>CM060915.1:947396364-952396364 GCA_030737875.1 Allium sativum | reverse complement strand
TAGAAATTTTCAAATCCAAACACATCATGGACAAATAAGCTGAGCCCCCAATTGGATTCGAAACAACTAAGGGATCCTCTACTAAACTGGTGTTTAAGTGCAGTGATTCAACTAATGATGTAGAGATAAACGAATGCGATGCGCCCGAATCGAATAAAGTACGGATAGGATGATCAAACAGAAAAACTAAGCTTTCAACAGAAATGGTTCTACCTCGTTCTTGCAGCGGTGGGACCGCGAGAGCCTGAACTTGTCCCCTTGCTTGCCCTGGTGCCATAAGAGCCTGCACCTGTCCTCCCGAGGTAGCTCCTGCCCTCTGCCCCTTCTTTGGGCAGTCCTTCACTAGATGTCCTGCTTCACCACAATGAAAACAGCCAGTCTTCTTTTTCTTTCGGCAATCCTTGCTGAGATGGCCTGGGGTCCCACAGTTAAAGCATTTCTTCTTTCCCTTGCCATTATTATCTTTACCACCCTTCTTGTTTTGCTGTTGGGGTTTCTTCTGATCCCCTTTCTTCTCGGGTGCCTTATCGGCTTTAACGCCTTTCTCTTCGTGCATGAGTGCCATGTCTACTAGCTTCTCAAAGGTGGCCCCCATAGGGATGTGGGTCATAGCCAACGCTTGCAACGGTTCATTCAATCCATTAACGAACCTCAGAGCCTTCTTCTCCGGCGTGTTCACTAAGTCCAAGCCAAACCTTGCTAACTGATTAAATTTGTTGACATATTCTTTCACTGATGAGCTTCCTTGCTTCAATGTCAAGAACCTTTCCATATATAGATTCTCTTCTGCCCTTGAGAGAAACTTCGCCACAAACCTACGCCTGAAATTTGCCCAAGAATCAACAGGACGCTCCCCATTAGTGACCTCCCACCAGAACGAGGCCTCTCCCTTCATTAACCAAGCTGCTAATTTGAATCTCCTCCCTTCTTCCACTTCAAAGATTTCTAGCAATTCTTCCACCTCCTTAAGCCAATCTCTAGCTTCCACAAACGTTTCTGACCCTTGAAAAGGTTTTCCACCCATAGCCTTAAATTCCTTGCATATCTTTGCAAAAGTATCAACGCGAGGAGGAGGAGGAGGAGGAACGGGTGCAACTAGTGGTGGAGGAACATTGGCTGGATCTGCGGCGGCCCTAGCCTCTAATAACCTCCTATACCATCCTGGTATCGTCACACCGTCAGGTAGGTTAAGATCTTCAGCCATGCTGAAACGAAAAAGGAAAGATTCAAAATGGAGAATTCGAAAGATAAAGATATATGGCTATTGGGGATTATGTTTTTCTTAAAAACTTTCCTCTTTAAATTACTCATTAGGACATGTTTTTGAAAACATTTCTTCCAAAAATACTTTAGAATTTTTTTTTATCTGTTCTGGTAACCTTAAGCTCTGATACCACGTGTAACACCCCACGTCCATTAATGTCACTCACAAAAGGGAATGCATTAGCTTCCATGGAGGTTAATAGTGAATATAGAACAGAAAAATTACAACAAGACAGATAATAAGCAGTACTTGGAAATCTAAAACTTCATTTTATTGCAGCGGAAATTAAACATGTTTGTTACATCATAAAAACCATAAATCAGAGTCAAGTACAATATCCATCTTGCTAAAACAAAATACATAATCCCATTTCACAAATAGCCATTAAAGAAGATAACAAGCTGGTCTTTACTTCAACGGTCCAAGCTTTCCAAGGGAGATAAAGCAATCCAATCAAACTCCACTAGAACTGGGCCCAACCTGAGGACCTAGAGGGGGAAAAAGGATAGCAATGGAGGGGGTCAGACATAAAGTCTGGCGAGTATGATAATTCTAACAATACTATTATCAAAATAACTAGACTAAGGCATAAGCTGGATGACAAGTAAATGTCTATGAAATATTAGGTATGGAATGAGCAGATAAAGATAACATTAAAGATAACGCTAAAGGCACACCTAATTACTAACGAATAATTACTACACTGCACCGCACCAGACACCCTAAAGGTTGATCCCACTTGCTACACACAGAAACCATTCAAATAATCTTGCGTACCCCTAGCTGACTACATAGGTGCCGTCTGCCCCTATCTCCACTAGGTGTACCCCACTACCCACTTTCGATTGGCTCCCTACTCGTAGATACCCGTGATGGCCCCACAGTGGGGTGTATCACTCCACTAAAGTGGCAACCCGATACAACTTGAGAATGCACGGCTTATACCTACACGATGCAACAACGTCTTACCTACCAGCCCGGGTCCACACACGCATATGAAACCCGTTGGACTTGCGTTGCCATCGCTCCCCGTTTTGGCCTCTTATAGTCAAACCCAGTATGCGTGTCCCATCCTCGACTTGGGTCGAGCCCACAAAGATACGTTGGGATACTGGTTGAAATGGGCCCCCACAAGCTACCCACATAAGCCTGTCACCAATAGTATATCCCACTTAACCCTCTTAGTCATGTTCATTTACATGTGTGTTTGGTTAAGTCTTACTAATCGTATTTCACATGCCACTAAGGGCACCCACTAGATTCCTCGTGCCACCCAAGGCACCTACTTAACCCCTATCTCCTACCTTACATGTTTATCTGGTTAAGTATTTCTTAATTCATTCAGGCCATAACCTCATAAAGACCTCTCACATTTGACTGGCATTTATGGCAGCTGGATTTTCCGGGCGGGTCCGGGCAGTCTTACACCATAAAAGAGTCTAACCTCGTGTCTTTACAACTGTTATGCTTTAGTTTAGGCCTAGGACCTCTCACATTGGGCTGACATTTGTGACCACTGGATTTGCCGGGCGGGTCCGGGCAGGTTTACGTCACAAACGAGTCCAACCTCGTATCCTAAGCATTGATTAACACTTTCAATCTTTTACCCTAGTTTTAATAATTCCCTATCAAAATTATTAATTAAGTCCACTTTTATTGATGTCCATAATTGACTCAATTATGGTCATCCACTCATGGCATGCAAAATCATATCAATTGCACCCCAACTTCTTATTATTAAATCCTTAATATTACCCCTACCCCACGTTTATACGTTCGCTTATTTGACGCAGAATATACGTTAGACTCGAATAGTCTAACTCATAGCACAAAAAAAAATTATCACAACATATAGGCAACTAAAATGAATCTAATCATAATAGGGGTGAAACTTGCATAAACTACACATGTTAAGGATCTAAAGGTGTCAACTTGTTAAATGTCACAATTTACATGATATGATCATAACCCAAATTTATGTTTAAACTTGCATATGGGGTTTTAGACAACATAATGATGGTGTGAACTGGCATAGAATTTCACATATGTCATAGCATAATTCTAGGTGTCATAATTATATCTCTAAAGAGATGTCATGGCATATGTTCATAATCTTTACTAATCAATCTAACTTGCATACATGGTTTGTCATATAGATAAACATAGCCCAAACATGATGATTTGATTAACATGAACTAACTAGCATAGACAATAACATGTATGATTCATCTCAATTTAGCATAGGAAACCACAACTCATACAATATCATCATAGCATGATTTACAACATATAGGATATCATCATCACACAGCATATGATTTATGACATACATGATAACATAAGGTTAACAACCACATATGTGATAATCCACATCATTTACTTATAATCCATTCATGACTTAATCGAATTAGTTTAACAATAATCTTGTTAAGATCATCATACTCACAATTTAGAGAAGAAAAGAGAGTCTTGATTTGAGTAGAATTAGAATTTGATTAGCTTTTCTTTCTTCTTAGTTGGCGGCGGCTAGACTGAGTTCCATGGCGGCAGGATGACGGTAACTATTCTATTTTTCATATGAATTAGGGTGAGAGACTACCTAGGTATTTATAGAGTTTAGGGTTTATTTAGACCGTCAGATCAACTCAGAACTAACCTGAACCGTTAAATTTGCCAACACAGCCCTAAAGACACATCAGCAGCTCAGAATTGGGCTCAGTCAAAACCCTAGCCGACTGACCAGGTCGACACCCAGGTCGACACTATAGTCGACCTGGGGGGGTGGTAGGTCGACACTAGTGTCGACCCCCCAGTCGACCTGCCTGGGCGGGAATTTTTCCCGCCCAGCCCGCTTCTGCACTTTCAGTTTGAATTTTAAATTTCCTGCAAGCTGTTTTAAATTTTCTGAAACTTTCGATGGCCATAACTTCTTCATACGAAGTCCAATTCACGCAAACTCGGACTCTATTTCAACCAGAATTCCGAGACGAACACAATGGCGCAACCCGTTTCCCACAATTCTCACGTCTGAGATTAGTTATTCTTTAATTTGTGAATATTAGTATTAACAGAATTACGGGGTGTTACACATAGATACCCGTGCTGGCCCCACAGTGGGGTGTATCACTCCCCAAAGTGGCAACCCGATACCACCAACAATGCACGGCTTATACCTACACGATGCAACAACGTCTTACCTACCAGCCCGGGCCCACACACGCACATGAACCTGTTGGACTTACGTTGCCACCGCTAACCCGTTTTGGCCTCTTACAGTTAAGCCCAGTATGCGTGTCCCATCCTCGACTTGGGTCGAGCCCACAAAGATGCGTATGGGTTACTGGTTGAAACAGGCCCCCATTACTTGACACAAGCTATCCACCTAAGCTTGGACCCCTCTATTACATCCCACTTAATCCTATTCTTATTCATGTTCACCTACATGTTTCAATTTTGGTTAAGTGTTTCTAATCGTATTTCAAATGCCACCCAAGGCACCCTCTAAATTCCACATGCCACCCAAGGCACCCACTTAACCCCCCATGTCCCACTACATGTTTATCTGGTTAAGTGTTTCTTAGTTCATTAAGACCGTAACCTCGTAAAGACCTCCCACATTAGACTGGCATTTGTGGCAGCTGGATTTGCCGGGCGGGTCTGGGCAGTCTTACACCACAAACGAGCCTAACCTCATGTTTTTACAACTGTTACGCATTTTATTTATGCCTAAGACCTCCCACATTAGACTGGCATTTGTGGCAGCTGGATTTGCCGGGCGGGTCAGGCCAGTCTTACACCACAAAAGAGCCTAACCTTGTGTCTTAGGCGATTAATTACACATAACTAATTATCCCCCAATTTGAATTAATTTCCCTATTCAAATTATCAATTAATTCCAAATTTAACTATGTCCATAATTGACTCAATTATGTCCATCTATTTATGGTATGCAAAATCATACCAATTTTCATCACAAATTTATTTTATGCCATTTAAGGCATTTATGCCAATTCTCAATATTAAATCTTTTAATATTATCCCGTTGCCCCACGTTGTACGTTCGTTCGATTAACGTAAAACATACGTTAACTCGAATAGTCTAACTTATGGAATAAAGAGAAAATATCACAACATACATATAGATAAAACTAGATCTAAACATAAGGGGTGAACTTGCATGTGTGAATGAGGTTCTTCATCTAAAACTTGCATAGGCTAAAGTCACAACTTGCATAAAACTACATATGTTATAGATCTAAATCTAAAGGTGTGAACTTGTTTAGGTAATAGTCACAAACTTGCATAAACCATGTATGTCATAGCTCTAATCATAAGGTGTAAACTTGCATAGGCAATAACCACAAACTTACATTACATGATTCATACTCCAAACATATATATACATATATACTTGCATATGTGATTTATGCAACATAAGCGATGGTGTAAACTTACATCTAAACATGTAAACTAGCATGTAGAATTTTGTATACTAGCATATAACTCACACATGTCATAGCCTAACTTTAGATCCAATTTACACATAAAATAGATGTCATGAAACATGTAAGGTTTTATATAATTTTCACTAACTTGCATATGATTAACATCTAAATTAACATCTAAACTTGCATACATACATATGATTTATCATACGAATTAGTTCCAACAACATAACCAAACTAACATATGAAGCAACATCATGAATTGATTATACATAAGCCAATCATAGAATTACAACATAGATGATAACATCACAACCTTACAACATAGATGATAACATCATAGAATTTACAACATAGATAATAACATGCGGTCAATAATTCACAACATAACCATATAATCCGCATCATAGCTCAATCCAATTAAATTGTTAATTTTTTTATTAAAGAAATTGAACTCACAACTCAAAGAAGGTCTTGAGTTCTGAAATCTGAGTTCTGAAATTGATTTAGCTTTCCTTTGGAGAAGACAATTTGTTGCGATTTAGATTAGAATTGAATTTGATTAGCTTTTCTTCCTCTCTAATTGGTGGCGGCTATTCTAGGTTGCAAGGTGACGGCATGGAGGCCATGATTCTAATTTTAATTTGATTTTAGGGTTTGAGTCTACATGTGTTTTTATAGAGTTTAGGATTAATTTAGGCCGTCCGATCAACCCAGAATTAACCCCAGCCATTCAGACCAGATCAGAAACCCTAATGACTCAGCATACAGTCATAAATAGGTCATCAATCAAATCTGCCCGGGGGGGGGGGGGGCAGATCGACCCCCTGGTCGACCTGGTTGGGTAGGTCGACCATCAGGTCGACCCCTCGGTCGACCTGGCCCTGGCAGGAAATTTTCCGCCTAGCCCATTCTGACTCTGAAATTTGAATTTTTGAAATTTGTTTAAAAAAAATTTGAAACTTCCGATGTCCATAACTTCTTCATACGAAGTCCAATTCATGCAAACTCGGACTCTAACTCAACCAGAATTCCGAGATGAACACAATTGCGCAACCCGTTTCCCTTAATTCTCACATTTGAGATTAGTTATTCTTTAATTTGTGAACATTAATATTGAAAATTACGGGGTGTCACATATGACCAGTGCCTTTTTTCACAGTTCAAACTTCTAAGGTTAGCAAACTTAATGTTGACTACTGCTGACGGGCAAAATTGTCGCACGCCAACACCCAAATGTATATGTGTGAACAATTATCCAAATTAGCAGTAAAGTATGTAAACGTGGGGAGACACAGCTTTTATAGTGGTTCAGAACTATCGCCTACATCCACTTTATAGTCATCATTCATAATATCCTTGGTTAATTACAAGGTTGTACAAGTTCAGACAATAGCTAAGTTTGAAGTGTTACAATGGAACGGCAAAATATATGCTTCTTCTACACTTTGACTAAATTGCCCTTCTTCTTCTTCGTTGAGAAGTGTTGACTTGGTCAACAATATCCAAGATTGGTGTTCATATTCATGAAGTTCAAAAGTAGCATAACAATCCTTGTTAATGTTCAAGTGCTGAAGGAAAACATGAATGCTATGTTTTAGGTATCCATGTCATCTTCCATAGCCATGGTGGAGGTGTTGGAAGCCACTAATGAGTGTTTGGAGCTCTCAAGGTCCAAAAATTCCAAGGGAGAAGCATCCAAATGAAGGCTAAGGCTTGGGGTATTTATAGGAGGAAAGTTAGGTGGGAGTAGTGAGCAGTGGGACCCACAAGAGCAATTTTCGCACCCCAAAGCAAGCCATATGCAGAAAATTGGCACCCTTCCTAGGTGGGTTCGAAATTTCGAACCCACCAATGGGTTCGAAATTTCGACCCCACCGGGGGGGGGTTCGAAATTTCGACCCCACCAGGGGGTACGAAATTTCAAGCACCCTGGAAGGGTTCGAAATTGATAAAGTGTGAGGCGGAAATCATGCTGCAGATGGAGTCGTAAATCCGCGGTTTTGCTGGTCCGAAGTAAAGGAATCTGTGCTTTCGGCATGGAGAAAATTGGATGAATCGGGCGGTGCCCACAATTTCGACCAAACCGGCCAGGTCGATCTCCGCCGGGACTATGGGGCCCTGGATCCCCACCGGCACTGGACCCGCTTGATGGCTAGCCTTCGGCTCGGAGCATGGCTCGACTAAGAGTTCATTCGGCCCGACAGAGGCCACTTGATATAGGCTTCGGGTCTCCTTGCGTTTGCGACGCGACTTCGACCCTGCTGCTTTGTGTTTTTTTTGATGCTTGAGCGCATTGCTCACCAAATACTTGAATTGTGACAGCTTCGAAAAAAGGCGTGTCAACAACTACCAACTTATGAACAACACGTTCGTACTTATGCAAATGAATTTGGTACTAATATATATGTTATGGAGTGATATCACCTGGCAGCATTATGTCTGATAAAAAGAGCTCTGGTAAGACCAATTCCGGTAGTTCTGGCATGCCTTGAACAAAGAAAGTGTTTACTTTGAAGAAGTCCTTTATTGCCTCTCAAGATGAAGTGGACACTATCCTTGAGAGTTTAGGATGTCTGATGTTACCACTAAAATAAACCTTTAATGCAGGTTAACAGTGAAGGAGTATCGGAGGAATACAAGTACAAAATAATCTCTCGAAAGCAAAAAGCCAAATGAAATAAAAAATGAGGAGCAGGGGAGAACGATCTGAAAGCAACATAAACCGACACCTCTCAGGAAGAAAGGAACTTTGAAAATATAGAATACCGGCAGGGTCCTTTCGACAGGGTCCATCCGACGAGGTCAACCCTAGAAGAAGGATTTTATGGGGAAAGGTCATCTAAATCTGAAGCAAAGAAAGAAACAGGCAAGAGCCCCAGTAAAGGAAAGATCATCGGTATTAATCTACTAGATACCGATACGTTAGCAGGCAAAGACATCAAGAAAACCAAGCTAGAAATGAATAAGGATTATCTGGAACCAGCTTCCGAAACATTAACTGCATAAATAACGAAAGGATACATTGATAAACATCAGAAGCATCACCAGAGGTCACCTTCCGGAAAACCAAACTATCCCAAAAGCTCTACCGAAAGGCTAACCGGAACCCTAGTGGAGATACAGGCCATTCGTACTAATCCACCTAGTACAAAGACCAACAACGGTTTCGAACCGGCAGCCGTCTACATACATCATGAGGACAAGCTCCTCTAAATATTTACGGAAAAAGTCGGAAGCCTATATCTAGAAGCTTAAGTCCGAATGCCTACACCCGGGAGCTTCTTCTAGAAGTTCAGATGCCATCTGAAACTATCACATCGACAAGCCCATATCAATCTCAAAGGAGCCCCAATTGACCGAGACCCTTACTATTGAAGACTATAATTGGCACCGCAAAGTCGGCCGGAAGCAAAAGGTCCGAGACCAAGAAAAAGCGGCCAGCAAAGGCCCATACAGGCCTAATAACTTAAAAGTAGAAGGGGTCCCTATTTCCCTATAAATAGGACCCTAGGAGCCATATAGTGGGGGGGGCGATTCTTTCGTTTTCCTCATTCATTTCTCTTTCCAATCTCACTCTTTCTTCTTAAAGAGAACAAATCCAAATTTCTGAATCGGATTGGGAATTTCTACAAATCTTGTAATATATCATCAATTTATGAATGAAGAAATCAAAGGCTTAAAAAATTTTGCGATTTGATAATCATATTGTGTCGTTTATGATGGAACGGGGAGTTAACACTAACCCTTTTTGTATAGAAGGACCAATCACGAAACCCTCGTAAAGGGAAGAGGCTTCGTGGAAACATGAGATCTTCCTCTCTTTACCTCGAGGGTTGGTGATGTTAATCAAACCTTTCATACTGTGCCTAATGCAGCTCAATTCTGGAGTATAGGTTAACTGCAAACTTATAGCTTGATCACTGACGCAATTAGGGCTCCTCCGGGCTAGTTTAATACAAAAGTACCGTTTAAGTCAATAAGTGTTGCAATATCCTTATCATCTGAGTATTGGGAAGCATTAGCCTATTTTCTTCTTATCACAGTGTATATCATCTTGCCCACGATCTAAAGGAAAGCTGATTAAACAAAGCTCCAGTGGTATAAAATTAAATGAATCTTGCTTCGTGGAAATGGTTGATTTAGCTAAGAAACACTGACTTCAAATTGTCCATGGGTGACCTTAGATCGTGGCAATCTTTTTAAATATATGCTCTGTATGACTCATCCCGGGTGTTGATGGAAAATATCGTTAACATTGTGGCACTAGAAGGAGGGCCTGAACCTCCAACCTTACGGTTAATCTATCAAAAATTAACTTGGTGAATTTATTTCTCCATGGCAGGAAAGATGAAATCGAAAAGAATGGAAGATCGAAACAAGGAACTGGCTCCTGATGCAACCCTTGAAGGTAACATAGAGCTAACACTTAATTTGAAAAATAGCGAAAGAGGAGCCACATCCAACCCAATACAGCCACCAAACGCTATGGAAGATAATGTCGCAAGAGTTATGTCCTTGTAGAAGCAACTCCAAGAGATGCAAGCTCAGATTAATGCTGCTCAAGCACAGAAGTCTTTATGGCTCACCAAATCTAGTCAGAGAGAAACAAATGAGTCTCTAAAAAGAAAGGCTCCCATTCAACACTCAGAAGCAAAGAAAAACTCAAGGTGCCTTCCTCCAAGAAGAAGAAGTCCCATTTGACGGGAATAGATCATTAAGGAAACCAATGAGGGCAGGAACAGTCCGGGAGTTCCACTTCTAAAGGTTATGATCCCAAGAGAGCAAACTATGACAACATGGAAGCTTATCTTAATGACTTCGCCCAGAAGACCATTAAAAACCTGCTAGGAAGCAAGGGAAAGAGAACCCAGGATGATAGGGTTAACGACAACGAAAGGGTAGCTCCTTTCATCAATGAAATTATGAACACCGTAATACCATCGAGGGTGAAGGTTCCAACCAAAAAGTATCTTGGGACAACTGACCCCGGTGATCATCTAATGGCTTTCGACAGTCAGATGGATCTCTACAATGCTTCCGAAGCTTTCAAATGTCATCTCTTCGCGGTGACCTTCCAAGGGGCAGTAGTAAAGTGGTATCGTCGGTATAGAGAGAACACCATTTACTCGTGGAAACAATTCTCCTACGAATTTTCCGCACAGTTCTGCATTTGCAAAGATCCAACAATCGACTACACGGTCATCGCTAACATCAAACAGAGGAAAGGGGAGTCTCTAGGAGATTATCTGAAAAGGTTCAACATCGAGGCATTAAAGGCCAAGGATATGAACGATCATAACAAGTTGATCGATGTACATTCGGGGTTAATCGAAAATATCCCCTTTTGAAAGGAATTATACATTCACAACTATAAAGACTTGAAGGACTTTCACTTTTAAGCCAACAAGTTTATTCGCAGGGAATAGTTATACTTCACAAAGAGAAAGTTCGGGCCTCAAGGGGAAGGAGGAAGGCCGAACTTTGGATGAGGTCCCCCGGAGGAAAACCAATAGAAATCAAGATGGGAAGATTCTAATACCAACTCGGTTGCTATAAACAAGCCCATCTCATTCGTGTCTGTTGTTGCGAGGGAAAGGGTTAATAACTTCCACGTCTCGTTTAAAGCCAAGAATTTCCCAGAACATTATTCCAGCGTTAAATACTGTGAATTCCACAAGACCAACAAACATAAGACTGACGAGTGCAAGGTATTGGATGGGATTATTCAAAAGTTGATTCGGGAAGGACATCTAAAAGAATTTGTTCTAAACAAGACAACGCCAGCTCAGCATACAAATGGACAATAGAAGGTTTCGGTGAATACGATAGGAGCTACTATGGAAGAGGTTAACCTAGACTTGAGTCCACCCATAAATCGAATTAATGTGATCCACGGGGGACCACACCCTGCCGGATGTTGCCCGAGTGCTAAGAGTAAGTACATGAAGGAAGCCATGGGGGAATATTCTCCATTTAAGAAGAGCCATCATTGAAGAACGCACATTATGCTCTCAAAATTCACAACCTAGTGGTTTCTCTAGAAGAAATGAAGAAGGGGGTCTGCTACCCCCATAATGATCCCCTTATGATAATGGCGCAAATAGGGATCTCGGTTGTTTCCAAAATCCACGTGGATACTAGAAGTGCCGTCAATATCATCTTCAAACACGCTTTCGACCAGATGGGAATCTCTGAGAAGAAGTTAGAGCCAAGCAATGAACCAATCTTTGGCTTAACTACAAGGGATCGACTCCGGTGGGACAAATCAACCTTATGGTTCAAGTCGAACTATCCCTGCATCATAGGACTTTCGAAACTCTCTTGTTGTGATCGATCAACCGTCCTATTATAATGACTTCTTTAGACGACCAGCATTAGAGGAGATGGACGCTTTTGTTTCTTCCAAGTATCTCATGTTAAAATTCCAAACCAAGCAAGGATAGGATACTATCAGGGGAGAACAGTTTAGTTCCTGCGAATTGTACTTCGTAATGATTGACAAATACAAGAGGGAGTGTTCTTCGTACTTTGAATCTTCTACTGTTTTTATACCTTCAGTTAAGGGATTCTTATGTCCCACGTTCGAAGCTAAAATAAAAATTAATAAGGCTAACAAGTGTGAAAATGGTAGATACATTTGAAAAGAAAGAGGAAGAGAACCAATGATGTAAACTTGACTGAAGAAGGAGAATTTATCAAATATTTAGATTCTAGAGGGGACATTGAAAGGATGAAACCAATAGAAAATGTGGAAGAGGTGAACGTTGATTCATAGGATAAGTCGAAAGTTGTCAACATAGGGAATAGGCTGAAAGAGCCTCTAAAGGGCGACCTAATTCGGTTCTATAGCTCAACAAAGATGTCTTCGCCTGGACCTATTCATACATAATCGGTATCAATCCTTCTACTATGAGTCATGTCATGAACATTGACCCATCAATGCTCCCGGTTCGGCAAAAGAAAAGACAATACAATAGAGACCGGTTGGAAGCTTTAAGGAGGAAGTCAAAAGGCTAGAAGCTAACGGATTTATCCAAGAAGTCCTGTACCCATAATGGTTAGCCAATCCCATGCTAGTGGAGAAATCCAATGGGAAGTGGATAACATGTGTCGATTACACGGATTTAGTGATTCACAGCTAATGGTGAACCAGATAAAGCAAAATGAAGTCCCATAATGGACTACAGTTGAAGATACCTCAGATAGAAATATTTAGTGATTCACAGCTAATGGTGAACCAGATAAAGAAAACCTATCAAACCAAGGATGCACCGCTAATCCTATGTGTGAAGAGGGTATTAAAGATGCTTTTCCGGTTTAAGGATTTCTCAGTCTGTCAGATACCCCGCGGGGAGAATACTCAAGCGGATTCACTAGCCAAATTAGGCAGTTCCCCGGGGCTCCCCGAAACTCGAGTAATTACCATGGGTTATCAGGAAAAACTTAGTGTTGATCATGAAGAATCAGAAGTAGGGAAAGAATTATCAGTTCTAACCAGGTCCCAGGCCTTGAGAAGGGGAGACGAAGAAAACAAAGAGGGAAACTCCAATGAGGAAACTCTCTTAATAGAAACAAACTGCCACCATGAAAACACGTGGATGACTCTCATAATGGACTGCCTCCTGAACGGGACCTTGCCCTTAGTAAGAAGGACATGATAAGGATAAAACACCAGCTCCTACATTTTTGATTACGGATAATGTACTCTATTAAAAGAGGCATTTTCTTCCTTACTTAAGATGTGTAAGCCCTGAAGATGGGCTTAACCTGTTGAAAGAAGCTCATGAAGGAGGTGTGGAGACTATTCCAGTGGAATTAAGCTAGCCAAGAGGGTCATGCGATAGGGTTATTATTGGCCGCGAATGACTAATCAAGCAGCTGAGTATGTCAAAAAATGCGAAAGGTGTCAAAGGTACTCTGGGGTGTCTCGGCTTACTCCTAGCGAGCTAACAACTATCTCGAGCCCTTGGCCTTTCGACGTATGGGGGATAGATTTAATCGGACCCTTACCAATCTCCAAAGACGGAGCCAAATATGTCGTAGTAGCCATTGACTACTTCACCAAATGGGTGGAAGCAGAACCCCTTCCGACAATCATGTTTAAAAAGGTGTTAAGATTCATAGTAAAGAATATTATAACCCGCTTTGGAAACCCATACAAAATCATATTAGAGAATGTAACATAATTCGAGAGCGAATTCACATGGTTTTTTGAGAAAAATGGAATCATCAAAAAAGTTTCCTCAGTGGCATACCTAAAGGCTAACGAAGCCGTAGAAGCTACCAACAAAACCATAAAGGCAATTCTTAAGAAATGCCTAAACCAAGCAAAATTTAATTTGGCCGAAGAGTTGTCTTTAGTGCTTTCGTCGTATAGAACCACTACCAAAACAGCAATGGGTCACACTCCTTTCTCCTTAACATACGGATACGAGGCTATGCTTCCGGTTGAAGTCGAAATCCCATCGCATAGAAGGATAGCTTATGCATTTGATCCCAATTAGGAGTTAAGAAAAGAGTCCCTAGACTTAATACAAGGATTAAGGGAGGAGGATGAAATCAGGACAGCTGAATATCAAAGAAGGATTACGAAATACAACAATACAAAAGCCAGGACTAGAACCTTCACAAAAGGAGAATTAGTTTTACGAAGAGTCATGGCTAACACAAAGAACCCGGCAGATGGCCCTCTCGGCCCAAATTGGGAAGGACCCTTGGTCATTCACCAAGAAGTTATACCTGGAACATATCGGCTATGCAGACCCAATGGAGATCTTGTCTCGAGACCACGGAACTCCAAACATTTAAGATCATACTTCTCAACGATAAAGAAATGAAGAAAAAGGACTTTCATCCAAAGGTGATCACATAACTAAGGGCACAGAAACCCATTCGATACCTTAAAAGAAATCGAAAAGGGGTCAAGCTGAAAAAAAAGGATCCAATCCCTTGCCATTGCCAAAACTGGTCAGGACGAGGAAACCCCTGGAGGGGGATGGTGTATTAGTCTTTTTCCATGCCCAAATCAGAGGGGGCTTGGTTAAAGCATCAAAAGAGTAAGCCGCCATTTCACATCAGAAATGGTCGTGGCGGTGCATCTAAAATTAGCATGCCCTGCCTCTGCTCATAGAAGAGTACGCCCTGACTCTGCTAGAACTAAGCACGTCCTACCTCAACTCACAGAAGAGCACGTCCTACCTCTTCTTATGTTCTGAGTTACCCGCAGAAAGGAAAACAAACCCTTATAATCACCTATGATGGTCAGGATAGGGCACCCCTCGGAGGGGTGTGGCGTGTAAGCCTCTATCAGTACCTACAATGGTCAGTATAGAGCGTCAAAAGTGTAAACCTTAGTTCTGTTCCTACGATGGCCTCGTCTATGTTTCTAAGACCTTCTCATCACCTACGATGGTCGGGATAAGGCGCCTCCTAGAGTGAGGTCAGGTAAGTCCTTGGGCCCTGCTTGTGCATAAACTAGCCAAGCGCATCAGATGCACAGACCCAGAAAGTGGCCAACAAAGCACGTACATCCTCTGCTTTGACATCATAAGCCCGAAGAGTGGCTCAAGAAGCATGTACAACCTATGCTTCACGAATCAAATGCCGGAAGGGGTTTTTGGTCCTCAATCTACAAATACCCGAATCTAGGTTGATTCGGCTCTTCACAAATGCTGAAAGGGATTTCCGGTCCTCAATCTTTAAACACCTGAATCTGGGTCGATTCGGCTCTACATAAATGACGAAAGAGGGTTTCGGTCTTTTATCTATACTAATACCCGAATTTGGGTCGATTCGTCTCTTCATAAATGCCAGAAGGGGTTTTTGGTCCTCATTCTTTAAATACCCAAATCTAGGTTGATTCGGCTCTTTACAAATGCCGGAAGAGGTTTCCGGTCTTTTATCTATATTAATACTCGAATATGAGCCGTTTCGGCTCTTCACAAATGTCGGAAGGGGTTTCCGGTCATCAGCCTTTAAATACCTGAATCTGGGTTGATTCGGCACTTCACAAATGCCGGAAGAGGTTTCCGATCTTTTATCTATATTAATATCTTAATCTGGGTCGATTCGACTCTACACAAATGCCGGAAAGGGTTTTCGGTCCTCAATCTATAAGTACCCGAATCTGGTTTGATTCGGCTGTTCACAAATGCCGGAAGGAGTTTCCGACCTTCAATCTCGTAATACCCAAATCTGGGTTGATTCGGCTCCTCACGGATACCGAAAAGGGCTTCCAGTCTTCTATCTATATTAATACCCGAATTTGGGCCGATTTAGGTCACTATAAATACCGGAAGAGAATCCATGGTCTTCAATCGTCAGGTTATCCACATAAAAGTTGGATTAAAATTACTATCCAGGTAAAAAATAATTCGGCGCTTAATCTTTAAAAACTAGTGTTGAGAAACAACTCATAGATAAATAGAAAAATATGGAAGTAAAGTTTGACTTGGAAAGCCAAAAAAAACCCTTCAATAGGGGGCAAATGTTACTACTAATATTAACCCTTAATGAAAGTTAACAGTGAAGGGGTATCGGAGGAAAACAAGTACATAATAATCTCCCGAAAGCAAAGAGACAAATGAAAGAAAGAACCGGAAGCAGGGGAGAACGATCTGAAAGCAACATAAACCGACACCTCTCAGGAAGAAAAGGAACTCAGAAAATATAGAATATCGGTAGGGTCCATCCGACAGCGTCTATCCGACAAGGTCAACCCCAGAAAAAGGATTTTAATGGCGAAAGGTCACCTAAATCAGAAGCAAAGAAAGAAAGAGGCAAGAGCTCCACCAAAGGAAAGGTCATCAGTATTAATCTACTTGATACCGATACGTCAGCAGGCAAAGACATCAAGAAAACCAAGCTAGAAATGTATAATGATTATCCAGAACCAGCTTCCGAAACATTAACTGCATAAATAATGGAAGGATACATTGATTGACAGCAGAAACATCACAGGAGGTCTCCTTCCGAAAAACCAGACTATCCCAAAAGCTCTACTAGAAGGCTAACCGGAACCTTAGTGGAGATACACGCCATTCGTACTAATCTACCTAGTACAGAGACCAACAACAGTTTCGAACCAGCAGCCGTCTACATACATCTTAAGGACAAGCTCCTCTAAGTATTCACGGGAAAAGCCAGAAGCCTACGTCTAGAAGCTTACGTCCGAAATCCTATACCCGGGAGCTTCTTCCGGAAGTTCAGATGCCATTCGGAAACTACCATGTTGACAAGCCCATATCAATCTCAAAGCAGCCCTAATTTACCGAAACCCTCACTATGAAGACTATAATTGGCACCGCAAAGTCGGTCGAAAGTAAAACGTCCGAGACCAAGAAAAAGATGTCGGCAAGGGCCCGTACAGGCCCAATAACTTAATAGCAGAAAGGGTCCCTATTTCCCTATAAATAGGACCCCAGGAGCCACATAGTGGGGGGACGATTCTTTCATTTTCCACATCCATTTATCTTTCCAATCTCACTCTTTCTTCTTAAAGAGAACAAATCCTAATTTCCAAATCAGATTGGGAATTTCTACAAATTTTGTAATATATCAGCAATTTATGAACGAAGAAATTGAAGGCTTAAACATTTTGGCGATCTGATAATCATATTGTGTCGTTTATGATGGAACAGGGAGTTAACACTAACCCTTTTTGTACAGAAGGACTGATCATGAAACCCTCGTAAAGGGAAGAGGCTTCGTGGAAACTCGAGATCTTCCTCTCTTTATCTCGGGTTTGGTGATGTGAATCAACCCTTTCATACTATGTCTAATGCAGCTCAATTCCATAGTATAGGTTAACTGCAAACTTATAGCTTGATCGCTGATGAAATCAGGGCTCCTCCGGGCTGATTTGATGTGAAAGGATCGTTTAAGTCAATAAGTGTTGCAATATCCTTATCATCCGAGTATCCAGAAGCATAATCCTATTTTCTTCTTAACAAAATGTATATCGTCTTGCCCACGATCTAAAGGAAAGCTGATTACACAAAGCTTCAGTGGTATCAAGTTAAATGAATCTTTCTTCGTGAATATGGTCGATTTAGCTAAGAAACACTGACTTCAAATTGTCCATGGGTGACCTTAGATCGCGGTCGTACCAATCTGTTTAAATATATGCTCCATATGACTCATCCCGGGAGTTGGTGGAAAATATCGTTAACATCTGATATAGAATCCATTCCAGCTTTTACTCAGGGTTACCATTAAAGAGCCGCCAGAAGGATACTTTGCATTAACTGGAACGACCCGCATTTTACGCATCGAAGGATCATAGAATATTTATTTCTTTCCCTTGCAAAGTCGTATAGCCATGTACCTTTGGGAGATGACTAATGGGGTCATTTCCCATGTTCATGATTTTTGCTGGCTTTTAAATGACCGTTTAACCCCTAGCTGATCTTGTTTCGGCCATAACTTTTGATTGGTAAGGAGTGTTGATCTGAAACCACTTCCATTAGATCCGGATGATGGTTTACCTTTCCGTAGAGTAGTCACATTAGCCAAACGGACTCACTGTTTGGGAGATATGGATGAAACAAGGTTTAGAAGGTGAAAAACAGCTTAACTGGGCCTAATTAGGGTGATTAGCAAGAGGGACCATAACCCATTTCGGGATTAGGGTTATGGGAGGGATGAGATGAGTTAGTAAACCAGTTTTTATTTCATTTCTTAGCCGCCACTTACAACCTTTGAACCCTAGCAATGGCCTCCACTTGCTAAAACACCCCAAATCATCTTCTAATCGCTAATTACGCCAAATCTACATCAAGTCAAAGAGGATTAGCACAAAAATCGAGGTAGAGCTGTGGGAGTGTATTGGAATCTGAACCATTTTGTCCAAAAGTTTCAGATCGGAGTTTATTTGTGGCTAAGGTGAGTGATTAGCATTATTTTTACACTAATTACAGTTATTTATGGTGATTAGTGTTAATTAGCGAAATTATGCATGTTAAAAATCTGGAAAATGTCTAGAAATTCTTAAATATTATTTTAAGCCTTTGTTAGAAGTTTGGGTTAATTTGATTAAGTTTTGTTAATCCTATCATTAGATTTTCTTAAACATGCTTAAAGGGAAAGTATGGATTTTGGGTATGTTTGATCCGTATAAACATGTTAAATTGTGTTTTTATGTTTGTGGATGATTATATATGTTGCTATGATTGTATGGTATGCTTTGTGATTGATTAGACAAGTTATAATGGTCGAAAAAGCCGTCGTATGGCGTAAAACAGTCGCTGGAAAAGTTGCTGGAAATGCTACAGGGATCCGAATCGGATCGAATGGGGGGATTGGGTCGGTTAGCCGAACCGAACCAAGGAGATGGCATCTTCAGCAGCGTAAATGGCAAGGGAAACAAGGAAGGCTCGGACCGGATCGAATTGGGGTGAAACAAGTAGGATCGGAGTGAATGGGAATTGGGGATTTCGAACCGAACTGAGGGAGCTTGAAGGATCCGAACCGAACCACCTCAGGAGTATCGAACCGATCCAGAAGTAGGGCACCGAACCGAACTACACCATGGAGTTTCACGACTAAACCGAGGCAATGACCAAGGACCCGAACCGAACCGAGGAGGTGACCCACTGATGATCCGAACTGAACTAGGGCGACAAGTCGAACAGAACCGTGTGTGCACTTCTACTTATACGTGACGACTCTCCTAAAGACTAACTCCAATTCGACCAAAACCTGATATGCAAAGGTAGTCCAAATGGGAAGTAGAATTCAGGATCTAGTTGGGAACCAACATGTTAACTTCATGATTGGACTTTACTGCGGGACATGTGTAAAGGGGTTATCGATGTCTATAGCTTTGATTCACTATTGAGAGACGGATATTGGCTATGGATCAGTGCAGTGAAGTCATCATGGCTTCATGGGGCAGAGTGATCGTAGCAAGGCTATGAGCCAGTGTAGTGAAGTTGTTATGACTCCATGAGGCAGAGTGGACATAGCAAAGGATTAATGGCTATAGATCAGTGCAGTGGAGTCACTGTGACTCCATGGGGCAGAGTGATCATAGCAAGGATTTGGGTGATCAAAGCGGTGGATAGCGTATGCTTTACTCACTAAGTGAGAGATGTGAGGATGGTTGCTATGCTTGGTTGTTTGACATCACTATGACATGCATACCCCCACACCCGTATCTTTACACCATATGTTAGTGTCACCTTATAATATTGTTCATCTTGTTGTGCTAACTCTTTGGTTGCAGGTCCAGGTTCAGGTATGATTTAGTATACCTGTTATTGTTTTGTTTTGTTTTGCTGCTTATCGCTCATACCAGACTTTTGTCTAACCTAGAGTTTTATGTCTCTTCTTATTACTCTGGGTGCTCTTAAATGGGCAGACTAGAGACAGGTCATGTAACTATGTATGAGTAGCTTTGCTGGAGACGAGCAGGAGGCTTCCACGTATGATATATATAGACATTCTCCCTGTGTCGCTGTTGGTCACTACTTTGGGAATTCGTAGTGTACCTTCCTTATTTTTCTTTAGAGACAGTTTTTAAAAGTTGTAATAACGATGATGTGGAACATAACCTATATTTGGATTTTTCGCTGCTATGATGGTTTAGTTTTCAGCTTATGTATTGTCTCGCCTGTTTTATATTTGGATTTTTCGCTGCTATGATGGTTTAGTTTTCAGCTTATGTATTGTCTCGCCTGTTTTATGTCAAGTATGTTATTATTATATTTCATTCCATGCACTGTGAGACATTCTATAGGTTCCTTGCTAGTTCAAATTCCCTTCTTTTCCTTTCTTTGGCGACCGTCCCATGCTGGTTGGACATCGGCACAGCGCATTTTCATTGGAAATGTCGGCTGGTGCGGGGCGGTACGTCACATTTGGTATCAGAGCTCTAGGTTGCGTAGTTAACCTAGGGAAGACACCAGAGAGAGACAGTACGTATATGAAATCGCGTATTTGTGACATTTTGGTTTTCAAAAGTTATATATATACTATTAGTGTATTTAAAGATGAAGTCGCATTGCACTGGCACCACTGAAGAGATGGTTAATCGTTTTTTCCTTACAGATTGAACGATGAGCCGATATACTAGAGGTACTGGTAGAGGAGCAAATAATTGGAATGCTCTTGATATGAGGACTATGTTCACTGACTTCATGAGAGAGATGCTTAGAAATGTGCAAGGAGCAGTTCCCAATGCTGCAAATGGTGGTGGTGCAGCGGTGCAAGCGCCTAGGGCCGATTTCGCCAAGCTATGCAAGGATTACACTTGTCTTGGTGGAAAGTCGTTCCACGGAACGGAATCAGCTACAAAAGTTCAGGATTGGTTGGATAGCTGTGAGCGTATCTTCGAAGACTTGGGTATTGAGGATGTGACGAAGAGAAAGTTAGCATTCCATCAGCTGCAAGGGCGGGCGATGAATTGGTGGAATGCTATTAAGGCAGCTACTCCAGAGGATCAAGTTACATGGGATCAGTATAAGGCCCGATTCAGTGATAAGTTTATCCCAGCTGCTCAGAAATCGGAATTGTTTAGGAAGTTCTTGCAACTTAAGCAGAATGGCAGAGTAGTCTCGGAGTATATTGCTGAGTTCGATACTTTATTTGAAGTATGGGTTATCTCTTATCGACACTACCGAGAAGAAGAATGAGAAGTTCATAATTGGCTTAGATCAGTACTTGGGGGAAAGGCTTATAAACCATATCGATGAGACGTTTGAATCGATTATGGGGAAAGATTTGAGATCAGAGAGTCTATACCTAAGTCGAAGACCGAGGTTGCATCTGTAGAGGAGCCAAAATCGCAAACAAGCGGTGGAGGCAAGAATGGTTCTCAGAATAAGAGAAAGCAGAATCAAACCAAGGATGGCCAGAAGAAAAAGAATAAGAAAGATGTTGAGTGCTTTAGCTATGGCAAGAAGGGCCATTATGCTAAAGAATGTTGACCAATGCCAGTGGACAGGAAGTGCTTCAACTGTGGCCAAGTAGGACATCATAAGGATAAGTGTCCGCAACCCCCTAAAGAGAAACAGATTGTGAAAGCATGTGCTCTTAATGTTGTTCCTTCTTCGTCGAATGCCCCAACTGCGGCGGAGAAAGGAAAGAATGTCGTCATTCAAGGTATGCTTTCTGTTTATGATGTTCCTATTCGAGTATTGTTTGATACCAGAGCTTCCCGTTCCTTCATATCTAGTGACCTGGTAGATAGGTTGGGATTAGAACCCGAGATAGTCGATAGAACATTAGCGGTGACGAACCCGATTAGTGGTTCAACTAGCCTTAGCGTGATTTGTCGTAATGTGGTCTTATCGATTCATGGATGCATGTTTGTTTGTGATTACTTTGTTATGGGCTTTACTGGGTTTGGCATTATTTTGGGAGTCGATTGGCCCCAAAGGTACGGGGTGGTGGTAGGCTGTGAGGGCTTTTTGGTGACAGTTAGAGCGGATGATGGGTGGAGGGTAATGTTTGGTGGTCTACTTAGTGATGGGGTAATGGCTAGTTTTCTAAATTCCCTCGACATCCCGCATGAGGAGTTGTTAGATGTGCCTGTGGCTGGCCAGTATCCGGACTTCTTCGAGGAAGTGACCGGACTTCCACCAAACCAAGAGATTGAGTTCCGTATTGATTTGGTGAAAGATGACAGACCTGTAGTGACGCCACGTCGTCGTATGGCACCAAGGGAGCAGCGAGAGCTCTGGGTACAAGTAAGTGATCTGTTGAAGAAGGGATTTATCAGAAGAAGTGTTTCTGAGTTGGGAGCACCAGTTGTATTTGCTACCAAGGTAGTTGGTTCCCTTCGATTGTGTGTGGACTACCGCGAGTTGAATAAGGTGACGAGGACGAATAAGTATCCTCTACCGTGGATAGATGATTTGTTTGATCAGTTGAGTGGCGCGAGAGTGTTCTCCCAGTTGGATCTCGCGAAAGGTTTTCATCAGCTTAGGGTGGAAGCTGAGAGTATAGCTAAAACGGAATTTTGGACGCCGTCTGGATTCTACGAGTGGTTGGTCTTGCCATTCGGGTTGACCAATGCACCAGCATATTTTGTGGACCTTATGAATATGGTATTCCGAGATCAATTGAATAAGTTTGTTCTTATGTTCGTAGACGACATCTTGGTTTATTCAAGGACAGAGGAAGAATACAAGGAACATTTAATAGTAGTGATGGAGGTGTTGAGAAAACACCAATTGAAAGCAAAGTTTTCTAAGTGTCAATTCTGGAGGAGGGAAGTGAGGTTCTTGGGCCATGTTGTTTCAGAGAATGGTATTGCCGTGGACCCTGCGAATGTGGCTACGGTACAAGATTGGTCTACGCCCAAGAATGCAACATACGTAAGAAGTTTCTTGGGGTTGGCTGGATATTATCGTAAGTTTATCCAAGACTTCTCCAAGATAGAGGCACCATTGACTCAGTTGACCAAGAAAAATCATGCTTTTGTTCGGGACGAAAAGTGCGAGAATGCGTTTAAGAGTCTAAAAGAAAAGTTGACATGTGCACCAGTGTTAGTCATTCCTAAAGGGAATGAAGAGATGACGGTATACACAGATACCTGTGGTACCGGACTAGGTGTTGTATTGAAGCAAGGAGGTAGGGTTGTAGCTTATGCTAGTCGGCAACTGAAACCGCATGAGAAAAGGTATCCAACCCATGATTTGGAATTGGCATCGATCGTGTTTGCATTGAAGATGCGGAGACATTATCTCTTGGGAGAAAGATTCGAGTTGTTCACCGATCATAAATCGTTAAAGTATCTTTTCTCTCAGAAGGATCTAGAACTCCGACAGCAAAGATGGTTAGAATTCTTGGCTTCCTACGATTTCGATATCGCATATACAATAGGAAAGGGCAATGCAGTGGCTGATGCATTGAGTATGAGACATGCCAGTTTAGGGGCTATGTTTCTTGAATGGGAGCAGCTGGAATATATCGCAGGATATGATTTCAGACCTAAGTGCGAATTGGATCCAGAGATGTTAGCAAGCTTGACGATCAGACCGACTTTGATTGAGCGGATTGGTTCCAGTCAGAGAGACAATCCTAACCTATTGGAAATCATCTCCCAGTTAGAGATGGGTATCGACGAGGAGATGAACAAGTATGGGCTTGATCGAGATGGGTGGCTTAGAAAGAATGGAAGACTAGTTGTGCACAATGTCAATGGATTGAGAGATGAAGTGCTTAGAGAATGTCATCACTCGAAACAGACCATACATCCCGGTGGTAACAAAATGTATCGAAATATGAGGCAAACCTACTACTGGGAAGGGATGAAAAGAGATATTGGGAAGTTTATATCCAAATTCATGAACTGCCAGCTAGTTAAAGTCGAGCAAAAGAAACCAAGTGGTTTGTTGCAACCATTAGAAATTCCAGAATGGAAATGGGAACAAGTCTCAATGGATTTCATTGATGGGTTACCAAGGACTAGATCGGGCCATGATAGCATTTGGGTGATTGTGGACCGACTGACTAAGAGTGCAAGGTTTATACCCGTCAAGTCGAATAGAACGGCAGCTAAGTTAGCGGAACTATATATGAAGTGGGTCGTGAGATTTCATGGAGTACCTAAAAGCATTGTGAGTGACCGAGACCTGTTGTTTACTAGTGGGTTTTGGAAGAGCTTACAAGAGGCTCTAGGGTCAGAATTATATCTCAGTACCGCGTACCATCCTCAAACCGATGGTCAGAAGAGAGGGTGAATCGAGTATTAGAGGATCGCTTGAGAGCTTGCATATTGGATTTTGGTGGATCATGGGATGATCATTTGCATCTAGTAGAGTTTGCATATTATAATAGTTATCAGTCCAGTATTGGTATGACTCCATTTGAAGCTTTTTACGGAAGACTGTGCAACTCACTGTCATGTTGGTTAGAAACTGGTGAGAAGTTTGTGCTTGGGCCTGATGTGATAAGAGAAATCTCGGATAAGGTAAAAGTTATCCGACAATGAATGAAGGCTTCCCAAGATAGGCAGAAGAGTTATGCTGATAAGAGGAGAAGAGATTTAAAATTCTCCATTGGCGACTTGGTTTTTGTCAAGATTTCTCCATTAAAGAGCGTGATACGATTTGGTAGGAGAGGCAAGTCAACACGAAGATTTGTTGGTCCATTCCCAATCCTCGAGCAAGTTAGGAATTTAGCATATAAAGTTGAGTTGCCTGACAAGATGGTGGGAGTTCATAACGTATTTCATGTTTCCCAGTTAAGGAAATTCGTGCACGATCCCGATATGACTATTTCACCTGATCAGTTGGATTATATAGAAGTAGAACCCGAGGCGGTTGGGAACCGCAAGCCAATTCGTATTGTCGACCACGATATGAAGCAACTTCAAAGGAAAGCGGTGAATCTATTCAAAGTTCAGTGGGGCGAGAATGAGAATGATTGTACTTGGGAGACAGAGGAGAGCATTAGGAAGACGTATACAGAACTCTTTGCCTGGTAAGATTTTAATTGCAATTTAGTTTTCCGCATGCTATGATAGGCTTGTTTGTTTGTTTTTTGTATGTTTGATTGTTGTGAATGGTTGGTAGGCATGCGGGATCCTTTGCTTGTTTCTTAGTTAAGGAATTTCGGGGGCGAAATTTCTTAAGGGGGGAGAATGTAACAGCCCGCATTCTACGCATCGAAGGATCGTAGAATATTTCTTTCTTTCTCATGTAAAGTCGTATAGCCATGTAACTTTGGGAGACGACTATTGGGGCCATTTCCCATGTTCGTGGTTTTTGCCGATTTTTAAATGACCGTTTTGCCCCTAGCTGATCTTGTTTCGGCCATAACTTTTGATTGGTAAGGAGTTTTGACCTGAAACCACTTCCATAGAACCAGATGATGGTTTACCTTTCCGTAGAGTGGTCACATTAGCCAAACGGACTCACCATTTGGGAGATATGGCTGAAACAAGGTTTAGAAGGTGAAAAACAGCTTAACCGGACCTAATTAGGGTGATTAGCAATAGGGCCCATAACCCATTTCGGGATTAGGGTTATAGGAGGGCTGAGATGAGTTAGTAAATCAGTTTTAATTTCATTTCTTAGCCGCCACTTACAACCTTTGAAACCTAGCAATGGCCTCCACTTGCTAAAACACCCCAAATCACCTTCTAATCGCTAATTAAGCCAAATCTACATCAAATCAAAGTGGATTAGCACAAAAATTGAGGTAGAGCTGCTGGAGTGTATTAGAATCCGAACCATTTTGTCCAAAAGTTTCAGACCTGAGTTTATTTGGGGCTAAGATGAGTGATTAGCATTGTCTTTACACTAATTATAGTTAATTAGGGTGATTAGTGTTAATTAGCGAAATTATGCATGTTAAAAATCTGGAAAAATGTCTAGAAATTATTAAATATTATTTTTAGCCTCTGTTAGAAGTTTGGGTTAATTTGGTTAAGTTTTGCTAATCCTATCATTAGATTTGCTTAAACATGCTTAAGGGGAAAATATGGGTTTTGGGTATGTTTGATCCGTATAAACATGTTAAATTGTTGTTTTGATGTTTGTGGATGATTATATATGTTGCTATGACTGTATGGTATGCTTTGTGATTGATTAGAAAAGTTATAATGGTCGGAAACGCTGTCATATGGCGTAAAACAGTCGCTGGAAATGCTACAGGGATCCAGATCGAATCGAATGGGGGGATCGGGTCGGTTAGCCGAACCGAACCAAGGAGATGACATCTTCAGCAGCTTAATCGACAAGGGCGACAAGGAAGGCCAGGACCGGATCGAATTGGGGTGAAACAAGTAGGATCAGAGTGAATGGGAATTGGGGATTTCGAACCGTACCGAGGGAGCTTGAAGGACCCAAACCGAATCGCCTCAGGAGTATCGAACCAATCCAGAAGGGGGGCACCGAACCGAACTACACCATGGAGTTTCACGACCGAACCGAGGCAATGGCCAAGGACCCGAACCGAACCGAGGAGGTGACCCAATGATGATCTGAACTGAACTAGGACGACAAGTCGAACCGAACCGGATGTGCACTTCTTCTTATACGCGACGACTCTACTATAGACTAACTCCAATTCGACCAAAACCCGAGATGCAAAGGTAGTCCAAATGGGAAGTAGAATTCAGGATCCATATGGGAACCAACGAGTTAACTTCATGATTGGACTTTGCTGCGGGACGTGTGCAAAGGGGTTATCGACGTTTATAGCTTTGATTCACCACTGAGATGGATATTGGCTACGGATCAGTGCAGTGAAGTCATCATGGCTTCATGCGGCAGAGTGATCGTAGCAGAGCTATGAGCCAGTGCAATGGAGTTGTTATGACTCCATGGGGAAGAGTGGACATAGCAAAGGATTAGTGGCTATGGATCAGTGCAGTGGAGTCACTGTGACTCCATGGGGCAGAGTGATCATAGCAAGGATTTGGGTGATCAAAGCGGTGGATATCGTATGCTTTACGCACTGAGTGAGAGATGTGAGGATGGTTGCTATGCTTGGTTGTTTGACATCACTATGACATGAAAACCCCCACCCCCGTATCTTTACACCATATGTTAGTGTCACCTTAGAGTATTATGCATCTTGTTGTGCTAACTCTTTGGTTGCATGTCCTGGTTCAGGTATGATTTAGTATACCTGTTATTGTTTTGTTTTCCTGCTTATCGCTCATACCATACTTTTGTCTAACCCAGAGTTTTATGTCTCTTCTTATTACTCTGGGTGCTCTTAAACGGGAAGACAAGAGACATGTCAGGTGACTATGTACGAGTAGTTGTGCCAGAGACGAGCAGGAGGATTCCACGTATGATATATATATATATATATATTCTCCCTGTGTCCCTGCTGGTCACTACTTTGGGCATTCATAGTGTACCTTCCTTATTTTTCTTTAGAGACATGTTTTAAAAGTTGTAATAACGATGATGTGGAACATAAGCTGTATTTCGATTTTTTGCTGCTATGATGGTTTAGTTTTCAGGTTATGCATTGTCTCGCCTGTTTTATATCAAGTATGTTATTATTATATTTCATTTCGTGCGCTGTGAGACATTCTACAGGTTCCTTTCTTGTTCAAATTACCTTCTTTTCCTTTCTTTGGCGACCGTCCCGTGCAGGTTGGACATCGACATAGCGCACTTTCATTGGAAATGTCGGCTGGTGCGGGGCGGGTCGTCACAATAACTTCCATCCGTAATTGTCGCAGGGGCTTCTTCCCTTTTTCGAATTTCATCTCCAGGCTAGTGTGTGACCTGGAAATAGCTCCCATCCAGCTTTCACCAAATACTCACACTCTACTTCTAAGCCTTGAAATCCTAGTGCTTGAATCAGGCTAGTCTTCTCTTAGTCCCAACCTTATTTTCCACTTACTCTGTTTTTCTAAAGGAGCGGATCGTTTATCCTGCGTGCTAATCTAATAAAGAAGTTGATCAGTGATAGCATCAACAAGTCCAAGCCTTGGAAAGATCAATTTTTCTTTATTAGGTGCCCTTTTGGTATTTCAGGTGGTTTTGTTGATATTGGTGAGTTTCCTAGTCCTTATGAAATGACTGATATTCTCGCGCTTTGCTTTACTTTTTCCCTTCTAGATCCTGCTTTTAGGAAAATAGTTCTGATAGAGAGTGAGTCCCGGGATATGGATCTATTTTCAAGGCGTCCGAGGAATTGGGACGCAGATCAGTTTTGCTAACTTTGAATAAACTTCACAAATTTAACCTACTTCCTACCGGATAAAAGATCCTAGGGCAACCAGCAATTCGTTTTCGTGGCGCTAAACAGTTGACTTTGGGTTCTAATTCGTTTAGTGCATCATATCCTTTATTCCCAGGTACTTTGGGTAAAATTATTATCTCTTTTTTAGGGCTACTTAAATTGGTTGGCTTTAGATTTCTTATCCTTGCTTTCATATTTGACTAGGTTCCTCTACTTATGAGGCCATATCCCATATAAATGCACTAGATCAGTCTGATGTTGATGCTAAAAAAGGTTTGTTGAATCCACACGCTGGACTTCCATCCAAAAAACTGAAGTATAACACCTCCGCTTCTTCCTCCAAAGATGATGTGGCCATGAATGTTGAGCAAGGGATTCATGATCCTACAGTTTCTGCTGTTGATCCCATTCTTGACATTACTTCTTCTCATGGGGATGTTTCTAGAAGTAAGCTTGTGGTGATACTTTGTTGTCAACTCCCCTAATTGCACTAGATATGAGAGAGCATGGTCTGATCTCTCCTCCTACATATCAATATACCAGTCCATCAAGGCTTTTATTGCCAACCTTGGATTTTGATGAACTTGTGACCCTCACTCTTTCCTCTCTCGATGTTATTGGTATTTCATTACCTTCCACTTCTTCAGACTAGGAAAGTTTTTACCATCATATTGTCAAGAAATAGCTTTTGGTACAGATTTACTCTTCTTAATACTTCTTTTATCTTTGATTCCACGCGAAGTCCAATTGGGTTTTACTAGCTTTTTAGGTAATTAAAAGCTTGCTTTTGTGCAGAGAAGCACCCTCTTCAACTTCTACTGAGATCATCCAGCTTAGGGAAGAGAAAACTGCATTGAGGGATAAATTTTTTACTTTGTCTAAGGCAAGGGAACAGAGTGATGAGTGTGAGAGCTTGAAGGCTTCTTTTGAAAGGGCTGAGGCAGACCTTGAAAAGGAAATACAAGCCGACAGTCTTTTATCTGACCGAGTGTCAACCTTGAGAAACAATAGGAAGAACAAGTGGTCGATCCTACTGACGAGCTGAAGAAGAGGGACGACAAGCTTTCTAATGCGACAGGAATAATTTATGAAGCTAAGAATAGGATCTCTGAGTTTCTGAAAGATCATCTTCCTAAGGTTGCCACAGAATATTATGAAGAAGATTTATTTCTTGCCTTTTCTAATAACTTCCAAAAATTTCCTAAAATGTAATTTACTTCCGTCCACCCCTCCATTTTGGGTAGGTTCATGGAAAGGATCGACTTGGCCAAACAGAGAGTTGAAGTTCCAAAGAGGGATAAAATAAAGCTTAAAGACCTTTTATATATTGAGGACTTGCCTGACGATTCTGATAAAGAGGAAGAAAACATAGTCGACGTAGATAATGAGGAAGGGAATGATGATGACGATGATGATAGTGATGACTTTAGCCCTGGCGGTGGAAAAGGCCAAGATGATCCTGAAAAAGACGGTAGTGATGATCCATCTCCTGCTGTTGGCGGTTTATACGATTCTGAAGGAGTTAACCTTGACTCCCAAAACAATCCTACCGCCCAAGACCCAACAAAGGTTCCACCCAAAGAGGGGGATTCTTCCAAGCTGAAAGGAAAGTAACTTCCCATCCAACCTGACATCCCTGTCTCGCAGGTATGGCTTTCGCTTTCGAAGTGATTTCTTTCCTTTTGATCTTATGGTAATAAATAGTTTCCTTTCCTTATATTGTATAGACAACAGAACCTTAGTTTCACGCCTTAAAGTAGAGTTAGATAGAAAATAAAAAGAAATATACCAATCTAATCTTGAGAAGGAAAGACTTTTGAAAGACTATAATGCTTTATCACGAAAATACCACGATATCAACAAAAATGCTTCAAAACATATGTTTTATAAAACATAAAGCAATGCCAAGACTGAAAAAAGCTCGAGTTCGAAGGGAGGTGACACTCGAAGAGAATAAGGAGTTGATGGCATTATTTTGGATGTTAATTGAGGAAAGAGACATTTTAACAATTTTTTTGTACAAGATTTACATTCGATTTCCGATGACTGACTTCTCCTTCTTAGGAGATCACAGTGGTGGATTGCTCTAACGTCTTCATCAACGTTGCTTATATGACTTTAAGACCGACCCACACCCTGGGGAATGTTGGAACCTACCACGTGTCCTTTCAATCCACAGAGACTTACCCATAGAGAAGTTTAAATACAACAAGGATAGATTTGTCACTGACTTGTTTAAAAGATCGATCTTGTATGAACAAGAAGACGACTTGTAAAACTTAGTGTTGTGGATGTGTACTTATGGTGATAACTTTCCTTTCTGTAGCTACTGATTTTCACTTTTATGTTATTACAGTTACTTATTTTTCACAAAGATGTAGTTACAAAAGATGCTTGTCACTCACTATCTAGATTGAAAAGAGAATTTTCAATGAAATCATCATATAAATTTAGGAGAAATCATCTCCTAGGAGAGCTTAGGCGTATTTACATGAAATACCCTCAACTTCCTTTTGACTTTTTAGGTGATGACCGGGAAATAACTTTAAAAGAACTTAGGATCAAGCATGCCAAATTGTTATGTAATTTAAACAATAGACGTTCTGATGAGTAATCTTGTATTCTTGTAATTTTTGGCATGCATGTCACTGGATAGTTTAGAATTTATTTGGATATGTACTATTTTTCTTAACAAACATAATATTATAAATGTGGCCTTTTGAAAGCAATACTCCATGCATGATTAAATCTTATTTTGCAAACTGGGAGATCGACTTAAAACTTCCCTGATCAGAAATGAGTCATTGACGACCACAGACCAAGGGAACATTCTAAGAGAGGGGGCTATTATGACCCAAAAGAGAAAAATCTTATTTCAAAATTTTCCCATTAAGCACTTGAATGAACAGTTTGACGCTTTAAAAAGCAAGTTAGAGGAAGAGACAAAATCTTCACCGGACCAAGGAAGTATATAAAAACCAAACCATCCATTGATTTCGAGGAGGAATTAAGTGGATTATACCAGCGGATAGCTAATTAACAAATTGAATCGAACAACGCAAACGCAAGATGCAAAGCTTGGGACTATGCTTCTGGATACATCCCTGTAATGACTGTGTTCTAGCTTTCCAAAACTCCAACGGGGCCCGAATCCTCCAACAAATATTTTTACTTGGAAAACCTCCTCCCGAGTTGAATGAATCGATTATTTCTGAGTTGTGCAAAAGGGTAATAGCTGAGATGAAAAGTTGTGATGATAATAATCTTGGTGAGGAATCATTTCGACGTATCCACCATTATGTCTCTAAGATTAGGCATTTGCAATAGGAAAGACATTATTTGCAACAGAGGGTTTTTGATTTAGAGAAAGATAACAAATCCTTAAGAGCTATGTGTAGAGCTTTCAATAGGGCTCTGAAACTTCAGATTAAACTCTCAAACAATATTAACGAGGTTAACACAATGAGTCGTAAGCTTAATGAGCTATTGGGTATTGCAATTCGTCATGCTATCAATCCTCCTTTACCCGATGATGAAAGGATGCAAGATTCTAGATGTACTTGTAGCGTCGAGGACAATTTTTTTGTACTGTGGCAACTAAGGGAATAAATTTGTAAATAGACTTGTAAATTATGAAAGTATCACCTGATGTGTGATTTTTGTTTGTATTTCACATAGCTAACAATAATAGATGTGTATGCGTAAGTTTAAGAAATCTCCCTATGAGATGGGAAGGCCTCGTTCTTTATTTGAAAACCTTTAGTAAGCGTACCTGAGTTACTTGCTCGAATGTTAATAGTAGATCCCTCTCCTTGGAATGAGAATTATAGTCACTTGAGCCAGAATAAGGTATTAATAATAGAGGTTCAGATATCACCTTTGACATTTATTAAAAGTCGCCAACCGAACCCAGATTTAGGTTTTAATAATAACCATAATCCTACTTTTGGAAGTTAGTAGAAGTCCCGAACCAAACCCCGATTTGGGTATTTGTTAGAAGACCAGAATCCCACTTCCAGTAATTAATAGAAGTCCCAAACCAAACCCAGATTCAGGTAATTATCATTATTTGCGCCAATTCTAGGCTTATCCCATAAAATAGTGGTTGTATATGTTATGCAAGCTCTCTCTTTGAGCTTTTGTTCCCTTCCCACGGCACTTTGTGTAAGCAGAGGCGACTGCGTGCTTAGAATGCTCCTCTAGAGCTTTTGATCCCATTTCTTAGGATTTTGTTGTAAGCAAAGGATGTACGTACTTACTTAGCCACTCTCTGGACTTTTATTTGTTAAAGCAGAGGATGTACGTGCTTTGTTGGCCATTCTTTGGGCCTGTGCATCTGGTGCACTTAGCTAGCTTGTTCTCAAGTAGGGACAAAGGACTTACCTGAACTCCCCCCAGGAGATGTCTTACCCTGGCCATCGTAGGCGACAATAAGGTCTTAGATGCTTTAATCGGGCCATTGTAGGCGCAACTTAAAGGCTTACTCTTTTGAAGCTGTACCCTGGCCATCGTGGGCAGTGATAGAGGCTTACACTCCACCCTCTCCAAGGGTGACTTACACTGTCCATCATAAGTGGTGATAAGGTTTTTTCACTCCCTTCTGTGGGATACGAGGAACATAAGAAGAGGTAGGACATGCTCTTCTGCGAGTAGAGGTAAGACATGCTTAGTTCATAGTAGAGGCAGGGCATACTCTTTTGCGAGCAGAGGCAAGGCATGCTAAATTAGAAGCTCCATCCCAACCATTTCTGGTATGGATCGGAGGCTTACGCTTTCGATGCTTTAACCTGTACCTTTCTGATTAGGGCGCACAAAAAAATTACACACCACCCGCCTATGAGGGGTGCCTTTCCCAGGTCATCTTGGCGGTGACAAGGGTTTTTATCCGTTTATTTATTTGACCCATTTTGGGTTATTCCAAATTTTTAAGAGGGTTTCCATACCTTAGTTATGTAGGCATTCTTTCCTCAAACATAGTTGACTATGTTTTCTTTACGTATCTGCACAGTTTCCCTTGACTATAGAAATTGATGACCATTCCTTCTAGGACTCGGCAATGATTGGTTTCATACCCATTAATCATGTGATATTAGCAAAAGCGCCCTTCCAATTTGAATTCATTTTTAGGTTTCTTCTTGTGTGATGGCCAATAGTCGAGTTCATGTTTAGTTAGAAAGTAGATATTCTTAATGGATGTTGTAAGTTTGCATTCCCTAGGCAATCTTGACTCAAAGACCCCTTTTCGTCATTGGAACTTAATCCTTTTGTTACTCAACTTCATTGGTTCTTCCTTATCCTCAAGCTTTCTCTTTGTTGTGTTGTGAGATTAAGGTCTGACCTTTTTAAACCACCTTGATATAGACTATTTGGGTTTGTCCAATGTTCTTTGCTCAAATATAGCTCTTTTAAGTTGTGCATAAATGGGCTTTTTTAGGCGAGTGAATAAGTTGTATCCCTTTATGGTAGAACCACTTATGGAAAACATAGGAGTTGGACCTATATGGAAAGGTTTAATGCTCCAACAGTCATGGTTATAAGGTTCTACTTCCTTTCTCCCGCTTTCAACTTGTTGGGCTTCCAATCTAAGCCTTAGTTCTTTAATCACTTTCGGGTCAATAATATCTGACATAGCCATTTAAGATCTGGAAGACTCTTTTTGGGATCCTTTACCCATTGTTATTGCTTCTTCTAAGCTTATTCCAAACCGGGGCAGAACATCACATGTAGAAATGTGGTTGGGTTAAACATAGGAGCGGAGGTTCAATCCCTCCTTCTAGGGTCAAAATGTTGACGATATTTTTCGTTAACACCGGAGATTGGTCCATGGATGTGGACCTACAGAACGTAAGGGGTTATTTAGTTCCCATAAGCTTGAGTTAGTTCGCCATTTCCTTGATATCAAGGTCTTAAGACTGAAGATTAGTTGTTCTCCCCTCAAGGAGTTAATATCATGCTTACGAAACTTAGTGACCAACAGTTACCTTGGGATAAGGGTTCCCTAAGCGCAACACAAGTTAGGAAGCTAAATGGCTAGTAGAAGAGTACTTAGGTAATTTAGGCTTAAGGCTAGAGCTCGTGTATGAGGCCTTTGTTGTGGAGAATGTATAAGGAAATAGGAGAAGGAAACAACAAGGTAAATCATAGAAATTATGCTAGTGTCGATCCTCTTTTTATTGCACATTTATTTGAGTACATAAGTGTTTACAAAGGAAATTCCCAAATTGATTTACAAATTAGGGTTTTACTCTATAAGAAATGAGCAAGAGATTGTGGAATGAGAAAATGTCCCCTAAAATGTGACTACTGGGGTCTTATTTATTGAAAAATTGTCCCCCTTTTGTCATCCACTCAGTAGAAGCCTTTGTCGGATGCGCCACCTGGCTTTCGACCGCTGTGCACCTTTCAGTTTCGGTAATCTTGGTTTCGGCCGCCCTTCTTTCTACTTAGCATTGTTATTAGGTCCGATCTGGCTTTCAGAGTGTCGGCCTCAACTTTAGAGCTTAACCTTGATATTGTTTTCCATATATATATCAATACCAAGTCCCTTGGTATGGGTAGCCTCCAGAACTGCTTTTGGTCTCTAACGACAAGCTCTGGTCTTGGCTTTGAGCTTTCGTAGCATTGTTCTCATGCTTCCGCTATTTGTGACTTCAGAACCTTTATTTCTTTCGGTACTGACATTAAGCAAATTATTGTGGATAGCTCTCCGTGTTGAAAATTTCCACAACGCCATAAACGGCCTAACGCAATACCAAAAAATTGTTGGCACAGGCCCAAAAAATGTTGGTATAGGTCGTTGGCCACGTTTTTAGGGTGATGCAATTTTCACCATTGCTACAGACCTCAAAGGCAATATTTTGACTATCTATAGCAACATCCTTAGCTCTATAGCAACATTCCAAAAATGTTGTTACAGATATTTATATTTTTTTAAAAAAATATCTATATATAATATATTACATAAAGGAGAAACAAATGCTACTACACAGAATTAAATATTCAAAGAAAATCATTATGTTTTAATTCACGAGTAATAAATAACCATTGATAATGGCGGACACTTTTGACGGACCGCTCATTCTGCTCTTCCTTCATCACATCGTCTAAACACTACTGCATCTACTCCGACGCCTCCTTCTTCTTTATCATTTCCTCATCCTCATCCTCCTCTGCATCTTCTGATGCCAAAAAATAAAAAAAATCCAAGACTCGTTTCTCCAAAAGTGTAACCAGATCTGGTCGTACCTTTTCAGCCTCGTCGGAGTCAACTGCTCAACTGATACTTGATCTTGCTGTAGATCGTGTTGTGATCGACCGTATAACTCCCTTATCTGGTCTGAAAACCCTTGTTGACTCACCGGTCTCTCCTTTGCTTGCTGGACCTCAGCCAGACTTGAGATGGACAGATGTTAATATATCAGCGAATTTTGAGCCCTTGAGCAAGGAAAAAAATACAGGTATGATTTCAGATAACTCCATTAATGAAAATTTGGTTGTTGGGGATGAGATAAGCAATTCTACTAAGGCCTTGGACGTTGCTAATAAAGTTAGTGAGGGTATGCGCTGCGTCTTAGGTAGTGATCCCTGTAATGTTGTTAAGGAGATTGCGAATGGGCATTTAGTAACAAAAGAGACAGTGAATAATGTAGATGTATCTGACAAGGCTAATGCCAACCATTCCCCATCCAATGTGAAGAATAGCACTCAAGGTGCTCGTGTAAATGCCTCAGAGAAACCTATACCTGCTGCGGCTGTTCCCTCTTCTTTGTTAGCCTCTGATATTCGTCAACATTCACAGTTTGTAATACCCCCTATCAAGCAATCCAAACTAAGTTATGTCTCTTGCTTCTCCTCTCTTCCACGATGTGCTGGATCGTATACTCCCCATGTATTCATCTCATCCCCAGATAACCCGAATCCTCCTCCTGATATTGTTCTAGAGGGAGCAAACGTTTGGAAAGATCACTTGGTTGGTTTTTTCTAGATTCTGAAATTCCAAATCTTGATGTTCGGGCGCTCTGTCGCAAATCTTGGAACTTGAGAGGTGGCTTAAGTGCTAATATTGTGAATGGAATTTACTACTTTAAATTTGCAATTTTTGAGGAGAGACGGAAGGTATTGGAATCAGATCCGGCAATAATTGGAGGGAAGCCTTTCATTATTACTTATTGGACTCCTATGGTTGAGAGAGCAAGAGAGCGAGTGCCATCCATTCCAGTATGGACTATTTTTACCAGAATTCCTTCAGTTCTACAGACTCTTTAAGGTATGAATTGGCTAGCGAGCAGAATTAGGAATTTTAAATGTTTTGATACGAACACAGAAACAAGGAAAAATCTCATCTTTGCTAAAGCCTTGATAGAAATATCACCATCCAAGCCATTACCAAAAAAACTCAAAGTATCTATATAAGGCTATGATTTTTTGTTGTTGTACAATACTCTTGGCAACCGGAAATATGCACAAAATGTCTCTGTTTTGGTCATCTTCTAGAATCTTGTAAGCTTGTATGTCCTTCTAAGGTATGTTCTCCTCTCATGAAGCCTCCTCCTAGTATTTGGGTTCAAAAGGAAAAGGTAGCAGACAATCTAGTTGAAAAAGAACCAAGTGTAGATATAACTTTGAAGGGTAATGAATCGATCAGGGACGATGAATTAAAGAAAAATGCGTCTGCAGATGATGGGATATGTTGGATGTCATATGATCGCGCTTGGGTACATGAAGTTTTTGGTATGAGATATGATCCATATGAAAATGAATATTACAAATATGTATCAAATGCAGTGGAGGATGCTAGAAGATTGGAATATCATGTAGTTGGTGATAGTTTTGAGCTTATTCAGGAGTGTGTTCTTGGTGAGAAGAACCAGACACTTTTCCATGACTCTTCTTGGGATTGGGAGTGCGAGTTTCGCAGTCCTAATCCGTGTTTTGTACCTAACCTTGTTGTACTTTTTTCTGAGTATGTCAATGTTATAGGTAGCGATTGTGATTCCACCCTTATGGGGGATTAACTGTTAGGTCCATGCTAGTAGTTGAAACATTATTTTTCACTCCTGTACTTTATTAATAGAGTGTTCTGGCACTTCAAACCAGATGGAGTTCTTGTGCCTGTACAGAACTTCACTTCTTTCTCTGCTTTTCTAATAAACAGTGGTACGGCCACTATAAAACCGGCTTGCCATGCAAAAAAAAATTCAAAGAAAATTGTTATTCAAATAAATATTTTATTTCAACATTTGAAATAGTACATATTTCTAGCTCCACTATTTACAATTCACTGTTAATAACCTAACCAATTACATATACGGATATTCCTCGCTACATCGCTTAGTTCACACATTACATATGCAGTTTCAATTTATACAGACACTAACACTGACAAATATATGCCGACCCAAGGCGATCCGTGCTCCGAGCCGAAGGCGAGTCGTGCTCCGAGCCGAAGGCAAGCCGTCAGCGGGTCCGGGCGCAGCGCCGATGGGGGTCCGGGGGCCCACAGTCCCGGCGGCGATCGACCTTCTTTGAAATAGCATGTAGGAGCATATCAACTACAGAATCAAGGTTTCTTGCTGAGAAGATCTGCAATTCAAGTGCAATTAAACAAAACAACTCAAACCAGCGACATATAGGAGTAGCTCATAACATATGTATGCACAGTTTCAAGGTTTACCAAACATTTCAGATCAACGGATCATCGCACAACCAACAATCATGTAATTGGGATGAGTAGACCAAGAAAAGAAATATCATGAAGCAACACAACATAAGTATATTTATGTATATATACATAAGTGTACAAGTCTCTAACTATATACATATGTACATAGGTGTACATATGCATATATATGCAATAGAACAGTGAACATAGAGCTGTCATAACCCACTCATACACAATACACACAAAAATACCTCTAAACCACCAGCAAGAACCACCTAGTTGCATGCACTAATCAACTGACTAGCCCTTTTAACCTCGCTGGCATTTCGTCAAATATCTCATGCTATTACCAATAGCCCCAGTTTCCCTACTGAAGAAAATATCATAATTGCACAAATTAATATCTGAAATCTTTGATTGGAACCAAAAATACCAATTTGACTGTAAACCCCAACATATTTGGACGATTCTACTCGACATTGAGCAACAATAGAGCCATTTAACAAAACAAAAAAATTAACATCGAGCAACTTCGTCCAGATAGAAAACAACCACTAGAAGTCACCTGCAATTGTACAAAAATAACTTCAGATCTGGAATTGTATTGTTCCTTATAGTCATCGGAAATTCTTTGTCATTGCTTGAGGATTAGTTTTTGAAATCGCATCACCTGGAGTAAAAAACTGATGAAACTTGATGCTCGACGTTGGATCTGAAGCTAGTAGCTCTTGTGTTGTAGAAGATAAGATCTAAATAAAACGAAAAATGAAAATCAGATCTGAAAATTTGGGGGTGAAAGAAAATTTGGGGATAGGAGGTGAATGAAAATTTGGGGAGGGAAATGAAATGAAAATGAAGTGGGTGAATGAAAATTTGGGGAGGGAAATGAAATGAAAATGAAGTGGGTGAATGAAAATGTAAGCGGGAAATAGGGTAATCCAAGTAGATAGTGGTTGGACGACTGAGATATTGTTTTAACTAATGTTGCGGATCGCCACATAGGACATGGAAAGGTCTGCTATAGCAACACTGTACAAAATATTGCATCCTATTACACTTATTTATCTAGTGTAACACATTTTTATGGCTAAGGTAACATAAAAAACAGAATGTTGCTGTAGGACCAAAATAGTATAGCTATTGTCACATTTTGGCTGGCAGCACCTTGCAAATTCGTTGCATTATGTTGTTTATGATGTAGCGTTCGGTTTACTTTCGGTGAGTCATTAGAGATGGCCCCGGTCTTGCGACTGCATGCTTTCGTTGAACCTCCTGATGGCTTTGGAAGTTGTGTCTTGGTGTTGGTATCGATACCAAGCAAATTGGTACTGATAGCCCCTTGCTCCTTCCTTTTAATGTTTTGAATAATATACTTCCAGCAATCCCTCATTAATCATTTCAGTTACAAGAAAGAACACTTTCGAATTCATTTCTTTTATTTGCTTCCGACTTCATGTGTTATGCTTTCGGAATTGAACTTATGTTGATTGTCTTCCGTGTCAGCATTGCTTTTCCATTGTCCCTTTTTGTATTAGTTTGGAGTCCCTTCCTCTTATGTCGACACTGATAGCCCATTAACCAAATCTTCATCTTCTATCTTTTGGCTTTATTTGTCTTAGTAGTTTGTTGTTTTCATTCTTTGGAGTCATTTTTCTTGTGTTAGCTATGATTTGATACCCATTCACCGACAGCTGGTTCCAATGTTGAATTTGGTAGTAACACTCGAGATGGAATTATAGTTGCTAAAAAGAGCTTAAATAGAAAAAGGCAAAAAGAGTACTTACCCAAGTTGGTATTAGTATTACCGTGCAAACTGGAGATAGGATGTTGCAACAAATATGATGCTTTTACCGAATGACATGAATTAGATGGATAAGACAATTACAAGGGTGGTTAGAGGAAGATCACCATAACAAAGCATGGAAGATTTTACTACGAAGCTAATTTCTTTAAGCATCCAAACACAAGAAATCCACAATATTTCTAGCTTCTGGCGATAAATGCTTACGATGGGAAATCAGATATGACTATTCATCTTGATGTGGTATATTAGACATAAGGAACAACTTGGAGCTTAAGAGGGAGTGATGGATCAATGTTTTTCGCTTCTTGAATTATTTAGAAATTAAATAGTGCATGTAAATGAATAACGAATCTACTCGTGCATGGAAGAAGTTCAGAGTGCACATCTTATGGGAAAAAAATGTGATGTCAGTACCCAATGGGAAGCCCGGAGAAAGCCTCTTGTCCAATGTGCACATCTTAATAAAGCAGATGCTATAGTTGATACGCTGGATCCATCAAAGATCTTAATGGCTGTTGTTTCAAGAGTTGTTGGGACGCCGAACTTCAAGGTAGCTTCGGACGGAGATCAACCGTTGGATTTGATGGAGTTCAGTCACAAGGCTGAGAGATATCATTGACAGGAGGACACAGAATTTGAGGATACAAACTTTCGTGATGCGGAGCTAATACTAACCTTGGAGAGGATATACCAAGAGATTTAGGGCCATATCCCATATCATGGACTGACTCAGGAGGGATCCTACTACCGAGAAAGGAAATCTAGAAGGCACTATGTGTTCCATAAGATTGACGATCATAACATGGTTGACTTCAACTATTTATGAGATTTTATAGAGGAGCTGGTTAGAAATGGGCAGTTATAATAATATGTCTGAAACTCAATTGTGATGCAATAAGTGGATTAACAACCATCAATAATAAGGAATAACCAGGGATTTGTCTCAAAACCCATAATCCTATGATTGGGTTAGACCGGGTAGCCTTGTCTTTCCTTCCCTACTGTATGCACCCTGCTTTAGCTTTTTTCTTAATTCGGATAATAACAGTGGACCACTTGTACATGTGTGGGAACTAGAGAGATCTCTAGGCACGTGTGAGTCGGACGTTTGAGATGAGTAACTGGGTTTCTGTTTGTTTTCTGGTTTGCTTTATTTGAACATATGAATTACAAAAATTCCTCTAGAAAAGTGATAACTAGATAGGTTTCCTTAGAGCTTCTACCAGAAGAGTCAAGGCCCGAATGCAAGCCACGAGTTCTCTCATAGAAAGCGAGTGGATGGGCTTGCCCAACTATCGCCTACGGGTAAGGAGCTGGTCATGCATTAGAGAGTGAAAAGGATAGGCCTCTTTAGTCGCTTAATGCTACCTTCCGAAGAAATGGTATTAGAATGCAAGAAGTGAGTCGTATAGTTGGCAAGCAATAACATCAGCTTATTAATAATAGACCTCTTTGTTCGAAGAATGATTGAGTTTTGTTCAATTAGGGACTAAAGTTAGGACATGATAATTCTAAAGAGGCTATGAGAAGGTTCAGAGAATCCTTGTTCCATAAAGAGAGAACATGAGCTAACTTGTTTAAACTATGAATTATCTTTCAAGGGACTCAATTATGAACGACCCAAATAAGATCACATACTTCACCTATAAAACAATAAAGAGGTTGTTGCTCAAAATGGAAGCTAGATAGTTGGGTGAGGCCATACCCCAAACTGGATGCAATACACTTGGATGAATTGGAATGCCTTGAAGCTAGGTGACATGGACTCAAGAACTTGATACAAAAATTCTCATAAAATTTGACTAAAGGCCTTGTCTTGAGTAGGACTTATTCTTAGTCAGTTTGGTTAAAAAACTTTAGCAAGATTAAGTCTTGGTCGGCCTAGCTGGAAAGCTTTACCATGAGAAAAACTATGAATTTAGTCTTGAATACTTTACCTTGAGCGAGATTGAATCTTTTCTATTTATCTTTAGTAGGATTGAGTCTTGGTCTACTTAGCTGGTTAGCTTCATGTTAAGTAATATTGGTTTTCGATCTTTTTTCCTTAAGCATGATGATCCTTGATCTATTTGTTGTGAAAGAGGTTGAATCTTGGACGGTTTTCCCCTGATGGCTTGACCTAGAGCAACTTTGGTCGACTTAGCATAGTGACTTTGCTTTGAGTGGGTTTGATTGGATTAATCCAACAAGTTCTTTTCAACAAGATTCGATCGGCCTTCCTTTGAGCCTATTTCGTATACATTGTCTAATGGATTGCCTTAAGTAGATTCAGTCGGCTTCGCCTTGAGTAGATTTTTACGGTTTAGCTGAAGAGTTTTGGAGATTACATGGTGATTTGATATAGGTTCGAACTTGAAAGCCAAAGAGCTTCACCCAAATTATCTAAAGTGCTTCGCGTGGATTATGTTCAGATCAATCAAAAGACTTTTATATTACCTCTGACTTGCCAAAGAATAAGACTGTTCAAATTTGACAAAGGAATAGAAATGGAAATTTTCCAGAGGGCTCAATTAATCATTGGATTTGGGTTTCATTAGACTTGGATTTCATGGACTCATTCAAAGCAAGGTGGCGCAGTGTCTAGGATCAAACTCCTCACGAATTGATGGATCCGTGGAAAATCAATCAAGGATAAGATAGATGCTCAATTCCGTTGATCTTTCGATGCCGGAATCTCGCTATCTTCAACACGTTGATCATGCAAGATACTGCGTTGTCGATCTATGATTATTTGAACGTTGATCACTCACAAGTGATACCGTGAATCGGCTTTAAATTCGTTGATTCGAGCGCACTCGAATATCCGAAAATGGAGAAAGGAGATTACACTCAACTTCCAATTTTAATGGTGGCACAAAGCTCACACAAGGGATTTTAATCAAAATTCAACAACCTTTACGACTCACACCACACCCCTATTTATAGGGTTTACAACACGCTCTGTCCAAACAGACGATCCGAGCACAAGAGAACGACCCAATTGAAGCGGCCGACCTTTTACGATATGCGATCTATAACACGGTGCAAATAATAGATTGAATGACTCAACTATGACATTATACAACGCTGGAACGAGCGATCCCTATATGATCTTGTCTTTTAACAGCTCTTATTGTCTTTAGCCAGTAGCGACCTAAGAGTGTTCGACTCGATAGCAGATGTTTCCAAAATGAACGACTTAAATGCGGACAATATAGAAGCGAGCGACCCACTAGCGAACGATCCAAGATTGATCGACTCTGGAGTGAGTGATCCAAAAGCAAATGATTCAATCCTTGAACGATCCAATGATGCTTCCTTAATCCTTCTCTTTCTCTTAAACCTGGGGAACGAGCTTGTTGGATCGTTGGGCTCCTTCCCATGATTCGTTGGCTCGAAGAATGACCCTGTTAGATCGTTGGACGACCGATTCTCCACTTTTTCAAGCTTTAACTTTACAGACGATCTTCTCTTCCTCCCATTTCGTTCTAGGTCACTGAATGACTGGTAGTTCGCATATAAGCATCTTCCATGGTGCGCTGCATCATCCTTCCTTGGTTAACTAGAATTCGTCCTTGAATTCACACAACTTCTTTGCTGATAAGCTCATCTTCATAGCATGGAATTAGGTATTTGACATTGAACACATCCGAAGTATACACACCTTTTGGTAGCTTCAACTGATAAGCATTATCATTGATTTTCTTCACAATTTTTATTGGACCAGTCTTTCGAGCCTTCAATTTGTTGTAAGTTCCCACAGAAAAACAACCTTTCGTCAATACTGCATAAACGAAATCTCCCTCTTCAAGTTTAACGTTTCGTCGATTCAAATCTGCAAATTGTTTATATTCCATATTTGACTTGAGCAATTGCTCCTGCACAACTTTGTGACACACCTGCAACTTATTAACCAAATCACTGGCTCGTTTAACAATCCCTTTCTATGGTGGAACCGTCGTCAAACCTAAGTGTCCTCTCGCTACGATTGAATAAACAATCTGAAATGGACTGAACCCCGTACTTCGATTGACGGCATGATTGTGTGCAAACTCAGCTTGACACAATTTCGCATCCCAACCTTTTAAATTATCTTTCACAAGGCATCTCAACAAATTTCCTAAAGATCTGTTTACCACTTCTATTTGTCCATCTGTTTGCGGATGATAAGCACTGCTAAATTTCAGCTTCGTTCCAATCATTTTCTACAGACTGATCCAGAAATTACTTAGAAAACGTGTATCTTTATCTGAGACAATGGATTCAGGTAATCCATGAAGTGGATAGATCTCTGTGAAGAATAACGGAGTGACATTCACAGTGTCTGCCATCTTTTTGCAAGCAATAAAATGAATCATTTTTTGAAAAACGATCTACTACTACGTAGATAGAATCATTGCCTCATTGCGTCCTCGTCAATCCTAAGACAAAATCCATACTAATGCCTATCCATGGTTTAGTAGGTACAGGTAACGACATGTATAATCCAGCATTAGTGGCATTTCCCTTAGATACTTGGCACATGTGGCATCTTTGCACAAACTTCTCGACCTCTTTCCTTATAGATGGCCAAAAGTAAGAATCAACGATCAGTTTTAAAGTACGATCACGGCCCACGTGTCCTTCCTCATGTAATTCTTTGACAATTTTCATCCTTAAACTGCAATCTGGAATACATAATTGATTTCCTTTAAATACGAAACCATTGGTTAGCACATAACTTTCCATATTTCCTACCTTGGCTTTGGCTATGACCTGCTAGAAATGTGAATCGATTGTTAGCAGTTCTGGAAGTACATCAAAACCGATTACTTCGACTCGCATAGTCATAAGCAAATGATTCCTTTGACTTAAGGCATCAGCTACGCAATTAGTTACTCCAGACTTGTGTTTTACAACAAATGTAAATTGTTGCAAATAAGCAATCCACGGCACGTGCCTAGCAGCAATCTTATCTTAACTTTGCAAATGCTTCAAAGCTTCATGGTCAGTATATAGCACAAACTCCTTTTGAAACAAATAGTGTCTCCAATGCTTGACGGCTTGTACAATAGCATAAAACTCCATATCATACGTATTGTATCTCATCTTTGCTCCAGATAGCTTCTCACTGAAATATGTAATAGGACGACCCCTCTGACTCAGCACTCCTCCTATTCCAACTTTTGATGCATCCGTATGCAATTCGAATAATAGCTGGAAATCCAGCAACACAAGGACTGGAGCGGTCGTCAAAAGTTCCTTAATCTTTTCAAAAGAAAATTGAACTTCCTTCGTCCACGTAAATTGTTTCCCTTTCATGCAATCAGTAACAGGAGCCATCACACTACTAAAGTGTGGAATAAACCTTCGATAGAATGATGTCAATCCATGAAAGCTTCTGACTTCCGTTGTGGCTTTTGGTTAAGGCCAATCTCTGATTGCAGCGACTTTCTTCTGATCCACTTGTATCCCTTCTTTAGATACAATGTATCCTAAGAACAAAACACTTTGCGTCATGAACACGCACTTCTTTTTTCCAGCATAAAATTGTTCTTGACGAAGAATCATCAACACTGCTTTCAAATGTTGTATGTGTTCTTCCATACTAGCACTATAGATCAGAATATCATCAAAATATTCCACCATAAACTTTCCAATGTATGGTCTGAAAATCTGATTCATGACTCTCATAAAAGTACTTGGTGCATTCGATAAACCAAATGGCATAACCAACCATTCATATAACCCCTCACGAGTCTTGAATGCGGTCTTTCATTCATCCCTTAGTCAAATTAGAATCTGATGATAACGACTCTTCAAATCAATATTTGAGAAGATAACAGATCCACTGATTTGGTCCAATATATCATCTAGTCTTGGCGTAGGAAATCAGTATCGAACAGTGATCTTATTGAGAGCTCTACTATCCGTACACATTCTCCATGAACCATCTTTTTTCGAAACTAACAAGGCAGGCACGACACAAGGACTAAGGCTCTCTCGTATTCGCCTTTGTTCAAGTAGCTCTTCAACTTGTCTCCTCAACTCTTCATGTTCCTTCAGACTCATTCGCTAATGCGGTCTGTGTGGAAACACCGCACCTGTCACCAAATCAATTTGATGTTGTATGTCCCTGAGTGGCGGTAATTCCTTCAGCAACTCTTCAGGAAACACATCTTCAAACTCTTTCAGCACAAGCTCAGCTTCAGCATGAATATCAGACTCTTCATGAGATTCAAATCCAATCAACATAAACACTTCACGACTCTCTTCTACTTCTTCAACAAATTCCTTCAAAGATAAAAGGCTAGTCGAGTTCATCTTCTTCTCTGCTTTGACTTTATTTTTCTCACACTTCTTAGGAACTAACGTGATTTTAGTGCCTTCAAACATGAAACTATAGCTGTTGGTTCGACCATCGTGATGAACTGATCGATCATACTGCCATGGTCTTCCCAAGAGCAAATGGCATACGTCCATATGAACTATGTCACACCAAATATCATCTTTGTATTTCAGCCCATTGGAAAATGATACAAAAGCTCTTTTTCCAACTGTGACTTTTCCTCCTTTCTTTAGCCAAGCAAGCTTGTAAGGTCTAGGATGTTCCTCCGTCTTCAATCCTAACTTCTTAACAGCTTCTTCAGAAATCATATTGTCATAACTCCCAGCATCAATAACAAATCGACAAATCTTTCCCAAAATAGTACAAGTAGATTGGAAAATATTGTTTTGCAACCAACTAGAATCATCTACGTGCTTTGGAGTTATACACGATCTTCTCATCATTAAACTATTTCCCTCTTCTCCTAACTCTACTTCCACCTCATTATTTTCAACATCATCGTCAAATTTTGGTGGTAGAGAATAATCTACATCAGCTTCTACATCTTCAGCTATCATTGTTCTCTTCTTCAATTTTAGACATTCATTGCATTTATGTCCAACTTCTTGACAATTAAAGCACTTAACAATCAGGGCGACCTTTGGCTTTGTAGCGTCATTGACAACAGGCTTTGAAATTGGCTTAGTAACATTAGTGTTGCTGCCAATTCCTTTGCTTTGACTGTTAGCAGTTGTGAACGCTCCTCCTCCTCGTCTCCCTTGCTTCTCCCAAGCAAGAGCTTTCTGAAGAGCTTCCACAACAGTCACTGGATAGAACATATTCACCATATCCTGAATCTGATTCCTCAATTCCCCAACATATCTAGCAGTCAATTGTTCCTCTATTTCCATGATGTCATTACGAGCGATCAATTGATAGAACCCATCAGTATAACCGCTCACGGATTTTGTTCCTTGTCTCAAATTCTGCAAACGTTGATACATAAGGGATTGATAATTGTAAGGTAAGAAGGCAGTTCTCATCATCCTTTTCATCTTTGCCCATGTGACAACCTTCGGATTTCCCATTCTTTCATGAGTTAGCTTAGTTTGTTGCCACCAGGCAATAGCTCTTCCCCTCAAACGAGTAGCTACTAATTTCACTCTTCTATTTTCTGGTACATTCTTGAATTCCATAATTTCCTCGACATTCGAAAACCAATCTAGGAACTCTTCTATAGACATTCCTCCCTTGAATTCTAGAATTTCTGTCTTCATCCCAATTATAATTACCTTCCAGTTGACGGAAAGGATCTCGGTCTCGTCCTGGGGAATGAAAACGAATGCTATTTCTTTCATCTTCATAAACTGAATGATGACGATATCGATCATGAATATCTTCATTTCTTTCACCTCTACGGGATGGTTCACGAGAATAATCATCGCGATTCCTTCTTTCTCGGTCCAATGGTGGTGATCTTATATGTCTTTCCGAATTTAATGGCGAAATCCGGTGTCCACCATGATTTGAATCGGGTGATACTCTTCTTCTAATTTGATTCATATCTATCATCAGCTTTTCTAATCTTCCAATTCCTTCATCAAACTTATCATTGATTCTTTTCTCCATTTGTCCGGCTTCGTCTCTCCGATATATTTCTTCCAAATTTTGATGACGATTAACACATCTTGGCGGCATAATCAATTCTTAAACAAAAAGGAATGAACTTCAAATCTGAACAAACTTCAAAACGCTTGTATTGTCCAAATTGCTGAAACGATCCAAACTTGGACGATGACTGTAATGACCCGCATTTTCAGCGATATAATAATTAATTTATTTAATTATTTAAATAGTGAATTAAAGGATTTAATGGTCGTGGAATTAAATAATGGTGAATATTTAATTAAAATAATATATTTAATTCTGAAATAATCAGAATTGGCCGAAATGGCGATATGGTGTGAACTGGGTCATTTGTGATATTTAATTCAGTTTAGAATTGAATTTGAATAACGAATATATTATTTGAATGACAGTTTGAACGTATAATTTTATTATAATTAAAATAGAGCTTGAAATGGCGCGGTAGTTCGCTATTTGGCGATTTGAACTTCAACTGAATGTACAGGATTCGTTTTAAGCCGGAATTCTGTGAAACAAGAAAAGTGTGGAGCTGGTGGAGTATATCTTTCTAGTGGAAGAGGAAAATCGGGATTTCGTCATGTAGATTTTGATTTACGTCCAAATCAAATTTCAGAAAAGTCGCTGTGGAATTTCTTTATAATTCGTAACGCTTTATATACGTTATAAAAGGATTTTCAATGTAAATTGAATATCGATTCAATCTGGACTCGGAATAGCGAGTATATAATTATCTTGGAGCTGTATGATATCCCTCGGTGAATATATACGATAATATTTATTTATAAATATTTAATTTAATTATTTTTAAATATATTTATATATTTAAAAGGGTTATTCAGAGCTTTAAAAATAGCCAGTTTTGCAAACGACCTTAGAATTCGACGAAACTAATTTTGTTGGGTCCGCAATGTTAAATTATTGCTAGTTGTCAAGTTTCGTGATTTTTAGAGCCAGTATGTGGCCGTACAGATTTTTAGAGTGAAAAACAATCAGTATTTCGACAGTTAAAAATACGTTGTGTGAGCATACGAAGTCAGAATTCGACGAAACCAGTTTCATTGGGACCGTAATGTCGAGCTGTATCTGCATGTCCGTTTTCGTGATTTTTAGGTATCGTATGTAATCATAGAAATTTTCAAGGACAGATATAAACAGTGTTGGAGTTAAAATCGAATATAATAATGAAAATATCTATCTGAAAATATCTAACTTTTGATTGCCTATAAAATAACATTTAACCCTTAAGACCTAACCACTTCGTTTGTTCTCTGTAAACCAAAATTTCCATGCCGCCACTCTTCAAATCATTGGAGAAATTAAAACTCCTCCCATACTTAATAAAATCACTTAACACCGGATCCATTGGAGTCGTGAGCAAGAGAGCTTCATGCGAGTAGCCTTCATGAGGCGTGCGACGTCCATACCGGGGCTCTAGTTTTTACACAGCGAGCTAGGGTTGGGGCATTCCATTGATTTGGGGAGGGGTAGGCGATGAGGTGGATGGATTCGAATTCGTAGAGCAAAGGCACACCAAATGCCAAGGATTTGTGAAGTTCCGACATCTTTTGTGTCGATCTTTTTCTGTATGGGGTACACGGGTACACGACGGAAGTTTGTTGGGAGGGACATTGAACAGAGTATTGAGGGTATGGGGTTGTGGAGGTTTCGAAGTGGAGGAAGACGGTGGCCTTGGTCTGTTGAACGGTGGTTCATGGAAGGAGCACGGCGTGTTTGGAAGAGGAAACAATGGTGAATGGTTAAGAGCAGGCCACGGTATCTAATCGGGGAAGAAAGGTTGGTATTACGGGCCTGGTAGTTTTCAAGGGTAAACGGTGTTGGGCTGGAGTGTTTTAAATGGTGAGAGGCCCATTAAGGTTTAAATTTAAATCACTTAGCTATTTAACATTTATATAAACTTGTAAACTCAATAACTTGTCCGTCCGTTATCAGAATTCAACAAAACAAGATCCGACAGGATCGTATGGACGGTGGCTACACCGTGGAACTGACTAGGAGTGGATTGGAGCTAGTATGAATTTATGGAGAAATAAAATGTTTGATTGAAATCAAATGACAGTTTATCGTTCTTTAACGATGAACTGCAAATGTGAGTAAAACTCACCAACTCTGAACAGTTATATTTTTATAACGTATTGTTAAAACTGTTAATCATCTGTCGATTGTTGTGTGTTGGTTGATTGATTGAACTGCTAGTCAGTTAGTGGAAATTATATATATATATATATACAAACTGTTAAATATTTATATATTGATTCTGCTATCAGAATATTCTCTATCGAACTAAAAGTGATGTTGATATTATTGTTTGACATCTGTGATGTAGGGAAACAGGTTGGAGGGACCCAACTGGGTTCCTCAATATTTATAATATTGTTTTATTCATATATTGTGTTATATGATGTGATATATAATCTATTGTCGATTATATGTGGTTGGACGATATTTATCATCGTGATTTGATATGATTGAATAACATAACATACGGGATGTTGATAAGGGAATTTTCAAAGTGATAGTGGAAATAAAATATTTATAAATGGAATATTTATAAATAAGAAATATTTATAAATTGAGATATTTATAAATAGGAGATATTTAAAAAAAGGAAATAATTTCAAACCATTTTCTTTTTGAATGGAAAGGGCTGTGTGGCGGGTTTGGGGATTTTCCCGATGCTCCCGGTACAAAGGAGGTTATGGCAAATTTTTCCGGGAATATAAGGAGTTAGAATATTTTTAAGAATGAAATCAAAAAGAAGAAGATTTGTAAACCATTTACAAATGAAATCAAAAGAGAAAGATTTGTAAACCATTTACAAATGAAGTTAAAAGAGAAAGATTTGTAAACCATTTACAAATGAAGTTAAAAGAGAAAGATTTGTAGAACATTTACAAATGAAATCGAAAAGGAGATGTTTGTAAAACACTTATAAATAGGAAGATAAAGGAAATCATTTTTAAAGTGAAGAACCGTTACTAAAAGTAAATCTTTAAAAATGAATAAACGTTGTAAAAAGGAAATCTTTATAAAGCCAATAAAGTTAGTTAAATCGAATATGGTATTCGAAAGAAGTTAAATCGAATATTGTATTCGAAGGGAGTTAGTCGAATATGGCATTCGAAAAGAGTTAGCCTAATATGGTATTCGAAAAGAGTTAGTCGAATGTGGTATTCGAAAAGAGTTAGTCAAATATAGTCTTCGAGAGGAGTTAACCACCAGTTAGAGTTAAACAGTTAGGGCTAATCCAAATGGGTTGCCATTTCGTATGACTGCTAGTGAAATTCGCAGGGCTGTAAATAGCCTACGGTGGTCGGATGTTTCCTGAGGGAGTCAGGTGTAACCATTGTGATCGCTGCGATCTAGAGTCAAGCGAATGGAGTTAAATCGAATATTAGTTATTCGATAGGGGTTAATCGAGCTAAGTAATCGAATTAGATTATCGAGTTAGATTATCGAGTTAAGTGGATTGAGTTAAGATAATCGAGTTAGGATAATCGAGTTAAGATTTATCGAGCTAAGAAAATGAAGTCAAGATAATCGAGTATGGTTAGTTAAACCAAGTTAGTTGAATCGAATGGGTCGAACCAAGTTAGTCGAGCCTAGTTAATCGAATCGAGTTGGTCGAACCAAGTTAGTCGAGTTAGTCGAGTTAAGTTAGTCGAGTTAATCGAATTTAGTTATTCGAGAGGAGTTAATCGAATATAGTTTATTCGAATAGAGTTAAAGGAAAGGAGTTATCGATTAGTTTAATCGAAAGGAGTTAATCGAATTTAGTTATTCGAAAAGGAGAAACCGAATATTAGTTATTCGAAGGGAGATTTTCGAATATCGGTTTTTCGAAAGAAAGAATTATCGAATATTAGTTATTCGAAGGGAGATTATCGAATATCGGTTATTCGAAAGAAAGAGTTATCGAATATAAGTTATTCGAAGAGAGATAATCGAATATAAGTTATTCGAAGAGAGATAATCGAATATAGGTTATTCGAAGAAGAGTTAATCAAATAGAGATTTCTCGAAAGAGAGTTATATGTCAAATTCAATTATATCGAATTCGGGGAAAGTACTTATACTTTCCGGTGTTTAAATCAAGATTTGTTTATTCACATTAAAGAATAAAGGTTATAATTGAAGTTAGATATTTCGAAAGTAGGGATTATAACGTTATCGTTATAATCAAATATTGCAATAAAGAAGTGGATTCGTAAATAAAATCCGCGAGTTACGTAAAGAAGTTGGTTATAGTTTAAAAGATAAACTTTGACCATTTCGAAGTTAAAACGTTGTTCAGTTAAGGTCTGAGAGGTAATTATACCCCAACTTGATTGACTTCCTTCTTAACTAAGGAATGGTAAGGTTTGGCAGTGAAGGAGTTTTGGAAATGTTTTCCAAATGAGAATAAGAAATGTTTCCTGATAGTAGAAAATAAGAAGTGTTGGATATATGGAAATAGGAGATAAGTAAATTAATGAACTAAAGGGATAAATGTTGAATGATGATTGATCGATATAATTTCCATTTGGAAATAATATCGTTGTTTGCACACGAGTTTTTCTTTGATAGTTAAATCACAGACTATCAATGTTTTGACCATTTTAACGTTGTTAATATGGAGATACGGGTTCGATTATTATCCAAAGAACCACTCTGTATTGGCATAAGCGTTGCGAATCATATATGCCAAAGATAATTGAAGACGGAGTAAAGTGCAAGGGCTATTGTATAAGTCTTAGATAACAGTGCCTAAGATGGATGTACTGAATAGTGCCTTCGGTTTGTCCAGTCCCAGGACAATTTGTCTGGACGAATGTCTGACAGAGTATTCCTAACGAATCATATATGTTGATCTCTTCAACGTATTACGTTGGTGGCGGAGGAATTCGTTTCTCTTAGCTTCATACCCGTGATACCGTTAAGGAAATCGATAATGATTTGATGGGTATGACGATGTGGTATTCTAAGTGAATGAAGATATGATATGAAAAGGATAAACGTAGCTTCTAGCCTCACATCCGGTAAATGACAGAAATCGGGCAGGCAGCATGGCTAAGTCGGTCGCACCAAAGTAGGGTGTATAATCACCTATCTAGAGAATATTCATTTGCTTCTTAAATCTATCAATGTTGTCCCATATATATATATATATATATATATATATATATATATATATATACGGGAACGATTGCTGATTCCAACCGTTGGTGATGTACATTCGATACACTCAAGCGAAATGAGTGGTCGGTCATGTGTGGCTGAGTAGCAATATGTTCTTGTTGAACTCCAGTGTATCGTTCCTAGAGTACACTGATCGGAAGGTGGTTCCATACCTTGTCATAGTTGGAAATCCATTACCCAATACGTGCTTGGGGTTTTGATTGTATACTATATGTAGAACGTAAGATGAAAGCGTTTCTGCTAGATTGATATCTATTTGTACATAGACATTATTATAATATCAAAAGGTTTTTGATATAAAGATATTTTGGATTCTCATAAGGAAAAAACCCGTTCCGTTATACGGCGTGGTCTTATGAGATATCGTTTACTTATTCAACTGTTTTAAACTGTTTTACTCACACCAGTCCCATGACTGACCCGGAGTTTATTTTGTTGTGTTCTCCCTAAACTCTTGGGTGCCTAAATTTGTACGGGCAGTCAAGTAGTCGGGATTTTACAGATATACTTGGGGAGCTTGGAGCAGGAGGCTTCAGGATTCTATAGCTATTATTATTTCCGCTGTTATTGTAAGTGATGTACTCTGATAAGTGATATTTTATACATACTATTTTGTATTTCAAAAGTTATGTTATATTTTATTTCGTTCCGCTGTGAGATTCGTGTTTACTCTGATGATGATGTCTTCTTCTTCTTCTATTCTATTAGTTCTATCTTATCCATTCTCACCCTCTATCTTCTTTCTATTAGTTTCTTGAATTTCCGGTGCAAGTTGGGGTTGGACTTGTGTTATTTAGTCAGCTCAAATTGGTCCGGATTTTTGGGTCACTACAGTTGGTATCAGAGCTTAAGGTTAAGTGAATTACCTTGGCTCTTTGGCGTGACTCAGTAGAGATGGAGTTAGTAATATCCTAAATTGAGTTTGAGTGTATATATACGAGTGAACGTATTTGTTATTTGATATAATTTTTTTTATATTTTGGAGCTTTATTGGTTGAGTGGCTTATGAATTCTGGTCGATTGTGGGGCACCACAATATCGATAGGGGTTTCTAAACACTCGAATACGATGAACCAACATGGTATGTTTTGAAAAAAGGGTAAATGGAATAATTTTACCCGAATATATTTTGATATAGTATATTGGTTGTGTTGGTTGTTATTATAATCGAATGAGGTTATAAGAAATGAAATGGTTATGTAAATAACCAACTAGAATTCATATAAGTAAAGTATATGAAATAAGATTAATTAAATCTGAATTTAAATCAGATTTGGAATTAAAATAAGGAAATTTTAAGTTCCTGGGGGATTTTGAAATGTTTTCAAAATGGAAGTATTTAGTAATGGTTTTGAAAATGATATAGTATTGAAATCACTTGGGTCGCTGGAAAATAATTCCGATGATGACTGCGCAGTATCATCGGTGTGATTTTCGAGTTTCTAAGTGGTGGATTACTACCAAAGATTTTGATTTGAATTGTTTTGAGGAAACAAGTTGTTTAAAAATTCAAATGTTTTGAATTGGTATTATGATTTCAATTTGATTTGAAATAGACCCAGGAATTTAAGTTCTGGAATTAAAATTTAACTAATGAAGTTAAATAGATTGAGATGGTAAAAATAAACTAAAATTTAACTTGAACTAAGTTAAATAAAACTGAAATTGATTAGTGAATAACATGAAATGGTATTGGAATTGGTGAGTTAAAATTTTGAAAATCGAGAATGGAACTCGAGTGGAAATAGAATTCGACTTAGGTATAAGCGAATGATTTGGTTTTTTGAATGAAATGATTGGAGATCAAGTTGTTAATGCATTGTTATATGCAGAAGTGGTAATGAATGGTAGGGATATAATGATATGCCCAACGAAAAGGTACAAGTTTATATTTTATATGAGTTTGGAATTTATGAGCCGATTTGGCAAGCCGCTTGGCTGTTTGATTTTCTTTTGGGTTGGAGAAGGCCTAGAGAGGCGAGTTGTAGTTTGACGTATATGCCGGTACAAAGGAGGTGCTGGCGAAATTTTTCAAAAAGTTAAGGTGTTAGAAAAATTTCAGGATTTTTGGGAATTTTCGTTGATAAGAATTAAATAAATTTTTAATTGAAATTAAATTGGTTCAGTTGAATCTGAAGTTAAGGAGTGAACCAATATGTTCTAACCAGTCGATAGGGTCGTCCTCTACCTTAGCAATTTCGAGGACGAAATTATTTTAACTGGGGAAGAATGTAATGACCCGCATTTTCAGCGATATAATAATTTATTTATTTAATTATTTAAATAGTGAATTAAAGGATATAATGGTCGTTGAATTAAATAATGGTGAATATTTAATTAAAATAATAAATTAAAATAATATATTTAATTCTGAAATAATCAGAATTGGTCGAAATGGCGATATGGTGTGAACTGGGTCATCTGTGATATTTAATTCAGTTTAGAATTGAATTTGAATAACGAATATATTATTTGAATGACATTTTGAACGTATAATTTTATTATAATTAAAATAGAGCTTGAAATGGCGCGGCAGTTCGCTATTTGGCGATTTGAACTTCAACTGAATGTACAGGATTCGTTTTAAGCCGGAATTCTGTGAAACAAGAAACGTGTGGAGCTGGTGGAGTATATCTTTCTAGTGGAAGAGAAAAATCGGGATTTCGTCGTGTAGATTTTGATTTACGTCCAAATCAAATTTCAGAAAAGTCGCTGTGGAATTCCTTTATAATTCGTAACGCTTTATATACGTTATAAAAGGATTTTCAATGTAAATTGAATATCGATTCAATCTGGACTCGGAATAGCGAGTATATAATTATCTTGGAGCTGTATGATATCCCTTGGTGAATATATACGATAATATTTATTTATAAATATTTAATTTAATTATTTTTAAATATATTTATATATTTAAAAGGGTTATTCAGAGCTTTAAAAATAGCCAGTTTTGCAAACGACCTCAGAATTCGACGAAACTAATTTTGTTGGGTCTGCAATGTTAATTTATTGCTAGATGTCAAGTTTCGTGATTTTTAGAGCCAGTATGTGGCCGTACAGATTTTTAGAGTGAAAAACAGTCAGTATTTCGACAGTTAAAAATACGCTGTGTGAGCATACGAAGTCGGAATTCGACGAAACCAGTTTCATTAGGACCGTAATGTCGAGCTGTAGCTGCATGTCCGTTTTCATGATTTTTAAGTATCGTATGTGATCATAGAAATTTTCAAGGACAGATATAAACAGCGTTGGAGTTAAAATCGAATATAATAATGAAAATATATATCTGAAAATATCTAACTTTTGATTGCCTATAAAATAACATTTAACCCTTAAGACCTAACCACTTCGTTTGTTCTCTGTAAACCAAAATTTCCATGCCGCCACTCTTCAAATCATTGGAGAAATTAAAACTCCTCCTATACTTAATAAAATCACTTAACACCGGATCCATTGGAGTCGTGAGCAAGAGAGCTTCATGCGAGTAGCCTTCATGAGGCGTGCGACGTCCATACTAGGGCTCCAGTTTTTACACAGCGAGCTAGGGTTGGGGCATTCCATTGATTTGGGGAGGGGTAGGCGATGAGGTGGATGGATTCGAATTCGTAGAGGAAAGGCACACCAAATGCCAAGGATTTGTGAAGTTCCGACATCTTTTGTGTCGATCTTTTTCTGTATGGGGTATACGGGTACACGACGGAAGTTTGTTGGGAGGGACATCGAACAAAGTATTGAGGGTATGGGGTTGTGGAGGTTTCGAAGTGGAGGAAGACGGTGGCCTTGGTCTGTTGAACGGTGGTTCATGGAAGGAGCACGGCGTGTTTGGAAGAGGAAACAATGGTGAATGGTTAAGAGCAGGCCACGGTATCTAATCGGGGAAGAAAGGTTGGTATTTCGGGCCTGGTAGTTTTCAAGGGTAAACGATGTTGGCCTGGAGTGTTTTAAATGGTGAGAGGCCCATTAAGGTTTAAATTTAAATCACTTAGCTATTTAACGTTTATATAAACTTGTAAACTCAATAACTTGTCCGTCCGTTATCATAATTCAACAAAACAAGATCCGATAGGATCGTATGGACGGTGGCTACACCATGGAACTGACTAGGAGTGGATTGGAGCTAGTATGAATTTAGGGCGAAATAAACTGTTTGATTCAAATCAAATGACAGTTTATTGTTCTTTAACGATGAACTGCAAATGTGAGTAAAACTCACCAACTCTGAACAGTTATATTTTTATAACGTATTGTTAGAACTGTTAATCATCTGTCGATTGTTGTGTGTTGGTTGATTGAACTGCTAGTCAGTTAGTGGAAATTATATATATATATATACAAACCGTTAAATATTTATATATTGATTCTGCTATCAGAATATTCTCTATCGAACTAAAAGTGATGTTGATATTATTGTTTGACATCTGTGATGCAGGGAAACAGGTTGGAGGGACCCAACTGGGTTCCTCAATATTTATAATACTGTTTTGTTCATATATTGTGTTATATGATGTGATATATAATCTGTTGTCGATTATATGTGGTTGGACGATATTTATCATCGTGATTTGATATGATTGAATACCATAACATACGGGATGTTGATAAGGGAATTTTCAAAGTGATAGTGGAAATAAAATATTTATAAATGGAATATTTATAAATAAGAAATATTTATAAATTGAGATATTTATAAATAGGAGATATTTAAAAAAAGGAAATAATTTCAAACCATTTTCTTTTTGAATGGAAAGGGCTGTGTGGCGGGTTTGGGGATTTTCCCGATGCTCCCGGTACAAAGGAGGTTATGGCAAATTTTTCCGGGAATATAAGGAGTTAGAATATTTTTAAGAATGAAATCAAAACGAAGAAGATTTGTAAACCATTTACAAATGAAATCAAAAGAGAAAGATTTGTAAACCATTTACAAATGAAGTTAAAAGAGAAAGATTTGTAAACCATTTACAAATGAAGTTAAAAGAGAAAGATTTGTAGAACATTTACAAATGAAATCGAAAAGGAGATGTTTGTAAAACACTTATAAATAGGAAGATAAAGGAAATCATTTTTAAAGTGAAGAACCATTACTAAAAGTAAATCTTTAAAAATGAATAAACGTTGTAAAAAGGAAATCTTTATAAAGCCAATAAAGTTAGTTAAATCGAATATGGTATTCGAAAGAAGTTAAATCGAATATGGTATTCGAAGGGAGTTAGTCGAATATGGTATTCAAAAAGAGTTAGTCGAATATGGTATTCGAAAAGAGTTAGTCGAATGTGGTATTCGAAAAGAGTTATTCAAATATAGTCTTCGAGAGGTGTTAACCACCAGTTAGAGTTAACCACCAGTTAGAGTTAAACAGTTAGGGCTAATCCAAATGGGTTGCCATTTCGTATGACTGCTAGCGAAATTCGCAGGGCTGTAAATAGCCTAAGGTGGTCGGATGTTTCCTGAGGGAGTCAGGTGTAACCATTGTGATCGCTGCGATCTAGAGTCAAGCGAATGGAGTTAAATCGAATATTAGTTATTCGATAGGGGTTAATCGAGTTAAGTAATCGAATTAGATTATCGAGTTAAGTGGATTGAGTTAAGATAATCGAGTTAGGATAATCGAGTTAAGATTTATCGAGCTAAGAAAATCAAGTCAAGATAATCGAGTATGGTTAGTTAAACCAAGTTAGTTGAATCGAATGGGTCGAACCAAGTTAGTCGAGCCTAGTTAATCGAGTTGGTCGAACCAAGTTAGTCAGTTAAGTTAGTCGAGTTAATCGAATTTAGTTATTCGAGAGGAGTTAATCGAATATAGTTTATTCGAATAGAGTTAAAGGAAAGGAGTTATCAATTAGTTTAATCGAAAGGAGTTAATCAAATTTAGTTATTCGAAAAGGAGAAACCGAATATTAGTTATTCGAAGGGAGATTTTCGAATATTGGTTATTCGAAAGAAAGAATTATCGAATATTAGTTATTCGAAGGGAGATTATCGAATATCGGTTATTCGAAAGAAAGAGTTATCGAATATAAGTTATTCGAAGAGAGATAATCGAATATAAGTTATTCGAAGAGAGATAATCGAATATAGGTTATTCGAAGAAGAGTTAATCAAATAGAGATTTCTCGAAAGAGAGTTATATGTCGAATTCAATTATATCGAATTCGGGGAAAGTACTTATACTTTCCGGTGTTTAAATCAAGATTTGTTTATTCACATTAAAGAATAAAGGTTATAATTGAAGTTAGATATTTCGAAAGTAGGGATTATAACGTTATCGTTATAATCAAATATTGCAATAAAGAAGTGGATTCGTAAATAGAATCCGCGAGTTACGTAAAGAAGTTGGTTAAAGTTTAAAAGATAAACTTTGACCATTTCGAAGTTAAAACGTTGTTCAGTTAAGATCTGAGAGGTAATTATACCCCAACTTGATTGACTTCCTTCTTAACTAAGGAATGGTAAGGTTTGGCATTGAAGGAGTTTTGGAAATGTTTTCCAAATGAGAATAAGAAATGTTTCCTGATAATAGAAAATAAGAAGTGTTGGATATATGGAAACAGGAGATAAGTAAATTAATGAACTAAAGGGATAAATGTTGAATGATGATTGATCAATATAATTTCCATTTGGAAATAATATCGTTGTTTGCACACGAGTTTTTCTTTGATAGTTAAATCACAGACTATCAATGTTTTGACCATTTTAACGTTGTTAATATGGAGAGACCGGTTGGATTATTATCCAAAGAACCACTCTGTATTGGCATAAGCGTTGCGAATCATATATGCCAAAGATAATTGAAGACGGAGTAAAGTGCAAGGGCTATTGTATAAGTCTTAGATAACAGTGCCTAAGATGGATGTACTGAATAGTGCCTTCGGTTTGTCCAGTCCCAGGACAACTTGTATGGACGAATGTCTGACAGAGTATTCCTAACGAATCATATATGTTGATCTCTTCAACATATTACGTTGGTGGTGGAGGAATTCGTTTCTCTTAGCTTCATACCCGTGATACCGTTAAGGAAATCGATAATGATTTGACGGGTATGACGATGTGGTATTCTAAGTGAATGAAGATATGATATGAAAAGGATAAACGTAGCTTCTAGCCTCACATCCGGTAAATGACAGAAATCGGGCAGGCAGCATGGCTAAGTCGGTCGCACCGAAGTAGGGTGTATAATCACCTATTTAGAGAATATTCATTTGCTTCTTAAATCTATCAATGCTGTCCCATATATATATATATACGGGAACGGTTGCTGATCGCAACCGTTGGTGATGTACATTCGATACACTCAAGCGAAATGAGTAGTCGGTCATGTGTGGCTGAGTTGCAAGATGTTCTTGTTGAACTCCAGTGTATCGTTCCTATAGTACACTGATCGGAAGGTGGTTCCATACCTTGTCATAGTTGGAAATCCATTACCCAATACGTGCTTGGGGTTTTGATTGTATATTATATGTAGAACGTAAGATGAAAGCGTTTCTGCTAGATTGATATCTATTTATACATAGACATTATTATAATATCAAAAGGTTTTTGATATAAAGATATTTTGGATTCTTATAAGGAAAAAACCCGTTCCGTTATACGGCGTGGTCTTATGAGATATCGTTTACTTGTTCAACTGTTTTAAACTGTTTTACTCACACCAGTCACATGATTGACCCGGAGTTTATTTTGTTGTGTTCTCCCTAAACTCTTGGGTGCCTAAATTTGTACGGGCAGTCAAGTAGTCGGGATTTTACAGATATACTTGGGGAGCTTGGAGCAAGAGGCTTCAGGATTCTATAGCTATTATTATTTCCGCTGTTGTTGTAAGTGCTGTACTTTGATAAATGATATTGTATACATACAGTTTTGTATTTCAAAAGTTATGTTATATTTTATTTCGTTCCGCTGTGAGATTCGTGTTTACTCTGATGATGATGTCTTCTTCTTCTTCTATTCTATTAGTTCTATCTTATCCATTCTCACCCTCTATCTTCTTTCTATTAGTTTCTTGAATTTCCAATGCAATTTGGGGTTGGACTTGTGTTATTTGATCAGCTCAAATTGGTCCGGATTTTCGGGTCACTACAATGACGGTTTAGCTGATATGGTGTTTAAATGGAAATGGTGTAGTTCTGGTGGTCTACGGAATGGTAATTGAGACTGAATTAGATCTGATGATCTAACTAGTTCTGGCGATTGTGGACAAGTGACAGCGACTGATTAATAAATGCAATTTGACAAGATCTGACGATCTGAACAGCTCCGGCGATCTAAATCAGTGGAGGTCAGGACTGAATGGCGGCGGTTTAAAGTGGTAGCGGAAATAGAATGGACGATGTCGGTGGTGACGGTGATAACCTGAATGGTTTCTGGCGATCCGACCAAGTGATGGAATTCTCGCTTTGGCGATCCAACCAATAATGGTGATCTAATCTCCGACGACACAACTAAAGATATGGTGATCTAGCGTCGGTGATCCAACCAAAAATGGCGATCAAGGCTCCGGCGATCCAGCCAAAAGATGGAAATCTCGCTCTAATACCAAACTGGCGCAGCGTCCAAGATCAAACTCCTCACGAATTGATGGATCCATTGAAAAGCGATCAAGGATGAGATAGGTGCTCAACTCCGTTGAACTTTCGATGCCGGAATCTCGATATCTTCAACACGTTGATCTCGTAAGATACCAAGTTGTCGATCTACGATTCTTTGAACGTTGATTACTCGCAAGTAATACCGTGAATCGGCTTCAAATTCGTTGATTCGAGCGCACTCGAATATCCGAAAATGGAGAAAGGAGATTAAACTCAACTTCCAATTTTAATGGTGGCACAAAGCTCACACAAGGGATTTTAATCAAAATTCAACAACCTTTACAACTCACGCCACACCCCTATTTATAGGGTCTACAACACGCCCTGTCCAAACAGATGACCCAAGCACAAGAGAACGACCCAATAGAATCGGCCGACCTTTTATGATACACAATCTTTAACACAGTGCAAATAATAGATCGAAGGACTCAACTATGACATTACAAAATATTAAAACGAGCGACCCCTATATGATCTTGTCTTTTAATGGCTCTTATTGTCTTCAGCCAGTAGCGGCCCAAGAGTGTTCGACTCGATAGTAGATGCTTCCAAAATGAATGACTTAGATGCAGACAATATAGAAGCTAGCGACCCATTGGCGAACGATCCAAGATTGATCGACTCTGGAATGAGTGATCCAAAAGCAAACGATTCAATCCTCGAACGATCCAACGATGCTTCCTTCATCCTGCTCTTTCTCTTCAAGCTGGGGAACGAGCTTGTTGGATTGTTGGGCTCCTTCCCATGATTCATTGGCTCGCAAAACGACCCTGTTAGATCGTTGGACGACCGATTCTCCACTTTTTCACGCTTCAACTTTACAGACGATCTGCTTTTCCTCCTGTTTCGTTCTAGGTCACTGAACGACCGGTAGCTCGCTATACAAGCATCTTCCATGGTGTGCTGCATTACAAATATGTGCTATATCTTTGTCTGCACAGGCACATAAGATATATTAGTAGCTAGTTGTACTTCGCCTAAGTGATTATTTCGTAGTTCGACTCAATTTAACTTAGTTAACCTCGATTGAAGTTTGATTATCTGAAGCACTTTCTCAACACTTATATGTAGACTTTTAGTCTGCATTAAACTATAATATTCTTTATGTGATGAGGGGGCACTTTTTTTTTTTTTTTTGATTGTTTTCCGTTATTGATTACTTATTAATATTTTATGTATGCTATTATGAAATTTCTTCACCAATTAGTGCCTTAATGTACATACAAAAAGCATTATTGTCATATACACATTTATTTTATGAATCCAAAGTAGATAGAATATGCCGAGTAGCCACCGTTTAGATCCATGGTTAAATTTTAACCATTGTCCATTTCGTCATGGTCTCGAGCCATGTTCAAATGTTGCTTTAGGTACACTCATTTTAGTCTTCAAAGATTGTCCTTTTTAATTTCTTGTTCATAATGAATTCAAATTTGTGGTTATCAACAATGAATTTATCGTCAATTTTGATGTAAGAAAAAGTAGATTTACCAAGTTGTTTATCTCGATTGTAATATTCGTTGGAGCAAAATATAAGAGATTTCCCCAAGGGCTAGGTTTTATTTCTATTTTACATGTCTCTATATTTACATTTCAACTAATTATTTAGACATGGTCGTTTCTCTGTATAGTACCAAGAGTTAAATTATTGGTGAAACCATTTGTCGAATGCCGTGGAAGGCACAGACACCAAAAAAGAAAAGACAAAGCATCCCATCGACTAGTAAATACGGAAAACATAGTTTATCTGAGCTCCTACTAGTGACATTATTTTACAGACGAAGCACAAGTTGGGAGTTGCTATCACAGAGGAGCGAGAACAACGAAGGACAAAAGCTTTTAGAATGGTTAAAAGCATATATGTATCACATCACAGTAGGTCTTTATGAATCGAGCTCACTAAATTACCAGGAAATCAACGTTAACTGTGTAACTTGCACAGCCACATTCATCTGTAATGTCTACCTAAAATAGGTTATATATTTACATTAGAGTACCGTTATATTCTCCACCGTTATAGACAAGGCACGAGGGTACGATTCATCCAGAAACACATATATTCCCATATATATTTTTGCAACACTTTTAATATGCCATCTACGGCTCATGAAATTAGTTTGGAAAGCAAACAGTAATAGTGAAATTATGTACGTGAAATGAAGGCGTACGTGATATTGTGTCAGGTACGTACATGTCGGCCACCATGCATGAACATGGTTTTAATGATCAAGTGGCAAGGATTGCTCAGGTTGATTAGAGGGAGGTACAAATTATATAATTTGCTGACTCCTTTTATATCATATCAAAGGTGGGTACGTACACTCTGCTATTTTATAAAAGCTTGCACATTATAGCATTCAGTGCTACTTTGCCAAAATAGTACCCACATGTATATTTGTATGTCTTCTTCCTCCTTTGTTTCCACTGTTGCTTTTTCCCTGGACATAGACGTTATATTTACATGTCTGTGAATATCTCATGTCATCTGTTGTATTTAATCTGCATCACTCAGTAGTACTGGTTTCATTTCAGCCTAAAAATCAGTTATCTTCGTTGCATATTAATATAAGATGTAATGCATTATTTTACTGCTGTATTAATTAACTTATGTCTTCTGTTATGTCATATCAAAGGTGGTTGTATTTAACTTCATTTTACTGCTGAGTTGATACCTTAACATCTATAAGATGTAATGCATTATTTTAATAAATGCTAAATTTCAACATTTTCTGATGGAATGTACATATTTCCATGGGAGATATGTCTTTTGACATTGGCAATGTACATTTAGTCATTGCAAACAGGCATTCTGCTTGCTAACAGCTTTCTTATTTGTTTTAAGAGTTGAGAATATCTGATGAAAATAATAGTCCCACATCAGAAAATATGCAACTATGATTCTGAATATAAACTAAGATGTTCCTCGTTACATATTCAATTGGTTTTGTGATAATAAGAGGATTAATAAATTGCAACAATATCTACGAAGACCATACTTCCTTATTTTCCATATATGCTGTTCCTGGGGAACGTGGAATTCTCAACCTCACAAGTGGCAGCCGACTTCCTCAATTAACTACACTATGCTGGCAAGTTGCTAACATTTTTTGTTTTTGTTTTGATGCTTCAAACAATGAATCATGATATAATACCTAATGCCTATTATTCCTTCAACATTGGTCTTATTTTTCGTAAAAAAAAGAAAGAATGGAAGAGACAAAAAAAAAAAAAAAAAAAAAAAAACTCAAAAGCACCAAAACTGAAAAGACGTATATTGATTGACTGTGTCCAAAGACAAATGATTTATAATTGTCCTGGATTAGTACATAAAACTATAAGCAATAAACAAGTGATACAAGTACATAAGTAATTCCAGGTCTCAATTTCATTGAACCATGAATAATTATAGTAGGCAGCGAGAAGTAGCACACCTATTTGTAAAAAATTAATTTGCCATCCCTCTCAAGAAATTTTAACTGCATTCTGTAACGATCAAGAATTTTTGATCAACTTAAAATTGAGAAATTCAAATATAAAACTAGAATTTTGAATATAAAATGAATTTCATTTGGTTTAAAACATGGATTTTAAATTAGTTTAACATAAATATAGTTTAAATAAATAAAATGGATTTTGAAATTTGACAATATATAATGGTAAAATATAAAGTAAGAATTCATCAAATTTGTTATGACAAGTTTTTCAAGTACGTATTTACAAAACTATTTTAAACGTGATCATTTCTAGTGTTATATATATATATATATATATATATATATATATTTCGAATTAATGAATTTGTTCATAAATATCGATGGGTTATTTTGATAACGTTCACCATCGGATGTTTCATTGACAAAAGGGTGGCCTAGAATTGAACATATATAAGTGAAGGAAAGTAGAAACACTTTTAAAATGTTACTAAATTGTTGCAAATTTATACTATGGTTTTCTTTGCATGAATGGTATTTCACCAGTGTCACCTTGCATTTTTACCTTTCTATACCTCCTAAAGTCTACATAAAGGACCTAAGACTCCTCCCTTTCATTCCATCCTACCCCCTCTACCCTTTCTCCATTCCTAAGCTTCGCCCCTTTCTCTTATTTCCCCTCTTTCCCCCGGCTCGGCCAAAACACTCCTCCCCACCTCCTCCTCGCCTTGACCAAGCTTCGGCCATCACCAACCCCTCACCACGGAGTCCTTCCACCTTCTACTCCACCATTTCCAACGCCTCCTCCCTCCCTTTTTGCCTCGGCCCATACCCCTATCCACGGCCCATCTACCGAACTATAACCAAATCACTTTTTATATCAAACCCAATGATATTGTAATAATATTTAAAAATCCACAAATAAAATATGAATATAGCCGAAAAGCTTGTATCTCTCTTTTTGACATTGTTGGTTTACAACTTAAAACGTACGACTCATTTTGGAGTTTCGATTTCCATACTTGCTTAGGTAAGGGACTACCTCCCAATAAGCTTTCTTTAGAGATAAAACAACAGGGTTCAACAAGAACATCTTGGAACCGGCCTCTTACTCAACTTGAGTGTACCGAATATATCACCACCATGTTTGGGATCAACAACCGCATCTTTCCGAAGCATACAAAAAGAGACAGTCGATTTCTCTAGATCAGGTGATAATATATCCTAATGGGTATGATCCACCTAGCTCTATTGCCTACACAATTTCAAGCATTTCTTGGTTGATGAGACTTGAGGCTATGATTATCTTTTATACATGGCACATCTTTATCTTTGGATGCCACATCACCATTACATCAATCACTAAATGACGTCCACAGAAATATAACTTCTGATTTCATATGTCTCTGAGAAGGGTTTTAGCAAAGAGAAGTTGTCTTCTCAGTCACCAAATAGATGTGCATTTGTAAAAAAATTAATGTAACACCCCACCTCCGCTAGGGTCACTCACAAAGGAATGCGCTGGCTTTAGAGGGGCATTATTGGTAAACATGCACAGAAATATCACAAGACAGAACATATATAAATAGCGGAAGTAAAATCAAACTTTCATGACATGGATAAATAAGGTCTAAAGCCTTTTTCATCAGAGTACATCAAAACCTGTCTTGCAATAGTAAAGAAGCATAAACACTTTTCAATAAATTATTCCCCAAATAAAACAGTAAAGTAGCCATAGCCAAGAAAGTCCAAGCCATTCATGATGACATCCAAGCAGAAGAAGTCCGAACTAAACTGCACTGTTTCCTCCCTGTAACCTGGGGGGAACGGAAGAAAAGAGGCGAAACAAAACGGGTCAGTCAAAAGACTGGTAAGTCCTATCTACTTCCAGCATAAAAACAGATAAAGGTGACATGACATGCATAAACTGAAAGTAAACATGGTGATGATGACAAGATAGATACAAAGCCAGGATAATAGGATAAACTACCGTACCCAGATAAACCTAGGTGTCAAGATAAACTACGATGTCAAAGTAAAACAAGGTATTACATCGTCAGGTTTCATCAAGTATAACATCCCAAGGTGTCCCCCAAATCTAACATTCCCGAGCTCTGACTGTATATACTCTATGTCTACCATACTAGTATCTTTCCCTGTACATGTGTTAACCATGAATAACCCTTACTCAACAGTTCGTATAACGGCCCATGTTAACCTAATGTAAGTCTCCCAACTCGTACGTTTCCTTCCCTGTATATGTTCAGTCCCTTGCCGTACACCGCACGGGCTTTCCCATGAGGTCCCACTCTAACGTAGTTCTATGACCCTTACGGTCGTTTTGGACTGTCACCCTATCTTTAACTAAGGTCTTTCAACATGAATCAGTGTTTGTACAACTAGGACTTACGCCACCTAGGACCGCTAGGGATTATGCTTACCTATCTCACGTTTTCGTATTTCGGTTTGGGTTCAACCACCTAGGGATACTAGGGATTACGTAACCCTCAACCACGCCCTTTTTCCCACGCATTCATCGTCAATCGTTTTTCTATGACTGCATGCACATGTATCACTATGTGCCACCCGAGTCCTGTCACAGGGCTAATCAAGAAGTACAGGACTCGGTCGGGAGCTTTTAATCTATCTGCCGATGCAGATGCTAAGGTCTGCTTTTCTACACGTGGCTATGGTCCCACGAGACCCCTCCCTCAACTAGCGAAAGGCAACACAAGAGAAAATCTTGTATGAGAACTACACTCCGGCCAGCCCACATCCTACGGCCTACCTCACCCATAATTAGATAGCAATTATGGTCTGTTGGGTGTTCCCTGCCTTTCCGTACGTACACGCTTGACTCAAGATGGTAGATGATCGACGAACTTGCTATCTCGGGCACCTTATGTATTCGTCGACTCACTGCTATCCACCCCAGTCTTTAGGTCGCTCGCATAGCAACCAAGGCATATTCTTGGTTCTTCTACCGCAGACCTCGACCTCCCATGAGCCTAGTATAATGACCTGGCAGCTCACAGAGGGATCCCAAGAATACCCTCACGTTCCCCGAAGCCGCTGCTTCGTTACCCAGTTCGTTGGAGCCTTTATCTAAATCAGATAGCCTGCTCCTACACGCATACTTAAACGTTGACCTAACGTATCGGGTTACTAGTCTATCTAAGAAATGGTCCAGATTTCCTTGACTAAGAATTATTACTTAGTTTCCTTTAACTAAGGTTTACCACTTAGCCTTATTTCCATTACCCTTGTTAACAATGGATATTCACCTAATCCTCCGAATTAGGGTTTATCAAATGGGTTAAGTGTCACTTAAGTTCATAACTTAGCCCGTCTACAAACCATGTCAAAATTGGCTAAGTATATCAAGCAATCCATAACCTAACCTCGTCTAATTATCATTTTAGATTGGTTAATTATATAAATTAACTTGACCTTGTCAAATTACCGAGTCAAGTCGGTCAAGCGTCATTAGGCAAATCAAGTTACTTAACCTACCCAAGCTTATCATGTTTTGTTAAGTATCATTAGCCTAATCAAATTACTTAACCCCTTTGTCCATATCATATTTGGTTAAGCCTCATTAATCAAATTAACTTAACCTTATTATGTGGCATTAATTATTTAATGCACCCCAACCTCTCACATTAGACTTTGTTGTGGTTACTAGTTAAGCCGGGCGGGTCCGGGTAGATTTACACCACAACTTGGTCTAACCTCGGGTTCAAGCACAACATGACCAACTTCTCACATTGGGTCCTATTGTTTGCAACTACTAGTTAGGCCGGTTGGTTCCGGGTAGTTTTACGTTGCAAACGCAACCCAACCTCGAGTTGGCCACTTTCATGTTTAGTCTAGTATCATGTTCATAGTTAAGTTTTCAAGCAATTGGGTAGACCTAACTTAATAGGTAAATTCCCAATGGGTAGACCTAACTTAATAGGTAAATTGCCAAGCTTATGTTTTTTTTTCATACTTACATGTCAACTTCCATATTAAAATTCAAGTCACGTTTTCAAGTATGAACACATGTCATATTTAACGTTACACGTTGTCATGTTTATACCCCTTTTCCCAAACCATGGTTCATGCCAAGTTTAGCTCACCTAACATATTTCCATATAACTTCAAGTTAAGTTTTTCCACGCTATAATCCCGCTTGTCTATCCTCAACCCAAATCGTGTTCCAACGCAAGAATGGACGAGTCACATCGTAAAGATACTATGCTACACAATGACCCCAAACATGCATAGTATCATGAGAGTTGGGCTCAAAACATGCATAAGTTCATAATGGTTTGGCCGCAAGCATGCATAACACGAGAAGAAAAGGAAATGGGCCATAAGTATGCATAATGTCATAAAGGATTTGGCCACAAACTTGCATGTTAGCATTAGGGGTTTAGGTTCATAAACATGCATAAGCCCCAAAATATAATCTTAGCCAATGTTTCACAAGTAAAAATGGTTCCTAAAGGTTCATGCTAGCATTTCATGCATAAAGATCCAAACTTGCAAGTTAAACTAGGTTATGCATAGCATGAGAGGCATGATTAAGTCACTCACATGGCCTAAAACCATAAACATGAACACAAGAGGCAAGGTAAGGCTCATATAGGTTCGCATAATCATGTTTAGCCACATTTTATCCCATGTCATTATCAAAACTACCGTTTCCATCTAAAAGTAGCTAGAACTTACTTAGTTAGGCCTAGGGAAAGAAGCATGAATCATCTTGGCTAAGAAAGGTGCCTCCTTTGTTGAAGAATCGTCATGAAACCCGCATAGCAACGTTGATCTTCCTTCCATTTGGTGTAGCTAGCTTGCACTACTTGCTTTGGACCCGATTTGAGTGCTTAGGCTTTAGGAAAGGGGGGATGGAGGCCATGATCACTTGGCATTTGGGCAGCACTTCGTGGAGAGAGTGATTTATGAGGGTTTAGGAGGGGGCTTAGGGGTGTTTTTATAGGGATTAGGAGTGTTTTAGGCCATAGGATTAGATCTAGGATAGATTAGGACCATCAGATCTCGGAAGCTTCCAGAATCAGGCTATGAACAAGACCAGGTGAGACAAACAGGTGCACCAGGCCAATTAGCCCGGCCACCCCCTGTCGACAGGCATGTCGACAGGGCTGTCGACTTGGTCTGGGCCAAGTCGACAGGGCTGTCGACTTGGTCTGGGCCAAGTCGACAGGCCTGTCGACAGCCCTGTCGACATGGCCTAGGCGGGGAAAATTCCCGCCTAGCCCCAGATCTGGTTTTCAAACCTGTTTCCGAATTTCCAATTTTCAGAAATCTTCTTTGGGCCTTTAACGGGTCATACGGACTCCGATTCTCAAAAACTCGGACTCTATTTCGCGTATTTTTCCGAGACGAACGCAATGGTGAACCCCATTTACCTTAATTCTAGAAGTATAACTAGAATATCTTTTATCTTCATGCTTTGCTGGTTTATATGCTTTGCGTATCATCGTATACGTATGTAAATTTCTTGCTTTTTAAAATGTAAAAATACGGGGTGTCACATCCTCCCACCCTTAAGGAATTTCGTCCCCGAAATTCAATAGTAGTAGGATTTATGTCCCCATATTAGCATCCAGAAGTGTTCAGCCAATTGTTGCAAACATGTGCACATGTGCAAAAGTGAATCACATTATAAAAATATGTATGCCTAACTTGTGGTACCACCTATATGAATGCAATTTCTTAAAAAAAATTCTTTTTCAAACCATGATGCTCTCATCCTAAATATACTTGCAGTTCTATATGAATGCAAAAATTTGAAAAAGTAATTTCATCTAAATTTTCCCACACCCTTATAAAATAAGAGTGAAGTTCATCCAATTTGAGCATCCAAAATCCTACCATCCATTCTAAATTTAGAAAAATCTAATTTTCTAAATTTTTATGTAACGGAGAGATATCCTGTTTTGTTGTTTTCAATATTCCATAATCACATTAGACACAACAAATTGCGTAAACAAACAACATACAAACTTTATTAAGATAGTTTTAGTACATCGTTACAACTAGACAACAAAAGGAACAGCTAAACAATACTGAAAATAAAATACTATCCTACGGATAACTGATATAGGTCAATCCCGATGGAAATAGCTACGGATGAGCTCCTCTAAGCTATCAAGCCTCTCTTCCTGTCGTCGGTTCCCTTGCCTAAGCTCTAACTGTAGGTCTTGCATCCCAGCCCCCAGCTGATCATAAGAGGAACTCATATCCTGAAGCATCTGCTGCTGTGTCTGAGCCATGGCTACCTGTGACTCCAGTGTCTGCTGTTGTGACCTCAAAATATCCTGGTGGCTCCTCATCAAGCGAGCCTGCTGCTGTGAAACATATCTCAGCTCAGTCCTCCAGTCTGGATCCCTAGTAGCCCATGGATCCCAGGCACCTGTATCCGGAGTCCCCTGTGCCGGGCCCTGATGAGCCCAGGCTCCATCCCCAGCCTGCTCACCATCATGCTGTGGTGCCTGATGGGGGTCCTCAAAGTGTCCAAACTGATCATCCTGAGGCTCCTCCTCTTGCTCCTCCTCCTCGTCACCCTCATCTAATCCCTCGTGCTCCATAGGCTGTGGCTCCCCTTGCAGCTCCTGCATATCTATACTCATCCTCCCTAGTGCAGCTTCAGTGATGATAACAGAGGGATGGTTAGAAAGTGTCACATAATCCTCATCATGCAAATCCACCCCGAACCAGCGAAAAACTATTGTCCACAAGTTCCCAAAACAAACATTGGAGTGCCTTGCTCCCCTAAAGATCTGGTACTGCTGTAAGATGGTCCTTGCCCAGTTTATTTGTATGCCCCCAAAAATAGCATAAGTAGCGGCCTTAACAACTACTGGGACTCTGTCAAACCCATGATTCTGCCCCGCAATATTATATTGCAATATCCTAATCACAAACCTAGCTAGGGGGCGCAAATGCGTACTATCCCATTGCCTATCCAGTCCATTAAAAAAAAATCCTTCCCCACACATTCACATCATCCATCTCCAGATCATTTATATCGAGTCCCGTACCCCGGATATTCAAAATTTCCCCAAATTGGACCTCATTCATAAATATATGGGTACCTTTAACCCATGAATCATAAGTTATCAACCCATTATCATCCACATCAATTTGCAAACGAGCATCAAAAAGTCTTACCATACGCTTGTAGCCTCTCCTCTCGGCTGTGTGCGTATCCAGAATATGAATAAGACCCGCATTAACAAACAAACCTTCCACGGCGGTACCCGCAAAATCCGCGAACCTCACCGGTCGGCCTAGAAGCAAATTCCTAGTGGCGAGCTGCATGTAGTGCTCAATTATCCCTGGTTGCTCGTCACACCACTCGATCTCTTGCGCGGTTAGTTGAGGGTAAAGCTCGTAGGGATTGGGTTGATTGGCCATGGCGATTTAAACACGAATTGGAAGAGGGGAACTATAGATCCGGATGGAGAGGGTCTCTAGCTTCGATTTGGGTTTAATTTTATGAAGAACGGTGGAGAAACGAGGTGATGGGAGGTGGTGGAGTTGGGGAATTTTCGGTTTTGGCTGGGAGGAAAGGAGAAGAGAATTGGGGGGGGGGGTTATGAGCTGAAGCTCTCGGCCTTCGGGCTTATATATTTTTTTGATATGCAGGCGCGTCGTGTCGACAGCCCTGTCGACAGGGGGGGGGGGTCCTGTCGACAGCCCTGTCGACAGGCCTGTCGACTGGTTTTTTTTTTTTTCTTTTTACTTGCCCTGCCATTCTTCCATTATCTTACTTCCTCCTAACTCAACTCCATTTCCTCGAGAACTATTCCCCCATCAAAAAGAAAACACTTTCCTAACTCAGAACTACTTGTAACCAAAGCCAACGCGACTATCGATGGGAGCGAGAAGGGAAAAGAGGATTCAACTAATAAAACAAGGACATTGCTAATGGCTTTTGGGGAATAACTTTCAAAACAAAGTTTTCCTTGAAAAATGCTTCTTTGTAAATGGTTTTTCAAATAATTTTTCAGAAGATCTTTAAAAACTTTTGCCCAGTCTAGTAAACCTCGCTCTGATACCAAATGTAACACCCCGCCTCCGCTAGGGTCACTCACAAAGGAATGCGCTAGCTTTAGAGGGGCATTATTGGTAAACATGCACAGAAATATCACAAGACAGAACATATATAAATAGCGGAAGTAAAATCAAACTTTCATAACATGGATAAATAAGGTCTAAAGCCTTTTTCATCAGAGTACATCAAAACCTGTCTTGCAATAGTAAAGAAGCATAAACACTTTTCAATAAATTATTCCCCAAATAAAACAGTAAAGTAGCCATAGCCAAGAAAGTCCAAGCCATTCATGATGACATCCAAGCAGAAGAAGTCCGAACTAAACTGCACTGTTTCCTCCCTGTAACCTTGGGGGGGGAACGGAAGAAAAGAGGCGAAACAAAACGGGTCGGTCAAAAGACTGGTAAGTCCTATCTACTTCCAGCATAAAAACAGATAAAGGTGACGTGACATGCATAAACTGAAAGTAAACATGGTGATGATGACAAGATAGATACAAAGCCAGGATAATAGGATAAACTACCGTACCCAGATAAACCTAGGTGTCAAGATAAACTACGATGTCAAAGTAAAACAAGGTATTACATCGTCAGGTTTCATCAAGTATAACATCCCAAGATGTCCCCCAAATCTAACATTCCCGAGCTCTGACTGTATATACTCTATGTCTACCATACTAGTATCTTTCCCCGTACATGTGTTAACCATGAATAACCCTTACTCAACAGTTCGTATAACGGCCCATGTTAACCTAATGTAAGTCTCCCAACTCGTACGTTTCCTTCCCTGTATATGTTCAGTCCCTTGCCGTACACCGCACGGGCTTTCCCATGAGGTCCCACTCTAACGTAGTTCTATGACCCTTACGGTCGTTTTGGACTGTCACCCTATCTTTAACTAAGGTCTTTCAACATGAATCAGTGTTTGTACAACTAGGACTTACGCCACCTAGGACCGCTAGGGATTATGCTTACCTATCTCACGTTTTCGTATTTCGGTTTGGGTTCAACCACCTAGGGATACTAGGGATTACGCTAACCCTCAACCACTCCCTTTTTCCCACGCATTCATCGTCAATCGTTTTTCTATGACTGCATGCACATGTATCACTATGTGCCACCCGAGTCCTGTCACAGGGCTAATCAAGAAGTACAGGACTCGGTCGGGAGCTTTTAATCTATCTGCCGATGCAGATGCTAAGGTCTGCTTTTCTACACGTGGCTATGGTCCCACGAGACCCCTCCCTCAACTAGCGAAAGGCAACACAAGAGAAAATCTTGTATGAGAACTACACTCCGGCCAGCCCACATCCTACGGCCTACCTCACCCATAATTAGATAGCAATTATGGTCTGTTGGGTGTTCCCTGCCTTTCCGTACGTACACGCTTGACTCAAGATGGTAGATGATCGACGAACTTGCTATCTCGGGCACCTTATGTATTCGTCGACTCACTGCTATCCACCCCAGTCTTTAGGTCGCTCGCATAGCAACCAAGGCATATTCTTGGTTCTTCTACCGCAGACCTCGACCTCCCATGAGCCTAGTATAATGACCTGGCAGCTCACAGAGGGATCCCAAGAATACCCTCACGTTCCCCGAAGCCGCTGCTTCGTTACCCAGTTCGTTGGAGCCTTTATCTAAATCAGATAGCCTGCTCCTACACGCATACTTAAACGTTGACCTAACGTATCGGGTTACTAGTCTATCTAAGAAATGGTCCAGATTTCCTTGACTAAGAATTATTACTTAGTTTCCTTTAACTAAGGTTTACCACTTAGCCTTATTTCCATTACCCTTGTTAACAATGGATATTCACCTAATCCTCCGAATTAGGGTTTATCAAATGGGTTAAGTGTCACTTAAGTTCATAACTTAGCCCGTCTACAAACCATGTCAAAATTGGCTAAGTATATCAAGCAATCCATAACTTAACCTCGTCTAATTATCATTTTAGATTGGTTAATTATATAAATTAACTTGACCTTGTCAAATTACCGAGTCAAGTCGGTCAAGCGTCATTAGGCAAATCAAGTTACTTAACCTACCCAAGCTTATCATGTTTTGTTAAGTATCATTAGCCTAATCAAATTACTTAACCCCTTTGTCCATATCATATTTGGTTAAGCCTCATTAATCAAATTAACTTAACCTTATTATGTGGCATTAATTATTTAATGCACCCCAACCTCTCACATTAGACTTTGTTGTGGTTACTAGTTAAGCCGGGCGGGTCCGGGTAGATTTACACCACAACTTGGTCTAACCTCGGGTTCAAGCACAACATGACCAACTTCTCACATTGGGTCCTATTGTTTGCAACTACTAGTTAGGCCGGTTGGTTCCGGGTAGTTTTACGTTGCAAACTCAACCCAACCTCGAGTTGGCCACTTTCATGTTTAGTCCAGTATCATGTTCATAGTTAAGTTTTCAAGCAATTGGGTAGACCTAACTTAATAGGTAAATTCCCAATGGGTAGACCTAACTTAATAGGTAAATTCCCAAGCTTATGTTTTTTTTTCATACTTACATGTCAACTTCCATATTAAAATTCAAGTCACGTTTTCAAGTATGAACACATGTCATATTTAACGTTACACGTTGTCATGTTTATACCCCTTTTCCCAAACCATGGTTCATGCCAAGTTTAGCTCACCTAACATATTTCCATATAACTTCAAGTTAAGTTTTTCCACGCTATAATCCCGCTTGTCTATCCTCAACCCAAATCGTGTTCCAATGCAAGAATGGACGAGTCACATCGTAAAGATACTATGCTACACAATGACCCCAAACATGCATAGTATCATGAGAGTTGGGCTCAAAACATGCATAAGTTCATAATGGTTTGGCCGCAAGCATGCATAACACGAGAAGAAAAGGAAATGGGCCATAAGTATGCATAATGTCATAAAGGATTTGGCCACAAACTTGCATGTTAGCATTAGGGGTTTAGGTTCATAAACATGCATAAGCCCCAAAATATAATCTTAGCCAATGTTTCACAAGTAAAAATGGTTCCTAAAGGTTCATGCTAGCATTTCATGCATAAAGATCCAAACTTGCAAGTTAAACTAGGTTATGCATAGCATGAGAGGCATGATTAAGTCACTCACATGGCCTAAAACCATAAACATGAACACAAGAGGCAAGGTAAGGCTCATATAGGTTCGCATAATCATGTTTAGCCACATTTTATCCCATGTCATTATCAAAACTACCGTTTCCATCTAAAAGTAGCTAGAACTTACTTAGTTAGGCCTAGGGAAAGAAGCATGAATCATCTTGGCTAAGAAAGGTGCCTCATTTGTTGAAGAATCGTCATGAAACCCGCATAGCAACGTTGATCTTCCTTCCATTTGGTGTAGCTAGCTTGCACTACTTGCTTTGGACCCGATTTGAGTGCTCAGGCTTTAGGAAAGGGGGGATGGAGGCCATGATCACTTGGCATTTGGGCAGCACTTCGTGGAGAGAGTGATTTATGAGGGTTTAGGAGGGGGCTTAGGGGTGTTTTTATAGGGATTAGGAGTGTTTTAGGCCATAGGATTAGATCTAGGATAGATTAGGACCATCAGATCTCGGAAGCTTCCAGAATCAGGCTATGAACAAGACCAGGTGAGACAAACAGGTGCACCAGGCCAATTAGCCCGGCCACCCCCTGTCGACAGGCATGTCGACAGGGCTGTCGACTTGGTCTGGGCCAAGTCGACAGGCCTGTCGATAGCCCTGTCGACATGGCCTAGGCGGGGAAAATTCCCGCCTAGCCCCAGATCTGGTTTTCAAACCTGTTTCCGAATTTCCAATTTTCAGAAATCTTCTTTGGGCCTTTAACGGGTCATACGGACTCCGATTCTCGAAAACTCGGACTCTATTTCGCGTATTTTTCCGAGACGAACGCAATGGTGAACCCCGTTTACCTTAATTCTAGAAGTATAACTAGAATATCTTTTATCTTCATGCTTTGCTGGTTTATATGCTTTGCGTATCATCGTATACGTATGTAAATTTCTTACTTTTTAAAATGTAAAAATACGGGGTGTCACAATTAACGTACGTGATCTAAGAAATGCAATGTCAGACATCTGTCAATACAAGTTCGTTCTGGGACTGAACGAATTGAAGATACCCCAGAACGTAGGGGTTAGTACTACAAGTTTAATCCTTATAGTTAACTAAAAACATTAACAAGCACCCGTTTTGCTCCGAAGTTCAACTTTTCCAAATCATCTCGATATGAATCAATATACCTGCAAATTTCAGTTTTTGAACGCAAAGTCTGTTCAAAGTAATTTTGGGTCCAGTTCTCATCTTAGTTTCCTCGAACTAGCACATCATAAGTTAAATCAAATATCACATATAGTTGATTCTTTAACTATCAAATCCAATAGTGTAGTTAAATACATTAGCAGCTTAAGCTCTTTTAATTAAATCATCAACTAAAATCATTACATCGATTATTAAAATCGTTCTCATATACTTATCTCAGCTGGATAAGCATGTTCATAAATCTCTTGCTTCCGTTAGTATAAAAACTATAATCGTGCACTTATCTCTTCAGAATAGGCGTATTCACTAAATACCTCTTTATTGCATTTGCTTCCAAAATATCTCTATATATACTTAGTCAAATGGTATAGATCTAATCCTTACATTTGAAAAATCTCCTTTCAATTACATTTTTTTAGCAAAGCTAGCTGGTTTTTAAAGTGATCCGTAACACTTTTTATTTATACAAAATAAAAAATATACATTAGAACTCAGGTGATGTGCAAACTGCACACCAGCTATTAGCATTTCCACAGATGGAAGTAGTATACAACTCAAATTTAGCCTTACATTAAGACTAAATAACATTACTTGGTAAATCGTTACATAGCGAATTGCATTATAGTATGACTTTCGCAAAAGAGAGGAAAACCCACTCATCCTCAGCCCTTGTCATCATCAAGCCCTTTAAGAAGCTCGATTTTCTTTCTTCTCTTGATCGGCGCACTCCCTTACATATGACTAGAAGATAAGACTGGAGTTGGCGTGATATTAAAACAATCCAGAGGAGACGCTTTGTAGCATAGCGGTGGGGGTATGTGATCATAAGGATTTGATTTTTTTTACTCTTTTCTTTAGCCTTGGACGAAGAACCAGGAGTATAGTCATAGTCTGGATGACCTGCTTATAACTTATTGTAGGAAAAGTAGTTGAACTTTTCCTCAAGTTCATAAAGCCAGGTTTTAGAGCTGGAGGTGTAGTTTTGGAAGTGTTCGCACCAGACTGAGTAACATCCAACTTACCTCTCGTGTTTATGGTATTGCAGTTCTTAGTCATAATATTCAAAAGCTTCATTTTCTCCACGCAAATAGCTTTATCAAGTTTACCACTGTCTATTTCTTTCGAAGACTATCTATGCTTTGTCGAAAGCTCTTTTCATGTTGATTAAAGTTAGGATCTACAGCAGACGTGCACCTCATTTGATCCGCTTGTTCTTGCACTTCAATACAGTTATAATTGCACTGTAAAAAAGGATTTAGCTGCTCTTCAATAGTTTGGTAATCAATACCATTATCGGCACTAACAAGATCTACCCCATTCTCAACTTTGCCACTGATATCGACAATGAGAATACTATCTGGTAGGCATGAATAAGTGATCGATTTCTCACCAGTGGCACTCATTGTATTCAGCTGCCCATCCCGTTGACTTGAGCATTCAACATTTCCATTATAAGGTAATCTTACATCACAAGCTGTAGCTCTACCCGTACACGCACTAATCAAACTCGCGGTGTTATCGAAGCCAATAGGAAAAGCATGAGATAACAGTTCACTCACCTGTCGTATCTCCCATTCTTCACAATATTCATCTTCAACTATATTTACATCTACATTCATTTCATCTTCCTGCATATCTGAGAGCACTGAAAAATTCAGTTTACTAGAGTTACGGACTGCTTCCCATTTGTCTAATCGAGCATCTACTTTTGTTTTGCCAGTTACTTTTCTCCATTCAGTAGAGTCTCTTGTTCATGCAGTAGAGCCTGCAGCAACAGTATTCCTTGGATGCTCTTTATCACTAGTAATCCGATCATTAACTTTGTTCTTCACTTTTGAAGTTACTTCCTTAGCTGATTCATTCCTTTGATTGTCACATTTGGCTGTTGAGCGCCCAAACCTTTCACACTTAACACATATTTCCGGCCTCCACAGTAAGTCACATACACAAACTGTTCACTGTCATCAGGCATTAATGCAGGAAATTTATCGGGGAGTTCATCATGCGGAGTGACTTCCACCATGGACTTCGCGTATTCGAGGCGTTCAAGCTTTTTAGTGGAAACACCCATACAGAGAAACTTTCCGACTCTCGTTGCCAATTAACAAATTCCTTTTTGGGACCAACTATAGAGAGGCAGATTAGTGGACTTGATCCAAATGGGGATAGAAGTTATGGTTTTAGTCAGATCTCCCAGTCTAGAAACCCTATGCCTCACAATAAATAGTTTATTTTGGATTATAATAGGATTGGCCTTGAGAATCTTTTCTTTGTCTTCCAACTTTTCGATGTAAAAAAGGAAGATTTTACCAGTTGAACGTACCTTTACTCCTCCTGTATGGTTCCATAGCTTCGTCAGGCATGCAATGACTATGGTAGCGGTCGGTCCAGAAAATGACCAACAAGATAACCATTCCACTGCTCCTTAGCAGCTTTGTAAATTTCTTTAGTCGGTTGTAGAGCATTGCCTTTAAAATAGAGTTTCATAGGAGGAGATGAGAAGACTCCAACGTTTCTAGGTTAGGATTCAAAGAGAGAGGACGATTTCTTGCCAAGAGGGAGAGCAGCGGAAAAAGGGATAGCAAACGAGGGGTTAGAAGATGGGAGAGGAGCCGGTGGGGGTTCAGGAGGAGGAGGAGAGGGTCTGAAAAGGGGAGGCAGAACAAGGTGTTTACTGATTTGAGAGGAGGATAAGCGGGAGGAAAGTTAGGTCTTGCAAAAAAATTTAGGGGAAAGGTCACCATGAATTTTGTCAATAAGTTTGTTCAATGTGGTCTTCCAATTACAATTACCTTTACTTAATTATACTGTTAAATAAACACTTACTAAAACTCAACTTTTAGCTATAAATCTCTTACAATCCGTTCACACTTTGGATTGTTATAAAAATCCATTTACTAAATCCTTTACACAAAACCATTTTAGTATCTTATTATAACTTAACTATGATTTATTTCAAAAGTCTATTTACCAAACTTTAGCAAAATTCCATTTAAGCATCTTTCCTTTGCATTTCAAAAATCTTCTTTCGATTACAATCGTTTTTACTTAAATCAGTTTTTAAGTAACTCCTACTTAAAACCATCACATTAGCTTTAACTATCTTTTAAAAACCTTACCTATAAAAGTTGGGTTTATTATTATAAATCCCATCTATAAAAACCTTTCAAAATTCAATTAAAATCTCATTACAACTTGATTATTCCCTTTAATAAATTCCAATCAAAAAGTAATCCTTTGATTATTATAAATTAAAAATAATAATTAACTTCATCCTTAAGTAGTTAACTTCTTAATTAACTAAAAAATAAAATAGCTAATTTCTTTTAAAAAGGTTATTTAAATAATAGTTGACTTCATTAATGATCATCAACTCAATAATTATCTTTAAACACCGTTAATTAATTAACTTTTAAGAAATCTTGTTAAGTTTAAACGGTTATTTGTCAAAACCATTTCTATTAGATTAATTGGAAATAAATAAATTAAATAATCAATTTCAACTAAAACAGTTGACTTAATCAACTTGAAAGCTCGATTAACTTGTTAACTGATTTCCTCTAGTCCTTCCTCTTAAATTAATTAGTAACTTAAATAATTTAACAATATCACTCAATTGTTTCTTTAGAACAATTATTCCAAATTACCAACCCTTAGGTTAATTTCTAACTTACTTGCTTATAAAACTTATTAAAACCATAAGAATTTGCTACATAAAATATGTATAATTACTCTATAAAAACTTATTATAAACTATCGATTTATTTATAAAACTTCTATTTTTTATAATTTATATAAAATAAAATTTAAAACCTTGTTTCAGTTATAAAAATAATTTTTTTAACTTCAACTTCGTCAGTTTGCCTAATGGTAAATCAACGCCTTAAAATGATGGATTTTAGGCCATTTGCTGCTAATCACTTAATCAGTACTGTTTATTGATTAATAACATATCAATGTCGAATTTGATCAGTTCAACAGTCAGCATTCAAATAATTTTTTAATGTTACATGGATTAAACAGTTCGTACACGGATAATAAAAAAACAAGTAACATTCAAAATATTTGAGGAATCCAGTTGGATTCCTCCAACTTTTTTTTTCCAATATCACAACTCATAATATCATTTTATAGATGCATATGAAATGGAATTCTATTCTAATTCATTAAAGATGAAAGAAATATAATTATCAAAAATCAACAACAAAACAGTAACCTTCAAGAACATCCAAACACACAATTTTTACTAACAATAGTAAATATTATTATATGAATTTAATCATATCATAATATTTCAAAAACATGAGAGTTAACTCATTTATTTTTTATTAATGATTTCAGGTCGAGTTATACACTACTACAAAAGTGGGCATATTCGACACTAATTTGTGTGCGTTGCATGAAAAGTGTGGCGAAAGCTATGATTTCTTCGAGCTTCTGCAACAACATTCATATGTTGTTGCATTATACGTGGATGCACTGTTGCGGTAGGAATTTTAGTGTTCTGATGTGCAACACCAGTTAAAAGCGTAGCATTACGTATATATAATCCAGCTCAGCTATCCGCGTTATCAACATATAAAAACCCCAAGCGTAGATGAAAGATTAATCCAACGGTTCAAACCATCTATGGATCTGATGATCTTAATGTTAGCCATCATCCAATCATTGACAGCCACGTCATTTCATTCTTTTGACGAAATTTTGGCGTGATCTTCTCCCTTCGTGAAATCGTTTTCTTCTCTATCATCTAATCGTTTTTCCCCCTTTTTACTATTGACAAAAATTTAAATCTAAATTCATGTCAGTATCGATCCTCTCCTCGACAACAAATTCTATTCCTAAAAGGATGAAGCTTTGAAACGCTTTCTAGTTTTGATTGCTCAGGGCGCTGACATCGCCAGTTTTTTCCCTCAGGTTCAGTTTGAATTGCACTGTGAATTAGTTGCGCTTATTATAGATTGGATTATGAGTAATTAGTAATTAGTTCATTTGTTACATTTTGGAAAACCCATTCGCTTATGAGTAATTAGTTGCGCTTATTATTGATTTGGGATTTGGGATTATGCTGAGGTTTATTCGAAAATTATACCCAGCAATAAACCATGAGAACTGGGCTACTGGCATGAAAAAGACATTGGTTTATTATAGAGGTCGAGCTAGTTAAGGAATGGGGACTGCGGTTAATTTGCACTGCTTGAGGTTCATACCTTACACTGCGGTTAATTTGTATGCTTGAGGTTAATTTGCACTGCGGTGTGTATGCACTGCGGTGACATCCGAATTTTAAGCCTCTTACCGTAGATTTTGACAAAATCTGAAGCGGGCACTCAAGCATTTTCGTTTTATTACAATACACATCATACATGCAGTGCATATATACACTCACAAGTATACACGCACTCACAAGTATACACGCACAAGTATCATAAGTATACACGCACAAGTATCACAAGTATACAAGCTCAAGTATCATAAGTATACATGCACAAGTACACACGCTCAAGTATCATAAGTATACACGCACAAGTATCACAAGTATACAAGCTCAAGTATCATAAGTATACACGCACAAGTACACACGCTCAAGTAGACACGCACAAGTATACACGCGCGCACAAGTATACATGCACGCACAAGTATCATAAGGCAGCCATCTGAAGGCACGCACAAGTATACACGCACAAGTATCATAAGTGTACACCAGAGACGTACGCAGAGATTTTAAAAAATCACCAGCATTCACAAACAAAACAACGTACCATTCACAAACATTCAAAAACATTCACCAACATCCATCATTAGTCATCACCAGTCATCACAAACTTCCACAACCACACAAAGTTTCACAAATATTCACAAAATTTCAAGCCAAAAATCATTACCAGCAGAATAAAACCAACATCCACAAACATCACCAGTTATCACCAGCATCATCACCAGCATCCACACCAGCATCAACACCAGCATCCATGTCAGAGTCATTGTCCATGTCAGAGTCATTGTCTATGTCAGAGTGGCTGTTAAGGATAGAGCATAGTCAGCGACCAAACCAGAATTTCTTGTTGTGGAGGGCAAAGTGATATTTGGATGATCAAACTTTAATAGGTATGTTAATTCTATTTCTGTAAACATTTGTGATCCACCTAATATATTATATGATCAAACTTCTATTTTTGTAAACATTTTGTGATCCACCTAATATATTATATGATTCAATTCTCAAATAATGTGATCCACCTACGAGTTTATATGCCTTAATTATCAAACAATTTGACATGTAACACACATTAATTATCAAACAATTTGACATGTAACCACATCTGAAGAAAATTCAAGCCATACAATAACAGTGTCTCAAATTCAAGCCACACAACCACATCTATGTACAACTAACAGAGCACCAGTTTGTATTATTATTTCAGAATCTTGGGTGGGGCATTATAACCCTATATGTATGTATATGAGTGTGTGCATGTGTGGTTGTGTCTCACTATAAGAAACTGTGGATGGAAGTAAAATTTACCTATGATCACAAAAAAATGGTACCACCGGTTCCTCCCTATTGCTCACAAACAGAATTTCAGGCCTCGTCAAAGGATGAGTATGTGTGGTGCGCTCAACCCTAATGATGTATTTCTTATTGTCGAATCGAGCAGCAAAAACATTCTCCAAGCCAATGCCTTCATAAAATTCCATTTTCAGGTATAATGATCTATGGTCAATTCGAGACTAATGACAGTCGTCAATTTCACACACATTTCCCATTGGCGTCATTAATTCTTTTATTGCAGGAACATTTGTCTTCAGGAACTCGGGAAAGCCAACAACTCTGGCCCATGATTCTGCCTCGAACGCTGGTTCAGGCTCAAATTCTTCAGCAGACCATTGTTGCACATAAAAAGCACCTCCAATTTTTGTAAAAAGTTTCAACATTAGCGCATGATCACGCGTACTGTAAGATGGGCATGTTATTAGAAAAGAGTTTTTGGGTATAACCCGTATAGTCCACTCCTCATTAAGCTTCAGCGTATGCCTAAGCGTGAGATGCACAAATTCGTAAGTCCAATGTCTTGAAAGAACAGTGGCAGTGATGCATAGTGAAGAGTCCTCCATTGTTTTTTTTTAACTTTTGACGATGGAGTTTTGTTTAGGAGTTGAAGATGTAGATGACGATATGCTTCTGAAGCTTGACAGGATATGAAGTGACACACTGTACGTGGCAGTAATATGGGAACTGAAAACTTTTTGCTTAGAAGACGAATGGCCATATGAAATTGCTTATTTGTTGGCTGGCATGAGTGACCAATCGCCAATGGTCAGTAAGTCAATTGTAATAATTGTGTTCATAACATTTTACTAAGAAGGCCAATGGCCATTCGATGCCACCACTTATCAAATAACTTGTTATTATTTGATCAGGTGCATATTTAATTCTGGAAGGCAGAGGGATACATTTTGCAGATCGGATTGCTGCATATATATGATTCATATATAGGTACATACTAACATACATATATATTTCCTATTGCAATCGGATTGTTGCATATATATGATTCATATATATATAAATGAGTAATACATTTTGCAGGTGTGGACACTTGTGTACATGTTCAGAATTCGCTAAAGAATTGGCCAGGAATGGATCAGGATAATGTCCCTTATGCCGTGCACCTATTCTTGAAGTAGTTCGAGCTTACTGTATACAATGAACAAAACGGTGTAGCTGATTTTTGAGTTTTGATATTTGGATAATTAAAACAATTGCTTTGGATGAGTTTCTTGTACAAAACCTGTATTGCAAAATATTTAATTAAAGCATTGTATTTCTATCAAATTAGTGTTGCATTTTCCTTCTTCTACTGTTGCGTTAGCTTTTATTGATATTGCATTTCATTGTAATGGTGTTGCATTACATATTGTAGTGGTGTTGCATTACATTAAATATAATTGCTTACCCGTCGCACGTGGACTCCACAGCTGACGTGGATAGCTGGTGTGGCATGTGACACGTGGAGTGCTGACATGGAGAGATGATGTGTCGTGTGACACGTAGACAGCTGACGTGGAAAGCTTACGTGGCGGCACTGGAAGCCAGACCCTAACTAATGCTTAAGGCAACGCTGAATAGTGTTGCATTACGTGCAAATAGTGTTGCATTATGGCTATAATGCAACACTTTCTTTCCGTGGCCGTAGATGGGCAAAAGTGTTGCCTTAGGTGGCTAATGCAACGGCCGCGGATGCCACGCCCCCCTGGTGTTGCCTATTTGAAAAAATGGCCTACGGCAACGCTTTTTTGATCTAAGGCCACATAAAAATAGTGTCGAATATGCCCACTTTTGTAGTAGTGATATAAATCTCCAAAAAAGTTATTTTTTATAATTTCTATAAATCATCCAAATATTCAAAAAGAGGAGTATTAAAATTCATAAGAAATGGGGTAGTTACAATTCCTAAATTTTGAGGATTATTCCTTATCATTTCCAATTTCCTTCGCTTTGCCAAAATGAATTATTCATCAAAATTACACAAAACTCAACAACGTGGTACATAGTTAGATTTAAATTTCTAAAATTTATTTATTTTCAAAAATAGTTTTAAAATTTTAGTTTTTTCTTCGAATTTAAGACCAAAGATTAAAATGAATAGTTCTATGAAAAGATTATCAAGATTTACAAAACGAAATATCAAATGGATTGTAACGATCCAAATTTTATGTATCAGAGGATCGTAAAATATTTTTAGTTAATTACTTAAGGCTCGGATCATTCTCATATTTTGATATGTTGGTTATGGTGATGTGAAACATGTCCATAATTTTTATTAATTTTATTTATGACCATTTTTCCCCTGCCAATTTTGTACATGGAATAACTTTTGACTATGATTGAATCGGGTGCTGAGATCGATTTCATTGAGAAGGAAACGGTGTTGTCAATTCCGTAAAGTGGTCATATTAAAGATTTGGTTCGACGGTTTCGGAAGAATCACTGTTTTAGTGTTACATAATTTCTGGACAGGTTAATTAGTCATTAATGGGAAAATTTGGTGAGGCCCATTGATGGGCTGGTTGGATGGATATAAATGGGGAGCAGAGGCATGAAGAATAGTTTTGTTTCTTCATTTCTCTCATTTGGTTGAGCTTGTGATCCTCCTTGCTTAATCTAATACATCTCTACTCCATTAAAGTCATAGATCTACATTAGAAGATCAAAAATCAACATCGAAGAAAGGTAGATCACACTGAAGTGATTGATTCAGAACCGCTCTTCGTCGTTCTTCGTTGCATGGATTAGAGATCCATCGTTTTCAAGCTATTTCGTGGATTTGGTGAGTGATAAGCACCTCTCACACGGATTCAACCAAGTATATGCGTTGTTTGATCTTAATTTCATCATTTCAAGTTGTTTTCACCTAGATCTAATCGATGTAAGTATATTTTGAATTCAGTTCACCATAGGATCTTATTTTATAATTGTAAATTCATGTGTTAATTCTATGTTTATCCAAGTTAGATCCATTTATTGATTTGTTCAACTCATGATTTGGTGAATTCTATATGATGATTATTGATTGCTTGAGGGAGTTTGGTTGATTTTGATGAGTTGATTGCATAGATATTCTTCTTGAAGTGTTATCGTGTGGGTCAAAAGTTTTGATGATGGACCGAAATGTTTGATGAACCGGAACGTTTGAAGGACCGGAAGGTCTGATGTACCAGAACGTTTGATGGACGAGAAGGTTTGATGGACCGGAACGTTTAATGGACCAAAAGTTTTAATGGACCGGACGTTTGATGGACCAAAACTTTTGATGGACTGGAATGTTTGATGTACCAGAAGATTTGATGGACTGGAACTTTTGATGGACCGAATCGTTTGATGGACCGAAAGGTTTGATGAACTGGAATGTTTGATGGACTGAAAGGTTTAATGGACCAGAAGGTTTGAAGGATCTACAGTGATGGATCAATGAATGATCCATCAAATATATGATCAGGTGAAGTTTTTTTTTGGCTCGATGATGGATGTAGCATCGACATGAATCGAAGATGGAATGTTCGAATATCAAGAAGTGTTTGTTGATCATCGAAATGCAACAAATGTGCAGATGATTCTAGGGTGTTTGATTTCGTGGATAGTGGTTGCTTGGGAAGTCATTCAAGCTTATGGATAGTCATCGGCAGTGACAACTAGATATATTGAAGGATGAGGGATTATCGTTAGTCGGAGGTTCTAGTTGACTCAAAGCAGATGTATAATGGGGACATCCAAAAGACTAGAAGTTTAGCAGTTGAGTACCTTGGGTAGTACGAATGGGCCCAGTTGCCTTCGTCGAGTAAGGCAAACATGCGAGTACGAATGGTATATGGAGTTTTGCAAGAACCAAAGTTGCCAGTAGCTCTTGACGGATGGCAAGTCGGCCAGTCATATGATTAACGGTAGTTTCAAGGCAAGGTCAACGGTGATAGCCAGAGTCATGGATGTTTGATTGTTTGCTTATATCATCTTGTGTGGATTACTCGACGTCAAGAGAGATATTTCTCGGGTGCTTGTCTGATGTTGGTTTAGGCCTTTGAGGCTTGTATTTGGGGAATGTTGAGCATGATTAAAGTAATCCATGCTTGATTATTGGTTGTTATTAGTTTTACTACTTGTTTACTTCTAATTGTTGTAAAGGCTATCACTGTAAGATGTGGAGAAGACGAGTTTGGGTTTCTTCTCGGTTGAGTTGAGAGATTGGGTGTTTAATCTACATATTCTCATATACTTTATTGTTGATGTTAGATAACTGTTTTATCGCTCATTAAGACTGTTTTTGGACTCAAGGTTTTATGTTTCCTCTTATTACCTTGGGTTGTTCATCCGGAATTGGATGGGCAACAGATAACAGGTAGCAGATCTTAATGAAGACGATGTTGCAGAGCAAAAACGAACATGAGGCTTGCGTATTATTTCCTATTATACATACTTGTTCTTTCTGCTTATGTTTGATGTATGCTACTCTGAGTGATACTATAGTGAGGCATTTTGGACAGTCTCTTATGTTGTATTTCAGTGGTTGTATGGATCTTTCTAGTTGATATGAAAGTTTAAGTTTCTGCTCATTTATGCTTCACTACTATTTCCTATTGTATATGTTCTATTATATTTTATCCTTACGCTATGAGTTATACGACATGTTTCATGTGTGTTTATCTTACTCTGGTGATCGTCCATAGCTGTTTAGCATGTCTTTCAGCTCATTATTCTTTTTTTTATGTGAGAGTTGTTGGCGGTCGTCACATTTGGTATTAGTGCTCTGGATAATCGGTTTTAGCCCAAGTTTAAGGACGTAATGATGTATGAGAGACGTGTGGATTTTTGATGGATGTATATTATATATTAGTGTATAGTATTGTAGCGTTTGAACTCCATTGCAGTTTTTCTCGGTTGTAGACTAATTGTTCTATTTTTCAGATTGAGAATGAGTCTTCGATCGTCAAGACACACTGCTAGGGAGGAGACTGTTCCTGGAGGGGGTGATGGCAGTATAACAGATTACCCAACTATGTTAGCGGCCATGAAGGCAACGATCATGAAGAGGGTACCCCTCTCTAGAAGTAGCCGCAGTAGACGTAGGGGTCCAGATGCAGGTAATTAGAGTTATGGACTTCGCAAAGCTATGCAAGGACTTCACTTCTCAAAGAGGAAAGTCGTTCAAAGGGGGCAAAGCCGACTATAAAGATTAAGGGACGACTAGATTCTTGCATTTAGATTTTTGGATACTTGAGCATTAATGATGCGACTATGTGAAAGCTTGCATCGAGACAACTACAGGGCAGAGCTATGGATTGGTGGAACTCTGTCCCTATAGTGGCTCTAGAAGATGAGACAACGTGGAATCAGTTCCATGTCAAGTTTGAGACGAAGTTCATTTCTACCGCTCAGAAGTCAGTCCTGTTTAAGTGGTTTGTTGAGCAAAAGCAGAATGGTCGACCAGTGTTGAATTATGTTTCTGATTTTAATGCCATGTCCAAGTATGGTTGTTCATATATTGACACACCTTATCAGAAGAACGAGAAGTTCGATATGGCATTGGATACCAATATTGGGAGGTTGTAAGTTGATTATCTGGATGACCCGTAGAGAAGATCGTGGAGAAAGCAGTTCGATGCGAGAGTTTGTTTCTCAAAGAAGAAACTGTTTTGTTTTACAGCTAAAGAGGAATCGAAACCATAGCAGGGTGGTAATAAGAAGGGGAAGCAACAACAACAGAAAGGAAAGAATAGCCAGAAGAAACCGAAAAGCAAGACGATTTTCTTTAACTTCCAGCAGAAGGGTCATTTTTCCAAGGATTGTAAGAATCCATAAGCTGAAAGGAAGTGCTTTAAGTATGGAAAACCTGGGCATGACAAGAAGGATTGTCCAGAACTAACTAAGGGTAAGCAAGTTGTGAAGGTGTATAATTTGAAGTCGTGCCATCTTCTTCGAGGGCTTCTACGACGGAGGAGAATGGGAAGAGTATCATCGTTTAAGGCATTCTTTCCATTAGAAATGTTTCAGTATGTGTGTTGTTTGATACTAGAGCATCACATTCTTTCATTTGTAATGAGATTGTGTGCTGCTTGGGTTTGGAACCCAAGATTTGTAATAGACCTTTGGTTGTGACTGATACAGTGAGGGGTTCATCCATCTCGTGTATTATATGTTGTGATTTTGTGTTGTTGAGTCATGGTTACTCATTTATGTGTGATTGCTTTGTTTTGAACTTCGGTGGGTTTGGCATTATTCTGGGTATTGACTAGCTCAAGAGGTATGCAACAAAGTGGATCGCGAGAAGCTCGAGGTGACAATCGGGAATATGGAATGGAGAATGGTTGTGACTATATGTAAACCTGAAGCTATTGTCTTCGTAAGCTATTTATATTCGCTTATGATTCCACGGAAAGACTTGTCATCGGTGTCGATCGCTAGTGAGTTTGATGACGTCTTTGAAGAGGTCAAAGTTTTACTGCCGCATCACTAGATTGATTTAGTCGAAGGTGCTAGACCTATCATTATGGCCCTTAGGTAGACGACGCTTAAGGAACAAAGAGAGTTAGAGGTGCAAGTTGGTGACCTTATGGGAAAAGGATTCAATCGGAGAAGTGTGTCTAAATGGGTTGCAGCAGTTGTGTTTACAACCAAGGTTGATGGATTTTTGAGATTGTGTGTGGATTATCGTGAGTTGAACAAGGTGACCAAGAAAAACAAGCATCCGTTGCTGAGGATAGATGACTTGTTTGATCAGCTTCACTAAGCCAAGGTGTTTTCTCAGATGGATTAGGCAACGAGATTTCACCAGTTGAGAGTGGCGAAGGATAGCGTGCTAAAGATAGCTTTCAGGACACCATCGGGTTTCTTTGAGTGGCTGGTGATGCCATTTGGATTGACCAACGCACCAACGTATTTTGTGGATCTTATTAATGGGGTTTTCATAGATTAGTTGAACAAGTTCATACTTGTGTTCGTGGATGATATTCTGGTTTACTCTCGGAATGAGGAAGAGCATATGATGCACTTGCAAGTTGTTTTGGAAATCTTGCAAAAGCGTCAGCTGAGAGCTAAGTTTTCGGAGTGTCACTTCTGGAAGAGTGAAGTGAGGCTTTTTGGCCATGTAGTTTCTAGAAATGAAATAGCAGTGGATCCCTCTAAGGTGGCAGCAATGCAGAACTGGAATAGATCTGAGAATGCGATTAATGTTCGGAATTTCCTTGGGTTGGTGGGATACTATCATTGGTTTATAGAGGGTTTCTCCAAGATAGATGCACCATTAACATTAATGACAAAAAATAACCATGTGTTCGCATGGGATGCGAAGTGTGAGCAAGCTTTTTGAATTTTGAAGGAGAGACCGACGAATGCTCCTATTTTGACTATTCCAAGAGGGAATGAAGATATGGTGGTTTATAACGATGCATGTGGTACTAGACTTGGAGCAGTTCTGATGCAGAAGGATAAAGTTATGGCATATGCAAGTCGACAACTGAAGCTGCATGAAAGGAATTATCCGACTCATGATTTGGAGTTAGCGGCAATCGTATTTGCTCTGAAGATGTGTAGACATTACCTATTGGGAGTTCGATTCGAGTTGTTTATGGATCACAAGTCGTTGAAGTATCTTTTTCCCAAAAGGATTTGAATCTTCGACAGTAAGGGTGGCTAGATTTTTTGGCATACTATGATTTTGGTATAGCATATACTCCGGGTAAAGGTAATGTAGTTGCAGATGTGTTGAGTCGAAGACACGCATAGTTTGGATTGTTGTTTTCGGAATGGAAGCACCTCAAGTACTTGGCATGCAGGATTTGATTTCATACCATGGTGTGAGTTGGAACCTGATATACTAGCAATCTTATCGATAAGACCTACTCTAATCAAAAGGATTGGCGAAAGCCAAAAGCGTGATGGAGAGCTTGTCTAGATCATCCAGATTTTGGGACCAGAAGATAAGGAATTCAAAGTCGATCGAGATGGTTGGTTTCGTAAGCAAGGACGACTAGTTGTTCCTGATATTGATGGATTAAGAGATGAGGTTTTGAGCGGATGTCATCACTCGAAGTTAACGATTCATCCTAGTGGTAATAAGATGTATTAGGACATGAAGCAAACTTTCTACTTGGAAGGAATGAAGAGGGATGTTGGGAAGTTTATTTCCGAATGCATGAAATGTCAATTGGTGAAAGCTGAACAGAAGAAGCTGAGCGGTTTACCTCAGCTATTGGAAGTTCCTATATGGAAATAGGAAAAAATATCGATGGATTTTATCGATGGATAACCTAGAACCAGTTTATGAACTGAAGGGATTTGGGTCATAGTGGATCGCTTGACCAAAAGCGCAAGGTTTATTCCTGTCTGATCGACTAAGACGACATCAATGTTGGCTGAGTTGAATATAAAATGGATAGTTCAATTCCATGGTACCCCGAAGAGCATAGTGCGTGATCGAGATCCATTGTTCATAAGTGGATTTTGGAGGAGTTTGCAAGAAACTTTAGGAACTGAGTTGTGTTTGAGTATGGTTTATCATCCCTAGATTGATGGTCAAACCAAGAGAGTTAACCGAGTTTTGGAAGATCTCCTAAGAGCTTGTGCTTTGGACTTCGGGGGATCGTGGGAAGACCAACAACATTTAGTTGAGTTTGTGTATAATAACATTTACCATCCAAGCATTGGGATGGCACCATATGAAGCGTTGTATGGTAGACCATGTAATTCTCCGGCATGTTGGTTAGAAACTGGAGATAAGTTGATATTTGGGCCAGAGATGATAGGAGAAACATCGAATTGCATTAAAATCGTTCAATAACAAATGAAGGTAGCTTAACATCATCAGAAGAGTTACGCGAACAAGCATCATAAGGAATTAGAATTCGACGTTGGCGATATGGCTTTCATGAAGATTTATCCTTTGAAGAATGTTGTTCGGTTCGGAAGTAAAGGAAAGTTAGATCCAAGGTTCGTCGGATTGTTTCCGATAATCGAACGAATTCGAAAGCTCGCGTATAGATTGGATTTACCAGAGAAGATGTCGAGTGTGTAGAACGTTTTTCATGTATCTTTTCTACAGAAGTGTGTGCACGATTCGAATGTGGGGGTATCTCCGGATCAGTATGAAGACCTAGAAGTCGAGTCCATAGTATTAAAACCTCCTAAGCTGCTTCACGTTGTGGGAATGACGTGAAATAACTTAAGAGGAAGGTGGCTAAGGTAGTGAAGGTACAACGGAGTGAGGACAATGACGATTATACGTGGGAATTGGGAGAGAGAATGAGGACGATCCATCCAAAAATCTTCATTGGTATGACCCATTAATGTTGTGTGACCCTTACATCATTGTAGCTTGTACTATTGTTGTTAGAATTCCACGTACTAGGTTAAGGCTATGGATGCATGGCTTGATGAATGCTAATTGGACGATAGATTGGATGCTCATGGATGACAGGCATGCAGAATTGTTTTGGTTTCTTGTGTTTGCTTGGAATTTTGGGGGCGAATTTCCTAAAGGGAGGGGGTAAGGAGAATGTAACGACCCGCATTTTACGTATTAGAAGATCGTAAAATATTTTTATTTAATTACGTGAGGGTAGGATCATTCTCATATTTGGATATGTTTGTTATAGGGATGTGAAGCATGTCTATAATTTTTATCAATTTTATTTGTGACCATTTTACCCTTATGATTTTTGTATAGAGAATAAATTTAGACTGGGATCGAACTAGGTGCTGAGATCGATTTCATAGGAATGGAAATGTTGTTCTCAATTCTGTAGAGTGGTCACATTAAAGATTTGGTTCACCGGTTTGGGAGGAATCACTATTTTAGTGTTACATAATTTTTGGACAGGTAAACTAGTCATTAGGGCATTCCCAACCCTAGGTGGGGTTGGGAGCCAACTGATCCCCAATAGGGGTCAGTTGGAGCCCAAGAGGTTAATTTGGCAACCCCCAAGGTTGCTAGAGCAACCATTCGGTGTCTGGCAACCTTTGTATTAGTTGGCTTTCACAAAGCCGACTAAGGTTGGGGCCACGGTCAAAATTTGACCGTTGCCCCTAGCCAACTTTTATAGATTCGTGTAGTTAACCGGCTTTATAAAAGCCTGTTAAGGGTGACTTCATCTGAACACTAATCTCCAATAAATTTCCGAACTCATTCATCTATCTTCATGTTTATAGTTCCATTATACTATATTCGAGTTTGTAATTCCATTATACTATACTGTGATTATATTGTTGAGTTATTTATGCTTGTATCATCAAGTTGTTAATCGGTGTTGAAATTAATCCTGCATAAGTAAGTTCAATCTTTTAAATTCAAATTTCATTGACTTCCAATTTGATTCGAGAACATAAAACCTAAGAATAGAAAATAAAAATACATAATTTCTCTTTAAGTCTACGATTGACTTCCAACATGATTCCAATAATGCTCCACAGATTTTCTCTAAGTTCAAGATGCTCATGCTGATCCCTTACATCTTCAATTCGTTTCTTGTACTCAGCAAACGTATTAGGGTCTTTATAAGGATTTTATGAAATGCAGAGCTGTAATAACCCAAATTCTGACAGACTGATTTTTTTTCAAAATTCCAATATATCGAAAATCGGATTGGTTTGCTCTGGTGTCCTGCAGAAAAGACAGAGACATAAAATATGTCAGAGCTCAGAAATTATCGCACAACGAAATGGATAGATATAATATAATCAAAGTATAGCCTTACACTATTAATAATACTGTCTAATCAGTATCCAAAGCTATGATGTCTCATGTCTCTTCCACAAATCTAACCGGCGAGTATGGTATAAGGAGCGGGTCAGAACACAAGTTATGGTGATTGGATTTAAATTATACACTTTGGATAATCCTACATATACCGCTCAATCATATTTTCTTATTTATTAGGTTACTTGGGTTAACAGCACTCAAGGCTTACACACACGTCGTACCCATTTACTTCCCAGTGGATTAACCTAATACAATAAATATGTAGCTACCCCTCAATACTGAGGTACACCCCATGGTACCGCACTCGCACGGTCTCCACCATAATGCCACAGAAGTGAACGTAGTCCATCATTCTACGCCATAGTGATGTACAGATCTCTACAAAACAATGTTACGTTCCGCATACACCACCCAGAGCCGACATGCATGTATCTAGATTGTCCCACATTCGTATCTTCAATTATAGCTCGACGCCTTAACCACACATCCTCTAATGTGCACCCAGTTTCGTGGCAGGGCGATACAAGAAATACGGAACTCGGTCAGGAGCTTTTCCATATCTGTACAGGCCCATCTTTAAGAGCCTCCATATACAGATATTCCTAGGGTCTGTTTCCACAGTGGTTATGGCCCCACCATGGCCCCTCCCTCAACTAATAAAGACTACAAGAGCTAAATGAGTTCCCCTAAAAAAACAATCTAAACATCCATTTGGCGTCTTCTCTCAACCATCGTACCCCGATAGTGAAAGGTTAATGGTCTATTGGCTTTAGATCTAGTCTTTGCACATCCCACTAGCTGCCGATGATGGGTATCCGACGACCTACTATCCTTGTTGGTCGTGACCCTTTGCCTCTCCGTTGAGGAGACCGCTAAATCACCCTGGTGTCACCGCGTCATAGCATTCTGACTGCATAGCTACTTTTGAAGTCAAGGCCCACCCACAGAGTAGTTACGCGCAGACCCAACCTCTGCGAGCACAACCTTAACATCTGCCACCACACAAAGGACTACTAGGAGCACCTAACGTATCTTTGGAAGCCGCGGGCTTCCCCTTCTAGTCCTTCAGAGCCGACAGAATAATCAAATAAATGTGTGCTCCCCTCATGTCTTATAACACCACGATGATCTACCCCGTTGGTTTATTCACCCTCAAATGTGTGGGCTGGTCCAAGCGCCTTACTTTAATATGTTGTTAGACCCTATGTCTAAACATTCTTTTAGGCGCTTGCCTTACCTCAGCAGGTTTCAAATTAAATTGGTTATTCTCATTCATATTGAATTCTTAATCAAGTTACCAAGTTCCTCTTGCTTATTAATTCCAGTTATATAACTTAACCCCTTTAAGTTTATTAATAAGCCCACGACATGTTATTCTCTATATTGTAGCCCAAGGTCTGTAATCCATAATCTCTTTTATATTCTTATTTGATTTCATCATTACCATAACATGTTCTACTTAATATGTAATTTAGTATATCTCAATTCACATGTTTTTATGGTTAACATGTCAGTCATCATTATGATTAAATATAACTTATTTCATTTCATAAGTTTGCCTTAATCTTTCCTATTTAATCATTATTTCATCTTAAATTGTTTTTACAAATCATCATTGTTTACGTATTAACTTAGTTCTCTTTAACTAAGGTTTACTAATAAGCCTACTTTCCATAAATATAACTTGTGTTACACCCCCGCACTTGTCCCTAGGACAAGCCTTAACATATTGTTCTTATCAGCACATTACATAATTCCAAGTTCTCAAATTACTTAATTTATGATTAAGTACCATTTCTCGCATTACACAAGTTATCTCAATTTCTCACTAGTCTATTATAACCTAAGTTATAATATTCACTTGTCCCTAGGACAAGTCTACCTATTATAAAACATTCTCATTAACGCAACTCATCTATAATAGGCTATTAGCATTCCCCGTTTATTCCCAATTCCCTTTTTACTGTGGTGTCCTTCATTTAACTCCATTTATTTCCATTAATTTCAATTAATGTCGTATATCAGTCTTGCCATTTACATATATACATATACGTGTATATATATTTGTATATATTTGTGTACTAGACCACTCACATTAAGCCTACACTTGTGGATGTTGGATTTGTCGGGTGGGTCCGGGCAGTCTTCTACCACAAGTTGACTTAACCTCGTGTCTTAGCACCACTATATGTTTTGTTAATGCACATAGACCCCCCACATTAGATTTGCCACTTGTGAATGTTGGATATGCCAGGCGGTTCCGGGCAGACTTCTATCACAAGTGCAATCTAACCTTGTGTTAAGTGTGTTAAAGTGTCAAACTACTGCGAATCTCGGCATGTTCATTCTTTAACAATTATTCCTACTTCATGTAAATTTTAGGCATATTATCCTTTTTACTGTAATCTTGTTAACAGTAATCTAATTTACATGTCATCGAATTATGCCTATATTTTGTCGCATGTCCTTTAAAACACATGTTTAATTCTATTTTGACATGTAAACATTCAATCGGATAATTATTCAAATCCAACAAGTTAAACATGTCGTTTACTCAATAGTATGCCACAGGTGAATCATAACATTATAACAACAGTAATCATTGCCCATATTCTAACAAGTTTATTCAACATGTAATCATTCCAACACTATAACTGATTCAACGTATGAATTATTCATATTAACATCTCAACTTGTCATAACAATAATTTATAATTAATCTGGCAATTTCACAATTAATAAAATGGGGAATGCTAAATAATAACATATTATTATCTAAAGGCTATAGCTTAAACCGTCTCACCTCGTAAGCTTTCCAAATCCTGGATATAGTCCAGATCTATCATTCCATGGTTTTTCCCTTAATTTGATTCAGAACCTAACAACCATGGATTCATAACTTTTTACTAAAAGAAAGAAATAAAAAGGAGAAAGAGAAGAGAATTAAAAATAGACCAGATCCAAAAATTATCTCACTTCGTTAAGAGAACTTTTAACCCCGTTATTAACGCGGTTCAGAAATTGGTACGTGAGCCGTCTAGTAAATCGATGGGTCGAACGCCATTCTGGTCAATCGGTTTCAATGCCGCACGGACCGGTCGGTATCATCGTGTCGGTCATCAAAAAGTTGATCAAACAGCTATCTCAGTTTACTGGCCAGTCAGTACAAAGCAATATAGATCATTTCCTTCTGCATAGATTGGATTACGTATGACGTATGGATGTGAATAGTTGATACACATGCATCACGCCATGCAAAATATAATGCAAACACTTGCGTTAGCAATACATGGCCTTCTAACAATGGAAAATAAGCATGAAGTGATGACACAAGTTATGAAAGCAAATAAAGTCGCTACAACGCTGAGCATCATAACTGATCGGTCAGCTCTTCATTACGCCGGTCGGTCAACACCTCATTACGCTGGTCGGTCAACTCCTCATTAGGCTGGTCGATCAGCTCTTTAATGTCCCGGTCAGTTAATTATGCATGCATGAATGTTTACTAATGCAATGGCATAATATAAATGTGTTCAACCCCGAAAAGGAAGCAGCATGAGATATGTGGTGCCATGAAAAAGGCCAGTTCCATGAAGTTAACATGGTAAACATGTTAACTCTAACAATATACACATGATGGCAATTCAACAAACAAAGGAACAAGAGGCTAGCATGTAGTACATGGGAAGTTGTATTGTATGTTACAAATGATGAAAACGTGTAAACAGCAAGCAAAGAAAAGTGACGTCATAATCTTGCATGGATGCGATCAGCACCAGACAAATGTTTGTTGACTATGTGCAACAATGTAAAGGACATGCCCGGTCGGTCAGTAAATTCATACCCGTCGATCATTCAAGGAAAATTCCACGTGAAACTAATGCTTAGCCAAAAACAAATATAGCGTGGCATTAGAGCAGTATGGACTGGTTCAAAACAAGTGCAGTGGCATATTTGGTAATAAAAGCAATCAGTCTTGTTTCTAGTATCATTTTGGACCGATCGGTATTAAAGGTTCGATGGCACTTTTGTAATATCCAAACCCCAAAAGGAACAGTAAAACATATAAAGGAAAATAGCAAAGCAAGTGAGGACGTGGCAAACAGTGAAGGGACGGTAAACATTAATATTCGATCAGTACATAATGGACACGCTGTGTAGATGGGAAGGTCGACCGGTGATAAATACTGCATATTTAGACCGAACGGTGTTCTAAAATTATGACTGGTCGGTAGTGAATAAGCATGACCGACCAGTATTCTTTTCCAGCTGTACACAGATGTACTTAGTGGAAAATTTGTAAATATCTTCAGGACCGACTGGTACCCTACGCACCATAATTACAACACTGTCACTACCCCCAAACGACATCTATAAATAGCCCATTTCACCACACTTCAAGGGTTCGATTCGATGACCCCGAAGGGCTGCCTAAATCATTTGTCCACCACATTTAAACACTTCAAAACTCCATTAATGGCTTCTCCAACTTCATCTAACTTCATGCTACAACAACGTGATTAAACCATTGTTATTCTTCATTAGAAAGCTCTCCGATTCAAATCTAGTGATCTTCAATCACCATCATTCTTCTCTCAAGCCTTGATCAAGTGCTAAATCACTATGAAATCCGCAAAGATCATCCAATTGGTGAAGTGAGCAAGGATATACGCATCCACTATCACAAACCAAAAGAACTTATCCGTTCATCCATGATTTCAAGCAAACTAAAGTGCAAATAGAAGAGATCATTGTGAAACAGAGCAAAGAGAGAAAAATCACTATGTAAAGAAAAAATGAGCAAAAATGATTGTATGAGAGATTTCATGAATGTTGTAAAGTGAAGCTCCATAATGAAAATTGATTGAAAAGTGGATGTAGAATCATTTTGAATCGAACTACTATAAAAATCTCTTCGTGTTCTTACTTTCATGCTTTTATTTTTGTGGTCGCGGTTCTACATTTTAATATTACCAAATTGGTGAAGTGCACATTTTCACCATTTGGTGTTTGTGTCATTTTTGATTCAAACATTTGGCGCTTACCGTAGGGCCACGTTCGCATCTCCTACCTCCTCTCACACTCTCACAAAGTTGAAAACCTTGCACTAAAGCTCTAAACCACCTTCTTCTCTGGAATAATGGCGAAATCTAAGAAGACCGTAAGTAAAGTTGTTGAAAATGCCGATAATGCCGATAATTTTGCTAATGAAGAGGCACCGTTTGCTAACCGTTTCAATGTTGATGAATACTCGATAAGTGGAGCTAGCGTGACTAGAAATGAACTAAATGCCGCTATTGCCAACGTGAACGCCGAATTGAAACTTCAAATAAGGCTTTGATAGATGCTAATGATGCTCTAATGGAGATAATGAATGTTCTTTTAAATGCTCGACTAAATCCAACCCCTCCGAAGGTCCATGTTGATCTCGAAGAGAATGACAAATTACCCGCTTCCGATCAAAACCGAAACGATAAAATGGAAGATGATTTTGATTGGATGAGTGAAAAGGACAAGGCTAACATCGAAAAATTGAAATAAAAGGCTAGGAACCATTCTGAAGCGAATGCTCGAAAGGCCACTAATCCTGTCATGGGGGCACCTCCTCGTCAAGAAGGCAAAGGGCTAAAGTTCTCTAATCGAGTTCCTATGCCTAAACGGACATTTGGTAAAGAGCTTAGCTTCGTAGAGAGTCATAACACTGAAGAATACATCTCAGATATGATAAAACGAGTCATGAAATGGAATCAAGCTAAAAAAGCCGATGAAAGGGAATTGGACTTCTCTCCCGATGGGACTCCGTTCACTGAAAGAATTCTTGAAGCAGAATGTCCAAAGAAGTTTAATCCTCCGACTTTGCCTTCGTACAATGGTCTCGTTGATCTCAACTACTTCCTATTCAAATACGAGTGGCATATGAGTGCGGCTAAGGCGACTGATGAGATGAGATGCACGTACTTTCCCCTTTACTTAGAAGGTGCCACATCACTATGGTTCACGAAGCTACCACCCAAATCCATAGACCGTTTCTATAACCTAACCAAAAAATTCAAGGAACAGTTCCGCTTGTATGCTACGAAAGCCAAGGACGCTATAACGCTCTCAGACATGAAGCTAAAGTCAGGGGAAACAGTCAAAGCCTTCGTTAGTCGATTCAATATTGCCTTGTCTGAAGTAAGGAATCTGTAACCATGCATAGTCGTCATGGCTCTACTTGATGCTATAGACAAAACAAGCGAATTCGGAATATGGATAAAGATGAAGGAACCGACTACGCTTGACAAGTTCTATAAGAAAGAAGAGGAGTACATGAGAGTGGTCGATAATCCTGTACCTCTTCAGATCATTAGCGGAAACCAACTCCTTGATGCTCCTAAGAGTGCAGCTATTCAACATAATCAGAAGAATACTCAGGGGCAGAAGCGACTAATAACGGAAACGACAACAAAGCTAATAAAAAGTTTTGCCCTCTTGACTAGTCTAATCTAACACCTCTGAATGACATTCCTGAGAACATTTACCTTGCCACAAAGGATGCAGAAGATTACCCAGAGTCACAGCCAATATGGATGAATGATCATCTGACTAAATCTGGGAAGTTTTGTCGATTTCATAATCAGCCAGGCCACAACACCAATGAGTGTAGACAACTGAGATCATTGATTGAAGAGCTGATTAAGAAGAATCATCAGCAACAGTGTGTGAAGAATTCCCAAGACGCAAATCCTTCTGCAACTACCCAGGGGCAAGGGGCATCAAATGACCAGTCTGGTCCAAGCAATGCAGATTCTTCTCAAGCTATTCCAAGGCTGATAATCAATTGACGCCCGTTGATGATCTAATGCCTGCGGCTCAGAATAAGTGATCACTCTCACCTTTACTTTACTTCATGCATTACTTTACTCTTCGCTATGTTCTACTTTCTTGTATAAAAGTCTATAATGATTTACATGCATTGTACCGAACAATAGCACTATGAATGAAGTATTACCTGCTTGTATAAATTCTCTAACTCGCCAAATTTACAAGAAAATTTGGTAACTGATGATTCCTTATTACAGGCTATACAATGAGCATCTTCTCTCTCAAAGCTCGACGAAGTAGGGCAATTCCGACAAACACCAGTTCAAACATCAAGTGCTCTATCCATCGATATGCATAATGCAAAGATGGAAGTCACCATCTTAAAGAGCTAGAGGGAGGAGTTGCCAAGATTTAAATGGTGGAGAGTTCAGCAAGCATATCCAAAATCAATGTTATAAGTCGCGAGTTCCAAGGGGTCACAACCTCTCAGTCCGTCTGCGATTGCTTACCATTGTTAAGCGTATCCGACACGAGGACTGATATTCCCCTTCTAGAAAAACGCCAAAAACAAAGTCCTCCCATAGAGAGGCAAAACTAAGTCCTCCCATAGAGAGGCAAAATAAAGTCCTCCCATAGAGATGCAAAATCAAGTGCCTTAATAGCAAGGGCAAAACAAAGTCCTCCCACAGAGAGGCAGAACAAAGTCCTCCCATAGTGAGGCAAAATAAAGTCCTCCCATAGAGAGCCAAAATAAGTCCTCCCATAGAGAGGCAAAATCAAGTTTCTCCATAGAGAGGCAAAACAAAGTCCTCCCATAGAGTGGCAAAATAAATTCCTTCCATAGCAGAGGCAAGTCCACAAAGGATCGTTGGAATCCGTAAGCGCGAAACAAAGCACGAGAGTTCTTTATACGTAAAACAAAGCATGGAAGTTTGTAAGTGCGGCGATGCAACCCTCACCACAAAGATCATAGGAGTTCGCGTTGCGAAACGGTACGACATTCAAGAATCCTTTCCATAGAGAAAGCAACTTTTCCATAAGAGAAATGACAACGCTCAATAAATTCCATCATGTTGACTCAGTCGACGAGAGAAGAAAAAACGCTAGATTAAGACGACCTGTCCAAAACACGGGGCATCCAATGGAGTCTTCAACGTCAAAATTGATCAACAAAGCAGACAAATATTGAGCAGTAAAAATCCTTTTCATAATAAAGACTAGAGATGACCTCCTGAGCCGGGGCACCAATAATCAAAAACTTCTCCGAAGAGAAGTAGAGAATAAGTCACAAACACGTATCTCCCAAATGGGAAATATCGTACTCTACCATATAAGTTGATTAAAACGATAACGTTCGAAATCCACAGTCGGCTTAGTCGTTTAGTTGATTTTAAGCGTTAATGCGAATTCGAATTAGAATATCGTATTTATGTAGATGATATTCGATGGGCTGTAAGCCGTTGAATAAAGTAATTCTGTATAAACACCTTACTCAATTAAAAGTAAAATTCGCCATAAGTTATTTTTAATGATTTACTAATCTAACATCGGTATGTATAGTCGATGATGAGTATGGGTCCAAAATTGTGCAATCGTTTGTTTTAATTACAGAACAGGTGGTGTAAAGCATAAAATTCAGAGCGCAATTTGCTATAGCAAATAAAAAACTACAAGTGGATATCAATGTTGAATATAACAACAATAGCGTTCATTTTGAATCCTGCATTTCTCACAAGCAAGAAATACAAGCTTTGAGGGGCAAAATGTTAACCCCTTTATTAACGCGGTTCAGAAATTGGTACGTCAGCCGTCTAGTAAACCAATGGGTCGAACGCCATTCTGGTCGATCATTTTTAATGCTGCACGGATCGGTCTGTATTATCGTGTCGGTCATCAAAAAGTTAATCAAACAACTATCTCAGTTTACTGGCTAGTCAGTACAAAGCAATATAGATCAGTCCCTTTAGCGTAGATTGGATTACATATGATGTATGGATGTGAATAGTTGATACACATGCATCGCGCCATGCAAAATATAAAGCAAACACTTGCGTTAGCAATACTTAGCCTTCTGAAAATGGAAAATAAGCATGAAGTGATGACACAAGTTATGAAAGCAAATAAAGTCGCTACAAGGCCGAGCATCGTATGACTGATCGGTCAGCTCCTCATTACGCTGGTTGGTCAGTACCTCATTACCTGGCCGGTCAACTCCACATTACGCTGGTCAGTCAGCTCCTTAAGGTCTCGGTCAGTTTATTATGCCTGCATGAATGTTTACTAATGCATTGGCATAATATAAATGTATTCAATCCCGAAAAGGAAGCCGCATGAGATACGTGGTGCCATGCAAAAGGCCAGTTCCATGAAGTTAACATGGTAAACATGTTAACTCTAACAATATACACATGATGGCAATTCAACAAACAATGGAACAGGAGGCTAGCATGTAGTACATAGGAAGTTGTATTGTATGTTACATATGACGTAAACGTGTAAATGGAACGCAAAGAAAAGTGACGTCATAATCTTGCATGGATGCAATGAGCACTAGACAAATGTTTGTTGGCAACGTGCAGTAATGTAAAGGACATCCCCGGTCGGTCAGTAAATTCATACCCGGTCGGTCATTCAAGGAAAATTCCACGTGAAACTAATGCTTAGCCAAAAACAAATATAGTGTGGCATTAGAGCAATATGGACTGGTTCAAAACAAGTGCGGTGGCATATTTGGTAATAAAAGCAATCAGTCTTGTTTCCAGTAACATATTGGACCGATCGGAATTAAAGGTTCGATGACACTTTTGTAATATTTGAACCCTAAAAGGAACAGTAAAACATATAAAGGAAAATAGCAAAGCAAGTAAGCATGTGGCAAACAGTGAAGGGAAGGTCAACATTAATATTCGATCAGTACATAATGGACGTGCTGTGTAGATGGGAAGGCCGACCGGTGTTAAATACTGCATATTTAGACCGAACGGTGCTCTAAAATTATGACCGATCGGTAGTGAATAAGCATGACCAACCGGTGTTCTTTTACCGCTATACACAGCAGTACTCAGTGGCAAATTTGTAAATATCTTCAGGACTGACTGGTAACCTGCGCACCATAATTACAACACTATCACTACCCCAAACGACATCTATAAATAGCATATTTCACCACACTTCAAGGGTCCGATTCGATGACCCCAAAGGGTTGCCTAAATCATTTGTCCACCACTTTTAAACACTTCAATACTCGATTTATGGCTTCTCCAACTTCATCTAACTTCATTCTACAACAAATTGATTAAACCATTGTTATTCCTCATTAAAAAGCTCCCCGATTCAACTCTTGTGATCCTCAATCGCCATCATTCTTCTATAAAGCCTAGATCAAGTGCTAAATCACTATGAAATCCGCAAAGATCATCCAATTTGTGAAGTGAGCAAGGATCTACGCATCCACTATCACAAACCAAAAGAACTTATCCGTTCATCTGTGATTTCAACCAAATTAAAGTGCAAATAGAAGAGATCATTGTGAAAAGAGAGCAAAGAGAGAAAATCACTATGTAAAGAAAGAATGAGCAAAAATAAATGTATGAGAGATTTCATGAATGTTGTAAAGTGAAGCTCCATAATGAGAATTGATTGAAAAGTGGACGTAGATTCATTTTGAATCGAACCACTATAAAAATCATTTCGTGTTCTTATTTTTATGCTTTTATTTTCGTGGACGTGGTTCAACATTTTAATCTTACCAAATTAGTGAAGTGCACATTTGCACCATTTGGTGTTAGTGTCATTTTTGATTCAAACAAGATCTAAACACCCATTTACAAGCATATGTTCCTCTCCTCCAGATTTAGATTCATAATTTTACCTAAACAAATTAACCTAAATTTTCTGTATAGATTAGGGGAGGAAGAGGAAACGACTGAGGTTCAGTGTAGCCTCAGAAATATGAGGTTTAGGGTTAGCTCTAGGTCTTATTTATAGGTGTATCAGAGAAGCCAGGATCCTTAGATTTAAATTTAAAAAAAAAATCCAAACCGACCACGTTAGGAGAAACTTCCACATCCGCGGTGGGGTCGACCCCCCTTGGGGTGGGTCGACCCCCAATGGGTCATATTCCCTCTAGATTTCCCTCTCGCTAGATTTTTGAACTTATTTTCGAATTTTCTAGATAAACTTTATTTAATATATATACATATAAGCTCCTCATATGTATACAAATTTCTTATGCTCATAACTTCTTCATCTGGTGTCCGTTTTACGCTAACCAGGTGTTTATCTTGACCAGAATTTTGAAACAGACGCAATGGCGCAGTCTGTTTTACTCAATTATGAATTTTTTAAAGTTATTCTTATTTTATTATCTTAAAAATACGGGGTGTTACATTTTCCTACCCTTAAGAAATTTCATCCCTGAAATTTGATAAGGGTAAAAATCAATTAATCCCTCGCATGATATACATCCATCTTTTGTGCATCCAGTTTTTGCAAACATTGTGCACTTGTGCAGAGTGAAGCACATCATAATAATGCATGTATGCCTAAGCAGTACCTCCTATGTGTATGCAAATTTTTCAAAAATCCTTTTAAAAGCATGCTGCTCACATCATTAATATACTGGCAGTTCTACATGAATGCAATATTTTTGAAAATCAAAATACATTTTCGTCCAAATTTTCCCACACTCTCACTGAGTAAGAGCATAGTTCATCCAATTGTTGCATCCAAAATCCTACCAACCAACTTTATTCTTTGAACTTCAGAAAAATCTAACTTTCTAAGTTCGATTTCTTATGTTGCGGAAAATTTAATACCTTCCGTTTTTCTTTTATTACGAGAAAATTGGGTACAACAAAAGTTTTCTTACTAGATAATAAAGTTTTATGCAATTACTACATGTTGCTAAACCAAAGCGAATCTAAAGCATAGTTTTCTTACATCAAAGAAAATACAAACCCTACTAATATAAAGTAGATTTCAAACATAAATTCTACTACAACAAGGTAATACTAAAATAGTCAAGATCCAACACATGCAGTCTTAGAGATCACCACTAGAACGGAGGTTTGGGTCCCTATCCTAAGATATCGTGGATGAAAGAATCCAATCCACCCAATGTATCCTCCACCTTGCCTAGACGCTCCTCCTGTCGTCTAGTCCCCTCCCTAACCTCTAACTACATGTCCCGCATATCCACCTGCATCTGGTCAAATCGCTGTTGTGCAACGTAGATCTTCTGTAAACTCTGCTGTTGGGTTTGGGCAGCCTTTATCTATGCTTGAATCATCTCCTACTGCTCCCGCAAATTATGCTGATGCTCCCTAGCTAGCTGAGTCTGTCTATCTGAGATGGTCCTAAGCTCATTCCTCAGGTCCCCATGCTCTCTGGATGACCATGTATCCCATCTAGAGGTTTGAAAGGATCCAGCACCTCCCCACCACTGCTGCTCCACGCCTGTATACTGGTAGTCATCTGAGCGATCAAAGTACAGATAAGGCTATGGCTTTACTGCTGGTGACTGCTGAGGATCCACCTCTGGCATGGGCTGATACTAATAGGAATGTACTACTAAGCTCTGTTGACCCCCCTCGTTCAGTTGATCATCATCTGCCCCCAACATCCTATGCGGCCTCCTCCTGTTCATCTCCTACTACTTCCTCTTGGTCTTGCTCCATTGGCGGTGGGTCTACGACCATCAACTCATGAAACTCAATCTGCATCCTAGTCAACATGCCTATATCTATAATAAATCTGGGATGTGATATGTGACTCTCCCTTGTCAAGGAAACCTGTAACTGTATAAGAATAGCGATCCAGAGATGTCCATAGGCAATTTTGTTCCGTCTCATCTCCCTAGAAGAACTATAATACTGCATTATAAAGCGGGCCCAATTTATTTCAAGTCATGTAAGCACTCATAAGTAGCGAGCCTAATCGTGGGAGAAATCTTATCAAAACCACCTATCTTGGCTAGCAAATTGTATTGTAGCATGCGTATTACCACCCTAGCTATTGGGCGCCAATGTGTCATATCCCAATGTCTTTGATCCTCATTTGGAAAATTCCTACGCAAAACTACTAGATTTGTCATTTCCACATCCTGTAAATCTAAGCCCCATCCCCTTATACCAAGCATGTCCCCAAACTGTGCTTGAGTAAATTGAATATGCACCCCATTTACTTCTGACTCAAAAATCATCATGCCATGCTCTTCTCTAATTTCCAAATTGGCAAAAAAAAGACGTACTAACCTTGAAAAAGCCCTCCTTTCTACAATGTTATGGTCCAAAATACCATCGAACCCCACTGCATGGAACACTGCCTCTAAATTGGTGCTTACAAAGTCTCCAAACTTGACGGGTCTTCCAAGTAGAATGTCGTAGCCTTCGGTGTTTACATATGCCTCCGCTATGTCCCTCCGATTGTTGCACCAAGCAATTTATTGAGGGGTTAGTTATGGAAAAGTGGCGGTGAGGGTAGGTTGAGGTTGCATGGCGATTTTTCTTCTAATTGGGGAGTAACTCTAGTAGATCCGAGTAGAGAGCGTCGAGAGCTTCGATTTGGCACCAAAGTTGCATGGAACGATGGAGATTTGAGGTGGTGGTGGTCTTGGGAAGTGAGGAAATGGGGTGGGTTTCGGGTGGCTGGGTGGGGAGCAAAAAAAATGGGGATGAAGCTTCGGCTTAGTCCCTTTTTAGTTTTTCTGCTTCATGGTTTGTCGATCCCCTGAAGGGGTATCGACTCAGGAGTCGACCCCTTTCCTTGTGTGTCGACCCCCTGGGTCGACACATATGTCGACCCCACCCCTTTTTCAAAAAAGGGGAAAAGCTGGTCAACTGCTGTATGTTTGTTTCTGTTACCTTACCACTTTAAAACTCTCCAAATTCCAATGTTTCATTCTAGGGTCAACTTCCCTTTTCTGTCCTGAGGAGCGCTTACAGTCCTAATGGTCTAATTTTTCCCTTCATCCTTATATATATAATATATATTTGATCCATCTTAACCCTTCCCAACAAGGTTTCAATACCGGACCCACTACCAAATATTATCTTTTGGGATTCCTTTTTATTTTTTCATATATTGTACACTTTCCACCCAAATTACCTAAAGGTCTCAAATTTCCACATTCATTTCTTTAGTATACAAAACAAACATCCCATTTCTTACCAAATTATACTCCTTTTATTTAGTGGGTTCCTCTATGGATCTAGGTATATATATATATATTAAAAATACAAATATGTTCACTAGTTATTTATATAGGAATCCTAAACCTAAGCTCTGATACCAGATGTAACAACCCAAGTTCTGAAAGACCATTTTTTTTCAAAATTCCAATCTATGGAAACTCGGATTGGTTGGCTCTGGTATCCTACAGAAAATCCAGAGACATAAAATATGTCAGAGCTCAGAAAATATCTCATAGCGGAATGGATAAAGTATAATATAATCAAAGTATAGCCTTGCCGTATTAATAATACTACCTAACCAGTATCCAAAGCTATAATGTCTCATGTCTCTGCCACAAATCTAACCTACGAGTATGTTATGAGGAGGGGGTCAGAACAAAAGTTCTGGTGATTGGATTTAAATTATACACTTCGGATAATCCTACATATACCGTTCAATCATATTTTCTTATTTATTAGGATACATGGGTTAACACCACTCAAAGCTTACACACACGTTGTACCCATTTACTTCCCAGTGGATTAACCTAATACAGTATATATGTAGCTACACCTCAATACTGTACCCCTTGGTACCCCACTCGCACGGTCTCCATCGTAATGCTATAGAAGTGAACATAGTCCCTCATCCTACGCCGAAGTGACGTACGAATCTCTACATAACAATGTTACGTTCCGCATATATCTGTCATTACTATGCTACGTAAGCGTACGGAATGCCATCGTCGATCGAATTAGAATTCATACCGGATTAATGACCTTAAGTCTATGATACCCCACCCAGAACCAATATGTAACAACCCAGAATTTGGGGCCAATTTAAAATTTTCATTTTAGAGATTTTAAAAGTATTTATATAGTTGAAACGAATTATTTTAAATAAAAATGGCTAGAAATTTATTTTGATTGGATTTAATACGAATATATTTAATTTAATTATAAAAGGAATTAGAAAAAGGACGGTAGTTTGAAAAGTCAAACCTGAACTTTGACTGACTACACAGAATGTAGAATAAACAGGATTTTGGTGAAACGAAAAGTATTTAAATCTGTCAATGAAAATCTTTCTAACGAATCTGAAAAATCGAAGTTTCATAGAGGAAATCAAAAGTTATAGCCAAATGAATTTTCAGAAAGGTCGCTATAGAGAATATATCGCCCTTGAAAATAGACATTTTGCATATGACCTCGGAATTCGACGAAACCAATTTTGTTGGATCCGGGATGTCAAATTATTGCCAGGTTTCAAATTTCATGATTTTTGAAGTTAATATGTGAGCGTGGCAAAGGAAAATGTGTTTTGGTCAATTACAGTTAAATTGGATCGACCAGAAGATGGCCATTTATCAAACGATCTCAGAATTTGACGAAATTAGTTTGGTTAGGATCGTATCGTCAAAACATAGCCAAAAATAATTTTTCTGGATTTTTCTGACTTCGTATGTGACCCCGGTAAAATTAGTAAGTACGTTCGAATTTAATATAATAGAATTAATTTGAAAATAAAGAAAACATACTGTAAACTTCAGAATTGGACTTCGGCAATAGCACCATCGCATTTAGAAGACGTCAAAACATATTGTTCGACAGTCGTTGGGGTCAGTTTGGAGATTGGATGGAAAAACACTAATTTTGGATTTAATTAAATAAAAAATATATATAAAGAAAATACCCTAGTATACCGTATAAATACGGTGCTACAGTCCTTCTTCCTCTTCGTATTATCAACCACCGAACCCATTATACATCAAATCTTTGAGCTCCGATTTCTCCCAATCCATATCGAATTGACATATGCCCCTTTGGACTTTTTTGAAGAACTTTGAACGCTCTTCCATCTCAGACAAACCCCGCCCCTGCTCGTTGCCGAAGCCGCCTCCACTACCTCCGTGAAGTCCAGCCGAACGCGGGCCCACCGTGCCACCCACGAGCCACAGCACCTCCCCCCTTTTCCGGCGTTCAGGCGCCTCTCTACCCCCTTCGACCTCCAGCAATCGGTCCTTGAAAACATCAACTACAGCTCGCGAATCCTTGATTCAAAGTTTTGAACAAACTGAAATTTTAAAGGTAAAATTCAACTCAGTTTTGCGACGCTTTTAATCATTATAGTGACAGTTGTAATAAGTCAGTTTTCTAATTTATACATATGAATTTTAAATTGAAATCTTTCAGATCCGAAACCACCGTGACTTCGAACACGAGATCTTATCGAGTTTGGACCTTCATTTCAGTCCCAAGCAAGGTGAGAATTTATTTTTAATTAAATTTAATTAATTTAATTATTATCTTGGCGTTATGTGAAGTTTGAATGGTAAATATCGTGCTTACGATGCATATCTATTTTGTTTTGTCATATTTGATGATGGTTGGTATGTGTTTGTGATGGATAGTTTAGAACTATATGATTATCACCTCGTATGTAATCACTTGTGTTGATTTCGATTGATCTGATTTATCAATTCAAAATAATAGAAATATGATTGTCATATTCTTATGTTATCGCTTTTGTATGATTTGAATTAATCAAACTTATCGATTCATAATAAAAGAGGCATGGTTTGCCATCGTTATGTTAGTGCTTTGGTTTTATTTGAATTGATCTAGATTATCAATTCAACATAGAAAATAAAGATTTGTCTTTTTATTTGAACTGATCTAGATTATCAATTCAACATAGTAAATAAAGTTTACATTCTTTTTTTTATATGATATAAAAAGTAGGAATGTTGTATGTATATAAATTTACATTTTTTTAATGTAAATAAAAGTTAGAAATTTGTAGTGAAATAAAATTTACATTTTTATAATGTAAATTTAGACATGAATTTGCATTACATTTTTATATGTAGTTTAGATGTAAATTAGAACGATGAAATGAAAATTACATTTTTATATGTAGTTTAGATGTAAATTAGAACGGTAAAATAAAAATGACCTTTTTATATGCTATTTAGATGTGAATTAGGACCGTAAGATAAAATTACATTTTTATATGGAATTAAAATGTGAATTTACGTCGTAAGTTAAAAATTACATTTTTCTATGTAATTAAAATGTGAATTTACGTCGTATGTTAAAAATTACATTTTTCTACGTAATTAAAATGTGAATTTACATCGTATGTTAAAAATTACATTTTTCTATGTAATTAAAATGTGAATTTACATCGTATGTTAAAAATTACATTTTTCTATGTAATTAAAATGTGAATTTACATCGTATGTTAAAAATTACATTTTTCTATGTAATTAAAATGTGAATTTACATCGTATCTTAAAACTTACATTTTTCTATGTAATTAAAATGTGAATTTACATTGTATGTTAAGAGTTACATTTTTCTATGTAATTAAAATGTGAATTTACATCGTATGTTAAGAGTTACATTTTTCTATGTAATTAAAAGGTGAATTTACATCGTATGTTAAAAATTACATTTTTCTATGTAATTAAAATGTGAATTTACATCGTATGTTAAGAGTTAAATTTTTCTATGTAATTAAAAGGTGAATTTACATCGTATGTTAAAAATTACATTTTTCTATGTAATCAAAATGTGAATTTACATCGTATGATAAAAATTACATTTTACAATGTAAATATAACTAGAATTTGCATTGTAATTAAAATTATATTTTTATATGCAAATTTAGAAGAGGATTCACACTGCAAATATAAGTTACATTTTTATTATGTTATTAAGATGAGAAGGTACATTGAGGTTGAAATTTACATTTTTATATGTAATTTAAAGGTAGGATTTTGCAATGTATCAAAATTTACATTTTTACATGTAAGTAGAAAATAGGAATTTACATAGGAATTAAATTTACATTTTTTTTTTATGTAAATGAAAAGAATGGAATTCACATTTTTAATGTAAGTAAAGAATGAATTTAGGATGCTGTAATATTATCTTCATTTTCAAATGAACTAAAATTTAATAAGGACCAGTAGTGGTTTAGAGCGTTGTTTAAATCAAACGACGTTATCACGATTATATATATATATATATATATATACATATATATATATATATAATTAAAATTAAACGAATGGAGCGCAGTAGTTCGTGTTTTGGAATAGTACCTTTAAACGACTATACAAGAAGATCCGACCGTCGGATTTCCTTGAAACTGAAACCGTTAGGACCGTCTTGGAAAAATCTTTCCAAGGATATATATTACGTTAAGATCCAACGGTTAGATTCTGAGAAGTGTAAAAGTCAAAATTGGTTCAATGCAGCGCCATAGTCGCCAATGGACTTAAGGCGTCGTAATATAAAAATTTAATTATTTTAAATAATTAAAATAGGAAGTAATCATTATAAAATGATATCAGCAAGTACGAAGGATTTTAAATATATATATACGAGGGTTGTTTGGAAAGTCCGAGTTCTCTCATTCCAAATAATCAAACGACGTTAATTGAAGTATGAAGATGGCGTATGAAGACCGTAAATCTTCCCTCGAATGGACAACAATCGAGGCCCTGATTTGACTTGCTCCCAATTTAAGGGTCATGGTCATTGCCCAAACGTACGTGTTGATTTCACGGGTTTGGTTTTCGCTCAGACCCAGAGCATAAGCTAATAAATGGATTGTGTGTCTTACATCGTACTCCATTAAATATCATGTTATTAATCTTCTGTCGAATGTATGGATGTTTGGTGGCAGAGAATTTATTCTCTTGCTTAACACCCGTTCATATATTCCGGCAAAGGAGTGGTAGTGCGATATGGAGTGATGATGTGGCATGCTAAGATGCATATGATCAAGGCTTTGTTGAAAAGCAGGCCTTGTGGGATGATCAAAGCATAGCCTGTTTAGGCATAACTTTGTGTATAGCATGACTTCGCGAGCCTCACACACCGGTGGAGTCTAAAACGGGAGAAGGGAACGCAGGGAGAGCAGAACGTTTCTTTCTAGCTAGAAGTGGTGTTTGGGTTTTAAACGGCCCGACATTTTACTTATGTGGATGATGGAATGAGGCGCCTCGGATGATAGGTCCTATAGGATTGGGAAACGTGTGTTCAGGAATAACTAATCCGCAACTCGTATGGTGGACCGGCCCTGCAGCTTTCCAAGGATTCACTGCGGGGGATCCTGAGGCATTAGCTAGAGTGTCTCGAATCGGTAAGGAGCTCCTCCCTAGCCTTGGCTCATGATGGAAACCAAAATTCAAATACGACCCTACGAATTTGATTGTATTACTAGTATGGAGGCATAGTAGTAAGGGATACTATTCTTCCTAGGATTTATACATTTAGTTTGAAATGTTTTTCTTATATACTCTAATGTTGATACTAGATTCGCATTTACCGTATTTAGCATGTTTAATCATCATAAGGTAAACCCCTATCCTCTGGTTTGCGTTGCATTGTGTGATGGGACTTGGGTCTTATGGTGATTCCATTTTTCCAAAAGCATTGCGTTATTTTACGATTTATTTACTGTTGTTATGACACTTTAAATTATGCACGACAATCCATTGGAGTAAACCCGTTCCGCGTTAGCGGCGTGGACCTTGAATTCTGCCTTATTACTAGTAGTTAAATTAGTTAAGAATTCTCACACCAATCCCACGACTGACCCGTTGTTTGTTTCCACCTTTTTGCAAACTCGGGTGCCCTCCTTTCTACACGGGAAGCCAAGTAAACAGGTTCATTCTTTGCTTGGAGTCTTTTCTTTGGAGCTCTTTATTATCTTTCTTGGATTTGCTTTCGTGGAGAGGTGATGACTTGGAGCTTGAAGACATCTATCATTTGCTGCTATTGCATTTTTCTCTTTTTAATTCCAGACATCAAACTTGTTTCATTTCACGTTGTTTAAGTTGGAGTTGGAACTTATTTCATTTTCTGTGAACTTGATGTAATAATTTAGAATTCTGTGACTGTGGATTTTCTGTGGTTGATGACATTATATTTCCGCTGCTATGATGTTGTTACTCTACGAATTTCCTATGCTGTGTTATATCTGTGATCTGTATTATTGTATTTATGTTGTATTCCAAATGATTATTCCTTACTTTCATTCCATGGAAGTTTGGGGTCATCACACAACATGCATGTATCTAAACTGTCCCACAAACGTATCTTCAATTGTAGCTCGATGCCTTAACCGCACGTCCTCTAATGTGCACCGAGTTCCATGGCAGGGAGATACAAGAAACACGGAACTCGGTTGGGAGCTTTTCCATATCTGTACAGGCCCGTCTTTAAAAGTCTCTATATACAGATATTCCTAGGGTCTGTTTTCATGGTGGCTATGGCCATACCTCGGCCCCTCCCTCAACTAGTAAAGACTACAAGAGCTAAACGTCTACCCCTATGAAAAACAATCTAAACATCCATTTGGCTTCTTCCCTCAACCACCGTACCTCGATAGTGAAAGGTGAATGGTCTATTGGTTTTAGCTCTAGTCTTTCCGCATCCCACTGGCTACCGATGACGGGTATCTGACGATCTACTATCCTTGTTGGTCATGACCCTTCGCCTCCCCATTATGGAAACCACCGAATCACCCTGGTGTCACTGCGTCACAGCATTCTGACTGCATAGCTAATTTTTCAGTCTAGGTCCACCCGCCTAGTAGTTACGTGCAGACCCAACCTCTGCGAGCATAGCCTAAACATCTGCTACCACACAGAGGAATACTAGGAGCACCATACATACCTCGGGAAGTCGTGTACTTCCCCTTCTTGTCCTTCAAAGCCAACAAAATAATCAAATAAATGTGCGCTCACCTCGTGTCTTATAACACCACGATGATCTACCCCTTGGGTTATTCACCCACAAACGTGCGGATTGGTCCAATCGCCTTACTTTAATATGTTGTTACACCCTATGTCTAAACATTCTTTTATGCGCTTGCCTTACCTCATCAGGTTTCATTTAACTTGGTTATTCTCATTCATATTGAATTCTTAATCAAGTTACCAAGTTCCTCTTGCTTATTAATTCCAGTTATATAACTTAACCCCTTTAAGTTTATTAATAAGCCCACGACATGTTATTCTGTAGATTATGGCCCAAGGTCTGTAATCCACAATCTCTTTAATATTCTTGCTTGATTTCATCATTAAAATAACATGTTTTACTTAATATGTAATTAAGTATATCTCAATTCACATGTTTTTCTGGTTAACATGTCAGTCATCGTTATGATTAAATATAACTTATTTCATTTCATAAGTTTGCCTTACTCCTTCCTATTTAATCATAATTTCATCTTAAACAGTCTTTACAACTCATCGTTGTTTACGTATTAACTTAGTTCTCTTTAGCTAAGGTTTACTAATAAGCCACCTTTTCATAAATATAACTTTTGTTACACCCTCGCACTTGTCCCTAGGACAAGCCTTAACATATTGTTCTTATCAGCACATTACATAATTCCAAGTTATTAAATTACTTAATTTATAATTAAGTACCATTTCTTGCATTACACAAGTTATCTCATTTTCTCACTAGTCTATTATAATCTAAGCTATAATATTCACTTGTCCCTAGGACAAGTCTACATATTATATAACATTCTCATTAATGTAATTTATTTATAATAGGCTATTAGCATTCCCAGTTTATTCCCATTTCCAATTTTACTGTTGTGTCCTTCATTCAACTCCATTTATTTCCATTAATTTCAATTAATGTCATATATCAGTCCGGCCATTTACATATGTTTATATATGTATATATTTGTGTACTAGACCTCTCACATTAAGCCTACACTTGAGGATGTTGGATTTGCCGAGCGGGTCTGGGCAGTCTTCTACCACAAGTTGACTTAACCTCGTGTCTTAGCACCACTATATGTTTTGTTTATGCACTTAGACCCCTCACATTAGATATACCACTTGTGAATGCTGGATATGTCGGGCGGTTCTTGGAAGACTTCGATCACAAGTGCAATCTAAGCTCGTGTCTAAGAGTGTTACAATGTCAAACTACTGTGAATCCAGGCATGTTCATTCATTAACAATCATTCCTACTTCATGTAAATTTTAGGCATATTGTCCTTTTTACAGTAATCTAGTTTACTGTAATCTAATTTACATGTCATCCAATTATGCCTATATTTTGTTGTATGTCCTTTTTAACACTTGTTTAATTATATTTTGACATGTATACATTCAATCAGGTAATTATTCAAATCCAACAATTTAAACATGTCGTTTACTCAATAATATTCCACAAGTGAATCATATCGTTATAACAACAGTAGTCATTGCCCATATTCTAACATGTTTTTTCAACATGTAATCATTACGACACTTTAATTGATTAAACGTATGAATTATTCATATTAACATCTCAACTTGTTATAAGAATAATTTATAATTAATCTGGCAATTTCACAATTAATAAAAAGGGGGATGCTAAGCGATAATGTATTATATCTAATGGCTATATCTTAAACCCACTCACCTCGTAAGCTTTCCAAATCCTGGATCTAGTCCAGATCTATCATTCCATGGTTTTTCCCCTAATTTGATTCAGACCTAACTAACATGGATTCATAACTTTTTACTAAAAGAAAGAAAGAAAAAGGAGAAAGAGAAGAGAATTGAAAATGGACCAGATCTAGAAATTACCTCACATTGTTAAGAGATCTGAGCACCTATTTACAAGCAAAATTCCTTTCCTCCAGATTTAGATTTAGAATTTTACCTAAACTAATTAACCTAAATTTTCTGAATAGATTCGGGGAGGAAGAGGAAACGACAGAGCTTCAGTGTAGCCTTAGAAATATGAGGTTTAGTGTTAGCTCTAAGGTTTTATTTATAGGTCTATTAGAGAAGCCAGGACCCTCAGATTTGAATTAAAAAAATCCAAACCCACCACGTTAGGGAAAACCTTCTAGATCCGCAGTGGGTCGACCCCGGGGTCGACTCCCCTTGGGGTAGGTCGACCCCCCTATTGGTGGATCGACCCCCCTAGATCGACCCCCAATGGGTTGTTTTCCCTCCAGATTTCCCTCTCATTAGATTTTCGAACTTATTTTCGAATTTTTTGGATAAACTTTATTTAATATACAAACTTATAATACTCATAACTTCTTCATATGGTGTTCGTTTTACGCAAACCAGGTGTTTATCTTGACCAGAATTTCGAGATATTCGCAATTGCGCAGTCTATTTTACTCAATTCTGAATTTTTTTAAGTTATTCTTATTTTATTATCTTAAAAATACGGGGTGTTATGGCGGCAATATCAGAATAGTTTCGAAGTTGAAGCTCATATCCACCACGTTCTTCTATGTTAATCATATTGTGTAAAATTACACAACTATACATGATGTCAGATAACACTGCAGGGTCTTGGTAGTGTGATTCCTTCCTTAATATATGAAATCTGCCTTGAAGCACTCCAAAAGCTCATTCAACATCTTTTCTCAAAATTTCTTGTTGTTTTGTGAATAGAGCATGTTTAGCATTATTAAGCCTTTTATAAGCTTACACGAGTGATTTCCACTTTGGATAAATGCTATCCACCAAGTAATAACCCGTAATATAATCTACACCACCTTATTTGAAGTTACATGAAGGTGTTGTATCATTGTATAAGTCATTGAATAAATAAGACTATCGCAGCATGTTTATGTTGTTTAGGAAACCAAGTGCCCCAAAAAACAGATGCCAAATGTACAAGTCAAAAGATGTAGCAGCTTCCAACACCATAGTTGGCTTCCTGAAGTGTCCAAAATATTGGGCCTATAATGCAGTAGGACAAAATTTCCACCTCCAATGCATACAGTCTAAACTACCTAACACACCTGGAAATCCATGTTGTTCTCTCATCGCCAATAATCGTTGAATATCACGCGAGGTTGGGGTCCTAAGATATTCCTCACCAAACTATAGAACAGTGGTCTTGTAAAATTCTTTCATGCTTAAGATAGCGGTTGAATCCCCCATCCTTATTTTGTCGTCTACTGGATCACCCGATACACCGTATGATAGCATCAGTAGCGCTACCGTAGCCTTTTGTAGTGGAGAAAGTCCAAACTGGTTGATCACATTAATCTGTGAGTAATAAAGACATTTGTTTCCGTTAGTTTGTCGAGAACTCTATTAAAGAAGTCCCTGGACATGCGAAACCTCCTTCTGAACTCTAAAGCCCCATTGATTGAATTTTCCACAAAATAGTTTTGAATTAGTTGGTTGTGAGAAACAGCGTAATCTCTTCCATATCGAATATCTCGCCTTCTGAAAACACTACCTCCTTAGGTCAAATGATTGCTTTCTTTATTTTTGATATTCATTAACTCAAGCATTTGCATAGAAATAATGTTATATTGTTCAATTTGAGTTTGAATGAACTCATCAAAGGAGGAAGAGGAAGAAGAAGATCCACACCATAACCTTTTAAGTTTGTTCATTTCGGAATTGGTTTTTGAAATGAAGATGAAGAATGAACATCCCTTGACCAATATTTGTAGTAAATGGTAGTTCACTAAAGTTTCTAAAGACAATAAATACTATTATAGCATTGATTCTCTATCTCGTTACTAGTGTTGATGTCGATTCGACTATGCATTTTGGCATGTAGCATTGATTCGTTGCCTCGTTCCTATAGATGATGTTGACTTGACTCTGCACCATGGACAGAAGCACTGATTCTTTTCCTCTTTCCTAGTGTTGACCCATATTTTTAACTCCTTAATATTGATTTTTGTTGTATACCTTAGACGTAGACGACCCATATTTTTAACTCCTTAATATTGATTTTTATTTTATACTTTAGACATGGAAGACCCATATTTTTAACTCCTTAATATTGATTTTTGTTGTATACTTTAGACATCGCTCGTGCTTTACGAATGGCTCGTTCTTTAATGCAGATGACACGTGCTTTATTGCAGACTCGTTCTTTAATGTGGAAATCGCTTTCTTTATTGGAGGCTCATGCTTTTTGGCTGACCTGCGCTTTATTGGGGGCTCAATCTTTAATGCTTTCACATACTTTAATGAAAGTGCGCCTTCTTCAATGAAAGTGGGCATTCAGTACAATAAACTCCCATAAATTCAGGCATTGGTAAGACGAATTGATAACTACGAAAATAGTTGATTACAACTGATCCTAACACATAAATGAGTACTACAACTTAGGATGCAATCGATACTAACACATAAATAGGTAATAAAACATAGGATAGAAAAGATGCTAACATGAGACTAGGTACTAAAACATAGGCTACAACAGATGATAACTAGGAAAATAGTTCGCAACCAAATTACATCTCAAATTCAAGCTCGAGGGATTCTTAGTCGCCTAATCTCTCGTTTGATTATGGTCAAATCGCAACTGTTCAATAACATTTTGGAGACGTCTAATCTCTCGTTCGAGTTCATTTTCATAAGCTATTCTACTTGGGCACAAATTGGATTACCGCATAACCGTCGTAGCAAAAACGTTGACCTATATTGTTGTTATATATTGTTGTTGTCGTCTGCTCGAACCACAGCTTCGACCACATAACTACAGTAGCAACAAACTAGATAAGAATCAACTTCTTGTTCATAAGATATTTGAACTTGTGGTAGTCGATATACATCAACTTCTTGTCGCGGTTGAGCGACCTACTATTCATACAAAAGTTGAACATGTGATACTTGAGCTTCATGTGGAGGTTGTACATTCCCCTGTTCATACGGTGGTTCATCCTAAGGTCTAATTCGGTTTAGAAGTTGGAATTCGTCTGCAAGCTCCTGAAGTCTCATCTGTTCGTACGCCTATTCATCGGAGTCCATAGATGACGACCAAGAAGGCATAATTGTGGAATGCAAAGAGTAGTTGGAAACAATGTTGTTTAAGTGAGGTAATTTGTGAGTAATTTGACAGAGATATAAAGTTGTATAGTGTACAAATGAATAAAACAAATAATGATGTAATCGGTCACTGTTATGGCTGACGTAATACTGTAGGGAATCTACTTTATGTACTGCCATGATGTGATCAATCACTGTTTCGGCTTAGATATCCTGTTGAGAAATCACATCGTATATTATAGCTTAGTGAGTAATGATAAACATACCAAACACACGTACACATAAAGATGATCACTCGTGATGTTACTACACTCTGCTCTGCAAAACTGGTACAATGTGACAGAGCTTGTCCAACGAAATGAATAAAGCTGAGTTGACAAGGCTTAGTGATAAAAGCCGCCTTAAATTAGAGTACGAAATTATCAATGTTGCGAACCAGCCTCTCTTCCTCTCTCCCTTATTAAAGAACAACCAACCTCTCTTCCTCTCTTTATTTTTTTGGCATCAAACAAGCTCTAAAAACCTTATTTTTTATAGAATAGTTCACCGTCAAAATGGCTAACTGGGAATTCGATGACTATACCTGTAACACCCCGTAATTTTGTTAATATTAATATTTACAAATTAAAGAATAACTAATCTCAGACATGAGAATTGTGGGAAACGGGTTGTGCCATTGTGTTCGTCTCGGAATTCTAGTGGAGATAGAGTCCGAGTTTGCGGGAAATGAGTACCGGATGAAAAAGTTATGGACGAACGAAGTTTGGTGGCAAAGAAAGAAAGAAAAAAATGCACTGGCGCACTTGGGAAGTGCGCCAGTACATATTTACACTAGCGCACCTACCAAGTGCGCCCAGGCCGAGGCTGGAGCCTGCACAGCTTTCTGGTTCAGGCTGACCCGTGTTGTTGAGTCCATTCTGAATCCTTGCTGAGTCATTAGTGCTGACTCATCACCCTATCATAATTAAATGGTTTTGATTAACCCTAAGAACATCCGACGGCTTGAATTAATTTATAACTCTATAAAAAGACCCCTATACACAAACCCTAAATCAGAAAATAAACAAAGACCATGGCCGTTATGCTGATATTTTGGGACCTAGAGCAGCCGCCATCAAATTAAAGATAAAGAACAACAACCAAATCAGAACTACCTAACCCTAACAACGATTCTTCATCAAAAGAGCGCTAATTCGACTCTCTTTCTTCTCTAATTGTGAGTATGATAGTCTTAACAAGATTATTATTGAATTAATTAGGTTAAGTCATGAATGGATTATGAGTAGATGATGTGAATTGTCATACATGTTGTTGTAAACCTTATGCTATCATGTATGTTATAAATCCTATGCTATGTATCCTATATGTTGTAAATCATGCTATGATGATGTTATGTATGTTGAGAGTTTCTATGCTAAATTGAGATGAATCATACATGTTATAAAGTCATGATGCTATTATCTATGCTAGTTAGTTCATGTTAATCAAATCATCATGTTTGGGCTATGTTGATCTATTATATTTGGGCTATGTCGATCTATAGGACAAGTCACATATGCAAGTTAGATTGATTAGAAAAGTTATGAACATATGCCATGACATCTATTATGACATCTAGAATTATTCTCTGACATATGTGAAATTCTATGCTAGTTTACACCATCATTATGTTGCCTAAAACCCCATATGCAAGATTATACATAAATTTGGGTTATGATCATATCATGTAAATTGCGCCATTTAACAAGTTGACACCTTCAGATCCTTAACATGTGTAGCCTATGCAAGTTTCACCCCTATTATGATTAGATTAACTTTATTTGCCTATATTTTGTTTAACGTATGTTATGCGTTGAATAAGCGAACGTATAAACGTGGGGTAGGGGTAATATTAAGGATTTAATAATAAGAAGTTGGGTGCAATTGATATGATTTTGCATGCCATAAGTGGATGGCCATAATTGAGTCAATTATGAACATCAATAAAAGTGGACTTAATTAATGATTCGAATAGGGAATTATTAAAACTGGGGTAAAAGATTGAAAGTGTCAATCAATGCTTAGGACACGAGGTTGGACTCGTTTGTGACGTAAACCTGCCCGGACCCGCCCGGCAAATCCAGCGGTCACAAATGTCAGCCCAATGTGAGAGGTCCTAGGCCTAAACTAAAGCATAACAGTTGTAAAGACACGAGGTTAGACTCTTTTATGGTGTAGGACTGCCCGGACCCGCCCGATAAATCCAGCTGCCATAAATGCCAGTCTAATGTGAGAGGTCTTTATGAGGTTATGGCCTGAATGAATTAAGAAATACTTAACCAGATAAACATGTAAAGTGGGACAAGGGGGATAAGTAGGTGCCTTGGGTGGCATGAGGAATCTAGTGGGTGCCCTTAGTGGCAGGTGAAATACGATTAGTAAGACTTAACGAAACACACATGTAAATGAACATGACTGAGAGGGTTAAGTGGGATATACTAGTGGACAAGCTTAGGTGGGTAGCTTGTGGGGGCCCATTTCAACCAGTATCCCAAACGTATCTTTATAGGCTCGACCCAAGTCGAGGACGGGACACACATACTGGGTTAGACTATAAGAGGCCAATACGTGGAGCGGTGGCAACGCAAGTCCAACGGGTTTCATATGCGTGTGTGGACCCGGGCTGGTAGGTAAGACGTTGTTGCATCGTGTAGGTATAAGCCGTGCATTCTCAAGTTGTATCGGGTTGCCACTTTAGGGGATTGATACACCCCATTGTGGGGCGAGCACGGGTATCTACGAGTAGGGAGCCGATCGAAAGTGGGTAGCGGGGTACACCTAGTGGAGATAGGGGCAGACGGCACCTATGTAGTCAGCTAGGGGTACGTAAGGCTATTTTTATGTTTCTGTGTGAAGCAAGTGGGATCAACCTTTAGGGTGACTGGTGCGGTGCTGTGTAGTAATGTGCGGTGCAGTGTAGCAATTATTCGTTAGTAATTAGATGTGCCTTTAACATTAACTTTGACGTTATCTTAAACTTGTCTTTATCTGCTCTTCCGTACCTAATAGTTCATAGACATTTACTTGTCTTCCAGCTTATGCCTTAGTCTAGTTATTTTTATAATAGTATTGTTAGAATTATCATACTCGCTAGACTTTATGTCAGACCCACTCCATTTCTATCCTTCCCCCCCTTCCCCCAGGTCCTCAGGTTGGACCCAGCTCAAGTGGAGTTTGATTGGATTGCTTCATCTCTATTTGGAAAGCTTGGACCGTTGAAGTAAAGTCCAGCTTGTTATCTTCTTTAATGGCTATCTATGTGATGGGATTATGCAATTTTGTTTTAGCAAGATGGATAATGTACTTGACTATGATTTACGGTTTGATGATGTAACAAACATGTTTAATTTCCGCTGAAATAAATTGAAGTTTTAGATTTCCAAGTACTACTTATTATCTGTCTTGTTGTAATTTTTCTGTTCTATATTCACTTATAACCTCCATGGAAGTTAATGCGTTCCCTTTGTGAGTGACATTAGTGGACGTGGGGTGTTACATGTGGTATCAGAGCTTAAGGTTACCAGAACAGATATTTTTTTTAGAAAAACTATTTTTCTAAAGTATTTCTGGAAGAAGTGTTTTCAAAAACATGTCTTGATGTGTAATTTAAAGAGGAAATTTTTTATGAAAAACATAATCCCCAATAGCCATATCTTTATCTTTCGAATTCCCCATTTTGAATCTTTCCTTTTTCGTTTCAGCATGGCTAAAGATCTTAACCTACCTGACGGTGTAACGATACCAGGATGGTATAGGAGGCTATTAGAGGGTAGGGCTACTGCAGGTCCGGCCAATGTTCCTCCACCACGAGTTGCACCCGTTCCTCCTCCTCCTCGCGTAGATACTTCTTCAAAGACGTGCAAGGAATTTAAGGCTATGGGTGGAAAACCCTTTCAAGGGTCAGAAACGTTTGTGGAAGCTAGAGATTGGCTTAAGGAGGTGGAAGAATTGCTAGAGATTTTTGAAGTAGAAGAAGGGAAGAAAGTTCGATTAGCAACTTGGTTGATGAAGGGAGAGGCCTCGTTTTGGTGGGAGGTCACTAATGGGGAGCGTCCTATTGATTCTTGGGCGGATTTTAGGCGTAGGTTTGAGGCAAAGTTTCTCTCAAGGGCAGAAGAAAATCTATATATGGAAAGGTTCTTGACATTGAAGCAAGGAAGCTCATCAGTGAAAGAATATGTCAACAAATTTAATCAATTAGCAAGGTTTGGCTTGGACTTAGTGAACACGCAGGAGAAGAAGGCGCTGAGGTTCGTTAATGCATTGAATGAACCGTTGCAAGGGTTGACTATGAACCACATCCCTATGGGGGCCACCTTTGAGAAGCTTGTAGACATGGCACTCATGCACGAGGAGAAAGGCGCTAAAGCTGATAAGGCACCCGAGAAGAAAAGGGGATCATAAGAAACCTCAACAGCAAAACAAGAAGGGTGGTAAAGACAATAATGGCAAGGGAAAGAAGAAATGCTTTAACTGTGGAACCCCAGGCCATCTCAGCAAGGATTGCCGAAAGAAAAAGAAGACTGGCTGTTTCCACTGTGGTGATGCGGGACATTTAGTGAAGGACTGCCCAAAGAAGGGGCAGAGGGCAGGAGCTACCTCGGGAGGACAGGTGCAGGCTCTTATGGCACCAGGGCAGGCAAGGGGACAAGTTCAGGCTCTCGCGGTCCCACCGCTGCAAGAACGAGGTAGAACCATTTCTGTTGAAAGCTTAGTTTTTCTGTTTGATCATCCTATCCGTACCTTATTCGATTCGGGCTCATCGCATTCGTTTATCTCTACATCATTAGTTGAATCACTGCAATTAAACACCAGTTTAGTAGAGGATCCCTTAGTTGTTTCGAATCCAATTGGGGACTCAGCTTATTTGTCCATGATGTGTTTGGATTTGAAAATTTCTATACTTAGCGTTGAGTTTAGATGTGATGCTTATGTGTCAGGCTTCACGGGCTATGGGCTAATTTTAGGAATGGATTGGTTATCCAGAAATGGGGCCGTACTTGATTGTGAAAGGAGAGTAGTTAGGCTCATGACTCGCCTTGGCAACACTCTCGAAATCTTTTGTAATCCCATAGATTCTGTTATGCTAAGTTATTTAGAATCGCTTGACGCGTCTGAGGAAAATCTACAATCTGTTAGAGTGGTCCGAGAATATTCGGATGTGTTTGAGGAGGTGAAGGGCTTGCCTCCGAAGCGGGAGATAGATTTTCGAATATATCTTGTGGATAATGCGAAACCAGTATCTTTGCCAGTACGCCACATGGCTCCTCGTGAAAGGAGGGAACTCGATAAGCAAGTAAAGGAGTTGCTTGAGAAGGGGTTCATAAGACGAAGTATATCGGAGTGGGGTGCTCCAATAGTATTTGCCACGAAGGCGGATGGGTCCCTTAGACTTTGTGTGGACTATAGAGAACTTAATAAGCTTACTAAGAAAAACAGACATCCACTGCCGAGGATTGATGATCTCTTCGATCAGTTAGTTGGCGCCTCAGTGTTTTTGCAATTGGACTTAGCCACTGGTTTCCATCAATTGAGAGTGGCTGAGGATAGCATAGACAAGACTGCCTTTAGGACTCCGGACAGTTTCTATAAATGGCTAGTGATGCCCTTCGGTTTGACAAATGCCCCCGCATACTTTGTTGATTTGATGAGTAGGGTGTTTAGGGAGTACCTTAACAAACTCGTGGTAGTCTTTGTAGACGACATCCTGATCTTTTCTAAGGATGAAGAAGAGCATGCCCTACATCTTAGAGAAGTTTTGGAGACCCTACGAGCGCATAATCTTAAAGCAAAATTTTTTAAGTGTCACTTCTGGAGGAAGGAAGTACGATTCTTAGGGCACATGGTTTCCAAGGAAGGGATAGCTGTGGATCCCGCGAAGGTGGTGGCCATCCAAGATTGGAAGGTCCCTAAAAATGCTACTGAAGTGAGAAGTTTCTTGGGGTTGGCTGGCTACTATAGGAAGTTTATCAAAGACTTCGCAAAGATATCAGCTCCATTAACACGTCTGACGAAGAAGAACCTAGTTTTCACATGGGACGTAGATTGTGATGATATGTTCCAACGTTTGAAGAGAGCTTTGACTTTAGCCCCAGTCTTAGTATTGCCAAACGGGAGTAAGCCATTTACTGTTTATACCGATGCTTGTGGGACAGGACTAGGCGCAGTCTTAATGCAAGAGGGTAGGGTAATAGCCTATGGTGGAAGGCAGTTGAGAGCGCATGAGAAAAATTACCCTACACATGAGCTAGAGTTGGCCGCTATTGTTTTCGCGCTTAAGTCTTGGCGTCATTATCTTCTTGGCGAGAAATTCGAATTATTCATGGACCACAAGTCTTTAAAATACTTAATCTCTCAAAAGGACTTGAACTTAAGGCAGCATAGGTGGATGGAGTTCTTAGCGTCCTACGACTTCGAGATAGCATATACCCCTGGCAAGGGTAACGTAGTGGCAGATGCCTTATGTAGGAAAAGATTATCCTTAAGTCCTTTGTTTGTTGAGCGGCGAAGCTTAGAATTCATTTCGATGTTTGACTTTAGACCTTCTATTGACTTTGTACCCTGTTGGCTAGCATCCTTGGAGGTCAGGCCTACGCTTTTGGGACGGATTGGCGAGGCACAGCGAGGCGACCCGCAGTTGGTTGAGTTAGTAGAAAAGCTCAAAAGAGCGGAGTCATCAAGCCATCTCCGTAGGTATACCCTAGATGATAAGGGTTGGTTACGTAGGGACGGTAGACTTTGTGTACCAAAAGACGATGACCTAAGGAAGACTACTCTTGACGAAGCACATCATTCGAAAATGACCATTCATCCCGGCGGGGACAAGATGTATATGGACATGAGACGAGTTTACTTTTGGGCCGGTATGAAGAGGGACGTGGTCGAGTATATCGCTAGATGCTTGGTGTGCCAACAAGTAAAAGCGGAGCAAAGGAAACCCGGTGGGTTGCTTCACCCATTGGAGGTTCCACTATGGAAGTGGGTGAGTGTCTCGATGGATTTTGTGGATGGATTACCGTGATCGAGAAAGGGTAATACGGGGATTTGGGTTATTATAGATAGACTTACTAAAAGCGCCCATTTTATTCCTGTAAAGAGCAAGAGGACTGCTCCATGGTTAGCTTCTATATACGTCCGAGAAATAGTTCGTTTGCACGGTGTTCCTTCTAGCATAGTGAGCGACCGCGATCCTATTTTCACTAGCGAATTTTGGAGAAGCTTGCAAGAGGCGGTAGGGACTTAGTTATGTTTGAGCACCGCATATCATCCTCAGACGGACGACCAAACCGAGAGGGTGAATCGCATTTTAGAGGATCTTTTAAGGCTATGTATCCTAGAATTTGAGGGTACATGGGAAGAGCATCTTCCATTAGTGGAGTTCTCATATAATAACAGCTTTCAGTCTAGCATTGGTATGGCACCTTTCGAAGCTCTTTATGGACGACCTTGTCGTTCACCTACATGTTGGTGGGTATCTACAGATAAGATCTTACTTGGGCCCGATATGATTAGGGAGACTTCAGAGAAGATTGACTTGATTCGAAGGAGGATGAAAGCAGCGCAAGATAGGCAGAAATCTTAAGCGGATAAGAGGAGGACAGATCTCGAGTTTGAAGTTGGGGACATGGTCTTTGTCAAAGTGTCTCCATTACGTAACGTTGTTCGCTTTGGGTCCGTTGGGAAATTAGCACCAAGGTTCGCAGGGCCATTTCCTATTAAGGAAAAGATTGGACAGATAACGTATAGAGTGGAGTTGCCTGAGAGACTTAGTGGTGTACACGACGTATTCCATGTGTCACAATTGAGGAAGTGCTTGCACGAGACCGCGGAAGTGGTAGAGCCGAGCTTGCTTAGAGAGGTGGAGATAGAGCGTGATGCGATGATTCGACGAGCTCCTACATGCGTTCTTGGGTCGGAGATCAAGAAGCTGAGAAATCGAGAGGTCAGACTTGTCAAAGTACAATGGGGAGATGATGAGACCAACGCTACTTGGGAGATAGAAGAGAAGATGCGTTCACCATACCCTTTTCTTTTCGAGGGTATGTCCTTTAATTTCTCCTTTATCGCTTATCTTGTACTTATCTTACCTTTAGAGTATCCTCTCGCTAGTATCTTTGACCTTTAGCTAGGATCATCCGATGGTTGAAACATGTGTTTGAGAAATGTTATGTATGATGGATGCAAAGTGGAAGCAAGTGTTTGCTAGTGGTTGCTCGTGGACGCATATACACACACTATTAGGCACTAGATCGTCTCAGTCACTTCATACTGCATATTGCATATAAATGGATGTATTTAGTAAAACGGATGTATAATTGTTGTGCTATCATATGGATACCGCATTTTGGTGAATGGTTGTGCACGCATGTAGAAATGATATGTAGCATTAAGGAACTTTTGCCTACATAATGGACACATGGCACTATCATGGTTTGCATTAAGGAGGTCAACTGAATCAGTGGACCGCCTGATTTTGCATTAGATAAGGGACATATACACACACTGTGCATTTAAACATGAAAGCATTAGAAGCCTATAAGGACAATGGATGCCTGTGTTCGATGGTTGAGTAGATGGACGATTGGATGTTAGGATATACATTCTTCTTAACTTGAAGATTTCGGGGACGAAATCCTTTAAGGAGTGGAGAATGTAACACCCCGTAATTCTATTAATATTAATATTTACAAATTAAATAATAACTAATCTCAGATGTGAGAATTGTGGGAAACGGGTTGCGCCATTGTGTTCGTCTCGAAATTCTAGTGGAGATAGAGTCCGAGTTTGCGGGAAACGAGTACCGGATGAAAAAGTTATGGACAAACGAAGTTTGGTGGCAAAGAAAGAAAGAAAAAAATGCACTGGCGCACTTGGGAAGTGCGCCAGTATATATTTACACTGGCGCACCTACCAAGTGCGCCCAGGCCGAGGCTGGAGCCTGCACAGCTTTCTGGTTCAGGCTGACCCGTGTTGTTGAGTCCATTCTGACTCCTTGCTGGGTCATTAGGGCTGACTCATCACCCTATCATAATTAAATGGTTTTGATTAACCCTAAGAACATCCGACGGCTTGAATTAATTTATAACTCTATAAAAAGACCCCTATACACAAACCCTAAATCATAAAATAAACAAAGACCATGGCCGTCATGCTGATATTTTGAGACCTAGAGCAGCCGCCATCAAATTAAAGATAAAGAACAGCAACCAAATCAGAACTACCCAACCATAACAGCGATTCTTCATCAAAAGAGCGCTAATTCGACTCTCTTTCTTCTCAAATTGTGAGTATGATAGTCTTAACAAGATTATTATTGAATTAATTAGGTTAAGTCATGAATGGATTATGAGTAGATGATGTGAATTGTCATACATGTTGTTGTAAACCTTATGTTATCATGTATGTTATAAATCCTATGCTATGTATCCTATATGTTGTAAATCATGCTATGATGATGTTATGTATGTTGAGAGTTTCTATGCTAAATTGAGATGAATCATACATGTTATAAAGTCATGATGCTGTTATCTATGCTAGTTAGTTCATGTTAATCAAATAATCATGTTTGGACTATGTTGATCTATTATGTTTGGGCTATGTCGATCTATAGGACAAGTCACATATGCAAGTTAGATTGATTAGAAAAGTTATGAACATATGCCATGATATCTATTATGATATCTAGAATTATGCTATGACATATGTGAAATTCTATGCTAGTTTACACCATCATTATGTTGCCTAAAACCCCATATGCAAGATTATACATAAATTTGGGTTATGATCATATCATGTAAATTGTGCCATTTAACAAGTTGACACCTTTATATCCTTAACATGTGTAGCCTATGCAAGTTTCACCCCTATTATGATTAGATTTACTTTATTTGCTTATATGTTGTTTAACGTATGTTATGCGTTGAATAAGCGAACGTATAAACGTGGGGTAGGGGTAATATTAAGGATTTAATAATAAGAAGTTGGGTGCAATTGATATGATTTTGCATGCCATAAGTGGATGGCCATAATTGAGTCAATTATGAACATCAATAAAAGTGGAATTAATTAATGATTCGAATAGGGAATTATTAAAACCGGGGTAAAAGATTGAAAGTGTCAATCAATGCTTAGGACACGAGGTTGGACTCGTTTGTGACGTAAACCTGCCCGGACCCGCCCGGCAAATCCAGTGGTCACAAATGTCAGCCCAATGCGAGAGGTCCTAGGCCTAAACTAAAGCATAACAGTTGTAAAGACACGAGGTTAGACTCTTTTATGGTGTAAGACTGCCCGGACCCGCCCGACAAATCCAGCTACCATAAATGCCAGTCTAATATGAGAGGTCTTTATGAGGTTATGGCCTGAATGGATTAAGAAATACTTAACCAGATAAACATGTAAAGTGGTACATGGGGGTTTAGTAGGTGCCTTGGGTGGCATGAGGAATCTAGTGGTTGCCCTTAGTGGCAGGTGAAATACGATTAGTAAGACTTAACCAAACACACATGTAAATGAACATGACTAAGAGGGTTAAGTGGGATATACTAGTGGACAAGCTTAGGTGGGAAGCTTGTGGGGGCCCATTTCAACCAGTATCCCAAACGTATCTTTGTGGGCTCGACCCAAGTCGAGGATGGGACACGCATACTGGGTTTGACTATAAGAGGCCAAAACGGGGAGCGGTGGCAACGCAAGTCCAACGGGTTTCATATGCGTGTGTGGACCCGGGCTGGTAGGTAAGACGTTGTTGCATCGTGTAGGTATAAGCCGTGCATTCTCAAGTTGTATCGGGTTGCCACTTTAGGGGAGTGATACAACACTTTGTGGGGCCAGCACAGGTATCTACGAGTAGGGAGCCGATCGAAAGTTGGTAGTGGGGTACACCTAGTGGAGATAGGGGCAGACGGCACCTATGTAGTCAGCTAGGGGTACGTAAGGCTATTTATATGTTTCTGTGTGAAGCAAGTGGGATCAACCTTTAGGGTGACTGGTGCGGTGCAGTGTAGTAATGTGTGGTGCAGTGTAGCAATTATTTGTTAATAATTAGGTGTGCCTTTAACGTTAACTTTGACGTTATCTTAAACTTGTCTTTATCTGCTCTTCCATACCTAATAGTTCATAGACATTTACTTGTCTTCCAACTTATGCCTTAGTCTAGTTATTTTGATAATAGTATTGTTAGAATTATCATACTCGCCAGACTTTATGTCTGACCCACTCCATTTCTATCCTTCCCCCCCCCCCCGGTCCTCAGGTTGGACCCAGCTCTAGTGGAGTTTGATTGGATTGCTTCATCTCTATTTGGAAAGCTTGGACCGTTGAAGTAAAGTCCAGCTTGTTATCTTCTTTAATGGCTATCTGTGTGATGGGATTATGTAATTTTGTTTTAGCAAGATGGATAACGTACTTGACTATGATTTATGGTTTGATGATCTAACAAACGTGTTTAATTTCCGCTGCAATAAATTGAAGTTTTAGATTTCCAAGTACTACTTATTATCTGTCTTGTTGTAATTTTTCTGTTCTATATTCACTTATAACCTCCATGGAAGTTAATGCATTCCCTTTGTGAGTGACATTAATGGACGTGGGGTGTTACAATACCATGGCTCAAATGTACGATGAGTACGAACGTGGTAAATAACCCATCGAAGATGTCGATTTTGTACCCGAAACACAAATGGGAGTCCAAGTAGATGCTACACTGGTCGAGTCTGAACTCTTTAGTGCAACACAACCAAACGTTGCAGTCCAGTGCATCGGGCAGGTTCAAAAATCCCTAAATGCTCAGTTGAGGAAAGTTCTTACTCGAGAGAATCCTGACAGGTCAAACTCCAGCATGACGGGTCGTTCAGTCCTTTGCTATTGCAGTGACGAATGTAATAAGCTTGTTTCTAAAAGTCAAATGAATGCAGGTCGTCGCTTTTATGGTTTCAAAGCGTACATTGTTGCACAAAATCGCCAAGGATTGCAAAGTTGTAATTTTTTTTCATGGATCGATCCACCGTTAACAGAGAGGGGTGTCCAGTACACACTTGAGATGCAAGTTGAGATTAATCGCTTAGAAAGAATGAACGTGGCAATTATGAATGAAATGCTTAATGGGTGCTATGGTTTATTCCGATGCTAGGGGTCGTAGTTATGTTGTATTGGGTCGTGGTTTTGTTGTATTGTTGGGTCTTAGTTATGTTTAACTGTTGGGTCGTGGTTATGTTGGGTCTTATTTATGTTGTTTAAGTAATATATGACCATTTGATCATTTGTATCTGTATCCATTATATCCTAAGTCGTAATCCATTTATCTTATGTATTTCCTATTTCCTATGGTATAAATCTACTATTATTTAGTTAGGGGGTGAAATGAGATAAGTAAATACATAATCACAACAGAGCAAACAAAAAAACAATACAAATCACAATATGCACTACAAAGGCAAGTACAGTCGTTGACATGACTTGACACTGCGAGGAAGTACATAAACATTGTTGAAAGGAAGTACGAAACACCACATATAAAAACACAAGACTTAAACTTATCGAAAGAAAACCAACATAAAGAGGCATACATAAACATCAGCTAGTCAGAACCGTAGCACGTAAGCCATCTATAATGAAGTTCGTAAGATTCATGGCCGACGAATTCCGATCCTTTTCGGATAGGTAACGCGAATCCAAAGTGGAACGAGTAGCTTTGAATACATCTTCATCTTCTACCTCCTCGATAATCTCGCGGTATCGGGAACAAACTTACTAAAAACTACTACGTATTTTTATGAATTTCATCTATAGACCTCCACGAGTGACATTTGGGGCTGTCATTGTAAGTTTTTTGAATCAACTGCCAATACATTTCATGGGTTACTCCCCCACCTCCTTGCAGCAATTTGTCATGTCTTTCGTAGAAGTCGATATACGATTCCACAAGTAAAAGTAACTTAGACGGAGACCATTGAACTGTGGACATAGAGGAAGAAGGGGATGGGGAGGGTTTTTTTAGAAATAATAAAACATAGCTGGCTATGTTGCCTTGGACGGCTTTCACAAAGCCGGCTAAGTGGACGGTCAGGATTTAATTCCAGATCGTCACGCGGATTACAATCCTATGGCTGAAGGATTGTGATCCACATAGCATCCTTAGCCGTCTTTTAGAAAACCGACTAAGGATGAAACAACAACCCCTGTTGGGGTTGCTGTGTTTCCCCACGCTGGGCTGGGTTGGGTGTCAACCCACCTGGATGGGACACCTGACCCAACCTAGTGTTGGGAATGATCTTAGTGGGTTAATTTGGTGAGGCCCATTAGTGGGCTGGTTGGATGGCTATAAAATGGGGGTAGAAGCATGGAGAATAGTTTAATTTCTTTAATTCTCTCATTTGGTTGAGCTCGTGATCCTCCTTGCTCAATTAAATACATCTCTACTCCATTAAAGTCATAGATCTACATTAGAACATCGAATATCAACATCGAAGAAAGGTAGATCGCATAAATGTGATTTATTTGGAAGTCGTTCTCTGCTGTCAGGATTAGAGATTCATTGTTTTCAAGCTATTTCGTGGATTCGGTGAGTGATAAACATCTTTCACATGGATTCAATCAAGTATATGGGTTGTTTGATTTTAATTTCATCATTTCAAGTTGTTTTCACCTAAATTTAATCGATGTAAGTATATTTTAAATTTGGATCACCATAGGGTCTAATCTAGTAACTTATAACACTAAATTCATGCGTTAATTCTATGTTTATTCAAGTCAGATCCATTTACTGATTTATTCATCGTTTTATCATGATTTGCTGAAGTCTGTATGATTGTATGATGATTATTGATTACTTGAGGGAAATTGGTCGATTTGGATGAGTTGATTGCATAAATATTTTTCATGTAGTGTTAAATCGTGTGGATGGGGAAGTTTTGATAATGGACCAGAAGGTTTGATGGACCAGAAGGTTTGGTGGACCAGAAGTTTTGGTGGACCGGAAGGTTTGATGGACCATAAGGTTTGACGACCGAAGTGTTTGATGGACAAGAACGTTTGATGGACTAGAACTTTTGATGGACCGGAAGGTTTGATGGACCGGATGGTTTGATGGATTGGAACGTTTGATGGACCAGAAGGTTTGATAAACTGAAACTTTGATGGACTGGAAGTTTTGAAGGACCAGTAGTGATGGATCGGTGAATTATCCATCAAATATATGATCAAGCGAAGTTTATTTGGCTCGATGAGGGATGTAAGGTGGAATGTACGAAATATTGGGAAGTGTTCATTGATCATCAAAATGCAATGAATGTGAAGACGACTCAAGGGTGTTTGAGTTCGTGGATAATGGTTGCTCGGGAAGTTGTTCGAGCTTATGGATAGTCGTCGGCGGTGATGACTAGCTATATTGAAGGCTGAGGGATTATCGTAAGTCAGAGGTTCTAGCGGACTCAAAGCAGGGTATAATGGGAACGCCCAAAAGACTAGAAGTTAGGCAGTCGAGTACCCTAGGCAGTACGAATAGGCCTACTTGTCTTCGTCGTGTAAGGCAAATATACGAGTACGAATGGCATATGGAGTTTTACTTGAACCAGTTTACCATTATTCCTTAACGGATGGCAAGTCGGCCAGTCATACAATTAACGATAGTTTCAAGGTAAGGTTGGGGGTGAGTCATGGATGTTTGATTGTTTCCTTATATCCTCTTGTGTGGATTACTCGATGTCAAGAGAGATATTTCTCGGGTGCTTGTCTGATGTTGGTTTAGGCCTTCAGGGCTTGTGCGTGGGGAATGTCGAACTTGATTATAGTAATCCATGCTTGATTAATGGTTTCTATGAGTCTTACTGCTTGTTTACCTCTGATTGTTGTAAAGACTATTACTGTTAAATGTGGGGAAGAGGAATTTGGGTTTTTTCTCAGTTGATGTTGGTAGATTAGGTGTTTAATCTTCCTATTCTCATACACTTTATTATTGATGTTAGATAGCTATTTTATCGCTCATTAAGACTATTGTCTGACTCAAGGTTTTATGTTTCCTCTTATTACCTTGGGCTGTTCATCCGGATTTGGTTGGGTAGCAGATAACAGGTAGCAGATCTTAATGAAAACAATGCTATAGAGAGACAATGAACATGAGGCTTGCGTATTATTTCCTATTATATATACTTGTTATTTCCGCTTATGTTTTATGTATGCTACTCTGAGTGATACTGTAGTGAGGCATTTTGTACAGACTCTTATGTTGTATTCCAGTGGTCGTATGGATCTTTATAGTTGATATGAAAGTTTAAGTTTCTGCTCATTTATGCATCACTACTATTGCATGTTGTATATGTTCTAGTATAATTTATCCTTACGCTGTGAGTTGTACGATAAATTTCGTGTATGTTTATCTTACTTTGATGATCGTCCATAGCTGCCAAGCAAGTCTTCCAACACATTATTCCTTTTGTTAAGTGTGAGAATTTTGGGTGGTTGTCACATGGATATACTTCATAATTATATTTTTGGACTATATCAATACATTAGTGTGAATTTGCCATTGAAGACAAAGAAAAGAACATCGAGTTATAGCTAGATTTTCATCCTGTCACCAATCTCAAATCCATGGGATTAACCATATTTCATCCTCATGCTCTTCAAAACAAATTGCTAAATGCACAGAGGGCTAAGTCAGGATAGGCCAAATACTCGATCTCGAAATGCTTCTAACTTTTAGTTGTTTTAAAACCATCTTAAATAAATATGTTCACGACTACCTCATCGTCAAAATAATTTAAAGAAGAAATACCAAAGAAAATAGAAAATAAATACGAATAGTTCTCTCACTAATTCTAATTTTATTAATTCCTCTGATTGTCTAGACCTAAGCTGTAATACCAAAAGTAACACGCCACACTTTTTTGGGTTCGAATTTCAATAAAAAACGAAACTCAAACCCATCTAATCATGGAAGGTATAGATCTAGTACCTGCAAATAATAAGCATTAGGATAATCAGAGCACAATAAACTAACTCACAGCGGAAACAAGATAAGATAGCAGCTATCGACTTGGGAAACTACTTTAAAAGAAAATCGCCACATTAATACCGAGCATGAGGGAACAAGAAGCAAAAAACCAAACTTGAACACTTAAAAGACCTACCTTCCCAAGATAAACTTGAGAGTTGTTATATGGAGGGGGTCAAAACAACAAGTCCTAATGAGTAGAAAGTGTACAGCATTGTCTATAGTACACAAATGCATCCCATTAGGTTTCAACCAAAACTATATGTCTAACAAGGCTAGTAATCATAACATAACCTTGTAAATATTTATGCACGAAGATTTACTGCTATACCTAGGGTAGCACTTCCCAATGATAACGATGCCATAATACTGAGATAGAACTTTTACGCCTAAGTAAGAAGCCTTTTTAACCACCATACAACCAACTGCCAAAAACTAAGAGGCGTGCTTTCCAACTACTCAAAATGATATCAAGAGGTAAGTTATTTCATTATAGGCACTTAAAACCTCACTATCAAAATAAGATAATGGTGGATCCAGTCGATCACTTAAGGCTAATGGAATATACAGTCAATCTCATATTGCCTTACTCGACGGTTTACCCTACATTAATATAAATTATAGGACACTGACTACTAAGTCCTACTAGTTTAAGGCTTCTGTCATTCTCGCATGTATCCAAGGCCCATATAAGGAAGAGAAAGTAAGTAGTCACTTATTACCTACTGGATAACCTCCTAGTCAGTTCACACTTCCCGCAGTATACGTAGACATATGGTACTTCCATGGCGGACAATTAATACCTTTTCCCAGGGTGGACTCTAACCCCAGTCACTTAATACCCAGAGGAAGCGTACTATCATGGAAATTACCGATCTTGTACCAAATTAGACTTTAATACTTCTTATTTATGGAGTGGTGACTTATTCGATCACATAATACCTTTTTGAGGGCAGACCCAATGATTCTACCCTTATAGAGAAGGATGAATCAAATCACTTAATACCAATATGTCGCTCTCACTACTTTATACCTCAAATCCAAAAGTAGGCTACGTTTATAAATTATTTCCTTTTTGGTTTCTTCTTTTAGACGAGAGGCATGCCATACATCCACTTAATACCTCAACTCTTAAAACTAACCTTATTTTACGAAATAATTTTCGCTATGCAATTAGCTATTGTCGTAGGTTCCTATGGTTAATGATATCTCACATCAGTTGTACATATATTCGACAGCTAGAAAGTGCAAACTTCTATCGAATAAGGCAATCGACCTTGCATTATTAACCTACAAAGTCCAATCCTTATCTCTAAATATATTAATTCTAGATTAACTAAATTAAAATATGGAAATCCTATAACTTCCTATCCGATGATGTTTAATTATTTCTTTCTTTACTGGACTTAGCACTTATTATGCCAACAAATACCCATTAATCCACTTTTTATTCCATTTATTTCAATTAAGATTTCATACCATTTATGATCCTAACAGTCATGTTTTGCCATTTATACTAATCCCATTTAAAGTTCTAATCTAACATTTGTTACTCCCAAACATTACTATATTAATTTAATTCCATTTAATTCTTATTTGTGTGTATATATATAATTTTGTTACTTATTTATTTCTCTAGTTGAAGTTACAGTCCCTATTCTAGTCACAATTTAAATTGCAACAATTTAGGCATTTATTTCCTTTTCGATTCATTTTTCCAAAACATTCATGGTTACAATATTTATTGTCTTATCCATGACCTTTTTTTAATGGAAAATCAATTCCACATTTATTTCTATAATGGTTGTATTATTTATTTTCATTTAAAATGGGTTATATTTTTATATACATCACCATAAAATAGAAACCATTCAAATTCAAACACATAACAACAAACAACTATTAATATAATATGATAGTGTTATTTACATAGATTTGGACGGACATGATTAATATATATATATATTCATACTTATTTTAATGGTAGAATTAACGTAACTGCTAAATTTATTTTATTATTGTTTACTGTTTATGTTCTGATCTGAACTAACAGCCAAAATAACCCCCCTCTTTATATTTAAACATTTTTTAAGATTCAAAATCTTATAAAAATCTAATAATTGTAATTATTGTAAATTTTTCCTAAAATATTTAAAAGAGGAATATCAACATATTTCAAATCACAAAAATATAAAATATTTAATTTTGGAATGGTCGATGTAAACTATGTACAAACATATGTGAATTTACACACCCCTTCCTATTTGATTAGTTAATATTTTTTTGATGATTTTAAATAATGCCTTTTCATTTAAAAAGGGCATATTTGCAATAACCAAGTAAAACCCTTAACAATATCAAACACAAATAGGATTATTATTCTAACCAAAACCAATCAAACCACAAATCAACACCTACGTCCTATGAATTTGGAATAATATTCTACATAACTAGCAATAGCATTTGGAATGATTTCCAAATCCTAGGTGTTTTTAATAACCACAAACAATTTAAGAATGACTGCGGGCGATATGATAATACTAAACTGAAAGCCCTATGAACCCATACCTAATTTTCAAACGTATTATTTCAAATTCGACAAAAGCAAACAAATCTTATCAACTTTTAGGCAAATAATTCAGATTCAAAACAAACGAATTATATAATTTATTATAAATAATGAATATATTTCCCACTCACTTGAAAGCTATCCGTTGACATCAAAAAACAGAACTCTTGACAATCAACCCCCAAAATGCGTAATCCACGCACAAATCACAGAATATTCTCACAGTTACAATCACAAGATGTGAAAAATAAAATAAACACAGGGAGAATGCAAGAGTTTTTATAGTGGTTGGACTTAATCCAAGTGTATGTCTACTTATAATCTTTGTTTAAACCGAAGCTTATAGGTTACAGATTTTTGGTTTGTAAGAAAGTAGAGAAAGAAAAGATACAACACAAAATCCCTATGTATATTAATGACTTTCGGCCTCCTAGTGCTGCAACATCCTTGTGTCGAGAGTACCAAAAGAGAAAATCCGAGAAAAGCCCTTTCTTTAGCCTGAAAAACATGTATTTATAGATGGGCTCGAACTCGGGTCGTCATTTCACGTGGCAGTCAACCTGAGTCATCCTCCTGCCATGTGTTAGCCGATCCAGGTTGTTAGGAGGTCATGAAGCGGTGTCTTGACGAGAGGAACAACCTTCCTCGAAGTGTGTAGTACAAGTGTCATTCGATCTGGAAAACCTAGAGTCATAATTGGTCAAGGGTTGACCAAGTTTGCTATCATTGGAAATCGCTTTAAGGTTCACGTTGGTATGGGTTGGCTCGGCATGGCCGACCCGAGTTAGCCAACCCGAGATGTTTCAATTCGAACATGGACTTGGAGAAGCCTGGGGTGCATCCAGGTCGACTCGAGCATGGCAACCTAGGGTCTTCGAGCTAGAGTTAAGTGGTTTGAAAGGATAGGCTTAGCCGACCCATACCAATCTGAACTTGCATATGCAAATCCTACCCGTTTGAGCTAGTTTTCTTTTTCCATTGATAAATATGAGACGGAGATTATACCCAAGTCCTGAGTAATTTGTTTTGTAGAAGTCGGTTATGTGACAGCCTTACCAAAAAGTTGGTTAACACTTTCCCCCAGAATATATCTTTCTTTAGAAAGGAAGGTGTGTTCTAGATAATCCATAATTCATAGAAATCCATAATAATCAAGAATAAAAATCCAATATCCAAACTCCAGAAGTCCACGACCAAGCTGGATCATATTAAGTTATAATGGAAAACCAAAAAACCAACGACCCCTGCAGATCGTATTAATAGAAAAATAGAAATCCATTGTCGTGTCGGACCATATTATGAGAAAACTAGACAATACCAAGAAATTCGACAATTGCTTTCGATCGTATTATAAAAGAATTCCAATAAAACTGTAACACCCCGCCTCCACTAGGGTCACTCGCAAAGGAATGCACTAGCTTTGGAGGGGCATCATTGGTAAACATGCATAATGATATAGCAAGGCAGGACATGACATATATATATGTAAATAAACAGAGTAAGTAAATAAAACAGCGGAAGATTTTTAAACCATTTCAAAACACAAGTCTGGTACATCAAAATGTCAATTTCCCAAAATTACAAGTCTAGATAAATACATCATCTGATAAACTGAAATACATAAGTACTATCCCCAAAGAAGAGTGATAAACCATAGCGGCTCAAGTCCAAAGCATACTTGAGCTATCCAAGGAAGCAGCTAGAATCCAAGCTAGGCTCCAGTATTCCCTCCATGAGAACCTGGGGGGGGGGAACGGAAGAAAAGAGGCGAAACAAAACGGGTCAGTCAAAAAGACTGAGTAAGCCCTGCTACGATCAGCCTATAAACTAATAAAGTTAACATCATGATGGAAACTGAGATGATCATAGTTAACAACATACTGGCATGATAAAGTAACTACAAGATAGATAGAGGTGTCATCGCATAAACAAGGTTAAGTTTTGCACCACGGTGTACTAGCAAACCAACATAACAGGTATCGATCCCTCAGCCAAAACTTTGGCCCAATAACATGAAGTGACCTTAATATAAGGTCCAACCCAACGGTCTAGTCGATCGGCTCCCTATAAGCCTAACACGTCAAGTGTTGATGTCCATACGGCCCACATATGGATGTAGTCTGACTGTGCTGGTTCACCTTCGGGTGTATCAAGCCCTCGGGTGTCGACCCCGGACACTTAAGCAATAATGCACAGCCCAGACCTACTGGTACCCGTGCCTCGAGTGTGTCCAACACCGGACTACGTGCACGTCCGTAGCCCGCCTGGACCCGCATCGCTGTACCACTCGGCCACCTCTTTGGTCGGTTACATCCGTCCAGTAATCGTGCCCCGCCCTAGCCTAGTCTCTAGGGTTGTGATGATACCAAACTGGGATTACTGCCGGAACAGACCCACTGCTAGGGTTTTCTAAGAGGGTTAAGTGCGATTTAACCCTTCACTAATCATGGATTAAATTGGTTAAGTGTAACTTAACCCCATTCTAATCCCTCGAATCCCCAAATTGGTTAAGTATTAGTGGACCCTGACTTAACCCTAATCATGAGGCATTAATTACTTTAATGCACCTTAACCTCTCACATTAGACTTTGTTGCGGTTACTAGTTAAGCCGGGCGGGTCCGGGTAGCTTTACACCACAACTTGGTCCAACCTCGGGTCTTGGCACCACATGACCAACTTCTCACATTGGGTCCTATTGTTTGTAGCCACTAGTTAAGTCGGTCGGTTCCGGGTAGAATTACGCTACAAACTCAACCCAACCTCGAGTTGGCCACACTTATGTTTTCTAAGTGTCATGTCCACTTTATTTCAAAACATAATCTCAAGTCAACAAATACTTGGGTAGACCTAACTTAATAGGTAAATTCCCAAGGGGTAGACCTAACTTAATAGGTAAATTCCCAATCTTATATTTTCATGTATTTTAAGTTTACCCCAAAACCCCCAACGTCATTCTATCGCTTACATATTCGTAATAACGCATAAAGGATAGGAAGAGGGAACTTGGCACAACATATATGATAAACTTGCACAACAATCATGCATAACATGTTAGACTTGTACAACTTAGCATAGTGAACTTGCATATTACCATAAACATGCATAACTTGTCAAACATGCACAACTTGTCATCTTTAAATTTGCATAAGCATGCATAACTTGTCAAACATGCACAACTTGTCATTTTAAACTTGCATAAGCATGCACAACTTGTCATTTTAAACTTGCATAAGCATGCACAACTTGTCAAACATGCACAACTTGTCATTTTAAACTTGCATAAGCTTGCATAACTTATTAAACATGCATAACATGGCATAATGAACTTGCATGAACATGCATAACTTATTAAACATGCATAACATGGCATAATGAACTTGCATAAACATGCATAACTCATTTAACTTGCAAATCATGGCATAGTGGACATGCATAACCCAATGAACTTGCAAATCATGGCTTGGTGAACTTGCATAAACATACATAACTAAATAAACTTGCAAAGATCCCAACTTTCATCACATATTAACTTTAGAGTTTCTAACATGAAGGTAAGAGGGCTTACAATGCTTATGCGGACTCAAATGGGTATAGCAATTGTAAGAAACCCCTTTATGCAACTAATTAAAACCCCCAAATGCAAGCAAACTTGATCAAGACTCCTCTTTTATGATGCCAATAGAAAAACAAGCCTTTAATGCAAGCTAAGGAGGATCATACAAGCCTAAATATACTTGTATGCATGGAAAATCACTTAGGAATTAATTTAGGAATTGTATGAAGAGAGTGGAGGCCATGAGAGTTTTGATTTTGCCATAGTTTAGTTACTAGGATGAATAATGAATGATTTAGGGTAGGTTAGGGTCTTATTTATAGATTAGGCTAGTGTTTTTAGGCCATAGGATTAACCCTAGATTAATTAGGTCCATCAGATCCCGGAACTCTCTAGAAACAGGCCACAAGACCCAGCCCTAATCAGAAATGGTGCACCAGGCTAAACAGTCGGGCACCCCCTGTCGACAGGGCTGTCGACAGGGCAGTCGACATGCCTAAGACCCCTGTCGACAGGCCTGTCGACGTGGGGTCCTGGGCGGGAATTTTCCCGCCTGCCCAGTTTTCCCTAACCCATGTTTTAAATTTAAAATTTAAATCTGTTTTTACTTAGGAATTTTCTGCAAATTTCAATGGGCCTTAACTGGGTCATACGGACTCCGATTTTCGAAAACTCGGACTCTATTTCGCGTATTTTTCCGAGACGGACGCAATGGCATAGCCTGTTTCCCTTGATTCACATTTTATAATTAAATTCTGCCTCAATTTATGTTATAACAGATTATTGAAAATACGGGTTGTTACATTCTCCCCTCCTTAAAGGATTTCGTCCCCGAAATCTTCAAGTTAGGAAGAACGTATCCTACCATCCAACCATCCATCTACTCAAAGCATCATCCACGAGCAATCATTGTCCTTACAAGATTCTAAATGCTGGATGAACATATGCAGAGGTGTGTGTATATGTACTTATCTAATGCAAAGATCAATGCAAAAGATGTTAGTGAAATGTATCCATATGTATGCAAATCCCTAACGTAATGTATAATATCTACATGCGTGCTCAACCATACGTCCATATGCAACATCCATGTGATAACACACAATTTTCATCCATGAATAAGCATAAACACTCATGCATATGCAATATGAGGAGTGTGCGAGCCGATCTAGTGCCTAATCGTGTATAATGCATCCACGAGCAACCACTTGCAAACACTTGCAACCACTTGCAACCATCAAACATAACATGTTTCAAACACATGTTTCAACCAAAGGGTTTCTACCTAAGGTTCTCATGACAAGATAAACACGATAAACTAGATAAACATGGACAGAGAAATATGCTAAAAAGAGATCTTAGCAAGATAAACTCCTTTTTGGATTACAAGAAATCCATTCAAACTCCGACGTATAGTACTAACCGACGAGTCATAACCCCCTTGTGGAGTTTACAACAGAAATAAGATCGAGAATGGGACCGAGAGGATATATATATATATACAAAAGATAACTTGCAAGCAAGCTCTACAGGAAAACAAGGATCAAGGATGCACTCTTAAAAAGAGGTATGATACGCGTGTCTAGTCTTCACTCTTCTTAGTCACGTTTCCTTGAGCTTAACTCCATTGTGCTTTGACCGTCTTTTTATTTCATGACTTCTTGGCTTCCTAACTCCTATTTCCCTAATTCGAGTTGGAACTCGTCGCCTCTCGCCTCCCTTTTCCACTTATTCTTCTTTCTGCATACCTGGGTTAAACATAACTGTAACCTCATGATTTCATGCAAGCTCTCCAAAAATTCACTAGTGAACCCAGGATCTCGTCTACTTACTATAAAGTATTCCACGCAGCAGAACTTTTCTTGAAAATACCAATCCACGTTGCCAATTGCCCTATAAATGTGATTTTCTATAACTCAGGCTTAATCAAGATGAACCATCCGCCTATAGGCCATACCTAGATTCAGTTGCCTACCCATGGCTTCCTGTAGGCTTTTTCAAAACTGGCCAACTTCTTAAGGGTAAACCGTTGCTAATCATGATACAGTCCTCTCGCTCTTCACCGGACTGAAATGAGCACTTTTCGTGAGTCTACCTATTATGACCCACATACCCGTATCCCCTTCCTTTGATCTAGGTAGTCCATCCACGTAATCTATCGAGATGTTTTCACACTTCCCTTGCGGAACCTCCAATAGAGGTAATGGCCCACTGGGCTTCTATGACTTGGCCTTAACCTGGTGGCACGACATGTATCCTGAAACCAACTCGGCCACCTCCTCGAGTGATGCGCATCTTCAAGAATCTTCTTTACCAAGTCTTTCACTCGAGGAACACATAATCTCTCATCGCGCCTTAGTCATCCCTTGTCATCTATAATATATCCAGCGAGGTGACTTAACATCTCGCCTCGAATCGACTGGTCCATATCCTTGACCAACTGCGGGTCTTCTTCCTGTGAAACCCTCTCCTTGATCCAGAAGAGTAAGTCTAAGCTCAGGGAATGCTAACTAACTAGCCAAACAGAGGAAGCTTCTTACTTCAGTTGCCCTCCTCAGAGTTTTCCGGTCTTAAACCGCACCCTTTTAGCGGAATCCACCGCTAAGCCATACTTAGGAATTATGTGCCCAAGAAATCCAACTTCTTTCCTCCAAAGTGACATTTGGAGAACTTGACCTTCAACTGGTGGTTCTAAGCGTATCTATCTCCTTCTTGAGATGTCTAGCATGCTCTTCCTCGTTCTTTTGAGGAGATCAAAATATCGTCTATGACGACCACGACAAACTTGTTCAAGGACTCCCTAAACACCCTACCCATCAAGTTCACGTAATATGCGGGTGCATTAGTCAAACCAAATAGCATGACTAGCCGTTCCAAAATCCATCTAGAGTCCTAAACGCAGTCTTGTCAATTCCATCCCCAGCCATCCTAAGCTGATGGAATCCGGTAGCTAGATCAAAAGAAAACAGATGCTCCTACAAGCTGATCAAACAAATCATTGATCCTTGGTAACGGTTATCTATTTCTCTCACGATAATCAACACATAAGCGAAGCAAACTGTCCACATCAGTAACGAATACTACGGGAGCACCCTACTCGAAAATGCTTCGTCTCAGGAAGTTCTTCTCAAGCAACTCTTTGACTTGCTTCCTTAACTCTCATCTCGTGAGATCATGTGCCTAACCGGCCACGAAACTGGCTTGGTATTACCAACCAGATAATGCGGAAATCTATCCCACGTCTAGGGGTAACCCCTTTTACTTTCCCCCAAGATATCGGGATATTCTCGGACTACCCTCACAGATTGCAAACTATCGATAGACGAGTTGAGGGATTTAAGATAACATAACGTGACGGGACCCATAGGGTTGCTAGAAATTTCTAGGGTACCACTGAGGCGAGTCATGAGCCTCACAACCCTATATACAAAAACCAAGAATGGCTCCAAAACAGGACAACCATTCCATGCCCAAAACCAACCCATATCCCCCGAAACCGAGAATATAAACATCCCACGTGAATTCTATACTCAAGATAGAAATTTTCAAATCCACTCAGACCACAGACAGGCGGGCAGAACCCCCAATTGGATTTGAAACACATACGGGATCATCAACTAGACTAGTACTTAGGTGCAAACTTTCAACTAGATTAGATGAAATAAAACTATGCGATGTGCCGGAGTCAAACAAAGTACGAACAGGGAAAATCAGAAAATGTAAACCAGATTTTCAACAGAAACACTACCTCTATCATGAGCTGGAAGAACGGTGTTGAGGGGATGAATTCGCCCTCCAGATAGTCCTGCACACTGAGTCTGACCTTGCCCTTGTTTCCTCGGGCAATCTTTGTTGAGATGTCCAGACTCACCACAATGAAAGCATTCGCCCCGCTTTCTCTTCTTCTTCCTACATTCCCTGGCTATATGCCCAACTTTACCACAGAAGTTGCACTTTCCATTCCCTCTTGGCTTGTCCTTGCGGTTGTTGTTATTCTTGCCTCGTTTCCCGGAATTTACCCTCTTGCCTTGAGACTCATTCGTCTTGACCTCTTTCTTGTCATTGTTATCTTCTTCTTGAAGTAGGGCCATATTCGCCAAATTCTCGAAAGTCGCCCCCAAGGGTATATGAGACATGGCCAAACCATGTAATGGCTCGTTTAATCCTAGAGCAAAGTGTAGGGCCTTCTTCTGAGCTGTATTAACCAAGTCTAAATCGACCCGAGCCAGTTGATTAAACTTATATATGTATTCCCTAATAGTCATGTCCCCTTGCTTCAGTGATAAGAACCTCAGTCCAAACCTTCCTCTAAAGTCATCCCAAGTCTCAATTGGCCTAGTAGCGGTGGTGACTACCCACCAATGTGCAGCTTCTTCCTTTAGCAACCATACTGCCAATAAAACCTTCCTGCGGTCACCTATATCAAAGGTGGCTAAAAGACCTTCGGTCTCTTTCAACCAATTCCTTGCCTCTACAAAAGTCTCGGTTCCAAAGAAATTCTTGCAACCCATCGCCTTAAAATCTTGGCAAATCTCTGCGAAGTCAGTTTGAGGATGCTGAGGGGAAGGAGGAAGAGGAACATCAACTACCGGAGGAGGAGTAATATTTGCGGGGCCGGCTTCGGTCGCCCTAGCCTCCAAAAGTCTCCTATACCAAACAGGTACGTGTACTCCCTCCGGAATGGCAAAGTTGTCGGCCATACTGGAAACGAGGAAAAAGATAGATTCAGAATGGAGAAAAACGAAGGAATTTTGCTAATGGCTTTTTGGGGAATAGCCTTTAAAATAAACTAGACTTTTCTTTGGAAAATACTTTATACTTGGTTTTGAAAATAGTTTTTCAAAAGTTTTGAAAAACCTTTTTATCCCTTCTCGTAAACCATATGCCCTGATACCAAATGTAACACCCCGCCTCCACTAGGGTCACTCGCAAAGGAATGCACTAGCTTTGGAGGGCCATCATTGGTAAACATGCATAATGATATAGCAAACAGAGTAAGTAAATAAAACAGCGGAAGATTTTTAAACCATTTCAAAACACAAGTCTGGTACATCAAAATGTCAATTTCCCAAAATTACAAGTCTAGATAAATACATCATCTGATAAACTGAAATACATAAGTACTATCCCCAAAGAAGAGTGATAAACCATAGCGGCTCAAGTCCAAAGCATACTTGAGCTATCCAAGGAAGCAGCTAGAATCCAAGCTAGGCTCCAGTATTCCCTACATGAGAACCTGGGGGGGGGGAACGGAAGAAAAGAGGCGAAACAAAACGGGTCAGTCAAAAAGACTGAGTAAGCTCTGCTACGATCAGCCTATAAACTAATAAAGTTAACATCATGATGGAAACTGAGATGATCATAGATAACAACATACTGGCATGATAAAGTAACTACAAGATAGATAGAGGTGTCATCGCATAAACAAGGTTAAGTTTTGCACCACGGTGTACTAGCAAACCAACATAACAGGTATCGATCCCTCAGCCCAAACTTTGGCCCAATAACATGAAGTGACCTTAATATAAGGTCCAACCCAACGGTCTAGTCGATCGGCTCCCTATAAGCCTAACACGTCAAGTGTTGATGTCCATACGGCCCACATATGGATGTAGTCTGACTGTGCTGGTTCACCTTCGGGTGTATCAAGCCCTCGGGTGTCGACCCCAGACACTTAAGCAATAATGCACAGCCCAGACCTACTGGTACCCGTGCCTCGAGTGTGTCCAACACCGGACTACGTGCACGTCCGTAGCCCGCCTGGACCCGCATCGCTGTACCACTCGGCCACCTCTTTGGTCGGTTACATCCGTCCAGTAATCGTGCCCCGCCCTAGCCTAGTCTCTAGGGTTGTGATGATACCAAACTGGGATTACTGCCGGAACAGACCCGCTGCTAGGGTTTTCTAAGAGGGTTAAGTGCGATTTAACCCTTCACTAATCATGGATTAAATTGGTTAAGTGTAACTTAACCCCATTCTAATCCCTTGAATCCCCAAATTGGTTAAGTATTAGTGGACCCTGACTTAACCCTAATCATGAGGCATTAATTACTTTAATGCACCTTAACCTCTCACATTAGACTTTGTTGCGGTTACTAGTTAAGCCGGGCTGGTCCGGGTAGCTTTACACCACAACTTGGTCCAACCTCGGGTCTTGGCACCACATGACCAACTTCTCACATTGGGTCCTATTGTTTGTAGCCACTAGTTAAGCCGGTCGGTTCCGGGTAGAATTACGCTACAAACTCAACCCAACCTCGAGTTGGCCACACTAATGTTTTCTAAGTGTCATGTCCACTTTATTTCAAAACATAATCTCAAGTCAACAAATACTTGGGTAGACCTAACTTAATAGGTAAATTCCCAAGGGGTAGACCTAACTTAATAGGTAAATTCCCAATCTTATATTTTCATTTATTTTAAGTTTACCCCAAAACCCCCAACGTCATTCTATCGCTTACATATTCGTAATAACGCATAAAGGATAGGAAGAGGGAACTTGGCACAACATATATGATAAACTTGCACAACAATCATGCATAACATGTTAGACTTGTACAACTTAGCATAGTGAACTTGCATATTACCATAAACATGCATAACTTGTCAAACATGCACAACTTGTCATCTTTAAATTTGCATAAGCATGCATAACTTGTCAAACATGCACAACTTGTCATTTTAAACTTGCATAAGCATGCACAACTTGTCAAACATGCACAACTTGTCATTTTATACTTGCATAAGCATGCACAACTTGTCAAACATGCACAACTTGTCATTTTAAACTTGCATAAGCATGCATAACTTATTAAACATGCATAACATGGCATAATGAACTTGCATGAACATGCATAACTTATTAAACATGCATAACATGGCATAATGAACTTGCATAAACATGCATAACTCATTTAACTTGCAAATCATGGCATAGTGGGCATGCATAACCCAATGAACTTGCAAATCATGGCTTGGTGAACTTGCATAAACATACATAACTAAATAAACTTGCAAAGATCCCAACTTTCATCACATATTAACTTTAGAGTTTCTAACATGAAGGTAAGAGGGCTTACAATGCTTATGCGGACTCAAATGGGTATAGCAATTGTAAGAAACCCCTTTATGCAACTAATTAAAACCCCCAAATGCAAGCAAACTTGATCAAGACTCCTCTTTTATGATGCCAATAGAAAAACAAGCCTTTAATGCAAGCTAAGGAGGATCATACAAGCCTAAATATACTTGTATGCATGGAAAATCACTTAGGAATTAATTTAGGAATTGTATGAAGAGAGTGGAGGCCATGAGAGTTTTGATTTTGCCATAGTTTAGTTACTAGGATGAATAATGAATGATTTAGGGTAGGTTAGGGTCTTATTTATAGATTAGACTAGTGTTTTTAGGCCATAGGATTAACCCTAGATTCAATTAGGTCCATCAGATCCCAGAACTCTCTAGAAACAGGCCACAAGACCCAGCCCTAATCAGAAATGGTGCATCAGGCTAAACAGCCGGGCACCCCCTGTCGACAGGGCTGTCGACAGGGCAGTCGACATGCCTAAGACCCCGGTCGACAGGCCTGTCGACATGGGGTCCTGGGTGGGAATTTTCCCGCCTGCCCAGTTTTCCCTAACCCATGTTTTAAATTTAAAATTTAAATCTGTTTTTACTTAGGAATTTTCTGCAAATTTCAATGGGCCTTAACTGGGTCATACGGACTCCGATTTTCGAAAACTCGGACTCTATTTCGCGTATTTTTCCGAGACGGACGCAATGGCATAGCCCGTTTCCCTTGATTCACATTTTATAATTAAATTCTGCCTCAATTTATGTTATAACAGATTATTGAAAATACGGGTTGTTACAAAAACCATGGCCTTTTTGGGCCTATCCGATTACGATTATGATCCGTACCTACAAATAAATCAAGTGAATAGTTTTGCTAAATCCTGGCATTACTATTTAGCATTTCCAAACATAAACCATGCTTGAAAAACCATAGTAGATATAATCCATACCCGTTCCATGACTCAATCGCCTTGTTAAGACCGAACAAGTTAACTAAACCCTTTGGGTATAACCCATACCTGGAAGTCCAGACTGCGCATAAGCCATACTCGAGTTGTGATTGAATTTTCTTGTTAAATCCTGACAAGTTAATCCGTCCTTGCAGGTATAATCCATACCGGGAGTTTATTATTAAGTATAAACCATACTCAAAACCAGATTTAGAAGTCTTGTCACATCCTGAAAAGGTAATTAAGTATTTTAAAGCATAATCCACGCTTGGAAATCCATTTTATTAAATCCAGAATTTATTACATAACCAAAACCAAGCCTAATTTGTTTATCGTTGAATCCTGAGCACGCCTAGGGACTAAATCCTAATCCCGTACATGGGTTCTTCAACTTGGACATTTATTCATCAGATGGTTTTTGTAATGACCCGCATTCTACGCATCGTAGGATCGTAGAATATTTATTTATTTATTGTATGAGGTCATATAGTCGTGTAACTTTGGGGAAAAACTATTCGGGTCATTTCCCATGTTCACGATTTTTGCCGATTTTTAAATGACCATTTTGCGCCTAGCTGATCTTATTTCGGCCATAACTTTTGATTGGTAAGTGGTTTGGACCTAAAACCACTTAAATTAGATCCGGATGATGGTTTACCTTTCCGTAGAGTGGTCACATTAGCCAAAAAGACTAAACGTTTGGGAGATATATCTGAAACAAGGTTTAGAAGGTGAAAAACAGTTTAACCGGGCCTAATTAGGGTGATTAGCACCTAGGCCATAACCCATTTCGGGATTAGGTTATGGGGAGGCTAAAATCAGTTAGGAACCGATCTATTTTCATTTTCTCAGCCGCCTAAAACATTTCTCTAACCCTAGCCATGGCCTCCACCTTCTAAAATCATCCCAAATCACCTTCTAATCACTAATTAAGCTAATCTACGTCTAATCAAGGCAAATCAACACCAAATCAGGGTTGAAGCTGCTGTGTTGCATAGGAAAACACCCCAAATCTGAGATAGTTTCAGATCTAAGTTTTATTTGTGGCTAAGGTGATTGATTTGCGTTGTTTTTCACTAATTACGGCTAATTAGGAGTGATTAGTGATAATTAGTGAAATTATGGCTTAGAAAAATTTGGAAAAATTGTAAAATATTATTTTAGGCCTCTGTTAGAAATTTGGGTTAATTTGGTTAAGTTTTGCTAATCCTATCATTAGATTTGCTTAAACATGCATAAGGGGAAATATGGCTTTTGGGTATGTTTGATCCATTTTAACATATCAAATTGTTGTTTTGGTGTTTGTGGTTGATTTACGTGTTGCTATGACTTTATGGTATGATTTATGATTTCTTAGAATAGTTAGATTGGTCTAAAACGCCATCGTGTGGCGTAAACACTTGCTGGAAAAGTCACAGGAAACAGTGTAGGAGTGTGGACCGTATCAGATCGCCCCTCCCCACACTTGAAGTATGTGTCATGACCCTACCCAGCGTATGTGCCATGAACTGATTCGATCAGCAGCTCACGATCCAGCTATCTCCAATCCGTTCACCTCTGAAGTCCTCCGACCCGAACCGCTCATGACAAGGACACCACGAACCTATGCCAGGAAGGAAGGAGCCACGAACCAGGTTGCCATGAACCGAACCACCAGGAGATGTGGACCATGACCTGGAGCTTGACCACGATAGGAAGGAGACCGAACTGATCCGGAGAACAGCATGACTCACGAACCGATCCGAAGCAAAGTGTTGAGGAAATACCGAACCGATCCGGAGGAGACTAAAACCCGAGATGCAAAGGTAATCCAAATGAGAAGTTGTGACTCAAGATCCAGATAGGAACCTACAAGTTAACTTCATGAGGTGAACTTTGCTGCTAGACGTGTGCTAAGGAGTTATCGACGTCCATAACTTTGATTCACCACCGAGGGACGAATGTTAGGCTACGGATCAGTGCAGTGGGGTAGTTATTACTCAATGGGGCAGAGTGATCGTAGCATGGCTTTGAGCCAGTGCAGTGAAGTCGTCATGGCTTCATGGGGCAGAGTGGACATAGCAAGGACTAGTGGCTATGAATCAGTGTAGTGGAGTCACCATGGCTCCATGGGGCAGGGTGATCATAGCAAGGATTTGGGTGATCTAAGTGGTGGATATCGTATGCTATACGCACTGAGTGAGAGATGCGAGGATGGTTGCTATGCTTGATTGTTTGACATCACTATGACATGCACACCCCCACCCCTATATCTTTACACCATATGTTATTGTCACCTTAGAGTATTGTACATCTTGTTGTGCTAACTCTTTGGTTGCAGGTCCATATTCAGGTATGGTTTAGTATACCTGTTATTGTTCTGTTTTGCTGCTTATTGCTCATACCAGAGTTTTGTCTGACCCGGAGTTTTATGTCTCTTCTTATTACTCTGGTTGCTCTTAAATGGGCAGACTAGAGACAGGTTAGGTGGTATGCACGAGTAGCTGTACCGGAGATGAGCAGGAGGCTTCTACGTGTGATATATATATATAATCTCCCTGTGTCACTGTTGGTCACTACTTTGGGCATTAGTAGTGTTCCTTTCTTATTTTGCTTTGGAGACAGTTTTAAAAGTTGTAATAATGGTGATGTGGAACATAAGCTGTATTTGAATTTTCCGCTGCTACGATGGTTTAGTTTTCACCTTATGCACTGTCTCACCTACTTTATGTCAAAGTTATGTTATTATTATATTTTGTTCCATGCACAGTGAGATATACTATTGGTCACTTGCTAGTTCAAATTCCTTTATTTCCTTTCTTTGGTGACCGTCCCGTGCTAGTCGGGCATTGGCACAGCGCACTTTCATTGGAAATGTCGGTTGTTTCGGGGCGGGCCATCACACTTGGTATTAGAGCTCTAGGTTGCGTAGTTAACCTAGGGAAAGACACCAGGGAGAGATAGTACGTATATGAGAGCGCATATTTGTGGTATTTTGGTTTTTAAAAGACATGTTTATATATACTACTAGTATATCTAAGGATGGAGTCACACTACACTAGCACCACTGAGGAGATGGTTAATCGTTTTCTCCTTACAGATTAAACGATGAGCAGACATACGAGGGGTACTGGTAGAGGGGCTAATAATGGGAATGCTCATGATATGAGGACGACGTTCACTGACTTCATGAGAGGATGCTTAAGGATGTTCAGAGGGCAGCTCCTAATGCTCCAAATGGTGGTGGTGCAGCGGTGCGGGCGCCTAGGGCCGATTTCGCCAAGCTTTGTAAAGACTACACTAGTCTTGGTGGAAAGCTGTTCCATGGAACGGAGTCAGCTATGGATGTTCAGGATTGGTTGGATAGCTGCGAGCGTATCTTCGAAGACTTGGGTATCGAGGATGCAATGAAGAGAAGGTTAACATTTCGTCAGCTGCAAGGACGGGCAATGAACTGGTGGAATGCTATAAAGGTAGCTACCCCTGAGGATCAAGTTACTTAGGATCAGTTTAAAGCCCGATTCAATGATAAGTTTATCCCAGCTGCTCATAAATCAGAATTGTTTAGGGAATTTCTGGAGCTTAAGCAGAATGGTAGGGCAGTTTCAGAATATATTGCTGAGTTCAATACTTTATCGAAGTATGGATTATCCCTTATCGACACTGCCGAGAAGAAGAACAGGAAGTTCATAACTAGCTTGGATGGGTACTTGGGGTAAAGGCTTATTAACCACATCGTTGAGAAGTTCGAATTGATTGTGGGGAAAGCTTTGAGATCAGAGAGTCTATAACCTAAGTCGAAGACTGAGGTTGCATCTGCAGAAGAGCCAAAGCCACAAGCAATTGGTGGACGCAAGAATGGTTCTCAAAATAAGAGAAAGCAGAATCTGACCAAGGATGGCCAGAAGAAGAAGAATAAGAAATATGTTGAGTGCTTTAGCTGAGGCAAGAAGGGCCATTATGCTAAAGAATGTCAAGCAAAGCCTGCAGAAAGGAAGTGCTTCAACTGCGACCAAGTGGGACATCACAAGGATAAATGTCCGCAACACCCTAAAGAGAAGCAGATTTTGAAAGCATATGCTCCTAATGTTGTTCCTTCTTCGTCGAATGCCCCAACTACGGCGGAGAAAGGAAAGAATGTCATCATTCAAGGTGTGCTTTCTGTTTATGATGTTCCTGTTCGAGTACTTTTTGATACCGAGGCTTCCCGTTCCTTTATATCTAGTGACCTGGTAGATAGGTTGGGATTGGAACCCGAGATAGTCGACAGACCTTTAGCAGTGGCGAACCCGATTGGCGGTTCAACAAGCCTTAGTATGATTTGTCATAATGTGGTCTTATCGAGTCATGGATGTATGTTTGTTTGTGATCGTTTTGCTTTGGGCTTTACTGGGTTTGGCATTATTTTGGGAGTCGATTGGCTCCGAAGGTACGGGGTGTTGGTAGACTATGAGGGAGTTTTGGTGACAGTTAGAGAGGATGATGGGCGGAGGGTAGTGTTTGGTGGTCTACCTAGTGATGGGGTAATGGCTAGTTTTCTAAATTCCCTCGACATCCCGCATGATGAGTTGTCAGATGTCCCCATGGCTGGCCAGTATTCGGATGTCTTCGAGGAAGTGAACGGACTTCCACCACACCGAGAGATTAAGTTTCGTATTGATTTAGTGAAAGATGCCAGACCAATAGTAATGCCACTTAGTTGTATGGCACCAAGGGAGCAGCGAGAGCTCGGGGTGCAAGTAAGCGATATTTTAAAGAAGGGATATATCAGAAGAAGTATTTCTGAGTGGGGAGCACCAGTTGTGTTTGCTACCAAGGCAGATGGTTCCCTTCGATTGTGTGCGGACTACCGCGAGTTGAATAAGGTGACGAGGAAGAATAAGTATCCTCTACCATGGATAGATGATTTGTTTGATCAGTTGATTGGAGCGAGAATGTTCTCGCAATTGGATCTCGCGATAGTTTTCATCAACTTAGGGTGGAAGCTGAGAGTATAGCTAAAACGACCATTTGGACGCCGTTTGGATTCTATGAGTGGTTGGTCATGCCATTGGGGTTGACCAATGCACCAGCATATTTTGTGGATCTTATAAATAGGTTATTCAGAGATCAATTGAATAAGTTTGTTCTTGTGTTCATAGACGATATCTTGGTTTATTGGAGGACAGAAGAAGAACACAAGGAACATTTAAGGATAGTGATGGAGGTGTTGAGAAAACACTAATTGAAAGCAAAGTTTTCTAATTGTCACTTCTAGAGAAGGGAAGTGAGATTCTTAGGCCATGTTGTTTTAGAGAATGGTATTGTCGTGGACCCTACGAAGGTGGATACGGTACAAGATTGGTCTCTGCCCAAGAATGCAACAGACGTAAGAAGTTTCTGGGGATTAGCTGGATATTATCGAAAGTTTATCCAAGACTTCTCTAAGATAGCAGCACTGTTGACTCAGTTGACCAAGAAGAATCAAGCTTTCGTCTGGGACTAAAAGTGCGTGAATGCATTCAAGAGCCTAAAGGAAAAGTTGACATGTGCACCAGTGTTAGTCATTCCTAAGGGGAATGAAGAGATGACAGTATATACAAATGCATCTGGTACCGGGCTAGGTGCTGTATTGATGCAAGGAGGTAGGGTTATAGCTTATGCAAGTCGGCAACTGAAACTGCATGAGAAAAGATATCCTACCCATGATTTGGAATTGGCAATGATCGTGTTCACGTTGAAGATGTGGAGACATTATCTCTTGGGAGAAAGATTCGAGTTGTTTATTGATCATAAATTGTTAAAGTACCTTTTCTCCCAGAATTATCTAAATCTCTAACTGCAGAGATGGTTAGAATTCTTAGCTTCCTATGATTTCGATATCGCATATACACCAGGAAAACGCAATGCAGTAGCTAATGCATTGAGTAGAAGACATGTCAGTTTAGAGGCCATGTTTCTTGAATGGAAGCAACTGGAGTATATCACAGGGTATGATTTAAGACCAAAGTGCGAATTGGATCCAGTAATGTTAGCAAGTTTGACGATCAAACCCAGTTTGATTGAGCAGATTGGTTCCAGACAGAGGGACGACCCCAACCTACTGGAAATCATCTCCAAGTTAGATATGGGAATCGATGAGGAGATGAACAAGTATGGGCTGCTTAGAAAGAATGGAAGATTAGTTGTACCCAATGTCAATGGATTGAGAGATGAAGTGCTTAGAGAATGTCATCACTCAAAACTGACTATACACCCCGGTGGTAATAAAATGTATCGAGACATGAAGCAAACCTACTACTGGGAAGGGATGAAAAGAGACATTGGGAAATTTATATTCAAGTGTATGAATTGCCAGTTAGTTAAAGCTAAGTAAAAGAAACCTAGTGGGTTGTTGCAACCATTAGAAATCCCAGAATGGAAATGGGAACAAGTCTCAATGGATTTCGTTGATGGGTTACCAAGGACTAGATCGGGCCACGATAGCATTTGGTGATTATGGACCGGTTGACCAAGAGTGCAAGGTTTATACCTGTCAAGTCGAATAGAACAGCAACTAAGTTAACAGAACTGTATATGAAGTGGGTAGTGATATTTCATGGAATACCCAAAGGCATTGTGAGCGACTAAGATCTGTTGTTTACTAGTGGATTTTGGAAGGGCTTACAAGAGGCGTTAGGATTAAAATTACATCTCAGTACCGCGTACCATCCTCAAACCGACGGTCAGATAGGGAGGGTGAATCGAGTATCAGACGATCTCTTGAGAGCTTGCATATGAGATTTTGATGGATCATGGGATGACCATTTGCATCTATTGGAGTTTGCATATAACAACAGTTATCAGTCCAGTATTGGGTTGGCTCTTTATGAAGCTTTGTACGGAAGACCGTGCAACTCACCGTCATGTTGGTTAGAAATCGGTGAGAAATTTGTGCTTGGGCCAGATGTGATAAGAGAAACCTCAGATAAGATCAAGGTTATCTGATAATGAATGAAGGCTGCCCAAGATAGGCAGAAGAGTTTTGCTGATAAATGGAGAAGAGATTTAAAATTCTCCATTGGAGACTTGATGTTTATCAAGATTTCTCTGTTAAAGAGCGCGATTTGATTTGGTAGGAGAGGCAAGTTAACACCAAGATTTGTTGGTCCATTCCCAGTTCTCGAACAAGTAGGGAATTTGGCATATAAAGTTGAGTTGCCGGACAAGATGGCAGGAGTTCATAACGTATTTCATGTTTCCCAGTTAAGGAAATTCGTGCACGACCCCGATGTGGCTATTTCACCAGATCAATTGGATGATATCGAAGTAGAACCCGAGGCTATTGGGAACCGCAAGCCGATTCGTATTGTCGACACGATACAAAGAAACTTCGAAGGAAAGCGGTGAATCTAGTCAAGGTTCAGTGGGGCGAGGATGAGAATTGACTGTACTTGGGAGACATAGGGGAGCATTAGGAAGGCGTATCCAGAACTCTTTGCCTGGTAAGATTTTAAACTGCGATTTAGTTATTTCGCATGCTAGTATAGGTTTGTTTTGTTTGTTTTGTGTGTGTGATTATTCGTGAATGAGTGGTAGGCATGCGGAACACCTTTGTATGTTTTTGGTTAAGGAATTTCGGGGGCGAAATTTCTTAAGGGGCGAAGAGTGTAACGACCCGCATTCTATGCATCAGAGGATCGTAGAATATTTATTTCTTTTTCATATGAGGTCGTATAGTCGTTGTTTACACCAAAAATTGTCTAAACACCCAAGGTACTAAGCTGTACTTCACCAACTCGGTAAGATCTAAATGGAGCCGTGTTTAATCAGCAATTAAAAACAAAAAATGCAAGAAAAGTAAAGTAGAGGCGAGATTTAGAGTGGTTCAGCCGTTAACTAGGCCTAAGTCCACTGTGAAGGTGAGTTTCAATCTTATAACGAGGATTACAAAATACATCAATTCTCTCTTTTCATACATCTTTGCATTCACTCAATACACCCTTGTTTATATACTTCATTCTTGGGATTATACAAGAGAACTGGTAAGTTTGAGGAGAAAGAAAATGGATGGATGATTGAGAAAGAGAATGGAGCCGTCTTCCATGGTCATGAGATTGTTCTTGATGCCATGGCTGAATCATTGGTTGATGATAGAATTTGGCAGCCCTTCCTGGTCTCCAAGATCCGATCCCCTTTATGTTGGTAGCCATCGTGTATTTATAGGTGAGCTCCCCTTGGGAAATGACCTGAAGTCTGTTTATACCACTCATTTTATTAATTACAACCGTACCATCCGCTTGTTGTAGCCAGCTGTCTGTGGCTGTATTCGGTTACCATGTGCGAGCGAGTCAATGGAGCGAGTGTCTTGGGTAGTCGTGTGAGCCCGTCGGAACGGGCATCCAGGTGAGCATGACCGCTTTGAGAGACTTTATAAGAGCATAATGTGGGACTAGAACAAACTCTCCATTGTTCCTAGTGCGACCGACCTTTTTGGTTTTAGCGCACTCGTTCTCTTGCTGCTTTTGTATGGCGCTATCTGTCCCTATGGCTGTGCCACAAGGTCGCTTCCGCCTACGATGAATGGGCGACTTGTTTTGTTTCCATGTTTGAGCGGTTTTCCCCCAATATGAACGATCGACCTTGGTTCCTGCACCTGGGTCACGATTCGTGTCCAACTTTGATTGGAGATGCGGTCACACGAGATGCTGCGAGCGCTTGTTTTGCAGTTCCATCCTAAGCTTGGTCTTTTGATAGGTTAACAATTGCCCCTAGAAGTTCGTAGTTTTTAAGACATTAAGAACTACGAGCTTCGAAGTAATGAGATGAAATGTCGTTGGATGGAACTGCAAAATGGGCGTCCTCACAGACAGCTTACGTTTTCAAAATTTGGATATTTCGACAGTTGCATGTCTTTGAACATTTGGCGGGATATTTCTCGGGTATGCTAAACCGGATCACTAGATCTTAATTGAGTTGTCATATCATGAAAAGGGATTTCTAGTCCTTTTATACATTGTCTCTTCATTTTCCCGGTTTTATATTTCTTTGATGAACTTATTCCAATGGCGCCTTCATCGTAGAAGACCTTGTTGTTGCTTCTTGGAGCTCCGATTTTCTTTATTTTGATTGATTATCTTGCCTGGCCCTGCTTCGGTTGACAATTTTCTTCATCTTTGTTTCCAGCTACAACGCTCCTTCCTCCAAATTGAATTTTGCTCGTAAGTGAACTTTCTTTCTTTTACCTCTGATTCTAGGTTAATTCTCTTGGTTTTGTAAAGACATCCTCAATTGCCGACATCGAGTCACTGGAACACATGGTTGTGATATTTGAGAAGTGTTGATTTGACTTGGTATGTACTTGAACCTTCCGCGGAGTTCTCTGGCGATTCTGGCTTATGTGATAAATTTATCCTTTTACGCTGGCAAATTATTCACTGAAATGCCTATGAAACGACATTTCCTAGTTCATTGTGCCTTCACCGGATGTTTAACGGAATACTTATGTCATAGCAGGATTTTCGCTCTTCCCTTCTCATTATTCTCTTGATAGGCGCGGTTAATAGTCGTAAGCGACCAAATCAGAACTTGCGCTTCTCATACTTTTGAATTTATAATCCTTCCTTCATGCGATAGTAAATCCTTTTTATCAGATAGGGCTGGTAATCTGGTTTGGAGGATGTATTTATATTGAGTTGCTTTTTTTAACTTTGAACAACTCAATTCGCAATTTCTTTTTAAGCATGCTTATATGTGCTGACATGTAGCTAACTGCTAATTCATCTTTATCCTAGTTAACCTATTATGTCTGGGGAACGTGAGGGTCCGGCTCAGGAACTTAAAGTTGCCCCGGCTACTGGCTCTGACTTGACAGTTAGTCATATTCATCCTCAACCTCGCATTTTGGATAGGGTGGCGACCGGTTGCCGTAAATCGACGCTTTCCTTTGATCAGTATTTAGGAATGTGCGATCGCTTCGGGTTTTCAAAAGGCGAAACCAAATTCCCCAAAAAGGAAGAAATAGCGGATTGTCCACCCTCTGGGTATGTAGCGGTCAATTATCACATGCTGTCTAGTGGGGCGATTCCCCCCTTTAACCCTTATCTAGAATCCATTTTGCGGCAACTGGTTATTGCTCCATATCAGCTGCATCCTAGTGGATATCAAATTATGCTTGGGTTATGCATAATTTTCATGAGAGTTCGGCAGCAGGAACCTACGTTTGCAAATATTTGTTCTTTATATACTTTTAATAGGAGGGAGATAGACGGTCCTTCTTTCTTTTTTATTGAAAGTATGCATGATAGAATCATCACTGGCCTGTCGGACGGTGCTAAGCGGTTCCTAGATCAATATTTCTTCGTCCGGTGTCCTTGTAAATTCTATGGACGATGGGCGGAAGGAGGTAACTATGCCTTTTCTCTCCGGGTCCTTACCTTTTTTTCCACTTTCTCATCTGGCTTCCTCTTTGATTCTTGTAGTGATCCCTTCCGTCGTGGGTCTTACTTTGGGTCAACCCCTCTTTAATTCTTTAATTTCTATTGACTAAAATGAAAGGAGCAGAGAGGTGCTGCTTTTAGAGGAAAACCTCCACAAGTACCAGCTAATTCACTTTACACGATCTCCTGGAAAGACCATGGTTCACTCTCCATGTTCTGCCGGTAAGCCTTTTAAAATGAGGCATCTAATCCCAGTTGTAAGTGGCCAGCCTTCGTTGTCGATTATTGAAGGGAGTGACCGAAGAGTCGATGAGGATGCAGACGGTTCAGGGGTCGATGTAATTTCTAGAACGACCGTCGAAGGTTCTGCTTGTCCTGTCACTCAGGCAGATGGTTCTTCAGGGACTTTTGGAGGTCTGGGGGATTTGACTGTTAAATACTTGGGCCAAGGTGATGTTGTTATATCTGACCCCACTGTATCTGATATGGGAGGAATCCAAGGGCCTGCTCAGCGTCCTGGAAAAGCTTCCGCTTTCATAACTTCCCCTAGAACCGGTTTTGATATCATCTTACTTGTAGCATAATTTCTCATAAACCTGATAATCTCCGAATGATTGCTGGATTCATGTTTTATTTATTTTTCAAGTGTCAATGCGAACTACTCGTTGTCGGACAGCTTCTCTCAACAGGCGGATCTTACTGATCCATGAAGCCTCTTACGGTCTCATCTTCCCTGTTATTTGAAGCGTCCCCAATTTTTTTCAAGTTCTCAGGTCCAACATACCCTTAAACTTCCAATGGTTGAATCTTTAAGGCATGAGGGATTTGACCAGGCTAAAGTGCTTGCATCGACAGAACCTTCTGTATGGTCCATTGTCCCTTCCCTTGCTCAAGTCCAAATAATACGCAATCGTCCATCTTATAAGGTTTCTCCTGGGAACTTAACGCTTAAGGATCGCTTTAGCGGTTGGGACTTAAGGGGAATACATTTTGACCTGGATTTACATCCCAATGATAGGCAGTATACTGTGAAAAGTATGGATACCATAAGAAGTGGCATGACCCATCAGCTAAATGTTGTTAAGAATCAATTTGAGACACAATTGAATTCAGTATTGAAGGACGTTGATAGGCGACTAGAACATTGGGCCAAATTCAGTTATGAATTCCAAAAATTGAACGATCAACACCTTGACCATGTTGAAACCTTGGAAAATGACAAAGCTGGCCTGATCCACTTGATTAGATCCTAAGAATCTGAGATTACTTCTTTGAAGAACGGAAGCATTAGAGTGAGTGGTTTAGAGGCCAGCAATGTTGAGCACAGGATGGAGCTGGAGTGTGTGCGAGCGCGGCTTCTAGAAGCTCAATCTACTCAAGAGCTTGCTGAGCACCACTTGGCTTTAGAAAAACAAGCTTTACTTTCCTTAGAACTGGAAAACACAACTCTCGAGGGTCAAATTGCTTCTAAGGATGAAACCCTTAGGAACTTTGAGGAGGATAAAATCAGGTTGCAAAAAGATCTTGACGACGCCAAGATCGGGACCGATAATACTCTGTTTCAATTCTATGTTTGCAGCGTTATGAGTCGTGGAAGCTTGAGTTATTTGAACAAGGATTTTCTGCGAAAACTAGCTCTTGTTTGGGAGCAAATACTTTGGTATTCCGATGACTTTGATGATGAGTTCCTTCAAGAATGGATTTTAGAAGACAAAGACCGCAAGGCTCTGTATGAAGGTAGCATGATATTGGCAAACGAGGGAGCTCAATCATTTAGGAGGGGACGTTCATATGCTACCTCTTCTTGTGCCCCGCCTAACTCCATCGGAATTGATACTTCTCCTGAGATTGCTGAGTTTTGTGCTTGTTACCCATTTGCATCAGGTGTTCTTTCGCCACCCTCCTAATCTACTTGCGATGCCACTGCTTAGCCTGCCGCCATCGATTCTGTCTTAATATCTACCAGCGCTAGTCCTCTCATCGCGCCTTCGCCAGATGACCCATCTTTACCAGATGTGCCCAATCCAGATGATGAAGATGATATTTGGAATACCAAGGTTGTGTCTACCCTTAAACGCAAAAGAAAGCTAGTTGGTTAATAGTTTACGATCATAAGTTTCCTTTTGTCGGCCCTTCTGTATGGAAAGATCAGCCAATGCCAGAACAGCCGGTTCATCTACATTAGAAATAGCATTTGTGACCTTTATGGTCTGATTCCAGCTTATTTTCTTTCACCTGTTACTTATTCAGATCGGTTGTTTGTGCGTGTGCCGGCCCTCGCTTAATATTTTATGTTTGTGCACTTATGTCTGTATTGTTTAGGTGTTATCATAAGTTTTATTATTTTCATTCTTATGAGTGGTCGCACCTTTAGTTTGTTGTTCGCGTTAATCATATCGTTCGAATAGTTCTCACAATGAAGTAGTAACTAGCTTGTGGTATGTTTTGAGTGGGCATTGGTATTTTTTAGACAATGGTGAAGTCCCCATACCAAAGCTCTTTTCAATTTCATAGATTCTGTTTATCTCAATCATAATTTCATTTGATCAACTTACGATTTTTTTAAAACAATGCATGGTTATTATGTGTTTTCTTTTGGATGCCCCCATGGGAGGTCTTGGGTTCCAATTTCGACCAAATTCGGACTTATTAGTCCTGACTTTTCTGGGACTGAAAGGCCTCGTTGTATACCCCCATATGGCTAGGATTTCTGGTTAACCCCTTTCGGCTAGGATTTATGATTTGCGCTGGTCCTTCCAGCATGTTTTGTCGGTCCTTCCGACACTAGGACTGATGTTTCCAGCTTATGTATTTATCTGTGGAACATTTTTTATTTCCCTTGTACTTTTTTTTGAAGCTTGATATCAGCTTTTCCAACAAGTGCTTACTTAGGGAAGCTCCACCTTTTAGCTTGTTGTTTGTCTTAGGATAGCATGTCTTGTTGATGTGATACATTTATACAGCCAACTTGGTTTGCGTACTTTTGTGACGCTTTCAAGCAGTTTTGCTCAAGACGTTCTTTGAGAACCTTCCCTTTGTAATTAGAATGAGTGTGATTAATTGCTTCTATCATGCCTACATTTGAAAATTTAGCTGTTAGCATGAAGTGAAAAATACGGCACCCAAATAGGCAGGCGATAATTTCCTTTGTACATGGCACTTGTAAGTAATTCATCGTCAAACATGAATATAGCAAGTGGCAAATCAAAGTAAGACGGCTACTATTTCTTAAGAAAACAGAATAAAAACGGAGTAATAAAAAGGAGTCACGGGAACTTTAGTCCAAAATCCCATGATCAGAACACCGACTACTGATCCTTAGCCAAACATTAGTTCTGGGCTAGTTTAGGCCTTCTCCTCGGAGGGTTTGCTGCCCGTTGTTTGCAGAGAAGCGGGACAATGGCCTTGGACATATTGTTACAAATGGTATTCCCTGACTAGCCTCTCGATTAACGATCTCAGTTGTCTACATTCGTTAGTATTGTGTCCTGGTTGGTCATGGAATTGACAAAACCTTCTTGATTTCATGGTAGATTCTCTGACTGGCTTCCATTCTGGAACTAGATATTTTACAGTGTTCTTAGTTGCCTTGAAGATGTCTTCTGTGGTGTCGTTGAGGGAGGTGAATTCCGAATTCTTGAAAAAGCGCGGTTTCTTTCTATGCTTCTTGTTTTGCAGTTGCGTGGCTTCACCTTTTGCACCTAAGATATACCTTCGGTTTTCTTTCCGATTCGTGGAACGAGCGCTTTTATCCTTGCCGGACCTTTGCCATGGCCTATAATCATGACACGCGGTTTTCGGGGTGGAACTTTCTTGCTCAGCAAAGAACTCGGTTTCGCTTGTTCGACTTGTTCGAGCAAACGGAGAATCAACGACACCTGGTGTGGTTCTTGTGACTGGGGCTTGGATAACGAACATTGACTCGATCTTCTTCACCAATGCATTGTTTCCAGTAGTTATTTGGCTCGTTATCCCTATCATCGCTTCTTCCAACTCCCTCTTGGTTACAACTTCCTCCAGTCTTACCGGATCCTTTTCTCAGGGATGGATGGTAGGCGAGGTGGTAACGCCGAAGGCGCCGTCGACTTTGTCGATGATTTCCTTTGGTGTGCTCATGATTTCAAGCACAGTGCCTCTCAGAAAACCTTATCGGATCTGAAATAGGAAGGAAGCGAACACGTCCCTATGGTGGGCACCAAAATGTTTACACCAAAAATGGTCTAAACACCCAAGGTACTAAGCTGTACTTCACCAACTCGGTAAGATCTAAATGCAACCATGTTTAGTCAGCAATTAAAAACGAAAAATGCAAGAAAAGTAAAGTAGAGGCAAGATTTAGAGTGGTTCAGCCATTAACTAGGCCTACGTCCACTATAAAGGTGAGTTTCAATCTTATAACGAGGATTACAAAATACATCAATTCTCTCTTTTCATACATCTTTGCATTCACTCAATACACCCTCGTTTATATACTTCAATCTTGGGATTATATAAGAAATGGTAAAGTTTGAGGAGAAAGAAAATGGATGGACGATTGAGAAAGAGAATGGAGCCGTCTTCCATGGTCATGAGATTATTCTTGACGCCATGGCTGAATCAGTGGTTGAGGATAGAATTTGGCAGCCCTTCCTGGTCTCCAAGATACGATCCCCTTTATATTTGTAGCCATCGTGTCTTTATAGGTGAGCTACCCTTGGGAAATGACCTGAACTCTGTTTATGCCAACTAGGTCGCTCATTTAATTAATTACAACTGTGCCATTGGCTAGCTGTAGCCAGCTATCCGTGGCTGTATTCGGTTAACATGTGCGAGCGACTCAATGGAGCGAGCGTCTTGAGTAGTCGTGCGAGCCCGTAGGAGCGGGCATACAGGCGAGCATGACCGCTTTGAGAGACTTTATAAGAGCAGAACGTGGGACTGGAACGAACTCTCCTTTGTTCCTAGTGCGACCGACCTTTTTGGTTTTAGGGCGCTTGTTCTCTTGCTGCTTTTGTATGGCGTTGTCTGTCCCTATGGCTGTGCCACAAGGTCGCTTCCGCTTACGTTGAATGGGCAACTTGTTTTGTTTCCATGTTTGAGCGGTTTCCCCCCAATATGAACGATCGACTTTGGCTCCAGCACCTGGGTCACGATTCATGTCCAATTTTGATTGGAGATGCGGCCACACAAGATGCTGCGAGCGCTTGTTTCGCAGTTCCATCCCAGGCTTGTACTTTTGAAGGGTTAATAGTCGTGTAACTTCAGGGAATAATTATTGGGGTCATTTCCCATGTTCACGATTTTTGCCGAATTTTAAATGACCATTTTGCCCCTAACCGATCTTGTTTCGGCCATAACTTTTGATTGGTAAGGAGTTTTGACCTGAACCCACTTCCATTAGATCAGGACGATGGTTTACCATTCCGTAGAGTGGTCATTTTAGCCAAATGAACTCACCGTTTGGTAGATATGGCTGAAACAAGGTTTAGAAGGTGAAAAACAGTTTAACCGGGCCTAATTAGGGTGATTAGCAGCTAGGCCCATAACCCATTTCAGGATTAGGGTTATGGGGAGGCTGGAACCAGTTAGGAAACGATCTATTTATATTTTCTCAGTCGCCTAAAACATTTCTCTAACCCTAGCCATGGCCTCCACCTTCTAAAATCATCCCAAATCACCTTATAATCACTAATTAAGCTAATCTACGTCTAATCAAGGCAAATCAACACCAAATCAGAGTTGGAGTTGCTGTATTGCATAGGAAAACGCCCCAAATCAGAGATAGTTTCATATCTAAGTTTTATTTGTGGCTAAGGTGAGTGATTTGCATTGTTTTTCACTAATTACTGCTAAGTAGGGGTGATTAGCGATAATTAGCGAAATTATGGCTGAGAAAAATCTGGATTTTTTTTTAAAATTGTGAAATATTATTTTACGCCTCTGTTAGAAATTTGGGTTAATTTTGTTAAGTTTTGCTAATCTTATCATTAGATTTTCTTAAACATGCTTTAGGGAAAAATATGGGTTTTGGGTATGTTTGATCCATTTTAACATATCAAATTGTTGTTTTGGTGTTTGTGGTTGATTGTATATGTTGCTATGACTTTATGGTATGATTTATGATTGCTTAGAACAGTTAGATTGGTCTAAAACGCCGTCGTGTGGCGTAAACATTTGCTGGAAATGTCGCAGGAAACAGTGTAGGAATGTGGACCAGATCGGATCGCCCCTCCCCACTCGTGAAGTATGCATCATGACCCGACTCAGCGTATGTGCCATGAACCAATTCGATCAGGAGCTAACAATCTAGATATCTCCAATCCGTTCGCCTCTGAAGTCCTCCGACCCGAACCGCTCGTGAGAAGGACACCACGAACCGATGCTAGGAAGGAAGGAGCCACAAACTATGTTACCACAAACCAAACCACCAGGAGATGTGGACCACGACCTGGAGCTTGACCAAGAGCGGAAGGAGACCGAACCGGAGAACAGCATGACTCATGAACCGATCCGAAGCAAGGTGAAGAGGAAATATCGAACCGATCCGCAGGAGACCAAAACCCGAGATGCAAAGGTAGTCCTAATGAGAAGTTGTGACTCAGGATCCAGATGGGAACCAACTAGTTAACCTCATGAGTTGGACTTTGCTATGGGATGTGTGCTAAGGAGTTGTCGACGTCCATAACTTTGATTCACCACCGAGGGACGAATGTTTGGCTACGGATCAGTGTAGTGGGTTAGTTATTACTCCATGGGGGCAGAGTGATCGTATCATGGCTATGAGCCAGTGCAGTGAAGCCGTCATGGCTTCATGGGGCAGAGTGGACATAGCAAGGACTAGTGGCTATGGATCAGTGCAGTGAAGTCACCATGGCTCCATGAGGCAGAGTGACCATAGCAAGGATTTGGGTGATCAAAGCGGTGGATATCGTATGCTTTATGCACTGAGTGAGAGATGCGAGGATGGTTGCTATGCTTGATTGTTTTACATCACTATGACATGCACACCCCCACCCCCATATCTTTACACCATATGTTAGTGTCACCTTAGAGTATTGTAATCTTGTTGTGCTAACTCTTTGGTTGCAGGTCCAGGTTCAGGTATGGTTTAGTATACCTGTTATTGTTCTGTTTTGCTGCTTATCGCTCATACCAGACTTTTGTCTGACCCGGAGTTTTATGTCTCTTCTTATTACTCTGGGTGCTCTTAAATGGGCAGACTAGAGATTGGTTAGGTGGAATGCACGAGTAGCTGTACCGGAGACGAGCAGGAGGCTTCTAAGTATGATATATATATATATATATATATTTATATAATCTCCCTGTGTCACTGCTGGTCACTACTTTGGTCATTAGTAGCATACCTTTCTTATTTTGCTTTGGAGACAGTTTTTAAAGTTGTAATAATGATGATGTGGAACGTATTTGAATTTTCCGGTGCTATGATGGTTTAGTTTTCAGCTTATGCACTGTCTCACCTGTTTATGTCAAAGTTATGTTATTATTATATTTTGTTCCATGTGCTGTGAGATATACTACTGGTCCCTTGCTAGTTCAAATTCCTTTCTTTCCTTTCTTTGTCGACCGTCCCGTGCTAGTCAGGCATTGGCACAACGCACTTTCATTGGAAATGTCGGCTGGTGCGGAGCGGGCCATCATAGTTTTATTATCGAGAACATAGCATGTATGAGGATTAAATCCTAATTCTTGTACATGTGTGAGAGCCATCTGGAAATCCTAAAACAAATAGAAGCATATCTTATTCCAAAGAAATGCAAAAATCCATGGTAATCTAATCCAAATCAGTTGATGATGATCCAGCGATGGCCCGGTCCTAGATCATTCCTATTTTGGGGATAAAGTGGTAGTAGTGTCAGTGTAGGCACTATCGGCTGCTTGAAGTATTCGGACACCTCTCCTTATCTGATCCGCTCTTGGAAAATGTCACACAAATGCCTCCAGCCATTTGTAGCATGACATGCCATGTCATGGAACATGCAGTGTAATAAAGAATCTCATTCCTTTTGCGTTGGCTCCCTCTTGGGAGGCTTTAGGAAAGGAAGAGTTCATCGCACGTTAAGTTATACATCCAATAATGAAGAATCGAGCTCGGTATATTTGTCGAACGTAGGCTACCTCCAGAGCTGCACATTCCTATTATTCTTCTCTGAGGCCTTTCCTTTGCACTTGTTTTTCTATAATTGGACGGTCCGCCATCCTTTGTTATGCAAACATCAGGATCATCTATCTCGATATTAATATCCTCTTGCGGCAAAAATCTATTCGCCTCAAAGTAGAATTCACCAAGGACTTTGGGCAGATCTCACTGTAAAGAGACTATGAAGTCAGTTTTATCCAAGATGTCGGGCATGACAACCATGAGTACCGTAGTCGGTTCTGGTAGATCAGCTGACGCCACTAACGCATTAAACCTGTCTAGAAATGAGTGCAGGGTCTCTCCGGACCTTTTTTGGCAGAAGTGAGACACACTAAGCTCTTCGGTCGAGATATGTGGGCCCTGGATAACTCAAAGAAGCAGGCAATCAATGCTTTCCAGCAGTTGATCGATTCAGGTTCCAGCTGCCGAAACCACATAATTGTAACATCAATTAGGAACAAGTGGAAGCACTTTGCTGTGACGTCGTCCGACGCCGATATCACTTCCATGTAGTGCATGTAACCCATCAAATTCATGGTAGGGTTGTCCTGCCATTATATGCCTCAAGATATCGCTATTTGAAATCAGACGGGTTGAGGGAATTCCTGGTTGTAACACCCCGTAATTTCGTTAACATAAAAGAGGATAAAGTAAATAATAATTAATTTAGTATTCAGAATTAAGGAAAACGGATTGTTCCATTGCGTCTGTATCAAAATTCTGGTCAAGATAGACATTTGGTTTGCGTAAAACGGACACCATATGAAGAAGCTATGAGAGTTTTAAGTTTGCATACGCGCAGAAAGAATATATATATATATATATACACATACATGAGTCAGAGAGGAGTCATAATTTTATCCAAAACATTTCAAATTCGGAAAATGAAAAGTGGCAGTAGATTTCCCGCTCTAGGGGGTCGACCCCCTAGAGGTGTATCGACACCGGGGTCGATCCCCTTTAAGGGGTGTCGACCCATGGGTTGACCTACCCACAGGGTTGTCGACACCCCTACGGCTGAGGTAGTAGTCGGTTTCAGAGGATTTTACAGCTATATATACCTGGCTATTTCTCATATTTTCTTCATTGAGAAGTCATGGTAGCCAAACTCTGTCGGTGTCTAAACTGAACCCGTTATCTTCTTCAACTATCAGTTTTGCAAATCAAATCTAGAGATTCAAGATCCATTCTTCTTATATTTTCCAATCCTAACACAATGAGTTACTAGTTACTTTTAGATTTGAATATTTAAAAGTAAATATGACACAACTATGACTTGGATTTGTTTATATGCCTAAGTTAAATCAGATCCGTTGTAAATCGTGAACATACGACATTCTGAATTGGTTAGGATTTGGATCTAAATCTCTATCTTGTTGGATCAGTTGTAACCCTTGTGTCATTCTATGATTTGTGCTAAATCCATTTTAGCTATTGATCTAATCTCTATCTTGTTAGATTTGTTATAGCTCCTATCACATGCCATGATGTGAACCTTAAACCTTAATTGTGTAGATCTACTTATAAACTATTAGATCTGAATTATGTGGTTGTTCTATAATGTAGATCATAATCCATATTTTGTTAAATCTAGTTTTACCTATTAGATCTGCATTATGTGGACACTTAAATTGTTAATCAGATCTAGTTTATCTCCTTGTGCTTATCATATTAGATCTAAACTAGTTGGACATCTAATTTGTTAATTTGATTCTAATTATGCTTATTGTGACGTCATAGTTATGTTAGAATCAATTGACAGCCACAAGTTCATTAGTTTTATGCTTATATGTCCATGTTCACCATGCTAGTTTATGTTAATGCCAAGTTATGTTAAGCAATCACTTTTGTCATATTCCTATTATTTTTCCCTTTTTTCGATTATGACTAGGCTATTATCTAGCCTAGGCATGCCGCCAATTTTATTAGTGCGCTAGTTAGGGAACAGGGGAAAAAGGGTTAATATGGACATAATTTGAATATAAACATGAGTTGGACATATAATTCAAAAGGGGGAAAAGTGGGGACATAATCACCTATTAGGACATAGGTAAGAATTGAATAAAAATGGAATGTCTAGTAATTACAATTAGGAATTGTAATTGCACTTATGACATGAGGTTAAGTTGCATTAGTGGTGGAAGTCTGCCCGAACCTGACCGGCATATCCAGAAGCCACTAATGTTGAACCTAATGTGAGAGGTCTATGTGCGCAAATACAAATCGGGCTAAGACACGAGGTTAGGCCCAACTGTGGAATAAGACTGCGCAGATCCGACACCAACATCCACAAGTTGTAGGCCTAATGTGGAACGTCTAGCCCATTATAAACCATAAATGGACATGGTAATCAATTGGATTACTTAACCAAATCAAATCCATATGGATTGTATGATTATGAACTAATGTTAGGGTTAAGTAAAATTTGTTGGATAGTGGATGGGTTAAGCAATTCTGGAGGGGCTGGGTAATATTTACATATGGACACAAAAACTTAACCCGATAAGGTTATTTAATTAAAGACAGCTAGTGGTATACATAACCGGAGGAAATAATAAAGTTATGCATTTCATGACACCTTTTAGGGTAAGCATAACTGGTATAAGGCTATGTAATTAAAGACACCTAGTGGTATACATAGTCAGTGAAAACCTAGAGTGGGATACAAGACAAAGTGGAGAGCTTGTATCATATTGTATAGGACCCATTTCAGTAAGTAATCTGGAGTAGGTATCAAATAAAGTAATTCGTACTAGGAGGAGTGGGGACACACTTACTGACTGATTGTAAGAGATCCAAACATGGAGGATGGTGTGGGCGGCGCAAACCGATTGGGCCATGTGCATGCACGAGCCGGGCAGAGGCGGATAAGACGACCGTGACACCAGTAGATATGGGATTGAGCATATCAGTGAGGGGTTGTCACTTTAGGACGTGATACATACTACTGTGGGGCCGACACAGAGTATCTACGGAGTAGGGAGCTGATCGATTAGGGTAGTGGTTAGGGTATATTTGGACATATGCCTTAAGTCTACCACCTTATAGTGAAAGGGATCATCTCATTTTGGTTATACTAGTAATAGTGCAGAGTATCCATTAGAAGCATATACACCTCATCCTGTCTACCTTGTCACACCTGCCATTTATGTAGGGATCTCTCTTATCCACTTTATATGCCTATCATGCTACTTTTATTTATTTACTTGCTAAAAGTCACTATACTCGCTAGACTTTATGTATGACCCTCTTGTTTCTCCTTCTTTCTTGCATTCCCCCAGTTCTCAGGGAGGAAACACTCATGCTTATGTCAGGACTCGGATATCATCTCGCTAGATCTGCTTTCGAAGTATGGCTCAAGTTTTTATCTCCACTATTGCTTTATCTCTTTTATTTGGGGAATTATGTTTTCTTTTAAGTATTTATGTACTCTGATGTTAAAAGACAGAAGTTATGTTGTTGTAATGGTTTTTGAGACTCATGGTATTTTGAATCACGCTGTTTGATCTGTGTTTGAAATTAAATTTAATTTTCCACTACTATCTTATTTATGTCTGTCTTGTAAAATTCTGTGTCTGTTTACCTATAACGCTTCACAAAACTTAATGCATTCCCTTTGTGAGTGACATTAACAAACGTGGGGTGTCACAATTTGTATCAGAGCTGATGGTTACCAGATTGGATAAAGTTTTTGAAAATTATTTTCAAAAACATTTTAAAAGAAAGCATTTTCAAAAAGAAAAGTCTGTTTTGAAAAACAATCCCCAAAAAGCCATATGTAATATCCTTCGGTCCTTTGTCTAAATCTATTCCTTTTTCCGTTTTTAGTATGTCTGGGGAATAAAACATTCCTAATATCCCAGAGGGTGTTACAATACCTGGATGGTTCCGTAGGTATTTGTAGGCCATGGCGCCTATCAAAGGCCAAGAAAATAATCCTCCCCAGTTGCACCAGTCATTCCTCCTCCTTCCCCTCTAAGAGTAGATAACTTCACCAAGATCTGCAAAGGCTTCTGAGCTATGGAAGGGATGCCATTCCATGAGAACGAGACATTCGTGGAAGTGCGGAATTGGCTGAAGGAGACTGAGGACTTTTTCATAATCTTTGAAGTAGAGGATAGAAGGATGGTTCAGTTGGCCGCTTTGCTACTGAAAGATGAAGCTTCATTTTGGTGGGAAGTCACCCAAACTGGACGTCCGGTAGAAACTTGGGAAGATTTTAGACAGAGGTTCGAAATGAAATTTCTCTCCCAAGCTGAGAGAAGCATGCAACTTGAGAAATTCATAGCACTCAAATAAGGAAACTTGATGGTGAAAGAGTATGTGAATAAATTCAACCAACTAGCAAGGTTCGGGTTAGAGTTGGTGGATACGCCGCACAAAAGGGCTTTATGGTTTGCTAAAGGCCTGAATGAACCTCTGCATGGCTTAGCCATGTCCCATATTCCAATGGGGGCCACCTTTGAAAAGCTTGTCGATATGGCCCTAATGAATGAGGAAGACAAGGGAGAAAAGAAGGCTGAGGAGACATCGTAAAATAGGAAAGTGTGGCCCAAGAAGGGGCAGCAGCAACAGCGGTAGAAGAAAGGAGGGAAGAATGATAAAGGCAAGGATAAGAGAAAATGTCACAATTGTGGGAAGGAAGGTCACTTGAATAAAGACTGTAAGCGAAGGAAGAACTCTTTCTACCACTGTGGAGAGGTCAGACACTTTGCTAGAGAGTGCCCGAAGAAACAGGGATCACAGGGATAAGGTCAAAGCACAAGGATTTCTAGAGGGCAGGTGCATGCTCTGACGATCAGTGCTCCTGATAGAGGTAGAAAAATTTCTGTTGAAGGTTTAATTTCTCTTTCAAACCATCCTATTAGAACACTTTTTGATTCTGGCACTTCACATTCATTTATATCAATTTTTTTGGTTGAATCTCTGCACTTAATTATTAATATGGTAGTGGATCCCGTAGTGGATTCAAACCCCATTGGTGGTTCAGCTCATTTATCTATGATTTGTTAGGGTTTGAAAATATATGTATTAGGCATCGAATTTGAATGCGATGCATATGTGCTCGGGTTTATGGGCTATGGGTTGATTCTAGGAATGGATTGGCTTACCATGTATGGTGCCATTCTGGATTGTGAGAAGAGGGTCGTTAGGCTTATGACTTGTCATGGGAGGACCCTCGAGATTTCTTGTGACCCACAAGGGTCGGTTATGCTTAGCTTCTTAGAGTCTCTTAATGCATCTATCGATGACTTGCAATCTGTTCCAGTAGTCCGAGATTATTTTGATGTTTTTGATGAGGTTCAGGGCTTACCTCCGAGGCGTGAGATCGATTTTCGTATATATTTGGTGGACAATGCAAAGCCAGTTGCATTTCCAGTGTGCCACGTGGCTTCGAGGGAAAGGAGGGAGATGAGTAAGCAAGTAGGGGAGCTACTTGAGAAAGGGTTTATTAGGCAAAACATATCTGAATGGGTTGCTCCAGTAGTATTCGAGACTAAGGCCGGTGGTTCGCTTCGTTTGTGTGTTGACTATAGAGACATGAATAAATCCACTAAGAAGAATAGGCACCCGCTTCCGAGGATTGATGATTTATTTGATCAGCTTGTTGGTGCCTCAGTATTTTCTCAGTTAGACTTAGCAATGGGGTTACATCAATTGTGGGTGGCTGAAGATAGCATAGATAAGACTGCTTTTAGAACTCCGGACAGTTTCTTTGAATGGCTAGTGATACCTTTTGGGCTGACGAATGCACCCGCCTATTTTGTCGGTCTGATGAGTAGAGTGTTTCGGGAGTTCCTAAATAAATTTGTTTTAGTCTTTATTGATGATATTTTGATCTTCTCCAAAAGAAAAGAAGTGCATGCCCAAGATTTGAGAGAAGTTTTGAAAACTCTCCGAGGCCATTAGCTTAAGGCGAAGTTCTCCAAATACCATTTTGGGAGAAAAGAGGTGAGATTCTTAGGGCATGTGGTCTCCAAAGAAGTGAGAACTGTAGATCCGGCAAAGCTGGTTACAGTGCAAGATTGGCAGATTCCTAAAAATGCAACCGAGGTAAGGAGCCTTTTGGGGTTGGCAGGTTATTATAGGAAGTTCATTAAGGACTTTGCAAAGATATCATCCCCACTCACCAGGCCAACGAAGAAGAACTTGACATTTTCGTGGGATATAGAATGTGATGTTACTTTCCAACGACTAAAGAGGGCTCTGACAATAGCCCCAGTCTTGACCTTGCCTGACGGGAGTAAGGTGCTTACCGTTTACACTGATGCGTGTGGTACAGGGCTTGGTGCGGTTCTGATGCAAGAAGGGAAAGTAGTGTGTTATGGGGGTAGACAGTTGAGAGTTCATGAGAAGAACTACCCCACCCATGATCTAGATCTAGCTGTCATAGTATTCACATTAAAGACGTGGCGTCATTATTTACTGGGGAGAAGTTCGACTTATAACCCTATTATAAATCTCTCAAGCATTTGTTCTCACAAAAAGACCTCAATTTAAGGCAATAATTGTGGATGGAGTTTCTAGCTTCTTATGATTTTGATATTGCTTATACCCCTGGCAAGAGTAATGTGGTGGCAGACGCACTAAGTAGGCAGTGGATGGCCCTGAGTCCTTTGTTTGTGGAGAGAAAGAACTTGGAGTTCATATCAGCTTTTGATCTTAAACCCTCCATCGAGATTTTGTCTGATTCGTTTGCGTCCTTGGAGATATGACCAACTCTTATGGACCAGATATTAGCTATGCAACAAGGTGACCCACAGATTTTAGACATCATGGGAAAGCTCAGAAGAGGTGATACTTCTAGTCACCTCAGTAGATATGCCATAGATGAAAAGGGGTGGTTGCGACGAGATGGAAGGCTTTATGTTCCTCAAACTAGAAGCTTGATAAAGGCAGTCCTAGAAGAAGCTCACCGTTCTAAGGTGACCATTCATCCAGGCGGTGATAAGATGTACAGAGACATGAAGAGGGTTTTATTTTGGGCTGGGAAGAAAGATGTGGCCGAATTTGTTTCCCAATGTTTAGTTTTCCAGTAAGTTAAAGCTAAGCAAAAGAAGCCCGGTGGTCTACTTCATCCTTTGGAGGTTCCTCAGTGGAAATGGGAGAGCGTCTCTATGGATTTCGTGGATGGTTTGCTTAGATCGAAGAAAGGCAACACCAATATCTAGGTTGTGGTAGGTAGACTCACTAAGAGCACTCACTTTGTTCCATTTAAGAGTAAGAGGACGGCATCATGGTTGGCAGCAGTTTATGTTCGGGAGATAGTTCGTCTTCATGGAGTACCTTCCAGCATCGTAAGCAATCGCAACCCTAGCTTTACCAGTGAATTTTAGAGGAACTTGCAAGATGCATTAGGTACACAGTTGTGTTTGAGCACCGCTTATCATCCTCAGACCGATGGACAGACGGAGAGGGTGAAAAGGAATTTTGAAGATCTTTTGAGGTTGTGCTAGACTTCGGAGGGACTTAGGAAGAGCACCTTCCTTTAGTAGAGTTTGCCTATAACAACAGCTATCAGTCCAGCATCGTCATGGCACCCTTCGAAGCATTATACGGACATCCCTGTAGATCACCAACTTGTTGGTGGGAATCTACAGAAAGATTGAGAAACATCCAAAAAGATTGACCTTATTCGATGGCGGACGAAGACAACTAAAGATAGGCAGAAGTCCTATGCAGACAAGAGAAGGACTGACATCGAATTTGAAGTGGGAGACTTAGTTTTTATCAAAGTATCACCTCTGAGGAATGTGGTTTGCTTCGGATCGGTCGGGAAGTTGGCACCTAGGTTTGTGGGACCATTTCCCATAATCGAGAGGATTGGCCAAATGGCCTATAGAGTAAAGCTCCCAGAAAATCTATCCGGTGTTCATGATTTTTTCCACGTTTCTCATCTACGGAAGTGCCTGCATGACACCGTAGTAATTTTTGTGCCGAGTGTGTTGGAAGAAGTAGAAGTGGAACGGGAGGCGACAGTCAGGCGAGTCCCTGCCCGTATTCTTGGATTAGAAGTTAAGAAGTTATGCAATAAAGAGATCAAGTTGCAAAAGGTTCAATGGAAAGATAACCCAGAAGATACGACTTGGGAGACCGAAGACAAGATTCGTGCTTCGTACCCTTTCCTTTTGAGGGTATGTTCTTAACTCCTTTTTCAAAGTTTTTTTATCAGTGCTTGTTTCTATCATTTGAGTATATCTTATCCATAGTATTTTTAAACCTTTAGATAGGAATCCTATGGAGGTAAACATAAGTTTGAAATATGTTATGTTTGATGGATGCTAGTGTTTGCCAATGGTTGCCTGTGGACGCATACACACACATTAGGCACTTGATCGGCTCAATCAGTCTCATACTACATATGAATGTATGTGCATTTTCTTCTCTTTTATGGATGGAAATGTATGAATTAGCACATGGATGTTGCATTTGGACGAATGAGTGTGCACACATATAAAGCTTATATGTTATAATAGGATTATTTGTATACATATTGGATTCATGGCACTAACATACATTGCATTCAGGAGATCAACTGAATTAGTAGACCGCCTAATTCTCACATTAGTATTGGGACATATACACACACCTTTGCATACATTCATAAAAGCTTTAGAAATCTTTAAGGATGATGTATGCTAGTGATTGATGGATGAGTAGACGGATGATGGATGGTAGGATATGCATTCTTCTCAACTTGGAGATTTCGGGGATGAAATCCTTTAAGTAGGGCGGAATGTAACACCCCGTAATTTTATTAACATAAAAGAGGATAAACTAAATAATAATTAATTTAATATTCAGAATTAAGGAAAACGGACTACACCATTGCGTCCGTATCGAAATTTTGGTCAAGATAGACATTTGGTTTGCATAAAACGGACACCGTATGAAGAAGTTATGAGAGTTTTAAGTTTGTATACGCGTAGAAAGAATATATATATATACACACACACACACATATGTATACACATAAGTCAGAGAGGAGTCAGAATTTTATCCATAACAGTTCAAATTCGAAAAATAAAAAGTGGCGGCAGATTTCTCGCTCTAGGGGGTCGACCCCCCTAAAGGGGTGTCGACACCGGGGTCAACCCCCTTTAAGGGGTGTTAACCTACGGGCCGACCCACCCACAGGGGTGTCGACACCCCTAGGTCGGAGGTGGCAGTCAGTTTCAGAGGGTTTTATAACTATATATACATAGCTATTTCTCATATTTTCTTCATTGAGAAGTAATGGTGGCCAAACTCTGCTGGTGTCTAAACTGAAACCATTATCTTCTTCAATTATCAGTTTTGGAAATTAAATCTAGAGATTCAAGATCCATTCTTCTTATATTTTCTATTCCTAACACGGTGAGTTACTAGTTACTTTTAGATTTGAATATTTAAATGTAAATATGACACGACTATGACTTGGATTTGTTCGTATGCTTAAATTAAATCGAATCCATTGTAAATCATGAACATATGACATTCTGAATTGGTTAGGATTTGGATCTAAATCTCTATCTTGTTGGATTTATTGTAACCCTTGTGGCATTCTATGATTTGTGCTAGATCCATTGTAACTATTAATCTAAATCTCTATCTTGTTAGATCTGTTATAACTCCTATCACATGCCATGATGTGAAACTTAAACAATAATTGTGTAGATCTACTTATAAACTATTAGATTTGAATTATGTGGATATTCTATGATGTAGACCTTAATCCCTATTTTAATAGATCTACTTTTACCTATTAGATCTGTATTATGTGGACACCTAAATTGTTAATCAGATCTATTTCATCACCTTGTGCTTATCATATTAGATCTAAACTAGTAAGACATCTAATTTGTTAATTTGGATCTAATTATGCTTATTGTGACATCATAGTTATGTTAGAATCAATTGACTGCCACAGGTTCATCAGTTTTATGCTTATATGTCCACCGTGTCACTATGCTAGTTTATTTTTATGCCAAGTTATGTTAAGCAATCACTTTTGTCATGTTCCTATTATTTTTCCCTTTTGTCGATTATGACTAGGCGTTATCTAGCCTAGGCATGCCGCCAATTTTACGAGTGCGCTAGTTAGGGAATGGGGGAAAAAGGCTTAATATGGACATAATTTGGATATAAATATGAGTTACACATATAATTCAAAAGGGGGGAAAGTGGGGACATAATCACCTATTAAGACATAGATAAGTATTAAATAAAAATGAAATGTCTAGTAATTACAATTATGAATTGTGATTGCATTTATGACACGAGATTAGGTTGCATTAGTGGTGGAAGTCCGCCTGGACCCGACCGGCATATCCAGCAGCCACTAATGTTGAACCTAATGTGAGAGGTCTAAGTGCGCAAATACGAATCGGTCTAAGACACGAGGTAAGGCCCAACTGTGGAATAAGACTGGTCGGACCCGACCAGCATATCCAACATCCACAAGTTGTAGGCCTAATGTGGGAGGTCAAGCCCATTATAAACCATAAATGGACATGGTAATCAGTTGGACTACTTAACCAAATCAAATCCATAGGGATTCTACGATTATGAACTAAAGTTAGGGTTAAGTAAAACTTGTTGGATAGTGGATGGGTTAAGAAATTCTGGAGGGGGTGGGTTATATTTACATATAGACCCACAAACTTAACCCGATAAGGTTATGTAATTAAAGACACATAGTGGTATACATAACCAGAGGAAATAAAAAAGTTATGTAATTAAAGACACAATTTAGGTTAAGCATAACCAGTATAGGGCTATGTAATTAAAGACACCTAGTGGTATACATAGTCAGTGAAAACGGAGTGGAGGATACAAGACAAAGGGGAGAGCATGTATCATATTGTGTGGGACCCATTTCAAAGTAGGTATCAAATAAAGTACTCCGTACTAGGCGCAGAGGGGACACGCTTACTAACTGATTGTAAGAGATCCAAATCTGGAGGATGGTGTGGGCGACACAAACCGACCAGGCCATGTGCGTGCATGAGTCGGGCAGAGGGGGATAAGATGACCGTGACACCAGTAGATATGGGGTTGTGCATATCATTGAGGGGTTGCCACTTTAGGACGTGATACATCCTACTGTGAGGCCGGCACAGAGTATCTATGGAGTAGGATGCCGATTGATTAGAGTAGTGGTTAAGTTACATTTGGACATATGCCCTAAGTCTACCACCTTATAGTGGAGGGGTTCATCTCATTTTGGTTATATTAGTTATATTGCAGAGTAGCCATTAAAAGCATATACACCTTATCCTGCCTACCTTGTCACACCTTCCATTTATGTAGGGATCTCTCTTATCAACTTTATACACCTATCTTGCTACTTTTATTTATTTACTTGCTAAAAGTCACTTGACTCGCCAGACTTTATGTTGTTTCTCCTTCTTTCTTCCGTCCATTCCCCCCCCAGGTTCTCAGGGAGGAAACACTCAGGCTTAATCAGGACTCAGATATCATCTTGCTAGAGCTGCTTTCGAAGTATGGCTCAGTATTTATCTCCACTATGGCTTTTTCTCTTTTATTTGGGGAATTATGTTTTCTTTTAAGTGTTTATGTACTCTGATGTTAAAAGACAGAAGTTATGTTGTTGTAATGGTTTTTGAGACTCATGGTATTTTGAACCACGCTATATGATCTGTGTTTGAAATAAAATTTAAATTTCCGCTGCAATCTTATTTATGTCTATCTTGTAAAATTCTGTGTCTGTTTACCTATAACGCTTCACGAAACTTAATGCATTCTTTTTGTGAGTGACATTAACGGACGTGGGTTGTCACACTAGTGTACCGTGAGAAAGGGATGCGGTTGACGTTATCTACGTCGTCTTGAGATGGGCCACCTTTTGAAAAGCGACGAATTAAGTTGGCAATTAGTTCCATCTTCAAGAAGTTGCTGCCAATTATCCAATCCAATGTTGGTGTCCCCAGCGAGTATTCCTGAAGAAGGTAAGAGCCTGTCTCGGGCATCTATGTTTGGCTCGGTGCTGCTCCGTAGACTCGGGTCGATGTGGCCGAGCAGTCCTAGGCTTGGGTCGGTATAGCTGAGTCGACGAAGGATAGCATTTCCAGTACCATGTTTTGTGTCCTCTCCATCTAGGGTTGCATTAGTGTGCGCTTGTCTAACATTCCTATTCATAGTGTCATGAGTTGCTGTGGCACGACAAAGTCCATTAATAGGAGGTTGATTACCCCCGGTTGTGTTCGTGTTGGCATTGACTGTTGGCTATGCCGAGATTCGTACAGGCCCGAGGTGGAGCCTATCCTATGGCCGATCCAGAGCCGCTGTTTCCATCCTTGCAGCATTGCATGTAACATCACATTCTAGTGAGCTTGGATCTCGTGGTCTTAAAGTATCCTGGAATCGTGCAACGAAGGAATTCATCATTTCCTCTTGTTTACGGGGAAGCTCCTATTATTTCTCCATCTGTGTCCTCAATTCTATATGCATATTGTCCATCTCTTCCCTAGTTAGATAGACAGAGGGATCTCCATGAGAGGAAGTCTCCTGGCTTGCCTCATTACCTGCGGCTTGAGCATGGGAAAATGCTTCATCCTTCTCTCGCTTTACCATCCTTAATCCAAAGATGAGCTATCCAAATCCTATGAAGTTAGAAGTCTAAGGTTCGACCCCTACCTGACACGCCAAAGAGTTGATGTCAAAACGTGGAACTCTTGACAATCAACACCCAAAGTGCGTAATCCAATCATAAATCACAGAATATTGTCACGTCACAGTCATAGAATGCAAGAAATAAAATAATCACAGTGAGCACGATAGAGTTTTTATAGTGGTTCGGCATAATTCTAGCCTACGTCCACTTATATTCATTGTTTATACTGCCAATTACAGGTTATAGTTGTTTGTTTGTAAGAAAGGAGAGAAAGAAGAGATACAACACTAAATCCTGGTGTATGTTGATGAGTTTCTGCCTCCCGGTGCCGCAACGTACCTATATGAAGAGTACCAAATGAGACGATACAGAAAAAGGTACTTTCTTTAGCCTGAAAATGTGTACTTATAGATGAGCTCTGGCTAGGGTTAGCATGCCATGTGGCAGTCATCCTTAATCATCCTTCTACCACATGTCATCCGCTTCGGTATATTAGGAGGCATAGAGTCAGGTCTTCACATGAGGAACAACCTTCCTCGAAATGTGTAGTACAGGTATCATCTGACTCGAAAAACCGAGAGTCAGAATTGGTCAGGGGTTTACCGAGTTTGCTATCATTGAAAACCGCTTCAGGGTTCGGGTCGATATGGGTCGGCTCGGCATAGCTGACTTGCGTTAGCCGACCGGAGATGTTTCAATCCGGAAGGGGTCTTGGAGAAGCCTGGGGTTCATCCAAGTTAAACTGGGTATGACGACCCGGGGTCTTTGAGCCAGAGTTAAGTGGTTTAAAGGATTGGTCGAGTCAACCCATACCGCTTCGAACTTGCATATGTAAATCCTACATGTTTGAGCTAGTTTTCCATTTCCATTGATAAATCTAAGATGTAAGATTATACCCAAGTCTTGACTAATTTGTTTTGTAGTAGTCTGATATGTGATGACCTTATCGAAAGGGTGGTGAACACTATCCAAATATGAATCTATACACAACTTTTTGGCTTATAATTTCCAAACCTTACAAAGCTACAATTTATTTATAAAGGGGATTTACAAGCACTGATTTAGATTTGTAGATCTGAAATAAGATGGAAAGGAAGAACAAAATTTAAATAAAGAATTACCTAATCGATGAACCAACCCTTCTGCATAAATCAGAATTCAATATGTCTAATTCTTGTTGATAGTTTTGTATAGTTTATATTTCAGGTTTCAGAAAAAATTGGATGATTGATAATGGCCTGAACCATGTCACTGCTGCCTCCATAGAACATGAACAAAAGACTGGGGGACTAGCCCTTTATTTATAAGCATAGAAATAACTGGAACTATCAGATCGAATTCTAGAATAATCAGTCTGTTTGTATATAATTTTTATATAACTTAACCCTAGCTGTCACTGGGTGTATCGAAAAACCAGTCGATGCAGCGATCGAGCACCATGGTCGACCAGGCAGTGAGGTGGCAGGGGAAATAATAATTACTATATAAAATTCTATTTTATTTATTTTCCATCCATTTTTTTATATCATCCATAATTTTCTCATACGGACCATATTCTTGAAGTTACAAACATGAAATTTGACTGGAATTTCGTTACAAATGCAACAGAGCATGTTTCATGGTCAAATTCCATCATTTACAAGATTTTCATTTTTTGGTTCTATTTAAATAACTAAATTAATTATCATCAAATTCCATGTTATTACATATTCTATATGATCCACACCAACATCATAAATTATTAAAAATAGGGGCTTTCCACATATTAACCCTTAGAGACAAAAGTAGGGAATCAAATAACAACTACCAAAATAAGATTTGTAACTTTGGATTTCGAATATTTTAGTAAATAAAATGGGGCTTACATGCAAATGACTTATAAAATTCCCCTTTTAGTTTTATATTACATTCCTTTAGATTCTTTGTAAACTTAGATAAAAATAAAGGAATTGAGCCACACGTGTTTTACAGCCCTCATATCCCCTAATTTTATTGTAGGGTAAAAACAAAAGATTCACATAGCATATATTTTGTTTCACCTAATTGCATTGTTATTTTTTTCTAATATAGGTTTTAAATAAATTGGAGGAATGGAAGTGAAATATGCAAGATTTACAAGAGGTTTTAAGGAAAGAACATCGAATTCCATTTGATTTACGATCCATAATAAAATCTTCCCTCTCCCCATACACACTCAAAAGATTAAAACTTTCGAATTTATAGAGTTTTAAGGAGGTTTTGTTTTGTTTTTGTACAAACCCAAAACACTTTAGGAATACACTAATCCAATACCAAACTAAGCAATGAGAAGATAAATTTTGAAGATTCCACTAACAACCTTTAAGATTGAAAGCAATAACTACTCCTATGGAATCCTTTAAGTATTTGGTTACCTTGAGAATCATATATAAGATTCCTTCCTTCTTGATTTATATATGTATATACAAGAGAAAATTGACTACTATACAAAAGTCTAATCCAAAATTAAATAAATAAAATAAAAGGATGGAGGTAGAAGAAGAAAACTAACCATAATTTAAATTAGATATAAAAAGAAAGGATGGAGGTAGAAGAAAATTGACTACTAGAGAGCTTTGCCACAAGAATTGTGATACGGAGCGAAGAGTCTAGGCTTTTATTTATAGAGGTTAAAACTAATTTAGACGGTTGGATTCTTGAAATAAGATCGGGACTGTAAATAGCATCCTTACCGTATAAATTTTCCTAAAAATCCTTGCCTTCACTAACAAAAACAAGAAAAAAGCGGTCGATATCTCCCTTAAAGCAGTCGACTGTGAGATTGACCTTTATAAATAGGGGTGGTCGATCGTCCATCGTTCCAGGGTGATGTCCTTAACCGTTGCTGGCATTTTGTTCACTTCATTGTTAATATAAATTTAATGTTAATTAATGTCTTAACTCTTATCCCATGCTTACATAAATACTCAAGTTTAAATTTAAAAATTGTGAATCTTTTCAACTTATATCAATTTAAATTTCAAACCTTATTTATTTAAATTGAAAAATTCATCTACTTGTAACATTTACGTATAGGATCTATTTTAAGCATTCTTTATTTGAAAATAGATCTGAATGCTACCACAAATGCAATGGTATAACATTCAAATTCTAAAAATATTAAATTTTCATATTTTGAACCATTATATATATTTCATTCCTTTTGTTTTCCATGTCTAATTAAGGTAGGGATTTACGAGGTGTTACGCTATTTGAGTATGAAAAGATGTAGGTAGTCGGGAAACTGGTAGTACAAATATGTCGAAATGTGAGATGCAAGCTTTTCGTCTATATTTCTATATTATTTTTGGATTTCAGTCATTATTATAATATCATAAGATTTATAATAAAAGTGATTTGATTATCATAAGGAAAAAACACATGCCATTTTTATGTGTGGTCGTGTCCAACAAGAGTTCCATTCTTTTAAAGAATTTTTAAAAGTTAAACAAGTTGGTTGTGATGTGAGTTTTTCTCACTGTAGTATTCCAGACTGATCCGGGTGTTTTTTTTTTCCTTCAAAATGTGCTCAGCTCAGATCAAGTAATTTAAAAAAAAGGATTTGCTTGGAGTTATAGGAGAGGGGCTGGGGGTAGAGACGTATTCTCGTATTTCCCATATTAATTTATTTTCGTTGTGTGTGTTGTATTTATCAGCATTGTACAAGCAAGCTATTATGACTGTATAGGCTAGTCTTATTGTGTACTCCGATGATTCATTCATGTATATACAGTTTTCTCTTTGTGCAAAGAGTATTAGTATATTATAATGTATTAAATCCACTGTGAGGTTATAATCTACTTTGATTCTGATGTGTTTGTATTCTTCTTATATTCCAACATTTATTTCTTCTTTCTCACCCTCTAGCTTCTTTTTTCTAACTTTTTGAATTTTTGATACTTGAGTATAAGCACGTGAATATAGAGAATGTATTAGTGTCAAGATTAAAACATCGAATTACCTGGTTTGTTACAAATATTATGTCATCTAGTCTTATATAAGTTTTTAGGAATCCCTACCGATAACGTAGATCGGTCATACCGACCAGAATTTTTAACTATTTCACAGGAAAACAAACACAAAATAAATCCTTTGGATATTTACTTATAGGTATATTCTTTTTTAAAATTATCATTACTATTACTATACTTATCTTTATTATTTGTTTTATATGATATTTATTATAACTCGTTATTTCACTAAATTCAACACTCACTATAATATATTTATTAAACAATCAACAAAGAAACAGTGCCTTCAGGGAAATTGTAACACCCCGTAAAATACATAAATATTAATAACAAAAAATAATAATTAAAAATAAGCAATTAAATAATAAGTCCAGAAAATGAGATTTTGCAGCTTTAGGAATTTGGCTATGAAATTCTTTTATTTGGATTTCCAGCGAAATTCCGAATCGTTTTCGTATATAATATGCTAAAAATGGTTAATGTATGAAGAAGTTATGAACAAATGAATTTGGATTGTAAAACACAGATTATATATATATATATATATATATATATAATAAATGGATAATATATATGTGTGTCCAAAATATACTCAAAATAAAGAGGGAGAATTTGAAATTTGAAATAAGGATAAGATTATTGGGACAAAGGATATTTTATATAAGGAATAAGATTAAGAAAATTAAGCAATGTATTAATTAAAGTAACACCTCATCGCCACAGTGTTCATTGGGCGTTTCAGCGACAAGGAAACCCTCATATCACCTTATGAAACCCTAGCCATTCTCTTATCCCTGCCTTCATGTTGCCTCTCTTCCATTATTAGATTCCAAAAAAAGGTTAGGATTTTCTTCTATTTCTATTAACCTTTATTCTTACCTTCTGTAACCTAATTCATAGAGGTTTTTAGAATGAACTCTGGAATTTGGTGTATATATATAAGATTCTAAAACATGTTTCTTTTATGTAACACCCCATAATTTTAACAACACTAAAAGCCGATAAATTAAAGAATAATTAATTTAATATTCAGAATTAAGGGAAAAGGACTGCGCAATTGCGTTCGTCTCGGAATTCTGGTTAAAATAGACACTTGGTTTGCGTAAAACAGACACTGCATGAAGAACTTATTAAGGTTTGAAATTTGTATACGTGCAAGAGAATTATATATATATATAATTCAAAAAAATTCAAAAATCCGTTTGAAAAACAAATTTTCGGGGGCGACAAAAATCCCGCTCAGGGTGTCGACCCTTGGTTCGACCCCTCAAGGGGGTGTCGACCCATGGGTCGATCCCATAAGGGGGGAGGTCGACCCTCCTGCAGCAGGGGAGGTAGATTAGGGTTTCGGGGTCACTTAGAAATATGTCCTCATTTCTCATGTTTTTGCACACCAAAAATAATGGAGGACTAGACGTTGTCTCTGCCCAGATTGAATCAAACCTTTTCTTGTTCAACAAATCAAGTTATTCAAGCTTATAGATATGTGATTCAACGCTAGCAATCCTTTCTCTATTTTTATAGATCCAAACACTGTGAGTTTAAGTTACTTTTAGATCTAAATAATTAAAAGTAAAACTTGATTTGGCTATAACTTGGATTTATGCCTGTGACTGCTTGAATCATATCAGATCTATTATAACTTGTGTATTTATGATATCCTAACATTACTATGACTTAAGATCTTAACCTTTATCATGACAGATTTGCCTTTGATTGTAGATCTAATTCACTATTTAGATCAGCTTATACATGTTCTATTATGTTTATGGCCAAATCAGATCTGTTATTAGTTGGACATCTAAATCACTGTTTATATCACTTCATTCCTGTCCCTATTATGTTAGAATTAGTGATGTTGTCACATGTCCATCCCATATGCTTACCTTGTTATTACGAGACTATACGTTTATGCCGTTACATGTCAACCTTGTTAGTATGATCATCTCTGTTCTATTCCCTCTATCTTTTCCCTTTTATTTTTATATAGCTAGAATACCTTTAAGCCTAGGCATGCCACTGAAATATGCAAATGCGTTAGATTGGGAACGAGGGGAAAACATTAAATTGGGGAATAACTTGTAATTGGGAATTTGGGCATAACTTGAATAAAGTGTATATTGGGGGATATAGTTTATTATGAACATAGCTTGGAAAAAGGGGCATGAAAACCTATAACGACATAAGTAAATTTGGTTAATAACGGAAAAGCCTAGGATTACAGTAATTGGAAACTGTAACCATGCCTAGACACAAGGTTAGATTACACTTGTGGTGGAAGTCTGCCCGGAACCGCCCGCCATATCCAGCAACCACAAATGTTGAATCTAATGTGAGGGGTCTAGGTGAACAAACACGAGACATGCTTACACACGAGGTTAAGCTCGACTTATGGAAGAAGTCTGCCCAGAACCGCCTGGCATATCCAGCATCCACAAGTGGTAGGATTAATATGGGATGTCTAGCATATTATAACCATAAATGGACATGGTAATAAAGTTGAATACTTAACCTAGTTGAATCCATAGGGATTGTATGAACATGTTGAACTTGAATAGGGGTTAAGTAGACTTGGTTAAAACAATGGGAGGGTTAAGTGTATCTGGGTTGGATGGGTAATATTTATATATATAGGCCCACAAACTTAACCGATTGGGGTTATGTAATTAAAGACACCGTTAGGTAAGCATAACCTGTGGAAATCCTAGTGGGGATGCAAGACAAAGGGGAGAGCTTGCATCAACTAATTTGTGGGACCCGTTTTAGTCAATAACCCATATAACGGTATCAAACGAGTACTCCGCCCTAGGTTGGAGGTAGGGCACGCTTACTAGGCTGATTGTAAGAGATCCAAATGTGGGGGATGGTGTGGGCAGCATGTACCGACCGGATCACGTGCGTGCATGGTCCGGACAGTGGAAAATAAGATGCCGTGGCACCTGTATATATGGTTGTGCATCCTAAAAAATAAGGGTTGCCATTTTAGGGAGTAATATACACTACTGTAGGGCTAGCACAGGGTATCTACGGAGTAGGGAGACGATCGATTAGGGTAGTAGTTAGGGTACACCCGGACGTATGCCTAAGCCTACCATCTTGTAGTTGTTGGGGATAATCTTGTTATAAGACACTAGTATTGGTGTAGAGAAAGAGAAATTATTAGAGAAGCGTTGTATACTCTATCATGTTATCCTGTTTACCTTGTTATACATGTCTATTTTGATGTTATCTTTCTTATCCATTTTATATGCCTGTCATGATACTTTTACTTATTTTTATGCAAAAAGTAACAGGAATCGCCAAACTTTATGTCTGACCTATTTTGTTTCCTCTTCTTCTCTTGCGTTCCCCCACCCCCCAGTTTCTCAGGGTGGGAATACTCAAGCTTGATCAGGATTCTGCTTAGCTTTGCTTGGAGCTGCTTTGATGTATTGCTCGAGGTCTTATCTTTTACACTATGGCTATGTTTTGTTTGGGGATTATGCTTCTTTACTATTGTACTATGATGTTTTAAGTACAAGACAGAAATTTTAATGATGTACTGGGTTTATGTATTTTCAGACACATGATGTTTTGAACCACGATGCTTTACGATTAATAAAAGTTTTTAATTCTGCTTTTATTTTATATCTGTCTTGTAATGTTTCTGTTTATGTTTCTGTTCACCTATAACGCTTCACGAAACTTAATGCATTCTCTTAATGAGTAGCATTAACGGACGTGGGGTGTCACACTTGGTATTAGAGCCGAAGGTTACCATATTAGATAATGGTTTTTGAAAATTATTTTCAAAAAGGTTTTAATAGAAAGCATTTTCAAAAAGAAAAGTCTGTTTTGAAAAACATATTCCCTAAAGCCATATGTAATATCTTTCGATACTTTATCTGAATCCCTTTCCATTTCTTTTCAGCATGTCTGGGGAACCTCATAGGGCGTTACGTTACTAGACTGGTTTCACAGGTATCAAGAGGCCATGACACCTGCCGGTGGTCAAACAGACGTTCCTCCCCCAGCTGCACCTGTCATTCCTCCTCCTCCTCAACGAGCAGAAAATTTCTCTAAGATCTGCAAAGACTTCCGTGCTATGGGCGGAAAGACGTTTAATGGAATTGAGACGTTTATAGAGGCAAAAAATTGACTCAAAGAAACAGAGGATCTGTTTGAAATCTTTGAGGTGGAGAATCGTAGGAAGATTCAAATAGCCACATGGCTACTGAAAGATGACGCTCTGTTCTGGTGGGAAGTGACGCAAGCAGGGCGTCCAGTGGACACTTGGGATGATTTTAAACAGAGGTTTGAAATGAAGTTTCTTTCTCAAGCTGAGAAAAGCATGCAAATGGAAAGGTTCTTAGAGCTCAAGCAAGAAGCCATGACTTTCAAAGATTATGTTAACAAATTCAACCAACTAGTGATCTTTTAGTTGGAGCTAGTGGATACTCCACATAAGAAAGCTTTGCGGTTTGCTAGAGGACAAAATGATCCCCTTCATGGCTTATCTATGTCTCATATTACAATGGGAAGGCTGATTGATATCGCATTGATGCATGAAGAAGATAAAGATGACAAGAAAGAAGTTAAGGTTGAGGAAACACAAAATAAGAAAGTATGGCCAAAGAAGGGACAACAACAGCAACAACAACAAAAGAAGGGCCTATAGAATGACAAGGACAAGGATAAGAGGAAGTTCCACAATTGTGGACATGTGGGTCATTTGATAAAGGACTACAAAAGAAGGAAGAATTCTTGCTTCAGTTGTAGAGAGGTCGGACACTTTACTAAGGAGTCCCCGTAGAAGCAAGGACAAGGTCAAAGGGTAGGAACTTCTGGAGGGCAAATGCATGCTCTCGTGATCAGTGCTCCAGGTCGAGGTAGGAAAGTTTCCATGGAAAGTTTGATTTCCATTCCCAATTACCCTATTAGAACTCTTTTTTATTCTAGCAATTCGCTTTCATTTATATCTGATTTTGTAGTTGAATCTCTGTACCTTAATACTGGTATGGTAGTGGATCCCATTGCAGTCTCAAACCCCATTAGTGGTTCGGCTCATTTGTCCATGATTTGTCGGGGTTTGAGAATATCTGTGTTAGGCGTCGAGTTTGAGTGTGACGCATATGTGATCGGTTTTATAGGCTATGGTTTGATTCTAGAGATGGAATAGCTATCCAAATATGGTGCCATTCTAGATTGTGCGAGGAGGGTTGTTAGACTTTTGACTTGCTATGGGAGGACCCTCGAGATTTCTTGTGACCCTAAGGGGTCTGTCATGCTTAGTTTCCTAGAATCTTTGGATGCATCTCTCGATGATCTGCAATCTGTACTAATAGTCCATGAGTTTTCTTATGTTTTTGAGGAGGTTTGGGGATTACCTTCGAGGTGCATGATCGATTTTCGTATATACTTGGTGGACAATGCAAAGCCAATTGCATTGCCCATGCGCCACATGGCTCCAAGGGAAAGAAGGGAGATAAGCAAGCAAGTAGGGGAGCTACTTGAAGGGTTTATTAGGCGAAGCATATCTGAATGGGGTGCTCTGGTAGTATTTGCAACTAAGGAAGATGGTTCGCTTCACTTGTTTGTGGATTATAGGGAGTTGAATAAACTCATAATGAAGAATAGGCACCCATCCCCAAGGATAGATGATTTGTTTGGCCAGCTTGTTGGTGCATCAGTATTCTCTCAATTAGACTTCGCCATGGGGTTTCATCAGTTGAGGGTGGCCGAGGACAGTATAGATAAAATCGCTTTAGGACTCCAGATGGTTTCTTTGAATGGCTCGTTATGCCTTTTGGATTGACGAATGCACCCGCCTATTTTGTTGATCTGATGAGTAAGGTATTTCGGGGGTTTCTAAATAAGTTCGTCATGATCTTTGTTGAGGATATCTTGATCTTCTCAAAGATTGAGGAAGAGCATGCCCAACACTTAAGAGAAATTTTGAAAACTCTCCATGTGCATCAGCTTAAGGAAAAGTTCTGCAAATGCCATTTTTAGATAAAAGAGGTGAGATTCCTTGTGCATATGGTTTCTAAAGATGGGATAGCAGTAGATTCCGCAAAGGTAGTTGCAGTTCAAGATTGGCAAATTCCGAAGAATGCAACAGAGGTGAGAAGTTTTCTTGGATTGACAGGCTATTATAGGAAGTTCATTAAGGACTTCGCGAAAATATCACCCCTACTCACTAGGCTGACAAAGAAGAATCTGACGTTTTCATGGGATATAGATTGTGATGTTGCTTTCCAACAATTGAAGAGGGCTTTGACAATAGCCCTAGTCATGACCTTGCTCGATGGGAATAAAGCGTTCACATTTTACACTAATGTATGTGGTACATGGCTTGATGCGGTTCTGATGCAAGAAGGAAGGGTAGTATGATATGGGGGTAGACAGATAAGGGTTCATGAGAAGAACTACCCTACCCATGACTTAAAGGTAGCTGCCATAGTATTCGCGCTTAAGAACTGACATCATTATTTGCTTGGAGAGAAATTCAAGTTGTACACTGATCACAAATGTCTCAAGTACTTGTTCTCTCAGAAGGATCTTAATTTAAGGCAACAAAGGTGGATGAAGTTCCAAGCTTTTTATGATTTCGAGATTGCTTATACCCCTGCCAAGGGTAATGTGGTGGCAGACGCGCTAAGTAGGCAGGGGATGGTCTTAAGTCCTCTGTTTGTGGAAAGGAAAAGCTTAGAGTTTATGTCAGCTTTTGATTTTAGACCCTCCATCGAGTGGTTGTCTGGCTTATTTGCATCATTGGAAGTGCGACCTACTCTTATGGATTAGATAGGAGCTTTGCAGCGAGAGGATCCATAGATTTTAGACATCTTGGATAGACTCAAGAAAGGGGAGATTTCTAGTCACCTCAGTAGATATTCCATTGACGATAAAGGTTAATTATGACGAGATGGGAGGCTTTGTGTTCCCCAAACTGGGAGTTTGTTAAAGACAGTCCTAGAAGAAGCCCGTCATTCTAAGATGACTATTCACCCAGGTGGCGATAAGATGTATAGGGATTTTAAAAGGGTTTTATTTTTGGATCGGATGAAGAAGGATGTGGCAGAGTTTGTTTCTCAATGTTTGGTTTGTCAGCATGTTAAAGCTGAGCAAAAGAAGCCCGATGGTTTATTTCATCCTTTGGAGGTTCCGCAGTGGAAGTGGGAGAGCTTCTCTATGAATTTCATAGATGGTTTGCCTAGGTCGAAGAAAGGCAACACCAATATTTGGGTTGTAGTAGACAGACTTACTAAGAGAGCTCATTTCATTTCAGTCAAGAGTAAGAGGACGACATCATGGTTGGCAGCAGTTTATGTTCGTGAGATAGCCCGTCTTCGTGGAGTAACTTCCAACATCGTAAGTGATCGTGACCCCATTTTCACCAGTAAATTTTGTAAGAGCTTGCAAGAAACACTAGGTACACAATTGTGTTTGAGCACTGCTTATCATCCTCAGACCGATGGACAGAGGGAAAGGGTGAACAGATTTCTTGAGGATCTTTTAAGGCTGTGTATCCTAGACTTCAGAGGGACTTGGGAAGAGCACCTTCCTTTAGTAGAGTATGCCTACAACAACAGTTATCAAGCTAGTATTGGCATGGCACCCTTCAAAGCATTGTACGGACGACCTTGTAGATCACCAACTTGTTGGTGGGAGACTACATAAAGACTACTACTTGTACCAGATATGGTTAGAGAAACGTCCAAGAAGATTGACCTTATTAGACGGCGAATGAAGACCGCGCAAGATGGATAGAAATCCTACGCAGAAAAGAGAAGAACCGTTATTGAATTTGAAGTAGGAGACATGATTTTTTTTATGGTGTCACCTTTGAGGAATGTGGTTCGCTTCAGATCTGTAGGGAAATTGGCGCCAAGGTTCGTAGGGCTATTTCCCATAATAGAAAGGATTAGACAAATAGCCTATAGAGTAAAGCTACTCGAGAGACTATTCGGCGTTCATGATGTTTTCCATGTTTCTCATTTGTGGAGTGCTTGCATGATACCATTGAAGTAGTTGAGCCGAGTATATTGGAGGAAGTACAGGTAAAACTGGAGGCGACAATCAGACGAGTCTCTACCCATATTCTTGGATCAGAAGTTAAGAAGCTACGCAATAAAGAGGTCAAGTTGTTGAAGGCTCAGTAGGGAGACAACCCAGGGGATGCGACTTGGGAGACCGAAGATAAGATTCTTGCTTCGTACCCTTTTCTTTTCGAGGGTACGTTCTTAACTTCCTTTCCAAAGCTTTTATTTATGCTTGTTTCTATCATTTAAAGTATATCCTATCAATCGAATCTTCGACCATTAGGTAGAAATCCCATAGATGTAAACTTGTGTTTCAGACATGTTATGATTGATGGATGCGAGTGGATGCAAGTGGTTGCTAATGGTTGCTCGTGGATGCATACACACACACATTAGGCACTAGATCGGCTCAATCACTCTCATACTGCATATGGATATGTTTGCATTTTTCTTCTTTTACAGATTAAAGTGAGTGTATCATCATATGGATGTTGCATTTGGATGGGTGAGTGTGCACACATATAGAACTTACAAGTTATAATAATCCAAGGTCGACCGAACAGTAGACCGCCTGACCTTTGCATTAGTATTGGGACATATACACACACCTTCACATATGTTCATATAAGCATTAGAAGACTTTAAGGACAATGGATGCCTGTGATTGGTGGATGAGAAGATGGGTGATGGATGGTAGGATAAACATTCTTCTTAACTTGGAGATTTCGGGGATGAAATCCTTTGAGTAGGGGAGAATGTAACACCCCATAATTTTAACAACACTAAAAGACAATAAACCAAAGAATAATTAATTTAATATTCAGAACTAAGGGAAACAGACTGCTCCATTGCGTTCATCTTGGAATTCTAGTCAAAATAGATACCTGATTTGCGTAAAACGGACAACGTATGAAGAAGTTATTAAGGTTTAAATTTTGTATATGCCCGAGAGAATTGTGTGTGTATATATATATATATATTTATTTAATTCAGAAAATCAAAAATCCATTCAAAAATCAAATTTCCGTAGGCGGCAAAAATCCCGCTCAGGGATGTCAACCCTTGGGTAAACCCCTCAAGGGAGTGTCGACCCATGGGTCGGCCCCATAAGGGGGGTTCGACCCCCCCCCCCTCGCAGCAGAGGAGGCAGATTAGGGTTTCGGGGTCACTTATAAATATGGCCTCATTTCTCATGTTTTTGCACATCAAAAAAAATGGACGACTAGATGCTGTCTCTGCCCAAATTGAATCAAACCTTTTCTTTTTCAACAAATCAAGTTATTCAAACTTATAGATCTATGATTCAATGGTAGCAATCCTTTCTCTATTTTTCTAGATCCAAAAACAGTGAGTATAAGTTACTTTTAGATCTAAATAATTAAAAGTAAAACTTGATATGACTATAACTTGGATCTATGCCTGTGACTGCTTGAATCATACCAGATCTGTTATAACTTGTGTATCTATGATATCCTGACATGACTATGACTTAAGAAGCTGCCTTTGATTGTAGATCTAATTCACTATTTAGATCACCTTATACATGTTTTATTATGTTTATCGCCAAATCCGACTTGTTATTAGTTGGACATCTAAATCATTGTTTAGATCACCTCATGCCTGTCCCTAATACGTTAGAATTAGTGCTGTTGTAACATTTTCATCCTATATGCTTATATTGTCATTACGCCACTATATGTTTATGCCATTACATGTCAACCTTGTTAGTATGATCATCCCTGTTCTATTCTCTCTATCTTTTCCCTTTTATTTTTATATGGCTAGGCTACCTTCGAGCCGAGGTATGCCGCTGAAATATGAAAATGCATTAGATTGGGAACGAGGGGAAAACATTGAATTGTGGCATAACTTGTAATTGGGAATTTAGGCATAACTTGAATAAAGTGTATGTTGGGGCATATAGTTTATTATGAACATAACTTGGAAAAATGGGCATGAAAACCTATAACGACATAGGTAAATTTTGCTAATAATGGAAATGCCTAGGATTACAGTATTTAGAAACTATAACCACGCCTAGACACGAGGTTAGATTACACTTGTGGTGGAAGTCTGCTCGGAACCGCCCGGCATGTCCAACAACCATAAGTAGCGAATCTAATGTAAGGGGTCTAGGTGCACAAACACGAGATGTGCTAAGACATGAGGTTAAGCTCAACTTGTGGAAGAAGTCTGCCCAGAACCGCCCGACATGTCCAGCATCCATAAGTGTTAGGCTTAATGTGGGAGGTCTAACACATTATAACCATGAATGGACATGGTAATAAAGTTGAATACTTAACCCAGTTGAATCCATAGGGATTGTATGAACATGTTAAACTTGAATAGGGGCTAAATAAACTTGGTTGAAACAGTGGGAGGGTTTAGTATATCTGGCTTGGGTGGGTAATATTTATATATATAGGCCCACAAACTTAACCGGTTGGGGTTATTTAATTAAAGACACCATTAGGTAAGCATAACCTATGGAAATCCTAGTGGGGATGCAAGACAAAGGGGAGAGCTTGCATCATCTTGTGTATGGGACCCGTTTCAGTCAATAACACATATAAGGGTATCAAATGAGTACTCTGCCCTAGGCCGGAGTCGGGGCACGCTTACTAGGCTAATTATAAGAGATCCAAACATGGGGGACGGTGTGGGCAGCGCGTACCGACGGGGTCATGTGCGTGCATGGTCCGGACAGAGGAAAATAAGACGCCGTGGCACCTGTGTATATGGTTATGCATCCTAAAAAATAAGGGTTGCCATTTTAGGGAGTGATATACCCTAACGTAGGGCCAGCATAGGGTATCTACAGAGTAGGGAGCCGAACGATTAGGGTAGCAGATAGGGTACATCCGGATGTATGCCTAAGTCTACTATCTTGTAGTTATTGGGGATCATCTTGTTATGAGGCACTAGTATTGGTGCAGAGAAAGAGAAATCATTAGAGAAGCATAGTATACTCTATCATGTTATCCTATTTACCTTGTCATACCTGCGTATTTTGATGTTATCTTTCTTATCCATTTTATATGCCGGTCATGATACTTTTACTTATTTTTATGCAAAAAGTAACTTGACTTGCCAAACTTTATGTCTGACCTATTTTGTTTCCTTTTCTTCTCTTCCGTTCCCCCCTCCCCCAGGTTCTCAGGGTGGGAATACTCAAGTTTGATCAGGATTCTGCTTAGCTTTGCTTGGAGCTGCTTTGATGTATTGCTCGAGCTCTTATCTTTTACACTATAGCTATGTTTTGTTTGGGGATTATGCTTCTTTACTATTTTACTTTGATGTTTTAAGTACAAGACAGAAATTTTAATGATGTACTGGGTTTATGTATTTTCAGACGTATGATGTTATGAACCATGATACTTTGTGATTAATAAAAGTTTTCAATTCTGCTGCTATTTTATATATGTCATGTAATATTTCCGTTTCTATTTACCTATAACGCTTCACGAAGCTTAATGCATTCTCTTAATGAGTGACATTAATGGACGTGGGGTGTCACTTTGTGCGTGCATATATATATATATATATATATATATATATATATATATATATATATATATGTGTGTGTGTGTGTGTGTGTGTGTGTGTGTTGTGTGTGTGTGTGTATTAGGAGGATTATTAGAGCACGTTTGCTGCAAAGATTGAGCATAGATCTAGATATACTACAGGAATCCTACTTATTCTCCCTAGATCTGCGAGTGGAATGTTGTGTACTTAGGCATATTCGTATTTTTATTAGACCATAATGTTGATAGATATGGCTAAGAGGATTGGAAATTGATAACATCAATACCAAAAACCCCAGATCCTCTATTTATATTTGCGGATGAATTGTCATGTTATTTGGGTTTTGTGGACTTTTGATTTTAATATTGGATTAAGAATGAAAGGCATGTTGTTCTTATTTATACTTTGTGTAATCCACCTTTATTAAACATTTGATCATAACCTAAAAGGGTTTAAATTTATTATTCAATGATTTGATTAGGTTTGGATTTTATTTTGAATCCTAACATATATTGATACTTGAAATATATCAAATGTAAATGTTTTTATGTGCCTAACACCAAAAAGGGTGAATTAGACAAACTTAGACATATAAGCATACATGTAAATTTTATATGTGTATGCTATACTCTATTCTTAATCAAGTATTTAGATCACTCCAACAAGCCTATGATTCAAGTTGAAATTTTCATGTATATTTTCCATTCACTACAATCTGTTATTTTGTTATTATGACATCATGCCTGTAACACCCCACCTCCGCCAATGCCACTCTTGCAAGCGCACTAGCTTTGGAGGGGCGTTAAACGAGGTAAACATGCATGCAGATATCACAAGACAGAACATATAAGTAAAACAGAGTAAGTAAAGCAGCGGATAAAACTAGTATTTCAAAACCATAGTCAAGTTACATCAAAGTACTGAGTCATTATTTTCCACAAAACAAAGTCTAGAAAAACATAAACTGAAAACTGGAAATAACATAAAGTAAATTATCCCCAAAGTAGAATAAGGCCATAGCATGCTCAAGTCCAAACCGTACATGAGCTATCCAGAAAAGCAACCAAAGATCCAAGCTAGGTACTAGTGTTCCCACCCTGTAAACCAGGGGGGAACGGAAGAAAAGAGGCAAAAGAAAACGGGTCAGTTAAAAAGACTGGTAAGTCCAACCTACTATTAGTATAAAAAATAGTAAAGTTAACTGGACATGTAAAACAGAGATGAAACATAGGATGATAACTGGCATGGTGAGAAGTTAACAAGATAGATCAAGTGTGGCATCGCATATACAAGGTTAGGTTGCACCAAGTGTGTACTAGTATTCCAATCCATGTCAATTATAAACAAGAAATGATCCCTTAGCCCAAAGCTGGCCCAATATCATGAGGTGACCTAAATCAAGGTCCAACTACTCGGTCTAGTCGATCGGCTCCCTATAAGCCTAACTCGTTGTGTATCGGTGTCATACGGCTTAATCGTGGAATGTAGTTAACTGTGCAAGGTCCACCCCAGGGTGTATCCAGCTCTAAGGTGTAAACCACCGACACAATTCAAGCACGCACAGTCTAAACCTATTGGTACCCATGTTCAACTCCGAACTTAATGTGCACGACCATGGTCCGCCTGAACAACCAGTGCACCCTTCAGCCGTCTCTTTTGGTCTCTTACAATCAGTCCAGTAATCGTGCCCCACCCTAGCCTAGTCCAGGGTACCCATGATAATTCCAAGTTGGTTACTGCTGAAAAGGACCACGTAACTAGGATTTCAAGCGGGTTAAGTGTGGTTAACCCCATCCTAACCATGTATTGATTTGGTCAAGTGTATTCAAGCAGTTCATGACTTAACCCTATCAACACATCGGGTTTAATTGGTTAAGTATTCAAGTAATCCATGTCTTAACCCTACCAATCCATCGTGTTTAATTGGTTAAGTATATTCAAGTAGTCCATGACTTAACCCTACCAATCCATCGTGTTTAATTGGTTAAGTATTCAAGTAGTCCATGACATAACCCTACCAATCCATTGTGTTTAATTGGTTAAGTATATTCAAGTAGTCCATGACTTAACCCTACCAATCCATCGTGTTTAATTGGTTAAGTATTCTAGTAGTCCGTGACTTAACCCTACCATGTGGAATTAATTAACTTAATGCACCCCAACCTCTCACATTGGACTTTGTTGTGGTTACTAGTTAAGCCGAGCGTGTCTGGGTAGCTTTACACCACAACCTAGTCTAACCTCGGGTTTTAAGTGTGATATGACCAACTACTCACATTGGGTCCTATTGTTTGTAGCCACTAGTTAAGCCGGTCGGTTCCGGGTAGATTTATGCTACAAACTCAACCCAACCTCGAGTTGGCCACTTTCATGTTTTTTACATGTCATGTCCACTTTCGTGTTTTCAAGCATAAACACATGTCAAACTTTCATGTCATATTTTCAAGTCATGTTTTCGTGTTATTTAAGTTTGCCCAACTACCCATAACGTATTCCCATCACACGTAAATTCGCATCAACGCAAATATATCAAAGAGGGAACATAACAATACGACAAGGTGGGCATAAGGTGGCAAAGTCTATCACAAGTCAAACATGGTGATATTTGAGGCCAAAAAGGGGTTCAACATACTAGCATATGGCCTCAACATGTATGATAGCATAAAAGGTGACTTGGCCTCAAACCTATCAAATAGCATAAGGGTGATTTGGCCACTAGCATGCATAATAGCATAAGGGTGATTTGGCCACAAGCATGCATAATAGCATAAGAGTGATTTGGCCACAAGCATGCATAATATCATTAGGGTGATTTGGCCACAAGCATATTAAGGAACATGAGGGGTTAAGGTTTAGCCACAAGTTAAACATGGTGGCATATGAGGCAAATGTGTTCATAAACTTGCATATTACATTATAAGCCTCAAAACATGCATGATATCAAATTTAGCATAATAGGTGAAACATGGCCATAAATGACATAGGATGATAGCTAGTGATTCGCATATAACATCATATGCAAGATAACATAAGGGTTATGAGAGTTTCTATGTTGCTTTATGCAACATTTCAAATCAAAGCTCATAGCTTTCTATGCACAAAGTCAAGGTGATAGCTTTACAAACATGCATAGAATAAATCTATGCATAACATGATAGAATCAAAGCTCATAGCTTTCTATGCACAAAGTCAAGGTGATAGCTTTACAAACATGCATAGAATAAATCTATGAATAACATGATAGAATCAAAGCACAAATCATACTTAGGCCCAAACTCAAACTTGCAACATGTCATATTTAACTTCATAGTTAGAATCTAAGAGTAGAATAGGGCTTACAATGCTATGAAGACCTATGAGATAAAATAAGATTGAGACGAAGCCACTAGCAACTCTAAAAAACCCCAATCGCATATAAGCTCCAAGTTGTTTTGAGAAACAATAAGCTCCTTTGATTTGTATGAAGAAAGATCCTTGTTTTGATGAAGAAAGGTGGCTCTTTTACTAGCTTAGGACACTCAAACTTTCATGAAGAGGATGGAGGCCATGATATGAAGATGAAGGCCATGATCAAGAAACATTTTGGCATAGTTTAGTTGTAGGAATGATTAATGGGGGTTTAGGCTAGGTCTTAGGGTCTTTTTATAGAAGATTAGGTTAGTTTAGGCCATAGGATTAACCCTAGTTCAGATCTGAGCCATTAAAATCCGTCACAAGCCTCCAAATATGTCTTGAGGAACAAGTCAGGTGCCCCCGGGCCAAACTGGCCGACCACCCAATTCGACAGGGGTGTCGACTGGGCAGTCGACACAGCCTGGGGTGTGTCGACTCCCAAGTCGACTCCCCAGTCGACTTGGGGAGTGGCGGGATCTTTTCCCGCCTACCCTGCCCAGATGAGTTTGAAATCTGTTTTTAAACTTGAATTTTTTGAAAACTTCTATGGGCCATAACTGGGTCATACGGACTCCGATTTTCGAAAACTCGGACTCTATTTCGCGTATTTTTCCGAGACGAACGCAATGGAACATCCCATTTCCCCTGATTCAGATTTTATCATTTAATTCTGCCTTGATTTATGTTATAACTTGTTATTAAAAATACGGGTTGTTACATCCTCCCCACCTTAAAGGATTTCGTCCCCGAAATCTCTAAGTTAGGAAGAACGTATCCTACCATCCATCATCCATCTACTCAAAACATCATCCACGTGCAGTCAATATCCTTAACAAATTCTAAATGATGTATGATTATATGCAAAGGTGTGTGTATATGTACTTATCTAATGCGAAAATCAGGCGGTTACTGATTCAGTAAACCTCCTTAATGCAAAGTATGTTAGTGGAATGCGTCCATATGTATGCAAATTCCTAACATAATTTATAATCTCTATATGAGTGCACATAACATTCATCCATATGCAATATCCACGTGATATCACAACAAGTTTCATCCATGAATAAGTATAAACACTCATGTATATGCAATATGCAAGTGTGTGAGCCGATCTTAGTGCCTAAGGTGTATCATGCATCCACGAGTATCCACTTGCAAACACTTGCAACCACTTGCAAACATCAAGCATAACATGTTTCAAATACATGTTTCATCCAAAGGGTTTCTACCTAAGGTTCTCATGACAAGGTTAACGAGATAACAAGATAAACATGGATAGTGAAAGAAAGATATGCTGGCTAGGAAAAGAGATCGAGAATGTACCCTAAAAAAGAAATGGGTGAAGCGCGCGCATCTTCTCCTCGGTTTCCCAAGTTGCGTCCTTTTCGGCTTCACTCCATTGAACCTTTACTAACTTGACTTCTCGATTCCTTAGCTTCTTTATCTCCATTCCCAAGATACGAATCAAAGCTCGCCTCAAGGTTACCTCTTTCTATACCTCCGTGTCTTCAAGAATACTTGGTTCAACTACCTTGGCTGACTCATGTAGGCACTTTCGGAGATGCGAGACATGAAAAACATTGTGAACTCCGGCCAGCTTCTCGGGCAATTCCACCTTATAAGCCATCTTCCCAATCCTCTCTATGATAGGGAAGGGTCCTACGAACCTTGGTGCCAGCTTCCCAACTGCTCCAAAACGAACCACATTTCGCAAAGGAGAATCCTCCATGAAAACTAAATCTCCAACTTTGAATTCCAAATTTGTCCTTCGCTTGTCAGCATAGGATTGTCTATCTTGGGCCGTTTTCATCCATCTTCGAATCAACTCTACCTTCTCGGATGTGCCCCATATCATGTCGGGCCCGAGTATAAGCTCAGCCATCGTCTCCCACCAACATGTTGGTGACTTGCTCGGCCTTCCATACAAAGCTTCGAATGGTGTCATTCCTATGCTTGCTTGATAGCTGTTATTATAAGCAAACTCTACAAGAGGAAGGTGATCTTCCCAAGTATCACCAAAGTCAAGAATGCATAGCCTCAACAGATCTTCTAGTACTCTATTCACCCTCTCGGTTTGGCCATCCGTCTGGGGGTGATAGGCTGTACTTAGATTCAATCGCATACCCATCGCTTCTTGCAAACTATTCTAGAACTGGATGGTGAAGATTGGGTCACAACTGCTAACTATGCTGGAAGGAACTCCATGCAATCGCACTATTTCTCGAAGATAAACAAATGCTAAACCTGATACAGTCCTCTTGTTCTTTACTGGAAGGAAATGGGTGCTCTTCGTAAGTCTATCAACTATGACCCATATCCCATAAAGCCCAAATAGTTTGGTCATCTTAATGGACATCTTCACCCCAACTATAAATCAGAAACAGGCGAGTCATACTCCTTATGGGGTTTGCAACAGAACTAAGATTGAGAATAGGACCGAGAGGATATACTTAAAAGATAGCATGCGAGTAAGCTCTACAGAATAGTAGGGGTTAAGGACATACTCTTAAAAAGAGATATAATGCGCGTATCTAGTCTTCAATCTTCTAAGTCGCATTTTCTTGTGCTCAATCCCATCGTGCCTTGACCGTCTTTTAACTTCACAATTTCGTAGCTCTTAATTCTTATTTCCAAAATATGAGTTAGAACTCATTTCACCGTTGCCTCTCGTTCCACTTCCACTTATTCTTTTACTAAAATACTTGGCTTAAACATAACTGTGTGCTCATGGTTTCATGCAAGCTTTCCAAAATTCGTTAGTGAATCCTGGATCTCGTTTACATACCATACGGTACTCTACGCAGAAGAACTATCTCTTGAGAACAAATGCCACTCTACGTTGCCAAATGTTCTTACTAGGGTGATTTCTATAACCCATGCTTAAGCGGAATGGACTATCCGCCTTAGTGGCGAACGCTACTCGATTGGATTACAAATTTCCAAAAAGTGCCAAGGGATTCTAGATAACTAATCAGGTCAGAACCCTAAAGATCACACGAGATTTCGAGGGTATTACCGAGGCGATTCATGAGCCTCGCAACCCTATGTTCAAAGTCAAGAATGGCTCCATAACCGGACAACCCATCCACGCCCACAATCAACCCGTGTCCCATAAACTCGAGAACATAAGCATTACACATGAATTCTACGCTCAAGATAGAGATTTTCAAATCCATACAAATCGCTGATAGATGGGCGGAACCCCTAATTGGATTTGAAATACTAACGGGATTTTCAACTAGACTAGTACTTAGGTGCAAACTTTCAATAAGATCAGAAATAAAACTATGCGATGCGCCAGAATCAAGTAAGGTATGAACAGGGAAATCAGAAATGTAAACATGACTTTCTATAGAAACACTACCTCGAATCAAAAGCTGGAAGAGCGAGGGGAGCCTGCAACTGCCCTCCAGAGGGTCCTGCTTGCTGAATTTGTCTTTTCCCTTGTCCTCGCTTTTTCGGGCAATCCTTACTATAGTGTCCAGACTCTCCACAATGAAAGCATTTGTCCAACTTCCTCTTCTTCTTCCTACAGTCTTTGGCTATGTGCCCAGTAATCCCACAGAAGTTGCACTTCCTCCTTTCTCTTGACTTATTGTCCTTGCTGTTGTTGTTCTTGCCTCCTTTTCCGGAATCTACCTTCTCGCCTTGAGACTCATTTGCCTTGACCTCCTTCTTGCCACACTTATCTTCCTCTTGAAGCAGGGCCATATTCACCAAACTCTCGAAGGTCACCCCCATGGGTATATGAGACAAGGCTAAACCGCGCAATGGCTCATTCAATCCTAGAGCAAAGCATAGGGCCTTTTTCTGAGCTGTGTTAACCAAGTCTAGACCGAACCGAGCAAGTTGATTAAACGTATCCACGTATTCCCTAACTGTCATGTCCCCTTGCTTTAGAGATAGGAACCTCTCCATCCGAAGGTTCTCTTCTGTCGATGATAGAAACCTCAATCTGAACCTTCTCCTAAAGTCATCCCAAGTCTGAATTGGTCTAGTAGTGGTGGTGACTACCCACCAATATGCAGCTTCCTCTTTCAATAACCATACTGCTAACAGAACTTTCCTACTGTCTTCTATATCAAATATAGCAAAGAGGTCTTCAGTTTCCTTCAACCAGTTTCTTGCCTCAACAAAAGTCTCTGTCCCAACAAAATTCTTGCCACCCATCGCCTTAAAGTCCTTACAAATCTTCGCGAAATCTGTTTGCGGATGCTGAGGAGGAGGAGGAGGAACCTCAGCTACGGAAGGAGGAGGAATGTTAGCCACGGGGGAAGGAGGAGGAATGTTTGCGGGGCCGGCTTCATTCGCCCTTGCCTCCATGTACTTCTAAACCAAATAGGTACTGGTACGCCCTCCAGAATGGCAAAATTATTGGCCATGCTGAAATGAAGAAAAAGATAGAGTGCTAATGGCTTTTGGGGAATAGCCTTTCAAAATAAACTAGACTTTTCTTGGAAAATATTTAATTGGTTATGAAAATAGTTTTTCGAAAGGTAAGTTTTAAAAAACCTTTTGCTCAAATCTTGTAAACCTTATGCTCTGATACCAAATGTAACACCCCACCTCCGCCAATGCCACTCTTGCAAGCGCACTAGCTTTGGAGGGGCGTTAAACAAGGTAAACATGCATGCAGATATCACAAGACAGAACATATAAGTAAAACAAAGTAAGTAAAGCAGCAGATAAAACTAGTATTTCAAAACCATAGTCAAGTTACATCAAAGTACTGAGTCGTTATTTTCCACAAAACAAAGTCTAGAAAAACATAAACTGAAAACTGGAAATAACATAAAGTAAACTATCCCCAAAGTAGAATAAGGCCATAGCATGCTCAAGTCCAAACCGTACATGAGCTATCCAGAAAAGCAGCTAAAGATCCAAGCTAGGTACTAGTGTTCCCACCCTGTAAACCTGGGGGGAGGGGGGGACGGAAGAAAAGAGGCGAAAGAAAACGGGTCAGTCAAAAAGACTAGTAAGTCCTACCTACTATTAGTATAAAAACTAGTAAAGTTAACTGGAAATGTAAAACAGAGATGAAACATAGGATGATAACTGGCATGGTGAGAAGTTAACAAGATAGATCAAGTGTGGCATCGCATATACAAGGTTAGGTTGCACCAAGTGTGTACTAGTATTCCAATCCATGTCAAGTATAAACAAGAAATGATCCCTTGGCCCAAAGGTAGCCCAATATCATGAGGTGACCTAAATCAAGGTCCAACTACTCGGTCTAGTCGATCGACTCCCTATAAGCCTAACTCGTTGTGTATCGGTGTCATACGGCTTAATCGTGGAATGTAGTTAACTGTGCAAGGTCCACCCCAGGGTGTATCCAGCCCTAAGGTGTAAACCACCGACGCAATTCAAGAACACACAGTCTAAACCTACTGGTGCCCATGTTCAACTCCGGACTTAATGTGCATGACCATGGTCCGCCTGAACAACCGGTGAACCCTTCAGCCGTCTCTTTTGGTCTCTTACAATCAGTCCAGTAATCGTGCCCCACCCGAGCCTAGTCCAGGGTACCCATGATACTTTCAAGTTGGTTACTGCTGAAAAGGACCACGTAACTAGGATTTCAAGCGGGTTAAGTGTGGTTAACCCTATCCTAACCATGTATTGAGTTGGTCAAATGTATTCAAGCAGTTCATGACTTAACCCTATCAATACATCGGGTTTAATTGGTTAAGTATTCAAGTAATCCATGTCTTAACCCTACCAATCCATCGTGTTTAATTGGTTAAGTATATTCAAGTAGTCCATGACTTAACCCTACCAATCCATCATGTTTAAGTGGTTAAGTATTCAAGTATCCATGATTTAACCCTACCAATCCATCGTGTTTAATTGGTTAAGTATATTCAAGTAGTCCATGACTTAACCCTACCAATCCATCGTGTTTAATTGGTTAAGTATTCAAGTAGTCCATGACTTAACCCTACTATGTGGCATTAATTAACTTAATGCACCCCAACCTCTCACATTAGACTTTGTTGTGGTTACTAGTTAAGCCGGGCGGGTCCGGGTAGATTTATGCTACAAACTCAACCCAACCTCGAGTTGGCCACTTTCATGTTTTCTACATGTCATGTCCACGTTCGTGTTTTCAAGCATAAACACGTGTCAAACTTTCATGTCATATTTTCAAGTCATGTTTTCATGTTATTTAAGTTTGCCCAACTACCCATAACGTATTCCCATCGCACGTAAATTCGCATCAACGCAAATAGATCAAAGAGGGAACATAACAATATGACAAGGTGGGCATAAGGTGGAAAAGTCTATCACAAGTCAAACATGGTGATATTTGAGGCCAAAAAGGGGTTCAACATACTAGCATATGGCCTCAACATGTATGATAGCATAAAAGGTGACTTGGCCCCAAACCTATCAAATAGCATAAGGGTGATTTGGCCACTAGCATGCATAATAGCATAAGGGTGATTTGGCCACAAGCATGCATAATAGCATAAGAGTGATTTGGCCACAAGCATGCATAATATCATTAGGGTGATTTGGCCACAAGCATATTAAGGAACATTAGGGGTTAAGGTTTGGCCACAAGTTAAACATGGTGGCATATGAGGCAAATGTGTTCATAAACTTGCATATTACATTATAAGCCTCAAAACATGCATGATATCAACTTTAGCATAATAGGTGAAACATGGCCATAAATGACATAGGATGATAGCTAGTGATACACATATAACATCATATGCAAGATAACATTAGGGTTATGAGAGTTTCTATGTTGCTTTATGCAACATTTCAAATCAAAGCTCATAGCTTTCTATGCACAAAGTCAAGGTGATAGCTTTACAAACATGCATAGAATAAATCTATGCATAACATGATAGAATCAAAGCTCATAGCTTTCTATGCACAAAGTCAAGGTGATAGCTTTACAAACATGCATAGAATAAATCTATGCATAACATGATAGAACCAAAGCAAAAATCATACTTAGGCCCAAACTCAAACTTGCAACATGTCATATTTAACTTCATAGTTAGAATCTAAGAGTAGAATAGGGGTTACAATGCTATGAAGACCTATGAGATAAAATAATATTGAGACGAAGCCACTAGCAACTCTAAAAACCCCCAATCGCATATAAGCTCCAAGTTGTTTTGAGAAACAATAAGCTCCTTTGATTTGTATGAAGAAAGATCCTTGTTTTGATGAAGAAAGGTGGCTCTTTTACTAGCTTAGGACACTCAAACTTTCATGAAGAGGATGGAGGCCATGATATGAAGATGGAGGTCATGATCAAGAAACATTTTGGCACAGTTTAGTTGTAGGAATGATTAATGAGGGTTTAGGCTAGGTCTTAGGGTCTTTTTATAGAAGATTAGATTAGTTTAGGCCTTAGGATTAACCCTAGTTCAGATCTGAGCCATTAAAATCCGTCATAAGCCTCCAAATATGTCTTGAGGAACAAGTCAGGTGCACCCAGGCCAAACTGGCTGACCACCCAAATCGACAGGGGTGTCGACTGGGCAGTCGACACAGCCTGGGGTGTGTCGACTCCCCAGTCAACTTGGGGAGTGGCGGGATCTTTTCCCGCCTACCCTGCCCAGCTGAATTTGAAATCTGTTTTTAAACTTGAATTTTATGAAAACTTCTATGGGCCATAACTAGATCATACGGACTCCGATTTTCGAAAAATCGGACTCTGTTTCGCGTATTTTTCCGAGACGAACGCAATGGCTTAGCCCGTTTCCCCTGATTCAGATTTTATCATTTAATTCTGCCTTGATTTATGTTATAACTTGTTATTAAAAATACGGGTTGTTACAATGCCTAAATTGTATCGGTAAAGATATGGAAAAATTAAATTGTATACCTTAATTTGGACAAAATGACAATTGCTATCTCGTTAGAATGTTCCCTCGTTCATACGAATATTTAACATTGTTTACGCGTTATTATTATTATATTAATATAGCATATTCAACGTAATTTAAGGTAATATTAACGTAATAAATACGATTAGGATATGATTCAAATTTGAAATGTCCCCATATGTAAATATATATTGATTGCTTGAGTATGCATATAGAATGGTTTTATATGTATAAACAATGACACACAGACACGAGGTTAGTTATCATTTGTGGTATAAGTCTGCCCAAAACTGACCGGCAAATCCAGCAACCACAAGTAGGCCCAACTAATGTGAGAGGTCTGGGTGCCATGAACCATTCAAACTTAGTACACAAGCCACGAGATTAAACCAACTTGTAGTAGAAGTCTGCCTGGAACCGACTGGCATATCCAATATCTACAGTTATACAATTTAATGTGAGAGGTCTAGTGTGTATACATATATGTCTATATAATCTATTGTTCATGAAAATAAGCAGGTTTACTACATCTTGAGAAGGCCTTAAGTGGTTGACTCTCTTGGTATATAATTTGGGTCTTAAGTGGTTAGGACTAGGATCCCTCCGAAGGTTTATTCCTTGGAGAGGAAACAAAGTCATGGGACCCACCCTTATTAGATTTGAAGTAAGTCTTTGGGCCTTCCTTCAATAAAAGTGGTTAGGCATAAACCTGTAACGAAGTAGGATAGTTCATGGGGATGTTCACTTCCTCTAGAAGCTTGTAAGGGCTCAACAAGCAATAGAATTGGTATATGAAGGATATTTGGCCATTGCATGCTACTAACTGTCTAAGGGAAGTCTTAAACAATATAGGCGTCCTACCGTAATATCAATTAAGTAGTAATGTTCATAATAATACTTCTCGCATTACAAGTGAGGGTATAGACTTAAGAACGTTAACGTATTAGGATGGGGTATTAAAGGGCTAAGGTTCCTCCTCAGGGTTATAAGAGATCATAAGAGTCTACCTTTAATAGGCCACAAGTAACCGAGAATGCCCAACTCGTTGGGTCTTTACCCTAAAAATACTAATGGGCGATGGACTTGGATATCCACCCCATTGGTTAGGTACTTGGTGTTTGTATGAATACTATATGCTGCGGAGACATACCTTGACATATGTAACCTACTAAAAATATTGGGTTCCTACATTAAGTAAAACCATATTTCAGTCACACAGAACGTTATGTTCTGACCCCTCTCCTTAACATATCCAACGAGTCAGTAGATGGGGTAAAAGCCATGGATAAAGTCATGATTAGAGCTAAAGAAGAAGACGAATTTGTTATGCAATTATTAGTAGTTATTGCCTTACTTATTTTGGAAACTTATGAGAATGAATTAACTGATGTACCCATTGAACAAATGTAACTTTGATTGTTGTATCTGTGTGATTTTTAAATAACTGGTACATCTTATTTGAGTATTATATTTTCTCTTTTCGCCATGTGAGAATTCCATTCGAAGTACATGTTTATACTATATATGAAAATGTAATCCTAACAGGAACCAATGACCCATTTAGAATGGTTCTAAGTTTCGATGGGCCTTTTCTAGGTCGAAATTTAGGCCCATTCTGGGCAGGTTGTTACATTTTGTATCATAGCATAGGTTACCTGATTATAAGGGAATTGTACGTATGAGAGGCGTATTTGTAATTTGAAAAAGATTTTCAAACTATATATATATATATATATATTATTTATGTATACCCCAAAAAGCATACGCGTATATACTAGGCAACCTTATCGTTTTCCTCCCCTTTCAGCTTAAATACTATCTCAGGAGTACCCAATAAAGGATTCTTCCTTTTCTTTTCAGATAGTAGAATGGCTGATAATCCTACTAAGCAGGGAAACTAGGCAAGACCGTGATACTTGCTAGAATGATTCCAACATTATCTTCGTATATGGAACAGGTCCATGTTGCCAATCCTTCACCGGCTACACCAACAGCTCCTGCCGCTGATGTAGCCTTTAACTCTCTTTTTTCTACAAGACTTTCGCGAATCTTAGAGGGAAATCGTTCTCTGGGAAGGAAAGATTTACTAGTGCCCAATCTTGGATTATGGACTGTTAAAGAATTTTTGAAGCTACTGTCTGGTCTGATAAAGCAAAGAGGAGAATTGCGACCTAACACTTGAAAGATGAGGCTCTTAAGTGGTGAAACTTAGTATCGGTGGAGAACGAGGGCCGGATATTTACCTAGGTCGAATTTAAAACCCGTTTTGAAGCAAAGTTTTTTCCTAGTGCAGAAATGACTATCCAGCTAGAGAAATTCATCCACTTTAAGCAAGGAAGCTTAAGCTTGCAAGAGTATGTACTCAAGTTTATTGAGTTATATAAGTTTGGAAGAGGATTGGTAGACACCCCCATGAACAAAGCCCTGAGATTTGTTAAAGGGTTGAACTCTCCATTGAAGGAAACCTAATTAGCCTAAGTAACATTTGGGAAACCTTTGAAACTCTAGTAGAGACAACTATCTTATGCATGACCGAAAATTCCGAGGGGAAAGAAGGTGAGAAAGGAAAAGGAAGTTCCAACAAGAATAAGAAAAAGGAATGGTAGAAAAACAAGAAGAAAGGAATCAAAATCAAAAAGGAAGCAAGGATTTGTACGAGATGCAACTACAAGGGCCATGAGGCCAAGGATTGTAGGACCTCGTTGGAGAAGAAGGAATTCAAAGGAAAGTGCTACAACTGCCATGAAGAAAGAAAAATGTCTAGGGACTACACAAAGCATAAAGTTATCAAGGGTGTCCAAAATTATGCAATAGAGGCAACACCATTTCAAAGTCGACCCCCAAAAGTACAAGGGCAACCTGCACTGGAAGGTATAACTTCTGTTTTAGGAAATTTTATATGCACTTTGTTCAATTCTGGAGCTGCCCATTCTTTTATCTCTTAAAGATTAGTTAAGCCGTTGAACCTTACCATGTATATCTTTGATAGTTTGATAGAAGTGGCCAACCCTATCGGAGGATCTAAGTATCTTGAGCTGTTTTGTAAATACCTAGTATTGGAGGTTAATGATGTCGAGTTAGTTTGTGAAGCATATGCATTAGATTTTATGGGGTATGGCCTTATCCTAGGTATGGACTGGCTATCATTTTATGGGGTCGCCCTAGATTGCGATAAAAGGATCATTCGTCTTAGGAGCCGAGGAGGACGTAGTTTGAGTATTCCTTATAAAGGTAGGAATAAGGATAAAGCCTTGTTGTATTACTTATCTCCTAGTTCTGAAGGACCATATTTGGTCCCTATAGTTTGTGAGCTCTTGGATGTTTTTGAGGAAGTCACAAGACTTCCAATCCAGAGAGAAATATGTTTTCATATTTACCTAGAGAAGGATGCTAGACCTATAGCACTAAACTTGAGGCATATGGTGCCTAAGGAAAGAAGGGAGTTAGATAAGAAGATTTCAGAATTATTACAAAATGGTTTCATTTGGCGAAGCACCTCAGAGTGGGGTGCACCTATTGTATTTGCCACCAAAGCAAATAGATCTTTAAGACTGTGTGGATTATAGGGAACTTAACAAGTTGACCAAGAAAAATAGGTGCCCTATACCTAGAATCAATGCTTTTATGACCACTTGGGAGGAGCCCTTGTATTTTTCCTAGGTAAACCTTGCTACTGTATTCCACCAATTAAGAATCTCGGAGGACAATAATGAGAAAACTACGTTTAGGACACCGGATGGATTGTTCTAATGGGAGGTTATGCCCTTCGGACCAACAAATGCACCCGCTTTCTTTGTTGACCTCATAAGTAGCGTGTTTAGAAGCATTCTAAATAAAATTGTGGTGGTCTTCGTAGATGATATCCTTATATATCAAAAGATCATAAAGAGCATGAAAATCACACAGTACAAGTATTAGGGATATTAAGAAAAAACCAATTGAAAGAAAAATTCTTGAAGTGCAATTTCTGGAGGGAAGAAGTAAGATTTTTGGGACACATTGTGTCAAGTGAAGGCTTGGCCGTAGACCCCGCAATGATCGAGGCAATCAAAGAATGGAGGATACCTCAAAATGCTACGGAAGTAAGAAGCTTCCTTGGATTGGCCAGATATTATCGAAAATTTATTAAGTACTTTGCAAAGATTTCTGCTCCTTCAACCCAATTATCAAAGAACAAATTGGTGTTTTCTTGGTGTAATAAATGTGACATAGCCTTTAAAAAATTAAAGGAAGTATTAACAAGCACGTCGGTCCTAATTATACTTGATGGTTCAAAATTGTTTACCGTTTACACCGATGCATGTGCGACCTATTTAGGAGCAGTCCTTACGCAAGAAGGAATAGTAGTTTCTTACTCTAGTAGAAAACTCAAGGATCCAGAGAAGAGATACCCAGTTCATGACCTTGAGTTAGCCGCAGTATTGTTCGCCCTTAAATTGGGGAGACATTATCTTTTAGAGGAGAAATTTGAACTTTTCACTGACCATAGGTCCATAAAATATTTATTTTCTCAATGTGACCTAAACTTGAGACAACAATGGTGGATGGAATATATTTCCTCATTTGATTTCATGATTCAGTATACCTCGGGAAAGGGAAATGTTGTGGCGGACGCTTTAAGCAGGAAACATGCGACTTTGAATGCAATCCTAGAATGGAAACAATTAGAGTTCCTCTCAAATTTTAATTTGCAACCCTCACCAACCACTTCTAATGATTTTCTTGGAGCCATGATATTTAAGCCTACCCTAAAGGAGAGGATTCGAAAGACACAAGACCTCAACGAAGAGTTAAAGAGTATACAGGAGAAAGTAAGAAAGAAAGAGGCCTTTCCCCACTTGATTAGTCATTTGATTGGCGACTATGGAAGTTTAATTTAGGACGAATAACTTCACGTACCTGAGGATAAAGGGTTGAGGAAAGAAATTCTAGAAGAGTACCATCGATCAAAAATGACAATACACCCCGTGGGAACAAAATGTACAAAGATATGAAAAGGAATCTCCATCGGGAAGGAATGAAGAGAGATGTAGCCGAGTTTGTGGCCAAATGCTTGACGTGCCAAAAGTCAAAGCAGAGCAAGGGAATCCGGGAGGATTACTACTGCCTTTATAGATCCCTATGTGGAAGTGGGAACATATTTCCATGGACTTTGTAGATGGACTTCCAAGGAGCCAAACGGGCAATGAGGCCATTTGGGTTGTGGTATATCGCTTAACCAAAAGCGCCCATTTTATACCCATTAAGAAGACAAGGAATGCAACCTCATTACCCCAATCATGACAAAGAGATAGTCAACTTACATGTATTCCATCATGTATCGTGAGTGACAGAGACCCGTTGTTCACAAGCGAGTTTTGGGGAAGCCTACAAACACAATGGGACCGGCCCTTAACCAAAGCACAGCCTATCATCCACAGACTGACGGCCAGATGGAAAGAGTAAATCAAATCTTGGAAGACTTGCTCAGAGCTTGCATCATCAACTTTGGAGGAGTTTGGGAGCAGCACCGACCGCTCGTAGAATTTACCTATAACAACCGTTTTTCAAACGACGATAGGTATGGCCCATTTCGAATCGCTTTACGGGAGGCGATGCAAATCGCCAACTTGTTGGTGGGAAACAACCGACAAGGTTATACTTAGACCAGACTTCATTCATGAATCTGTAGAGAAGATAACCTTGATTAGGCAGAGGATGAGGGCAGCCTAAGACCGTCAGAAATCGTACGTCGATAAACGAAGGAGGGAGCTTGAGTTTAATGTTGGAGACTTGGTATTCGTAAAAGTATCCCCTCTCAAGAAGACTGTTCGATTTTGGGAGACTGGGAAGTTGGCACCCAGATATATTGGGCCTTAACGTGTCATTGAGAAAATAGGTTTTATGGCTTATCGAGTGGATCTCCTAGAACGTCTATTAGGGATTCGTAATGTTTTTCATGTATCTCATCTAAGGAAATGCCTTCATGATTCTGCTATCATACTCGAGCTGATGAAATTGGGGACATAGAAAACTCGAGTTAGAGTCCAGGGTGCTCCATGCCACTACAAGGATTGTAGAGCATGAAATCAAGAGGCTCCACAACAAAGCTGTTCGCCATGTCCGAGTACAAAGGAGAAATGATCCTGTGGAAAGACCATGGGAGACCGAAGACAAAATGAAACAGACTCACTCAGATCTTTTCTCGGGTATTTTTTCCTCAAAATAACATTTATGGATGCATTGTGATTTTTATATTGGATGTTAGGAAATTGATGCAACACCATTGAACAAGCGCACTCATATAGAAATATATGCATAATTAGGTTGTTTGCATACATATTTCATCGCTTATTACACCTACACGATAGGGATGTGCTCACATTAGTGGGTCTGTAGTTCATAATCACTACGAGCCATGGATGCATATGGCTGATTTAAAAATAACATGAATTTACAACATGGACGTGATCGTGCGAGTTGTGTTTTTCGCTCCTTCAAACAAATTTCGGGATGAAATCTATTTTAAGGGGGGAGAATGTAGCACCCCGTAAAATACATAAATATTAATAATAAATAAATAATAATAATAATTAAAAACAAGCAATTAAATAATAAGATTGAAAATGAAATTTTGCAGCTTTAGGAATTTGGCTACGAAATTCTTTTATTTTGATTCGTGGCGAAATTCTGAATCTTTTTCATATATAATATGTTGAAAACAGTCAATGTATGAAGAAGTTATGAACAAATGAATTTGGATAGTGAAACGTAGAATATATATATATATATACACACACACACATAATTAAATGGATAAGATATATGTGTCCAAAATATATTCAAAATAAAGAAGGAGAATTTGAAATTTGAAATAAGGATAAGATTATGGAGACAAAGGATATTTTATATAAGGAATAAGACTAAGAAATTTAAGCAATGTATTAATTAAATTAACACCTCATCTCCACAGCACTCATTGGGAGTTCAGCGATCAATAAGTCGACCGCCCCCTTATGAGGGGTGTCGACCGCTGCTCGACCGCCTAGCGGATGAAGAGTCCAATGAATATATGTGGTTAGGGTTTTCTAGAAGGGATATATATAAATAAATGGTCTAGATAAATCTAAATAATCCAACTACCGACGCTCACATGGGAAACTATATATAAGCCCACATATCACACTATGAAACCCTAGGCATTCTCTTATCCTTGCCTCCATGTTGCCTCTCTTCCATTACTAAATTCCAGAAAAAGCTTAGGAATTTCTTCTATTTCCTTCAACATTTATTCTTATCTTCTCTAATCTAATTCATATACGTTTTTAGAATGAACTATGAAATTTGGTATAAATAAATATATAAGAACTTGTTTCTTGTATATGTATGTATGTATATATATATATATATGTAGGATTATTGGAGCACGTTTGCCGCAAAGATTAAGCACAAATCTAGATGTGCCACAGGAATCCTACTTATTCTCCCTAGATCTGCGAGTGGAATGTCGTGTACTTAGGCATATTCATATTTTTATTAGCTCATCATGTTGATAGATATGCCTAAGCGGATTTGGAAAACGATAACATCAGTACCAAAAGCCCCAAATCCTCTATTTTATATTTGCGTATGAATTGTAATGTTATTTGGGTTTTGTGGACTTTTGATTTTAATATTGGATTGAGAATGAAAGGTGTGTTGTTGTTTCTACTTTGTGTAATCCACCTTTATTAAACATTTGATTTTAACCTAAAAGGGTTTAAATTTGATTATTCCACGATTGGATTAGGTTTGGATTTTATTTTGAATCCAAACATATTCATACTTGAAATATATCAAATGTAAATGTTTTTTTGTGCATAACACCAAAAAGGGGTGAATTAGACAAAGGGGAACATATAAACATACATGTATATATTATATGTGTATGTTATACTCTATTCTTAATCAAGTATTGAATCATTCCAATAAGCCTAGGATGCTAGTTGAAATTTGTATGTATATTTTCCATTCACTACTATCTGTTATTTTGTTATTATGTCATCATGCTTGAATAGTATTAGTAAAGATATGGGAAAATTAACTTGTATACCATAATTTGGACAAATTAACAATTGCTATGTAGTTAGAACGTTTCCTCATTCATATGAATATTTAATGTTGTTTATTCATTATTATTATTATATTATTATAGCGTATTCAACGTAATACTAACGTAATAAATGTAGTTAGGATAGGATTCGAATTTGAAATGTCCCTTTATATAAATAAATATTGATTGCTTATGTGTGTATGGAATGGTTATATATATATATATATATATATATACATACATACATACAATGACACATAGACACGTGGTTAATTGCCATTTGTAGTATAAAGCTTCCCTGAACTGACCAACAAATCCAGCAACTACAAGTTGGCCCAACTAATGTGAGAGATATGGGTGTCATGAAGCATTCAAACTTAGTAAACTAGACACGAGGTTAAACAACCTTGTAGTGGAAGTCCACCTGGGACCGACCGGCATATCCAACATGTACAGGTATACGGTTTAATGTGAGAGGTCTATTGTGTGTGTGTGTGTATATAAGTCTATTGTGCATGAAAATAGGCAGGCTTACTACACCTTGAGAAGGTCTTAAGTGGTTGACTCTCTTTTTATCTAATTTGGGTCTTAAGTGGTTAGGGCGAGGATCCCTCCGAAGGTTTGTTCCTTGGAGAGGAACCAAATTCATGGGACCCACCCTTATTAGATTTGAAGTAAGTCTTTGGGTCCCCCTACTCTAAAAGTTGTTAGGCATAAAACGGTAATGGAGTAGGGTAGTTGTGACACCCCACGTCCGTTAATGTCAATCTTTATCGGAATGCATTAAGTTCCGTGAAGTGTTATAGGTAAACAGAAACAGAACATCACAAGATATATATAACAATATCAGCGTAAATTTAAAACTTTACTTTTCAGTAAAAAAACATCGTACTGTCAAAACCAGTTACAACATCAGACTAAAATAATGAAACCAAGTACATCAAACCAAAACATCTGTCTCGCGTTAAAAACCATCAAAGCACGAAAATGTAAACTCATAATCCCCATAAGTAGCCATAATAAAGCAGATAAGTAGTCAAAAGCGAGACATCAAAGCAGATCCAGATCCAAGCAAAAACAGTAGAGTCTCCTAATCATGACTGAGCGTTCCCACCCTAAGAACCTGGGGAGGAAAGGGAAGAGAGAGAAAAGGAAACAAAACGGGTCAGACATAAAGTCTGGCGAGTCCAGTAGCTTTTAGCATATAATGAAGTAAAAGTATCATGACAAGCATATAAAATTGGATGTGCAGGACAAAAGAATAAACAGGATAGTATGGACCAAGCTATGTTTCTCATTTACTATTCTCTGCACCAGTACTAGTATAATAGATGTATTACAGGATTACATGTACTTTAGTATCGGGTTTTACCCCAAACAAAAATAACAGATACCTCAACATAAATAACGGGTGTTACCCCCAAACAAAAATTACAGGTAGCCAAACAACAGGACTAGATGTATCCTAATTACTTAACATAAATAGAATGATCCCAACAGAAATATAATGGTAGGATTAGGCATAATCTTGTAACGGGTTTTACCACAAACAGAAATAACAGGTACCTCAACAGAAATAACGGGTGTTACCCCATACAGAAATAACATGTACCCCAACGAAAACAGGTAAGACTAGAAGCACCCTAAATTCTACCGCAAGTGATCAACTCCCTTTTCAATAAATACCATATGTCGACCCCACAGTAGTGTGTATTACTTCCTAAAGTGGCAACCTACAGAAGGACACGGGCTTATTTACTTGTGCTGCAGCAGCTTATTATCCTAGAGCAAACCGTACTCATGCACGCACATGAGTCCGTTGGAACGCTCCAATACACACCTCCTCCCAAATGAACCTCTTACAATAATCTCAGTAAGCGTGCCCTGATCCCAACCTAGTGCGGGATCCCCGATTAATATCAAAATGGGTTACTAACTGATATGGGCTCCACACACAACAAATGACACAAGCCAATCCCAACAGATCTTATGTCCCTAATTAGCCAAGATTTTGACAAGTTATGCCTAACAGATTAACAGATTCACATAATCCCCTACAGATTTATGGGTAAGTTTTACAAGTTAACAAGTCCATATAACCCAAACAGATGTAACAGGTTAAGTGTTCTAGATTAACAGGTTCGTATAACCCCCACAGAGTTAATAGGTTTACTTAATCCCACAGATTTAACATGTTTGCTTGACCGCATCGATATAACAGGTTTACTTAATTTATTATTAAGTGCAACTTATTGTATTCCATAAGTTTTCCCCTCTTTTCTCTCCTTAATACAAACAGTAGATTTCATCTTTCCAGATTTTCAGATTAATTAATTTATAATTAAGTATAACTTATCATATTACTTAAGTTATCTCCCTTCTCTATCGTTTATTATAACCTAAGTCATAATTTCCACTTGTCCCTAGGACAAGTCTACCTATTATATTTCCTTTTTGGCATTCAGTTTTATTCATAATACGTTATTAACATTCCCCATTCATGTATGTTAATGCACCAGACCCCTCACATTCAGTTGACCAGTTGTAGATGCTGGATTTTCGGGCGGTTCCGGGCATGCTTCTGCCACAAGTTGCACTTAACCTTCTATCCTCTTGCCATTATCTCCAATTTCATAATTATCATAATTGTGCTAGCAATATTTTTGACCTAATAATCCTATTTGGGAAATATTCTTGTTCATCATAGGTTTTCCAATTACAGTATTCAATTTCAACACATTTCAACAGTTTAGACATTTTAGCAAATTAGTCATTTTAACTGATTAAACATTTCAGCAAGTTACAGCAGGTTACTTACAGTTTCATTGACATGTTCCGCTTAATCTATAAATTATGCCTACATATTTATATGCCCCAAATATCAAGTAATAATTCACAGTGTATCATACTACCTAAATTCTAGTCATATTTCACGGTATATGTTATGCTCCCAAATTCCAGTCATAATTCATAGTACAAGATATACCCCAATTTATCATTTCTAATCATTCCTCATTTATCAAATTTTGTTCGTACGCATATTTCAACGATATTGGCCTAGGCTTGAATGTAGCCAAGGCTATAAAAATAAAAAGGAAATGAGGGAGAGAAAAGAACAGAAATAGGCATAATAACAGAATCGACATACGATAACAGAAATAGGCATATAAGGACTGAACAGCAGGTCAGGTGTGCAGAAGAATACATGTAACAACAGAACTGTTTAGGTATGAATCAGATTCTTAACAGACATAGGTTCAGATCCAAATTTATAAATATGTCAAGGTTACTGTTTAATTTTTATATCTAAAAGTAACATGAACTCACATAGATTGGATATAAAGAACAGAGAATAATATGCTGATGTTGCAGAAGGTATTGTTATACACGTATAATAGCTAATGTTTGAAGAAGATAGACTAATTCAATCCGACTTCATTGTTTTAGGTGTAGAAAAATAATAGAAATGATGTCCTATATATAGCCTACTGCTAATGAACCCGGTCAAGAAATCAATCCCATTACAGAAAAATGCACCCTGCTGGATCGGAGATGGGTCGACCCATCCCCACCTGGGTCGACCGGTGGGTCGACCCGCCTAGTGATGGGTCGCCCCCATGTTGATCCAGAACTCACCTAATTTTCCCGCTTACATTTTCGAACTGATTTGAATTTCTGGATCAGTTTTGTTTATATATAATTCTCTTATACATATACAAACTTCTAAGAGTAATAACTTTCTCTTACGATGTTCGTTTCATGCAAACTCGGAGTCTGTCTTAACCAGAATTACGAGACAAACACAATGATACGGTCTATTTTACTTAATTTCCCATATTTAATTAAGTATTCCTTAGTTTATCGTTATAACGTCTTTTAAATTTATGGGGTGTTACATTCTCCCATACTTAAAGGATTTCATCTCCAAAATCTCCAAGTTAAGAAGAATATTTATCCTAACATCCATTAACCATCTAGTAGTCTATCAATCACACACATCAATTGTCCTTAAGGGATTTATAATGCTTATATGAACATATGTGATGGTGTGTGTATATGTCTCTATACTAATGCGAAAAATAAGGCGGTCTACTAATTCAGTCGACCTCCTTAATGCAATGTATGTTAGTGCCATGAATCCAATATGTATGTAGATAGTCCTAGTATATCATGTAAACGCTATATGTGCGCACAATCATCCATCTAAATGCAACATCCATATAATGATACATCCACTTCCATCCATAAAAATTTAAAATGCACACACATCCATATACAGTGTGAGAGTGCTTTGAGCCGATCTAGTGCCTAGTGTGTGTATATGCATCCACGAGCAAACACTAGCAAACATTTGCATCCACTTGCATCCATCAAACATAACATGTTTCAAACACATGTTTACATCCATTGGTTTTCTACCTAAAGGTCGAAGATTTAATCGATAGGATTTACTAAAAAGATAGAAGCAAGTATGAATAAAAGCTTGGAAAAAGAAGTTAAGAACATACCCTTGAAAAGAAAAGGGTACGAAGCGTGAATCTTGTCTTTAGTTTCCCAAGTTGCATCTTCGCGGTCTTCTCCCCCATTGAACTTTCATCAACCTGACCTCTTGGTTGCGAAGCTTCTTAACTTCTGATCCAAGTATACGATTAGGAACTCGACTAACTGTCGCCTCCCGTTCTACCTCTACTTCCTCAAGCATGCTCAGCTCAACCACCTCTACTGTATTGTGCAGACATTTCCGCAAATAGGAAACGTGAAAAAATCACGTACGCCCGCCAATTTCTCTGGTAGACTCACCTTATAAGCCATCTGACATATCCTCCCTACTATAAGAAATGGCTGTACAGACCTTGGCGCTCAAGTCCCTACAAATCTAAAGCGAACCACATTCCTGAGAGGTGATACTTTGATGAAATCCTAGTCTCCCACCTTAAACTCAATGTCAGTCCTTCTCTTATCTGTGTAGGACTTTTGGCCCTCTACAAATAGAGGACTCAAGGTCATCCTCTGCCTACTCAACGCATCCACCACTACATTACCTTTGCTATGGGTGAAAGCAATCTCAAAGTCATAGGACGCTAGGAACTCCATCCATCTCTGTTGTCTCCAATTGAGATCCTTCTGCAAGAATAGATACTTAAGAGATTTATGATCCATGTATAACTCGAACATATCTCCAAGTAGATAATGTCACCAAGTCTTAAGCATGAATACTATAGAAGACAATTCCAAATCATGGGTAGGGTAGTTCTTCTCACGAACTCTCAACTGTCTACCACCGTAGCATAATACCCTTCCCTCCTGCATCAAGATGACACCAAGCCCAGTACCACATACATCAGTGTATACTGTGAACACTTTGTTATCATCAGGCTAAGTCAAAACTGGGGCTATTGTCAGAGCCCTCTTTAATCGCTGAAAAGCATCCTCACAGTCAGTGCTCCAAGAAAATTCCAGATTCTTCTTCGTCGGCCTAGTGAGTGGGTATGATATCTTTGCGAAGTCCTTGATAAACTTCCTATAATAGCCACCAACCTAAGAAAACTCCTCACCTCCGTTGCATTCTTTAGAACCTTCCAATCTTGAACTGCATCTACTTTCGCAGGATCCACCGCTGTCCCATACTTGGAGACTACATGCCCTAGAAATTTTACTTCCTCTCCCCAAAATTGACATTTGAGAATTTCACCTTAAGCTGGTGCGCACGGAGAGTCCTCAAAACCTCACCTAAATGTAGGACATGCCCTTCCTAGCTCTTCGAGAAGATCAGAATGTCTTCCACAAAGATCCATAACAAAATTATTCAAAAACTCCCGAAACACCCAACTCATCAGATCCACAAAATACACGGGTGCATTTGTCAACTCAAAAGGCATGACTAGCCACTCAAAGAAACCATCTGGAGTTCTGGAAGCGGTCTTGTCTATACTGTCCTCGGCCACCCTCAACTGATGAAACACCGTGGCCGAGTCTAACTGAGAGAAAACAGTTGCACTAACAAGTTTTTCAAACAGATCATCAATTCTCAGAAGAGGGTGCCTATTCTTCTTAGTGAGCTTATTTGACTCCCTGTAATCCACACATAAGGGAAGCAAGCCATCCGCCTTAGTTGCAAAGACAACTGGAGCACCCCATTATGATATGCTTCGCTTAATAAACCCCTTCTCAAGTAGCTCCCCTACATGCTTGCTGAGCTCCCTCCTTTCCCTAGGAGCTATGTGGTGCACAAGAAATGCGACGGGCTTTGCATTATCCACCAAGTATATCCGAAAATCAATCTCGCACCTTGGAGGTAAGCCCCTAACCTCTTCAAAAACATCCGGATACTCACGCACAACAGGCACAGATCGCGAATCATCGAAGCATCAAGTGATACCAGGAAACTAAGCATAACAGACCCTTTTGGGTCACATGAAATCTCGAGAGTCCTCCCTCGATAGGTCAAAAGCCTAACGACCCTCCTTTCACAGTCTAGAATGGCACCATACATGGCTAGCCAATCCATCCCTAAAATCAGACCATAGCCCATAAAACCAAGCACATATGCATCGCACTCAAAATCAACGCCCAACAAAAAAATCCTCAAAACCCAAAAATCAAAGACCGATGAGTCGTTCCCCTAATGGGGTTTAAGACAATAACGGGATCTATAACACCTCATAATTTTAAAGAACACTATAATGATAAACTAAAGCATACTTAATTAAATATAGGTAATTAAGGGAAACAGACTATGCAATTGCGTTCAGCTTGGAATTTTGCTTAAGATAGAGTCCGAGTTTGCGTAAAGCGAACACTGTATGAAGAAGTTATTAGGGTTTGAAGTTTGTATATGTATAAGAGAATTATATATATAAAAACCAGTCTAGAAAATCAAAATTGAAAGGCGGGGATATGCGGGAAATCGACTCGTTAGGGGTTGACCTTAGGGTTGACCCATACATAGGGGTGTCAGCCCTAGCCAGATCTGGGGCAGATCCATTCTTTGAATCTGGACGCGTTTCTTGACATGATTCATTGACAATAGGCTATAAATAGGAACTAATTTCTATTGTTTTATTCATAAAAAACAATGGAGACAACGAGGTGCTGCCCCAACTCAGAATGAATTAGCCAATTCTTCTACAACGACAACTTATATGTATACAAGAATCTCTGCCACAACATCAACAGTCATTTCTCTGTTCTTTAGATCCTGTCCCTGTGAGTTTATGTTATTTTTAGATATAAACATTTAATAAGTAATCCTGACATGTTTATAAGTTTGGATCTAAACCTATGCATTTTATTTACCTGAATCATAACTAAACAAATCTGCCATTACTTATACAATTGATCTACTTTTTAGTTCTCATATGCCTAATTTTGTTTTCGTATGCTCATTCTACTACTATGCCTATTTCTGTCACCATATGCCTATTCTGTTAAGCATGCCTATTTTTGTCATCATATGCATGTTTCGTTATTAAGCTATTTTTGTTCTCTTCTCTCCCTCTTTCCTTTTTTCATTTTTATAGCCAGGCTACCTTCGAGCCTAGGCCTATTGCTGAAATATGCAAACGAATGAAATTGGGAACGGTTGGGAATGATAAAATGAGGCATAATTTGAATTGTTAAACATGAATAGGATTTGGGCCTAACCTACACCATAATCTAAGACTTTAATTTGGGGAATAACTTGTATTGTGAATCAGACTAGGATTTGGGGCATAACCTATAATGAACATGAATAATTGATTAAAAATGATTATGCCTAAATTTATAGTAAATAGAAAATGTAATCGCACTTAGACACGAGGTAAGATTACATTTGTGGTAGAAGTCTGCCCAGAACCGCCCGTCATATCCAGCATCCACAATCGACTTAATGTGAGAGGACGAGTGCATTAATAAACATGAATGGAAAATGTTAATAACCTGTTAACCTGTAATACTTAAACTATTTAAATCTGTGAGGGTTACATGAACCTGTCAAATTGTGTAAGGGTTAAGTAAACTTGTTTGAATCAATGGGGGGGTTAAGTAAATCTGTTAAATCTATAGAGAGAGGGGGTATACAAACGCGACAAACATAACCTGTTTTATATGGTGGGGTTTGTGTGCTTGTTAATTTGTTAGGCATAACCTGTCAAAATCCTAGTAGTGGGGATGCAAGCCTAGGGGGTGCTTGTATCGTCTGTTGTGTGGGGCCAGTATAAGTCAATAACCCATATTGGTATCCAAAGTGGGACCCCAAACTAGGTATGGGTCAGGGCACGCTTACTGAGCTGATTATAAGAGGTTCATCATAGTGGGGGTGTTTGATGGTGCATTCCAACGGACTCATGTGCATGCATGGATCTGCTTGCTTGGGAAAATAAGACACTATAGCACTAGTAGGTTTGGCTGTGCCTATCGAGAAAAGGGGCTGCCATTTTAGGAAGTGATACATCCTACCGTGGGGCCAACACATGGTATATACAGGGTAGGGAGCCAATCGATTGGGTTGGTAATTAGGGTACATCTAGTCCTGCTTGTTTAGGATCCCGTTATTATCGTTGAGGGTAACACCTGTCATTTCTGTTGGGCTGCCTGTTATATCGTTGGGGGTAAAATCCGTCACTAGATGTACACCTAAGTCCACCATCTATTTTTGTTGGGATCGTTCTATTTCTGTTATACTAGTAATGGTGCAGAGAAAAAGTATCTGGGAAGCGCAATATATTCTATCCTGTTTATTCTTATAACACCCTGCATTTTATGACAATTTAATAATTAAATAATGCATATATATATATATATATATATATATGCACAGACATAAATGTATATATGAAAAATAAAATAAAGATAATACATGATTGCATACATGCACTGAAAAAAAAAAAAAAGATTAATGCATTAATATTAAAATAGAAATAAAGAAAAAGATATGGGTAATCGGTTAAATGAGATATTGTAGCAAACATTAAAAAGAGAAGTAAGAATAGAACAATAATTACCATTTTTCTAAGCCTTGTTAATAATAGCCTTAGTAGTCTAGTTGGTTAGAGCTTGTGGCATGCATACAAGAGGTACAAAGTTTGATCCCCACCACCGTAATATTTTTGTTTTGAGGGAATGGTTAAAATTAACACATGTTCTAAAGAGAAAATATGTATAAACGCACACATAAGGAAAAATATACATATAAGGAAGTAAAGAATATATATATATACTAATAATGCCAATACTTCGATGTGGTGAAGCTTTATAGCTATTCTAAAAAGGTCCTTTCTCTTAACCTACCTGAAAGCCAAAATACTAATTGATGAGGGTTAAAAGTGTCTTCCTTCGCTACAAATTACACTACACACTACTTGCCATTAGTCAAACATATCCGTTGTCGTTTCTTTTTTCCCCTCCGCTTCTCACTCCGTTATTCACGTTTCTCATTTTTTTCTCCTATATTCTTCTCCACTCAAAACCCTAAATTACCGGAAAAATTCCTCCTTCATGAATGACTGCTGGGCGCAACTTCGATTCCATCTCGCATCACCTCTTCCTTCGCCCATTCCCATGTGCCATCATTTTCCGCTGCAGATCTGGCAGTTGTATTTCGTTCTTCCCACTCCAACCTCATGAACTCTGCTGAAGACTGCCATATATATTTCACTTCTCTTCAGATTTATCGCTCCTCCCCACCTCTTCCACCAGACGATTCGTTCTTTCGCGTCAACAACATGGGTAAATTCTTCTTCTTTTTCATTGTTGCTTCAGCTTAAATGATTAAATGATTACTACTTTTGGTTACCACTCGATTAAAGGATTCCTGCTTCAGATCTGATAATACGTTAGTACAAAAAATTTATGTACTTCATTTCACTTGCTAACGCGTTATTATGTTATAGATTACAACAAATTGCTACTACCTCTTCTGAATTTTTCTTCGATGTTTACCACTAATTGCTGCTATCCCTTCTGAATTTTTCGTCGATGTCATGTTTGGCCAATTTTGCAAATATCATTCCTAGCTGTTACGAGTTACCCCTCCATCAAAGGATTTGTTCTTCAGATCTGAGAATAGGTATCCCTATTTTCATACTTAATTTTTTATCATACTTTTTAGAATTGTCATGATCTTTATCATCTAAAATAAAATTGCTATTTTTTTAACCTGTTCTGACTATACTGCTACTTTATAAACTGTACTTTACAAACATAATATTTTGTACTGCAGGAATTGCAATTAGGGAAACTACAATTGTAACACCCCGTAATTCTGTTAATATTAATATTTGCAAATTAAAGAATAACTAATCTCAGACGTGAGAATTGTGGGAAATGGGTTGTGCTATTGTGTTCGTCTCGGAATTCTAGTGGAGATAGAGTCCGAGTTTGTGGGAAACGAGTACTGGATGAAAAAGTTATGGACGAACGCAGTTTGGTGGCAAAGAATGAAAAAAAATGCACTGGCGCACTTGGGAAGTGCGCCAGTACATATTTACACTGGCGCACCTGCCAAGTGCGCCCAGGCCGAGGCTGGAGCCTGCACAGCTTTCTGGTTCAGGCTGACCCGTGTTGTTGAGTCCATTCTGACTCCTTGCTAAGTCATTAGGGCTGACTCATCACCCTATCATAAATAAATGGTTTTGATTAACCCTAAGAACATCCGACGGCTTGAATTAATTTATAACTCTATAAAAAGACCCCTATACACAAACCCAAAATCAGAAAATAAACAAAGACCATGGCCGTCATGCTGATATATTGAGACCTAGAGCAGCCGCCATCAAATTAAAGATGAAGAACAGCAACCAAATCAGAACTACCCAACCCTAACAGCGATTCTTCATCAAAAGAGCGCTAATTCGACTCTCTTTCCTCTCTAATTTTGAGTATGATAGTCTTAACAAGATTATTATTGAATTAATTAGGTTAAGTCATAAATGGATTATGAGTGGATGATGTGAATTGTCATACATGTTGTTGTAAACCTTATGCTATCATGTATGTTATAAATCCTATGCTATGTATCCTATATGTTGTAAATCATGCTATGATGATGTTATGTATGTTGAGAGTTTCTATGGTAAATTGAGATGAATCATACATGTTATAAAGTCATGATGCTATTATCTATGCTAGTTAGTTCATGTTAATCAAATCATCATGCTTTAGGCTATGTTGATCTATTATGTTTGGGCTATGTCGATATATAGGACAAGTCACATATGCAAGTTAGATTGATTAGAAAAGTTATGAACATATGCCATGACATCTATTATGACATCTAGAATTATGCTATGACATATGTGAAATTCTATGCTAGTTTACACCATCATTATGTTGCCTAAAACCCCATATGCAAGATTATACATAAATTTGAGTTATGATCATATCATGTAAATTGTGCCATTTAACAAGTTGACACCTTTAGATCCTTAACATGTGTAGCCTATGCAAGTTTCACCCCTATTATGATTAGATTTGCTTTATTTGCCTATATGTTGTTTAACGTATGTTATGCGTTGAATAAGCGAACGTATAAACGTGGGGTAGGGGTAATATTAAGGATTTAATAATAAGAAGTTGGGTGCAATTGATATGATTTTGCATGCCATAAGTGAATGGCCATAATTGAGTCAATTATGAACATCAATAAAAGTGGACTTAATTAATGATTCGAATAGGGAATTATTAAAACTGGGTAAAAGATTGAAAGTGTCAATCAATGCTTAGGACACGAGGTTGGACTCGTTTGTGACGTAAACCTGCCCGGACCCGCCCGGCAAATCCAGTGGTCACAAATGTCATCCCAATGTGAGAGGTACTAGGCCTAAACTAAAGCATAACAGTTGTAAAGACACGAGGTTAGACTCTTTTATGGTGTAAGACTGCCCGGACCTGCCCGGTAAATCCAGCTGCCATAAATGCCAATCTAATGTGAGAGGTCTTTATGAGGTTATGGCCTGAATGAATTAAGAAATACTTAACCAGATAAACATGTAAAGTGGGACATGGGGGTTAAGTAGGTGCCTTGGGTGGCATGAGGAATCTAGTGGGTGCCCTTAGTGGCAGGTGAAATATGATTAGTAAGACTTAACCAAACACACATGTAAATGAACATGACTAAGAGGGTTAAGTGGGATATACTAGTGGACAAGCTTAGGTAGGTAGCTTGTGGGGGCCCATTTCAACCAGTATCCCAAACGTATCTTTGTGGGTTCGACCCAAGTCGAGGACGGGACACGCATACTGGGTTTGACTATAAGAGGCCAAAATGAGGAGCGGTGGCAACGCAAGTCCAACGGGTTCCATATGCGTGTGTGGACCCGGGCTGGTAGGTAAGACGTTGTTGCATCGTGTAGGTATAAGCCGTGCATTCTCAAGTTGTATCAGGTTGCCACTTTAGGGGAGTGATACACCCCACTGTGGGGCCAGCACGGGTATCTACGAGTAGGGAGCCGATCGAAAGTGGGTAGTGGGGTACACCTAGTGGAGATAGGGGCAGACGACACCTATGTAGTCAGCTAGGGGTACGTAAGGCTATTTATGTGTTTCTGTGTGAAGCATGTGGGGTCAACCTTTAGGGTGACTGGTGCGGTGCAGTGTAGTAATGTGTAGTGCAGTGTAGCAATTATTCGTTAGTAATTAGGTGTGCCTTTAACGTTAACTTTGATGTTATCTTAAACTTGTCTTTATCTGCTCTTCCATACCTAATAGTTCATAGACATTTACTTGTCTTCCAGATTATGCCTTAGTCTAGTTATTTTGATAATAGTATTGTCAGAATTATCATACTCGCCACACTTTATGTCTGACCCACTCCATTTCTATCCTTCTTCCCCCCCCCCCCCACGTCCTCAGGTTGGACCCAGCTCTAGTGGAGTTTGATTGGATTGCTTCATCTCTATTTGGAAAGCTTGGACCGTTGAAGTAAAGTCCAGCTTGTTATCTTCTTTAATGGCTATCTGTGTGATGAGATTATGTAATTTTGTTTTGGCAAGATGGATAATGTACTTGACTATGATTTATGGTTTGATGATGTAACAAACATGCTTAATTTTCGCTGCAATAAATTAAAGTTTTAGATTTCCAAGTACTACTTATTATCTGTCTTGCTGTAATTTTTCTGTTTTATATTCACTTATAACCTCCATGGAAGTTAATGCATTCCCTTTGTTAGTGACATTAATGGACGTGGTTGTTACACATGGTATCAGAGCTTAAGGTTACCAGAACAGATATTTTTTTTTTAGAAAAACTATTTTTCTAAAGTATTTCTGGAAGAAGTGTTTTCAAAAACATGTCTTGATGAGTAATTTAAAGAGGAATTTTTTTATGAAAAACATAATCCCCAATAGCCATATCTTTATCTTTCGAATTCCCCATTTTGAATCTTTCCTTTTTCGTTTCAGCATGGCTGAAGATCTTAACCTACCTGACAGTGTAACGATACCAGGATGGTATATGAGGCTATTAGAGGCTAGGGCCGCCGCAGGTCTGGCCAATGTTCCTCCACCACCAGTTGCACCCGTTCCGCCTCCTCCTCGCGTAGATACTTTTGCAAAGACGTGCAAGGAATTTAAGGCTATGGGTGGAAAACCCTTTCAAGGGTCAGAAACGTTTGTGGAAGCTAGAGATTGGCTTAGGGAGGTCGAAGAATTGCTAGAGATCTTTGAAGTAGAAGAAGGGAAGAAAGCTCGATTAACAGCTTGGTTGATGAAGGGAGACGCCTCGTTTTGGTGGGAGGTCGCTAATGGGGAGCGTCCTGTTGATTCTTGGGCGGATTTTAGGCGTAGGTTTGAGGCGAAGTTTCTCTCAAGGGCAGAAGAAAATCTATATATGGAAAGGTTCTTGACATTGAAGCAAGGAAGCTCATCAGTGAAAGAATATGTCAATAAATTTAATCAATTAGCAAGGTTTGGCTTTGACTTAGTGAACATGCTGGAGAAGAAGGCGCTGAGGTTCGTTAATGGATTGAATGAACCGTTGCAAGGGTTGGCTATGACCCACATCCCTATGGGGGCCACCTTTGAGAAGCTTGTAGACATGGCACTCATGCACGAGGAGAAAGGCGCTAAAGCTGATAAGGAACCCGAGAAGAAAGGGGATCAGAAGAAACCTCAACAGCAAAACAAGAAGGGTGGTAAAGACAGTAATGGCAAGGGAAAGAAGAATTGCTTTAACTGTGGAACCCCAGGCCATCTCAGCAAGGATTGTCGAAAGATAATGAAGACTGGCTGTTTTCACTGTGGTGATGCGGGACACTTAGTGAAGGACTGCCAAAAGAAGGGGCAGAGGGCAGGAGCTACCTCGGGAGGACAGGTGCAGGCTCTTATGGCACCAGGGCAGGCAAGGGGACAAGTTCAGGCTCTCGCGGTCCCACCACTGCAAGAACGAGGTAGAACCATTTCTGTTGAAAGCTTAGTTTTTTCTGTTTGATCATCTTGTCCGTACCTTATTCGATTCGGGCGCATCGCATTCGTTTATCTCTATATCATTAGTTGAATCACTGCACTTAAACACCAGTTTAGTAGAGGATACCTTAGTTGTTTCGAATCCAATTGGGGGCTTAGCTTATTTTTCCATGATGTGTTTGGATTTGAAAATTTCTATACTTAGCGTTAAGTTTAGATGTGATGCTTATGTGTTGAGCTTCACGGGCTGTGGGCTAATTTTAGGAATGGATTGGTTATCCAGAAATGGGGCCGTACTTGATTGTGAAAGGAGAGTAGTTAGGCTCATGACTCGCCTTGGCAACACTCTCGAAATCTTTTGTAATCCCATAGATTCTGTTATGCTAAGTTATTTAGAATCGCTTGACGCGTCAGAGGAAAATCTACAATCTGTTAAAGTGGTCCGAGAATATTCGGATGTGTTTGAGGAGGTGAAGGGCTTGCCTCCGAAGCAGGAGATAGATTTTCGAATATATCTTGTGGATAATGCGAAACCAGTATCTTTTCCAGTACGCCACCTGGCTCCTCGTGAAAGGAGGGAACTCGATAAGAAAGTGAAGGAGTTGCTTGAGAAGGGGTTCGTAAGACGAAGTATATCGGAGTGGGGTGCTCCAGTAGTATTTGCCACAAAGGCAGATGGGTCCCTTAAACTTTGTGTGGACTATAGAGAACTTAATAAGCTTACTAAGAAAAACAGACACCCACTGCCGAGGATTGACGATCTCTTCGATCAGTTAGTTGGCGCCTCAGTGTTTTCGCAGTTGGACTTAACCACTGGTTTCCATCAATTGAGAGTGGCTGAGGATAGCATAGACAAGACTGCCTTTAGGACTCCGGACGGTTTCTATGAATGGCTAGTGATGCCCTTCGGTTTGACAAACGCCCCCGCATACTTTGTTGATTTGATGAGTAGGGTGTTTAGGGAGTACCTTTACAAATTCGTGGTAGTCTTTGTAGACGACATCTTGATCTTTTCTAAGGATGAAGAAGAGCATGCCCTACATCTTAGGGAAGTGTTGGAGACCCTACGAGCGCATAATCTTAAAGCAAAATTTTCTAAGTGTCACTTCTGGAGGAAGGAAGTACGATTCTTAGGGCACGTGGTTTCCAAGGAAGGGATAGTTGTGGATCCCGCGAAGGTGGTGGCCATCCAAGATTGGAAGGTCCCTAAAAATGATACCGAAGTGAGAAGTTTCTTGGGGTTGGCTGGCTACTATAGGAAGTTTATCAAAGACTTCGCAAAGATATCAACTCCATTAACACGTCTGACGAAGAAGAACCTAGTTTTCACATGGGACGTAGATTGTGATGATGCGTTCCAACATTAAGTGACACATCTGGAGTGGAAGGATTCCCTAAGTGATCATTAAGTGCCACATTATTACTTATAGGAGGATCCCCTAAATTAGAAGCACCTTCTGTATGAGGAGTGGAAGGACTTGCAACAAGTTTTTCTTGCAAATTAGGCATAAATTTCATAAAAGTTGAAGTAATTGAATTGATGGCGTTATTAACCTGAGTAGCTACTTGCTTTTCTATCTCCAATTTCCAAATGGACAAATCCACGGCTTGTTTTTTATCAGCTACAGCTTTTACAGCTCGAGCCACCTTTACTTGTTTTATGGAAGAAGTAGAACTAATTGCTCGACAATAATTTTTCTTCAAGTCGGAACCAAAAACTTCTGCAATTGGATCATTATCAAGATCATCTACTGCGCTACTAGAACTACCATCCAATTTTCTCTTTTCTTCCGTTGCCTCTAGAAGTGCCTGCATTCATTGAATATCACATTAAATTGATAATTTCAGTTTCTTGTTAAAAACAGAAAAACATGAGTTTACATCTCGCACAAAATAATATAAACTTTAAACATGAGTTTACATCTCGCATAAAAAAAGAAAAACAGGAGTTTACATTTCAGTTTCTTGTTAAAACTGAGCCTTAGGGCTCAGAACTGCTGAGCCACAGGCTCAGAATTGCTGAGCCACAGGCTCATCAAAATTGAGCCGCAGACTCGGTTTTGCTGAGCCACTAGGCTCAGCAAAACTGAGCATGGCGACTCAGCAAAACTGAGCCTGGCGGCTCAGCAAAACTGAGCCGTACGGCTCAGAAAAACTGAGACATAAGGCTCGGTTTTGCTGAGCCACAGGCTAGGGTACGTAAGGCTATTTATGTATTTCTGTGTGAAGCAAGTGGGATCAACCTTTAGCGTGACTGGTGCGGTGCAGTGTAGTAATGTGCGGTGCAGTGTAGCAATTATTCCTTAGTAATTAGGTGTACCTTTAACGTTAACTTTGACGTTATCTTAAACTTGTCTTTATCCGCTCTTCCATACCTAATAGTTCATAGACATTTACTTGTCTTCCAGCTTATGCCTTAGTCTAGTTATTTTGATAATAGTATTGTTTGAATTATCATACTCGCCAGACTTTATGTCTGACCCACTCCATTTCTATCCTTCTCCCCCACCTCCTCAGGTCCTTAGGTTGGACCCAGCTCTAGTGGAGTTTGATTGGATTGCTTCATCTCTATTTGGAAAGCTTGGACCGTTGAAGTAAAGTCCAGCTTGTTATCTTCTTTAATGGCTATCTGTGTGATGGGATTATGTGATTTTGATTTAGCAAGATGGATAATGTACTTGACTATGATTTATGGTTTGATGATGTAACAAACATGCTTAATTTCCGCTGCAATAAATTGAAGTTTTAGATTTCCAAGTATTACTTATTATCTGTCTTGTTGTAATTTTTCTGTTCTATATTCACTTATAACCTCCATGGAAGTTAATGCATTCCCTTTGTGAGTGACATTAATGGACGTGGAGTGTTACAACAATGGTCGGCCATAACTTCCGTACGAATTTTGGTGCATATTCATTAGGTTGATACTACATATTTTTCCCTTATTTACTACCTTTTCTTTACTTTCCACGGCATATTTTCATTTTTCTATACATAGTAATGTCTACTCTTGTGTTCTCACTCAGTTAATTATACTACTTTAACATGATTCAATGTACTACATGACGATGATAGGGATGCCAATAAGTTTTTAGACATAATATAGAATACCTTACGTATTACAGTTTTTCTTTACTTTACTTATTTTTAATTTTGAATGTTCTGCTTTAAATTCTCATCATTTTGGATCTTGCTTTTTTCACTTTGTCTTCGTACTATTGATCAATTTTTGTGGATGGTTTTGTGCTTACGAATGAAGTTGTTTGGTGGAATACTAGTACCCATAAGTTGTATTTACGTAATTGTCCGGTCATGATTTTTTTATCATTTTACCAGTGATCCCCAAGTTTTCCTACGGCATGTGCACTTAACTATACTTACATGTGTAGATATAAAATATTATTCAAACATTGTGATACTCTTTCCATTTCGCTCAAAAGGCTAAAAAATGTAGCAATAGCCAATAAAGATCATTTGAAGTATTCCAAATGCGTGCATTTTTGTTTATGTAATTTCTAAGCTCATTTTTTCCATTCCTTAAAACGTTTAGCTGATATGACAATTTGATTCTATCTCAATGCATCTAATACTATATGCTGTATATTTGAAGTATACACATTATATTTTTGTGACATGTATTTTTAACATTCAGCTATTCACTATTGCTATTTATATTACATTTTTTCACCCTATTCAATTTAAACTGGCAAAAATTACCATCTATTCTTTAATATTTCTTAATTTCCATTATATTTTCATTTTTTATACCAATATTCCTTCTTTGTATGTTCGTAACACTAGAAAAACAATTTTCAAATATTTTTCATCAAAACTTGGATATTGAACTAATTAGCCATGCTATATATGTTCGTAGACAAAATAATAACATAAATTGAGGCAGCATCAGATGTTTGTTATATCAGCGAAACCTTTTCTTCTTTTGAGCTAAAACATTTAATGAGTTGATGATTTTATTTATTGTTAGTTAATCATTTTTCTCTCTATTTTAGTTAGTTGAAGGCAAAGCTTTCATTTTTTTTCTATTACCTTCAATAATATTTAAATAGTCCATACAACAAATTTCTTTTTTCACATGGTAATTAAATGCTATGCAATGCTAGAATAATCCACTAAGTTGATTTATTTAAAAATAAACAATCTTCTGTTCATGCACACCTTCACTTTAGGTAGGCTATGATACCCTAACCTGTTTCAGGGAATCTTACTCATCCGGTTTTTTCATCTGATAAATTTGCAGTTTCTATTCAAACCTTAATTTAGTATGATAATGTTAGTTTCTAAGATTGCACAGATTTGAGTATTAGCCCACATTTCTTTTCTATATTTTGAGAAAGATCATTAATTTGGAATACGAATAATCATGGAGAGTGATAATTACAGGTTTGCGATCCCTTTACATCAACTAAAAGCTTTGTTGTGATACTACGATCAACCTTTTATGTTTTTTCCCTTATTAGTTGAGTGGTGACAGGGCTAAATCATCAATAATCACCATAATTACACGTTAACAGTTATAAGTGTTCGTCTTTATTCACCATTCATAGATAGCCTTTCACCGTTCTATATATCGTGGCTACATTACCAATAAGTTTGGTAGCTTAATGTCTTGCTAAAGCTCAGATGGTATGTTTATAGATGTTTTTATTTATATTGCTATGATTTTGATCTCAAAAATTGTTTTATGATACGTTTAGTTATATTGCACGAACTAATATTTGTTTTATGACAATTGATACTTAACAAATATTAAAAAAAGGATACCTCAAAGTCATGTTTAATTATATTGCCCGATTTAACTTTCATTTTATTATAATGATTTATTATCAAGCATTTAAAGAGTTACTAAATATATACATTATCCACGATTGCCTTTTCGGCTTTTACATATAATACATATTGTTTTCAGTCACAATCATATTGCTCATGGTTCTTCAAGTAGCTGTCATTGTGTCATGTGCTACTATTTTTCATATATTGTCATTTTTTTTGTGCACATTTACTTACATTTCTTTTCTGCGGAACTTTCGTCTACATTTGAAAAAAGTTTCATTTTCTTCCAAGCTCCACGACAATTTAATAAAGTTCCTTTTTATAATCTTTGATTACATTTTCTATTTGCGGTTCCATTCAAAATGCTTACCATAACATATATCAATTATCAAGTATTTTTTCCCAGCTTTACCCTCATACACAATAAATAAACACCCTTATGTGCATTTTATTTTCATTTTTTGTATTTTTAAATGCGTATTCTACTAATTTCCTTTTTCGCAGTCCTTGATTTATAATTTACACAACGTTTATAAGTATATTTTGCTTAGATAACTAAATCAAAAATTAACATTACGAAATATGCATCAATTTTTTGTCCATCCTTTTGTCATATGTCCTATGCATTTTTTGGTCTTAGATCGCTAAAATTGATAGGTTAATGTTTACTAAAATGTATTGCACTGATTATTTACTATAAACAATGAGAAGAAATACAAACTTTTTGACTAAATAATGAGAAAGTACACAATGGGAATTGACGTATATTAAATAAACAACTGCCACATTATTTGCTTGGGCTTTTAATGGTATGTAGGTTATGCGCCTACTTTTATACTCATTGTAATGATCTATGAAATTTGATACATTTAATTATATCTTATAGATAAATTTTTTATCTTTTGATGATGGATATTCACCAAACTGGAAATTAATTTCTAAATTTAGTGCAGATATCCTAACTATGTTCACTGAATTTAGTTTAATTTATGATATTTTTTACAAGAAATACATTTATGTTGCTTTTAGGGAAACCTATGTGATAAACAATACCATTAGAAAATTGCTAATTCCATTATCGATGTGAGTCGTTTATCATGTAGGTTTATTAGCTCATGTAATGCTTAGGCTATTAATAGTATGTTACAATATTTGTGACACCCCATGTCCGCTAATGTCACTCACATGGGGAATGCATTAAGTATCGTGAAGCGTTATACATAAACAGAAACAAAAATATTACAAGACAGATATAAAAATGACAGGGGAATTAAAAACTTTATTTAACATAAAGCAACATGGTTTGAAAACATCACATGTCTGAAATACATAAAAACCATTACATCATTGAAACTACTGTCTTGTACTTTAAAACATCAGAGTACATAAAAGAAGCAAAATTTCCCAAAATAAAACATAGCCATAGTAGCAAGGATAGGAGCTTGATCCATACATCTAGGCGGCTTCAGCAAAATGAAAGAAGAATCACTGTCAAGCCTGAGTATTCCCACCCTAAGAACCTGAGGCGGAGGGGGAAACGAATGAAAGAAGAGGAAACAAAAAGGGTCAAACATAAAGTATGGCGAGTCCAGTTACTTCTAGCAAGTAAATAAGTAAAAGTAGCATGTCAAGCATATAAAGTGGATAAGAAAGATAACATCATAAAAGGTAGGTATGACAGGTGTAACACCCCGTATTTTTAATGACACTAAAAGAGGATAAATTAAATAATAATTTAAATTAATATTCAGAATTAAGGAAAATGGACTGCGCCATTGCGTCCGTCTCGAAATTCTGGTCAAGATAGATATTTGGTTTGTGTAAAACGGACACCGTATGAAGAAGTTATGATGGTTTTAAGTTTGTATACGTGTAAAAAGATTATATATATACACATGAGTCAGAGATGAGTCAGAATCTTATCCAAAACAGTTCGAATTCGAAAAATAAAAAGTGGTAGCAGATTTCCCGCTCTAAGGGGTCAACCCCCCTAGAGGAGTGTCGACACCAAGGTCGACCCCCCTTAAGGGGTGTCGACACCAGTGTTGACCCATTCACTGGGGTGTCGACACCCCTAGGGCTGACGGGGCAATCGGTTTCAGAGGGTCTGACAGCTATATATATATGGTCAATTCTCTTGTTTTCTTTATTGAGAAATCATGGTGGCCAGACTCTACCAGTATTTGAACTGATTTGGATCCGTTATCTTCTTCAACTAAAGCAAATCAATTGGAGATTCAAGATCCAATCTTTTATAGTTCTATTTTCTAATCCTAACACTTTGAGTTTCTAGTTGCTTTTAGATTTGAATATTTAAAAGTGAGTATGACACGACTATGACTTGGATTTGTTCATATGCCCAAATTATATCAGATCCATTGTAAATCATGAACATATGACATTCTGAATTGGTTAGGATATGGATCTAAATCTCTATCTTGTTGGATCTATTGTAACCTTTGTGGCATTCTACGATTTGTGCTAGATCTATTTTAACTATTGATCCAAATCTCTATCTTGTTAAATCTAATATAACTTCTATGACATTCTATGATGTGGATCTTGACCCTAATTGTGTTAGATCTATTTTTAACCATTGGATCTGAATTATGTGATTTGTTTATCACCTTGTGCCTATCATATTAGATATAAAACAGTTGGACATCTAAATTGTTAATTTAGATGTTATTATGCTTGCTGTGACATCGTAGCTATGTTAGAAACAATTGACTGCCACAAATTCATCAGTTTTATGCTTATATGTTCACCTTATCATGATGTCAATTACATGTCCATGCTAGTATGTATGTATATGTTCAACTTATCACCATGCTAGTTTATGTTTATGCCAGGTTATGTTAAAAAATATCACTTTGGTTATATTCCTATTATTTTTCGTATTATCTTTTATGATTAGGCTATTTTCTAGCCTAGGCATGCCGCCAATTTTGTGAGTGCGCAAGCTAAGGATCGGGGGAAAAGCTTAATATTGGCATAATTAGAATATAAACATCATTGGACATATAATTCAAATTATTTGGTAAAATGGGCATAATCACCTATAAAGACATAGGTAAGAATTGGATAAGAATGAAATGTCTAGTAATTACAATTAGGAATTGTAATTGCACATATGACATGAGGTTAGGTTGCATTAGTGGTGGAAGTCTGCCCGGACCCGACCGGCATATCCAGCAACCACTAATGTTGAACCTAATGTGAGAGGTCTAAGCGCGCAAATACGAGTCAGGCTAAGACATGAGGTTAGAGCCAACTTTGGAATAAGGCTGCCCGTACCCGACCGGCATATCCAGCATCCACAAGTTGTAGGCCTAATGTGGGAGGTCTAGCCCATTATAAACCATAAATAGACATGGTAATAAATTGGACTACGTAGTCAAATCTAATCCATAGGGATTGTGTGACTGTGAAGTAAAGTTAGGGTCAAGTAAAATTGATTGGATAGTGGATGGGTTAAGTAAATCTGTAGGGGGTGTGTAATATTTACATATAGACCCACAAACTTAACCCGATAAGGTCATTTAATTAAAGACACCTAGTGGTATACATGACCGGTTGGAATAATAAAGTCATGTAATTAAAGATACCTTTTAAGGTAAGAATAACTTGTAGAAATAATATGGTAATGTAATTAAAGACACCTAGGGGTATACATAGCCAAAGAAAACCTAATGGGGATACAAAACAAGGGGGAGAGCTTGTATCATATTATGTGGGATCTATTCATCCAGTAACCCGGAGTAGGTATCAAAACATGTACTCTGTACTAGGTCGGAGAAGGGACACGCTTGCTAGACTGATTGTAAGAGATCCAAATGTGGAGGACGGTGTGGGCAGTGCAAAACGACCGGGACATGTGCGTGCATGAGCCGGGCAGAAGGGGATAAGACGACTGTGACACTTGTAGATATGGGGTTGTGCATATCGGCAGAGGGTTGCAACTTTAGGATGTGATACTTCCTATGGTGGGGCCGACATATAGTATCTACGCGGATTAGGGAGTCGATCGATTAGGGTAGTGATAGGATACGTTTGGACGTATGGCTAAGTCTACCACCTTATAGTGGAAGGGATCATCTCATTCTGGTTATACTAGAAATAGTGCAGAGTAATCATTAAAGAAGCGTATTCACCTTATCCTGTCTACCTTATTACACTTGCCAATTATGTAATGATCTCTCTTATCCACTTTATATGCCTATCATGCTACTTTTATTTATTTACTTGCTAAAAGTAACTAGACTCGCCAGACTTCATGTCTGACCCCTTTGTTTCCTCTTCTTTCTTCCGTTCCCCCTAGGTTCTCAGGGAGGAAATACTCAGGCTTAGTCAGGACTCAGATATAATCTTGTTGGAGCCGCTTTCGAAGTGTTGGTCAAGTTCTTATCTCTACTATGGCTTTGTCTCTTTTATTTGGAGAATTATGTTTTCTTTTATGTATTTATGTACTATAATGGTAAAAGACAGAAATTATATTATTGTAATGGTTTTTGTGACTGATGGTATTTTGGACCACGATGTATGATTTGTGTTTGAAATAAAAATTTGAATTTCTGCTGCTATCTTAATTATATTTGTCTTGTAATATTATATTTTTGTTTACCTATTACGCTTAACGAAACCAAATGCATTCCCTTTGTGAGTGACATTAACGGACGTGGGATGTCACACTTGGTATCAGAGCTGAAGGTTACGAGATTGGATAAAGTTTTTGAAAATTGTTTTCAAAAAGGTTTTAAAAGAAAGCATTTTCAAAAAGAAAAGTTTGTTTTGAAAAACATTCCCCAAAAAGCCATATGTAATATCCTTCGGTCCATTGTCTAAATCTCTTCCTTTTTCCTTTTTCAGCATGTCTAGGGAACAAAATATTCCTAATATCCCAGAGGGCGTCACGATACCTAGATGGTTCCATAGGTATTTGGAGAACATGGCGCCTGCCGAAGGCCAAGGAAATGTTCCTCCCTCAGCTGCACCAGTCATTCCTCTTCCTCCTCCTTCTCTTCCAAGAGCAGATAATTTCGCTAAGATATAAAAGGACTTCCGTGCTATTGGAGGGTAACCGTTCCATGGGAACGAGACATTCGTAGAAGCGCAGAATTGGCTCAAGGAGACCGAGGACTTGTTCGTAATCTTTGAAGTAGAGGATAGAAGAAAGATTCAGTTAGCTGCTTGGATATTGAAAGACGAAGCCTCGTTTTGTTGGGAAGTCACCCAAGCTGGACGTCCGGTGGAAACTTGGGAGGATTTTCGATAAAGATTAGAAATGAAATTTCTTTCCCAAGCTGAGAGAAGCATGCAGATGGAGAGATTCTTAGCACTCAAATAGGGAAACTTGAAGGTGAAAGAGTATGTGAACAAATTCAACCATCTAGCAAGATTCGGGTTAGAGATGGTGGATACACCGCAAAAAAGGGCTTTGCGATTTGCTAAAGGGCTGAATGAACCCTTTCATGGGTTAGCCATGTCCCATATCCCAATGGGAGTCACTTTTTAAAAGCTTGTCGATATGGCCCTAATGCATGAGGAAGACAAGGGATAAAGGAAGGAAGTAAAGGCTGAGGAAGCATCGCAAAATAAGAAGGTGTGGCCTAAGAAGGGGCAACAACAACAACAACAACAGAAGAAAGGTGGAAAGAATGAAAAAGGCAAGGATAAGTGAAAATGTCACAATTGTGGGAAAGAGGGTCACTTGGTCAAAGACTGTAAGTGAAAGAAGAACTCTTGCTACCATTGTGAAGAGGTCAGACACTTTGTTAGGGAGTGCCCGAAGAAACAGGGATCGCAGGGACAAGGTCAAAGGGGAGGAACTTCTGGAGGGCAGGTGCATGCTCTCGCGGTCAGTGCTCCTAATAGAGGTAGAAAAATTTCTGTGGAAGGTTTAATTTCTCTTTCAAACCATCCTATTAGAACACTTTTTGATTCTGGCGCTTCACATTCATTTATATCTAGTTCTGTGTTGAGTCTCTGCACTTAATTACTAGTATGGTAGTGGATCCCATAGTTGTTTCAAACCCCATTGGTGGTTCGGCTCATCTATCTATTATTTGTCGGGGTTTGAAAATATCTGTGTTAGGCATCGAGTTTGAATGTGACGCGTATGGGCTCGAGTTTATGGGTTATGAGTTGATTCTAGGAATGGATTGGCGTACCACATGTGGTGCCATTCTAGATTGTGAGAGAAGGGTCGTTAGACTTCTGGCTTGTCATGGAAGGACCCTCGAGATTTCTTGTGACCCATAAGGGTTGGTTATGCTTAGTTTCCTAGAGTCTCATGATACATCTATCGATGATCTGCAATCTGTTGCAGTAGTTCGGGGTTATTCAGATGTTTTTGATGAGGTAGTGGCTTACCTTCGAGGCGCGAAATCGATTTCCGTATATATCTGGTGGACAATGCAAAGTCAGTTGCATTATCAGTGCACTATATGGCTCTAAGGGAGAGGAGGGAGCTGAGTAAGAAAGTAGGGGAGCTACTTGAGAAGGGGTTTATCAGACGAAGAATATCTAAATGAGGTGCTCCAGTAGTATACGCAACTAAGGAAGATGATTCACTTCATTTGTGTTTTGACTATAAGGAGTTGAATAAACTCACCAAGAAGAATGGACACCCACTTTCGAGGATTGATGATTTATTTGATCAGCTTGTTGGTGCCTTGGTATTTTCCTAGTTAGACTTAGCCACGGGGTTTCATCAGTTCAGGGTGGATGAGGACAGCATAGATAAGACTGCTTTTAGGACTCTGGATAGTTTCTTTGAATAGCTGGTTATGCCTTTTGGATTGACAAATGCACCCTCATATTTTGTTGATTTGATTAGTAGGTTGTTTCGGGAGTTTCTAAACAAATTTGTCGTGGTCTTTGTTGATGATATTTTGATCTTCTCAAAGTGCGAAGAAGAGCATGCCCAGCATTTGAGAGAAGTTTTGAAAACTCTCTGTGACCATCAGCTTAAGGCAAAGTTCTCCAAATGTTATTTTTGGAGAAAGAGGTGAGATTCTTAGGGCATGTAGTCTCAAAAGGAGGAATAACTGTGGATCCAGTGAAAGTGGTTGCAGTGCAAGATTGGCAGATTCCTAAAAATGCAACCGAGGTGAGAAGCTTTCTTAGGTTGGTAGGTTATTGTAGGAAGTTCATTGAGGACTTCGCAAAGATATCAGCCCCACTCACCAGGCTAACAAAGAAGAATTTGGAATTTTCATAGGATACAAATTGTGATGTTGCTTTCAGCGATTGAAGAGGGATCTAAAAACAGCCTCAGTCTTGACCTTTCCTGATGGGAATAAAGTGTTTACCGCTTACACTGATGCGTGTAGTACAGGGCTTGGTGCAGTTCTGATGCAAGAAGGGAAAGTGGTGTGTTATGGGGGTAGACAGTTGAGAGTTCATGAGAAGAATTAGCCTACCCATGATCTAGAGCTAGCTGCCATAGTATTCGCACTTAAGACGTGGTGCCATTAATTACTTGGAGAGAAGTTCGAGTTATATACCGATCATAAATCTCTCAAGTATCTGTTCTCCCAGAAGGATCTCAATTTAAGGCAACAACAGTGGATGGAGTTCCTAGCTTCTTATGATTTTGAGATTGCTTATACCCCTGGCAAGGGTAATGTGGTGGCAGGCGCGCTAAGTAGGCAGAGGATGGCCTTGAATCCTCTGTTTGTGGAGAGGAAGATCTTGGAGTTCATATCAGCTTTTGATTTTAGAACCTCCATCGAGATTCTTCATGATTTGTTTGCATTCTTGGAGATACAACCAACTCTTATGGATCAGATGGGAGCTTCGCAACAAAGTGACGCACAGATTTTAGACATCATGGAAAAGCTCAAAAAAGGGGAGACTTCTAGTCACCTCAATATATGTGCCATAGATGAAAAGGGGTGGTTGCGATGAGATGGAAGACTTTGTATTCCTCAAACTGGAAGCTTGATCAAGGCAGTCCTAGAAGAAACCCACCATTCTAAGATGACCATTCATCTAGGTGGTGACAAGATGTACAGAGACATGAAAAAGGATTTCTTTTGGGCTGGGATGAAGAAAGATGTGGCAAAGTTCATTTCTCAATGTTTAGTTTGCCAGCAAGTTAAAGCTGAGCAAAAGAAGCATGGTGGTTTACTTTATCCTTTGGAGGTTCCTCAGTGGAAGTGGGAGAGCGTCTCTATGGATTTCATATATGGTTTGTCTAGATTGAAGAAAGACAACACCAGTATCTGGGTTGTGGTAGATAGACTCACTAAGAGCCCCCGCTTTATTCCAGTTAAGAGTAAAAGGACAACATCATGGTTGGCAACAATTTATGTTCGTGAAATAATTCGTCTTCATAGAGTACCTTCTAGCGTCGTGAGCGATTATGACCCCATCTTCACAAGTGAATTTTGGAGGAGCTTGCAAGAAGCGTTAGGTACACAATTTTGTTTGAACACCGCTTATCATCCTCAGACCAATGGATAGATGGAAAGGGTGAACATAATTCTAGAGGATCTTTTGAGGTTGTGTATCCTAGATTTCGGAGGGACTTGGGAAGAGCACCTTACTTTAGTAGAGTTTGCCTATAACAACAGCAATAAAACCAGCATCGGCATGGCACCCTTCGAAGCATTGTACGGACGACTCTGTAGATCACCAACTTGTTGGTGGGAATCTACAGATAGATTATTACTTGGACCAAATATGGTTAGGGAAACGTCTGAAAAGATTGACCTTATTCAACGGCGGATGAAGATAGCTCAAGATAGGCAGAAATCCTATGCAGACAAGAGGAGGACTGATATCGAATTTGAAGTGGGAGACTTGGTTTTTATTAAAGTATCGCCTCTGAGGAATGTGGTTCGCTTCGGATCACTAGGGAAGTTGGCACCTAGGTTTGTGGGACCATTTCCCATAACCGAGAGGATTGGCTAAATGCCCTATAGAGTAAAACTCGTAGAAAATATATCTGGTATTCATGATGTTTTCCACGTTTCTCATCTACGAAAGTGTTTGCATAACACCGCGGAAGTTGTTGAGCCATGTATATTAGAGGAAATGGAGGTGGAACTAGAGGCGACAGTCAGACGGGTTCCTTCCCGTATTCTTGGATCAGAAGTTAAGAAGCTACGCAATAAATAGATCAAGTTGCTGAAGGTTCAATAGGGAGATAACCCAGAGGATGCGAGTTGGAAGACCGAAGACAAGATTCGTTCTTCGTACCTTTTCTTTTTTAGGGTATGTTCTTAACTCCTTTTTCTAAGTTTTATCTGTGCTTGTTTCTATCATTTGAATACATCTTATCCATAGTATTTTCGACCTTTAGATAGGAATCCTATGGATGTAAACATGTGTTTGAGACATGCTTTGTTTGATGGATGCAAATGGATGCAAGTGTTTGCAGTGGCTTCCTGTGGATGCATGTACACACACATTAGTCACTAGATCGGCTCAATCACTCTCATATTACATATGGATGTGTATGCATTTTCTTTTCTTTTATGGATGGAAATGGATGTATTACCATACGGATGTTGCATTTGGACGAATGAGTGTGCACACATATAGAACTTACATGTTATAATAGGTTTATTTGCATACATATTGGATTCATGGCACTAATACACATTGCATTATGGAGGTCAACTGAATCAGTAAACCGCCTGGTCTTCGCATTAGTATTGGGACATATACACACACCTCTGCATATCTTCATATAAGTATTAGAAGTCTTTAAGGACAATGCATTCCAGTGGTTAATGGATGAGTAGATGGATGATGGATGGTAGGATATGCATTCTTCTCAACTTAGAGATATCGGGGACGAAATCCTTTGAGTAGGGGAGAATGTAACACCCCGTATTTTTAACAACACTAAAAGACGAAAAATTAAATAATACTTTAATTTAATATTCAAAATTAAGGAAAAAGGACTGTGCCATTGCGTCTGTCTCGAAATTCTGGTCAACATAGACATTTGGTTTACGTAAAACGGACACCGTATGAAGAAGTTATGAGGGTTTTATGTTTGTATACGCGCAGAATGATTATATATATACACATGAGTCAGCGATGAGTCAGAATCCTATCTAAACAGTTTGAATTTGAAAAATAAAAAGTGGCAGCAGATTTCCCATTCTAGGGGTCGACCCCCCGAGAGGGGTGTCGACACCAGGGTCGACCCTCCTTAATGGGTGTCGACACCAGGGTCGACCCACCCAAAGGGGTGTAAACACACTTAGGGCTGACATGGCAGTCGATTTCAGAGGGTCTGGCAGCTATATATACGTGGTCATTTCTCTTTTTTCTTCATTGAGAATTTAGGTAGCCAAACTCTACCAGTATCTGAACTGATATGGATCCTTTATCTTATTCAACTAAAGAAAATCAATAGGAGATTCAGGATCCAATCTTTTCTAGTTTTTTTCTAACCCTAACACTGTGAATTTCTAGTTTCTTTTAGATTTGAATATTTAAAAATGAATATGACACGACTATGACTTGGATTTGGTCATATGCCCAAATTATATCAAATCCATTGTAAATCATGAACATATGACATTGTAAATTGGTTAGGATTTGGATCTAAATCACTATCTTGTTGGATCTATTGTAATCTTTTGTGGCATTCTATGATTTGGGCTAGATCTATTTTAACTATTAATCTAAATCTCTATCTTGTTAGATCTATTATAACTTCTATGACATTCTATGATGTGTATCTTGACCCTAATTGTGTTATATCTATTTTTAACCATTGGATCTAAATTATGTGATCTGGTTTATTACCTTGTGCCTATCATATTAGATCTAAACCAGTTGGACATCTAAATTGTTAATTTAGATGTTATTATGCTTGTTGTGACATCATAGCTATGTTAGAATCAATTACCTGCCACAAATTCATCAGTTTTATGCTTATATATCCACTTTATCATGATGTCAATTACATGTCCATGCCAGTATGTATGTATATGTTCACATTATCACCATACTAGTTTACGTTTATGCCAGGTTATGTTAAAAACAATCACTTTATTTATTTTCCTATTATTTATCGTATTATCTTTTATGACTAGCTATTGTCTAGCCTAGGCATGCCGCCAATTTTGTGAGTGCGCAAGCTAAGGATCGGGGGAAAAAGGTTAATATTGGCATAATTAGAATATAAACATCATTGGACATATAATTCAAATTATTGGGTAAAATGGGCATAATCACCTATAAAGACATAGGTAAGAATTGGATAAGAATGAAATGTCTAGTAATTACAATTAGGAATTGTAATTGCACATATGACACGAGGTTAGGTTGCATTAGTGGTGGAAGTCTACCCGGACCCGACCGGCATATCCAACAGCTACTAATGTTGAACCTAATGTGAGAGGTCTAAGTGCGCAAATACGAATCAGGCTAAGACAGAGGTTAGGCCTAATGTGGAAGGTCTAGCCTATTATAAACCATAAATGGACATGGTAATAAATTGGACTACTTAACCAAATCTAATCCGTAGTGATTGTTAGATTGTGAACTAAAGTTAGGGTTAAGTAAAATCGATTGGATAGTGGATGGGTTAAACAAATTTGGAGGGGGTGGGTAATATTTACATATAGGCCCTCAAACTTAACCCGGTAAGGTTATGTAATTAAAGACACCTAGTGGTATACATGACCGATTGGAATAATAAAGTTACGTAATTAAAGACACCTTTTAAGGTAAGCATAACATGTAGAAATAATATGGTTATGTAATTAAAGACACCTAGTGGTATACATAGCCAAAGAAAACCTAGTGGGGATACAGGACAAGGGGAGAGCTTATATCATATTGTGTGGGATCTGTTTCATCCAGTAACCCGGAGTAGGTATCAAAACATGTACTTCGTACTAGGTCGGAAAAGGGGCACGCTTACTGGACTGATTGTAAGAGATCCAAACGTAGAGGATGGTATGAGCCGCGCAAACCGACCGGGATATGTGCCTGCATGAGCCAGGCAGATGGGGATAAGATGACTGTGACACCTGTAGATATGGGGCTGTTCATATCAGCGGAGGGTTTCCACTTTAGGACGTGATACATCCTACGGTGGGGCCGGCAAAGAGTATCCACGCGGATTAGGGAGTCGATCGATTAGGGTAGTATATAGGATACATTTGGACGTTTGCCTAAGTCTACCACCTTGTAGTGGAAGGGTTCATCTCATTCTGGTTATGCTAGAAATAATGCAGAGTAATCATTTAAGAAGCGTATACACCTTATCCTCTCTACCTTGTTACACCTGCCATTTATGTAGTGATCTCTCTTATCCACTTTATATGTCTGTCATGCTACTTTTATTTATTTACTTGCTAAAAGTAACTAGACTCGCCAGACTTCATGTCTGACTCTTTTGTTTCCTCTTCTTTCTTCCATTCCCCCACCCCCCAGGTTCTCAAGGAGGAAACACTCAGGCTTAGTCAGGACTCAGATATCATCTTGTTAGAGCTTCTTTCGAAGTATGGCTCAAGTACTTATCTCTACTATGGATTTGTCGCTTTTATTTGGGGAATTATGTTTTCTATTAAGTATTTATGTACTCTGATGGTAAAAGATAGAAATTATATTATTGTAATGGTTTTTGTGACTGATGGTATTTTGGACCGCGATATATGATTTATGTTTGAAATAAAAATTTGAATTTCTGCTGCTTTCTTAATTACATATGTCTTGTAATATTCTGTGTCTGCATACCTATAACGCTTCGCGAAACTTAATACATTTCCTTTGTGAGTGACATCAACGGACGTGGGGTGTCACAACAGGGCAAACATGATACAGCATATGTACTTCTCTAAAGATTACTCTGCACTAATACTAGTATCATCAAAATGAGATGATCCCAACAACTATAAGATGGTAGACTTAGGCATACGTCCAGATGTATCCTAACCACTACCCTAATCGATCGGCTCCCTACTCCACGTGGATACTCTGTACCGGCCCCGCCATAGGATGTATCACGTCCTACAGTGGCAACCGTTTGCTGATATACATAGCCATATCTACAGGTGTCACGGTCGTCTTAGCCCCCTCTACCCGGCCCATGCAAGCGCATGTCGCCAGTTGGTTTGCGCCGCCCACACCGTCCTCCTCGTTTGGATCTCTTACATTCAGCCCAGTAAGCGTGCCCCAACTCCAACCTAGTTCGGAGTACTCGTATGACACCAATTAAGGGTTACTGACTGAAATGGGTCCCACACAATTTGATTCAAGCTCTCCCCCTTGTCTTGTATCCCTACTAGGATTTCCATCAGTTATGTATACCACTAGGTGTCTTTAATTACATAACCCTGTCATTTCTACAAGTTATGCTTACCCTAAAAAGGTGTCTTTAATTACATAACTTTATTATTTCTATCGTTTATGTATACCACTAGGTGTTTTTAATTACATAACCTTATCAGGTTAAGTTTGTGGGCCTATATGTAAATATTACCCACCCCCTCAGATTTACTTAACCGACCCACTGTTCAACCAAGTTTACTTAACCCCAACTTAAGTTTATATTCATACAATCCGTATGGGTTCAACTAGGTTAAGCATTCAAGGTTTATTCCATATTTCATTCATGGTTATGGTATGCTAGACTTCCCACATTAAGCCTACCATTTGTGGATGCTGGATATGCCGGGCGGGTGCGGGCCGACTTATTCCACAAATTCGACTTAACCTCGTGTCTTAGCACGTCTCGTATTTGTGCAAATAGACCTCCCACATTAGATTCACCACTTGTGGTCGCCGGACATGCCGGGCGGGTCCACGCAGACTTCCACCACAAGTGCAATCTAACCTCGTGTCTAGGAGCAATTATAGTTCCTAATTACTGTAATCCTATGCATTCCATTATTAGTCAATTTTACCTATGTCGTTATAGGTTATAGATTTCATTCCCCTTTTCCCCCAATTATGTTAATAGTGAATTATATGTCCAAATTTATATACACAAATATCATTCAAATTATACCAATTTCCACCTTTTTACCAATTATGCCCAAATTCCCAATTCAAAAGATATGCCCAATTTCAATGTTTTTCCCCTCCTTCCCAAACTAACGTATTCGCATAATTTAGCGGCATGCCTAGGCTTGAAAGTAGTCTGGCTATATAAAATAAAAAGGGAAAGGGTGAAGGGAAGATGACATAAATGTTTATTCTAACAAACTGACATAAGCATGATGGCATAATGATAGGATGGACATATAAGAACAGATCGGTGAACTTGTGAGAATAAAACAGGTTCTAACATAGTAGGGATGTCATAATAGGCATGACTAGATCTAAATAAGGATTTAGATGTCCAACTAATGTCAGATCTAAATTGATCAGAACTTGATAATCATAAGATGATCCAAATAACAAATTAGATCCGTAATTAAAAGTAGATATAATATGATAAGGGTTGAGATCTAGTTCATAGTTATTTCAAAATGTCATAGATTCTCAAATTACAATATATCTGATATGATTCAGTCACAGGCATATATCCAAATTACAATATCATGGATTCACAAATTGCAATAGATCTGGTATCATTCAGTAATGGCATAGTTCCAAATTTACAGTCATATCATGTTTACTTTTAACTATTTAAATCTGGAGGAAACTTAAACTCACAACGTTCAAATTTAAAGAAATAGAAGGAGAAAAGCAGTTGATGAATCTCAGATCTACACTTGAGTCTCTAAATTTTATTGCAGAAGAAGAAAGAGTTTTGAATTCAGTGAGGCACCAGCAGCACTTAGGCCTCCAGTGATTTTCAATGAAGAAAACAAGAGAAATGAGCCTGTATTTATAGCTACCAGCCTCAAAACCGACCTAGCCACGTCAGCCCTAGAGTGTCGACCTACCCCTTAGGGGGTCGACCCTGGTGTCGATACCCCCCACAAGGGGTCGACTCCCCTAGGCGAGAATTTTCCGGCTCACCCGAATTCTGGAATTTGAACGATTTTGAACTTTCTAGACCTGATTTTGAATTCTTGGACCCTATATATATATAATTATCTTACGCGTATACAAACATCAAACCCTCATAACTTCTTTATACGGTGTCCATTTTACAAAAACCAAACGTCTATCTTGACCAGAATTTCGAGAGGGACGCAATGGCACTTTCCGTTTCCCTTATTTTCGAATATTAAATTAATTATTGTTTAATTTATCCTCTTTTAGTGTTGTTAAAATACGGGGTGTTACATTCTCCCCTACTCAAAGGATTTCGTCCCTGAAATCTCCATGTTAAGAAGAATGCATATCGTACCATCCATCACCCATCTACTCATCCATCAATCACTGGCATCCATTGTCCTTAAAGACTTCTAATGATTATATGAACATATGCAAAGGTGTGTGTATATGTCCCAACACTAATGCGATGATCAGGCGATCTACTGATTCAGTCGACCTCCTTAATGTAATGTATGTTATTGCCATGAATCCAACATGTATGTAATAATCTTATTATAACATGTAAGCTCTATACGTATGCACAATCATTCGTCCAAATGCAACATCCATATGATGATACATCCATTTTCATCCATTAAAAGAAGAAAAATGCTCATACATCCATATGCAGTATGCAAGTGATTGAGTTGATCTAGTGCCTAATGTGTGTGTGTGTATATGCATCCACGAGCAATCATTAGCAAATACTTGCTTCCACTTGGATTAATCAAACATAACATGTCTCAAACACATGTTTACATCCATGGGATTCCTACCTAAAGGTCGAAGATTTGATCGATAGGATATACTTAAATGATAGAAACAAGCATAAATAAAAGCTTTGGAAAAGGAAGTTAAGATCACACCCTCAAAGAGAAAAGGATGTGAAGCACAAATCTTGTCTTCGGTCTCCCAAGTTGCATCCTCTGGGTTGTCTTCCCACTGAACCTTCACCAACTTGATTTCTTTATTGCATGGCTTCTTAACTTCTGGTCCAAGAATACAAGAAGGAACTCGTCTGACTGTTGCCCCCCGTTCCACCTCTACTTCTTCTAATACACTTAGCTCCATAACTTCTACAGTATTATGCAAGCACTTCCGCAAATGAGAAACATGGAAAACATCATGAACGCCAGATAGTCTCTCAGGAAGCTTTACTCTATAGGCCATTTGGTTAATCCTTTCTGTTATAGGAAATGGCCCTACGAATCTTGGTGCCAACTTCCCTATAGATCTGAAGCGCACCACGTTCCTTAGAGGTGACAATTTAATGAAAACCGTATCTCCTACTTCAAATTCAATGTCAGTCTATCTCTTGTCTGCGTAGGATTTCTTCCTATCTTGAACGGCCTTCATTCGTCGTCTAATAAGATCAATCTTCTCGGACGTTTCTCTAAACATATTTGGTCCAAGCAATAGCCTTTCTATAGATTCCCACCAACAAGTTGGTGATCTATAGGGTCATTCGTATAATGCTTCGAAGGGTGCCATGCCAATGCTAGCTTAATAACCTTTGTTATAGGAAAACTCTACTAAAGGAAGATGCTCTTCCCAAGTCCTTCTGAAGTCTAGGATATACAACCTCAAAAGATCATCTAGGACTCTGTTCACCCTCTCTGTCTGCCCATCGGTCTGAGGATGATAAGCGGTGCTCAAACGTAACTGTGTCCCTAATGCTTCTTGCAAACTACCCCAAAACTCACTAGTGCAGATGGGGTCACGATCGCTTACGATGCTGGAAGATACTCCATGAAGACGGACTATCTCTCGAACATATACTGCTGCCAACCATGCCATCGTCCTCTGACTCTTAACTAGAATGAAATGGGCGCTCTTAGTAAGTCTATTTCCTACCACCCAAATACTGGTGTTGCCTTTCATTAATCCAGGAAAACCATCCATGAAGTCCATAGAGACGCTCTCCCACTTCCATTATGGAACCTCCAAAGGATGAAGCAAACCAACAGGTTTCTTTTGCTCGGCTTTGACTTGCTGACAAACTAAACATTGAGAAACAAACTCCGCCACATCCTTCTTCATCCCAGCCCAAAAGAAGGCCCTCTTCATGTCCTTATTCATCTTATCACCGCCTGGATGAATAGTCATCTTAGAGTGATGGGCTTCTTCTAAGACTACCTTTAACAGACTTCCAGTTTAAGGAACGAAAAGCCTTCCATCTCGTCGCAAACACCCTTTGTCGTCAATGGAATATTTATTGTGGTGACTAGAAGTTTCCCCTTACTGAGCCTATCCAAGATGTCTGAAATCTGTGGATCATCTCGCTGTGAAGCTCGTATCTGATCCATAAGAGTAGGTCGTATCTCTAGCGATGCAAACAACCCAGGCAAAAGTTAGGTGCATGGTCTAAAATCAAAGGTCGATATGAACTCCAAGCTTTTCCTTTCCATAAACAAAGGACTTAAGGCCATCCTCTGCCTACTCAGTGCATCTACCACCACATTATCCTTTCCAGGGGTATAAGCAATCTCAAAATCATAAGAATCTAGGAACTCCATCCACCTTTGTTGCCTTAAATTAAGATCCTTCTATGAGAACAAATACTTGAGAGATTTATGATCAGTGTACAACTTGAATCTCTCTCCAAGAAAATAATGATGCCACATCTTAAGCGCGAATACTATGGCAGCTGGCTCTAAATCATGGGTAGGGTAGTTCTTCTCATGGACTCTTAGCTGTCTACCCCATAACACACTACCTTCCCTTCTTGCATCAGAAACCGCACCAAGCCCCATACCACATGCTTCAGTGTAAACTGTAAACACTTTATTCCCATCGAGCAAAGTCAAGACTGGGTCTGTTGTCAGAGCCCTCTTTAGTCGTTGGAAAGCAACATCACAATCTATATCCCAAGAAAACGCCAAATTCTTCTTCGTCGGCCTAGTGAGTGGGGCTGATATCTTTTTGAAGTCCTTAATGAACTTCCTATAATAGCCTGTTAACCCCAAAAAGCTTCTCACCTTCGTTGCATTCTTTGGAACCTGCCAGTCCTGAACTGCAACCCCCTTTGCGGGATTTACTCCTATCCCTTCTTTAGAAACCACATGCCCTAGGAATCTCACCTCTTTCCTCCAAAAATAGCTTTTGGAGAACTTAGCCTTAAGCTGATGCGCACGGAGAGTTTTTGAAAACTTCTCTCAAATGTTGGGCATGGTCTTCTTTAATCTTTAAGAAGATCAAGATATCATCAACAAAGACCACGAAGAATTTATTTAAAAACTCCCGAAATACCCTACCCATCAGATCAACAAAATAGGTGGGTGCATTCATCAACCCAAAAGGCATTACGAGCCATTCAAAGAAACCATTTGGAGTCCTAAAAGCGGTCTTATCTATAATGTCCTCAGCCACCTTCAGCTGATGAAACTCCATGGCCAGGTCTAATTGAGAAAATACCGAGGCACCAACAAATTGGTCTAACAAGTCATCTATCCCTGGAAGTGGGTGCCTGTTCTTCTTGGTGAGCTTATTCAACTATCTATAATCCACACACAAACGAAGCGAACCATCTGACTTAGTTGTGAGCACCACAGGAGCAACTCATTCAGATATGCTTCGCCTAGTAAATCCTTTCTCAAGTAGCTCCCCTACTTGCTTATTCGGCTTCCTCCTTTCACTTGGAGCCATACGACACACTGGAAATGCAACTGCTTTGCATTGTCCACCAAATATATACGAAAATTTATCTTGCGCCTTGGGGGTAACCCCGAACCTCATCAAAGAAATTAGAATAATCTCTGACTACTGGAACCGATTGCAAATCATCGATAGATGCATCGAAAGACTCTAGGAAACTAAGCATAACAGATTCTTGCGAGTCACAAAAAATCTCGAGGGTCCTCCCTTGACAAGTCAAAAGCCTAACGACCCTCCTCTCACAAACCAAAATAGCACCATACATGATTAGCCAATCCATCCCTAGAATCAAACCGTAGCCCATAAACCCGAGTACATACGCGTCGCACTCAGACTCGACGCCTAAGATAGATATCCTCAAACCCCGAAAAATCATGGATAAATGATCCGAATCACCAATGGGGTTTGAGACAATAACGGAATCCCCTAACATACTAGTATTTAAGTGCAGAGATTCAACCACAGAACTAGATATAAATGAACGTGAAGCGCCAGAATCAAAAAGTGTTCTAATAGGGTGACTGGAAAGAGAAATCAAACCTTCCACGGAAATTTTCCATCCTCTATCCGGAGTACTGATCGTGAGAGCATGCACCTTGCCCTCCAGAAGCTCCTACCCTTTGACCTTGTCCTTGTGGTCCTTGTTTCTTCGGGCACTCTCTAGCAAAGTGCCCGATCTCTGCATAGATGAAGCAAGCATTCTTCCTCCTTTTACAGTCTTTGACCAAGTGACCCTCTCGCCCACAACTGTGACATTTCCTCTTATCCTTAGCCTTGTCATTCCTTCCACCTTTCTTTTGTTGTTGATGTTGTTGTCCCTTCTTAGGCCATGCCTTCTTATTTTGCATTGTTTCCTCATCTTTTACTTCCTTCTTTTCTCCTTTGTCTTCCTCATGCATCAGAGCCATATCAGCAAGCCTTTCAAAAGTCGCTCCCATTAGGATATGGGACATAGCCAACCCATGAAGGGGTTCATTTAGCCCTTTAGCAAACCGCAAAGCCTTCTTATGTGGAGTGTCGACCAATTCCAATACAAAACTTTCTAGTTGTTTGAATTTGTTCACATATTCTTTAGCGGTCATGTTTCCTTGTTTGAGCACTAAGAACCTCTCCATTTGCATGCTTTTCTCAACCTGAGAGAGAAACATCATTTCAAACCTCATCCTAAAATCATCCCATGTCTCTACTAGGTGTCCAACTCGGGTAACTTCCCACTAAAACGAAGCTTCGCCTATCTGTAGCCAGGCAGCTAGCTGAATCATCCTTCGATCCTCTACTTCAAAGATTATGAACAATTCCTCGGTCTCCTTGAACCAACTCCTTGCCTTTACGAATGTTTCGGTTCAACGGAATAGCTTCCCTCCCATGGCACAAAAATATTTCCAGATCTTAGCGAAATTATCTTCTCTTGGAGGAGGAGGGACGACGGGTGCAGCTGGGGGAGGAACGTTTCCTTTGCCTTCGACAGGCGCTGTATCCTCTAAATATCTACGGAACCAGCCAGGTATCGTAACGCCCTCTGGAATGTTAGATTCCCAAGACATGCTGAAGTGAAAAGGAAAGAGATTTAGACAAAAGATCGAAGGATGGCTTTGGGGAATATGTTTTTCAAAACAGAATTTTGTTTAATGCTTTCTTATCAAAACTTTTGAAAATAGTTTTCAAAAACTTTTTTCTAATCTAGTAACCTTCAGCTCTGATACCAAGCGTGACACCCTTCGTCCGTTAATGCCACTCACAAGGGGAATGCATTAAGTTTCGTGAAGATTATAGGTAAACAGAAACAGAAATATTACAAGACAGATATAAAAATGACAGTGGAATTAAAAACTTTATTTAACATAAAGCAACGTGGTTTGAAAACATCACATGTATGAAATAAATAAAAACCATTACATCATTGAATCTACTGTCTTGTACTTTAAAACATCAGAGTACATAAAAGAAGAAAAATTCCCCAAAATAAAACATAGCCATAATAGCAAGGATAGGAGCTTGAGCCATACATCTAGGCAGCTCCAGCAAAATGAAAGCAGAATCACGGTCAAGCCTGAGTATTCCCATCCTGAGAGCCTTGGGGGAAACGGAAGAAAGAAGAGGAAACAAAAAGGGCTAGACATAAAGTCTGGCGAGTCCAATTACTTTTAGCAAGTAAATAAGTAAAAGTAGCATGACAAGCATATAAAGTGGATAAGAAAGATAACACCATAAAAGGTAGGTATGACAAGGAAAACATGATAAAGCGTATGTAATTCTCTAAAGATTACTCTGCACTAATAATAGTATCACCAGAATGAAATGATCCCGACAACTATAAGATGTTAGACTTAGGCATACGTCTAGATGTATCCTAACCACTACTCTAATCGATCGGCTCCCCACTCCGCGTAGAAACTCTGTCTCGACCCCGCCATAAGACGTATAACGTCCTACAGTGGCTACACTTCGCTGATATACAAATCCATATCTACAGGTGTCATGGTTGTCTTAGCACCCTCTACCTGGCCCATGCACGCACATGTCCCCGGTCGATTTGCGTCGCCCACACCGTCCTCCTCGTTTGGATCTTTAACATTCAGCCCAGTAAGCGTGCCCCAACTCCGACCTAGTTCGGAGTACTAGTTTGATAAATATTAAGGGCTACTAATTGAAATGGGTCCCACACAATTTGATACAAGTTCTCCCTCTTATCTTGTATCCCCACTAGGATTTCCATCGATTATCTATAAGACTAGGTGTCATTAATTACACAACCCAGTCATTTCTACAAGTTATGCTTACCCTAAAAAGGTGTCTTTAATTACATAACTTTATTATTTCTATCGGTTATGTATACCACTAGGTGTCTTTAATTACATAACCTTATCAGGTTAAGTTTGTAGGCCTATATGTAAATATTACCCACCTCCTCAGATTTACTTAACCGACCCACTGTTCAACCAAATTTACTTAACCCCAACTTAAGTTTATATTCACACAATCCCTATGGGTTCAACTAGGCAAAGCATTCAAGGTTTATTCCATATTTCATTTATGGTTATGGTATGCTAGACCTCCCACATTAAGCCTACCATTTGTGGATGCTAGATATGTTGGACGGGTATCGGCAGACTTATTCCACAAATTGGGCTTAACCTCGTGTCTTAGCACGTCTTGTATTTGTGCACCTAGACCTCCCACATTAGATTCACCCCTTTTGGTCGCTGGATATTCCGGGCGGGTCCAGGCAGACTTCCACCACAAGTGCAATCTAACCTCGTGTCTAGGAGCAATTATAGTTCCTAATTACTGTAATCCTAGGCATTCAATTATTAGCCAATTTTACCTATGTCATTATAGGTTATAGGTTTCATTCCCCTTTTTCCCTAATTATGTTCATAGTGAATTATATGTCCAAATTTGTATACATAAACATTATTCAAATTATACCAATTTCCACCTTTTTACCAATCATGCCCAAATTCCCAATTCACAAGATATGCCCAATTTCAATGTTTTCCCCTCGTTCCCAAACTAACGTATTCGCATAATTTAGCGGCATGCCTACGCTCGAAAGTAGCCTGGCTATATAAAATAAAAATGGAAAGGGTGAAGGGAAGATGACAGAGATGTTTATTCTAACAAACTGACATAAGCATATGATGGCATAATGATAGGATGGACAAATAAGAACAGATCAGTGAACGTGTGATAATAAAACAGGTTCTAACATAGTAGGGATGTAATAATAGGCATGACCAGATCTAAATAAGGATTTAGATGTCCAACTAATGTTAGATCTAAATTGACCACAACATGATAATCATAAGATGATCCAAATAACAAATTAGATCTGTTACTAAAAGTAGATCTAACATGATAAGGGTTGAGATCCAGGTCATAGCTAATTCAAAATGTCATAGATTCGCAAATTACAATAGATCTGATATGATTCCGTCACAGACATAGATCCAAATTACAATATCATCGATTCACAAATTACAATAGATCTGATATGATTTATTCACAGGCATAGTTCCAAATTTACAGTCATATCATGTTTACTTTTGATTATTAAAATTTTAAGGCAACTGAAACTCACAACGTTCAGATTTAAAGAAATAGAAGGAGAAAAGCAGTTGATGAATCTCAGATCTACACTTGAATATCCAAATTGGATTGCATAAGAAGAAAGAGTTTTGATTCAGTCCAGGCACCAGCAGCACTTGGGCCTTCATTGATTTTCAGTGAAGAAAACAAGAGAAATGAGCCGGTATTTATAGCTACCAGCCTCCAAACCGACCTAACCGCATCAGCCCTATGGAGGTTTACCCACCCCCTAGGGGGTCGACTGTGGTGTCGACACCCGCCTTGGAGGGTCGACACCCCCTCAAGGTGTCGACTCCCCTAGGCGGGAATTTTCCCACTCACCCCGAATTCTGGTGTTTAAGCGATTTTGAACTTTCTGGACCTGATTTTGAATTCTTGGACCTATATGTGTATATATATATATGTATATATATGTATGTATATGTGTGTGTATATATATATATAATTATCTTGTGCGTTTACAAACTTCAAACCTTCATAATTTCTTTATACGCTGTCTGTTTTATGCAAACCTAATGTCTATCTTGACCAGAATTTCTAGACGCACGCAATGGCACAATCCATTTCCCTTAATTACGAATATTAAATTAATTATTATTTAATTTATCCTCTTTTAGTGTTGTTAAAATATGGGGTGTTACAATATTTTTCCTCCTTTGACAATTATTGCAATATTGCACTTTATTACTTGAATTTTAATTATATTTTTATTACTTGAATTTTAATTGGTTAGTTATATCCTTCAGCAATTTTAGTTTCCATTTTTGGTTCATATCATTGAATAAATTGTCTTTGTGCAATTCCCTTTTTACCATTGCCTCATTTTAAAAGTAATACTAATTTGCATTTTCTATTTCATATTCTATGATTTATACTTACCATAACATGAGTCAAGTATTCTTTTCGACTAGGACAATTACTCTACATTTGACACTACTTTGATTTGTGAAATTTCTTTATGAAACTCTTACTATATTTTCTAATTAATTTTTTTTATATGATAATGGATACTTACAATAAATGTCACATTATTTGTGCAGGCTATTAGTGGATGAACGATGCTACGCTTAGTATTTTTTAATTTATGGCTTCTATATCCTTTTATTTTTACATAACTAATATGTGAGTGAAATTTTCCATAAGATAATTTTTATTTATCAATAATTGCCTAAGCATAATTATGCAAACACTGGGGAATTTTGTTTTACCTCAAGGTTCATTAGAAGAGACGTAGCGCAAAAGAAAGAGATAACGGAATCAAGGGGTAACACATTTAGTTTAGTTTAGTTTTTCTTTTTCTTTTTACCAACTTCTAAAAATTAATGCAATATGCTTTCAAAAAACCAACAAGTATAGTTCTTTAATCATTTATCTTAAGATGAAAAAATTCTTACTTCTTCTATCTTTTTACTTATAACAACAAAGTTTTAGTACAAAATGGAAGAATTCAACGAACATTTTTTTACTCATTCTAAAAATGTGATTTTACTCACATGTAATCAAACATTGGATTAATCGGTATAACAATCGCACATGCACGCATTTTTATATATGAAAACCATTATATATATGGTAGAATCATTTTCGTTTGTTTTAGAACTTAACATAATTTGATATATACACAAATATTTAGCTCTTCCATCGATAAGTGTTTTATTTAATGTAGTTCTCGAGCCTGAAAAAGAGAAGATGTCTTCTTACATAGTAAATATCTTAATTATGAACTAATTTCATAAGATCATTTTATTTGTATTTTGTTGCCGCATAATTTGACACTTTTGCATGTATTACCATTTGTATTGTTAGCTACTACAAACCTACATAGGATGTTCGTGTTATTTTTGATACTTGGGATCATTGCCACTTTTGATTCATTGGACTCATCAATTATCATAGAGCGTTAGCATAAATGCTTTGCATGTTGCAACAAAATTCGCACTGCATAACAGTTTGTACTCATCCTGAAAAATTATAGTATCAGTATGCAGATGAATGGTAGTTGTGGGCATTACTTTGGAAAGACCCAGCAACTGAGATCTCACATCAACACCTGGAAAGGAGAAGGTAAATAAATGCATAGGTGCATTGAAGACAATCACATTCAGATCTATTCCATCTACGGTTCTTCCCACTTCAGTGCTACAACTGATACAAATTTTCAGTGCCCAAACAGCGAAGTATTTTACAACTTTTTGTTTAGTTTGTACAAGGAACTTTGAATATTTTGTCACTATTTCCATATATGCTTTCGAAAACCAAAATATCACTATGGTAATTTAAAAGTTTGTATGCCAAATTTTAGAATGTCAGTAGAGCTCTAGCATTATATGTTTTTCTAAATTCTGCTTGGACCGTGTTCTTCATAGCTGAAATGTCTTCTTTTCTTCCTGTATTAGAAAATATTTACATGTACACAAATTAATACCGTTGAATTCAAATACAAATTGCAGTAATTGAAGTGCATGTGTGTGCATGCATGACTGTTTGGTTATTTACATTGAGAAATGTGGACATCGAGATTGTTTTTTCAAGCACGTTATTTTTCCTTCCTACAGTCTTTTTTTTTTTAGGCACGGTTGGAAGTTTTTACACTATAAGTATCCATAACATCTATATATCCACAAACATTTTTAAAAAAGAACATTGTATCTGCTTTTGCACAAAACCATCCTTTGTTTGAAATGTCTACGCATACGTCCAATGGACATGCCTAAGTGCTGGTGTGTGTGTGTGTGTATATATATATATATATATATATGAAACATATATGTGTATATTTGTAGAAATATATATATATATATACACAAAAGATAAAGATCAAGATAAGGCTGCAATCACAGAAATATGGTAAGAATCAAACAACGGTGCAACACCGTTTGAATTTTGAAAACTGAACAAAAGTCGTGCATATATATATATATATATACACATAAAATGGTCACTAGAAGATTTGTATACGTATAAGAAGATTACATGTGAATATAACAGATAAATAAATTAGAGAAATTCAAACATTCGAAATTCAAACTTCTATGCCAAAACAGCTCATGGGACACATAGGGGGGTCGACACCCCTAGATCTGGGCAGATTCATTAATGTATCTGGATTGTTTTCTTAACTGGGTTCAATGCTAACTCAGTGCTGCGTGTATGATAAGATCCTGAACACCTATAAATTGGCTAATAGAGCCAAGCCTAAATCTCACATTCTCTGAGACAACGTCTAAGCTCTGCTATTCTTCCTCCACCTCAAATCTCTTTAGAAAATAAGATAATTAGTTTAGGAAAATTCCAAATCAAGATCTGGAGGAAAAGAACGAATATTAATAAGAAGGTGTTCAGAATCATATGCGAAGTAAGGTAAATTCTTTGATCTGGTCTACTCAATTTTATTCCTCTTTCTTCCCTTTTTCTTTTAATAAGAATTGTGGATCCATGGTTGCTAGGTTCTAAATCCAGCTAGGGGAAACCATGGAATGCTAGATCTGGACCAGGTTCAGGAATTAGAAAGCAACTTAGGTGAGTGGATTTAAGTTATCATTTTTTATAATGATATATTACCGTTTGACATTCCCAGTTAACCTGTAATGAAAATCTAGTGTAATAATTAAAAGTGTTGAAATGCTAATATGACTTGTTGGGATATTAATATGTTAAAATATTAATATTTTATAAATTCGTATGCTAAAACATTTAATGTGCTTAAATTGTAACACCCCATGTATTTTATAACTGTGAAATTCATAAATTAAACAATAAATAATTTTAAATCAAAGAATTAAGGGAAACGGGATACGCCATTGCGTTCGTCTCGGAATTCTGCTTGAGATAGAGTCTGAGTTTGCGTAAAACGGATATCGTATGAAGAAGTTATTGACGAACGAAGTTGGGTGAAAAACCGGAAAACGGGTCAGAATGCACTGGCGCACTTGGGAAGTGCGCCAGAACAAAAATGCACTGGCGCACTTGGGAAGTGCGCCAGTACATTTTTGACCTGGCGCACCTGCCAAGTGCGCCCAGGTCAAAAATGACCTGCTGGTCAGGTCTGGTCAAGTCCTGGCTGGCCAGGTCTGTGTTTGGTCGATTTTCAGAAGCTTGCTTCGTCATTAGGGCTAGGTGGCAGGCTCTAATTGGTCTCTCTTTCGAATGAATGGCTACGATCAATCCAAGCAACATCGATGGTCCTAATCAGTTCATAAACTCTATAAAAATGACCCTAGACTCTACCTAATCTATTCATTCAAAAATAAAGAACGAGGCCATCATGCTGCAGAGGAGCGACTAGGAGTAGCCACCAATTTGAGAGAAGATTAGGAGGAAAATTCTAAAGCATAAAGCAACTTAAACAAATCAAATCAACAAGGAGTCGCATCTCCAAATTCCTGAATTGGAGAATTCGCCACACGATTGTAAGTAGAGTATTATTTTGGTATGAATAAATAACTGTGTTGGTTTGTACACTTGATTTGTGGTGATAAGTAATTCATATTTGTGCGTTACTATGATTCTTATCGATTCGGAATATTGTATAACGTTTGGATATTCGCAAAATATGTTATTCATTATAAAAACTACATGTTTGCGGTAGTTTTATGCAAGTATACGTTTGGATATTCGCAAAGTATGTTATTCATTATAAAAAACTACATGTTTGCGGTAGTTTTATGCAAGTATACGTTTGGATATTCGCAAAATTTGTAATTCATGTTGAAGCTACATGTATGTAGTTCTTTAATTGAAATTCATGCAAGTTTGTGGTTTTGCTACTATGCCATCATAATGTGTATTTTTGTACAAAAATCATTTTGTGTGTAATTGGAACAAATTTGGGTTATTATAATTCATATGAAATTATGTTAAAAATTTGGCATCATGATCTATGAATTAAGCCATACTTTTGTACTAGAAAACCTCTTTGCGAACTTATGAACATGACTAGGCTATGATTGATATTTTGCATAATTGAAAAACATGTTAGGTCCATATTGTTAACAAGAATTATATGATGACACATGTGGTACATAGCTAGGTTAGATTCAAAATCCCATTTGCAAGTTTGCATGACTAAAGTAAAAATCATGATTTCATGTTAGAAATATTTATGCCATAAGTATATGTGTGCCATGGTTATGTGAATAGATTTAAAATCATGATTAAGCTGGATTAATTCTAGTTGAATTATACTTTTGTATTAGCCACAAAAGTAAGCACCTTTGTAAACATGTAGTAATCTTATAAGCATGAATTGCTTATGTTTGACATTATGCCTAAATAAAATATAGGTTTATGTTGTAGTTAAGCCTATGTGTCAATAATGATATTCTTAACTTAACTACAAGTTTACATGGTTTGATTCATGTCACTTATGCTTTATGACCAAAGTATATGTTACTACTATGCAAGTACACCAGTATCTATTTTGTAGTTCCAACGTTATGTTGCAAGTTCATGCGTCCCTTTTTGTGTATGTAATCACGCTTTAAGCCTCCCCTCTTTCGCATGGCTAAGTTGGGCTTAAAAAGGTTAAGCCCAACATATATATAATAAACGAACGTATTAAACGGGGGAAAATAACGTTGGGCTAAATTAATTAATAAATGAAAAGATAAAGTTGAGGGGCCCAAATTCAAGAATGGGTTGGGCCCATGATTGGTGTAACCTTTACACCATTGATTTTTAATGGGCCGCAAATATTTACATATAAGAAAGTAAAGAAGAAAGACAAAATATGTAAATGTAGAAAATACGATATGTTTAACCCGAGGTTGGATTGAGTTGTGATGTAAACCTGCCCGGAACCGCCCAGCTGTCCAGTAGTCACAACAATACCTATCCAATGTGGGTGGTTAAACATGGAGCCCAATAAGGACCCGAGGTTAGATTGAGTTGTGGCGTAAGACTGCCCGGAACCAACCGGCAACAAGCAGCCACAACAATACCTGTCTAATGTGAGAGGTCAAGGCTTTAATAAGACAATTAAGGCTGGGTCAGGATTGTTAGGATTAAGTGAACTAAAGACTTAAGCAAAATGGAACATGCTAAACTAAACAAACTGATTTGGGGGGTTAGGTTTATAAAACACTTAACCAACTTAGCATGTTGGCTAGAAATAGAAAACCTAGTAGCGGAGGACCCTTTTCGCAGTAACCCTACAAGGTATCATGATACCCTGAAACTAGGCAGGGTGGGGCACGATTACTGGGCTGATTGTAAGAGGTCAAATCGACGGCGGTGGTGCAGCAGTGTAGGTTCTAACGGGGTGCGGGCGTGAACACACTCCGGCGCAGAAAAATAAGGCACTGGGCACCAGTAGCATACCTGTGCATTCTAGGATTGTGTCGGGCCGCCACCATGGGACTTGATACACCCCATGGTGGGACCAGCACAGGTAACTACAACATCGGGGGCCGTAGGACACATGTAACTATGCGAGTAGGAGCCGATCATCATGAAATGGATCACTTCACCCAGATTATGGGGTGCCAGTTGGAAACTAGTTTATATGGGTTCAGAGATTGATATGGGGTACGATAGTATATTCGTCCCTAGACAACTTAACTAAGTTTATAGTACTTTCCCATTTCGGGTTTATACTTATCATACCCAGTTCTTTATTCATAGACTGAATATTCCTAGACTTACTCAGGCTTTATGTCTGACTCTACTTTTCTTTCGTCTTCTTTTCTTCCGTTTCCCCCCCAGGTACACAGGGAGGGAATACCGTAGCTTGACCAGCCTTCACATCCAGCTTGAAGAGAAAGAATGTATTGCTTGGACCTTTTCGCTTTGAACTATGGCTTTGGACAATAACTATGGGGCTTTTGCAATTTATTTATGTTTTCTTTATGCTTCTTTAAATGATGTAATCAAGACAGTTATGAAGATGTTATGTTTTGAAGTATTGTAAGACAATTATGGCATGTTGTTGAAACACGTATTTTCTTTATGAAATAAAAGTTGTTATTTTTCCGCTGTTTAAAAATATGTGTTCTTATATCTGTCTTGTATATCTGTGACTTATACTTATAAACCTCCACCAAAATTAGGGCATTCCCTTTGAGAGTGACTCTAACGGAGGTGGGGTGTTTCACTTGGTATCAGAGCATAGGTTTACTAGATAAGATAAAAAGTTTTGAAAATTTATTTTCAAAAAGGAAATTTAAAGAAGCATTTTTAAAAATAAAAATATTATTTTATTTTAAAAAGGCAAAGTCCCCCCCAAAGCCATAGGTACTATCTTCTATCCTTTGTTTTGAATCTATCCTTTCTGTTTCAGCATGTCTAGAGACCTTACTCCCCAGCTGCTGACGCTTTCACTCCTCCTCTTCCACGTGAACCAGCAAGCGAAAGAGTCCCAGAGTAGGAAGACGAATAATAGTCAAACAAGAAAGGATCGTAACAGTAATAATAAGAAACGAGAAAAAAGGAAATGCAATTTTTGTGGTACGGAGGGGCACATAGCCAAGGATTGTAGAAAGCAAGGAGAATGTTTTCATTGTGGGGAGACTAGACACATCAGCAAAGACTGCCCTGAGAAGACAGACTTTGAGAAGGGCGGGAAAGACAACAAGTCCCGAGAGAAGAGGAAGTGTAAATTCTGTGGCAAAGTGGGGCACTTAGTGAAAGATTGCCGGAAAAAGAAGGCCAAGATGAATGGTGGGTGCTTTTCTTGCGGTGAGACAGGCCACATGGCTATGGACTGCCCAAAGAAACGAGGTATAAATACTTCTGTAGAAAGTGTAGTATGATCACCCCGTTCGCACTTTATTTGATTCCGGCGCGTCACACTCCTTTATCTCGTCTGCTTTAGTTAAAATCTCTGCACCTAAAAACTAGTATGGTAGAGGACCCCTTAATTGTTTCAAACCCAATTGGGGGCCCAGCTCATTTGTCTATGATCTGTTTGGGATTGAAAATTTCTATTCTAAGCGTAGAATTTCAATGTAGTGCCTTTGTTTTGGGCTTTTCGGGATCTGGTTTGATGTTGGGCTTTTCGGGATCTGGTTTGATTTTGGGCATGGATTGGCTATCCAGTAATAGGGCCATCCTTGATTGTGAAAAAAGGGTTGTTAGGCTCCTAACCCAGCTCGGTAATACTTTGGAAATTTCTTGTAATCCCTCGTATGCGGTTATGCTTAGTTACCTTGAATCGCTAGATGCCTCTGTTGAAAGTTTGCAATCAGTTAGAGTGGTCCGGGAATATCCGGATGTCTTCGAAGAGGTGAAGGGCTTGCCTCCGAAGCGGGAAATAGACTTCCGCATATATCTTGTAGATAATGCAAAGCCCGTTGCGTTGCCCGTTAGACACATGGCTCCACGGGAGAGGAAAGAGCTCAGTAAACAGATTAAAGAGCTTCTAGAAAAGGGGTTCATTAGGAGGAGCATTTCAGAATGGGGCGCTCCAGTGGTGTTCGCTACAAAGGCGGATGGTTCACTCCGTCTATGTGTTGACTATAGGGAGCTCAACAAGCTAACGAAAAAGAATAGGCACCCTCTCCCTAGAATTGACGATTTGTTTGACCAGCTTGTAGGAGCGTCTGTTTTCTCCCAGCTCGATTTAGCAACCGGTTTTCATCAGCTAAGGGTGGCTGAAGATAGCATCGATAAAACGGCATTCAGAACCCCAGACGGCTTCTTTGAATGGCTTGTCATGCCTTTCGGCTTGACAAATGCACCTGCTTACTTCGTAGACCTGATGAGTAGGGTATTCAGAGATTTCCTCAACAAGTTCGTAGTGGTCTTCGTAGATGATATCCTTATTTTCTCAAAGAGTGAAGAGGAACATGCTCAACACTTAAGGGCAATCATGGAAACTTTGCGAGTCCATCAACTAAAAGCCAAATTCTCCAAATGCCACTTTTGGAGAGAAGAGGTGAGGTTCCTTGGGCACATAGTATCCAAACAAGGGTTAGCAGTGGACCCTGCTAAGGTAGTGGCGGTACAGGATTGGAAGACACCAAGGAATGCAACTGAGGTCCGAAGTTTTCTAGGACTAGCAGGTTTCTATCGAAAGTTCATATGGGATTTTGCGAAAATCTCAGCCCCGCTCACGAAATTGACCAAGAAGAATTTAGTGTTCAATTGGGACTTGGATTACGAGTTTGCTTTCCAACGACTGAAAAGGGCTCTTACAACAGCCCCAGTTTTGACGCTGCCAGATGGGAGCAAGATGTTCACTGTTTATACAGATGCATGTGGGACAGGACTAGGCGCCGTTTTAATGCAAGAAGGAATGGTAGTAGCTTATGGCGGGAGGCAGTTGAAAGTGCATGAAAGGAACTACCCAACCCACGATCTTGAGTTAGCCGCCATCGTCTTTGCACTCAAGTCTTGGCGACACTATCTCCTAGGTGAGAAGTTCGAACTTTACACTGACCATAAATCGTTGAAATATCTTTTCTCGCAGAAAGATCTTAACTTGAGGCAACAGAGATGGATGGAGTTTCTTGCCTCGTACGATTTCGAAATCTCCTACACTCCGGGCAAAGGCAACGTAGTAGCAGACGCGTTGAGCCGAAAGAAATTGACCCTAAGCCCGCTGTTTGTTGAAAGACAAAGCCTAGAGTTTATAGCCAGCTTCGACTTTAGACCTTCCTCCGATTTTGTACCAGGCTTGCTAGCATCTCTCGAAGTGCGCCCAACTTTAATAGATTCAGTAGGGGCAGCACAGCGCGAAGACCCCCAGCTTGTGGAAATAATTGATAGGCTAATTAAGGGTGAGACTTCAAGTCACCTCAACAGATACTCCATCGACGATAAGGGTTTGCTAAGGCGAGATGGAAGACTATGCGTCCCACAGACAAAAGATTTAGTAAAGAAGGTTCTCGAGGAAGCACATCACTCCAAGATGACGATACACCCAGGCGGAGATAAAATGTACAAAGATATAAAAAGGACTTTCTTCTGGAACGGCATGAAAAAGGACGTGGCAGAATTCGTTTCTAAGTGTATGGTGTGCCAACAGGTTAAGGCGGAACAGAAAAAGCCTGGCGGACTGCTACATCCTCTGGAGGTCCCGCAGTGGAAGTGGGATAGCATCTCTATGGATTTCATCGATGGGCTGCCTAGGTCTAGGAGAGGCAACACTAGCATTTGGGTAATAGTGGATAGGCTTACTAAAAGCGCCCACTTTTTACCTGTCAAAAGTAAAAGAACTGCCTCAACCCTAGCATCACTTTACCTCAAGGAAATCGTTCGACTCCATGGAATACCATCCAGCTTTATTAGTGACCGAGACCCCATCTTCACCAGTGAGTTTTGGCGGAGTCTGCAAGAAGTAGTAGGAACGAAGTTATGCTTGAGCACAGCCTATCATCCCCAAACCGACGGCCAAACAGAAAGAGTGAACAGAGTTTTGGAGGACCTTTTAAGACTGTGCGTCCTTGACTTCGGAGGGACATGGGAAGACCACCTTCCTTTGGTGGAATTTGCCTACAACAACAGTTATCAAGAAACCATTGGAATGGCGCCCTTCGAAGCTTTATATGGAAGATCGTGTCGATCGCCCACTTGCTGGTGGGAGTCTACTGATAAGCTCATACTTGGACCAGATATGATCCGAGAGACTTCAGAGAAAGTAGACTTAATACGAAGAAGGATGAAGACGGCCCAAGACAGACAAAAGTCCTACGCCGACAAGAGGAGAACCGACCTTGAATTTGAGGTTCGGGACAGAGTTTTTCTTAAGGTATCTCCGCTAAGGAACGTTGTTCGTTTTGGAACCACAGGAAAGCTAGCGCCAAGGTTCGTAGGGCCATTCCCTATCATCGAGAAAATTGGGAAAATGGCCTATAGATTAGAGCTACCCGAGAAACTGGCCGGAGTTCACAACGTTTTTCACGTTTCACATCTCCGAAAATGTCTACATGAGTCTGCTGAAGGGGTAGAGCCAAATATCCTAGAAGAAGCAGAGGTGGAACGCGAAGCAACCATAAGGAAAGTTCCAACCCGCATATTAGGAACGGAAGTGAAAAAGCTACGCAACCGCGAAGTCAAACTCGTCAAAGTTCAGTGGAGCGACGCCGAGGGAGACGCGACTTGGGAAACTGAAGCTAGAATACGCACTTCCTACCCTTTTCTTTTCGAGGGTACATCCTTGATCTTTCTTTTTCCTTAAGTTGCGCTTTTATCTATCTTTTTTTAGGTATATCTCCTCGACCCTATCTTTTAGGTAGAAACTCTTTGGATGAAAACATGTAATTGAAACATGTTATGGATGATGGTTGCAAGTGGTTGCAAGTGATTGCTAGTGGTTGCTCGTGGTTGCATATACACACACAATCTAGGTTTTAGATCGGCTCAGTCACTTCATATTGCATATGCATATATGTTTGCATTCGTATATGGTTGAACTTTAATGTGTTGTCATATGGATGTTGCATGTGTATGAATGATTGTGCACTCATGTAGAATCATGAATAGGGGGATTTGCATTCATAATGGATTCATAGCACTTACATAATTCGCATTAAGGAGGTCAACTGAATCAGTAGACCGCCTGATTTGCATTAGATAAGTACATGTACACACACACTTCGCATATGATCATGAACATTAGAAGTCTTTTAAGGACAATGGATGCTCGTGTTTGATGGATGAGTAGATGGATGTTTGGACGTTAAGATGTACATTCTTCCTGAACTTGAAGATTTCGGGGACGAAATCCTTTTAAGTGGGCGAGAATGTAACACCCCATGTATTTTATAACTGTGAAATTCATAAATTAAACAATAAATAATTTTAAATCAAAGAATTAAGGGAAACGAGATACGCCATTGCGTTCGTCTCGGAATTCTGCTTGAGATAGAGTCTGAGTTTGCGTAAAACGGATATCGTATAAAGAAGTTATGGACGAACGAAGTTGGGCGAAAAACCGGAAAACGGGTCAGAATGCACTGGCGCACTTGGGAAGTGCGCCAGAACAAAAATGCACTGGCGCACTTGGGAAGTGTGCCAGTACATTTTTGACCTGGCGCACCTGCCAAGTGCGCCCAGGTCAAAAATGACCTGCTGGTCAGGTCTGGTCAAGTCCTGGCTGGCCAGGTCTGTGTTTGGTCGATTTTCAAAAGCTTGCTTTGTCATTAGGGCTAGGTGGCAGGCTCTAATTGGTCTCTCTTTCGAATGAATGGCTACGATCAATCCAAGCAACATCGATGGTCCTAATCAGTTCATAAACTCTATAAAAATGACCCTAGACTCTACCTAATCTATTCATTCAAAAATAAAGAACGAGGCCATCATGCTGCAGAGGAGCGACTAGGAGTAGCTACCAATTTGAGAGAAGATTAGGAGGAAAATTCTAAAGCATAAAGCAACTTAAACAAATCAAATCAACAAGGAGTCGCATCTCCAAATTCCTGAATTGGAGAATTCGCCACACGATTGTAAGTAGAGTATTATTTTGGTATGAATAAATAACTGTGTTGGTTTGTACACTTGATTTGTGGTGATAAGTAATTCATATTTGTGCGTTACTATGATTCTTATCGATTTGGAATATTGTATAACGTTTGGATATTCGCAAAATATGTTATTCATTATAAAAACTACATGTTCGCAGTAGTTTATGCAAGTATACGTTTGGATATTCGCAAAGTATGTTATTCATTATAAAAAACTACATGTTTGCGGTAGTTTTATGCAAGTATACGTTTGGATATTCGCAAAGTTTGTAATTCATGTTGAAGCTACATGTATGTAGTTCTTTAATTGAAATTCATGCAAGTTTGTGGTTTTGCTACTATGCCATCATAATGTGTATTTTTGTACAAAAATCATTTTGTGTGTAATTGGAACAAATTTGGGTTATTATAATTCATATGAAATTATGTTAAAAATTTGGCATCATGATCTATGTATTAAGCCATACTTTTGTACTAGAAAACCTCTTTGCGAACTTATGAACATGACTAGGCTATGATTGATATTTTGCATAATTGAAAAACATGTTAGGTCTATATTGTTAACAAGAATTATATGATGACACATGTGGTACATAGCTAGGTTAGATTCAAAATCCCATTTGCAAGTTTGCATGACTAAAGTAAAAATCATGATTTCATGTTAGAAATATTTATGCCATAAGTATATATGTGCCATGGTTATGTGAATAGATTTAAAATCATGATTAAGCTGGATTAATTCTAGTTGAATTATACTTTTGTATTAGCCACAAAAGTAAGCACCTTTGTAAACATGTAGTAATCTTATAAACATGAATCGCTTATGTTTGACATTATGCCTAAATAAAATATAGGTTTATGTTGTAGTTAAGCCTATGTGTCAATAGTGATATTCTTAACTTAACTACAAGTTTACATGGTTTGATTCATGTCACTTATGCTTTATGACCAAAGTATATGTTACTACTATGCAAGTACACCAGTTTCTATTTTGTTGTTCCAACGTTATGTTGCAAGTTCATGCGTTCACATTCCCCTTTTTGTGTATGTAATCACGCTTTAAGCCTCCCCTCTTTCGCATGGCTAAGTTGGGCTTAAAAAGGTTAAGCCCAACATATATATAATAAACGAACGTATTAAACGGGGGAAAATAACGTTGGGCTAAATTAATTAATAAATGAAAAGATAAAGTTGAGGGGCCCAAATTCAATAATGGGTTGGGCCCATGATTGGTGTAACCTTTACACCATTGATTTTTAATGGGCTGCAAATATTTACATATAAGAAAGTAAAGAAGAAAGACAAAATATGTAAATGTAGAAAATACGATATGTTTAACCCGAGGTTGGATTGAGTTGTGATGTAAACCTGCCCGGAACCGCCCGGCTGTCCAGTAGTCACAACAATACCTATCCAATGTGGGTGGTTAAACATGGAGCCCAATAAGGATCCGAGGTTAGATTGAGTTGTGGCGTAAGACTGCCCGGAACCAACCGGCAACAGGCAGCCACAACAATACCTGTCTAATGTGAGAGGTCAAGGCTTTAGTAAGACAATTAAGGCTGGGTCAGGATTGTTAGGATTAAGTGAACTAAAGACTTAATCAAAATGGAACATGCTAAACTAAACAGACTGATTTGGGGGGTTAGGTTTATAAAACACTTAACCAACTTAGCATGTTGGCTAGAAATAGAAAACCTAGTAGCGGAGGACCCTTTTCGCAGTAACCCTACAAGGTATCATGATACCCTGAAACTAGGCAGGGTGGGGCACGATTACTGGGCTGATTGTAAGAGGTCAAATCGACGGCGGTGGTGCAGCAGTGTAGGTTCTAACGGGGTGCGGGCGTGCACACACTCCGGCGCAGAAAAATAAGGCACTGGGCACCAATAGCATACCTATGCATTCTAGGATTGTGTCGGGCCGCCACCATGGGACTTGATACACCCCATGGTGGGACCAGCACAGGTAACTACAACATCGGGGGCCGTAGGACACATGTAACTATGCGAGTAGGAGCCGATCATCATGAAATGGATCACTTCACCCAGATTATGGGGTGCCAGTTGGAAACTAGTTTATATGGGTTCAGAGATTGATATGGGGCACGATAGTATATTCGTCCCTAGACAACTTAACTAAGTTTATAGTACTTTCCCATTTCGGGTTTATACTTATCATACCCAGATCTTTATTCATAGACTCAATAGTCCTAGACTTACTCAGGCTTTATGTCTGACTCTACTTTTCTTTCGTCTTCTTTTCTTCCGTTTCCCCCCCAGGTACACAGGGAGGGAATACCGCAGCTTGACCAGCCTTCACATCCAGCTTGAAGAGAAAGAATGTATTGCTTGGACCTTTTTGCTTTGAACTATGGCTTTGGACAACAACTATGGGGCTTTTGCAGTTTATTTATGTTTTCTTTATGCTTCTTTAAATGATGTAATCAAGACAGTTATGAAGATGTTATGTTTTGAAGTATTGTAAGACAATTATGGCATGTTGTTGAAACACGTATTTTCTTTATGAAATAAAAGTTGTTATTTTTCCGCTGTTTAAAAATATGTGTTCTTATATCTGTCTTGTATATCTGTGACTTATACTTATAAACCTCCACCAAAATTAGGGCATTCCCTTTGAGAGTGACTCTAACGGAGGTGGGGTGTTTCATAAATGTTCATATGTTGAAATATAAACTTGTTAATATATGTGTAGTGATTACTGTTGTTCTAATTTCATGTTAACTTGTGACATTTATGTACTTGAACTCTTAATTGTAGAAATTGGAATCATTACATGTTAAATTAGAATAATTACAGAACTTGACGATCACATGTTACTTTGAGATGAAATTAATTATATGTTAGGAAGAACATATGACATAAAATAGGCATAATATGATGACATGTAAAATAGGTTGCAATAAAAATGTGGAAAGAATAATATGCCTAAATTTACAGTAAATAGAAAACTGTAACGCACCTAGACACGAGGTTAAATTCAACTTGTGGTAGAATTCTGCCCGGAACCTCCCGACAAATCCAGCGTCCACAATTTGTTAATTTAATGTGAGGGGTCTAGTGCATTAATAAAACATGTAGCGGTGCTAAGACACGAGGTTAAGCCAACTTGTAGAAGAAGTCTGCCCGGAACCGCTCGACAAATCCAGCGTCCACAAGTGGTAGGCTTAATGTGAGAGGTCTAGTACATAAAAATATATAAAAATATATGAATATAAAGGATAGAGATAAATGGCATTAATTGTGATTAATGGAAATGAATAAGGAAGTGAATGGAAGATAATTACAACAGTAAAGGAAGTGGAATGAACGGAGAATGATAATAACCTATTATAAATAAATTACATTACTGAGAATGTTATATAATTGGTAGACTTGTCCTAGGGACAAGCGGAAATTATAATTTAACAAAAGATAAAGAAAATGGAATAACTTATGTAATGAGATAAGTCGTATTTAATTGTAAATTAAGTTATTTGTAAGAACGAGAGTCTGAAATCTACGGATGAGGACAACATAAGTTATATTTATGGGAAGAGAGACTTATTAGAAAACCTAAGTTAAGAGAACTAAGTTAATAAGTAAACAACGATAAGTGGTAGTGACAATATAATATGGAATTATGATTAAATAAGAAAGAAGGAGGCAAATTTATGAAATGAAAACATGTTATATTTAATCATAAATAATAAGTGACATGTTAAACAGAAAACATGTGAATTGAGATATACTTAATTACATATTAAGTAGAAGGTGTTATTAGACAATCAATAATATAAATTGATTATGGATTACTGACCTTGGATCACAATCTAGAAAATAGTATGTTGCGGGCTTATTAATAAACTTAAATGGGTTAAGTTATATGACTGAAATTAATAAGCAAGAGGAACTTGGTAACTTGAATAAGAAGTCAGTGTGAATGAGAATAACCAAGTTAAATGGAAACACGATGAGGTAAAGCATGCGCATAATAGAATGTTTAGACATAGGGTCTAATAACATATTAAAATAAGGCACTTGGACTAGTCTGCATGCTTAAGGTGAATAACCCAACGGGGTAGATCATCGTGGTGTCATGAGGCACGAGGGTAGCGCACGTTCATTTGATAATTTTGTCGGCTCCAAAGGACTGGAAGGGGAAGCACGTAGATTCATGAGATGTGGAAGGTGCTCCTGGTAGTCCTCTGTGGTGGTGTAGTGTTCGGGCTATGCTCACAGGGGTTGGGTCTGCGCGTAACTACCCGGTGAGTAGCCTTGACTGCAAAAGAAGCTTTGTAGTTAGAAAGATGTGACGAGGTGACCCTAAGGTGATTTGGTGGTCAACTCAAGAGGGAGGCAGGGGCCACGACCAATAAGGATAGTAGATCGTCGGGTACCCATCATCGGCAGTCAGTAGGATGCAAAAAGACTATAGCTAAACCCAAGACGCCATCCACCTTTCACTATCGAGGCACGGTGGATGAGGGGAGACACGAATTGGTCGTTTAGATTGTTTGTTAGGGATAAGTCTCTTAGCTCTTGTAGTCTTTACTAGTTGAGGGAGGGGCCGAGGTCGGCCATAGCCACCTTGAAAAATAGACCTGAAGGATATATGTATTTTGAGGCTCTTAAAGGCGGGCCTGTACAGATATGGGAAAGCTCCTGACCGACATATGTGATTCTTGTACAACCCTGCCACGGAACTCGGTGCACATTAGAGGTTATGTGCGGTTAAGGCATCGAATATGATTGACGATACGTATGTCGGAAAGTCTAGATACATGCATGTCTTCTCTGGGAGGTGTATCATAGACTTGAGGGCATTACTCTATGATGGAATCTGATTCGATCGAACGTGGCAGCCATACGCTTACGTAGCATAGTAATGATAGATATATGTGGAACGCAACATTGTTATATAGAGATTCGTACGTCACTTCGGCGTAGGATGAAGGACTACATACATTTTTGTGGCATTACGGTGATGACCGTGCGAGTGGGGTACTATGGAGTGTACCTCAATATTAAGCGGTAGCTACATAAATACTATATTAGGTTAATCCACTAGGAAGTAGATGGGTACGACGTGTGTGTAAGCCTTGAGTGCCGATAACCCAAGTAACCTAATAAACAAGAAAATGTAACTTAACGATATATAAAGGATTATCCAAAATGTATAGTTTAAATCCAGTCACCAGAGCTTGTGTTCCGACCCCCTCCTCATAACATACTCGCAGGTTAGATTTGTGGTAGAGATATGATAGCTTTGGACACTGGTTAGGCAGTATTATTACTATGGTAAGGCTATATTATGATTACATTATATTTTTTCCATTCCGTTGTGAGATGTTTTTCTGAGCTCTGATATATTTTATATCTCTATCTTTTCTGCAGGATACCAGAGCAAACCAACACGAGTTTCGATAGATTAGAGTTTAAAAAAAATCAGTCAGTTGGAATTCGGTTTGTTACATCTAGTATCAGAGCTTATGTTTAGGATTCCTATATAAATAGTGAGTGAACGTGTTTGTGGTTTTAAAAATATTATATATATACCTAAACCCATAGAGGAACCCACTAAATAGAAAAAATATACGGTGGTAAGAATTGGGATGTCTGTTTTGTAAACTAAAGGGATGAATATGGAAATCTGAGACCCGTAGGTAGTTTGGGTGAGAAGTGTACAATGTATGGAAGGAAGGTGAATCCCATGTGTTAGTATTTCATGTTAGTGGGTTTGATAGTAAAACCGTATAAATTGGAAAAGGTTAAACAGAGAAAAATGGATTAGGAATATATATAGTTGAGAGAATTGACTTTGTGGGAGTGTCTAGGACAGCCTAGAAAAATTGGAAACCCGCTTTGAGCCTAACCCCATTGTTAACTTTAAGAATTTGAAATTTTAAAAGTTTTTGGAAAATGGTATATGGTGTTTTCAACTTTTAATCTTAAAAGTTATGGTTTTAAATATGTAAATAAGTACATATTGGATTTTGAAGTAAAATGGTGTATATTTTTTAAACCGTGATTTTTGGCGAAAATTTTATCTAAAATAAAATTCTCTCAGTATATGGTGCATATTATAGAGCATGTATAGTGCGCTAGTTTTCATGTTATATTGCATATAAGATTTTTTAATAAAGAAAGTTTTGAAGTCTCTTTCTTTTGACAATCATTTTTGATAAATTGTTTTAAAAGAGAAGATTTTGTTGGGTGGACAAAATAAGTTGTAGAAATTAAGAATAAAGTAGATGTTTGCAACTTGTAGGAAGTAATTGAACCAACCTTATAGGTAAGATGTAACGACCGGCATTCTACATATCAGAGGATCGTAGAATATTTATTTTATTTTCATACGAAGTCATATGGTTGTGTAACTTTGGTAAATGACTATTTGGGTCATTTCCCACACTCACGATTTTTGCTGAATTTTAAATGACCGTTTCCCCCCTGAAGAATCTTATTTTGCCCATAAATTTTTATTGGTAAGGAGTTTTGACCTGAAACCACTTCTATTGGATTCGGATGATGGTTTCACATTCCGTAGAGTGGTCACATTAATCAAACGGACTTACCGTTTGGGAGACATGGTGAAGACAGATTTGAAAATGGAAAAACAGCATATTGGGCTTAATAGGGTGATTAGTAGCTAGGCCCATAACCCATTTTGGGATTAGGGTTATGGGAGGGCTGAAAGTGTTTGGAGAAACATTCCCTTTCATTTTTCTAGCTGCCACAAACATTCCTTGAACCCTAGTAATGGCCTCCATCCCCTAAATCTCTATCTAATCACTTTCTAATCACATATTAAGCAAATCAACATCAAATTAAGGCGAATTAGCATCACAATCGAGATAGAGCTACTGCACTACACAGGAATCCGAGCAAAATCAGTAGAAGTTTCAGGTCTATCACTAATTATTGGCTAAGGTGAGTGATTAGTATGTTTATTCACTAATATGGCTAATTAGGGGTGATTAGTGGTAATTAGTGAATTAATGACTCAGAAAAATATGGGTAAATATGCATAAATTATAGAATCATATTTTATGTCACTGGTACAAATTTGGTTTAATTTGGATTAAGTTTGCTAACCTCGAGATTTAGGGGATTAAAGGGAAAACCATAGATTTGGGTATGTTTGATCCAAAATAACACATGTGATTGATGTTTTAATGTTTTTGATTGATTACACATGTTATTACTACTGTTTGGTATGTCTGATGATTGCATAGGAAAGTTAGAATGGTCAAAAATGCCACCGAGTGGCGTAAATTGTTTGTTGGAAGAGAAGCAGAAATTTGGACTGGATCAGATCGGAGAAAGGAAGCACAAACCGACCTGCATCCCCCAAACCGAACCAACACCCCAGAACCGAAGCAGCTCGCACTCAGTGAACCCATGATCGAACTGGAGGATGCTTGTATATCACGAACCGGAGTCACAAACCGAGTGAATGGCCGAACCGGAGCATCATTCGAACTACTCCTCATGAACCGAACCGTGAGCCATCTACTTTCATGAACCGAGACTTGGAGAAGCTGAATTCGAACCGAACCGATCGAGGATGAGGAGAAGGACCAAATCGAACAGGAGGAGACCAAAAACCCGAGATGCAAAGGAAGTCCAAATGAGAAGCTATCGCTCAGAATCCGGATGGGAACCAACGAGTGAACTTCAAGAGTTAGATTTTGCTACAGGACATATGCAAAGGGTTTATCGGTATCTATAACTTTGGTTCACCATTGAGAGATGGGGCATGTAGACGAACCAAAGCCGGGGCTTTGTGGACTGGTTAACTCATTAGGGTTATTGACTATGGACCAGTGAAGTGGGGTTAGAGTAACTGCTGTACAGGGTGGGACTCCGTCATGACCCCAAATGGTAAGGTAGTCGTAGCAATAGTTGTACGGAGTTGGACTCCATCATAGCCCCAATGGATCTGGTGATCAAAGTGGTGGATATCGTATGCTTTACGCGCTGAGTGAGAGATGTGTGGATGATTGTTATGTTTGAAGTTTGTAATTACCATGATATACACACTTCCACTTTACACTCTATGTTGATGTTACCTTAGAGTATTGTACATTTTGTTGTGCTAACTCTTTGGTTGTAGGTCTAGGTCAGATATGATTACTTATACCTGTTATTACTTTATCTCAGTGCTATAGATTTCCTATCGCTCACAACAGACTTTTGTCTAACCTAGAGTTCTATGTCTCTTCTTATTACTCTGGTTTCTCCTAAACGAGCAGACTAGAGACAGGTTAGGTGGTTATGCATGAGTTGCTGTTCGGAAACGAGCAAGACGCTTCCATGTACTATATATATATATATTCTCTATGTGTTGTTGCTGGTCACTACTTTAGGCAATAGTAGCGTACCCTTTTATTTCCTTTAGAGACAATACTTTAAAGTTGTAATAATTAGATGAATCTGTGTTTTGAATTCCGCTACTCTAATGGATATGGTTTAGTTTTCAGCTTATGAACTATCTCGCCTGTTTTATATCAAGTTATGTTGTTATTATTCCATGCGTCATGAGATATACTACAGGTTCTTTGGTGATTCAACGTTTAAACCCTTTCTTTTGACGATCGTCCCGTGCTAGTCGGCTATTTGCACAGCGCATTTCGGGAAAATGTCTGATGGTACAGGGCGGCCATCACACTTGGTATCAGAGCCAGGTCACGTAGTTTAACCTAGGGGAAGACACCTGGGAGAGATAGTATACGTATATGAGAGTGCATATTTGTGATATGTTGGTTTTCAAAAACTATATATATACAATTAGTATATCTAAGGATGAAGTCGCACTGTACTGGCACCACTAAGGAGATTCTTAATCGTTTTCTCTTTATAGATTGAATGGTGACCCGAAATACGAGGAGTACAAAGAGGAACTCCGCACCAGGACTTGAAGAGGGAGCGGGTTCAGGGCCCAACAATGGGAATGTCCCTGATATAAGGATGATGTTTATGGCCTTCATGTGAGAGATGCTTAAGGATTCTCAAGGAGCAGTTCCTAATGCTTCTAATTGTGGTGATGCAGTAGTGCAGGCGCCTAAAGCCGATTTCACCAAGCTTAACAAGGATTATAATAGCCTTGGTGGGAAGCCATTCCAAGGAACGGAATTGGCTATGGAGGTTCATGATTGGCTAGATAGTTGTGAGCGCATCTTCGAGGATTTCGGGATCGATGATGCAATGAAAAGAAAGTTAGCATCGCGTTAGATTCAAGGACGGGCTATGAATTGGTGGAATGCCATTAAAGTGGCTACTTTCGAGGATCAAGTTACTTAGGATCAGTTTAAGACTCACTTCATTGACAAGTTTATTCCAGCTTCTCAGAAATCAGAATTGTTTAGGAAATTTTTGGAACTTAAACAGAATGGTAGGGCAGTCTCGGAATATATTGCTGAATTCGATACCTTATCAAATTATGGATTATCTCTTATTGATACTACCGAGAAGAAGAATGAGAAGTTCATAACTGGCCTAGATGGGTACTTGGGGGAAAGACTTATAAACCATATTGATGAGACATTTGAATCTATTATGGGAAAGGCATTGAGATCAGAGAGCCTTTACCCTAAGTCGAAGACCGAGGTTTCTATTGAATCTGCAGGGTAGCCAAAACCGCAGGCAAGCGGTGAAGGTAATAAGAATTCCCAGAATAAGAGAAAACAGAACCAAACCAAGGATGGTCAGAAAAAGAAGAATAAGAAAGATGTCAAGTGCTTTAGCTGCAGCAAGAAGGGTCACTACGCCAGAGACTGTCGTGCGAAGCCAGGGAGAGGAAGTCCCTCAAATGTGGCCAAGTGGGACATCACAAGGACAAATGTCCACAACCCCCTAAGGAGAAGCAGATCGTGAAAGCATATGCTATCAACTTTGTTCCTTCTTCGTCGAATGGCCCAACTGCGGCGAAGAAAGGAAAAGGTGTCGTTATTCAAGGTATGCTTTCTATTTATGATGTTCCTGTTCGAGTATTGTTTGATACCAGGGATTCCCATTCCTTCATATCTAGTGACCTGGTAGATAGGTTGGAACTGGAACCCGAGATTGTCGATAGACCTTTAGTCGTGACGAACCCGATAGGTGGTTCGACTAGCCTTTGTATGATTTGTTATAATTTGGTCTTATCGATTCATGGATGCATGCTTGCTTGTGATTGCTTTGTTATGGGCTTTACTAGGTTTGGCATTATTTTGGGAGTCGATTGGCTCCAAAGGTATGGGGTGGTGGCAGACTGTGAGGGGTCTTCGGTGACCATTAGAATGGATGATGGGCGGAGGGTGGTATTGGGTTGCCTACCTAGTGATAGGGTGATGGCTAGTTTTCTAAATTCCCTCAACATCCTGCATGATGAGTTATCAGATGTGCCTATTGCTAGCGAGTATCCAAACATCTTCGGGAAAGTGACCAGACTTCCACCACACAGAGAGATCGAGTTTCGAATTGATTTAGTGAAAGATGCCAGACCTATAGTGATGCCTCTTCATCGTATGGCGCCAAGGGAGCAACAAGAGCTCGAAGTGCAAGTAGGCGATCTTTTGAAGAAGGGATTTATCCGAAGAAGTGTTTCCGAGTGGGGAGCACCAGTTTTATTTTCTACCAAGGTCGATGGTTCTCTTCACTTACGTGAGGACCACCGCAAGTTGAACAAGGTGACTAGGAAGAATAAGTATCCTCTTCCACAAATAGATGACTTGTTTGATCAATTAAATGGAGCAAAAGCATTTTCCCGGTTGGATCTGACGACAGGATTTCATCAGCTCGAGTAGCCACTGAGAGTATACCTAAAATGGCATTTTGGACGCCGTCTGGACTCTTTGAGTGGTTGGTCATGCCATTTGGGTTGACCAATGCACCCGCATATTTTGTGGATCTTATGAATAGAGTTTTGTGATATCAACTGAATAAGTTTGTTCTTGTGTTTGTGGGTGATATCTTGGTTTACTCGAGGGGAGAGGAAGAGCACAAGGAACATTTGAGTATAGTGTTGGAGGTGTTGAGGAAACACCAATTGAAAGCAAAATTTTCTAAGTGTCACTTCTGGAGGAGGGAAGTTAGATTCTTGGTCCATGTTGTTTCAGAGAATGGTATTGTCGTGGATCATGCGAAGGTGGCTACAGTGCAAGATTGGTCTATGACCAAGAATGCGATAGACATGGGAAGTTTCTTGGGATTAGCAGGATATTATCATAAGTTTATCGAAGACTTCTCCAAAATAGTGGCACCGTTAACTCAGTTGACCAAAAATAATTATGCTTTTGTTTGGGACAGAAGGTGTGAGAATGCATTTAAAACCCTAAAAGAGAAGTTAACGTGTGCACCAGTGTTAGTTATTCCTAAGGGGAACGAGGAGATGACGGTATACACGAATGCCTGTGGTGCCGGACTAGGTGTTGTACTGATGCAAGGAGGTAAGGTATTGGCTTATGCTAGTCGGCAACTGAAACCACATGAGAAAAGATATCCTACCTATGATTTGGAATTGGCAGCGATTGTGTTCGCGTTAAAGATGTGGAGACAAAATCTCTTGGGAGAAAGATTCGAGTTGTATACCGATCATAAGTCATTAAAGTATATTTTCTCTCAGAAGGATTTAAATCTTCGTCAGTAGAGATGGTTAGTGTTCTTGGCTTCATATGACTTCAATATCACATACACACCTGGGAAGGGCAATGCGGTGGATGATGCATTAAGTAGGAGACATGCCAATTTGAGGGCTATGTTTCTGGAATAGAAGCAACTGGAGTATATCGCAGGATATGATTTCAGACCTAAGTGTGAATTAGATCCAGAGATGTTAGCAAGTTTGACGATCAGACCCACTTTGATTGAGCGGATCGGTTCTAGTCAGAGGGACGATCCTAACTAATTGGAAATCATCTCCAAGGTAGAGATGGGTATCAACGGTGAGGAGATGAACAAGTATGGACTTGATAAAGAAGGATGGCTTCGAACGAATGGGAGACTAGTTGTACCCAATGTTAATGGATTGAAAGATGAAGTGCTTAGAGAGTGTCATAATTTGAAACTAACTATACATCCAGGTGGTAACAAAATGTATCGAGAAATGAAGAAGGAGTACTACTGGGAAGGGATAAAGAGAGACATTGGGAAGTTTATATCCAAGTGCATGAACTTCCAGTTAGTTAAAGCCGAGCAAAAGAAGCCTAGTGGTCTGTTACAACCGTTGGAAATTCCTGAATGGAAATGGGAACAAGTCTCAATGGATTTCATCGATAGTTTTCCAAGGACTAGATTGGGTCATGATGGTATTTGGGTGATTGTAGATCGATTGACCAAAAGTGCAAGGTTTATATCGGTCAAGTCAAATAGAACAACAACTAAGTTAGCGGAACTGTATATGAAGTGGGTAGTGAGATTTCATGGAGTACCTAAAGGTATTGTGAGTGACTGAGATCCATTATTTACTAGTGGGTTTTAAAAGAGCTTAGAAGAGGCTTTAGGATCAGAATTGTATCTCAGTACCGCGTACCATCCCCAAGCCGACAGTCAAATAGAGCGGGTGAATCGTGTATTAAAGGATCTCTTAATAGCATTTATATTGGATTTTGAAGGATCATGGGAAGACCATTTGCATCTGGTTGAGTTCACATATAATACTAGCTATCGGTCCATTATTGGTATGGCTCCATTTGAAGCTTTGTACGGAAGACCATGCAACTCACCATCATGTTGGTTCGAAACCGGTGAGAAATTTGTGCTTGGGCCAGATGTAATAATAGAAACTTCAGATAAGATCAAGGTTATTCAACAGCGAATGCAGGCTGCCTAAGATAGGCAGAAGAGTTATGCTAATAAAAGGCGAAGAGATTTGAAATTCTCCGTTGGCGACTTGGTGTTCGTCAAGATTTCTCCATTGAACAGTGTGAGTCATTTTGGTAGGAGAGGTAAGTTAGCACCAAGATTTGTTGGTCCATTTCCAGTTCTCGAGAAGGTTGAGAATTTGGCGTATAAAGTTGGATAACCTGTCAAGATGGCAGGTGTGCACAACATATTCCATGTTTCTTAGTTAAGGAAGTTTGTGCACGATTCTGATATGACTATTTCACCAGATCAGTTGGGTGATATCGAGATAGAACTTGAGACAGTTGGAAACCGTAGACCGGTTCGTATTGTTGGTCATGATACGAAGCAACTTCAAAGAAACACGGTGAAACTGGTTAAGGTCTAGTGGGGTGATAATGAGAATGTTTGTAGTTGGGAGATCGAGGAGAACATAAGGAAGTCGTATCTAGAGCTCTTTGCTTAGTAAGATTTTAATCGCGATATTGTTATTCCCTTGTTAGTAAAACACATGCTAGAACAGGCTTGTTGTGTTACTATGTATGTTTGATTGTGTGTAAATGGCTGATGCGGGGAACCATTGTATGTTTTGGTTAAGGAATTTCGGGGGCGAAATTTCTTGGGGGGGAGAGTGTAACGGCCTGAATTCTACGTATCGGAGGATCATTGTAACAACCGAATTCTGACGGACCGAATTTTTTATAAAATTCCACTCTATCGAAACCCGGATTTGTTTGCTCTGGTATCCTGCAAGAATGACAAAGACATAAAATATGTCAGAGCTCGGAAAATATCTCATAGCGGAATGGACAAAATATAATATAATCAAAATATAGCCTTACCGTATTAGTAATAATGCCTAACCAGTATCCAAGACTGTCATGTCCCTGCCACAAATATAACTTACGAGAATGTTATGAGGAGGGAGTCAGAACACAAGTTGTGGTGACGGGATTTAAATTATACAATTTGGATAACACTACGTATAACGTTCAATCATATTTTCTTATTTATTAGGTTACTTGGGTTAACATACCTGAAGGCTTACAAACACGTCATACCCATTTAGTTCCCTTTAGAATAGCCTAATATAATGTATATGTAGCTACCCCTCAATACTGAGGTACACCCTGTGGTACCCCACTCGCACGGTCTCCATCGTAATGCCACAGAAAGGAATGCAGTCCCTCATCCTATGCCGGAGTGACATACGGATTCTACATAACGATGTTACATTCCGCATATATCTGTCATTACTACGCTACGTAAGCGTATGGACTGCCATCGTCGATCGAATCAAATTCCATATCGGAATAATGCCCTCAAGTCTACGATACACCACCTAGAGCCAACAAGCATGTATATAGACTGTCCCATATACGTATCATTAATTGTGGCTCGATGCCTTAACCATACGTCCTCTAATGTGCACCGAGTCCCGTGGCAGGGTGATACAAAAACACAGAACTCAGTCGGGACCTTTTCCTTATCAGTACGAACCCGTCTTTAAGAGCCTCTATATATAGATATACCTAGGGTCTGTTTTCACGGTGGATATGGCCCTACCCCGGCCCCTCCCTTAACTAGTAAATACTACAAGAGCTAAACGGTTGCCCCTAAAGAAAACACTCTAAACATCCATTTGGCGTCTTCCCTCAACCACCGTACCCCGATGGTGAAGGGTGAATAGTCTATTGGTTTTAGCTCTAGTCTTTCCGCATCCCACTGGCTGCCGATGACGGGTATCTGACGATCTACTATCCTTGTTGGTCGTGAACTGTAACACCCCAAGTCCATTAATGTCACTCACAAAGGGAATGCATTAACTTCAATGGAGCATTTTAAGTAAGTATAGAACAGAAAATCACAACAAGACAAATATAAACAGTACATGAAAATTAAAACTTTATTTCATTGCAGCGGATAAACCCATATGTTTGATTACATCATCAAAACCATAAACCAAAGTCAAGTACACCATATCCATCTTGATAAAATAAAGTACATAAACTGAAAGACATAATCCCCATCATCAAAATAGCCATAATTAAAGAGAAGCTGAACTTTACTTCAGCAGTCCAAGAAATCTTCTAAAAGCAGTCCAAAATCAAGCTCCACTGGTGCTAGTTCCAACCTGAGCACCTGGGGGGGGGGGAAGGAAAGAGATGGAAAAGGGGGGGTCAGACATAAAGTCTGGCGAGTGCGGTAACTCTAACAATATAATTAACAAAGTAACTAGGCTAAGGCATAAGTTGGAAAGTAAGGAAATGACCATGAACCATTAAGTATGACAGAGTAAACAAGGAAATAAGATGAACAAAGGTAACGTTAAAGGCACACCTAAACCACTACAAGATAATTACTATACTGCACCACCACTAGTATAACAGGATTAGGTGTTACCCTAATGTTTAAACTGAAATAGAATCGAAACATAATAATCTATACAGAAATAGAATGCTAGAAATGGGCCTTTACCACCCGAACAGAGATCGAAACAATAACAGAATAATCCCTACGGAAACAGAATGTAGAATTAGGTGTACACTAGTAATGGGACTTTACCACCCCAACAGACGGTACCACGCAGAAAAAAACAGGTGTTACCACCCAACAGAAACAGACGGTACCAACAGAAACAGACAGTACCAACAGAAACAGACAGAACTAAGTGTACCCTAAGTCCTACCCCCAAGCGATCGGCTCCCTAACTCGTAGATACCCGTGCTGGTCCCACAGTGGGGTGTATCACTCCCCAAAGTGGCAACCCGATACTATCAGAGATGCACGACTTATACCTACACGATGCAACAGCATCTTACCTACCAACCCGGGCCCACACACACACATGAACCCGTTAGACTTGCGTTGCCGCCGCTCACCCGTTTTGGCCTCTTACAGTCAAGCCCAGTACGCGTGTCCCGTCCTCGACTTGGGTCGAGCCCATAGAGATACTTATGGGTTACTGGTTGAAATGGGCCCCCATGATTTGACACAAGCTATCCACCTAAGCTCGGTCGCCTCTGGTATTTCCCACTTAACCTACTTCTTATTCATATTTCAATTACATGCTTCAATTTTGGTTAAGTATTTCTAATCGTATTTTAAATGCCACCCAAGGCACCCACTAGATTCCACATGCCACCCAAGGCACCCACTTAACCCCCTCATGTCCCACTACATGCTTATCTGGTTAAGTGTTTCTTAATTCATTAAGACCATAACCTCATAAAGACCTCTCACATTAGACTGACATTTGTGGCAGCTGGATTTGCCGGGCGGGTCCGGGCAGTCTTACACCACAAAAGAGCCTAACCTCGTGTCTTTACAACTGTTACGTATTTAGTTTGTGCCTAAGACCTCTCGCATCAAACTGGCATTTGTGGCAGCTGGATTTGTCGGGTGGGTCCGGGTAGTCTTACACCACAAAAGAGCCTAACCTCGTGTCTTAGACGATTAATTACTCCTAATTAATCATCCCCCAATTTGAATTACTTTTCCTATTCAAATTATCAATCAATTCCAAATTTAACGATGTCCATAATTGACTCAATTATGTCCATCCATTTATGGTATGTAAAATCATACCAATTTCACCACAATTTTATTTTATGCCTTTTAAGGCATTTATGCCAATTAAATATTTTTAATATTATCCCCTTTACCCCACGTAGTACGTTTGTTCGTTTAACGTAAAAATATACGTTAGAATCGAATAGTCTAACTCATGAAATAAAAGAAAACATCACAATATATACACATAATTAAAACATAGATCTAACATAGGGATGAACTTGCATATGTGAATGATGTTCTACATCTGAAACTTGCATAGGCCAAAGTTACAACTTGTATAAACAACATATGTCATTGATCTATATTTAAAAAGGGGGTAAACTTGCATAGGTAATAACATAACATGATTCATATCCAACTCATAAACTCACATATGTGATTTATACATCGCAACAATGGTGTAAACTAATATCTAGCATGTAAAGTATCATGTAGAATTTATCATATGTCATAGCCTAACTTTCAATTAAATTTTCACATAAACTAGGTGTCATAGCCATGTAAGTTCACATATAATTCTACCCAACATGTATATGATTCATGTTTGAATCAAAATCTAAACTTGCCTACAAATGATTTATCATATGAATCGATATAACAAACTAGCATAAGAAACATGATGATTTGATGGTATATAAAATTACAACATGGATGATAGCAACATAACTTTACATCATAAATGATAGCATCACAACATAACGTCATAGAGATTTCAATCATAATCCTACAACATAGTCACAACATGCAATCAATACTTCATATCACATCAATACAATCCGCATTATATCTTAATCCAATTAAATTACTAATTATCTTGTTAAAACTATCGAACTCACAACTCAAAGCAGTCTTGAGTTCTGAATTCTAATTTCTGGAGTTGAATTAGCGCTCCTTTGATGAAGATTCGCTGTTAGGTTTGAATAATTCTGATTTGGTTGATGTTCTTCCTCTTTAATTTGGTGGCGGCTGCTCTAGGGTTCAAGACATCAGCATGACGACCATAGTTTTAGTTTTAATTCTGATTTAGGGTTTGAGTCTATGGTTCTTTTTATAGAGTTTTGAATTAATTTAAGCCGTCGGATGTTCTTAGGGTTAATCAAAACCATTCAATCATGATAGGGTGATGAGTCAGCCCTAATGACTCAGCAAGGAGTCAGAAAGGACTCAAAAACATGGGTCAGCCTGAACTAAAAAGCTGTGCAGGTTTGCTCTCGGCCTGGGCGCACTTGGGAAGTGCGCCAATGTAAATTTGTACTGGCGCAATTCCCAAGTGCGCCAGTGCATTTTTTTCTCCTTTTAGCCACCAAACTTCATTCGTCCATAACTCTTTCATCCAGTGCCTGTTTCCCGCAAACTCGGACTCTATTTCAATCAGAATTCCGAGATGAACACAATGGCGCAACCCCATTCCTTTGATTCTCACGTCTGAAATTAATTATTCTTTATTTTAGTTAATTCGATTATTCAAAAATCCAGGGTGTTACATTCTCCCCTCCTTAAAGAATTTCGTTCTCGAAATCTCCAAGTTAAGAAGAATGTATATCCTACCATCCAAACAACCATCTACTTAACAATCAAACACAGGCATCCATTGTCCTGATAAAATTTCTAATGCTGTATGAACATATGCAAGAAGTGTGTGTATATGTTCCTTATCTAATGCAAAATTAGGCGGTCTACTGATTCAGTTGACCTCCTTAATGCAAACCAAGGTAGTGCCATGCGTCCATTATGTATGCGAAAGAACCTTATCGATAAATATCATTTCTACATATGTGCACAACCATTCACCATAATGCAACATCCATATGATGGTACAATCATTATACATCCATTACTTAAATATGTACACACTTTTATATGCAATATGCAATATGCAATATGAAGTGACTGAGCCGATCTAGTGCCTAATGTGTGTGTATATGCATCCACAGGCAACCACTAGCAAACACTTGCAACCATCAAACATAACATGTCTCAAACACATGTTTACATCCATGGATTTCCTATCTAAAGGTCAAAGATTCGGTCGATTGGATACAAACAAATGATACAATTAAAACAAAAGCTCTGTCTCCATTTGACATCGGTTAATAGAATAATTCCCTAAGTCTCAGCTTCGAAGACCGAAATCAACATCAGACTGCCACTCAGAAAATTACCCTCATTAAACAATGTCAAAATTGGAAATCTACTTCATGCTTCGAGTAGAAACCCCTATCCTTTAGAAATATTCAGATACTTACAGACTACTGGTACAGATCAGATTACAGAATGTTACTCAGAAAGCTAAGCATAACAGACCCTTGCGGGTTACAAGAAACTTTGGGGGTCTTCCCACGACAAGTTAGAAACTTAACGACCCTCTACATAGAAAGCTAGTCCATTTAGACCTAACCCATAGCCCATAAACTTGAGCACACAAATGTCACATTCAAATTTTTGACGCCTAACACAGATAATTTCAAACCCCTACAAATCACTAACAATTGAGCCAAACCACAAATGGGGTTCGAAACAACTACGAAATCAGAAACAAGACGAGTATTAAAGTTTAGAGTATCGATTACAGAATCAAAATGCCAGAATCAGAAAGAGTTTTTACTTAACAATCAGATAAGGAAATTAAACCATCTTCAGAAAATTTTCTTATATCCATCAGCCTCAAGGGTATTCGCCTGTCCTCCAGAAGTAGGTCCTGCCCTATGCCCTTTCCTTGTGCAGTCCTTAATCAGATGTCCAGCGTCGCCACAGTTGAAGCAAGTGCCCTTCCTTTTCCTGCAATCCTTGTTCAGAAGGGTAGAGCTTCTACAAGTAAAGCACTTCTTCTCCTTCCTATCTTCAGACTTCTCATCCTTCTTTTGTGTTTCCTTTTTGGGCCCCGTTTTCTTGTTCTGTGGTCCTCCATGCTTTGCTTTTTTTTTTTCTCACTTTTGGCTTCCTCTTCATGAATTAACGCCATGTCAACCAATTTCTCGAAGGTAGCCCCCATAGGAATGTGGGTCATAGCTAACCCATGAAGCGGCTCGTTTAAACCCTTAACAAATCTTAGAGCCTTCTTTTCTGGAGTATTCGGTAAGTCTAAGCCAAACCTTGCCAATTAGTTGAATTTGTTGACGTACTCTTTCACCGATAGATTCCCTTGCTTCAGCGCCAAAAACCTTTCCATGTATAGATTCTCTTCCGCCCGTGAGAGAAACTTTGCCTCAAACCTTTGCCTAAAATCTGGCCATGTATCGACTGGACGTCCCCCATTAGTGACCTCCCACCAAAACAAGGCCTCATCCTTCATTAGCCACGCAGCTAGCTTGACTTTTCTTCCATCATCCACTTCAAAGATTCCAAACAATTCTTCCACCTCCTTTAGCCAGTTACGAGCTTCAACAAATGTCACCGTCCCGTGAAAAGGTTTTCCACCTATTGCTCTAAAGTCCTTACATATCTTTGTGAAATTATCGACACGAGGAGGAGGAGGATCATTTGCTGGACCTGCGGCGGTGGCCCTAGCCTCAAGATATTGACGAAACCAACCGGGCACATGAATGCCCTCTTGTATCTCAGATTCTTCAGACATGCTGAACGAAAAAGGAAAGATTCAATATAAAAGAACCGAGGGAAAGATATATGGCTCTTGGGGTTATGCTTTCCAAAATATACTTTTCTCTTGAAAATACATTCCTTAAATTATACTTTTGAAAGTACTTCTTTATAAAAATTGTTTTGAAAAATAGTTTTTCAAAAATTTATATCTGTTCTGGTAACTTTCAGCTCTGATACCACGTGTAACACCCCAAGTCCATTAATGTCACTCACAAAGGGAATGCATTAACTTCAATGGAGCGTTTTAAGTAAGTATAGAACAGAAAATCACAACAAGACAGATATAAACAGTACTTGAAAATTAAAACTTTATTTCATTGCAGCGGATAAACCCATATGTTTGATTACATCATCAAAACCATAAACCAAAGTCAAGTACACCATATCCATCTTGATAAAACAAAGTACATAAACTGAAAGACATAATCCTCATCATCAAAATAGCCATAGTTAAAGAGAAGCTGAACTATGCTTCAGCGGTCCAAGAAATCTTCTAAAAGCAGTCCAAAATCAAGCTCCACCGGTGCTAATTCCAACTTGAGCACCTGGGGGGGAAGGAAAGAGATGGAAAAGGGGGGGTCAGACATAAAGTCTGGCGAGTGCGGTAACTCTAACAATATAATTAACAAAGTAACTAGGCTAAGGCATAAGTTGGAAAGTAAGGAAATAACCATGAACCATTGAGTATGACAGAGTAAACAAGGAAATAAGATGAACAAAGATAACGTTAAAGGCACACCTAAACCACTACAAGATAATTACTATACTGCACCACCACTAGTATAACAGGATTAGGTGTTACCCTAATGTTTAAACTGAAATAGAATCGAAACAGAATAACCTATACAGAAACAGAATGCTAGTAATGGGCCTTTACCACCCGAACAGAGACCGAAACAGAATAATCCCTACGGAAACAGAATGTAGAATTAGGTGTACACTAGTAATGGGCCTTTACCACCCCAACAGATGGTACCACGCTGAAACAGACAGGTGTTACCACCCAACAGAAACATACGGTACCAATAGACACAGACTGAAATAAGTGTACCCTAAGTCCTACCCCCAAGCGATCAGCTCCCTAACTCGTAGATAACCGTGTTGGTCCCACAGTGGGGTGTATCACTCCCCAAAGTGGCAACCCGATACTATCAGAGATGCACGTCTTATACCTACACGATGCAAGAACGTCTTACCTACCGGCCCGGGCCCACACACGCACATGAACCCGTTGGACTTGCGATGCCACCGCTCACCCGTTTTGGCCTCTTACAGTCAAGCCCAATACGCGTGTCCCGTCCTCGACTTAGGTCGAGCCCACAAAGATACTTATGGGTTACTGGTTGAAACGGGCCCCCATGATTTGACACAAGCTATCCACCTAAGCTCGGTCCCCTCTAGTATTTCCCACTTAACCCACTTCTTATTCATGTTTCAATTACATGCTTCAATTTTGGTTAAGTATTTCTAATCGTATTTCAAATGCCACCCAAGGCACCCACTAGATTCCACATGCCACCCACTTAACCCCCTCATGTCCCACTACATGCTTATCTGGTTAAGTGTTTCTTAATTCATTATGACCGTAACCTCATAAAGACCTCTCACATTAGACTGACATTTGTGGCAGCTGGATTTGCCGGGCGGGTCCGGGTAGTCTTACACCACAAAAGAGCCTTACCTCGTGTCTTTACAACTGTTACGTATTTAGTTTGTGCCTAAGACCTCTCACATTAGACTGACATTTGTGGCAGCTGGATTTGCCGGGCCGGTCCGGGCAGTCTTACACCACAAAAGAGCCTAACCTCGTGTCTTAGACGATTAATTACTCCTAATTAATCATTCCCCAATTTGAATTACTTTCCCTATTCAAATTATCAATCAATTCCAAATTTAACGATGTCCATAATTGACTCAATTATGTCCATCCATTTATGGTACGTAAAATCATACCAGTTTCACCACAATTTTATTTTATGCCTTTTAAGGCATTTATGCCAATTAAATATTTTTAATATTATCCCCTTTACCCCACGTAGTACGTTTGTTCGTTTAACGTAAAAATATACGTTAGACTCGAATATTCTAACTCATGAAATAAAACAAAACATCACAATATATACACATAATTAAAACATAGATCTAACATAGGGATGAACTTGCATATGTGAATGATGTTCTACATCTGAAACTTGCATAGGCCAAAGTTACAATTTGCATAAACAACATACGTCATAGATCTATATTTAAAAAGGGGGTAAACTTGCATAGGTAATAACATAACATGATTCATATCCAACTCATAAACTCACATATGTGATTTATACATCGCAACAATGGTGTAAACTAATATCTAACATGTAAAGTATCATGTAGAATTTAGCATATGTCATAGCCTAACTTTCAATTAAATTTTCACATAAACTAGGTGTCATAGCCATGTAAGTTCACATATAATTCTACCCAACATATATATGATTCATGTTTGAATCAAAATCTAAACTTGCCTACAAATGATTTATCATATGAATCGATACAACAAACTAGCATAAGAAACATGATGATTTGATTGTATATAGAATTACAACATGGATGATAGCAACATAACTTTACATCATAAATGATAGCATCACAACATAACGTCATAGAGATTTCAGTCATAATCCTACAACATAGTCACAACATGCAATCAATACTTCATATCACATCAATACAATCCGCATTATATCTTAATCCAATTAAATTACTAATTATCTTGTTAAAACTATCGAACTCACAACTCAAAAGCAGTCTTGAGTTCTGAATTCTGATTTCTGGAGTTGAATTAGCGCTCCTTTGATGAAGATTCGCTGTTAGGGTTGAATAGTTCTAATTTGGTTGTTGTTCTTCCTCTTTAATTTGGTGGCGGCTTCTCTAGGGTTCAAGACATCAACATGACGGCCATAGTTTTAGTATTAATTCTAATTTAGGGTTTGATCTATGGGTCTTTTTATAGAGTTTTGGATTAATTTAAGCCGTCGGATGTTCTTAGGGTTAATCAAAACCATTCAATCATGATAGGGTGACGAGTCAGCCCTAATGACTCAGCAAGGAGTCAGAAAGGACTCAAAAACATGGGTCAGGCTGAACCAGAAAGTTGTGAAGGTTTGCTCTCGGCCTGGGTGCACTTGGGAAGTGCGCCAATGTAAATTTGTACTGGCGCACTTCCCAAGTGCGCCAGTGCATTTTGTTTCTCCTTTTAGCCACCAAACTTCGTTCGTCCATAACTCTTTCATCCGGTACCCGTTTCCCGCAAACTCGGACTCTATTTCAACCAGAATTCCGAGACGAATACAATGGCGCAACCCCATTCCTTTGATTCTCAAGTCTGAGATTAATTATTCTTTATTTTAGTTAATTCGATTATTCAAAAATCTGTGGTGTTACATGAGCCTTCACCTCCCTGTTGAGTCAACCACCGAATCACCCTAGTGTCACCTTGTCATAAAATTCTGACTGCATAGCTACTTTTGCAGTCAAGGCCCACCCACCTAGTAGTTACGCGCAGAACCAACCCCTACGAGCACAGCCTAAGCATTTGCCACTGCATATAGGACTACTAGGAGCACCTTACATATCTCATGAAGCCACGTGCTTTCCCTTCTAGTCCTTCGGAGCCGTCAGAACGATCTGATGAATGTACACCCCTCGTGCCTTATAACACCACGATGATCTACCCTGTTGGGTTATTCACCCTCAAACGTGTGGACTGGTCCAAGCGCCTCCCTTTAATATGTTGTTAGACCCTATGCCTAAACATTCTTTCACGCGCTTGCCTTACCTCATCAGGTTTCCATTTAACTTGGTTATTCCCATTCATATTGAATTCTTAATCAAGTTACCAAGTTCCTCTTGCTTACTAATTTCAGTTATATAACTTAACCCATTTAAGTTTATTAATAAGCCCACAACATGTTATTCTCTAGATTGTGGTCCAAAGTCTGTAATCCACAATCCCTTTTATATTCTTGTTTGATTTCAAGGTTACAATTACATGTTCTACTTAATATGTTATTAAGTATATCTCAATTCACATGTTTTCTAATTAACATATCACTTACCATTTATGATTAAATATAACTTATTTCATTTCATAAGTTTTCCTCATCCTTTCTCATTTAATCATAATCCCATTTTACACCGTTACTACAACTTATCGTTGTTTACTTATTAACTTAGTTCTCTTAACTAAGGTCCATTAATAAGTTTCTCTACCTATTTATTATAACCTATTTTATAATTTCGTCTTGTCCCTAAGACAAGTCCAAACAAATTATTCTTATCAGCGGGTTTCAGACTTCAAAGTTTACAAATAACTTAATTTATAATTAAGTACAACTTCTTATATTTCAAATATTTTCCCCCTTTCCTCAACTAGTTTCCGGCTTTCCCCGTTTACCGATTACTTAATTTACAATTAAGTGCCCCTTATCTCATTTCACCAGTTATCCAATTTCCTTACTAGTTTATTATAACCTTAGTTATAATCTTCACTTGTCCCTAGGACAAGTGTACCTATTATACAATATTTTCATTAATGTTATTTATTTATAATAGGTTATTATCATTCCCCATTTAAACCATTTTCTTTAATTGTTGTATTCCAGTATTCTTCATTCACTATAATAAATGTTCCTTATTTTAATTAAGGGAAACACTTCATGCACCTTATCAGTTTGATTTATAGAAGGAATCAGTTATTTATTTTCATAACGTATTCCCATCTAAATCCATGGTGGCAAATAATTTCTTTCCTTTTTCTTACTTTATTCACTGTGACTTACTTATAACCACATTCTAAAAAATAGGTCATTTAGGGGAATACATCACTTTTGCTTCATATCACATTAACTCAGTCCATTACATCCATTCCTTTCTTATTTTCTGAGTTAGACATTTAATTACCATCATTGCCATTTATTCATATCTGGATATATATATATATGCACCAGACCTCTCACATTAAGTCTATACTAGTGGATGTTGGATTTGCCGGGCGGGTCTGGGCAGACTTCTACCACAAGTTGACTTAACCTCGTGTCTTAGTACCATTGCATGTTTTAATTATGCACTTAGATCCCTCACATTAGATTTACCACTTGTGAATGTTGGATATGTCGGGCGGTTCCGGGCAGACTAATATCACAAATGCAATCTAACCTCGTGTCTAAGAGCGTTACAGTATCAAATTACTGTGAATCTAGGCATGTTCATTCTTTAACAATTATTCCTATTCCATGTAAATTTTAGGCAAATTGTCTTTTTTACTATAGTCTAGTTTACAATAATCTAATTTACATGTCATCCAATTATGCCTATATGTTGTCGCATTCCTTTTTAACATGTATTTAATTCTGTTTTGACATGTAAACATTCAATCAGGTAATTATTCAAATCTAACCGGTTAACATGTCATTTACTCTATAATATGTCATAAGTGAATCATATAATTAAAAAAACAGTAGTCATTGCCCATATTCTAACAAGTTTATTCAACATGTAATCATTCCAACACTTTAACTGATTCAACGTGTGAATTATTCATATTAACATCTCAACTTGTTATAACAATAATTTATAATTAATCTGGCAATTTCACAATTAATAAAAAAAGGGAATGCTACACGATAACATATTATTATCTAAAGGCTATAGCTTACACCCACTCACCTTGTATGCTTTCCCAATTCTAGATCTGATCCAGTTTTAGCATCCATGGTTTTTCGCTTAACCGGATTCAAAACCTAACGACCATGGATTGATTATTTTCACTAAAAGAGAAAGGAAAAGAAAGAGGAAGGAATTTGAATAGATCGGACCTATAAGATTACCTCACTTCGATAAGAGACTGAACACCTATTTACAAACATACGTTCCTTTCCTTCGGATTTGGATTTAGAATTATTCCTAAACTAATAATCTTAATTTTCCGAATAGATTTGAGGAGGGAGAGGAATGGCAGAGCTTCTGCGTTGTCTTAGAAATATGAGATTTAGAGTAGGCTCTACATTCTTATTTATAGGTGTTCAACAACGAGTTTAGACCAGAAAACAGTCCACGTTCATTTTCAGTTATCTGCCCAGATCTGCGGTGGGGTTGACCCCCCTTCAGGTGGGTCGACCCATGGGTCGACCCCTAACGGGTCATTTTCCCCCCAAATTTCCCGCTCGATTGTGAATTTTGATTTTTGAACTGATTTTCGAATTTTCTAGATATATTTATTTAATATATCTGCATATATGTTTCTTATATGCATACAAACTTCTAATGCTCATAACTTCTTCATACAGTGTTCGTTTTATGCAAACCAGGTGTCTATCTTAACTAGAATTTCGAGTTGGACGCAATGGCGCAGTCCGTTTTATTAATTCTACATATTTAATTAAGTTATTCTTATTTTATTATCCTATGTTAAAAATGCGGGTTGTTACGATCGTAGAAAATTTATTTTATTTTCATACGAAGTCATATGGTCGTGTAACTTTGGGAAATGACTATTGGGGTCATTTCCCATATTCACGATTTTTGCCGAATTTTAAATGACCATTTTGCCCATAACGAATCTTGTTTCGTCCATAACTTTTAATTGGTAAAGAGTTTTGACCTGAGACCACTTCCATTGGATTTGGATAATGGTTTCCCATTTCGTAGAGTGATCACATTAATCAAACAGACTTAACGTTTGGGAGATATGGCTGAAGTAAGATTTAAAGATGGAAAAAAAGCCTGATTGGGCTTAATAGGGTGATTTGCAGCTAGGCCCACAACTCATTTTGAGATTAGGGTTATGGGAGGGCTGAAAGGGTTTGGAGAAACATTCCCATTCATTTTTCTAGCCGCCACAAACATTCCTTAAACCTAGTAATGGCCTCCATCTCCTAAATCTCTGTCTAATCACATAATAAGCAAATCAACATCAAACTAAGGCGGATTAGCATCAAAATCGTGATAGAGCTGCTGCACTACATCGGAATCTGAGCCAATCAGTAGAAGTTTCAGATCTATCACTAATTATTGGCCAAGGTGAGTGATTAGCATGTTTATTCACTAATTATGGCTAATTATGGGTGATTAGTGATAGTTAGCGAATTAATGACTCAAAAAAAATATGAAAAGATATGCATAAATTCTAGAATCATATTCTATGTCACTGGTATTAATTTGGTTTGATTTGGATTAAGTTTGTTTATCCCAGAAATTAGGCGATTAAGGGGAAAACCATGGATTTGGGTATGTTTGATCCTAAATAACACATGTGATTGATGTTTTAATGTTTTTGATTGATTACACATGTTATTACTACTGTTTGGTATGTTTGATGATTGCATAGGAAAGTTAGAATTGTCGAAAACGGCGTCGACTTGTGTAAATAGCTTGTTGGAAGAGAAGCAGAAATTTGGACCGGATCAGATCGGAGGAAGGAAGCACGAACTGACCTGCCACCCCCGAACCGAACCGACAGCTCCGAACCGAAGCAGCTCGCACTGAGTGCACCCACGACCAAACTGGAGGATTCTTGTATACCACGAACCGGAGTCACGAACCGAGCGAATGACCGAACTGGAGCACTACTAGAACCGCTCCTCACGAACCAAACCGCGAGCCATCTACTTTCACGAACCGAGACTTGGAGAAGATGAATTCGAACCAAACCGAGGATGAGAAGAAGGACCGAACTGAATCGGAGGAGACCAAAAACCTGATATGCAAAGGATGTCCAAATGATAAGTTATCGCTCAGGATCCAGACAGGAACCAACGAGTGAACTTCAAGAGTTGGACTTTGCTACGGGACGTGCGCAAAGGAGTTATCGATATTTATAACTTTGGTTCACCATTGAGAGAGGGGGCATGTAGAAGAACCCAAGCCAGAGCTGTATGGACTGATTAACTCGTTAGGGTTATTGACTATGGACCAGTGCAGTGTGGTCACAGTAACAGTTGTACGGGGTGGGACTCCGTCATGACCCCAAAGGGCAAGGTGGTCGTACCAATAGTTGTACGGAGTTGTGTTGGATCTAGAATAACCCTAGAGGGGGGGTGAATAGGGTTTTTCACAGTTTTTTAACTGAATTAAAAACTTAACAAGATATATAATAATAAACTGATCACAGAAAATAGCAGAAACTGAAATGCAGAAAATAAATCAAACAAAGATATACCCAGCTTCGACAAAACCCTGCCTACTGCTGCATTTCTAAGGTTTCTACTAGGTGATAGAACAGTATCCGCATACAAGACCATGTACACTCGCGAACCCCTGCTCTTATTCTAACCCTACGCTCAAACCCCTAGACTGATCTAAACCCCTAGATCAGATTTCCCGAATTACAAACCCTGTAACTCGTAACTCAGATTTACAGACTCTGAAACTGACAGTCAACTCCTTGACTAAATCCCCCTAGATTTTACAGACCTAGAACTGTTCAGAAATGATTTTACAACACAATTTAAAAAACAACAGAATGTAAAAAAAAAATGTAAACCCTAGTTCTTAAAATAAAAATAATAAAAAAAAGGAGTTTATATTAAAGGGGTCATCCCCTTATTAAAACACTTGGCTAGGTTTTAAGCCCATTAGGTCGGCCCCTTTCCTTTGCTTTTGCCCGATCTCCTTTTTGCTCTGAAACTCAAAAATGGCAGCGGCTCTAAAAAAACTGGCTAGGGTTTTCTCCTACTTCGTCCCAAATCAAATCGACGGCTTGATGAAATTGCTTCTCTGAAGCTCCGATTCGCTGTTGCTCTCAGATGTCTCGATTTGGGATTTTATCTCTTACTCTCGACCGAAATCAAAGTGAGTTTTTCTGAAAATTATTGTGTTGAAAAATTTGCGAGATGTTTGTTTTATTTCGATGATGTTTGCCCGTGATGAGTTGGTGTTTAGAAATAGGATTTGAAATCCTTAAACTGAGCTCTGATTTCACCAAAAAATGGCTCGATCTGATTAGGGTTTCCCCTTTTGTCTGTCTTCAATTTGAATTGTTGCTTCCCGACTTTGAAATATACTCTGATTGCTGAAACGTCTCTGTAAAAAATTGGAAACAAAATAAATGATTTCCATTGTTGATTAATTCGGTTTTTAAAAAATAATTCTGAAAAGAGAAAAAAAAACTTCCCTTTTTGCTATCCCTTGATTTAGCACCGTATATTTTAAAAAAAATTGAAATTTAAATTGTGGCCACTTGCTTGATTTATTTTTCTTGCGTGATTTCTGGTCTGCCTTGAATTGCATTCGAGTTTCCAGATTTAACACTTGCCAAAAATGAATCTCTGATTTGTTTTCCTTTGGTCCACTGTAATTTTCCCATGAACACATTCCTGAAAACTATTTGTTGCCTTGCTCGATTTTAGCTTTCCAGTTAATCTCCTTGCATACATTTAGCTGCCTTGAATGGTTTTCTGCTTTGCATGTTGCACCACTTGTTTATCCCACTATGTCCATGCTATTGCTTGACCATACTTGATCATGCTGGTTCATGTTGACTTCCACTATTGAGCTCGACCACTTGAAAACTGATATTGCTTGAGTTTGCTGATCATATGTTGTGTTCTTCTTTGCTTCACCAATATTTGTGTATCCACTTCCCATTTGCATTTGATCAAGAGCTGCTGCTTGATTGCATTGCCACTGTGTCATTCACCTATGAACTTGCACCTTGTTCTTCTTGCATGCTGAGGTGTAAATACTTGTGAACATTCCATTTTTGCTGTATGCATGCTGCTCCATTATTTCACCATATCCAAGTTACACTGCCCCCTGTATATGTATACACCATTTTGCTGAATCATGCCCCAAGTTTCATTGTTCTGCTTTGAGCATTGCTGCTTTGTGTATATGCTCCACTGTGTCATCATGTGCACCTACTTGTATATATGTTGCTTAAATAAACATGCTGTGTTGAGCTGACTTGGTGCTCGGCCCTTTGTGTACTTGCACCTGATTTTGTAACATTTGCTTGAGCTGGCTATTTGAATACCATTGGCTCAACCAGACCATTTTGCACCTTAATGTTGTGTTGTGTGCATATGAGATGCTGGCTCATCCATGTATTGCAGTTTGTATGTCTATGCACTTGTGTTCACTAATATTAGTTGTACCACTTGAACTGACTTGAACTTAAAAACTGCCTCGACTCCATGTGCTGAGATTTGCACATTGCTGAACTACCATGTTGCTCCTTTGATCATGTTGCATTCATCACTACTGTGTCTCCATCATGTGTTAACTTTGTTGTGTCTTCATTCTTGTTTGTGTTGTCCCCTTGTCTGTTTTTGCTGCTGCTCTACCATGTTATGTTCATGCCTTTGAAATTAGGCTGTCTTGTTGCTTTATCATGTACCACTTCTTTGCTGTGTAATTTCACTTTGGCTTGTTTTACTTAGCATGGCTCGACCAATTTTGTTGAGCTGTCTCGACTTTGGTTGACTTGAATTTGTTGACAGCATCACTGTCTTAAAATGTGTTGAGTTGTGCATTGTGTCGAGCTTGGTCCATGAGACTGCTCCACAGCTGTATACACTGATTGGCGAGGCAGTGCACACGTGTATTTATACATGTGTGTATATGCAGCCATCAGACAAAATTTTCCTGTCCCTGCACTGTATATACATACTGTCTGCCTTGTGGTATTTACAGTGTATCACTGTGAATATCACAAGCTGTCTAGACACAGATTGATGGTTTTATAATTCAGATCAAGTCATGAAAAATGATGAGAAACACACCAGAAAACTGAGGCAAATAAAATTTTTAAAAATAAAATTTATATTTGCATATATTCTGTTTTATTTCTATTGCAGTGTACTGTGTGTGTGTTTCACATGTGACAGGTAAGCAGGAATGACTGGACTGACTGTGATGACTGGACTGAAAATGACTGGACTGAAAGCTGAAGATAAGAAGATAGTGTGTGGTGTCAATGAATGTATGAGTCTGTATATACAAGTGAAAATGAATATATATATATATATGAAATGTAACTGTGTATATGTTGTGTGTATGTATGCCTGAGTGACAATGAATGAACTGTACTGAGGAGCTGTGAGAGAATTGTACAGATATATGTAATAAACAAATTTGATTGAAATAAAATATCATTTTATTGTTGTCAAACAAACTTGTCTATTATATTCTGTTTATATACAGGTACAATATACAGTGAATGTTTAAATAGTGGAGTTATACAAAGTTGTACTGTTTGAATATTTGAATTTCTGTACAGTCGTATTTTATTTAAATATAAATATAAATATTATATTCATTGCTGTGATGTATATATATAACAGTACAGTACCAAACACATTTATAATAAAAATATATTTGGTTGTCATCATCAAACAAAAAAATCATATAATTGTGTATACAACACCGTTATATACAACAATCTCCCCCTTTTGATGATGACAAACAAATAAAAGATTTTGAATATAATAAATGTGTTTGTTCGTGGATATTTGAACTCCCCCTACTTAAATGCTCCCCCTACAACAGAAACTCCCCCTATAACTATGCATGAGTGAAATGTATGAATAATTAAATTTTCAAAATTAAAAATATTTATAAAATATTCACTCATAAGTCAAAATCTAATCCATTCTCCCCCTTTTGTTATCATCAAAAGGATACAGATTTTTAAAATATAGATGAAAAATGACTAACAAATACTATATCAGCTTAAGAGGAAGAACAGTCATCATAAATCTCAATCAGTCAAACAAAAATCATAATATTCTAAGAACAGGTGGCATATTTCACATTGTAGAAAATGACGGATATACGATGAATTTTATAAAAATGAGGAGAGTTATAAAAAAATATGAATATTTCCCAATTATTTTCAAAAGAATTTTATAAAATTAAAGCACCAAAAACGGTGATGGATTTGGATTATAATTAAAAATTCAATTTAAGTGAGCAAATCGAATAATCTCAAATCTCAATATCTATTAATCAACAAATCATAATATGTCATAATATTTTCAACACATTTCACAGATTAGAGAGATGGATTGATAGGTTGATTTTTACACACCAAGGAGAATTTCATATTAATTTCAATTTAGCATATTATTTCCTTTTCCCTTTTATTTTATTTAAGAGCACACTGACCACGCATAACCAGATCTTGGATTTTTAAATGAGATCAGTCGCAGCTTAAATTATAAGTTGTCTCTTAACCATGCATGACCAGAGCTTGGATTTTTAAATGAGGTTAGAGACACACTTATATATTTATTATATATATTTATCATTTCAGTTTTTTTTTTTTTTTAAAAAAAAACTCCTTGGTATAAAACCAATATATGGATGATAGAAAATGTGGTAGGTACAGAAATGGACTGTGAAATAAATTTCTAAATTAATTATATTATGAGATATGACCAACTGTACCTGGATTATTGAAAATTTTCAATTATCACTAATTCTGAATAATAATATAACCACAATTCCATCACAAATATTTTCACTGTTTATTTAAAATGATTTTAAGAAAACTCTCCACATTTATATAAAATCATAACGGATGGCAGAAGGATGATAAGTAATGAAGATTGCCGTGAAATAATTGCCAGTTCAAAGATATTAAAATAAATATTTAACCATCATGAAAGTCTAAATAAAATTCTCCTCTTGTTGTGAAATATACTGCAGTCACAATTCATCACAATTTCTAAATCTGATTATAATTTTGATGAATTATAAATACAGTTTAATTTGGATATTGATTTCAATTTCTGAAAGAATAATCAATAAATAATTTTAAAATTGAAAATCAATTACAAGAGTAATATGCTGATCTATACATGACAAGAGGGAAAAAAATATATATATATAGCAAAAAAAATATGCAACACTTTTAAACTGGTACCACATGGTGTCTCTACAAAGTGAAAAATCAGAACAGATGGATGAGACAAATATAAGGCGCTTCTGATGCCAAATGTTCTCGCTTTCTCGAGGATTTTAATGACACCCCGGTGGCAAACAAATGGTACCTCAGTCAACAGAGAATACATAATTACAAAGCAAGCAACTCAAGCACACAAATTTCATTTATCAGAGCACGATAAGCCTTTGATACCAAATCAAGCAGTCCTCAAAAAAAAATTTATAAATCAATTTCTTATAATCAGAGCAGCATGATTCCAAAAACAAACATTTTTTTTATTTAAAAAACAGTATCAGAGCAGCACATAGAAATCAGTATCACAACAGACTTGTCAAGATGTTGGTCACATAAGGTGGTTCATGATCCAAGATTTGCAAATATACTCTATTTTAAATCATTTGAAGAAATGTGAAAGTATTAGGATTTAATGAATCAATCACACCAGGTTATATGTCAGATTCAAGATATGTGTGAGATCCAATAAATCAATAATTTCAAATGATTTTAAACAAACATATATTCAAATCAAATAATCATGAAATAACAATGATTTTCAAAGACCATTTTCAAAAAGAACATTTTCAAGAATTTCTCAAAACTATTTCCGACAAGCCCAAGAGAAATTTCAGGTCATTTACATCAAATTCGAAAATATTCATGATCGGGATAATTTATTTGAAATCACATGAATCAATGTAAAGTTTTGGGATATAATGAATCAGTCACACGAGATTGACAGTTTCAAAAATAAGAGGTGTGTGATATTCAAAATATCTAGAATTTCATATGATTTCAAACAAACATATTTCAATATAATGATCATGAATAAAGATGAATTCCAAGATGTATCACTGAAACAAGCCAATCTGAAAATCAATGAAATTATCACAACTGATAAATAACAGAGTGTTGTAATGAGTATAATATTTTGAGCTTTTCTAAAATGAATTAGAATAAACTCAGAACAACAAAGGTGTGTGACATTTCATTAAATATTCAGATCTTCAAAAAATTTAGGATTCAAATTAACAGTGTTCAAGATATGATAAGAATACATCAACACTGTTATGAATTCAGAAATAAAAAATCTCAAAAACAATTGCAGATATTTACAAGATTAAATTTAGGATATGGAAATGATTAACACACGATGATTTTATACAAATAAAGCATATTTCAAGAAAGATCATGAATTCTGCAACTGGAAGTTTAAGAAGTACAGACAGAGAAGAATATGGCAGTGTTAAATAAAAAAAACAAAAAAAAAGAGATAGAGGAAGGAATAAAAACAGAAAATAAAAAAAACAAACAAAGAGAATATACAAAGGTGAGTTTAGAGATCATACCAGAATCCAATGTAAAGCAGAATCTCTAACTCAACAGATGTGGGCCTAAGGAACTGTAAATGACACAGAATTATAGACAATCTTGATTTCAAATTTCTTTTCAGCACAGCAGTTCCTCAGCCTTTACTGGTACCTAGCAGTTGAGTGAATTAAGTGGTCTAACAAAATTTGTAAAACCACTCTGAAATACGTTTACCGCTTTTGGTACCCAAACCTGTTTGTATAACAAACCATCAGAATTAACCTTTGTACCCTTTGGAACCCAAATCTGTTTGAATTTAGTCAAAGTCGTTTTATTTTTATTCGGGATCCAAGATTGTTTAAATGGTTTATTATAAAACGATTTCTCATCACAATTTCGATTCAAAAAACCTTTGAAATTTTCAGAGTTCAAATTTTCAACGTAGTTCTTTCCAAAGCAATTTGAGGGATTTTTCAAATCATTTGAATTTTGTTTTCCAAAAACATTATTCTTCCCAAAACCAAGACCACGTTTATTTCCAACAGAAAGTTGGTTTTTCAACAACATATCCAAAGATTTTTCACCGTTTGAAAATTTTGATAAAATTGTTTCAAGTTGTTGAATTTCAGTTTTAAGATCATCGTTTTCTTTTATTAAATCTGAACAACGACTTTTAGTGATCTTATATCTTTCAAACTCAGATTTCAAAAACAAATTTTCATCATTAAGCAATTTGATTTTGGTTTGGGACTTAGCCATTTCAGAATCAAAATATTTTCGACTTTCAGATTCAAGTTTCTTCCAATTTTCAATTTCGATTTCAAGCTCTTCCAAAATCAGATCTGTTTTCAACAAACTATCATTTTCAGCGTTTTCATGTTTGGAATTTTTGATAGCCTTGAAATTTATAAATTCCTTTTGTAAACAATTGTTTGCATCTTTCAGCTCAATCTCGTTATCTTTTAAAATTAAAATTTCTTCTTCAAGCCTTCGAACATTATTATTGAAATGAACGAGATCAGTTTTTAATTTCAAACAATTTTCACAATTAGAATTTTCAAATTTCACGACATTTGACAATTTCAATTCCAAACAATTTATCTTGTTGGTCAACTCAGAATTTATAGATTTCAGAGATTTATTTTTCAATTGGAATTTGTCAACAGATTTGGTTAAATCAACACAAAAATAAACCAGATCTTCATATGAAAATTTTCTTATCTCATCATCTGTTGAGTCTTCATCAGCTGATTCATCTGTTGAACAAGGATCTGAATCTGAGTTGACAGTTGAGGGTTTTGAAAAGTTGTTGTCGTTTCCATATCTTGTAGTTAGAGCTGTCCAAATTTCCTGCGCAGTTAAACAATGAGAAATCAGACTGTATTGATTATCATCAAGGTGAGAATACAGAATATGTGTAGCACGAGAATTAGAAGCTTTATCTACCATGTCAAAACCATTGATAACAACATCCCAACATTTAATATCAACAGATTTTAAATAAAATTCCATTTTGGATTTCCAATTTAAAAAATCTGTTCCAGTAAAAATAGTTGGAGATGAGCTGGACTGACACTCTATCGACTGACAACTAGGATTCACCATTTCTCTAGAGTTAAAGAATACCTGCTCTGATACCACTTGTTGGATCTAGAATAACCCTAGAGGGGGGGGTGAATAGGGTTTTTCACAGTTTTTTAACTGAATTAAAAACTTAACAAGATATATAATAATAAACTGATCACAGAAAATAGCAGAAACTGAAATGCAGAAAATAAATCACACAAAGATATACCCAGCTTCGGCAAAACCCTGCCTACTGCTGCATTTCTAAGGTTTCTACTAGGTGATAGAACAGTATCCGCATACAAGACCATGTACACTCGCAAACCCCTGCTCCTATTCTAACCCTACGCTCAAACCCCTAGACTGATCTAAACCCCTAGATCAGATTTCCCGAATTACAAACCCTGTAACTCGTAACTCGGATTTACAGACTCTGAAACTGACAGTCAACTCCTTGACTAAATCCCCCTAGATTTTACAGACCTAGAACTGTTCAGAAATGATTTTACAACACAATTTAAAAAACAACAGAATGTAAAAAAAAATGTAAACCCTAGTTCTTAAAATAAAAATAATAAAAAAAAAGGAGTTTATATTAAAGGGGTCATCCCCTTATTAAAACACTTGGCTAGGTTTTAAGCCCATTAGGTCGGCCCCTTTCCTTTGCTTTTGCCCGATCTCCTTTTTGCTCTGAAACTCAAAAATGGCAGCGGCTCTAAAAAAAATGGCTAGGGTTTTCTCCTACTTCGTCCCAAATCAAATCGACGGCTTGATGAAATTGCTTCTCTGAAGCTCCGATTCGCTGTTGCTCCCAGATGTCTCGATTTGGGATTCTATCTCTTACTCTCGACCGAAATCAAAGTGAGTTTTTCTGAAAATTATTGTGTTGAAAAATTTGCGAGATGTTTGTTTTATTTCGATGATGTTTGCCCGTGATGAGTTGGTGTTTAGAAATAGGATTTGAAATCCTTAAACTGAGCTCTGATTTCACCAAAAAATGGCTCGATCTGATTAGGGTTTCCCCTTTTGTCTGTCTTCAATTTGAATTGTTGCTTCCCGACTTTGAAATATACTCTGATTGCTGAAACGTCTCTGTAAAAAATTGGAAACAAAATAAATGATTTCCATTGTTGATTAATTCGGTTTTTAAAAAATAATTCTGAAAAGAGAAAAAAAAACTTCCCTTTTTGCTATCCCTTGATTTAGCACCGTATATTTTAAAAAAAAATTGAAATTTAAATTGTGGCCACTTGCTTGATTTATTTTTCTTGCGTGATTTCTGGTCTGCCTTGAATTGCATTCGAGTTTCCAGATTTAACACTTGCCAAAAATGAATCTCTGATTTGTTTTCCTTTGGTCTACTGTAATTTTCCCATGAACACATTCCTGAAAACTATTTGTTGCCTTGCTCGATTTTAGCTTTCCAGTTAATCTCCTTGCATACATTTAGCTGCCTTGAATGGTTTTCTGCTTTGCATGTTGCACCACTTGTTTATCCCACTATGTCCATGCTATTGCTTGACCATACTTGATCATGCTGGTTCATGTTGACTTTCACTATTGAGCTCGACCACTTGAAAACTGATATTGCTTGAGTTTGCTGATCATATGTTGTGTTCTTCTTTGCTTCATTAATATTTGTGTATCCACTTCCCATTTGCATTTGATCAAGAGCTGCTGCTTGATTGCATTGCCACTGTGTCATTCACCTATGAACTTGCACCTTGTTCTTCTTGCATGCTGAGGTGTAAATACTTGTGAACATTCCATTTTTGCTGTATGCATGCTGCTCCATTATTTCACCATATCCAAGTTACACTGCCCCCTGTATATGTATACACCATTTTGCTGAATCATGCCCCAAGTTTCATTGTTCTGCTTTGAGCATTGCTGCTTTGTGTATATGCTCCACTGTGTCATCATGTGCACCTACTTGTATATATGTTGCTTAAATAAACATGCTGTGTTGAGCTGACTTGGTGCTCGGCCCTTTGTGTACTTGCACCTGATTTTGTAACATTTGCTTGAGCTGGCTATTTGAATACCATTGGCTCAACCAGACCATTTTGCACCTTAATGTTGTGTTGTGTGCATATGAGATGCTGGCTCATCCATGTATTGCAGTTTGTATGTCTATGCACTTGTGTTCACTAATATTAGTTGTACCACTTGAACTGACTTGAACTTAAAAACTGCCTCGACTCCATGTGCTGAGATTTGCACATTGCTGAACTACCATGTTGCTCCTTTGATCATGTTGCATTCATCACTACTGTGTCTCCATCATGTGTTAACTTTGTTGTGTCTTCATTCTTGTTTGTGTTGTCCCCTTGTCTGTTTTTGCTGCTGCTCTACCATGTTATGTTCATGCCTTTGAAATTAGGCTGTCTTGTTGCTTTATCATGTACCACTTCTTTGCTGTGTAATTTCACTTTGGCTTGTTTTACTTAGCATGGCTCGACCAATTTTGTTGAGCTGTCTCGACTTTGGTTGACTTGAATTTGTTGACAGCATCACTGTCTTAAAATGTGTTGAGTTGTGCATTGTGTCGAGCTTGGTCCATGAGACTGCTCCACAGCTGTATACACTGATTGGCGAGGCAGTGCACACGTGTATTTATACACGTGTGTATATGCAGCCATCAGACAAAATTTTCCTGTCCCTGCACTGTATATACATACTGTCTGCCTTGTGGTATTTACAGTGTATCACTGTGAATATCACAAGCTGTCTAGACACAGATTGATGGTTTTATAATTCAGATCAAGTCATGAAAAATGATGAGAAACACACCAGAAAACTGAGGCAAATAAAAATTTTAAAAATAAAATTTATATTTGCATATATTCTGTTTTATTTCTATTGCAGTGTACTGTGTGTGTGTTTCACATGTGACAGGTAAGCAGGAATGACTGGACTGACTGTGATGACTGGACTGAAAATGACTAGACTGAAAGCTGAAGATAAGAAGATAGTGTGTGGTGTCAATGAATGTATGAGTCTGTATATACAAGTGAAAATGAATATATATATATATGAAATGTAACTGTGTATATGTTGTGTGTATGTATGCCTGAGTGACAATGAATGAACTGTACTGAGGAGCTGTGAGAGAATTGTACAGATATATGTAATAAACAAATTTGATTGAAATAAAATATCATTTTATTGTTGTCAAACAAACTTGTCTATTATATTCTGTTTATATACAGGTACAATATACAGTGAATGTTTAAATAGTGGAGTTATACAAAGTTGTACTGTTTGAATATTTGAATTTCTGTACAGTCGTATTTTATTTAAATATAAATGTAAATATTATATTCATTGCTGTGATGTATATATATAATAGTACAGTACCAAACACATTTATAATAAAAATATATTTGGTTGTCATCATCAAACAAAAAAATCATATAATTGTGTATACAACACCGTTATATACAACAAGTTGTACTCCGTCATGGCCCCGATGAATATATACAGATCAAAGTGATGGATATCGTATGCTTTACACACTGAGTGAGAGATGTGAGGATGATTGCTATGTTTGAAGTTTGCTACCACCATGATATGCACACTTCCACTTTACACTCTATGTTGATGTTACCTTAGAGTATTATACATCTTGTTGTGCTAACTCTTTGGTTGCAGGTCTAGGTCTTGTATTATTACTTATACCTGTTATTGCTTTATCTTAGTGCTATAGACTTGCTATCGCTCATACCAAACTTTTGTCTAACCTAGAGTTTTATGTCTCTTTTTATTACTCTAGGTGCTCCTAAATGAGCAGACTAGAGATAGGTTAGGTGGTTATGCATGAGTAGTTGTCCGAAGACGAGCAGGAGGATTCCACGTACTATATATATATTCTTCCTACGTTTCTGCTGGTAACTGCTTTGGGCATTAGTAGTGTACCTCTTTTATTTTTTTAGGTACAGTATTATAAAGGTGTAATAGTTGGATGAGGTTGTGTTTTAAATTCCGCTAATCTGATGGATATGGTTTAGTTTTCAGCTTATGTACTATCTCACCTGTTTTATATCAAGTTATGCTATTATTATTCCATGCCCTGTGAGATATACTACTGGTTCTTTGGTGATTCATCGTTTAAACCCTTTTCTTGACGATATTCACGTGCTAATCAGGCATTGGCATAGCGCATTTCGGGAAAATCTCTGATGGTACAGGGCAGTCATCACATAATAACAAGTTATAAACCCAATTGAGGAATAGTTGTCCTCATCTACTCCTATTTTTGTGATTTGAAAAAGAAATTTGATTTAAGTTTTTTTATATGGCATGTTTTATGGTTTGAAAAAATTAAGTTTTCATGAGGAAAATAATGTTTTGACACTTTTAAATTTTTGGAAGAAAATTTAAATAAAAAGGGCCAAACTGTGTTTTAAAAAGTATGGAGTAGGTAAGGATTAGTGCCTAGGAAAGACGGGAAAGGATTTTAAGTCTATGAAGTAGATAGAAAGAATTATCTTGTCTTGGAATAATTGTAAGTTCCCGTAAAATGCGTAAGCATTTAGAAGCCTAAGGAGTTACTTGAGATAATTGTTGGTACACAGCTAGGACTATTGGTGACTACTAGATAGTAAAGGGCAAGTAAGTAGTTAGATCCTGTTGCTAATTTTTTTATTAGGGGTACAACCTGTTATTGAATTTCTGTTGGGATGGTTCTCTAATTTTTTTCCTGTTGGGTAGTTAGGGTAACACCTAAACTTGTCATTGATCTCGTGGTTCAAGCTTGTTGTCTGTGGGGGACATAGTCCCGAGATTCTTAGCCCTTAGTAGTAGCTGTGTAGGGTGTCTATTTTCATGTTTTAGTTGAAAGACTAGAAGGCTTATTTGAAATTAAACTTAGATCAGATAATTAAATAAGCTAAGAAAAGAGAAATGGTACAACTAAAAAGGAAATAACAAATTTAGTTAAGCAACAAACATGACAATAAAAGAAAAATGGAAAATTATGGGAAAAGATGAATAAGAGTAAAAATTTCCAAGATAAGACAAAAAAACAAAATCAGTAACAAAGAAAATTTTCTTATGCGGGCTGTGCTTGGATAGGAAAACAAGAAAACTTCATAAATAGTTGAATAAAATCCAAGTACACATGGAAAAAGGTACATAAAAGAAAAACGGAAGATGTGAAATTTTCCATTTTCCACCTTTCTGTAACATAATAAATCGAATTTAGAAAATTAGATTTTTCTAAAATTCGAAAAATAATGTTGGTTGGTAAGATTTTGGATGCAACAATTGGATTAACTGCGCTCTTACTCAGTAAGTGTGTAGGAAAATTTGGATGAAAATGTATTTTTATTTTCAAAATATTGCATTTATGTAGAACTGCTAGTATATTTAGGATGTGAGCATCATGTTTATAAAGAATTTTTGAAAAATTTGCATACACATAAGAGGTACCGCTCAGGCATACATGTATTATTATGTTGTATTTCACTTTGCACAAGTGCACAATGTTTGCAAAAATTGGATGCACACATAATGGATGGATATTATGTGAATGATTATCCATTTTACCCTTATCAAATTTCAGGGACAAAATTTCCTAAGGGTAAGAGAATGTTACAGCCTGCATTTATGACAATTTACTAGCTAAATAATGCATACGCATATATATAAGCACAGACATAAATGTATATACGAAGAATAAAATAAAGATAATATGTGATTGCATACATGCACTGAAAAAGAAGAAAAGATTAATGCATTAATATTAAAAGAGAAATAAAAGAAAAAGATTCATGCAATGTGTTAAATGAGATATTGTAACAAACATGAAAAAGAGGAGTAAGAAGAGAACAATAATTACCATTGTTCAAAGCCTTGTTAACAATAGCCTTAGTAATCCAGCTAATTAGAGCATATGGCTTGCATAAAAGAGGTACAAAGTTCGATCCCCACCACCGTTATATTTTTGTTTTAAGGGAACGACTAAAATTAACACATGTTCTAGAGAGAAAATATGTAGAAACACACACAAGAAAAAAATATACATATAAGGAAATAAAGAAAATATATGTATATATATGAGAGTATATATGAATATATGTGCAGAAATATATATACACAACTGATAAAAATCAAGATAAGGCGGCAATCATAGAAATATGGTAAAATCAAATAACGGTGCAACACCGTTTGAATTTTGAAAACAAAACAAAAGTTTTGCATGTGTGTGTATATATATGTAAAATGGTCACTAGAAGATTTGTATACGTATAAGTAGATTACATGTGAATATAATAGATGAATAAATTCCAGAAATTCACACATTCGAAATTCAAACTTCTGCGCCAAAACAGCTCGTGGGACCCTAGGCGGGTCGACATCCCCAAGATTCGGGCATATTCATTAATGTATCTGGACTGTTTTCTTAAATCGGTTCAATGTTGACTCAACGCTGCCTGTACGATAAGATCCTAAGCACCTATAAATAGGCTAGCAGAGCCTAGCCTAAATCTCACATTCTCTGAGACAATGTCCAAGCTCTGCCATTCTTCGTCCTCCTCAAATCTCTTTAAAAAAATAGGATAATTAGTTTAAGAAAATTCTGAATCAAGATCTGGAGGAAAAGAACGAATATTAATAAGAAGGTGTTTAGAATCATATGTGAGGTAAGGTAAATTCATAGATCTGGTCTATTCAATTTTCTTCCTCTTTCTTTTAGTAAGAATTGTGGATCCATGGTTGTTAGGTTCTAAATACAATTAGGGGAAACTATGGAATGCTAGAACTGAACCAGGTTCAGGAATTGAAAAGCAATTTAGGTGAGGGGATTTAAGTTATATCGTTTTTTATAATGATATATTATCATTTGGCATTCCCCATTAACCTGCAATGAAAATCTGCCACAATAATTAAAAGCGTTGAAATGTTAATATGACATGTTGAGATATTAATATGTTATAAATTCATATGTTGAAACGTTTAATGTTCTAAAATATTCATATGTTGAAGTATAAACTTGTTAATATATATGTAGCGATTATTGTTGTTCTAATTTCATGGTAACTTGTCACATTTATGCACTTGAATCCTTAATTGTAGAAATTGGAATAATTGCATGTTAAATTAGAATAATTACAGGATTTGATGATCACATGTTTCTTTGGGATGAAATTAATTATATGTTAGTAAGAACATATGACATAAAATAGGCATAATATGATGATATGTAAAATAGGTTGCAGTAAAAATGTGGAAAGAATAATATGCCTAAATTTATAGTAAATAGAAAATTGTAATGCACCTAGACATGAGGTTAAATTCAACTTGTGATAGAATTCTGCCCGGAACCGCCCGACGAATCCAACGTCCACAAGTTTTTAATTTAATATGAGGGGTCTAGTGTGTTAATAAAAATGTAACAGTGCTAAGACACGAGGTTAAGTCAACTTGTGGTAGAAGTCTGCCCGGAACCGCCCAGCAAATCCAGCATCCACAAGTGGTAGGCTTAATGTGGGAGGTCTAGTACATAAGCATATATACGAATATACGAATATAAAGGATAGAGATAAATGGCATTAATTGTGATTAATGGAAATGAATGGAATATAATTACAATAGTAAAGGAAGTGGAATGAACGGGGAATAATAATTACCTATTATAAATAAATTACATTAATGAGAATGTTATATAATATGTAGACTTGTCCTAGGGACAAGTGGAAATTATAACTTAGATTATAATAAAAGATAAAGAAAATGGAATAACTTATGTAATGAGATAAGTTGTACTTAATTTTAAATTAAGTTATTTGTAAGAACGAGAATCTGAAATCTACGGATGAGGACAACATGAGTTATATTTATGGGAAGAGAAACTTATCAGCAAACCTTAGTTAAGAGAACTAACTTAATAAGTAAACAACGATAAGTGGTAGTGTCAATATAAGATGGAATTATGATTAAACAAAGAAAGAAAGAGGCAAACTTATGAAATGAAATAAGTGATATTTAATCATAAATAATAAGTGACATGTTAAACAGAAAACATGTGAATTGAGATATACTTAATTACATATTAAGTAGAACATGTTATTGGACAATGAATAATATAAATGGATTGTGGATTACAGACCTTGGATCACAATCTAGAAAATAACATGTGGTGGCTTTTAATAAACTTAAATGGGTTAAGTTATATGACTGAAATTAATAAGCAAGAGGAACTTGGTAACTTGAAAAAGAAGTCAATGTGAATGAGAATAACCAAGTTAAATGGAAACTCGATGAAGTAAAGCAAGCGCATAATAGAATGTTTAGACATAGGGACTAATAACATATTAAAATAAGGCGCTTGGACTAGTTCGCATGCTTAAGGTGAATAACCCAATGGGGTAGGTCATCGCGAAATCATGAGGCACGACGGGAGCGTACATTCATATGATCATTCTGTCGGCTCCGAAGGACTGGAAGGGGTAGCACGCAGCTTCCTGATACGTGGAAGGTGCTCTTGGTAGTCCTTTGTTGTGATGCAGTGTTTGGGCTTTGCTCACAGAGGTTGGGTCTACACATAACTACCCAGTGAGTAGCCAGGACTGAAAAATTATCTTTGCAGTCAGAAAGCTGTGACGAGGTGACACTAGGGTGACCCGGTGGTCGCCTCAAGATGGAGGCAGGGGTCACGACCAACAAGGATAGTAAATCGTCGGGTGCCTGTCATCGACAACCAGTGGGATGCGAAAATACTAGAGCTAAACCCAAGACACCATCCACCTTTCACTATCGAGGCACGTTGGTTGAGGCGAGACACCAACTGGATGTTTAGATTATTTGTTAGGGGAAAGTCTTTGTCTTTACTAGTTGAGGGAGGGGACGAGGTAGGGCCATAGCCACCATGAAAAACATACTTGAAGGATATATGTATTTTGAGGCTCTTAAAGGCGGGCCTATACAGATATGGAAAAGCTCCCAACCGAGTTTCGTGTTTCTTGTACAGCCCTGCCACGGAACTCAGTGCACATTAGAGGATATGTGCAGTTAAATCATTGAATACGATTGATGATACGTACGTGGGAAAGTCTAGATACATGCATGTCTGCTCAGGGTAGTGTATCGTAGACTTGAGGGAATTATTTTGTGATGGAATCTGATTCGATCGAAGGTGGTAGTTTGTACGCTTACGTAGCATAGTAATGACAGATATATGCGGAACTTAACATTGTTATATAGAGATTCGTACATCACTCCGCCATAGGATGAGGGACTGCATACATTTCTATTGCATTACAGTAGAGACCGTGCGAGTGGAGTACCATGAGGTGTACCTCAATATTGGTGGGTAGCTAGATAAATAATGTATTAGGTTAATCCACTGGGAAGTAGATGGGTACGACGTGTGTGTAAGCCTTGAGTGCCGATAACCCAAGTAACCTAATAAACAAGAAAATGTAACTGAACGGTATATGTAGGATTATCCAAAATGTATAGTTTAAATCCAGTCACCAGAACTTGTGGCCTGACCCCCTCCTCATAACATACTCGTAGGTTAGATTTGTGGCAGAGATATGATAGCTTTTGATATTGGTTAGGCACTATTATTACTATGGTAAGGCTATATTTTGATTACATTATATTTTATCCATTCCGTTGTGAGATGTTTTAATGAGCTCAGATATATTTTATATCTTTGTCTTTTCTGCAGGATACCAGAGCTAACCAACACGAGTTTCGATAGATTAGAATTTAGAAAAAAAATTGGTCAATCGGAATTCGGGTTGTTACAATTTTGCTTACCCTACTCAGTCTGTTATACCTATCTTATGATATCGTTATCTCTTTCATCTAGTTTATATGTCTGTCATGATGCTTTTACTTATTTATATGCCAAAAGTAACCAGACTCGCCAGACTCTATGTCTGACCGGTTTTGTTTTCTTTTTTCACTCTTCCTTTCCCCTTCCCAGGTTCTCAGGGTGGGAATACTCGGGCTTGATTAAGATTTTCTCTTCTATTTCCGCTTGAAGCTGCTTAGATGTACCACTTTGATTACCTGTCTACTCTTATATGGCTTTTTTTGGGGGGCTATGCTTTTATATTACTGTACTCTGATAATTTTAGTACAAGGCAGATATTTTAATTTGATGTAATGCGTTTTCTATACTTCAGACTTATATTGTAACTAGATTTCGGACCATGATGTTTTCTATTTGGAAAATAAAGTTTTAAATTCCGCTATTATTTTATATCTATCTTGTGATGTTTCTGTTTCAATTTACCTATAAGCTTCACAAAACTTAATGCATTCTGTTAAAGAGTGACATTAACGGACGTGGGGTGTCACAGGATCAGAAACAATACTAGTACTAAGTTGCAAAGACTCAACCACAGAATCAGATATAAAAGGGCGAGAAGCGCCAAAATCAAAAAGAGTCCTAACTGGATGATCGCAAAGAGAAATCAAGCCTTCAACCGAAACTTTTCTACCTTCGTCTGGTCGACCTCCCTCAAGAGCATGCACCTGCTCTGCTGATGGTCCTGTCTTTTGCTCCTGTCCTTGATTCTTCGGGCATTCCCGAGTATACTGTCCAACTTCACCACAGTTGAAATGAGCGTTCTTCCTTCTTTTGAATTCCTTGACCAAATGACCCGAGCGCTTACAACCATGACATATCTTAGAGAAATTATCTACTCGCGAAGGAGGAGGAACAACGAGTGCAGTTGGGGGTGGAGCGTCTCCTTGTCCTCCGACAGCCGGCAGGTGCCGTAGCCTTAAGATATCAATGGAACCAAGCCAGTATCTGAATGCCCTTGGCAAGATTCGATTACCCTAACATGCTGAAACAAAAAGGAAGAAGGATTCAAATAGAGAATCGAAAGATATTTTATATGGCTTTGGGGAGTATGTTTTTCAAAAACAGACTTTCCTTTGAAAATACTTTCTTTTTGAAACCTTTTGAAAACAATTTTTCAAATTATTTTATCCGATCTTGTAACCTTTAGCTCTGATACCAAATGTGACACCCCACCTCCGTTATTGTCACTCTTTTTCAGAATGCATTAAGTTCGGTGAAGTGTTATAGGTAAACAGAAACAGAACATCACAAGACGGATATAAAAATAGCAGCGTAAATTTAAAACTTTATTTTTCAGTAGAAAAACATCGTACTCTCAAAACCAGTTACAACATAAAACAAAAATACGGAAACCAAGTAAATCAAACCAAAACATCTGTCTTGCGTTAAAAACCATCAGAGTACAAAAATGTGAACTCATAATCCCCATAAGTATCCATAATAAAGTAGTCAAGTAGTTAAAGCAATACATCAAAGTAGATCCAGATCCAAGCAGAAATAGAAGATAGTCCTTATCACGACTGAACGTTCCTACCTAGAGAACCTAGAGGGGAATGGGAAGAGAGAGAAAAGGAAACAAAACGGGTCATACATAAAATCTGGCGAGTCCGCTAGCTTTTAGCATATAAAGAAGTAAAAGTATCATGATAGGCACATAAAACTGATGAGCAGGAAAACAAAATAAACAGGATGGTGTGGACCAAGCTATGCTTCTCATTTACTATTCTCTGCATCAATACTAGTATAACAGATGTAAGATAGGATTAGGTGTACTCTAGTATCGGGTTTTATCCCAAACAGAAATAATAGGTACCTCAACAGAAATAACGGGTGTTACCCCAAACATAAATAACAGGTACCTAAACAGCAGGACTAGATGTATCCTAATTACTTAACATAAATAGAATTATGCCAACAGAAATATAGTTGTAGGATTAGGTGTAATCTAGTATTGGGTTTTATCCCAAATAGAAATAACGTGTACCTCAACACAAATAGCGGGTGTTACCCCAAACAAAATTAACATGTACCCCAACCAAAACAGGCAAGACTAGATGTACCCAAATTCTACCCCAAGCGATCGGCTCCCTATTCCGTAAATACCTTGTGTCGTCCCCACAGTAGGGTGTATTACTTCCTAAAGTGGAAACCTATAGAAGGAAGCAGACCTATTTACTGGTGCTACAATGACTTATTATCCCAGAGCAAACTGTACTCATGCACGCACATGAGTCCGTTGGAACTCCACCTCCTAGATTGACCTTTTACAATCAACTCAGAAAACATGCCCTGACCCCTATCTAGTGCGAGGTCCTCCATTAATACCAAAATGGGTTATTAACTGATACGGGCCTCACACACAACAGTTGACACAGCCAACCCCCACAGATCTTATGTCCCCAATTAACTAGGATTTTGACAGGTTATGCCTAACAGATTAACAGATTCGCATAACCCCGTACAGATTTACAGGTTAAGTTTTACAAGTTAACAGGTCCATATAACCGTAACAGATGTAACAGGTTAAGTCTTCTAGATTAACAGATTCGTATAACCCCCCACATATTTAGCAGGTTTACTTAACCCACAGATTTAACAGTGTGCTTAACCCCACAGATTTAACAGGTTTACTTATTTTATAATTAAGTGCAACTTATTGTATTTCTTAAGTTTTCCCCTCTTTTCTCTGCTTATTACAAACAACAGATTTCAGCACTCCAAATTTTCGGATTACTTAATTTATAATTAAGTACAACTTATCTTATTACTTAAGTTATCTCCCTTCTCTATCATTTATTATAACCTAAGTCATAATTTCCACTTGTCCCTAGGAAAAGCCTACCAGTTATCTTTCCTTTCTCCCATTCAGTTTTATTCATAATAGATTATTAACATTTTCCATTCATGTATGTTAATGCATCAGACCCCTCACATTAAGTTGACCACTGGTGGATGCTGGATTTTTCGGGCGGTTTCAGGTAGGCTTATACCACAAGTTGAACTTAACCTCGTGTCTCCGTGCCGTTATTTCCATTTCTTAATTACCATAATTGTGTTAACAATATTTTTGGCCTAATAATCCTATTTGAGAAATACTCATGTTCAACATAGGTTTTCTGATTACAGTATTCAATTTCAACAGATTTCAACAATTTAAACATTTCAGCAGATTAGTCATTTTAACAGATTAAACATTTCAGCAAGTTATAGCAGGTTACTTATAGTTTCATTGACATGTTCCACTTAATCTATAAATTATGCCTACAGATTTATATTCCCTAAATCTCAAGTCATAACTCACAGTATATCATATGCCCCAAATTCTTGTCATATTTCACAGTATAGGTTATTCCCCCAAATTCCAGTTATAATTCACAGTACAAGATATACCCCCAATTTATCATTCCCAATTTATCCAATTTCGTTCGTACGCATATTTCAGCGATATTGGCCTAGGCTCGAAGGTAGCCTAGGCTATAAAAATAAAAAGGAAATGAAGGATAGATTAGAACAGAATAGGCATAATAACAGAATCGACATATGATAACAGAAATTGGCATTTAAGGATAAACAGTAGATCAGGTGTACAGAAGAATATATGTAATAGCAGAACTGTTTAGGTATGAATCAGATTCTTAACATGCATAGGTTCAGATCCAAATTTATAAACATGTCAGGGTTACTGTTAAATTATTATATCTAAAAGTAACATGAACTCACAGAGATTGGATATAAAGGACAGAGAATAACATGCTGATATTGCAGAAGGGATTCTTGTACACGTATAAGTTGATGTTTGGAGAAGATGGGCTAATTAAATCCAAGCAGAGGCAACATTCATTGTCTTCATTGTTTTAGGTGTAGAAAAATAATAGAAATGTTTTCTTATATATAGCCTACTGCCAATGAACCCGGTCAAGAAATCAGTCCGAAACAGAGAAATGCACCCCGCTGGATCGGAGATGGGTCGACCCATCCCCACCTGGGTCGACCCATGGGTCAACCACCTGACCATGGGTCGACCCAACCCAGGCGCGGGACTCCCCATGCCAATCCAGATTTCACCTAATTTTCCAGCTTACGTTTTCGAACTGATTTGAATTTCTAGGTTAGTTTTATTTATATATAATTCTCTTATGCGTATACAAACTTCTAAGCTTAATAACTTTCTCATACGATTGTTTCATGCAAACTCGGAGTCTATCTTGTCCAGAATTACAAGACTAACATAATGGTATGGTCCATTTTACTTAATTCCCAATATCTAATTAAGTATTCCTTAGTTTATCGTTATAACGTATTCTAAATTTACGGGGTGTTACAGTAGTTCATGGGGATGTCCACTTCCTCTAGAATCTTGTAAGGGATCAACTAGGGACAGAATTGGTATATGAAGTATACATGGCCATTGCATGCTTCCAAATGTCTTTGGAAAGTCTTAAGCGATATAGGTGTCCTACCATAATATCAGTTAAGTAGTAACGTCGCAAAAATACTTCTCATATTACAAGTGAGAGTATAGACATAAGAACATTAATGTATTAGAACAGTGTCTTAAAGGGCTAGGGGTCTGCCTCGGGGTTATAAGAGATCATAAGAATCTACCTTTAATAGGGCCATAAGTGATCAAGAATGCCCACCTCATTGGGTCTCTACCTTAAAAATACTAATGGGTGATGGACTTGGATATCCTCCCCATTGGTTAGATACTTGGTGTTAGTATGAATACTATGTTTTGCGTAGACATACCTTGACATATGTAACCTACTGAAAATATAGGGTTTGGACATTAAGTAAAACCATATTTTAGTCACACAGAAATTTATGTTCTGACCCCCCTCCCCCTCCTTAACATATCCAACAGATCAGTAGATGGGGGTAAAAGCCATGGATAAAGTCATGATTGGAGCTGAAGAAGAAGACGAAGTTGTTATGCTGTTATTAGTAGTTATTGCCTTACTCTTTTGGAAACTTGTGGGAATGAATTATTTGATGTACCCATTGAACAGATGTAACTTTATCTGTTGTATCTTTGTGATTCTTAAATAAGTGGTATATATTATTTGAGTATTACATTTTCTCTTTCTGTCGTGCGAGAATTCCATTCGAAGTACATGTTTATACTATTTGTGCAAATGTAATCCTTACAGGAACCAACGACCCATTTAGAATGGTTCTAAGTTTTGATGGGCCTTTTCTAGGTCGAAATTTAGGCCAATTCCGGGCGGGTTGTTACAAGAATCACACATTTTATTCTCTTCTATGAAATTTCAAACCGTACAAGGTCGTTATATTCCCAATTATGCTATATAGAGATATTCTTCAACTTCACTAATACAGACACTATAAATCGTTCTTATAACTTCTTGTTTCTTAAATTGGTTCGTCTATTTAAATTCCAACTAGAGATAATCACTAAAATGATGAGGGAAATAAATCAATATATTATTAAATATTAAAAAAATGCCCTACGATGATTACCCCAGCAATCATCTTATACTCATATTATCGTATAATAATTACAAACAAAATCTACCACACATACGGGGACAGGGACACTATGTCACTTATACTGTCTAGACTTGTGACTCTTATTATATAATGTATTGCTTTAAACCTTTCTTTGATACCAGCTGTAAAGAGTTCACCTTTATACCCGTAATATCAAAGAGTATTACAAGTAAATATTGTCAGATAATATGTAGAATGAGGCTGTAGGGGAACATACGTAAAAGTTTTATTGTACTAACACGGGTACATACTAAAATTTATGAATTACAACTCACATATACTACACAATGCCAATACAAAACACTAAACACGTGTGCCTCCAGGATAGAATAATACAGAATATACGGAAATAAAGAGATCATGGCGATAAAATATAATGTAATATATATATATATATAAATATATTATTCAACATTTTATACACAATTAATTTGGCATGTAACAATATATACATCAATACATTTGTTACGACCCGAATTCGCTAGCTTCCGAAAAGACCGAAAAAACACAGATTGTAATGAGAACACGACAAATCAAAACATAACCAATAGAATATTTCATTGCTTATTACAACAATTACATCAGAGTTCAAGAATATATAAGAGTATGAATAAACATTACACATTGGTAATACAATATCAGAGATTAAAATTACATAGCAGCGGAAAAATAATACATAACACAACTGAAAGAGAAAGATGGATACAAAGCTTTCCGAATATAGATCCATTTGTAGATCCAGGATCCTGGGAAAATAATATCTGCAAAACCAAAACTATCGACTGCCCGTGTGGAAAATATGGGCACCCAGAGTTTAGGTTGAAACAATAAACTCCGAGTCAGTCATGGGACTGGTGTGGGAACTCAAAACAGTTATTAAACTTTATTTTAAATTAAGTGAAAATTAGGCTTACATCCCTATTTTGAAACTTAATCAGGCTCACATCCCCTCCTAAGTTTAAAATACAAACCCGCCCCCTATTTTCACTTCCGCCTCCTGCATTTCAAAACTTTCGCTTCCTTTAAATTTTGCCAGAAAATAATGCGGCTCTGATTAAAAAAAATCTAAATTCTGGAAATATTCTCGGAAGTCCACGTACAAAAAAAAAAGTTGCATACATGTATGCGACTTTTGCCAATAGTTGCCCACTTGTATGCAACTATTGCATGAAGAAATCTTACCTTTTTTTTTGCCTGCAAATTGTTGCACGTATTTGTGTACCTATTTCGTTTTACTGAACGCCTGAATGCAAATAAATGTTAACTGAATTGCATGTGAGTGATTTTCTGCACATTTGTATGCAAGAAATATGCAATACTAGCACAGATATATGCATTTAACTGGAATCTCGCTGATTTTTGGTATTTTGTTTTGTTTTTGATGCGTTGTTTACCTGTTTTTTAGTCTAATTTTTTTTTCGATTACATGTTTTAATTAAATAAGAAATTACTTGATTTTTTATATTTATATATATTTTTTTACTGAATTTTCAAAAAATGGACTAAATTTACAATAAGTTTATGACCGGACGTGAGCCTAATTTTGAAACTTTATAGGGACCAATAAAAAAGCGCACCCTTAAAATAAGGGTAAATCAAGGGACCACGCCGTATAACACAGAACTGGTTTACCCCCATGAATACCTGTGCATAAAACAGTTTATAGACAACGTAATGATTTTTGAAAAATGAAGCTATTATAAGACTCAGGTCCCATCACACAATGCAACGCAAGCCGGAGGATAGAGTTTTCCCTTATAATAGACAAACATGCTTGGTACGTTCAAAACAAATCATTTTGATATTACTATAAGTGTATAGTGTCAAAATCAACTTCAAATATAAATGTATCAATCATAGATGGCATAGTACCCCTTCCTATTATGTCGTTATACTAGTTTTACAACTAAAACCGAAAAGTGGCATATTGGAAATTGGATTTCATCTATGAGTCGAGGCCAGGGATGGCTCCTCACCAATTCGAGACACCCAATCAAATGCCTCAGGATTACACACCGTGGGGGCAACCCTTGGATCTTTAGTGTCGGTCCATGCATACTTTAGTGGATTAATTATTCCTGAGCACGTGTTTCCAGGTCCTATCGGACATCTCACTTGGCCAATAGCGACAATATCTAAGGCGCCTCGCAATCCATCATCCACATAAGTAAAAATGTCTGGGATCCATACCATGACACCACTTCTAGCTAGAAAGTAACGCATGCACTCCCTGTAGTCACGATCCCGTTTTTGACTCATACCGGGTGTGAGGCTCGCTAATTAACGCTATGCACAAAGCTATGCTATTTAAAGTCGTGCTTTGATCATCAACCACAAGACTCTGCTTTTCAACAAAAGCCTTGATCATTTGCATCTCAACAGACCACACTGACAATTCATGCCATGCAACTGATGTCTATCAATATATAACCTCTAAGCTCGTACGTCTCAGAGAAGGGTGTTAAGCAAGAGAATAAATTATTCGCCACCAAACAGATATATATTTAATGGAAATCAATCAACATAGAATAAAATCAATGTCAGACACACATCCATTTACAAGTCCGTTCCGGGTCTAAACGAAATTGGAGGCACCTTATTCCTAGTCCCATATGTCCAATACAGGAGAGAGGTCCTCGCATATCTGGTCGATTTCCAAGTACGTCTAGACGATCACAACTTATTACCTTGTCTTGGGTGTACGGCACAATCAAGACATAAGTAATCATCCAAACGATATGAAGAACTCCGGTCTTCAACCACCATCTTCATCGTCGACTTATAGTCGTCGTATTAGTTATTCAAAATGGAATAAACCCAACTTTCCAAATAACTTTCATATTTTATAATCAATAATCAAATGCCATAAAAATACATCATATGCCTCATTCCAATTCAGAATATTATTTTACTCAAATATTCACATCATTAGGGAAAGGTTCCCATTAATATTATCAAAGATAAATTCTTTAAATTTATTTTTCCTTTGGATATCCATTTCAAAAGATTTCATTTTATCTTTTCACAATTCTAAACCAAATTAAGGTTTATAAAACTTGTTGGGATTAACGAGCCTTACCGAAGTAATCATTTATTATATTAATCCCAATCCCAACTTATTCATCCCATAGAGCAAAACTGGCAGTACCCCATATCTAACACCACGGTGTTATCGGTAAATTTAATTACCATTTCACGTTCAAATCTAATTAAAGATTTAACTATCTCCTGGAGTAAAACTGGCGGGACTCCCTTCTCGATCCTTTTCCCAAATTTGATAATTTAAATTATCACATTCTCATTTCAATCTAATTAAAGATTCATTAAAACTCCACTTAGTATTAATCTTCCAACAATCATTATTTAATGATTATTTAACTTTGGAAACACAAATATGCCACATCTACAATCTACACCGTACCACTGATTTATACCAATATATAAGCTCTAAGTTCATACGTGTCAGAGAAGGGTGTTAAGCAAGAGAATAAATTCTCCGCCACCAAACAGATATATATTTTATAGAGATAAATAATACAGTTCGAAATACAATGTTAGACATGTAATCCTGTCTTTCACTGGGTTAAAGAAATAATGTCATTTAAAACATCGTTCACGATAAACCCAAATCCTCTTCCATAAAAATGGAACTTTCACGTGAAATAGATCAATATATAATCGATATCAATTTTTATATCTGACTAATAATATAAATGGAATAATAGCTAAGCCTTCTAAGTTCCATATATAGTAACTGTCTTCCTCCATAGAAGCTCACTTCGATTATTACCAAATTGAATTCCATTCAATTCCAATTTAATATATTAAATTGGAAAACTTTACTTTGGAAAATTTTCAATAAATCTTAATAAAAGATTTATAAATTCCAAATCACATTTCACTGTTAATCGGGTTAAAGAATGAATGTCGTTAAAAACACAGTTCACAATAAACCCAATTCACATTCCATTTTATTCCAATTTACTAAATATAACTGGAAACCTTAATAATCTTAATTAAAAGATTTATTCTTTTCACACAGGGTTTAAGAATAGTGTTATTTAAGACATCATTCGCGATAATCCCAAAATCCAATTTAATATTAAATATAAGGCTCCGAATAGAAATTATATCGGCTTATATTCAACATCAAATTCTGAAACCAACACATATCGTATGAGGAATAACGATATATATATATATATCTATCTTTCAAATTCCTCCACAATATCCGTATAGTCACGAAATCCAATATCGAAATATTCCGGAGATGATTTCTATTCGAATCCATTCTAATTCATATATTGAAAAATTCTAGTTTAAAATCATTCTCAAACCCAATTTATTTATTTAAATACATTGGATTATTTTTCTAGTTAATAACTAGTTCATTTTGATAAAAATGTATTTTTACCTTTACAAAATTGGAATTTTTCATCCAAATCCTTTCCAAATCATTTATTATGATTTTACACAAATTATTAATATTTTAAATAATTTTATCAAGGCCCATACAGTCGGTTTCCAATAATGGCCATTGAACTGCATCCATACCGACCCTTTCCAAATATGATTTGGACATAATTCCGAATCGAATCGTTCAAATTTAAATCTGTTATATTCTTGGAAAGATCTTTCCGATACGAACCCAATGGTTCCGGTTTTCAGAGAATCCGATGGTCGGATCTCCCGTAATGTCAATTCGAAGTCAATGGTCGAAATTTGCGAGGTCGCTGCGCGGCGCATTCTATTAAGCCATTGTTATATATATATTATATTTTGTTCAAAATGTATTTTATGAATTCATTTTAAAAACGATTCCCACTTTCATTTCAATTTTAGATCAAAATTGAATACTCCTTATCATTATAATATTTAAATGATAATATTTTCAAAATATCAGATTTTGAAATCATTTCCGTTTCGATATTCATTATAAAAATGAATAAAATCGCTATAAATATCATTCGCGTTAAAATGGCGCAAATCTAATCAACACGGCTTCAAATACTTCAATATTTTTGTGTCCATCTGTAACGAAAAGGAATTTCGCTCAATCCGAATCGATCGCTAAACCGACCAAGACCGTTCGAAACCCCTGATTGTTTTGAGAACACGACGAATCATAACACAAACCGAAGAACATTTCATTGTTTATTACAATAATTCCATCAGAATACAAGAACATACAGAGTATGAATCAATATTACACATCATAAAATATCAGAGATTACAATACATTACATAGCAGCGGAAAATAATACAATACACAACTAGAAGTAATACACGGATACAGAGCTTTCCGGGTATCGTTCTAGATATAAATCAGGAACCTGTGAATATAAATCTGCAAAACCAAAACTACTAGCTGCCCGTGCGGAAAATAAGGGCACCCAGAGTTTAGGTTAAAACAATAAACTCCAGGTCAGTCATGTGACTGGTGTGAGAACTAAAACAGTTATTTAAAACTTTACTTTAAATCAGATATATCAAGGGACCACGCCGTATAACACGGAACGGGTTTCCTCCCAAGAATACCAGTGCATATAACAAAACAACGTAATGCTTTTTGAAAAAATGAAGCTATTATAAGACCCATGTCCTATCACACAATGCAACGCAAGCCGGGGATAGGGTTTTCCCTTATAATAGCCAAACATGCTTGGTACGTTAAAAACAAATCATTTGATACTATAATAAGTGCACAGTGTCAAAACAATTTCAATCATAAATATCAATCCTAGACGGCATGGGTACCATATATCATGTCGCCAATACTAGGCTCTACAATCAAAACCGCAAATGTCACATATTGGAAATTGGATTTCCATCTGTGAACCGAGGAAAAAGATAGTCCTCTACCGAATTCGAGACTGTCTAGCCCGAGTCTCAGGCAAGTACTCAGTCAAGCCTTTGGATCGTCAGGGCCGGTCCACCGATGTGGATTAAAATGCCTGAACACTACGTTTCGCCGCCCTTTGGGGCGTAAATGATCCCAAAGGCTCCATCGGCTCCACATAGTCACTGATATATCCGAGGCGCCTCAAAACAGCAACAACCACATAGGTGAAAATAATATAAATGTCAGGGCTGGTAGGTCACTGACACCACCCTAGCTAGAAGGAAACGCATGCCCTCCCTGATGTCCTCTCCCGTTTCTGGTTCACAACCGAGGTGTGAGGCTCGAGAATCAACGTTACACAAAGCTATGCCACACAGGCGGTGCTTTGATCATCAACCACAAGACTTTGCTTTTCAACAGAAGCCTTGATCAATTGCCACTTAGGCATGCCACACAGGCAATTCACTCCATGCGATTGATATCCATCAATATATAACCCCTGAGCTCGTACGTCTCCGAGAAGGGCGTTAAGAAAGAGAATAAATTCTCCGCCGCCAAACAGATATATATTTAACAGAAATCGATCACACAGAATAAAATCCAATGTCAGACACACAGTCCATTTACAAGTCCGTTCTGGGTCTGAACGAAACCGGAGGCACCTTGTACCTCGCATATCCATCGATCTCCAAGTACGTCTGGACGATCACCAACTGATTCCCTCCTCTTGGGTGTATAGCCTAATCAAGATCGTCAGTAGTCACCCAAATGATGTGAAGACCTCCGGTCTTCAACCACCGTCTTCATCCTCGACACCACGTCGAATCAGTTATTCAGAATGGGATAAACCCGGTCTTTCTGAACAACTCGCGTATATAATAAACAAGTGTTACACAAACACAACATATGGCTCATTCCAATTCAGAATATTCTTTTATTCAAATATTCTTATACTTTGGGAAAGGTTCCCATTAATTTTATCGAAGATATATTCTTTAATTTTATTCTTTAATCTTCTTTTGAATATCAATTCAAATTAGTCGGGATTAGCGAATCACACCAAAGTAATCATTGATTTTATTTCCCAATCCCAACCAATTCATCCCATGAAGTAAAACTGGTCATACTTCATATTTAACACCACTGTGTTATCGGTAAATTCAATTACCATTTCACGTTCAAATCTAATTAAAGATTTAACTATCGCCTGGAGCAAAACTGGTGATACTCCATTCTCGATAATTTCAATCCAATTAAAGATTCATTAGAACTCCACTTGGTTTTAATCTTCCCAAAAATCAATATTACTGATTGTTTAACTTGGGAAATCACATCCTGTCTTTAACCGGGTTAAAGAACCAATGTCATTTAAAACACGGTTCACTATAAACCCAAAATCACATTCCATTAATTATCGGGTTAAAGAACAAGTGTTAATTAAAACACCGTTCACGATAAACCCAAAAATCAATTCAAATTCAATTCCAATTAAATACCATTTAAATGGTACACTTCTTTAAATCTAAACAAAAAGATTTAATCTTTTTCTCAACTGGGTTTAAGAACAGTGTTAATGAAGACACCATTCACGACAAACCCCAAATCCCATTTGATATTAAATACAAGGCTCTGAATAGAAAATATATCGGCTTATTTCAATATCAAATTCTACGACCAACAAATATCGTATTGGAAATAACGGTATAAATATATCTTTCAAATTTCCATAACAATATCTGCATAATCACGAAATCCAACATCGAAATATTCCAAAGACAATTTTGATTCAAATCCATTTCCAATTTATATATTGGAAATTCTGGTTATTTTCAAAACCATTTCAAATCCACTTTATTTATTTAAAAATAAATGGGATTATAATTCTAGTTCAAAACTAGTTCATTTCGATAAAAATCTATTTTTATCTTTAGAAATATGGAAATTTTCATCCCAATTCTTCACAAATCATTTCTTATGATTTTACACAATTTATTAGTATTTTTAAAAATTTTATCAAGGCCCGTACAATCGATTTCCATCAACGGCCATCGAACTGCACTTACATCGACCTTTTCCAAATTTGATTTGGACATAATTCCAAATCCAACCATTATATTTCTAATTTCTTGTAATTGATAGAAAGTTCTTTTCGATACGAACCCAACGGTTCTGGTTTTAGGAGAATCCGACGGTCGAATCTCCCGTAATATCCATTCGAAGTCAATGGTCGAAATTCGCGAACTGCCGCCGCGCGGCGCGTTCTATTCAGGCCATTCTATATAATATATATATATATATATATATATATTATATATTTCGTCGGTTTCCTTTTAAAACATATTTTATAAATCATTTTAAATTCGTTTTCAAAACGATTTCAACTTCATATTCAATTTCGAATCAAAATTGAATATTCCACATCATCGATATACAAAAGATAATATTTTCAAAACGTTATATTTTGAAATCACTTCCTTTTCTATAATCATTATAAAAACGAATATAATCGATATAAATATCGTTCGCGTCAAAATGGCGCATATCTAACCAACACAGCTTTATATATTTCAATAACTTCGTTATTCTATTCAACAAATAAATATTTATTCTATTCAACACATGAATCTATATTTCTTTCAACACATGAATATTCTTAACACATGAGTATCGTCAACACAAGACTATTTTTATTATTTAATATATTTTATAAAATTGTGCTTTGTATCATTTAATTCTTAATCAGACTCTAACCGTAAATTAGTAAGAGAACGATTCCCTAAATATTAACCCCGAAGGCCGAAACCAACATCAGATCAATACCCAGGAAACCATTCATCTTAACTGATTTCCAGTTAGTTTCTAATTTCATATTTGATAAAAATGAGAATTTAATTGTTAAAATATTTTACTCAACACATGATAAGTTTCAACATGAATATTCTCAACACATGAGTATCGTCAACACATGACTATTTATTCTATTCAACACACAAATTTTCATTTTATAATATTCTATATTTTCCAAATTGAAATGAGGCCCAATCAATTACCATATAATGTTAATTATATGGATTCCATACAATACATTTATATAATAGCAACGATAAATAATCAACCATCATCCAGAGTGCATTCTACACTGTATAAGCATCAAATATAAATATTCAACGCTTATAACAGCCTGTCAATCAATCGATCGACATACATCTAATTATTGGGATTTGTGTATGTCCAATTTCATCACAACACCCGTGTGGGGTTTCAAACAATCAAACACAGATTTTATTTGTGCAGTTGGGCGATGTGTAAAATTTATCATCCCAATCAATATCAGTCAAATCGGCGTACATAAACAAATCGTTCGATTTGTAAATGAATAATTATTTTATTTCAACACATAAATATATATTTTGTTTCAACACATGAACATATATTTTATTTCAACACATGAATATATATTTTATTTCAACACATGAATATATATTTTATTTCAACTCCAATCACACAATCAATTTTCACAACACATCAATCAAACAAACAAGCCATCCATGGTCTGTGGAAGACGGGTGTCAGGTGCTGCTTAGCAACGTCTGCATCCTAGTATATATTTCAAACTAGAAATAGAAATAAAAGTGAGGAGTTCTCACCTTGGAGATCCACTCCGCCATTATCTATTTCTAAACGGTACGTATATGCCGAAAATCCCCATGCGATCTTTTCACGCTGTTCACAGTAAAAATCATATTTTTACAATCGCATTTCATATATAAAAATCATATATTTTTATCGCTTCATTTCTGTAAATAAGAATCATATTTTTATTCTTTCTATAATATAAAAATCATATTTTTATTATCTATACTATATAAAATTCATATTTTTATTATCTATACTATATAAAAATCATATTCCTATCTCACTCTCTAGATAATAAAAATCATATCTTTACTTCATTTTCAAGATGGTAAAAATCGAATTTTTTACTCCTTACTATGATAAAAATTATATTTTTAACTATCATATATATATAATATTTTTATATTCGTTACTTCACTATATTTAAAAATCAAATTTTTAGTCTGATGTTCATATAAGAAAAATCGAATTTTTATGTCTAATGTTCATATAAGAAAAATCATAGCTTTATGCTTAATAAAAATCAAAACTTTACGTTAAATAAAAATCAAAACTTCCTATACTTTCATACCTAGGTAAAATCAGTTTTTATAACTAAATAAAATCAGTTTTTTACAATAAAATAAAATCAAAACAAGCTCATCATTGGAATCTAGCGTGAGGAGGAGGAGAATAGCTGTGGTGAGATGCCAAGGGGGCGGAGGTGGCTCAACAAGGTGGCAGCAGCGGTTTCCGTCGTGGGGGCTATGGGGTCTCGGATTTGCTCGCGGGAGGTGGAGAGAGGCCAAGGGAAGAAGGAGAGGGGGGAGTGGAGATCGACGGGAGAGGGGATGCTCCAAGGCAGCTGTGGCGATGGCCAAGGAGGAGGGCACGACGAGATCAGTGACCGGGTTTTTTTTTTCATTTAGGGTTTTAAAACTGATCGAGGGAAATGAATATTAGGGGGAGGGCTTAAATGAATATATATTATCTTAATTTGATTATTATTTATTTCCAATAAAAGTAGACTTTTCGTTTGAACTCGAAAACAAGTCCACTGACTGTCGTCCCTAGCTAATTACCCCCATTCCGAACACAATGGGATATGTATCGTAAGCCAGTTCGGCTGTTTCGATCAGTTTCCGTCAAAATCAAAATATAAATCTATATATTGAATTAGAACGCACATTTCAATTTACCGAGGTCACATACGGACTCTAAAAATTCCCAAAAAATATTTTCTAGCTTCGTATTGACGATACGGTTCTAACAAAAATAATTTCGTCAAATTCTGAGACCGTTTGAAAACTGGCGATTTTCTGGTCGATCGAAATTGACTGAAACTGTCAAAACACGCTTTACTTCGCCACGCTCGCATATCGATTCAGAAAATTATGAATTTTGGAATCTGGCAATAATTTGACATCCCGGATCCAACAAAAGTGGTTTCGTCGAAAACGGAGGTCGTTTGCATAATTTCCCTATTTAAGGGCCAAAATTTACATAGCGACTATTCTGAATTTTCAACTGGGCATAACTTTTTATCCCCGCAATGAAATTTCAATTTTTTGGATTCGTTGGAAAGATATTCTCAATTAGATTCTAATATTTTTGGTTTCGCTAAAATCCGGTTTATTTTGAATCCTGTACATTCATTTGAATTTTGAAATCGAATTTTCGAACTACCGCGCTATTTCAGGCTCGTTATATAATTAAAATAAAATATTTATATTCAAACGACGATTCAAATAAATATATACGTTCTAATTCTATTCAAAATAAATTTCTCGTCGTTATTATTTAAAATAAATCATTTTAAATATTCAAAATTCACTAAAATTGCCAAAATAAAAAATTTAAATTGGCTCAGATTTCCAGGTTATTACAATCTCCCCCACTTAAAACTTTTCGTCCTCGAAAAGGAACGAAGCTGAAAGTTGTTTCACAAATCAACTCAACTTTCATTATTTTCATTACGGCTTAATTTCTTCAACTTTTCAGTTTCTAAGAACTTTTCAAATTTTTCAGAAATTTGGCTAACTCCCCAAATTTTCGAAAAATTTCGCCATTACCTCCCCTGCACCGGGAGCTTCAAGATATTTCAACTAGCCTCCCATGGCCCTCACCAATCCAAAAGAAAACGAAAAAGCTAAGCGGCTAGCCAATCGGCTCATAAAATCATCAAAAACCCAAGAAATACAATAAACATTTACCTATTTGTCGGGCAAACAATTTTATTCCTCTACTCTAGCCTCCTTGCTATGACCTGTTCAACGTAAGTACATGTATACGTATGCAAATGCGACAAATTTCCAATACAATTCACTATTTGGTTCAATTTGGCTAAAGGTTCAACATTTTAATTAAACAACCAATAATCAAACAACACAATCAGCAATCAATTAGTTGATTAGCTTTTTAAATTCGTAAATTTGATACTTAGTCCAAAAATCCGATTTTTGATGCCAAATCACAACAATAAGCCCTATCTAGTTTTGGTTCTCACACCAGTCAATAGAAATATATAAATATCACACTTTCGTCACTCGAATATAAATTCTGATGATGTTTCGAACCACCATCAAAACATCCACGGGCGATTAGAGTGTGATTCTATATCCATCCAGTATATTAAAACTTAAAATACACGCGGATCAGACGTATATGCAAAATCTTAATATACTGGATTGTCCAAATCAATACAAATAAATATTCAAATACGTATAATACGATTTAAATTTTCAAAACAAAATTTGTTTTCAATTTAAAAATAAACTCTTCACACTCGTTCTAGGATACTACTGATCCCATCTCTAACGAGTCATTCTCATTGGATATTACTAATCCAATCTCTGATGAGTTCTTTCGTTTGGTTCTAACGTGTCTTGTTCTCCGAGCTCTGTAAACCAAAACTCTGATACCAAATGTAACGAAAAGGAATTTCGCTCGATCCGAATCGATCGCTAAACCGACCAAGACCGTTCGAAACCCCTGATTGTTTTGAGAACACGACGAATCAGAACACAAACCGAAGAACATTTCATTGTTTATTACAACAATTCCATCAGAATAAAGAATATACAGAGTATGAATCAATATTACACATCATAAAATATCAGATAATACATTACATAGCAGCGGAAAATAATACAATACACAACTAGAAGTAATACACACATATAGAGCTTTCCGAGTATCGTTCCAACTGTAAATCAGGATCCTGTGAATATAAATCTGCAAAACCAAAACTACTAGCTACCCGTGCGGAAAATAAGGGCACCCAGAGTTTAGGTCAAAACAATAAACTCTAGGTCAGTCATGTGACTGGTGTGAGAACTAAAACGGTTATTTAAAACTGTACTTTAAATTAGATATATTAAGGGACCACGCTGTATAACACGGGACGGGTTTCCTCCCAAGAATACCAGTGCATATAACAAAACAACGCAATGCTTTTTGGAAAAATGAAGCTATTATAAGACCCAGGTCCTATCACACAATGCAACGCAAGCCGGGGGATAGGGTTTTCCCTTATAATAGAAAAACATGCTTGGTACGTTAAAAACAAATCATTTGATACTATAATAAGTGCATAGTGTCAAAACAATTTCAATCATAAATATCAATCCTAGACGGCATGAGTACCATATATCATGTCTCCAATACTAGGCTCTACAATCAAAACCGCAAATGTCACGTATTGGAAGTTGGATTTCCATCTGTGAACCGAGGAAAAAGATAGTCCTCTACCGAATTCGAGACTGCCTAGCCCGAATCTCGGGCAAGTACTCAGTCAAGCCTTTGGATCGTCAGAGCCGGTCCACCGATGTGGATTAAAATGCCTGAACACTACGTTTCCCGCCCTTTGTGGCGTAAATGATCCCAATGGCTCCATCGGCTCCACATAGTCACCGATATATCTGAGGCGCCTCGCAACAGCAACAACCACACAGGTGAAAATAATATAAATGTCAGGGCTGGTAGGTCACTGACACCACCCTAGCTAGAAGGAAACGCATGCCCTCCCTGATGTCCTCTCCCGTTTCTGGTTCACAACCGGAGTGTGAGGCTCGCGAATCAACACTACACAAAGCTGTGCCACATAGGCTGTGCTTTGATCACCAACCACAAGACGCTGCTTTTCAACAGAAACCTTGATCATATTACCACTTAGGCATGCCACACAGGCAATTCACTCCATGCGTTTGATATCCATCAATATATAACCCCTGAGCTCGTACGTCTCAGAGAAGGGCGTTAAGCAAGAGAATAAATTCTCCGCCGCCAAACAGATATATATTTAATAGAAATCAATCACGCAGAATAAAATCCATTGTCAGACACACAGTCCATTTACAAGTCCGTTCTTGGTCTGAACGAAACCGGAGGCACCTTGTACCTCACATATCCATCGATCTCCAAGTACGTCTGGACGATCACCAACTGATTCCCTCCTCTTGGGTGTACAGCCCAATCAAGATCATCAGTAATAACCCAAACAATGTGAAGACCTCCGGTCTTCAACCACCGTCTTCATCCTCGACACCACGTCGAATCAGTTATTCAGAATGGGATAAACCCGATCTTTCTGAATAACTCGCGTATATAATAAACAGGTGTTACGCAAACACAACATACGCCTCAATCCAATTCAGAATATTCTTTTATTCAAATATTCTTATACTTTAGGAAAGGTTCCTATTAATTTTATCAAAGATAAATTAGTTAAATTTATGGTAATGACCCAAAAATCCGGTCCAATTTGAGCTGACTAAATAACACAAGTCCAACCACAATTACACTGGAAAATCAGAACACTAATAGAAAGAAAACAGAGGGTGAGGAAAGATAAGATAGAAACTTAGAATAGAAGAAGAAGAAGAACACAACATTAGAGTAACACGAACCTTACAGCGGAACGAATAACATATAATAGATAACATATCTTTGAAATAAAAGATTGTACTTGAATATACATATCATTATCAAGTACATCACTTACAACACAGTGGAAATAACTATAGCTATATGATCCTGAAGCCTCCTGCTCCAGCTCTTCAAGTATCTGTAAATCCCCACTACTTAACTGCCCGTACAATATTGGGCACCCAAGAGTTTAGGGAAAACAACAAAATAAACTCTGGGTCAGTCATGGGATTGGTATGAGTAAAACAGTTTTAAAACAGGTTGAACAAGTAAACGATATCTCATAAGACCACGCCGTACAACTAAACGGGTTTTTCCCTTACGAGAATCCAAAATATCTTTAAATCAAAAACCTTTTGATATTATAATAATGTCCATCAACCACAATATAATAATCATTTAGCAGAAACGCTTTCATCTCACGTTCTACATATATAGTATACAATCAAAACCGCAAGCACGTATTGGGTAATGGATTTCCAACTATGACAAGGTATGGAACCACCTTTTGCTAGTGTACCTCTAGAAAGGAATACACTAGGTTCAACAAGAACATATTGCAACCCGGCCACACATGACTGACCACTCATTTTGCTTGCGTGTATCGAATGTATATCACCAACGATTGGGATTAGCAACCGTTTCCCGAATGGGACAGTATCGACAATAGATTTTTAGAAATAAATGAAACTCTAGATCAGGTGATTTTACACCCTACTTCGGAGCGACCGACTTAGCCATGTTGCCTACCCGATTTCTGTCATTTACCGGTTGATGAGGCTTGAGGTTACGCTTCATCATCACATCAGATTCACTTCGAATGCCACATTGTCAGATCCATCGAAAATCACAAATTGACGTCTACAACATTACATTACGTGTTAGCTAAAGAAGTTTCCTTCTCCGCTTCCACTCTTGGTATGGTTGAAGAAATCAATGTACGTGACCTTTCTGGAAATACTCGTTCAGACATTCATCCATACAAGTCATCCAGGAACAGGATGAACCGAAGGCACTATTCAGTACATCCATCTTAGGAACTGTTATCTAAGACTTATACAATAGCCCTTGCACTTTACTCCATCTTCAATTATCTTTGGCATATATGATTCGCAATACTTATGCCGATACAGTGTGGTTATTTGGATAATAATCCAACCGGTCTCTCCATATTAACAGCGTTAAAATGGTCAAAACTTTGATAGTCGGTGAGTTAACTATCAAATGAAAACACGTGTGCAAACAACGATATTATTTCCAAATGGAAATACTATCAATCAATCATCAATCACTACCATTCCACAACTATCAGACTCTAACTGTAAACTAATAAGAGAACAACTTCCCAAGTATAAACCTCGAAGGCCGAAACCAACATCAGACCAATACTCAGAAAACTATTCAACTTACTAATCTTTAGTCAGTTTCTAATTTTGCTTAACTCTATTTCTTTAACTCTATTTGATTAACCTAACTGGTTCACTCTAACTGGTTCACTCTAACTGATTAACTCTAACTGTTTAACTCTGTTCAATTAACTCGATTCGATTAACTCGATTCAATTAACTCCTCTATTTATTTTCCAAATAAATAATCCGTTATTCTATTTATTTTGCTTGACATATCTTTTATAACTTATTCAATTTCTAAGTCAATATCCCATTATCATAACTTATTCATTTCCTAAATAAATAATCCATTTAATATCCTATTTATTTATTTTGAATGTTTCCTTTAATAACCCTATTTATTTTGCAAATAAATATGTCCTTTTCTTATTCTATTTATTTAACAAATAAATAATCCATTATCTTCTCCTATTTATTTAACAAATGAATATCTCACTTATTATCTCCTATTTATTTTCTAAGTAAATAGTACTTTTTATAACATCTTATTTATTTATCCTAAATAAATAATTCACTTTATAAATATTCCATTTATAAAGATTACCCTTCAGTTAAAATTCCCCTTAACAATATTCCCTATTTATAAATATCCCATTGATAAAATCTTTGTTGATTTTATAAATATTTTCTCTTCTATAAAATACTTTGATTTTATAATTATTCCCTTTTCTAAAAATCTCCTATTTATAAATATTCCAATTTATAAATAGTTCTTATTTATAAATATTCCAATTTATAAATATTCTGATTTCAATATCACTTTGAAAATCTCCTTTTCCCATTCCGATATTTTATGGTACTTAACACATCAAATCACGATGATCAATATCATCCAAACATATATAATCAACAACAGATTATAAACCACATCATATATCACAATATATGAAAAACAATAAAATAACTGTTGAGGAATCCAGTCGGATTCCTCCAACCTGTTTCCGTGCGTCCATAGATGTTACACAGTAAAATCAACATCACTTTCAGTTCCATATGATATATTCTGTTAAACAGAATCAATATAGAAATTCAACTAACTGACTAGCAGTTCAATCAAACAGTCAACACACAGTCAATCAACCAATATTTAACAGTTCTAAAAATACAACATGAAATTATAAACTGTTCAGAGTTAGTGAGATTTACTCACATTGGACGATCATCGTTAATAACGATAATTGTCGGTAGATTCTGATAGACAATTTATTTCTACGAAATACCAGTATCTCAGATTCCAATCGTATCAATTTCCAAGCGACAGTCTCCTCGTTACGGTTCCAACGGTTTCAGTCGCGTCTAATTTAAGCATTTAACCGGCCCAATATCTTCTGTAAAGCCCACGCCCATTCTTTCTAACTTCAGCCTATTCGGGAAATGGTTGGTTTACATGAACAGCACCTACTTCCCAATAAAACAATTCCTTGCTCCTCCTTTTCTTATCCCACTACCAAACGCTTTTCTCTTTTCTTTTCGAAATTGGGCAACCCCAAACCCCGGCCCAAATACCCAAGAAAACCCGCATCCACTCCTTTCCTTCTTCCCTGATTCTCAGCTCCAGGTACCCGTTCATTTATACCTCCTATGGCCGAACTTTTCAACCACCAGCACCATCTCTAACACACTCCATCGTTCATCAACACCCAAACTGACCCACTCTCATGCACACAATACTGTAACTCCTCACCCCTCCTTCTCTTGTGATCCAAGACTCATCTCCAACACTTCATCACCCATCTCCTTACTGCCTCATCAACAAATACACATAAGTTGCTAATAAGTCCACAATAAATTCACACAGCAAAACAGACTCCACCTTCACAATAATAACAAAACTCAACATCACCAACTTCTAGGCCCAACAGCCTGTTCTCCTTCATTCGGTTAGAACCCCAAACTCCAAACTGTTGCTGCTGCTTCACCACTCTTCACCAACGGTTGGACACAAAAACAAAATCCTCAACCAAGATCTACTACCCTTGCCTCACACTAGAACCCACAGAAACTCCACTCATATATCCCTCTCACAAATCCCGTCTTCCAGATCTATGCATTTTCGAACGCAAGAAGCTGTTTCACACCGGACTGCTCCACATCGAGCTCATCGTCCTTCCCTAGACTCATGGAAAAACACCAACCACTCCATCAACGTTCACCTTGTCGCCTTATCCTTCTAACCCCTTTCCTGCTGCACTCGATAACACCTTGACCTGCTGCCATAGAAATTCGAATCTGGCATCGCACCCAGAAAGACTAGCACGGAAATGAAGGGGAAGGTTACCAGAGTTTGAAGAAAATTGCATGTAGATTTGTAGAATTTCTTTTGAGTTTCTTTGATTTTATTTTTTGAAGTGCCGAAATTTCTCTTAGAGGAAGAAATTTGTGGCGGCTCCTTTCTTTGACTAATGAAGAGGATAGTTAGGTTTAGAGAAGGGTGCCGGTATTTATAAGGGTGTATAGATATTTGTAGATATTTTAGCTTAGATATTTTCCACTTAAAATATTCCATTATATTCATTATATTTAATCGAGCGTTTAAGCATGACACGACTTCATATCAAACCTGTATGTCATGAAATTTGATATACTGGCTATATTCTAATATTCTGAACTCAATAAAACTGGTCTCGTCAAAATCTGAACTCATTTGTAAAAACAGTAATTTCTTGTGTTAATTTAATCGAGTTAAATATTTATTCGATTTCAAAACACTTCAAACTTCGATAATAAATTTATATTATCGTTCATATTAAATTAGAATTTTCATCAGCTTCTAATTCAATTTAATTCCATATTAAATTCCATATCTGGTTCAGTTATTTTTAATAATTCGTTTTATCCTGAATTTAATTTATTCATTTCTTATTTAATATTTAAATAAATTAAATATTCAGACGCCAAAAACCCGGGTCATTACATTCTTCCCCATTTAAAATAATTTCGCCCTCGAAATTGCTAAGGTAGAAAACAAACCCTATCGACTGGTTAGAACTTGTTCGTTCACTCCTTAACTCTGGTTTCACTAAACCAATTTAATTTCAATCAAATTATTAATTCTTAATATTGAAAATTTTCAAAAATCCTAAAAAATTTCTAATGCCTTAACTTTTCGAAAAATTTCGCTAGCACCTCCTTTGTACTGGTCAATAGGTCAAACTCCAACTCGCCTTTCTGGGCCATCTTCAACCCAAAAGAAAATCAAACAGCCAAGCAGCTTGCCAATTCGTCTCATCAAAATCTCATACCATATGAAATATAAACTTGTACCTTTTTGTCGAGCATATCAACTCTATCACTTCCATATGCTATCAACTAAGCATGTACCGATGTTATCCCAATCAAATTCCGAAATCACTTTTATCTCCAACACAACCATTCTCTTTTTACCAAGCCAAATTTTCATTTCAAACTCAAGTTTCGTTCTTGATCCCGAATCCTTAACTCACCAACACAATATTATTTCAAATCAATTTCGATTACCACTTAACTGGCTTTACTTTAATTCCAATTTGCTTTTACAAATTACTATTTAATTTGTCTTAAATTAAACAAACCAAATTCTAGGAGTTCTAAACAGCTTTGTTTTTCTCAAAACAATTCAAAAACAAATTTCTTCGGTAGTAACCCGTCACTCAGCAACTCGAAAATGAACACCGATGATGTCTAGCTCATCACCGAGGTTATTTCCCAGCTTATCGATGTGAGTTCAATACTATATCATTTTCAAAATCATTCCTAAACACTTTTATTTTGAAATCAGTTCAAAATATCATTCACAATTTCTTGGAATACAATTTAAAATCTCCCAAGATCTTAAAATTTAAATATTTTTAATCCAAGTCTATTTACAAATTCTGTTCCAAATTTCCAGGGTTTCAATTTCAATTTTGATTTAAATTTCAGATTTAATTCATTTCAATTTCATATATTTCACATATATGAATTCTGATCAATTATTTACATAACCATTTCACATTTTTATAATCTTATTCGATTATAATATCAACCAATATTTCCAATATATATCAAAATATACTTTGGGTAAAATTATTTTCATTTACCCACTTTTCAAAACATACCATGTCGGTTCATCGTATTCGAGTGTTTACAAAATCCCTACCGATACAGTGGATCAAATTGATCGGCCAGAACTCATAAACGACTCAACCAATAAATCTCCACAATATAAAATAAATTTTTATATCAATAACAAATACGTTCACTCGTATATATACACTCAACTCAATCTAGGGTATTACTAACCCTATCTCTACTGAGTCATGCCACAGAGCCAAGGTAATTCACTTAACCTTAAGCTCTGATACCAACTGTAATGACCCAAAAATCTGGTCCAATTTGAGCTGACTAAATAACACAAGTCCAACCCTAATTACACTAGAAAATCAGAACACTAATAGAAAGAAAAAGGAAGGTGAAGAAAGATAAGATAGAAACTTAAAATAAAAGAAGAAGAAGAACAGAACATCAGAGTAACACGAACCTCACAGCGGAACGAATAACATATAATAGATAACATATCTTTGAAATAAAAGATTGTACTTGAATATACATATCATTATCAAGTACATCACTTACAACACAGCGGAAATAACTATAGCTATATGATCCTAAAGCCTCCTGCTCCAACTCTTCAAGTATCTGTAAATCCGGACTACTTGACTGCCCGTACAATATTGGGCACCCAAGAGTTTAGGGAAAACAACAAAATAAACTCCGGGTCAGTCATGGGACTGGTATGAGTAAAACAGTTTTGAAACATGTTGAACAAGTAAACGATATCTCATAAGACCACGCCGTATAACGGAACGGGTATTTCCCTTATGAGAATCCAAAATATCTTTATATCAAAAACCTTTTGATATTATAATAATGTCTATCAACCACAATATAATAATCAATTAGCATAAACGCTTTCATCTCACGTTCTACATATATAATACACAATCAAAACCACAAGCACGTATTGGGTAATGGATTTCCATCTATGACAAGGTATGGAACCACCTTTCGCTAGTGTACCTCTAGAAAGGAATACACTGGGTTCAACAAGAACATCTTGCAACCCGGCCACACATGACCGGCCACTCATTTCGCTTGAGTGTATCGAATGTATATCACCAATGGTTGGGATCAACAACCGTTTTTCGAATGGGACAGTATCGACAATAGATTTTTAGAAATAAATGAAATCCTAGATCAGGTGATTTTACACCCTACTTCGGAGCGACCGACTTAGCCATGCTGCCTGCCCGATTTCTGTCATTTACCGATTGTTGAGGCTTGAGGTTACGCTTCATCATCACATCAGATTCACTTCGAATGCCACATTGTCAGATCCATCGAAAATCACTAATTGACGTCTACAACAGTACATTATGTGTTAGCTAAAGAAGTTTCCTTTTCCGCTTCCACTCTTGGTACGGTTGAAGAAATCAATGTACGTGACCTTTCTAGAAATACTCTGTCAGACAATCATCCATACAAGTCATCCAGGAACAGGATGAACCGAAGGCACTATTCAGTACATCCATCTTAGGCACTGTTAACTAAGACTTATACAATAGCCCTTGCACTTTACTCCGTCTTCAATTATCTTTGGCATATATGATTCGCAACGCTTATGCTAATACCGAGTGGTTCTTCGGATAATAATCCAACCGGTCTCTCCATATTAACAACGTTAAATTGGTCAAAACTTTGATAGTCAGTGAGTTAACTATCAAATGAAAACACGTGTGCAAACAACGATATTATTTCGAAATGGAAATACTATCAATCAATCATCAATCACTACCATTCCACAACTATCAGACGCTAACTGTAAACTAATAAGAGAACAACATCCCAAGTATAAACCCCGAAGGCCGAAACCAACATCAGACCGATAACCAGAAAACTATTCAACTTACTAATCTTTAGTCAGTTTCTAATTTTGCTTAACTCTATTTCTTTAACTCTATTTGATTAACCTAACTGGTTCACTCTAACTGATTAACTCTAATTGTTTAACTTTTTTCGATTAACTCTATTCGATTAACTCCTCTATTTATTTTCCAAATAAATAATCCTTTATTCTATTTATTTTGCTTAACATCTCTTTTATAACTTATTCAATTTCTAAGTCAATATCCCTTTATCATAACATATTCATTTCCTAAATAAATAATCCGTTTAATATCCTATTTATTTATTTTGAATGTTTCCTTTAATAACCCTATTTATTTTGCAAATAAATATGTCCTTTTCTTATTCTGTTTATTTAACAAATAAATAATCCATTATCTTATCCTGTTTATTTAACAAATGAATATCTCACTTATTATCTCCTATTTATTTTCTAAGTAAATAGTCCTTTTTATAATATCTTATTTATTTATCCTAAATAAATAATTCACTTTATAAATATTCCATTTATAAAGATTACCCTTCAGTTAAAATTCCCCTTAACAATATTCCCTATTTATAAATATCCCATTGATAAAATCTTTGTTGACTTTATAAATATTTTCTCTTCTATAAAATCCTTTGATTTTATAATTATTCACTTTTCTAAAAATATCCTATTTATAGATATTCCAATTTATAAATAGTTCTTATTTATAAATATTCCAATTTATAAATATTCAGTTTTCAATATCACTTTGAAAATCTCCTTTTCCCATTCTGATATTTTATGGTACTTAACACATCAAATCACGATGACCAATATCATCCAAACATATATAATCAACCACAGATTATAAACCACATCATATATCAAAATATATGAAAAACAATAAAATAACTGTTGAGGAATCCAGTCGGAATCCTCCAACCTGTTTCCCTGCATCCATAGATGTTACACAGTAAAATCAACATCACTTTCAGTACCATATGATATATTCTGTTAAACAGAATCAATATAGAAATTCAACTAACTGACTAGCAATTCAATCAAACAGTCAACACACAGTTAATCAACCAATATTTAACAGTTCTAAAAATACAACATGAAATTATAAACTGTTCAGAGTTAGTGAGATTTACTCACATTGGACGATCATCGTTAATAAAGATAATTGTCGGTAGATTCTGACAGACAATTTATTTCTGCGAAATACCAGTATCTCAGATTCCAGTCGTATCAATTTCCAATCGACGGTCTCCTCGTTACGGTTCCAACGGTTTCAGTCGCGTCTGATTCAAGCATTTAACCGGCCCAATATCTTCTGTAAAGCCCACGCCCATTCTTTCTAACTTCAGCCTATTCGGGAAATGGTGAACAACACCTACTTCCCAATAAAACATTTCCTTGCTCCTCCTTTTCTTATCCCACTACCGAATGCTTTTCTCTTTTCTTTTCGAAATTGGGCTACCCCAAAACCCTGACCCAAATACCCAAGAAAACCCGCATCCACTCCTTTCCTTCTTCCCTGATTCTCAGCTCCAGGTACCCGTTCATTTATACCTCCTATGGCCGAACTTTTCAACCACCAGCACCATCTCTAACACACTCCATCGTTCATCAACACCCAAACTGACCCACTCTCATGCACATAATACTGTAACTCCTCACCCCTCCTTCTCTTGTGTTCCACGACTCATCCCCAACACTTCATCACCCATTTCCTTACTGCCTCATCAACAAATACACATAAGTTGCTAATAAGTCCACAATAAATTCACATAGCAAAACAGTCTCCACCTTCACAGTAATAACAAAACTCAACATCACCAACTTCTAGGCCCAACTGCCTGTTCTCCTTCATTCGGTTAGAACCCCAAACTCCAAACTGTCGCTGCTGCTTCACCCTCTTCACCAACGGTTGGACACAAAAACACAACTCCTCAACCAAGATCTACTACCCTTGCCTCACACTAGAACCCACAGCAACTCCACTCATATCTCCCTCTCACAAATCCCGTCTTTTAGATATATGCATTTTCGAACGCATGAAGCTGCTTCACACTGGACTGCTCCACATCGAGCTCATCGTCCTTCCCTATACTCACGGAAAAACACCAACCACTGCATCAACGTTCACCTTGTTGCCTTATCCTTCTAATCCCTTTCTTGCTGCACTCAATAACACCTCGAACTGCTGCCATAGAAATTCGAATCTGGCATCGCACCCAGAAAGACTAGCACAGAAATGATGGGGAAGGTTAACGGAGTTTGAAGAAAATTGCTTGTAGATTTGTAGAATTTCTTTTGAGTTTCTTTGATTTTTTTTTTTGAAGTGCCGAAATTTCTCTAAGAGGTAGAAATTTTTGGATGCTCCTTTCTTTGACTAATGAAGAGGATAGTTAGGTTTAGAGAAGGGTGCCGGTATTTATAAGGGTGTTTAGATATTTGTAGATATTTTAGTTTAGATATTTTCCACTTAAAATATTCCATTATATTCATTATATTTAATCGAGCGTTTAAGCATGCCACGACTTCATATCAAACCTGTATGTCATGAAATTTGATATACTGCTATATTCTAATATTCTGAACTCAATAAAACTGGTTTCGTCAAAATCTGAACTCGTTTGTAAAAACAGTATTTTCTTGTGTTAATTTAATCGAGTTAAATATTTATTCGATTTCAAAACACTTCAAACTTTGATAATAAATTTATATTATCGTTCATATAAAATTAGAATTTTCATCAGCTTCTAATTCAATTTAATTCCATATTAAATTCCATATCCGATTCAGTTATTTTTAATAACTCGTTTTATCCTGAATTTAAGTTATTCACTTCTTATTTAATCTTTAAATAAATTAAATATTCAGACGCCAAAAACCCGGGTCATTACATTTATTCTTTAATCTTCTTTTGAATATCAATTCAAATTAGTCGGGATTAGCGAACCACACTGAAGTAATCATTTATTTTATTTCCTAATCCCAACCAATTCATCCCATGAAGTAAAACTGGTCATACTTCATATCTAACACCACGGTGTTATCGGTAAATTCAATAATCATTTCACGTTCAAATCTAATTAAAGATTTAACTATCGCCTGGAGCAAAACTGGTGATACTCCATTCTCGATCATTTCAATCCAATTAAAGATTCATTAAAACTCCACTTGTTTTTAATCTTCCCAAAAATCAATATTAATGATTGTTTAACTTAGGAAATCACATCCTGTCTTTAACTGGGTTAAAGAACCAATGTCATTTAAAACACGGTTCACTATAAACCCAAAATCACATTCCATTAATTATCGGGTTAAAGAACAAGTGTTATTTAAAACACCATTCACGATAAACCCAAAAATCAATTCAAATTCAATTCCAATTAAATACCATTTAATTGGTACACTTCATTAAATCTAAATAAAAAGATTTAATCTTTTTCTTTACTGGGTTTAAGAACAGTGTTAATGAAGACACCATTCACGACCAACCCCAAATCCCATTTGATATTAAATACAAGGCTCTGAATAGAAAATATATCGGTTTATATTCAATATCAAATTCTACGACCAACAAATATCGTATTGGAAATAACGATATAAATATATCTTTCAAATTTCCATAACAATATCTGCATAATCACGAAATCCAACATCGAAATATTCCAAAGACAATTTCGATTCAAATCCATTTCCACTTTATATATTGGAAATTCGGGTTATTTTCAAAACCATTTCAAATCCACTTTATTTATTTAAAAATAAATGGGATTATAATTCTAGTTCAAAACTAGTTCATTTCAATAAAAATCTATTTTTATCTTTTCAAATATGGAAATTTTCATCCCAATTCTTCACAAATCATTTCTTATGATTTTACACAATTTATTACTATTTTTAATAATTTTATCAAGGCCCGCACAGTCGATTTCCATCAACGGCCATCGAACTGCACTTACAACGACCTTTTCCAAATTTTATTTGGTCGTAATTCCAAATCCATCCGTTAGATTTCTAATTTCTTGTATTCATTAGAAAGCTATTTTTGATATGAACCCAACGGTTTCGGTTTTAGGAGAATCCGACGGTTGGATCTCCCGTAATATCCATTCGAAGTCAATGGTCGAAATTCGCGAACTGCCGCAGCGCGGCGCATTCTATTCAGGCCATTATATATATATAATATAAATATTATATATATTTCTTCGATTTCCTTTCAAAACGTATTTTATAAATCGTTTTAAATTCATTTTCAAAAAGATTTCAACTTCATATTCAATTTCGAATCAAAATTGAAAATTCCACATCATCGATATACAAATGATAATATTTTCAAAACGTTATATTTTGAAATCACTTCCTTTTCTATAATCGTTATAAAAATGAATATAATCGATATAAATATCGTTCGCGTCAAAATGGCGCATATCTAACCAACACGGCTTTATATATTTCAATAACTTTGTTATTCTATTCAACAAATGAATATTTATTCTATTCAGCATATGAATCTATATTTCTTTCAACACATGAATATTCTCAATACATGAGTATCGTCAACACATGACTATTTTTATTATTTAATATATTTTATAAAATTGTGCTTTATATCATTTAATTCTTAATCAGAATCTAACCGTAAATTAGTAAGAGAACGATTCCCTAAATATTAACCTCGAAGGCCGAAACCAACATCAGATCAATACTCAGGAAACCATTTATCTTAACTGATTTCCTGTTAGTTTCTTATTTCATATTTGATAAAAATGAGAATTTTATTGTTAAAATATTTTACTCGACACATGATAAGTTTCAACACATGAGTACTCTCAACACATGATATCGTCAACACATGACTATTTACTCTATTCAACACATGAATTTTCATTTTATAATATTGTATATTTTCCAAATTGAAATGAGGCCCAATCAATTACCATATAATTTTAATTATATGGATTCCATACAACATATGTATATAATAGCAACGATAAATAATCAACCATCATCCAGAGTGCATTCTACACTGTATAAGCATAAAATATAAATATTCAACGCTTATAAAAGCCTGTCAATCGATCGATCGACATACAGCTAATTATTGGGATTAGTGTATGTCCAATTTCATCCCAACACCCATGTGGGGTTTCAAACAATCAAACACAGATTTTATTTGTGCAGTTGGGCGATGTGTAAAATTTATCATCCCAATCAATATCAGTCAAATTGGTGTACATAAACAAATCGTTCGATTTGTATTTCAACACATGAATATATATTTTATTTCAACACATGAACATATATTTTATTTCAACACATGAATATATATTTTATTTCAACACATGAATATATATTTTATTTCAACTCCAATCACACAATCAATTTTCACAACACATCAATCAAACAAACAAGCCGTCCATGGTCTGTGGACGACGGGTGTCAGGTGCTGCTAAGCACCGTCTGCATCCTAGTATATATTTCAAACTAGAAATAGAAATAAAAGTGAGGAGTTCTCACCTTGGAGATCCACTTCGCCGTAATCTATTTCTGAACGGTACGGATATGCCCGAAATCCCCATGCGACCTTTTCACGCTGTTCACAGTAAAAATCACATTTTTACAATGGCATTTCATATATAAAAATCATATATTTTTATCGCTTCATTTCAGTAAATAAAAATCATATTTTTATTCTTTTTATAATATAAAAATCATATTTTTATTATCTATACTATATAAAAATCATATTTTTATTATCAATACTATATAAAAATAATATTTTTATTATCTATACTATATAAAAATCATATTTTTATTATCTATACTATATAAAAATCATATTCCTATCTACCTCTATAGATAATAAAAATCATATCTTTACTTCGTTTTCAAGAAGTTAAAAACCGAATTTTTTACTTCTTACTATGATAAAAATTATATTTTTAACTATCATATATATATATATATATTATATTTTTATATTCGTCACTTCACTATATTTAAAAATCAAATTTTAAGTCTGATGTTCATATAAGGAAAATCGAATTTTTATGTCTAATGTTCATATAGGAAAAATAACAGCTTAATGTTTAATACAAATCAAAACTTTACGTTAAATTAAAATCAAAACTTCCTATACTTTCATACCTAGATAAAATCAGTTTTTATAACTAAATAAAATCAGTTTTTTATAATTAAATAAAATCAAAACAAGCTCACCATTGGAATCCACCGTGAGTGGGAGGAGAATAGCTGTGGTGGGATGTTAAGGGGTCGGAGGAGGCTCTGCAAGGTGGCAGCGGCGGTTTCCGTCGTGGGGACTGTGGGGTCTCGGATTTGTTCGCGGGAGGTGGAGAGAGGCCAGGGGAAGAAGGAGAGGAGGGAGTGGAGATCGACGGGAGAGGGGATGCTCCGAGGCAGCTGTGGCGATGGCCAAGAAGGAGGGCGCGACGAGATCAGTGACCGGGTTTTTTTCCATTTAGGGTTTTAAAACGGATCGGGGGAAATGAATATTAGGGTAGGGCTTAAATGAATATATATTATATTAATTTGATTATTATTTATTTCCAATAAAAGTTGACTTTTTGTTTGAACTCGAAATCAAGTCCACCGACTGTCGTCCCTAGCTAATTACCCCCATTTCGAACACAATGGGATATGTATCGTAAGCCAGTTCAGATGTCTCGATCAATTTCCATCAAAATCAAAATATAAATCTATATATTGAATTTGAATGCACATTTCAATTTATCGGGGTCATATACGGACTCTAAAAATTCCCAAAAAATATTTTCTAACTTCGTATTGACGATTCGATTATAAAAAAACTAATTTCGTCAAATTCTGAGACCATTTGAAAAATGGCCATTTTCTGGTCAATCGAAATTGACTGAAACTGTCAAAACACGTTTTACTTCGCCACACTCACTTATCGATTCAGAAACTTATGAATTTTGGAATCTGGCAATAATTTGACAACCTGGATCCAACAAAAGTGGTTTTGTCGAAAACCGAGGTCATTTGCAAAATTTCCCTTTTTAAGGGCCAAAATTTCTTTAGTGATTATTCTGAATTTTCAACTGGGCACAACGTTTTATCCCCACTATGAAATTTCAATTTTTCGGATTCGTTGGAAAGATATTCTCAATTAGATTCTAATATTTTTGGTTTCGCTAAAATCTGGTTTATTTTGAATCTTGTACATTCATTTGAATTTTGAAATCGAATTTTCGAACTACCGTGCCATTTCAGGCTCGTTATATAATTAAAATAAAATATTTAAATTCTAACGACGATTCAAATAAATATATACGTTCTAATTCTATTCAAAATAAATTTCTCGTCGTTATTATTTAAAATAAATCATTTTAAATATTCAAAATTCACTAAAATTTCCAAAATAAAATTTTTAAATTGGCTCAGATTTCCGGGTTATTACACCATCTAAAATCGAACCTCAAATTCATATATTAATCCTTTACTGAATATTATTTTAAAATATTTGTTATTTTAAATTATTCATTCTTTCTGAATTGAAATCAGACCCAATCAATTACCATACAATTTATTTATATGGATTTCATACATCAGATGTACACAATCAACCATCATACAGAGTGCATTACACAGCCACATAAGCATTATATATAAATAATTAATGCTTACAACAGTCTGTCAACCAGTCGATTGACATACAACTAAACAATTGGGGTTAGATTACGTCAAATATCATCCCAATACCCGTGTGGGATTTCAACCAACCAATACTGAACATTATTTGTTCAGTTGGGCAAAGAGTAAAATTTGTCGTCCCAATCAAAGTCAGTTAAATGAGTGTACATAAACAAATCATTCAATTTGTAAATAAATATTTATTTTCATTTCAAGAGAATTTTATGTCGTTCATATATACGTTAAAAATTATATTTTTAACGATAAAATATTTATTTCAACACTTGACTATTTTATATAGTTCATTTATTCAATAAGAATGATATTTTTATTGTTCAAACATTTTATTCAACAAATGAATATTTTATACAGTTCAAATACACATTAAAAATTATATTTTTAATGAACAATATTTATTTTAGAAAATTTCGGCATTATAATAGCGCGATATTAGAACCAGAGTAATGTCTAGCATTACCCCTCCCCTGATACTGGCCTACGCCATGCACAATAATCAACCAAACCACAAAACCACAATACAATCCATTCAACACAATACAGCCAATTACACCACAATTCAATCCAAACAAACATCCATGGTTTGTACAATAAAATAGTGTCAGGAGCCACTAAGCCCCGTCTGCAACCTAAAATATATTTAACTGTAAAATAATTTTAGTGGGAAAGAGTTCTCACATTGGGATCCACTCCGCCGTTATTTCTTGACGCTCTGAGTTTGCTGTTCTGGTTCGAGACTTTGCAAACGAGCTCTTATCTTCACACCATCTTATTTTCTAGCTTAAACACGCCATTTCGGACAACTTTTGCCTAATGGAATTTTTCCCGAAAATGCTCCATTTCGCCGGAAATCGCGAAAAGACTGTTTTTCGATAGCAGACTTTAGACGCGTTTTCTGAACAATTCCGCAATCCAAAATATGACTTCCATATACTCAAATCAAAGAGAAAATCATGCTCCTTTGACTTTGGCAATGAGGAGTTTTGGCCAGAAGCGCACCGTTTGAGAGTTATTGGCAAAATAGTGACATGGGGTTTTATGCAAAAACGAGAATTTGTGAAAAATGTGCTTTTTCGTGACGAGGGACACACAGCCGAAGCTGGGGTGGCCAGAGGCAGCACTGGTGGCGGTCATGCTTGGGGGAGTGGCGGGGGTGCGGCGGTATGGTGCACGGTGGTGGTGGTTGGTGGATTTAGGATTTGGGGCTTAGGGTGTTTGTAAATTAAAAAGTAGAGAGAGGAGAGGAGGAGGCCGGCGGTGGAGGAGCAGCGGCGGGCTAGGGGAGGTGGCAGCTGGCTTGGGCAGGGAGTGGTTTTCTTTTTTTTTCTTACGTGAAAAATGAATGAGAGAGGGAGGGTTGACATTATATAATTATTTAATTATTTAATTTCAAAAAGTTATTTTTTCATTCTAACTCCAAATTGAACCCAACGACTGTCGCCCTAGCTAATTACCCCCATTTCGAACACAATGAGGTATGTCCTGTAAGCCAATTTGACTATTTTGATCAGTTTTCATTTAAATTAAAATATAAATTAATATAATGTTCAAAATTGATTTCAACGTACATTTTAATTTACCAGGGCCACATACTGACTCCAAAAATTCTAGAAAAATAAATCTAGCTATGATTTGACGATACAGTCCTAACAAAAATAATTTCGTTGAATTCGGAGACTGTTTAAAAAATGGTCATTTTCTAGTTGATTAAATTCAAACTGAAATTATCAAACACGTTTAAATTCACCACACTCACATACAAATTTCAAATAATATGAAAATTGGAATATAGCAATAATTTGACATTTCGGATCCAACAAAAGTGGTTTCATCGAAAACGGAGGTCGTTTGCAAAATGGCTATTTTTAAGGGTTATGTATTGTATTAAATATATGAATTCCATAGCGACTATTCTAAATTTTAAACTACACATAACTTTTAATTTATATTATGAAATCTAGTTTTTTCACAGTCGTTAAAAAGATATAATTAAACAGATTCAGATATTTCCGGTTTTACTGATATCCGATTTATTTTGAATCCTGTACATTCATTTGAAATTTGAAATCGAATTTTCAAACTACCGCGCCATTTCAGGCTAATTTTATAATTAAAATAAATTTATACATTCTAACTTCGATTTAAATAAATTTTTAGTCATTATTATTTAAAATAAATCATTTATGTAATTAAAATCCATTATAATAGCTAAAATAAAAAAATTAAATTGGTTCTGAAAATCTGGGTTGTTACAATCTCCCTCACTTAAAATCTTTTCGTCCTCGAAAAGGATCGGAGCTGAAAGTTGTTTAACTAACCAACTCAACTTTCATTCTGGCTTTAATTATTTAACTTTTCAGTTTCTTAGAATTTTCTAATTTCTCAAAAATTTGGCTAATACCCTAAATTTTCGAAAAATTTCGCCATAACCTCCTTTGTACGGGCTGATATATAAAACCGCAACTTGCCTCACAGGTCCCTCACCAATCCAAAAGAAAACGAAAAGGCCAAGAGGCTTGCCAATCGGCTCATAAAATCATCAAAACCCAAGAAATATAGTAAACATGTACCTATTTGTCGGGCATACAATTTTATTCCTCTTCTTAGCTTCCATGCTATGACCTGTTCACACATAAATATGTACATGTATGCAATTCTAACCAATTTTCAATTCGGTTCAATGTTCGATCCGATTTGGCCAAATTTTCTTACATTCTCTTATTGGTTTTATTAGTCCAATATTTTTTTATCAATCAAACTAATAATCATACAACACAACCAACAATCAATTAGTTGGTTAACATTTCAAACATATATCAATTTTATATATAGTCAAAAATTATATTTTTATCACAAATCACAGCAATAAATTCTAACTAAGTTTTGGTTCTCACACCAGTCAATTGAAAATAATAGATATCACACTTTCGAAACTCGAACATAAATACTAATGATGTCCGATCATAACTCGAATTATCCCCGGGCGACTAGAGTGTGATTCTATATCTATGCAGTATATTTGACTCTTCGAATATACGTTCATGACGCATATATGCAAAATATTCATATACTTGATTGTCCAAAATAAAATAAAATAATCTACCAAATACATATAATTAGACTAAATTTTCAAAACTAAATTTATTTTTAATAAATAATACTCTTCTAACTCATTCTAGGATACTACTGATCTTATCTCTAAAGAGTCATTCTTATTGGATATTACTAATCCATTCTCTAATGAATTCTTTCATTTGGTTCTAATGTGTCTTATTCCCAATCTTTGTAAACTAGAGCTCTGATACCACAAATGTTACGACCCGAATTCGCTAGCCTTCAAGGAGACCGGAAAGACACGGATTGTAATGAGAACACGACAAATCAGAACATAACCAATAGAACATTTCATTGCTTATTACAACAATTATATCAGAGTACAAGAATATATAAGAGTATGAATAAATATTACACATTGGAAATACAATATCAGAGATTAAAATTACATAGCAGATGAAAAATAATACTTAACAAAACTAAAAGAGATACATGGATACAAAGCTTTCCGAATATAGCTCCAGCTGTAGATCCAGGATCCTGGGAAAATAATATCTGCAAAACCAAAACTCCTGACTACCCGTGTGGAAAATATGGGCATCCAGAGTTTAAGTAGAAAAAATAAACTCCAAGTCAGTCATGGGACTGGTGTGAGAACTCAAAACAATTATTAAACTTTAATATAAAATAAGGGTAATCAAGGGACCACGTCGTATAACACGGAATGAGTTTACCCCCATGAATACCTGTGCATAAAACAGTTTATAGACAACGCAATGCTTTTTGAAAAATGAAGCTATTATAAGACTCAGGTCCCACCACACAATGCAACGCAAGCTGGAGGATAGAGTTTTCCCTTATAATAGCTAAACATGCTTGGTACGTTTAAAACAAATCATTTTGGTATTACTATAAGTGTATAGTGTCAAAATCAACTTCAAATATAAATGTATCAATCATATACGGCATAGTACCCTATCCTACTATGTCGCCATACTAGTTTTACAACTAAAACCGGAAAGTCGCGCATTGGAAATTGGATTCCATCTATAAATCTAGGCCAGGGATGGCTCATCACTGATTCGAGACACTCTAGCAAATGCCTTGGGATTACACACCGTGGGGGCAACCCTTGGATCTTCAGGGTCGGTCCACACATACTTTAGTGGATTAATTATTCCTAAGCACACGTTTCCCGGTCCTATCGGACCTATCACTTGGCTAGTAGCGACCAATATCCGAGGCGCCTCGCAATCCATCATCCACATAAGTAAAAATGTCTGGGCTCCATACCATGAAACCACTTTTAGCTAGAAATAAACGCATGCACTCCCTGCAGTCACGATCCCGTTTTCGAATCATACCGAGTGTGAAGCTCGCGAATTAACGCTATACACAAAGCTATGCTATTTAAAGACGTGCTTTTATCATCAACCACAAAACTCTGCTTTTCAAAAAAAAGCCTTGATCATTTGCATCTCAGCATGCTACACTGACAAATCACGCCATGCAACTGATGTCTATCAATATATAACCTCTAAGCTCATACATCTCAGAGAAGGGTGTAAAGCAAGAGAATAAATTCTCCGCCACCAAATAGATATATATTTAATATAAATCAATCATCACAGAATAAAATCCAATGTCTAACACACATCCATTTACAAGTCGGTAAATTTAATTACCATTTCACGTTCAAATCTAATTAAAGATTTTACTATATCCTAGAGTAAAACTGGTGGTACTCCATTCTTGATCCTTTTCCAAAATTTGATAATTTAAATTACCACATTCTCATTTCAGTCTAATTAAAGATTCATTAAAACTCCACTTAGTTTTAATTTTCCAACAATCATTATTTAATGATTATTTTGTTTTGGAAACACAAACTTTCCACATCGATAATCTACACCGTACCACTGATTTCTACCAATATATAACCTCCAAGCTCATACGTGTCAGAAAAGGGTGTTAAGAAAGAGAATAAATTCTCCGCCACCAAACAGATATATACTTAATAGAGATCAACAATACAGTTCGAAATACAATGTTAGACATGTAATCATGTCTTCTACTGGGTTGAAGAACTAATGTCATTTAAAACACCATTCACGATAAACCCAAATCCTCTTCCATATAAATGGAAATTTCATAGGAAACAGATCAATATATAATCGATATCAATTTCCGTATCCGACTAATAATACAAATGGAATAACGGCTAAGACTTTTAAATTCCATATATAGTAACGATCTTCCTCCACAGAAGCTCACTTCGATTATTACCAAATCGAATTCCATTCAACTCCACTGTAATATATTAAATTGGAAAACTGTACTTTGGAAAATTTTCATTAAATCTTAATAAAAGATTTATAAATTCCAAATTAGATTTCATTGTTAATCAGGTTAAAGAACGAATGTAGTCAAAAACACAGTTCACAATAAACCCAATTCACATTCCATTTTATTCCAATTTACTAAATATAACTGGAAACTCTAATAAACTTAATTAAAAGATTTATTCTTTTCACACCGGGTTTAAGAACAGTGTTATTTAAGACACCTTTCACGACAAACCCAATATCCAATTTAATATTAAATATAAGGCTCAAAATAGAAATTATATCGGCTTATATTCAACATCAAATTCTGAAACCAACACATATCGTATGGGGAATAATGATATTTGAAACACCCTACCTCCGTTAAGGTCACTCACAAAGGGAATGCCTTAACTTTAGTGGAGGGTTGTAGGTACAAGACACAGAAAAATTTACAAGACAGATAAATATAAGCAGCAAAATTCAAATATTTATTGCATACGTGGTTCAATACAAAAGCATTACATTAAATTGTCTCAAAATAACTTCCAAAACATTACACCATAATTTCTGTCTTGATTATTTATTAAAGAAGCATAAACCATAAATAAAACTACATAAATCCCCAAATGTAGCATCCAAAAGCCATAGCCAAGGTAAGAGAGTCCCAATCATACATCTACTTTCTTGAAGCTTGCAAAGAGTTAGATTAAGCTGGAGTATTCCCTCCCTACAGACCCGGGAGGGGGGGAATGGAAGAAAAGAGGACGAAAGAAAATGGGTTAGACAAGAAGTCTGGTAAGTTCTGTGATTACTAGTATTTAAACAAGGAAAAGGGATCATGACAGTAATAACAGAACATAGGACAATACCCTAATATAAGATAAGTGGAACATGTGACCGCACCCATTACTATAGTCTCTGCACCTACTTAACCATTGGTTCAACCAGACCCACGTTTTCATAACAAACAATCCCCTTAATGATCGACTCCTACTCGCATGCATTCATATCCCGTGTCATTCGGCCCCGCTTGTGTAACAACCCGGAAAATCCGAGCCAATTTAAAATTTTTATTTTGGCAATTTTAATGAATTTTGGATATTTAAAATGAATTATTTTAAATGATAATGACGAGAAATTTATTTTGAATAGGATTAGAATGTATATATTTATATAGATCGTCGTTAGAATATAAATATTTTATTTTTAATTATAAAAGGAATTGAAAATGGCGCAGTAGTTCGATTTCTAATTTCAAATGAATGTGTAGGATTCAAAATAAAACGGATTTTAGCGAAACTAAAAATATTAGAATCTATTTGAGAATATCTTTCCAACGAATCCGAAAAATCAAAATTTCATAGCGGGGATAAAAAGTTATGCCCATTTGAAAATTCAGAATAGTCGTTATGGAATTCTGGCCCTTAAAAATGAAAATTTCGCAAATGACCTCGGTTTTCGACGAAACAACTTTTGTTGGATCCGTGATGTCAAATTATTGCTAGGTTTCAAAATTCGTAATTTTCTGAATCAATATGTGAGTGCGGCAAAGGAAAACGCGTTTGACCAGTTTTAGTTTATTTTAATCGACTGGAAAATGGCCATTTTTCAAATGGTCTCAGAATTTGACGAAATTAGTTTTGTTAGCACCGTATCGTCAATACGAAGCTAAAAAAACATTTTTTTTGGAAGTTTTTAGGGTCCTTATGTGGCCCTAGTAAATTGAAATGCACGTTCAAATTCAATATATAGATTTATATTTTGATTTTGGCGAAAACTGATCGAAACAGTCGAGTCAGCCTGCGATACCTATCCCATTGTGTTCGGAATGGGGGTAATTAGCTATGGACGACAGTCGTTGGGTTCTATTTTGAATTAGAAATAAAATGGTGCTTTATATAGAAAATAAAATAATTAATTAATTAAATAAAATATTCCCCTCTTCTTTTCTCCATAGTCAACGCGAGCCCCCCTTTTTCTTCATTCGAGATACAAAAATAAAAAAAGGGAAAGACGACCAGGGAGGAGCCCCCCAACCTCAGGAGCGCGCCGCCGCCTCCTCTGGCGCGCCGCCGCCAGGGCAAGGCCCTCCTTCTCCTCTTCCTCCATCTCCCCCGCTTCCTCCTCCCCCACTTCTAAATCGACGCAGCCCCCCCCCCCCACGAAACCGCCCATCGCCAGCGCCTCACCCCTCTGACACCCGCGACCTCCCCCTCCTCATGTCGTGCCTCTCTCCTCCTTCCTTCTTCGATGCAGAAGCCCAAATCCCCCCTGAAGTCAGTCGCCGAAGACTCCATGGCTCCAGCGCCGTACCCTGCGCCAACCCCCTCACCTGACGCCGCCAATGCGCAGCTCCGACACCACCTAATCCTCCTCCAACCACTGAAAACTGAAAAAACAGTGAGTTTTACTTATTTATATACATTAATTTGATTTTCAGTTTTATCATATATAGCATGTTTAAAAAGATCTGATTTTTAATGAGGAAAAAGGTTTGATTTTTATTAGAAAAATAAGATTTTTATTTTTATTTTCAGATTTATTTATATAAATCAATTAGTTATAAAAAATGGATTTTTAATAGGTAGAAAGATTGGATGTTTAGATAAAAGAAAGATCATATTTTTGTTAAAGGAAAGATATGGTTTTTATCAAGGAAGATTAAAAATATAATTTTTATATGATGGGAAGATTAAAAATATAATTTTTATATGATGGGAAGATTAAAAATATAATTTTTATATTATAGAAAGAATAAAAAGATGATTTTTATATTATAAAGATAATAAAAATATGATTTTTATTATAAGTAGAGATTAAAGATATGATTTTCATGAGATAAAGAATATAAAAATACGATTTTTATATTATATAAATGGTAAAGATTTGATCTTTATTATATGAGCACCGTTATAAAAATAGAATTTTTATCTATATAGTAGCGGTATAAAAATAGAAATTTTATCCATATAGCGTAGTTATAAAAATATGATTTTTATATAATAGAGAATATAAAAATGTGATTTTTATATATGTAGTGAACACGGACAATGAAATTGACAAAAGGCGAGCACGACGAAGATTTTCTACATATGAAGAGCCGCGGTGAATTGGTTTAGCTAGTCAGTGAGAACTTCTCACTTTAAATTTTGTTTTCTAGTTAAAATATATACTAGGATGCAGATGGTGCTTAGCAGCACTCGACACCCGTCGTCCACAGACCATGAATGACTTGTATGCTTGTTTGATGTGTTGTGAAGTTTGTTTGTGATGTTGATGTGAAATTGATAATAATGTGTTTAAATAAATTAATTATCGTTAAAAAATATAATTTTTAACGAGAATGTGATTAAATAAATATTCATTTACAAACCGGGCGGTTTGTTTATGTACACCTATTTGAAGGACATTGATTGGGACGATAAATTTTACACATCGCCCAACTGCACAAATAATATTCAGTGTTTGTTGATTTGAAACCCCATACGGGTGTTGGGATGATATTTGGCGTACACTAATCCCAATTGTTTGGTGGTATGTCGATCGTTTGATTGACAGACTGTATGAGCGTTAATTATTTATACTTAATGCTTATGCAGTAGTGTGGTGCACTTTGGAGGGTGGTTGATTATTTATCGTTGCTATTATATACATGTGTTGTATGGAATCCATATAATTAACATTATATGGTAATTGATTGGGCCTCATTCCAATTGGGAAAATAAAGAATATTCATGTGTTGAATAGAGTAAAAAATATTCATGTGTTGAGTAAAATATTTTAAACAATAAAATCTTTATCTTTATCATAATTTTTTAAAATATATTAAATAATAAAAATAGTCATGTGTTGACGATACTCATGTGTTGAGAATATTCATGTGTTGAAAGAAATATAGATTCATGTGTTGAATAGAATAAATATTCATTTGTTGAATAGAATAACGAAGTTATTGAAATATATAAAGCCGTGTTGATTAGAGATGCGCCATTTTGACGTGAATGATATTTATATCGATTATATTCGTTTTTATAATAATTATAGAAAAGGAAATGATTTCAAAATATAACGTTTTGAAGATATTATCATTTGTATATCGATGATGTGGGATATTCAATTTTGATTCGAAATTGAATATGAAGTTGAAATCGCTTCGAAAACGAATTTAAAACGAATTATAAAATAAGTTTTAAAAGGAAATCGATGAAATATATATAATATATATTATATATAATGGCCTGAATAGAACACGCTGCGGTAGTTCGTGAATTTCGACCATTGACTTCGAATGGACAATACGAGAGATCCGACTGTCGGATTCTTCTGAAACCGGAACCATTGGGTTCGTATCGAAAAGAGCTTTCCAATGAATATTAGACATTTGAAATCTAATGGTTGGATTTGGAATTATATCCAAATCAAATTTGGAAAAGGTCGTTGTAAGTGCAGTTCGATGGCCGTTGATGAAAATCGACTGTACGGGCTTTGATAAAACTATTAAAAATAGTAATAATTTGTGTAAAATCATAAGAAATGATTTGGGAAAAATTGGGATGAAAAACTCCATATTTGAAAAGATAAAAATAGATTTTTATCGAAATTAACTAGTTTTGAACTAGAATTAAAATCAGTTTATTTTTGAAATAAATAAATTGAATTTGAAATGGTTTTGAAAATAACCAGAATTTCCAAATTATATAAAGTGGAAATGGATTTGAATCGAAATTTTCTTTGGAATATTTCGATGTTGGATTTCGTGATTATGCATATATTATTATGGGAATTTGAAAGATATATTTATATCGTTATTTCTAATACAATATTTGTTAGTCGTAGAATTTGATATTGAATATAAGCCGATATATTTTCTATTTAGAGCCTTGTATTTAATATAAAATTTGATTTGGGTTTGTCGTGAATGGTGTCTTCATAAACACTTTTCTTAAACCCAGTTGAGAAAAAGATTAAATCTTTCTATTTAGATTTAATGAAGTGTACAAATTAAATAATATTTAACTGGAATTGAATTTGAATTGATTTTGGGTTTATCGTGAACCGTGTTTTAGGTGACATTGGTTCTTTAACCCAGTTAAAAACAGGATATTGATTTTTTGAGAAGATTAAAACTAAGTGGAGTTTTAATGAATCTGTAATTAGATTGAAATGTGAATTGATAATTTAAATTATCAAAACTGAAAGGTGATCGAGGATGGAGTATCACCAGTTTTGCTCCAAAGCGATAGTTAAATCTTTAATTAGATTTGAACGTGAAATGATAATTAATATTTACCGATAACACCGTGGTGTTAGATATGGAGTATTACCAGTTTTGCTCCATGGGATGAATAGGTTGGGATTGGGAAATAAAATAAATAATTACTTTGGTGTGGTTCGCTAATCCCGACTAGTTTGGAAAACCATAATATGGTTTGAAATGATATCCAAAGGAAGATTAAAGAATAAATTTGAAAGAATTTATCTTTGATAAAATTAATGGGAACCTTTCCCTAAGAATGTGAAATTTTGAATAAAAGAATATTCTGAATTGGAATGAGGCGTATGTTGTGTTTGTGTAACACGTGTTTATTATATACACAGGTTATTCGAAAAGGCCGGGTTTATACCCATTCTGAATAACCGATTCGACGATAAGTCGAAGATGAAGACGGTGGTTGAAGGACGAAAGTCTTCGCATTGTTTGGGTGATTACTGATGATCTTGATTGGGTTGTACACCCAAGAGGAGGGAAACAGTTGGTGATCGTCCAGACATACTTGGAGATCGATGGATACGCGAGGAAAGTGCCTCCGGTTTCGTTCAGACCCAGAACGAACTTGTAAATGGACTGTGTGTCTGGCATTGGATTTTATTCTGTGTTGATTGATCTCTATTAGATATACATCTGTTTGGCGACGGAGAATTTATTCTCTTGCTTAACGCCCTTCTCTAAGACGTACGAGCTCAGAGGTTGTATATCGATGGACATCAGTCGCATGGTGTGAATTGCCTATGTGGCACGCCTAAGTGGCAAATGATCAAGGCTTCTGTTGAAAAGAAAAGTCTTGTGGTTGATGATCAAAGAACGGCCCGTGTGGCATAGCTTTGTGTATAGCATGAATTCGCGAGCCTCACACCTCGGTATGAGTCAAAAACGGGATACGGACTATTGGGAGAACACGACGTTTCTTTCTAGCTATGGGTGATGTAAGTGACCTACCAGCCCTGACATTTATATACTTTTTACCTGTGTGGTCGTTGGAATGCGAGGCGCCTCGAATATATGGTCGATAACTGGCACTATGTGAGCCGACGTACATACCATTATATAGGTCCGATAGGACCAGGAAACGTGTGTTCAGGAATTGCCAATCCTCAAAAGTAAGAGAGGACCGGCGCAACCGATTCCAAGGATTGCTATGTGTGGTCCTGAGACATTTGCTAGAGTGTCTCGAACGGAGAGGAGCTTGCCCATTGCCTCGACTCATGATGGAATCCAATTTCCAATACGTTATATTTCAATTTTATTTGTAGAGCCTAGTATTGGCGACATAGTGGTATGGGACACTTATGTCGTCTATGATTGATACTTATGATTGAAATTGTTTTGAAACTATACACTTATAGTAATAACAAAATAATATGTTTTTAAACGTATCAAGCATTCTTTGGCTATTATAAGGTAAAACCCTATCCTCTGGCTTGTGTTGCATTGTGTGATGGGACCTGGGTCTTATAATAGCTTCGTTTTTCTTTGTTTAGCATTGCGCTGTTTGTTTTATGCACTGGTATTCTTGGGAGGAAACCCGTTCCGTGTTATATGGCGTGGTCCCTTGATTTTCCTAACTTAAAAAATAAAGATTAATAACTGTTTTAGTTATCACACCAGTCACATGACTGACCTGGAGTTTATTGTTTTAACCTAAACTCTGGGCCCCTATTTTCCACGGGCAGCAAGTAGTTTTGGTTTTGCAGATTTATATTCACAGGATCCTGGTTTACAGGTGGAACGATACTCGGAAAGCTCTGTATCCGTGTATTACTTTCAGTTGTATGTTGTATTATTTTTCCGTTGCTATGTATTTAATTGTAATTTAAATCTCTGTTATTTGTTAGATGTGTAATATTTTTTCATACTTTGTGTATTCTTGTATTCTGATGGAATTGTTGTAATAAACAATGAAATGTTCTTCTATTTGCGTTCTGATTCGTCTTGTCCTCAAAGTAATTCGTTCTTTCTCTTCTCTTCAAAGATCGGGGAAGTTCGGGTCGCTTCATTTGGTATCGGAGCTTTGGTTTACAGAGCTCGAGAACAAGACACATTAGAACCAAACGAAAGAATTCATCAGAGATTGGACTAGTAATATCCAATGAGAATTACTCGTTAGAGATATGATCAGTAGTATCCTAGAACGAGTGTGAAGAGTACATTTTTCAAATGAAAACTAGTATTGTTTTGAAAATTTAAGTCGTTTTATATGTATTTGAATATTTTATTTGTATTGAATTTGGACAATCGAGTATATAAAGATTTTTCATATACGCGTCATGAACGTATATTCGAGGTTTTAATATACTGGATAGATATAGAATCACACTCTAGTTGCCCGGGGATGATTCTGATAATGCTGCAGCGTTATCAGTATTTATTTTCGAGTATCGAAAGTGAGATGTCTGTATATTTCCATTAGACTGGTGTGAGAACCAAAACTAGATAGGTTTATTGTTGTGATTTGACATCAAAAACATGATTTTCTATATATATATCAAATTATGAATTTGAAACATTAATTCAATAATTGATTGATGATTGTGTTGTATGATTATTCCTTTAAACCATTATGCGAATGAACGGTGAATTTAGGCCAAATGGAACCAAATATTGAAATGTATTGAAAATTATTTGCAAATGCATACATGTACATATATATGTGTGAACAGGTCATTGCAAGGAGGCTAGAGAAGAGGAATAAAATTGTTTGCCCGACAAATAGGTACATGTTTATTGTATTTCTTGGGTTTGGATGATTTTATGAGCCGATTGGCAAGCCGCTTTGCTGTTTCTTTTTCTTTTTGGAACGGTGAGGGCCACGGGAGAATATCCCGAAGTCCCCTGTGCAGGGGAGGTTATGGCGAAATTTTTCGAAAATTTAGGGTGTTAGCCAAATTTTTAATTTTTTTGAAAAGTTCTTAGAAACTGAAAAGTTGAAGAACTTAAGCCGTAAAGAAAATAATGGAAGTTGAGTTGATTGGTTAAACAACTTTCAGCTTCGTTCCTTTTCGGGGACGAAAAGTTTTAAGTGGGGGAGAATGTAACAACCCGGAAAATCCGAGCCAATTTAAAAATTTTATTTTGGCAATTTTAATGAATTTTGGATATTTAAAATGAATTATTTTAAATAATAATGACGAGAAATTTATTTTGAATAGGATTAGAACGTATATATTTATATAGATCATCGCTAGAATATAAATATTTTATTTTTAATTATAAAAGGAATTGAAAATGGCGCGGTAGTTCGATAATTCGATTTCTAATTTCAAATGAATGTGTAGGATTCAAAATAAACCGGATTTTAGCGAAACCAAAAATATTAGAATATATTTGAGAATATCTTTCCAACGAATCTGAAAAATCAAAATTTCATAGTGGGGATAAAAAGTTATGCCCAGTTGAAAATTCAGAATAGTCGCTATGGAATTCTAGTCCTTAAAAATGGAAATTTTGCAAACGACCTCGGTTTTCGACGAAACCACTTTTGTTGGATCCGTGATGTCAAATTATTGCTAGGTTTCAAAATTCGTAATTTTCTGAATCAATATGTGAGCGTGGCAAAGGAAAACGCGTTTGACCAGTTCTAGTTGATTTTAATCGACTGGAAAATGGCCATTTTTCAAACGGTCTTAGAATTCGACGAAATTAGTTTTGTTAGGACCATATCGTCAATACGAAGCTAGAAAATATTTTTTGGGAATTTTTAGGGTCTGTGTGTGGCCCCAATAAATTGAAATGCGCGTTTAAATTCAATATATATATTTATATTTTGATTTTGGCGAAAACTGATCGAAACAGTCGAGTCAGCCTGCGATACCTATCCCATTGTGTTCGGAATGGGAGTAATTAGCTATGGACGACAATCGGTGGGTTCGATTTTGAATTAGAAATAAAAGGGTGCTTTATATAAAAAATAAATAATAAATTAATTAAATAAAATATTCCCCCCTCTTCTCTTCTCCTTAGTCAACGCGAGCCCCCCACCCCTTTTTCTTTATTCGAGATACAGAAAAAAAAGCGAAAGAAGAACGGGGAGGAGTCGCGCCCCCTTCACCCCCAAGCAGCGCGCCGCCGCCAGGGCAAGGGCCCCCCTTCCTCCTTCTCCTCTTCCTCCATCTCCTCCTCTTCCTCCTCCCCCACTTCTAAATCGCCACAGCCCTCCCCCCCACACGAAACCACCCATCGCCAGCGCCTCACCCCTCTGACACCCACGACCTCCTCCTACCGTGCCTTTCTCCTCCTTCCTTCTTCGATGCAGAAGCCCAAATCCCCCCTGAAGTCAGTCGCCGAAGACTCCACAGCTCCAGCGCCGTACCCCGCGCCAACCCCCTCACCTAACGCCGCCACTACGCAGCTCCGACACCTCCTAAGCCTTCACCAACCACCGAAAACTGAAAAACAGTGAGTTTCACTTATTTATATACATTAATTTGATTTTTAGTTTTATCATATATAGCATGTTTAAAAAGATCTGATTTTTAATGAGGAAAAAGGTTTGATTTTAATAAGAAAAATTTATTTTTATTTTCAGTTTTATTTATATAAATCAATTAGTTATAAAAAATGGATTTTTAATAGGTAGAAAGATTTGATGTTTATATAAAAGAAAGATCTTATTTTTGTTAAAGGAAAGATATGGTTTTTAATCAAGGAATATTAAAAATATAATTTTTATATGATGGGAAGATTAAAAATATAATTTTTATATGATGGGAAGATTAAAAATATAATTTTTATATTATAGAGAAAATAAAAAGATGATTTTTATATTATAAAGATAATAAAAATATGATTTTTTATTATAAGTAGAGATTAAAGATATGATTTTTATGAGATAGAGAATATAAAAATACGATTTTTATATTATATAGATGGTAAAGATTTGATCTTTATTATATGAGAACCGTTATAAAAATAGAATTTTTATCTATACAGTAGCGGTATAAAAATAGAAATTTTATCCATATAGCGTAGTTATAAAAATATGAATTTTATATAATAGAGAATATAAAACTGTGATTTTTATATATGTAGTGAACACGGACAATGAAATTGACAAAAGGCGAGCACGATCAAGATTTTCTACATATGAAGAGTCGTGGTGAATTGGTTTAGCTAGTCGGTGAGAACTTCTCACTTTAAATCTTGTTTTCTAGTTAAAATATATACTAGGATGCAGACGGTGCTTAGCTGCACCCGACACCCGTCGTCCACAGACCATGGACGACTTGTATGCTTGTTTGATGTGTTGTGAAATTTGTTTGTGATGTTGATGTGAAATTGATAATAAAACATTCATGTGTTGAAATAAATTAATCATCGTTAAAAATATATTTTTTAACGAGAGTGTGATTAAATAAATATTCATTTACAAACCGGACGGTTTGTTTATGTACACCTATTTGAAGGACATTGATTGGGACGATAAATTTTACACATCGCCCAACTGCACAAATAATATTCAGTGTTTGTTGATTTGAAACCCCACACGGGTGTTGGGATGATATTTGGCGTACACTAATCCCAATTGTTTAGTGGTATGTCGGTCGTTTGATTGACAGACTGTATGAGCGTTAATTATTTATATTTAATGCTTATGCAGTAGTGTGGTGCACTTTGGAAAATGGTTGATTATTTATCGTTGCTATTATATACATGTGTTGTATGGAATCCATATAATTAACATTATATGGTAATTGATTGGGCCTCATTCCAATTGGGAAAATAAAGAATATTCATGTGTTGAATAGAGTAAAAAATATTCATGTGTTGAGTAAAATATTTTAAACAATAAAATCTTTATCTTTATCATAATTTTATAAAATATATTAAATACTAAAAATAGACATGTGTTGACGATACTCATGTGTTGAGAATATTCATTTGTTGAAAGAAATATAGATTCATGTGTTGAATAGAATAAATATTCATTTGCTGAATAGAATAACGAAGCTATTGAAATATATAAAGCCATGTTGATTAGAGATGCGCCATTTTGATGTGAACGATATTTATATCGATTATATTCGTTTTTATAATAATTATAGAAAAGGAAGTGATTTCAAAATATAACGTTTTGAAGATATTATCATTTGTATATCGATGATGTGGAATATTCAATTTTGATTCGAAATTGAATATGAAGTTGAAACTGTTTCGAAAACGAATTATAAAATACGTTTTAAAAGGAAATCAATGAAATATATATATTATATATATTATATATATAATGGCCTGAATAGAAAGCGCCGTGCTGCGGCAGTTCGTGAATTTCGACCATTGACTTCGAACGGACATTACGGGAGATCCGACCGTCGGATTCTCCTGAAACTGGAACCGTTGGGTTCGTATCGAAAAGATCTTTCCAATGAATATTAGAAATTTGAAATATAACGGATGTATTTGGAATTATGTCCAAATCAAATTTGGAAAAGGTCGCTGTAAGTGCAGTTCGATGGCCGTTAATGGAAATCGACTGTACTGGCTTTGATAAAATTATTAAAAATAGTAATAATTTGTGTAAAATCATAAGAAATGATTTGGGAAAAATTGGGATGAAAAACTCCATATTTGAAAAGATAAAAATAGATTTTTATCGAAATGAACTAGTTTTGAACTAGAATTAAAATCAATTTATTTTTGAAATAAATAAATTGATTTTGAAATGGTTTTGAAAATAACCAGAATTTCCAATATATAAAGTGGAAATGGATTTGAATCGAAATTGTCTTTGGAATATTTCGATGTTGGATTTCGTGATTATGCAAATATTGTTATGGGAATTTGAAAGATATATTTATATCGTTATTTCCAATACGATATTTGTTGGTCGTAGAATTTGATATTGAATATAAGCCGATATATTTTCTATTCAGAGCCTTGTATTTAATATCAAATGTGATTTGGGTTTGTCGTGAATGATGTCTTCATTAACACTTTTCTTGAACCCAGTTGAGAAAAAGATTAAATCTTTCTATTTAGATTTAATGAACTGTACCAATTAAATAATATTTAATTGAAATTGAATTGATTTTTGGGTTTATCTTGAACCGTGTTTTAGGTGACAATGGTTGTAACAACCCGTATTTTTGAATAACATGTTATAACATAAATGGAGGCAGAATTAAACTATAAAATCTGAATCAACGGAAACGGGATGTGCCATTGCGTTCTTCTCAGAAAAATACGCGAAATAGAGTTCGAGTTTTCGAAAATCGGAGTCCGTATGACCAAGATATGGCCCCGCGAAGTTTCACGAAAAATTCACAAATTAAAGTATACTTAATTAAGTGAAATGGGTTGCGCAGAGAAATATATATATATATTGATATATATATATAATTGAAAATTAAATAAATAAATATACAAAAATGTTCAAAACAGCGAATTGGGAGAGGGGAATAACCGAACCGGCCGATTTTTGAGGTCGACCCGAGCTCGCTGGGTCGACTAGGGGTTAATTCAGGGTGTTTGGCTGTCAACCCGTGGGCCGATTCGCTCAAATGCAGATTTTGCATTTGAATGGTTCTCATGGTTCAGCTTTAATCTAAAGGCCCTAGATGGTTCCTGCACTTGACTTCTTCCCCAAGACATGCTTTGATGGCTTGGATTGAATCTAGGGTTAATCCTATGGCTAATATTACCCTAATCTTTTATAAAAAGAACCTAACACCTAGCCTAAATCATCATTATTCATTCCTACAACTAAACTATGTCAAAATTATTCCTCTCATGGTCTCCACTCTCATGCTAAAATTCCTAAGTTTATTTCTAAGTGAGATTTTGAGTGCATACAAGTATTTTCAAGCTTGTATGAGTGTTCTTAGTTTGCATTCAAGTCAAGTTGCAACATTTCTATTACAAAGCAAGGGTTTTTATTGATTTGGTTCAAGGGTTTTCATTTGGAGCTTGCATATTTGGGTTTTTGGTGCTTGCATAAGGGCTTCGTCTCAATCTTTATAATAAATAATTATTTGTGTCTTCATAGCATTGTAAGCCCTTTTCTACTTTCTTTTTATTGAACTCTAAAGTAAATGAATGATGCAAGTTTGGTAGATCATTATATGCAAATTTGGTTGATCATTATATGCAAGTTTGGTTGATCATTATGCAAGTTATGTATGATACATGTTGCCATGTTATGCAAGTTTGGGTTAATCATTATGTATGACACATGTTAACATGTTATGCAAGTTTGGGTTGATCATGTTATCATGTTATGTGAGTTAAACTTGAGTTTAAGACCTTAAAGCTTCAAGCTTTATGTTAAAGGTTGCATTTTGGCAACATGAAAGTTATCATATCCCTTATGATAACTTGCATATGAGGCCAAATGCGAACTTCTAGCAACTTCTACATGTTATTTATCACCATGTATCACTCATATGCTAAGTTTGGTTTTATGCATGCTTTTGAAGCCTAATAATGCAATATGCAAGTATATGAACATATGTACATCTCATATGCCACCATGTTAAACTTGTGGCTTCAACACCTTTTTGCCATGATTCTGCCAAGTTCCCTATTTTATCCTTTATGCGTTGTTGCGATTATGTAAACGATGGGATTACGTTGGGGTTGGGTAACATAATGACATGAACATGGTTTTTATAACATAACGTGATATGTTAACTTGTAATTATGTTTTGGAAACATAATGGACATGACACTTAGAAAATATGAGTGTGGCCAACTCGAGGTTGGGTTGAGTTTGTAGCATAAATCTACCCGGACCCGCCCGGCTTAACTAGTGGCTACAAACAATAGGACCCAATGTGAGAAGTTGGTCATGTTGTGCTCGAACCCGAGGTTAGACCTAGTGGTGGTGTAAAGCTACCCGGATCCGCCCGGCTTAACTAGTAACCACAACAAAGTCTAATGTGAGAGGTTGAAGCGCATTAAGTTAATTAATGCCTCCTGATTAGGGTTAAGTCATGGTCCACTTAATACTTAACCAATTTGGGCTTGATGGATTAATCGAGGTTAAGTCAGGAGCCTTGGGTACTCTTAACCGATTTAATCCACGTTTGGATCGGGTTAACCACATTTAACCCGTTAAGAAACCCTAGTTGCGTGGTCCTTTTCAGCAGTAACCTTCTAGATAGTATCATAAGACCCTAGGACTAGGCTAGGGTGGGGCACGATTACTGGGCTGATTGTAAGAGACCAAAAGAGATGGCTGAATGATGCCCTGGTTGTTCAGGAAGACCATGGTCGTGCACATCAAGTCCGGAGTTGAACACGGGCACCGGTAGGTTTGGACTGTGCATCATGGTATGGTGTCAGAGGGTTACACCATAGGGCCTGATACACCCTAGGGTGGACCCTGCACAGTCAACTACATTACATGATTAGGCCGTATGACACCGACACTTGACGAGTTAGGCTTACAGGGAGCCAATCGACTAGACCGTGTAGTTGGACATTAATTTAGGTCACCTCATGATGATGGGCCAAGCTTGGGCCAAGGGATCAATTCTTGTTTTTACTTGACATGTTAGAATGCTAGTACACCCGTGGTGCAAAACTTAACCTTAATTATGTGATGACACCTTTATCTATCTTGTTAGTTAATCATCATGCCAGTATGTTGTTATCCTTATGTTCATCTCAGCTTCTCATGCCAGTTAACTTTACTAGTTCATAGACAGATAGTAGTAGGGCTTACCAGTCTTTTTGACTGACCTGTTTTCTTTCGCCTCTTTTCTTCCGTTCCCCCCCCTCAGGTTCTCAGGGTGGGAACATTGGAGCTTAGCTTGGATCTTTACAGCTTGCTTACTGGATTTGCTTATGTACGGTTTTGGACATTGAGCTAGCTATGGTTTATCACTTCACTTTGGGGATAGTACTTTATGTATTTCAGTTTTTAAGTTTATGCTAGACTTTGTTTGTTGGACAATAATGACTAAGTACTTTATTGTAACTTAACTATGGTTTTGGAAATGCAAGTTTTATCCGCTGCTTTACTACTCTGTTTTACTTATATGTTCTGTCTTGTGATATCTGCATGCATGTTTACCTTGTTTAAACGCCCCTCCAAAGCTAGTGTGCTTGCAAGAGTCACCCTGGCGGAGGTGGGGTGTTACATTTGGTATCAGAGCATAAGGTTAACAAGATTCGAGCAAAAGGTTTTTAAAACTTACCTTTTGAAAAAATATTTTCAAAACCAATTAAGTATTTTCCAAGAAAAGTCCAGTTATTTTAAAAAAAGGCTATTCCCCAAAAGCCATAGCACTATCCTTCGTTCCTTCGTTCTGAATCTATCTATCTTTTTCTTCGTTTCAGTATGGCCGATCGCTTTAACATCCCGGAAGACGTACAAGTACCCGTCTGGTTCCGGAGATTTATGGAGGCAAGGGCGAATGAAGCCGGCCCCGCAAACATTCCTCCTCCTTCCCCCGTCGCTAACATCTCTCCTCCTCCCGTAGCTGAGGTTCCTCCTCCCCCTCAGCATACACAAGTGAATTTCGCGGAGCTTTGCAAATACTTTAAGGCGATGGGTTGTAAGGATTTTGACGGAACGGAGACTTCTGTGGAGGCAAGAAACTGGTTAAAGGAAACTGAAGACCTCTTTGATATCTTGGATGTGGAAGATCGTAGGAAAGTTCAGTTGGTGGTATGGCTATTGAAAGGGGAAGCCGCTTATTGGTGGGTAGTCACCACCACTACTAGACCCATTGAGACTTGGGATGACTTTAGGAGAAGGTTTGGACTAAAGTTCCTATCATCGACAGAAGAGAATCTTCAGATGGAGAAGTTCCTATCTCTAAAGCAAGGGGACATGACAGTTAGGGAATACGTGGATATGTTTAATCAACTTGCTCAGTTCGGTCTAGAATTGGTAAACACAACTCGGAAGAAGGCCCTACACTTTGCTCTAGGATTGAATGAGCCATTGCGCGGTTTGGCCATGTCTCATATACCCCTGGGGGCAACTTTCGAGAGTTTGGTGAATATGGCCCTGCTTCAAGAGGGAGATAAGAGTGGCAAGAAGGAGGTCAAGGCAAATGAGTCTCAAGGCGAGAAGGTAGATTCCGGAAAAGGAGGCAAGAACAACAATAGCAAGAACAACAAATCAAGAGAAAGGAGGAAGTGCAACTTCTGTGGGATTACTGGGCACATAGCCAAAGACTGTAGGAAGAAGAAGAGGAAGTTGGGCGAATGCTTTCACTGTGGAGAGCCTGGACATCTTAGCAAGGATTGCCCCAAGAAGCAAGGACAAGGGCAAGGACAAACTCTGCAAGTAAGACCCTCTGGAGGGCAATTGCAGGCTCTCCTCACTCTTCCAGCTTTTGATCGAGGTAGAGTTTTTATAGAAATTCATGTTTACATTTCAGATTTTCCTGTTCGCACCTTATTTGATTTTGGCACATCGCATAGTTTTATCTCTTCTGGTATTGTTGAAAGTTTGCACCTAAGTACTAGCTTAGTTGAGGATCCCGTTTGTGTTTCAAATCCAATTGGGGGTTCCGCCCATCTACCTGTGGTTTGTATGGATTTGAAAATCTCTATCTTGAGCACAGAATTCATGTGTAATGTTTAGGTTCTCGGGTTTATGGGATACGGGTTGATTTTGGAGGTGGATTGGTTGTCCAGTTATGGAGCCATTCTTGACTGTGAGCATAGGGTAGTGAGGCTCATGACTCGCCTCGGTAATACCCTAGAAATTTCTTGTAACCCTAGAGGTCCCGTCATGTTATGTTATCTTGAATCTCTCGACTCGTCCATCGATGATCTGAAATCTGTAAGGGTGGCCCGAGACTATCCTGATGTCTTTGAAGAAGTTAAGGGGTTACCCCCTAAATGAGAGATAGATTTCCGCATTTATCTAGTCGATAATGCCAAGCCAGTATCATTGCCCGTTAGGCACATGGCCCCTCGAGAAAGAAGGGAGCTCGGTAAGCAAATCAAGGAATTACTTGAGAAGAATTTTATTAGGCGAAGCATTTCTGAATGGGGTGCTCCGGTGGTATTCGCCACTAAGGCGGATGGTTCGCTTCGTCTATGTGTTGATTATCGAGAGTTGAACAAGCTGACAAAGAAGAATAGGCATCCGTTACCGAGAATTGATGATCTCTTTGACCAGTTGGTAGGTGCTTCTGTTTTCTCTCAGCTCGATCTAGCCACCGGATTCCATCAGCTTAGAGTGGCTGAGGATAGTATTGATAAGACTGCGTTTAGGACTCCAGATGGATTCTTTGAATGGCTTGTCATGCCATTCGGTTTGACTAATGCACTCGCCTACTTCGTAGATTTGATGAGTAGGGTGTTCAGAAAGTTCCTTAACAAGTTCGTGGTTGTCTTCGTGGATGATATTCTGATCTTCTCAAAGGATGAGGAAGAGCATGCTAGGCATCTCAAGGAAGTGATGGATACGCTTAGAGCGCATCAGTTGAAAGCCAAGTTCTCCAAATGTCATTTCTGGAGAAGGAAAGTTCGGTTTCTTGGACATATAGTTTCTAAGCAAGGCATAGCGGTGGATCCCGCGAAAGTGGTTGTGGTTCAAGATTGGAAGACTCCTAGGAATGCAACCGAAGAAAGAAGCTTTCTCGGTTTGGCGGGCTACTATAGGAAGTTCATCAGGGACTTCGCTAAGATTTCGGCCCCCCTTACTAAGTTGACGAAGAAGAACTTAGTCTTTGCATGGGACTTGGAGTGTGAGCTTGCTTTTCAAAGGCTCAAGAGAGCCCTTACATCAGCTCCAGTTTGGCAACGTGGATTGGCACTGTTTTCAAGAGATAGTTTTCTGCGTGGGATACCGTATAATATGTAAACGAGATCCAAGATTCACTAACGAATCTTGGAAAGCTTGCACGAAACCATGAGCACGCAGTTATGGTTAAGCCAAGTATTTTAGGCAAAGAATAAGTGGAAGTGGAACAAGAGGCAATGGTGAAATGAGTTATAACTCATATTTTGGGAACAAGAATTAAGAACTACGGAATTGCGAAGTTAAAAGACGGTCAGGGCACGATGGGATTAAGCACAAGAAAATGCGGCTTAGAAGATCGAAGACTAGATACGTGCATTTAATCTCTTTCTAAGAGTATATCCTTGATCCCTATTGTTCCGTAGAGCTTACTCGCATGCTATCTTTTAAGTATATCCTCTCGGACCTATCCTCAATCTTAGATCTGTTGCAAACCCCCTAAGGAGTATGACTAGCCTATTTGTGATATATGGTTGGGGTGAAGAAGTTCGTCACCAAACTATTTGGGCTTTATGGGATATGGGTAATAATTAATAGACTTACGAAGAGAACCCATTTTTCCGGTGAAGAGCAAGAGGACCGTATCATGGCTAGCATCTGTTTATCTTTGAGAGATAGTATGGTTGCATGGAGTTTCTTCTAGCATAGTTAGCGATCGTGACCCAATTTTCACTAGCCAGTTCTGGAATAGTTTGCAAGAAGCGATGGGTACGCGATTGAATTTGAGTACAGCCTATCACCCCCAGACAGATGGCCAAACCAAAAGGGTGAATAGAGTGCTAGAAGATCTTTTGAGGCTCTGTGTTCTTGACTTTGGTAGTACTTGGGAAGACCACCTTCCCCTTGTAGAGTTCGCTTATAATAATAGCTATCAAGCCAGCATAGGGATGGCACCATTTGAAGCTTTGTATGGGAGGCCGTGTAGGTCACCAACTTGTTGGTGGGAGATTACAGATAGACTTATACTTGGGCCCGATATGATACGGGACACATCCGAGAAAGTTGAATTAGTGAGAAGAAAGATGAAAGCGGCCCAAGACAGACAGAAATCCTATGCTGACAGACGAAGGGCAGATTTGGAAATCGAAGTGGGTGACATGGTTTTCATAAAGGTTTCTCCTTTACATAATGTGGTTCGTTTTGGAGCAGTGGGGAAGCTGGCACCAAGGTTCGTAGGACCTTTCCCTATCACAGAGAGAATTGGAAAGATGGCCTATAAGGTGGAATTGCCCGAAAAGCTAGCCGGAGTGCATAATGTCTTTCATGTCTCACATCTCCGAAAGTGCCTTCATGAGTCCGCTGAGGTGGTTGAACCAAGCATTCTTGAAGATATTGAGGTAGAGAAAGAAGCAACCTTGAGAAAAGCTCCGATTCGTATCTTGGGAATAGAGATCAAGAAACTGAGTAATCGAGAAGTCAAATTGGTGAAAGTTCAGTGGGGTGAAGCTGACGAAGATGCAACTTGGGAAACCGAGGAGAAGATGCGTGGGCTTTATCCATTTCCTTTTGAGGGTACATTCTCGATCTCTTTTCCTAATTAGCATATCTTTCTTTTTGCTATCCGTGTTTATCCTGTTTGTCTAATTATCTCGTTAATCATGTTATGAGGACCTTAGGTAGAAACCCTTTGGATGAAACATGTATTTGAAACATGTTATGCTTGATGGTTGCAAGTGTTTGCACGTGGATACTCGTGGATGCATGATACACATTAGGCACTAAGATCGGCTCACACACTTTCATACCGCATATGCATGAGTGTTTATGCTTATTCATGGATGAAACTTGTTATGCTATCACGTGGATGTTGCAAATGGATGAATTTTATGTGCACTCATGTAGAGACTATGAGTTATGTTAGGAATTTGCATACATATGGACTCATTTCACTAACATGCTTTGCATTAAGGAGGTTTACTGAATCAGTAACCGCCTGATTTTTGCATTAGATAAGTACATGTACACACACCTTTGCATATGATCATACAGCATTTAGAATCCTTTAAGGACAATGACTGCACGTGGATGATGTTTTGAGTAGATGGGTGATGGATGGTAGGATACGTTCTTCCTAACTTGGAGATTTCGGGGACGAAATCCTTTAAGGAGGGGAGAATGTAACAACCCGTATTTTTGAATAACATGTTATAACATAAATGGGGGCAGAATTAAACTGTAAAATCTAAATCAAGGGAAACGGGCTGTGCCAATGCATTCTTCTCGGAAAAATACGAGAAATAGAGTCCGAGTTTTCGAAAATCGGAGTCCGTATGACCAAGATATGGCCTCGCGAAGTTTCACGAAAAATTCACAAATTAAAGTATACTTAATTAAGTGAAATGGGTTGCGCAGAGAAATATAAATATATATTGATATATATATATATATATAATTGAAAATTAAATAAATAAATATGCAAAAATGATCAAAACAACGAATTGGGAGAGGGGAATAACTGAACCGGCCAATTTTTGAGGTCGACCCAAGCCCGCTGGGTCGACTAGGGGTTAATCCAGGGTGTTTGGCTGTCAACCCGTGGGCCGATTCGCTCAAATGCAGATTTTGCATTTGAATGGTTCTTATGGTTCAGCTTTAATCTAAAGGCCCTATATGGTTCCTACACTTGACTTCTTCCCCAAGACATGCTTTGATGGCTTGGATTGAATCTAGGGTTAATCCTATGGCTAATATTACCCTAATCTTCTATAAAAAGGACCTAACACCTAGCCTAAATCATCATTATTCATTCCTACAACTAAACTATGTCAAAATTATTCCTCTCGTGGCCTCCACTCTCATGCTAAAATTCCTAAGTTTAATTCTAAGTGAGATTTTGAGTGCATACAAGTATTTTCAAGCTTGTATGAGTGTTCTTAGTTTGCATTCAAGTCAAGTTGCAACATTTCTATTACAAAGCAAGGGTTTTTATTGATTTGGCTCAAGGGTTTTCATTTGGAGCTTGCATATTTGGGTTTTTGGTGCTTGCATAAGGGCTTCGTCTCAATCTTTATAATAAATAATTATTTGTGTCTTCATAGCATTGTAAGCCCTTTTCTACTTTCTTTTTATTGAACTCTAAAGTTAAATGAATGATGCAAGTTTGGTTGATCATTATATGCAAGTTATGTATGACAGATGTTGCCATGTTATGCAAGTTTGGGTTAATCATTATGTATGACACATGTTATCATGTTATGCAAGTTTGGGTTGATCATGTTATCATGTTATGCGAGTTAAACTTGAGTTTAAGACCTTAAAGCTTCAAGCTTTATGTTAAAGGTTGCATTTTGGCAACATGAAAGTTATCATATCCCTTATGATAACTTGCATGTGAGGCCAAATGCGAACTTCTAGCAACTTCTACATGTTATTTATCACCATGTATCACTCATATGCTAAGTTTGGTTTTATGCATGCTTTTGAAGCCTAATAATGCAATATGCAAGTATATGAACATATGTACATCTCATATGCCACCATGTTAAACTTGTGGCTTCAACACCTTTTTGTCATGATTATGCCAATTTCCCTATTTTATCCTTTATGCGTTGTTGCGATTATGTAAACGATGGGATTACGTTGGGGTTGGGTAACATAATGACATGAACATGGTTTTTATAACATAACGTGATATGTTAACTTGTAATTATGTTTTGGAAACATAATGGACATGACACTTAGAAAATATGAGTGTGGCCAACTCGAGGTTGGGTTGAGTTTGTAGCATAAATCTACCCGGACCCGCCCGGCTTAACTAGTGGCTACAAACAATAGGACCCAATGTGAGAAGTTGGTCATGTTGTGCTCGAGCCCGAGGTTAGACCTAGTTGTGGTGTAAAGCTACCCGGACCCGCCCGGCTTAACTAGTAACCACAACAAAGTCTAATGTGAGAGGTTGAAGCGCATTAAGTTAATTAATGCCTCCTGATTAGGGTTAAGTCATGGTCCACTTAATACTTAACCAATTTGGGCTTGATGGATTAATCGAGGTTAAGTCAGGACCCTTGGGTACTCTTAACCAATTTAATCCACGTTTGGATCGGGTTAACCACATTTAACCCATTAAGAAACCCTAGTTGCGTGGTCCATTTCAGCAGTAACCTTCTAGGTAGTATCATAAGACCCTAGGACTAGGCTTGGGTGGGGCACGATTACTGGGCTGATTGTAAGAGACCAAAAGAGACGGCTGAATGATGCCCCGGTTGTACAGGCGGACCATGGTCGTGCACATCAAGTCCGGAGTTGAACACGGCACCGGTAGGTTTGGACTATGCATCATGGTATGGTGTCAGAAGGTTACACCATAGGGCCTGATACACCCTAGGGTGGACCCTGCACAGTCAACTACATTACATGATTAGGCCGTATGACACCGACACTTGACGAGTTAGGCATATAGGGAGTCGATCGACTAGACCGTTAGTTGGACCTTAATTTAGGTCACCTCATGATGATGGGCCAAGCTTGGGCCAAGGGATCAATTCTTGTTTTTACTTGACATGTTAGAATGCTAGTACACCCGTGGTGCAAAACTTAACCTTAATTATGTGATGACACCTTTATCTATCTTGTTAGTTAATCATCATGCCAGTATGTTGTTATCCTTATGTTCATCTCAGCTTCTCATGCCAGTTAACTTTACTAGTTCATAGACAGATAATAGTAGGGCTTACCAGTCTTTTTGACTGACCTGTTTTCTTTCGCCTCTTTTCTTCCGTTTCCCCCACTCAGGTTCTCAGGGTGGGAACACTGGAGCTTAGCTTGGATCTTTACAGCTTGCTTACTGGATTTGCTCATGTACGGTTTTGGACATTGAGCTAGCTATGGTTTATCACTTCACTTTGGGGATAGTACTTTATGTATTTCAGTTTTTAAGTTTATGCTAGACTTTGTTTGTTGGAAAATAATGACTAAGTACTTTATTGTAACTTAACTATGGTTTCGGAAATGCAAGTTTTATCCGCTGCTTTACTACTCTGTTTTACTTATATGTTCTGTCTTGTGATATCTGCATGCATGTTTACCTTGTTTAAACGCCCCTCCAAAGCTAGTGTGCTTGCAAGAGTCACCCTGGCGGAGGTGGGGTGTTACAATGGTTCTCTAACCCAGTTAAAACAGGATATTGATTTTTTGAGAAGATTAAGACTAAGTGGAGTTTTAATGAATCTGTATTTAGATTGAAATGTGAATTGATAATTTAAATTGTCAAATCTAAAAGGTGATCGAGGATGGAGTATCACCAGTTTTGCTCCAAAGCGATAGTTAAATCTTTAATTAGATTTGAACGTGAAATGGTAATTAATATTTACCGATAACACCGTGGTGTTAGATATGGAGTATTACCTGTTTTTCTCCATGGAATGAATAGGTTAGGATTGGGAAATAAAATAAATAATTACTTCGGTGTGGTTCGCTAATCCCGACTAGTTTGGAAAACCATAATATGGTTTGAAATGATATCGAAAGGAAGATTAAAGAATAAATTTGGAAGAATTTATCTTTGATAAAATTAATGGGAACTTTTCCCTAAGAATGTGAAATTTTGAATAAAAGAATATTCTGAATTGGAATGAGGCGTATGTTGTGTTTTTGTAACACGTGTTTATTATATACGCGGGTTATTCGGAAAGGCCGGATTCATACCCATTCTGAATAATCGATTCGACGATAAGTCGAAGATGAAGACGGTGGTTGAAGGCCGGAAGTCTTCACATCGTTTGGGTGATTACTGATGATCTTGATTGGGCTGTACACCCAAAAGGTGGTAAACAGTTAGTGATCGTCCAGACTTACTTGGAGATCGATGGATATGCGAGGAAAGTGCCTCCGGTTTCGTTCAGACCCAGAACGAACTTGTAAATGGACTTTGTGTCTGACATTGGATTTTATTCTGTGTTAATTGATCTCTATTAAATATACATCTGTTCGGCAGCGGAGAATTTATTCTCTTGCTTAACGCCCTTCTCTGAGACGTACGAGCTCAGAGGTTGTATATCGATGGACATCAGTCGCATGGAGTGAATTGCCTGTGTGGCACGCCTAAGTGGAAAATGATCAAGGCTTCTGTTGAAAAGTAAAGTCTTGTGGTTGATGATCAAAGCACAGCCTATGTGGCATAGCTTTGTGTATAGCATGAATTAGTGAGCCTCACAACTCGGTATGAGTCAAAAACGGGATAAGGACCGTTGGGAGAACACGACGTTTCTTTCTAGCTATGGTTGATGTCAGTGACCTACCAGCCCTGACATTTATATAATTTTTACCAGTGTGGTTGTTGGAATGCGAGGCACCTCGAATATATGGTCGATAACTGGCATTATGTGCGCCGACGTACAGACCATTATATAGGTCCGATAGGACCGGGAAACGTGTGTTAAGGAATTTCCAATCCTCAAAAGTAAGAGAGGACCGGCCCAACCGATTCCAAGGATCGTTGTGTGTGGTCCTGAGACATTTGCTAGAGTGTCTCGAACGGAGAGGAGCTTGCCCCTTGCCTCGACTCTTGATGGAATCCAATTTCCAATACGTGATATTTTGGTTTTATTTGTAGAGCCTAGTATTGGCGACATATTGGTATGGGACACTTATGCCTTCTATGATTGATACTTATGATTGAAATTGTTTTGAAACTATACACTTTTAGTAATATCAAAATAATCTGTTTTTAAATGTATCAAGCATTCTTTGGCTATTATAAGGTAAAACCCTATCCTCCGGCTTGTATTGCATTGTGTGATCGGGCCTGGGTCTTATAATAGCTTCATTTTTCTTTATTTAGCATTGCGCTGTTTGTTTTATGCACTGGTATTCTTGGGAGGAAACCCGTTCCGTGTTATACGGCGTGGTCCCTTGATTTACCTAACTTTAAAAATAAAGATTAATAAATGTTTTAGTTCTCACACCAGTCACATGACTGACCTGGAGTTCATTGTTTTAACCTAAACTCTGGGTGCCCCTATTTTCCACGGGCAGCTAGTAGTTTTGGTTTCGTAGATTTATATTCACAGGATCCTGGTTTACAGCTGGAATGATACTCGGAAAGCTCTGTATCCGTGTATTACTTTCAGTTGTGTGTTGTATTATTTTTCCGCTGCTATGTATTTAAATCTAATTTAAATCTCTGTTATTTGTCAGATGTGTAATATTTATTCATACTCTGTATATTCTTGTATTCTGATGGAATTGTTGTAATAAACAATGAAATGTTCTTCTGTTTGCATTCTGATTCGTCTTGTCCTCAAAGTAATTTGTTCTTTCTCTTCTCTTCGGAGATCGGGGAAGTTCGGGCCGCTTCATCTTGACTGTAGATACGTGTGCTGGTCCCACCATGGGGTGTATTAGTCCCTCTGGTGGCAACCCGACACGATTCAAGATGCACAGTGTATACCACTGATGCCCGGTAATCATGCCCCACCCTGCCTAGTTTCAAGGTACCATGATACATCTATGTGGGTTACTGCTGAAATGGGTCCCTGTTACTAGGGTTTTCTAATCAACATGTTTATTTGGTTAAGTGTCCAAGTTTACCTAACCCCACCCATCTGTTTAGTTAACATGTTGAATTGGTTAAGTGTTTCCTTAATAGACTTAACCCTACCAATCCTGACTTAGCTTTAATTTATTCATTAAAGCACCAACCACTCACATTAGAAAGGTCTTGTTGTGGTCACTGGATATGCCGGTCGGTTCCGGGGAGATTTACACCACGACTCAGTCTAACCTCGGGTTCTTTTTGGGATTGATGCACTAACCACCCACATTAGACAGGTCTTGTTGTGGTCACTGGATATGCCGGTCGGTTCTGGGCAGATTTACACCACAACTCAGTCTAACCTCGGGTTAGGCATATTCATCTTTTTTAAATTCGCATATTTTCTATATATATGTCCAATTTCCTTATGTAAATTAATTTTTATTTAATCATGCCATAATTTTCCTTTGATTATTCTCACAATAAATGGTATATCAAATATACCATTTTATGAACAAATCTATGCCATGAATTTTCATATTATCCCATTGCTACCCCCGTGGAACGTATGAATTACATAAAATATTGGGCTAGTAAATTAGCCCCAACCCATAAACAAAAAGGGGTAACAAACAAGGGACATGAAACAACATAAAGTAGCATGCATTTAACTTATCATGTGAAACTTGGCATAGAAGTATCATTAACTTAATCAAACGGGTAAAGGTGAACTTGTGACTAAGTTGGGTCTAATTGTCATGTGAACTTGCTAAAGGTCTAGCATGAAAGGTTTAACATATAATCACAGTTTTACACCACAACCTTGCATATTAACTTATGTATGCCAAAACATAAGAAAGCTACTATAAACATATTTAAACCACAACTTAGTATATTAACTTATGTGTGTTAAACATAAGAGAACTATTACAAACATATTCGAATCATAACTTAGCATGATGACTTATGTGTGTTAAACATAAGAGGGCTGTTATAAACATATTCGAATTACAACTTAGCATGATAATTTATGTGTGTTAAACATAAGAAAGTCACAAATCAAATCTTGCAACATAAATAGATTCGACTTAACATGGATCTAAATATACATGAGTGTTGATCTAACATATAAGCATGTGTTTTAGATCATAAACTTGCAAGCAACCACCAAATTATAACATGACATGTTCCACCATTTAGTTGGCATAATAAATCCAATACCCAAACATAATAGATTCCAATAACATACAATAGGGTATGTTCATCATCACAAACATATAGGCATGATCAATCGCAATGGTAGTTTGAGAATCAAACTTTACTTATCTTATACATAGGCTTCATTCTATATTCGAATTACAACATGTCATGATTTCAATTAAAAGAACGTTTAAATCTACGTAATAACCAACTTACAAACTAAAAAGGAATTCTTGATTTCTAAATTCGGAAATTGGTAAGCTCGCCTTTGATGTAGATCGTTGAATTTGATTACTTTAATTTGATTTTGATTCAGGTTATTATCTTGTCTTTGAATTGGTGACGGATACTCCAAGTTCTCTACTGACAGCATGATAGTTCCAGGATTATTTTTGTGTGATTTTTAGGTTTGAGCATAGGGTTGTTTATATAGAATTTCAATTTAATTTGAGCCGTCGGATGATCTTAGGGTTAATCATAACCATTCAGTCAGGATAGGGTGACACCTCAGCCTTAATGACTCAGCAAGGAGTCAGAAAGGACTCAGCAATGTGTCACAGTATGGATTAGATCACACCAGAAAGCTGTGCAGGCTTTCTACTCGGCCTGGGCGCACTTGGCAGGTGGGCCAGTGCAACTTTTGTACTGGCACACTTCCCAAGTGCGCCAGTGCAATTATATTTTTTTTCCTCTTTTCTTCTGGTTTACTGTTTAACTTCGCTTGTCTATATCTCCTTCATACGGTGTCCATTTTACGCAAACTCGGACTCTTTCTCAAGCAGAATTCCGAGATGAACGCAATGGCGTAACCCGTATCCCTTAATTCTCACATTTGCAATTAAATATTCTTTGATTCGTTACTATAACGTTAATAGAAAATATGGGGTGTTACATTCTCCCCTCCTTTTAGGATTTCGTCCCCGAAATCTTTAAGTCAGGAATAACTTATATCCTACCATCCAATCACCCATCTACTCAACCATAAAACACAGGCGTCCATTGTCCTTAAAAGATTTCTAATGCTTCATGATCATATGCATAGTGTGTGTACATGTCCTTATCTAATGCAAAATTATGCGGTCTACTGATTCAGTTGACCTCCTTAATGCAAATTATGTCAGTGCCATGAGTCCATTATGAATGCAATTTTTTTCCTATTCAAAATTTTCTACATGAGTGCACAATCATTCATACAAATGCAACGTCCATATGATAACACATCAAGTTTCAATCCATATACAAGTACATATATGCATATGCAATATGGAAGTGACTGAGCCGATCTAATACCTAATGTGTGTATATGCATCCACGAGCAACCACTAGCAACCACTTGCAACCATCAACCATAACATGTTTCAATTACATGTTTTCATCCAAACGGGTTTCAACCTAAGGATAAAGGATAGGATCAAGGAGATATACCTAAAAAGATAGATACGAGCATAAACTTAAGGAAAAAGAGATTCAAGGATGTACCCTAAAAAAGAAAAGGTTAGGCTGTGCGTATTTTGTTCTTAGTTTCCCAAGTCGCCTCTTCCTCGGTGTCGCTCCATTGAACTTTGACGAGCTTAACTTCATGGTTGCGTAGCTTTTTGACTTCTGTTCCCAAGATATGGGTTGGAACTCTTCTCACAGTTGCTTCTCGTTCAACTTCTACTCCCTCTAGCATGCTTGGTTCTACCACTTCCGTAGACTCGTGTAAGCACTTTCGTAGGTGAGAGACATGAAAGACATTATGAACCCTGGCCAAACTTTTGGGCAGTTGTACCTTATAAGCCATCTTCCCAATCTTCTCGATGATAGGGAACGACCCTACAAATCTTGGTGCTAACTTTCCTGTGGATCCAAAGTGAACGACGTTCCTCAAAGGAGATACTTTAAGGAACACCTTGTCTGTAGCTTCGAACTCAAGGTCAATTCTTCTTTTGTCTGTGTAGGACTTCCGTCTATCTTGGGAAGTCTTCATTCTTCTTCGTATCAAGTCTACTTTCTCTGAAGCTTCCCTAATCATGTTTGGTCCAAGTATGAGCTTGTCTGTGGACTCCCACCGGCAAGTCGGTGACCTGCACGGTCTTCCATATAAAGCTTCGAAAGGCGCCATGCCTATTGTGGCTTGGTAGCTATTGTTGCAAGCGAATTCCACCAAAGGTAGATGATCCTCCCATATATCTCCGAAGTCAATAATGCATAATCTCAAGAGGTCTTCTAATATTCTGTTGACTCTTTCCGCTTGGCTATCAGTTTGAGGGTGATAGGCCGTGCTTAAGCGTAACTATGTGCCTACAGCCTCTTGTAAACTCTTCCAAAACTCGCTCGTGAAGATAGGGTCTCGATCACTCTCTATGCTGGGGGGTATCCCATGGAGTCGAACTATCTCTTTGAGATATATGGATGCTAGAGATGAGGTAGTCCTTCTACTCCTGACGGGTATAAAGTGGGCTCTTTTTGTGAGCATGTCCACTATTACCCAAATGCTGGTATTGCCCCTTCTTGACCTAGGCAACCCATCTACAAAGTCCATCGAGATGCTATCCCATTTCCACTATGGAACCTCTAGAGGATGGAGCAGACCACCAGGCTTCTTCTGCTCCGCCTTGACTTGTTGACATATTAAACACTTAGAAACAAATTCAGCTTTGTCTTGCTTCATGCCATTCCAAAAGAAAACTCTTTTGATGTCTTTATACATTTTGTCTCCGCCTTGGTGTATGGTTAGTTTGGAATGGTGTGCCTCTTCTAGAACCGCCTTACCCAAGCCCCTTGACTGTGGGACACACAGTCTTCCATCTCGTCTCAACCAGCCCTTAGCATCAATCGAGTATCTATTAAGGTGACTAGAAGTCTCACCCCTAATTAACTTGTCCACCACATCGGCTAGTTGAGGGTCTTCTCTTTGCGCGGCTCCGATTGAGTCTAATAGAGTTGGCCGAACTTTTAACGTTGCTAGCAAGCCAGGTACAAAGTCAGTGGAGGGTCTGAAGTTAAAGCTTGCTATGAACTCCAAGCTTTGCCTTTCTACAAAGAGAGGGCTTAAGGTCAGTTTCTTTCTACTCAAGGCGTCTGCTACTGCATTGCCCTTGCCAGGAGTGTATGAAATCTCAAAAATGTATGAGGCAAGAAACTCCATCCATCTTTGCTGCCTCAAGTTGAGATCTTTCTACGAGAAAAGGTATTTCAATGATTTATAGTCAGTATACAATTCAAATTTCTCACCTAGGAGATAATGGCGCCAAGACTTAAGTGCAAAAACGATGGCTGACAACTCTAGGTCGTGGGTTGGGTACTTTTTCTCATGTACTTTTAACTGTCTTCCACCATAAGCCACTACCTTCCCTTCTTGCATCAGAACAGCGCCTAGCCCCGTTCCGCATGCATCTGTGTATACTGTAAACATCTTGCTTCCATCAGGCAATGTCAGAACTGGGGCTGTTGTTAGAGCCCTTTTCAAACGTTGGAAAGCAATATCGCAATCCAAATCCCAATTGAAAGTTAGGTTCTTCTTTGTTAACCTTGTAAGTGGAGCTGATATTTTTGCAAAATCTTTGATGAACTTTCGATAAAAGCCTGCTAGCCCGAGAAAGCTTCGGACTTTGGTTGCGTTTCGAGGAACTTTCCAATTTTGCACAGCAACCACTTTCGCAGGGTCCACAACTATCTCCTCTTTGGACACCACGTGTCCAAGGAACCTAACTTCTTCTCTCCAGAAATGGCATTGGGAGAATTTAGCTTTCAACTGATGTGCACGGAGAGTATCCATGACTTCCTTTAGATGCTGAGCATGCTCTTCCTCATTCTTTGAGAAGATAAAAATATCGTCTACGAAGACCACCACAAACTTATTGAGGAACTCTCGGAACACCCTGCTCATTAAATCAACGAAGTAAGGGGGTGATTTTTTTAAGCTGAAAGGCATGACGAGCCACTCGAAGAAACCATCTGGAGTTCTGAACGCGGTCTTATCAATGCTGTCTTCCGCCACTCTTAGCTGATGAAACCCGGTAGCTAAATCTAATTGGGAGAAAACCGATGCACCTACAAGCTGATCGAACAAATCATCTATTCTTGGGAGTGGGTGCTTATTCTTCTTGGTCAGCTTGTTTAGCTCCCTATAATCAACGCACAGGTGAAGCGAACCAACAGGTTTGGTAGAGAACACTACCGGAGCACCCCATTCAGAAATACTCCGTCTTATGAACCCCTTTTCAAGCAACTCTTTGATTTGCTTGCTGAGCTCCTTTCTCTCCCTTGGGGCCATGTGCCTAACGGGTAAAGCAATGGGCTTTGCATTATCAAGGAGGTATATGCGGAAGTCTATCTCCCGCTTCGGAGGTAAGCCCTTTACCTCTTCAAACACATCCGAGTATTCACGGACTACCCTTACAGACTGCAAATTCTCAACAGACGCATCAAGAGATTCTAGATAGCTAAGCATGACGGAGTTCATGGAATTACAAGAAATTTCGAGAGTGTTACCGAGGCGAGTCATGAGTCTAACCACACTCTTTTCACAATCGAGGACGGCCCCATTACTGGATAGCCAGTCCATGCCTAGAATCAACCCATAGCCCGTGAAGCCCAAAACAAAGGCATTACATCTGAACCCAACGCTTAGTATAGATATTTTCAAATCCAAACAAACCATTGACAAATAAGCTGAGCCCCCAATTGGGTTTGAAAAAACCAAGGGATCCTCTACTATACTGGTGTCTAGGTGCAGAGATTCCACTAAAGTAGTAAATATAAAAGAGTGTGATGCGCCAGAATAAAATAGTGTACGAACAGAATGATAAAAAAGATAGACTAAACTTTTGACAGAAATATTTCTACCTCGTTCTTGCGGAGGTGCCGTGAGAGCGTGAACTTGTCCTCCAGAAGAGGTTCCAGCTCCCTGCCCTTGCTTTCTTGGGCAGGCCCTAGCCATGTGTCCTGTCTCACCACAGTGGAAACAGCCACCCATCTTCATTTTCTTCTTCTTGCAATCTTTGATTAGATGTCCATGAATGCCATAGAATTTACACTTTCTCTTGTCACGGGGTTTGTTGTTCTTCCCGCCTTTCTTTGAATCGGCCTTCTTGTTCAGCGACCTCTCCCCCTTCTTATCTTGAGGCATTTCCGCTTTTTCCTCCTTCTTGCCCTTGTCTTCCTCATGTAAGAGTGCCATGTCCACTAACCTCTTGTAAGTAGCCCCCATAGGCATATGGGTCATAGCCAGGCTGTGAAGTGGCTCATTCAATCCCTTGACAAAACAGAGAGCCTTCTTATGAGGAGTATTCACTATATCCAGTCCAAATCGGGCCAGCTGATTGAATTGGTTAACGTATTCCTTGACCTCATACTTCCTTAGTTAAGAGATAAGAACTTTTCCAGATGTAAACTTCGTTCAGCTTGCGAGAGGAATTTCATCTCAAACCTTATTTTGAAATCCATCCATGTTTCAACCGGTCTTTCACCGTTTGTGACTTCCCACCAGTAGGAAGATTCGTCTTTGAGCAACCATACAACCAACTGTTTCTTCTGCCTATCGTCCACCTCGAAGATAATGAACAGATCCTCAGTTTCTTTGTGCCAGTTCCTTGCTTCTACAAATGATTCAGTTCCCTTGAAATCCTTTCCACCCATTTCCCTAAAGTCTCTACAAATCTTTGAAAAAGCATTTGAACGAGGAGGAGGGGGAACCGCTGCAGCTGGAGGAGGAGGAATATTTGTTGGGCCTGCGTTGTTGGCCCTAGCCTCTAAGTACCTCTTGAACCAGCTAGGTATCGGTACACCCTCTGGAAGGTTAAGATTCCCAGACATGCTAAAACAAAAAAGAAAAGATTCAAAACGAATGATAGAAAGATAGTGCATATGACTTTGGGGATTATGCCTTTTTAAATTTAACACAACACTTTTTTTTTCTTGTAAAATGCTTCTTTATATTTCTTTTTGAAAATAGGTTTCAAAAACTCTTATCTGATCTGGTAAACCTTTGCTCTGATACCAAGTGAAACACCCCACCTCCGTTAAGGTAACTCACAAAGGGAATGCCTTAACTTTGGTGGAGGGTTATAGGTACAAGACACAGAAAATTTTACAAGACAGATAATATAAGCAATGAAATTCAAATATTTATTGCATACGTGGTTCAATACAAAAGCATTACATCAAATTGTTTCAAAATAACTTCCAAAACATTACACCATAATTTATGTCTTGATTATATATTAAAGAAGCATAAACCACAAATAAAACTGCATAAATCCCCGAATGTAGTATCCAAAAGCCATAGCCAAGGTAAGAGAGTCCCATTCATACATCTACTTTCTTGAAGCTTGCAAAGATTCAGATTAAGTTTGAGTATTCCCTCCCTGCGGACCGGGGGGGGGGGGATGGAAGAAAAGAGGATGAAATAAAATGGGTCAGACAATAAGTCTGGTAAGTTCAGTGATTACTAGTATTTAAACAAGGAAAAGGGATCATGATAATATAAACAGAACATAGGACAATACCCTTATATAAGATAAGAGGAACATGTGATCGCACCCATTACTATAGTCTCTGCACCTACTTAACCATTGGTTCAACCAGCCCCACGTGTTCGTAACAAACGATCCCCTTAATGATCGGCTCCTACTCGCATGCATTCATATCCTGTGTCATTCGGCCCCGCTTGACTGTAGGTACCTGTGCTGGTCCCACCATGGGGTGTATCAGTCCCTCTGGTGGCAACCCAACACGATTCAAGATGCACAGTGTATACCACAGATGCCCAGTGCCTACTTTTTCCACTCTGGAGTACGTGCACGCCCATACTCCGTCGGAACCAACACTGGCGCACCAACCACCGACGTTTTGACTGCTTATAATCAGCCCAGTAATCGTGCCCCACCCTGCCTAGTTTCAGGGTACCATGATACATTTATGTGGGTTACTGCTGAAATGGATCCCCGTTACAAGGGTTTTCTAATCAAAATGCTTATTTGGTTAAGTGTCCAAGTTTACCTAACCCCACCCATCTGTTTAGTTAACATGTTGAATCGGTTAAGTGTTTCCTTAATTGACTTAACCCTACCAATCCTGACTTAGCTTTAATTTATTCATTAAAGCACCAACCACTGACATTAGACAGGTCTTGTTGTGGTCACTGGATATGTTTGTCGGTTCCGGGCAGATTTACATCACAACTCAGTCTAACCTTGGGTTCTTTTTGGGCTTGATGCACTAACCACCCACATTAGACAGGTCTTGTTGTGGTCACTGGATATGCCGGTCGGTTCCGGGCAGATTTACACCACAACTCAGTCTAACCTCGGGTTAGGCATATTCGTCTTTTCTAAATTCACATATTTTCGATATATATATCCAATTTCTTTATGTAAATTAATTTTTATTTAATCATGCCATAATTTTCCTTTGATTACGCTCACAATAAATGGTATATCAAATATACCATTTTATGAACAAATCTATGCCATGAATTTTCATATTTTCCTATCGCTACCCCCGTGGAACATACGTATGAATTACATAAAATATTGGGCTAGTAAATTAGCCCCAACCCATAAACAAAAAGGGGTAATAAACAAGGAACATGAAACAACATAAAGTAGCATGCATTTAACTTATCATGTGAAACTTGGCATAGAAGTATCATTAACTTAATCAAACGGGTAAAGGTGAACTTGTGACTAAGTTGGGTCTAATTGTCATGTGAACTTGCTAAAGGTCTAGCATGAAGGTTTAACATATAATCACAGTTTTACACCACAACCTAGCATATTAACTTATGTATGCCAAAACATAAGAAAGCTACTATAAACATATTTAAACCACAACTTAGTATATTAACTTATGTGTGTTAAACATAAGAGAACTATTACAAACATATTCGAATCACAACTTAGCAACATAAGATGGCTGTTATAAACATATTCGAATTACAACTTAGCATGATAATTTATGTGTGTTAAACATAAGAAAGTCACAAATCAAATCTTGCAATATAAATAGATTCGACTTAACATGGATCTAAATATACATGAGTGTTGATCTAATATATAAGCATGTGTTTTAGATCATAAACTTGCAAGCAACCACCAAATTATAACATGACATGTTCCACCATTTAGTTGGCATAATAAATCCAATACCCAATCATAATAGATTCCAATAACATACAATAGGGTATGTTCATCATCACAAACATATAGGCATGATCAATCGCAATGGTAGTTTGAGAATCAAACTTTACTTATCTTATACATAGGCTTCATTCTATATTCGAATTACAACATGTCATGATTTCAATTAAAAGAACGTTTAAATCTACGTAATAACCAACTAACAAACTAAAAAGGAATTCTTGATTTCTAAATTTTGAAATTGGTAAGCTCGCCTTTGATGTAGATCATTGAATTTGATTACTTTAATTTAATTTTGATTCAGGTTATTATCTTGTCTTTGAATTGGTGATGGCTACTCCAAGTTCTCTACTGAAGGCATGATAGTTCCAGGATTATTTTTGTGTGATTTTTAGGTTTGAGCATAGGGTTGTTTATATAGAATTTCAATTTAATTTGAGCCGTCGGATGATCTTAGGGTTAATCATAACCATTCAGTCAGGATAGGGTGACACCTCATCCCTAATGACTCAGCAAGGAGTCAGAAAGGACTCAGCAATGAGTCATAGTGTGGATCAGATCACGCCAGAAAGCTGTGCAGGCTTTCTGCTCGGCCTGGGTGCACTTGGCAGGTGCGCCAGTGCAACTTTTGTACTGGCGCACTTCCCAAGTGCACCAGTGCAATTATATATTTTTTCTCTTTTCTTCTGGTTTTCTGTTTAACTTCGCTCGTACATATCTCCTTCATACGGTGTCCGTTTTACGCAAACTCGGACTCTATCTCAAGCAGAATTCCGAAACAAATGCAATGGCGTAACCCTTATCCCTTAATTCTTACATTTGAAATTAAATATTCTTTGATTCGTTACTATAACATTATCAGAAAATACGGGGTGTTACAATATCTATCTTCCAAATTCCTCCACAATATCCGTACAGTCACGGAATACAATATCTTAATATTTGGAGATGATTTCTATTCAAATCCATTCAAATTCATATATTGGAAAATTCTAACTAGATTAAAACCATTCTCAAACCCAATTTATTTATTTAAAAATGTTGGATTATTTTTCTAGTTAATAACTAGTTCATTTTGATAAATACATATTTTTATCTTTACAAAATTGGAATTTTTCATCCAAATCATTTATTATGATTTTACACAAATTATTAATATTTTTAATAATTTTATCAAGGCCCGTACAGTCGGTATCCAACAAGGGCCACCGAACTGTATCCATAGCGACCTTCTCTAAATTTGATTTGGACATAATTCCAAATCCAACCGTTCAAATTTAAATCTCTTACATTCTTTGGGAATCTCTTTCCGATACGAACCCAAAGATTCTAGTTTTAGGAGAATCTAACGGTCGGATCACCCGTAATGTCAATTCGAAGTCCATGGTCGAAATTCACGAACAGTCGATATGTATTTCGTTCAAAACGTATTTTATAAATTTGTTTTAAAAACGATTCCCACTTTCATTTCAATTTTAGATCAAATTGAATACTCCTTATCATTATAATATTTAAATGATAATATTTTCAAAATATCAGATTTTGAAATCATTTCTTTTTCGATATTCATTATAAAAATGAATAAAATCGATATAAATATCGTTCGCGTTAAAATGGCGCAAATCTTATCAACATGACTTCATATACTTCAATATTTTTGTGTCCATCTAAAATCAGACCTCAAATTCACATTTTAATCCTTTAATGAATATTATTTTAAAATATTCGTTATTTTAATTATTCATTCTTTCTGAATTGAAATCAGGCCCAATCAATTACCATATAATTTATTTATATGGATCTCATACATCACATGTACACAACAATAATGATACACAATCAACCATCATCCAAAGTGCATTACACAACTACATTATCATTAAATATAAATAATTTAAGCTTACAACAGTCTGTCAACCAATCAATTGACATACAACTAAACAATTGGGGTTAGTGTACATCAAATATCATCCCAATACCCGTGTGTGGTTTCAACCAACCAATACTGAATATTATTTGTTCAGTTAGGCTATGTGTAAAATTTATCTTCCCAATCAAAGTCAGTTAAATGAGTGTACATAAACAAATTGTCCGATTTATTAATGAATATTTATTTTCATTTCAGGAGAATTTTATGCCGTTCATATATACGTTAAAAATTATATTTCTAATGATAAAATATTTATTTCAACACTTGACTATTTTATATAGTTCATTTATTCAATTAAAATGATATTTTTATTATTTAAACATTTTATTCAACACATGGATATTTTATACAGTTCATATACACATTAAAAATTATATTTTTAATGAACAATATTTATTTTAGAAAATTTTGGCATAATAACGGCGTGATATTGGAACTGGAGTAATGTCTAGCATTACCTCTCTCCTGATGCTGGCTCGCGCCATACACAATAATCAACCAAACCACAAAACCACAATATAATCCATTCAACACAATACAGCCATTTACACCACAATTCAATCCAAACAAACATCCATGGTTTGTACAATAAAATAGTGTCAGGAGCTACTAAGCCCCGTCTGCAACCTAAAATATATTTGATTGTAAAATATATTTAAATGCAAATTAATTTGAGTGAGAAAGAGTTCTCACATTGGGATCCACTCCGCCGTTATTTCCTGATGCTCTGATTTGCTGTTCTAGTTCCAAACTTTGCAAACGAGCTCCAATCTTCAAACCATCTTTTTCTCTAGCATAAATGCGCCATTCCGGACAACTTTCACCTAATAGACTTTTCCCCGAAAATGCTCCATTTTGCTGGAAATCGTGAAAATACAGTATTTGGACAGTAGAATTTGGATACGTTTTCTGAAAAAATCCGCAATCCAAAATATGATTTCCATATACTCAAATAAAAGAGAAAATCGTGCTCTTCGACTTTGGCATTGTGGAGTTTTGGCCAGAAGCACACCGTTTGAGAGTTATTGGTGAAATAGTGACAGGGGGATTTATGCAAAAACGGGAATTTGTGAAAATGTACTTTTTGGTGACGGGGGGGACCATGGCCGAATCTGGGGTGGCCAGAGGCGGCGCTGGTGGCGGTCAGGCCTGGGGGAGTGGTGGGGGTGCAGCGATGGGGTCCACGGTGGGGGTGGTTGGTGGTTTTAGGATTTGGGTTTTAGGGTTTTTACAAATTAAAGAAGAAGAGATAGGAAAGGAGGGAGGAGAGAGAGAGGAGGAGGACGGCGGTGGAGGAGCAGCAGCGGGCTTGGGGAGACGGCGGCTAACTTGGGGAGGGAGCGGATTTCTTTTTTTTCTTGCATGAAAGATGAATGAGAGAGGGAGAGGGAGAGTAGACTTTATATAATTATTTAATTATTTCATTCCAAAAAGTTACTTTTTCATTCTAACTCCAAATTGAACCCAACAACTGTCGTCCCTAGCTAGGTACCCCCATTCCGAACACAATGAGATATGTCCTGTAAGCAAATTCGACTGTTTCGATCAATTTTCATTTAAATTAAAATATAAATTAATATAACGTTCAAAATTGATTTCAACATACATTTTAATTTACCGGGGCCACATACTGACTCCAAAAATTCCAGAAAAATAAATCTAGCTAAGTTTTGACGATACGGTCTTAACAAAACTAATTTCATCAAATTTGGAGACCGTTTGAAAAATGGTCATTTTCCAGTCGATTAAATTCAAATTGAAATTACCAAACACGTTTAAATTCACCACGCTCACATACTAATTTCAAAAATTATGGAAATTGGAATATAGCAATAATTTGACATTCCGGATCCAACAAAAGTGGTTTCACCGAAAACGGAGGTCGTTTACAAAATGTCTATTTTTAAGGGGTATATGTTATATTAAAAATATATGAATTCCATAGCGACTATTCTAAATTTAAACTGTACATAACTTTCAATTTATTTTATGAAATCTGGGTTTTTCACATTCGTTAGAAAGATATAATTAAATAGACTCAAATATTTCTGACTTGACTGAAATCCGATTTATTTTGAATCATGTACATTAATTTTAAATTTGAAATGGAATTTTCAAACTTCCGTGCCATTTCAGGCTCGTTTATAATTAAAATAATTTTATTTGTTATAACTTTGATTTAAATAAAATTTTAGTCGTTATTACTTAAAATAAATCATTTTAAATAATTAAAATCCATTAAAATAGCCAAAATAAATTTTTTTAATTGGTTCTGAAAATACGGTTTGTTACAACATTCAATTCAAGATAATAAATAATATACTAAGTAATTATTCTCATCTACACCCAGTATAATACATGTTCATTTTAATGTCTTTGTAACAATAATGTCTCGGATTGGCTCGATTATTATATAAATAATAAATCAATCGGTCTATATCTAAATCCAGTATAATTGATATTGGATGTTTGGTCTTTCTTAATAATAATATTAATAGAATGAAATCTCATCTAAATTAATTCAAAATCAATACTTATAGAATCCATCAAAATAGAATTCATAAAATCAATATAAGAGACAGGTCATATGAATCCAATTCTCAATTAAATTCAAGAATCATCTCTTAGAAGGATAAAACAATGCATAAATGGCTAGTAATTAAATAAACCAGAATATCAACCAATCACGGTAATATAATATCTTCTACATACATAAAAAATATCAATGGATAAATCATGGAAAAGACGATGTATGCCAGTGGATGATATAAGAAGCAATAAGAACCTCATAAATGTCAAATATTATATAACTGTAGTTGGCAATATGTTGAAATATCACAATACAACATACATATGAATAATGTGTGGTGATACGCCTAAAGAAGGAAATGAGATTGGATCATATTTAGGATCCTTTGTAATAACAATGCACTGATCCCAATTAAAAATGGAGACTAACAAACGCATTTTCTCTAGGGGACCCACACTCTCGTCTCCTATAATTATCGGTTACCACTACCTCTCATCCATTATTATCGTGACAATGATCCACCATTAGTTCATCTACGCGTTACATCTTTAATCAGGATACCAACATATTCCCCTATGGTAACTGACTATTGGCCTAGGTGACACAAAAGGCCCCTCATATACCAATAACGATAATAAGATACAATTATGTCACAGATCAGGGGTATGACCCTTTGATTAGGCTGCCAGGGTGGATAATAGTCATTTTAACTAACTCCCGCGATAGATAGAAAGCGGGTCAGCAATACTCCAGTACTACTAATTGAGCACACACACGCACACACACACATACATATATATATATATACGTAATAAAATAGCAAGTGCACCAAAGCGCATGAACTATGAAAATACTGATTTATTACAAAGTTTATATACTAACGTACTGTGTACAATATATATAGCTTATGCATGACTAAATTTAATCATAGATCAATAAATGACTACCATATATATATACACACACACACACACACACATATTCACTGCAGCGAATACCCGACAACTCTTATCCCCGTATTAAGGGTCATATACGAGCAAAAGATAACCAGATAAATAACTCATCAATGTCTTATGCCACCGCATTTTCTAGTCTATTTATTTTATGCTCGTATGTCACACTTATCCTTCAATACTTGATATAACCAATCCAATAAATAATTGAAAACGTGTTCTCGAAAGTCCTATACCAGACGGTGTCATTAAACCGTTTATTCAGATTTCTTATTACATAGAATAGAAATATTATAAAACCATATAAAATCTATCATCATAGTATCTTATTTAAATCATTAGTCGAATCAATATTAATAACGAATCATTCACAACATAAAATTTTTCATAAGAATTAGGGTTTTAGAAAATATAAAAGTAATTATGAAATTAAGGAATTATAAAAGTAGTAAATGAATTTCTAGTAGATTTACAAATGAATTAAAATAATAGTTATCAAAGAATAATTCAAATATTTGAAAGATATAATATTTATCCTACAACATTTTTGGATCCGTACAATCATATTGTTTAATGAAACATACATAATTACATATAAATTATTGTCTGAAACCATCATTTATTATAAAAAAATGTAAACATCTCAAACGATGTATTAAAATTATTTGTTAATTATTATTATACGCTAAATAAACTACAAGAAATGCTACTAAATATTACCTTCCAACATGTTAATTAAATTTAAAGAAATCTATAGAATCAAATAAATCAATCTTATTTATGTATTTTCGAATATAGTTATAAGTTTCTAATATTTACTTAAATATAAAACATATTATTTACTTTAAGTCAATCTATAATCCAAACTACAAATGAATGTTTAGAAAAGTTCAATACTCTTTAATTTGTGTTTTAAAAATATCAAACTGATATATAAAAAAAATCTTACAAATAATTTAGACACATAAAATTATTCAACCTCAAATTAAAATTAATTACATGGCTTCTACTCACAAATAAAGAAATGATACCTCCTTACATTCCTAACATCCTATGAGCATAATTTCAAAACATAAATTCTAAGTGGATCCAATATTATCAACAATTAAATTGTTATCTTAGTAAAGTAATTTATTATAGCCATCAATTTAAATGGTGCAGTCAAGCTAATCCAAACAATCATATGATTCAGACAATTCAACTATTCAAAAATCGCACAAGCTAACCCCATAGTTAACTCAATGAACGAATTAACCAGTCCAAACATATTCTTGAAGTGTACACTACAATAGATCATGGCATTTGTGTGTGTACATACATATAAACAGATAGGTAAGTATGTGTGTACACATTTAAATAGTCAATTATAAAGGTATAGATTTGAATCATATAAACTTACCAATACAAAAGCTTTATTCCCAATTTAAGTCCACTGCCTCGCTACCCAAACCAACCGCCTACAGCAATGCCTGCACCTGCTTACAGCTTCCTCGCGGTCAGATTGAGCTCGCCATTGAGCTTTGCGCATCTCCCTATTCACAACGCCTTGTTGTGGCTTGCACATACTCATTGCAGGTCGCAACCACTCGCTCGCCACATGAGGCCAACTCGAGGGTTTCCTGGTCGTCGACCCTCCTTCGAGTTCACCCACCTCGATTATGGATGTCAAAGTTTTGATCATCTTTTTTTTGTGATTTCCTTCGTCGTAAATAACCAGGAATTTTTCCCTCTTTGAACCCGCTTAGAACTAGTGAGTTCCGTCCTGCCTTCCTTCAGAGAGAGAGAGAGAGAGAGAGAGTTCGAGAGTGCGGGAGAGAATTTAAAGCCTTAATGATTTGGGCTTTTACTTGATTCCAAGCCCGCTATCGATTTTTTGTCTATTTAATTCTTTTACATGTACTTAATTCTATTCTTATTGCACAAATAAATGTCAGTACTAATATAAATTAATTCGCATCAACTTTTACAAATTCCCACCTCGATAATTAACATTTTTGTTCCTAATTCTATGCACATTATTGTTTGTTCGTTAATTCAACCTTCTTTTGTTTTTAATAATTCACATTTCAACTATATATAAAATATAATTATTTGGTATCGTAAACAGTTTTATCTAATTTAATCCATTTTCCACCTCACTAATCACTAAAAACCAGATTTCAATTCTTTTATTTTATTTAAATTTATACACAATTCTAACAAAAAAACAAGGCTGTTGCATTCCTACTTTCTTTAATACATTAATTATCCTAATTGATTCTTTCCATTATTTCTTTATGCTTGTCCCCTCTTATATACTTACTATACACACAAACTCAAATTCCAGAACATTATTCCATTATGCCAAAAGTGTATTATTTTATACACTTAGAGTTTCAATTTCAAATCCGATGTGTACACGATCAAATAACTTGTTTTATTCGTAACTTTTTCATATGTACTCCATTTTCGACAAATAAAATATGAAAATGACCTAGAATCTCGCCACGAATAAATTGGTAATACTTTCATGGCCAAATTATCCATTACCAAAATTCTTGTTTCCAGTCCATTAATATTTTATTAATTTAATATTGTTTACTATAATTTAATTGTCTATGTCTAATTGGAGTATATCCCACCCATAAGAGATATTTCATCTTTTTGAAGGGGAAAAAGACACAACTTGTTATAACAAAAATGTTACACACCCAAGTTACTTATTAAAATTCCATGCTTGATGTGATTATGTACTACGGACTTGCTAAAGTGAGATCAGTCCTAGTAAGAAAGTGTAACATATGATGCAATATATATGCAAAACCCCCTTAGTATGCATATAATTCCTACATAATATTCAGTGTAATTGTGTTGCAAACAAATCCTACCATCCAATTTAGCTACCACAATGCAACCATAAAGGAATTTTAGAAGAAATAATTACTCATAAAAAGCTCTAGATGAGTTTGTCTCATCTTTTCTTCTGTTCCCCATGTGCTTTCTGTGGTGTTATCTCCCTATTGTACTCGATGAGGTTGATGTATTTTTTGCAAGGCCTTTTGATTATTTGCTCCGCAATCCTTGCGGCGGCACGACATACCCTAAGCTCTAACTCACAGATCCCTAAGTCCTTAATCTGATCAAGCTCGAGTCTAATGAAAGAGTCGTAAAGTCATTTTCCAAAGTGAGAAGCGTTGAAAACATTATTGACTCTTGATAAGCACTCGGGAAGATCCAAATGATAAGCCAATTTCCCAATTCTTCTGATAATGGCCAATAAATCGAGAAGCTAATGTGACGACCGCCCATAATCCCTACACTTAACCAGGGAAGTAATGCGCTGAGCGATGTGTCAGGCAGCTATGGACGATTATCGAGGAAGGTAAACACGTGCGGATCCTGTCGTATAATTCACAGTGCAAGGATAAAATATAGTAAGACATATACAATAGGCAATAATAGTGAAGCATATTTGAGCAGAAACTTGAACTTTCATAACAACTAGAAAGAAAATTCATACATCTTTGGATTACAACATAAGTGTTTGTACAAGTCTGCCTCACTACAATAGTTAGAGTCCAACATTAAACAACGGAAATAGCAAATACTAGATAGTAGAAAAAGTAATACGCCAGCCTCCTGCTCGCCACCGCACAACAATATCGTCCTCACTAATCACCTGCCACCTAGTCTACCCATCCAAAACCGAATGAACATCCCAAGGTAATAAGAGGGAAACATAAAACCTTGAGTCAGACAATAGTCTTAGTGAGCTATAAAACAGCTATCTAACATCATCAGCAAAATATATGAGAATATGTAGATTAACAAACCAATCTACCACATACCAGAGAAGAACCCAAAAATGTCTTCCCAACATCTGACAGTGATAGCCTTTAGAGTCTAACAATCAAGAAACAACAGTTCAATCATGACAACCACGAATAACTAAACAGTTGCATAACAACTTACATCCAACAACAATCATAACAACTAGTTATATCTCACATAAACCATCCTAATCAAGATCAACATCTCTCAAGCACAATCCCCATAGGCCTAAACCAATATCATACATGCAACCAAGAAACATCTCCTTCGACTTCACACAATTTACGTGAGATGGTACAAGCAAAGAAAACATCACACACATGACCCGGGCTATCACTGCCTTTCCTGCTTCAAAACCATCATTAATCGTATGACGACCACCTACCATATGTCAAGGGCTAATGGTAAACCCCGATTCTTGCAAAAACTCCATATGCCTTCACGACTCGTATGTTTGTCTTTCCAATCTCGACAATTAGGCTCTTCACGGCAGCCTAAGGTACGAGGCCCTTAACGACTGCCCAAAATACCCCAGCTTTGAGTCTGCTAGAACCTACAACAACGATAATATCTCAGCCTTCGCATCTTTAGCCACAACTCCGATGACCATTCACAAGCTCAAGCCCCCTCGAGAAACCATTATGCACAAACTCAAAACACCCTTGAGCCGTTGTAACACCCCGCATTTTTAATGAAATTAAAAATGTGGAAATATGTATATATATATATATTATACATCGATATATTTAAGAGAAAAATTAAATATTGCAACAAAAAATGAAAAAGAGGAATGAGAAAAGAATAATGTTTAGCATTGTTCTAAGTTTTGTAAACAAAGACTCAGTGGCTCATTTGGTTAGAGCATGTGACTTGTATACAAGAGATTCTAAGTTCAATCCTTGCCAGCGCCAAATTTTTGTTTTAGGGGAATGGCTAAAAAGTGGCTTAGTGTGAACGCAGTTCAATTAAAAAAATTGGTTTAGTGTGAAAAGGGTTAATTGGAAAAATAGTTAAAAAGAAAAATAAATAAATATAATATATATATATATATATATATATATATATATGACATGTGTGTGTCAACACCCCTGCTGTTGCGCATCATGTTGCACAAATGGTGCATTTTTATTTGTTAATGACGATTTTTGAGTTTTAGGGCTGACGTGGCCTCTTCTGATTGGTTGGTGACGTGTCTTTGAGCTGTGTGGTTCTGATGATCTCCTAGTTAATCTAAAGGCTCTAACTAAGCTACTACATCTATATAAGCACATCTAATCTAACCCTAATCTAAACTAAATTCATTCATAAGCCTCCATGCTGCTGCATCCAAAACTAAACTAGTTCCTCTTCTTCAACGAATCAAAGCATAGAAATTGTGAAAAAGGGGAACAATTCTAGAACAACAACAAACGCTTAATTCAGATCTATATTCTTCCTTCTTCTACAACTGTGAGTATAGTTACTTTCACAAGATAATTAATTAAAAATAATGGTGATAATTGTGAATTGGACTGTATGACTATGCCTGTATCATATGCTATTAGATCTATTATGTTGAGATATGCCAGTTCTGTTATCATATGTTATTGGATCTATTTTGTAGATTCATATGCGTAATTAAATCTACTTTATTCTATTCTATGCGTGTTTATGTTAATTAGATCTATGCAAGCTCATGTTAATTAGATCTATGCAAATTTATGTTGATTAGATCTATTCTAATCTATGCAAGTTTATGTTAATTAGATCTATTCAAGTTTATGTTAATTAGATCTATGCAAGTTTATGTTAATTAGATCTATGCAAGTTTATGTTGATTAGATCTATTCTATTATATGCAAGTTTATATATCTATGCAAGTTTATGTTAATTAGATCTATGCAAGTTTATGTTGATTAGATCTATTCTATTCTATGCAAGTTTATGTTAACTAGATCTATGCAAGCTTATGTTAATTAGATCAATGCAAGTTTATGTTAATTAGATCTATGCAAGTTTATGTTGATTAGATCTATTCTATTATATGCAAGTTTATGTTAATTAGATCTATGCAAGTTTAAGTTAATTAGATCTGTGCAAGTTTTTGTTAATTAGATCTATGCAAGTTTATGTCGATTAGATCTATTCTATTCTATGCATGTTTATGTTAATTAGATCTATGGAAGTTTATGTTAATTAGATCTACACACGTTTAGGTTAATTAGATATATGCTATTCTATGCAAGTTTATGTTAATTAGATATATGTTGATTAGATCTATCCTATTCTATGCAAGTTTATGTTAATTAGATCTATGCAAGTTTATATTGATTAGATCTTTCCTATTCTATGCAGGTTCATATTCCATATGATTATTGGATCTATATTATGTGTGGATAATGTCTCTTTCCCTGTTCTTTTCCTTTTTCTTATGAGTTAGGCTAACGACGAGACTAATATATTATGTAAATTATACGTATGAATGACGTATGAACATTGGGGAAAAGTTTGGGAAAAACATTGAATATTATGTAATTAGCATAAATTGGTTCGTAATTATGTAATTAACTTGGAGCATAAACTGGTATAATTTATGTACATGGAATTATGAACATAATTAGAATGAGGATTATGAAAATAGCCTAAATTGGGAATTATGGACAAACTAGAATATGAATTTTAATTCAAATTGGGTTTTGAATAATAGAATGAGATAATGAACGCTTAAGACACGAGGTTAGACTCCGTTTGTGGTAGAAGCCTGCCCGCAACCAACCGGCCTAACTAGCAACTGCAAACGGTCAGTCTAATGTGAGAGGTCGTAGGCATAACGAAAAGATGCTTGGACACGAGGTTAAGTCTGGCTTGTGACAGAAGTCTACCCTGAACCGCCCGACATATCCATCGGCCACAAGCAATCGATTTAATGTGAGAGGTCTGTGCATTAATAACTAATTAATGCTGATCAAAGATGAATATGATATCTAAAAGATGTTAGGTGGGTGGGGTTAAGTTAATGTAACACCCCACATCCATTAATGTCACTCACAAAGGGAATGCATTAACTTCCATGGAGGTTATAAGTGAGTATAGAACAGAAAAATTACAACAAGACAGATAATAAGTAGTACTTGGAAATCTAAAATTTCAATTTATTGCAGCGTAAATTAAACATGTTTGTTACATCATCAAACCATAAATCATAGTCAAGTACATTATCCATCTTGCTAAAACAAAATTACATAATCCCATCACACAGATAGCCATTAAAGAAGATAACAAGCTGGACTTTACTTCAACGGTCCAAGCTTTCCAAATAGAGATGAAGCAATCCAATCAAACTCCACTAGAGCTGGGTCCAACCTGAGGACCTGGGGGGGGGGATGATAGAAATGGAGTGGGTCAGACATAAATTCTGGCGAGTATGATAATTCTAATAATACTATCATCAAAATAACTAGACTAAGGCATCAATTGGAAGACAAGTAAATGTCTATGAACTATTAGGTATGGAAGGGCAGATAAAGACAAGTTTAAGATAACGTCAAATTTAACGTTAAAGGCACACCTAATTACTAACGAATAATTGCTACACTGCACCGCACATTACTACACTGCACTGCACCAGTCACCCTAAAGGTTAATCCCACTTGCTTCACACAGAAACATATAAATAGCCTTACGTACCCCTAGCCGACTACATATGTGCCGTCTGCCCCTATCTCCACTAGGTGTACCCCACTACCCACTTTCGATCAGCTCCCTACTCGTAGATACCCATGCTGCCCCACAGTGGGGTGTATCACTCCCCTAAAGTGGCAACCCGAAATAACTTGAGAATGCACGGCTTATACCTACACGATGCAACAACGTCTTACCTACCAGCCTGGGTCCACACACGCATATGAAACCCGTTGGACTTGCGTTGCCACCGCTCCCCATTTTGGCCTCTTATAGTCAAACCCAGTATGCGTGTCCCATCCTCAACTTGGGTCGAGCCCACAAAGATACGTTTGGGATACTAGTTGAAATGGGCCCCCACAAGCTACCCACCTAAGCTTGTCCACTAGTGTATCCCACTTAACCCTCTTAGTCATGTTCATTTACATGTGTGTTTGGTTAAGTCTTACTAATCGTATTTCACCTGCCACTAAGGGCACCCACTAGATTCCTCATGTCACCCAAGGCACCTACTTAACCCCCATGTCCCACTTTACATGTTTATCTGGTTAAGTATTTCTTAATTCATTCAGGCCATAACATCATAAAGACCTCTCACATTAGACTGGCATTTATGGCAGCTGGATTTGTCGGGCGGGTCCGGGCAGTCTTACACCATAAAAGAGTCTAACCTCGTGTCTTCACAACTGTTATGCTTTAGTTTAGGCCTAGGACCACTCACATTGGGCTTACATTTGTGACCACTGGATTTGCCGGGCGGGTCCGGACAGGTTTACGTCACAAACGAGTCCAACCATGTGTCCTAAACATTGATTGACACTTTCAATCTTTTACCCCAGTTTTAATAATTCCCTATTCGAATCATTAATTAAGTCCACTTTTATTGATGTTCATAATTGACTCAATTATGGCCATCCACTTATGGCATGCAAAATCATATCAATTGCACCCAACTTCTTATTATTAAATCCTTAATATTACCCCTACCCCACGTTTATACGTTCGCTTATTCAACGCATAACATACGTTAAACAACTGTTTGTGAACAAATCAAACAGTTGTAAACAACTGTAAAATCCGTTCGGTTTTCCTAAACAACAAGGATTATTGTAGAGGGTGTCGAACTCTGGGACCAAAAATATTTTAATTAATAAATCCACTCAAGTTATTCCAGAATTTTGATTAAATTGCAAATTGACAGAAAATAAGCAAAAGCAAGTTTTTAACAATAAAGAAAGTAATTAGGGAGTAATGACATAGATTAGATTAATATTCATCAATAGCCAATCGAATAAATACAGATCTAATTCATGTTTCTGTCACAAACATGAATCAACGATAATTAGATTTCTAGAAACAAATATGTAAATAACAACAAGTATAGCCTATACAGGAGCTCAGCTCTTAAACAACCATAGGCTATCAGGACAGATTCACAATTTTATTTCTAAAACCTTAAATATTAAATCTAAATCTGATAAGTGTTAGATCGAACTCGAATATACCCTGTGAAGGAGCACAACTCTTAAACGACATAGGGTATGAAGGTTCAGATCTAACCCTTAGTTCATATATAAATCTACATACATGAAGTTCAAATCTTTTGGCTATGTGATTCATATTGAATCATATCTATCAGTGTCATCACCCCCTAATTAAAGAGGATTAGCTAGACATAGCTAAAAGAAAAGAAAATAAAAAGAAACTAAATAACATGAACATAAATAAAATAAAATAACAACTAACAGAAATGGAGAAGAAGAGTTTTATTCCAACAAGAGAATTACAAAATAAAACTAAGTGTGTTTTACAATGAATGAGATAAAGTGTATTTATAGCTGATATGACAAAGGCTACTTGGCAAATTCCATAATGTGGGACTAAATAATTAGCCCAACTAACACATAAGCTAGTGTGAACGCAGCTGTAGAGTGAGAGGCCTTGCAAATGAGCTAATGTGAACGCAACATGAGTGAGATGGTCTGCAAATGAGCCAATGTGAACGCAACATGAGTCTTTAGTGAGCCAAATCTACCCAACTGAACTCTATTTGCAACCGTTCTTCAAGCTTTAAACTCTTCAAGCTTTAGTAATTTCAACTTCACTCTTTTTAAGCAAATTCTTCATGCTTTATCCATCAAATGCTCTAAACCAAGCTTTTTATCAACAATCTGAAAACACAGCTATAAATACACAATATTAATTATTTTAAATAGAAAACTAGATAAATAAGTGGATAAAATATACACATTTACGTGTATATCAAATACCCCCACACTTATCTTTTTATTCGTCCTCGAATAAACTAAACTAAGATATGTCACACTTTCGTAGGAAACACGATTGCATTTAGAGTATGCAACAAGCCGTTAAACCCCTAGGTGTCCCTAGTAGGACGAGTGTTGTCTCGTGAGGGTTTTCAGCGGATACTACCCACAAAATCCAAAGCGTCTTTTGTACGCGGATTAATCAAACAATATATTTAAGGTCTTTCGTATTCCAAGGATTTCACCTAACTTCAATAATAACGGTTTAGCCCCAAATTGTCCATCCCATAATTAGTGCAAAAATGAATACAAATTTTCAAGCTGAATCGTAATTCCTTGATAACACTGTAATTGTCTTGAAGGTTAAGAGCGTGGTGTCAACCAAAGTTCTACACATCGACAATGTGCACCCAATCATTTCTTTATTCTTTTTTTTTGAATAATTTTGCACCAATGTAACTGTAATGTATTGGATATGAGTTATGCATAGATGAAGGAAAATTTTGTAAGTTCTAAAAATATTCTAGATAAGAGGGTAAGTGTATTAGTTGAACTTCAGGCTATAAAAGATAAAGTAATACTAAAGCACATATGAACATTTTTGTTTCCTTTCATCTCTTCTACTACTATCCTCACTTCCAAGTACAGTATAATGGACGTGGATGGAATGGAAATGGATGCTTCATAGTCAAGAATGATGAAGACTATTTTATTCAGAGAGACTCTCTCTTTATTTCTTTTTTTTTCTTTTTCCCTTATTTTTCTTTCTTTCGTCTTTTTTTTTGTATGATGAATGATGAATGGAGATGGAATGATGCCATACATTATTTCATTTGATTCCTCCTCTACTAAACCAATACTTCATGAAAGGAAAGTTTTGTGCCCTAGTTACTCTATTTCTATAACCCTAATTCAATACACAAGTCTGGATTGATGTTATATAAAAAGCTGAAAGGAATGATAAACAAAGTTTCGTAAGATAGATAACCTATATAAAATAAGATGTGGTATATGGTTATCCTACCTTAAAACAAGTACGGAGTGGGTAGTGTAATATTGGTGTAAAAAGTGACGTTTCTGAACCTTTGAAAATAAATCAGTATAAGGTTCTTAAGTATACCAATATAAGAAAAACTTGTCGAAACATGGATGTAATTCGACTAAAACTTGGGTTTGAATAATGTGGGGTATCGAAGAAGAACGCTACAATGAGTCATTTCTCCTTAATTGGGCCAAGTGGATTTTAGAACTTACGATTTTGAAAATTTGAGTGGAAAAGAAAATATTATGCATGAAAACAAACTCAGAAAATCCAACAAATGTAGGTGCAATATCATTTTTATTCTTATTTTTTTTTGATTATTTTTACTTGCACATTCTAACACGTATAACAAGGGTTGACACCCTTACTCCAGAACATGATTAACGTGTGCACAGTCTCAAGCTAGCATCTTAAAAAGACACGTTACAATTCAATGTATAAATAATGTTCATTCTCATCACCCAAAAATTCAACTTATCAAACAAGTACCAAGGTGTTATTTATGAGTTTAAGTTAATCCTTGTTCAATGAATGACCTAGTTCATAAAATTTGATTGCTGATGTAATGTAAATTCCCCCCACACTTGAGTGTGACTGTGTCCTCACAGTCGTTAATCAGACATATCTTAGTGAAAGGGAAAAACAATTAAGAGAATATTTACATATGTACAAAAGAGGGTTAGTGCATCTTACCGAATGTAATGTGGCTCATGGAGGACCATGAGCTCTTCCTCTTGGTTGGGTATTGGTTCCAAGTAAGGTTTAAGGCGTTGACCATTGACCTTATAGGACGATCCATCAGTTGGATTCTCAATTTCAACTGCACCATACGGAAAAACAGTCCGCACAGTGTAAGGTCCTGTCCATCTAGATTTTAACTTACCCGGAAATAAATGCAGTTTTGAGTCATACAGCAGAACTTTTTGACCTGGCATGAAAGTTTTACGTAAAATTGATTTATCATGAAAAACTTTTGTTCTGTCCTTGTAAATTCATTCATTTTCATAGGCATCATTTCGAATTTCATCAAGTTCATTAAGTTGAAGCTTCCTATGTTCACTTGCTTGCTCTAAATCAAGATTCAAAGTTTTTATTGCCCATAACGCCCTATGTTCTAGTTCAACTGGCAAGTGACATGGCTTACCAAAAATCAACCGATAAGGGGACAAACCCAAGTTTGTTTTGAAAGCAGTGCGGTAAGCCCAAAGGGCGTCGGTTAATTTTTGAGACCAATCTTTACGATTTCGATTCATAGTTTTCCCTGGCAACGACGCCAAAATTTGTTTTTGTTTTTCAAATTTTTATTTGTTTTTGAGGAGTTTTGAATTTTATTAATTGCAATTCGCAAACCAATCAGATACACAGAATTTGGCTATAATGAAATTTTCTGTCCTTAGTAGCTCCTAACCCAAAATTATATAATGACACGTTTGATTACTTAAAACAAAAGATTTCTCAGCCAGTTAACGGACAGGAGTTATCGGTGCACCAGGAATCACCCTAGCAATGCAGCCGAAGGTTTAAGTACCTTCAGAGTAACAACCAATATAATATGTACGAATCACCGTAATATTTATAAACGGTTATTTCTCTGCCGTAGTTTAGACACCAAGAAATAATTCATTCCAAATGAATCAACTGTCAAAATACAATTAAGCCCTAGATGAGCCCGTGACTCCCTTAAGTCCAATGTCTAACCGTTATTATTAGTCAGATTCTATGATGAATGCAGTTTGTGGGCTAAGGAAAGGGTGATGAAATCCCTCACCTTATGTGAACTGGGGTATTGCCCTTAACAGAATGAATACAGATGCAGAAATAAGAATTGCAGAAATTAAAAGAATGTACAAGCAAGCCGCTGCCCCTGCAGAAGATTTTTACAAGCAATATCTATATTTTTTATTTGCAACAGCAGTCCCTGTAGAGTTTAGAAAAATCTCACCTCGATCGGCAGTCCGTCCAGTGCAGTTGAGTAGTGCTAGCGCGTTCACACCCCACTTACTGTGCAACCGCTCCAATCAAACCTGTTTGCAAATCACTTGGCTGAACTCTTCACTTCTCGTTGGCCTTTGAATTGATTTCTTTGCTTGACTTCAATTCCTTAATTTTTTTGCTTGAGCCTTGAATTCTTTCTGCATTGGCCTTTGTTTGAGTTCTCTCTTTCTCTTTTTTGACTTTTTTTTTGAAAGGAAAACTAAAATGGCACTAAAACAAAAACAAAAGAAAACTAAGGCTAATAAAAAAATTAAACAAAAGATGAAAACTCTTTCTTCCTTTTTTTTTTAAGAAACACAAGAAAATATATAACAAACAATGAAAACAATTTTTTTTTAAAAAAAGGATTTGGGAAAAGAAAGCTAGAACCAACTTACAAAATTCAAAGAAGAGAAAAGGATTTTTTTAAAGGGAATAGGGAGAACTATAAACTATGAGAAGAAGAAAAAACAAAGGAAGAGGATGGAGTATTGGTTTGAGAAGTGGTTGTGGTGACTATTGTTTGTGATGAAGAGGTTGGAGAGGATGGGTATATGTAGAACAGAAGAAAGAAAATTGGAAAGAATTGAAAAAGGATTTTTTTTTTTTTTTTTTTGGAAAAGGAATGTATTTATATAAGGAATATTGGAAAGTAGAGAAGTTTGGAAAGAAATTAAAGAAAAGAAAGGAAAGGAATTGTAATAAAAGCAATTTTTTTTCTTTTTTAGAGAATTGCTGAAAAATAGAAAGAGATTGTAGAAATTTGGAAAGAAATAATGGAAAAGACGGGAAAGAAATTGGAAAAAGTTGGAACGAAATTAATGAAAGAAAGGGAAAGAAATAAATGAAGAAAGAATGGTAATGAATAGAAAAGAAAGTAGAAAAGGAAAGAGATCAAACTAAATTTGCAAGTTTTTTTTGTTTTAGTTTAATTAGAATTATTGTAAAAGTAGAGGTGTGGAAAGGTGGAAAGAAATTTGAAAGAAAAAGAAAAGAATTAAAAGAAAGGAATTGTTAGAAAAGTTGAAATTTTTTATATGGAAATGTTGAAAGGAGGAAGCAAGATGCAAATAAAAGTGGAAAGAAATAAATAAAAAAATGCAAATTTTTTTATTGTTGTCAAAATAGAAGAGAGAGAAGAGATTGTGTAGAAGAAAAATCGAAAAGAAGTAAATGAAAGATTAGGATAGAAATAGATGGAAAGAAATTGAATGGACATTAATTAGAAAAATTGGAAAAATTTTATTTTTTAGAAACTTGGAAAGAAATCAATTTGTGAAACAATTGCAAGGAGGAAGAGAAATAGAAGAGAAGGAAAGAAAATCACAAAAAGATTTGTTTTTTTTTTAATTATAAAAATTGTAAACAGGAAAATAAATTTATGGAGAGATGTCAAGAAAGAAGGAAAGCAACAAAGAAAGGAAACAAAACAAAAGGCAAGAATTTTTTTTCTCTTATTTGGTAGATATACGGTATCATAAATCGAATACCAAATCAACCAACAAGATTTTTTTTTTATCTATGCTAGAAAACAAAAGGGAACAGAATAAAATAAAAATATTTTTTTGTGTTTTTTTATATTAAGAAAAAGAAAATTATAACCCGAAGGATTTAAAAACAAAAATTATTTTGGTCCCCGGCAACGGTGCCAAAATTTGTTTGCGAACAAATCAAACAGTTGTAAACAACTATAAAATCCGTTTGGTTTTCCTAAACAACAAGGATTGTTGTAGAGGGTGTCGAACTCTGGGACCAAAAAATACTTTAATTAATAAATCCACTCAAGTTATTCCAGAATTTTGATTAAATTGCAAATTGACAAAAAATAAGCAAAAAGCGAGTTTTTAACAATAAAGAAAGTAATTAGGGAGTAATGACATAGATTAGATTAATATTCATCAATAGCCAATCGAATAAATACAGATCTAATTCATGTTTCTGTCACAAACATGAATCAAAGATAATTAGATTTCTAGAAACAAATATGTAAATAACAACAAGTATAGCCTATGCAGGAGCTCAGCTCTTAAACAACCATAGGCTATCAGGACAGATTCACTATTTTATTTCTAAAACCCTAAATATTAAATCTAAATCTGATAAGTGTTAGATCGAACTCGAATATAACCTATGAAGGAGCACAGCTGTTAAACGACACAGGGTATGAAGGTTCAGATCTAACCCTTAGTTCATATCTATATCTACATACATGAAGTTCAAATCTTTTGGCTATGCGATTCATATTGAATCATATCTATCAGCGTCATCACCCCCTAATTAAAGAGGATTAGCTAGACATAGCTAATAGAAAAGAAAATAAAAAGAAACTAAATAACATGAACATAAATAAAATAAAATAACAACTAAGAGAAATGGAGAAGAAGAGTTTTATTCCAACAAGAGAATTACAGAATAAAACTAAGTGTGTTTTACAATGAATGAGATAAAGTGTATTTATAGCTGATATGACAAAGGCTACTTGGCAAATTCCATAATGTGGGACTAAAGAATTAGCCCAACTAACACATAAGCTAGTGTGAACGCAGCTGTAGAGTGAGAGGCCTTGCAAATGAGCTAATGTGAACGCAACATGATTGAGATGGTCTGCAAATGAGCCAATGTGAACGCAACATGAGTCTTTAGTGAGGCAAATCTACCCAACCGAACTCTATTTGCAACCGTTCTTCAAGCTTTAAACTCTTCAAGCTTTAGTAATTTCAACTTCACTCTTTTTAAGCAAATTCTTCATGCTTTATCCATCAAATGCTCTAAACCAAGCTTTTTATCAACAATCTGAAAATACAGCTATAAATACACAATAAAAATTATTTTAAATAAAAAACTAGATAAATAAGCGGATAAAATATACACATTTACGTGTATATCAACAACATATAGGCAAATAAAGTAAATCTAATCATAATAGGGGTGAAACTTGCATAGGCTACACATGTTAAGGATCTAAAGGTGTCAACTTGTTAAATGGCACAATTTACATGATATGATCATAACCCAAATTTATGTATAATCTTGCATATGGGGTTTTAGGCAACATAATGATGGTGTAAACTAGCATAGAATTTCACATATGTCATAGCATAATTCTAGATGTCATAATAGATGTCATGGCATAGGTTCATAACTTTTCTAATCAATCTAACTTGCATATGTGACTTGTCCTATAGATCGACATAGCCTAAACATAATAGATCAACATAGCCCAAACATGATGATTTGATTAACATGAACTAACTAGCATAGATAATAGCATCATGACTTTATAACATGTATGATTCATCTCAATTTAGCATAGAAACTCTCAACATACATAACATGATCATAGCATGATTTACAACATATAGGATACATAGCATAGGATTTATAACATACATGATAGCATAAGGTTTACAACAACATGTATGACAATTCACATCATCTACTCATAATCCATTCATGACTTAACCTAATTAATTCAATAATAATCTTGTGAAGACTATCATACTCACAACTAGAGAAGAAAGAGAATCGAATTAGCGCTCTTTTGATGAAGAATCGCTATTAGGGTTGGATAGTTCTGATTTGGTTGTTGTTCTTTATCTTTAATTTGATGGCGGCTGCTCTAAGTATCAAAATATCAGCATGACGGCCATGGTCTTTGTTTATTTTTTGATTTAGGGTTTGTGTATAGGGGTCTTTTTATAGAGTTATAAATTAATTCAAGCCGTCGGATGTTCTTAGGGTTAATCAAAACCATTTAATTATGATAGGGTGATGAGTCAGCCCTAATGACTAAGCAAAGAGTCAGAATGGACTCAACAACACGGGTCAGCCTGAACCAGAAAGCTGTGCAGGCTCCAGCCTCGGCCTGGGCGCACTTGGCAGGTGCGCCAGTGTAAATATGTACTAGCACACTTCCCAAGTGCGATCAGTGCATTTTTTTTCTTTCTTTCTTTGCCACCAAACTTCGTTCGTCCATAACTTTTTCATCCGGTACTCGTTTCCCGCAAACTCGGACTCTATCTCCACTAGAATTCCGAGACGAACACAATGGCACAGCCCGTTTCCCACAATTCTCATGTCTGAGATTAGTTATTCTTTAATTTGTAAATATTAATATTAACAAAATTACGGGGTGTTACATTCTCCCCTCCTTAAAGGATTTTGTCCCCGAAATCTTCAAGTTAAGAAGAATGTATATCCTAACATCCAATCGTCCATCTACTCAACCATCGAACACAAGCATCCATTGTCCTTATTGGCTTTTAATGCTTTCATGTTTAAATGCACAGTGTGTGTATATGTCCCTTATCTAATGCAAAATCAGGCGGTCCACTAATTCAGTTGACCTCCTTAATGCAAATCATGATAGTGCCATGTGTCCATTATGTATGCAAAAGTTCCTTAATGCTACATATCATTTCTACATGCGTGCACAACCATTCACCAAAATGCGGTATCCATATGATAGCACAACCATTATACATCCATTTTACTAAATACATCCATTTACATGCAATATGCAGTATGAAGTGACTGAGCCGATCTAGTGCCTAATAGTGTGTGTGTGTATGCGTCCACGAGCAACCACTAGCAAACACTTGCATCCACTTTGCGTCCAGCATACATAACATGTCTCAAACACATGTTTCAACCATCGGATGATCCTAGCTAAAGGTCAAAGATACTAGCGAGAGGATACTCTAAAGGTAAGATAAGTACAAGATAAGCGATAAACGAGAAATTAAAGGACATACCCTCGAAAAGAAAAGGGTATCGTGAACGCATCTTCTCTTCTGTATCCCAAGTAGCGTTGCTCTTATCATCTCCCCATTGTACTTTGACTAGTCTGACCTCTCGATTTCTCAGCTTTTTAATCTCCGACCCAAGAATGCATGTAGGAGCTCGTCGAATCGTCGCATCACGCTCTATCTCCACCTCTCTAAGCAAGCTCGACTCTACCACTTCCGCGGTCTCGTGCAAGCACTTCCTCAATTGTGACACATGGAATACGTCGTGTACACCACTAAGTCTCTCAGGCAACTCCACTCTATACGCCATCTGTCCAATCTTTTCCATAATAGGAAACGGCCCTATGAACCTTGGTGCTAATTTCCCAACGGACCCAAAGCGAACAACGTTCCGTAATGGAGACACTTTGACAAAGACCATGTCCCCAACTTCAAACTCGAGATCTGTCCTCCTCTTATCCGCATAAGATTTCTGCCTATCTTGCGCTGCTTTCATCCTCCTTCGAATCAAGTCGATCTTCTCCGAAGTCTCCCTAATCATATCGGGCCCAAGTAAGATCTTATCTGTAGATTCCCACCAACATGTAGGTGAACGACAAGGTCGTCCATAAAGAGCTTCGAAAGGTGCCATACCAATGCTAGACTGAAAGCTATTATTATATGCGAACTCCACCAATGGAAGATGCTCTTCCCATGTACCCCCAAAGTCTAGGATACATAGCCTTAAAAGATCCTCTAAAATGCGATTCACCCTCTCGGTTTGGCCGTCCATCTGAGGATGATATGCGGTGCTCAAACATAACTGAGTCCCTACCGCCTCTTGCAAGCTTCTCCAAAATTCGCTAGTGAAAATAGGATCGCGGTCGCTCACTATGCTAGAAGGAACACCCTGCAAACGAACTATTTCTCGGACGTATACAGAAGCTAACCATGGAGCAGTCCTCTTACTCTTTACGGGAATAAAATGGGCGCTCTTAGTAAGTCTATCTACAATAACCCAAATCCCCGTATTACCCTTCTTCGATCGCGGTAATCCATCCACAAAATCCATCGAGACACTCTCCCACTTCCATAGTGGAACCTCCAATGGGTGAAGCAACCCACCGGGTTTCTTTTGCTCCGCTTTTACTTGTTGGCACACCAAGTATCTAGCGACATACTCGGCCACGTCCCTCTTCATACCGGCCCAAAAGTAAACTCGTCTCATGTCCATATACATCTTGTCCCCGCCGGGATGAATGGTCATCTTCGAATGATGTGCTTCGTCAAGAATAGTCTTACTTAGGTCATCTTCTTTTGGTACACAAAGTCTACCAGCCCTACGTAACCAACCCTTATCATCTAGGGTATACCTACGGAGATGGCTCGATGACTCCCCTCTTTTGAGCTTTTCTACTAACTCAACCAACTGCGGGTCGTCTCGCTGTGCCTCGCCAATCCATCCCAAAACGTAGGCCTGACCTCTAAGGATGCTAGTCAACCGGGTACAAAGTCGACGGAAGGTCTAAAGTCAAACATCGAAATGAATTCTAAGCTTCGCCGCTCAACAAACAAAGGACTTAAGGATAATCTTTTTCTACTTAAGGCATCTGCCACTACGTTAACCTTGTCAGGGGTATGCTATCTCGAAGTCGTAGGACACTAAGAACTCCATCCACCTTTGCTGCCTTAAGTTCAAGTACTTTTGAGAGAATAAGTATTTTAAAGACTTGTGGTCCATGAATAATTCGAATTTCTCGCCAAGAAGATAATGACGCCAAGACTTAAGCGCGAAAACTATAGCGGCCAACTCTAGGTCATGTGTAGGGTAATTTTTCTCATGCGCTTTCAACTACCTTCCACCATAGGCTATTACCCTACCCTCTTGCATTAAGACTGCGCCTAGTCCTGTCCCACAAGCATCGGCATAAACATTAAACGACTTACTCCCGTCTGGCAATACTAAGACTGGGGCTGAAGTCAAAGCTCTCTTCAAACGTTGGAACGCGTCATCACAATCTACGTCCCATGTGAAAACTAGGTTCTTCTTCGTCAGACGTATTAATGGAGCTGATATCTTTGCGAAGTCTTTGATATACTTCCTATAGTAGCCAGCCAACCCCAAGAAACTTCTCACTTCGGTAGCATTTTTAGGGACCTTCCAATCTTGGATGGCCACCACCTTCGCGGGATCCACAGCTATCCCTTCCTTGGAAACCACGTTCCCTAAGAATCGTACTTCCTTCCTCCTGAAGTGACACTTAGAAAATTTTGCTTTAAGATTATGCGCTCGTAGGGTCTCCAACACTTCCCTAAGATGTAGAGCATGCTCTTCTTCATTCTTAGAAAAGATCAGGATGTCGTCTACAAAGACTACCACGAATTTGTTAAGGTACTCCCTAAACACCCTACTCATCAAATCAACAAAGTATGCGGGGGCGTTTGTCAAACCGAAGGGCATCACTAGCCATTCATAGAAACCATCCGGAGTCCTAAAGGCAGTCTTGCCTATGTTATCCTCAGCCACTCTCAATTAATGGAAACTAGTGGCTAAGTCCAACTGCAAAAACACTGAGGCGCCAACTAACTGATCGAAGAGATCGTCAATCCTCGGCGGTGGGTATCTGTTTTTCTTAGTAAGGTTATTAAGTTCTCTATAGTCCACACAAAGTCTAAGGGACCCATCCGCCTTCGTGGCAAATACTACTGGAGCACCCCACTCCGATATACTTCATCTTATGTACCCCTTCTCAAGCATCTCCTTCACTTGCTTATCGAGTTCCCTCCTTTCACGAGGAGCCATGTGGCGTACTGGCAAAGATACTGGTTTCGCATTATCCACAAGATATATTCGAAAATCTATCTCCCGCTTCGGAGGCAAGCCCTTCACCTCCTCAAACACATCCGAATATTCTCGGACCACTCTAACAGATTGTAGATTTTCCTCAGACGCGTCAAGTGATTCTAAATAACTTAGCATAACAGAATCTATGGGATTACAAAAGATTTCGAGAGTGTTGCCAAGGCGAGTCATGAGCCTAACTACTCTCCTATCACAATCAAGTACGGCCCCATTTCTGGATAACCAATCCATTCCTAAAATTAGCCCATAGCCCGTGAAGCCCAACACATAAGCATCACATCTAAACTCAACGCTAAGTATAGAAATTTTCAAATCCAAACACATCATGGAAAAATAAGCTGAGCCCCCAATTGGATTCGAAACAACTAAGGGATCCTCTACTAAAACTGGTTATTAAGTGCAGTGATTCAACTAATGATGTAGAGATAAACGAATGCGATGCGCCCGAATTGAATAAGGTACGGACAGGATGATCAAACAGAAAAACTAAGCTTTCAACAGAAATGGTTCTACCTCATTCTTGCAGCGGTGGGACCGCGAGAGCCTGAACTTGTCCCCTTGCCTGCCCTGGTGCCATAAGAGCCTGCACCTGTCCTCCCGAGGTAGCTCCTGCCCTCTGCACCTTCTTTGGGCAATCCTTCACTAAATGTCCCGCATCACCACAGTGAAAACAACCAGTCTTCTTTTTCTTTTGGCAATCCTTGCTGAGATGGCCTGGGGTTCCACAGTTAATGCATTTCTTCTTTCCCTTGCCATTATTGTCTTTACCACCCTTCTTGTTTTGCTGTTGAGGTTTCTTCTGATCCCCTTTCTTCTCGGGTGCCTTATCAGCTTTAGTGCCTTTCTCCTCGTGCATGAGTGCCATGTCTACAAGCTTCTCAAAGGTGGCCACCATGGGATGTGGGTCATAGCCAACCCTTGCAATGGTTCATTCAATCCATTAACGAACCTCAGCGCCTTCTTCTCCGGCGTGTTCACTAAGTCCAAGCCAAACCTTGCTAATTGATTAAATTTGTTGACATATTCTTTCACTGATGAGCTTCCTTGCTTCAATGTCAAGAACCTTTCCATATATAGATTTTCTTCTGCCCTTGTGAGAAACTTCGCCTCAAACCTACGCCTAAAATCCGCCCAACAATCAACAGGACGCTCCCCATTAGTGGCCTCCCACCAAAACGAGGCATCTCCCTTCATCAACCAAGTTGCTAATCAACCTTTCTTCCCTTCTTCTACTTCAACGATCTCTAGCAATTCTTCCACCTCCCTAAGCCAATCTCTAGCTTCCACAAACATTTCTGACCCTTGAAAGGGTTTTCCACCCATAGCCTTAAATTCCTTGCACGTCTTTGCAAAAGTATCTACGCGAGGAGGAGGAGGAACGGGTGCAACTGGTGGTGGAGGAACATTGGCCAGACCTGCGGCGGCCCTAGCCTGTAATAGCCTCCTATAACATCCTGGTATCGTTACACCGTCAGGTAGGTTAAGATCTTCAGCCATGCTGAAATGAAAAAGGAAAGATTCAAAATGGGGAATTCGAAAGATAAAGATATGGCTATTGGGGATTATGTTTTTCATAAAAAAAATTCCTCTTTAAATTACTCATCAAGACATGTTTTTGAAAACACTTCTTCCTGAAATACTTTAGAAAAATAGTTTTTCTAAAAAAATTATCTGTTCTGGTAACCTTAAGCTCTGATACCACGTGTAACACCCCACGTCCATTAATGTCACTCACAAAGGGAATGCATTAACTTCCATGGAGGTTATAAGAGAGTATAGAACATAAAAATTACAACAAGACAGATAATAAGTAGTACTTGGAAATCTAAAACTTCAATTTATTGCAACGGAAATTAAACATGTTTGTTACATCATCAAACCATAAATCATAGTCAAGTACATTATCCATCTTGCTAAAACAAAATTACATAATCCCATCACACAGATAGCCATTAAAGAAGATAACAAGCTGGACTTTACTTCAACGGTCCAAGCTTTCCAAATAGAGATGAAGCAATCCAATCAAACTCCACTAGAGCTGGGTCCAACCTGAGGACCTGAGGGGGGGGGGGAAGGATAGAAATGGAGTGGGTCAGACATAAAGTCTAGCGAGTATGATAATTCTAACAATACTATCATCAAAATAACTAGACTAAGGCATAAGCTGGAAGATAAGTAAATGTCTATGAACTATTAGGTATGGAAGAGCAGATAAAGACAAGTTTAAGATAACGTCAAAGTTAACGTTTAAGGCACACCTAATTACTAACAAATAATTGCTACACTGCACCGCACATTACTACACTTCACCGCACCAGTCACCCTAAAGGTTGATCTCACTTGCTTCAAACAGAAACATATAAATAGCCTTACGTACCCCTAGCTGACTACATAGGTGCCGTCTGCCCCTATCTCCACTAGGTGTACCCCACTACCCACTTTCGATCGGCTCCCTACTCGTAGATACCCGTGCTGGCCCCACAGTGGGGTGTATCACTCCCCTAAAGTGGCAACCCGATACAATTTGAGATTGCACGACTTGTACCTACACGATGCAACAACGTCTTACCTACCAGCCCGGGTCCACACACACAAATGAAACCCGTTGGACTTGCGTTGCCACCGCTCCCCGTTTTGGCCTCATATATTCAAACCCAGTATGCGTGTCCTGTCCTCGACTTGGGTCGAGCCCACAAAGATACATTTGGGATACTGGTTGAAATGGGCCCCCACAAGCTACCCACCTAAGCTTGTCCACTAGTATATCCCACTTAACCCTCATAGTCATGTTCATTTACATGTGTGTTTGGTTAAGTCTTACTAATCGTATTTCACCTGCCACTATGGGCACCCACTAGATTCCTCATGCCACCCAAGGCACCTACATAACCCCCATGTCCCACTTTACATGTTTATCTGGTTAAGTATTTCTTAATTCATTCAGGCCATAACCTCATAATGACCTCTCACATTAGACTGGCATTTATGGCAGCTGGATTTGCCTGGCGGGTACGGGTAGTCTTGCACCATAAAAGAGTCTAACCTCGTGTCTTTACAACTATTATGCTTTAGTTTAGGCCTAGGACCTCTCACATTGGGCTAACATTTGTGACCACTGGATTTGTCGGGTGGGTCCGGGCAGGTTTACGTCACAAACGAGTCCAACCTCGTGTCCTAAGCATTGATTGAGACTTTCAATCTTTTACCCCAGTTTTAATAATTCCCTATTCGAATCATTAATTAAGTCCACTTTTATTGATGTTCATAATTGACTCAATTATGGCCATCCACTTATGGCATGCAAAATCATATTAATTGCACCCAACTTCTTATTATTATCCTTAATATTACCCCTACCCCATGTTTATACGTTCGCTTATTCAACGCAAAACATACGTTAAACAACATATAGGCAAATAAATTAAATCTAATCATAATAGTGGTGAAACTTGCATAGGCTACACATGTTAAGGATCTAAAGGTGTCAACTTATTAAATGGCACAATTTACATGATATGATCATAACCCAAATTTATGTATAATCTTGCATATGGGATTTTAGGCAACATAATGATGGTGTAAACTAGCATAGAATTTCACATATGTCATAGCATAATTCTAGATGTCATAATAGATGTCATGGCATATGTTCATAACTTTTCTAATCAATCTAACTTGCATATGTGACTTGCCCTATAGATCGACATAGCCTAAACATAATAGATCAACATAGCCCAAACATGATGATTTGATTAACATGAACTAACTAGCATAGATAATAGCATCATGACTTTATAACATGTATGATTCATCTCAATTTAGCATAGAAACTCTCAACATACATAACATGATCATAGCATGATTTACAACATATAGGATACATAGCATAGGATTTATAACATACATGATAGCATAAGGTTTACAACAACATGTATGACAATTCACATCATCTACTCATAATCCATTCATGACTTAATTTAATTAATTCAATAATAATCTTGTTAAGACTATCATACTCACAATTAGAGAAGAAAGAGAGTCGAATTAGCGCTCTTTTGATGAAGAATCGCTGTTAGGGTTGGGTAGTTCTGATTTGGTTGCTGTTCTTTATCTTTAATTTGATGGCGGCTGCTCTAGGTCTCAAAATATCAGCATGACGGCCATGGTCTTTGTTTATTTTCTGATTTAGGATTTGTGTATAGGGGTCTTTTTATAGAGTTATAAATTAATTCAAGCCATCGGATGTTCTTAGGGTTAATCGAAACAATTTAATTATGATAGGGTTATGAGTCAGCCCTAATGACTCAGCAAGGAGTCAGAATGGACTCAACAACACGGGTTAGCCTGAACCAGAAAGTTGCTCAGGCTCCAGCCTCGGCCTGGGCGCACTTGGAAGGTTCGCCAGTGTAAATATGTACTGGCGCACTTCCCAAGTGCGCCAGTGCATTTTTTTTCTTTCTTTCTTTGCCACCAAACTTCGTTCGTCCATAACTTTTTCATCCGGTAGAATTCCGAGACGAACACAATGGCGCAACCCTTTTCCCACAATTCTCATGTCTGAGATTAGTTATTCTTTGATTTGTAAATATTAATATTAACAGAATAACGGGGTGTTATAGTTAACCTGTGTAAGATGACAACTTAACCAATATTACATGAACAAAGTGGATAGTGTTAAGGCAAGCTTAACCAATAATACATATTGATTTAATAAGTGGATGGGGTTAAGTCAATTGGATGGATAGACAATACTTAAGCAAAATAAGATATGTAGTAAGACATGGGAACAGTAAAAGGGTTAAGTGGGTGACATGTGTAGCATGTATTGCATGGGTAGCATGTATAACATAAATAATGAACACTTAACCTAGATAAGGCATGTGGTATGACATGGGTGACATGTATAACATGTGAAATATAACTAGAAGTGCTTAACCAAGGTGAAACATGTAAGAAGACATGGGAATAAGAAGGGGTTAATGGGAATTCCTAGTGGGACCAAGCTTAGGAGGGAAGCTTGTGTCAAGTGTGTGGACCCTTTTCTACCAGTAACCCATTCTGTATCTATGTGAGATCGAACTAGGTCGAGGACGGGACACGCTTACTGGGTTTGATTGTAAGAGGTCAATAAGGAGTCAGCGGTGGCAGTGCAAGTCCAACGGAGTCATGTGCGTCCATGGGTTCGGGCTGGTAGGTAAGACGTTGTTGCATCGTGTAGGTATAAGCCGGGCATTTTTAGTAGTATCGGGTTGCCACTTTAGGGAGTGATACACCCTACTGTGGGACCAGCGCAAGTATTTATGAGTTAGGGAGTCGATCGAATGGGGAGGGTAGTGGGTACAACTAGTGGAGATAGGAGAAGGCGGCACTTATGACAGCAGCTAGGAATACAACTACCATACTATGAATAAATGTTGTAATTAGAATGGGGAGGGTAGTGGGTACAACTAGTGGAGGTAGGAGCAGGCGGCACCTACGATAGCAGCTAGAAGTACAAAAAACTACCATTATTATGATTAGTAAGAGGGACCAACTTCCAGTATGGGACTAGTAATGGTGCGGTGTAATTAGCACTGGTGCGGTGTAGGAATTATTTTATAGTATTAGAAGCGCAATCAACGTTTATCTTGTTCATCTTGCTTACCTTGTCATACCTGTTTATGTTACAGTCATTTCTTATATCCAATTTATGTTCTTATCCTATTACTTTAATGGTTATATTGTTAAAGTCACTGGACTCACCAGACTTTATGTCTGACCTCGTTTGTTTCGCCTCTTTTCTGTCCTTTTCCTCCCCTCCAGGTTCTCAGGGTAGGACTAGTGGAGCTTGACTTGGATCTCTTTCTCTCTTTTTTGGAAATGCTTGGAGTTGCTGAAAGTAATGTTCATCTTTATCTTCTTTTTAATTATGGCTATTTGTAACAGGATTATGCTTTTGTTTTTCATGTAATAATTTGACCAAGATGGATATTTGTGTACTTAATTTTACAAGTTGGTTTTGATGTTGTAACCAAACTATGTTCCGTTTTCGCTGCAATGAAGTTATTTTAAATTTTGAAGTACCATTTTTATATATCTGTCTTGTGATGTTCTGTTCTATACACACTTATAATGCTCCATGAAAGTTGATGCATTCCCCTTGTGAGTGACATTAATAGACGTGGGGTGTTACACATGGTATCAAAGCTGAAGGTTAATGGAACAGATAAAAGATTTTGAAAGCTGGTTTCAAAAGCATTTTTTTAAGAAGTATTTTCAAAAACATGTTTCAAAGAAGGTGTTTTCAAGAGAAAAGTTTATTATGAAAAACATAATCCCCAAGAGCCATATATATTTCTTCCGATTCTCCATTTTGAATCTCTTCCTTTTTCCTTTCTAAATCTCTTCCTCCGCGTTTAGATGCTTTTCCTAAGATATGAAAGGCTTCCGTGCAATGGGCAGAAAACCGCTTCATGGGACTGAGACGTTTGTCGAGGCTAGAAATTGGCTCATGGAAGTAGAGGACTTGTTTGGTATCTTTTAAATAGACGATGGAAGGAAGGTTCAACTAGTTGCTTGGTTAATGAAGGATGAAGCTCCATCTTGGTGGGAGGTCACGAATGGAGAACGTGTAGTGGAGGCATGGATATGACACATGATAAGAAAGTAGAACCTAAGAAGGGTGGAAAGAATAATAAACTCCGTGACAAGAGTAAGACAGGTGGTTGTTTCTAGTATGGTGAAGCAAGGACAAGGATAGAGGATAGATCTTCTAGAGGGCAGGTTGTGTTCTCGTGGTCAGTATACCGGAAAGAGATGGGAAGTTTCTGTTGAAGATTTGATTTCTTTTTTCCTAGAACTCTTTTCAACTCTTGCGCTTCACATTCATTTATATCTACTTCGTTAGTTGAAACACTACACCTAAATACTAGTTTGATTATGGATCCCATCGTAGTCTCAAATCCTATTGGTGGTTCGTCTCATTTATCTATGGTTTGTCGGGATTTGAGAATGTCTATCTTGGGCGTTGGGTTTGAATTCAACGCCTACGTTCTTGGTTTCACGGGCTATGGGTTGATTCTAGAAATGAATTGGCTAGCTAGATATAGTGTCATCCTAGACTGTGAAAGGAGGGTAGTTAGACTGTTGACTCATTGTGGAAAGACCCTTGATATTTCTTGTGACCCTAGAGGTTTGGTGATGTTTAGCTACCTAGAATCACTTGACACATCCACTGATGATTTGCAATTTATTCGAGTAGTCCATGAGTATGAAGATGTCTTTGAGGAGGTTAGGGGCTTACCTCCAAAATGCGAGATAGATTTTCATATCTACTTGGTGGACAATGCAAAGCCAGTAACATTTCCTGTGCACCACATGGCTCCAAGAGAAAGGAGGGAGCTTAGTAAACAAGTGAAAGAGCTACCTGAGAAAGGGTTCATAAGAAGAAATATTTCGGGATGGGGTGCTCCAGTTGTTTTTGCTACAACGGCTGATGGTTCACTTAGACTGTGTATGGACTATAGGGAGCTAAACAAACTCATAAAGAAAAATAGACACTCATTACCGAGGATAGATGATTTGTTCGATCAGTTGGTTGGCGCTTCGGTTTTCTTGCAGTGGGACTTAGCTACAGGATTTCATCAGTTGAGGGTAGCTGAGGAGAGTATAGATAAGACTGCTTTTAGGACTCCCGACGGTTTCTTCGAATGGCTCGTCATGCCTTTTGTTTGACGAATGCACCCACATATTTCGTAGACTTGATGAGTAGGGTGTTTAGGGAATTTCTAAACAAGTTCGTAGTAGTCTTTGTGGATGACATTTTGATATTCTCTAGAAGCGAGGAAGAACATGCCCTACATCTTAGGGAAGTCTTAGAGACCCTTCGAGCACATCAACTCAAGGCTAAGTTCTCCAAATGTCATTTTTGGAGGAGGGAAGTGAGGTTCTTAGGACACGTGGTCTCTAAGGAGGGGATATCAGTGGATCCCGCGAAGGTGATCGCAATTCAAGATTGGAAGGTTCCTAGAAACGCAACAGAAGTAAGAAGTTTTCTAAGGTTCGCGGGCTATTATAGGAAGTTAATTAAAGACTTTGTGTTTCATGAGACGAGAGCTTAAGAAAGACAATTATTGAAGATGACACAGGGCCGGCAAAAGTCATATGCTGATAAGAGAAGGACCGATCTTGAGTTCGGTGTTGGGGACATGGTTTTTATTCGTTTTGGATCTATAGGGAAGTTGGCACCAAGGTTCGTAGGGCCATTCCCCATTTCAGAGAGGATTGGACAGAGGGCATACAGAGTGAAGTTGCCGGAGAAGCTTAGAGGTGTTCATGACGTATTTCACGTGTCGCATTTGCTGAAGTGTTTACATGATACCTGGAAGTAGTGGAGCCGAGCATGCTTAGGGAAGTGGAAGTGGAGCGAGATGCCATGATTAGACAGCTCCTACATGCATCCTTGGATCGGAGGTCAAGAAGTTACGCAACTGAGAGGTCAAGTTAGCTGAAGTCCAATGGGGAGATGATCAAGGAGATGCGACTTGGGAAACGAAAGACAAGACATGTTTGTTGTACCCTTTCCTTTTTGAGGGTATGATCTTAACTTCTCCTTTTTCTATCGCTTTGTTTCTACTTGTTCTATCGTTTAGTATGTCCTCTCGATTACATCTTCGATCTTTAGGTAGTAAAATCCTATGGTTGTAAACATGTTTTTGAGACATGTTATGTTTGTTGGATGCAAGTGTTCGCTTGTGGTTGCTCGTGGATGCATTTACACACACATTAGGCACTAGATAGGCTCAATCACTTTCATATTGCACATGAATGAGTGTGCATATTTAAATTAATGGATGTATATTTAATGCATTATCATATGGATGTTGCATTTGAATGAATGGTTGTGCACTCATATAAAAATGATATGTATCATTAGGATTCCTTTGCATACATGTTGGACTCATGGAACTGACATAATTTGCATTGTGGAGATCAACTGAATCAATAGACCATCTGATCTTTGCATTAGATAAGGAACATATACACACACCTTTGCATATGTTCATGTAGCATTAGAAATCTTTTAAGGACAATGGATGCTTCTGGATAATGGATGAGTAGATGGATGATGGATGTTAGGATATATTCTTCTTAACATGAAGATTTCGGGGACGAAATCCTTTGAGTAAGAGAGAATATAACACCCCGCATTTTTAATGAAATTAAAAATGTGGAAATATGTATATATATTATATACATAGATATGTTTAAGAGAAAAAATAAATATTGCAACAAAACTTGAAAAAGAGGAATGAGAAAAGAATAATGTTTATCATTGTTCTAAGGTTTGTAAACAAAAGACTTAGTGGCTCATTTGGTTATAGCACGTGACTTGTATACAAGAAATTTTGAGTTCAATCCCCACCAGCGCCATATTTTTGTTTTAGGGCAATGGCTAAAAAGTGGCATAGTGTGAACGCAATTCAATTAAAAAAGCGGTTTAGTGTGAAAAGGGTTAATTAGAAAGATAGCTAAAAAGAAAAATAAATATATATATGTAATATATGTGTGTATATATATATGACATGTGGGTGTCAGCACCCCTACTGCTGCGCATCATGTTGCACAAATGGCGCATTTTTATTTGTTAATGACGATTTTTTAGTTTTAGGGCTGACATGGCCTCTTCTGATTGGCTGGATAACGTGTCTTTAAGCTGTGTGGTTCTAATGATCTCCTAGTTAATCTAAAGGCTCTAACTAAGCTAATACATCTATATAAGCACATCTAATCTAACCCTAATCTAAACTAAATTCATTCATAAGCCTCCATGCTGCTGCATCCAAAACTAAACTAGTTTCTCTTTTTCAACGAATCAAAGCATAGGAATTATGAAAAAGAGGAATGATTCTAGAACAACAACAAACGCTTAATTCAGATCTATATTCTTTCTTCTTCTACCACTGTGAGTACAGTTACTTTCACAAGATAATTAATTAAAAATAATGGTGATAAGTGTAAATTGGACTGTATGACTATGCCTGTATCATATGCTATTTGATCTATTATGTTGAGATATGCCAGTTCTATTATCACATCTTATTGGATCTATTTTGTAGATTCATATGCGTAATTAAATCTACTTTATTCTATTCTATGCAAATTTATGTTAATTAGATCTATGCAAATTTATATTAACTAGATATGTGCAAGTTTATGTTAATTAGATCTATGCAAGTTTATGTTGATTAGATCCATTCCATTCTATGCAAGTTTATGTTAATTAGATCTATGCAAGTTTATGTTGATTAGATATATTCTATTCTATGCAAGTTTATGTTAATTAGATCTATGCAAGTTTATGTTAATTAGTACTATGCAAGTTTATGTTAATTAGATCTATTCTATTCTATACAAGTTTATGTTAATTAGATCTATGCAAGTTTATGTTAATTAAATCTATGCAAGTTTATGTTGATTAGATCTATTCTATTCAATGCAAATTCATATTAATTAGATCTATGCAAGTTTACGTTAATTAGATCTATGCAAGTTTATGTTGATTAGATCTATTCTATTCTATGCAAGTTTATGTTAATTAGATCTATGTAAGTTTATGCTAATTAGATCTATGCAACTTTATGTTGATTAGATCTATTCTATTATATACAAGTTTATGTTAATTAGATCAATGCAAGTTTATGTTAATTAGATCTATGCAAGTTTATGTTGATTAGATCTATTCTATTATATGCAAGTTTATGTTAATTAGATCTATGCAAGTTTATGTTAATTAGATCTATGCAAGTTCATGTTAATTAGATCTATGCAAGTTTATGTTGATTAGATCTATTCTATTCTATGCAAGTTTATGTTAATTAGATCTATGCAAGTTTATGTTAATTAGTTCTATGCAAGTTTATGTTGATTAGATCTATCCTATTCTATGCAAGTTTATGTTAATTAGATCTATGCAAGTTTATGTTAATTAGATCTATGCAAGTTTATGTTGATAGAACTATCTTATTCTATGCAAGTTCATATTCCAAATGATTATTGGATCTATATTATGTGTGGATGATGTCTCTTTCCCTCTTCTTTTCCTTCTTCTTATGAGTTAGGCTAACAACGAGCCTAACATATTATGTGAATTATACGTACGAATGACGTAAGAACGTTGGGAAAAGTTTGGAAAAAAAATTGAATATTATATAATTGGCATAAATTGGTTTGTAATCATGTAATTAACTTGGGGCATAAATTGGTACAATTTATGTACATGGAATTATGGACATAATTAGAATGAGAATTATGAACATAGCCTAAATTGGGAATCATTGATAAATTGGAATATGGATATTTATTCAAATTGGGTTTTGAATAATAGTATGAGATAATGAACGCCTAAGACACGAGGTTAGACTCCGTTTGCGGTAGAAGCCTGCCCGGAACCAACCGGCCTAACCAGCAACTGTAAATGGTCAGTCTAATGTGACAGGTAGTAGCCATAACTAAAAGAAGCTTAGACACGAGGTTAAGTCTGGCTTGTGGCAGAAGTGTGCCTCGAACCGCCCGGCATATCCAGCGGCCACAAACAATCGATTTAATGTGAGAGGTCTTTGCATTAATAACTAATTAACGCTGGTCAAAGATGAATATGATATCTAAAACATGTTAGTTGGGTGAGGTTAAGTTAACTTGTGTAAGATGACAACTTAACCAATATTACATGAACAAAGTGGATAGGGTTAAGGCAAGCTTAACCAATAATACATATTGATTTAATAAGTGGATGGGGTTAAGTCAAATGGGCGGATAGACAATACCTAACCAAGATAAGACACGTAGTAAGACATGAGAACAGTAAAAGGGTTAAGTGGGTGACATGTGTAGCATCTATTGCATGGGTAGCATGTAAAACATAAATAATGAACACTTAACCAAAATAAGGCATGTGGTAAGACATGAGTGACATGGATGACATGTGAAATATAATTAGTAGCTCTTAACCAAGGTGAAACATGTAAGAAGACATGGGAATAAGAAGGGGTTAAGTGGGAATTCCTAGCGGGGAGCAAGCTTAGGAGGGAAGCTTGTGTCAAGTGTGTGGACCCTTTTCAACCAGTAACCCATTCTGTATCTATGTGATCTCAAACTAGGTCGAGGACGGGACACGCTTAATAGGTTTGATTGTAAGAGGTCAATAAAGAGTCAGCGATGGCAGTACAAGTCCAATAGAGTCATGTGCGTGCGTGGGTCCGGGCTGGTAGGTAAGACGTTGTTGCATCGTGTAGGTATAAGCCATGCATTTTTAGTAGTATCGGGTTGCCACTTTAAGGAGTGATATACAGATCGAATGGGAAGGGTAGTGGGTACAACTAGTGGAGATAGGAGCAAGCGGCACCTATGACAACAACTAGGAGTACAACTACCACACTATGAATAAATGTTGTAATTAGAATGGGGAGGGTAGTGGGTACAAATAATGGAGGTAGGAGCAGGCAGCACCTACGATAGCAGCTAGAAGTACACGAAACTACCATTATTATGATTAGTAAGAGGGATCAACTTCCAGTATGGGAATAGTAATGATGCGGTGTAATTAGCATTGGTGCGGTGTAGGAATTATCTTATAGTGATTAGAAGCGCAATCAACGTTTATCTTGTCCATCTTGCTTACCTTGTCATACCTGTTTATGTTACAGTCATTTCTTATATCCACTTTATGTTCTTATCATGTTACTTTAATGATTATATTGTTAAAGTCACTAGACACGCCAGACTTTATGTCTGACCTCGTTTATTTCGCCTCTTTTCTTTCCTTTTCCCCTCTCTAGGTTCTCAGGGTGGGACTAGTGGAGCTTGACTTGGATCTCTTTCTCTCTCTTTTGGAAGTGCTTGGAGTTGCTGAAAGTAATGTTTAGCTTTATCTTCTTTTTTATTATGGCTATTTGTAATGGGATTATGCTTTTGGTTTTCATGTAATAATTTGATCAAGATGGATATTTGTGTACTTGGTTTTACAAGTTGGTTTTGATGTTGTAACCAAACCATGTTCCGTTTTCGCTGCAATGAAGTTATTTTAAATTTTGAAGTACCATTTTTATATATCTGTCTTGTGATATTCTGTTCTATGCACTTAAAATGCTCCATGAAAGTTGACGCATTCCATTTGTGAGTAACATTAATGGACGTGGGGTGTTACAGTCGTCTTCACATTCGTTGCTTTACGACGATCGATAAACGCATCACAACACTTCGAACATTCCTCCTTGAATTTGCGTCGAAGCTATAACCATCGTCGACTCAAAAACAAGCTCCGTTTGGTTGATTCTGTATTCCATAGCATTTCTAGCTTTCTTTCCATGAAAAACTGAGCACAACATCAAAACTGCCTTTCACAATGTTTATGCAATGCTACCATAACTCCACGTCCAATTCTAGACCATTCTAGTGTGAAAAACTAAGCAAAACAGGCTTTCACAACGTTTCTGGAATGCTATCATTGCTTTTGGGCAATCCATCCACCTCTATGGATCGTTCGCACATAAAACAACTTTTTATAGCATTTCTGGAATGTTATCATTGCTTCTGGGCGATCCATCCACCCTTATTGATCGTTTGTGATCCAAGACTTTTCTACAGCGTTTGTCAAAATGCTACCAAAAGCCAGCGATCCATCCACTTTGCCAGACCAAGTAAAACGCCACGTTCCATCACGTTTTCAAGGCCGATCACCTTTTTTGGCTTGCGTGATCCATGCCTGGATCATGACCGATTAGGGACTTTTCATAGCGTTTTCTAAATGCTATTGTGCCCACAAAATTCAGCTTTTTCCGAACCCATCAAAACTAGCTTGATCCATCATTTTTTTGTGCTGATTCACTGATTTTTGGTGCCCGATCCATACTAGGATTTATGCTCGATCCATCACAAATCTCGCTCGATCCATGATTTTCACTTTGATGTATGCTTTTCAACAATGCTTTTCAATAATGCTTTGAGCAATCTTCCTTGAACCTTCTAAACCAAAATTGATTTGATCCAAGCAACCATGTTTGCGTACTCTCGAGATCCTCTCGATTCCAATGTTTTAAACAATGATTCAACCAACAACAAACCACATCAAAATAACAATCATTCAAATAATGATTTTCATTACAATAACATAGACAACTTACCAGTCAAAATTGCTAATTAGATCCAATGGTTATTCAAATGAAAATACACTTAACATGATGTAGATCTAGGTGAAAACAACTTGAAAATGATGAAAATAAGATCAAACACTCATATACTTGATTGAATCGGTGCGAGAGATGCATATCACTCACCAATTCTTTGAATTAACTCGGAATCGCTAAATTCTCAATTCAGACAATGAAGAATATGCTTCAAAGCTCTTAATTTGGTGCGATCTGTCTTCACTTGATGTAGATCTAGCTTTAAACGATGTAGATCTTCGATTCTCTTATGTATATTGTAACAACCCGAATTCCGATAGACCGATTTTTTCAAAATTCTAATCTATCGAAACTCGTGTTGGTTTTATCTGGTATCCTGCAGAAAAGATAGAGATATAAAATATGTCAGAGATTAGAAAATTTCTCACAGTGGAATGGATAAAATATAATATACTCAAAGTATAGCTTTACCATATTAATAATACTGCCTAACCAGTATGCAAAGTTATCATGTCTCTGCCACAAATCTAACCTGCGAGTATGTTATGAGGAGGGGGTCAAAACACAAGTATTGGTGACTGGATTTAAATTATACACTTTGGATAACACTACATATAACGTTCAATCATATTTTCTTGTTAGGTTACTTAGGTTAACAGCACTCAAGGCTTACACATATGTCGCACCCATCTACTTCCTAGTGGATTAACCTAATACAATATATATGTAGCTACCCCCAATATTAAGGTACACCCCACAGTACCCCACTCACACGGTCTCCGCCATAATACCATAGAAATGTAAGCAGTCCCTCATCCTACGCCGGAGTGACTTATGAACCTCTATATAACAATATTACGTTCTGCATATATCTGTCATTACTATGTTACGCAAATGTACGGACTGCCACTTTTGTTTGAATCAGATTCCATACAAGAGTAATGCCCTCAAGTCTACGATACACCACCCAGATCAGACATGCATGTATCTAGACTGCTCAACGTATGTACTGTTAATTGTAGCTCGATGCCTCAACCGCACATCCTCTAATGTGCACCAAGTTCCGTGGCAGGGAGATACAAGAAACACGGAACTCGGTCAAGAGCTTTTCCATATCTGTACAGGCCTGCCTTTAAGAGCATCAGAATACAGATATTCCTAGGGTCTATTTTCCATGGTGGCTATAGCCCTGCCTCGGCTCCTCCCTCAACTAGTAAAGACTACAAGAGCTAAGCGACATGCCCCTAACAATAAACAATCTAAACATCTAGTTGGTGTCTCCCCTCAACCACCGTACCTCGGTAGTAAAAGGTGAATGGTCTATTGGGTTTACCTCTAGCCTTTTCGCATCCCACTGGCTGCCGATGACAGTTATCCGACGATCTACTATCCTTGTTTTTCGTGACCCTCTGCCTCCCCGTTGAGGCGACCGCCGAATCATCCTTGTGTAACCTCGTCACAGCATTCTGACTACAAAGCTACTTTTGCAATCAAGGCCCATCCACCTAGTAGTTACGCGTAGACCCAACCTATGCGAGCACAGCCTAAACATCTGCCACCACACAAAGGACTACCAGGAGCACCTTACGTATCTCAGGAAGCCGCGTGCTTCCCCTTCCAGTCCTTTGAAGCCGACAGAATAATCAGATGAACGTGTGCCGCCCTCGTGCCTTATAACAATGCAATGATCTACCCCGTTGGGTTACTCACCCTCAAACGTACAGAATGGTCCAAAGCCCTCACTTTAATATGTCATTAGACCTTATGTCTAAACAATCTTTTATGCGCTTGCTTTACATTATCAGGTTTCCATTTAACTTAGTTATCTTAACTTTTTATTCAGGTTACCAAATTCTTCCTAGACCCTTATATCTCTGAGGAATAGGTCCTTCTTGCTTATTAATTTCAGTTATACAACTTAACCCATTTAAGTTTATTAATAATCCCACAACATGTTATTCTCTAGATTGTGATGCAAGGTCTGTAATCCATAATCCCTTTATATTCTTGTTTGATTCAAGGTTACAATAACATGTTCTACTTAATATGCAATTAAGTGTATCTTAATTCACATGTTTTCTATTTAACATGTCACTTAACATTTATCATTAAATATAACTTACCTCCTTTCCTGAGTTGCCTCATTGTTTCTTATTTAATCATAATTCCCTCTTATGTTTTCATTACAACTTAACGTTGTTTACTTATTAACTTAGTTCTTTTAACTAAGGTTCACTAATAAGTCTCCTCTTCCTATAACTATAACTTATGTTGTCCTCATCCGTAGATTTTAGATTCTCATTCTCACAAATAACTTAATTTACAATTAAGTATAGTTTATCCCATAACATAAGTTATTCCAATTTCCTTATTGTTTTATTATAACCTAAGTTATAATTCCCAGTTGTCTCTAGGACAAATCTTAACATAACATTCTTGTCAGCATATTTCAGACTTCCAAGTTTTCAAATTACTTAATTTATAATTAAGTACAACTTCTTTCATTTCAAAAGTTCCCCCTTGTCTCAACTGGTTTCAAGTTTTCCCCATTTACTAATTACTTAATTTACAATTAAGTGTCACTTATCTCATTTCACCAGTTATCTCATTTCCTTACTAGTTTATTAAAACCTAAGTTATAATCTTCACATGTCCCTAGGACAAGTCTACCTATTATACAACATTCTCATTAATGTAATTTATTTATAATAGGTTATTATCATTCCCCGTTCATTCCCATTTTCTTTCACTATTGTACCTTTCTTTCAATTCCATTTATTCCCATTAATTACAATTAATGATGTTTATCATTCCTTCTATTTACATATGTTTATATATGTATTTATTTATGCACCGGACCTCTCACATTAAGCCTACACTTGTGGATGCTGGATTTGAAGGACGGTTCCGGGAAGACATCTACCATAAGTCGACTTAACCTCATGTCTTAGCACCATTACATGTTTTAATTATACACTTAGTCCCCTCACATTAGATTTACCACTTGTGGATGCTGGATATGTCGGGCGGTTCCGGCCAGACTTCTACCACAAGTGTAATCTAACCTCGTATCTAAGCGCGGTTACAGTTTCTTATGTACTGTAAATCTTCTATATAATCAAGGCATGTCTACTTCTTTCAAATTTCCACTGTAATTTATAGGTCATCATATTATGCCTATTCTATGTCATATATTCTTTCTTACTTATAATCAATTCTATTCTATCATGTAATCAATTAAATAGATAATTGTTTAAATTTAACAATAACTTGTGATCACCAAATTATGTAATTTTCTAACTTAACATGCAATTTTCTCAATTTCTATCATTAACGGTCCAGTGCATAAATGTCACATGTAACATGGAATTGAAACAACAGTAATTGCTATGCATGTTTTGGTAAATTTCCCAACATATTAATATTCCAACATGTCATATTCATCACTTTAATCCTTTCTAACATGTGTTTAAGCATTTCAACATATCATATCTAAACATGTCATAACAACAATTCAATACTTTTAACTATTTTAGCAAATTCACATTATATGGTAACGGGGAATGTTTAAACAATAATATATCATTACCAAAAATGATATAACTTAAATCCACTCACCTCATTTGCAGATCTAGAAACTCTTCTAAATAGTTATTGTAGAAGAAAGCCGACTTTTATCTTTTTGTAGAGTTGGAGGTTGGTTATAAATCTTGAATCTTCTTTGTTAATCTAGATTCCAGCAGCATCTCCCCCATTTTATTTTTTAATTTAGAATGTCATGGAGGCAGAGAAAGAGATGAACAATTGTGTGTGGATAAAATGGAGGAGACAGCCCCGTTTTATATATTAACAAAACCAGTCCTTAACCGTTAGATACTAGGTTTTTCAATCTAACCGTACATGAAATACTGAGTCAACTACCAATAAGGCCCATTTTACATTTCATACTTTATTTTATGTTGCCTATACATATATAATTTTAGTGTTTTGCAGCTTTTAATAACCTTCTTGTTTTGCTTCCTTTTTAATTAATTGTGCCTATCCTCCTTCTTTAATTAATTGCATGTTTTCATGCGTATATATCCTTGTCTTTAATTGGAATTATCTTCATACATAACACATCCTTATGCGTATACAAAGCCTCGTTATGCGCACAACCTTTATTTTATTCAAAATTTTGCCTCTCTTAATTAATTAATGCATGACTTGTTTCTTTTTAAACTCTTTCTCATTAATGCCTCAATTTACCATTTTTAACGCATTTCTTTTAAATATTATTGTGCGTTATTCACACATTAACTTTCCCTTTTCATGTATTTATCTTCCATGGCATTTCTTTTTTTGTTAACGCTTGAATTGATTGCACTTTTAAATATGAAAAATGTTTTTCTTTTAAATAGCTTACATATATACTTGTGCGTTCCTTCTTATGCCATTACTTCACATTTTTATTGCATGCTTTTTCAAATATACCTTTTTTATGCATTAACTTATAATGCTTCCTCTTTTTATTCCTTATTGAATTTATTAGTGTGTGTTACCTCCTCTATGTTATATATATATATATATATATATATATATATATATATATATATGTGTGTGTGTGTGTGTGTGTGTGTGTATGTATGTATGTTCCATTTTAACGCTCGCATGAAATTAACCATTTCTTTATAATGTCATTGCATTAATTAGTATCCACACTACCTCTTTTAATTGCATGTATTTTCTTACCTTTCTTAAGGTATTAAAAATTGTACTAATTTTCCTCCTCTTCAATGTATGAATTTATTTAAATTATACATTACCATTATGTTTCCTTTATTTATGTTCATGCATATACATATATTTGTATGTTCAGTTGGCCCTCTCTAAAAAAATGATAAAAATTATGTCACCATCAGGGTTCGAACCCCCGACCTCTATCTTACATATCTAATGCCTTAACAAACTGAGCTATGAAGTCTTTTGTTAATAAGTTTAGAAATAATGATACTCATTGTTCTCCTTCTTTACCTTATTTTCATGCTTTGCTGTAATGCTTCATTTAAAGGTATCTCTTTCATTTTAAATCGGTTTTCTGCAATTCATAGATCTAAAATGACCAGAAAATCACCATGAACGTAATGACGCTACCCCGTGGCTAAATTCTGGAAGCTCTTCAAATTTTTCTTTTTCTTATATGCATTATTTAATTGTTACAAAAATGCTGGGTGTTATATAGATATAGAATTTTGATGGTGGAAAGGTGTATTTGAATGAGCAAGGATAATCAAAAGCTCAACCAAATGAGAGAATGAAGAAAAGTAACCCGTTCTCCATACCTCTAACCCCCTTATTTATAGCCTTCCACCAGCCCACTGATGGGCCTCTCCAAAGCAGGCCACTAATGGTTCAAAAACTTGGACAACAAACTGTGAAACACAAAATGGCGATTCCTCCCAAACCGCTTAACCAAATCTTTAATGTTACCACTCTAGGGAATTGGCAACACCATTTTCTTTCCAATGAAGCTTACCTCAACACCTGATTCGATCCCAGTCAAAAGTTATTCCCTATACAAGACTGATAGGGGAAAATGGTCTTAAATAAAATTGGTAAAATTTATGGACATGTCTCACATCCCCATAAACAATACATTAAAACTTGAGGATGATCCAACTCTTAGTGAACAAAATAAAAATATTTTGCGATCCTCCGATACGTAAAATACGAGCGATTACATTCTCCCTCCCCTTTAGAAATTTCGCCCCCGAAATCCCAACAGACATAAGAAACAACAATTTTGCATGCCTATCGTCCATGAGCAACAAATTTTACGATCCAAACTAGCGTCCATTAAGCCATGCATCCATAGCCCTATACTAGCACGTGAAATTCTAATAATGACAATCAACAACAACAACACAACAATGTACAAGTTACAACGGGGTAAGAATGACACGATATTCATGGGTCATACCGACGAAGAGCTCTGGATGGGTTGCCTTCATGCTCCCTTCCGTCTCCCATGTACAACTTTCACCATCCTCACTCCATTGTATCTTGACTAGCTTAATCATCTTCCTCCTAACTTGTTTCGTGTCATACCCCACAATACAAAGCGGCTTACGAGGTCTCGTAACTACGGTCTCTACTTCTAGGTTTTTGTACTATTCAGGATATACCACCACATTCGAATCACGCACACACTTCCGTAGAAATAACACATGGAAAACATTATAAACACCTGACATCTTCTCCGGTAACTCCAACCTATACGAGAGCTTTCCAATCAGCTCAATAATCGGAAACGATCCAACGAAATCTTGGGGCCAACTTTCGTTTGCTTCCGAACTGCACAACATGTTTCAACGGCTAAATCTTCACGAATACCATATCGCCAACGTCGAATTCCAAATCTTTTTGATGCTTATCATCATAACTCTTCGATGGTCTTGAGCTGCCTTCATTCGTTGCTGAACGATCCCGATACAATCCGATGCCTCTCTAATTATCTCAGGCCCAAGTATCAACTTATCTCCAGTTTCTAACCAACATGCTAGAGAAATACATGGTCTTCCATACAACGTCTCGTATGATGCAATCCCAATGCTCGACTGGTAGCTATTATTATATGCAAACTCAACTAAATGTAGATGGTCTTCCCACAATCCCCTGAAATCCAATACACCAACTCTTAGGGAAGTCTCTTCCAGACTCTTCCAAAATCCACTCGGGAACAAGGGATCTTGACCACTAACTATACTCTTTGGGATACAATGGAATTGAGCTATCCATTTAATATAAACTTAGCCTATTTTGATGATTTCCTAGTTAATTTGACAGGAATAAACCTTGCACTTTTGGTCAAGCGATCCACGATGACCCAAATTCCTTTGTTTTCTGCCCTGGTTCTAGGTAATCCATTGATAAAATCCATCAATATCAGCTCCCATTTCCACATAGGGACTTTCAATGGTTGAAGCAAACCACTTGGCTTCTTCTGTTCAGCTTTCACCAACTAATGTTCATGCACTTGGAAATGAACTTTCCAATATCTCTTTTCATTCCTTCCTAGTAGTAGACTCGCTTCATGTCCCACCAGGATGAATCATCAACTTCGAGTGATGACATTCCCTCAGAACCTCATATCTCAATCCGTCGATACCAGAACAACCAGTCGACCTTTCTTTCGAAGCCAACCCTCTCAATCAAACTCGAATTCCTTATCCCCAGGTTCAAACTTCTAGATAAACTCGACAAGCGTTGCATCTCGCTTTTGGCTTGTCCAATCCATTGGATGAGAGTAGGTATTATCGATAAGCTTGCCAACATTTCAGGCTCCAACTCACACCGTGGTCTGAAATTAAATCCTACCAATCCTAGAAAATTTTCTTACATCTGTCGCATTCTTAGTTCTATCCCAATCCTGATTTACTACCACTTTAGCGGGGTCAACCGCTACCCCTTTTCTAGAAACAACGTGGCCTAAGAACCTCACTTCACCCTTCCAGAAGTTACATTTTCGAAAACTTAGCCTTCAACTGATGCTTTCGCAAGATTTACCAAACATCGCAGGTGCGTCTTATGCTCTCCCTCATTCCAGGAGTAAGCCAGAATATCATCCACGAACTTGTTCAACTGATCTCTGAAAACCCTATTCAAAAGATCCATAAAATACACTGGCACGTTAGTCAACCCAAATGGCATCATTAACCATTCGAAGAAACTAGATGGTGTCCTAAAAGTAGTCTTCGGCACACTATCCTTTACCACACTTAACTGGTGAAATATCGATGCCAAATCCATCTGAGAAAACACTTTGGCCTCGGGAAGCTGATCGAACAAGTCGTCTATCATTGGTAATGGTTACTTGTTCTTCTTGGTTACCTTTTTCAGCTCACGATAGTTCACACACAATCTCAAAGATCGATCGGCCTTGGTTGTAAACAAACTGGTGCACCCCGTTCGGACAAGCTCTTCTGAATGAATCCTTTTCCCAAAAGGTCACGAACCCGCACCTCTAACTCTCGCTATTCCTTAGGCGCCATCCACTTAAAAGGCATAATTATAGCTCTAGCACCCTTGACCAAATCGATTTGGAACTCAATCTCACGATGCGGCGGCAACCCTTTGACCCCGTCAAAGACATCCCAAACCCATTAACGATTGACACAGATGACAAGTTTTCCTGTGGAATCACAAGCAAATATAAATAGGTTACTAAGACCCCTACTTCGGGCGTACATCGAATCAAAACCTTTTTCCCTTCTACGTCCCCTACTCTCACCCCAAGCTTCTCGCAATTCACTCTTATCGTATACCTCTTGAGCCAATCCATGCCCACGATAATCCCAAACCCAGTGAAGTTTAGAACAAAGCAATCAGACACAAAAGAGCAACCATGACTTGATAACACTATCCCACGACAAAGCGTACACAAGCTAGACGAACCCCCAACTGGATTGGTCACCATCAAAGGCTTTTCACAAATTTTAGGTTCCAAACCCAAGCGACACACAAGCTTATAACGAAATTCTCGTTCTTCTGATAAGGAGTCGCAATATATGAATGAACATACTTAGATAAATCTTCGAAATCATAAACATACTCCAGCACTGATCGACCATTCTTCTTTAATTCCACAAACTTTTTGAATAGAACGGGCTACTGAGCGGTCGAAATGAACTTTGTCTCGAACTTGACTTGGAACTGATCCCTTGTAATCCCATCTTCTGGAGCCTCAAGCATGACAAAGTTCCACCAATTCATAGCTCTACCCTGTAGCTATCTCGATGCAAGGTTCCTCTTAGTCTCACCCTCAATACCTAAGTCTCGAAATATTCGAATGCAGGTATCTAGCCACACTTGAATCTCGACTGTCGGCTTTGTCCCTTTGAATGACTTTCCCATCAAGAGCAGTGAAGTCCTTACATAGCTTTGCGAAGTCAACCACCCTTGGTAATTGCACATGAAAACCAACATCTACAGCAGCTGCTCCTGGAGCGGGTACCTTCCTTATGTTCACTGCCATCCTAGACTCGAACATAACTGGGTAATTCGGTGTACCGCCATCACCCCCTCTAGGAAAAGTCTCCTCCCTAGCAGTTTCTCGACAATTAACAACTCATTCTAAATCTGAAAATAGAATGATTTATCCATTTCCGAGAAAATCTACAATGGAGTTCAAGCGCTATTACACTATATACTAATATATAGCACACATCCCTCAGAAATCTACTAGTATGTCTCTCATACGTTATTACGTCTTTGAACTTTGGCTAAAATCGTTAACTAGAGCGCTGATACCAACTGTGACGATCGCCCACAATCCCTGCACATAGCAAGGGAAGTAATGCATTGAAGGACGTGCCATACAGCTATGGACGATCATCGAGGGAGGTAAACACATGCGGAACCTGTCATATAATTCACAGCACCAGGATAAAATATAGTAGAACATATACAATAGGTAATAATAGTGAAGCATATTTGAGTAGAAACTTGAACTTTCATAACAATTAGAAAGAACATCCATACATCTTTGGATTACAACACAAGTGTTTGTACAATTCTGCCTTACTACAACACTTAGAGTCCAACATCAAATAGCGTATATAACAAATACTATATAGTAGAAAAAGTAACACACCAGCATCCTACTCGCCACCACACAACAGCATCGTCCTCACTAATCACATGTCACCTTCCACCTAGTCTACCCAGCATCGTCCTCACTAATCACCTGTCACCTTCCACCTAGTCTACCCATCCAGAACCGAATGAATAGCCCAAGGTAATAAGAGGGAAACATAAAACCTTGAGTCAGACAACAGTCTTAGTGAGCGATAAAATAGCTATCTAACATCATTAGCAAAGTATATGAGAATAGGTAGATTAGCAAACCAATCTACCACACACCAGAGAAGAACCCGAACCTGCCTTCCTCACATCTGACACTGATAGCCTTTTACAATCCAGCAATCAAGAAATAACAGTTCAATCATGACAACCAAGAGTAACCAAACAATAACATAACAACAAACATCCAACAACAATCATAGCAGCTAGTTATATCTCATGTAAACCATCCTAATTGAGATCAACATCCCTCGAGCACAATTCCCAGAGGCCTAAACCAATATCAGACAAGCACCCAAGCAACATCTCCTTCGACTTCAAACAACTTTTGTGAGATGGTACAAGCAAAGAAAACATCGCACTCATGACCCTGTCTATCACTGCCTTCTTGCTTCGAAACCATCGTTAATCGTATGACGACCACCTGCCATATGTCAAGGGCTAATGGTAAACCTCCCTTCTAACAAAAACTCCATACGCCTTTACGACTCGTATGTTTGTCTTTCCAATCTTGACAAATAGGCCCTTCACGACTGCCCAAGGTACGAGGCCCTTCATGACTTCCCAAAGTACCCATGCCTTGAGTTTGTTAGAACATACGACAATGATAATCTCTCAGCCTTCGCATCTCTAGCCATCAACCCCAATGACAATTCACAAGCTCAAGTCACTCTCAAGCAACCATTATCCATGAACTCAAAACACCCTTGTCGTCTTATCATTTGTTCATTTACGACGATCAATGAACTCATCACAACACTTTAAACAATCCTCCTTGAATTCGTGTCGAAGCTATAACCATCGTCGACTCAAAAACAGGCTCTGTTTGGTCGATTTTGCATTTCATAGCATTTCCAGCTTTCTTTCTATGAAAAACTAAGCACAACGTCAAAACTGCATTTCGCAACGTTTCTGGAATGCTACCATATCTCCACGTCCAATTCTGGATCATTCTGATGTGAAAAACTAAGCAAAACATCAAAATAGCCTTTCACAGCGTTTTTGGAACGCTATCATGGCTTCTGGGCGGTCCATCCACCCCTATGGATCGTTTGCACTTTAAACAACTTTTTATAGCATTTCTAGAACGCTATCATGGCTTTTGGGCAATCCATCCGCCTCAATTGAACGTTTGTGATCCAAGACTTTTCTACAACATTTGTCAAAACGCTATCAAAAGACAGCGATCCATCCTCTTTGCCAGACCAAGAAAAATGCCACATTCCATCACATTTTCAGGGCCGATCCAATCCCTTTTTTGCTTGTGCGATCCATGCCTGAATCGTGGGCGATCCAGGGACATTTCTAGCGTTTCCCAAACACTATCATACCCAGAAAATTCAGCTTTTGCCAGATCCATTAAAACTTGCCCGATCCATCATTTTTTCGCGCCGATTCACTAATTTTTGTTGCCCGATCCATACTAGGATTTGTGCTCGATCCATCCACATACCACAGTGTTTACCAAACGCTATAGATTCCATATTTTTCCATATTTTGATTTTTGGCCGATTCTTTCACTTTTTTTTGGTCGATCTACTCCTTTGCCACTATTTGAGCCATGCCAAAGCCTCTACAACACCGATCCATCACGGATCTCACTTGATCCATGATTTTCACTTTGATGTATGCTTTTCAACAATGTTTTTCAACAATGCTTTGAGCAATCTTCCCCGAACCTTCTAAACCAAACTAGATTCGATCCAAGCAACCATGTTTGCACCAAACTCGAATAGATCCAAGCTTGACTTTGATTAGATTTCATACTCTCGAGATCCTCTCAATCCCAACGTTTCAAACAACGATTCAACCAAAAACAAATCACATCAAAATAATAATCATTCAAACAATGATTTTCATTACAATAACATAGACAACTTACCGGTCAAAATTGCTAATTAGATCCAATGGTTATTCAAATGAAAATACACTTACTATGATATAGATATAGATGAAAACAACTTGAAAATGATGAAAATAAGATCAAACACTCATATACTTGATTGAATCGGTGCGAGAGATGCATATCACTCACCAATTCTTCGAATTAACTCGAAATCGCTAAATTCTCAATTCGGATAGCGAAGAATATGCTTCAAACCTCTTGATTTGATGTGATCTATCTTCACTTGATGTAGATCTAGCTTTAAATGATGTAGTCCTTCGATCCTCTTATGTAGATCTAGAATTTTAATGGTGGAAAGATGTATTTGATTGAGCATGGATAATCACAAGCTCAACCAAATGAGAGAATGAAGAAAAGTAACCCTCTTTCCATACCTCTAGCCCCCTATTTATAGCCTCCCACCAGCCCACTAATTGGCCTCTCCAAAGCAACCCATTAACGGTTCAAAAACTTGGATAGCAAATTGTGAAACACAAAAACAACGATTCCATCTAAACCGCTGAACCAAATCTTTAATGTGACCAATTTACTGAATTGGCAACACCATTTCCTTTCCAATGAAACCACCCTTAGCACCTGATTTGATCCTAGTCATAAGTTATTCCCTGCACAAAACTGACAGTGGAAAAATGGTCACAAATAAAATTGGTAAAAATTAAGGACATGTCTCACATCCCCATAAATAACATATCAAAACTTGAGAATGATCCAACCCTCAGGGAACCAAATAAAAATATTTTACGATCCTCCAATATGTAAAATTGCGGGTTGTTACAGCTAACTTCCAGGTCTTTCCAAACCGGATGGCTTTCTTAAAAGGTGAAACTTATACAATGACCAAATCACCTATGTTAAACTCAAGATCCTTCCTTCTTCTTTCAGCGTAAGATGTTTGTCGGTTTTGGGCTGCTTACATTAATTCCCATATTAAATGAATCTTTTTCGTAGAATCACACAGAAGGTCAGGTCCAAGTAAAACTTTTCAGTACTTTCCCACTAATAAGTAGGCGATTTGCATGACCATCCATAAAATAGTTCATAATGAGTTATACTAATCATTGCTCGAAAACTATTGCTATATGAGAACTCTATTAACGCCAAGTGCTGCTCCTATGCTCCTCCAAAGTCGATGATGCAAGCTCTAAGTAGATCTTCAAGAATTCGACTGACTCTCTCTGTCTGATCGTTGGTCTATAGGTAGTATGCGGCGCTCAAATTAAGCTTTGCCCCTAAACATCCTTTTAGGCTCCTTCAACGCTCACACATAAACAGAGAGTCCCTATCACTTACTATGCTCGTTGGAATTCCACGTTGTCTCACTATCTCCTTGATATACAACCGGGCTAACGAAACCTTGGTCCTACTCCTCTTAATTGGAAAAATTGGGTACTTTTTGTCAAACGTTCCACAATGAACCAAATGTCTTCATTTTGTTTATGACTCCTTAGTAACCCATCCACGAAATCCATCGAGATATGTTTCCATTTCCAAGTGGTAGCATCCATAGGTAACAATAACCCTTTGGGCCTACCTTTCTCTACTTTAACTCTCTAACAAGTCAAACATCTTGCCACAAGCTCAGCATCATCCTTCTTTATACCTTCCCAATAAAAACTCCTTCTCCTGCCCTTAAACATTTTATCCCTTCTGGATCGTATGGTCATCCTCGAGCGATGACACTCATCTAAAACCTTTTCTCCTAGATTCACATTCTTAGTTACGTAAAGTCAGTCATTGTAACAACCCGAATTTTAAACAATGTGTTAAGACAAGAATCAAGGCAGAATTAGATTATGAGATCTGAATCAGGATAAACGAGCTGTACCATTGCGTTCGTCTCGGAAAAATACGCGAAATAGAGTCCGAGTTTTCGAAAAACGGAGTCCGTATGACCAAGTTATGGCCCAATGAAGTTTCACGAAAATTCAAATCCGAAAACAGATTTGAATTCAGCCCAAAAAGAGAAGGCAGGAAAATTCCCGCCAGACACACAGGGTGTCGACCCCTGGGTTGACCCTTCTCCAGGGGGTCGACATGGGTGTCGACCCCTGGGTCGACCCACCCCCAGGGGGTCGACCCCCCTGTAGAACTCCGACCTGGTGCACCTGCTTGTCATGTTGGCTCGGTTTTGGAGGCTTGTGACGATTTTTGAGGGTTCAGATCTATCCTAGGGTTTATCCTACGGCCTAAACTACTCCTAATCTCTATAAAAAGACCCCTAAGCCTACCCTAAACCCTCACAAATCACTCATGCCACGAAGTGCTGCCCAAATGCCAAGTGATCATGGCCTCCATCTCCAACTCCAAGAGACTATGCATGCAAATCGGATCCGAATCGAAAGGTGCAAGCTTGCTACACCAAATCAAGGCTCGATCAACATTGCTACGGCGATTTCATGACGGTTCTTCATCAAAGGAGTCACCTTTCATCGTCAATACGACGCATGATCCTTCCCTAAGCCTCGCTATGTAAGTTCTAGCTACTTCGAGATGCTAACGGTAGTTTAATGTGACATGGGATAAAAATGTGGTTAAACATGAATGCTATAACCTATGTGAACCTAGTTTTACCACTTACCTTGAATCTATGACTTGGAACTATGTTTTTGCGACTATATCATGTCACTCATGCTATGTTTAGCCTAGTCTATCATGAAATATTGAATCTTTAACTTGTGAGTGTGGGCATAGGACCATAGAACCACTTTGGACTTGTGAATTATGTGCATGAACATAACTTGGGGCCTATGCAAGTATACGAACCCAAAACCCCTTATGATAATGTGCAAGTTTGTGGCCAATCCTCTTTTTATGTCACGCATGCTTGAGGCCAATTCCCCTTTCTATGTTATGCATGTTTATGGCCAAATCCCGTTATAATAATATGCAAGTTTGTGGCCAAATCATTTATGACATTATGCATGCTTGTGGCCAATCCCTATATGACACTATACATGTTTGAGGCCAAACCCCTTTGTGATACCATGCATGTGTGGAGCCAATCACTTTTGTAGCAATTGTGCATGTTTTGGGGTCTATATGTAGCCATAGTATACCTACTATGTTGACTCGCTTTTACTTAAGTGAAAACACGATTTGGGGTAGGATAGACAAACATGAGAATGACGCGAAAACTTGACTTGAGGTGACATGTGAACACGACATGTAAGTTGAACCAAAATGGGGACATGACACGTAGGGTAAACATGGGACTTGAAACTAGACACGGGGGGTTGTAAGTGTAATATAACACTAGACCAAACATGAAAGTGGCCAACTCGAGGTTGGGTTGAGTTTGTAGCATAAATCTACCCGGACCCGCCCGGCTTAACTAGTGGCTACAAACAATAGGATCCAATGTGAGAAGTTGGTCATGTCGCGCTCAAGACCCGAGGTTAGACTAGGTTGTGGTGTAAAACTACCCGGACCCGCCCGGCTTAACTAGTAACCACAACAAGGTCTAATGTGAGAGGTTGAGAGTGCATTAATTAAATTAATGCCACATGATAAGGTTAAGTGAATTTGACTAATGACACTTAACCGATATGATACGAATGGGTAGGTTAAGTGGGACCGGGCTTGATCTCTTAATGACACTTAACCATACAAGACGATTAGGGGATGGGGTTAAGTAATTTATACTTAACTAATCTAAACACGGTAATTAGATGGGGTTAAGTAACCTACACTTAACTAATCTAAACACGGTAATTCGATGGGGTTAAGTTAAACACTTAATCAATCTAAACTTGGTAATTCAATGAGGTTAAGTAGCCAATACTTAACCAACTTAACAAGATAATTTAATGGGGTTAAGTAACTTATACTTAACCAATTATAGATGATGATTTGATGAGGTTAAGTAACCTATACCTAACCAATCTAATATGCGGACCTGATAGGGTTAAGTCATAAGACCTTTTAAATATACTTAACCATTATAATACGATTAGTGGATAGAGTTAAGTTAACTTATACTTAACCAATCCGACTCGATAATCCGATGAGGTTAAGATAATCTGTGCTTAACCAATCTAACACGATAACCTGACAGGGTTAAGATAAACCAGTACTTAACCAAATTGACTTGATGATTGAATAGGGTTAAGTCATGAGCATCTTGGTATACTTAACCAACATGTAGGGCTAGGTCTTGGACTTGAATACTTAGCCAATCATGACATGATTCATAAGCGGGCAATGCCATGAACTTGAATAACAACACTTAACCCAATAGGGAAAACCCTAGTAGAGGAACTAGGTAGAAAATCATAGTTAATCAAGGGTAACGGGGAAATGAAGCTAAGTGGTAAGCCTTAGTTAAGTCTAACTAAGTAATAATTCTTAGCCAAGGACATGGGACTAGTTCATGAATAGATGAGTAACCCGGTACGGTAGGTCATCGCTTAAGACACGAGGAGGAGCAAATTATCTGACTTAGATAAAGGCTCCAATGAACTGGGTGACGAAGCGGTAGCTTCGGGGGACGTGAGGGTACTCTTGGTATCCCTCTGTGAGGTGGCTGATGGTCCATGAAACCCGGCCTCACAGGGGTTAAGGTCTGCGGTAGAAGAGCCAAGGGTATGCCTTGGTTGCTATGGGAGCGACCTAAAGACTGGGATGGATTAGCGTGGAGTCGACGATACTAGATTTTTCCCTGGATAGCACGTCGCCGACTACCTACCGTCTTTAGTCAATCGTGTACGTACGGAAAGGCAGAGAACCCCCAACAGACCATGTTCTTGCTATCGAGTCATGGGTGAGGTTGGCCCATAGGAAAGTGGGGCTATAGTGGGGCCGGGATGTGGTTCTCATACATGATTTTTCTTGGATTGCCTTTAAGTAGTTTAGGGAGGAGTTACGTGGGACCATAGCCACGGGTATAAAAACAGACCTTGATATCTGCATCAGCAGACGACTTAAAGCTCCCGACCGAGTTCCGCATTTCTTGATTTTCCCTGGCAGGGAACTTGGATGGCACATTGAGGAATATGTGCATCTAGACATGGAAAACGATTCACGATACATACACGGGATAAAAGGGCGCGGTTGACGGGTGGCATAATTCCTAGTGGCCCTAGGTGGCTTGAACCCAAACCGAGACACGGAAACATTCATTAGGTAGCATAATCCCTAGTGGTCCTAGGTGGCGTAAATCCCAAGTGAACACGCGATAGTTCGTGGTTAGAAAACATAACCAGGTCAAGGGTAGCAGTCCAAAACAACTTCAAGGATAAAATGGTACTAAGTTGAGGTGGTATAGATTTACATGGGAAAGCCCGTACGGCCTACGGCAAAGGACTGAACTAATACATGGAAAGAAACATACGAGTTGGGATAACCTACATATGCTATATATTAGGTTGACATGGACCATTACATGACATTGGGCAAGTGACATTCATAGTTAACACATGACGCGGGTTGGGAGACTAGTACGAGAGGTGCAGAGCAAATATACATGGTAAATACTTTGGGATGTTATACATGATATATACCTTGGGATAGTATACTTGATAGAAACCTGACGATGTGATACCTTGATTTATCTTGACATGTAGTTTATCATGATACTTTAGTCTATCTTGCTACAGTAGTTCATCCAGTTATCTTGGTTTAGCTTATCTATCTTGTCATCATCCTTATGTTTACTTTCAGTTTATGCATGTCATGTTACCTTTACCTGTTTTTATACTGGAAGTAGATAGGACTTACCAGTCTTTATGACTGACCCCGTTTTGTTTCGCCTCTTTGTCTTCCGTTTTCCCCCTAGGTTTTCAGGGAGGAAATGATGTTGTTTAGTTCAGACCTCTTATGCTTGAAGGTCATCACGTATAGCTTGGTCTTCTCTTGGCTATGGCTGCTTCACCGCTTTATTTTAGGGAATAATTTATGAAAAAGGTTTTATGCTTCTTTACTATTGCAAGACAGGTTTTGATGAATTCTGATGTAAAAGGCTTTAGACCTTATTTTATAAGGTAATGAAATTTGTTTTACTTCCGTTGTTTTATATATGTTCTGTCTTGTAATATTTCTGTGCTTGTTTACCTCGATAATGCTTCACCAAACCTAGTGCATTCCCTTTGTGAGTGACCCTAGCGGAGGTGGGGTGTTACATTTGGTATCAGAGCCAGGTTACCAGACCGGGCAAGAGTTTTTAAAACCTTCTGAAAACTATTTGAGAAACCGTTTTACAAAGAAGCATTTTTCAAGAAAAGTTTTTAAAGGCTATTACCCAAAAGCCATTAGCACTATCCTTTGTTTCCTTGATCGAATCTCTTTTCCTTTCTTTCCTCCATCTGTAGTCACAGTAGTTTTAACTGCGACTAATCCTTGTCTAGCTACGTAAGTGTTTTCCCGTGCGATGGAGGAAGTTCTCAAGAGACTTGTCATCGAAGTTATAAGAAGGGATAATAAGAGCAAGGATAAAGGACACGGGCTTAAGAATAAGCAACTTGTTGGTATGGCTTGATCCACAAAGGAAGATAAGGACGAGATCAGCAAGAAGGCAATCGTATGCCCTCACTAGCGTACCTACGGAGGATGGTACCGTTTCTGTTAAAGGCTTAGCCTTTCTTTTCTATCATCCCGTCCAGACTTTGGTTTGATCATCGCATCATTTAAGTCTGCCTCGATAGTTGAGTCTCTGCACCTTAGTACTAGCATGGTAGAAGATCCCACTTTAGTCCCAAAATCTGGTTGGAGAGTTGGTCCATTTCTTCATGACTTGTTTGGATTTGAGAATGACATGTCTCGGCTACGGATGGATTCTAGGGATAAAGTGGTTACCCAATAAGGGGTGCCATTCTCAGTGTTGGAAAGAGGGTAGTTAGACTCTCGACTCACCTTGGTGATACCCTCGAAGTCTCGTGTAACCTTTTGGGTTCTATCATGGTTAGTTACCTAGAATCTCATGATGCAGTTGTTGGTAATCCGTTCAAGTAGAATTCGTCGCTAAGTCGGATGGTTCGTTTCGCTTATGCATGAGTTATGGGAATCACCCCAGTAAGTACTCTTGGCAACATGGATTGGCATCGACAAACGAGATCCAGAATTCCCTAGTGAATTTTGGAGAGCTTGCATGAGTAAGTGGATACGTTTGAGCCAAGTATACTAGGAAAAGGATAAGTGAAAATGGAATAAGAGGCGACAATGAAATGGGTTCTAACTCATATCTTGGAAATAGGAATCAAGGAGCTACGAGGTCATGGGGTTAAAAAGATGGTCAAGGCACCGAGGAATTAAGCTCAAGGAAAAGCGACTTAGAAGACGTAAGGCTAGACACGCGCATCGTACCTCTTTTTTAAGAGTGTATCCTTGATCCCTGGTTTTTCCTGTAGAGCTTGCTCGCATGTTATCTTTTGGTGAATATCCTCTCGATCCTGTTTCTGTTGCAAACCCCATAGGGAGTTTGTCTTGTTTATCTTCTCGATCCTATCTTGAGAACCTTAGATAGAACTCTATGGATGTAAACATGTATTTGAAACATGTTATGATTGATATGGTTGCAAATGGTTGCAAGTGGTTGCTCGTGGATGCGCGAATACACGTTAGATACTAGATTTACGCGGTCACGTTTCATGTTGCATATGCACGAGTATTTATACCTGTTTATGGATGAAATTGAATGTGTTATCATGTGGATGTTGCATATGAATGAATGGTTGTGCACACATATAGTGTTTATATGACTAGGACTATTTGCATACATGTTGGATTCATGGCATTAAACATACTTTGCATTAGAAAGATCATTCAGGCCTGATCATTGGCATTAGCTAAGGAACATATACACACACTTTCTTGCATGTGTTCATAAAGCATTAGAAGCCTTTTAAGGACCATGGTTGCTTGTGGATGATGTTTTGAGTAGATGGATGATGGATGGTAGGATACGTTCTTCCTAACTTGGAGATTTCGGGGACGAAATCCTTAAAGGAGGGGAGAATGTAACAACCCGAATTTTAAACAACGTGTTAAGACAAGAATCAAGGCAGAATCAGATTATAAAATCTAAATCAGGATAAACGGGCTATGCCATTGCGTTCGTCTCGGAAAAATACGCGAAATAGAGTCCGAGTTTTCGAAAAACGGAGTCCGTATGACCAAGTTATGGCCCAATGAAGTTTCACGAAAATTCAAATCCGAAAACAGATTTGAATTCAGCCCAAAAAGAGAAGGTGGGAAAATTCCCGCCAGACACACAGCGTGTCGACCCCTGGGTCGACCCCCCCAAGGGGGTCAACATGGGTGTCGACCCCTGGGTCGACCCCCCCCCCTGTAGAACTCCGACCTGGTGCACCTGCTTGTCATGTTGGCTCGGTTTTGGAGGCTTGTGACGATTTTTGAGGGTTCAGATCTATCCTAGGGTTTATCCTACGGCCAAAACTACTCCTAATCTCTATAAAAAGATCCCTAAGCCTACCGTAAACCCTCACAAATCACTCATGCCACGAAGTGCTGCCCAAATGCCAAGTGATCATGGCCTCCATCTCCAACTCCAAGAGACTATGCATACAAATCGGATCTGAATCGAAAGGTGCAAGCTTGCTACACCAAATCAAGGCTCGATCAACGTTGCTACGGCGATTTCATGACGGTTCTTCATCAAAGGAGTCACCTTTCATCGTCAAGACGACGCATGATCCTTCCCTAAGCCTCGCTATGTAAGTTCTAGCTACTTCGAGATGTTAACGGTAGTTTAATTTGACATGGGATAAAAATGTGGTTAAACATGAATGCTATAACCTATGTGAACCTAGTTTTACCACTTACCTTGAATCTATGACTTGGAACTATGTTTTAGCGACTATATCATATCACTCATGTTATGTTTAGCCCAGTCTTCATGAAATATTGAATCTTTAACTTGTGAGTGTGGGCATAGGACCATAGAACCACTTTGGACTTGTGCATTATGTGCATGAACATAACTTGGGGCCTATGCAAGTATATGAACCCAAAAACCCTTATGATAATGTGCAAGTTTGTGGCCAATCCTCTTTTTATGTCACGCATTCTTGAGGCCAATTCCCCCTTTCTATGTTATGCATATTTATGGCCAAATCCCGTTATAATAATATGCAAGTTTGTGGCCAAATCATTTATGACATTATGCATGCTTGTGGCCAATCCCTATATGACACTATACATGTTTGAGGCCAAACCCCTTTGTGATACCATGCATGTGTGGAGCCAATCACTTTTGTAGCAATTGTGCATGTTTTGGGGTCTATATGTAGCCATAGTATACCTACTACGTTGACTCGCTTTTACTTAAGTGAAAACACGATTTGGGGTAGGATAGACAAACATGAGAATGACGCGAAAACTTGACTTGAGGTTACATGTGAACACGACATGTAAGTTGAACCAAAATGGGGACATGACACGTAGGGTAAACATGGGACTTGAAACTAGACACGGGGGGTTGTAAGTATAATATAACACTAGACCAAACAAGAAAGTGGCCAACTCGAGGTTGGGTTGAGTTTGTAGCATAAATCTACCCGGACCCGCCCGGCTTAACTAGTGGCTACAAACAATAGGATCCAATGTGAGAAGTTGGTCATCTCACGCTCAAGACCCGAGGTTAGACTAGGTTGTGGTGTAAAACTACCCGGACCTGCCCGGCTTAACTAGTAACCACAACAAGGTCTAATGTGAGAGGTTGAGAGTGCATTAATTAAATTAATGCCACATGATAAGGTTAAGTAAATTTGACTAATGACACTTAACCGATATGACACGAATGGGTAGGTTAAGTGGGACCGGGCTTGATCTCTTAATGACACTTAACCATACAAGACGATTAGGGGATGGGGTTAAGTAATTTAGACTTAACTAATCTAAACACGGTAATTAGATGGGGTCAAGTAACCTACACTTAACTAATCTAAACACGGTAATTCGATGGGGTTAAGTTAAACACTTAATCAATCTAAACTTGGTAATTCAATGAGGTTAAGTAGCCAATACTTAACCAACTTAACAAGATAATTTAATGGGGTTAAGTAACTTATACTTAACCAATTATACATGATGATTTGATGGGGTTAAGTAACCTATACCTAACCAATCTAATATGCGGACCTGATAGGGTTAAGTCATAAGACCTTTTAAATATACTTAACCATTATAATACGATTAGTGGATGGAGTCAAGTTAACCTATACTTAACCAATCCGACTCGATAATCCGATGAGGTTAAGATAATCTGTGCTTAACCAATCTAACACGATAACCTGATAGGGTTAAGATAAACAAGTACTTAACCAAATTGACTTGATGATTGAATAGGGTTAAGTCATGAGCTTCTTGGTATACTTAACCAACTTGTAGGGCTAGGTCTTGGACTTGAATACTTAGCCAATCTTGACATGATTCATAAGCGGGCAAAGCCATGAACTTGAATAACAACACTTAACCCAATAGGCAAAACACTATTAGAGGAACTAGGTAGAAAATCATAGTTAATCAAGGGTAACGGGGAAATAAAGCTAAGTGGTAAGCCTTAGTTAAGTATAACTAAATAATAATTCTTAGCCAAGGACATGGGACTAGTTTATGAATAGATGAGTAACCCGGTACGATAGGTCATCGCTTAAGACACGAGGAGGAGCAAATTATCTGACTTAGATAAAGGCTCCAACGAACTGGGTGACGAAGCGGTAGCTTCGGGGGACGTGAGGGTACTCTTGGTATCCCTCTGTGAGGTGGCTGATGGTCCATGAAACCCGGCCTCACAGGGGTTAAGGTCTGCGGTAGAAGAGCCAAGGGTATGCCTTGGTTGCTATGCGAGCGACCTAAAGACTGGGATGGATTAGCGTGGAGTCGGCGATACTTGATTTTGCCCTGGATAGCATGTCGCCGACTACCTACCATCTTTAGTCAATCGTGTACTTACGGAAAGGCAGAGAACCCCCAACAGACCATGTTCTTGCTATCGAGTCATGGGTGAGGTTGGCCCATAGGAAAGTAGGGCTATAGTGGGGCCGGGATGTGGTTCTCATACATGATTTTTCTTGGATTGCCTTTCAGTAGTTGAGGGAAGGGTCACGTGGGACCATAGGCACGGGTAAAAAAACAGACCTTGATATCTGCATCAGTAGGCGACTTAAAGCTCCCGACCGAGTTCCATATTTCTTGATTTTCCCTGGCACGGAACTCGGATGGCACATTGAGGAATATGTGCGTCTAGACATGGAAAATGATTCACGATACATACGCGGGATAAAAGGGCGCGGTTGACGGGTGGCATAATTCCTAGTGGCCCTAGGTGGCTTGAACCCAAACCGAGACACGGAAACGTTCATTAGGTAGCATAATCCCTAGTGGTCCTAGGTGGCGTAAATCCCAAGTGAACACGCGATAGTTCATGGTAAGAAAACATAACCAGGTCAATGGTAGCAGTCCAAAACAACTTTAAGGATAAAATGGTACTAATTTGAGGTGGTATAGATTTACATGGGAAAGCCCGTACGGCCTACGGCAAAGGACTGAACTAATACATGGAAAGAAACATACGAGTTGGGAAAACCTACATATGCTATATATTAGGTTGACATGGACCATTACATGACATTAGGCAAGTGACATTCATAGTTAACACATGACGCGGGTTGGGATACTAGTACGAGAGGTGCAGAGCAAATATACATGGTAAATACCTTGGGATTTTATACATGATAGATTCCTTGGGATAGTATACTTGATAGAAACCTGACGATGTGATACCTTGATTTATCTTGACATGTAGTTTATCATGATACTTTAGTCTATCTTGCTACAGTAGTTCATCCAGTTATCTTGGTTTAGCTTATCTATCTTGTCATCATCCTTATGTTTACTTTCAGTTTATGCATGTCATGTTACCTTTACCTGTTTTTATACTGGAAGTAGATAGGACTTACCAGTCTTTATGACTGACCCCGTTTTGTTTCGCCTCTTTGTCTTCCGTTTCCCCCCCAGGTTTTCAGGGAGGAAATGATGTTGTTTAGTTCAGACCTCTTATGCTTGAAGGTCATCATGTATAGCTTGGTCTTCTCTTGGCTATGGCTGCTTCACCGCTTTATTTTGGGGAATAATTTATGAAAAAGGTTTTATGCTTCTTTACTATTGCAAGAAAGGTTTTGATGAATTCTAACGTAAAATGCTTTAGACCTTATTTTATGAGGTAATGAAGTTTGTTTTACTTCCGTTGTTATATATATGTTCTATCTTGTAATATTTCTGTGCATGTTTACCTCGATAATGCTTCACCAAACCTAGTGCATTCCCTTTGTGAGTGACCCTAGAGGAGGTGGGGTGTTACAGTCATCCGTTCTCAAACTTCCATCTCTATCAACAGAATACCTATCAGAATGTGGAAAGTGCTCTCCTCTAGCAATCGTATTACTCAACTCCGTCAACTCTTCACTGAAACCTTGCCCATGCTTAGTTTATCTCCTAAAGATGGTCTCACTTTAAAAAAACTCTAAGAAATCCTTGAGATGGTATGTAACTCCCCGCATTTTTATAATATTAATTTGATTACATAATTGTATAAAATGATGAATATAAAACAAACATTTTTGGAATTATCAGAATTGGGCTTTGAAATGTATACCATTGCGTTCCTTGCATTTTTCTGATAATTTTACTTATATAATATGTTCCGAACGGAGTTCGTAAAGCAAATTTACAAATGTACGAAGTTTAGCATTGAAAAATATTTATATGTACGTGTATGCGAATATAACTTATATATTTAAATTATGTATGTGCATAAATTCCTAGAAAAATGATCGTTTGAAATTGAAATAAATGGATAGTCAGAAAGAGGAAAGTAATTGACATAAAAATTGAAACATTCCTATTAATTAATAATGCATGCCATAATTGACATTAACAAAGAAATAATATTTAGATATAAATTACAGAAGAAATTTGCAATATAAGTGTGTGTCATAAATGGTACAAAATTATGCAATAAAAAGGAAGTTTGAAATAACGTTAATTAGGTAGCATTTCAATTTAGAATAGATATGCACATATTAATACATTGATGGTGCGCATTTGAAATGGTATTAATGCACGTTAAAAATGGCATGTAACATAACGAAGATAAACGTTAAAGATAGAGTTCGTTGAATTAAAAAGGGAACAAACACGTAGAAAGTTAAAATGAAAAAAATTATATACGCGTATTAATTTCGCGTTTGAAATTTGAAATGAATAAGACTAAAGAATAGGGAAAAAAATTAAATATTAACATTGAGAATTGTAACGTTAATATTAATTTTTATTGTGCAAATATTAATGAATAAAAGTTTATGAAGTTATGCATGAATTTATAGGCACGAATTTAAGTCTAGTTTAAAACGTATATTATAAATAGAAGCAATTAATATAGAAAAGAGTATTAGGTAAGAAAAGGAAGTTGAGTGCAACTTTAAATGAAAATTTAACAAGAATGAAATTAATTTTCTTGACCCAATGTTGGGTTAGGTGACGTGGGTTTAACGTTTTAAATGGTTTTGAGTTTATTTATTTCAATCATACGGAAGAGGTCATTCTGATCACCTATAAATAGACTAGTAGGGCCCTAACCTCCAACTCATATTTTCTGAGAGGACATTAGAGCTCTGCCAATTCTTTTCTCCTCAAAATTCTTCAGAAAGTAAATATATTAGTTTTTGGATTTCTAATTCAAGATTTAGAGGTAAAAATTATAGATTTAAGTTATAGATGCTCAGATCCTCTGTCCAAACAAATCAACAAATTTTAACTAAAAAGGAAGCGGTGCAGATCCAAATTAGATTCAAGAATTGTGCGCAGTCGGGTGAGTGGATTAAATTATATTTTCAATAACAGTATTTTTGTACCATTTGATTCCTACTAAAATTTACAATATGTTCATTTTCTTCTTCTTTCCTTTCTTCTACATCAGAATACACCGTTTATGTCAAATTTTAGTTATACGCAAGAATTGTTGTTAGGCGCAAATTGAATAACTGAATTATGGATAGGCACAAAATGACTGAATTGCGGTTATGCACAAATAAACTGAAATTGTGAATAAAAGAGGGAAATTTAGTGATTAGGGCTAAAAGAACATGTTGTGTCAATATTGTAATAAATGAGAAGATTTGTGAATTTACATATTATCTGTAAGAATTTCCTTTTTAGATTTAAATGAAAAGAGTGCAAAATTGTAGGAACTAAAAGAAAAAAGATGTGAACCAAATTGTGTCAGATTTTACTATAATTGTGAGAAACAAAATGAAATAAATAAATTAGAGACATTAACTAATATACGTTAATCAAATTTGAAAAGTTAGTAGTAGCCTAGATTTATTGGCTAGGAAAGAAAAAGTAATGTATTTGCATAGTTCAGGTAAATAAAGCAAAATAGGAAACATGAGTGAAAAATGAAAATATGAATATATGAGGATTCGTGATGATCTCCCACAACCCCTGCACTAAACAAGAGGAATAATGCGCTGAAAGGTGTGCCAGGCAGCTGTGGACAATCATCATAGGTAGGTAAACACACTCGATACTTGTCGTAGAACTCGCAGCGCAAGGATAAAATACAGTAGAGAATATACAACAGGTAATAATAGTGAAGCATCATATAATAAACTTCTGAAACTTTCACAACATCCTGAAAGATTATCCAAACATCACAGGAAATATCAAAGTCTGTACATAAAGCCTCACTACAACACTCGTAGAGTAACTCAAGCAGCGGACAGAAATAGTAGATAGTAATAAAACCGGAATGTAAGCCTCCAGCTAGCCTCCGAACTGCAACATCATCCTCTCTAATCACCTGTCACCTGCCATCTAGTTTGCCCATTCACAACCAGATGAACAACCCAAGGTAATAAGAGGGAAACATAAAACCTTGAGTTAGACAACTGTCTTAGTGAGTGACAAAAAAACTAACAAACATCAACAATAAAGTATATGAGAAGGGATAGATAAAATACTAATCTACCCACAACACCAAAGAAGAACTCAACCTTATCTTCCCTACATCGGATAGCGATGGCCTTTACATTAAACAATTCAACCATACACCCATGTAAACCTGAACACCCATTCAACCATGGAAAAGCACTCATCTCATGGAGATTATATATCCCATGTAAACCATCCTAATCGAATTCAACATCCCTCAAGCACAAGCCCCAGAGGCCTAAACTAATATCATACAAGCACCCAAGGAACATCTCTTACGACGTTGAACAATCTGCATGAGACGGTACAACAGAGCATCCAAACAATCAAACATCGATGACTGACTCTGGCTATCACCGCCAATCCTGCTTTGAAACCATCATTATCGTATGACGACCAACATTGCCATATGTCAAGGGCTAATGGTAACCCCAGTTCGAGCATAAACTCCATACGCCTTTCAACGATACATAAGTATATCCAACCTTGAGAGCTAGGCTTTTCAACGATACCCAGGGTACTCGACCTACAAGCGGTCTTTTAGGTGCCCCTATCGTATCCCTGCTTCGAGCCTGCAAGATCTTATGACAATGATAATCCATTGGCCTTTGGATCTCTAGTCATCAAACCCGATGACTTTTCATAGCTCAAGCAACCTTCTCGAGCAACCATTATCCACCAACTCACGACCTTTGAGTTGTCACCTCATTTGTTGTTCAGCACGATCAACGAACACCTTTCAACACTTCGAACCTTCCTACTACAATTTACTTGGAAGTCGCACCCTCACCGAGCCAAATTACATCACTGCGTTGTGGCTAGGATTCGGGGGGTTGCCCCCGAAAAAAAATTCAAGCTCTTTTCTTCAAATCTAGGTCGTACCCGAAAAATATTGCTTTTCAGAAATAACCCTGTGCGATCGACCTATCTTCTTGAAGCATTGACCGACCGAACCTTCCCCAGAACACCGATCGGCTCCCTAGACAAACACACCGATCGGTCCCCTGGACGCAAACACACACCGATCGGTCCCCTGGGCACACCTATCCTTTCTTCTGACCACATCCACCGATCGGTCCTCTGACTACACCCACCGATCGGTCCTCTGCCTGTACCCATCGATTGGTCTTCTTCTAGAGCACACCGATTGGTCTTTCCCTGGCTTGTTCTCAAAGCCACTCCACAGCCGATCGGTCCACTGTACAACCCTAGTCCAACTCCAATTTCGACCAAAACTTCGCCAAAACGACAAATTCGACAAAATCGATTCAACTAATACATCCAATACAATCATAAGCATGTTATGAAACCACTAATATCATGAAAATGACAATTATCATCAAATTATGCAAATTCACCAAAAATCATGATAAATGAACATATGATTTAAACTGCGAATCTAACTTTCATAAACATGTAAAATGGCATAAGAATTACCGGTTTAAACATGCTAACTTAGGTCATAGTGTGTTTCATGTGAAAATGGACTTATCAAGGTAAAGATGTATGGTAAAACACTTGAATTTGATGAAAAACATTATCAAACATTCATATACTTCATTGGATCCATGTGAGAGATGCAAATCACTCATCGATTCTCCGAATCAAGCTAAAATCAATGAACTAAGATTATGGACAGCAAGCAATTTGAACCAAACCTCTTGATCCAATGAATTCACACTTTGAATGGTGTAGATCTAACCTCCAATGGTTCAGATCTTCGATTTCCTAAGATTAGATCTCGATTTTAATGGTGGAAAGGTGTTACAGGTAGGAGGAACATAGGCCATCAAACGAGAGAATAGAGAAACTAAACCATTTCCCATATCTCTCACCCTGTATTTATAGTTTCCACAAGCCCACTAATGGGCCTACCCAAATCAGCCCATTGTGGCTCCCAAAACCTGAATAGCCAACTGAAAAAACTTAAAACAACGATTCCTCCCAAACCACTAAGCCAAATCTTTAATGTAACAACTCTACAGAAAGGCAATCATCATTTCCTTTCCAATGGCATAGGTCTCACCACCTGATTCGACATGAGTGAAAAGTTATGCCCTGTACAAGGCTGACAGGGGCAAAATGGTCAGAAATAAAATTGGTAAAAATTATGGATATGTCTCACATCCCCATAAGCAACATATTAAAATATGAGAATGATCCAATCCTCAGGGAATAAAATAAAAATATTTTACGATCTTTCGATACGTAAAACGCAGGCTATTACAGGATTAGTGTGAAATAAGGAATTAATCGTAATGCGCACTAATTTGAAAACCTCAAAAATAAGAAAAGGGATGTTTTGCAATCTGGGTTCCTATTATAATAATTACCTAAAACTATGGAAATTTATTTTTAGTACAGTCTTGATAACCAATCAATTTGGAAAATTCCTAACTTCCTGGAAGAACAAATGGTAAAGATGGAAAAAGAAAGGTAACATAACTGTAAGAAATTATAGAAAGAAATTTGTTATTGTCAGCTTATAATTGGAATATAATAAGCATCATTTAGTGACAACAATATGTAAAAAGATTATGTTATAATTTGGAAAGTGAAAAGCAAGGAACAATGCTTATTATAAATAAACATGAGATTGAAAATTAAGTTTAATATGCCTAAAGATATTTTATGCTGGCCTTGTAATTAGGAAATACTCTATGGTAAGCAGCAAAGTTGATTTATAAATAAATAATATTCAGTTGAATAGATTAATGAATATTGTAAATCAATGAAAAAGGAAAAGTAAGCAAAACGCATAAGAATAAATTAGGCATAGGGCCAAAAAAATAACGTCATGAGTTTGGTCCAGTCCGTAAGGATGAATACCCCAACGGGGTAGATCATCAAAGGTGTCGAGAGACATGGTAGCAACACGTCCAACTTATTCGACAGGATTGGAGGGAAGTGCAGGACTTCTACGGGACGTGAGGATACTCCATGATTGTCCTTTGTAGTGGCTTTGGGTTGTACCCATATAGGCATAGTTTGTATGGTACCATCCGGTGAGTATGCCTTAGCTGCATTTGTTACACCGTAGTTGTATGGCAAAGACTTATTCAGATGATTTATAGGATGGTACGACAGCTTCCTCGACTTATAGGGGGAGGCTTCGTGGTTAAGACCTAACAAAGGAAAGTAAGTCATCGGACAGCTGTCATCGTCAGTCAGAGCGTGTGCGGGGAAGATTGGAGCTATAACTAAGAGGCCAATGACGTTCACTATCGGGTCATTGGATGAGGGACCACGTATTTGTTTAGTTTCATTGTTAGTATCAGTCATTTAGCTCTTTTGAATAGTATTTCATTAGGGGATAGGCTGGTGGCGCCTTGAAGAGCGACAGAAGAGACAAACCACTTTAGTTATATGTATTTCAGGCCTAACGAAGCCATTTTGTTTGGCCATTCTCAATAGATATAGTAAATCCCCTGACCGAGTTCCATTAAGAATTCGGGTATTTGGCGCCTTCGTGGGTAGCGTGGGAGACTCAATACGCTTTCGTCGCGTGAAGATGGAGGTCCAGTAGATGGGTACGACTGTATGAATAAAGATCAGAAGTATGATGTGAAATAAGCTCGAACAACCTAATAAATAAATTACTAGTGATAGAATGATATATGTAGTTTTATTGCAGAAAGTATAAATTATTCATTCACTAGAACTTTTGTTATGACCCCTTCCTTATAACCAACCCGCAGGTTAAATAGGTAGTTGAGATTCTGCAGCTTAGAGACACTTGCTTAATTAGTGTCATTATATTGGTAAGTATGTATTTAATATTATATTTTATTCATTTCACTATGAAATATTTTCTCGTGATCTCTGATATATTTATCTTTGCTTTTCTGCAGGATACCATATAAATCGACTTAGGTTTTGGTAGGTTTGGATTTTTGAAAAAAAATTGGGTTTATCGAAATTCGGGTTGTTACATCTGGTATCAGTGCTTGGTTTAGGATTCCTATATAGATAGTGAGTGAATGTATTTGTGTTTTTAAATATAAATATAATATATATACCTATACCCATAGAAGAACCTACTAATTTAGTGAACAACACATGGAAGAAGTTGGAATTTGGGTTGTTACATCTGGTCTCAGAGCTTGGTTTAGGATTCCGATATAGATAGTGAGTGAAAGTATTTGTATTTTTTAAATATAAATATTATATATATACCTATACACATAGAGGAACCTACTAATTAAGTGAACAACACATGGAGGAAGTTGGCGCATTGGCTTTGTATACTAAGGAAAAAGTTATGAAAGTTTGAGGATAATAGACCCATGAGTGGCTAGGGTAGAAAGTGTACAAAAATATTTTTTAAAAAAAGATTCCATGTGTTAGTATTTAAAATTTTGATATTTCAAATTAGTGAATTGGGTAGTAGGACCTTGCTGATTGAGAAAAGATTAAGAAATGGGAAAATGGATTAGGAATTTATATATATACATTTGGTGCAAAAGTGGTGCTAGTCTTATTCTTCAGTTCATACATAGTTTCGTAGAAATTTAAGTAAAGAAGAAATTTAGGACAAAGGAATGTAATTTCGATCAAAGAGTTTGGAAAATGCAAAAGTTAGAAACCACTTTGTAATTAGCCCCACAGTTAGAACTTTTAGAAAGAACTTGAAAAAAAAATTAAATGTAGAAAATGATTTCTAGAAAAACTTTTCAAGTTTCAAATTTTACAATTTTTGAATTTATTGGTATGCAATATTAACAGTTGCATTAAAAGGATTTTTGAGATAATTGTGCAAACTTATTTTCAAAAGTATTGAATGCATAAGCAAGTTGTGGGGTTAAGCGACATAAGTTGTTAAGAGGAAACATGAATAAATGAACTGGCCTTATGGGGTGCATAGGTGACTTCGAGTGAAGTAAAATATAAAAGTTTCCTTAAAGAATGGATTGTGACACACTTTAACTTGTTATAATAAGGAGAATTTTAATTTAAGTTTTTATGAATCAATAAATTTGTAAGCAAATGTGTTCATTTAAAGTGGTAAGGAAATTTGCAGCGAAGAGGAGTAGGAAATATGGGTGAAGCACCATATTTTGTGCCACCTATTTCAAAAATGGAATTAAGCTTCCTTGTTGCTTTACATAGAACAAAAAAAATCATCTTTAGATTAGAATCATAGAAACTTAATCTTATTAATCCCTCTTGAAAAAGAAATGTATATTACAATAAACAAAGCTCCAACTAAGATAAAGTACATAACCCTATCTTCTCTGAATTTAACTTTTGACAAAAAATTTGAGAATATAAATTTTATTAATTTAATTTTTTTTTAGTAAGAAATGGTCTAATTAGTATACGTTGACTGAATTAGTGCTTATTTGACAAATTTTGACAGAAATTGATTGTAATTAGAAAAATGCATAATTATGATAATTGAAATGACATAATAATGAAAAATTGGAACAATGTAAACATGTTAACCAAGTACTCCTTGTTGTCAGGCTTTAGCTCAGTACTCCTTGTTGTCGAGCTTTGACCTAAACATGTTAATTTGTAGTATGAACCCAGTACTCCTTGTTGTCAGGTTTTAGCCTAGTACTCCTTGTTGTCAGGCTTTAATATAAACTTATAAAGTTATATTATATTCTTAGTAATCCTCGTTGTCGGGCTTACTAAAGTAAATTGTTTTAAAGGCTAAATCAAGGGTTAGGGGATTTGAGCCAAGTTGTTTGGGATTCATTCCATGTAGCATACCTTATTTATCATTTCGGTCTTACTTGAGGTAAGAAGTAAATTTTAGACTTGCATGATTTAAGAGAAGAAAGAAAGAGGAAATGAATTGGAAATGCAAGTTGAGACTTTTATAAGTAAAATTGGTAACATGGTTAGTGAGTATAGAAATATTTTTTATCGCCCCTTAAGGAAATAGGAAAGTTTTCTTTTGGTACACATTTTCATTCCTATTTAGTGTTCTACTTTTGAAAAATAGAACGGTTTAGTTGGATATTTTCTTCCTAGATGTTTGTAGTGATCGCTAGATAAGAAAAAAAACATAGGATATTGTGAATAAAATGGAAATAAATGTAAAAGATGAAAACTAAAAGAAAAACAAACAAAGACGACAACTGAAAAATAGCGAACAATAAAAGAAAATGAATTCTTCCAAATTAAGTTTGAAAAACCAAAAAGAATTTTTTTTCTTACGTAAACTATACTTGGAATAGAAAATAGGAATTTTTTTATGATTAGCAATTAAGGTTTCCAAGTATAAGGGAAAAGATGCATAAAAGTGGATTTAAATTATGTAATTTTCTAATTTCAGCCTTTTTCTAACATGCGAAATCAAATTCAAAATATTAGAAATTTATGAAATTAGCAAATTTAAAGCTGGTTTGTAGGGTTTGGATGCAAAAATGTGCATAAGAGGCTCTAGTTTTTTAGGACAAAAGTCCTATGATTTCTACAATGCCTTCTTGTAAGTCAAGAAACATTACAGAAATTTCTTCGTTATCAGTTTTGTATAATCCAAAATAATGATACAAGAAAGAATGTTTATTTTTCTCAGATGGCAACACTGGAATTTAAACCCCAAATTATGAACTTTTACGACTTTGAATATATAATGTGTGAATCCAATAATGTATCCATGTGATTCTCTATAATAGGAGTTCGGAGATCTAGGACCATTTTTCCTCTAATAGAAATAGGAAATATGATATTTTAATTTGTGTACTTAATATCAAGAGTCCATTCATAAAAATGCGAGATAGTAATGCAAGATCCAGACTTGGGTACCTGCAATGGAAACCCAGAAATTCACTTCTACTATTATAAACAAATAAATTAAAACCCATATTCAGGTACTTTGGAGTGAAGATCAGAAATCCCCTTCTGGAAATAATAGAAAACCCGAAGCGTAGATTCAGGCATTTATAATCGATGACCATAAATCTACTTCTCGAATAATAGAAATCCTGAAGCCCAGATTCAGGCATTTATAATAAAAGACTAGAACTTCTCTTCCGGAAACATAAATAAAAGACCTAACAAAATTACGCCAATATTTATGCGAATTTCTTCTATGCTTTCCTTCATAAAATACAACTACTAGCATTTCATGTGTTAGTCTTCTGCATAGTTTTTAATGTTTCATTCATATTGTTTCAAGCATTGTTTTAATCAAAAACACATAGTAATGAAATTTTTGATAAAAATAATATAATTGTTTTGACTAATACGAGTTTAGAAAACCTCCCTGTTTGAGGTGTTGAGAAATCATAACATTCATTAGAAGGTTTCAAATAGGAGATCAGAGGTACCAACTCGAATACTGATTTAAAAGTTCTCTTTTCAAAAATGAGGTAGTAGGCCTGAATTCCATACTTGGGCATGATAATATAAATATAGAAATGTGACGACTCAAACTTCCCCGTAAAGGAAAGCCCGGATTGCTTCGATAACAAGACAAATCGGAACACAAACAGAAGAACATTTCATTGCTTATTACAACAATTCCATCAGAGTACAAGAATATAATAGAGTATGAATAAATATTATACATCAGAAAAATATTAGAGATTAAATTACATTTAAATACAGAGTAGCAGAAAAACAATACAAAGCACAACTAAAAACAGAAATAAGGATACAGAGCTTTCCGAATATCGCTTCAGTTGTAAACCAGGATCCTATGAATATACATCTGCAAAAATAAAACTACTAGCCGCCCGTGTGGAAAAAAGGGGCACCCAGAGTATAGGTTAAAACAATAAACTCCAGGTTAGTCATGTGACTGGTGTGAGAACTAAAACAGTTATTAAATTCATTATTAAAGTTAGGTAAATCAAGGGACCACGCCGTATAACATGGAACGGGTTTACCCCTAAGAATACCATTGCATAAAACAATTAGCGCAATGCTAGATATAGAACAATGAAGCTATTATAAGACCCAGGTCCCATCACACAATGCAACGCAAGACAGAGGATAGGGTTTTCCCTTATAATAGCCAAATATGCTTGATATGTGAAATTTCATCTTTTATTATTACTATAAGTGAAGAAACCAACTTCAAATATAAATGTATCAATCCTAGGCGGCATGAGCGCCCCTATCCTACTATGTCGCCATATATAGTATACAATCAAAACCGGAAAATGTCGTATTTGGAAATTGGATTTCCATACTGGTGGTTACTGATTCGAAAGATCGATCGCGTAGTACAATTCCTAATGGCCTACGTCGCAGGCATGCGAAAACGCCGTAATGCACATCGGCACTATCCAGGAAAACAAGTTACCATGGCCTACGTCGCAGGCATGTGAAAACACCGCTAACCTAATCCATCAAGGGATCAGGGGGTGTGCCCTATCCCTCACCTCGGTCAATCGAATCCATGACAACCCATAGGATGTGTAGTGTCCCGAAATTCTGGTCCAATTTGAACTGACCAAATAACACAAGTCCAACCCCAATTGCACCGGAAAACAGAAAACTAATGGAAAGAAAATAGAGAGTGAGGAAAGATAAGATAGAAACTTAGAATAGAAGAAGAAGAAGAACATACAACATCAGAGTAAACACGAATTTCACAGCGAAACGAATAAATATATTTAATAACATAACTTTGAAATACAAATATGTACTTGAATATACATATCATTTCCAAAGTACAACACTTACAACACAGCGGAAATAAACAATAGCATATGATCCTGAAGCCTCCTGCTCCATCTCTTCAAGTATCTGTAAATCCTGACTACTTGACTGCCCGTACAAAATTGGGCACCCAAGAGTTTAGGGAAAACAAAACTAAATAAACTCTAGGTCAGTCATGGGACTGGTATGAGTAAAACAATTTAAAATAATTTGAGCCATTAAACGATATCTCATAAGACCACGCAATATAACGGAATGGGTTTTTCCCTTATGAGAACCCATAACATCTTTATATCAAAAACCTTCGATATTATAATAATGTCTATCATCCACAATATAATAATCATCTAGCAGAAACGCTTTCATCTCACGTTCTACATATATAGTATACAATCAAAACCGCAAGCACGTATTAAGTAATGGATTTCCAACTATGACAAGGTATGGAACCACCTTTCGCTAGTGTACCTCTAGAGAGGAATACACTGGGTTCTACAAGAACATCTTGCAACCCGGCCACACATGACCGACCACTCATTTCGCTTGAGTGTATTGAATGTATATCACCAACGGTTGGGATCAACAACCGTTTCCCGAATGGGACAACATCAACAATAGATTTTTAGAAGTAAATGAAACTCTAGATCAGGTGATTATACACCCTAATAGGTGCGACCTACATAGCCATGCTGCCTTCCCGATTTCTGTCATTTCCCGGTTGTGAGGCTAGAGGCCATGCTTATCTCTGACAGATCACACATTTATTCACTTTGAATGCCACATCGTCATACCCGCCAAATCACAAATTGATTTCCCCAAAAATATCACGGGTATACAGCTAAGAGAAACAAATTTCTCTGCCACCAAACGTAAATACGTTTGAAGAGATCAACTTACGCGGTCTATTAAATATACTCTGTCAGACATTCTTCCATACAGGTCATCTTGGGACTGGACAAACCAAAGGCACTATTCAGTACAACCATCTTAGGCAATCTTTACCGAAGATTTATACAACAGCCCTTGCTCTTTACTCCGTCTTCAATTATCTTGGCATATATGATTCGTAATGCTTATGCCAATACGGAGTGGTTCTTCGGATAATAATCCAACCGGTCTCTCCATATTAACAACGTTAAAATGGTCAAAAACATCGATAGTCGGTGAGTTAACTATCAAAGAAAAACACGTGTGCAAACAATAATATTATTTCCAGATGGAAATCATATCGATCAATCATCATTTAACATTTATCTCTTTATTTAACTTATTCATTTTTCATCTCCTGTTTCCATATATTCAACATTTCTTATTTTCTAAATTTAGAAAATATACGTTATTAACAATGGAAAACATTTCCATTTCTTGTTTTCTATATTAGAAAACATTTCTGATTCTTATTTGGAAAACATTTCCAGCTCCTTCATTTGGTTTAAACAGATGTTTAAATAAAACATCGCTATGCCAACTCAAACCATTTACTAAATTCACTTAACCATCATTCACTATCAAACCATACCATTCCTTAGTTAAGAAGGAAGTCAATCAAGTTGGGGTATAATTACCTCTCAGACCTTAACTGAACAACGTTTTAACTTTGAAATAGTCAAAGTTTATCTTTTAAACCTTTAACAACTTCCTTACGTAACTCTCGGATTCTATTTACGAATCCACTTCTTTATTGAAAACATTGATTATAACGCTAACGTTATAAACCCTACTTCTGAAATATCTAACTTAACATCTAACTTTTTTACTTCTTACTTTGAATAATTCACCTACTCTAAATTATTTATAAATAAATAAATCTTGATTTAAAAACCGAAAAGTAAATAATACTTTCCCGAATTCGATATAATCGAATTCGACGATTTACTCTCTTCGAATAACTAACATTCGATTAACTCACTTCGAATAACTTATATTCGATAAGTCTTTCTTTCGAATAATGATATTCAATAATATCTCTTTTCAAATAAACTATATTCGATTAATCTCTCTTCGAATAAACTATATACGATAACTCTTTCTTTCGAATAATTCGATTAACTCCTGTTCGAATAACTAAATTCGATAACTCCTTTCGATTAAACTAATATTTATAACTCCATTCGATTAAACTAATCGATAACTCCTTTCGATTAAACTATAATCGATGAATCCTTTCAATTAAACTATAATCGGTAACTCCTTTCAATTAAACTAATCGATAACTCCTTTCGATTAAACTATAATCGATAACTCCTTTCGATTAAACTATAATCGGTAACTCCTTTACCTTTATTCGAATAACTAATTTTCGATAACTCTATTTAACTCTATTCGAATAACTAATATTCGACTAACTCCTTTCACTTAACTCCTTTCGAATAACTAGATTCGATAACTCCTTTAACTCTATTCGAATAAACTATATTCGATTAACTCCTTTAATTCTATTCGAATAAACTATATTCGATTAACTCCTTTAATTCTATTCGAATAAACTATATTCGATTAACTCCTTTCGAATAACTAGATTCGATAACTCCTTTTGAATAACTAGATTCGATAACTCCTTTCGAATAACCAATATTCGATAACTCCTTTCGAATAACCAACATTCGATAACTCCTTTCGAATAACCAATATTCGATTAACTCACTTCGAATAACCAATATTCGATTAACTCACTTCGAATAACCAATATTCGATTAACTCACTTCGAATAACCAATATTCGATTAACTCCTCTTCGAATACATTATATTCGATAACTCCTCTTGAATGAACTATATTCGATTACTCTTCTCGAATAAACTGTATTCGATTACTCTTCTCTCGAATACAAAATATTCGATTACTCTTCTTGAATAAACTATATTCGATAACTCTACTTTGAACAAGTGATATTCAATAACTCTACTTGATTTACTCCATTTGAATAACTCTAACTAGTTAACTCTAACTCTAACTGGTTAACTCTAACTCTAACTGGTTGACTCTAACTGATAAATTCTAACTGATTAACTCTGACTGGTTAACTCTAACTGATTAATTCCAACTAATTAATTCTAGCTGATTAATTCTATTGATTAACTCTAATTGATTAATTCTAACTGATTAATTCTACTGATTAACTCTAACCGATTAATTCTAACTGATTATTCTACTGATTAACTCTAACCGAATAACTAATATTCGATTAACACATTTCGATTTACTCTTTTGAATTAAATCCTTTACTATTTGTTTACTTAACAAATAACTATTCCCTTTTCAATTCTATTTATTTAACAAATAAATATTTCTTTTATCTTTTCTATTTATTTAACAAATAAATATTTCTTTTATCTTTTCTAATTATTTAACAAATAAATATTTCTTTTATCTTTCCTATTTATTTAACAAATAAAGATCTCATTTATAACACTCTATTTATTTCCTATAAATAAATATTTCCATTTAATCTATTTGTAAATGTTTTACAAATATTTCCTTTTAAACTCTATTTGTAAATGTTTTACAAATATTTCTCTTTCTATTTGTTTTGCAAATATCTTCCTTTGTATTTGTTTTACAAATATATTCCCTTTATATTTGTTTTACAAATAATTTCTTTATATTTGTTTTACAAATATATTTCCTTTATATTTGTTTTACAAATATATTTCCTTTTTAACTCTTTTGATTTTATAATTATTTCCTTATATAAAATCCTTTTTCCTTTTATATATAAAATCCATTGATTTTATATAAATAATTTATTTTCAAAATATACTTTGAAAATCCCCTTTTTACATCCCAGTCTTACAGTATCTAAAATAACAAATCACAATGATCGATATCATTTAAACACACATAATCATCAAAAGAGTATATATCACATCATATATTACAATATATGAAAAGAACAGTATTATAAATATTGAGGAATTCAGTTGGACCCCTCCAACCTGTTTCCCTGCATCACAGATGTTAAACAATATACTTAACATTGATTACATTTCCATATGATATATTCTGCTAAATATATATTTAACGATTTATATATATATTTATATATATATAATTTAAAACAACTGACTAGCAGTTCATTCAAACAGTTAACACACAGCAATCAACAGATACTTATCAGTTCTAAGAATACATTATAAAATATAACTGTTCAGAGTTGGTGAGTTTTAATCACATTGGACGATCACCATTAATAACGATAACCATCGCTTGATTCAGACGGACAATTTATTTTGCTATAAATTGTAATGAGCTCCGATGGACTTACAGTCAGTTTCATTGTGTAGTGCCCGTCCATATGATCCTGTCGAATCTTGTTTCGCTGAGTTTCGATAACGTATGATAAAGTTATTCATTTTACAAGTTAGGACATATTTATATAAAACCAAACTTGAATTAAAATTAATTTCTTTGGTCCTTAACCTTTTTATATCAGCCCATCACCCCTCAAGCCCAAGACCGCAACTTGTCTTCCTCGTTTCAAAAAACTGCCGTGCTCCCTCAAGTACCATTCACGTCCGATTCCAACCCACTTCATTCCCCTGAATCTCGCTCTCCTCTCAGCTAATTTACAAGCGGTCAGCACCGTTGTTCTCCTCTTTGAAAATGCTCCATCTCCATGCTAGTTTGTTCAAGCTCGTTCCCCTCCTTCAAATTTCGTCGACGGCTTTATAGTGCGGCTCCAAGGAAGACCACGGCATCTTTTTGCTTCGACCCTCACCAAAACTTGTTGCAAGGTGCGAAATCACCTCCTCATTTTAGATCTCCACTCGAAACCGTGGATCGAAGTCTCTGTACTTAGGAAATTCGAACCCTAGTTTCACCTAACCAACGTTGTGATTTTCCAGTGAACCCAAAACAACGCGCACCTCACCAAACTCACACAAAATTGAGGCTAAAACCTTTCTGAACTCGAATATATACAAGGATCGATTTATAGTAATTTTCTTTGAATTTTCTTTTGATTTTTGGTTGCCGATTTTGTGAGGATGGATTTTTGTTTGTCTCGCATTTTTAAATGGGAGGTTGCAGCTGAAACAAAAGAAACGTGGCCTTGCTTTTGATCAGAGAAATAGATTAGGATATTTTAGATATTTGTTTAATATTTTATTTTCATCATTTTCTATTCGTTTTTGTCTTCTAAAAATCAGTGTGGTCACACACGATATCCAAAAACCACGGAAATTGACATGCAGCTACAGTTTGACATTACGGACCCAACGAAACTTGTTTCGTCGAATTCTGAGGTCGTTTGCAAAACTGGCTATTTTTAAAGCTCTAAATAACCCTTTTAAAAGTATAAATATATTTAAAAATAATTAAATTTAATATTTAAAAACAAATATTATCGTATATATGCACAGTGGAATATCATACAGCTCTAGAATATTCTTATATGAATTTCTAACTCGATATTTCAAAATTCCCAGTTATATCAATATTCGATTTATATTTAAATCCTTTTTAAAATATAAATAAATCGATATAAATTATAAAGGAATTCCACATCGACTTTTCTAAAATTTGTTTTGGACATAAATCAAAATCTACACGACGAAATCCCGATTTTTCTCTTCCACTAGAAAAATATACTTTACCAGCTTCTAACGTTTCTTGTTTCACAGAAATCTGATTTAAAACAGACCCTGTACATTTAGTTGAAGTTCAAATCGCCAAATAGGAAACTACCGCGCCGTTTCGAGCTCTATTATATTTATAATATAATTTATACGTTCAACCATTGTTAATTAAATATATTTGTTAATATAATTCAACTCTAAACTGAATTATATATTTTGAATTTCCCAGTTCACACCATATCGCCATTTCAACCCATTATGATTATTTCAGAATTAAATATATCATTTAATTATTTATTTTAATTAAATATTCCAAGTAATTTAATTAAACGACCATTAAATTCTCTAAACCACTATCTAAATAATTAAATTAATTAATTATTATACCGCTGAAAAATGCGGGTCATTACAGGGTGTCTATCCTCGTCTCAAAAGTATACCGATCTAACCATCAGTTTACCACCATACCGATGTGTGAGGCTCGCGAATTAACGCTACATAAAGTTGTGTTATATTAAAGTTGCGCTTTGATCATCAACCACAAGACTCTGCTTTTCAACAGAAGCATTGATCAAGCCACTTAGGCATGCTACACGGGCAATTTACGTCATGCAACTGATGTCTACCGATGTACAACCTATGATCCCGTACGTCTCAGAGTAGGGTGAAGTAAGGGAATAAATTCCCCTTCACCAGGCACATGTATATTTAAAAGAGATCAATCAGCATAGAATAAAATCAATGTCAGACAAACCGTCCATTTACAAGTCCGTTCTAGGTCTGAACGAAACTGGAGGCACCTTATTCCTTGCCCGTATGTCCAATACAGGAGAGAGGCCCTCGCATATCCGTACAATCAACAAATACATCCAGACGGCTACCACTTTAGCCCCTTCAAGGTAGCTACTCCAATTTTGAGCATTAGTAGCACCCATCCATTCGATGTGAAGATTGTCGGCCTCTCACCATCTTCAATCTCTTCGGCTTATCGTCGAATCAGTTATTCAGAATGGGTATAAACCCGGCCTTTCTGAATAACTCGTGTATCTTATAATTAAGTGCTATAACAACACATCATACGCCTCAATCCAATCCATAATATTCTTTTCTTTTGGGAACGGTTCCCATTAATTTTATCAAAGATAAATTCTTTAAATTTATTCTTTAATCTTCCTTTGGATATCAAACTATATTAAGGTTTTCCAAACTAGTCGGGATTAGCGAGCCACACCGAAGTAATCATTTATTTTATTTGCCAATCCCAACCAATTCGTCCCATGGAGCAAAACAGGTAATACTCCATATCTAACACCACGGTGTTATCGGTAAATATTAATTACCATTTCACGTTCAAATCTAATTAAAGATTTAGCTATCGCCTGGAGTAAAACTGGTGGTACTCCATTCTCGGTCATTTTCTTGAATTGATAATTTTAATTATCATATTCACTTTTCAATCTAATCAAAGATTCATTAAAACTCCATTTAGTTTTAATCTTCCCAAAAATCAATATTAATGATTATTCAAAGCAAGAAATTAATCTTATCTTTAACTGGGTTAAAGAACCAATGTCATTTAAAACACGATTTACGATAAACCCAAAATAACATTCCATTAATTATGGAATCTTCACGAAAAATCGATATTAGTATGTAATCGATATCAATTTCCGTATCCGACTAATAATATAAATGGAATAACGACAAAGCCTTTTAAATTCCATATGTATTAACAATCTTCCTCCATAGAAGCTCACTTCGATTATTACCAAATCAAATTCCATTCAATTCCAATTTAATATATTAAATTAGAAATATTTATTTCGAAAATTCCATAAATTTTAATTAAAAGAATATAAATTCCGAATCATATTTGTAATAACCCGAAAATCCGAGCCAATTTAAAATTTTTATTTTGGCAATTTTAGTGAATTTTGAATATTTAAATTGAAATATTTTAAATAATAACGATGAGAAATTTATTTTGAATAGAATTAGAATGTATATATTTATATACGTCGTTGTTAGAATATAAATATTTATTTATAATTATAAAAGGAATTAAAAATGGCGCGATAGTTCGATAATTCGATTTCAAAATTCAAATGAATGTACCGGGCGCAAAATAAACCGGATTTTATTGAAACCAAAAATATGAGAATCTATTTGATAATATCTTTCCAACGAATCTGAAAAATTGAAATTTCATAGCGGGAATCAAAAGATATGTCCAATTGAAATTTCGGAATAGTCGCTATGGAATTCTGGCCCTTAAAAATGGAAATTTTGCAAACGACCTCGGATTTCGACGAAACCACTTTTGTTGGATCCATGATGTCAAGTTATTGCTAGATTCCAATTTTCATAATTTTTCGAATCAATATGTGAGTGTGGCACAGGAAAACGCGTTTGACCAGTTTTAGTTGATTTTAATCGACTGGAAATTGGCCATTTTTTAAACGGTCTCAGAATTCGACGAAACTAGTTTTTTTAGGACCGTATCGTCAATACGAAGCTAGAAATTATTTTTCGGGAATTTTTCGAGTTAGTATGTGACCCTGGTAAATTGAAATGCGCGTTCAAATTCAATATATAGAGTTATATCTTGATTTTGATGAAAACTGATCGAAACGATCAAATCAGCTTGCGATACATATCCCATTGTGTTCGGAATGCGGGTAATTAGCTATGGACGATAGGCGGTGGGTCTCGTTTTGAGTTCGAAAATAAAAGTTGCTTTTTGAAATTAAATTAATTAAATAAAAAATATCTCTCTCTCCTCCTATACACCGTTGACCCCCCTTTCTCTTCAGTTTCATTCGAGGAAAAAAAATCAAAACCCGATCCCCAAATCGCCCACCGCCCCCTCCTCTATTTCACCGCCGCCTCCTTTCTCCTCCCCAGGCGCTGTCGCCGGCGCGCGAGCCCCCCTGGCCATCTTCCTCCACCGCTTCTCCCTACCCTCGCTGCTCTCCTCTCTCTCCACCTCCCGCGTGAAAATCTGAAACCCCTAGACCCGCGGAAACCCTATCCGAGCCACCCTCCTGAAACCCGACGCTGACATCCACCTCCCCCTTGACCTCCGACGACTGCTACAAACCCCCCCCCCCTCGCGTTTCACTCTGCTCCTCACGAAGAACGGCGCCACCATTCCCTTTTTTTTCAAACAGTGAGTTTTATTTTATTTTTACATTTTATTTAAATTCAGTTTATTTATATATATATATATATATATATACATTGCTTAATTTCAATTTTTAATCACACAAAAAATAATAATAGGATTTTTAGTGTTGCAAAAATCCGATTTTTCAATGTATAAATATTCGATTTTTAAGAGTTATAAAATCTGATTTTTGTTAGTAGATTTACAATGTAAATATACGATTTTTCTACACATAAAGATTAGATTTTTGTTAGTGAAAAAGGGTTAGGATTTTTAAAAAGAAGGAAGTTAGGATTTTAAAATAAGAAAAGCTTAGATTTTTACCAAGTAGAAAGGTAGGATCTTTTACATGAAAAATTATATTTTATTTACTTGAAATCTTATATTTTTATATAATATGAAGTTTAGATTTTCATTTAAATAAAGGTTATATTTTTATAGAGAGAAGTTTATATGGTTAATCAAAAAGAAAGGTTAAAAATATAATTTTTATATAATGTAGAAGTTAAAAATATAATTTTTATTATGAACAGCGTGAAAAGAACTGCATAGGAATTTCAAACAGATCCAGACGGTACAGCAGTTCAACAACAAAGCACAGAGGAGTGGAACCCTCTGTGAGAACTCCTCACTTTTAATTTCAATTTCTAGTTAAAAATATATACTAGGATGCAGACGGTGTTTAGTAGCACCCGACACCCGTCGTCCACAGACCATGGACGGCTTGTATGCTTGTTTGTTTGATTTTGATGTGTAGTTGATTGTGTGATGTGATGTGAAACGAAATAAAATATTTATATAGTTGAAAACATTCTATAGTAAAAAATATAATTTTTAACGTGTGTATAAAATAAATATTTATAAACGAATCGGATGATTTGTTTATATACACTGATATGACTGATATTGATTGGGACGATAAATTTTACACATCGCCCAACTGCACAAATAAAATCTGTGTTTGATTGTTTGAAAGCCCACACGGGTATTGGGATGAGATTTGACGTACACTAATCCTGATTGTTTAGTTGTATGTCAATCGATGGATTGACAGACTGTGTAAGCGTTAATTATTTATATTTAATGCTTATGCAGTTGTGTGGTGCACTCTGGATGATGGTTGATTATTTATCGTTGTTATTTCATACATGTGTTGTAGAAAATCCATATAATTAAAATTATATGGTAATTGATTGGGCCTCATTCCAGTTTCGAAAAAGGAAATATTTGAACAGAAATATTTGAAAAGAAATATTTGAACTAGAATATTTGAAAATAGAAATATATGAAGCCGTGTTGATTAGATTGACGCCATTTTGACGTGAACGATATTTATATTGATTTTATTCATTTTTATAATGAATATAGAAAAGGAAGCGATTTCAAATTCTGATATTTTGAAACGAATCGAATTCGAATTGAAATTGAATAGAATTAAATTCGAATTGAAATTGAAACGAATTGAATTCGAATTGAATGGAATTGAATTCGAATTAAAAATGAATAGAATTGAATTCAAATTAAAATTGAACAGAATTGAATTCGAATTGAAATCAAATTGAATTTGAATAGAAATCGATTTGAAATAAATTCAAAATCGAATAGAAATTGAATTGAATTTAAAATGAACTGAAATTGAATTAAAAATCGATTTGAATTGAAATCAATTTTAAATGAATTTAAAACGAATTTATGAGGAAAAATTCAATTTTGATTTGAATTTGAAATGAAGTTGAAATCGTTTCGAAAACGAATTTAAAACGATTTATATAATACATTTTAAAAGGAAATCGACAAAATATATATATATAATATATATATATATATATATTATATATATAATGGCCTGAATAGAACGCGCCGCGCCGCGGCAGTGCGCGAATTCCGACCATTGACTTCGAATGGATATTGCGGGAGATCCGACCGTCGGATTCTTCTAAAACCAGAACCGTTGGGTTCGTATCGTAAAGAGCTTTCTAACGAATATTAAAAATTTGAAATCTAACGGTTTGATTTGGAATTATGTCCAAATCAAATTTGGAAAAGGTCGCTGTAAGTGCAGTTCGATGGCCGTTGATGGAAATCGACTGTACGGGCCTTGATAAAATTATTAAAATTAGTAATAATTTGTGTAAAATCATAAGAAATGATTTGGGAAGAATTGGGATGAAAAACTCCATATTTGAAAAGATAAAAATAGTTTTTTATCGAAATGAACTAGTTTTGAACTAGAATTATAATTCTATTTATTTTTAAATAAATAAACTGAATTTGAAAAGGGTTTTAAAAGTAACCAGAATTTCCAATAATTGAATTGGAATGGATATGAATCGAAATTGTCTTTGGAATAATTCGATGTTGGATTTCGTGATTCTACAGATGTTGTTATGGAAATTTGAAAGATACATACATATATATATATATATCGTTATTTCCAATATGATATTTGTTAGTCGTAGAATTTGATATTGAATATAAGCCGATATATTTTCTATTCAGAGCCTTGTATTTAATATCAAATGTGATTTGGGTTTGTCGTGAATGGTGTCTTCATTAACACTGTTCTTAAGCCCAGTTGAGAAAAAGATTAAATCTTTTTATTTATATTTAATGAAGTGTACTAATTAAATAATATTTAATTGGGACTGAATTGGTACTGGTTTTTGGGTTTATCGTGAACGGTGTTTTAAATAACACTTGTTCTTTAACCCGATAATTAATGGAATGTGATTTTGGGTTGTCGTGAACGGTATCTTCAATAATGTTGTTCTTAGACCCAAAGGAGTTAAGAAAATTAGAAACTAACCGGAGATTAGTTAGGTTGAATGATTTCTGGGGTATTGATCTGATGTCGGTTTCGGCCTTCGGGGTTAATACTTAAGGAATTGCTCACTTACTAATTTACGGTTAGGGACTGATTGAAATGTGATGTGATTTTGGGGTTTATCATGAAACGTGTTTTAAATGACACTGATTCTTTAACCCAGTCAAAGATTAAAACTAAATGGAGTTTTAATGAATCTTTAATTAGATTGAAAAGATCGAGAATGGGGTATCACCAGTTTTACTCCAGGCGGTAATTAAATCTTTAATTAGATTTGAACGTGAAATGGTAATTGAATTTACCGATAACACCGTGGTGTTAGATATGAAGTATGACCAATTTAGCTTCAAGGGATAAATAGGTTGGGATTGGGAAATAAAATAAATAATTACTTCGGTGTGGTTGGCTAATCCCGACTAGTATGAAGTGATATTCAAAGGAAGATTAAAGAATAAATTTAAAGGAATTTATCTTTGATAAAATTAATGGGAACCTTTCCCTAAGAATGTGAAATTTAGAAACTAACTGTAGGTTAGCTAAGCAGAACGGTTTCCTGGGTATTGATCTGATGTTGGTTTCGGCCTTCGGGTTTAATATATGGCGAATTATTCTCTTGTTAATTTACGGTTAGTGACTGATGAATTGGAATGAGGCGTATGTTGTGATTGTGTAACACTTGTTCATTATATACGCGAGTTATTCGGAAAGACCTGGTTTATCTCATTCTGAATAACTGTTAAGACGATAAGTCGAAGATGAAGACGGTGGTTGAAGACCGGAGATCTTCACGTCGTTTGGGTGATTACTGATGATCTTGATTGGGTCGTACACCCAAGAGGAGGGAATCAGTTAGTGGTCGTCCAGACGTACTTGGAGATCGATGGATATGCGGGGTACTAGGTGCCTCCGGTTTCGTTCAGACCCCGAACGAGCTTGTAAACGGACTGTTTGTCTGACATTGGATTTTATTCTGTGTGATTGATTTCTATTAAATATATATCTGTTTGGCGGCGGAGAATTTATTCTCTTGCTTAACGCCCTTCTCTGAGACGTACGAGCTCAGGGGTTATATATTGATGGATATCAAACGCGTGGAGTGAATTTCCTGTGTGGCATGCCTAAGTGGCAATATGATCAAGGCTTCTGTTGAAAAGCAGAGTTTTGTGGTTGATGATCAAAGCACAGCCTGTGTGGTACAGCTTTGTGTAGCGTTGATTCGCGTGCCTCACATGCCGGTAGTGGACCAAAAACGGGAGAGGACCTCGGGGGGGGGGGGGGGGGAGGCATGCGATTCCTTCTAAATAGAAGTGGCGTCAGTGGTTTTACATGCCCTGACGAGTTTGTCTTATGTGGTTGTTGATGTTGAGAGGCGCCTCGGATATATCGGTGACTATGTGAAGCCGATGGAGTCATTCGTTGACTCATTGACACCCTAAAGGGTGGGGAAACGCAGTGTTCAGGCATTTTAATCCACATCGGTGGACCGGCCCTGGCGATCCAAAGCCTTGACTGAGTACTTGCCTGAGACTCGGGCTAGAGCGTCTCGAATTCGGTAGAGGACTATCTTTTGCCTCGGTTCATAGATGGAAACCAAACTTCCAAATACGTGACATTTGGGGTTTTGATTGTAGTGCCTAGTACGGTGACATGATATATGGTACCCATGCCGCCTATGATTGATATTTATGATTGTATATAAAATCAGAAACTAGCTGGAAACGAGCTAAGATGGGTGGTTTCCTAGGTATTGGTTTGATGTTGGTTTCGGCCTTCGGGGTTAATACTTAGGGAATCGTTCTCTTACTAATTTACAGTTGGAGTTTGATTAAGAATCAAAAGATAAAATTTCGCGTATCAAGCATTCTTTGGCTGTTATAAGGTAAAACCCTATCCTCCGGCTTGCGTTGCATTATGTGATGGGACCTGGGTCTTATAACAGATTCATTTTTCTTTATTTAGCATTGCGCTGTTTGTTTTATGCACTGGTGTTCTTGGGAGGAAACCCGTTCCGTGTTATACGGCGTGGTCCCTTGATTTACCTAACTTTAAAATAAAGATTAATAACTGTTTTAGTTCTCACACCAGTCCCATGACTGACCTGGAGTTTATTGTTTTAACCTAAACTCTGGGTGCCCTTATTTTCGACATGTGCAGCTAGTAGCTTTGGTTTTGCAGATTTATATTCACAGGATCCCGATTTACAGCTGGAACGATACTCGGAAAGCTCTGTATCTGCGTATTCCTTTCAGTTGTGTATTGTATTATTTTTACGCAGCGATGTATTTAAATGTAATTTAAATCTCGGATGTTTTCTATGAAATATTTATTTATACTCTGTATATTCTCGTATTCTGATGGAATTGTTGTAATTAACAATGAAATGTTCTTCTGTTTGCGTCCTGATGTGGCTTGTTCTCAATTCTATCCAGGCTTTCCTTACCGGGGATATTCGGGTCGTTTCAATATTCTTCACTGTTAATTAGGTTTAAGAACTAGTGTTAATTAAAACACCGTTCATGACAAACCCAAAATCCAATTCGATATCAAATATAAGGCTCTGAATAGAAAATATATCGGCTTATATTCAATATCAAATTCTGAAATCAACAAACATCGTATTGGAATAACGATATATATATCTTCCAAATTCCTCCACAACGTCCGTATAATCATGGAATCCAATATCAAAATATTCAAATGATAATTTTGATATAAATCCATTCCAATTCGTATATTGGAAATTCTGGTTATTTTAAAAAACCATTTAAAATCCAATTTATTTGTTAATAAATAAATTATTATTCTAGTTAATAACTAGTCCGTTTCGATAAAAATATATTTTTATCTTTAAAAATGTGGAATTTTCCATCCGAACTCTTTCCAAATCATTCATTACGATTTTACATAATTTTTCCATATTTTTAATAAATTTATTATCGCACGTACAGTCGGTTTCCAATAACGGCCAACGAACTGCATCCATAACGACCTTTTTTGAAATTAATTTGGATATATCTCCAAATCCAACCGTTAGATTTCAAATCTCTTTTATTCACTGGAAAGCTCTTTTCGATACGGACCCAACGGTTCTGGTTATAGGAGAATCCGACGGTCGGATCTCCCGTAACGTCCATTTGAAGTTAATGGTCGAAATTCGCGAACTGCCTCTGCGCAACGCATTCTATTCCGGCCATTATAATATATATATATATATATAATATATATATATATTATACATTACATCGATTTCCATATAAAACGAATTTTATAAATCGTTTTAAATTCGTTTCAAAAACGATTTCCACTTCCATTTCAATTCTATTTTCAAATTTAAATCTATTTTGAATATTCCGTATAATTTCGTTTCAAATAGATTTCAATTCAAATCAATTTCAATTCCATTTCATTCGATTTCAATTCAATTCAATTCCATTAAATTTAAATTTAATTCAATTCAATTCCATTCGATTTCAACTCAATTCAATTCGTTTTAAATTCATTTTAAAACGATTTCAATTTGATTTTCAAATTTAAATCAAAATTTAATTTTCCATATCATTTCAATATTAAAACGACAATATTTTCAAAATATCATATTTTGAAATCACTTTTCGATATTCATTATAAAATGAATAAAATCGACAAAATTCTCGTTCGTGTTAAAATGGCGTTTAACTACTTAACACGGCTTCACATTTCAATATTTTCTGAATATTATTTTAAAAATATTTGATATTTCTAAACTGGAATCAGACACAGTCGATTAACATATAATTTTATTTATATGGATTTCAACATTACATGTATACAATAATAACGATAAACAATCATTAAAAATTCATACAACATCTAGGGTGTATTCTACAACTGTGTAAGCATTAAAATAAATAAATAACGCTTATACAATCTGTCAACCCATCGATTGACATACCACTAATTTATTGGGATCAGTGTATGTCAAATATTATCCTAATACCCGTGTGGGGTTTTCAAACAACAAATACTATTTATTATTTGTGCAGTTGGGCGATGAGTGAAATTTATCATCCCAATTAATATCAAATAAATAAGTGTACATAAACAAACTGTTCGGTTTGTAAATGAATATTTATTTCAACACAGGACTACTTTATACAGTTCATTCATACAATAAAAATGTAATTTTTATTGTTCAAATATTTTATTTCATACATGAATATTTTATATATTTTATATATATATACAATAAAAATGATATTTTTATTATTCAAATATTTTATTCCATACAATACAATCAATAATTACAATACAGTCCATTTCACACATAATACAATCAAACAAGTCGTCCATGGTCTGTAGACGACTAGGAGCAGTTCATATGTGCAGTTACAAAATAATTTAAACAACTGTACAAAAATAATAGTGAGAAGTTCTCACAGTGATTTTGATTTCTGAATTTTTGAATTTCTGAATTTTTGTTCGGATTTGAAATTGCTTGAAATTCCAACATGCTCCATTTTGGACACGGTCAATTTTTTTGTGAAGCTCTCGTCCTCACGATCAAAACGGATCTAGGTTCGCATTTTTCTGACCTCATATGGAAAAGATATGGTCATTACAAACTTGATTACATATTTAAATATTAATTAATTAAATAATTTACCCTAATCACCCAACCAATCTCGTCTTCCCCAAATTAACCGTTCCAGGTCTTCATCGAAGAAACTCAGCCCCTAGGGCTCGAAATCGCATGTCGTACGAGGCCTCCGCCGCTGATCGGCTACCACCACGCCAACCACCTCTCTCCGCCACCCCCACGCCCTGAAGTGCTCGCCGTCTGATGTCCCACCACCTCCTGAAATCGCCAGCGAAGTCGATGACTTCGAGCATCTCCATCGAGAAAAATACCTCACGAAATCCCTTGCAACTGGTAGGGATTGGAAGAGCATGTAACCCCCTTCGATTTCCGCTCAATTGGTTTGGATTAAAACGCGTTGGATTGGGAGAGAATTGGGGAAAGAAAATCGTGCGTTTTAGTTCGTTATTTGCTTAAGGCGGCGGCTAATTTTATGAACGAGGAAAAATTAGGTTTTCTAATATATATATATATATATTATAATTAAATTATTATTTTTAATTCCAAATATACTTGTTTAACGTCACTCACCCCAAACAAAATCCGACGACTGTCGCCCCTAGCAAAATACCCCCATCCCGAACACAATGGAATATGTTTCGTAAGCCAATTCGACTATTTCGATCAGTTGTTCTTCAAATTAAAATATAAAACATTCAATTTTAGATTTGAACGTACATTTTAATTTGCCAGGGCCACATACTGACTCTAAAAATCCCCGAAAAATAAATCTAGCTATGTTTTGACGATACGGTCCTAACAAAACTAATTTCGTCCAATTTAGAGACAGTTTGAAAAATGACCATTTTCTGGTCGATCCAAATTGATTGAAATTAACAAAACACGTTTTCCTTTACCACGCTCACATATTGATTCAGAAAATTATGAATTTTGGAACCTAGCAATAATTCGACATTTCGGATCCAACAAAAGTGGTTTCATCAAAAACGGAGGTCGTTTGCAAAATGGCTATTTTTGTGGGCTATATTATCCATAGCGACTATTCTGAATCTTCAACTGGTCATAACTTTTGATTCCCGCTATAAAATTTCGATTTTTCAGATTCGTTATAAAGATATTTATAAACAGATTTAAATGTTTTTGGTATCACTAAAATCTGGTTTATTTTGAATCTTGTACATTCGATTGAAATTAGAAATCGAATTTTCAAACTACCGCGCCATTTTCAATTCCTTTTATAATTAAATTAAATATTTATATTCCAGCTTCGATTTAAATAAATATATACGTTCAAATTCTATTCAAAATAAATTTCTCGTCATTATTATTTAAAATAAATCATTTTAAATATTCAAAATTCATCAAAATTGCCAAAATAAAAATTTTAAATTGGTTCTGATTTTCCGGGTTGTTACAATCTCCCCTACTTAAAAAATCTTTTCGCCCTCGAAAAGGAACGGAGCTGAAAGTTGTTTAACTAACCAACTCAACTTTCATTCTAGCTTTCATTCTTCGACTTTTCAGTTTCTAATAATTTTCAAATTCTTCAAAAATTTGGCTGACACCCTAAATTTTTGAAAAATTTCGCCATAACCTCCTTTGTACGGGGAGCACCGGGAAAATCTCCAAACTGCCACACAGGCCCTCTCATCTCAAAAAGAAAAAGAAAAGCCATGCGGCTAGCCAATCGTCTCATAAAATCATCCAAGCCCAAACAAAACAGTAAATATGTACCTATTTGTCGGGCATAAAATTTAATTCCTCTTCTTTAGCCTCCTTGCAATGACCTGTTCAATGTGTATACATGTATATGCATGCAGTTTCAATAAAATTTTCAATTCAGTTCAATATTTTGATTCGATTTGGCTAATGGTTCAAAATTTTAATTAATCAAACCAATAATCATACAACACAACCAACAATCAATTAGTTGATTTTTTTTAAACATATAACTTCTATATATAGTCAAAAATCATATTTTTGATGCCAAGTCACAACAATATATTCTATCTAGTTTTGGTTCTCACACCAGCCAACTGGAAATATACAGATATTCCACTTTCGAAACTCGAACACAGATGTTGATGATGTCTAGAATATCATCAGAGTCATCTCTGGGTGACTAGAGTGTGATTCTATATCTACCTGGTATATTTGAGACTTTAAATACGTGTATATTCAAAATTTTCATATACTCGATAGTCCAAATTCAATATAAAGTAAATATTCAAACACGAATAATAAGGCATTAAATTTCCAAAACAAAATTTGTTTTCATTTTTATTTTATAAATAACACTCTTCTCACTGGTTCTAGGATACTACTGATCCTATCTCTAACGAGTCATTCTCATTGGATATTACTAATCCAATCTCTGATGAATCCTTTTGTTTGGTTCTAATGTGTCTTGTTCTCGAGCTCTGTAAATTAAAGCTCTGATTCCACCTGTGACGATCCAAACTTCCCCGTAAAGGAAAGCCCGGATTGCTTCGAGAACACGAAAAATCGAAACACAAACAGAAGAACATTTCTTTGCTTATTACAACAGTTCCATCAGAATACAAGAATATAACAGAGCTTGAATAAATATTATACATCAGAAAAATATCAAAGATTAAATTACATTTAAATAAATAGCAGCGGAAAAACAATACAAAGCACAACTGAAAACAGATATATAGACACAGAGGTTTCCAAATATCGCTTCAGCTGTAAACTAGGATCCTGTGAATATACATATACAAAACCAAAACTACTAGCTGCTCGTGTGAAAAATAAGGGCACCCAGAGTTTAGGTTAAAACAATAAACTCCAGATCAGTCATGTGACTAGTGTGAGAACTAAAACAATTATTAAATTGATTTTTAAAGTTAGGTAAATCAAGGGACCACGTCGTATAACACGGAACGGGTTTACCCCCAAGAATACCAGTGCATAAAACAAACAGCGCATTGCTAAATAAAGAACAATGAAGCTATTATAAGTCCCAAGTCCCATCACACAATGCAACGCAATGCGGAGGATAGGGTTTTTACTTATAATAGCCAAATATGCTTGATACGTGAAATTCATCTTTTATTATTACTATAAGTGAAGAAATCAACATCAAATATAAATGTATCAATCCTAGGCGGCATGAGCACCCCATCGCACTATGTCGCCATATATAGTATACAATCAAAACTGGAAAACGTCATATTTGGAAATTGGATTTCCAAACTGGTGGTTACTGATTCGAAAGATCGATCGCGTAGTACAATCCCAAACGCCTTACGTCACAGGCATGCGAAAACGCCGTATTGCACATCCGCACTATCCAGGAAAACAAGTTACCGTGGCCTACGTCGCAGGCATGCGAAAACACCGCTAACTCTATCCATCAGGGAATCGGGGGTGTGCCCTATCCCTCGCCTCGGTCGACCGAATCCATGACAACCCATAGGGTGTCTATCCTTATCTCAAAAGCATACTGATCTAACCATCAGTTTACTACCATACCGTTGTGTGAGGCTCGCGAATTAATGCTACACAAAGCCGTGTTTTATTAAAACTGCGCTTTGATCATCAACCACAAGACTCTGCTTTTCAACAGAAGCCTTGATCATTTTCCACTTTAGCCCCCTTTAAGGTAGCTACTCCAATCGTGGGCATCAGTAGCACCCATCCATTCGATGTGAAGATCGTCGGCCTTGTACCATCTTCAATCTCTTCGACTTATCGTCGAATCAGTTATTCAGAATGGGTATAAACCCCGCCATTCTGAATAACTCACATATCTTATAATCAAGTGCTATAACAACACATCATACGCCTCATTCCAATCCAGAATATTCTTTTATTCAAATATTCTTTTCTTTTGGGAAAGGTTCCCATTAATTTTATCAAAGATAAATTCTTTAAATTTATTCTTTAATCTTCCTTTGGATATCAAACCATATTAAGGTTTTCCAAACTAGTCGAGATTAGCGAACCACACCCAAGTAATCATTTATTTTATTTCCCAATCCCAACCTATTCATCTCATGGAGCAAAACTGGTAATACTATATATCTAACACCACGGTGTTATCGGTAAATATTAATTACCATTTCACATTCAAATCTAATTAAAGATTTAGTTATCGCCTAGAGTAAAACTGGTGGTACTCAATTCTCGGTCATTTTCTTGAATGTATAATTTTAATTATCACATTCACTTAGCAATCTGACCAAAGATTCAATAAAAATTCATTTAGTTTTAATCTTCCCAAAAATCAATATTAATGATTATTCAAAGCTAAGAAATTAATCTTATCTTTAACCGGGTTAAAGAACCAATGTCATTTAAAACACGGTTCATGATAAACCCAAAATCACATTCCATTAATTATGGAATCTTCATGGAAAATCAATATTAATATGTAATCGATATCAATTTCCGTATCCGACTAATAATATAAATGGAATAACGACAAAGCCTTTTAAATTCCATATGTATTAACAGTCTTCCTCTACAGAAGCTCACTTTGATTATTACCAAATTGAATTCCATTCAATTCCAAATATATTAAATTGGAAATCTTTACTTTGGAAAATTCCATAAATCTTAAGTAAAAGATTATAAATTCCAAATAATATTCTTCACTGTTAATTAGGTTAAAGAACTAGTGTTATTGAAAACACCGTTCATGACAAACACAAAATCCAATTCGATATCAAATACAAGTCTCTGAATAGAAAATATATCGGCTTGTATTCAATATCAGATTCTGAAATCAACAAATATCGTATTAGAATAATGATATATATATGTATATATATATATATATATCTTCCAAATTCCTCCATAACTTTCGTATAATCACGGAATCCAATATTGAAATATTCCGACGATAATTTCGATTTGAATCCATTCCAATTCGTATATTGGAAATTCTAGTTATTTTTAAAAACCATTTCAAATCCAATTTATCTATTTATTAGTAAATAAATTATTATTTTAGTTAATAACTAGTCCATTTCGATAAAAATATATTTTTATCTTTACAAATGTGGAATTTTTCATCCAAACTCTTCCCAAATCATTTATTATGATTTTACATAATTTTTCCATATTTGTTTAATAATTTTATTATCTACAGTCGGTTTCTAATAATGGCCACCGAACTGCATCCATTGCGACCTTTTCTGAAATTGATGTGGACATATCTCCAAATCCAACTGTTAGATTTCAAATCTCTTGTATTCATTGGAAAGCTCTTTTCGATGCGAACCCAACGGTTCCAGTTTTAGGAGAATCCGACGGTCGGATCTCCCGTTACGTCCATTTGAAGTTAATGGTCGAAATTCGCGAACTACCGCTGCGCGGCGCGTTCTATTCAGACCATTATAATATACATATATATATATATATATATTATATATTTCGTCGATTTCCATTTAAAATGAATTTTATAAATTGTTTTTAATTCGTTTCAAAAACGATTTCCACTTCCATTTCAATTCTATTTTCAAATTCAAATCCAATTTGAATATTCTGTATAATTTCATTTCAAATTCATTTCAAATAGATTTCAATTCCATTTCATTCGATTTCAATTCAATTCAATTCCATTCAATTTAAATTCAATTTAATTCAATTCCATTCCATTCAATTCAATTCCATTCGATTTCAATTCAATTCAGTTTGTTTTAAATTTGTTTTAAATTCATTTTATAACGATTTCAATTTGATTTTCAAATTTAAATCAAAATTTAATTTTCCATATCATTTCAATATTAAATTGATAATATTTTCAAAATATCAGATTTTGAAATCACTTTTCGATATTCATTATAAAATGAATTAAATCGACAAAATTTCCGTTCGTGTTAAAATGGCGTTTAACTACTTAACACGGCTTCACATTTCAATATTTTTCTGAATATTATTTTTAAAATATTCGATAATTCTGAATTGGAATCAGACACAGTCGATTACCATATAATTTTATTTATATGGATTTCAACATCACATGTATACAATAATAACGATAAACAATCATTAAAAATTCATACAACATCCAGAGTGCATTCTACAACTGTATAAGCATTAAAATAAATAAATAACGCTCATACAATCTATCAACCCATCGGTTGACATACCACTAATTTATTGGGATCAGCGTATGTCAAATATTATCCCAATACCCGTATGGGGTTTTCAAACAACAAATACTGTTTATTATTTGTGCAGTTGGGCGATGCGTAAAATTTATCATCCTAATCAATATCAAATAAATAAGTGTACATAAACAAACCCTCCGGTTTGTAAATGAATATTTATTTCAACACAGGACTATTTTATACAGTTCATTCATACAATAAAAATGTGATTTTTATTGTTCAAATATTTTATTTCATGTATGAATATTTTATATATTATACATATACAATAAAAATTATATTTTTATTATTCAAATATTTTATTCCATACAATACAATCACCAATCACAATACAATCCATTTCACACAGAATACAATCAAACAAGTCGTCCATGGTCTGTCGACGACGGGGAGCGTTTCATATGTGCAGTAACAAAATAATTTAAATAACTGTACAAAAATAATAGTGAGAAGTTCTCTCATTGATTTTGATTTCTAAATTTTTGAATTTCTGTTCGGATTCGAAATTGCTTGAAATTCCAACGTGCTCCATTTTGGACGCGGTCAGTTTTGTTGTGAAGCTCTCGTCCTCACGATCACAACGGATCTAGGTTCGCATTTTTCCGATCTCGTATGGAAAATATATGGTCATTACAAACTTAATTACATATTTAAGTATTAAATTAATAAAATAATTTACCCTAACCATTCCACTAATCTCGTCTTCCCGGAATTAACCGTTCCAGGTCTTCATCGAAGAAACTCAACCCCTAGGGCTCGAAATCGCACGCCGTACGAGACCTCCGCCACTGATCGGCTACCACCACGCCAACCATCTCTCTCCGCTGCCCCCCACGCCCTGAAAGGCTCACCGTCCGATGCCCCGCCGCCTCCTGAAATCGCCAGCGATGTCGATGATTTCGAGCAGCTCCATCGAGCAAAATACCTCACGAAATCCCTTGCAACTGGTAGGGATTGGAAGAGCATGGAACCCCCTTCGATTTCCGCTCAATTGGTTTGGATTAAAATGCGTTGGATTGGGAAAGAATTGGGGAAAAGAAATCGAGCGTTTCCATTCGTTATTTGCTGAAGGCTGCGACTAATTTTATGAACGAGGAAAAATTAGGTTTTCTAATATATATATATATATATATTATAATTAAATTATTATTTTTAATTCCAAATAGACTTGTTTAATGTCACTCACCCCAAATCAAACCTGACGACTGTTGCCCTAGCTATATACCCCCATCCCGAACACAATGGAATATGTTTCGTAAGCCAGTTCGACTGTTTCGATCAGTTTTCCTTCAAACTAAAATATAAATCATTCAATTTTAGATTTGAACGTACATTTTAATTTGCCGGGGCCACATACTGACTCTAAAAATCCCAGAAAAATAAATCTAGCTATTTTTTGACGATACGGTCCTAACAAAACTAATTTCGTCCAATTTAGAAACCGTTTGAAAATTGACCATTTTCTGGTCGATCCAAATTGACAAAACACGTTTTTCTTTACCATGCTCATATATTGATTCAGAAAATTTTGAATTTTGGAACCTAGCAATAATTTGAAATTCCGGATCTAACAAAATTGGTTTCGTCGAAAACGGAAGTCATTTGCAAAACGGCTATTTTTACGGGCTATAATTTCCATAGGGACTATTCTGAATCTTCAACTAGTCATAAATTTTGATTCCCGCTATGAAATTTCGATTTTTCATATTCGTTAGAAAGATATTTATAAACAGATTTAAATATTTTTGGTTTCACTAAAATCCGGTTTATTTTGAATCCCGTACATTCATTTGAAATTAGAAATCGAATTTTCAAAGTGCCGCGCCATTTTCAATTCCTTTTATAATTAAATTAAATATTTATATTTCAACTTCGATTTAAATAAATATATAGGTTCAAATTCTATTTAAAATAAATTTCTCGTCGTTGTTATTTAAAATAAATCATTTTAAATATTCAAAATTCATAAAAATTGCCAAAATAAAAATTTTAAATTGGTTCTGATTTTTTGAGTTGTTACAATCTCCCCTACTTAAAATCTTTTCGTCCTCGAAAAGGAACGGAGCTGAAAGTTGTTTAACTAACCAACTCAACTTTCACTCTGGCGTTCATTCTCCAACTTTTCAGTTTCTAAGAATTTTCAAATTCTTAAAAAATTTGGCTAACACCCTAAATTTTCGAAAAAATTGGCCATAACCTCCTTTGTAGGGGAGCACCTGGAAAATCCCCAAACCACCACACAGGCCCTCTCATCTCAAAAAGAAAAAGAAAAAGCCAAGTGGCTAGCCAATCGGCTCATAAAATCATCAAACCCAAACAAAACAGTAAATATGTACCTATTTGTCGGGCATAAAATTTTATTCCTCTTCTCTAGCCTCCTTGCAATGACCTGTTCAATGTATATACATGTATATGCATGCAATTTCAATAAAATTTTCAATTCAGTTCAATATTTTGATTCGATTTGGCTATTGGTTCAAAATTTTAATTAATCAAACCAATAATCATACAACACAACCAACAATCAATAAGTTGATATTTTTTTAAACACATAACTTTTATATATATTCAAAAATCATATTTTTGATGCCAAGTCACAACAATATATTCTATCTAGTTTTGCTTCTCACACCAGCCAATTAGAAATATACAGATATTCCACTTTCGAAACTCGAACACAGATGCTGATGATGTCTAGAATATCATCAGAATCATCTCCGGGTGACTAGAGTGTGATTCTATATCTGCCCGGTATATTTGAGACTTCAAATACGTGTATATTCAAAATCTTTATATACTCGATAGTCCAAATTCAATATAAAGTAAATATTCAAACACGAATAATAAGGCATTAAATTTCCAAAACAAAATTTGTTTTCATTTTCATTTTATAATTAACACTCTTCTCACCCATTCTAGGATACTACTAATCAATTACTATTGAGTATTTCTCATTGGATATTACTAATCCAATCTTTGATGAATCCTTTTATTTGGTTCTAATGTGTCTTGTTCTCAAGCTCTGTAAATCAAAGCTCTGATATCACCTGTGACGACCAAAACTTCCCTGTAAAGGAAAGCCTAGATTGCTTCGAGAACACGATAAATCAGAATACAAACAGAAGAACATTTCATAGCTTATTACAACAATTCCATCAGAGTACAAGAATATAACAGAGTATGAAAAAATATTATACATCAGAAAAATATCAGAGATTAAATTACATTTAAATACATAGCAGCAGAAAAACAATACAAAGCACAACTGAAAACAGATACAGAGCTTTCCGAATATCGCTTCAGCTGTAAACCAGGATCCTATGAATATACATCTGTAAAACCAAAAACACTAGCTGCCCGTGTGGAAAATAAGGGCACCCAGAGTTTTGGTTAAAACAATAAACTCCAGGTCAGTCATGTGACTGGTGTGAGAACTAAAACAATTATCAAATTGATTTTTAAAGTTTGGTAAATCAAGGGACCACGCCGTATAACACGGAACGGGTTTACCCCCAAGAATACCAGTGCATAAAACAAACAGCACAATGCTAAATATAGAACAATGAAGCTATTATTAGACCCAAGTCCCATCACACAATGCAACGCAAGACGGAGGTTAGGGTTTTCCCTTATAATAGCCAAATATGCTTGATACGTGAAATTTCATCATTTATTATTACTATACGTGAAAAAATCAACTTCAAATATATATGTATCAATCCTAGGCGGCATGAGCGCCCCATCCCAATATGTCGCCGTATATAGTATACAATCAAAACCTGAAAATGTCGTATTTGGAAATTGGATTTCCATACTGGTGGTTACTGATTCGAAAGATCGATCGCGTAGTACAATTCCCAATGGCTTACGTCGCAGGCATGCGAAAAAGCCATAATGCATATCCGCACTATCTAGGAAAACAAGTTACCGCGGCCTACGTCTTAGGCATGCGAAAACACCACTAACTCTATCCATCAGGGAATCGGGAGGTGTGCCATATCCCTTACCTCGGTTGACCGAATCCATGACAACCCATAGGGTGTTTATCCTCATCTCAAAAGCATACTGATCTAACCATCAGTTTACCACCATACCGGTGTGTGAGGCTTACGAATTAACGCTACATAAAGCCGTGCTATATTAAAGCTGCGCTTTGGTCATCAACCACAAGACTCTGCTTTTCAACAGAAGCCTTGATCATTTGCCACTTAGGCATGCCACACGGGCAATTTATGCCATGCGACTGATGTTTATCGATATACAACCTCTGATCCCGTACGTCTTAGAGAAGAGTGAAGTAAGGGAATAAATTCCACTTCACCAGGCAGATGTATATTTAATAGAGATCAATCAACACAGAATAAAATCCAATGTCAGACACATCATCCATTTACAAGTCCGTTCTAGGTCTGCACGAAACCGGAGGCACCTTATTCCTCGCCCGTATGTCCAATGCAGGAGAGAGGCCCTCACATATCTGTACAATCAACAAGTACGTCCGAACGACAACCACTTTAGCCCCTTTCAAGGTAGCTACTCCAATCGTGAGCATCAGTAGCACCCATCCATTCGATGTGAAGATCGTCGGTCTTGCACCATCTTCAATCTCTTCGACTTATTGTCGAATTAGTTATTCAGAATGGGTATAAACTCGGCCTTTCTGAATAACTCGCGTATCTTATAATCAAGTGATATAACAACACATCATACGCCTCACTCCAATCCAGAATATTCTTTTATTCAAATATTCTTTTCTTTTGGGAAAGGTTCCTATTAATTTTATCAAAGATAAATTCATTAAATTTATTCTTTAATCTGCCTTTGGATATCAAACCATATTAAGTTTTTCCAAACTAGTCGGGATTAGCGAACCACACCCAGGTGATCATTTATTTTATTTCCCAATCCCAACCTACTCATCCCATGGAGCAAAACTGGTAATACTCCATATCTAACACCACGGTGTTATTGGTAAATATTAATTACCATTTCACATTCAAATCTAATTAAAGATTTAGCTATCGCCTGGAGTAAATGTAATAACCCGCAAAATCTGGGCCAGTTTAAAATTTTTATTTTGGCGATTTAGCGAATTTTAATTATTTAAAATAGATTATTTTAAATAATATCGACGAGAAATTTGTTTTGAATATAATTCGAACGTATATATTTATACGCGTCGTCGTTAGAATATAAATATTTATATATAATTATAAAAGGAATTGAAAATGGCGCGGTAGTTCGAAAATTCGATTTCTAATTTCAAATGAATATACAGAATTCAATATAAGTCAGAATTGAACGAAACAAGAAATATTTGAATCTGTATAACTATATCTTTGTAACGAAGTTAACAAACTGAGATTTCATTTTAGAAATGATAAGATATGTCCAGTTTAAAATTAGAAATAGTCGCTGTAGAATTTATATATTTTTTTATATATATAAGGCCCTTAAAAATGGACATTTTGCAAATGACCTCGGATTTCGACGAAACCAGTTTTGTTGGGTCCGCAGTGTTAAATTATTGCTAGGTTTCAAATTTCATAATTTCTAGAATCAATATGTGAGCGTGGCGAAGGAAAACGCGTTTGACCAGTTTTAGTTGATTTTAATCGACTGGAAATTGGCCATTTTTCTAACGGTCTCAGAATTCGACGAAACTAGTTTTGTTAGGACCGTATCGTCAATACGAAGCTAGAAAATATTTTTCAGGAATTTTTCTAGTTAGTATGTGACCCCGGTAATTTGAAGTGTACGTTTAAAATTCAATATAGTGATTTAAATGTAAATTAAACGGAGACTGATTCAAACGATCGAATCAGCTTGCGATACATATCCCATTGTGTTCGGAATGGGGGTAATACGCTATGGACGACAGGCGGTGGGCCTCGTTTCGAGGTCATATGTAAAAGTCAACTTTAAAGGAATAAAATAATTAAATAATAAAATAAAATAAAAAAAAACTTTTCCCCTTATCTCTGCCCCCCCCCCCCGTTCATTCCTCAGAAACAAAAAAAAAAAAAAAAAGGGAAACCCAAGAAATCACCGCGCCTAGCAGCCGCCGCCGTCCCTTCTTCTTCTCCCCCGCACCTCCTTCTTCCTCCTCAGCCATCCCCTCGTCGATCGAGACCCCGAGGCTGAAATCGAGACCCAAAACCCCCTGAAAGCCCTAGCTCGCTGCCTTGGACCCCACCGCGCCTGGCGCCGCCCGACCACCCTCTCCGACCTGCCACGTCGCCGATGGTCAGAGGTCCGACTTCCCCCCCCTCTCTTCGAGATGCAGTAAGCATTTTATTGTATTTTTATTTTAATTCTTTAAAACTGATTTTAATTATGATATAAAACTGATTTTAATTATGATATAAAACTGATTTTAATTATGATATAAAACTGATTTTAATTATGATATAAAACTGATTTTAATTATGATATAAAACTGATTTTAATTATGATATAAAACTGATTTTAATTATGATATAAAACTGATTTTAATTATGATATAAAACTGATTTTAATTAAAAAAAAAAACTGATTTTTTATAAAGTAGCAAAACTGATTTTTTATAAAGTAGCAAAACTGATTTTTTATAAAGTAGCAAAACTGATTTTTTATAAAGTAGCAAAACTGATTTTTTATAAAGTAGCAAAACTGATTTTTTATAAAGTAGCAAAACTGATTTTTTATAAAGTAGCAAAACTGATTTTTTTTTATAAAGTAGCAAAATTGATTTTTATAAAGAAGAAAAAAAAAACTGATTTTGTTTAATGTTAAAAACTGATTTTGAAAAATGATTTTTAAACTGATTTTAAATGAAATTAAAACTGATTTTAAAATAAAAGATAAAAAAAAACGGTTTTTTTTAACAAAATTAAAACTGATTTTAAAATAAAAGTTAAAACTGATTTTTTAGAAGAAGGTTTGAACTTTAAAAATGAATTTGCTTTGAAAATAAAAATATAATTTTTGTATTGTTTTAAGCGAAGTAAAAATAGGATTTTTATATATTGAACTTCGGAGTAAAAAAATATGATTTTTATCGATATGAATGTGAAGTAAAAATATGATTTTTATCGATATGAATGTGAAGTAAAAATATGATTTTTATCGATATGAATGTGAAGTAAAAATATGATTTTTATCGATATGAATGTGAAGTAAAAATATGATTTTTATCGATATGAATGTGAAGTAAAAATATGATTTTTATCGATATGAATGTGAAGTAAAAATATGATTTTTATCGATATGAATGTGAACTAAAAATTCGATTTTTATATATTGAACTTTAAAATAAAAATTCGATTTTTATATATTGAACTTTGAAATAAAAATTCGATTTTTATATATTGAACTTTGAACTAAAAATTCGATTTTTATATATTGAACTTCGAGTTAAAAAAGGAATTTTTATATATTGAACTTCGAGTTAAAAATATGATTTGTATATGTAGAACTTCGAACTTAAAAATTTGATTTTTATATATTGAATAGCGAACTAAAAATTTGATTTTTATATATTGAATAGCGAAGTAAAATTCGATTTTTACATAGGTAGTGAAAGCGGGCAACGAAGATGCTATAGCGATGAAGATTTCTATCAATGAAGAGCCGTGGAGCTAGGATAGCTATAGGTGAGAATTTCTCACCTTTCTATTTCTTTTCTAGTTATATATATATACTAGGATGCAGACGGTGCTTAGTAGCACCCGACACAATCGTCCACAGACCATGGACTTGTTTGTTTGATTGATTGGTGATTGATTGCGATATTGGTTTGAATGTGATTTGTGGTATGAAAAATAGAATCGATGAATTGGTTAGGATTAGACGTGCGCCGTTATAAGGCGAAGGAGTAAGGCTAGGTTAGATTCTTACTCCAAATTTTGTGGTTTGCATAACGAAAGTGAATTTGATTGATGTGTGAATGGCGTGGGCCTTCACTAGACCGGGGATAAGGCTAGGCCTTGTCCCGTTTCTAGTATCGTGCCGTTATGCCGCCGAAATTTTCTAAAATAAGTTAGAAAAATAAAAATAGCATTTTATTTAAAGAATGAACTGAATAGAAATTCATATGTTAAAATAAAATGTGTTATCGTTAAAAATATAATTTTTAACGTGAATGTGAATAAATAAATATTCATTTACAAACCAGACGGTTTGTTTATGTACACCTATTTGAATGACGTTGATTGGGTCGATAAATTTTACACATCGCCTAACTGCACAAATAAAATATGTGTTTGATTGTTTGAAACCCCACACGGGTGTTAGGATGAAATTTGAAGTTCACTCATCCTGATTGATTAAATATGTCGATCGATTGATTGACAGGCTGTTATAAGCGTTGAATATCTATATTTGATGCTTATACAGTGTAGTGCACTTTGGTTGATGGTTGATTATTTTCAATGCTATTATATACATGTGTTGTATGAAAATCCATATAATTAATTTTATATGGTAATTGATTGGGCCTCATTCCAGTTTTGAAAAAGAAATATTTGAAAAAGAAATATTTGAAATAAAATATTTGAAAATAAAGGAATATATGAAGCCGTGTTGATTAGATTGACGCCATTTTGACGTGAACGATATTTATATCGATTTTAAAAACGATTTCGAATAGAAATGAATTGAAAACGATTTCGAAAGGAATTGAAAACGATTTCAAATTGAATTGAAAGCAAATTGAAATGAATTCAAATTGAATTGAAATTTGAATTGAATAGAAATGAATTTTAAAACGAATTTATAAAGAAGAATTCAATTTTGATTTGAATTGAAATGGAAGTTGAAATTGCTTTTGAAACGAATTTAAAACCATTTATATAATTCGTTTTAAATAGCAATCGACGAAATATATATTATATATATTATATATATAATATAATGGCCTGAATAGAACGCGCCGCGCCGCGGCAGTTCGCGAATTTCGACCATTTATTTCAAACGGACATTACGGGAGATCCGACCGTCGGATTCTCCTAAAACCGGAACCGTTGGGTTCGTATCGAAAAGAGCTTTCTAATGAATGTTAGAAATTTGAAATCTAACGGTTGGATTTGGAATTATGTCCAAATCAAATTCGAAAAAGGTCGCTGTAAGTGCAGTTCGATGGCCATTGTTGGAAATCGACTGTACGGGCCTTGATAAAATTATTAAAAATAGTAATAATTTGTGTAAAATCATAAGAAATGATTTAGAAAGAATTGGGATGAAAAACTCCATATTTGAAAAGATAAAAATAGATTTTTATCGAAATGAACTAGTTTTGAACTAGAATTATAATTCTATTTGTTTTTAAATAAATAAATTGAATTCGAAAAGGGTTTTAAAAATAACCAGAATATCCAATGATTGCATTGGAGTGGATTTGAATCGAAATTGTCTTCGGAATATTTCGATGTTGGAATTCGTGATTATACAGGTGTTGTTATGGAAATTTGAAAGATATATTAGTATCGTTATTTCCAATACGACATTTGTTGATCGTAGAATTGATATTGAATATAAGCCGATATATTTTCTATTCAGAGCCTTATATTGAATATCAAATGTGATTTGGGTTTGTCGTGAATGGTGTCTTCACTAACACTGTTCTTGAACCCAGTTGAGAAATGATTAAATCTTTTTATTTAGATTTAATGAAGTGTACCAATTAAATAATATTTAATTGGAATTGAATCGATATTGATTTTTGGGTTTATCGTGGACAGTGTTTTAAATAACACTCGTTCTTTAACCCGATCATTGATGAAATGTGATTTTGGGTTGTCGTGAACGGTATCTTCAATAATACTGTTCTTAGACCTAAAGAAGTTAAGAAAACCAGAAACTAACTGGAGATTAGTTAAGTTGAATAGTTTCCGAGGTATTGATCTGATGTTGGTTTCGGCCTTCGGGATTCATACTTAGGGAATTGCTCACTTGCTAATTTACAATTAGGGACTGATTGAAATGTGATGTGATTTTGGGTTTATCGTGAACTGTGTTTTAAATGACACTGATTCTTTAGCCCAGTCACAGATTAAAACTAAGTGGAGTTTTAATGAATCTTTAATTAGATTGAAAAGATCGAGAATGGAGTATCACCAGTTTTGCTCCAGGCGATAGTTAAATCTTTAATTAGATTTGAACGTGAAATTTAGAAACTAACTGTCGGTTAGCTAAGTAGAATGGTTTTCTGGATATTGATCTGATGTTGGTTTCGGCCTTCGGGGTTAATATTTGGGGAATTATTCTCTTGATTAATTTACGGTTAATGACTAATGAGTTGGAATGAGGCGTATGTTGTGTTTGTGTAACACTTTTATAATATATACGCGAGTTATTCGGAAAGACCGGGTTTATCCCATTCTGAATAACTGATACGACGATAAGTCGAAGATGAAGACGATGGTCGAAGACCGGAGGTCTTCACGTCGTTTGGGTGATAACTGATGATCTTGATTGGGCTGTACACCCAAGAAGATGGAAACAGTTAGTGATCGTCCAGACGTACTTGGAGATCGATGGATATGCGGGGTACTAGGTGCCTCCGGTTTCGTTCAGACTCAGAACGGACTTGTAAATGGACTGTGTGTCTGACATCGGATTTCATTCTGTGTGACTGATATCGGTTGCATAGGATGGCTTGCCTGTGTGGCATGCTAAGATGCAAATGATCAAGGCTTCTGTTGAAAAGCAAAGTCTTGTGGTTGATGATCAAAGCACGGCCTTTGTGGCGTAGCTTTGTGTAACGTTTGTTTCGCGAGTTTCACACCCGGTATGAACCAAAAACGGGAGAAAGGACCTCAGGGAGGGCCTGCGTTTCCTCCTAGTTAGAAGTGGCGTCAGTGGTTTTACACGCCCTGACGAGTTTGACTTATGTGGTTGTTGCTGTTGCGAGGCGCCTCGGATTGATCGGTCGTTCTCGAACCGATGGAGTCACTTAGTTGGCTCATTTACGCCCCAAAGGGCGGCGAAACGCAGTGCTCAGGCATTTTAATCCACATCGGTGGACCGGCCCTATCGCTCCTAGGGTCACTCGAGCTCTGATCCTGAGACTCGGACTAGGCAGTCTCGAATCGGTTGAGGACTATCTTTTGCCTCGGTTCATAGACGGAAATCCAATTTCCAAATACGTGACATTTGCGGTTTTAATTGTAATCCTATATATGGCGACATAGTGGGATGGGGCGCTCATGCCGCCTATGATTGATACTTATGATTTGAAGTTGTTTTATACACTTATAATAGTATCAAATGATTTGTTTTAAAACGTATCAAGCATTCTTTGGCTGTTATAAGGGAAAACCCTATCCTCGACTGCGTTGCATTGTGTGATGGGACCTGGGTCTTATAACAGCTTCATTTTTCTTTATTTAGCATTGCGCTGTTTGTTTTATGCACTGGTATTCTTGGGAGGAAACCCGTTCCGAGTTATACGGCGTGGTCCCTTGATTTACCTAACTTTGAAAATAAAGATTAATAACTGTTTTAGTTCTCACACCAGTCACATGACTGACCTGGAGTTTATTGTTTTAACCTAAACTCTGGGTGCCCTTATTTTGACACGGGCAGCTAGTAGTTTTGGTTTTGCAGATTTATATTCACAGGATCCTGGTTTACAGCTGGAATGATATCCGGAAAGCTTTGTATCCGTATATCTACTTCTAGTTGTGTATTGTATTATTTTTCCGCTGCTATGTATTTAAATGTAATTTGAATCTCTGATATTTCTGTGTAATATTCATTTATACTCTGTATATTCTTGTAATCTGATGCACTGTTGTGATATACAGTGAAATGTTCTTCTGTATGCGTTCTGTTGTGGTTTGTTCTCGAACTATCCGACACTTTCCTTTACGGGGAAGTTACGGGTCTTCACAGTTGGTATCAGAGCTTTGGTTTACAAAGCTAGAGAACAAGGCACATTAGAACCATACGAAAGAATTCATTAGATATTGGATTAGTAATATCCAATTAGAATGACTCGTTAGAGATGGGATCAGTAGGATCCTAGAACGAGTGTGAAGAGTATATTTTTGAAAGTGAAAACAAATTTTTGTTTTGAAAATTTAAATCAATTATTCGTATTTGATTATCTATTTACATTGAGTTGGACAGTCCAGTATATAAAGATTTTGCGTATACGTCTGATCCGCGAGTATTCGAAATTTTAATATACTGGATAGATATAGAATTACACTCTAATCGCCCGGAGATGATTTTGATGATGGAGCTCCATCATTAGAATTTATGTTCGAGTGACGAAAGTGAGTTTTCTATATATTTCCTATTGACTGGTGTGAGAACCAAAATTAGATAGGGCCTATTGTTGTGGATTGGCATCAAAAACATGATTTTTGTATATGTATCAAAATTATGAATTTGAAACTCTAATTCACTAATTGATTGATGTTTGTGTTGTTTGTTTATTTGTTTGCTAATTTTGAACCACTTAGCCTAATTGAATCAAATATTGGATTATATTGAAATTTGGTCGCATTTGCTTGCATATACATGTATATCTATTGAACAGGTCATAGCAAGGAGGCTAGAGCCAGAGGATAAAATTTGTTTGCCCGACAAATAGGTACATGTTTACTACATAATTTCCTGTTTTGTTTGGGTGATGATGATTTTGTGAGCCTATTGGCTAGCCGCTTGGCTTTTTCTTTTTCTTTTTGAGATCTGAAGGACCGGGGAAGCTATTTGAAATTCCCCGATGCTCCCGGTGCAGGGGAGGTTATGGCGAAATTTTTCGAAAATTTAGGGTGTTAGCCAAATTTTTGAAATTTTAGAAAATTCTCAGAAACTGAAAAGTTAGAGAATGGAAGCCAGGACGAGCGTAGAGTTGAATTATCAAACCACTTTCGACTTTGTTCCTTTTCGGGGACGAAAAGTTTTAAGTGGGGGAGATTGTAATAACCCGCAAAATCTGGGCCAGTTTAAAATTTTTATTTTGGCGATTTAGCGAATTTTAATTATTTAAAATAGATTATTTTAAATAATATCGACGAGAAATTTGTTTTGAATATAATTCGAACGTATATATTTATACGTGTCGTCGTTAGAATATAAATATTTATATATAATTATAAAAGGAATTGAAAATGGCGCGGTAGTTCGAAAATTCGATTTCTAATTTCAAATGAATATACAGAATTCAATATAAGTCAGAATTGAACGAAACAAGAAATATTTGAATCTGTATAACTATATCTTTGTAACGAAGTTAACAAACTGAGATTTCATTTTAGAAATGATAAGATATGTCCAGTTTAAAATTAGAAATAGTCGCTGTAGAATTTATATATATTTTTGTATATATAAGGCCCTTAAAAATGGACATTTTGCAAATGACCTCGGATTTCGACGAAACCAGTTTTGTTGGGTCCGCAGTGTTAAATTATTGCTAGGTTTCAAATTTCATAATTTCTAGAATCAATATGTGAGCGTGGCGAAGGAAAACGCGTTTGACCAGTTTTAGTTGATTTTAATCGACTGGAAATTGGCCATTTTTCTAACGGTCTCAGAATTCGACGAAACTAGTTTTGTTAGGACCGTATCGTCAATACGAAGCTAGAAAATATTTTTCAGGAATTTTTCTTGTTAGTATGTGACCCCGGTAATTTGAAGTGTACGTTTAAAATTCAATATAGTGATTTAAATGTAAATTAAACGGAGACTGATTCAAACGATCGAATCAGCTTGCGATACATATCCCATTGTGTTCGGAATGGGGGTAATACGCTATGGACGACAGGCGGTGGGCCTCGTTTCGAGGTCATATGTAAAAGTCAACTTTAAAGGAATAAAATAATTAAATAATAAAATAATAAAAAAAAAAAACTTTTCCCCTTATCTCTGCCCCCCCCCCCCGTTCATTCCTCAGAAACAAAAAAAAAAAAAAGGGAAACCCAAGAAATCACCGCGCCTAGCAGCCGCCGCCCTCGACGCCGCCGTCCCTTCTTCTTCTCCCCCGCACCTCCTTCTTCCTCCTCAGCCATCCCCTCGTCGATCGAGACCCCGAGGCTGAAATCGAGACCCAAAACCCCCTGAAAGCCCTAGCTCGCTGCCTTGGACCCCACCGCGCCTGGCGCCGCCCGACCACCCTCTCCGACCTGCCACGTCGCCGATGGTCAGAGGTCCGACTTCCCCCCCCCCCTCTCTTCGAGATGCAGTAAGCATTTTATTGTATTTTTATTTTAATTCTTTAAAACTGATTTTAATTATGATATAAAACTGATTTTAATTATGATATAAAACTGATTTTAATTATGATATAAAACTGATTTTAATTATGATATAAAACTGATTTTAATTATGATATAAAACTGATTTTAATTATGATATAAAACTGATTTTAATTATGATATAAAACTGATTTTAATTAAAAAAAAACTGATTTTTTATAAAGTAGCAAAACTGATTTTTTATAAAGTAGCAAAACTGATTTTTTATAAAGTAGCAAAACTGATTTTTTATAAAGTAGCAAAACTGATTTTTTTTATAAAGTAGCAAAATTGATTTTTATAAAGAAGAAAAAAAAAACTGATTTTGTTTAATGTTAAAAACTGATTTTGAAAAATGATTTTAAAACTGATTTTAAATGAAATTAAAACTGATTTTAAAATAAAAGATAAAAAAAAAACGGTTTTTTTTAACAAAATTAAAACTGATTTTAAAATAAAAGTTAAAACTGATTTTTTAGAAGAAGGTTTGAACTTTAAAAATGAATTTGCTTTGAAAATAAAAATATAATTTTTGTATTGTTTTAAGCGAAGTAAAAATAGGATTTTTATATATTGAACTTCGGAGTAAAAAAATATGATTTTTATCGATATGAATGTGAAGTAAAAATATGATTTTTATCGATATGAATGTGAAGTAAAAATATGATTTTTATCGATATGAATGTGAAGTAAAAATATGATTTTTATCGATATGAATGTGAAGTAAAAATATGATTTTTATCGATATGAATGTGAAGTAAAAATATGATTTTTATCGATATGAATGTGAAGTAAAAATATGATTTTTATCGATATGAATGTGAACTAAAAATTCGATTTTTATATATTGAACTTTAAAATAAAAATTCGATTTTTATATATTGAACTTTGAAATAAAAATTCGATTTTTATATATTGAACTTTGAACTAAAAATTCGATTTTTATATATTGAACTTCGAGTTAAAAAAGGAATTTTTATATATTGAACTTCGAGTTAAAAATATGATTTGTATATGTAGAACTTCGAACTTAAAAATTTGATTTTTATATATTGAATAGCGAACTAAAAATTTGATTTTTATATATTGAATAGCGAAGTAAAATTCGATTTTTACATAGGTAGTGAAAGCGGGCAACGAAGATGCTATAGCGATGAAGATTTCTATCAATGAAGAGCCGTGGAGCTAGGATAGCTATAGGTGAGAATTTCTCACCTTTCTATTTCTTTTCTAGTTATATATATATACTAGGATGCAGACGGTGCTTAGTAGCACCCGACACAATCGTCCACAGACCATGGACTTGTTTGTTTGATTGATTGGTGATTGATTGCGATATTGGTTTGAATGTGATTTGTGGTATGAAAAATCGAATCGATGAATTGGTTAGGATTAGACGTGCGCCGTTATAAGGCGAAGGAGTAAGGCTAGGTTAGATTCTTACTCCAAATTTTGTGGTTTGCATAACGAAAGTGAATTTGATTGATGTGTGAATGGCGTGGGCCTTCACTAGACCGGGGATAAGGCTAGGCCTTGTCCCGTTTCTAGTATCGTGCCGTTATGCCGCCGAAATTTTCTAAAATAAGTTAGAAAAATAAAAATAGCATTTTATTTAAAGAATGAACTGAATAGAAATTCATATGTTAAAATAAAATGTGTTATCGTTAAAAATATAATTTTTAACGTGAATGTGAATAAATAAATATTCATTTACAAACCAGACGGTTTGTTTATGTACACCTATTTGAATGACGTTGATTGGGTCGATAAATTTTACACATCGCCTAACTGCACAAATAAAATATGTGTTTGATTGTTTGAAACCCCACACGGGTGTTAGGATGAAATTTGAAGTTCACTCATCCTGATTGATTAAATATGTCGATCGATTGATTGACAGGCTGTTATAAGCGTTGAATATCTATATTTGATGCTTATACAGTGTAGTGCACTTTGGTTGATGGTTGATTATTTTCAATGCTATTATATACATGTGTTGTATGAAAATCCATATAATTAATTTTATATGGTAATTGATTGGGCCTCATTCCAGTTTTGAAAAAGAAATATTTGAAAAAGAAATATTTGAAATAAAATATTTGAAAATAAAGGAATATATGAAGCCGTGTTGATTAGATTGACGCCATTTTGACGTGAACGATATTTATATCGATTTTAAAAACGATTTCGAATAGAAATGAATTGAAAACGATTTCGAAAGGAATTGAAAACGATTTCAAATTGAATTGAAAGTAAATTGAAATGAATTCAAATTGAATTGAAATTTGAATTGAATAGAAATGAATTTTAAAACGAATTTATAAAGAAGAATTCAATTTTGATTTGAATTGAAATGGAAGTTGAAATTGCTTTTGAAACGAATTTAAAACCATTTATATAATTCGTTTTAAATAGCAATCGACGAAATATATATTATATATATTATATATATAATATAATGGCCTGAATAGAACGCGCCGCGCCGCGGCAGTTCGCGAATTTCGACCATTTATTTCAAACGGACATTACGGGAGATCCGACCGTCGGATTCTCCTAAAACCGGAACCGTTGGGTTCGTATCGAAAAGAGCTTTCTAATGAATGTTAGAAATTTGAAATCTAACGGTTGGATTTGGAATTATGTCCAAATCAAATTCGAAAAAGGTCGCTGTAAGTGCAGTTCGATGGCCATTGTTGGAAATCGACTGTACGGGCCTTGATAAAATTATTAAAAATAGTAATAATTTGTGTAAAATCATAAGAAATGATTTAGAAAGAATTGGGATGAAAAACTCCATATTTGAAAAGATAAAAATAGATTTTTATCGAAATGAACTAGTTTTGAACTAGAATTATAATTCTATTTGTTTTTAAATAAATAAATTGAATTCGAAAAGGGTTTTAAAAATAACCAGAATATCCAATGATTGCATTGGAGTGGATTTGAATCGAAATTGTCTTCGGAATATTTCGATGTTGGAATTCGTGATTATACAGGTGTTGTTATGGAAATTTGAAAGATATATTAGTATCGTTATTTCCAATACGACATTTGTTGATCGTAGAATTGATATTGAATATAAGCCGATATATTTTCTATTCAGAGCCTTATATTGAATATCAAATGTGATTTGGGTTTGTCGTGAATGGTGTCTTCACTAACACTGTTCTTGAACCCAGTTGAGAAATGATTAAATCTTTTTATTTAGATTTAATGAAGTGTACCAATTAAATAATATTTAATTGGAATTGAATCGATATTGATTTTTGGGTTTATCGTGGACAGTGTTTTAAATAACACTCGTTCTTTAACCCGATCATTGATGAAATGTGATTTTGGGTTGTCGTGAACGGTATCTTCAATAATACTGTTCTTAGACCTAAAGAAGTTAAGAAAACCAGAAACTAACTGGAGATTAGTTAAGTTGAATAGTTTCCGAGGTATTGATCTGATGTTGGTTTCGGCCTTCGGGATTCATACTTAGGGAATTGCTCACTTGCTAATTTACAATTAGGGACTGATTGAAATGTGATGTGATTTTGGGTTTATCGTGAACTGTGTTTTAAATGACACTGATTCTTTAGCCCAGTCACAGATTAAAACTAAGTGGAGTTTTAATGAATCTTTAATTAGATTGAAAAGATCGAGAATGGAGTATCACCAGTTTTGCTCCAGGCGATAGTTAAATCTTTAATTAGATTTGAACGTGAAATTTAGAAACTAACTGTCGGTTAGCTAAGTAGAATGGTTTTCTGGATATTGATCTGATGTTGGTTTCGGCCTTCGGGGTTAATATTTGGGGAATTATTCTCTTGATTAATTTACGGTTAATGACTAATGAGTTGGAATGAGGCGTATGTTGTGTTTGTGTAACACTTTTATAATATATACGCGAGTTATTCGGAAAGACCGGGTTTATCCCATTCTGAATAACTGATACGACGATAAGTCGAAGATGAAGACGATGGTCGAAGACCGGAGGTCTTCACGTCGTTTGGGTGATAACTGATGATCTTGATTGGGCTGTACACCCAAGAAGATGGAAACAGTTAGTGATCGTCCAGACGTACTTGGAGATCGATGGATATGCGGGGTACTAGGTGCCTCCGGTTTCGTTCAGACCCAGAACGGACTTGTAAATGGACTGTGTGTCTGACATCGGATTTCATTCTGTGTGACTGATATCGGTTGCATAGGATGGCTTGCCTGTGTGGCATGCTAAGATGCAAATGATCAAGGCTTCTGTTGAAAAGCAAAGTCTTGTGGTTGATGATCAAAGCACGGCCTTTGTGGCGTAGCTTTGTGTAACGTTTGTTTCGCGAGTTTCACACCCGGTATGAACCAAAAACGGGAGAAAGGACCTCAGGGAGGGCCTGCGTTTCCTCCTAGTTAGAAGTGGCGTCAGTGGTTTTACACGCCCTGACGAGTTTGACTTATGTGGTTGTTGCTGTTGCGAGGCGCCTCGGATTGATCGGTCGTTCTCGAACCGATGGAGTCACTTAGTTGGCTCATTTACGCCCCAAAGGGCGGCGAAACGCAGTGCTCAGGCATTTTAATCCACATCGGTGGACCGGCCCTGTCGCTCCTAGGGTCACTCGAGCTCTGATCCTGAGACTCGGACTAGGCAGTCTCGAATCGGTTGAGGACTATCTTTTGCCTCGGTTCATAGACGGAAATCCAATTTCCAAATACGTGACATTTGCGGTTTTAATTGTAATCCTATATATGGCGACATAGTGGGATGGGGCGCTCATGCCGCCTATGATTGATACTTATGATTTGAAGTTGTTTTATACACTTATAATAGTATCAAATGATTTGTTTTAAAACGTATCAAGCATTCTTTGGCTGTTATAAGGGAAAACCCTATCCTCGACTGCGTTGCATTGTGTGATGGGACCTGGGTCTTATAACAGCTTCATTTTTCTTTATTTAGCATTGCGCTGTTTGTTTTATGCACTGGTATTCTTGGGAGGAAACCCGTTCCGTGTTATACGGCGTGGTCCCTTGATTTACCTAACTTTGAAAATAAAGATTAATAACTGTTTTAGTTCTCACACCAGTCACATGACTGACCTGGAGTTTATTGTTTTAACCTAAACTCTGGGTGCCCTTATTTTGACACGGGCAGCTAGTAGTTTTGGTTTTGCAGATTTATATTCACAGGATCCTGGTTTACAGCTGGAATGATATCCGGAAAGCTTTGTATCCGTATATCTACTTCTAGTTGTGTATTGTATTATTTTTCCGCTGCTATGTATTTAAATGTAATTTGAATCTCTGATATTTCTGTGTAATATTCATTTATACTCTGTATATTCTTGTAATCTGATGCACTGTTGTGATATACAGTGAAATGTTCTTCTGTATGCGTTCTGTTGTGGTTTGTTCTCGAACTATCCGACACTTTCCTTTACGGGGAAGTTACGGGTCTTCACAGTAAAACTGGTGGTACTCCATTCTCGGACATTTTCTTAAATTGATAATTATAATTATCACATTCACTTTTCAATCTAATCAAAGATTCATTAAAACTCCATTTAGTTTTAATCTTCCCAAAAATCAATATTAATGATTATATAAAGATAAGAAATTAATCTTATCTATAACTAGGTTAAAGAACCAATGTCATTTAAAACACGATTCACGATAAACCCAAAATCACATTCCATTAATTATGGAATCTTCACGGAAAATCAATACTAATATGTAATCGATATCAATTTCCGTATCCGACTAATAATATAAATGGAATAACGACAAAGCCATTTAAATTCCATATGTATGAACAGTCTTCCTCCACAGAAGCTTATTTTGATTATTACCAAATTGAGTTCCATTCAATTCCAATTTAATATATTAAATTGGAAATCTTTACTTTGGAAAATTCAATAAATCTTAATTAAAAGATAATGAATTCCAAATCATATTCTTCACTGTTAATTGGGTTAATGAACTAGTGTTATTTAAAACACCGTTCACGACAAACCCAAAATCCAATTCGATATCACATACAAGGCTCTGAATAGAAAATATATCGGCTTGTATTCAATATCAAATTATGAAATCAACAAATATCGTATTGGAATAACGATATATATATATATATTCCAAATTCCTCCATAATGTCCGTATAATCACGGAATCCAATATCGAAATATTCCGACAATAATTTCGATTCGAATCCATTCCAATTTGTATATTGGAAATTCTGGTTATTTTTAAAAACCATTTCAAAATCAATTTATTTATTTATTAATAAATAAATTATTATTCTAGTTAATAACTAGTCCATTACGATAAAAATATATTTTTATCTTTACAAATGTGGAATTTTTCATCCAAACACTTTCCAAACCATTTATTATGATTTTTTCATAATTTTTCCATATTTTTAATAATATTATTATCGCCTGTACAGTCGGTTTCCAATAACAGCCACCGAACTACATCCATAGCGACCTTTTCTGAAATTGATTTGGACATTTCTCCAAATCCAACCGTTAGATTTCAAATCTCTTGTATTCATTGGAAAGGTTTTTTCGATACGAACCCAACGGTTCCAGTTTTAGGAGAATTCGACGGTCGGATCTCCCGTAACGTCCATTTGAAGTTAATGGTCGAAATTCGCGAACTGCTGCTGCACAGCGCGTTCTATTCAGGCCATTATAACATATATAATATATATATATATATATGTTATATATTTCATCGATTTCCATATAAAACGAATTTTATAAATCGTTTTAAATTCGTTTCAAAAACGATTTCCACTTCCATATAAATTCGATTTTCAAATTCAAATCCAATTTGAACATTCCATATAATTTCGTTTCAAATTCATTTCAAATAGATTTCAGTTCAAATCAATTTCAATTTCATTTCGTCCGATCTCAATTCAATTAAATTCCATTCAATTTAAATTGAATTCAATTCCATTCGATTTCAATTCAATTCAATTCGTTTTAAATTCATTTTAAAACGATTTCAATTTGATTTTCAAATTTAAATCAAAATTTAATTTTCCATATCATTTCAATATTAAAATGATAATATTTTCAAAATATCATGTTTTGAAATCACTTTTCGATATTCATTATAAAATAAATAAAATCGGCAAAATTCCCGTTCGTGTTAAAATGGCGTTTAACTACTTAATACGGCTTCACATTTCAATATTTTCTGAATATTATTTTTAAAATATTCGATAATTCTAAACTGGAATCAGACACAGTCGATTACCATATAATTTTATTTATATGGATTTCAACATCACATGTATTCAATAATAATGAAAAACAATCATTAAAAATTCATACAACATCCAGAGTGCTTTCTACAACTGTATAAGCATTAAAACAAACAAATAAATAAAAAACGCTTATACAATCTGTCAACCCATCGATATACATATCACTAGTTTATTGGGATCAGTGTATGTCAAATATTATCCCAATACCCATGTGGGATTTTCAAACAACAAATATTGTTTATTATTTGTGCAGTTGGGCGATGTGTAAAATTTATCGTCCCAATCAATATCAAATAAATAAGTGTACATAAACAAACCGTCCGGTTTGTAAATGAATATTTATTTCAACACAAGACTATTTTATACAGTTCATTCATACAATAAAAATGTGATTTTTATTGTTCAAATATTTTATTTCATACAGGAATAATTTATATATTTTATATATGTACAATAAAAATGATATTTTTATTATTCAAATATTTTATTCCATACAATACAATCAACAATCACAATGCAGTCCATTTCACATAGAATTCAATCAAACAAGTTGCCCATGGTCTGTGGATGACGAGGAGCAGTTCATATATGCAGTTATAAAATAATTTAAATAACTATACAAAAATAATAGTGAGAAGTTCTCACATTGATTTTGATTTCTGAATTTTTGAATTTCTATTCGGATTCGAAATTGCTTGAAATTCCCACATGCTCCGTTTTGGACGCGGTCAGTTTTGTTGTGAAGCTCTCGTACTCATGATCACAACCGATCCAGGTTCGCACTTTTCTGACCTCGTATGGAAAAGATATGGTCATTGCAAACTTAATTACATATTTAAATATTAATTAATTAAATAATTTACCCTAATCACCCCACTAATATCGTCTTCCCCAAATTAACCGTTCCAGGTCTTCATCGAAGAAACTCAGCCTCTAGGGCTCGAAATCGCATGTCGTATGAGGCCTCCGCCGCTAATCGGCTACCACCACGCCAACCCCCTCTATCATCCGCCCCCATGCCCTGAAGGGCTCGTCGTCCGATGCCCCGCCACCTCCTGAAATCGCCAGCGAAGTCGATGACTTCGAGCAGCTCCATCAAGCAAAATACCTCACGAAATCCCTTGCAACTGGTAGGAATTGGAAGAGCATGGAACCCCCTTCGATTTCCACTCAATTGGTTTGGATTAAAACGCGTTGGATTGGGAGAGAATTGAGGAAAAGAAATCGAGCGTTTCCGTTGGTTATTTGCTAGAGGCGGCGACTAATTTTGTGAACGAGGAAAAATTAGGTTTACTAATATATATATATATATTATTAAATTATTATTTTTAATTCTAAATATACTTGTTTAACGTCACTCACCCCAAATCAAACCCGACGACTGTCGCCCCTAGCTAAATACCCCCATCTGGGACACAATGGAATATATTTCGTTAGCCAATTCGACTGTTTCTGTCAGTTTTTCTTCAAATTAAAATATAAAACATTCAATTTTAGATTAGAACGTACATTTTAATTTGCCGGGGCCACATACTAACTCTAAAAATCCCTGAAAAATAAATCTAGCTATGTTTTGACGATATGGTCCTAACAAAACTAATTTTGTCCAATTTGGAGACCGTTTGAAAAATGACCATTTTTTGGTCGATACAAATTGACTGAAATTGACAAAACACATTTTCCTTTTACCACACTCACATATTGATTCAGAAAATTATGAATTTTGGAACCTAGCAATAATTCGACATTCCGGATCCAAAAAATGTGGTTTCATCGAAAATGGAGGCATTTGCAAAATGGCTATTTTTACGGGCTATATTTCCATAGCGACTATTCTGAATCTTCAACTGGTCATAACTTTTGATTCCCGCTATGAAATTTTGATTTTTCAGATCGTTAGAAAGATATTTATAAACAGATTTAAATATATTTTTTTCACTAAAATACGGTTTATTTTGAATCCTGTACATTCATTTGAAGTTAAATTGAATTTTCAAACTACCGCGCCATTTTCAATTCCTTTTATAATTAAATTAAATATTTATATTCCAACTTCGATTTAAATAAATATATACGTTCAAATTCTATTCAAAATAAATTTCTCGTCGTTATTATTTAAAATAAATCATTTTAAATATTCAAAATTCATCAAAATTTCCAAAATTATTTTTTTTAAATTGGTTCTGATTTTCCGGGTTGTTACAAGAAACCCTTTCCTAGAAATGAGAATAAAAATTCCATAAACCTAATTCAGGTGTTAAAATAATGTAAATATAAGGATTCATTTCTAAAAGTATTAAAAGTCAAGAATATCCATCTGGAAGTACGAGGGAAAGATTCGAAGCTCTGACTTGAGTTTGTGTAATAGAATTCCGAAAAACCATTTTTTAGAAAATAGGAATAACAGGCTTGAGACCCAGATTAGGGTATTAAAATAGAAATCTAGCAATCCTCTTTTGGAAACCTAGATAGAAGCTCTGAAACCTAAATTCGTGCATTCGTAATAGAAAAGCAGAAATCCACCTCTGGCAATAATAGAAATCCTAAAGCCTAGATTTAGGTATTTACTAATAGAAGACCAAAAATCCTCATCTGGAGATAATAGAACCCCCAACTAATACCTAGATTCAGGTATTAACAATAGAACACCAGAATTCCACATCTGGCAATAATAGAAATCCCAAAACCCAGATTTGGGTATAATAATAGAAGACCACAATTCCACATATGTCAATAATAGAGACCCCGAACCAATATCCAGATTTAGGTATTATTAATAGAAGACCATAAATCCACATCTAGCAATAATAGAATTCCTAAACCAATAACCAGATTCAGGTATTAATTATAGGAGACCCGAAATCCACATTTGGAAATAACAGAAGTCCCGAATCAATACACATATTAGTAAATTATTAATAGAAGACCAGAAATCCACATTTGGAGATAAAAGAATTCATGAACCAATACCCGAGTCTGGTACAATATTAGAAGATAAGAAATCCACATCTGGAAATAACAAAAGCCCTGATCCAATACCCAGATTCAGGTAATAACAATAGAAGACCAGAATTCCACCTTTGGCAATAATTGAAGTCTTGAATTAATATCTATATTTGGGTATAGAAATAGAAGTCCAGAAATCCACATCTGGAAATAATACAGATCCCGAACCAATACCCAGATTAAGATATTATAAATAGAAGACCAAATATCCTCATTTAGCACTAATAGAAGTCCTAAACCAATACCCAGATTTGGGTATTATCAATTGAACACCAGATTCCACATCTGGCAATAATAGTACTTCCGAACCAATAACCATATTCAGGTACAATATTATAAGACCAGAAATCCATATTTGGAAATACTAGAAGTCCCGTACCAATAACCAGATTTGGGTATAATAATAGAAGACCAGAAATCCACCTTTGGCAATAGTAGAAGTCCCAAACCAATATCCAGATTCGGGTATTATCAACTTAAGACTAGAAATCCACATCTAGCAATAATAGAAGTCCCGAATCATTTCCCAGACTTGGGTACAATAATAGAAGACTAGAAATTCAAATCTGGAAATAATAGAAGTCCTGAAACGATACCCAGATTCGGGTATAATAATAGAAGACCAGAAATTCACATCTGGCAACAATAGAGACCTCGAACCAATACATAGATTCAGGTATTATTAATAGAAGACCAGAAATCCTCATTTGGAAATAATAGAAGTGCTAAACCAATACCCAGATTCGGGTACAATAATAAAAGACCAAAAATCCACATCTAGAAATAATAGAAGCTACGAACCAATACCCGGATTCAGGAATTATTAGTAGAAAACCAGAAATCCACATCTATAAATAATAGAAGTACCGAACCAATACCCTGTTTCGAGTGCAATCATAGAAGACCAAAAATTCACATCTGGAAATAGTAGAAGTCTTGAATTAATACCCAGATTTCGCTATTATCAATTGAAGACCAGAAATCTACATCTTGATATAATAAAAGTCTCGAACCAATACCCAGATTCAGGTTCAGTAGTAGAAGACCAGTAATCCACATCTGGCAATAATAGAAATCCCGAACAATTACCTAGATTCAGATATTCTAAATTGAAGACTCAAATTCCACATATAGATATAATAGAAGTCCCGAACCAATACCCAAATTCAGGTAAAATACTAGAAGACTAGAAATCCACATCTGGAAAAAATAGATGAAACACCCCACCTCTGTTAAGGTCACTCACAAAGGGAATGCCCTAACTTTGGTGGAGGGTTATGGGTACAAGACACAGAAAAATTTACAAGACAGAAAAATATAAGCAGCGGAAATTCAAATATTTATTGCATACGTAGTTCAATACAAAAGCATTACATCAAATTGTCTCAAAATAACTTCCAAAACATTACACTATAATTTCTGTCTTGATTATTTAACAAAGGAGCATAAATAAAAAGTAAAAGTGCATAAATCCCCGAGGATAATGTCCAAGATCCATAGCCAAGGTGAAAGAGAGTCCAAATCATACATCTACTTTTCTTGAAGCTTGCAATGAGTCTGACTAAGCTGCAGTATTCCCTCCCTGTGGACCTGGGGGGGGACCGGAAGAAAAGAAGACGAAAGAAAATGGGTCAGACAATAAGTCTGGTAAGTTCAGTGATTACTAGCTTTTAAACAACGAAAGGGATCATGACAGTGATAGCAGAATACAGGACAATACCCTAATATAAGATAAGAGGAACATGTGATCGCACCCATTACTATAGTCTCTGCACCTACCAACTATTGGTTCAACCAGCTCCACGTGTTAATAACAAACGATCCCCTTAATGATTGGCTCCTACTCGCATGCATTCATATCCTGTGTCATTCGTCCCCGCTTAACTGTAGCTACCTGTGCTGGTCCCACCATAGGGTGTATCAGTCCCTCTGGTGGCAACCCGACACGATTCAAGATGCACAGTGCACACTACTGATGCCCAGTGCCTGATTTTTCCAGTCTGGAGTACGTGCACGCCCATACTCCGTCGGAACCTACACTGGCCCACCAACTGCCGACGTTTTGACTGCTTATAATTCAGCCCGGTAATCGTGCCCCACCCTGCCTAGTTTCAGGGTACCATGATACATTTATGTGGGTTACTGCTGAAATGGGTCCCCGTTACTAGGGTTTTCTAATCAACATGTTTATTTGGTTAAGTGTCCAAGTTTACCTAACCCCGCCCATTCGTTTAGTTAACAGTTGAATCAGTTAAGTGGTTTCCTAATTTACTTAACCTTACCAATCCTGACTTAGCTTTAATTTATTAAAGCACCAACCACTCTCATTAGACAAGTCTTGTTGTGGTCACTGGATGTGCCGGTCGGCTCCGGGAAGATTTACACCACAACTCAGTCTAACCTCGGGTTCTTTTTGGGCTTGATGCACTAACCACCCAAATTAGACAGGTCATGTTGTGGTCACTGGATATGCCGGTCGGTTTCGGGCAGATTTACACCACAACTCAGTCTAACCTCGAGTTAGGCATATTCGTCTTTTCTAAATTCATATTTTTCTATATATGTCAAACTTCTTTCTGTAAATTAATTTTAATTTACTCATGCCATGGTTATCTTTTCAAATATTGCTCACAATAAATGGTATATCAAATATACCATTTTATGAACAAACCTGAATTAGAGATGCGCGCCTTTGATGAAGATCGTTGAATTAGACTAGTTTTAATTTGATTTCTGATGTAAGCTTTTAACTCGTCTTTGAATTGAAAACGGTGACGGCTACTCCAAGTTCTCTACTGACGGCATTTCAGTTCTAGGATTATTTTTCTGTGTGTCTTTAGGTTGAACATTGAGTTGTTTATATAGAATTTCAGTTTAATTATTGCCGTCAGATGAACCTAGGGTCAATCACAGCCACTCAGACCAGATCAGGGCCATCCAGAAGCCCTAGTGACTCAGCAGCACATCATCAGTCATTCAGAATTCAGATCTGGCCGGGGGCCAGGTCGACCTCTAGGGGGGAGGTCGACACTAGGGTCGACCTGCCTAGGCGGGAATTTTCCCGCCCAGCCCGCTTCTGACTTCTGTTTGAATTTGAACTTGTTTTTCGAGCTATTTGAATTTATTTGAATTTTCTGGAAACTTCTAACAGCCATAACTTCTTTATACGAAGTCTAATTTACGCAAACTCGGACTCTATCTCAACCAAAATTCCGAGACGAACACAATGGCGTAACCTGTTTCCTTAATTCTCACATTTTAAATTAAGTATTCTTGGATTCATTATTATAACGTTAATAGAAAATATGGGGTGTTACATTCTCCCATCCTTTTAGGATTTCGTCCCCGAAATCTTCAAGTTGAGAAGAACTTATATCCTACCATCCAATCAACCATCTACTCAACCATCAAACACAGGCGTCCATTGTCCTTAAAAGATTTCTAATGCTTCATGATCATATGCATTGTGTGTGTATATGTCCTTATCTAATGCAAAATTAGGCGGTCTAACGATTTAGTTGGCCTCCTTAATGCAAATTATGCCAGTGCCATAAATCCATTATGAATGCAATTTTTCCTACTCAAAATTTCTTACATGAGTGCACAATCATTCATACAAATGCAACGTCCATATGATAACACATCAAGTTTTTATCCATAAACCAATACATAAATGCATATGCAATATGGAAGTGACTAAGCCGATCTAATACCTAATGTGTGTGTGTATATTCATCCACTAGCAACCATCAATCATAACATGTTTCAATTACATGTTTACATCCAAATGGGTTCCTACCTAAGGATAAAGGATAGGATCGAGGAGATGTTCCTAAAAAGATAGATACGAGCATAAACTTAAGGAAAAAGAGATTAAAGACGTACCCTTAAAAAGAAAAGGGTAGGTTGCGCGTATTCTGTCCTCAGTTTCCCAAGTCGCGTCTTCCTCGGTGTCGCTCCATTGCACTTAGACGAGTTTAACTTCACGGTTGCATAGCTTTTTGACTTCTGTTCCCAAGATACGGGTTGGAACTCTCCTCACAGTTGCTTCTCGTTCAACTTCAACTTCCTCTAGCATACTTGGTTCTACCACTTCCGCAGACTCGTGTAAGCGTTTCCGCAGGTGAGAGACATGAAAGACATTATGAATTCCGGCCAATCGTTCGGGCAGCTGTACCCTATAAGCCATCTTCCCAATCTTCTCGATGATAGTGAATGGCCCTACAAATCTTGGTGTTAACTTTCCTGCGGATCCAAAGCGAACGACGTTCCTCAAAGGAGATACTTTAAGGAACGCCATGTCTCCAACTTCGAACTCAAGGTCAGTTCTTCTTTTGTCTACGTAGGATTTCTGTCTATCTTGGGCAGTCTTCATTCTTCTTCGTATCAAGTCTACTTTCTCTGAAGTCTCCCTAATCATGTCTGTTCCAAGTATGAGCTTATCTGTGGACTCCCACTAGCAAGTTGGCGACCTGCACGGTCTTCCATATAACGAAAGGTTCCATGCCTATGGTGGCTTGGTAGCTATTGTTGTAAGCAAATTCCACCAAAGGTAGATGATCCTCCCATGTACCTCCGAAGTCAATAATTCATAACCTCAAGAGATCTTCTAATACTCTATTGACTCTTTCCGTTTGGCCATCGGTTTGAGGGTGATAGGCCGTGCTTAAGCATAACTGTGTGCCAACAGCCTCTTGTAAACTTTTCCAAAACTCACTCGTGAAGATAGGGTCTCGATCACTCACTATGCTGGAGAGTATCCCATGGAGTCGAACTATCTCCTTAAGATATATGGATGCTAGAGATGATGCAGTCCTTCTACTTTTGACGGGTATAAAATGGGCGCTTTTTGTGATCCTGTCCACTATTACCCAAATGCTGGTATTGCCCCTTCTTGACCTAGGCAACCTGTCTACAAAGTCCATCGAGATGTTATCCCATTTCCACTGTGGGACCTCTAGAGGATGAAGCAGACCATCAGGCTTCTCCTACTCCGCCTTGACTTGTTGGCATATTTAACACTTAGAAACAAATTCAGCTACGTCTTTCTTCATGCCATTCCAAAAGAAAACTCTTTTGACGTCTTTATACATTTTGTCTCTGCCTGGGTGTTTGGTCAGCTTGGAATGGTGTGCCTCTTCTAGAATCGCCTTTACCAAGCCCCTTGCTTGTGGGACACATAGTCTTCTATCTCGTCTCAACCAGCCCTTGGCATCGATGGAGTATCTATTGAGGTGAATAGAAGTCTCACCCCTAATTAACTTGTACATCACATCGGCTAGCTGAGGGTCTTCTCTTTGCGCAGCTCCGATTGAGTCTAATAGAGTTGGTCGCATTTCTAACATTGCTAGCAAGCCAGGTGCAAAGTCAGTGGAGGGTCTGAAGTTAAAGCTTGCTATGAATTCCAAGCTTTGCCTTTCCACAAAGAGAGGGCTTAAGGTCAGTTTCTTTCTACTCAAGGCGTCTGCTACTGCATTGCCCTTGCCAGGAGTGTAGGAAATATCAAAGTCGTACGAGGCAAGAAACTCCATCCATCTTTGCTGCCTCAAGTTGAGATCTTTCTACGAGAAAAGGTATTTCAATGATTTATGGTCAGTATACAGTTCAAATTTCTCACCTAGGAGATAATGGCGCCAAGACATAAGCGCAAAAACGATGGCTGCCAACTCTAGGTCGTGGGTTGGGTAGTTTTACTCATGCACTTTCAACTGTCTTCCACCATAAGCCACTACCTTCCCTTCTTGCATCAGAACAGCACCTAGTCCCGTCCCGCATGCATCTGTGTATACTGTAAACATCTTGCTTCCATCAGGCAATGTCAGAACTGGGGCCGTTGTAAGAGCCCTTTTCAAACTTTGGAAAGCAATATCGCAATCCAAATCCCAATCGAAAGCTATATTCTTCTTTGTCAATCTTGTTAGTGGAGCTGAGATTTTTGCAAAATCTTTGATGAACTTTCAATAAAAGCCTGCTAGCCCAAGAAAGCTTCGGACTTCGGTTGCGTTACGAGGAATCTTCCAATCTTGCACAGCAACCACATTCGCGGGGTCCACAGCTATCCCCTCTTTGAACACCACGTGCCCAAGGAACCTGACTTCTTTTCTCTAGAAATGACATTTGGAGAATTTAGCTTTCAAATGATGTGCACGGAGAGTATCCATGACTTCCTTTAGATGCTGAGCATGCTCTTCCTCATTCTTTGTGAAGATCAAAATATCGTATGCGAAGACCACCACGAACTTGTTGAGGAACTCTCGGATCACCTTGCTCATTAAATCAACGAATTAAGAGGGTGCGTTTGTCAAGCCGAAGGGCATGACCAGCCACTCGAAGAAACCATCGAGAGTTCTGAACGCAGTCTTATCAATGTTGTCTTCAGCCACTCTTAGCTGATGAAACCCGGTAGCTAAATCTAATTGGGAGAAAACTGACGCACCCACAAGCTGATCGAACAAATCATCTATTCTTGGGAGTGGGTGTCTATTCTTCTTAGTCAGCTTGTTTAGCTCCTTATAATCAACTCACAGGAGAAGCGAACCATCAGCTTTTGTTGCGAACACTGCTGGAGCACCCCATTCAGAAATATTCCGTCTTATGAACCCCTTTTCAAGCAGCTCTTTGATTTGCTTGCTGAGCTCCTTTCTCTCCCTTGGGACCATGTACCTAATGGGCAAAGCAACGGGCTTTGCATTATCAAAGAGGAATATGCGGAAGTCTATCTCCCACTTCGGAGGTAAGCCCTTTACCTCTTCAAACACATCCGAGTATTCACGGACTACCCTTACAGACTGCAAGTTCTCAACAGACGCATCAAGAGATTCTAGATAACTAAGCATGACGGAGTTCATGGGATTACAAGAAATTTCGAGAGTGTTACCGAGGCGAGTCATGAGTCTAACCACTCTCTTTTCACAATCGAGGACGACACCATTACTGGATAGCCAGTCCATGCCTAGAATCAGGCCATAGCCCGTGAAGCCCAAAACAAAGGCATTACATCTAAACTCAACGCTTAGTATAGATATTTTCAAATCCAAACAAACCATTGACAAATAGGCCGAGCCCCCAATTGGATTTGATACAACCAAGGGATCCTCTACTATACTGGTGTCTAGGTGCAGAGATTCCACTAAAGCAGTAGATATAAAAGAGTGCGATGCGCCAGAATCAAATAGTGTACGTACAGGATGATCAAAAAGACAAACTAAACTTTCAACAGAAATATTTCTACCTCATTCTTGCGGAGGTGCCGTGAGAGCGTGAACTTGTCCTCCAGAAGAAGTTCCAGCTCCCTACCCTTGCTTCTTTGGGCATGCTCTAGCCATGTGTCCTGTCTCACCACAGTGGAAACAACCACCCATCTTCCTTTTCTTCTTCTTGCAGTCTTTGATCAGATGCCCGGGAATGCCACAGAAATTACACTTTCTTTTTTTCATGGGGTTTGTTGTTCTTCCTGCCTTTCTTTGATTCAGCCTTCTTGTTCTGCGACCCTTCCCCCTTCTTATCTTGAGGCACTTCCGCTTTTGCCTCATTCTTGCCCTTGTCTTCCTCATGTAAGAGTGCCATGTCCACTAACCTCTCATAAGTAGCCCCCATAGGTCATAGCCAAGCTGTGAAGTGGCTTATTCAACCCCTTGACAAAACGGAGAGCCTTCTTATGAGGAGTATTCACTAAGTCCAGTCCAAATCGGGCCAACTGATTGAATTGATTGACGTACTCCTTGACCGTCATACTTCCTTGCTTAAGAGATAAGAACTTTTCCAGTTGTAAACTTCGTTCAGCTTGTGAGAGGAATTTCATCTCAAACCTTATCTTGAAATCCATCCATGTGTCAATTGATCTTTCTGCGTTAGTGACTTTCCACCAATAGGAAGCTTCGTCTTTGAGCAACCATACAGCTAACTGTATCTTCTGCCTATCGTCCACCTCGAAGATAACGAACAGATCCTTTGTTTCTTTGAGCCAGTTCCTTGCTTCTACGAATGATTCAGTTCCCTTAAAATCCTTTCCACCCATGACCCTAAAGTCTCTACAAATCGTTGAGAAAGCATTTGCACGAGGAGGAGGAGGAACTGCTACAGCTGGAAGAGGAATATCTGATGGGCTTGCATCATTGGACCTAGCCTTTAAGTACCTCCTGAACCAACCAGGCATTGGTCTCCCTCTGGAAGGTTAAGATTCCCAGACATGCTGAAACGAAAAAGAAATGATTCAAAACGAAGGATAGAAAGATAGTGCATATGGCTTTGGGAATTACGCCTTTTTAAATTTAAAACAACACTTTTCCTTGTAAAACGCTTATATATATTTCTTTTTGAAAAATAGTTTTCAAAAACTCTTATCTGATCTGGTAAACCTTTGCTCTGATACCAAGTGAAACACCCCACCTTCGTTATGGTCACTCACAAAGGGAATGTCTTAACTTTGGTGGAGGGTTATGGGTATAAGACATAGAAAAATTTACAAGACAGGTAAATTTAAGCAGCGGAAATTCAAATATTTATTGCATACGTAGTTCAATACAAAAGCATTACATCAAATTATCTCAAAATAACTTCCAAAACATTACACCATAATTTCTGTCTTGATTATTTAACAAAGAAGCATAAACCAAAAGTAAAAGTGCATAAATCCCCAAGGATAATGTCCAAGAGCCATAGCCAAGGTGAAAGAGAGTCCAAATCATACATCTACTTTTCTTGAAGCTTGCAAAGAGTCTGACTAAGTTGTAGTTTTCCCTCCCTGTGGACCTGGGGGGGAACGGAAGAAAAGAAGACGAGAGAAAATGGGTCAGACAATAAGTCTGGTAAGTTCAGTAATTACTAGCATTTAAACAAGGAAAGGGATCATGATAGTGATAACAGAATACTGGACAATACCCTAATATAAGATAAAAGGAACATGTGATCGCACCCATTACTATAGTCTCTGCACCTACCAACTATTGGTTCAACCAGCCCCACGTGTTTATAACAAACGATCCCCTTAATGATCGGCTCCTACTCGCATGCATTCATATCCTGTGTCATTCGTCCCCGCTTGACTGTAGCTACCTGTGCTGGTCCCACCATAGGGTGTATCAGTCCCTCTGGTGGAAACCCAAAACGATTCAAGATGCACAGTGCACACTACTGATGCCCAGTGCCTGATTTTTCCAGTCTGGAGTATGTGCACACCCATACTCCGTCGGAACCTACACTGGCCCACCAACTGCCAATGTTTTGACCGCTTATAATTCAGCCCGGTAATCGTGCCCCACCCTGCCTAGTTTCAGGGTACCATGATACATCTATGTGGGTTACTGCTGAAATAGGTCCCCGTTACTAGGGTTTTCTAATCAACATGTTTATTTGGTTAAGTGTCCAAATTTACCTAACCCAGTCCATTCGTTTAGTTAACATGTTGAATCGGTTAAGTGGTTTCCTAATTTACTTAACCCTACCAATCCTGACTTAGCTTTAATTTATTAAAGCACCAACCACTCACATTAGACAGGTCTTGTTGTGGTCACTGGATGTGCCGGTCGGTTCCATGCAGATTTACACCACAACTCAGTCTAACCTCGGGTTCTTTTTGGGCTTGATGCACTAACCACCCACATTAGACAGGTCTTGTTGTGGTCACTGGATATGCCGGCCGGTTCCGGGTAGATTTACACCACAATTCAGTCTAACCTCGGGTTAGGCATATTCGTCTTTTCTAAATTCATATATTTCTATATATATATCGAACTTCTTTATGTAAATTAATTTTAATTTACTCATGCCATGATTATCTTTTCAAATATTGCTCACAATATATGGTATATCAAATACACCATTTTACGAACAAACCTATGCCATGAATTTTCATGTTTTCCCATCGTTATCCTTGTAGAACGTACGTATGAATCACATAAAATGTTGGGCTAGCAAATTAGCCCAAACCCATAAACAAAAAGTGGAAATAAACAAGGAACATGATATAAACATAAAATAGCATACATTTCAACTTGCCATGTGTATCTTGGCATAGAGATATCATTAACTTAAATTAAATGGGTAAAGGTGAACTTATGACTAAGTTGGATCTAATTTTCATGTAAACTTGATATGGGTCTAACATGGAGGTTTAACATACTAACTTATGTATGTCAAAACATAAGAAAGCTATTATAATCATTTTAATCATAATTTAACATGATACTTATGTGTTAAAAACATAAGAGGACTACAATTCCAACTTTTACAACATAATTAGATTCAACCTAACAAGAATATACATGAGTGTTGATCTAACATATAAGCATGTGTTTTAGATCATAAACTTGCAAATAACCACCAATTTAAAACATGACGTGCTTTACCATTTAATTGGAAAAATAAATCCATTACCCAATTATAATAGTTTCCAATAACATAAAATGTTGTTCATCACCGCAAGCATATAAATATGATTAATATACAACATGTTCATCACCACAAGCATATAGACATGATTAATTAAAACATGTTCATCGCCACAAGCATATAGACATGATTAATTATAATGATACTTTAGGACAAACGAGAATCGAATCTTATACATAAGCATCATTCTATATCCCAATTACAACATGTCATGATTCAATCGAAAGAATGTTTAAATCTACGTAATAACTAACTTACAAACTAAAAAGGAATTCTTACGTTCTGAAATCTGAATTCTGAAATTGGAGATGCGCGCCTTTGATGAAGATCGTTGAATTAGACTAGTTTTAATTTGATTTCTAATGTAAGCTTTAAACTCGTCTTTAAATTGAGAATGGTGACGGCTACTCAAAGTTCTCTACTGACGGCATTTCAGTTCTAGGATTATTTTTCTGTGTGTCTTTAGGTTGAACATTGAGTTGTTTATATAGAATTTCAGTTTAATTATAGCCGTCAGATGAACCTAGGGTTAATCACTGCCACTCAGACCAGATCAGGGCCATCCAGAAACCCTAGTGACTCAGCAGCACATCATCAGTCGTTCAAAATTCAGATCTAGCCGGGGGCCAGGTCGACCCCCAGGTCGACCCTAAGGTCGACCCCTAGGTCGACCTCTAGGTGGGAGGTCGACACTAGGGTCGACCTGCCTGGGCGGGAATTTTCCCGCCCAGCCCGCTTCTGACTTCTGTTTGAATTTGAACTTGTTTTTCGAGCTGTTCGAATTTATTTGAATTTTTTGGAAACTTCTAACAGACATAACTTCTTCATACGAAGTCCAATTTACGCAAACTCGGACTCTATCTCAACCGGAATTCCCAGACTAACACAATGGCGTAACCCGTTTCCCTTAATTCTCACATTTTAAATTAAGTACTCTTGGATTCATTATTATAACGTTAATAGAAAATACGGGGTGTTACAATAGAGGTCCTGAACCAATACCCAGATTCAGGTATTATCATTAGATGACCAGAAATCCACATCTGGAAATAATATAAGTCCCAAACCAATACCCAGTTTCGGGTATTTAAAATAAAAGACCAGAATTCCATATATGGAAATAATAGAAGTCCCGAACCAATACCCAGATTCGGGTACAATAATAGAAGATCAGAAATCCACATCTGGAAATAATAAAAATCCCGAAGCAATACCCAGATTCGAGTATTATCGATAGACGACTAGAAATCCACATCTGGCAAAAATAGGAGACCTGAACCAATACCTAGATTCGTGTACAATAATAGAAGACTAGAAATTCACGTCTGGAATTAATAGATGTCCCAAACTTATACTCAGATGCGGGTATAATAATAGAAGACTGAATATCAACATTTGGCAATAATAGAAGTCCCAAACCAATACACAGATTCGAGTATTATCAATAGAAGACCAGAAATCCACATCTGGCTATAACAGAAGTCCCGAACCAATACCCAAATTCAGGTATTATCAATAGAAGACTAGAAATCCACATCAGGCAATAACAGAAGTCCCAAACCAATACCCAGATTATTGTATTATCAATAGAAGACCAGAAATCCACATCTAGCAATAATAGGAGTCCCAAAATAATACCTATATTTGGCTACAATAATAAAAGACTAGAAAACCACATCTAGAAATAACAGAAGTCTCGAATCGATACCCAAATTCAGGTATAATAATAGAAGACAAGTAATCCACATCTGGCAATAATAGAAGTTATGAACTAATTCACATATTCAGATATTATTAATAGAAGACCATAAATCCACATCAAGCAATAATAGAAGTCCTAAACCAATACTTGGAAATGGACAAAGTAATAGAAGACTAGAAATCTACATCTGGCAATAATAGAAGTCCCGAACCATTACCCAGATTTTGGTATTTATAATAGAAGACCAGAATTCTACATCGAGCAATAATAGAAGTCAGGTACCAATACCCGGATTCGTGTACAATAATAGAAGACCAGATATCCACTTCGGAAATAGTAGAAGTCCCTAACCAATACCTAGATTCAAGTATTACTAATAGAAGAACACAAATCCACATTTGGCAATAATAAAAGTCCCGAACCAATACTCAAATATGGGTATAATAATAGAGGAACAGAAATCCATATCTGGAAATAATAGAAGTCCGGAACCGATACCCAAATTTAGGTATAATAATATAAGGCCAAATATCCACATCTAGCAATAATAAAAGTCCTGAACCAATATCCAGATTTGGGTATACCAATAAAAGACCATAAATCCACATTAGGAAATAATAGAAGCCCCAAACCAGTACCCAGATTTGGGTATAGTAATTGAAGATTAGAAATCCATATCTGGAAATAATAAAAGTCCTGAACCGATATCCAGATTCAGCTATAATAATAGAACACCTTAAATCCACATTTGGAAATAATAGAAGTACCGAACCAGCACCCAAATTTGGGTATTATTAATAGAAGACCAGAAATCCTCATATGGCAATAATATAAGTCCCGAACCGATACCAAGATTCGGGTGTAGCAGTAGAAGACCAGAAATCCACATTTGAAAATAATAGAAGTCTCAAATTAGTACCTAGATTCGGGTATAATAATAAAAGACCAAAAATCCACATTTGGCAATAATAGAAGTCCCGAACCAATACCTAGATTCGGGTATTAGCAATAGAAGATCAGAAATCCACATCTAGAAATAATAGATGTCCCGAACCAACACCCAAATTCGTGAATTGTTAATAGATAACCAGAAATCCACATTTGGCAATAATTGAATCCCCAAACCAATGCCTAGATTCAGTACAACAATAGAAGACTAGAAATCCACATCTAGAAATAATAGAAGTCCTAACCAATACCCAGATTCGCGTATTATCAATAGAAGACCAGAAATCCACATCTGGCAATAATAGAAGTCCCAAACCAAGATTCGGTACAGTAATATAAGACCAGAAATCCACATTTGGCTATAATAGAAGTCCCGAACCAATACCTAGATTCAGGTATAATAATATAAGACCAGAATTAATTCAGTAAATTACATCCTAATTGGAATTTACTAGTAAATGTCATAGTCAGATAAAATGCCTCATATAAAGTATAGAATATCATTAAAAATTATTCAAAGATCATCCGTTTGGAAAATGTTGAGGAGTCCAGATATCATTGAAACTTACCGAGCAAACACAAATTATCTATAGGTTCCTCGGAAGCTCGTTCAGAACGTCCAGAGAAAACACGTGGGCGAAAGAGTATTGAATATCCTTAAAAGTAATTTTCGGATGTGTACTCTTTTGGAATAAATTAACCTTATCCTGAGCCGGTTAGTCATTCAGAAAAAGTTCTGTTTGATTATTTGGCTATTGGGTAACTAACGTCAAGTCTTATCCCTAATCCATAGGATATGAAAATGAATTATTACTCTCTAAGAGAGTGACACTAATCCCTATATATCGGAAGATGCACTTATTATTATTAGCCCTACTTAGGGGGCTACTTCACTTGGTGGAGATGTAAGTATTTATCCCTACTTAGAAGGGCAACTCTATTAGGTGGAGATGTAAGTATTAAGCCCTACTTAAGGGGCAACTCCACTTAGTGGAGGTGTAAGTATTTAGCCCTACATAAGGGGCAACTCCATTTGGTGGAGATGTAAGTATTTAGCCCTACTTAAGGAGTAACTCCACTTGGTGGAGATGTAAGTATTTAGCCCTACTTGGGGGGGAACTCCACTTAATGGAGATGTAAATTTGTAGTCTCTCTTCTTGGAAGCTTTATTTGTTGTTGCTTCTCTTCCTGGAATATTTATTTGTTGTTGCTTCTCTTCTTGGAAGCTTTATTTGTTGTTGCTTCTCTTCCTGGAAGCTTTACTTGTCTCGCCTTTTCTTATAAAGGCTTTATTGATTCTCCTTTTCTTCTAAAGGCGTTATTGATTCTCATTTTCGGATGCCTTTCATCAAGGGTATGCTCCATACCATGCTATGCTCTTCTTCATGCATTGCATTCTTTAAGTGCTCCGTTTTGAGCTTTCGTTCACTTCTATGGGATGAGACATAAGAAGAGGTTGGGCATGCTTTAAGTGCTTCCCTTAAGCTTTCATTGTATGCACAAGCTAAAACTGGTTTTGGTTTTTACCTGTAATGTCCCGTATTTTTATGGTATAATAATTAATTTATTTAATTATTTAAATAGTGATTTAGCGAATTAAATCGTTGTTTATAATATTATTGAATATTTAATTAATATAAATAATAGAATAATATATTTAATTTTTGAAATATCGGAAATAGTGGAACTAACAATATTGTGCGAATTGGATTATATATAATATATAATTCAGTTTAGAGTTGAATTATATCAACGAATATATTATATAAACGACATTTGAACGTATAATTTAAATTATAATTATAATCAAGCTCGAAATGGTGCGGCAGTTAGAAATTTGGCGATTCGAACTTTAAAAGAATATACAAAATTCATTTTAAATCGGATTTCTGTGAAACAGGAAACGTTCGGGGCCGGTGAAGTATATTTTTCTAATGGAAGAGAAAAATCAAGATTTCCTTGTGTAGATTTTGAACTATGTCCAAATCAAATTTTCGAAAAGTCGCTATGGAATTCCTTTATAATTTATAATGATTTATTTATATTATAAAAGGATTTTTCATATGAATTGGGTATCGATTTAACACTAGATTTGAAATAAGGAGTTGTAAATCTCGATATGTATATTTTGAAGCCCGATAATATTCTGCTGTGAATATATATGATAATATTAATTTATTAATACTAAATTTAATTATTTTTAAATACATTAATATTTAAATGGGTTTATTTAGAGCTTTAAAAATAGCCAGTTTTGCAAACGACCTCCGTTTTCGTCGAAACTAATTTTGTTGGATCCGGAATATTAAATTATTGTTAGATTTTAATTTTCGTGATTTTTGGAGTTAGTATGTGGACGTACGGGATTTTAATGTGAAAAACAGTCAATAATTTGACTTAAAAAATACGCTGTGTGAGCAAACGGATTCGAAATTCAACGAAACAATTTCGTTGGGTCCGTAATGTCGAACTGTAGCTATGTGTCCATCTTCATCGAATTTGGATATTGTATGTGATGATACGGATTTTTAAACAACAACAATGTATAGCGATTGATTATAAATTTATAAAATAATGAATATAAAATTATTTAAAGTTTCCTATAAATAGACTACTCTTCTCTCTAACCCTAATACAATTTTCTCCCTAGTCAACAACATAGAAATTCACGCCTCTATCTTAAACTCATATCGTAAGCTCTTAATTTCTATGTGAGTAATTTGGAGTTCGACATCATATCTGTTCGCTGCGTTTTGCAAACAACATTTGTCTAGGGTTCGACAATGTGAAGGATTGAAGCACTAGTCTTTGAAATGGAGTTTTGATTTGAGTTATTGGAGGATTTAGCATATGATGGCAAAGTATAGGGGATTGCGTGATCTATTTTTTCGATCCGATGCCTGCCCACGACTGAAGTCTGCTGTGAAGTCGGTAGTTGCATTTAAGGTTCAAGTGTTATCATTTGAGTATGGGGGATGCATATTTTTAGGAGAGGTTCAATGGTAGTATTTGTTCGAAGTATTTTGGTGAAAATTGGGTTAAAAAGTGATGCACGGAATTTACAGTATACCGAAGTTTTGCAGTCATCGCGATATACGCGAGGATGTCGAGTTTGATCTTAATGGGTGGAGAAGGAAGAGTAGAAGGAGAGATGACTGTTGGTGAAGACTTTGGGAAATATCATGAAGTATAGAAGGAGAAAATGGCGGTCAACGGTTTGCCATTGCATTTGTTTTTGGGTTCCTTGGAGCGATTACTGAATGGAGGAGAAAGGTAGCGGTAGCGGGTTTTAACGGGTAGTTGGGCTGGATTCAATATGGTAAAGCCCGATATGGAAATTAAATTAAGCTTAATTTAAATTAAATAGCATTCAAACTTGTAAATTTAATAACTTGTTCGTATGTTAATGAAATTCAGCAATACAAGATCCGTTGGGATCGTATGGACGGTGGCTACACCATGGAATTGACTGGGAGTGAATTGGAGCTCGTTACAATTTATAGCGAAATAAATTGTCGTATCTGAATCAACCAACAATTATCATTATTTAATGATGATCGTCCAATGTGAGTAAATCTCACTAACTCTGTACAGCTTATATTTTATAAATATAATCTAGTATTAATAAATGATGATTGATTGTTGTGTGTTGATTGTTGGTTGAACTATTAATTAATTAGCCAAAATTATAGATAGAATTTTATAAAAGTATTTATTTAAAATAAATAGAATTTTATAAAAGAATTTATATAAAATGAATAGGATTATAGAAAAGGATTTATATAAAATAAATAGAATTATATAAAAGGATTTATATAGAATAAATAGAATTATATAAAGGGAATTATAAATGAGGTTTAAGTGTTAGAAATAAAAAGGAGATTTGTATGAATAATTCTGCAAATAAAAATATAAATAGAATTTGGATATTTGGTTTTAAATACGAAATCAAACTGTTTTGATTATATAAAGAAATATTATTCACATTCTATGTGAAAAATTAGAATAAAGTAAATATTTTGAAAATAAAATATTATAAAGGAATTTGGGGTTTGAATCAGGAATTTAAATTGAATTACTGAAATTAGAAACTGATTGGAAATCAGTTGAGTTGAATGGCTTTCTGGGTATCGATCTGATGTTGATTTCGGCCTTTGAGGTTTATACTTTGGAAGTTGTTCTCTTACTAGTTTACAGTTAGAGACTGATAGGGGTGGGAAGATATTGATGCTTGAATCAGAAATGGAAACGGTTTCCAAAGTTTATAAAGTATATTTTCTAGTGGAATTTATTAATTTATCGAAATGATAAATTGGAAATTGGGAAATGAAATGATGATTGATCGATAAGATTTCCATTTTGAAATATGATCGTTGTTTGTACACATGTTTTCCTTTGATAGTTAAATCACTGACTATCAAAGATTTTGACCATTTCCGTTGTCAATACGGAGAGACCGGGATCAGATATATTATCCGAAACCCTCCCTGTATGGGCATTAGCGTTGCGAATCAAATACGATGAAGATAATTGAAGATGGATTTTATGCAAGGGTTGTTCTAGCAAATCCTAGGTTGATATTGCTTAAGACGGGTTTACAGAATAGTGCATTCGTTTTTTCCAGTCCCAGGACGACCTGTATGGAAGAATGTCTGACAGAGTATATTTAACAGATCGCGTAAGTTGATCTCTTCAAACGTATTTACGTTTGGTGGCGGAGGAATTCGTTTCTCATAGCTGTACACCCGTTGTATTTTTAGGGAAATAAATTTGTGATTTGGCGGGTATGACGATGTGACATTCAAAGTGAATAAATGTGTGATCTGTCAGAGATAAGCGTGGCCTCTAGCCTCACAACCAGGAAATGGTATAAAATCGGGTAGGTTGCATGGTTAAGTGGTTAGCTGCCAATTAGGGTGTATTGTCACCTGATCTTGAGAAATTCCATTTACTTCTATAATCTATTTCAATGCTTTCCCTTTCGAGAAACGGTTGCTGATCCCAACCGTTAGTGATAATACATTCGGTACACTCAAGCGAAATGAGTGACCGGTCATGTTTAGCCTTGGTTGCAAGATGTTCTTATTGAACCCGGTGTATTCCTCTCTAGAGATACATTGTCGGAAGGTGGTCCTATACCTTGCCAGTTGGAATTCATTACCAATAAGCGCCCGCGGTTTTTGATTATATATTATGTATATGGAACGTGAGATGAAAGCGTTCTGCTAGATGATTATTATATTGTGGTTGATAGGCACTATTATAATATTAAATTATGTTTTGATATAAAGATTATCATTTCTTTCAAAAGAATTTTGAAATGTTAAATCAAGTGTTTTGGATTCTTATAAGGGAAAAACCCATTCCGTGCTATACGGCATGGTCTTATGAGATATCGCTTACTTTCTCAAACTATTTTAAATTGTTTACTCATACCAGTCACACGACTGACCTGGAGTTTATTTTGTTTTGTTTTCCCTAAACTCTTGGGTGCCCAAATTTGTACGGGCAGTCAAGTAGTCAGGATTTACAGATATACTTGGAGAGCTGGAGCAGGAGGCTTCAGGATTAGTTATCTAGTGTTATTTTCCGTTGTGTTGTAAGTGTTGTACTTTGATAATGATATGTATATTCAAGTACAGATTTATATTTTAAAGTTATGTTATATAGTATATTTTATTCGTTCCGCTGTGAGATTCGTGTTACTCTGATTCTGTTGTTGTGATCTTCTTCTTTTTCTATTCTAATTTTCTATCTTGTCTATTCTCACCCTCTAACTTCTTTCTATTAACTATCCGGTATTTCCGATGCTTGGATAGTCGACATTGAGTTTATGTCGATAACCAAGGTCGCAAATCCCCCGGGTCGTTACAGTGGTATTAGAGCGAGGTTAAGTAATTACCTTTGCTCTGTGGCATGACTCAGTAGAGATGGGGTTAATAATACCCTAGATTGAGTTTGAGTGTATATATACGAGAGAACTTATTTGTAGATTTTATGAAATTTGTTTTATATTGTGGAGATTTATTGATTGAGTTGTTTATGAGTTCTGGTCGATCAGTTTGATCCACTGTATTGGTAGGAGTTAATAAACACTTGAATACGATGAACCGACATGGTATGTTTTGAAAAGAGGGTAAATGAAATAATTTTACCCGAAATATATTTTGTTATAAAAGGAATCTATATATTGGAATTATTATAATATATAGGATATATTGGTTGTTATTATAATCAAATGAGATTATAAAAGTAAAATGGGTATGTAAATAGCCAATCAGGATTCATATAAGTGTAATATATGAAATTAGATGAATTAAATCTGAAATTAAAATCAGAATTAGAATTAAAAATTTTGAAAGTTGGAGAAGTGTTCGTAATTGGAATTGGGTTACGTATACGAGAATTTTAAAATCCTGGGAGATTTTAAATTGTTTTACGACATTGTGAATGGTATTTTGAAATAGATTCAAAATGGAAATGTGTAAGAAATGAGTTTTGAAAACGTTATAGTATTGAACTCACTTTGATCGCTGGAAAATAAATTCCGATGATGATCATGACATCATCGGCATTCATTTTCAAGCTCTAAGTGACGGATTACTACCAAAGATATTGTTTTTGAATTATTTTGAGAAAACTAGTTGTTTTGATTCCGAAAGGGAATATTTGATTTTTGGAAAGGATATGTTGTGTATAACTCCCAGAAAGGGACTGTTTGAATTAAAAACAAATTTAAATAGAAATTTGTGAAAGCAAACCGGAATTGATCTGAAATCAGTTAAGTGGTAATTGAAATTGAATTAGGTTAGAATGATATCGAGACAACTTGGATTTGTGAGATAAGAAGTTGAAATAGAATTGGTTTGGTAAATTAAGAGTTCAGAATCGAGAATGGAACTCGGATTTGAAATGAAATTCAACTTAGGTATAATCGAATGATTGGGTTTGAGTTTAAATTGATTGGACTTTGATTGGGATGATATTGGTATATGCTGAATTGGTAGCAGATGGAAATGATATAATGAAATGCCCGACAAAAAGGTATAAGTTTATTTTTATATGAGTTTGGTGATTTATGAGCCTGTTTGGCAAGCCACTTGGCTGTTTGATTTTCTTTTGGGTTGGAGAAGGCACAGAGAGGCGAGTTTTAGTTGTATCGATTGAGCCGTACAAAGGAGACGCGGGCAAAAATTTTCAAAAAATTAAGGTGTTAGAAAATTTTCAATTTTTTGGAATTTTTGAAAATTTTAGTTTATCAGAATTAATTAACATTTTAATTAAAATAAATTGGTTCAGTTGAAACTAGAGTTAAGAAGTAAACAAATAAATTTTAACTTACTTGATAGGGTTTGTTTTCTACCTTAGCAATTTCGAGGACGAAATTATTTTAAGGGGGGGAAGAATGAAATATCCCGTATTTTTACGGTATAACAATTAATTTATTTAATTATTTAAATAGTGATTCAAGGAATAAAATCGTTGTTTAATTAAATATTATTGAATATTTAATTAATAAAATAACAGAATAATATATTTAATTTTTGAGATGGTCGGAAATAGTGGAATTCACAATATTGTGTGAATAGGATCATATATAATATATAATTCATTTTAGAGTTGAATTATATTAAAGAATATATTATATAAACAACAGTTGAACGTATAATTTAAATTATAATCATAATCGAGCTCGAAATGGTGCGGAAGTTCGTAATTTGGCGATTCGAACTTTAAACGAATATACAGAATTCGTTTTAAATCGGATTTCTAGGAAACAAGAAATGTTCGGGGCTGGTAAAGTATATTTTTCTAATGGAAGAGAAAAATCGAGATTTTGTTGTGTAGATTTTGAGTTATGCCCAAATCAAATTTTCGAAAAGTCGCTATGGAATTCCTATATAATTTATAACGATTTATTTATATTATAAAAGGATTTTTTATATGAATTGGGTATCGATTTAACACTGGATTTGAAATATGGAGTTGTAAATCCTGATATGTATATTTTAAAGCCGGATAATATTCTGTTGTAAATATATACAATAATATTAATTTATTAATATTAAATTTAATTATTTTTAAATATACTAATATTTAAATAGGTTTATTTAGAGCTTTAAAAATAGCCAGTTTTGCAAACGACCTCCATTTTCGACGAAACTAATTTTGTTGGATCCGGAATATTAAATTATTGTTAGATTTCAATTTTCGGGATTTTTGGAGTCAGTATGTGGCCGTATGGGATTTTAATGTGAAAAACATTCAATAATTTGACTTTAAAAATATGTCATGTGAGCAAACGGATTCAGAATTCGATGAAACAAGTTTCATTGGGTCTGTAATGTCGAACTATAGCTGTGTGTCCATTTTCGTCGAATTTGGATATTGTATGTAATGATATAGATTTTTAAACAACAACAATGTATAGAGATTGATTATAAATTTATAAAATAATGAATATAAAATTATTTAAAGTTCCCTATAAACAGTCTACCCTACTCTCTAACCGTAATGCAATTTTCTTCCTAGTCAACAACGACAGAAATTCATGCCTCCATCTTGAACTCATATCGTGAGTTTTAAAATCCAAAATAAATTCATATTTTTTTTATAAATCCTGAATAATTATATGCGAGACCCTGGGGTAACGCTCTTCATTTCTATGTGCGTAATTTGGAGTTCGACATCATATCTATTCGCTGTGTTTTGCAACAGTAGTTTTCTAGGGTTCGGCAATGTGAAGGATTGAAGCATTAATCTTTGAAATGGAGTTTTGATTTGAGTTATTGGGAGGATTTAGCATGTTTTGGCAAAGTATAGGGGATTGTGTGATCTATTTATTTGATCTAATGCCTGCTCATGGCCGAAGTCTGCTGTGAAGTCGATAGTTGCATATAAGGTTCGAGTGTTATCATTTGGGTATGGGGGATGCGTATTTTCAGGAGAGTTTCAATGGTAGTATTTGTTCGAAGTATTTTGGTGAAAATTGGGGTTAAAAAGTGATGCATGGAATTTACAGTATACTGGATTTTTAAAGTCATCGCGACATACGTGAGGTGTCGAGTTTGATCTTAATGGGTGGAGAAGGAAGAGTAGAAGGAGAGATGACCGTTGGTGAAGACTTTGGGAAATATCATGAAGTATAGAAGGAGAAAATGGCGGTCAACGGTTTGCCATTGTGTTTGTTTTTGGGTTCCCTGGAGCGATTACTGAATGGAGGAGAAAGGTAGTGGTAGCGGGTTTTAAGAGGGTAGTTGGGCTAAGTTCAATATGGTAAGGCCTGATATGGAAATTAAATTAAGTTTAATTTAAATTAAATAGCATGCAAACTTGTAAATTCAATAACTTGTTCGTATGTTAACAGAATTCAGCAAAACAAGATCCGTTGGGATCGTATGGACAGTGGCTACACTATGGAACTGATTGGGAGTGAATTGGAGCTCGTTACAATTTATAGCGAAATAAATTGTCAGATCTGAATCAACCGACAGTTATCGTTATTTAACGATTATCGTCCAATGTGAGTAAATCTCACTAGCTCTGTACAGTTTATATTTTATAAATATAATCTAGTATTGATAAATGATGATTGATTGCTATGTGTTGATTGTTGGTTGAACTGTTAATTAATTGGATGAAATTATAGATAGAGTTATATATATATAATCGTTAATTATATATTGATTCTGTTTATCAGAATATTTCATATAGAAATGAAATTGATGTTAATTATATTTTTAAACATCTGTGAATGCAGGGAGACAGGTTGGAGGGTTCCAACTGGATTCCTCAATATTATAATACTGTTTGTTTTCATATATTGTGATATATGATGTGACATTAAATCTGTGATTGATTATGATGACATTGGTCATGTTATTTGGTATTTTAAATACCATATGAAATACTGGAATGTAAAAAGGAAATTTTCAAAGTGAATATTGAAAATGAAATATTTATACATGAAATGAATAGGATTATATAAAAGGATCTATAAAAAATAAATAGAATTTTATAGAAGGTTTTATATAAAATAAATAGAATTATTTAAGAGGATTTATATAAAATAAATAGAATTTTATAAAAGTATTTATTTAAAATAAATAGAATTTTATAAAAGAATTTATATAAAATGAATAGGATTATAGAAAAGGATTTATATAAAATAAATAGAATTATATAAAAGGATTTATATAGAATAAATAGAATTATATAAAGGGAATTGTAAATGAGATTTAAGTGTTAGAAATAAAAAGGAGATTTGTATGAATAATTCTGCAAATAAAAATATAAATAGAATTTGGATATTTGGTTTTAAATACGAAATCAAACTGTTTTGATTATATAAAGAAATATTATTCACAATCTATGTGAAAAATTAGATTAAAGTAAATATTTTGCATATAAAATATTATAAAGGAATTTGGGGTTTGAATTAGGAATTTAAATGGAATTACTAAAATTATAAACTGACTGGAAATTAGTTGAGTTGAATGGCTTTCTGGGTATCGATCTGATATTGGTTTCAGCCTTCGAGGTTTATACTTGGGAAGTTGTTCTCTTACTAGTTTACAGTTAGAGACTGATAGAGGTGGGAAGATATTGATGCGTGGATCAGAAATGGAAATGTTTTCCAAAGTTAATAACGTATATTTTCTAATTTCAAAAACTAAGGAATTTATGAATATATTGAAACGATAAACTAGAAATTCGGAAATAAAATGATGATTGATCGGTAAGATTTCCATTTGGAAATACGACCGTTGTTTGTACACATGTTTTCCTTTGATAGTTAAATCACTGACTATCAAATATTTTGACCATTTCTGTTGTCAATACGGAGAGAACGGGATTAGATATATTATCTGAAACCCACTCCGTATGGACATTAGCGTTGCGAATCTAATATGATGAAGATAATTGAAGACAGAGTTTGTGCAAGGGCTGTTCTGGCAAATCCTAGGTAGATATTGCCTAAGACGGGTTTACAGAATAGTGCCTTCAGTTTGTCTAGTCCCAGGATGACCTGCATGGAAGAATGTCTGACAGAGTATATTTAACAGATCGCGTAGTTGATCTCTTCAAATGTATTATTTGGTGATGGAGGAATTCGTTTCTCTTAATGTATACCCACTGTATTTTTAGGGAAATCAATTTGTGATTTGGCGGGTATGACGATGTGACATTCAAAGTGAATAAATGTGTGATCTGTCAGAGATAAGCATGGCCTCTAGCCTCACAACCAGGAAATGGTAAAAAATCGAGTAGGTCGCATGGCTAAGTGGTTAGCTGCCAATTAAGGTGTATTGTCACCTGATCTAGAGAAATTCCATTTACTTCTATAATCTATTTCGATGTTGCCCCTTTCGGGAAATGGTTGCTGACCCCAACCGTTGGTGATAATACATTCGGTAAACTCAAGCGAAATGAGTGACTGGTCATGTTTAGCCTGGGTTGCAAGATGTTCTTGTTGAACCCGGTGTATTCCTCTCTAGAGATACATTGTCGGAAGGTAGTCCCATACCTTGCCAGTTGGAATTCATTACCCAATAAGAGCCAGCGGGTTTTGATTATATATTATGTACGTGGAACGTGAGATGAAAGCGTTCTGCTAGATGATTATTATATTGTGGTTGATAGACACTATTATAATATCAAATTATGTTTTGATATAAAGATTATCATTTCTTTCAAAAGGATTTTGAAATGTTAAATAAAGCGTTTTGGATTCTCATAAGGGAAAAACTGGTTCCGTGTTATGTGGCGTGGTCTTATGAGATATCGCTTACTTTCTCAAACTATTTTAAATTGTTTACTCATATCAGTCACATGACTGACCCAGAGTTTATTTTTTTTTTGTTTTCCCTAAACTCTTGGGTGCCCAATTTGTACGGGCAGTCAAGTAGTCAGGATTTACAGATATACTTGGAGAGCTGGAGGCTTCAGGATTAGTTATCTAGTGTTATTTTCCACTGTGTTGTAAGTGTTATACTTTGATAATGATATGTATATTCAAGTATAGATTTATATTTTAAAGTTATGTTATATATTGTATTTTATTCTTTCCGCTGTGAGATTCGTGTTACTCTGATTCTGTTGTTGTGATCTTCTTCTTCTTCTATTTTAATTTTCTATCTTATCATTCTCACCCTCTAACTTCTTTCTATTAACTAGCTGGTATTTCCGATACTTGGATAATCGACATTAAGTTTATGTCGATAACCAAGGTCGCAAATCCCCAGGGTCGTTACATTACCTATAATAGCACTTGAGCTTATAATAATATTTGTTCGATTATAAGTAAAAGACAGAGATAGATGACTAATGAAAATAATATTTGAGATTGGGAACTTAATGTTAAACTCTAATTCCATATTGTAGTGTCTCTGACCACTTTTTCCACTGGTCACCCTCCAAGCTTCTCAAGTAGGCTTTTCATCACTTTTTGCTTGGTTTCTTTTTATCAAATCACGACATTGACTAGTTTTATGTCCTTCTATTTTGTGATAGGAACAATAATCCTTTTCTTTGCTTGACTTTGAAGAGCCATCTGCAAAAGAATTGAAACCGAGCTCTTCCGCCTTCTGACATGGCTTCAAGCTTTTCTTCGTGTTAAGTATTTCTTCCATACGAATAAATATATCGGCTCTAGAATAAAAATCATTCAAGATTTCACATTCATTTAGGATGAGCTCCTTCCAGAAGGGGGTTGGTGTAAATAATCATAATCGCACATCTATTACCTTCTCTCCATCTATTACCCTTTTTACTTTGAGCGACTTAGTACGATATCTCTTCAGATAGCAGTGTAGTGACTATTCTGGTTTCTGTTTAATTCTTGCTAGATCATAAATGTTGGTTGTTGAGTCTTTTCACACACTAAATTGTGTGTTAAATGCGGTGGATAATTATTTCGAAGTTGTGATGACTGGACCATAATAATGTTTTCACCATTTGCTAGCTTCTTTACGAAGAGTTGTCGAAGCGTTATATGAATCCATGAAACTCTTGAAAACGGAGAGGTACTCTTCGAGGTATGTAGTCCCATCATATATAAGTTATGACACTTTCATACTAGATGGAACTTCAGTCATTATTATTTTCTTGGAAAAGGGGATTCCTTGTAACTCCCTGTCTTCTGGCAACCTTAGGCTTTTGTCTTCTTCTAAACTGACCACCTCTCTTAATGCTTGATTGTTTCTTCACCAAACCGAACCGTTTTTTAGATTTGATGGGGATCTAATTTGGCTATCAAACTTTTATGGTGCCATCGTTTTTTGATTCTGCTTTGTTGGGTTCTACTTTAGAAGACCTTTGGGCCAAGTATTCTTCCATAAATCTTCTAGTCATATCAATCTACGAAGCCAAGTGTAATATTTCCATTTCATTACTTTCTCCTTTCATTAAGATCGAAGGTTCTCCAACTTCCAATTTTGCTGTGTTGAAATTTGCAGGTATGCCATTTCTAGAGCGGACGATGTGTTGGAAACTTGTTCACAATTTTCTTTCGATCTAACCATATCTGATCATCTTTTAAAGTATCTCCTTATAATGAAATGAGAAATAAGGACGGAGGTTCAAGCCCTTCTTCTAGCGCCAAAATGTTGATGACATTTTTCGTCAGCACCGAAATATAGGGTTATGGTTGTGGACCTAAGGTAATCTAGTCCTTTTTAAGCTTGACTGAATTCACCGTTTCCAAGACATCATTGTCCCAAATGTGGAGATTATTTACTCTTCCTTCAAAAGGTGTGTATCACGCTTGCAATACTTAGTGAAAGAGTTATCTTGGAATAACGGCTTCAACGGTTGTTGCTAATTAGAGCTAGCAATGGATTGGAAAATACTTAGAATGCTGGACTGTAAAGTGCTAACATCCAAAAGTATAATAATATGCAGTATAATATGTAGAAAAGTAAAGAACACAACAATTTATTGTGGTTCAGTTCGGATTGAACCTACGTCCACTTTAAGAGATTCAATGATTTTATTCATGGTGGATGTTACATGAGAAATCCCCAACTTGATTTCTAAATTAGAGTTTAGACTCTTAGAATAGAGTATAAGATTTTGGAATGAGGAGAAGTTCAGATAGGACCCACAAAATGAGACCCATAGGGTCTTATTTATAGAGGTTTTGGACCCCTTTTTGTAGTGGCTTCTCATTATCAGTTACGATCGATGCTTCTTATTGTCGGCCCGCTTCCGAGCTTCTCGGTTTTGGGGTTGTGGTCTCGATATCAACTTAACTGCTTCTCTTCTCTTTGTGTTAGACTTTTGGTATTCGTTTCCGCCTTTGTGTATAAGTATCATATAGATGGTTCTCTTTTACCCCATCATATGTTTCCATCTCTTCACTTCGTTCATGAGTTTGAATTTAGTTTCGTACCTTCATTTTTAGTACCTGGTGTCCAACTCACTTAGTTCTTGGTATCGCCTCCCATGACACTGTTTCTTCTGCTTCGTCCTTATTGCTTTCACTTTTAATATCGAACCCATATTTCCACCGTCTAGACTTCGGTTTTGTGTCACTTTCCTCATTACTTTGGTATCGACTTGCATGAACACTGCTTTCATTGTCTTGATATCGGTCTCCTGCTTTGATCTCATTTCTCTTCTGATGTCAACTTATATACTTGCCTTCCTGTTTCGGTGTCGACACCAAACTAATTGCTCATTGCACGTAGTGTCGACACCAAGCCTTCATTCTATGAAACAACGTTTTTTTTTGTTTCAAACTTCCACTTATGTAACAAGTCTGTTATTCACAACTGCTACCTGAAACAACACAATTAGAGATTAAATTTAGGCAAAATATGTTGTACATATATCAAAACTCTCCATTTGAATTGAACAAGAAGATAGATATGTGTTGAGATCATATGATCACTGAACTACATTATAAACTATATTGTGTCACAGTACTACAACTTTGTTAGATTGCATAACATACTATAATGAGTTCTGGTCTCCTGAAAACAACATGATGTATGGATTACAAATGACTAAGCGAATGACAAATAATCTAATAACCATATAAGCATTAACAAAAATATAATCACCTTTTACTGATTCATGGCTAGTTTTAGTCTGAGACCATTTAGCATGAAGAATCTCAGTCGATATCTATCAGCGTAGCTCCATAGTGCAAGAGCCCTAGTTTGGCATAATCATCCTCTCACTTCTCGAAGATTTTCTTCGATGAATTGCCTTTGACAACCATCTTCTAGCAAATGAAGTCCAACATATCAGGTTATGACATAAATCAGAAAATCACAACCAAATCAGATTTAATCTCAACAATTCACAACCAAATCAGAGCTATAAATTACAACCAAATCGGGCTACAAATCTGATTCAAGACATTTATTTCTAGAAAATTTAATTTCAGCCGAGTCATTCATCACAAAATTAAATTCCAGAAAGTTTGACTATTTCAAACTCGATAAAATCAGATCTACAAATCACAACCAAATCTATTGTTGAAATCAGAGATTATTTAGGGATTTGAAACCTTATAAATTCACATGAATTCATCACATGTAAAGGTGGGATTGAAATCGAACAACAAAATAATAATCAAAAGTAAAAGGGGCAACATCGCATAATAATTTCAGAGACCGATTTCATCTTAACAAGAATAGGATCGAAGATTATCAGAGCACCAGTAGCATCTGAGAAATTGATGATAGGAGTAGTTGTAATTCGAAGAAATGAGAGTTGACGACGCGATTGTTAAAGAGTGCAAAACCCTAATTTTCGATCGACCATTAAAATGGAAGGCGATATATTTTTTCTCAAGTGAAAATGGCATGAATTATTTTCCAATGGGAAAATGAAAATTTAAGGCAAAGAAGCTGAGGAGATGAAGGAAAATCTGAATGGCGCGGATTAGTACCATCGACCGTTGGATCGTATTGATGCAGATCGCCACGTAGGATATGGACAGGCTATTATAGCAACACTGTATAAAATGATGCATCGTGTTACACTTGTTTATCTATAGCAACACATTTTTATGGCTAAGGTAACATCAAAAATAAAACGTTGCAGTAGGACCAAAATAGTATAACTATCGTTACATTTTGGCTAGCAACACCTTGCAAATTCGTTCATTAGGTCGTTTATGGTGTAGTGTGCCCAAGGTCATATTTAGATATTCCTGATTCATGACCAAATCAGTAACAACATTCTTATTCACAACACAAATTTTTGTTGCATCAAATATCACCCCTTCTTCAATATCTTGAGCACTAGTGCTGGATTTATCATGCTACACATTTTATTTAAAATTCCGAATTTATTAGCAGATAGAAAGGCAGTTTCTACACTAGGACTGAGTTTAGATTCAACCCCAACAACTCTCTTCCTTTTTGTTTGATTTACAGCAGAGTTTCCTCTTACTTTGAGCCTGCTTCTAGCTGGAGTAGCATTGTCATTCCTCTTTGTAATACCAGTGTTGCCAACACTACCCCCAACTATTTGTGTAACTATCTCAGTTCTTTGATCACTACATCATTTACATCCTTCATACAGTTAGCATTCATCTCGGCTTTATTATTGCTTTTGGTAGTAGGGCAATTTTAATTCAGATGGCCAAAGACTTTACATACTCGGCTGATGTCTGGCTTACACACATAGCTGACGTTAATGTCGTGCTCAGATGGTAAGAGCACTGTAATCTTGTCTAGCAGTTCTCTCTCTGGGGAGATGTCAATTAAATATTTTGCAAACCCCAACCAATCGAGAGACTCCGTAGCCGGATCCATATAGATAAAACTGCCGATGTGAGATGCAAGCCAACATATTCCTATCTTCGATCAGGCCACCATCGACAAGTTGGTCATTTTAACCCAAACTGGCACTTTTCTTATTCCCTTACCCGATAGTCCCATGTTAACATCCCATTTTTTAATAATAAAAACTTTATTCCTTATCACAATAAGGTCTGCCTCAATAATATTTTGCTGTCATCCTTGTCAGTGACTAGAAAGAAAAATATAGAGCCACTAGATTTTACCTTAATCGATCCCCTAGGTTTCTATAGCTTAAGCAGATGAGTGACAACTTCAGTGTACGATAATGGGGGATCCAGAAAAACCTGCTAAGTATTCTTTCCATTTGACTAAGCTAGCTTCAACGATCTCCTCAACACAAATCAATCGTTTTCCGTCATAATTGAGCATTGGTGGGGGAGGCTCCAAAGCTCCAGCGTTGTGTGGCTTTGTTGCAAAAAGAGACGACCACCTTACCTTTGGATCCGGTGAGTTAGAAGGTGGAGGTTGAGGAGGCGGTGGAGGATACGGGTTGACGAGGGGAGGTGGATCAAGAATTGGTGGACTAGGTGGTAGTGGTTGAGGAGGCGGAGGAGGGTGTGGTTTAATGAAGGGAGGTGGATCTGGTAAGGGAGGGTTAGACATAAGATCTGAGGTAGGAATGGGAAACGTAGGTCTAGAGTGGTTCGAGGAGATAGGAGATGCCATTTTTGAGGAAGGTGGATTAGATGGATACAGGGAGGTTATTTAAGATCCTTTTATTTGATTAAATTATTCGTTATGGTATATAAACGATTCCATTGCGACTTCCTAAAAATTTGATTTGGACATAACTTACAATCTACAAGACAAAATATCAATTTTTCACTTTTATTAGAAAATTATAGTTCAATAGATTCGAACGTTTCTTATCTTCAAAGAAATCCAACTTATATAACATCCTGTATATTCATTAAAAGTTCAAAATGTAAAACTACAAAACTACCGTAACGTTGCGAGCTCATCTTAAATTTAATTATAAATTATACGTTCAAACATTGTTTAATAAATAAATTCGTTATTATAACTCAAATTTAAACTCATTTAAACCTCTCAAATTATCCAATTCACAAAATATTGCAAATTTAACTTATTTCGACTATTTCAGAATTAAATCAACTATTCCATTAATTAAATATTCAAAATTTATTGAATTCAAATCATTTAAATCTCCGAATCAATATTCAACTAATTAAATTAATTAATTATTCACCATCTTCCGGGTCCTGATAGGCATGCTCCCACTCGAACCGTTCACAAAATATCAAGATCGATCGGCGGTGTACCCCACAAAGGAGATCCCACCCATCAGCATCCTTGCACCTTCCGAGTTTTCACCCCCCCATCAATTAGCATGCATGTCAGACTCCTTGGTTCGTGTTTCAAGACGGGTCGAATGGGGATCCCACTAGATGGTGCTATGAGTGCATAAGAGCACTGCAAAGGACGTGCCATTGAGGCGTACGCTGCATCCTCGACTGCGCTTTCGACGTTATCTCAAGCATTCAAACACTAGAGTCTTGGCCTGCAAGCGGAACCTATAACGATCCATATGCCGAGCCAAGCGGTTGAGCTACCGTTGATATAAGTAGTTTGACATCAAACCAACACGCATCGCCGACCCCCATTCGTTTCCCTCTTGATAATTTCAAGCACTCTTCGACTCTCTTTTCAAAGTCCTTTTCATCTTTCCCTCGCGGTACTTGTTAGCTATCAGTTTCTCACCATTATTTAGCCGTGGCCGAAATTTACCACCCAATTAGGGCTGCATTCCCAAACAACCCGACTCATCGACAATGCCTTATGTTGTAGCAAGGTTCAAGCCGGACGGGGCTGTCACCCTACCTGGCACCCCTTTCCAAGGGACTTAGGCCTGATCCGTCGCTGATGACGCTTCTCTAAACTATAATGTAGGCAACACAGCTGCCTAATTTTCAAGCTGGGCTTTCCCAATTCGCTTGCCGTGACTAAGGGAATCTTCTTAAGTTTCTTCTCCTCTGCTTATTGATATCCTTAAACTCAGTTGGTCGCCCCGTCTGATCTAAGGTCATGATCCGAGCTTGCTACCAAAGCAGACATCGAAATTGGTTTCAGTTAGTGCTAAGTCATGCCTAGGTGCCACGGACGCGATTAGAGAGATCGTGCATTAACTCGACACACCATTCGCCTTTCATATACCTGGAAACAACAATCACTTAAACCTACCATATAATTAAAGAATGGAAGGTCAATCTCTATATCCATAACCACCTAGAATGCACTCGTCGCATGTAGGAGATTGGAATGACACTATACATGACGCCCAAACAGACGTACACTCGACCTAATGGCATCGTGCGCAACTTGCATTCAAAGACTCGATGGTTCACAAGATTCTCCAATTCACTCCAAGTATCGCATTTCGCTATGTTCTTCATCAACACGAGAGCCAAGATATCCATTGCTAGGAGTTGAAACGACCCAAACTTCCCCATAAAGGAAAGTACGGATTGAATTGAGAACACGACAAGTCAAAACACAAACAGAAGAATATTTCATTGCTTATTACAACAATTACATCAGAGTACAAGAATATATCAGAGTACGAATAAATGTTACACATTGGAAATACAATATCAGAGATTTAAATTACATAGCAGCGAAAAAATAATACATAACACAACTAGAAGGAATACACGGAAATAGAGCTTCTGAATATTGCTTCATAATATCTGCAAAACCAAGACTACTAGCTGCCTGTGTGGAAAATATGGGCACCCAGAGTTTAGGTTAAAACAATAAACTCCAGGTCAGTCATAGGACTGGTGTGAGAACTAAAACAGTTATTAGCTTGATTTTAAAGTTAGGTAAATCATGGGACCATGCCGTATAACGCGGAACAGGTTTACTCCACATGAATCTTAGTCTAAAATAAAACAATGCAATACTTTTGGAAAAATGAAGCTATTATAAGACTCAGGTCCAATCACACAATGCAACGCAAGCCGTAGGATAGAGTTTTCCCTTATAATAGCCAAACATGCTTGATGCGCATAAAACAAATCATTTTGATATTATAAGTGCATAGCGTTAAAATCAACTTCAAATATAAATGTATCAATCATAGACGGCATGGGTACCATATATCATGTCGCCATGCTAGTTCTACAATCAAAACCGCATGATGTTGTGTTGGAAGTTGGATTTCCGTCTATGAACCAAGGCAAGGGATCGTCCTTACCAAATTCGAGACACTCTAGCCCGTGTCTCAGGATACAGCCGCAACTGCACCTGGAAGCGCCAGGGCCGGTCATCCGTTTATGATTGGCAATACCATAAACTATATGTTAGCCTACCCTATGGGGCATAAAATAATCTGGTCAGTAATGTCGACCAGAACATCTATATATGTAACACCCCGTGAATTCTATAACGTTAAGCTTCACAAATTAAAGTATAATTAATTATAAATGATGAAATCAAGGGAAATGGGTTAAGTCATTGCGTTCGTCTCGAAATTCTGCTTGAGATAGAGTCCAAGTTTGCGTAAAACGGATATCGTATGAAGAAGATAGTGACGAGCGAAGTTGGGCAGAAAAACCAGAAAACGAGTCAGAATGCACTGGCGCACTTGGGAAGTGCACCAGAACAAAGTTAAACTGGCACACTTGGGAAGTGCGCCAGTACATTTTAGTCTGGCGCACCTGCCAAGTGCGCCCAGGTCAGAAAGACCTGTTGGTCAGGCCCTGGCTGGCCTGGTCAGGGTCTGGTCGAATTCTGATGCTTGGCTGAGTCACTAGGGCTTATGTGTTACCTTTTGATTGGCCCTTTGAACTTTGTATGGTCTAGATTCCTCCTATCTTCATCTGACGGCTCAAAACAATTTAAAATTCTATAAATACAACTCAAGTCTAACCCTAAATTCACACAAATAATAGAATACAAAAGCCGTCATGTTGCTGGAGAGGAACTAGGAATGGCCGTCAATTAGAAAGCCTAGAGACAAGCCAACACCAAAGCCTAAGAGACGAATCAAATTAAAGTTTAATCAAATCAATCAACGCAACGTTAGTCTACCCAAAGGAGCGCATCTCAGTTTCAGAATCCAGAATTCAAGATTCTGCATTCGTTGTAAGTATAGTGACCTTTCAGAATATGAATAAAAACTGTGATGTGATTCGATGTAAATGAAAATAGAATCGTTTTGTTATAATCTTTGTGTATTGTAATGGTTCTATCATGACTTGTGTATTGATGTTTGTGGCATAAATTGATTGATGCAAGCCTATTGAACAATTGTATATGAAAAACAATGGCACTTGCAAGTTTGTGGCAAAAACTAGAAATTGATCCCTTTTTGTATATGTCGATGGCATGGACTATGTATATTCCCTTAGTCTAAATTAGAATTTATGTAAACATGTTATAGACCTTTTATGCCTACATGACCCAAAACCTATGATATCATTCTTATGTTTATTGGCAAGTATAATTAGATCTATGTTTGCAAGTATAATTGGATCTATGTTTCATAAACTATGCAGGTTCATGTTTATTTGCAAAATATAATTGGTTCTATGTCAAACATCGTTTGGGTTTCATAAACTATGCAAGTTCATGTTGAAATAGGCTATATGATTAGATGACAAAATTGTACATTTTGGTGAATATATAACATGATAGTTTTGTGGTCGATATTATGCCAAGTTAAACATGTTTAAACACAAGTTTGTATTTGTATAAACTATGTCATTTCATATGTCACCTACCTAGTCATACTTTGATTTGAATGCAAGTTCACATGACCCATGTTATATGTTAGTTGAATCGCCAAATTGCAAGTTCATGCGCAACACACCTTTATGTATTACATGTTCATGATTTCCCCTTTTCCTCACGTTTATAAAGTTGGGCTTAATTGTGACAAGCCCAACACATGTTATAACATTGCGAACAAACGGGGGGGGGGGGTTAATAACGTTGGGTGTAAAATATGAAAATATATGTTGGCATGTTTGGCACATGCCAATGATTATGGCACATATGCGGTATGAATTGAAATACCCAAAAATAAAAGATATGACATTTACATATAGTTGAGAAGTAATAAAATATGTAAATTTAGAAAACACGATATGCTTAACCCGAGGTTGGATTGAGTTGTGATGTAAACCTGCCCGGACCTGCCCGGCTGTCCAGTAGTCACAACAATACCTATCCAATGTGGGTGGTTAAGCATTGAGCCCAATAAGGACCCGAGGTTAGACTGAGCTACGGTGTAAACCTTCCCGGAACCGACCGGCACATCCAGTAACCGTAGCAATACCTGTCTAATGTGAGTGGTCTGGTGCTCGTAAGAGGCTAAGGACAGATGGTAGGGTTAAGTCAACTATAACACTTAACCAAATTCAACATGTTAACAAGAATTTATGGGTGGGGTTAGGTAAATACAGACACTTCACCACTTAACATGTTTGACAAGAAAATCCTGGTAACAAGGGACCCGTTTCAGCAATAACCCAAAGCTAGGTATCAACGATACCCTGAAACTAGGTAGGGTGGGGCACGATTACTGGGTTGAATATAAGCGGTCAAACGACGGCGGAGGGTGCACAGTGCAGGTCTAACGGGGTGCGGGCGTGCACACACTCCGGAGCAGACAACCAGGGCACTGGGGACACCAGTAGTATAACCTATGCCTTCTAGTATTTGTGTCGAGGCCGCCACCATGGGTCTTGATACACCCCATGGTGGGACCAATATAGGTATCTACAATTCTTGGGGGCCGTATGACACATGTAAACGCGAGTAGGAGCCGATCTTTAATAAGAATGGGGATCACTTCACCCTCACCACGGGGTGCCAGTTAGAATAAACTCAAGTAGGTGCATAGTTATAGTATGGGTGTGATAGTACATTCGACACCTCCTTAGCTTGTGACACTTTCCTATTTTTAGTTTACATCCATCATACCCTTTTCTTATTCACATATTGAAGAGTTACTAGATTTACTCAGGCTTTATGTCTGACCCTATTTTCTTTTCGTTCCCCCCCCCCCCGCCAGGTCCACGGGGAGGAAACGGCTCAACTCAGTCAGACTCTTTACAAGCACCAAGAACGTAGATGTATGATTTGGATCTTTCTTGCTTGGATAATGGCTTTGGATATCACTATGGGGATTTTTGTCACTTTATTTATGTTTTCATGCTTCTTTAATAATCAAGGTAGTTATGAAGTTGTAATGTTTGAAGTATTTTGAGACAATTATGGAAATCTTTTGTTTGATACACGTATTGATGAAATAAAAGTTTGTTTGGTTTCCGCTGTTTAAAATACGTGTATTTATATCTGTCTTGAGTTTATCTGTGGCTTTTACTTATAAACCTCCACCAAAGTTAAGGCATTCCCTTTGTGAGTGACCTTAATGGAGATGGGGTGTTTCACTTGGTATCCGTGCATAGGTTTACCAGACAAGATAAAAGTTTTTGAAAATTGTTTTTAAATAGAATGTTTAAAGAAGCATTTTTTTTTGAAAAAGTGTTATATTTATAAAAAGACAAAATCCCGCAAAGCCATGTGCCCTATCTATCCCTCTCTATCCTTCGTTTTGAATCTTTCCTTTCTGTTTCAGCATGTCTGGGGACCTTACTCCCCAGCTACAGATGCTTTTACTCCTCCTCCTCCTCTACGTGAACCAGCAAACGGAAGAATCGCCGAACAAAAAGACGGATAATAGTCAAGGAGGAAAGGACCACAACAATAATAACAAGACACGTGAGAAAAGGAAATGTTATTTCTGTGGCATTGTTGGACATGTGGTGAACGACTGCAGAAAGAAGAAGAGGAAGATAAGTGCTACTTGCTTCCATTGCAGTGAGGCTGGACACACGGCTAGGAACTGCCCTAAGAAGCGAGGGCAAGGCCCGCAAGCAGGACCTTCTGGGGGTACCTCTTTAACTTCTTCTCCTAGATGCTTTGTTTTATCCTGCTTATCTTCTCAATCCTATCTTGAGAACGAGGTAGAAATATTTCTGTAGAAAGCTTAGTTTATCTTTATGATCATCCAGTTCGTACACTTTTTGACTCTGGCGCATCACACTCTTTTATTTCATCTGCCTTAGTAGAATCTCTGCATCTAGACACTAGTATGCTAGAAGATCCCTTAGTAGTTTCAAATCCAATTGGGGGCTCCGCTTACTTGTCAATGGTTTGTTTGGGTTTGAAAATCTCTATTCTCAGCGTTGAGTTTTGTTATAGTGCCTTTGTTTTGGGCTTCTCGGGATATGGTTTGATCTTAGGCATGGACTGGTTATCCAGTAATAGTGCCATTCTTGACTATGAGAAAAGAGTAGTTAGACTCTTGACTCGGCTTGGTAACACTCTAGAAATTTCTTGTAATCACTTGAATGCTGTTATGGTTAGTTATCTAGAGTCACTTGATGTTCTGATGAGAATTTGCAATCAGTTAGAGTAGTCCGGGAATATCCGGATGTCTTTGAGGAAGTGAAAGGCTTACCTCCGAGGCGGGAAATATACTTCCGCATATATGTTGTGGATAACGCAAAGCCTGTAGCTTTACCCGTCAAACACATGGCTCCAAGGGAGAGAAAGGTGCTCAGTAAGCAGGTTAAAGAACTTCTCGAAAAGGGGTTCATTAGACGGAGCATTTCGGAATGGGGTGCTCCAGTGGTGTTCGCAACCAAAGCAGACGGTTCGCTTCGCCTTTGCGTCGACTATAGGGAGTTAAACAAATTGACCAAGAAAAATAGGTACCCTCTTCCCCGAATCGACGATTTGTTTGATCAGCTTGTAGGTGCGACGGTCTTCTCCCAACTTGATCTGGCAACCGGGTTCCATCAGCTAAGAGTAGCTGAAGACAGCATTGATAAGACAACGTTCAGAACCCCAGATGGTTTCTTCAAGTGGCTTGTCATGCCTTTCGGCTTGACAAACGCACCCGCTTATTTCATAGACCTAATGAGCAGGGTGTTCAGAGAATTCCTCAACAAATTTGTGGTTGTCTTCGTAGATGATATCTTAATCTTCTCAAAGAATGAGGAAGAACATGCTCAGCATCTGAAAGAAACCATGGATACTCTCCGTGCACATCAACTAAAAGCCAAATTCTCCAAGTGTCACTTCTGGAGAAAAGAAGTAAGGTTTCTTGGGCATATAGTGTCCAAAGAAGGGTCGGCTGTGGACCCCGTGAAAGTGGTGGCAGTGCAAGATTGGAAGACACCAAGAAATGCAACCGAAGTTCGATGCTTTCTTGGACTAGCCGGTTTTTACCGAAAGTTTATTAGGGATTTTGCGAAAAATCAGCCCCACTCACAAGGCTAACAAAGAAGAATTGGCGTTCACTTGGGATTTGGACTGCGATTTTGCTTTCCAAAGATTAAAATGGGCTCTTACAACAGCCCCAGTTCTAACTCTGCCTGATGGAAGCAAAATGTTCACAGTATACACGGATGCATGTGGAACGGGACTAGGCGCTGTTGTAATGCAAGAAGGAAGGGTAGTAGCTTATGGCGGAAGACAATTGAAGGTTCATGAAAAGAACTACCCAACCCACGATCTCGAGTTGGCCGCCATCGTCTTTGCACTTAAATCTTGGCGCCATTATCTCCTAGGTGAGAAGTTTGAATTATACACTGACCATAAATCATTGAAATATCTCTTCTCCCAGAAGGATCTTAACTTGAGGCAGCAAAGATGGATGGAGTTTCTTGCCTCGTATGATTTTGAAATTTCCTATACTCCCGGAAAAGGCAACGTGGTAGCAGACGCGTTGAGCCGAAAGAAACTGACCCTAAGCCCTCTCTTTGTAGAAAGGCAAAATTTGGAGTATATAGCCAGTTTCAACTTTAGGCCCTCCTCGGATTTTGTACTGGGTTTGTTAGCATCTCTCGAAGTACGCCCTACTCTCTTAGACTCAATAGGGGCTGCAAAACGTGAAGACCCTCAGCTTGTTGATGTGATTGATAAACTTATTAGGGGTGGGACTTCTAGTCACCTCAGTAGATACGCCATCGATGATAAGGGTTGGCTGAGACGAGATGGAAGATTATGCGTTCCACAAGCAAGGGAGTTGACAAAGAAGGTTCTCGAGGAAGCGCATCATTCCAAGATGACTATACACCCTGGCGGTGATAAGATGTACAAGGATATAAAAAGGACTTTCTTTTGGAGCGGCATGAAGCAAGATGTGGCAGATTTCGTTTCTAAGTGCATGAACTGCCAACGGGTCAAGGCGGAACAGAAGAAGCCTGGAGGACTACTTCATCCTCTAGAGGTCCCACAGTGGAAGTGGGATAGCATTTCAATGGACTTCATTGATGGACTGCCTAGGTCGAGAAGAGGCAACACTAGCATTTGGGTAATAGTGGATAGGCTTACTAAAAGCGCCCACTTTATACCTATCAAGAGTAGAAGGACTGCCGCATCTCTAACATCTCTTTATCTCAAGGAAATAGTTCGACTCCATGGGATACCCTCCAGCATTGTTAGTGACTGAGACACTATCTTCTCAAGTGAGTTTTGGCGGAGTCTGCAAGAAGCTGTAGGCACACAACTATGTTTGAGCACGGCCTATCACCCCCAAAAAGATGGCCAGACGGAAATGGTAAATAGAGTTTTAGAGGATCTTTTAAGACTTTGCGTTCTTGACGTTGGAGGGACGTGGGAGGATCATCTTCCTTTAGTGGAATTTGCCTACAACAACAGCTACCAAGCTACCATCGGCATGGCACCCTTCGAAGCCTTGTATGGAAGACCGTGCAAATCACCAACTTGTTGGTGGGAGTCCACAGATAAGCTTATACTTGGGCCAGACATGATTCGAGAAACTTCAGAGAAAGTGGACTTGATACGTAGAAGAATGAAGACATCCCAAGACAGACAGAAATCCTACGCCGACAAAAGAAGGACCGACCTTGAGTTTGAGGTTGGGGATAGGGTTTTCCTTAAGGTATCCCCTTTAAGGAACGTCGTTCGCTTTGGATCCGCAGGAAAGCTAGCACCAAGATTTGTAGGACCGTTCCCTATCATCGAGAAGATTGGGAAAATGGCTTATAGAGTAGATCTTCCTGAAAGATTGGCCGGAATTCACAACGTCTTTCACGTTTCTCATCTCCAGAAATGTCTACATGAATCAGCGGAAGTGGTGGAGCCAAGCATTCTAGAAGAAGCCGAAGTGGAACGTGAAGCAACTGTGAGGAGAGTTCCAACTCGAATCGTAGGAACTGAAATCAAAAAGCTACGCAACCGCGAAGTGAAGCTCGTTAAGGTTCAGTGGAGCGACACTGAGGAAGACGCGACTTGGGAAACTGAGGACAGAATACGCGCCGCCTACCCTCTTCTTTTTGAGGGTACGTCTTTGACCTCTCTTTTTCATAAGTTGTGCTTGTATCTATCTTTTTTTTAGGTATATCTCCTCGAGATTATCTTTATCCTAAGGTAGAAACCCCTTTGGATGTAAACATGTATTTGAAACATGTTATGGTTGATGGCTGCAAGTGGTTGCTCGTGGATGCAAATACACACGCAACCTAGGTCTTAGATTGGCTCAATCACTTCATACTGCATATGCATATATGTATTCTTATTTGTATATGGTTGAAAACTAGATATGTTGTCATATGGTCATCGCATTTGTATGAATAGTTGTGCACTCATGTAGAATTATGAGTAGGGAAAAACAATTGCATACATAATGGATTCATGACACTTACATGATTCACATTAAGGAGGTCAACTGAATCAGTAGGCCGCCTGATTTCTGCATTAGATAAGGACATGTACACACACTATGCATATGATCATGAAGCATTAGAAGTCTTTTAAGGATAGTGGATGCCTGTGTTTGTTGGTTGAGTAGATGGACTGTTGGATGGTAGGATATACATTCTTCCTAAATTGAAGATTTCGGGGACGAAATCCTTTTAGGGGGAGGGGGGAGAATGTAACACCCCGTGAGTTCTATAACGTTAAGATTCACAAATTAAAGTATAATTAATTATAAATGATGAAATCAAGGGAAATGGGTTACGCCATTGCGTTCGTCTCGAAATTCTGCTTGAGATAGAGTCCAAGTTTGCGTAAAACGGATATCGTATAAAGAAGATATGGACGAACGAAGTTGGGCAGAAAAACCAGAAAATGGGTCAGAATGCATTGGTGCACTTGGGAAGTGCGCCAGAACAAAGTTGAACTGGCGCACTTTGGAAGTGCGCTAGTACATTTTTAGCCTGGCGCACCTGCCAAGTGCACCCAGGTCAGAAAGACCTGTTGATCAGGCCGTGGCTGGCCTGGTCAGGGTCTGCTCGAATTCTGATGCTTGGCTGAGTCACTAGGGCTTACGTGTCACCTTTTGATTGGCCCTTTGAACTTTGTATGGTCTAGATTCCTCCTATCTTCATCTGACGGCTCAAAACAATTTAAAATTCTATAAATACAACTCAAGTCTAACCCTAAATTCACACAAATAATAGAATACAAAAGCCGTCATGCTGCTGGAGAGGAACTAGGAATGCCCGTCAATTAGAAAGCCTAGAGACAAGCCAACACCAAAGCCTAAGAGACGAATCAAATTAAAGTTTAATCAAATCAATCAACGCAATGTTAGTCTACCCAAAGGAGCGCATCTCAGTTTCAGAATTCAGAATCCAGAATTCAAGATTCTGCAATTGTTGTAAGTATAGTGACCTTTCAGAATATGAATAAAAACTGTGATGTGATTCGATGTAAATGAAAATAGAATCGTGTTGTTATAATCTTTGCGTATTGTCATGGTTCTATCATGACTTGTGTATTGATGTTTGTGGCATAAATTGATTGATGCAAGCCTATTGAACAATTGTATATGAAAAACAATGGCACTTGCAAGTTTGTGGCAAAAACTAAAAATTGATCCCTTTTTGTATATGTCGATGGCATGGACTATGTATATTCCCTTAGTCTAAATTAGAATTTATGTAAACATGTTATAGACCTTTTATGCCTACATGACCCAAAACCTATGATATCATTCTTATGTTTATTGGCAAGTATAATTAGATCTATGTTTGCAAGTATAATTGGATCTATGTTTCACAAACTATGCAAGTTCATGTTTATTTGCAAAACATAATTGGTTCTATGTCAAACATCGTTTGGGTTTCATAAACTATGCAAGTTCATGTTGAAATAGGCTATATGATTAGATGAAAAAATTGTACGTTTTGATGAATATATAACATGCTAGTTTCGTGGTCGATATTATGCCAAGTTAAACATGTTTAAACACAAGTTTGTATTTGCCTAAACTATGCCATTTCATATGTCACCTACCTAGTCATACTTTGATTTGAATGCAAGTTCACATGACCCATGTTATATGTTAGTTGAATCGCCAAATTGCAAGTTCATGCCCCACACACCTTTATGTATTACATGTTCACGATTTCCCCTTTTCCTCACGTTTATAAAGTTGGGCTGAATTGTGCAAGCCCAACACATGTTATAACGTTGCGAACAAACCGGGGGGGGGGGGGTAATAACGTTGGGTGTAAAATATGAAAATATATGTTGGCATGTTTGGCACATGCCAATGATTATGACACATAAGCGGTATGAATTGAAATACCCAAAAATAAAAGATATGACATTTACATATAGTTGAGAAGTAATAAAATATGTAAATTTAGAAAACACGATATGCTTAGCCCGAGGTTGGATTGAGTTGTGATGTAAACCTGCCCGGACCCGCCCGGCTGTCCAGTAGTCACAACAATACCTATCCAATGTGGGTGGTTAAGCATTGAGCCCAATAAGGACCCGAGGTTAGACTGAGCTACGGTGTAAACCTGCCCGGAACCGACCGGCACATCCAGTAACCGTAGCAATACCTATCTAATGTGAGTGGTCTGGTGCTCCTAAGAGGCTAAGGACAGATGGTAGGGTTAAGTCGACTATAACACTTAACGAAATTCAACATGTTAACAAGAATTTATGGGTGGGGTTAGGTAAATACAGACACTTAACCACTTAACATGTTTGACTAGAAAATCCTGGTAACGAGGGACCCGTTTCAGCAGTAACCCAAAGTTAGGTGTCAACGGTACCCTGAAACTAGGCAGGGTGGGGCACGATTACTGGGCTGATTGTAAGCGGTCAAACGACGGTGGTGGGTGCACAGTGCAGGTCTAACGGGGTGCGGGCGTGCACACACTCCGGAGCAGACAACCAGGGTACTGGGGACACCAGTAGTATAACCTATGCCTTCTAGGATTTGTGTCGGGGCCGCCACCATAGGTCTTGATACACCCCATGTTGGGACCAGCATAGGTATCTACAATTCTTGGGGGCTGTATGACACATGTTAACGCGAGTAGGAGCCAATCTTTAATAAGAATGGGGATCACTTCGCTCTCACCACGGGGTGCCAGTTAGAATAAACTCAAGTAGGTGCAGAGATATAGTATGGGTGTGATAGTACATTCGACACTTCCTTAGCTTGTGACACTTTCCTATTTTTAGTTTACATCCATCATACCCTTTTCTTATTCACATATTGAAGAGTTACTAGATTTACTCAGGCTTTATGTCTGACCCTATTTTCTTTTTGTCTTCTTTTCTTTCGTCCCCCCTAGGTCAACAGGGAGGAAACAGCTCAACTCAATCAGACTCTTTACAAGCACCAAGTACGTAGATGTATGATTTGGATCTTTATTGCTCGGATAATGGCTTTGGATTTCACTATGGTGATTTTTGTCACTTTATTTATGATTTCATGCTTCTTTAATATTCAAGGCAGTTATGAAGTTGTAATGTTGGATGTATTTTGAGAAAATTATGGAAATCTTTTGTTTGATGCACGTATTGATGAAATAAAAGTTTGTTTGGTTTCCGCTGTTTAAAATATGTGTATTTATATCTGTCTTGAGTTTATCTGTGGCTTTTACTTATAAACCTCCACCAAAGTTAAGGCATTCCCTTTGTGAGTGACCTTAATGGAGGTGGGGTGTTTCAATATATATATATATATATATATATATATATATATATATATATATATATATCTGAGGCGCCTCTCTATCCATCAAGTAATAAGCAACATCTGGATGAGTAAACAGTCTGGGCTCCATACCATGACGTTACTCCTAGCTAGAAACTAACATATGTCAATTTCCTTAGGGTCCTTCTCCGGTTTCTGCTTTATACCGGGGTGTGAGGCTCGCGAAGTAACGCTATACACAAAGCTATGCCTAAATAAGTCATGCTTTGATCATCAACCACAAGGCTCTACTTTTCAACAAAACCCTTGATCATTTGCATCTTAGCATGCCACATTGTTAGCCCATACCATACCATTGATTTTTGCCAATATATAACCTCTAAGCTCGTACGTCTCAGAGAAGGGTGTTAAGCAAGAGAATAAATTCTCCGCCAACAAACAGATATATATTTAGCAGAGATCAACGAATATAGCATAAAGGAATACAACATCAGACATACCATCCATTTACAAGTCTGTTCTGGGTCTGAACGAAACCGGAGGCACCTTATTCCTCGCCCCATATGTCCAATACAGGACAGAGGTCCTCGCATATCTATCGATCTCCAAGTAGGTTTGGACGATCACCACTTATTACCTTGTCTTGGGTGTATGGCCCAATCAAGACATTAATAATTATCCAAACGATGTGAAGAACTCCTGTCTTCAACCACCGTCTTCATCTTCGACTCTTAATCGTCGTAGTAATTATTCAGAATGGGTTAAACCCGGTCTTTCCGAATAATTCGCGTATTTTTATAATCAAGTGTTATAAAAACAATTATACGCCTCATTCCGATTCAGAATATTCTTTTAATAAAATATTCACATTATTAGGGAAAGGTTCCCATTAATTTTATACAAGATAAATTCTTTTAAACTTATTCTTTAATCTTCCTTTGGATATCAATTTCCAAAAATTTTGTTAACTAGTCGGGATTATCGAACCTTACCGAAGTAATCATTTATTTATATTTATCATCCCAATCCCAACCTATTCATCCCATGGAGCAAAACTAGTAGCACTCCAAATCTAAACACCAATTGTGTACTGAGTAAAATTAATTACCCTTTTTACGTTCAAATCTAATTAAAGATTTAACTATCGTCTGGAGTAAAACTGGCGGTACTCCATTCTCGATCATATCAAGAATTTGATAAATCTAATTATCTCGTTTCCATTTCAGTCTAATTTATTAAAACTCCAATTTTGTTTTAATATCAAAAATCATTACTTTATGATTATTCAAATTTAGGAAATTAATCTTTATCATTAACTAGGGTTATATAACTAATGTCATTTAAAACACAGCTCACGATAAACCCAAAATCGTCTTTCATTGAATATGGGATCTTTATAGAAATCAGATCAATATATAATCGATATAAATTTCCATATCAGACTAATAATATAAATGGAATAACAGCAAAGCCTTTAAATTCCATATATAGTAACGGTCTTCATTCACAGAAGCTCATCTCGATTATTATTAAATCGAATTCCATTCAGTCCTAATTTAGTATATTGAATTGGAAAATTTACTTTGGAAAATTTCCATTTAAATCTTAATAAAGGATTTATAAATTCAAAATTATGTTTTCACTGTTAATTGGGATTAAAGAACAAATGTCGTTTAAAACATAGTTCACGATAAACCCACAATCAACTTTCATTTCAATTCTAATTAAACATTAATTAATTAGTAAACTTTTCTAAATCTTAATTAAAAGATTTATTCTTTTCACACGGGGTTTAAGAACAGTGTTATTTGAGACACCATTCAACAACAAACCCAAAATCCAATTTATCGGATTTAATAAATATTAATTAATTGGAAGACTCCAGTAAATCTTAATTAAAGATTTATTCTAGTTAATAACTAGTTCATTTCGATAAAAATATATTTTTATCTTTTTAATTATGGAAATTTTCATCCAAAATCTTTCCAAACCATTTATTATAATTTTACACAATTTATCCATATTTTTAATAATTTTATTAAGGCTTGAATATAGTCGGTTTCCAATAACAGCCACCGAACTACATCTATAGCGACCTTTTTCAAATTTGATTTGGACGTAATTCCAAATCCAACCATTAGATTTCAAACTTCTTGTATTTATTGGGAAGCTCTTTCCAATACGAACCCAACGGTTCTGGTTTTAGGAGAATCCGACAGTCGTATCTCTCGTTACGCTGATATGAAGTTAATGTCGAAATTCGCGAACGGTCGCTGCGCGGCGCGTTCTATTCAGACCATTTAAATATATATAATGTATATATATTATATATATATCATCGATTTCTATTTAAAACGTATTTTATAAATTGTTTACATATTCGTTTTAAAACGATTCCAACTTCATTTTCAATTTTAAATCAAAATTGAATATTCTATGTTTTTTATCATATTAAATTGATAATATTTTCAAAATATTATATTTTGAAATCTTCTCTTTTCGATATTCATTATAAAATGAATAAAATCGATTGATAAACCCGTTCGGGTCAAAATGACGTTTCTATACTTAACCCGGCTTCATACTTTTTTTAATTTTTGTGTCCATCTAAAGACGGACATCGAAATCATTATTTTATTCTTCACTGAATATTATTTTAAAATATTCGTTATTTTAAAATATTTTTTATTTAAAAATATTTTTTATTTTAAAATGATCTTACATTAAAATGTTCTTTTACATTAAAATGGTTCTTTACATTAAAATGGTTCTTTTATATTAAAATGGTTCTTTACATTAAAATGGTTCTTTTATATTAAAATGGTTCTTTACATTAAAATGGTTCTTTTATATTAAAATGGTTCTTTACATTAAAAATGACTCTTTTATATAAAAATTATTTTTTACATTAAAAATGATTCTTTTATATAAAAATGATTCTTTACATTAAAAATGATTCTTTTATATAAAAATGTTATTTTATATTAAAAATGTCTTTTACATTAAAATGTCTTTTTACATTCTAACATGTCTTTTATATTCTAACATGTCTTTAATATTCTAGAAGGTCTTTTATATTCTAACATGTCCTTTATATTCTACCATGTTATTTTATATTCTAAATGGTCTTTTATATTCTAACATGTCCTTTATATTCTACCATGTTATTTTATATTCTAAAAGGTCTTTTATATTCTAACATGTCTTTTATATTCTACAATGTCATTTTATATTCTAAAAGGTTTTTATATTCTAACATGTCTTTTATATTCTACCATGTTATTTTATATTCTAAAAGGTCTTTTATATTCTAACATGTCTTTTATATTCTAAAATGTCTTTTATATTCTAACATGCCTTTTATATTTTACGATGTTATTTTATATTCTAAAAGGTCTTTTATATTCTAACATGCCTTTTATATTCTACCATGTTATTTTATATTCTAAAAGGTCTTTTCTATTCTAACATGTCTTTTATATTCTAACATGTTATTTTATCTAAAATGTTATTTTATCCAAAATGTTATTTTTGTTTTGTCGACAATTATAGTTCACCATAACAAATAAGAAATGATATTTTTATTTGTGACAATTCTATTTCAACATAACAAATTAAAAAAAATGATATTTTTGTTTTGTCAACAATTTCTATTTCATTTTCAATAACATATTAAAGATGACATTCTTTTTTATGTACAAAAGTATAATTCAACAAATGATTATTTTATTTTCATACAATAAAAATGTGAATTTTATTGTTAAAACATTTTATTTTAAAATATTCTTTATTTTAAAAGATTTCTTTATTTAAAAATATTCTTTATTTCTGAATCGGAATGCGACTCAATCAATTACTATATAATTTCAGTTATCTGGATTTCATATATCACATGTATGCAACAATAATGATAAATAATCATCAAACAGTCCAATCACATCCAGAGTGAAATTTACAACTGTGTGAGCATTAAAATAAATAAATAACGCTCACCACAGATTGTCAATACATCGATTGACATACAACTAAATATTGGGACTAGTGTATGTCATATATCATCCCAACACCGGTGTGGGGTTTTCAAACAACAACAGTTTATTTAAATAAATTATTGGCTTATAAATTTAACCAATTCTAATTCTGTTTGAATTATTTTCTATTTAACCAATTTTCACTGTTCAAATCATAAATTATTGTAACAACCCGGATTTCTTATCGATTTATTTTAGATATTTAATATGCTTTTAAATATTGAGTTGATAATATAAACGAATTTTTATATTAAGTTATCAATTTAATAATCGATTTCGATTTAATATTGAATATATTAAATTATCGTAGTATGAAATATAATTGAAATCGAAGTTAAAAACTGAATCAAAATATTTCAGATGACCAGTGTCGGTTCTGTTTGAATATAAAAGCGATAATAATAATTTATTTTCAAGGAATTTATTTGTTTTAAATTTAAAATATATCGATTTAAATTTATATCTTCTCCATATGAACAGATTAGATTTCGAAGCTTATTCCAGTGTGTCCAGAATAGTGGTTAAACCCTATAAACGTCAGTTGCTGCGCTCGAATTGGCGTTCGTTACCGCAAATTATATTATTATAAAATCTAAAGGGATAAGAACGAATCAAATCGCGGTTAAATCAAAATCTAATCACATTAAATATAGTGTACTTCGCACAGTGTAAATTACTTAATGGTTAAGTATGCATCTCCTATAAATCGCGACCATACCCTCTCATTCTTCTATTCTTTTTCATTCCTGAGAGAATTAGTGCCGCTTCTTCCTATTAAGTTCATAGATCAAAACTGAATTTCATTCCTCAAGAATAAAACCCGAAGCCCATTTCTTTTTATCTGAAATTCGAAATTTGCTCCTCCGTATATAAAAAAGAGACATTTAAATCGAAATCAGACATCGCGAGTTCAAATCATGGAAGACGCTGGAGCTTGACATCGACAGGAAGCCTCGCGATTAAGGAAGAAAGGTGCTCGTGGGTTTTGGGAAGCGTGATAGGTTCAAGCGATGTTCTGAAGCTCGATTTTAGGGCTTCCAGTGTAGTGAGGTTTGGAAGTTCGCGATTTGAGGGAGTCGCATGTAGTTCGAAGGGGATAGTGGCACTCACGAGTATGGCCGAAGGCCGAAGTCATGATGGCCAAAACTGGGTTCAAGCGGCTTCTGTTGGCACGGTTTGAGGGGCGATAGTATTGGGTAAATCTGGGTTGAATGAGAAGGGTGCGACAACGGATTTTGGGGAGCTTGTATCTGTTGTTTGTGGAGTTGGTTCACCACTGAAGATGCAGTGTTGGCTCGTCTAAGGCAGTAGGATTTTTTGGAGTGACTGTCGGAGTTGGCAATATCAGGGTGGAGGCCGAGAGTTGCACTAGAACTTGGGTGAGGCAAACTCGCCAAGGATTTTTGGGGTATGTAGGATTAAAAATATACACATCCTGTAGCTGTTAGTGTGAGATGGGAAGTAAGGTAATCATTTTAGTTAATTAAGTAAAATTTTAATTCTTATTCAAAATGTCCAGTTATTTATAAAATTTATATCGTGTGCACATTAGGTCTAGAAATCACAAAAATTGGTTGAGTTGATCCGTAGCTGTGAAATACACATTCGGGAAGTGGTTTGGAATTTTTCGGAGTCAATCGTGAATTTAAAGAATTCGAATTCTGAATATTCGACGAAAATAAAACCCCTGGTGATTAAATCTCACTCAAAATTTATTGTTTAGAATTATTTTTAATCGTTAAAAATAATTGTTGGTTGTTTGAATGCTTGAATGAATTATTGTGGCTATTATATAAATATATTAGTTATTTAGGATTGATGTTTGTGGCTATTATATATATATATATATTAGGGTTTAGATATTTTCCGCAGTACCATTAGCGGATGCTCGCAGTATCATTAGCGGATGACCATATACGCCCCACGCTATGATAGTGGATAACCTTCTATACCGCTATATCCTACCTCGAAGCAGGATGGGTATTATTTATGTTGGCTAACGTATGTGGATGCAGGATAAACAGGTTGGAGGGGTCCAACAGGATTCCTCAAAAATATTATTGTTTATTTTTCATATATATTATCATATATGATGTGTTAGAAAACCTATCAATTATAATTGGTTGTTTTGAGTGTTTAAAATATCATTGGGCTGAAATGTTGATATATAAAAATATCATGAAAACGATATTTGAGATTTAAATTGAAAATTCTATTTTTCTAAAAATATAATTGGAATTTCAAGTGGACTATAAAGATATTAACTTGTTTTAAGTAAATAAAACAATTATTTAATTTATAAATGATATTTATAAATTAAATAACATAGGAAATTTAAGGAAATTTATAAACGGTGTTTATAAATGAAATGGAATGATTTTCATTGGATAATCAGGGAATTGAATTGAACTGAATTTATAAACGGGGTTTATAAATATAGTGGGAAAAATTATCATTTGATAATTTGAATATTTAAATTCAAATGTGAATTCAAAAATAGAAATGGGGAAATCGTTTTAAAGAAATAAACGATGGAATTTATTCTGATGTTCAGAATGTAAATTGAACTAAAATAAATCTGCAAAGATTTATGATTTTAATTCGATTAATTCTAATTTATTTAAATAGAAGTTAAATTGAATATGAAAAATAATTGGGTGTTATATATATAAGTTATTATAAATAAAAATTTCCAAAATAAGATTCGGTTGTAAATAGATTTCTAAATAGAACTTGTTTAAATATATAAGACAAGGAAATTTATAAACGATGTTTATAAATATGATGAATTAATTATCAAGAGATAATTTGAAATATTGAATTCAAATATGAATTTAAAAGTATAAATGGAAATCATTTCGAAAAAAAAAAGAAATGATAGTTTATTCCGAAATTCGGAATATAAAGGGGGTTGGGTTTCAAATAGGTATTTGAAAGGAAAGCTTGTTTTAATTTTTAAACAAGAAAATTAATTTATAAATAATGTTTATAAAAATAGGGAAATAAATTATCATTGGATAATTTAGAAGTTTAAATTCAAGAAAGAATTTAAAAAGTTAAATTGGAAAACGTGTTGAAAATAGAATAATTAACTATATTCCGGGATTCAGAATATAAACTGAATTGAGAAAATCCAAAGGAGTTCTAATTGAAATTCGATTATACCGAATTTTATAATTTATTTATAAATGGAATTGGGATTTAAAATAACAAATCGAGTATAAATAAATGTATAACCGAGTACGGAAAAATCAGCGATTATAGATAATCAGAATTATTGAGTTGAATTAGGAAAATTGGTTTGATATATATTAAAAATATATTAGAATGGAGTTGAATTTATTTAAAATGAAGTTTAAAAGTTTATATGTATAAATATAATTAAAATGAACTCGCCGCAGCGCGGCAGTTCATAAATTGGCGTTCTGAACTTTAATTGAGTATACAGGACTCAATTTAAGTCGGAATTCTTTGAAACAAGAATCGCCAGGACTGATTTGATAATAGTTTTCTAATGAAAGAGAAAATTTTGGATTTCCTCGAATGAATTTTGAGTTATGTCAAAATCAATTTTTCAGAAAAACAGCGCCGTAACCATTATAAAACCATAATGGTTTATTTAAATAAATAAAATCCAAAATTCATTTAGGAAAAACCCGGATTTGAGTTATAAATAATATATGAACTCTAGTGAAGTAATGAAATGATTTTTGAAACAAAATCAAATCAGATGTTTAATTGTTGAATAGATTTAATTAAACTGAAGAATAATTAGTTAATGAATTTTGAATCGAAATTGGGCTTTGGATCAGAAAAGGGGTTTGTAAATTTATACTCGAAATCGAAATCGAATATGAAACTTGAAACGAAAATGAAATCCTATTTGTTATAAGCAAGTTAAAATTTTATTTGAACGTGATATGTTCAAATAGAAAGTGAAATAAGCAAAAGAGCTAATTAAAGAATAGTTTAACGAATCGAGTTAAAATAACCAGACTGAGTTGAAATAAATTAGAAATGGACGCATATCTGTTAATAGGTATGGAACGAAGAGAATGAAGATTATAATTTGTGTGCCCGACAAAAAGGTACACGTTTAAATTCCATATGAGGTTTTATGCGCCGAATCGGCAAGCCACTTGGCTTTTTGATTTTCTTTTTGAATGGAAAGGGCCCAGGGTGGCGAGTTGAGGTTTGAACTATTTGCCGGTACAAAGGAGGTATGGCGAAATTTTCCAAAAACTTAAGGAGTTAGAAATTTTTTAAGATAATTTGATAATTAGAAATCTATATATCAATATATTTAGAATCCAGTAAGGAAACGAACTTAAAAATAGAATATTATAAACAAAAAGGAAATCGAAAATCTGGTAATAGAAATATATATATATATATATATGTTTTTAAAAATGAATAAGTGGTTTTTATGGTGTTGATAATTTGAGATAAGCGGTCTTGCCTATTTTGAAGTTAATAATATTTTCAGTCATGGTCTGAGAGGTAATTATACCCTAACTTGATTGATTTCATTATTAGCTGATAAATAGCAAGATTCAGTCTCAAAGAGAAATGTTTAAAGAAATTTAGTCGAATGCAGTATTTTGGGTTGTTGTAGCGATGTTTTACACAACATTCGTTTTAACCCAAATAAGTGGAATTTTAGAAATATAATAATATATATTTCCTGAGAGTAGAATAAAATCAGTCGAGCAAGAGATAAGTAATTGGAATGTTCTCCAATTATAAATAGAAAATATTTTCTAAGTATAGGAAATAAAAGAAGGCGAGATATGGAAATGTTTTCCAAACAGCGTAAAGGACCAAGTTGATTATTAAAAATATTTGGTTAACAAATATTGATAAGGAAAAGGGAGAGGTGATTTAAATTATTGAAATATTAATTAATGGGCCCAGTGATTTGTTTGTTGCCTTAAATGGATGTTTGTTTTTCTTCGATAGTTAAATAACCGACTATCGAAGTGTTTGCCAATATCGTTGTCAATATGGACAGATCGGCAGGATTATTATCCGTGAACCACTCCGTATTAGCAGTAGCGTTGCGAATCAGATTATATGAAGATAATCGAAGACGGAGTAAAGTTCAAGGACTTTTTCTATTAATAGAAATCGTGCCTTCGGTTTCGTTCAGCCCCAGAACGAACGTATATGGACGAATGTCCGACAGAGTATTTCCAATTGATCGCATATGTTGGTCTTTATAGATATATATGGTGGCGGAGAATTCATTCTCTTAGCATAATATCCCGAATATATTTGTGCAATCAATTCGTGATTAAGGGATCTGACAATGTGGCATTCAAAGTGATTGTGCTATCAATGAGAAGTAAGTAATCGTAGCCTCAGGCTTCAACAACCGGGAAATAACAAAAATCGGGCAGGCAGCATGGCTATGTGGGTCGCTCCCATTAGGGTGTATAATCACCTATCTAGAGAAATTACTTTTACTTCTTTAATTTATCGATGTTGTCCCTTTTCGGGAAACAGTTGCTTATCCCAACCGTTGGTGATATACATTTGATACACTCAAGCCAAATGAGTGGTCGGTCATATGTGTGTCGGGTTGCAAGATGTTCTTGTTGAACCCAGTGTATTCCCCTCTAGAGATACACTATCGGCAGGTGGTTCCATACCTTGTCATAATCGGAATCCAATATCCAATAAGCGCCATGCGGTTTTAAATTTTATATTATATATGGAGCATGAGATACAAGCGTTCCGCTAGATTCTATTTATTTGATGTAGACATTATTATAATATCACTGGATTTGATATCAAAATATTTTGGGTTATCCTAAGGTAAAAACCATCCGTGTTTATGTGTGGATCGGTCTTACGATTATCATTTCTTTCGAAAGGATTTTTAAAGTTAAACAAATGATTGGAGTTTACTCACACCAGTCCCATGACTGACCCAGAGTTTATTTTGTTTTTTTCCCTAAACTCTTGGGTGCCCGAATTTGTATGGGCAGTCAAGTAGTCGGGATTTTACAGATTCACTTGGAGGAGCTTGAAACAGGAGGCTTCATCTGTTAGCTATAGACTATCGTATTTCTGTTGTGTACTATGTGGTATCTAGAAATAGGTGTTTATAACTGTTCCAAGAATAACTGTTGTGCTCTGATGATGGTATGTATATAAAGTTACTGATTTGTATTTCTAAAAGTTATGTTATATAATATATTTTATTCGTTCCACTGTGAGATTTTTCTTCTTTGTTTTCTTATATTCTAACATTTCTTTCTTTCTATTTCTCATCCTCTAACTTCTTTCTAATAATGATTCGTATTTCTGTGCAATTTGGGTTAGACGTGTGGTGTTATTACTCAACTCAGATAGTACGGATTTACGGGTCGTTACAGTTGGTATTAGAGCCAGGTTGAGCGAATACCTAGGCTTTGGTGGGATTGTGCTCATTAGAGATAGGGTCAGTTGTACCCTAGAATGAGTTGAGCGTATATATATGAGAGCGCGTAATTGTTAATTGATATAAAAACTAATTTTTATTATGTTGACTTGTCTGTTGAGTGATTTATGAATTCTGATCGAATCGTGGGATGCCACGAAGTCGATAGGAATTTCTAAACACTTGAACAGAGAAATTAGACACAATATTGTTTTAAAGTGGGTAGATGAAATAATTTCACCCAAATTTTTATTTTGATAGAAAAGGAATAATTTTTTTTTGGAATTACTATATTATGTGGATAAGTTGTTTGTTATGATTATAAACAAATTAGATTACAAAATAGGAATGGTAAAATATAACCAAATAAAATTGTATATGAATGAAATATACAAATGAAATGAATAAAAATGGGATTTACAACCAGAATTTGGAATTTTAGAAGCCCGGGAAGTTGGAAAATATTTTCGAAGTATATTAGAATAATATAACTTTATTTTAAAAGTATTTTTAAATCAAAATCATTTTTAATGGATTTTGAAAGCGATAAAGCACTGAACTTACTTCAGTCACTGGAAAATAATTCTGATGATGACTGCAGCATCATCAGTGTTCTTTTTCGAGTTTCTAAGTGATGGATTGCTACCGTAGAAAAGTTTTGATGGAAATTTGTTTAAAAGAAAACAAGCTGATTTGAAAATTCAAATGTTTTGAATTTGAAATGGTTATAAATATATGTATATATTTATGAAATTTCAAATAGGATTTGAAATAAAACCCGGGAATTTGAATTCTAAAATTTAAATTTAACTCAAAAAAGTTAAATGGATTGAAGTGAATAAATTGATCAAAATCGATTTGAATGAAATTAAATGGAATATGAATCCAATCTAAATATATTGGTTATAAGTCATTCGAATTGAATGAATGTAAGCTTATATAGTGTAAGACATGAATGAAAATAGTAAGTGTTATTGTAACTAAATTTGTTGAAATATAAAATATTGAGTTTCAACATAAGTGGATTTTGGAAAGAGTTAATGGGCTTGTAGCACTTTTCCTACTTAGTAATTCCGGGGACGAAATTCTTTTAAGGGGGAAAGAATGTAACGGCCCGGATTTCTTATCGATTTATTTTATATATTTAATATGCTTTTAAATAGTGAGTCGATAATATAAATGAATTTTTATATTAAGTTATCAATATAATAATCAATTTCGATTTAATATTGAATATATTAAATTATCGTACAATGAAAATAATTGAAATCAAAGTTAAAAACTGAATCAAAATATGTCAGATGACCAGTGTTGGTTCTGTTTGAATATAAAAGCGATAATAATAATTTATTTTCAAGGAATTTATTTGTTTTAAATTTAAAATATATCAATTTAAATTTATATCTTCTCCATATGATCAGATTAGACTTCGTAGCTTATTTCAGTGTGTCCAGAATAGTGGTTAAACCCGATAAACGTCAGTTGTTGCGCTCGAATTGGCGTTCGTTACAGCAAATTATATTATTATAAAATCTAAAGGGATAAGAACGAATCAAATCGCGGTTAAATCAAAATCTAATCACATTAAATATAGTGTACTTCGTACAGTGTAAATTACTTAATGGTTAAGTATGCATCTCCTATAAATCGCGACCAAACCCACTCATTCTTCTGTTCTTTTTCATTCCTGAGAGAATTAGTGCCGCTTCTTCCAATTAAATTCTTAGATCAAAATTGAATTTCATTCCTCAAGAATAAAACCCAAAGCCCATTTCTTTTTGTCTGAAATTTGAAATTTGCTCCTCCGTATAAAAAAAGAGACATTTAAATCGAAATCAGACATCGCGACTTCAAATCATGGAAGACGCTGGAGCTCGACATCGACAGGAAGCCTCACGATTAAGGAAGAAAGGTGCTCGTGGATTTTGGGAAGCGCGATAGGTTCAACCGATGTTCTGAAGCTCGATTTTAGGGCTTCCAGTGTAATGAGGTTTGGAAGGTCGCGGCTTGACGGAGTCGCACATAGTTCGAAGGGGACAGTGGCACTCACGAGTATGGCAGAATGCCGAAGTCGCGATGGCCAAATCTGGGTTCAAGCGGTTTCTGTTGGCACGGTTTGAGGGGCGACAGTATTAGGTAAATCTGGGTTGAATGAGAAGGGTGCGACAGTGGATTTTGGGGAGCTTGTATCTGTTGTTTATGGAGTTGGTTCACCACTGAAGATGCAGTGTTGGCTCTTCTAAGGTAGTAGGGTTTTTTGGAGTGACTGTCGGAGTTGGCAATATCAGGGTGGGGGCCGAGAGTAGCACTAGAACTTGGGTGAGGCAAACTCGCCAAGGATTTTTGGGGTATGCAGGATTAAAAATATACACATCCTGTAGCTATTAGTGTGATATGGGAAGTAAGGTAATCATTTTAGTTAATTAAGTAAAATTTTAATTCTTATTCAAACTGTCCAGTTATTTATAAAATTTATATCGTGTGCATATGAGGTCTAGAAATCACATAAATAGGTTGAGTTGATCCGTAGCTGTGAAATACACATTCGGGAAGTGGTTTGGAATTTTTCGGAGTTAACTGTGAATCTAGAGAATTCAAATTCTGAATATTCGACAAAAATAAAAACCCTGGTAAGTAAATCTCACCCGAAATTTATTGTTTAGAATTACTTTTAATCGTTAAAAATAATTGTTGGTTATTTGAATGCTTGAATGTATTATTTTGGCTATTATATAAATATATTAGTTATTTAGGACTGATGTTTTTGGCTATTATATATATATTGGGGTTTAGATGTTTCCCACAGTACCATTAGCGGATGCCCGCAGTATCATTAGCGGATGACTCTATATGCCCCATGCTATGATAGTGGATGACCTTTTATACCGCGATATCCTGCCTCGAAGCAGGATGGCTATTATTTATGTTGGCTAATGTCTGTGGATGCAAGATAAACATGTTAGTGGGATCCAACTGGATTCCTCAAAAATATTATTGTTTGTTTTTCATACATATTATCATATTTGATGTGTTAGAAAACCTGTCAATTATAATTGGCTGTTTTGAGTGTTTAAAATATCATTGGGCCGAAATGTTGATATATAAAAATATCTTGAAAAATATATTTGATATTTAATTGGAAAATTCTATTTTTCTAAAATAGAATTTTAATTTCGAGTGGACTATAAACATATTAACTTGTTTTAAATAAATAAAACAAGTATTTAATTTATAAATGATATTTATAAATTAAATAACACAGGAAATTTAAGTAAATTTATAAACGGTGTTTATAAATGAAATGGAATTATTTTCGTTGGATAATCAGGGAATTGAATTGAACAGAACTTATAAACGGGATTTATAAATATAGTGGGAAAAATTATCATTTGATAATTTGAATATTTAAATTCAAATGTGAATTCAAAAATAGGAATGGGGAAATCGTTTTAAAGAAATAAACGATGGAACTTATTCTGATGTTCAGAATATAAATTGGACTAAAATAGATCTGTAAGGAATTATGATTTTAATTCGATTAATTCGAATTTATTTAAATAGAAGATAAATTGAATATGAAAATAAATTGGGTGTTATATATATAAGTTATTATAAATAGAAATTTCCAAAATAAGTTTTGGTTATAAATAGATTTCTAAATAGAACTTGTTTAAATATATAACACAAGGAAATTTATAAACGATGTTTATAAATATGATGAATTAATTATCAAGAGATAACTTGAAATATTGAATTCAAATATGAATTTAAAAGTACAAATGGAAAACATATAGAAAAAAAAAGAAATGATAGTTTATTCCAAAATTTGGAATATAAAAGGGGTTGGGTTTCAAATAGGTATTTGAAAGGAATGCTTGTTTTAATTTTTAAACAATGTTTAAAAAATTAGGGAAATAAATTATCATTGGATAATTTAGAAGTTTAAATTGAAGAAAGAATTTAAAAAGTTAAATTGGAAAACGTGTTGAAAATAGAATAATTAATTATATTCAGGGATTTAGAATATAAACTGAATTAAGATATTCCAAAGGAGTTATAACTGAAATTCTATTATACCGAATTTTATAATTTATTTATAAAAGGAATTGGGATTTAAAATAACGAATCGAGTATAAATAAATGTATAACCGAGTACGGAAAAATCAGCAATTATAGATAATCAGAATTATTGAGTTGAATTGGGAAAATTGGTTTGATATATACTAAAAATATATTAGAATGGAGTTGAATTTATTTTAAACAAAGTTTAAAAGTTTATATATATAAATATAATTAAAACGAACTCGCCGCAGCGCGGTAGTTCGTAAATTGGCGTTCCGAACTTCAATTGAGTATACAGGACTCAATTTAAGTCAGAATTCTTTGAAACAAGAATTGCGAGGACTGATTTGATAATAGTTTTCTAATGAAAGAGAAAAATCTGGATTTCGTCAAATGAATTTTGAGTTATGTCAAAATCAATTTTTCAGAAAAACAGCGCCATAACCATTATAAAACCTGTAACACCCTGTATTTTTTGTGAACGTCAAAGTAACAAATCAAAGTATACTTAATTTTTAAGAGAATAATTAAGGGAAACAGTTTATGCCATTGCGTTCATCTCGGAATTCTTCTTGAGATAGAGTCTGAGTTTGCGTAAATCGGACACCGTATGAAGAAGTTATGACCTTCAGAAATTTCAGGGGTTTAAAATAAAAACCAGCCCGAATTCAAAATTAAAGTTTCGAAATTCAAATCACACTCCCGGGCCGGGCGGGCAATTTCCCGCCTAGGACCCAGGTCGACCTAGGTAGAACAGGTTGACCATGGTGTCGACCTGGGGTTCAACATCCCCCCTTTTCCAGATCCATGGACAGATTCGTTTTTCTGCATTTAGACGCCTGTTCTGACCAGATTCATTGCTCCTAAGCTATTTAAACACCCCCAAACCTCACTTTCTCTCCACACAACTTCATTACGCCTATACTCTACCCTAATTCATATCAAAATAAATCAAAGATGGGGTTATGCTGCTCAAGTCCTTCATAGAAATCAAGTTTAGAATTCTAGTAGAGATTCAAAGGCTATTTCAACAACTATTTCTAAGAATCAAATCAAATCTAAATTAGAAGAACAAATAGTCTACTTCAAAGGAGAGCTATTTAGTTTCAGAATACAGATCCCAGAATTCAAGACCCTTCTGTAATTTGTAAGTTCACGTTACTTTCAGAAATAAAAGTTAATTGTGATTCTAACATTGTAATAAACCTGGATCTGAGATTATGTCTGTCTTTCTATATCCTTTGGATATATCTCATTGATAATATTATGTCCGTTCTTTGTCTCTTCTTTCCTTCTTCCCTTTTTGTTTTATAGCCATGCTACTGCGAGCCTGAGCCAGATCTCATAAGAGATGAACGTACGTTGGAAATAAAAATAGGGCATAATTGAGTCGTAACTGATTTGAGGACATAACACATGTTGTATTCAAAACATAAAGTATTGGACATATGACTTGAGATATGAGGCATAAAGTATTGGACATATGACTTGAGATTTGAGGCATAAAGTATTAGACATATGTCTTGAGATTTGAGGCATAAAGTATATTGGACATATAACTTAGGATTTGGGGCGTAAATTGAACTATAAACATGTAAGTTCAAGTTTTCAGATTTAAACACCTAATAGTGATTTTGGCATATAATGAAATGGATCTAAGCCCATGCTTGATGATAAGACAAACCTTTTAGATTAATTCCTATCTTCCTATTGAATTAATTATTCAATGTTCAATCATGCCTGCCTTTGTTGGACATCTGATATATAATCCTTTTAGGTTCATGATGTTATTTATATCAAATCTATATGTCTATGAGGTTATTTGTGTCAGTTTTTTTCAGATCTATCTTTGTTATACCCCAACTCTAACAGATCTGTAATCCCCTTAGGTCCAAAATATTTGACAGATCTACCATTTTAATGCCTACTCTCGTTTATGTTCCTCTTTCGTCCCCTTTATTTTATGGATCTAGATTAACCTCGAATCTAGACTGAAACTTATTATACGTCCGATTGGAATGCGGGGGTATTGGGGAATAATCTATTTGGTAATGGTAGAACATAATTCTGTAACTTATGATTTAGGGCATAATTTGTCTTTGTTGCGAACTTGGGGTAAATGGAAATATTACATATAGATTTGGCGCAAACTGTAAATTGGAATATTAATCTAGATTGGGCGCAAAACTGTAAATTAGAATATTAATCTAGACTGGGCATAACCATTGGTTAAGACGCCAAGCATAATGTATATTGGGATATTGGGTCATGACAATTATTGCAAACTTGGGAAGATTAGATGTAGTCTAATTTGAGTGATAACTCGAAATTGAACTTGGGGGGCCATTACTTGCAATTAGTTTTATTGGGCATAACTTGAGAATTGGAAAATGATTGTTTGGGGTAATTAGCATATAAATCTAGACTTGGACATTTATGGAAAATTTGGTATTGACAAAAAATTGTGAATAATTTACATATAGACTATAAATATGTAAATTAGTGAAAAGACGAATGTGCCTAACCGGAGGTTAGATTGAGTTGTGGTGTAAAACTACCCGGAACCGCCCGGCACATCCAGTAACCACAACAACACCTATCTAATGTGTGAGGTTAGTGCATCATGCCCAATAAAAACCCGAGGTTAGATTGAGTTGTGGTGTAAAACTGCCCGGAACCGCCCGGCACATCCAGTAACCGCAACAACACATATCTAATGTTAGAGGTTGGTGCATTAATAAATCAATTAATGCTAATGAACAAGATGAATGAGTAGGGTTAAGTTCATAGGAGCACTTAACCAATATGACATGGATGAGTAGGTTTAGGTTCATTAGAAACACTTAACCAATATAACATGGATGACTAGGGTTAGGTTAATAGGAAACACTTAACTGGTATAAAATGGTAAATGGAAAGGGGTTAAGTTAACAATTAACCAATATAACTTGATTTGTGGTAGGGTTAAGTCAACACAAGAAGGCAACACTTAACCAGAGTAACATGACAAGTAGGTGGGTTAAGTTAACTTGAATTGATTGAAGATACTTAACCAATACAACATGATGAACACGTGGGGTTAAGTTCACAAGAAACAGTTGAGCAATATAACTTGATGAACGAATGGGGTTAAGTTAATAGGAAACACTTAACCAACATGACACGATGAATGGGGGGGTTAAGTTAACAAAAATGGACAACACTTAACCAATATGACATAATGTGTGGGAGGGTTTAGGTACATCTCGTGTAGGTGGGTAATATTAGTATATATAGGCCCACAAACTTAACCGTTAAATAAACATGCTTGAATCAGTGGGAGGGTTAAGTACATATCGGTTTGGTGGGTAATATTAGTAAATATAGGCCCACAAAATTAACCAATTGGAAACCCTAGTAACGAGGACCCATTTCAGCAGTAACCCACATAGATGTATCACGGTACCCTGAACTAGGCAGGGTGGGGCACGATTACTGGGATGATTATAAGCGGTCAAAACAGGGGCAAGGGGTACGTCAGTGTAGGATCCGACGGTTTACGGGCGTGCACGTACTCCGGAGTGGGAAAATGCAGGCACTGAGTACCAGTAGTTATACATTGTGCATCTTTAATCGTGTCGGGTTGCTATCATAAGGATTGATACACTTTATGGTGGGACCAGCACAGGGTATCTACACGCAAGAGAGGACCGATTGACATAGACACTTGGAACATGAAAACAAGTAAGGGTGCCAATCGATAGGGTAGCAAGGGTACATCTGATATGTTCATGGCAATTAGGCTGATTGAGGTGGAATCCTCACGATAGATGTACACCTGAGGGCTACCACCATTTGCAGGGATTGGGATCACGTTGTAATACTATCATTTTATACAGATTACTAGTCGGGACACTAGTTAGTTTGTGCAGAGATAGATATAGAAATCAGAATAACAAAGTAGTAGCGAAGAAGAGAAAGAGTGGAAGTGCATTCAGTTTATCTTGCCTTATCATACCTTATACTTATCCTATGTTATCATGTTATCCATGTTCTCACGGTATTGTCTTATATTCAGTTTATTCATGTCATGATGCTTTTGCCTGTTTATATGCTGAAAGTCACCGGACTTACCAGACTTGTGTCTGACCTAGTTTTGTTTCGCCTCTTTTCTTCCGTCCCCCCCCCCCCCCCCCCGTCCTCCCAAGGTTCACTCATAGGGAGGAAATGTTACCACTTAGCTCAGTTTTCTTTCCAAGCTCGAAGATTGTCGATGTATTGCTTTGGACTCTCTCTGCCACTGCTATGGTTGGTTCATGCTTTATTGGGGAATATCATTGTTGTTTTTTTGCTTCTTTTATACTTGAGAGTTTTTGAATCAAGACAGAATTTCTATGTATTAATTTTAAGTATGATTGAGCAAATTGTTGTAAAAGCTTGACTGAATTAAGTTGTTTATAAAATGACTTTATTTTCCGCTGCTTTATTTGTCTGTCTTATAATTTATCTGCATCTTTTACCTATAATGCTCCACCGAAGTTAAAGCATTCCCTTTGTGAGTGACCTTAACGGAGGTGGGGTGTTTCACTTGGTATCAGAGCTGAAGGTTACCGGATCAGATAAAAGATTTGAAAAATTATTTTCAAAATGGTTTTAAAAGAAGCATTTTTAGAAGAAAAATTCTGTTTTAAAGGCATATTCCCCAAAGTCGTATGCACTATCTTTTTGATCCTCTGTTTGATCCTTGTTTCCTTCTTTCCTGAGTCTCTGGGGCTCCTGGCTTTCTGGGAGGTAACCTCATCGAGGCATGGTTCCGTAGGCTCGATGAGACTATGACACCTGTCAAAGGGCGAAGAAGTACCCAACCTCCATCCATAGTCGTAGTAGTTTCACCTACAACTAATTCTCTTTCGAGCTTTGTAGGATTTTCCATGCGATGGAGGTAGCTTTCAAGAGACCTGTCAACAAGTTACACAAGGATGGAAAAGATGAGAATGAGGGAGTTTGGCTAAGAAACACAACCCAAGGATGAAGAAATCATGGATATAGACTTGGTTCATAAAGGAGGGGAGGAAAGAATAGTAAAACCTAAAACAAGAGGAAGTATCTTTATTATGGTCACATAATTAGGGGCAAGGGCAAGAACAAATGACAAGATTTTCAGGAGGGAAAATGCATGCTCTCACTGACAGCGTACCTGAGAGAGAGGTAGTAAGGTTTCTGTTGAAAAAGTTTAGTTTTTCATCTTGATCATCCTGTTAGTACTCTTTTTGATTTTAGCGCTTCACATTCGTTTATATCTTCTTCCATAGTTGAGTCTCTGCACCTTAGTACTTGTATAGTAGAAGATCCCATTATTGTCTCAAATCCAATTTGTGGTTCGGCTCGTTTATCTTTGGTTTGTAAGGATTTGAGATGCTTATGTTTTTGGGTTTCATGGGCTATGGGTCGATTCTAGGCATGGATTGATTAGCTAGTAATTGTGAAAGGAGGGTAGTTAGACTTTCGACTTGCCTCGGGAATACCCTCGAAATTTCGTGCGATCCTAAGGGATCAGTTTGTCTTAACTACCTAGAATCACTTTATGTATTCATCGATGATTTTCGATCCATTGGAGGAGCCCATGAGGGGTTTGTCCCCTAAAATGTGAGGTAGACTCCCACGTATATCTAGATGACAATGCAAAGCCAGTTATGCGGTCAACGATAATTTTGGAGCAAGATTGGTGACGATAGCCAGAGTGGGATAAGTGCTCAATTGTTTGGTTGTTTTGGTAGTATCATCTCACATAAATTGTCCAAATTCGGAGGAGGTATTCCTTGGGTGCTTGTCTGATATTGGTTTAGGCCTTTGGGGCTTGTACTTGAGGGATGTCAAGTTCAACTAGGATGGTTTGCGTGAGACAAATTGACCCTCAGAATTGTGACATGATGGATAAGCTATGTAGAAGACAGACCGCTAATCATCTTAGTGTATACACTTGGTATCATGGTTAATATCTGTTTATCTAGGAAAGATAGTTCGACTACATTGGATACTCTTTAGCATAGTAAGTGATTGAGGTCCTATCTTTACTAGTGGGTTTTGGAAATGGAGGTCAAGAAGCTTCGCAATCGTGAAGTTAAATTAGTTAAGGTACAGTGGAGTGAAGCTCAAGAAGGTGCAACTTAGAAGACTGAAGACTAGATGCACGCATCATACCTTTTTTTGGGGGTATATCCTTGATTCCACTTTTTCTGTAATATTTATTTTGCATGCTACTCTTTATCTTTTAAGTATATCCTCTCGGTCCTATCCTCGATCCTTAGGTAGAAACCAATGGATGTAAATATGTATTTGAAACATGTTATTATTGATGGTTGCAAGTGGTTGCAAGTGGATGCTAGTGTATGCTCATGGATGCATATTCACACACATTAGGCACTAGATCGGATCAGTCACTTTCATATTGCATATGCATATGAATGTATTTGTATATGGATTGAAACTTGATGTGTTATCATATGGATGTTGCATATGGATGAGTGAATATGCACACATATAGTATTTACATTATTAGGGATATTTTCATACATATTGGACGCATGACACTCCCATGATTCGCATTAAGGAGCTCAACTGGATCAGTAGACCGCCTGATTATGCATTAGATAAGGACATGTACACACACTATGCATATTATCATGAAGGCATTAGAAATCTTTTTAAGGACTATGGACACCTGTGATTGAATGGTTGGGTATATGGACGGTTGGATGGTAGGATATACATTCTTCCTAACTTGAAGATTCCGGGGACGAAATCCTTTAAGGAAGGGAGAATGTAACACCCCGTATTTTCTATGAACGTCAAAGTAACAAATCAAAGTATACATAATTTTTAAGAGAATAATTAAGGGAAACGGGTTATTCCATTGCATTCATCTCGGAATTCGGCTTGAGATAGAGTCCGAGTTTGCGTAAATCGGACTCCGTACGAAGAAGTTATGACCTTCAAAAGTTTCAGGGGTTTAAAATAAAAACCAGCCCGAATTCAAATTTAAAGTTTCGAAATTCAAATCACACTCCCGGGCTGGGCGGGAAATTTACTGCCTAGGACCCAGGTCGACCAGGGGATCGACCTGGGGGTCGTCCTGGGTGGAACAGTCGACCATGGGGTCGACCTAGGGGTCAACCTCCCACCCTTTTCCAGATCCATGGACAGATTCGTTTTTCTGCATTTAGACGCCCGTTCTGACCAGATTCGTTGCTCCTAAGCTATTTAAACACCCCCAAACCTCACTTTCTCTCCACACAACTTCATTACGCCTATACTCTACCCTAATTCATATCAAAATAAATCAAAGACGGGGTTATGCTACTCAAGTCCTTCTTAGAAATCAAGTTTATAATTCTAGTATAGATTCAAAGGCTATTTCAACAACTATTTCTAAAAATCAAATCAAATCTAAATTAGAAGAACAAATAGTCTACTTCAAGGGAGAGCTATTCAGTTTCAGAATACAGATCCCAGAATTCAAGACCCTTCTGTAATTTGTAAGTTCACGTTACTTTCAGAAATAAAAGTTAATTGTGATTCTGACATTGTAATAAATCTGGATCTGAGATTATGCCTGTCTGTCTAAATCCTTTGGATCTATTTCTTTGATAATATTATGTCTGTTCTTTGTCTCTTCTTTCCTTCTTCCCTTTTTGTTTTATAGCCAAGCTACTGCGAGCCTGAGCCAGATCTCATAAGAGGTGAACGTACGTTGGAAATAAAAATTGGGCATAATTGAGTTGTAACTGATTTGAGGACATAACACATGTTGTATTCAAAACATAAAGTATTGGACATATGACTTGAGATTTGAGGCATTAATTATTGGACATATGACTTGAGATTTGAGGCATAAAGTATTGGACATATGACTTGAGGTTTGAGGCATAAAGTATATTGGACATATAACTTAGGATTTGGGGCATAAATTGAACTGTAAACATGTAAGTTCAAGTTATTTTCAGATTTAAACACCTAATGGTGATTTTGGCATATAATGAAATGGATCTAACCTATGCTTGATGATAAGACAAACCTTTTAGATTAATTCCTATCTTCCTATTGAATCAATTATTTATTGTTCAATCATGCCTGTCTTTGTTGGACATCTAATATATAATCCTTTTAGGTTCATGATGTTATTTATATCAGATCTATATGTCTATGAGGTTATTTCTGTCAGTTTGTTTCAGATCTATCTTTGTTATACCCCAACTCTAACAGATCTGTAATCCTCTTAGGTCCAAAATATTTGATAGATCTACCATTTTAATGCCTGTTTTATGCCTACTCTCATTTATGTTTGTCTTTCGTCCCCTTTATTTTATGGATCTAGATTAACCTCGAATCTAGACTGAAAATTATTATACGTGCTATTAGAATGCGAGGGTATTGGGGAATAGTCTATTTGGTAATGGTAGAACATAATTCTGTAACTTATGATTTGGGGCATAATTTGTCTTTGTTGCGAACTTGGGCTAAATGGAAATATTACATCTAGATTTGGCGCAAACTGTAAATTGGAATATTAATCTAGATTGGGCACAAAACTGTATATTAGAATATCTAGATTGGGCATAACCATTGGTTAAGACGCCAAGCAAAATGTATATTGGGATATTGGGTCATGACTATTATTGCAAACTTGGGAAGATTAGATGTATTCTAATTTGAGTGATAACTCGAAATTGAACTTGGGGGCCATTTCTTGCAATTAGTTTTATTGCGCATAATTTGAGAATTGGAAAATGACTGTTTGGGATAATTAGCATATAAATCTAGACTTGGACATTTATGGGAAATGTGGCATTGACAACAAATTGTGAATAATTTACATATAGACTATAAATATGTAAATTAGTGAAAAGACGAATGTGCCTAACCCGAGGTTAGATTGAGTTGTGGTGTAAAACTGCCTGGAACCGCCCGGCACATCCAATAACCACAACAACACCTATCTAATGTGAGAGGTTAGTGCATCATGCCCAATAAAAACCCTAGGTTAGATTGAGTTATGGTGTAAAACTACCCGGCACATCCAATAACCGCAACAACACATATCTAATGTGAGAGTTTGTGCATTAATAAATCAATTAATGCTAATGAACAAGATGAATGCGTAGGGTTAAGTTCATAGGAACACTTAACCAATATGACATGGATGAGTAGGGTTACGTTCATTAGAAACACTTAACCAATATAACATGGATGACTAGGGTTAAGTTAATAGGAAACACTTAAACGGTATAGCATGGTAAATGGAAAGGGGTTAAGTTAATACTTAACCAATATAACTTGATTTGTGGTAGGGTTTAGTCAACACAAGAAGGCAACACTTAACCAGAGTAACATGACAAGTAGGTGGGTTAAGTTAACTTGAATTGATTGAAGATACTTAACCAATACAACATGATGAACACGTGGGGTTAAGTTAACAAGAAACACTTGACCAATATAACTTGATGAACGAACGGGGTTAAGTTAATAGGAAACACTTAACCAACATGACACGATGAATGAGTGGGTTAAGTTAACATGAATGGACAACACTTAACCAATATGACATAATGTGTGGGAGGGTTAAGTACATCTCGTGTAGGTGGGTAATATTAGTACATATAGGCCCACAAACTTAACCGTTAAATAAACATGCTTGAATCAGTGGGAGGGTTAAGTACATATCGGGTTGGTGGGTAATATTAGTAAATATAGGCCCACAAACTTAACCAATAGGAAAACCTAGTAACGAGGACCCATTTCAGCAGTAACCCACATAGATGTATCACGGTACCCTGAAGTAGGCAGGGTGGGGCACGATTACTGGGCTGATTATAAGCGGTCAAAACAGAGGCAGGGGGTACGTCAGTGTAGGTTCCGACGGTTTACGGGCGTGCACGTACTCCGGAGTGGGAAAAAGCAGGCACTGAGTACCAGTAGTTATACACTGTGCATCTTGAATCGTGTCGGGTCGCTATCATAAGGATTGATACACTTTATGGTGGGACCAGCATAGGGTATCTACACGCAAGAGAGGGCCGATTGACACAGACACTTGGAACATGAATACAAGTAATGGAGCTGATCAATAGGGTAGTAAGGGTACATCTAACATGTTCATGGCAATTAGGCTGATTGAGGTGGAATCCTCACGATAGATGTACACCTGAGGGCTACCACCATTTGCGGGGATTGGGATCACGTTGTAATATTATCATTTTATACAGATTACTAGTCAGGACACTAGTTAGGTTGTGCAGAGATAGATATAGAAATCAGAATAACAAAGTAGTAGCGAAGAAGAGAAAGAATAGAAGTGCATTCAGTTTATCTTGCCTTATCATACCTTATACTTATCCTATGTTATCATGTTATCCTTGTTCTCACGGTATTGTCGTATATTCATTTTATTCATGTCATGATGCTTTTGCTTGTTTATATGCTGAAAGCCACTGGACTTACCAGACTTGTGTCTAACCTAGTTTTGTTTTGCCTCTTTTCTTCCGTCCCCCCCCCGGTTCACAGGGAGTAAATGTTACCACTTAGCTCAGTTTTTTTTCCAAGCTCGAAGATAGTCGATGTATTGCTTTAGACTCTCTCTTCCACTGCTTTGGTTGGTTCACGCTTTATAGGGGAATATCATTGTTTTTTTTATGCTTCTTTTATACTTGGGAGTTTTTGAATCAAGACAGAATTTCTATGTATTACATTTAAGTATGATTGAGCCAATTGTTGTAAAAGCTTGACTGAATTAAGTTGTTTATAAAATGACTTTATTTTTCGCTTCTTTATTTGTCTATCTTGTAATTTATCTGCATCTTTCACCTATAATGCTCCACCGAAGTTAAGGCATTCCCTTTGTGAGTGACCTTAACGGAGGTGGGGTGTTTCAAAACCATAACGGTTTATTTAAATAAAAGAATTTTAAATTAATAAAATCCAAATTTCATTTAGGAAAAATCCGGATTTGAGTTATAAATAATATCTGAACTCTAGTGAAGTAATAATATGATTTTTGAAACAAAATCAAATCAGTTGTTTAATTGTCGAATAGAATTAACTAATCTGAAGAATAATTATTTAATGAATTTTGATTCGAAATTGGGCTTTGGATCAGAAAAGGGGTTTGTAAATTTATATATATTCGAAATCGAAATCGAATATGAAACTTGAACCAAAAATGAAATCCGATTTTTATAAGCAAGTTAAAAATTTATTTGAATGTGATATGTTCAAATAGAAAGTGAAATAGGAAAAAGAGCTAATTAAAGAATAGTTTAACGAATCGAGTTAAAATGACCAGACTGAGTTAAAATAAATTAGAAATGGACGCGTATGTGTTAAAAGGTCTGGAACGAAGAGAATGAAGGTTATAATTTGTGTTCCCGACAAAAAGGTACACATTTAAATTCCATATGATGTTTTATGCGCCGAATAGGCAAGTCACTTGGCTTTTTGATTTTCTTTTTGAATGGAAAAGGCCCAGAGAGGCGAGTTGAGGTTTGAGCTATTTGCCGGTACAAAGGAGGTTATGGAGAAATTTTCCGAAAATTTATGGTGTAATATTTTTAAGATAATTTGATAATTAGAAATCTATATATCAATATATATAGAATCCGGTAAGGAAACGAACTTAAAAATAGAATATTATAAACAAAAAGGAAATCGAAAATCTGGTAATAGAAATATATATATATATACGTTTTTAAAAATGAAAAAGTGGTTTTTATGGTGTTGATAATTTGAGATAAGCTGTCTTGTCTGTTTTGAAGTTAATAATACTTTCAGTCAAGGTCTGAGAGGTAATTATACCCCTACTCGATTGATTTCATTATTAGTTGATAAATAGCAAGATTCAGTCTCGAAGAGAAATGTTTAAAGAAATTTAGTCGAATGCAGTATTTTAGGTTGTTGTAGCGATGTTTTACACAACATTCGTTTTAACCCAAATAAGTGGAATTTTGGAAATATAATAATATATATTTCCTGAGAGTAGAATTAAATGAGTCGAGCAAGAGATAAGTAATTTTAATGTACTCCAATTATAAATAGAAAATATTTTCTAAGTATAGGAAATAAAAGAAGGCTAGATATGGAAATGTTTTCCAAACAGCGTAAAGGACCAAGATGATTATTAAAAATATTTGGTTAACAAATATTGATAAGGAAAAGGGGGAAGTGATTTAAATTAATGAAATATTAATTAACGGGCCCAGTGATTTGTTTGTTGCCTTGAATGGATGTTTTTTTTCTTCGATAGTTATATAACTGACAATCGAAGTGTTTGCCAATATCGTTGTCAATATGGGGAGGTCGGTTGGATTATTATCCGTGAACCACTCCGTATTGGCAGTAGCGTTGCGAATCAGATTATATGAAGATAATCGAAGATGTAGTAAAGTGCAAGAACTTTTTCTATTAATAGAAATCGTGCCTTCAGTTTCATTCAGCCCCAGAACGAACGTATATGGACGAATGTCTGACAAAGTATTTCCAATGATCATATATGTTGGTCTGTATAGATATATATATATATATATATATATATATGGAAGTGGAGAATTTATTCTCTTAGCATAATATCCAGAATGTATTTGTGCAATCAATTCGTGATTAACGGATCTGACAATGTGGCATTCAAAGTGATTGTGCTATCAAAGAGAAGTAAGTAATCGTAGCCTCAGGCCTCAACAACCGGGAAATGACAAAAATCGGGCAGGAAGCATGGCTATGTGGGTCGCTCCCATTAGGGTGTATAATCGCCTACCTAGAGAAATTCCTTTTACTTCTTTAATCTATCGATGCTGTCCCTTTTCGGGAAACGGTTGTTGATCCCAACCGTTGGTGATATACATTCGATACACTGAAGCGAAATGAGTGGTCGGTCATGTGTAGGTCGGGTTGCAAGATGTTCTTGTTGAACCCAGTGTATTCCCCTCTAGAGATACACTCTCGGCAGGTGGTTCCATACCTTGTCATAGTCGGAATCCAATCTCCAATAAGCGCCATGCGGTTGTAAATTTTATATTATATATGGAGCGTGAGATGCAAGCGTTCCGCTAGATTCTATTTATTTGATGTAGACATTATTATAATATCACTGGATTTGATATCAAAATATTGTTATCGTAAGGTAAAAACCATCCGTATTTATGTGTGGATCGGTATTACGATTATCATTTCTTTCGAAAGGATTTTTAATGTTAAACAAATGATTGGAGTTTACTCACACCAGTCCCATGACTGACCCAGAGTTTATTTTGTTTTTGTTTTCTCTTAACTCTTGGGTGCCCAAATTTGTACGGGCAGTCGAGTAGTCGGGATTTTACATATTCACTTGGAGGAGCTTGAAGCAGGAGGCTTCATCAGTTTGCTATAGACTATCATATTTCCGATGTGTACTATGTGGTATCTACAAACAGGTGTTTATAACTGTTCCAGGAATAACTGTTGTGCTTTGATGATGGTATGTATATAAAGTTATTGATTTGTATTTCAAAAAGTTATGTTATATAATATATTTTATTCGTTCCGCTGTAAGATTTGTCTTCTTTGTTTTCTTCTATTATAACATTTCTTTCTTTCTATTTCTCATCCTCTAACTTCTTTCTAATAATGATTCGTATTTCTGTGCAATTTGGGTTGGACGTGTGGTGTTATTAGTCAACTCAGATTGTACGGATTTGCGGGTCGTTACATTAATGTAACATTATTTTTAATACGTTAAACATTCCAACATCACAAACAACACACAATACAGTCAATTTAAATCGTCCATGGTCTATGGACGAGGAAGGTGATCTAACAGGTACCGTGTATAATTTTATAACATTAACTGTTAAAAATTTATACTGGCAATTCTATGTGTTTTTATATACGAACACAATTACATGATAAAATAATTTCAATAAGAAGGAGTTCTCACCTCGACTGGTTTCCACTTCGTCGTTTTTTAGTGGACAATGGTTTTTAGATTTTCTCTAGTACGCAGTGTTCTTCACTATGATCCCAACGCAAATCTGTTTCACACAGTTTGTATTAAAAACCATATTTTTAATGTTGTTCTATATATAGGGTAAAAATCATATTTTTATTTACGTTATGTATATATAAAAATCATAGTTTTATATTGCTATTTCTAATTTAAAAACAATGCGATTTTTAATTTGAAAACAATGAGATTTTTATTTTCAAAAACAATGGTCTTTATATTTTATTAACCAATGCATATTTATATTTTAAAAACTGTGCTATGTATATACAAAAAATTACATTTAAAAAGAATGTTATATATATAAATAAAAATTCATTTTTTATGCAATGCTTTTTCTATAAAAATCACAATGCTATTTTTATTTCGAAAAACAATTCTATTTTTATTTTTAAAACAAATCTACTTTTATTTTTAAAACAAATCTATTTTACTTTTAAAACAAATCTACTTTTACTTTTAAAACAAATGTCAATTTCATTTTAAAACAATGCCCTTTTTATTTCTAAATCAATGGTTATTTTCTTTTAACAAAACAATGTTTATTTTCTTTTTACAAAACAATGTTTAATTTCTTTTTTACAAAATAATGTTTATTTTCTTTTTTGTACTCTAAATAATTTAATTACATAATTAATTAAACAATTATGGTTTAGTTAACCTTTCTTCTTTGGTAACGTTTTTACCAAATGTTTCCCTTCTTCTTTGTGACCTTCAGAAGCACCATCAAACCCATCGTCAAACCCTAAATCACCGTTACCCGCTCCTCTGGACATCGGCCTTCAATCGGAATACTCCACATCGTCAACGCCAACGTCCTCCTCCATCGCCCTGAAGATCCACCAACTCGCACTCCCCAGGTGGTCTGGAATCGACCTTCAATGCCGGCTCTTTGAGCTAATAAATCGAGAAATCCACTTTACAAATTCCCATCACCACCGTACATTAGTTAGATCTCGCCTTGCTTTACTGTTTTCCCTTTGGAATCATCCACTAATTCGAACTGTGTTAAGAGAAAGAAAGGGAGGAATTTAAGAGCTTTTAGCCATTTATTTCATACAGACAGCAGCTCTTTGAAGTGAATTAGGTTTTTGATAAAAGGGGTATTTATAATAATATATTTAAATAATATTTAATTCTTTTAAATCCAAAATTACTTGTTTATTCATACGAACTCCAAACGAGACCCAACGACTGTCACCCCTTGCTAAATACCCCTATTCCGAACACAATGGAATATGCCCCGTAAGCCAATTCGACTGCTTTGATTAGTTTTTCTTTAAATTAACATATAAATCATTATATATTTAATTTAAACGTACATTTTAATTTACCTGGGCCACATGCTGCCTCCAAAAATTACAGAAAAATTATTTCTAGCTATGTTTTGACGATATGGTCCTAACAAAATTAATTTCGTCGAATTTGGAGACCGTCTGAAAAATGGTTATTTTCTGGTCGATCCAATTCAACTGAAATTGACCAAACACTTTTTAATTTGCCACACTCACATATTAATTTCAAAAATTATGAAAATTAGAATCTAGCTATAATTTGATATTCCGGATCCAAAAAAAGTGGTCTCGTCGAAAATGGAGGTTGTTTGCAAAATATTTATTTTTAAGGGCTATATTTTATATTAAAATATAAATAAATTCTACAGCGACTTTCCTGAATTTTAAAGTGGGCATAACTTTTGATTCCCACTTTGAAATTTTAAAACTTCAGATTCGTTGGAAAGCCATTTTTAAACAGATTTAAATATTTTTTTTTTTACTGTAATCCGATTTATTTTGAATCCTGTACATTCAGTCAAAGTTAAAAAAAAAATCAAACTACCGCGCTATTTCTAACTCTTTTATAATTAAAATAAATAAATTCGTTCTGACTTCGACTTAAATATATTTTTCGTTGTTATTATTTAAAATAAATTATTTTAAATATTTAAAATCCATTAAAATTTTCAAAATAAATTTTTTAAATTGGTTTAGAATTTCCGGGTTGTTACAGGAGTCATTTAGACGTTCGCTAGCATTGCACAAAGCACATCAAAACGATGGCGATGCACTTTGACAATAATTGTCCTTGGCACAAACTATGCCGGTGTCTTATCTATGCTCTTTGTTTCACTTTAAAAAAAGAAACACGAAGGCAGCAAAAGAGAACCTGCCAAGACAACGCATGCACTAACATCACAAACATGTAGTACTCGTCGAGTATGAGCACAATTTCACAACTGTTTGAAAAGGAACTCTACAATGATCCTTCCGCAGCTTCACCTACGGAAACCTTGTTACGACTTCTCCTTCCTTTAAATGATAAGGTTTAACAACTTCTCGTGATGCCACAAGCAGTGAACCACCTCTATCGCCACTATCCAAATACTTCACAGGACCATACAATCAGTAGGAGCGACAGGCTGTGTGTATAAAGGGCAGGGACGTAATCAATGCGAGCTGATGACTCGCATTTACAAGGAATTCCTCGTTGAAGACCAACAATTGCAGTGATCTATCCCCATCACAATGAAATTTTCAAAGAATACCCATGTATGTTGAAAAAGGATATAGATTCACTGAATACATCAGTGTAGCGTGCGTGTGGCCCAGAACATCTAAGGGCATCACAGACCTGTTATTGCCTCAAACTTTCATGTCCTAAACGACCATAGTCCCTCTAAGAAGCTGACCACGAAGGGATGACTCTGTGTAGCTAGTTAGCAGGTCGAGGTCTCGTTCGTTAATGGAATTAACCAAATAAATCACTTCACGAACTAAGAACGGTCATGCAACACCACCCACAGAATCAAGAAAGAGCTCTCAGTCTGTCAATCCTTACTATGTCCGGACCTGGTAAGATCCCCGTGTTGAGTCAAATTAGGCCGCAGGATCTACACGTGGTGGTGCCTTCCGTCAATTCCTTTAAGTTTTAGCCTTGCAACCATACTCCCCCCGGAACCCAAAAACTTTGATTTCTCAAAAGGTGCCAACGGAGTCCTAAAAGCAACATCCGTTGATCCCTGGTCGGCATCGTTTATGCTTGAGACTAGGACGGTACCTGATCGTCTTCGAGCCCCCAACTTCCGTTCTTGATTAATGAAAACATCCTTGGCAAGTGCTTTCGCAGTTGTTCATCTTTCACAAATCCAAAAATTTCACCTCTGACTATGAAATACGAATTCCCCCAATTGTCCCTCTTAATCATTACTCCAATCCCGAAGGCTGACAAAATAGGAAAGGAATCTTGTGAGTTATCCCATGTTAACATATACAAAGCGTAGGATTGCTTTGGACACTCTAATTTCTTTAAAGTAATGACGCCGAAGGCACAACCCAAACAATTAAGGCCAGAATCATAACATCGACCAAAGGGACAGGACGTCAGGTGCTCGTCAAATTCTAAATTTAGTTGCAAGCTAAATTCTCCCTCGTGTTTTTCAGCTTCTCCATATTCCCATCTTTCTCCACCTCCTAACATAATTCTGCCACCTCTATTGTCCTCAACTACTCTAACATCTTCCTCGCATTCCAAAGAAATTCTATCTTCGGCTGCTGCCACAACAGTCTATTCAAATGACCTAGCCAAAGTGCCTTCAAAAAACACTGAAATAACTCTCAAAGTTGATAAGTCTGAACCTCCTACTGAACCAGTTAGTAAATCCGTGGGAAGTAATAAACAGAAGTCTAAAATGAATGAAACAGTTGCATATAATCTCGATAATGGTGTTGAGTATAAGCCAGAAGATGTATTGCCTTTGAGCAATCAAAAATATTCATCCAAAAGGAATACTAGAAACACCCTGCTCCATTATCTAATTTTACTATACATAAATGATTATGCATAATATTGCATTCTGGAATATTAGGGGCATGTATTTGTCCTTTAAGAAAAGTGAGATTAGAGTATTGTTAAGGGATATGAGCATACACTTGCTTTGTCTGTCTGAGACAAAATTGGATCTATCTTATACTTTGAAAGCATTATCTTTCATCTCTAATAGTTGGCAATTTGATCACTGCCTTGCAGATGCAAGTTATGGAAGATTACTTACTATTTGAAATCCATCTTTTTTCAATCTTGTTAAATTACATTCCTCTGATCAATTTATTCACTATAAATGTACTCATTTACCTTCAAAAGCATCATCCTTTTTGACAAGTGTGTATTCTCACAATGTTGTTGCTTTGAGAAGGAGCTTTCTAAGTAACATGCATCTCATAAATTCATTATTTGATCCTTGGTTATTTGGAGGGGATTTTAATTGCATGTTATCTTGTAATCAAAAGTTGGGTGGTCGTGCTCTAACTGTTAATGATCACTCAATCAAGTTATCATTAATTCTAATCTTGTTTCACTCAAAAGTTTATTTCACCTAGTCTAACAGAAGTCAAATTGATAACCCTAAATTCTGTAAGCTTGATCACATTTTTGTAAACTTTGCTTTCTTAGATCAATGGCCTAGATCCTTTTATCAAATCAAGCCACCTTCCTTTTCAGATCATTGTCCTCTTCTATTGAATTGGGGAAAGGATGATGCTATTAAAAAGAGGAAGTCCATTTGTTAATTTTTTAATTTTTATGTTTCTCATTCGGATTTTTCTAATCTTTTACTGCATGTTTGGAGTAATAATTCTAGAAGTAACCCCATGCTTACTCTCTTATATAAACTGAAGATTCTGAAATTCCATCTTAAAGCATGGTCTTCAATTAATTTTGGAAAGGAATCTCTTCAGTCTACCACTGTAAGGGCAGATTTATTCAAGGTTCATGAAGCCATTCAAACTAACCCTCATGATACTTGTATTCAAAAGACTGATTTCGAACGGATAAATAAGCTCAAGGTTGTCGTGGATATGGAATTTCAAGCTGCAAAACAAAGTTCATTGCTGAAAAAGGAAGTTGAAGCTAACAGAAATAAAAAGTTTTTTCATAACTCTCTGCGCATTAAGAAGTTAAAGGAATCAATATTCATGATAAATGATATGGATGGAAATACACACAACACTGAGGAAGGTATTAATCTTGCATTTGTGAAGTATTTTTCTTCAATCCTAGCTCCCTATGTTAGTTTTAATCCTCTCATTCAACTTCTCTTTTATACATACCTACCTACTCTTTCCAATACTCAATCAAGTGAACTTATCAATAGGATAACTAGAGATGAAATAAAACTATCCATTTTTTTAATGGATACTACTAGTTGTGGAGGTCTAGACAGATTTAATGCTTTCTTTCTACATGTTAGACCAAAAAGTGGTTCTAACACCCAAATTGATTGAGATTCTGATAAAATGAAATCAAAAACAAGAAAAAGACACGAGATTTATAGTGGTTCGGCGTTAAAGAGCCTACGTCCACTTTATATCACTTTGTTTGATGATGTAAATGAAAATACAACAAGATCTTCACTCAGTCTCACTCATTTTACATATAAATTCAAACAATAATATTTGAAATACACTCTAGATGATGATTTGAATTGATTAGTAGTGCTGGAATTCGGTTCTCAAGAATTCTCAAACTCTCAAAGTGCCAAAAGATCCTTCCAAATGCCTCTTGACGGGGTATTTATAGGTGAAAATTCCTCCTGGATCTGGATCGGATCGGGTACACATAGCCCTCGTCCCGTGACTTTCGGGATCGGGTGAATTCTGGTGAGGACAACACATCGAGTTAGTGGCCATCGTGGGTAGGAAGTGGGTGCAATTGCCCCGAATATCAAGGAAATCGTGGAGTGAAGCAGTTGGAAATTCTGGGATCGTATCGGGTTCTCTGATAACATAGGGTTCGGATCGGCTTGGTCATCTCCAGTCCGGTCCGGTTTGTGTCCTCTCTCTTTTATTACTTTGTGTTGGCTTGTTTCTTTCCAGCAAGGGCCGATCCGACCCGATCATCTGGCAAAGTAATCTTCATTATTTGATCTTCTAACTTTGTGTAGCCTAGTCCAAAAAGTAGGCTAACATTTTGCCCCCTCAAAGGACGCTTCTGTTGAAGACGAAGCATGCTTTGACAATATCTATTCAATGGCTTCTGAACTTGAACCGCTGGATGATTGCTCCCATTCGCTTGCAAAGACGCGTTGCTTCATAAAGTCGTGTCTTTTATCGCCTATATATACGTCATAGAATACATGACTTATTTTCTTCATTTTTAAACAATCCTAGGAACTCTTCTTGATGTCCAGTGACTCCTCCAGGTACGCTTTTTCTTTATTTTTCTTTAAGCTCAGTTTAAATGCCAATTCATTGTGTGCAACTCCATCTGGGTTCAGATCCTATAAGCTCGCACTCTGGTCCGGATGGCTCTTGCTCTACGACCCGTAATCACTAAACCGATGGGCCACGAGTATCTATATGGGCTTGTGATCTAGTCTGGATGGCTTTCCTTTAAAATCCGCCATCGCCAAAGTAATGGGCCAAACATATATTTAGGGGCTCGGATTCCGGTCCGAACGGAGTGAAAGAGTGGGAATACTAAGGGTCCTCTCACACCTTATATAAATCTGCCGCTCTTCTTCATCTATCTCTTTTACTTTCACAATTCTCGTGCTCTCAGTTTTATACCGAAGCCCTATTTCTTAAAAACTCAAAAATCCTTCTCGTTTCAATCTCCGAATCAAACACCTAGGTAGGTTTATAATCTCGATTTACCTCACAATAGTTGTCTTCAGCTAGGATTTGTGGCTAATTCGAGTGATTTGGGCATGGTTATTGCTTGGCTTCGACGCCGTGGCTTTCTCCTCCCTCGCCATCGTCGTCGGTGGCTCCGCCATCACCTCGAGGTGTTGGGAGGTGGGAGATGGTATTTGTTCGGTCCTAACTATGGTTTTGGAGATGGGATTGAGTTCGGTGTTGGTTGAGGAGGAAGAATAATATGAAGAGCGTGGGGGATCGGTTCGGATGAGGAATCATGTAAGATGGAGGAGAAGAAAAGGAAGAGAGGTTCACAAGACCGGATCGGGTCGGAGAAAAAGTCAAAAAGGGAAACAGAGCTCACTTGACCGGATCGAGTCGGACTTGCAAACAAAGAGGAGGACAGGACTCTCCCAAGTGGATCGGACCGGAAAGTGAAACAAAGGTGGAAAGGGGCATGGTTGCTTAATTCGATCCGGACCGTTCCAGAAGTCCACCTCCGAACCGATCCGACTTTGATCCTTGGGCTCTACTGTTTGTCCGAGGCCAAGACAAGGTTGTGCCCCCCCCCCCCCCGATCCGATCCCAATGAACGCATCCGAACCGAACCGAAGAACAATTCAACTTAATGCATAAGAACTTGCTTAACTGGCCAAATCAATTCTTGATATAGTCTACAACTTAATGGATAGTTAGGATAGTGCCCGACGAACATAAACAAATATCAAGGACTATTCTGAACACTGCTTTGCCAAAACTTTGCATTATATTTTCAAGTGTTCACTTTACATCTTCTGCACACACACCATACACACTTTAGTTCACACATGTGCACAGGGGGATATGGGCTAATTTACTCTAACTTCTGTTATTACTTCTTCCATAGTTTATTGATCATGGCCGAAAGACGTTCTTCTAGATTAGCAAAGAAGATAGAAATTGCAGGAACTTCTGAGAAGTATACTCTCGGTGACATATCTTCTTCTTCAGACCCTGAATGGGACGACGAGGGATCAGATTATGAAGTAGGGGCGCATAATAGCGAAACGCCATCTGACAGCGAAGTTTCTCTGGGCTATGAAGAGGAAGGAGGGGTTGGAGATAATCGATCTCCTGACGAATTCAAGTCTGCCATCATATTGGAATCATCTCAACATTCTATTGAATCGACGATTGACAACGACAGGCTCATTCGAATATGCTTAAAGTACGGGATACTGAAAAAAGATACCCTGGTGCCATCGAAAACTGACCATCCTCACAACCCTCCAGAAGGATTTATGGCAATCACCCGATTGATGTGCATGGTCGGGCTATTCCACCGTTTTCTCCTTTCGTTATCGACTTTCTGAGACAGATGCGGATTGCTCCCATGCAGCTGCATCCCAACTCCTATGCTTACCTATATACCTTATACGTAGCATACCGTGAGATCTTGGGTATAGAGCACACTTTCAATGACGTTCATTTCTTTTATAACTTCAAGCATCGGACTCGAGAAACTCCTTCTTTCTTTTCCTTCGAATCGGTCCCAAAAAGGAAAATAATTTCAGCGCCGTTCAGCAGCAAGGCCGGCAACTCTAATCTGGAATGGTTTTATGTAAAACAACAGCCGGGATGTGCCAGAAGATGGACGAAATCAAGTAAAGCATTGGTTTTCTAAATCTCAACTCTGAATGTCCACGCCACCACATTAATCCGTTTTCTTTTTGTTTACAGTTGATAATCCAAAACAGATATCGGGTCAAGTGTTCTTTAACCGGATGCACCGGCTCCTCAATGGCGACCAAAAGTTTTTAACCATCAATGGAGTCCTGAAGGATGAATATCTTCATCTTCACGGGTTGCTATCCATTACCCGTAGCATAGGTCACGGGTCGGGTCCATATGTATACATCCCCCCAGTGGATGTAATTCCAGAAACGGGCGAAAGCTCGAAAACTCCTACAATGCCGCTTCAAGCTTCACCTTCTCCATCTTCGACTCAAGACGATGAGCTGGCCAACATGGCCGAAAAGCACCGAGAAGGGTACATCGTCCCCGAGGATGCTATCTCTCCGGAGAAGTCGACGTCTTCCAAAGAACCGCCAATAGATGCTTCCCAGGGAGATGCCCCTAGCACCGATGATCCTACATTTCAGGGTTTAGGAGATCTCCCCTTACCGAAAACTATCTATACTTTAGAGGATTTTGGAACAAATCCTTTAGTTTTCAATTCTTCAGAAAAGACCACTCCCGCTAAGGCCAAAGAGCCTACTCACACTAGTCTGGCTTCGGATTCGGGTTTGTCGGGGGGAAACACCACTTAGGATGCACTTAGCACAATAGCATCACATTTCACAGCACTTACCTTTTGTGAGAACACTGATTCTGAATTCCACTTGCATTGTTGCGCAGGTACAATGTCTCGCTCCCATTATGATACCAGGAAACTTCGTTGCAGCATGACTGGCCCCCCTTCTGACGCTGAGCACAATCGTCGCGAAGGCCGGGGAAGGGAAGATAGAAGGCCTCATGACTCTTATCAGTCGCGGACCTCACGTTCTCGCTCCCCCGCCCGGTCGGATTCAGAACGATACAGAGGCTACCAAGGCCATCGAGGAGAAGACATGTCGCAGTCAAAAGATCAAACCTCTTCTCAAGAAAAACACAGTAGGGAAAGGAGCCCGCCGAAAGGTACCGACTCGCGAGGCAAACATAAGGTTCTCGATAAGCGGCCTAGGAAGGGTGATACGGCCGTCGTGCCCGCTCATCCTACGGATACCTAGCTAACATGTCGCGCACCTCCACCATTGGATGTTGAAGCTAAAGTCAAGTGGGCATATTTGGAGAAAGAATTCCCCAAGCACTACTTTGAAAACCTGACTTTCTTACCCGCTCTCAAGCTTATTTCCTTAAGGTGGGCGGACGAGGCCAAAGCGAAAATTGATGCAGTTGAGAAACAATATTCGGAGATGTTCAAGTATTCACGTAGCCTCTCCAAAATTATCCGAACTCTGATTACAGATACAGAGTCGATGAAAAATACTGCAGCAGCTAATGCTAAAGCCTTGAAAAATTTAGGGAAAGATCTTGAGGACACACAGGCCCAACTTGTCGTTGCTCAGCGGGATGCTACTAACTTCAAGCAACAATTTGAAGAGCTACAAAAACGTTATCATGACTTGCTCGAGTCTCACAATCAAGAGCGCTCGGAGTTGAAAAAGCAAGCAGAAGACGCAAAGTCAGATAATGGTAAAATGCAACTTGCCTACACTGCTCTGGAGCAAGAGAAAGCTGAGTTAGCAAGAAAGAATGCTGAATTGGAGAAGAGAAACGCTTACTTGGCTTCCAAGTTGATGGAGGCTGAGAATAGGGCTTCCCTAGCGGAGGGTAATGTTGAAAGTGTTATCAAATCCGTTGAAGAGACCCGCAAGCAGCTGTCAGAGGCTGAGGAGGAAGTGCACGGTTTCAGCGAATTAATGATCGAATTCTTTGCGCATATAATCCGCCGCCAAAACATCTCTTGGATTGAAGATTATCCGACTACCATGGTTCACGTATGGAGTCAAATTGTTGAATGGGAGAAAGAGGAGCTCAAGGTAGATTCCATCGACGAAGACAAGCTTATGGAAAAATATCTAAGAGACGATGAGCCAGCATGCCTGGTCGAGGGGCGACGCCTCATCGCTGCTGCTATGGAGGAGGAGAAACGGATGGCCAAGCAAAAGAATGTCTCTGAGGCTGGTTCTTCTTCTACTGCCGCTGGAACTTCTGAAGTAGAGGGATATGACCCCGAAAACCCGGGGATTTCTCGGGCATCTCTTTTATCCCCCATACCCGAGACGACAGAGACGGCAGTTACTCCAGCTGAGAAATCATCGGAAGGTATTTCTACATTCTCGCCTCAATTCGTCAAGGCCGTCTTCACTTTTCATCACATAATCGGACAATCGATGGAGGATCCTTTATTTTCTCCTGAGTTGATAACTGTTACTTCTCATTCTGTAGGTGTTGAACCGACCGAGAAGATTAGTGAGCCTCAAGGAACCACCGCTGAAGCAAAACCCGTGGAGAAGGCTAAAGTGGGAAAGGACAAGGCTGCCACTATTGATTCAGGAGAAGGAACTGAACCGTCTAAGGCTGATGCTCCTCACGATGACGAGATGATAGACGCCTTGAAAGATGATGGCGGCAACGAGGGACATGAGGAAGACCCTAAGGTGGCCATAGTTGAGGAGTCAAAAAGCGCTGATGACATCACTTTGGCTGCGCTGAAAGCTGAGCAAGACAAACGTATGCAGCTTAAAGTTGAAGACCTAGACCCCGAAAGCCTTAAGCCTCTTGCAGTGGTGGACGCTGGATCAAGGTTATTTGTTAAGCTTTCGACTAGGTCTATTACAGAAGAGCTTGCTTAAAAGTCCTCTCTTGATTCTAGTGTTCCAACTCCTGGGAAAAAATCAACCGATTCCAGGACTTCGGTCACAGGGAGGAAAAAACCAAAGCGCGTTCTAACCGATGCCGAAAGGGAGGCGAAGGATTCTCAGAAGGCTGCTGAAAAATCCAAGTCCACTCCAAGGTCTAAGTGATGAAGTGCTTTATTTATGGCTTTTTGATTGGCCCGCAATTGTTGCAGCAAGCGCGACCCTTATGCTTGTTTTCCTTGTACAAACTCACATGTTTGTGAATAAAAATAGTTTATTTCCTGCAATGTCTAATAGTTGTTAGTTCAGTACTTAAATGAAAATACATAAGTATGTCAAATTAAAGTCATATAATGAAGTCATTGCTGGAGGAAACATTTATACGCATACATGCCCCCAGTCAATCTTGAATGACTGAGGAAGAACTACTCAAGATTAAATTAAAGAGTCCAAATGTCCCCGATTCTCCGACGGGGGCCATATTCCTTTCGTCATTGATGCCTGTTCTTTCTGGAATATTTATACTCTCCTGTCTCATATCTAGGTTAGAGTTTTCGCTGAGGCTGTCTCTCATCTGGGTGCACCTTCACGCCTCAGAGGATGTCGCCTTCCCGTCCTTTATACTCTCTCTCGATTCTTGAGAGTTAGAGTTAAGAATGTCGACTTCCCATTCTTCTATGTCTTGTCGTACAAACAGTCGTTGTGTTTGTTCTTGCATATAAGCTATCTCCAACTTTGCAAATTTTAATTTAACATTTCGTATTCCACAGTCATAATAGAATAATAGTTGAAGATATAAATAATGCAGGAAAGTAAATGGCACACGATGTTTTTATAGTGGTTCGGCTAAGTCGTAGCCTACATCCACTTTATAGTCCTTTGTTCACATCAACAGACTTTTTTAAGGCAAATCGTGCCTTTTTATAAGGTTCATAAGGGAAAAAACAAAAGAAAATACAGCATCTCTAATTCAAATATCGCATCAAGTGTTGAGCATTCCAAGCCCTAGGCACTTCTTCACCAACTACGGTCGTTAACTTGAAGGCTCCTGTCTCAAGTTTCCATTGGACGGCGAATGGTCCTTCCCACTTTAGACCGAGATGAGGAAGGGATGGAAAAACTCGCTTTAGCACCAAATCCCCTGGCTCAAAGGTTCTTAATCGAACTTTCTTGTCATAATAGCGTCCCATCTGACGTCGATGTCTTGACCCATGCAAGTCTGCCTTGTCCCTTTTCTCTTCGACTTCATCAAGGGACTCGAGGAGGAGTGCCCGATTCGTCATCGGGTCATAATATGTCACCCTGTGAGAGGGAACTTCAAGCTCTACCGGGATTACCGCTTCTGAACCAAATGAGAGAGAGAAAGGAGTATGGCCGGTAGCTGTCTTAAACGTTGTCTGATATGCCCACAAAGCCAAGGGCAATTCATCCACCCATTTTGCTTTTGCACGTTCCAACCGCTTCTTGAGGATGGATTTTATGACTTTATTTATTGCTTCTACTTTCCCATTCGATTGTGGATGGGCGACTGCAGTGTACCGCTTGTCAATCTTGTATTTTTGGCAGAAATTTCTGAATTCGGCGCCATCGAACTGGGTTCCATTATCAGTTATAATGGTCCTTGGAATCCCAAATCGGCATATGATATTTCTAACCACGAAATTTATCACCTTTCTCGCTGTGATTTTGGTTAAGGGCTCAGCTTCCACCCACTTCGTGCAATAGTCCACGGCGATTATTGCATACTTCGCTCCTCCTTTGCCAATCGGTAGAACTCCGATGATGTCAATTCCCCACATGGCAAACGGCCACGGACTCACCATCGACTTGAGCTGGGTCGGTGGTGCTCTGGGGATCTTGGCGAACCTCTGGCATTTGTCGCAGCGTCGTGAGTAATCAGCTGCATCTTTATTAATAGTGGGCCAGAAATACCCACACCGCAAAACCTGTTTTGCTAAAGTCTGATCCCCCGTATGATCTCCACACTCACCTTCGTGTACTTCCCTTAGTACACTCTTGATGTCGTCGTGCTCTATACACCGTAACAGAGGCATATAAAATCCTTGCTGATAAAGGGTATTATCTTGAAGGACGTATCTGGTAGCATTGCGAACTATGGCTTGCCTCTCACTCTTCTTTGGCGGGAGTATTCCATTTCTAAGGAAATTCTTGATTGGGGTCATCCACGTCTCCCTCTCCGGTTCTGCTTCGAAAGCTAATTCAATTTCCATTAACTCAAAGCTTGGCGATCCCAACGTCTCAAATGGAACCATTTCGGTTTCCTCAGGATTGTCGGAACCTGCCAGCTTCGCTAGCCGGTCTGCCTTCTGGTTTTCAGCTCTCGGGATATGCGTTATGTTATACCATTCCAAGTTGCTCAATAGCTCCTTTACTTTTCCAAGATAGGTAATAAGTCGAGGTCCCCGGGCCACAAACTCCTTTCGCACTTGGAAGACGACTATTTTGGAATCGCAGAATATATCTAATGCCTTTATTCTGAATTCCTTAGCAAGTTTCAGCCCGACAATTAGGGCTTCATATTCAGAGTCATTATTGGTCGCTTAAAATTCTAGTCGCAGAGCATAATATAACGATCGTCCTTCAGGGGTAACTAAGACGACTCCAGCTCCAGACCTTCGGTCGTTCTTGGCTCCGTCTGTGTATAACTTCCATGGATCTAATTCTAATTCTTCCTCTGATTTGACAACCTTATCATTGATCGTCTCTTCCTCTGGAATTGTGAACTCTGCTATAAAGTCAGCCAAAGCTTGCCCCCTGATCGATCTCCGCGGCTAAAATTTTAAATCAAACTGACTTAATTCATTATTCCACTTGATCAACCGTCCTGATGCTTTGGGTCTTTGCAACACCTGTCTCAGAAGCTGATCAGTGTATATGATTATTAGGTGAGCTTGAAAATAATGGTGAAGTTTTCGGGAGGCGATCAGAAGGCTGTAAGCAAGCTTCTCAGTCCTTGGGTAGTTACGTTCTGCAGCTGCCAATTTCTTACTTACGTAATATACCGGCCTTTGCACCTTGTCTTCTTCCCGAACCAAGGCGGGGCTAACGGCGTGAGCCGATACTGCTAGATAAACAAACAGCTCTTCATGATCCACCGGCTTCGACAAAATCGGTGGTCTCTCTAGTAAGTCCAATAGATTTTGAAAGACCTCAACACAGTCCGGAGTCCATTCAAAATTTTTCTTTCCCCTTTTTATCAAGTCAAAAAACGGGATGCATTTGTCTGTTGCTTTGGAGATAAATCTACTCAACGCAGCCACCTTCCCTGCAAGACTTTGGACGTCTTTGATTCTTCGTGGTTCCTCAATGTTCCTTATCACTGCTATTTGACTGGGATTAATTTCAATTCCCCGGGAGCTCACGATGAAACCCAGAAACTTTACAGATGCCACTCCAAACGAGCACTTCAAAGGATTTAGCTTCATTCGATACTTTCGTAGGATACCGAACATCTTTGCCAAGTCTTGCGTATGGCTAGAGGACTGCCTCGATTTGACAAGCATATCATCCACATAAACCTCCATGGTTTTCCCTATTTGGTTATAAAACATCCTGTCCACCAAGCATTGGTAGGTAGCTCCAGCATTTTTCAATCCGAAAGGCATGACCACGTAGCAGTACAACCCCAAATTTGTAATAAAGCTCGTGTGCTCTTGATCGGGCACATGCATGGGAATCTAGTTGTACCCAGAATATGCGTCCATAAAAGAAAGAAGTTCATGTCCCATCGTCGAATCCACAAGCTGGTCTATTCTAGAGAGTGGGAAGCTATCTTTCGGGTAGGCTTTGTTCAAGTCTGAAAAATCAATACACGTCCGCCACTTTCTGTTTGACTTCTTTACCAAAACAGGATTCGATATCCAGTCGGGATATGTCGAATCTCTAATAAATCCGTTCTCTTTCAGCTTCTCCACTTCTTCTTTAAGAGCTACCGACCTCTCTGGGCCCAAAATACGTCTCTTTTGCTTTACAGGCGGGTGTTTTGGGTTTATACTCAGCGAATGACTCATGATGGATGGTGATATCCCACACACGTCAGTGTGGGTCCAGGCAAAAACATCCATGTTTGCCTTCAGAAAGTTAGCCAGTTCTTTGGCTCGGTGCGGATCCAAATGGGATCCAATCTTCAAAACTTTTGCTGGATCAGCTTCATCAATGGGTATATCCATTGTCGTTTCGTTAGGAGTTGCCTTTCTATCCTTAGGTTCCTTATCTTCTCTAGGATCTAGGTCTTCAGGCATTCCGTTGGGCAACTCCTTCGGGGCTGATCCCTCTAATTGCTACGCCAAACCCTCCCTTGGAGGAGGTGAAGTACTTTTAGTATCGATGTTGAGTCCCTTCATCAACATCTTTAATTCAGCAATATAACAAGCTCGCCCGGAGACTTGATCTCCCCTCATTACTCCTATTCTGGCTTCAGTTGGGAACTTTAGCAATAAGCACCATGTTGCGATACAAGCCCTGAACTCTGCAAGAGCAGGCCTTCCTAAAAAAGCGTTGTAGGCGAATCGATATCTAGCACCACGAACTGAAGCATTCGTACTCTTCGACGATCCCCTTGTCCCAATGTTACGGGTAATTCTATATACCCGATTGGAGCTGTTGATGCGCCCATTGAAGCCACAGATCCAACCTTCACAGGGCTTCAAATCTCCAGGCTCGAGTCTCATCTGATCAAATGACTTCTTAAACAGAATGTTGACAGAGCTTCCTTTGTCTACTAGTACCTTATGAACCAGTGTCGGCCCAATAGTAGTGGTAATAACCAACGGATCTTCGGTAGGTGATTGGATTCCGGTATCGTCTCTGCTACGGAACACCACATCATCGAACATTGTCCTCTGCTGTTTCACAGGGGTGATACCTTCCAAATCATTACACTCGTCCACATCTATGTGCTTAACTGCGTTAACATATTGGTCCATTGCTATGAAACTATGGATAGCTGGATGGGGTCCACCTATTATGGTGTTAATGACAACACCTTTGCCCTTTTGTTGCGCTGTAGGCTTGGGAGCAGACTGATTCTGGTTTGGGGCCTGTCCTCCTTGCCCCCTGTCCCTTGGGGCAGCCTTATACTCATACAACTTCCCTTCATGCAACAACTTCTCAACCACATCTCTCAAATGTCGACATTCGTTCGTTGAATGTCCGTGGGTTCCGTGAAATAAACAAAATTTTCCAGTAGCAATTTCTTTCTCTATCGTATCTCATGGCAGTGGTTTTTTGTATTGCAAAACATTATACGTGTCCAAATAAATATTCTCCAACGTATCATTCAACGGTGAATAATTTTCAAAAGTCTGGAAACGGGGTCTTTTCCTCGGTTCCTGTTTCTCCTATTACCATTCCCATTACGGTTGTTGTTGCCCCCGTTTCCATTCTCGTTTCCAACATTCACTTCGACTTTCCTAGAGCTTTCTCCAGACTGCTTTACAGCAACATTACTCTGAATAGCTTCTTTTGAGGATGCTCCAGACTTCCTCTTTTTGTTTTCCCTTGCTTCCTCCCGTCTTAACTGAATATTGACTTCTCATAAAAAAACTCTCTTGTGGGAGGCGGCTTCCCAGAAAGATAATCTCCAAACTATAAATCAGGATCAACTCCCTCCATTAAGGCCATCAAGATGGTAGGCTCATGAGGGTTGCTGACTTCTGTTATAGCTAAATTAAAACGGTCTAGATATGACTTCAAGGACTCACCCGACGCTTGCTTAATTCTCGATAATTCGAAAACAGTCTTAGACTTTCGGGCGTGAAGTCGGAATTGATTCATAAAATGTTCACTTAATTCTTTGAAATTCGATATCGATCGAGGAGGGAGTCGGGTAAACCATAGTAATGCTACATCTTCTAAGTAAATCGGGAAAGCCTTACACTTCACAGCGTCAGGAGCAGCTGCAGCATTCATAAACCATGCGTATCGCATCAGATGTTGTCCTGGGTCAGTTCTCCCGTTATATATGTCCATCTATGGCAAATTAAATCGTCAGGGGAACTGAAAGTCAAGAATGTCATCAGTAAAGGGAGTATGGCTTCGTTCAATACCATAATCTTCATTGGTGTAATTTCGACTCTCAGACATGATCTGGCGCACCATACCCCATACATCAGCATTGGTCAAGGGCCGTTCAGGCTCCCTGGCCTGATGTTCGGGTTTCCTCTGGGCTCCTGATCAGGGGACACCCTCCTTCTTCTAGCGGCTTCTGCTCTGCTTTGCTCCCTACGTTCCCGGTCGATCTCGGGAGGAAGGGGCTGAAGCATTTGTCCCTGAGTGGGGTTGGTAAGGTTAGGATCTCTAGGCAGAACATGAGATCCGCACATTGGTAACAGCATAGGCTCTCTCAAGCTTGGGTCATCGGGTCCTAACACACGAGCAGCGTCTTTGCGGGATTCCAGAGATCCGAAAGTCATTTGTTCCAAATTCTGAGGTCGTTCAAGCGGCCTTCTTTCACGAGGTCGTTCTTCCTCAGAGGAAGAAGACTGATTCATTGCAGTGTGATGAACCGGGGAAGGGGTCCTCTGCCTGCGAAGCTCGGCAATTTCCCTACTCATGATTCTCATATTCTCTTTCATCATAAGGTTGGTGCGCTCGTGGATTCTCATAGCCTCCCTAGTGCTCTCAAGCATGTCGAGAAGGCGCGAAAAATCTCCTTGGGTGACAGGCGTAGATGGATTGATCTGGTCATTGGTCCTGGTGGATGGAGTCGGAGCATTTGGAGGGGCTCGAGTAGAGGTTCCAGCATCACCTAGAATCGGGTCGGATCGGAGCAAAGTGACTTGGCCGGATCGGTTCGGGTTGAGGGAGTGCACCTCTTCAACATCTTCTACTCGGGTCGGATCGGAGCTTTCCCTCTACGACCGGTTCGGATTTCCTGAGCCAGTCTGATCTGCTCCCGAGCTTTGCCCACGAGACCTCATCACGACCGTGTTTTGCTGATCTTCACCAACTTCGTTCCCTCGACTGGTTTGAACTTCCTTGCCTTTTCCTTTGGCCATAATTCTTCAACAATCAACCAATAAGTACTTAAAAGCATCAGAAATTGGGGATTAACTTCTTTGAACTCAACGGTCCAAAAAGTAGAACGATAATCCAGAAAAACAGAGAATTCAAATGATTCTCAGTGAAAGCACCAAAATGTTAGACCAAAAAGTGGTTCTAACACCCAAATTGACTGAGATTCTGATAAAATGAAATCAAAAACAAGAAAAAGACACGAGATTTATAGTGGTTCGGCGTTAAAGAGCCTATGTCCACTTTATGTCACTTTGTTTGATGATGTAAATGAAAATACAACAAGATCTTCACTCAGTCTCACTCATTTTACATATAAATTCACACAATAATATTTGAAATACACTCTAGATGATGATTTGAATTGATTAGTAGTGCTGGAATTCGGTTCTCAAGAATTCTCAAACTCTCAAAGTGCCAAAAGATCCTTCCAAATGCCTCTTGATGGGTATTTATAGGTGAAAATTCCTCCTGGATCCGGATCGGATCGGGTACACGTGGCCCTCGTCCTATGACTTTCGGGATCGGGTGAATTCTGGTAAGGACAACACATCGAGTTAGTGGCCATCGTGGGTAGGAAGTGGGTGCAACTGCCCCGAATATCAAGGAAATCGTGGAGTGAAGCAGTTGGAAATTCTGGGATCGGATCAGGTTCTCTGATAACATAGGGTTCAGATCGGCTTGGTCATCTCCGATCCGGTCCGGTTTGTGTCCTCTCTCTTTTATTACTTTGTGTTGGCTTGTTTCTTTCCAGCAAGGCCCAATCCGACCCGATCATCTGGCAAAGTAATCTTCATTATTTGATCTTCTAACTTTGTGTAGCCTAGTCCACAAAGTAGGCTAACACTGCAAAAATCTTGGTCAGTAATTGGTGAAAATGTAGTGGATGAAATTCAGTTTTCCTTCATGGATAATTGCTCGCCTCCTAGTTTAGTGGCTACTTCTATTACTCTTATTCTCAAGGTTGAAAATCCATGTACGGTCTTTGAATTCAGATCCATATCCTGCTGCAATGTAATATATAAGGAATATCGAAAGTACTTGCTAATAAATTGCAGCTGGTATTACCTAATATTATTTCATGCAATCAGTCTGCTTTCGTCAAAGAGAAATCAATAAGTGGTAATATTTTAATAACTCAGGAGTTATTATATGGTTATAATAGAAAGAATATATCACCTCGTTGCATGATAAAATTGGATATTAGGAAGGCATTTAATATAGATTCTTAGCAGTCGGTGTTAGCTATTATGTCAGCCATGAATTTTCCAAAGTCGTTCCTTGCCTGAATTTACACCTGTATATCATCACCAAGTTTTTCTATTTTTAGGAATGGGGGATTACATGGTTTTTTTAAAGGAATTACTGGTGTGAGACAGGGGGATCCTAGGTCATCATATCTCTTTATTATATTGATGGACAAATCTTTACTGAAGCAGAAAGTCCAGTTGAAAGAATTAGAATTACATCCTTGTTGCAAGAAACCCGAGATCACTCACCTCCTTTTGCAGATGATTTGATCATTTTTACTAAGCTAATCTCGCAGAGTATTCAGTGTATAATGTCCACACTTCATACTTTTTATCAGATAACAGGTTTGCAACTTAATGTTAGTAAACCTAATATTTTAATTGCGGGTTTGTCTACTGATAAAAACAGAAATTATTGCAAGTTCAGGATTGTGTGAACTACCTCCTAATTCATTTTATCTTGGGTTGCCTTTAATAAGTGGGAGGATATCTAAGGATAACCGTATGCCTCTTTTCGAGAAGATTATAGCTAAGCTTCTTCAGTGGCCAAGTAGTAAGCTATCTCATGTAGGAAGGCTTATAATTGTTCAATCTATTGCTATTGCAATGTCGACGTATTGGATGAGGCACTACATATTACTTGTAAAGTTGATTAGGGACCTGTTTGCTAAGAAAATGATTCTTATTTCATATAACAAAATATCTGATGAGAAGAAATTTGGTGGATTTGGTGTAACTAATCGTGGGTTATGGAACAAAGCTGCTATTTCTTTGTATTTTAATAAACTCCTCTCGTCTGATAACTCACACTGGTCACAATGGGTTAAAAATAATCTAATTGGAAAGAAGGATTTCTGGACAATTCAAATTCCTCCTAATTCAAGTTGGCGCTGGTGTAATATTTTTAAGCTAAGAGGTATGTTTCTGCCTTTTATCAAGTATAATTGTAAAATGATGAGGAATGTGTCATTTTGGCACTCATCTTGGGCTCAAAATGGGTTGATTCTTAATGAAGTGTTTGAGTATAGTCTAAGGAGAAATGCTGGAATTGCTGAAAATGCAGTGATGATTTTATTCATGAAAATAAGCTGGTTTTGCCGTATGTTAGTTCTACTATTATACGTCAATTATGGAAAGAAATTACAGAAAATTTCAATTAAGATGGTGATGAACACTTATAGTGGAAAGGAAAGGAACATTCTATCAAACATGTTTACAACTTATTACATGAAGATGACATGTATTTCCTTGGAACTTCAGAATTTGGAATTAGGGGAGCTCGGCAAAAGAAAACTTCCTTTTATGGAAGGTAATGGCGAATGCACTAAATACTAAAGATAAGTTGGTCTCAATTGGACTAATTCCTAATAACCAGCGCATGCTATGTAGGGCTGAGGTTTAGTCAAACACTCACATCTTCTTTGAATGTACATATGTTTACCAATTATGGTATTGGATTATTTCCTGTGGAGATTATTACAGACCGTCCAATGTTAGTAAAATAGAATGGTTTAATGTTTTCAAGGCAACAAGGTGGAATTCCCCTAAATCTAAGATGTTGTTGAAAATTTTAAAGCATTTTATTTACGCTATTTAGATGGAGACGAACAATCGGTGGTAATGGATGTAAAAATACGGCAGAGTTATTTTTTGATTTGCATAGAAGAAACTTAGCTGACTTGAAGAAAGGTTTTTGAAGGGTATTAAGTTACAAATGCTTGTTTGCAGTTTTGAGTTTTTTTTGTTTAACTTGGCATGTTATATCAATTTTTTTCTCATAACTGTAAAATGAGAGTACTATGAGAGAGTGATAATGTCGTTCAAGTTGTATAGTTTTCCATTGTGTAGAGCTTGTGTAATATCATTGTAATAGGTTTCTAGTGTTAACAAAATCTTATTTGCCTTTCAAAATAAATAAATTATTCAACCATTAAAAATCGGGGACATTACAAAAACAATGCCAAGTGCAATTAATGGTGTAAACTAATCAACTTTCACTACCTACGTGGGTCGACCCAGTCGCATACATATGTTGACACAATGGTTGACCCATGTTAGCCTGGGTCGACATACGCGTCGACCTATGTGGGTAGTGTAACAACCCGAATCCCGATAGACCGAGTTTTTTTTAAATTATAGTTTATCAAAACTCGTGTTGGTTTGTCTAGTATCCTGCAGAAAAGACAGAGATATAAAATATATCAGAGCTCAAAAAATATCTCATAGTGGAATGGATAAAATATAACATAATCAAAATATAGCCTTACCCAGATAATAATACTGCCTAACCAGTATCCAAGGCTATCATATCTCAGCTACAAATCTAACCTATAAGTATGTTATGAGGAGGGGTCAAAACACAAGTTCTAGTGTCAGGATTTAAACTACACATTTTGGATAACCCTACATATGTCGTTCAGTTGCATTTTCTTATTTATTAGGTTACTTGGGTTAACGACACTCAAGGCTTACACACACGTTGTACCCATCTACTCCCCAGTAGATTAACCTAATACAGTGTATATGTAGCAACCCCAGTATTAGGGTACACCCCATGGTACCCCACTCGCATGGTCTCTGCCGTAATGCCACAGAAATATACACAGTCTCTCATCCTACGCCGGAGCGACGTATGGATCTCTATATAACAAGCTACGTTGCGCATAGAACCTCCATTGCCATGCTACGTAAGCGTATGGACTGACACCTTCGAACAATTAGATCAAATCAGATTCCATCAAAGAGTAATGCCCTCGAGTCTACGATACACTACCCAAAGCAGAGATGCATGTATATAGACTTTCCTACGTACGGATCATCAATCTTACTTGATGCCTTAACTGCACATATTTTCTACTATGCACCGAGATTCGTAACAGGGTTATACGAGAAACACAGAACTCGATCGGAAGTTTTCCATATATTTGTATACACAGATGCTATTATCTGCATTTTCAGTGGATATGGTCCCACCCGACCCCTCCCTCAACTAGTGAAAGACAAATAGTATTAAGAGCTAGTGACGTGGCCCAGCAAACAACAATAAACATCCTAATTGGCCTGCCCTGCAACCAAAGCCTTGATAGCGAACGGTAGATGATCTGTAGGTTTATTTCTCTGTCTTTCCGCATCACGCATCACGTTGACTGTCGAAGATTGGTACCCGACGAATACTATCCACGACCCGCATTAGGCAACCTGATAAAATGGTCGTAACCCGCCTAGTCACAAGGCAACATGATCGTCGAATCACCTATGCCACCCTACAGCCTTCTGACTGCCCATTATCATGGCAGTCAAGGTATACTAACCGGTTAGTAACACGCAGACCTAACCTCTGCGAGCACAGCCCGAACACTGCCACCGCACAGAGGACTACCGGGAGTACCCTCCACGTCCTAGGAAGCCGCGTGCTTCCCCATCTAGTCCTTCGGAGCCAGCAGAATATTAGCATAACGGGTAGATTAATCAGATGGAAATGCACTCCACTCGTGCCTCATGACAATACGATGATCTACCCCGTTGGGTTACTCACCTTCAAACATATGGACCGGTCCAAGCGCCTCAGGCTAACGTGTTATTAGACCCTATGTCTAACCATTTTATTTACGCGCTTGCTCTATCTCATCAGGTTTCCAGTTTAACTTGATTATTTCAAGTCATATTGACTTCTTATTCAAGTTACCAAATTCCTCTTGCTTATAAATTTCTGTTATATAACTTAATCCATTTAAGTTTATTAATAAGCCCATACCATGTTATTTTCTAGATTGTAATCCAAAGTCTATAATCCACGATCTCATTTATTCATTGTCTGATTCCATGGTTATAATAACATGTTCTACTTAATATGTAATTAAGTATATTTTATCTCAATTCACATGTTTTCTATTTAACATTTCACTTAATATATATGATTAAATATAACTTATTTCATCCCATATATTTACCTCGTTCTTTCTTATTTAATCATAATTCCATCTTACACTATCACTACAACTTGTTGTTGTTTACATATTAACTTAGTTTTCCTAGCTAAGTTTTATTAATAAGTCTCCTTTTCATTTATTATAACTTATGTTATAATTTCCACTTGTCCATAGGACAAGCCTACCTATTATCTTTTCCTTTTTCTAATCACAATTAGTGCCTTTTATTTCTATCCTTTTATATACATATATTTATATATATGTTTATGCATTAGACCTCTCACATTTAGTCGTCCACTTGTGAATGATGGATTTGTCGGGCGGTTCCGGGCAGACTTCTACCACAAGTTGGACTTAACCTCGTGTCTTCGCATCATTACATGTACATTCATGCACTGGACCCCTCACATTGAATTAACAACTTATGGATGTTGGATTTGTCGGGCGGTTCCGGGCAGACGTCTACCACAAGTTAAATTTAACCTCGTGTCTAAGTGCGGCTACCATTTCTTAATTACCATAAATTTTCCATATAATTTAGGTGCATCCATTCTTCCAAATTTTTATTGTAATTCTATTTTTACATGTCACACTTAATATCATATTAAGTCTATTTTAACTGATTATGTCGCATGTTCTTCCTAACATGTAATTAACTCCATTTTAAAAGAATAACATGTAATCATCAATCATGTAATTATTCCAATCTAACAAATTAACATGTAATTATCCCAATTCTTACAGTTAAGGGTTCAAGTACATAATATGCCACAAATTAACATGTAATTATCCCAATTTTTATTGTAACTTAACTTACAGTACCCAATTAACAAGTTATTAAAACATGTATGTATACAACAGTAATCGTTTCCACATATTTTAATAGATTTACATTTTAGCAGATTTACTATGCATATTAACGGGGAATGTCAAATGATAAATATACCATTATAAAATAGGTATAACTTAAATCCACTCACCTATATGCTTTCAAATTCATGAATTTGGTCCAGATCTAGCATTCCATGGTTATCCTAACTGAATTTAAAACCTAAATAACCACGGATCCACAATTCTCAACTAAAAGAAAAAGTGTAGAAAGAGGAGAAATTTAAATTGACCAGATCCAAGAATTTACCTTACTTCAAATAGAATTCTGAACACCTTCTTTATTAGTATACATTCTTTTCCTCCAGACTTGGATCAGAATTTTCCTAAACTAATTATTTTATTTTCTGAAGAGATTTGAGGAGGAAGAAGAATGGTAGAATCTAGACAGCCGCTCGGAAAATGTGCAATTTAAGTTAGGCTCTACTAGGCTATTTATAGGTGTTCAGGATCTTATCGTGCACGCAGCGCTGAGTCAGCAATGAACATGGGAAAGAAAATAATCCAGATTCATTAGTGAACCTGCCCGGATCAGGGGTGGGTCAACCCCTAGGTCGACCCCCCATGAGTGTGTCGACCTCTGGGTCCCGCGAGCGATTTTGGGCACAATGTTTACTGTTTTTAACGTTTTTAATTTTAAACATTTGATTAGTATCTCGTTATACTTTCTTTGATTTATTTAAATACTATATTTACATATAATCTCCTTATATGTATACAAAACTTCAAATGCCCATTTTACATGTATATATATACGCACAAATTTTATTTCGTTTTCAAAATTCAAATGATGTTATGTCGTTATTTAATTTTTACATATTTCTTTGATTGCAGCCTTATTTTGAATTCCTTCTTTAAATATATATATATATATATATATATATATTTGCATATATTTTCATATACATGTATACATATATTTTTGTTCTTCCTTGTATGTATAATTTTCCTTATTTGTGCGTTTATACATATTTTCTCTTTAGAACATGTATTATTTTGTCTGTTTCTCTAAAATAAAAATATGGCACCGACGGGGATCGAACTCGTGCCACTCTCTTGGAAGTCACATGCGCTTACCAACTGGACTACGTAGGAGTTTGTTAACAAGGCTTAAAATAAGGTGGTCATTCTTCTTTTCTTATTTTTCCTTTCCATGTTTGTTGTAATCTTTCATTTAAACAATTGCATATAACCTTATCATTTTGCATGCATCTTTTTCTTTCCTTTTCCTTTTCTCATTAATGCATAATGTTTGTAAATCATTGCATGCAACATAACTACACTTCATGCAACCAATTTCTTCTTTTCAATGCATGTATTTATTACATGCAATCATACATTACCATTATTTTATTCTTCTTTTATATATTTACGTCTATGCATATATATAAACATATGCACTATTTAAATATTTAATTATCATAAAATGCAGAGCGTTACAGGCTAGGTTGCCCAGTGAGCGTTGGTTGCTACTTATTAAATTATTTAAAATTTTGAATTCTTCTATAATTCATAACTAATTCATTTCAACTACGATTTTAGCAAACTAAATGTGTATTTTGATTAGAAAGTTACAACAGACTCAATGGTAGCTAATCCGGTTGTCCAATTCTGAATATTATTCTGATTAATATTTAGTTTATTAATCTTTTATACTTATTTATTGTTTATTAAAATTCGGGGTGTTACATTCTCCCATCCTTAAATGATTTCGTCCTCGAAATCTCCAAGTCTAGAAGAATGTTATCAACCATTATCTGCACCCATCTACTCAAACATCAACCACGGGCATTCCTTAGAATTTTCAAATGTTTTTCATGAACATATGCAAAGGTGTTGTGTAAATGTCCATAAGCTAATGCGAAAAAAGGTGGTCTACTGATTCCGTTCATCCCCACAGTGTAATTCATGACTGTGTTATGCATTCAATTATGTATGCAAAGGAATCCTAACGATAAACATAAAATTATAGATGTGTGTAACAACCATAAATCAAAATGCAACATCCAAGTGATGATTCAACCATTTTTTATCCATATTTAAAATGCACACACATCCGTATGCAATATGTATGTGTCCTAGTTCAGCTGATCCCTAACTAGTGCCTAGTGTGTGTGTGTATGCATCCACTGCATCCACTAGCAAACACTTTCATCCTTGTGAATCCATTCAACCATAACATGTTATATTAACATGTTTTAACTCATTTCCTACCATCCATAACCTTCTACCTTAGAATTATGATTTAGACGATTGGAAAAATAGATTCATATTCAAGGCTTAGGAAAGGAATAAGAGCGTACTCTCAAAGTGAAACTGAAAAGAAGCGTGAATCATATCTTCTAGTTCCCAAGTCGTTTCGTCGCTATCTTCTCCTAATTGAATCTTAACTAGATCGATCTCTTTATTCTGTAGCTTCTTAACTTCAAATCCAAGTATACGAGTAGGAACTCTCCTGATTGATGCCTCCCTCTCTACCTCGATGTCCTCTCAGGGACTCACTTCAACTACTGCCGCAGAATCATGTAGACACTTCTGTGGGTGTGAAACATGGAACAAATCACGAACTCTGCCAATCTCTCATGTAGCCTATAGGTCATCTAACCAATCCTCTTTACTATAGGGAATGACCCTACAAACCTCGGCGCTAACTTCCCTACCGATCCAAGCTGAACAACACTCCTAAAAGGTGACATCTTAACAAAGAAACACTATCGCTGCCAGATCTAAATCATGGGTAGGGTAGTTCTTCTCATGTACCCTCATTTGCCTACTCCCATAGTAGACAACCCTGCCCTGCTTCATTAACACTACACCTAAACTTGTGCCGCAGGAATCCATATAGATGTTAAACGTCTTTGTACCATTAGGAAGAGTCAAAAATGGAGCTGATGTAAGTGCCATCTTCAATCTCCAGAATGCATCCTTGCGATCTAAGTCCCAAGCAAAAACTAGGTTCTTCTTCGTTAGGCGGGTAAGAGGAGTTGAGATCCGCGCAAAATCCTTAATGAACTTCCGGTAGTATCCCGCCAAACCAAAAACCCTTAGCTCTGTTGCATTCTTGGGGCTTTCCAATCTTGAACCACGAAAACATCAGCGAGTTCCACTAGTATACCATCACTGGAGATAACTTGCCTAAAGAACCTTACCTCCTTCTGCCAGAAATGGCATTAGTAAACTTCGCCATCAACTAATGTACGCGGAGGGTACGGAGGACCTCCCTTAAATGCAAGGCATGCTTTTCCTCGCTCCTTGAGAAAACCAAGATATCATCAACGAACGCCACTACAAACTTGTTCAGATACTCCCCAAAGACCCATCTCATCAAATCCAAAAATTACCTCAATGCATTGGTTAGCCTAAAAGGAATAACCAACCACTGAAAGAATCCGTCAGGAGTTCTAAAAGCAGTCTTGTCAGTGCTGTCATGTGCTACTCAAAGCTGATGAAATCCTTTGGCTAAACCCAACTATGAGAAAACCGAAGCACCCACTAATTGGTAAAACAGTTCATCTGCATGTGGGAGTCAGTGCCTATTCTTCTTAATGAGTTTGTTCAAGTCCCTATAATCAACATATAGATTAAGAGACCTATCCTCCTTGATCGCGAAGACGACTGGTGCTCCCCACTCAAAAATACTCTATCTAAATAATTATTTCTCGAATAACTCACCCACTTGCTTACTAAGCTCCCTCCTCTCCAACGGGTCTGGCATTCTACACCAAGTATATCTAGAAATCTATCTCGCGCCCGAGACATAATCCCCTCACCTCCTCGAATACGTACGGAAAGTCTCTATATATGGGTATAAACTGAGATTGTCGACAAAAGCGTCTAGGAAATCTAAGAAACTAAGCATGACTGATCCTCGCGGGTCGTAAGGAATCTCAAGAATCCTACCGTGGCATGTCAAAAGCCTCATAATTTTCCTTTAACGATGAAGGATGGCACCATATATGGCCAGCCAATTCATCCATAGAATAAAACCGTAACATATAAAACCCAATACATATGCGGCAAACTTAAGCTCAACTCTTAGAATAGAAATCGCAAACCCCTACACACAAAGATTGGTGAGTCATACCTCCTATGGGGTTTAAGACAACCATTGGATCAAAAACTATAGAAGTATCCAGGTGTAGACTATCAACAACAGAACTGGATATAAAAGAATGAGAAGCAGCAGAATCAAACAAGGTCCTAAGGGGAAAGTCGAAAAGTGATATCAAACCTTCTACAGTGACCTTCCTACATCTGTCTTGGCTTCCACTACCAGTTTGAGTCGCCTCAAGCGCATGAACCTATGCTCCGGATGATCATTCCTATGTCCCTACTTCTGAGGGAATTGCTAGCCGCAATGTCCCATCTGCCCACATTGAAAACAAGCAGATTTCTTAGTCTACCTACAGTCTTTGATGAAGTGACCCATCATACCATGGCCATGACACTTTACTTCCTTCTTGGTCTGTGCTTTCTCAGGTTTTTTTTCCTTCTTAACTGCACCGTTCTTTGGCCACCACTTTTTCTTTCCATTATTTGGCTTGTTCTCTTCGGTCTTTTATTCATGCTTAATCACCTTTCCATCTTCATGCATAAAATCCATTTCCACCAGCCTCTTAAATGTGGCTCCCATCGGAATATGTGTCATTGCCAATCCTTTGAGGGGTTGGTTTAGTCCTCTCGCAAATCTCATAGTCATCTTGTGTGTAGTATTGACTAGATCCAAGCCATACCTTGCCAACTCATTAAAGCTATTCACATGCTCCTTCACCGACACACTACCTTGCTTCACAAAGAACTTTTCCAATTGCATCCCTTCTTCAGCTTGTGATAAAAACTTCATCTTGAACTTATCCTTAAACTCATCCCATGTCTTGACAGCACACTCAACTCATCGACATGATGCTTCTCCTTATAGTTGACAAGCGGCCAGCTGAATCCTCCTTGGATAATCAAGCTTTAACAATCCGAACACACGGTCTCTCTCAACCAATTATGAGCATCCACAAAAATCTCTAATCTAAGAAATGTATTGCCGCCCATAGAAGAAAAATCCTTATAGAGCTTAGAGAAATCAACTGGTGTATTAGGTGGAACAACCGTTGCTACAGCTGGATGTGGGGATTTCCTTGCCTTTCGAAAGGCACCATAGCTTCAACATATCTCCGTAACCATGCCAAAATGGTAGCGCCCTCTGGAAAGTTAGGAGCTCTAGACATGCTAGAAAGAAAAGAGACAAGGTTCAAAAAGTGATCAAAGGAATATTGTAATTGACTTGACTTGAGGGAATACTTTTAAAAAATTAAGCATTACTTAAAAATTCTTTACTTTTGAAAGCACTTTTTCAAAATCTTCTCTTTGATCTTATAACCATAAGCTCTGATACTAAATGTGATACCCCATATCCCTTAGAATCACCCATGTTAGGATGTGTTAAGTTTTGTGAATCCCTTAGTTATAAAGTAAAAATATAGAGACTAAAATTCACAAGACAAAAATATTAAACACAGCGTAAACTTTTGAAAACATTTATTAAATAAACAAGTCAGGCCATAATACTTATTGCATTTCAAAATTACAGATGGTCACCAACATAAACAAACATATTGTCTCATGGATAATATCAGAGTACATAAGTAAAACCACAAAAGTTATCCCTCTCATAAATCAATACAATAACCAAAAGACAAGAACTGGACCAGTAAATGAAGAAAGAAAGAGTCCGGATCCAAGCTGAACCAAATAGTCAATAATCACTACTAAGACCCTCCACCCTACGAATCTAGGGGGAAAGGAAGAAAGAAGGAGAAAACAAACTAGGTCAGACATACGTCTGGTGAGTTTTGGTAATTTCTAGCATGAGCATAAGATAAGAAAACATTTAGACAGGTGAATAGTTCTAAAAGCAATGGACATAAAAACATAAGTAAAATAACAGGAAAGATAAATACTGGTAAAAATAGGTTTCTCATTTAGATCTGAAGTTTGTTGCATCAACTACCAAAATATCATAATTAGGCCCTAACCTAATTTCTACCCATCGATCGGCTTCTTTACCTAAATGCGACTAACCTGTGCCAGCTATGGAATTCGAGGTTATCAGTCATGAACCCATCAACTAAAAGGACAGAGGCGTTACAACATCTTATCTTTCCCAATTAGAATGATGCACGCTTATCATCCTGTCGGAACGCACCTGTACCTACCTCGTTTGAACCACGTACTATCCAATTCAGTAAACTGCGCCCTAGCCTTTACCTAGTGTGAGATTCCGTGATAACAAAGGGATACTGACTAATATGGACTCCCACCCAAAAAAGGAATTCGACACAAGTCACCCCCTAGACTTGGCCCTCAATTTATAACTAGGATTTCATTATATTTTTAGGCCTCTTATCTTCCCCAATCAACTCGTGTTGCCGAAACGGACCTAATCTATGTGCCATTTATCTTCCTCAATCATCCTTATGCTATTGGAACAGACTCCCTCTATCTTAGCTTATTAATTTCATAAATATGACTCAACACATTTAAGTTTATTAATAAGCTAAATATAACCACATGTTATATTCCTAGGTTGTAATTAACTTTTCTAATTAATGTAATCTTTGTATATAACCTATCCCCATAGTACATAATGTGAAATTAAGTTCAGTCTATTCCAGTTTACATGTTATTTGATTAAATGTTAAGGTTTTATTCCTAAATTTACAGTCTTTTATTATTACAATACTCAATCAATTCAATATGCCTAAAAATCCCTTTTTCAACCAATTTCATTATTGTTCCAATCTAACGCATAATTAATGATAAAGGCTCTTTTCAGGCCTAAGCTCAATGCTAAAAGAAAAGGGAAATGGTCTAGGCTACTCATAAGGCCCAGACTCGGAATAAACAAAAGCAGATAAAAATAGTCATAAACATAACTTTAAATAAACTATGACAAAAAAAGGGGATAAGAAGAAAAGAGAATTACTTGTAAACAATAAGCAACTGGAAAGAAATAGACAGTAAATAACGTACAGTAACTTACAGAAAAACTGAACTTGTAAATACTATACTTAAAACTTGCAAATTAAAACTACATAACTGTCTAAACATTCCTACATAAATAACTAGTCAAATTTTCGTAAAAACACGCAGATCTGATGAACAAAGCTTCCTGAGTGGCCTTCTTCTAAAATATAGCAGAACCGCCTGTAAGATGTCATCTATCAAATCGTAACCTTATTTTATAAATCTAAACAATTTATAAATGGATCTATGCGATAAATAGTAAATCAAAAATTTAAAACATACCAAATCCTCATTGAATACATGAATTTAGGTCATCCTCTGTATCAGAACGAACTGCTGAAACGTCAAATCATAAAACCCATCAAGCGCCGAGTCTCTATAGGTATCAATGAAAACAATTTCTCCTTCAATCGGATCAAGGAAGTAGAAAGGGAGCGACGCAAGCCGCCATTGTTAGGTTATTTCTTATTTTCGGATCTTATAGCTAAAAATGAATGGTTGCCATTTTATTTTATTAATGGTAACATGTGCCTTATATAATTGAACATTTACCATAAATCAAGGGAATAATCCGTACACCATTTGAACACTAAATAAAATATTAACTGATTGAAATTTATTTACATGTTGAATGGATTTCCCTTCACCGCGTTCTTTATGTGTGACCCTATAGGTTATTACAACGTTAGCAATGATTATAAATCGTATTTAAAATCATAAACAGTAATTGGAATCTGTTAAGGATTGCGGAATGGATCGTTAAGGCAAAACTAACACTAGAGGGGGTGAATAGTGTTTTTAATAAATTAACCAAAATCTAAAACTTATATGGTCTACTATATGAATCACACACCATAGAAACAATCTCAGACACAAAATCAAACATAGACAAAAAATTAAACATAAATAAAATGTAGAAAGGGAAAGAACACACCGGATTTAATACTGGTTCGAATTACTTGATTGCACAGAGTTTTATTACTATAACAATATCCAAGTACAACCCCCTTGATTTCATGGCTACAAGGTTAACACTGATTCCCCTTGATCAAGTATATTCCCCTTGATTTCAGAGCTACAAGGTTAACGCTGCTCTGGTACCTTGATTTCACGGCTACAAGGGAATACCGTTTTCCCAAACAATTACAATAGCCCTATAACTCTTCAGTATCACTTTGAATCAAAGAGTAATGAGTAGAGAGTAAGAAGTGAATTTTCATATAAATAGAACTGAATTCAGCTAAGTATAAGTGTAGAAATCATAAAAATAAAAAATAATGATGGCGTAGAGAAAGGGGATGAAGATGGAGAAGAAGAATGATGAAAAAAATTCGAAATCAGCCCCTATTTATAAGATTTGAAAGGTTGCAACGCTTTTGGAACGTTACAAACAGTGAAAAGCCGCTTCCTTTGAAAATTAAAAATGTAACAGCCCGCATTTTACATATCGGAGGATCGTAAAATATTTTTATTTTATTCCCTGAGGGTTGGATCATTCTCATATTTTAATATGTTTCTTATGGGGATGTGAGACATGTCAATAATTTTTACCAGTTTTGTTTGTGACCATTTTGCTATTGTCAGTCTTGTACTTGGCATAACTTTTGACTCGGGTCGAATCAGGTGGTGAGACTTATGCCATTGGAAATGAAATGATGATTGCCTTTTCGTAGAGTGGTTACATTAAAGATTTGGCTCAGCGATTTGGGAGGAATCGATGTTCTAAGGTTTAATAGTTGGTTGTTTAGCTTTGTGAAGCCTTAATGGGCTGACTTGTAATGGCCCATTAGTGGGCTGGTAGAAAGCTATAAATAGGGGGTGAGAGGTATGGAGAATATGTTACTTTCTCCATTCTCTCATTTGGTAGCCTATGTTCCTCCTTTAACATCTTTCCACCATTAAAATCGCGATCTAAGCTTAGGAAATCAAATTTCTAAACCATTTGAGGCTAGATCTACATCGTTTCAAGGGCGAGTTCATTGAATCAAGAGTTTGGATCCAATTGCTTGCTGTCCGGGATCTTGATTCATTGTTTTTGCTTTGATTTGGAGAATTGGTGAGTGATATGCAACTCCCACATGGATTCAATCAAGTATATGAATGTTTAGTCATGTTTTTCATCAAACTCAAGCATTTGCCCATGGATCTACACCTTGGTAAGTCCATTTTCATGTGAATCACCCTATGATCTAATTTAGCAAGTTAACCGGTAATTCCTATGCTATTTCATATGTCTATGCAAGTTAGATCCGTAATTTAGTTCATATGTTCATTTATTATGATTTTGGTGAAAATTATGTAATTTTAGTGATAATTGTCATATTCATGTGGTTAATGATCTCATAACATGCCTATTGTTGTGTTGAAAGAGTTAAAAGGGTATTTTCCATTGATTGTATCGATTGGCGAAGTTTTGGTCAAAATTGGGTTTGAATTGGGGCAGTACAGGCCAGGATCGAGCGCAGTACAAGTGTAGTACGATGTAGTACAACTGGTGGTCGTGCCGAGCTGAAATATAAGGGATCGATCGTGCATGGAGATGGTCAATCGGCCAGAGGAAAGGGGTCGGTCGGTCCAGTGCAAGGTGGGGCGAGCCTGGTGTTGGAATGAACAGTGGGTCGGTCATGATGGGAGCTCGGTCGGTTTGAAGTATGGTTAGGTCGAGCGAGTGAGGGTCGGTCGTGCATGGCTGAGAAAAGCATGGGGTCGGTTGATGGTCCATGTGGGGTCGGTCGGTCTCTACTGAGATGACGTGGGGTCAGTCGAGCAGTATGAATGTTTGGTGGGTCGCACCAAGGTTGGTCGTACCGAGGAGTCGGTCGCACGAGGGTCAATTCTGAAAATTTTATTTCTCAAGTATGACTCAGATTTGAACAAAAGGGCCTGAAAAAAATATTTTGGCCAAGTGATGTTGTGACTTCGAAGTACGTTCAAGTGGGAAAGTTTGAAGTCTTGAATGTGTTCGTTGATCGGAGTAGAACAATGAATGAGCTAGCAACTCAAAGGTCGTGAGTTGGTGGATAATGGTTGCTTGAGAAGGTTGCTTGAGCTATGAAAATTTGTTGGGTTGGATGACTAGAGATGCGAAGGCAGAGAGATTATCGTTGTCGTAAGTTCTAGCAGGCTCAAAGCAGGGGTACAATAGGGGCACCTAAAAGACCGCTTGTAGGCTGAGTACCCTGAGTATCGTTGAAAGGCCTAGTTGTCAAGGTTGGACATACATACGTATCATTAAAAGGCATATGGAGTTTATGCTAGAACTGGGGTTAACATTATCCCTTGACATATGGCAAGGTTGGTCATCATACGATTAACGATGGCTTCGAAAAAGGATTGGTGGTGATAGCCAGAGTCTGTCATGCATGTTGGATGTTATGTTTGTACTGTCTCATGTAGATTATTCAACGTCGAAGGAGATGTTTATTGGGTGCTTGTCTGATATTGGTTTAGGCCTTTGGGGTTTGTGCTTGAGGGATGTTGAATTCGACTAGGGTGGTTTACATAAGATCTATAATCTGGATACTATGAGTGCTATTAATGGTTGTTTCTGATTGTCATGAATGAATGGTTGTTCTAATTATCATGGATGAATGGTTGAGATGTTGATGTAAAGGTTATCAATGTCTGATGTGGGGAAGATAGGGTTTAGTTCTTCTCTGGTGTTGTGGTTAGATTAGTATGTTTATCTATCCCTTCTTATATACTTTATTGTTGATGTTTGTTAGCTGTTTTATCGCTCACTAAGACTGTTATTTGATTCAAGGTTTTATGTTTCCCTCTTATTACCTTGGGCTATTCATCCGGTTATGGATGGGCAGACTAGGTGGCAGGTGATAGGTGGTAGCTTAGTGAGGACGATATTGCAGTTCGGAGGCGAGCTGGAGGCTTACGTACCAGTTTTATTATTATCTAGTATTTCTGTTTCCGCTGTTTGAGTTGCTCTGTGAGTGTTGTAGTGAGGCTTTATGTATAGACCTTGATATTTCCTATGATGTTTGGATAATCTTTCAGGATGTTGTGAAAGTTTTAAAAGTTTGTTATATGATGCTTCACTATTATTACCTATTGTATAATTTCTACTATATTTTGTCCTTGCATTGTGAGTTCTACGACAGGCATTGATTTTGTTATCATACCATGATGATCGTCCACAGCTGTCTGGCATGTCTTGCAACGCATTATTCCTTTTTCTTAGTGCGGGGGTTGCAGGTGGTTGTCGCAAAAAATGTGACAGTTATATGTTGACATAGTCATCTTTGTATGTTGACATATCATAGTTCAAAATTGATTTCTAAGCATTTTTCAAGTATTTTGATGTATATATAAATAAATTTATTTATGCAAATTCTTGAATTAAAACATAGTGTTATAAATAAGTATTATAAAGAAGAAAATCATATGAAAACATAAATATAAAAAGTATGAACATCTTTATAAAATTATTGAGTTTAAAACTATATAAATATAAAGTATATAATATATAAACTTATAAACTATAAAACTTGAGTTTTAAAATTAAAGCAAAACAGTAAAATATAGAAAATAAAGATTGAAGATAGAATTTGAAAATAGAATTTGAATTTGAAAACTAGAAATTGAAAAATATAATTTGAATTTGAATTAGAACTTGGATTGCCATTCATAGTCTTACATAAACTAGACTCTATTGCTATATTTATCTTGAACTCTTAAACTCTTGAAATCTTGATTACTCATGAGTCTTGAATCATCTCTGAATCTCTAATATCTTTAAGTTGTACAGTCTTCAGTATTAATTCCTGTATATAAATCATGCATTTGTGTGTATATATATATATATTCTAGATAAAAATGTTAGTATATATTTTACAATCAATTAATATTGAAATAAGGTTGTTGTCATCAAAACTCCATTCTCCAACAATCTCCCCCTTTTTAGTGATGACAACCTTACTTTATAAAATATCATACCTGTACATATCTATTGACGATGATTCTTCTAATACTCCCCCTATCTATATGAATCTTATAAATTAATTCTATATTTTTATAATTTCTTTCCCTTTGGCATTATCAAAAAAAATTCTAAAACTACTCCCCCTTAATCCTATAACTATCAAAATAATTTTATACAAAAGTAAAGTACTCCCCCTAAATTCGATATCCATTTAAAATATATTGCTCTATACTAAGATCTATAATTGTATAAACTATTATAATACTTAAAGTATACTTATGATAAACAAAAACAACCATTATATTAAACTTGATTTTTACAAGCGATGATACATGGATTGTTACAAACACGATACATTTTATGGACACAAGGAAACGGGAGCAAAAGAAAAACCTTAATTCTAATTATTTTTGATGATGGGAGACTTGTGGATTGGACAATGGAGAAAAAAATCCCCATTCCGTTCAATCACATTTCCATTTTGATCGAACAAGACCTCTCCAACACATACGACTTGATAGTCTTCTTCCGTAACTGCTTATTGAGTCTCCTTAGGTTCTTCTTCCTCCATCATTTCTTCCTCTTCCTCTTCTGGTTCTTCCTCCATGGCGATGATAATTGGATTTGCCTGATTGTCCGTTATAAACTTAAGAAGACACCTCATCACTTTTCCTTGTGAATTTTGCTCTTGGCTCATCTGAATTTGGGTAGGCATTTGAAGATTATATTTTATCACCCCTTCAATTTTGATGACATGTGATAATGTAGAATGTTGAAAAGGACATTCGGATGGTCCAACGGATGATTCAGGATTGATTTGAGTGTTAAAATTAGTGGAGGTCATTGTTTATTTCAGTTTATAGTTTTTACAGAAGTGAGAAATGAGAATGAAGAAGAAAATTCAAAGTGGAGAGTTTAAATGATTATTGTAACATACTTGTATTATTTATTTTATTTTTCTGATTTTTAATGTTATTCTTATATATATATATTTATTTAATTATTCTAATTCACTTAGTGAACAAATTCCTAATTCTCTTCTAAATTTAGTGAATGTTGCTTCATTTAATGGTTTTGTTAATATATCTGCTATTTGTTTATCTGTTTGTATACATTCAAGTGAAATTTTCTCTTTACTTACGTTGTCTCTTAGAAAATGATGTCGTATGTCGATACGTTTAGTTCTAGAATGATAAGTTGGATTTCTAGAAATATTTATAGCACTCGTATTATCACGGTATATTGGTGATTTGTTTATAATCCAAAATCATTTAGAGTTTGTTGCATATATATTACTTGTGAACAAGCCGAAGCAGCAGATATATATTCTACTTCAGTTATTGATAAAGATACAGTATTTTTTTTTACTAAACCACAAGACTAGTGAATGTCCTAAGAAGTGACATGTTCCACTAGTACTTTTATGATCGGATTTACATCTAGCATAGTCAACGTCACAATAAGAAACTAAGTCAAATGAATCATCCTTAGGATAAAATAATCCAAAATCTGATGTATGCTTTACATACCTTATTATATGTTTTACGGCTTTTAAATGTGTTTCCTTAGGTTGCGATTGATATCTTGCACATAGACATACACTATGCATTATATCTGGTCTAGTAGCGGTTATATATATAGTAGCGATCCTATCGTTCCTCTATATAGTTTTTGATCAACTTCTTTCGATGTATCATCTTTACTTAATGCTATATTTGTCGCCATCGGTGTTGGTCTCCCATTAGTTGTTGTTAAATTATATTTATTAATTAGATCTCTTGCGTATTTTTCTTGATTAATAAATACTCCATTCTTTAATTGATAAATTTGTAAGCCTAAAAAGAACGTTATTTCTCTCATATGACTCATCTCAAATTCTTGGGTCATAATATTTAAAAATTCTTTATTCATCTTATCGTTTGTTAATCCAAAAATTATATCGTCAACATATATTTATACTAATTGTATATCCTTATTATACCTATTAATAAAGAAAGTATTATCTAATTTTCCTATTTCAAAGTTGGATTGTAATAAATAATTTCTTAATCTATCATAGCAATCCCTAGGAGCTCGTTTTAAATCATATAATGTTTTTTTAATTTATATACGTGATTTGGTAATTTTTCGTCTTCAAATAGAGGTGGTTGTTCTACATATATGTCTTCTTTAATAAATCCATTTAGAAAAGCACTTTTGACATCCATTTCATATAATTTGAATTATTAAGGGTTGCAAAGGCTAGTAAAATCTTAATGGCTTCTAATCTTGCTACGGGGGCAAAAGTTTCATTGTAATCTATTCCTTCTACTTGAGTATAACATTGTGCTACTAGTCGTACCTTATTTCTTACTACTTCACCGTGTTCATTCATTTTATTTTTATAAACCTATTTAGTTCCTATTATAGTCTTATCCTCTGGTCTAGGAATAAGATCCCATACATCATTCCTAGTAAATTGATTCAGTTCATCTTGCATAGCAAGTATCCATGAATCATCGGAAGATGATTCCTTTGGATTCTTAAGTTCAATAGTTGAAATAAATGCAATATTACTCATATTATTCAATTGATTATGGGTTCTAACGACGGATTCAATATCTCCTAAGATATTTTCTACAGGATGGTCTCTAAGTAATCTAATTTGCTTATTTGACTGACTATCTTCATGATTTGTTTCATTAATTTCATTTTCACATTCATATTCATTGTTTTGTGTTATATTTTTATAATTTTCATCAAACGATATGTTTAATGTTTCTTCTATAGTATTGGTTCAAGTATTGAAAACTCTATACGCTTACATCTTTTTGAATATCCAATAAATATTCCTTTACTGGATTTCAAGTCAAAATTGTCAAAATTTTCTTTAGTATTAAGTATAAAACATTTACTTCCAAATATTTTAAAATATGAAACTTTTGGTTTCTTATCATACAAAAGTTCATAAGAGTTTTATGAGTTAAGGTTCTAATTGAAATTCTATTTAAAATACAACAAGCTATTGCAACTGCCTCAGCCCAAAAATTTCTTGGTAAAATACTATCAAATAGTATAGTTCTCACACACTCTTGTATCATCCTATTCTTACGTTCAACTACTCCATTTGTTGAGAAGTTCTAGGAATAGAAAAATTATGGGCTATTCCATTTTTATTACCATATTTTTCAAAATTTTCGTTTTTGTATTCTCCCCCATGGTCACTACGTATTGTTTTGATTTTTAGTGATAATAAGTTTTGAATTCTTTTAGAAAAAGTTTTAAATTGATCAAAAGCATCACTTTTATTTTTAAGAAACAAAGTCCAAGAAAATCTAGAAAAATCATCGACTATTACGTAAACATATCTATTATGATTTATCGATTGGGTTTGAGATGGACCAAATAAGTCCATGTGAATTAACTCTAATGGTTTTGAGGTAGTAATTTCCTCTTTTGATTTAAATGAACTTCTCTTTAATTTCCCGAATTGACAAGCATCGCATAAGTTATTAACTTTAAATTTCATTTTGGGTAATCCTCTAATTGAATCTAATTTAGAAATCCTAGAGATGTATTTGAAATTTATATGACCAAATATCTTATGCCAGATCCAGGGGTCACTTCTATTGGCCATAAGACATAGATTATCATTGGAGATTTTCATACTCAATATATAGATATTTTTCTTTCTGTCTCCTTCGAATAGTACTTTTGAATTCCTATCTTCTATAAAACATTTATCCTTTTCAAAGTTTATTTTATAACCCTTTCGCAAAGTTGATTTATACTTAGTAGATTATGTTTTAGATTCCTAAATAATAAAACATCAGAAATAGTAGGAGTTTCAGAATTACCGACGTTGCCGATTCCAATAGAGTTATTTCCAAAGTTCACCATTCCACCATCTTCATATATCAGATTATTGAGTAATTCAGGATTTCCCGTCATATGTCTCGAACGTCCACTATCCCGTATCCATTTGTCCTTTTTGATTTCCACCAATTGCTTTTCAGAATTGAATTCTCAACAACCACGTAACACACAAGTTCAAAATTTGAATTTCCAACAGCCACATTTTCAGAATTTGAATTTTCAATAGCCACCATTTCAGAATTTGAATTACCAATAGCTAATTCACCCATCTCTTCAACTTTTGAATTTTCAAAATCCATAAAACACATCTTTTCCTATATTGAATAATATTTCAGTAGATCACTTGATTTTTCAACACGATTATATGCAGACTCTTTCAACATTGATACAGTGCATGATCTGACACTAGTATTAACAATTATTTCATAATTTTCCATTTAAAAAAAAATCAAAAGTCAGATTATGAACTTTTTGAAAGACCTTGCCCTGATACCAATTGTTAGGGATTGCGGAATGAATCGTTAAAGCAAAACTAACACTAGAAGGGAGTGAATAGTGTTTTTGATAATTAAACAAAATCTAAAACTTATATGATCTACTATATGAATAACACACCAAAGTAACAATCACAGACATATAATCAAAACAAATAAAAAATAAACAGAAATAAAATGCAGAAAAGAAAAGAACGCACCGGATTCTATACTAGTTCGAATCACTCCTACGTCCAGTCCCATGCAACGCTTGATTGCACATAGTTTTATTACTATATCAATATCCAAGTACTACCCCCTTGATTTCACGGCTACAAGGTTAACACCTCTCCGGTCCCTTGATTTCACGACTACAAGGAAACATCGTTTTCCCAAACACTTCCCAAACAATTACAATAGCCCTATTACTCTTCAATATCACTTTGATTCAGAGAGTAATGAGTAGAGAGTAAGAAGAGAAGAAGTTATATATATATATATATATTTGAATTCGGAAGAGTATAAGTGTAGAAATCATAAAAATAAGAAATAATGATGGTGTAGAGAACGAAGATGATGATGGAGAAGAAGAATGATGAAAAAATTCGAAATCAGCCCCTAATTATAAGATTTGAAAGGTTGCAATGCTTTTGTAATGTTACAAATAGTGAAAAGACAATTCCTTTGAAAATTAAAAATGTGACAGTTATATGTCGACATAGCCATCTTTGTATGTCGACCTATCATACTTCAAAATTGATTTTTGACATTTTTCAAGTATTTTGATATATATATATATATAATTATATAATTCTAGAAATTCTTGAATTATAACACAGTGTTATAAATAAGTATTATAAAGTAGAAAATCATATGAAAACATAAATATAAGATATATGAACATCTTTATAAAATTATAGAGTTTAAAACTATATAAATATAAAGTATAAACTTATAAACTATAAAACTTGAGTTTTAAAATTAAAGTAAAATATAGAAAACAAAGATTGAAGATAGAATTTGAAAATAGAATTTGAATTCGAAAACTAGAAATTGAAAAACAAAATTTGAATTAGAACCTGGAGTGCTATTCAGAGTCTTATATAAACTAGACTCTATTACTATATTTATCTTGAACTCTTGAAACCTTTTTTTAAAACATTAAGCGCGAAAATTTCATTAAACAACAAGAGGATTACAAAATATGACTCTAAAAAATAAACACATATGACCAATTCTCACAAACCACCACTGCTTACACGAAATATAAACTTTCCAAAATCAACTATCACAAAAGAAATACATGTTTAACCGAGCTATAGCAAAAAGAAAAGATGATTTTACTCCAATTGTTTCAAGCCATTATCCAACGACTGGTGTACTAAATTTGAAAGTAAATCCAATTGCCTCATCAAACCAGAACGCTTACCCCTTTAAGCAATACCATACATCAAACAATAGCTGCTAAACAAAACAGAAAACAATAGTTTCTAAACCAGACCAACTCACTACGAAAACCAGTCACCCATGAAGAAGCTCCAACCTATGTAAAGGAAGGATCGAAAAGTGGGGTTGGATTACTTCTAGTATGTGTTTTTCTAGATTTGAACTCCAGAAATCTTGATTACTCATGGGTCTTGAATCATCACTAAATCTCTAATATCTTTAAATTGTACAGTCTTCAGTATTAATTCCTGTATATAAATCCTGCACATGTATGTATATATATATATATATATATATATATATATATTCTAGATAAAACTGTTAGTATATATTTTATAATCAATTAATATTGAAATAAGGTTGTTGTCATCAAAACTCCATTCTCCAACAGCTTCTAGCAATAAGTCGTTGCAACCCAAGTTATAATAAGATCAATGATTCGATACAACCTTTCCTGTAATCAGTGTATCAATGTAATATAATCCTTTTAACCAATATATCCAGGATTAGACTCGAGGCACGAAACGTACCACCCTCTTTATAATTTAATCGGTTTATCTTGATCGATGAGTAGACTATATAAAACAAATCAATATTTAATCACGGCCAAGCATTTTGTAATCTGAATCAATCAAGAGGCTCATGGATATCACCACATATATTTTGTAGGGTTAAATTCCATCTAGATCGTTCATAATTTTCATTTGATTCGAGATGTATCCAACAATCATCGTTATCGTATACTCTGTTATAAGTAACTTTAGATGATATCAAAACACAAATATCCTAGAATAAAATTATAATGATTTCAGGTCTGACGACCATTACATCACTGTCATTATGAGAATAATTTATGATACTATTAATTATATTTCATGTAGTTACTGTTAATTATATTCCATGTAGTTTTCTCATGTTGGGTCAGCCCAATACGATATTCTCCAATATGTATTTATGTCTTGACATTAATATCACGTATATTAATCATCAATGAGATGTGATCATCAGTCAACCAACATACTAGTCTCAATGTTTTATTGTTGTCCTTTATAAACAATAATACTTGACTAGGCACATTTAAGAATTATAATACTTAATATACTATATAATCTCAAGTTCAAGTCTCTTACTTGAACTATATAAATCTGTATTATAATTTTAAGAACTTCTATTATGTTAATATTTATATTACAAAGTAAATATATTATAAAAGAATATTTTATTTCAAATAAAATAACATCAACAATGTTATTAATCACATCAAATGGATCGCCTCTAGGGCATAAACTCTAACAATCTCCCACTTACACTAGAGTCAATCATTCATGTATCATATACTCATGAAACTAGTGTGACTATTAAACTTTTGCTGCGACAGAGCTAAATTCAGCAGGTCAACAACATTACAACTTTTACAACTTTGCAGATATGTTCATTTCCTTTGTAAACAACTTCACATAAGAATTATATTTCTTAAATATATGTTTGGATCGATAATGAGTTTAAGGTTTTAGGCCTGAGCAATAGCCATATTGTTATCGCAATTTAGATCACTGGATCAACAATGAATTTAGTTCAATTATGAACTTCTTAATCCAAAAAAAATCTTTCTTAGAACAACAATTAATGTGTTATCAAATAACATTAGAATTATTGTGTCACTCCCACTCAATTTCTTGTCTGTACAAGATTCAATGTTATTTTGTAAGAAATCCCTTTTTAGACTTAAATCAAAATAGTGCAGAAATTGTAGGGATTAAAAGAAAAGAGATGCAAATCAAATTGTGTCAAATTTTTATTATAATTGTGCGAAACAAAAAGAAAATAAATAAGTTAGAGATAGTAATTAGTATATGTTAATCAAATCTGAAAAATTAGTAGTTGCCTAGATTGATTGGTTAGAAAATAAGAAGCAATGTAACTGCATAGTTCTGGTAAATAAAGAAAAATAGGAAACATGATTGCAAACTGAAAATATGAATAAATGAGGATTAGTGCGAAATAAGGAATTAACCTTATTACGCATTAATTTGACAACATCAAAAATAAGAAAAGGACTGTTTTGCAATCATGAATTCTTATTGTAATAATTACCTAAAACTATGTAAAAATATTTTATTACAGTCTTGATAACCAATCAATTTGCAATATGCCTAACTTCCTAAAAGAATAAATGGTAAAGATGGAAAAATAAAAGTAACATAACTTAAAGAAGTTATAGAAAGAAAAAGGTTAGTTGTCAACTTATAATTGGAATATAACAATAATTTGTAAGAAAGACTATAACATAAAGGTTATAATTTGGAAAGTGAAAAATAGGGAACAACGCTTATTATAAATAAACATGAGACTAGAAATTAATTTTAATAAGCCTAAACACCACAAAAAATTGATTTTTTGTATCCCCTAAAAAAAGCTACGAAGCATTTTTGGTTGCGTTTCAATAATGTTATGAGAAAACATGCCACTAAAAATCGTTGAGTATTAGTTGCACTTTCTATAACGCCACTAAATATTTGTTTTTAATAGTATTTTTAAAATGTTACAAATGTTATTTTTGCAGCATCTATAAAACGCCACCGAAAATGTTTCTTTACTACGATATTAGTTTTAATGGCGGTCACTTATCTTTTTTGTAGCGTTCAATGAATGCCACCGCAAAATTTCCTGATTACTTTAACCATTTATTTGTAGCGGCTTTTAAATGCTACGAATAAAAATAATATTTCGTGGCGTTCTACCCACCACCGTTTGTTCCCAATTTGTATCATAATATTCCAGACCTACACATGATTTTTCCTTCAATTATATAACAACCTAATATACAAACACATACTTTTGAACATAACATATTAAACAACCACAAAATACATACACATTCAAACATCCAGAACATACATAAGTGTCCAAGTGTGCATAACCATACATTTTCATGGTTAGTATTTACAATAAAATTTCTCACAATGAAGAAATAAAAAGAGTCCAAGTGCGCATGCCTGTTGTCTATCCGTTAGAGACTTCTATTTACTCAGAACAAACGGAGCAGAGATAAACATAATTTCCTTTTAAATAATCAGTATTAGTATATGGAATGTTAGGAAATATTCATGGGATATAACAGAAAATAGCATCAGTTATCCAAACTTGTAACATGAATAATGCTGCGCACATTTTATAATCAATTCATGAAAAGTTACAAATGCATGAGTAAGAAGAACCCCATTTAGCTCTATAACTTTGTTATTCACAGTAGGTACCTGAAATCGAGCAAACCAAACAATTAGAATTTGAACTGTAAATGTACATATATATATATATATATATATATATAAAGAGAGAGAGAGAGAGAGAGAGAGAAGACGATACAGTAGTGCATACGAGTAAATAATAAGTAAAAATAGACTTTTATAAAAGAATTCCATAGATGAAGATCAAAGAATCATAATAATTAAAAAAATAAGATGTAGATCCATGATCGTGTAAACGACTTCTTCGTAACGTTGATGCAAATGGAGCTCCATTCCATTTTTCATCCACACTAAGTGACTGCATGGATTAGCGATTAGTTAAAACTATATAACTTAATGCATATCATAATTAAGTAGTACTACCTGAACCCCAAACTGGTAATATTTGAACTGATTTTTACTAGAAAATTTAGAGACATATTTGAAATTCTCACAATAATAATTAATTGCTGGCATAACCTGTGACTTACTTGAATCGGCATCCATTTGTAGAAAATAAACATATTATAGAGAAATTATGTTAGAAACTAAAATAAATTAAGCTGCTCAATAAAAAAGAGTGGATTGTATGGAAGGCAGAAAACAATTAGGCCACATTCCAGTAGAGAAAATTACGTCAGTTATAAAATTATGTCAGCTTCATATGTATTTCACTTTGGAACTAAAACTTCTACTCGCATAACATGTATTATACAGATAGATCATCAAAACTGCCAACTTTTTATCACTGTGTACAAGAGTTATACTGGCATACCGTGTATTACAGATCACCATTACTGAGACGACCCGAACTTCCCCGATAAGGAAAGCACGGATAGAATTGAGTACAAGACAAATCAGAACGCAAACAGAAGAACTTTTCATTGTTTATTACAACAATTCCATCAGAATACAAGAATATACAGAGTATGAATAAATAAATTACTCATTTGACAAATACCAAATTACAATAAATTACATAGCAGCGGAAAATAATACAAAACACAACTGAAAGTAATACGTGGATACAGAGCTTTCCGAGCATCGTTCCAGCTGTAAATCAGGATCCTGTGAATATAAATCTGCAAAACCAAAACTACTAGCTTCCCGTGTGGAAAATAGGGGCACCCAGAGTTTAGGTTAAAACAATAAACTCCAGGTCAGTCATGTGACTGGTGTGAGAACTAAAATAGTTATTAATCTTTATTTTAAAGTTCGGTAAATCAAGGGACCACGCCGTATAACACGGAACGGGTTTCCTCCCAACAATACCAGTGCATAAAACAAATAGCGCAATGCTAAATAAAGAAAAATGAAGCTGTTATAAGAGCCAGGTCCCATCACACAATGCAACGCAAGCCAGAGGATAGGGTTTTTACCTTATAACAGCCAAAGCATGCTTGATACGTTTAAAACACATTATTTGATACTATTATAGGTGTATAGTGTCAAAACAATTTCAATCATAAATATCAATCATAGGCGGCATGAATGACCCATACCACTATGTCGCCATACTAGGCTCTATAAATAAAACTGAATTATCACGTATTGGAAAGTGGATTCCATCATGAGTCGAGGCAAGGGGCAAGCTCCTCTCCGCATTCGAGACACTCTAGCAAATGCCTCAGGACCCCACTATGATCCTTTGGAACCTCCAAGGCCGGTCCTCTCTTACTTTTGAGAATTAGTTATTCCAGAACACATGTTTCCCGGTCCTTACAGACCTATATCTGAGACGCCTCGTATCCAACAACCACACAGGTGAAAAGTATATAAATGTCAGGACTGGTAGGTCATTGACACCACCATAGCTAGAAAGAAACGTCGTGCACTCCTTGGGTCCGTATCCCGTTTTTGACTCATACCGAGGTGTGAGGCTCGCGAATTCCCATTATACACAAAGCTACGCCACACAGGCCGTGCTTTGATCATCAACCACAAGACTTTGCTTTTCAACAGAAGCCTTGATCAATTGCTACTTACGCGTGCCACACTGGCAATTCACTCCATGCGACTGATGTCCATCGATATACAACCTCTGAGCTCGTACGTCTCAGAGAAGGGCGTTAAGCAAGAGAACAAATTCTCCGCCGCCAAACAGATGTATATTTAATAGAGATCAATCAACACAGAATAAAATCCAATGTCAGACACACAATCCATTTACAAGTTCGTTCTGGGCCTGAACGAAACCGGAGGCACTTTCCTCGCATATCCATCCATCTCCAAGTACGTCTGGACGATCACCAACTGTTTCCCTCATCTTGGGTGTACAGCCCAATCGAGATCATCAGCAATCACCCAAACGATGTGAAGACTTCTGGTCTTCAACCACCGTCTTCATCTTCGACATCTCGTCGAATCGGTTATTTAGAATGGGTATAAACCCGGCCTTTCTGAATAACCCACGTATATGATAAACAAATGTTTCACAAACACAACAAACGCCTCATTCCAATTCAGAATATTCTTTTATTCACAAAATCACATACTTAGGGGAAAGGTTCCCATTAGTTTTATCCAAGATAAATTCTTCTAAATTTATTCTTTAATCCTCCTTTGGATATCATTTCAAACTAGTCGGGATTAGCGAACCACACCGAAGTAATTATTTATTTTATTTCCCAATCCCAACCTATATATCCCATGGAGAAAACTGGTAATACTCCATATCTAACACCACGGTGTTATCGGTCAAATTAATTACCATCTCACGTTCAAATCTAATTAAAGATTTAACTATCGCTTTGGAGCAAAACTGGTGGTACTCCATTCTCGATCACCTTTCAGATTTGATAATTTAAATTATCAATTCACATTTCAATCTAGTTAAAGATTCATTAAAACTCCACTTAGTTTTAATCTTTTCAAAAATCAATATTCTGCCTTTAACTGGGTTAAAGAACCAATGTCATCTAAACACGGTTCACGACAAACCCAAATCACATTTGATATTAAATACAAGGCTCTGAATATAAAATATATCGGCTTATATTCGATATCAAATTCTGAAACCAACAAATATCGTATTGGAGATAACGATATAAATATATCTTTCAAATTCCCATAACAATATCTGTATAATCCCAGAATCCAACATTGAAATATTCCAAAGACAATTTCGATTCAAATCCACTTCCATTTTATATACATTGGAAATTCTGGTTATTTTCAATACCAATTCAAATTCAATTTATTCATTTCAAAAATAAATTGGTTTTAGTTCAAAACCAGTTCATTTCGATAAAAATTTATTTTTATCCTTTCAAATGTGGAATTTTTCATCCTAGTTCTTTCCAATTCACATATTAGGATTTTACACAAATTATTAATATTTTTAATAATTTTATCAAGGCCCGTACAGTCGATTTCCATCAACGGCCATCGAACTGCACTTACAGCGACCTTTTACAAATTTGATTTGGAAATAATTCCAAATCCAACCGTTAGATTTCATATTTCAAATATTCGTTGGAAATCTCTTTTCGATACGAAACCAACGGTTCCGGTTTTAGGAGAATCCGACGGTCGGATCTCCCGCAATGTCAATTCGAAGTCAATGGTCGAAATTCGTGAACTGCCGTGGCGCGGCGCGTTCTATTCAGGCCATTATATATATATATATATAATATATATTATATATATTTCGTCGATTTTATTTTTTTAAACATATTTTATAAATCGTTTTAAATTCGATTTCAAAACCATTTCAACTCTATATTCAATTTCAAATCAAAATTGAATATTTCTTATCATTACTATATAAATGATAATATTTTCAAAACGTTATATTTTGAAATCACTACCTTTTCAATATTCATTATAAAAACGAATATAATCGATATAAATATCGTTCACGTCAAAATAGCACAATCTAATCAACACGACTTTATATATTTCAATAAATTCGTTATTCTATTCGACAAATGAATATTTATTCTATTCAACACATGAATCTATATTTCCTTCAACACACGACCAATCTCAACACATGAGTACTGTCAACACACGACTATTTTTGTTACGTAAAATATTTTATAAAATTATGGTATCTATCGTTTGATTTTCAATTAGACTCCTACCGTAAAGTAGCTTCAAATTATAAATATGATAAAGATGTAAATTTTATTATTTAAAATATTTTGCTCAACACATGAATAATTTCAACACATGAACATCGTCAACACATGACTATTTTTATATTCAACACATGAATTTTCTTTTATATTATGCATTATTTTCCCGATTGGAATGAGGCCCGATCAATCACCATATAATGTTAATTATATGGATTCCATACACCACATGTATATAATAGCAATGATGAACAATCAACCATCATCCAAGGTGCATCACACAACTGCATAAGCATCAAATATAAATAACTAACGCTTACACAGCCTGTCAACCAATCGATCGACATACAATTAAATAATTGGGATTAGTGTACGCCAAATTTCATCCCAACACCCGTGTGGGGTTTCAAATCAACAAACACTGAATATTATTTGTGCAGTTGGGCGATGTGTAAAATTTATCATCCCAATCAATATCAGTCAAATCAGTGTATATAAACAAATCGGTCGATTTGTTTATAAATATTTATTTATTCACATTCATGTTAAAAAATTTATTTTTAATGATAAAATATTTTTAACTATATAAATATTTTATTTTCTTTCAACACAAGAATATTTTATTATTCAATCATTCCACAACACAATCAATTTTCACAACACATCAATCAAACAAACAAGCTGTCTATGGTCTGTTGACGACGGGTGTCGGGTGCTGCTAAGCACCGTCTGCATCCTAGTATATATATATATAACTAGAAAAAGAAATTTAGAGTGAGAAGTTCTCACCGATTAGCTAATCCAATACCACGACTCTTCTTATGTAGAAGTCATCGATGTTCTCGCCTTTTGTCACTTCCGTTGCCCATAACCACTACATATATAAAAATCCCATTTTTATATTATTGCCATGTATATAAAAATCGTATTTTTATAATCACTCCATATGGATAAAAATTCTATTTTTATATCGTTAGATAAAAAAAATTCTATTTTTACAACGGTGTTCATATAATAAAGATTATATTTTTATCACGCTATTCTTCATATAAAGATTTCGCCTTTTCAAATATAAGGATTTCGCCTTTTCAAATATAAAGATTTCGCCTTTTCAAATATAAGGATTTCGCCTTTTCTATTATAAAGATTTCGCCTTTTCTATTATAAAGATTTCGCCTTTTCTATTATAAAGATTTCGCCTTTTCAAATATAAGGATTTCGCCTTTTCTATTATAAGGATTTCGCCTTTTCTATTATAAAGATTTCGCCTTTTCTATTATAAAGATTTCGCCTTTTCTATTATAAAGATTTCGCCTTTTCAAATATAAGGATTTCGCCTTTTCTATTATAAAGATTTCTCCTTTTCTATTATAAAGATTTCGCCTTTTCTATTATAAAGATTTCGCCTTTTCTATTTCAACACTATAAAAATCACATTTTTTTGCTACATATATAAAGATGATATTTTTACTATCTATAAAATATAAAAATTATATCTTTAACCTTTCTATATTATAAAAATTATATTTTTATCCTTCACATCATATAAAAATTATATTTTTAATCTCTTTATAATATAAAAATCGTATTTTCAAATCAATATCGTTCATATGAAAATCACTTCTTCTCTATGATAAAAATCGCTACTTTCTTCGAAGTAAAAATCATATTTTTAATACTAATCTACCTATATAGAAATCTGATTTTAAATTGATTAAACTAAGCTAAACATTTAATATAAACTAAAACAAAATAAATAAATATATAAATAAATAAAAGAAAGAAGAACTCACAGCGAATAGGGAGGGGGTGTCGGGCTCTTCAGGTGGTCGGAGGGGTGCGTCATTTGTGGGGGGGGGGGGGGGCTCGTCGTAGGAAGGAGGAGGGCGGTTGTTGAGGGGAGGCCGTCGGCTAGGGGGGAGGGGGCTTCGACGAGGAGAGAAGAAGAAGGGGGTGGGGTGCTTGACGGTGGCGGCGAGCCTCTTGGGGGGGCCGCGATGGAAGCGGCGGCGGCAGCGGTTCACCCCTCTGTCGCCCCTTTTCTTTTTTTTTCTTTTTTTTAATTTGGAAATGATTTCGACGGGGGGAGGGGGGCTGAGAGGTAATAGGGGAGAGGGAGATTTTTTTTTAATTTAATTATTTCAATTTCAAAGAGTTGACTTTTTATTTCGACCTCGAAACGAGGCCCACCGCCTGTCGTCCATAGCTAATTACGCCCATTCCGAACACAATGGGATATGTAACGTAAGCTGATTCGATCATTTCGATCAGTTTTCGTCAAAATCAACATATAACTCTATATATTGAATTTGAACGCACATTTTAATTTACCGGGGTCACATACGAACTCTAAAAATTCCAAAAAAATATTTTCTAGCTTCGTATTTATGATACAGTCCTAACAAAACTAATTTCATCGAATTCTGAGACTGTGAGAGAGATGGCCATTTTCCAGTCGATTAAAATCAACTGAAACTGGTCATACGCGTTTTCCTTTGCCACACTCACATATTGATTCAAAAAATTATGAAATTTGAAACCTAGCAATAATTTGACATCACGGACCCAACAAAAGTGGTTTCGTCGAAATCCGAGGTCGTTTGCAAAATGGCTATTTTTAAGGGCCTGAATTCCATAGCAACTATTCAAAATTTTCAACTGGACATATCTTTTGATTCCCGCTATGAAATCTCAATTTTTCAGATTCCTTGGAAAGATAATCTCAATTAGATCCTATTATTTTTGGTTTCACTAAAATCCTGTTTGTTTTGCATCTGGTACATTCATTTGAAGTTTGAAATCGAATTATCGAACTACCGCGCCATTTTCAATTCCTTTTATAATTATATATAATTATTTATATTCTAACGACGTCGTATATAATATATATGTTCGAATTCTATTCAAAATAAATTTTCTCGCCGATATTATTTAAAATAATCTATTTTAAATATAGAAAATTCGCTAAAATTGCCAAAATAAAAATTTATAACTGGCCTAGATTTTCGGGTTGTTACAATTACATATCTGGGTTCATTTTGTAAATTTTATCACATTAAAAACTGCCAAGAACATGGGCATAACATTTGATTTCATAATATTCACAACTAAAAAATAAAGAGGTGTAGCACATGCTAAAAGAATAAAATTTACATCACAAGGCTTCTAACTCTACAAAGTTATTCTTCAAAACTAATCTATAATTGATCTGATAGTTCAAACTGTTGCATCTAAGATACCATGAAATATCTACACTTTGAAATCAAAAAGTACATAAAAGTTTTCCAACTATGACGTAGGACTCTAAACATTAAAAGTGTTGTAACAAAGCTGTAAAGAATAAGAAAATAATAAATCTAACTGTGCCATAGAAAACAAAATTGTAAAGTCATCAAAACTAGTACCTACTATCGAATGCATAGAGTAACTTGCACATACTAAATTCTTTCATGGGCGAAGACAAACTTTTGTATCCTACCGGTTCCATTTAAGCTAAACAAACAGCAGATACTCCCCAAAAATAATACATAAATTAATGTATAAGTAATTAATAAACAATATGCAAAACATTATATACTTGAACTGTTTTCCTTGTTTCAACACAAATTTTTAGATAGATATCATGTTCTATTTTTGGTTCTATTTAGAAATCTTGTGCACCTGTATTGATTCCTACTTCTCGATAGCATATCATATATTTTAATTTATAGACAGAGAAACTGTACCTAAGTTGCAGTGCCAACATGTACATAGGACTTACTTGACTTATGCTCAACTTGTACTCAAATTATTACCAACACTTTCTAAGAAAATACATAATTAAGAAAATAAATAATTAATCAGCAATAACATTACTAAGTTTCAATAAGTATCAGCAATAATCTCAAGCTCCCCTGGTATGGTATAACCATTTCTTCTATAACACCACCTTTCTCTATAGGATAAATACAAACTAAAACACCTATAGAATACTTGGAAGAAGGTGGGTTTCTCTGTTCAGTTTCCCACATCAATTCATATTTCTCTAGCCACATTAATATTAATATCAAGATTGCAAATACAGTTCAGGTTCAACTTGATCATTGATGACCTAGCATAAATTATTGCAATCTCGATTATTAATATTGATGGGGCAAGAGCCTAAAACAAATTTTCTTCAACCCCTTTGGGCAATCAGTTAAGAAGAAATTGAGTTGCCCTAGTAACATAATGCTTCTCCTGAGTCTGCATAGAAATTTTATATGATATGTATCAGTTATATAACAACATAGTCATAGGCATAACATATGTTATACAATCCTTGTATTGTTAACCAATGTAACGCTTGTATGGATATTTTTATGATAATTACGACATCTTTATGATATGTAACATTCAACACTGTAGGAAAAAAGGCACAGCCAAGATAAACTTTTGAAGAACCTGACATTGTTAAGTAGTACTACCAGAAAGTATATTCCAAAACCATGTCGACGAGGTGTTCAATAACTTTAAGATACTACGACTAAATTCCATGAAGATGGAACATTCACATTTTATTAAGTACTAAATCACGAGTTATATGTGTATACTTGAAGATAAAAGAGTTACTAAACAAGCATTCTGTAGGCTGGCTGAGGAAACACTTCGAAATAATAAAGTTGATTATATGAACAAATATTTTTATTGCTTACTTTTTAATAATTTGGTCTAGTTAACAAACCAACTAACCTTGACTTATCTAGGGAGTTACTAAGTTGATTCGTTGAAACTTATTGATCTTCGGAACTTGAGTTGCTAAATTTTGAAGCTCTTTAATGACAGAAAACTTTATTTTAAAGTTTTCATCATTTCGAAGTGTTTTATCAACCAGATCACAGAAAGCTAGGTCAATACCTCTACTACCTCCACGTATATGCATAGAACTCGTGATTTGTTTCTTAATAACACGTGAATTTTCCATTTTCATGGAAATAAGTCATAATATCCTAAAACTACTAAACACCTGCCGGCATGGATCTGAAATATACCTCCTGACAACGCTAGTATACACTGACAATGAAATTTGATAGGAGATCTGTAACAACCTGGAAAATTCGAACCAATTTAAAATTTTTATTTTGGCAATTTTAGTGAATTTTGGATACTTAAAATGATTTATTTTAAATAATAACTATGAGAAATTTATTTTGAATAGAATTAGAATGTATATATTTATTTGAATCGTCGTTAGAATATAAATATTTATTTTAATTATAAAAGGAATTGAAAATGGCACGGTAGTTTGAAAATTCGATTTCAAATTTCAAATGAATGTAAAGGATTCAAAATAAACTGGATTTTAGCAAAACCAAAAATATTAGAATATATTTGAAAATATCTTTCCAACGAATCCAGAAAATCCAAATTTCATAGCGGGAATAAAAATTTATGCCCAATTGAAAATTCAGAATAGTCGCTATGGAAAATATAACCCTTAAAAATGAAAATTTTGCAAACGACCTCCGTTTTCGACGAAACCACTTTTGTTGGATCCGGGATGTCAAATTATTGCTAGATTCCAAAATTCATAATTTTTGGGATTAATATGATAGCGTGGCGAAGGAAAACGTGTTTTGTCAATTTCATTCAATTTGGATCGACCAGAAAATGGCCATTTTTCAAACGGCCTCCAAATTGGACGAAATTAGTTTTGTTAGGACCATATCATCAAAACATAGCCAGATTTATTTTTCTTGAATTTTATAGTTCGTATGCGACACCAGTAAATTGAAATGTGCGCTCGATTTCAATATACATTGATTTATATATTAATTTGAACAGAAACTGATCGCAACAAGCGTATTAGCTACGAAACATATCCCATTGTGTTCGGAATGGTGGTAATTAGCTAGGGACGACAGTCTGTGGGTTTGATTTCGAAATTGAAATAAAAAGTTGCTTTTGGAATTTAAATTAATAAAATAATTAAATAAATAAAGGGGTCAAAACCTTTATCTTAACAACCCATGTCAAACCCTCCTTTCACTTTGTTTTCCCCGATAAAAACTTCGAGTTCCTCCAGATCGAGATGGCGACTGAGACGCCATCGCCTCTCCCCTCCTCGCAACGCGCTCCGCCGCCACAGGCACCAGCTCCGTCGCGCCGTGAGCCTCACGTCCCTCCTCCATGCGATTGCTCCAGTCCCCCTCCCCTTCCCTCACGAAGCTCGAAACACTAGCCGCCACCCTACAGAAGCCTGCCACCACCGCCACGGTCTGATGAACCCTTCACTCCTCCGACACAGCACCAAACCCCCCTCTGATCTAAGACGCTGTAAGTTTTTAATTTATTTGTTTCTTTTATTTTTTTTAGTTAAATATTTTTACACAGCAAAAGGAAAGATTTTTACATAGCAAAAGGAATGATTTTTACATAGCAAAAGAAATGATTTTCCCCTATATAAAGATTAGATTTTTCCTTATATAAGGATTAGATTTTTCATAATATAAAGATTCGATCTTTGAAATGATAAAGGTTTGATTTTTTATATGATAAAGTTATGATTTTTAATTATATAAAAATATATGATTTTTAACACAAAGATGTGATTTTTATTTGAATGGCTTCGAAATAAAAATGGAATTTTTATTATGAAGTTAGATTTATAAAAATGGAATTTTTATTATGAAGATTGGCGTAATAAAAATATTATTTTTATATTATAGAAATAATAAAAATATGATTTTTATATCATAGGAATAATAAAAATATGACTTTTATAGCGTTGAAATAAAAATATGATTTTTTATATATGAACAGCGTGAAAAGGACGTGTTGGAATTTCGAACAAATCCGAACCATTCAGAAGTAGAGAATGGATGGAGTGGAACCCCAAGGTGAGAACTTCTCACTTAAATTTTATTTTCTAGTTAAAGTATATACTAGGATGCAGACGATGCTTAGCAGCACCCGACACTCGTCGTCCATAGACCATGGACGACTTGTTTGTTTGTTTGATTGTGTTGTGAAAATTGATTGTGTGATGTGGAATGGAATAAAATATATTTTATAGTTAAAATATATTTTATAGTTAAAAATATAAATTTTAACGTGTATATGAATAAAATAAATATTTATAAACAAATCGGACGATTTGTTTATGTACACACATTTGACTAATATTGATTGGGACGATAAATTTTACACATCGCCCTACTGCACAAATAAAATTCATTATTTGTTGATTGAAACCCCACATGGGTATTAGGATGATATAAGACATACACTAGTACCAGTAATTAGCTGTATATCAATCGATTGGTTGACAGACTGTTATAAGCATTGAATATTTATATTTAATGCTTATGCATTGTAGAATGCCCTTTGGATGATGGTTGACTGTGTTGGATTGTTGTTGTGTACATGTGTGTATGAAATCCATATAAATAAAATTATATGGTAATTGAATGTGTATGATTCCAGTTTAGAAAGAATGAATATTTTAAAATAACAATTATTTTAAAATAACGAATATTTTGAAGTAAGATTCAGTAAAGGATCAAAATATGACTTTGATGTCCGATTTGGGATGGACACGAATATATTTAAATATATATAAAGCCGTGCTGATTAGATTAACGCCATTTTGACGTGGATGATATTTATATCGATTTTATTCATTTTTATAATGAATATCGAAAAGGAATTGATTTCAAAATCTAATGTTTTGAAAATATAATCTTTCATATATCGATGATATGGAATATTCAATTTTGATTAGAAATTGAATATGAAGTTGAAATCATTTTGGAAACGAATTTAAAACAATTTATAAAATACGTTTTAAAAGGAAATCGATGAAATATTATATATATATATATAATGGCCTGAATAGAACGCGCCGCGCTGTGGTAGTTCGCGAATTTCGACCATTGACTTCGAATGGACATTATGGGAGATCCGACTGTCAGATTCTCCTAAAACCAGAACCGTTGGATTCGTATCAAAAAGCTAACGAATATTAGTGATTTGAAATCTAACGGTTGGATTTGGAATTATGTCCAAATCAAATTTGGAAAAGGTCGCTGTAAGTGTAGTTCGATGGTCGTTTATGGAAATCGACTGTACGGGCCTTGATAAAATTATTAAAAATATCAATAATTTATGTCAAATCACAACAAATGATTTGGAAAGAATTGGGATGAAAATTTTCATATTTGAAAAGATAAAAATATATTTTTATCGAATTGAACTAGTTATGAACTAGAATTATGAAATCCAATATTTTTAAATAAATAAATTGGATTTGAAATGGTTTTAAAAATAACCGGAATTTCCAATATATGAATTGGAATGAATTTGAATCGAAATTATCTTTGGAATATTTCGATATTGGATTCCGTGATTACACGGATATTATGGAGGAATTTGGAAGATATATATATCGTTATTCCAATATGGTATTTGTTGATTCTAGAATTTGATATTGAATATAAGCCGATATATTTTCTATTCAGAGCCTTGTATTTAATATTAAATGTGATTTTGGGTTTGTCGTGAACGGTATCTTCATTAACACTGTTCTTGAACCCAGTTGAGAAAAGATTAAATCTTTTTATTTAGATTTAATGAAGTATACCAATTAATTGATATTTAACAGGAATGGAATTGGAATTGATCTTTGGGTTTATCGTGAACGGTGTTTTAAATGACATTTGTTCTTTAACTCGATTAACAATGGAATAAGATTTTGAGTTGTCGTGAATGGTATCTTTAATAATACTGTACTTAGACCTAATGGATTTAAGAAAATCAGAAACTAACTGGAGATTAGTTAAGTTGAATGGTCTCCTGGGTATTGATCTGATGTTGGTTTCGGCCTTCGGGATTAATACTTAGGGAATTGTTTACTTGCTAATTTACGGTTAAAGGCTGATGGAATGGAATGTGATTTGGGGTTTATCGTGACCCATGTTTTAAAGGACATTGGATCTTTAACCCAGTTAAAGACAGGAATAAGATTTTGGGTTGTCGTGAATGGTATCTTTAATAATACTTTTCTTAGACCCAATGGAGTTAAGAAAATCAGAAACTAACTGGTGATTAGTTAAGTTGAATGCACTACAAGAAAATAATATATTGATAGCAAGCAAGGATGACACGATAATTGAACTTGCAATAGTTTAGTATGCTAGTCATTAGTTACAATAAACCATAACTTAAAACACTATACCATGACATTGACTAATGCGTTAATAAATAAGTGATTAGTTTGAACACTATATCATGACATACATGCCACGCAATGTCGCATAATAGGGAATATATTTTAGCCGCCTTACTTTTAATCGTTCCCTCCTAATTTTGGCCGCTGGAACTTGCTTTTCAGCTTTTTCACGAAATATTTTCACGTTCCCTCTAATTTCACCAAACCCTCCTATTCACTCCCTCCCTTCGACAAAATATAGTTCACAAAATCTAAGTTCACGCATTCCATCCCTCCGACATTCCTCACCGATTCTTGGTTTGCTCACTTCCCTCTAACTGTATACGGAGTTCGGAGTTCATTCTGCATCAATTCTTCCACTGTTGCTTGATTTTAGGTTTTAATTTGCGAAATTGATTGTTTTTTCTTCTGTAAATCATTGATTAATCGTAGGTAATGATTTTAGGTATTAATTTCCGCATCGATCGGAGTTCATTTCACGTTCCCTCTAATTTTAGGTATTAATTTTTGCGAAATTGATTGGTTGATGAATTTGAACATGGATTTTAAGCAAATGAAAGAGGTTAATTTTACGTATTTAATGGCGTGTTCATAGAGTTCAGCTGGATATAGGTTATCGAGAACATTGATGAACCGCTAGTTCCATATCCTGCATAATATAGATCTATTAAGATTTTGTTGTTTTAATTGTTAGGACTTGCAAAAGAATTGAGTTTTTGCAAATTTGCTTAAAAACCAAAGGAAAATTATACTGTTAATTTTACCATATTAATTTTTTTCCTGTTGAAAGAATGGTTCTCAATGAACTATAATTGGGTTGGTCTTGTATGTGTTGTTATAATGCATTCGAATTCTACAACTCTATTAATAAACAGTTTATTACCTATTTTTTACACAACATGTTAATTGAAAAACTGTTAACTGCTAAATAACATAGCAATTCATGAACTTATATTCCTCTAAATAGTATTATACAAACATTAAATTGGTTTCCACAAGTGTATTGCCCCTGTCAGGTACAATATAGTTTTGCATCAGTTAAACTATTTTTTCCAAATGTATATTGTTTTTCTATCATAACTGGAACAACGGTTTGTTATCATTATGTGATGTAGAAAAATAGAAACCACCGACATCTATAATTGGAATTAGTCTACATAATGCTAGTAAAGTTTCATGGTCTATTGTCATACCACTTGTTTTATTACATAAATGTTAGTTATTTTGGTATTATAAACATTTTCCAATTTTATAGCATATAAAATTATAATTTGAAATTGAGTACAATTAGCATTTACAGAAATATACACATTTGCCTGTTTATCGTGTATGTTGTAGAATTTTGGACAAGAGTAGGGATTTACAATAACAATGAGTTATTTAAGAAAAATGGTTGAGTAGATGACCCAACATTTAATAATGGACAAATTTTCAAAATAGGCTAATTTTTAAAACATATAGCACAAATAGGCCAGTTTAAAAAGTATTAGCAGAAATAAGCTAATTTTTGCCACCTCAGCAATGAGGTGGCAAAAGTTATAAAAAAATTAATCGGGGGCGCACTTGACAAGTGCGCCCATTAAAATTAGAACGGGCGCACTTGTCAAGTGCACCCGTTAAAATTATAACGGGCGCACTTGTCAAGTGCGCCCGTTAAAATTATATCGAGCGCACTTGTCAAGTGCGCCCGTTATAATTTTTTCCAGCCCAACCCGTTTCCTGCTATCCTTTGCTACTCTCTGTCATTCTGGTTTTTACTATTTCGGGAAAAAAAGTACCATTTCATACCATTCTTCCACTAGCTCCAAAAAACCCTAAAATCTACCAAAATTATCAAAACAAACAAGGTTTATTGATTGGGTTACTTCTATCAGCTATTGCACATCAATTTGAAGGTATTGATTTAGTTTAAATCAAACCCTATCTCAAATTCTTATGTTTCTCAATTTCATTCAAACCCTAGGTTTAGTTTTTTATGCTTTCTTATGTTACTAATATTTGTTTAACAATTAAGTATCCTTATTCCTTCCAAATTTTTCATTATAGACTATGTCGGATTTTATTCCTATTATTTGCTATTTTGATGGGAAGTTAAACTTAAAAGAAAATAATTCGTCGGTGTATGTTGGTGGCAAACAAAAAGGTTCAAAGATCAAAATTTTTTGCTCCTACCATGAATTAAAGGAAACGGTGTATAGGGTTACAAAAATTGATTCACAAAAGTATGATGTATGATTAGTAGGCAAGTGGGTGACGAATTCTGGAACTTCTGCTATCGATGTAAATGATGATGATGTCGATGCAATGTTTTCGGTTAGTATGAAAGTTATTGAGTTATTCGTAATAAAAGAGCAGCTGAGACATTATGAAGAGGCAGTTGATACTAATTTAAACCAACATTCTACTCAAAATATTGGAACTATTCCGAGTTGTGCTCATCAAAGCAATCCAAGTCCAATATTTCCTCCATTCATGAATACAAAGTAAGTTTGTAAATTTTACATTTGAGTAGTTAAAATTCATAGTTTTCTGATCTTATCCTTTTTTAAACAGTTTTACGGTGCATGCGGGTGGTCCAAGCTCTAGACCGACAAATGATGGTGTAGGTTGTAGCTCACCACATATTGATAGCATGCAAATTGCATCAATGGATAATGATATGGCATAGATGGAAAATATGGAAGCTAACAATGATCCGCTTGAGTTTGGAATTGGTAATGTGATTGAAAACGAAAATTATGAAGCATCGTTGGTGTAAGAAGATGAAGATGATAACAATGGACAAATGGAATTTGAGATGCCTTTGACAGATGATATATGTAGTGCACAAATTATGGCAGCATCGTTGATTCAAAATGTAGCTCCTATTAGAGACGCATTTACTGCATATTGTGTTGATTCGGGCTTTCACGAGGGAATGCAGTGTCAAATCAAGGAAGTGCTTATTCAACAACTTAGTGAGTGGTCTATAAAGAATTCTGTCTCTTTTATTCCTGTAAAATCCCGCAAAAAAGAATACACTGCAATTTGTATTGTCGATAACAATTTCAAGTGGAGAATACATGCTATTGTCCTAAAAAAATCATTGACACGAAGGTGGGAAATTAGGAAATATGAAGGCAGTCATTCTTGTGTTAATCCGGTCATCAATTCTAATCACAAGCAAGCGACAAGTAGATTTGTTGCTAACAAAATACTTTCGTTTGTGAAGTCGGATTTGAAAACCACTCCCTCTGCGATTCAAGTTTTAATGTCGGAAACTTTTTTCATCAAAATAAGCAACTTCAAGGCGTATAGAGCATTGCGGAAAGAACTTGAGACAGTTTTTGGAGATTGGAAAACATCATATGCTGAGCTGCCACAATATTTAGCTACTATTAAAAAACATAATCCGGGAACTGTTTTTAAGATTGAAAACGAAAGAGTCACAAATGACAAAGTTCGTTTCAAAAGTGTTTTTTGGGCATTCGGTCCTTCTATTGATGGTTTTGCGCATTGTCGACCATTACTTTGCATTGATGGCACACATCTATACGGCAAATATCAAGGTACATTGCTAGTCACGACTGGAGTTGATGCAAATGATGGTATATTTCCATTAGCATATGCAATTTTAGACTCCGAATCAAAAGATAATTGGGATGGTTTCTTAGATGCATGTACTATCTCATACATAGTGTTCGCATTAGATGTTTGACTTTTATATCAGGTCGAATGAAAGGCATTCCGGGAGCATTAGAAAATTGGCCTCAAGAGCACCATCACCGCTTTTGTGCTAGGCATCTCAAAGAAAACTTTCAAGTTGCCGGATTTACTCAAAAAAAATTGGTAGACTTATTCTATTCATGTGCTAGTGATACCGATGAGTTGCAGTACAAAGAATTAAGAGGCCACTTGAGAACCATTTCCCCAGATGCGCATGCTTGGATTGAAAAGAACTTACGAGGTGCGGAGAAAAATTGGGCTCTATGCAAGGATAACGGTGGACGATTTATGAGGATGACAACAAATGTATCCGAAAGTTTTAATGGAGTTCTACGAGGTGCTCGTGCTTTGCCGGTTAAGTCTTTAGTAGCACGAACGTTTTACCGTTTTAACGACTATTTCATGAAACGTCATTCCGACGCCGAAGGATTTGAAATGCAAATGACTCCAAAAGTTGAAACTCTTTTAGCTAAAAGAGCAAAACAAGCACGACATTGAGGAATTATTAGATTCAATCAAAACGAATGGCAAGTGAATGATCAATTTGGAAAAGCATTTACCGTGACTTTACATGATAATGTGTGTACTTGCACTTGCAACATTCCGCTATTGCAAAAATTGCCATGCTTGCATGTGATGGCCGCTTGTGCTCAAACCGTTGGAGGAGCGAATATATCATACTATGAATTTTGTTTAGTGTGGTTTTCCGTGGAAAGATATAAAGCAAGTTACGCTCCAAGCTTCCATCCAATTCCCGATAGTAGATATTGGGATGCCTATCATGGTCCGACCATAATGCCTCCACATACAAAAAGGAAAACGGGACGTCCGCGTTCGACAAGAATTAAAGGTTTGATGGATAAAATGGGAGGAAGTAAACAAAATACTTGTAGCAAATGTGGTCAAAAAGGACACAACAGATCGACATGTCCATCCAAATGATATTTTGTAAGAGAATATTTGGAGATACGTCTTGATATTTTGTTCGAATAATTTGTAATGTAATGAACGATTTGTACTTTCAATTCAGTGAATGAATGAATGATTTGCATTTCAATAGTGAATGTTTGCGTTTTACAAGATTATGAATTGTATTCGATTGTCTTTAATTCAAGTTTGCAAATTGAATTATTCAGGCAGGGTAGCAGATGCGTGGTATCAAGTCTCGGGAAGGGCGCACCTGCAAGATGCGCCCTAGTCAATTCTCAAGGGCACGCTTGTCAAGCGCGCCCTTGATATTTTGTAAGGGCACGCTTGGCAAGCGCGCCCTGATAAATTATCAAGGGCACGCTTGTCAAGCGCGCCCTTGATATTTTGTAAGGGCACACTTGCCAAGCGCGCCCTCGTTATTTCAGGAGGGTGCACCTGGCAGGTGTGCCCAAGCCGAGATGGTGCAGCTTCAATCTTCAGCCGGTTTACCCCTTCACTCCTCACTTTTTCCAATCCCCCTTTTACTCCAAAATCCCCAAAAACTAAAAAATCCAAAAACCTAAATTTCTAAGCTTTCAAATAATCGAATTGTGATAGGAAAATACATCAAATTACCTCAACAATGGAAGGATCTTCATCATCTCATGAAGTTAGAGGTAGATTGTTAAACAATGCTTTCTTATTTTTTGTTTGTGTTGCATACAATAGATTTGGTTTGACCATTACTTGTTCAACAATGGAAGGATCTTCATAATTTTACTTCTTGTTTGTGAATGAAAACCTAGCTAATTCGTAGTTTAGTTATATGGTGAGTTAAATCCTAGCTAATTCCTAATTCATATGATTTAGTAAAAAAAAAAACATTTTTTCTATAAATAGTTAAACTAGTTCATTAGACACAAGCGTGTTGCATCCGGTTCACTATTTGTTAAAACTTGTTCGTTAAACACAAGTGTCTTGCATCCGGTTCACATTTTGTTCACTACTTGTTCACATTTTGTTCGCTACTTGTTCACATTTTGTTCGCTACTTGTTCACAAGTGTCTTGCATCCGGTTCACTACTTGTCCGCTACTTGTTCACTACATGCATTGTTCTTGTAGAGTTGGCACCGGGTCCTGTGGATGCAAGTGCGTTGTATCTTCAACATGAACATAGAAGCAATAATCCGGACTTGATGAAGGTATTTCAAAAATTCTAATGAATGAACTCACTAATTTTTCATTTCTCATGGAGTAGCTAATGATTTTCATCTCATATTGAATTTGTAGAGCGACAAGCCAATTGATTGTCAAGATCATTCTAGCAAGTTGGAGTTGATTACAGCAAATACACCTAGAGTTCAACTTGCACTACAAAGAGCTGGATTTAGAGAAATATCCAGATTGGGGTTTTTTAAGATAGATCATGCACTTGTTACTTCATTGGTAGACAGGTGGAGACCGGAGACTTCCACATTCCATCTTCCCACTGGTGAAATTACTATCACGTTGCAAGATGTTAGCTGTCTTTTGGGCGTTGTAGTGGAAGGAAATCCTGTAACTGCTACACATCTCAGTAATTATGAAGATATTTGTTATGAGTGTTTGGGGGCGGTCCCAAATCGAAATGAGATGAGAGGTGCAACAGTTAAGTTGACTTGGCTTCGACGTACATTTCAAAATGAGCCATCAGAAGATGCGTCAGACGAAGAAGTTGAACGTCATGCGAGAGCCGTTATTCTACACTTGATATCTTGTCGTCTTTGTCCCGATCATTCGAAAGGACGATTAAATCTTTTTTGGCTATTATTTGTGAGAAATTTGGACGATTGTGCACGATATTCTTGGGGTAGTGCCATATTGACAACATTATACACTGAATTAACAAATGTTGCGCTCGGTAAATCCAAATCGATAGTCGGTTGTCTTTCTCCTCTACAGGTAAATATTAGAATGTATATTTATTAATGGCCACTTGTAATATGCAATCTTATCATATTTATGTTTTATATATTTTACAGCTTTGGTCATGGACACATCTTCCTATCGGTCGTCCAAACATAACTTTATCTGCACAGATCAATAGGTCATTACCTTATAGTGTAAGGTAATTTATGTACATTTACATGATGTTCAACAATAGTGCTTACGCTTATGCTATATTATTTACATTTACATACTTTATGTACATTACTTTATATCGTAGGTGGTTTGGAAATAGGAGCTGGATTGAATCTCCAAAGCAGGTTGCCACTTACTATCGTGACCAGCTTGACATGCTAACAGATGAGGTTGTTGTATGGAATCCCTACACACAGGATGTGCTAGTTCATCTGCCTCATATATGTCTAAGTGGCATGCCTAGTTGGCTATGCAAGACACCGATCATATGCATGCGAACTGTTCAGTTGTATTATCCCGATCGAGTGATGCGACAATTTGGTCTTCAGCAACACATCCCTGAGCCTTGCGAACTTAATACAAATTTGGATTTTGCTGTCATTCAATGGAACGATAGACATAACCGTAACGTTCGTCAACACGTTCCTAGCACTCAACTTTCACAATACATGAGTTGGTATTGGACGATCACTCGAAGATTCATTCTCGCGGATCGAACTCAACATAAACGAGCATACACCGCTCATGCACCGCTTCAGCGAGATGTCGTACGTCTTTTACTTTTCTTTACTGTTTCACTTTACTGATTTAAATCTTTAAATGTGTGATTATAAATGACAAAATTCGCAGGTCGATGTGCTAGAGACGGTTAGTAAAGAATTGGGGGATATTGGACGTGGTCGAGTACCGGAGCCCGACATTCAACCACGATGTATTAGCTTGAAGAAACTCATTGACGCATTACTTTAGGCGTAGATTAGAATGCCCAGGAGAGCGAAGAACTAAAAGAAGGCATGATCCTTCTCAAGCTTCACTTCAACATGACCCAGCTCAATCGCAGGCGGCAGGACCTTCTCAACCTCCTCCTACTCAAGATTAAACTTCACCATGAACGTTTTATAAGTATCGTATTAGTGTATGTTTTTAAGCGAACCATGTCCACTTTGTATTTGTGATCGAATTCTATTTCGGTTCGTGTTTATGTTTGTAATCGAATTTTATTTAGACTTGTGTTTATGTTTATAATAGAATATTAACGTTGTTTTTATATATTTATGTTTGAAATTGATACATATGTGTTTATGTTTTATTTGGGTTAGCATATATTTGAAGTTGAATCAATAGAAAAGATCAAATCTGTATAAAAACTATTGTGAAACAGCAGGGTGAATGAAGAGAGGCTGCTGTAAAGCAGCAGATAGTATGGGCGCACCTTGCAGGTGCGCCTTAACAAAATAACAAGGGCGCACTTGACAAGTGCGCCCTTGTTAATTTTTAAGGGCGCACTTGGCAAGTGCGCCCTTATTATTTTGTAGGGGCGCATTTGCCAAGTGCGCCCCCGATAATTTTTTATAACTTTTGCCACCTCATCGCTGAGGTGGCAAAAACTAGCCTATTTCTGCTAATACTTTTGAAACTGGCCTATTTGTGCTATATGTTTTAAAAATTAGCCTGTTTTGAAAATTTGTCCTTTAATAATTGATTCAATGACTGAGACTAATTATACTTTGTAAATTAGTGGTTTAGTTTCTAACAATTGGCAGATGAGTTATCTCTGTGTCAGTATTCTATCTACATTCCGCTTTATGTTCTGATGATCATTCGATTGTGAAATAAGTCTAAATATGTTAGTTCTAGCTGTGAAATTCGATAAACTACCCATGTTGTCTTACTTATAACATTAATATATATATATGTATTTAAATAATAAGTTATAAGTATGGATAAATTTATTTTCTAATTGGTGCACTGTAAAAATTGAATATGTGCACACATGATAATGTTGAATGCACTGTACATTAGAATTTAATATTTATGCATTCCATAAACTGGAAATATACGATAACAAGCCTTTTTAAGAAAACACCACACCTTACTATTAAAGCACAATAGGATTGTCTTCTTTGTATGTTGAAGCTCTATTTTCTACCATCTATTTATTATTTCCATGTACTCATATGTTTGTATAGTTATTACCCATATGATACTTTTTGGGTTTTTGGCTGTGAGTATGACGAGGCAAACTTTGTTTGATTAGATTTACACAAATTAGAACTTGTGAGGCCCACTGGTTATAAGGGTACTTTGTTGTTGGTAGTATCCAATTTTCGACTCTATCTCCGAATTTGTTTGCTTGTTGGTATCCAATTTTTGACTTTATCTCCAAATTCTCAGAAGCATATTTGGCAGTAATCTTTGAAATCATCCCTAGTGATAAGAAGTATAATTAATATAACACGTGTTTCTTCATCCACTGTGCTGGAAGGACTCCTTCTCGATTTATTCCTCCTTTCATGGTACCATCTGCATTCACAATACATATCAAGCAAGTTGTAGCTTGAATGATTTATGTTGTTATTGATATCATATAAACTTCAATGCATGTTTTTGTTTTTTGTTTTTTCTCCTTTGGTTTTTTTTATATAGACTAACTGTAATTTACTTTGCATTTCATTTACAGGTTCAGTTAGTTATAGTGGATTAGTTTTACCTGGCAGAATTCTTGACTAAGAGATTGAGAAACGGTATGAGTCAACTCCCATCTCTTTAATCATCATTACATCATCCTGCAGAAAATTGATAGTTATATCTATTTACCAACACATTGGTTAGTATTAACAGTATTATTTTCTGATTTCAGTTACTTTGTATTTGTGGTATGAATCCGTGGCAACGTCTTTACTAGTCCTGCCCTTAATTTTTTTTAAACAATTGCAGTGTAGTTTTTTTAACTAATAGGACCCACCACCCGCCCACAATACAACCCCCCTCCACCCCCCCCCCGGTCTTTTCCACAACTCTCCAACCAATCCCACCAGTACCCAATGATTATAAGAATAAAGGTAATAGTTTTATGGTTGGAAAGCAACCCTGCTTTGTTTCAAAGAACAAACAAGCAATTCCGTCCAATTCATACAAGGATTATGGTTAGGAAATTTGGTATGGTCGCGAACTCTATGTTTCTGTACAAATATTTAGCTCTTTCTCACCAATAATATCATATCATGTCTCATTATAAAAATCAACAAATGACAATCCATTCGTCAAATTCCTTGTATTCAAAGAAAGCCATCATTACAAAGTTTATATAGCAAACATCAATGCATAGGGCCTTCTGCTTTATATCTACTACTTCATTTGTATGTATGGTTTTTATATATAATATTCTAATGTATTTAAACTGTATATGCGGCATAACATTGAATCTGGAACATGGATAGTTGGCCTTATCGATTAAGATATAACGTCGTCAACACTCTGCCTATTTTTATTTATTATTTATTATACATTTATCTTTTGTTGAATGCAATGGATGAATGTATAAGACATACACCACTCACCTGCACTTATTCAGTGCACTGCAACCTCAACAGTACAGTGAATAATGCCTGGATTTGACTATCAGTGCTGCTTATTTTATTTATTACCATACTAGAAATAAAACCATTGAAATAATCCGAAAAACTTTATAATAGATTTGTAATTTCATAAAACCTTTACAAAGTGAAAAGAAAAATAAAAAAAAGTCACTAACCTTTTCTAAATACACAAAACTTAATACTACATCAAACACATATGCAATATTCTACAAGAAAATAATATATTGAAGAAATCCGGTTTTTTTTAAAAACAAATGCTGTTTTTTTTTTACAAATGCAGTTTTTTTTTAAATGCAGTTTTTTTTATTTTAACAAATTATGTTTTTTTTAAAAAAAATCAGTGCAGTATTTTTTTTAAACAATTGCAGTGCAGTTTTATTTTTATTTTTTAAGACAAGTGCAGTGCAGTTTTTTTTAATTAAAAAAATGCCCTTTTTTTAAAACAAATACAATTTTTTGGTCTAGGTTTGTCAAGTGGCTGGAACAAATGCAGTTTCAAAATCCTTGTATGCTATAAATTTAGAGGTGGTTGTGTGCAGACCATTGCCCATCTTTACGACCTTCTCAATACTTTGTCCGTGTTGTGTTTGTCGATGGCTTGGTTCTCAAACTATTTTACATGCCAACTACAGTTTTACATAACTTACTTTGTATAACACATAATTATTATTTTTTGATAGAAATTTGCTTGTTGCAATATCGTACATGGCGACGGAAAAAGATTGGGTACATTTACATAGGTAAAATTATGCTTTTAGCTTAAAATTTAACTTTTAATTAATAATAATGATTTTGTTATCATTAAGTGTTTTATTTTTACTATAGAACTAGTACGGAGTACAGACAAGGAGCAAGGAATTTTGTGAATGCAGCAAAGAAGAATTCAGGAAAAATTGAAAAAAAATTGTGTCCTTGCGTGGATTGTCGAAATATTACTCGCCATTGTGATGACATTATCTTTGAGCACTTGATTATAAGAGGAATGGATCCTTTATACAAGTGTAGTAAGTGGTACAGTCATGGCGAGCAAATAGATGTAGCTGAAAAAGTGAAGTTGGATGACACATATGACTTATTTCAAGCTATTCATTTTGAAGATGAAGATCTTGTTAATCATATTTTTTCTTGGATGACAAACAAAATGATGATGCACAAAAGCAAACAGATGATTTCCATAAAAATTTGGAAGATGCGGAAACACCACTGTACCCTAATTGCGTAGATCAAACGAAATTATCTGCTATCACTGCATTGTATAATCTTAAATGTGAAACTGGATTATCTGATAATGGTTTTGATAAGCTTCTAAGTGTGCAACAATTGTTACTACCCAAAAATAATTTCCTTCTGAAGACTTTATATGAAGTAAAGAAGTTTCTCAAAGTATTTGGCATAGGATTTGAGAAGATTCATGTCTGCAAGAATGATTGTTGTCTTTTCAGGAAAGAGTACAAATATTTGAATACATGTCTGAAATGTGGTTCTACGAGATGGAAGATAAATGAGCGGACGAAAGAGACAATGCAAGGTATTCCGGCCAAAGTAATGCGATATTTTCCAATTGTTCCAAGATTCAAAAGAATGTTTAAATCCCAACAGATGGTAGAAGATCTAAGGTGGCATTCTAGTAATAAAAGCAATGTTGATAAAATGTGTCATCCTGTGGATTCTTTGACATAGAGCATGGTGGATGATAGATGGAAACCATTTTCAAGTGATCCACGTAACCTTCTGCTTAGTCTTGCTACTGATGGTTTCAACCCATTTGATATTAAGAGTTCCAAGTATAGTGGCTCTAACAACCCGCTCATTCGACGATTTTAGATTTAGATATTTTTTCTAAATATATCGTCATATCCGATGTGTCACTCAAAATGTCGTTTTTTCACAAACGATAAAATTAGAACTCGGGACCACTCTCATTGAGTCCGGATCAACGTTTGCGACCTTTTTGACTATAAGCATCAATATGTTCCGAGAGTCGGAAATCTGGCACCTTGGCTAGGGCTTGGTTGAGCTAGCCTAGCTCACCCTATAACCCCCAAATCAGCCCCTCTTCCTCTCATTCATTCCAAACACTCAAAAGAGGATAGAAATCGGGAGAGGAAAGGGAAATTAGAATTCCTTTGGCTAGGGCTTTCAATCTAGGGCTCAATTCTTATGCAAATTCAATTCTATGACATGGGTAAGCTCTCTACTCTCCCTCTCTACCTTATGCTCCTCTTAATTTCGGATTTCTATGATGTTATAACACCTTTGTGTTTGCATATGTGTTCATGAGATGAATTCGGAGGAGCAATTGATGAAAGAGAGGAGCTTTGCTTGTTTATGTGCTTGTTCTTCCTTGTTGGAGCTTGTTCTTGATATTCAAGAGCCAAAGGTGAGTTCTTCTTGAACTCACATCTATGCCATAAGCCATTGGCTTATACAAGTGTAATTTAGTGTTCATACGAGTTTGCTTGTGCTTGTGAAATTGTTAGGTTAGTGTAACTTAGCCGATTTCATGTGTTTGTGTTTCATTGAGTTGAAAATTATGATTAGAATTGTCCACACAATCTAATTCATAAGCTACTTGTTGATTTGGTGATATTGCGAAGCTCCGTTGTCGCACCGGCAAGTTCTAGGACTTCACAATTCACTTATATCGTATTTGATTGCTTTGGTTAGATAATTTCGTCGTTTTGGAGTTTATAATCAAGAACCATTGCAAATATCTTATGTGAATGTTTGTGCATGCTATAGGTGAAGTTCTTGTGTGCACACAAGTCCTTATAGTTTCCCTTTAGCATTGCCAAACCTTCGTGTTCTAGTTTGAATCGCATTTGATTGCTTGGTTAGAGAATCAGTTCATTCTCGAATATATAATCAAAATCATAGCAATCTCATGTTCGTATGTTTGTGCACGTTTGCTTGGTGTTATGAGTTGCTTTGACATGTTTTTGTTGCGTCATTTTCACTTAGAAAATGTTATAAGCCATCACCATTGATCCGGCCTCGTCCGAGAGCTGTTTGCACCTCATTTCCTAAGCAAAAATAGCCACACTTCAGCTCAGACGTCTGTCCGAGAGGAGCACAGACGTCCTCATTGTTTAGGAAGCAAAATAAATAATTGCTTCAGCTCAGACGTCTGTCCAAAAATGGACAGACGTCTGTCCAAACTCTCGGGAAATAGTTTTCCTGACAACAGACGTCTGTCCTTGGGGTGACAGACGTCTGTCACTGAAAATCTGTTGTTGACCAGTGGAGACCACGGTCAACAGTTTAGGCCCATCCGGGCTCTTTCCCGGCCAGAGCCCGAGCCGTTCGGACTTTGTTTGTGAACTTCAGCTTTACGAATTCATAGATTCCAGCAGTTCGATTCATAGACTTTGATTCTCATGTGATTCTTCCAATGTTGATCCTTCTTGGCCGATTCACATTTGTTTATGACGTAAATTAAATAAATGATCATTCTAATGCCCGTGCGCTCTATTTTTGTATATCAAAATTATTCGATACTCTTGTTAAGATGCTTCACGCCATTAAAACATGAATTATCGACTCGATATCCTTCGAGTCTATTCCAATGTAGTTTGAAACCTTCGGGTCCTAGTTTGGGATTTCGATTCGTTCGTTGATCGAAATTACAATCGTTATCCCTTGATTTCCTGTATGTTGTTGTAATGTGAGTTTATGATTCATGATGTTTGTGTTCTATTTGCTACGGCGACGGTTTTCATGAATAATTAAACCACAATGGATAATGGGGTTTTATATTGTCAATGGGCATCGAACCAACGTTTAATCGGTTTTTAAATTCAAATCCTTTTAAAATAAATTCGGTTTCTAAATCCGGTTCTGATTCTATTGATTTATATACGATTCCTTATCCTATCGATTGGACGAGAAATTTATTTTATTTACCTTAGTAAAACTGAGGATTATGACCCCTTATACGTTTACTTCGGCGAATAACTCTTGGACTCGTGAGTTCGAGCATGTGTGGTGATTTTCTCTGTTTTGAATAGAAACCAATTACGGGTTCGTAAATATTCGAGAATACCATGTGGTTATGGGACATGTCGATATTTCCTTATATTAACTAGTTCGGAGTAATTTCTATTCACCCGGATCGATGTGATCCTTTATGACTTGTGTTTTGTAGTCCTCGATCGCCCGAGTGGGATTTACGATTCTTGGATTTCACCTGGGGGACTTCGATCCAACTTTCTATGATTTTCTTTGATTTATGATGTTTACTAGGGAATTCACGATTATGTGTTTTCTCTCTTCCGGGGTCACGACCCGACTTCGTGGGGAGCTTCGGCTCAAACTTATGGGTTCGCTACCTAGAGATCGTATCTCATCTGTGAACAGACCTGCCCCCTCTTTATGATGTTTTCTAGGGATTTCACGATTATGTGTTTTCTCTCTTCCGGGGTCACGACCCGGCTTCGTGGGGAGCTTCGGCTCAAACAAATGGGTTCGCTACCTAGAGATCGTATCTCATCTATGAACAAGTCTGCCCCTTTATGATGTCTTGATGATTTATGATGACTTTGATGATTTATGATGTATTGATGATTTATGATGACTTTGATGATTTATGATTACTTTGACGCGAAGCGCGTCAATTTGAGAAATGATTCATGATTTACTTTGATGCGATGGTCATGAATTTGATGTGTATTTGGCATTCCGCTGTCATTTCCTGTTGTGTGCTATTATTTGAATGTTGCATTCTATATTAGCTAGGAGATTATTTAGAGATATTTGTGTGCTGACATTCCATTATCATTTCCTGATTGTGTCGACATGCCATGTTCATGTCATCCTGTGTTATATCTCTTGTTATCTCAATTTATTTGATAAGTACAGCTAGACTGATCCATTTATTGTTTATTTCCTTATAAATAATACTCGGGTCAGGCCCAGTCATTTTAGGTACTCCTCTGGGAATCCTCGCAGGACTGATCTTCCGCTTTCAGCTTACTACTCTGCCTCTATAGTTTTATGTACTTTTGTACCTATGACATTATCTATTGTTGTGTACATATTCTTTTAGTTAGATCATGGTACATGTATTAGTGGATCTTTGTTGACCACTAGCTTGTTGTACACATTCTCGGTTTATTCATATCTATTCCGCCTTTGTGATATGATTATTCTGTGTCTGGCTTTGAGATATACCATGTTTATATTATTGTTGTTGTCAAATTTATACTGCTTTCCGGATTGCATATAGCCGTTTTGTAGTTACCCTATGTGCCGAATGGTCATGTCGAAATTTTAATCGGTATCAGAATTCGACGTGCATTCCTCACATGGAGTATTCATACAATCGGTCGCTCTTCACAAACCTCATTCTCAGTTACGGTCTACGACATTTCTATGAAATGCACTAGACGATAGTGGGTATAGAGGCGGGGCGCTACAGTTGATGGCCAGTGATGCTTGTGACATATAATCTCTCGCCTATATTGTGTATGAAAAAAGAGAATATTATGTTAACATTATTGATTCCTGGTCCAAAGCAACCTGGGAATGATACCGATATATATTTGGCTCCTTTAATAGAAGATTTGCAACACTTATGGAGTAACGGTGTGAAGGTTTATGATGCATTTAGCAAGACGCTTTTTAACTTAAAAGCAATTTTGCTATGGACTATAAACGATTTTCCAGCATACGGAAATCTGGCTAGATGTTGTGTAAAAGGCAAAACAGGTTGTCCATTATGCGGGGTTAATACTCATCATCGATGGCTAAATCATAGTCGAAAAATTGCCTATATGGGACATGGAAGATTTTTGCCCTTGTCGGATCCATTAAGAAAACAAAAGGTTTGTTTTGATAACAAAGTGGAGAAAGGTAACAAACCAAGAATTCTTACAGGTGGAGATATTTCTGTTGTTTTGAGAGATTTCCCAAATGATTTTGGAAAAAATGAAAATGTTGAAATAAAAAAAAAAATAGGCAAGAAAATAAAGAAAAGAAAATGCATTGCCAACGAAAAAGAAAGAAATGATCCTACAAAAATAGAGCTATCAAGGTGGAAAAAAAGATCATTTTTTTTTGAGTTACCGTATTGGGAGGTTCGTGTTCAAAATTTATTTTGTTTTGTAATAATCTAACTATAAAATTATATAATATTAAATTTTTGTATTAATGATAATTATAGGAACTTCCACTCCGCCACAATTTAGATGTGATGCATGTTGAGAAAAACGTTGGCGAAAGTTTACTTGGCACAATGTTGCATGATAGCAAATCAAAAGATGGTATTAATTCTAGAAAGGATTTAGAGGATTGGGGAATTCAACATGCTTTATATGCACAATGTGACAACCCCAAACTACGGTGGCAAGGGTAATCTTTGGAATATTACACATAAACAGATAACAACAGAACAGAAATAAATAAATGCACCAGATAATGTACAATAGAATACACTGGATAAACATAATCATCAGAGTTACATAGTATACAGGATCATACTTAGTACAAATACAGTTCAGCTATACATAAATGTCTACAGCGGAAAACAAAACATAATATGTACAATAGGAGCTGAACAACATAAAAGAGATAAATGATAGAACCCATCTTCAGCTCCAGCTATCCAGAAAGAGCCTGCTAAAACCTGAATACAAGGCTGCCCGTGTAGAAATAGGGGCACCCGAGTTTGCAAGTGAAACAAACTACGAGTCAGTCAAGGGACTGGTATGAGAAATCTACTTAACATATTTTTCAATATGGTCAATCACAGGACCACGCCACTTTCGCAGAACGGGTTTACTTCATTGGATTTCCAGTGCTTTTAAAACAAGTAAATCTTTTAAACATCACAATGCTTTCTATAAAAATGAAGCCATTATAAGACTCAGTTCCCATCACACAATGCAACACAAACCGGAGGATAGAGTTTTACCTTATAATGGCCAAAAAATGCTTGATACAAATAAAACAAAAGCATTTGATATTATTACTAGTGTTTATATGTTTCAAAACAAATTTCAATCATAAGTATCAATCATAGACGGCATTAATGCCCCATACCACTATGTCGCCATATATAGGTATACAATCAAAACCGCACGGTATCGTATTTGGAAATTAGATTTCTGTCATGAACCAAGGCAAAAGATAGTCCTTACCGAATTCGAGACACTCTAGTCCGTGTCTCAGGCTACAGCCGCAACTGCACCTAGGAGCCACAAGGCCGGTCCACACATAGCGGATTAAAATAAAACCCTGAACAATACGTCTCCCCGCCCTATGGGGCGTAAATGAGCCAAATGACTCCATATCCGAGGCGCCTCGCAATCCAACAACCACACAGGTGAAAATAATATAAATGTCAGGGCTGGTAGGTCACTGACACCACCTTTAACTAGAAAGAGATGCATGTCCTCCCTGGATCCTCTCCCGTTTCTGGTTCTACCTGGGTGTGAGGCTCACGAATTCACGCTATACACAAAGTTATGCCACACAGGCCGTGCTTTGATCATCATCGACCATAAGACTTTTCTTTTCAACAGAAGCCCTGATCATCTGCCACTTAGGCATGTCACAAAGGCAATTCACTCCATGCGACTGATTTCTATCGATATATAACCTCTGAGCTCGTACGTCTCAGAGAAAGGCGTTAAGCAAGAGAATAAATTCTTCGTCGCCAAGCAGATATGTATTTAATAGAGATCAATCAGCATAGAACAAAATCCAATGTCAGACACACAGTCCATTTACAAGTTCGTTCTGGGTCTGAACGAAACCGGAGGCACTTAATACCTCACATATTCGTACAATCAACAAGTACGTTCGGACGGCTACCACTTCAGCCCCTTCAAGGTAGCTACTCCCATCATGAGCATCAGTAGCACCCCTCCATTCGACGTGAAGATCATCGGTCTTGCACCGTCTTCATATCTTCGACATCTAACCATCGATCAATTATTTGAAATGAGAATTAACTTGACCTTTTCAAATAATTCACATATATTTAGATTTTCAAATCAATTCATTTCAATGGTTAAATTATTTGACATCAATAATTCTGTTCTTTAATGGAATTTTCACGCCAATCACATTCAACCATCAAAAATCAAATAAACCTAGCAAATTCAGCTTTATTTCCATTCCATATCGTTTATAATATTTTATCATGATTTATCGCTATTTTTATTTATTTATAAATAGCCGATTCACTCAAATGAAGCTTCAGGCCATAACGCCGCCGTGGCGCTGTTTTTCTTCAGATTTGATTTAAACATATCTGAAAATCTAACCGTTGGATCTTCACAAATTTTATATCATTAGAATGATGTTTTCAAAACGAATCCAGCAGTTTCAGTTTAGGGAAAATCCGACGGTAGGATCTCCCGCACTAATCGTTTGAAGTTGCGATTTCAAAATACGAACTACAGCATCATTATTCGATTTAATTTAATTATATATATATATATAAATATACTCGATTTTGGCGCTGTTTTTCTTCAGATTTGATTTACACATATCTGAAAATCTAACCGTTGGGTCTTCACAAAGTGGATGTCGTTGGAAAGATATTTCCAAAGCAAACCCAACGGTTTCGGTTTCGGGAACATCCGATGGTCGGATCTCCCGCACTAATCGTTTGAAATCACGGTTTCAAAATATGAACTGCAGCTTCGTTATTCGATTTATTTTAATTATATATATATATATAAATATAATTCATTCTTCGACTTCAAAACTATATTCACTTCATATATTTGATAAAAATGATATTTTTATCCAACAGATATTCATTTCAACACATCACTATTTTTAACACTTCAAATTCGCAAAAAAAATGTAGATTTTATTGTTCAATCTATATATTCAACACATGAATGTTTTCGACTTCACACATACGATAAAAATATGATTTTTATCGTTCTAATCCTTTATTCAACACATGAATGTTTTCTATAGCTTATATATATAATAAAAATGTGATTTTTATTGTAAAACAATTTATTTCAAAATACGATTATTTTATATAGTTCATACATAAGGTAAAAATGTTATTTTTATCTTTCAAAGAATTTATTCAACACATGAATTTCTATTCAACACATGAATTCCTATTCAACACATGAATTTCTATTCAATGCATGAATGTGGTTTCAACACATGAATTTGGTTTCAACACATGAAAATAATTCTATAGTTTATATATATATAATAAAAATGTGATTTTTATTGTAAAACAATTTATTTCAAAATACGATTATTTTATATAGTTCATATATAAGGTAAAAATGTTATTTTTATATTTCAAAGAATTTATTCAACACATGAATTTCTATTCAACACATGAATTTCTATTCAACACATGAATTTGGTTTCAACACATGAAAATAATTCTATAGTTTTTATATATGTATATATATAATAAAAATGTGATTTTATTGTTAAACAATTTATTTTAAAACACGATTATTTTATATAGTTCATACATAAGGTAAAAATGTTATTTTTATCTTTCAAAGAATTTATTCAACACATGAATTTCTATTCAACACATGAATTCCTATTCAACATATGAATTTCTATTCAACACATGAATGTGATTTCAACACATGAATTTGGTTTCAACACATGAAAATAATTCTTCAGTTTATATATATATATATATAATAAAAATGAGATTTTTATTGTAAAACAATTTATTTCAAAACACGATTACTTTATATAGTTCATACATAAGGTAAAAATGTTATTTTTGTCTTTCAAAGAATTTATTCAACACATGAATTCTTATTCAACACATGAATTCAATTTCGACACATGAAAATAATTCTAACACATGAATATTATTGAAAATTTCGGCAGCATAACGGCAGGGTAGTTAAAACCGACACCGTCCCTAGTACGGCTCCTCGCTCTACCTTAAAGCCTCGCAGCTTTTGACAATGGGGATTTTCAATATCTAGTTCGTACGCAGATGAATTTTCCCATATACTAATCCTATTGGGATTTCAATCACAATCCATCATTTCAAATCAACCATTCATGATATTCACCAAATTTCACATCAATCAATAATCCAAACAATATCACAACCAATATATATCGTCCATGGTCTGTGGACGAGGGGAGTGTATATATATATATATATATATACGTATATAACTATATTTCAATTTCATTTCAATTTATTTCAATGCATATATAATTTTTACAATGCATATATAACTTATACATCGAACATACAACTTATACAATGCTTATATAACTCATACATCAACTATATAATTTATACATCATTTTTTTCCATATCGTTTATAAATTAGAAATCTCACATTGGGTTCCACTCCTCCAAAAATTGTAGAAGGCTCAGAAAAATATTCTGTCTCTTCTAGAATGTAGAAGACGTCCACACGAGTCCACTGTCTCTTGTTTCACTGGATTTCGTCAACATAGCAAAAAGATATGATTTTTACAGTGAAATCATAAACTGTAGCGCTTTAAAGTGCTATAGAACAGTTTAAATAATATAAAGCCGTATACCTCCTTGGAAGGTTCGAAACTAGGTTTCAAGATTTCTTTCAATCCATGAACTTTGAAGATAATCAGACTTCGCAGCAGTGTAGAGCTCCGAGGCGCGCACCGGACACCACCAGTGGGGTCCAGTTCGAAGTCAGATCCGAGAGGCGGTGGCGAGTTGAAGTCTTCGACTTTGAGGAGCTGGATCTCGGCAAATACTCCACTAGAGAAGACCAGGTTTGTATGGATTTAGAGATGAGAGAATTCTCTACAAAAAACCCAACTGGAGCCTGTGATTTTGATGAGTGGAGGAGGAGTTATCGAAGAGAGAAGGGGAGCATCAATTTCCGTCATCGCGCAGTAGAAGATCGGGGAGAAAGAAGATGAAGTGGTGATTTATGATTGGCCAGGATTTTTTTATATTTATATATTTTTAAAATTTCAAAAATACCCCTCTTCACATACTAACTCCAATTCGAACCCAACGACTGTCGTCCCTAGCTAAATACCCCCATTCCGAACACAATGGGATATGTTTCGCAGACCCATTCGACTGTTTCAGTCAGTTTTTCTTCAAATTAAAATATAAAACATTCAATGTTTGATTTGAACGTACATTTCAATTTACCGGGGCCACATACTGATTCTAAAAATTCCCGAAAAATAAATATAGCTATGTTTTGACGATACGGTCCCAATAAAACTAGTTTCATCGAATTCTGAGACCGTTTGAAAAATGGCTATTTTCTGGTCGATCCAATTTAACTGTAATTGACCAAACACATTTTCCTTCGCCACGCTCACACACTAACTTCAAAAATTATGGAATTTGAAACCTAGCAATAATTTGACATCCCGGATCCAACAAAAGTGGTTTCGCCAAATTGTGATGTAACAACCCGCACCTCCGTTCACGCAAGATATTGTCTCCAACTTAGCCACCATATAGGTGTGGGGTTTTGTTCCTCAAAAGGCCTCGGCGTTAGTAAGAGATGGGCTCTACTATTTAAGTATCCACTTCACACCGGCTTCCACGATGTGGGACTTAAGAGTGTTACATTATCCCCTCCTACAGAGCCCAACATCCCTGTTGGCTCACAAACATCTCACCCAGGTGCTGTGGTCCACACAGGAGCCACAATTCCGGCTGGGTATTGGCTTTGATACCACTGTAACAGCCTGCACCTCCGTTCACGCAAGATATTGTCCCCATCTTAGCCATCATATATGTGTGGGGTTTTGTTCCACAAAAGGCCTCGGCGTTAGTAAGAGATGGGCTCTACTATATAAGTACCCACTTCACACCGGCTTCCATGATGTGAGATTTAGGGGTGTTACATCTGAGGTCGTTTGCAAAATGTCTATTTTCACGGGCTATATATTCTCTATAGTGACCTTTCTGAAAATTCATTTGGCCATAACTTTTGATTCCCGCTATGAAACTTTGATTTTTCAGATTCGTCAGAAAGAAATTCATAAACAGATTTAAATATTTTTGGTTTCACTAAAATCCGTTTTATTCTGCACCCGGTACAGTCAGTCAAAGTTTGAATTCAAAATTTGAAACTGTCGCGCCATTTCAGGCCTTGTTTATAATTAAAAATAATTTTATTTATTTTCAAACATCGATTCAAGCACACTTTTCGTCGTTATTATTTAAAATAATTTATTTTAAATATCTAAAATCCACTAAAATATCCAATTTAAAAATTTTAAACTGGCTCAGATTTTCTGGGTTGTTACACACAACCTCGTGGGAAGAGAACAAATCTTCCACCAGCTCCATACACTTTTTCTAGTTCCAAAAAAAACATTTTGTAAAAGATTGTGTGACTTTAAGGGGCCATGTAACACCCCACCTTTGTTAAGGTCACTCACAAAGGGAATGCTTTAATTTCGGTGGAGCATTATAGGTAAAAGATGCAGATAAATTACAAGACAGTTAATTAAAGCAGCAGCAAATAAATAAAACTTTATTTCATTTATAAACAGCTTGTACAAAGATTGTTTTACAATACCAAATTATACTGTCTTGCTTACAAAAATAAAGAAGCATAAAATGATTTCCCCAAATAAAGCATGAGCCAGCCATAGCAGTAGAAGAGAGAGTCCAAGGCAACACATCAAAGAGTCTTCAAGCTTGGAGAGAGTAACGGTCCAAACAAACCTGAGTTATTCCCTTCCTGACTACATGGGGGGAACGGAAGAAAAGAGGCGAAAGCAAACTAGGTCAGACATAAAGTCTGGTAATTCCAATGATTCTTAGTATTTAAACGAGGAAAAGGGGTCATGACATGGATAAACTAAAAACTAAATATAAGACTAAACCATAGTAACAAGATAATATGGGATAAGCATGGGATATGGCTAGAAAAACTGAATATACCGATAAACTGAATGTACTGATAAACTGAATGTGCTTGTACTCCTTCTCTGCTTCGCAACTACCCTGTTTATACTGATTTCTATATCTTTGCACTACCTAATTGGTGTCCAAACTAGTAATCTATTATCATATGATAACGTGATCCCAATCCTCGTATTTACGGTTGCCTTCAGGTGTGCTTCTATTATGGGGATTCTGTTTATTACCTAGATCTAATCTAGGGCTTACTATCGAGTGCTTACTAGATTCAACCGGGGTTTACGCTACCCAGGGCCACTGGGGTTTATGCTACCTATTGAACGCTTCTCGGATTTAGGGTTTACGCGACCTAGGTCCAACTAGGGATTATGCTACCTACTTTGTATTGATTTTCCATGTGTCTGTGTCAGTCGGCCCTCTCTTGCGTGTAGATACTCTATGCTAGCCCCACCATAAGGTGTATCTAGCCTTATGATAGCGACCCGACACGATTCAAGATGCACAGTGTATAACTACTGGTACCTAGTGCCTGCTTTTTCCACTCTAGAGTATGTGCACGCCCGTAAACCGTCGGAACCTACACTGACGTACTCCCTGCCGCTATTTTTGACCGCTTATAATCATCCCAGTAATCGCGCCCCACCCTGCCTAGTTTCAGGGTACCATGATACATCTATGTGGGTTACTGCTGAAACGGGTCCCCGTTACTAGGGTTTCCTGCTGGTTAAGTTTGTGGGCCTATATATACAAATATTACCCACCTATACGAGATGTACTTAACCCTCCCACCGATTCTAGCATGTTTTCTTAATGGTTAAGTTTTTGTGGGCCTATATTTACTAATATTACATACCTACCCGACGTGTACTTAACCTCCTACTCGTCAAGTCGTGTTGGTTAAGTGGTTCTTATTAACTTAACCTTTCTTGCTTATCATATTGTATTGGTTAAGTGTGATTTATTAATTTAACCCTGTTCATTCATCAGGTTATATTGGTTAAGTATTTCCCATTTAACTTAACCCCATTCGCTCATCAAGTTATATTGGTCAAGTGTCATTAATTAATTCGAGTTAACTTAACCCATCCACCCGTCACGTCATGGTGGTTAAGTGTTTCCTTCTGGTGTTGACTTGACCCTACCTCAAATCATGTTATATTGGTTAAGTGTTGTTCTCATGTTAACTTAACCCTTCCCATACATCATGTTATATAATTGGTTAAGTGTTTTCCTCTAGAATTACTTAACCCCACCACATGTCATTATATATTTTGGTTAAGTGTTACCTTAGTTAACTTAACCCTATCATCTGTTTAATTAACATGTTACAATGGTTAAGTGTTCTAAATTTACTTAACCTCACCCACTTGTCTAATTAACATGTTATTACGGTTAAGTGTTCCAAATTTACTTAAACTCACCCACTTGCCTAGTTAACATGTTATTACGGTTAAGTGTTTCCCTAATTACTTAACCTCACCATTTCTAGCTTAATTTATTCATGAGCCTTAATTAATTAATTAATTAAAGCACCAACCACTCACATTAGACAGATATTGTTGTGGTTACTGGATGTGACGGTCGGTTCCGGACAGGTTTACACCACAACCCAGTCTAACCTCGGGTCTTTCTGGGCTTGATGCACTAACCACCCACATTAGACAGGTATTGTTGTGATCACTGGATGTGCCGGTCGGTTCTGGGCAGTTTTACACCACAACTCAGTCTAACCTCGGGTTCGGAATATTCGTCTTTTACTAAATTTACATATTTACTATTTATGTAAATTTTCCGTAAATAAATTTAGCCTAAATCATATTCAACTGTCATGCAAATTAACATACTTATATTATATGCCCAAAACTTGATTTACCAATCAATTAACCCAACCTGCAGTTTATACCAATTTAGATTTAATATTCCCCTTTTACAATTCATGCCCAGTCTAGATTAACATTCCAATTTACAGTTTATGTCAAAACTAGATTTAATACTTTAGTTTTACCATTTACGTCCAAAACTTGGTTTACATGCCAACTACATACTTTGCGGCCAATTAAAATTTATCAATTTATGCCCAAGTCTAATATGCATGTAAATCATTCACCATTATAGCCAATTTAGATTTATGCCAACATATTTATTATGCCAAATTAACTTAATTAAGCTACGCCCAATCCCCGCATCATAATCGTACGTATAACATGATTTCACAAGTTTTTCTATGTACTCATGAAATGATACTAATATATCAAAGCAAGGAATAGGGGATAAGTACGAGAATTGACATAAAAGAATAGCCATGCAAGAATGAACCAAATACAAAGATAATAGTTCCAATGGGTTTGATGTACATAACAGTGAATAGGAATAAACTAGACAAGTTACACCCCAAAAATGAGATCCAACATAATTAAGGGAATAGACATAGGTGATTTAGTCCAACATAATGCCAGTTCGAAGTACAACCAAATAGGTTAACGGGAATTGGTATAAGTCACTGACTACAATAGTTACAGGCAATTAACCACAATAGTCATGGGCTACTAATCACAGTAGTTTCTTAATCAATGTCATAGGCAATAGTCTCATAGTCATGAATCTTAGTAATAGTCTCATAGTTATGAATCATATGCAATAGTCTCAAAATTATGAATCATAGTCATGGTCATAGGCTAGTCATAGTCATATGTAAAGGTCTCTTTGTCATGAATCATAGTCATAGGCAATAGATTCATGGGCAACAGTTTCATAGTCATAGTCTTAGGCAAAAGTCCCATAATCATAGTCATTGCAATTAGCCACAATAAGTTCTAGGCCATAATCGAGAATCAGATCCAAAGGCATAGATAACGTTAGATTTGACATAAGCATGAATCAAAGATAATTAACTCGCAAATAGGCACAGTCTATATTTTAATTTATTACATTCACGAGTCCAATTACACGTTCAAATCTAAGGATAACCGAACTTACAATTATCGATTTAGAAAAAGGCGATTTGCTATGATTCGAGTGACGTTGCTTGGAGCGGAATGCCTATGGTCCAACTTGAAGCTTTAACTTGATTTGAATCTCTAATTTGAAGAAGAACTATAACTTGTTTTAATAAGATTTATTTTAGTGGAGGCTAGAATAGAGAGAAACAGCATGTAGACGCCTCAAAGAATTTGTGTGGAGAAACCTTAGGTCTAGGCATTCTTTTATAGGTGTAGAGAGTGTTTTAGAGTCATTAGATCGCCCTAGAAGCCATCAGGTCCGTCCAGAATAGGTCAAAATCGTTACAGTCCAGATCTGGGAAAACAGGGCAGGTCGACCCCCAGGTCGACCTATAGGGGGGAGGTCGACCCCCTGGTCGACCTGTCTGGGGAGGTCGACCCCCTGGTCGACCTGGGTCCTGGGCGGGAAATTTCCCGCCCAACCCGCTTCTGGGTTCTGTTTTGAATTTTGAATTCAGTTTCGAGCTATTTTCTTTATTTTGAATTTCTGAAACTTCTGAAGGCCATTACTTCTTCATACGAAGTCCGATTTACGTAAACTTGGACTCTATCTCAAGCAGAATTCTGAGACGAACGCAATGGCATAACCCGTTTCCCTTAATTCTTCTCTTAAAAATTAAGTATGCTTTGATTTGTTACATTAACGTTTACAGAAAATACGGGGTGTTACAGGCCTGATGGTTACTGCTCAAATTTCAAAAGATGCGCGTCATTGGAGGATAGCAAAGTTAGTGGACTGAATTCGCATGATTATCATGTTTTAATGCAACAAATGCTATCGGTTGCGATGAGAGGATTGCTTCCAAAAAAGCCAAGGAAAGTAATAACTCGATTGTGTATATTTTTTAGTAAAATTTGTCAGCGTGTTCTTGATAAAGAGAAGTTACAACAAATGGATGATGAGATTGTTAAAATTTTATGCGATCTTGAAAGATATTTTCCACCTTCATTTTTTGACATAATGATACATCTAACGGTTCATCTTAATAAAGAAGCTCAATTATGTGGACCGGTTCATTTTCGATGGATGTACCCCTTCGAAAGATATATGAAAACACTTAAAGACTATATAAGGAACTATGCACGACCTGAAGGATGCATTGCTGAAAATTATCTAGCAGAGGAATCCATGAGGTTATTTGGTCAGTTTCTACATAAATCATCAAAATTAGGGGAGAAAGAAAGTAGAAATGAAGAGTATTAAAATGATGATGCAATACTCGAAGGACGTCCAATATCAACATGCAAGACAATTACGTTGAGTACTAATGAGAAGGAAGTTGCTCATTTGGCCGTGCTAATGAATATGGCTATAACAGAGTCGTGTTTAGAGTAAACACATTTAAATTTTTTTGGACTTAACATACGTGTAATTATAAATGTATCTTAACATCTTTTATATAATGCTAGTATGCATTTGGGAGAGTTACAAAGTTCAGACAAGCGCATGGAAAGAAATGCTACATTGCTATGGAAAACTCACGCAAAAGACTTTGCCGACTGGATTAAAAAGAAGGTTACTTAAATATTTTAAATTTCATTTATAGTTTTGAAAATATTATTTTTGACTTTATTAAATGGATTGAGTTTTATTTCTTCAAATAAATATTAATTCCAGTGAACATGAGGAATTATTAAAATGGATTGCCTATGGTCCAAGTAGCACTGCTTTGTCATGCACATGATTTATAATTAACGGGTTACGTTTTCACACATGAGATGTTGAGAGAGAAACTCAGAATTCTGGAGTGACTTATGATGCTACTACCATGTGCAGAGCAAGTGCAAAAGATGTCTCTCAAGTAGCAGACGTGGTCACTTATTATGGGATTTTGACTGACATAGTTTTGTTAGACTATGACAAATTTTATATTCCAATGTTCAAGTGTCATTGGGAAAACATTGGAAATGGGGTGAAGGTTGAAGATGGATTTACTATTGTTAATTTACATCAAAATCAAGTTTCATTTTCGAGGGATCCGTATATTCTTGCATCTCAAGCTAAACAAATTTTTTATTCAAGAGAGGATGATTCGTCTAATTGTTATGTTGTAATGAAGGCACCACCAAGAGGTTTTCATGAATCAGAGACAATCGATTCTATCGAAACCACAAACAGTATTGTCCAAGATTGTGAAGAAAACGAGATGGATGTTGATATTTTAGAGGATCCTAGCTATGTTAGAGAGGATTGTGAAGGCATATTTGAGAAAAATTCTAAAAAACGTCGTTGATTACACTTGAAAACTATAGGTAAAAAATTTATTTTGTTTATAACAACTCACCCTTACTTAGTAGGCCTAAGCTGGTGACAGTTCTCGAAATTGAAGATAATAACAACTCACTCTTATTTATTAACAGATTTATCAATGCATTATTCTTCAAGTTGAAGTTGAAGTTTAGAGAACCTAGTATTGCAGCTATAGATCAATGCTCATTCTCTTTCAGATACCTTATTTTGTTAAAAGAACTTTTGGCTTTATTAAATCAGTTAGCTATATTTCTTAATCTATGCTGCTATAGATCAATATTATGGTTACTACTTTCCCCGCTCATCCATCTGTGTTGATTGTTATAATCAGTAATATATCCGTAACACAATTGGTTTGATTGAAGATTTTGTTTTACCATTTTGTATCAGTAAATATTTATTATGCTCTTGCTGTGAAAATCCTTGTGTTTGATTATTATAAAATGCAACAAATCTGCAAGTAAATCAGTTAGCTGAAATGATCAACTACTGGGATAAAGTTTCCTTTTTAACCTGATTTTTGATTCATCGTTATTTCAGTTACAAATATTTGTTTCTGATACGTAATCCAGTGCAATATTAAACCATCCAGTTTTAGAATTAATAAACATTACTGGACTATAACTTGAAACGATATACTGTAATTATCACTAGGGACTACTCATGTACTCATGTTATATCACTGGACATGCAAGACTTCTTTGGTAAAAATTTATTTCATATTAGTGCACATCTAAAAATATTTTGTTCTATTGTTCTTGCATGGTGCTGCGCGGTTGAATCCAATTTAAAGGCATTGTCCCTTGCTTTATTTGACCTTTTACCTTTCTCAAAGGCCATGTTGTAAGTAGAATAAAATAAATACGTTCCTTTTCATGATTGATGGTACGGTAATAAATAAAATTTACCTACATAATAAAGGAATGGTTAAATTTGGGAATGTTACGACCTACGGTGCTGCAGCTTTTACCTTAGTTGCTGTAAGCACTAGTAATCTTATTAGTTTTCTCTTTTTAAAGTAAATTTCAATTTCTTTTATTGTATGTTTTCTTGTTAATTGCTTAGACTTATATTCTATTTATTTGCTATTTAGCATGAGGTTAACAGAAAGTTGAAGTAAACACGATGTTAATTTCAATTATTAAACTACACAATACACATATATTTAATTTGAGCATTTGAGTCCCATTTAGGCATCATAAAGGCCCAAACCTGAATGTTAACAAAATGTTATATGCATAAATTTCATGATATACAACACAAATTTAGATAGCACGAAATCCAACTTTGCATGCTTTATTATGGAAAATATTACACTCTCAAAAATGTTAGTCGCCTTGGCTCGCTTAACCATATACTAAGAATAGTCAACCATGTGCAAATCCACATGACAAAACTATTAGCAGTATAGTAGCATTATTATTTTTCTTGTAGAAACGCTTAATAAAATGCTAACTTATTACTCAAATCTAATGACATGTCCTCAAATTTCATATTATTTTTGGAAGAAGATGAGTTCATGTTGAATTTAAACCGACTTCTTAAATGAAAATTTCGATCATACCCGATTTCTCAGCGGCTGCTCGCGTTACAGGCCTTGCCTTCATCTGCTTCCATAGTCGGTTTCTTAAACTTTCTACATTACCCGCCTGTATAATGTTGTTAAGATCCATAAATTTCTGCATACACACCATGCAAACTACATTTTTACCCCGCATCAAACGAGATGTACACTAAATGATAATGCCAGCGTGTCGAGCTCAAGCACATAGGTGCAATGCGTTTTCAGTTTTACATATATCCATATATGCATATTAATTGCTTAACTCATATATATTAATTTGTTTAATTTAATTTTTTTTTAAGTTCAACAGCACAAATTTCTTTGATATGCAAGCATTTTTTTATTTTAGCTCAGTGTAATGTTCAAAACAGCATTAAATATTGAAAAGTAATTCATCACATTAATATAATTAAGGATCAATTGTAGCATGGAAAAAATCTATATATTCATTATTAATAATAACTCTACTGTCTATACATATCCTAGCTCAAGCACAAGCTAATTTCTAACTTACCAACCAATAACTCAAAACTACAGACAGGCATTAAAACTTAGTTGGTCTAAAATACAAATAATATTTTTAAATGGTAAATACTAAGATGAAGGTTGTAGGGATAATAACCCTTTTGCTTATCCTTTTCACCACAATATGATCACCCAGGTGCATTGTTTCATGGGCTATTTTTGCAACCTTATTCAGTTCATAGGGAGTGTCTTCAACCATCGAATCTAAGAAACATGCAAAATTAGCTATAATCTGTAAAATTTAACCATTAGCCTAATAGTTTATTAAGCTAATAAAGAGCAAAATTTACAAAAATAAGCAAGAGGTCCCAGGATTAAGTAAAAAGAAATTACAGTAGCACATTCTGTATAAATTATTTCTAAGTGAATCAGAATCATGATGTATCAAGCTATATTCAACTAAAAAGGAATTTCAGTGGAAATGAAACGAGCAATTATTAAAGAACTTAAATAATTAAGACAGAACTTATAGAAATACATATGATAATATATTTATAAGGGGGCTTCAGTTATATTGCAGTGCTACGTGTAGTGTAAGAAAAGAAAAAATGAACATTAAAATTCAAACATTTGGATAAAATTAGGAGGATAAACAGATAGAGGTGTTGATGCATGCGTGCATGCACATATAGTCTTCATTAAGCATATTATAAACACTAAAATGAGTTTACAAATTTTTCTGTAAATATTGTGTGTGATGTAAAATAAAGCTTTGAAATGATAAATTAAGAAGATACGAGTCAAAATATGTATTGGATTATTGTCCCTTTGCACATATAGAAGTTTTGGCATCTTTCAGGTCTTTAAGTACAAAATATTGAAAGCTACCTTTACACAGGAGAGTTTATCCAACTTGGATATCTTGTTGACAAAATTATTCAGGTGAAACTGACAAAACAAAAGAGTTGTGCAATACTGTGCGAGTAGTTATGCAGATTTGGGTTATGTGTATGCAGATTTGGGTTATTACGTGTATGCAGATTTGGGTTATGCATATTTGGGTAACGTGTATGCAGATTTGATTTTTTAAATGAATGACATGTTTTGACCTTTTTAGCCATTTTGTATTTTGTAGAAAATGAATAAAAGGAAGAAGATTGCTAAAAAATGGCTAAAAACAATCCAAGAATGCAGCACATCCAATGATAATGCTAAAAGCAGCGACAACATGGTGGATTGCAACATTCGCATTGAAGGCAACTCACGAAAAAATGGAAACCAAGACAACCAAATGGAAGTACACACTGAGAATTACGATGCTCAAATTCAAGACAACGTTGAAGCAGTTGACAAAGATTCAATGCATGTTTCAGAAAACTGTGAAGCTGACATGAATGAGACTATAGGCGATGTCAATAAAAATCCAATTGTGAAGCGCAATGTTAGAGGTCCAACCAAAGTGAAAAGACTTCCATCGAATCTTTCTAGTCGTATTGAAGTTGAATTTGATGCGGATGGCAAACCAATAGGAGACAGGTCCATGAAGTTATCTTCATATCTAGGTTCGCTAATTAGGGAACATATTCCGGTTACCCTTGATAAGTGGAAGATTCTAAGTGACAAACTACAAGTTGCTTTGTGGGGTTGCATTCAGGTATATCTTTATTTGTAGGTTAAAATTTTGGTTGACACTTAATGTTCATTTTCTTCTTGTTGTTAATGATATTCAGCAAGAATTATTCTGATTTTAATGATATTGACAAACTACAAGTGGTTTTACCAATATTCTTTTCATGTTGACTCTTGTAGAAAAAAATTGAGTTACATCTTCTATAAACAAATTAATTGCTGAAATGAAAAATATTTCTATATGATGACTGCTTAGATGTAGTCGTGACTTGATTTCTATATTTCTTAGGATTTCTTTTCGGATGACTTAATAGAGAAATAATTATCTATTTAAGGCTTGTTTTTCCTTTTAAATTTGCTTCTATGCTTTTATTTGACTTGTTTATAATCTTTTACGTGGTACTAAATATGCATGCATTTGTTAATGGATAAAAATTTAGTCTCTGCTGTAAACGATCTGCCTTATACATGCCTTTAAATATTGCAAGTTAGATTTAAACTGGATGAAGAATGGCAAAAGGCGTGCATATTTCATCTAATGGGATGCATATTTAGAGGTTCGAAATCTCGATTAGTTCGCAAAATAGAATAAGCAAGGAGCGATGAAGAAAGAAATAGGTTGAAACCAGGCAACCTAATTATGGATGAGTGGAAGAAGTTTGTCAAGTCCAAAACGACTCCAGAGTTTAAGGTGAAAGTTACACATTTAATATTGATGAGATGCGAAAATCAATCTGGATTTTTTAATGCATGTTTTCATTTTATTCTTAGGAATTGAGTAAAAAAATATCAAGCTATTAGAGACAATTTGAAACCTCATACATGTAGTCGTAAAGGAATTGCTCGAGCGGCCGATGATTTGGTAAAAATTACTACCTTATATACCATAATATTTATTAGCTAGTTAGTCATTGTGGCGTGTTGTAAAATATATTCTATAAACATAGAAAAAGGCAAGTCCTCAGCCATCTTCAGTCTATCGAGAACAAGTTTGGATCAAATTGCACACACGAAAGAATGGCGAGCCGGTAAATTCGATTGCCGCAGATGCTATTGTAAGTACTTTGAAATTTTATTAGATAATAATATGTTTATTATTGTGATGGTTCGATTGCGTATAATATGCATGTATGACAACATGTGTAGGAAAAAAATTAAACAAATACAGAGTGAATCAAATTCCAGCTCAACAACTAATTACAAAGACGATGCGCTTGCAAGAGTATTGGGGCAGGATAGGCCAGGACGGTTGAGAGCAATGGGACGGGGTATGACATACACCAAGGCAATGTGGTCACACATGAGAGATAAACAAACAATCGAGATGCAAAATAAAATTTCAGAATTAGAAGCGATAGTTCGCATTCTTGTGAAAAATAAGGTATTTCTACTACACGACGTATGTGTTTTTAGCATTTCTCATTTGTATCTATTTTAGCACTTCAAATTATTGTACATGGCTGTTGAAACAACATAACTTAATTTAACCACGGCAGCCATGTATACATGTGGAGCATTGGTTGTTTGGACCCATTTGTTGGTAGAACTTAATTTAACCACAACAGCATATTATAATTATTGCGGCCATTGTTATTGACAACTTTTGTTAAGGGGAGGCTATTTAAAAAAAAATGTTAAGGGAAGGACTACATAAAAAAGTAACCCCTTAACAAATTAACGTAATTTTTCAAATTTACCCATGAAGCTTTATCTTCTTCCTTCTATTCATTAATGTCATGTTATATCGAACTGAGATATTAATTTCGGAAGGGGTGAACCGAACCTGCTCACATTGAATTAATGTGAACTTGCACTGAATTAATGTGAACTTGCACTGCATTTGACTGATTAAGATTTGCACTGCATTAATGTCATGTTATATCGAATTGAGATATTAATTTCAGAAGGGTTGAACTCACATTGAATTAATGTGAACTTGCACTGCATTTGACTGATTAAGATTTGCAGTTCACTGAATATTAATTCCAACTTGCAATGACTAAATTTGAAATGGCATTGCATTGAATTTTTTAATTCTTGTATTGAAATGACATGCCGCATATTGAGTTTAAACTTGCAATGAATTAATGTGAAAACTTTGCTTTGAGCCCTTTAATAAATTAAATAACTGGAATTCTCCTTCCAATTATTATCAAATAATTTACAAATGGAACATATCACACAAAAAAAAAATTACAAATGAACTCGACGCATACATTCCCCAAAAAAATATTGGTACACAATGTTTGTGTTTGCCTTACTTCTCCAGGTAAAAGAAATAACAACATTAAGATATTTTTTCTCCTTCTACTTCTTCAATAAAACGTTGAAAGTACGGCTGATATCTAATACATTTGAAAATTTTAGTTGTATATGTATCTTGCTTCTATGATTAAATGTGAAATGCAATATCTTTATTATGATACAGTTTACCATCATGATAGTCAAAGGCACATAGGGGGTTACGTTTTTGAAAAAAAAAATCATGTATTTTTATGATCTTTATATTCTTTTTTCTTTTTAATTTCAGTTGTACAATATTTTTATTGCATATTGCAGCATATAATAGCTATTTGACTTAAATGTTTATTTTTTAAATACAATGTGAAATGTTGATTTTCCCCTATGACATTATGGACAGAATAATAAGATAAATTCACATCTGAGATATAATAGCTATTATGAAGTGTTGAATTTTCTTACGTATGGATGTTTATTTAGGATGCATTAACCAATTTTGCTTTGGCCATGTGCATATTTCATTATTTTGAGCCCATTAGAAATATAATTGATTTCAACACAAATGTGCTGATTGTCCTATATAAATGTACTATTTATTTTATTTTATTTTTTGATAGGGAAAAGAAAGCCAAGATGAAGCAAATGTTTATCAAGTGGTAAAAATTATTTATAGTAGTAGTGTGATTTCATTATATTTGAAATTTAATTTCATTATTAATATAATTTGTTTTTGATTAATAATAGAACAAACATGGTGAACAATATGACACATGTGACTTATTGGATTGGAATGAGATGGACGAAATTGTTGTGGAAGGAAGAGTTGTGCCGAGTAACCCAAAAGAGATTGTTCAACAAATCCCTTTAGGGAATGATGCGAAGAAAATTATAATAGACACTATGAGAAAACTAGATGCTTTCTTGTGGCAACCTTCACTTTATTCGGCACACATTGAAGACGTTGTTGGTGAGATAGTAGCATGGCCAGTTACTGGAGTTGTTATGCGCAATTTTGATAACTTTGAAAAAGAAGATAATGCGGTAATCTTTCATTTTTTTTACTAATTATTTTTTTAATTTTCGATGTACAAAAATAATAATTTGTCCTTTCCTATTAGAGTAAAAGTAACCGCGTAGATCATAAATGCAAACTAATCGATTTGAGTGGTAGTGAAGAATTAGTCGCACATGGACGACTGCTTTCGAGTGATCCAAAATAACTTGTGAATGATCACCCTCTTGGTCCAGCTGTTGTTGCAGTTTCGATAGATAATCCAAAAATCGAAGATGCTTTTCTATGGAGGCCCACTAAAGGATTGACACGAGTTGGAGAAGCCATCGGTACCAAAGTTGTGTGGCCTGAATCAAAAGTAGTTATCGAAACAATTTGCACAACATCATCAAATAATCCTACAAGTACTACCGGAGTTGTTGAGAAGGTAGGTATCAAACTTATATGCAATTCAATTATTTTTTCATCGGATAAATTATTGAAGCACATACTAAAATAATCTTTTTGTTTAATTGATAGAGTAAAAAATTCATGGAGAAAAGTAAATGTCAGTTGATTGATTGGTCGAGAAAGAGAGAAGTAGTTGCATTAGGCCACATATCTTTAACCGATCCAACTTTGATGGTTCATTGTGTCCCTTTGGGTATAAATGCAGTTAAAGTTTGGGTAGATATTGTAAAAAAAAAATCCAAAAGCCCGTCTATGGAGAACAACGTCCGATTTAGAAGTCATTGAAGATGCTCTTGGTACTACGATAGCTTGGCCTGCTGCGAACATTATAATAGATTCAATTTCTAGTAAGTATAGTTCAAGATTTTTTTTAAATATGAGATATATTTGGTTGTACGTGACGCAGTTTTACCTCCACCGAACCTTTCAAAACTAACCTATTTTTTTTTTCATATTTTCATTTCGTTATTGAAAACCCTTATCTCAGAATTTTAATTAATATTTTTTCTGATCCTATAATGTCGAATGATCATTTAGACCAAACGCCAGGAGCCATCAACCTTCACGTTGCCAGAATCTGGTCGAAACCCAATTTTCGATCATTCTAGAAATTCTCTTACTATATACTTCTAAAAATCCTGAAATTCCCACTAAAAATCATCATTTCTTATAACAAACATATATATATATATATATATATAATTAAATGTCAAAATCATGATGTTTGAATACTTGAGTTTTTAAAAATCCCTTACTGTACAATGCCTATATATACCCCTGTGAAGTGTTCTTCTAATTGAAATAATTTTCTAAAATAATCCCCATATATATAAGCAGCTTTCATATTGAGTCCAAGTCTTAATATTAATTGGAATTGATGTTATAAATCTTTGAAACATGTGGTATGCACATATCTCATGATTACACCTGCAGACTATTTAAATTTATTAACAGTAACTATTCTTAACCATGCAACATTATTATGCTTGGATACAACCAAAACTTGTCTAAGTATGTATGAGTATGAATCACCATCTATAAATGAAATAAAAAAAGAATTTAGATAGGTTCATGGTTTTTAGTTTCCAGGTTCCAGATTTTAGCATTTCAATTTCCAGGTTCATGGTTTTTAGTTTGCTTCTAGGTTTCAGATTTTTGTTTTTTATATTCCAGTAAAGAAAAGGTTTTCATTCCCAGAATTGTGATTCACATATTTGACAACTTTCAAGTGTATATGTAAGTGTAGTCACTTAATAACCTACCACATATTTATATCTATATGGCAAGTAATACTGAACCTCAGGATCAGGCGCAGTAAAACTTCTAGAGGGACTACAACATTGTTGCTTGCCATGAAAAACAGCCAATGCAGGTTGTAGTTCACTAAATTGGCAATGAGGTTTACTATTTGCATTATAGGTCGAAACAAAAGCAGAGCACTAAGAAATTGAGAGTTAAATATTTTTATCGAACATTATGTCTCTAACATAGGATCATGTCATTTTATAATTTTTCAGGCAATGGCTAGATGTGGGAAGCCAATCCCATGCAGCCCATTCAATAACGATGGATCAGTTTATGCTTATGCGGTAAGTAAACTTTCGGTTTTTTCATTCTTTTCTATTTATGCTCGACCTTTTTTGTTAAATTACTATGTTATGTGGTAAGTAGCCATTTGCAGAAACACAACCCCTTACATTTTTACTGCCGTTGACATAGGCTTACACATTAATGCATTTAAACTAGCCGACTTGCTGTGATATTAATGCATTTAAACTGTCGTTGTCCATTCACATTAATGCATTTAAACTAGCCGACCTGCTATGATATTGATGCGGTAAGTAAACTAGCCGACCTGCTGTGTTATAATTAGGAGAGAAGTGAGTAGCAGTGAGAGTGATATATGTTGGCATATATAGTTAGAGCACCATTTTCAGGGAATGGCACTATATAGGAGAGATATAATTTTTTTTGAAATGACCACAATTTTTGCTGATTGTCCTCAACAAGTAGTATAATAGTTAAAAATTGACAATTTTGTTGTATTAATATTAAAACTTAAAAATAAAAAATCACTTGTGAAACATGGACAGTTCTAGAAAAAAATGAAAAACTGTGAAACTTGGTTTGGTTTGGATTCCTGTATATATAAGTGAAAACCAAACCATTCACAATAGATCTTACGTCAAGCGCTGCATGAATAAATATATAAGTGAAAACCAGACCATTTAGAACAACAGTTTGTTCGAATTAGTGTAAAGCGATGCATGAATAAGTGTAAAACTAGACCATCACGCAGTCTTTGTTTTGTTCACTAAAACAGTTTGTTCGAATTAGTTTTGTATGTATGTCATGACCACTCACCAGTTGATGATCCTTGCTGCCATGTTTTGTGTACATTTGCCATGACTTATATTCAGTGCACTTATGAGCATATAGTACAACTTTAGTTGTACACTTTGCATTCTTGAATAGTGGGTTGAGAGTCTGAATACACCAAATTATAGTTTAGACCACTGTTGCCGTCTGTTCTGATTTATGGGTTTGACCTATCCAGATGTGTTATTTTCCTGGCATAGTCTGGACATGTATATATTTGGGTATGAGTGTGTGTGACTACTTATGCATTTAAAACTGTACCCCTACCATGTGTACACTTAAATCGATTTGGAGGCTCAAGGTCTCGATTAAAATCTTATCGGATGGAGTGGTTCTTCTTTTTATTCTTTCCAGTGCTGAAGATAGGTATAAAATACTTCACGGCAGCCTAGTTTTAATGTAGAGCAAGTTATACATAATTAAACCATACGATTCAGTTATAAGTATTGTTCAGAGTAGCATCAAATTTGTCCCTGTTTGGGTTCAATTTCATAGAATCTCTCTCTTTGCATGGTATCACGTAGAATTAAACTGGTTAGCATGTAGGATTGAGAAATTATTATGTTTGGATGAAAGGACAAATAGTCTTGAGAGACTCAAGTATGCGAAATGTCTGATTGAGATAAACACTGGTAGTGAGCTTGTTGATGACTGTTTTTATATTTCATGGGAATAGTGTGCTTGTCTGATTGAGACAACTGCTGACCATGTTTATGTTTCATGGGAATAGTGTGCATGTTTCTTCAAATATTACACAACTTGGTGCTTTGCATTCTGGTAATGCGGATGATAATATTAATATCTCTCCTTTTGTCGAATCTAGAGAAGTGAAATTTTCTTCTGTGAAGCCAAAAGCACATGTTTCATCGCCATTGTTTTACAACAGAGCTGTTCATTTAGGCTTTTCTGATACTGTGTAGGCTTGGTGCAAAAGAATGCCTATACAAATGCTAATTTTACCTTGGGATCAGTCTCACGTGATTTGTCTAATCCTGTTGTTGGACAAGTAAATAACAAGTAAATGGGTTTTATTGAAATAGGTAACATTACAGGAATTTTAGGCAGTAGTCCTGTGAGTACTTTTGAATAAAGTGAAGGTCATTGGCCTTGCTCGTTGGCCTTTCTTGTTTTTTTTATTGTGTTCTCTTATGCATCGATACACTAGTTTCTTTGATTTTATGTGCCATTCATAGGTTGTGTCTACTATGGTTTGATGTATACACCCATCCCAAGTGTGCATTGTTGCACCATTTTCAGTGTGTGTAGCCAACAAGTATGTTGCATTTGATTGTGTATGTGGAAGTGGCGTATGTTTGTGGTTGTTTTTGGCAGGTGTGTATGCACCATTTTCAGTGTGACTGATCCATTTTGAATAACAAGTATGACTAACATACGTATGTTTGTGCTTCTTTTTGGCAGGTGTTGAATGATGCTTTTTGAGGTTGATACAAGATGTCACTCCATCTTCTTGTCATGCTTGTCCACGTTTATGAAAATATTTTTAGATATCTATGTTTATTTCTTTATGTATGAAATATTATGGATATATATTTTTTGTGATTTGGCTTATGACTCCATTTGTCTGCGTACATTAATGTGATAATTGTGGTTTCTTGATATTAGTAGAATTGAAAATTATAAGCATTAAATGTTATGACAGCAAAAATGTGCAATAGAAATATTTTTATTAGCTTTGTTGTACTATAGCGTCATGCTAGTGTCATAGAAAATATTTTGTAACAAGTAAACAGTTTTTATAGCAAAAAAACGATGCTGTAGTAGATAGTAACTTATTTTCTATAGCCTATCATTACGTCATAAAAGCTTCATGTGATGACTCCATAGCATGTTCAGATGTCATAATAATATGACATGCTAACGTATTATAGCAATCAAATGACGTCATAAAAGTTCTATAGCACGTTTAGTAACGTCACGGAAAAGCGGTTTCATCAATGTGGCCCTGTTTAAGATTGCAACAAAAGTGTGTTTTCTATTGCAAGAATTACACGTCATAATATCTACCAGACTTTTAATAACTTGTTGATATATGACATTTATAGAATCGTCATAGAAAGTTTTTATGACAGTTTTTAAACGTCATAAAAAGGTATTTTTGTTGTAGTGATGGTTTCCTGGGTATTGATCTGATGTTGGTTTCGGCCTTCGAGGTTAATACTTAGGGAATTGTTCACTTGCTAATTTACGGTTAAAGGCTGATGGAATGGAATGTGATTTTGGGTTTATCGTGAACCGTGTTTTAAATGACATTGGTTCTTTAACCTAGTTAAAGACAGGATATGATTTTCCAAGTTAAACAATCGTTAATATTGATTTTTGGGGAGATTAAAACCAAGTGGAGTTTTAATGCATCTTTAATTAGATTGAATTGATATCCAAAGGAAGATTACAGAATAAATGTAAAGGATTTATCTTTGATAAAATTAATGGGAACCTTTCCCAAAGTATAAGAATATTTGGATAAAGGAATATTCTGGATTGGAATCAGGCGTGTGTTGTGTTTTTATAGCACTTGTTTATTATATACGCGAATTATTCAGAAAGAACGGGTTTATCCCATTCTGAATAACTAATTTGACGATGTGTCGAGGATGAGGACGTTGGTTGAAGACCGGAGGTCTTCACATCGTTTGGATGATTACTGATGTCTTTATTGGGCTTTACACCCAAGACAAGGTAATAAGTGGTGATCGTCCAGACGTACTTGGAGATCAACCGGATATGCGAGGGCCTCTCCCCTGTATTGGACATATGGGGGAGGAATAAGGTGCCTCCAGTTTCGTTCAGACCCATAACGAACTTGTAAATGGATGTGTGTCTGACATCGGATTTCACTCTGTGTGACTGATAGACATCGGTTGCATAGCTTGAAGTGCCTTTGTGGCATGCTGAGATGCAAATGATCAAGGCTTCTGTTCAAAAGCAGAGTCATGTAGTTGATGATCAAAGCACCGCTTTAATATAGCGTAGCTTTGTGTAGCGTTAATTCGCGAGCCTCACACTCTGGTGTGAACCAGAAACGGGAGAGGACATCAGGGAGGGCATGCATTTCTTTCTAGCTAGGAGTGGTGTCAGCGTTTTACACGCCCTGGCATTTTACTTATGTGGATGATGGATAGCGAGGCGCCTCAGTTATATCGGTCGTTCCGGGGCCGATAGTTTGGTCGGGATATGACCAGTTTGCACCCCATAGGGCAGGGAAATGCATTATTCAGGCATTTTAATCCACTCCGTGTGGACCGGCCCTGATGATCCAAGGGTCACTCAAGCTCTGATCCTGAGGCTCGGGCTAGAGAGTCTAATGAAGCAGTAAGGACGATCCCTTGCCTTGGTTCACAGATGGAAATCCAACTTCCAATACGTGACATTTGCGGTTTCGATTGTAGAGCCTAGTATTGGCGACATGATATATGGTACCCATGCCGTCTATGATTGATACATTTATATTTGAAGTTGTTTTCTTCACTTATAGTAATAATAAAAGATGAAATTTAGCATATCAAGCATTCTTTGGCTATTATAAGGTAAAACCCTATCCTCCGGCTTGCGTTGCATTGTGCGATGGGACCTGGGTCTTATAATAGCTTCATTGTTCTTTATTTAGCATTGCGCTATTTGTTTTATGCACAGGTATTCTTGGGAGGAAACCCATTCCATGTTATACGGCGTGGTCCCTTGATATATCCGATTTAAAGTAAAGTTTTAAATAACCGTTTTAGTTCTCACACCAGTCACATGACTGACTTGGAGTTTATTGTTTTAACCTAAACTCTGGGTGCCCATATTTTCCGCACGGGCAGCTAGTAGTTTTGGTTTTGCATATTTATATTCACAGGATCCTGATTTATAGGTGGAATGATATTCGGAAAGCTCTGTATCCGTATATCACCTTCAGTTGTGTTCTGTATTATTTTTCCGCTGCTTTGTAATGTAGTTTGAATCTCTGATATTTTTCTGGTGTGTAATATTTATTCATACTCTGTATATTCTTGTATTCTGATAGAATTGTTGTAATTAACAATGAAATGTTCTTCTGTTTGTGTTCTGATTTGTCGGGTTCTCAAAGTCAATCCGGGTTTTCCTTCACGGGGAAGTTCGGGTCGCTTTAAGATCCTACCATGTTATGTTATGTTTCAAATTAATTGTCAATCCATTGAATGTAGTCACTTAATGTAGTAACTCCCAAGATAAAACGATCTTGAAATGTTAGACCTCTTGGCCACAAAGTTAACTTTCTTTAATAACTCCTAAGAAATTTCGAAATGTTCACACATGCTTGATATGTACATCTAGGAATAAATGCATACTTGATAAATACAACCCTCATAAACATATGCGCTCATGCTTCACACATACAAAACATAGTATCACATGCATTATGTGTGTATGTATGCTCATTTGCATATCCTAATGAAAAACACAAGGTAAGATGGTATTAATAATTATAAAGTGCCATTGTTTTAGCCTATCATTATTTAGCTATATTTAAAAGCAGTAATCTTTCATTTATATCACTATGTGTGTGTGTATATATACATACATATATATACCCATATACATACATATATATGCACACACACACACACACACACACACACATATATATATATATATATATATAGCCCGGATTTAAATGTTCTATTACAACAGATATATGGCATATTTCAGTATTCATTCTGATATACTTGCATAATCTTACATATACTGCTTAAGTCATATGCTGATATACTTGCACAATATCACATATTTCAAAATTCATATATTGCTTAAGTCATATGCTGCAAAATTTATATACTGTGTAACTCATATATATAATTTATGCATTGCAAGGTTCCTATATATATACCATTGTAATATGCTTGCTGCAAGTACTTAATCAAGCAATTTAAATGAACATGTTAACATTTAAAATCAATGTCCAGATTAAATTCCAATCCATATAATTCAGGCAATCAACACACACACACACAGATATATATATATATATATATATATATATATATAACAGGTTAAAAACCCATTCAATTCAGATACAAACAACAAGGAAGATATTATAACAAGTATAAACACCATATGCTTTCATACATACTATTATGAAACATTTATATGTATATCTAGATCTAAATTTGAAGCATATAGGGGTTATAAGCATACAAATCTTGTAACACCCCACACCCGCTAAGGTCACTCACTAAGGGAATGCCTTAACTTCGGTGGAGTATTTTAAGTGAATATAGAACAGAAAAATTACAACAAGACAGATATAAATAATACTTGAAAATCTAAAACATCATTTCATTGCAGCAGAAGATAATCATGTTTGGTTACAATACCAAAACCAACTAAAACAAGAGTCAAGTACTAAATATCCATCCTGATAAAAACAAAAGTACATAATCCCACTACACAACTAATAGCCATAATAGAAAAGATAAGCTGAGCTTTACATCAACGGTCCAAGCTCCAAAAGATAGATAAAGAAATCTGATCAAAGCCCACTAGTGCTAGGCCCAACCTGAGGACCTGAGGGGGGAAAAGATATAAACAACGGGGTCAGACATAAGTCTGAGCGAGTCCTATAACTTTAACAATACAATTATTAAAGTAATTAGGGTATGATATAAACTTGGTACGGTAATGACTGAGGATAAATGACTACACTAAGCAGCCAACTAGACATAGGAAGAACCAAGATAACGGTAAAGACGCATCTACCCACCCAAGGATAATTACTAAACTGCACCACACCAGTCATTCCTACTTAAAGGTTGATCCCACCCATGGACTTAGAAAATATAACTTGTAGTTTCGTGTACCCCTATCTGACCACATGGGTGTCGTCTGCCCCTATCTCCACTAGGTGTACCCACTACTCCCCAAGCGATCGGCTCCCTAACGTAGATACCCGTGCTAGCCCCATAGTGGGGTGTATCACTCCCCAAAGTGGCAACCCGATACAACCAACGGTGCACGGCTTATACCTACATGATGCAACAACGTCTTACCTACCAGCCCGGGTCCACACACGCATATGAAACCCGTTGGACTTGCGTTGCCACCGCTAACCCGTTTTGGCCTCTTATAGTCAAGCCCAGTACGCGTGTCCCGTCCTCGACATGGGTCGAGCCCACAAAGATACATATGGGTTACTGGTTGAAATGGGCCCCCACAAGCTATCCACCTAAGCTTGCTCCCTCTAGTGTATCCCACTTAACCCTTTAATCATGTTTAATTACATGTTTCCACTTTGGTTAAGTATTCTAATCGTATTTTCTATTGCCACCCAAGGCAACCATTAGATTTCCACATGCCGCCCAAGGCACCCACTTAACCCCTCATGCCCCACTACATGCTTATCTGGTTAAGTGTTTCTTAATTGATTAAGACCGTAACCTTTGTAAAGACCTCTCACATTAGACTGTCTTTTATGGCAGCTGGATTTGCCAGTCGGGTCCGGGCAGCCTTACGCCATAACAGAGTCTAACCTCGTGTCTTTACACTTGTCACGTATTTAGTTTATGCCTAAGACCTCTCACATTGGGCCAATCATTTGTAGCCGGTGGATTTGCCGGTCGGGTCCGGGCAGTCTTATGCTACAAAAGGGTCCAACCTCGTGTCTTAGTCGATTAATTACACCTAATTAATCACCCCCATATTTTGAATTAATTTTCCCTAATTAATTCCAATTTAATGATGTACATAATTGACTCAATTATGTCCATCCACTTATGGTATGCAACATCATACCAATTTCACCACAATTTTGGTAACATGAATATTAACCCCATCGTTCCCCACGTAATACGCTAACATGACATACTTAAAAGGGAAGATTCATCACAAATACAATGGGTTCAACTTAGCATAACATTAGCATCAACATGGGTTTTAAAGGTGTCAACTTGCATTAATGACCATAGCATCAAACCCAACTAGCATAAATAATCAACCCAAACTTGCATGAATCACATATGTCATAAAGAGGGTAACTTGCATAGATGTTCATGTCATAGACCTATCATAAAGGGATAAACTTGCATACATGTCATAGGTCTAAAAAGGGATGAACTTGCATATGTTACTCATATCATAAAAAGGGGTAAACATGCATATATATTCATGACATACAAAGGGGTAAACTTGCATATGTATGCATATCATACAAAGGTGTAAACTTGCACATGTTACTTGCATATAATCAAACACCAAACTTGCATAACATGTCATATATGAACTTGCATATAATCAAGCACCAAACTTGCATAACATGTCATATATGAACTTGCATATAATCAAACACAAACTTGCATAACATGTCATATATGAACTTACATATAATCCAAAACCAAACTTGCATAACATGGTGTCATAATGGATCAATGTTTATCATAGTTATTTGCATAACTAGCATCATGAACATATAGCATAAAGCTTGCATAACTAGCATCATAAACATATAGCATAAAACTTGCATAACTAACATCATAAACACATAGCATATGATAACATAACTTGCATTGATCCACATACATAACCATAACCTCATTATATCCTATCATAATTAGTTTAGCAATTGCTTGCTAAAGGCATAGAAACTCACAACTTGTTGATTAGCACTCCTATGAAGAAGATTAAGTTGCTAGAGTTGATTAGAAGTTGATTTGAGAAGCTGTCTTCTTCTAAAATGTGATGGAGGCTCCTTCTAATTGCATTTTGACGGCATGATGACGTTGTATCTATTTTTAGTATGGATTAGGGTAGTCTTAGGGTGTATTTATAGATTTAGGATGTAGTTTAGGCCCTTAGATTAACCCTAGTTTAGATCTAAACCATCAAAAATCGTCACAGGTCAGCAGAACAGACCAAAGAACCAAAACAGGTGCACCAGGCCAGCTAGGGTCAAACCAGAAAGCTGTGCAGGTTTCTGGCTCGACACGGGCGCACTTCCCAAGTGCGCCAGTGTATTTTTGTGCTGGCGCACTTCACAAGTGCGCCAGTGCATTCTGGCTTGTTTTCGGTTTTTCTGCCTAACTTCGTTCGTCCATATCTTCTTCATACGGACTCCGATTTTCGAAAACTCGGACTCTATTTCGCGTATTTTTCCGAGACGAACGCAATGGCGCAACCCGTTTCCCTTAATTCCCACATCTAGGATTAGTTATTCTTTAATTTGTGAATGTTAATATTAATTGAAATTCGGGGTGTTACATTCTCCCCTACTTAAAGGATTTCGTCCCCGAAATCTCTAAGCCCAGAAGAACGTATCCTACCATCCAGACAACCATCTACTAAACCATCAAACATTGGCATCCATTGTCCTTAAAGTTTCTAATGCTGTATGAACATATGCAAAAGTGTGTGTATATTTTCCCTGTCTAATGCAAAATTAGGTGGTCTACTGATTCAGTTGACCTCCTTAATGCAAACCATGATAGTGCCATGCATCCAATATGTATGCGAAAGAACCCTATCGACACATACTATTTCTACATGTGTGCACAACCATACACCAAAATGCATCATCCATATGATAACACAACCATTATACATCCATTAATATAGCTACCTACACACAATTATATGCAATATGCAATATGAAGTGACTGAGCCGATCTAGTGTCTAAAGTGTGTGTATATGCATCCACGAGCAACCACTAGCAAACACTTGCATCCACACGCATCCATCAATCATAACATGTCTCAGGCACGTGTTTCAACCATAGGTTCACCCTATCTAAAGGTCAAAGGTACTAATGAGAGGACATACTAAAGATAAGATAAGAACAAGACAAACGATAAAGGAGAAATTAAAAGACATACCCTCAAAAAGGAATGGGTACAGTGAACGCATCTTCGCTTCTGTCTCCCAAGTAGCGTTGCTCTCATCATCTCCCCATTGCACTTTGACTAGTTGGACCTCTCTGTTTCTCAACTTCTTAATCTCTGACCCAAGGATGTGAGTAGGAGCTCGTCGAATCGTCGCATCACGCTCTACCTCCACTTCTCTAAGCAAGCTCGGCTCTACCACCTCTGCGGTCTCATGTAGGCACTTCCTCAAATGTGACACATGGAATACGTCATGTACACCACTAAGTCTCTCGGGCAAATCCACTCTATATGCCATCTGTCCAATCCTTTCGTTAATAGGAAACGGTCCTACAAACCTTGGTGCTAACTTTCCAATGGACCCAAAGCGAACAACATTCCGTAATGGAGATACTTTGACAAAGACCATGTCCCCAACATCAAACTCAAGATCTGTTCTCCTCTTATCCGCATAAGATTTCTGTCTGTCTTGCGCCGCTTTCATCCTTCTTCGGATCAAATATTCCGAAGTTTCTCTAACCATATCGGGCCCAAGCAAGATCTAATCCGTAGATTCCCACCAACATGTAGGTGACCGACAAGGCCTTCCATAAAGAGCCTCGAAAGGAGCCATGCCAATACTAGACTGAAAGCTGTTATTATACGTGAACTCCACCAATGGAAGATGCTCTTCCCATGTACCTCCAAAATCTAAGATACATAGCCTCAAAAGGTCTTCTAGAATACGGTTCACCCTCTCGGTCTGGCCGTCCGTCTGAGGATGATATGCGGTGCTCAAACACAACTGAGTCCCTACCGCCTCTTGCAAACTCTTCCAAAACTCGCTAGTGAAGATAGGATCTCGATCGCTCACTATGCTAGAAGGTACACCATGCAACCGAACTATCTCTCGAAGGTAAACTGAAGCTAGCCATGGAGCAGTCCTCTTACTCTTCACGGGTATGAAATGGGCGCTCTTAGTAAGTCTGTCTACCACAACCCAAATTCCCGTATTACCCTTCCTCGACCTCGGTAATCCATCAATAAAATCCATCGAGACGCTATCCCACTTCCATTGCAGAACTTCCAATGGGTGAAGCAACCCACCAGGTTTCTTTTGTTCCGCTTTCACTTGTTGGCACACCAAGCATTTAGCGACATACTCGGCCACATCTTTCTTCATACCGGCCCAAAAGAAAACTCGCTTCATGTCTTGGTACATCTTGTCCCCTCCGGGATGAATGGTCATCTTCGAACGATGCGCATCATCAAGAATAGCCTTCTTCAAACCCTCGTCTCGCGGTACATAAAGTCTACCGTCTTTACGCAACCACCCCTTATCATCTAGGGTGTACCTACTCAAATGGCTGGATGACTCCCCCCTTATGAGCTTCTCTACTAACTCACCCAACTGTGGGTCGTCCTGCTGTGCCTCGCCAATCCATCCCAAAAGAGTAGGACTGACCTCTAAGGATGCTAGCAAACCGGGTATAAAGTCAACGGAAGGTATGAAGTCAAACATCGAGATAAATTCCAAGCTTTGTCGTTCAAGGAACAATGGACTCAAGGACAACCTTTTTCTGCTTAAGGCATCTGCAACCACGTTACTCTTGCCAGGGGTATATGTTATCTCAAAATCATAGGATGCTAAGAACTCCATCCGCCTTTGTTGCCTTAAGTTCAAATCCTTTGGAGAAAACAAGTACTTCAATGATTTGTGGTCAGTGAACAATTCGAACCTCTCGCCAAGAAGATAATGGCGCCAAGTCTTAAGCGCAAAAACAATAGCGGCCAACTCTAGATCATGTGTAGGGTAATTTTTCTCATGCGCTCTCAACTGCCTTCCCCCATAGGCTATTACCCTTCCCTCTTGCATTAAAACTGCGCCTAGTCCTGTCCCACAAGCATCGGTATAAACAAAAAATGGCTTACTCCCATCTGGCAACACTAAGACTGGAGCTGTGGTTAAAGCTCTCTTTAACCGTTGGAACGCATCATCATCACAATCTACGTCCCATGTGAAGACTAGATTCTTCTTTGTCAAGCGAGTTAATGGGGCTGATATCTTCGCGAAGTCCATGATAAACTTCCTATAGTAGCCAGCCAACCCCAAGAAACTCCTCACCTCGGTAGCATTCTTCGGAACCTTCCAATCTTGGATGGATACTACCTTAGCGGGATCCACTGCTATCCCTTCCTTAGAGACCACGTGCCCTAAGAACTGCACTTCCTTCTTCCAAAAGTGACATTTAGAGAATTTAGCCTTAAGGCTATGCGCTCGAAGAGTCTCCAACACTTCCCTAAGATGTAGGGCATGCTATTATTCACTCTTAGAAAAGACTAAGATGTCATCCACAAAGACCACCACGAACTTATTAAGGTACTCCCTGAACACCCTACTCATCAGATCAAAAAAGTATGCGGGGGCGTTCGTCAAACCAAATGGCATTACAAGCCACTCATAAAAACCATCTGGAGTCCTAAAGGCAGTCTTGTCTATGCTATCCTCAGCCACTCTCAACTAATGAAACCTCGTGGCTAAGTCCAACTGCGAAAACACTGAGGCGCCAACCAACTGATCAAAGAGATCATCAATCCTCAGCAATGGGTGTCTATTCTTCTTTGTAAGTTTGTTGAGTTCTCTATAGTCTACACAAAGTCTGAGGGACCCATCCGCCTTCGTGGCAAAAACAACTAGAGCACCCCACTCCGATATACTTCGTCTTATGAACCCCTTCTCAAGCAACTCCCCTACTTGCTTATTGAGTTCCCTCCTCTCACAAGGAGCCATGTGGCGCACTGGCAAAGATACTGGTTTAGCATTGTCTACCAGATATATTCGGAAGTCTATCTCCCGCTTCGGAGGTAAGCCCTTCACCTCCTCAAACACATCCAAGTATTCCCGGACCACTTTAACAGATCGCAAACTCTCGACCGAAGCGTCAAGCGATTCAAGATAACTTAGCATAACAGAATTCATGGGATTACAAGAGATCTCGAGAGTGTTACCCAAGCGGGTCATGAGCCTAACAACTCTCCTTTCACAATCAAGAACGGCACCATTACTGGATAACCAGTCCATGCCCAAAATCAACCCATAGCCCGTGAAGCCCAAAACAAAAGCATCACATCTAAACTTAACACTAAGTATAGAAATCTTCAAACCCAAACATATCATGGACAAATAAGTGGAGCCCCCAATTGGGTTTGAAACAACCAAGGGATCATCTACTAGACTGGTGTCTAAGTGCAGTGACTCAACTAATGATGATGAGATAAACGAATGCGATGCGCCAGAGTCAAACAAAGTACGAACAGGATGATCAAACAGAAAAACCAGACTTTCAACGGAAATAGTTCTACCTCTTTCCTGAATCGGTGGAACTGTGAGAGCCTGAACTTGCCCCCTTGTCTGACCTGGTGCCATAAGAGCTTGCACCTGTCCTCCTGAGGTAGATCCCGTCCTCTGCCCCTTCTTAGGGAAGCCCTTCACTAGATGCCCTGCTTCGCCACAGTGGAAGCAGCTAGTCTTCTTCTTCTTCCGACAATCTTTGCTTAGGTAGCCTGGTGTCCCGCAATTGAAGCACTTCTTCTTTCCCTTGCCACCGTTGCCTTTCCCACCCTTGTTTTGCTGTTGCTGTTGGGGTCTCTTCTGATCTCCTTTCTTCTCGGGTGCCTTATTAGCATTGGGACCCTTCTCTTCCTCATGCATGAGTGCCATGTCTAATAGCTTCTCAAAGGTGGCCCCCATACGGATGTGAGTCATAGCCAATCCATGTATCGGTTCATTTAAGCCTTTAACGAACCTCAAAGCCTTCTTCTCCGGTGTATTCACCATGTCTATGCCAAACCTTGCCAACTGATTAAACTTGTTGACATATTCCTTCACTGATAGGTTTCCTTGCTTTAGAGTCAAGAACCTTTCCATATACAGATTTTCTTCCGCCCTTGAGAGAAACTTTGCCCCAAACCTTTGTCTGAAATCCGCCCAAGATTCAACAGGGCACTCTCCATTAGTGACCTCCCACCAGAACGAGGCCTCTCCCTTCATTAACCAATCAGCTAACTTGACTTTCTTTCCTTCTTCCATCTCAAAGATGTCTATCAACTCTTCCGTTTCCTTAAGCCAATCCCTAGCTTCCACAAAAGTTTCTGATCCTTGAAAAGGTTTCCATCCCATAGCCTTAAATTCCTTGCAAGTTTTAGCAAAAGTATCCGCGTGAGGAGGAGGAGGGGGAGGAAGATCGGGTGCAACTGGTGGTGGAGGAACATCTGCTGGACCCGCAGCGGCGGCCCTAGCCTCCATCAATCTCCTATACCATACTGGTATCGTCACACCCTCCGGAAAGTTAAGATCTTCAGCCATGCTGAAACGAAAAAGGAAAGATTCAAAATGGAGAATTCGAAAGATAAAGATATGGCTATTGGAGATTATGCTTTTCTTTCAAAAACTTTTCTCTTAAAAGACGTGTTTTTCAAAATACTTCTTCCAAAAATGTTTTTAGAAAAATAGTTTTTTCCAAAAAAATTATCTGTTATGGTAACCTTCAGCTCTGATACCACGTGTAACACCCCACACCCGCTAAGGTCACTCACTAAGGGAATGCCTTAACTTCGGTGGAGTATTTTAAGTGAATATAGAACAGAAAAATTACAACAAGACAGATATAAATAATACTTGAAAATCTAAAACATCATTTCATTGCAGCAGAAGATAAACATGTTTGGTTACAATACCAAAACCAACTAAAACAAGAGTCAAGTACTAAATATCCATCCTGATAAAAACAAAAGTACATAATCCCACTACACAACTAATAGCCATAATAGAAAAGATAAGCTGAGCTTTACATCAACGGTCCAAGCTCCAAAAGATAGATAAAGAAATCTGATCAAAGCCCACTAGTGCTAGGCCCAACCTGAGGACCTGAGGGGGAAAAGACAAAAACAACGGGGTCAGACATAAGTCTGAGCGAGTCCTATAACTTTAACAATAAAATCATTAAAGTAATTAAGGTATGATATAAACTTGGTACGGTAATGACTGAGGATAAATGACTACACTAAGCAGCCAACTAGACATAGGAAGAACCAAGATAACGGTAAAGACGCATCTACCCACCCAAGGATAATTACTAAACTGCACCACACCAGTCATTCCAACTTAAAGGATGATCCCACCCATGGACTTAGAAAATATAACTAGTAGTTTCGTGTACCCCTAGCTGACCACATAGGTGTCGTCTGCCCCTATCTCCAATAGGTGTACCCACTACTCCCCAAGCGATCGGCTCCCTAACGTAGATACCCGTGCTGGCCCAACAGTGGGGTGTATCACTCCCTAAAGTGGCAACCCGATACAACCAACAGTGCACGGCTTATACCTACACGATGCAACAACGTCTTACCTACCAGCCCGGGTCCACACACGCATATGAAACCCGTTGGACTTGCGTTGCCACCGCTAACCCGTTTTGGCCTCTTATAGTCAAGCCCAGTACGCGTGTCCCATCCTCGACATGGGTCGAGCCCACAAAGATACATATGGGTTACTGGTTGAAATGGGCTCCCTCTAGTGTATCCCACTTAACCCTTTAATCATGTTTAATTACATGTTTCCACTTTGGTTAAGTATTCTAATCGTATTTTCTATTGCCACCCAAGGCAACCATTAGATTTCCACATGCCGCCCAAGGCACCCACTTAACCCCTCATGCCCCACTACATGCTTATTTGGTTAAGTGTTTCTTAATTGATTAAGACCGTAACCTTTGTAAAGACCTCTCACATTAGACTGTCTTTTATGGCAGCTGGATTTGCCGGTCGGGTCCGGGCAGCCTTACGCCATAACAGAGTCTAACCTCGTGTCTTTACACTTGTCACGTATTTAGTTTATGCCTAAGACCTCTCACATTGGGCCAATCATTTGTAGCCGGTGGATTTGCCGGTCGGGTCCGGGCAGTCTTATGCTACAAAAGGGTCCAACCTCGTGTCTTAGTCGATTAATTACACCTAATTAATCACCCCCATATTTTGAATTAATTTTCCCTAATTAATTCCAATTTAATGATGTACATAATTGACTCAATTATGTCCATCCACTTATGGTATGCAACATCATACCAATTTCACCACAATTTTGTTAACATGAATATTAACCCCAACGTTCCCCACGTAATACGTTAGCATGACATACTTAAAAGGGAAGATTCATCACAAATACAATGGGTTCAACTTAGCATAACATTAGCATCAACATGGGTTTTAAAGGTGTCAACTTGCATATATGACCATAGCATCAAACCCAACTAGCATAAATAATCAACCCAAACTTGCATGAATCACATATGTCATAAAGAGGGTAACTTACATAGATGTTCATGTCATAGACCTATCATAAAGGGATAAACTTGCATACATGTCATAGGTCTAAAAAGGGATGAACTTGCATATGTTACTCATATCATAAAAAGGGGTAAACATATATATATGCCTTACATACAAAGGGGTAAACTTGCATATGTATGCATATCATACAAAGGTGTAAACTTGCACATGCTACTTGCATATAATCAAACACCAAACTTGCATAACATGTCATATATGAACTTGCATATAATTAAACACCAAACTTGCATAACATGTCATATATGAACTTGCATATAATCAAATACCAAACTTGCATAACATGTCATATATGAACTTACATATAATCAAACACCAAACTTGCATAACATGGTGTCATAATGGATCAATGTTTATCATAGTGATTTGCATAACTAGCATCATGAACATATAGCATAAAGCTTGCATAACTGGCATCATGAACATATAGCATAAAACTTGCATAACTAACATCATGAACACATCGCATATGATAACATAACTTGCATTGATCCACATACATAACCATAACCTCATTATATCCTATCATAATTAGTTTAGCAATTACTTGCTAAAGGCATAGAAACTCACAACTTGTTGATTAGCACTCCTATGAAGAAGATTAAGTTGCTAGAGTTGATTAGAAGTTGATTTGAGAAGCTATCTTCTTCTAAAATGTAATGGAGGCTCCTTCTAATTGCATTTTGACGGCATGATGACGTTGTATCTATTTTTAGTATGGATTAGGGTAGTCTTAGGGTGTATTTATAGATTTAGGATGTAGTTTAGGCCCTTAGATTAACCCTAGTTTAGATCTAAACCATCAAAAATCGTCACAGGTCAGCAGAACAGACCAGAGAACCAAAACAGGTGCACCAGGCCAGCCAGGGCCAAAACAGAAAGCTGTGCAGGTTTCTGGCTCGACACGGTCGCACTTCCCAAGTGCGCCAGTGTATTTTTGTGCTGGCGCACTTCACAAGTGCGCCAGTGCATTCTGGCTTATTTTCGGTTTTTCTGCCTAACTTCGTTCGTCCATATCTTCTTCATACGGACTCCGATTTTCGAAAACTCGGACTCTATTTCGCGTATTTTTCCGAGACGAACGCATTGGCGCAACCCGTTCCCCCTAATTCCCACATCTGGGATTAGTTATTCTTTAATTTGTGAATGTTAATATTAACTGAAATTCGTGGTGTTACAAATCTAATTTGGTATATAGTCAAAACCTAGATTTGAAAAGTAACTTAAGAACCTAGATATAAAATCCATTTACAATCATTTCTTGCAGAAATCAATTGTTTTGGTTTATGGTTGTAGAAAGTTTACAGAAATCAACATGCAACGAATTTTAACAGTTCAAAACCCTAAATGATAAGATTTAAAAAAAATAGATAAATCAAGTTTTATTTTATACCTTTCGAGCTTTTGCAATTTCATGAACTTGAATACGATTTGGAGTTAAATCAAATCGCTTTGTAGCGTCGCTGAGATGCACCGCCTCTACTAGTATACCTACGAACGTTGAACGAGATCGTCTTTACGAAATCGTATTATACTGAGGTATTATAAGCAGTAGATTGAAAGTTGTTAGAAGTTAGAGTTTTTTTTACGGAAAAAGCAACAAAAGGGAATGAGGATTCAAAAAAATTAAGTACGAGGGGAGAGGAATAGAGAATAGGTCGGTTACGTTTATTTTGGACACGCAGACTTATTTTTACGAAGGCGGGAATGTGAAATATTTTTTGTCGCTCTTATATTGGTAGTGAAAACAATTTGCCTTGCATTTGAAAATAAATGCCACTAATTTTTTCAACAAAAAATCAATTTTCTTGTAGTGAAAGATATTCTAAGGTGACCTTGTAATTAGGCAATATTCTATGGTAAGCAACAAAGTTAATTTATAAATAAATAACATTCAATTGAATAGATTAATGAATATTGTAAATTAATGAAAAAGGGAAAGTACGTAAATGGATAAGAATGAATTAGACATAGGTTCTAATAAAATAATGTTATGTGTTTGGTCTAGTCCGCAAGGATAAAGAACCTAATGGGGTAGATCATCGAAGGTGTCGGGAGACATAGTGGAAGCACATTTAACTTATTCGGTGGGACATGAGGGAAGTGCGGGACTTATATGGGACGCTAGGATAATCCGTGATGGTCCTCTATGGTAGACTTTGGGATGTACCCACAGAGGCATGGTCTGTACGATACCATCCGGTGAGTACGCCTTAGTTGCAGTTGTTACACCGTAGTTGTGAGGCGGCCTAAAGAATGATTCAGATGATTTATAGGACATTTCGGTGGCCGCCTCGACTCGTATACGAGGAGGCATCGTGGTCAAGGCCTGTCACCGTCAGTCGGAACATGTGCGGAAATACTGAAGTTATAATTAAGAGGCCAATGACCTTTACTGTCGGGTCATCGGATGAGGGACCACATGTTTGTTTAGTTTGGTTGTTAGTATTGGTCGCTTAGCTCTTTTGAATTATCTTTCGTTAGGGGATAGTCTGGTGGGGCCTTGAAGAGCCATAGAAGAGATAGACCAACTTTAGATATCTATATTTTGGGCCTAACGAAGCCATTTTGTTTGGCCATCCTTGGGCCATTCTCGACAAATATAGCAAAAACCCAGACTAAGTTCCATTAAGAATGTAGATATTTGGCACCTTCGTGGCGTAGCATTGGAGACTGATATGCTTTCACAACATGAATATGGAGGTCCGGTACGTTTTTCAAAGTAGGACGATGAGGGCTACTCGAGGAGGGTACTATGAGGAGTACCTCGTTATATTGGGCATATAGTTATATATATATATATATATATTGTTAGGTTAATCTACTGGGGAGTAGATGGGTACAACGTATGTGTAAAGATTGGAAGTGTAATGTGAAATAAACTCGGACAACCTAATAAGTAAAAAAACTAGTGATAGAACTGTGCAGAAAGTATAAATTGTTCGTTCACCAGAACTTTTGTTATGACCCCCTCCTCAAAACAAACCCACAGGTTAGATAGGTGGTTGAGATTATGCAGCTTAGAGACACTTGCTAGTTAGTGTCATTATATTGGTAAGTATGTATTTACTATTATATTTTATTCGTTCCATTATGAGATATTTCATTGTGAGAACTGACATATTTATCTTTGATTTTCTGCAGGATACCAGACAAATTGACTTGAGTTTAGATTTGGATTTTTGAAGAAAAAAAATGGGTCTATTGAAATTCAGGTTAAAACTAGAAAGAAACTCCAACTGCTTCCATTCGGCAATCACACTAAGCGTAGTGTGTTTCGGACTCAAAGAGTCTACGAAAACATTTCCCTTCCCTTGGGTTTACTGAATAGCAAAATCGAATGAAGCTATATACTCCATCCACCTTTACAACCTAAGATTCAAATCTTAATGAGAAAACAAGTGCTTAAGAGACTTATGGTCGGTAAAAAGCTTAAACTTCTCCCTTAATAGATGATGCCTCTATATCTTAAGTTAAAACACCACGGCTTCGAGCTCCAAATCATGCATAGGGTATCTCTTCTCATGATCCATTAGTTATCTACTTGTGTTGGTAACTACCCTACCCTCTTGCGTAAGCTCCTAATCTTGTCCCATAGGCGTTGGTGAAAACCATAAACATCTTAGTACCGTCAGGAATAATAAGGACAAGCAGTCCCCTCAATTTCTCGAATGCACTAGTACACTTATCGCTCCAAATAAAGTCCAGATTTTTCTTAATCAACTGGGTTAGAAGGAATGTTATCCTTGTGAAGTCTTTAATGAATTTTATATAATATCCCACTAACCTTAGAAAACTTCTAACCTCTGATGCATTGTGGGGAACCTTCCATTCTTGAATAGCTTTTGTCATCAAGAGGTCTACTACCAATCCTTTCCCTAAAACTATATATCTAAGAAACTTTACTTCCCTTCTCCAAAAGTGGCACTTTGAAAACTTAACCTTTAGTTGATTCTCCCAAAAAAAAACCTTAGACCTTCCTTAGGTGATCTTCATGCTCTTTAAAATCCTTGGAATATATGAGAATGTCATCCACGAACACTATAACCATCTTGTTGAAAATGCCCCTAAACACTCTACTCATCATATCCACAAAAAAGGCATGGTCATTCATTAAACCAAAGGGAATCACTTCCTACTCCAACAATCCATCGAGTGTCTTGCTTTCCTTATAAGTTTTAAACTGATGAAATCATGTTACTAGGTTCAATTGAGAAAAGACTGGGGCATCTCCCAAATGGTCGAATAGGTCATCTGTCATAGCAAAGGATACCTATTCTTCTTAGTCAACTTATTGAGCTCTTTATAGCTAATGCACAATCTTAAAGATCCATCATCCTTGACGGTGAAAAATATAGGTACTCCCCACTCTAAAGTACTCCGTTGGATGAATCCTTTCTGTAGTAACTCAAAAAATATGTACTTATTTCCTTAGGAATCATGTGCCTCAATAGAAACTCTACAAGTCTAGCGTTGTTCTCGAGATATATCCAAAACATGATCTCTTTATAAGGGGAATTCCCATAGCTTCTTCAAAAACATCAAGAAACTCACAAAAACGGGGCACTAAAGATGGCTGGTCCAAATTAGATGATAGCGAATGCAATAAAGTCAAATTTCTATTTCCAGTCTTACATGGGATCACTAAGCTACGACCTCTACAACTCCACAAGCAAAAGATCTTCCTATATCAATTACGATGACCCATAATAAGATAGCCAATTCATCCCTAAGATAAGACCATACCCTCAAAATTTAATACATATGCATTACATGAGAAATCGACATCGTTGATATCAAGTACTAGGTCTTTACAAATCATCAAGAGTACTTAGCTCCTCCGATAGGATTAGATACTACTATCAGACTGCTAGCAAAGGATATAAGATGTTTAAAGAAATCAACAATTCTCCTAACTATGAAGGAATGAGATGCTCTAGAATCAAACATGGTACGAATAGAAGATCTAAAATAGAAATTATACCTTTTAAAGTTGGTTGTCCTTGGTCCTTCGGTGGTTGACTCTGAACAGACGTTATCTCTAAATCATAAATATTCCCACCTAATCCTCATTTAAGCTTGGGGTAGTTCCTAGCAATGTGTCCTTCCTCATGACAATTATAACACTTTCCGTTGAATTCCATTTTCGGTAGACCGGCTCTACAACATTTGGCCTCATGGCCCTTCTTATGGTGTCTCCCACATATTTCAGCTTTTTGGTTAAATTTTCCATTCTTCTTCTTTACCAAAATATCTTTTTCTTGTTCTTTCCAAATACAAAAGTATTCTCACCTTTCTCATTCTTAATCTCCTTCTTTTCCTCTACAGTATATAAGACAGCGGTTTCCACAAGCACCTCAAAAGATGCTCCAAAAGTTGTTTAATCCTACAACATCTCTCTCAAAGGGGAATTAATAAGTCTTTCACAAATCTTAATGCTTTAATCATAGGAAAATCTATAAGACCTCTTCCAAATTTAGGCAACCCAGTAATTTTGGAATGTATTCCCTCAAACTTAACCCTCCTTGCTTAAGTAGGATAAAATTCTCCATCTGAAGACTCATCTCAGCGTTAGGTGAAAAATTAACTTTAAATCGGGCCTTAAACTCATTCCAAGTAAATATATTGCCCACATTCTCCTCGGAAAGCAAATTCCACCATGCATACGTTTCGCTTTTAAGATGCCAAGCAATTAGTCTATGTTTCAATGAGTCATCCCATCTTGTAGCCTCCAAAATATGATCACACTTAGATAACCATGCCTTAGCTTCAAGAAAGACTTCCATTCCAAGAAAGGGATTGCCTTCGAGATTAATGAAGTCCTTACACAGACAAGGAAAGTTGAGCTAACGATTATGCTGGGGATGAAAGGGCAATGGGGACTTGTTCCTCAGTCCATAAGTACTGCAGGAACCACTCAGGTAAGTACCAAGGCCTTGCCTGTTTCCCTTGCATAGGTTGATTTTCGGCCAATTCTACTATCTGAAAAAGGAAAAACCTTCAGTGGAAATTGTAAAGATAGTATTTATCATAGCGGAAGGGATAAAATACAGTAACTGAAAATAGATATACCATTGAATAAAACCACAATAATGTTGATTACATTAAATTTCAGCTGCCACATCAGGTACATCAATAATAATATCCCACAATTACAATACAATGTCAAACATGATGGTGATGATAATGACAATAATAATAGGCTATAGAATCTCCTTCGCCAGGCTCCAATCTCCATGACTTCATAAATAAGTGTTCCCACCAACTAACCTTTTTAATTGTTATAAGGAGGGAGGTCAGAACAACAAGTTCTAGTGAATGAAAAACACATAAGCTTAAGGAATGTACATTTCCTATACTTGGCAGTATAAATTCATCAAATTATGTTTATGTAAATTTAACACACAATTAAATGCATCATACATGTAACAATTTGTGGACATCGCAATAGTCACTTAAGGCCAGTGTGTTTATATAAGGGAGGATTTTTATTATCACTTAATACCCTATGTGGTGGACTACTATTTGGTCACTTGAGTCCATTTTCTATATTCATTTATGGGGGGATTCCCATAATCAATTAATAACCTATGGCGAACCCTAGTCACTTAAGACCCCGTCTTCAAATAGCATCGCTATTAAATATACTCTCAATGTAATGCGAGAGATATTAATCTTCCACTTAATATTGGGTTTTAGGTTGACACTCAGCGACATTTATCACCCTTTCGATGGACCCATATATTATCTAGCTGTCATTACAGGTGAACTCCTGAACACTTAATACTTCCCTCAGGCGGACGAGTTCATTACATATTCTTTAGAACTCTTATTTGCTTATTCCTAGGTATGCCCATACATAGCCCCTAGATAAGAAGCAGGCAACTTCCGAAGGACTACCTTAATCATACGTTTGTCTTTTAATTATGATCATTTAATACCTTATAAGAGAAAGGAAAGCCCAATAACCACTCACAACCTACTAAGGGCGGGTCCCGTAACTTAGGTCCAAAACCAAGGAATGAACCATAGGAACGGACCTAGTCCTAATCACTTAATACCCAAAACAAAGTAGGTCAGCCACTTAATACCTTCTCGAGGCAGGCCTACTTCACCCAAATATACACACACACACATACACACGCACATATATATATATATATATATATATATATAAGTACGTATGTATATATATATACACACACAAAAGTCATCCCACATTAAACCGACGAATAGTAGATGCTGGATTTTCTGGGTGGTTTTGGATAAAATTCCACTACAAGTTAAGCTTAACCTCGCGTCTTCATGTACCAATTTTAATGGCCCATGGCACTTAGACCTCTCACATTAACCTGGCTTCTTTGTAGATGTTGTATATGTCGGCCGGTTCCGTGCAGGCTTCTACTACAAGTAGGGGTTAATCTCATGTCTATGTGTCATTAATATTAATTAATAGCCATTAATACTCATGTGCATGCAAATTTCCTATGGGGACACTCAAAATTCTAATTTTTGAATCTAACGTATTTGGTACACATTTATAATATGTTTTATGTTATAAATAGTACAAAATAAAACGTAAATTGGGCATGTGTAAAGAACAATCCTAAAACGTTGAAATGTCAATACTAATCACAAGATTAAGGTTTACAAGTCATCAATAACGCATAAAAAGTCTGTATTAGCATTCAAATCAAATATAGGGAAATAACCACATACATAGAATAACTTATTATCTAGGTTTATTGCTTCGATAATAAAAGGAAGACAAGGTGTAATATGCCAAATACATGTGCAATCCCTTTTAGTACTGCTTCAACTTTCATATGATTTTATAAGAAAATAAAGACTTTGGTAACTTGTGTTATAATACATTCAAACTATCTATTTAAAAAATAGATGCTTAAATCTATTAAATTACAACACCCAAATCTTATGCTTTTGCATATATCTGAGATTTACATGAAAGTGAATTAGACCATTATCAAAGCTATACAATACCCAAAAATCTTACTTTCATTATATTCATAACCAAAACCCAATACACATTAAATGATTAACCATTTCTGCAATTTACAAGAGATTTGTAGGATTTGTTTACATTTTGATTTCATGCAAATCCAAACCCCTTTAAGCATTACAATCCAAATCTACACTATCAAGATATAGAAAATAGTAAACTCATAAGATTTCCACTCACAACAATACAAGGAGAAGGATGAAGATGTTGTGTAGTTATAGTTTTTGGATTGTTTACTCATGACTACTGTTTTCCAAACTTCCTCCTAAACCAATATATATATATAAGAATTCAATCAAAGTCTTGTACCAATATATACATATATATATATATTATAATTCCATATTATTCTAAGAAAAAAATTATTAGAAGAGGTAGAGAAATAGGTTAGAGAAGAAGAAGAATCATAACCTGTTTATTTTCTAAAATATGAATAATATGGTGGGGATGCAAAGTGGAGGCGCAAAAGAGAATGAATGTATGGTTTAAGGGAGAGGCTGGGGATTTATTATAGTTATTGTAGTGTGTGTGGACCACAGGATTAGTTATATAAAATCTGGACAGTAGGTTCAAGAAAAAATAAATAAAACCCTTAACAATAGCTGCCTTCCTCCTACCCTCAACTAGGAGGGTGGTCGACCTATTCCATAGGAGGGTGATCGACAAGCCGGTCGATCCCCTTCTTGGGGAGAAGTCGTCCCCCTCTTATGTCGAGCACAAGGAGATTTGTTTCTTGACATTCTAATTTTATTTAATTCATTAATTATTTTTATTTTTATTTTTTTTGGCAGTGCCGATTTTATAGTGGTCCACTTTATTAGAAAAGGGTAAATAAAATGGAGTTCTACATAGGCACAGCAACCCCTTTTGGTTTGAAGTGCCAGAACACTTTACACTACAAAACAGGAGAGTAGAATGACACTACTTCTACTAAATAAACCTCACAATTATTCCTCAACAGAGGAACAACTGGAGCTATCGCTAGATCCTATAACATTGACATACTCCATAAAGAGTACAGCAAGGTTTGGAACATAACAAGGGTTAGGACTGCAAAATTCGCGTGCCTAATCCCATGAAGTATCATGGAACAGAGATCTGCTCCGGTCACCTATCTCACCATTCTCAATGAGCTCAAATCCTTCACCTTTAATTTTATAAAATAGTCCTGTTATCATCTTCCAAATCGTTAACAAGGATATAATACATGATTTCCCTAGGATCATATCTCATTCCAGACATGTTATGAAGCCACGAGCAGTCACCAGATTGCAAATAGATACCATCATCCTCTTCACACATGGAGTAACCACTGCCTGTGCTGGGCTCTGTATATCAATCATAACTTCATCTTCCAATCTTTCATTCTCACAAGTAGTGGCTATAGGCTGAACTGAATTGGTAGCATTTGACTACTGGGCTTTCACTACCCACTTAACAACAAGATGTTGTGGCAAAGGAGTCCAATCTACAAAGGGGACATGAATATGAATTGTTATAGTAGGTTTCCAAGAATAGGAAGAGTGTAGATGACTGAAAGCACGACATGTGGTACATATATCAGGCGTCCATCCATATAGTACTTGAACCTCTGCTACATAATCATCAGCTATTCTAACCTTTATCGACTCTAGTAGAGGCTTCTCTGGGGATATTTCAATCAATTCTTTAGCGTTGATAGTTTGTATTTAGCTATACTATTGGCATCAAAACATTTTAGCTTGCCTATCGAATTGGATGACCAGTTCAGTCCAATTAGAGATTGCAAGACCAAGGGGATACGAGAGAAATACGTCCATATCGACATGGAGAGAACATGTTCCCTAGCTCGATCAACTGTAGGACTCCACGGAGTGATAATAAATGGATTGCCACTAATAATGATAGGCTCAGCACTAAGAAGTCGAAGACGCTCCCCCGGAAGGAAGAACTTCATGGAAAACATCGAATGATCCATTCGAACTTGTAGGCTTCCACGAAGCTGCCACACTTTCCCGCATTTCTCTTTGAAAACCTATATGGAGGCGAAGTATCAAGGAAAAACCCAACCAAGCAATCAGTCCAAAAAGCAAATCCAACATCAATGACTTCCAACGGAAGGGCACTTATCCCATTAGTCACAATGTGCTCAAACTGACAGGACGTGTATGTGCCTATATTACGTGGATTGCTCTCAAATTGTGATTTCCCTTTAATTGTTTTTGATTCAGCACTAGTAGGCACATACAACTATAACCTAGCATTGGGCACTTCGAGTTAGCATTCAGAGTCCAGACATTATGATTTGCATGGTCATGTACTGAAATGTTTGCCATTACAACATGTTTACTTGAAGTAGTCTTTGCAGATTTCACAGCAACATTTTCTCGAGCAGTTTCTGAGCTATAAAGCTTAGCACCCCCATCAGTCACTTCAACCACATCCTCACTCTTATTGGCAATTTGCAATTTTGACAGACCGCATAGTGTATTCAGACCAGTAAATGCGCGTTTGGGGACTGTATTCGAAATCATATTTATAGTAATACTTTCCATTCCAGTATCCCTATCTACTCCATTAACCAAGGATACAGTTTTAGATGAAATACCTAGTGTATCACTTTTTTCAAACAATTCACATCTTCACTGTTCTTAGCATCGACTATTTCAACAGATGCATTATCACCCAAGCAAGTATCTATTTTAGTCCATCTGGTATCAACTGGCATAGAAGCCAAAAGTGGATAAATAGTTATATTTGGAACCAATATTTCAAGGGTCAAAGCACTGTCGTGACTAGTGTTTTGGCACCGCGCCAAGTCAAAGGGTGGCAACCCTACCAGTTTAGATTGAAGCGCTTGAAGTGGCACAACAACAATTGAATTCACATCTCCTAGATTCAAAGCCCCTGGCACAAAAAACGAGGACGTTGACACAACAACATTTTGGCATAGGCTTGAACATAGTCTCGGTATCTTTCAATGGCACGGTATTAGGTTTATCATGAAGTTGAGGATCCTATGTATAATTTCTTCTAGATCGTATTGTCAAAGAAATACACAGATCGTATTTATCAGTTTTTTTGCAGCCAATAGATTCGGGTATGAAGTGGGAAGCAAGGAGGGGATAAGGCGGAGCAAAAGCTTAGAAGGAGAAAACAACGACAACAAAAGATATTGCAGTGGGTAGAAAAATGGTCACCATTGTCGATTTGAACATGTTTTTTGAACGAGGAATATTCCTTTCTGTTATTTTTTTATTCTTGCCCCTCTTATGTACTTATGCACACAAATTCAAACTCCTGAGGAATATTCCATTATGCCAAAAATATATTATTTTATTCTTGGTTTATATTCTAATAATTTAAATTCCAAATCCTATGTATATACAATTCTCGTATATCTTGTTTAATATATGACTTTTTCATATGGACTCAGTCTTTGACAAATAAAATATGAAAACATACTAGAATTTTGCCATGAATATGATGGTGATACTTTTGTGGAAAAATTATTAATTATCCAAAAAAATTACTTTCATCCCATTAATATTTTATTAATTTAATATTGTTTACTATAATCTAATTGTCTATGTCTAATTCGGGTATATTTTACAAGGCATTACACGAGAGCAGATTATAGATCAATTAGTATGGATTACACCATGGCAAAGAAGGGATAATTAGATTCTGACCTGCTACGATAACTGAGACTCCCTCATAGGGGAATGAGGCAATAGGCAAGGCTCAGTCATGAGTACTGGGGTAGAATCCCAACTAGACTTTGGGTTTGAGGGGTCAAATAGCCTATATATACTGATAGATAGGGGATCAAGAAGATAAAGTGTAGAAAGCCTTTGGAAGAGGTTTCTATACTATCTTGGAGGTCGTTTTCGAGATATAACCAAGTTTAAGATTTAATACATATATCGAAATTTAGAATTCATGTTTTCTTTCCATTTAGTAATATGTACCCGTATGTAAATCATATGTATTTGTTGTTATAGAAGTCAGTGATTATAAGTAAAGCATTCTTTTTTTTATATATATAACGATCACTCGAAAAGAATGTAAACAACTAGTGTAGCTAATAAATAAGACTAAAAATGACAAATTTAGGAATGAATTTAAAAGACAGTTACACTAATGAAAACCGAAAAACTTGAAGGAAAAAAAAGAAATTCTTCCCTATGAAGTTTGGAAAATTTAAAAAGAAAAAATTTCTTATATAAATTATACATAGGAAAAATAGGATTTTTGGCAAAGTACTGAGAAAAGTTCCAAATACAAAAAATGTGCATAAAAGTGAAGCGGGAAATGTGTAGTTTTCCATTTTCTATATTTTTCCAAAATAAGAAATCGGGTATGGAAAATTTGATTTTTCTAAACTACAAATATCAAAAGTTGTGTGGTAGAGTTTCGAACGCAAAAGTGATTGAACTATGCTTCTATTCTGTAGAAGAATGGAAATTTTGGATGAAAAGCTGTTTTGATTTTAAATATCACATTCATGTAGAATTGCAAGTATATTTAGGATAATTGCGTCATGTTTTAAAAAGAATTTTTAAAAGAAAATAGCATCCATAGAGTTACTGCTCAGAAATTCATGTACATTCATGTATTTTATGATGTGATGCACTTCTCACAGTGACGCGGATGGTTACAAAAATTGATGTGATTGGTGCGAGGAATTACATAATTTTACCATTACAAAATTTTAGGGAAGAAGTTCCCTAAATGGTAGGAGAGTAAGAGACACCACGTTTTTAAATAATTCAAATAAATAAATAATTGAAATAATTGGAAGCAATGAAAATAAATATTTTTGGAATCGTTAGAATTTAACCTTGAGACTTACACCATTGTGTTCATGGTGACTTTTTGATCAATTTACATATATAATATATTTTGAATGGAGTTCGTACAAAAAAAGTTTTTGACGTTCAAAGTTCTATGTCGGAAAATAATTGTATATGTAAACAAATGCATATATTTTTTTATTTCATAAATATATAAACATATTAATTCTAGAAGCAATGCTCGTTTGAATTTGAAAACATAAGCATGTAGAATAAATGAGAATTAAATAAAAAAAGTTAACATTACATGAATGTAACATTATAAAATGGTTAATGGTGATTTATTCAAGCTAACTTTAATAATGAATAATGTTATAAATCAATAAATATAATAAATGTTATAAAAGAATTAATTCACGAATAGTAATATGCGTGTGAATGCATGTGTATATATTTATCATAGATAAATATTTATACAAGTATAAATAGTAGAAGTAACATGCGTTTGAATTTGAATAGCTAACGCGCGTTATAAACAGAATTAATGAAAATTTATTGATGTTAACATATGAACAAACAAAACGTTTGAAACACCCCACATATAACGACCTAGATTTATAATCACTTCAAAATATGGATTTAAAATAGATTTAACAGGATTTTTAAATGGATAATTCAGATTAAATTTCAAATTTTAGTAAATATTGAATCTAAACTTGAAAAATTATGGAAAATGAATCCTAACTTTGTTTTATATCTTACTGAACATAAAATAAGTTAATGAACTTTTAAAATTGTTTTAAAGGTAAATATATTGAAATTGGATATTTTAATATTATCTTGAAAGCCTAAAAATAGACATTTTGCTAACGATCTTAGATTTCGATGAAACTATTTTCATTGGATCTGAAATGTTAAAATATTGTAAGATTCCAAATTCATAAATCAAAGTTAGTATGTGAGCGTGCGCAATATAAACACGTGTCGAACAATCAGTTGAAATTTAATAATAACGTAAAAAAAGGCCATTTTGCAAATGGTCTTCGAAATCGACGAGAGCAGTTTCATTGGAATCGTATCTTTAAAATATAGTATATTTCAAATTTTGTATCGAATGGCCTTACGGTTTAGTCGTACAAGTTAAAAACGTATAATGGTTGTTTTTAAACAAATTAACTCGCTACTATTTGTCCTTTTCAATATTTGCTCCTTGACACCCTACTTGAGACATAATAATTATGTTTCCTTTGCATACAAAAATAAGATATGGAACTTAAAATGAAAGAGGAAGTCAAGATTAATTCATTATATATAACCCATTTTCCATTACATTTCTCTTCCTTTTATTTCTATATCCTTCTTCCTCTCAACCTCTAACCTCCTCCCCCTTACACCCCACCGTCGACCAGCACACCCCCACCAGCCCTATGTCAGTTCCATCTTCCCCACGTGGCACCCATAGCTCCAAAGCTCCTCTTTTTCAACTTTAAACCCCTTAAAAACTTCACCTTTAACCATTTAACCACCTCCTTACACCTTTACACCTCATATAACCACCACTGCCTCTCTCCCCTATCCCACCTGCATGCACCAGGCCCCACCAGCACCCTCATCCCAAAGCCATGGGCCCCACCTCATTAAACCCCCTTAAACTGTTAAAAATCTCACATTTTTCCTCTTAAACACAAGTTAATATATATACAAGTATTGTTTGTGTTTACGGTGTGTTTAAAGTAGAAAAGACGCGACCTTTATTGTGTAGCGAAGTTGGAAGTTGCAGAGAAGTTAGAGAGTTCTACTTTAAAGTTTGGAGGAATGGATAAGCTATGGTGAGCAAATCTTGTTTACGTTTGGTTAATTAGTTTTGCTAGTGAACACACGTAGTTCACGTTTTGAATTAATTATGTTATGAATAGTAATTTCTATGTTATTGAGCAACTTTAGGTTTAATGTTGTTAATGGAAGTTAGTAGTTAATTACTTGGTAGTTTTGTAATTATTGTGAACACCCGAATGATTATGAAGTTAAACTAGAAATAAGTAATCGGTTATTTTGGTTGATAACGTGATTGTTATGTTATGGATGAATAGTAACGTCAATAAATTTTGATATGGCATTGGTTGACAACTTATTATGATGTGTGTAAACATTAATTGGACATGATTGGATTTGCTAATTATAACAAACAAATTATTAATGAAGATTACTAATTGAGTTAAAGTGATTTGAAATAGTAATTAACTATTAATGACCTTAACGCTTATGATAATGATGTAATTAAGTGATAATTGGAAATTAATGGTTGTTAATGATTGTTAATGACGTGCTAAACCCATATAAGTTGAATTATATGGTAATTGATTGAATTTTATTCCAAATTCGAATTTAATCAATTATTTTATTAATACAATATTAAGTGAAAAAAGTTTGAATTCTTAATCCAAAATGATTTGGAAAAATAATTAAAGTAATTATGAATAGTTTTCGTAAAGATTGGAAATTTATTTGAAGAAGTTTCAAGTAATAAAGGCATGTTTCAAATTTGAATTTAAAAGTGAATAGTAATTTCGAAAAGTGAAGTTCAATTTGAATATCCAGAAGATGTTTTAACCCGATTTTATTATCTAAATCATCTTATTTATTTGTATAGTGGACTTCAGGAAAGTTTGGATTTCAAAAGATAAAGTTTGAAAAATAATATTATTTTAATAATCTAAATAATATTATAATGTTCAAATAAAGGAATATTTGAATTTAAAGTTAAATATTAGAAATATAAATTCTGATTGTTATCATATAAGTAATAAACTATTTTATAAGTAATTCGATTCAATTTTAATTATAAATCGAAGTTTGGTTACTAGTCGTGCATTAGACGTTTGCGAATTTCGACCATTGACTTTAAATTGACGTACCGAGAGATCTAACCGTCGGATTTTCCCAAAACAAAAAACATTTGGTTTGAAATGAAAATAGATTTTAAATGCAATGTAAAGTTTTATTACCCAGTGGTTAGATTTTGAGATAAGTTCAAATCAAATTTGAATAAAAACAGTGCTAGTTCCGTTAGTGACCCGAAATTTGATTTTAACGAAATAAGCTATTTTTAAATTATTTAAAATAGGAATAAATTATGATAAATCATAATAAATGATTTGAAAAAGATTTGGACTGAATATACCAAGTTTTGAAAAGCTAAAAAGCTATTTTCTGAAAATGAGTTGTTTTCAGCAATGCCATTTGCGACGGTTTTCGAAACTAGGGGTGTAAATGGGTCAAACCGGACCGGACAAAGGAGTGTCCTAGTCCTGTCCTGTAACACCCCGTATGTTGAATAACTTGATATAATATAAATCAGGGCAGAATTAAATTTTAATATCTGAATCAGGGGAAACGGGTTATGCCATTGCGTTCGTCTCAGAAAAATACGCGAAATAGAGTCCAAGTTTTTGTAAATCGGAGTCTGTATGACCTAGTTATGGCCCATGTAAGTTTTCAGAAAATTCTAAGTTCAAAACAGATTTAAATTTCAAGTTCAAAATTCAAAAATCAGGCCTGGCAGGCTAGGCGGGAAAATTCCCGTCAGCCACTCCAAGTCGACTGGGGAGTCGACTTGGGAGTCAACATGACTGGACCCAAGTCGACTGCCCTGTCGACTTGGGAGTCAACACAGGTGGCCGGGCAGTTTTGCCTGGTGCACCATTTGAGTGAGTTGGTCAGGTTTTGGGTTGTGTTTTGGGGCTTGTGACGAGATCTGATGGCTCTAAACTAATCTAGGGTTAATCTAAGGGCTTAAACTACATCCTAAATCTATAAATACACCCTAAGACTACCCTAATCCATACTAAAAATAGATACAACGTCATCATGCCGTCAAAATGCAACTTGAAGGAGCCTCCATCAATGTTTAGAAGAAGATAGCTTCTCAAATCAACTTCTAATCAACTCTAGCAACTAAATCTTCTTTATAGGAGTGCTAATCAACAAGTTGTGAGTTTCTATGCCTTTAGCAAGCAATTGCTAAACTAATTATGATAGGATGTAATGAGGTTATGGTTATGAATGTGGATCAATGCAAGTTATGTTATCATATGCTATGTGCTCATGATGTTAGTTATGCAAGTTTTATGCTATGATGCTAGTTATGCAAGTTTTATGCTATATGTTCATGATGCTAGTTATGCAAATCGCTATGATAAACATTGATCCATTATGACACCATGTTATGCAAGTTTGGTGTTTGATTATATGCAAGTTCATATATGATATGTTATGCAAGTTTGTTGTTTGATTATATGCAAGTTCATATATGACATGTTATGCAAGTTTGGTGTTTGATTATATGCAAGTTCATATATGACATGTTATGCAAGTTTGGTGTTTGATTATATGCAAGTAACATGTGCAAGTTTACACCTTTGTATGAAATGCATACATATGCAAGTTTACCCCTTTGTATGTCATACATATATATGCATGTTTACCCCTTTTTTTATGATATGAGTAACATATGCAAGTTCATCCCTTTTTAGACCTATGACATGTATGCAAGTTTATCCCTTTATGATAGGTCTATGACATGAACATCTATGCACGTTACCCTCTTTATGACATATGTGATTCATGCAAGTTTGGGTTGGTTATTTATGCTAGTTGGGTTTGATGCTATGGTCATATATGCAAGTTGACACCTTTAAAACCCATGTTGATGCTAATGTTATGCAAAGTGGAACCCATTGTGTTTGTGATGAATCTTCCCTTTTAAGTATGTCATGTTAGCGTATTACGTGGGGAACGATGGGGTTAATATTCATGTTAACAAAATTGTGGTGAAATTGGTATGATGTTGCATACCATGAGTGGATGGACATAATTGAGTCAATTATGTACATCATTAAATTGGAATTAATTAGGGAAAATTAATTCAAAATATGGGGGTGATTAATTAGGTGTAATTAATCGACTAAGACACGAGGTTGGACCCTTTTGTAGCATAAGACTGCCCGGACCCGACCGGCAAATCCAGCGGCTACAAATGATTGGCCCAATGTGAGAGGTCTTAGGCATAAACTAAATACATGACAAGTGTAAAGACACGAGGTTAGACTCTGTTATGGCGTAAGGCTGCCCGGACCCGACCGGCAAATCCAGCTACCATAAAAGATAGTCTAATGTGAGAGGTCTTTACAAAGGTTACGTTCTTAATCAATTAAGAAACACTTAACCAGATAAGCATGTAGTGGGGCATGAGGGGTTAAGGGGTGCCTTGGGTGGCATGTGGAAATAAAGTAAGTGTCTTGGGTGGCATGTGGAAATCTAGTGGGTTGCCTTGGGTGGCAATAGAAAATACGATTAGAATACTTAACCAAGTGGAAACATGTAATTAAACATGATTAAAGGGTTAAGTGGGATGCACTAGAAAAGGGACAAGCTTAGGTGGGTAGCTTGTGGGGGCCCATTTCAACCAGTAACCCATATGTATCTTTGTGGGCTCGACCCATGTCGAGGACGGGACATGCGTACTGGGTTTGACTATAAGAGGCCAAAACGGGTTAGCGGTGGCAACGCAAGTCCAACGGGTTTCATATGCGTGTGTGGACCCGGGCTGGTAGGTAAGACGTTGTTGCATCGTGTAGGTATAAGCCGTGCACCGTTGGTTGTATCGGGTTGCCACTTTGGGGAGTGATACACCCCACTGTGAGGCCAGCATGGGTATCTACGTTAGGGAGCCGATCGCTTGGGGAGTAGTGGGTACACCTACTGGAGATAGGGGCAGACGACACCTATGTGGTCAGCTAGGGGTACACGAAACTACTAGTTAAATTTTCTAAGTCCTTGGGTGGGATCAACCTTTAAGTTAGGAATGACTGGTGTGGTGCAGTGTAGTAATTATCCTTGGGTGGGTAGATGCGTCTTTACCGTTATCTTGGTTCTTCCTATGTCTAGTTGGCTGCTTAGTGTAGTCATTTATCCCCAGTCGTTACCGTACCATGTTTATATCATACCCTAATTACTTTAATGATTATATTGTTAAAGTTATAGGACTCGCTCAGACTTATGTCTTACCCCGTTGTTTTTATCTTTTTCCCAACCCTCAGGTTCTCAGAGTGGGCCTAGCACTAGTGGGCTTTGATCAGATTGCTTTATCTATCTTTTGGAGCTTGGACCGTTGATGTAAACCCCAGCTTATCTTTTCTATTATGGCTATTAGTATGTAGCGGGATTATGTACTTATGTTTTTATCGAGATGGATATTTTGTACTTGACTCTTGTTGGTTATTGGTATGTAACCAAACATGTTTACCTTCTGCTGCAATGAAATGATGTTTTAAATTTCAAGTATTACTTATATCTGTCTTGTTGTAATTTTTCTGTTCTATATCCACTTAAAATACTCCACGAAGTTAAGGCATTCCCTTAGTGAGTGACCTTAGCGGGTGTTGGGTGTTACATGTCCTATAAGAGATTCAAACGGACACGGACCGGACAAGCAATAATTTCAAACACGGTTCGTACAAGCCGGACATCGGACAGACAATGTTCAAACAATAAAAAACATCAAATATTTTGGATCTGACTGGACGATGGTATGTCCTGGTCCTGTCCTATAAGAGAATCGTACGGACATGGACCAGACATCTTATAGCCTCGAACTGAACCAGACAATAGACTATCATGTCCAATATACAGCCATGTTCGAAACGGATTAAAATTAAAAGATTTTGAAATAACCAATGATATCCAAATGATTCGCAAACATGTCCAATGGATAAAAATAAGGATTTTAAGATATATTTGGGATATGAAAAATTTTAAACCAAAACTTAAGTTTTCCCAATTTAATAGGAGTTTAATGGGAAATGATTTTGTTCTAGATGAGTTAATACTCTGTAGATGAAGACCTTTGTTATTTAAGGAATTTAAAAGGCTTAGTCATTATTCCGTTTATAGTTTCAGTCCAATATGGTAATTTATATCGATTGTGAACTGATATTATTTCCGTGAAGATTTCATTGAAAATGAAATAATGATTTTTGATTTTCGTAAACGATGTCTTAAATAACATTTGTTTTATAACCCAATTAAAGGAGAGATAATTTTCTAAGAAAAGTTGAAGAGCAATCTTTATTCAATTTGAATATAGATGTTTAGTGAAAGAGTTTCCCCTAACAAACGATAATGGGAACAGAGTTTAAAGATCTTTAAAATGATAACCAAGTTTTCCTATTGAAAAGATTGAGAATGGTAAATACAATTTTGGGATAAATATATGATCAGTGAAAGATGAATTAATCCACTATAATCAATGATCAATTAATGGGTTAGGATTAGGTAAATGTTTTTCCCCAAAAAGACAAGACTGAATAGTCATTAAGGATTGTTTAGAAGATTAACCCTTGATTCAAGTTAAGCAATCACTGATGTATGATTCTAAAGATTAAAACTAAGTTAGAGGTTTAAATAAATCTTTAAGTAAAGATTTGAATTTAAAGAACGGTATTAATAAAGGTAATTAAACTAACCAAAACACGAGGGCACTTAGATATGGAGTACTATCAGTTTTGCTTCACGGGATGAATAAGATGGGAATGAGATAATGACTCGAGAAATTACCTTTTCATGAGGTTCGATAATCCCGATAAAGCATGATGAATTAAATCTGTGAAATGAGGTTTTTATAATCAATTGAAATGATTTCCAAGGAAAGATTTAAACAAGAGTTTAAAATATGTAAATCTTTGACAAGATTTAAGGGAGTAATTCCCGATATAAGGATGATTTGAGTAAAAGAATATTCCAAGATGGAATGGGATTCATGATATCTAGTATATCTTTATTGATTTTAAAGGGCCAATATGTCCGGGTTGTAACCCATTGTGAATAACTATACTACATGATAAAGAAAATGAAAACGATGATGATTGTGATTGAAGATCAGAGACCTTCACATCGAAAGGATTGCTCGGTGATACCTCGGGTGGCTACCCAATTATAGGGTTATATTGTAACGACGATCTGACCATACTTGAAGCAATTCGGATTGCAAATACTTTCGCACCTAGGTGGGGCCGTGGAATGAATTGCCTTCGATTTCGTTCAAAACCCAGAATGATCTTGTAAATTGTTGTGTGTCTGACGTTGTATTTTACAGCATAACCAATTGGTTTCTATTGATGATATATCAGTTGGTGGCATAGAATTTACCCTTTTAGCTTAATCTCCTCTGGGACTTATATATCCAGATGGTTATACATTAATAGACAATGATTACATGTTGTGAATAAGCGATGTGACATGCTAAGTGATGAGCTATTGATGATCAAAGCTTATTGTTGAAAAGCAAAGCTTTGTGTAAATCATGACTTCAAGCCTTACAACAGGTAATGAGACAAAACGGGATGAACATGTAACGACCCATTTTTCCAAACAGTTTAAGCCAACATCTAACAACCCATGTCAACCCAAATTGCACAGAAAAAATATAGTTAAGAGAAAGAAATTTAGAGGGTTACATAAAAAAGAAAGAAATATTAGAATAGAAGAATAAAAAGAAGAACCAACACAATACAGAGTCTCACATCGCAGCGGAACAAAATATAATATAAAAATAAATCTTTATTGAGAGCTTGAAAAATACTTACAATCATCAGAGTAGATCAACACATCTGGATAGTTATAATAACATGTCCTCGTATACAACCACATAGTAGAATAATATATATATATATAATCTCATGCGTCTGAACTCTTCCAGCTCATCTCTTTACGTCATCCCATAATTTGAACCTGTAAAACTCAGTCTGACCCGAGCATTGCAAACACCCAGATCAGTCTAGTGAACCAGCATGAGAAAAACTCATTAAGTTTAAGGGTATCATCCAACTTGATTTTAAAGTCCAAAATCTTTTCAAAAGAAAAGGATAATCGTAAGACCAAATCCATACATAAACACGGATGGTTTTTACCTTACGATAACCCAAAACATTTTAAAAACCATATCTTTTCTGATATTATAATAACAAATAAAAGACAATCTAGCGGAACACTTGCATCTCACGCTTCACATACATAGTATACAATCAAAACAGCAGGCTCTTATTGGAGAATGGATTCCAACTATCGCAAGGTATGGGACCACCTTCCGACAGTGTATCTCTAGAGAGGAATACACCGGGTACAATAAGAACATCTTGCAACCCAAGCTAAACATGACCTGGCATTCACTTCGCTTGAATGTTCCGAATATATTGTCACCTATGGTTGGTACCAACATAACCGTTCCCGGGAGATACAGAAGCGAAAAGAAGAACAAATATGAATATTCTCTATATGGTGACAATATACCCTAATGGGAGCAACTCACATAGCCATGCGACCTAGCTGATTTTATACCATTTCGCGGTTGATGAGGCTTAAGGTTTAAAATCTTGTTTTTAGAACATCTGCCCGTCCTTCACTTTGAATGTCACATCGTCAGATCCATCAAATCACAATTGATGTCTATAAAAATACTCTGGGTGTCTAAGCAGTAAGAATGAATTCCTAGGCCACCAACAGAATATATTTGTAGAAATCAATGTATGCGATTCTTTAGAAATACTTTGTCATACACTCTCGTCCATACAAGTTGTCCTGGGACTGGACAAACCAAAGGCACTCTCTTACTACATCCCAGGAATCACCCTTTAGATTAGTAGTGAGTAGTCCTTGCAATCTGTAAATTCCAAACACGACAAAATTACAGTCAAATATCATCGAGAGCTCACCAGAGAATTTCACAAGTAGCCCTTCCGTTCATGAAGATCAACGGTCTTCAATTGCTCCATCTTCAATCATCATCTTTGTAATGCCCCACCTCTATACTCGCGTTAACCAAGGCCATTGCAAGCAACACTGTTAACTAACCTGAAGAATAAGGCTGTTGAGGAGCGACCATCTGCATAATAGCTTTGAACGTGTGTTAAACGTATCAGATAATGTGGTCTTACTTTTCAAATCTCATGAGAAAATCCAACACATTTAATTCAAGTTCAAAACTGCTACACAATGGCTAAGTATTATTTGGATTCAATATAAATTACATAATAATAAAATCAGAGTCAGACACAGATATTTATACCACTTAGCAGAAATAGATATGAATATAACACATAAATGCAAATACAAGATGATGGTCATAGTCGTTCCACTATACAACAAAAGAATAGGTACAATACTGCTCAAAATAATATGGATATAAAGGAGTCTCATATACATATAACCCAAATAGTACAACACAAGGAAATTTTCCCAAAACTTGAGGATAGTCCATGCTGGAGTCAAGAAGAATCACCTAAAATACCTCGGTCTGACCCGAGTATTATTTACACAAAGATAAACAATAAACAGATCAGTCTAGCTGTACTTATCTCATAAACTGGGGTATAATAAGATATATAAATAAATGTAGACATAAATTCGATAATAACAATGTCATGTAAAAGTGTGAAGCCCAGAAATATCAACGGTATATCTCAAATCTATATTAGAGCTATAAAGGAATGTCTCATTAAAAATTATATAGCTACTCATAGGATATGATAACTAATATAAAATCAACTCAAAAATTGTAACTCAATATCAATAAATCTCAAATTGATAACATAGTATCAATAAAACTGCAAATTCAAGAAATCAATAAATTAGAAATCCAGAAAATCACAAAGGTAGGGGGTAAGGCCTTCTCAAAATGGGAGTGCGAAGTATCAACTAACACGTGTATCCCAGATGAGATGTGATCTCTAGGTAACTAGCCTATAATATTGAGCTGAAGCTCCTCAAATGGTTCGAAGACCGCCGTTTGTGACCCTGCAAAATGGTCCAAAGGCCGTCAAAAGCATAAACCACAAAATGAACCAAAGTTCCTTAAAATGATCCGAAGATCATTATAATACTCAAAATGAACCTAAGTTCCTCAAAATGATCCGAATATCTTTAAAATACTCAAAATGAAACAAAGTTCCTCAAAAAGATCCAAAGACCATTGAAAATATGGAATAAATTCCACAACTCAAAGACATTGCATAAAGCTAGTCTAAATCATAGAAAGATCATAATGGATCAAGGAAAGTGTAAATTACTCCAAGCTAGTAATTATAAGAGTTTAGCTATATGTCCCATAACCATTAGCTCTACTCGAATATATACGAACGAGTTGTATATTCCACTAAAAACACAAAACGAACATTGCCACGATTTTCAATCGAATGAGTCAAAGAATTAGCCGTCGAAGCAAAAGCAAGAGTTCGTAGTCCTTTTTTTTCCTAAGGTGTTAAATTAGATTTCTCATACGAATGAGAAAAAGGTTTATAAAATATATACTAGTAGATTTGAAACAGATTTATAAAATGATTTTGTAAAATAGCTTCGTATAATGAAGTAAGATTGGAAACCATTTTGGTAAAAGTGTTTGATATCTACTAATAACATAAAACCATTTTATATAATTTCGAGGTGGCAAATCTCGTGTAATATCGATCGAAATGATGATCGAATTACGAATTCACGTTTTAATGACGTAAATTAAATCTCATAAATGTCGATTGTAAAATTAATTCACAATGAATAAATCGTAAATCCATAAAATTGAGCTATAGAAATCTGTGCTGCTGGAAAACTGTAAAGTCACAAATAAAGTCGAAATTGGCCGAAACTCTGATGGGAATGAGCTCAAATGGACCTATAAGTAGACCGTGGTTCCCAGTGATCTACTGTTAAAAAACAGCTGGACCAGTCGACTGGTTCTTTTTTCACCAGTCGACTGGTTCTTTTTCCAACGGACATAAATTTCAATAGCAGCCAGTTGACAGGTTTGTTTTGACCAGTCAACTGGTGGCTGTCAAATGGCCATTTTGGTTATTTTGTTAGCCAAATCTTATATGAATCGTTATCGATGAATCATAGAGGCTACGCACTTGATCTAGATGATAATAATGCCTCATAAGCTCATCGAAACAGTTCACATCACAAGACTCAAAACCTATATAAATATTTATACATGAATTCATCGAAATGAAATCCAAAACTCATGAATTAGGATGTTTAAACACAAACAATCCAAAACACTCAATAAACACACAACATATAGTAACACCCCGTAATTCTGTAACACAAAGATTCACAAATCAAGGCATAATTAAATTTTAAAGTCAAAATCAAGAGAAACGGACTGTGCCATTGCGTTCGTCTCGGAATTCTGCATGAAAACGAGTCCGAGTTTGCGTAAATCGGAGTTCGTATGAGGAAGATATGGCCTCCGGAAGTTTCGGCGAAGTTCAAATTTCAGAAACGAGTTCAAAATTCAAAAATCGGACCCAGATTAGGCTGGGTGGGAATTTTCCGGCCCAAGAACTAGGTCGACTGGGTAGTCGACCCCCCCCCCCCCCTCCCCCGCTTTTTCCAGACCTGCAGCCTGGTTCGTTTTTATGTATCCGGACGCCATTCTGACCAGATTCGTTGACTTCTACACTATATAAACAGCCCTAGTCTCCTTCACTATTCACAATTCTCTTCTATCCTTATGCTGCCTCTGAGAAAATGTATAATTAAATAAAAATAAGAAAATAATACGAAAATCCAAGACAAGGTTATGCTGCTCAAGTTTGTCAAGAAGAGATTCGAATCAAGATTAAAGCTTCAAGACAAGAATCAAAGGCTAACTCAAACGGTTTTGAACAACGTCGCACGAACCATAGCAACGCCATCTTTCTATTCTAAAAACCGATCAATGTAAGTCAGTTACTTTTTAGATTTGAATGTTTTCTCTATTCGTGACATGAAATTAAAGGAATAAAAGAATATGCCAAATCTTTCTATTCGAATCTGTGCTTATATCTTTGGACCTAATTAAGAACTGTTATGATTCGATGACCAACAAGACTATGACTATGAAACTATGGACCTTAAAACCGTATGCCTCTTTGATTATGAACATTGCCTATGACTGTGACTCATGACTATGAGAATTATTTCCTTTGACTATAAACACAAGCCTATGCCTTTGATTAGGAAACATAAACTATTGCCTATGACATAACAAGGACAACTGTGACTAAAACACCTATGATTCATGACTAGGAAAGTGTTGCTTAAGTTTTGTGACTGTGAAATTGGGTCTAAACCCGATTATCTATTCTGTCTGTTCTTGATTTTCTTTGGTTTTAGACCTTGGGAATTTACCTATTAAGTTAGGTCTACCCATGTTCTTGAACCTACGTCGTTATTCAACCCTTTTTATGTCATAAGATTTTCAGACCTATAGGCCTCCGATGTTTTAGATCAATTTTCAGTGTAATTCATTAGGTCTGTAATTAGTAAATTATCATTTTATGCCAGTTATTATGTCTATCTTTTTCATAGCATCTTTGGTTCATTCCCTATTTTCTACGAAGCTAGATTTATCTATACGAACGATGGGAATACGATTTGGACAAATTATGAAATTTACTAAAACATAGTTATAAACTTGGAAATTGGCATAAACTGGGAACATGTATTATGGCATGTTTATAAGAATTCAAATTGGATGAATTTGACATGAATTATAGGATGTGTAATTTGAATCTAGTATCGACTTGTAAATCTAGCATTTACATGAATTGTGAACTAGAAAAATAAGTCTAGTTGGACATTAACTGTAATTAGAATGTTAAATCAGAATTGGATTAGCTAACTTGGCATAACAAGTATATTGGTATAAATTTGAAATTGGCCATAATTGTGAGTAATTGTCAGGTTTAGCAAAATCATGGTTAGTGACACTTAATTTGGTATAGTTTACATACCAAAAAGCCTAAATATGATATAGAGGGGAAAATGGGCCATAAGAATAAGTGTTGACAATTTACAATAAAAGAGTGATTAGGAAATAAGTAAATTAGGAATAATTTACTTATGGAATTTGTCCTAAATGAGAAAATGTAAATTTAGACAAATTAAAAGGTTTATTAACGACATCTCTTAATAACACACCAGAAAGTTCTAGGGTGACAGAGAGGATAGTGTCTAGGCTTGGGTTTGGAAAATACAAGTTTCCTGCTCTCCCTGGCTATCCCTAACTGATCCGACGGACGGGATGGTTACTTTCAAAACCTGATTTGAAAATTGATCAAACCCCTTTTGAATTTAGAAAACACGAATATGCCTAACCCGAGGTTAGACTGAGTTGCGATGTAAACCTTCCCGGAACCAACCGGCACATCCAGTATTCGCAACAATATCTGTCTAATGTGAGTGGTCGCGGCTTTAATTTATTTAGTTAAAGATAGAACAAGAATGGTAGGGTTAAGTTAACTAAGACACTTAACCAATTCAACAAGATAACCAAACCGATGGGTGGGGTTAGGTTTATACTAACACTTAACACAGTTAAGCTAGAATGGGAGGGCTAAGTCCATAGGGACACTTAACCAACTTAACATGGTAACAAGACAAGATTTGTAGGGGTTAAGTAACTAAGAAAACACTTAGCCAAATTTACATGTTAACTAGACTAGAAGGTGGGGTTAAGTAAAGTTAATACACTTAGCCAAATTAATATGTTAACTAGACTAGAGGTTGGGGTTAAGTAAAATTTAATACACTTAGCCAATTTGATATGTTAGCTGGGCTAGACCGTAGGGTTAAGTAAACTTGAACACTTAACCATCAGATTGTGATAAAGGAATAGGGTTAAGTCTAAAACATAAAGGGATAATACTTAACCATTAATAACATGTTAGTTAAAACAGACGGGCAAGGTTAAGTTAAAAAGGAACACTTAACCAATACAGGATGAACGGGTAGGGTTAAGTAATAAGAAATACTTAACCAATATAACTTGGTTTGTGGTAGGGTTAAGTCAACATGAATTACTGATAACACTTAACCAGTTTAACAGGATAAATGAAGAGGGTTAAGTTAGCTTGAATTGACTAATGACACTTAACCAATCCAAATTGACGGAAAAGAGAACTAAGTAGTAAACCTTAGTTAAAAGGGACTAAGTAGTAAACCTTAGTTAAGAAAACAACGATTCTGGAGACTAAGTGGTAAACCTTAGTTAGCAAAACTAAGTAGTAATTCTTAGTATAACACGGGAAGGAGCGATTGTCCGTCTGAGTAAAAAGAAGGCTCCAATGAATTGGGTTACGAAGCCCGAGGCTTCGAGGGGACGTGAGGGTACTCTTGGTATCCCTCTGTGAGGTTGCAGATGATCCTCCTAGGCTCACAGAGGTTAAGGTCTGTGTTAGAAGAACCAAGGGTATGCCTTGGTTGCAAAACATGGCAACCTAAAGACTAGGATGGACCAGCGTGATTCGGCGAGAAAACGGTAGCCATGTGATAGCAACTCGTCGTCTACCATCCATCTTGAGTCAATCGAGATACGTGAAGCGGAAAGGTGGAGAACTCCAAAAGTCCATATACTTGCTATTTAGTTATGGGTGAGGATGGCCATAGGTTAGTGGGGCATAGGGGGCCTGCGTATAGTTCTCATTTTTCAAGGTGTGCCTTTCATTAGTTGAGGGAGGGGTCGAGTGGGACCATAGCCACTGGAATAAAAACAGACCTTAGCATCTGCATCGGCAGATATCTGAAAGCTCCCGACCGAGTTCTGTCTTTCTTGATTTGGCCTGCCACAGGACTCGGGCCGCACATTTCGGGACATGTGCATCTAGACAAGCGATAAAGATTCGTGATACATGCGTGGGGAAGTCTAGGAACATATACCACTCTAGGTAGTGTTTCCTAGACTATGGGGCATCGTTCGACAGGTAGCATAATCCCTAGTTGGACTAGGTGGCATAAACCCTGAATCCGAGAAGCGTTCAGCAGATAGCGTAAACTCTAGTTGAACCTAGAAAGCACTTGATAGAAAACCCTAGATTTGATCTAGGTAGTAAATAATAAATGTATGCCTGAAGGCAATGGAAACTACAGGGATTGGGATCACGTTGTTGTTACTAGTTGGGACACTAGTTAGGTGGTGCAGAGATATAGAAACCCGTATAACAAGGAAATAGCGAAGCGGCGAAAGTATTAGAGCATATCCAGTTTATCTTGTCTTAGCATATCTTGTGTTAATCTTATCTAATCTTGCTGACCCTATCATCATGGTGTTATCTTGTATTCAGTTAATTCATGTCGTTTTGTTTTTCCATGTTCACATGCTAGAAGTTGCTGAACTTACTCAGGCTTTATGTCTGACTCTGTTTTCCTTTCCTCTTCTTTTCTTCCGTTTCCCCCCTCCCCCCCCCCCCCCAGGTAGTAAAGAAGGGAATAGTATAGCTCAGGTTAAGTTGGATTGTCACTCTTTCCCAGCTTGAAGATTTGTCGAAGTTTTGCTTGGATTCTCTTTTTAGATGCTATGGCTGGCTCTTGCTACATTTGGGGAATATAAGTGTTGTTTTATGCTTCTTTATTTTGTAAGACAGAAGATACTCTGATATTATAAAGAAATCGTTGTACAAACCATTTTATCAATAAAGCAAAGTTTTATTTTCCGCTGTTGTAATTTCTGTCTGTCTGGTAATTTATCTGCATCTTTTACCCTAAATGCTCCACAGAACTTAGTGCATTCCCTTTGTGAGTGACACTAACAGATGTGGGGTGTTACACGTGGTATTAGAGCTTAAGGTTACCAGATCAGATAAAGGATTTGAAAAATTATTTTCAAAACGGTTTTAAAAGAAGCGTTTTCAAGAGGAAGGATTTGTTTTAAAGGCATATTCCCCAAAGCCATGCGCATTATCTTCTCTTCCTCTATTTGAATTCTTTTCTCCTTCTTTCTTGAGTCTCTGGGGCTCCTGGCTTTCTGGGAGGTAACCTCATCAATGGGCGAAGACATGCCTGGCTTCCATCCATAGCCGTAATTGTTTCACCTATGGCCAGTTTTCTTTCAAGCTTATAGGGTTTTCTGTACGATGGAAGCAGCTTTCGAGAGATTTGTCAACTTGACTACACACGGAAGAGGATGAGGAATTCGTGGATGTAGATTTAGCTCACAAAGGAGGAAGGAATTATAAAACCTAAGACAAGAGGAAGTATCTTTACTAGGGTATGATAGGGCATATAATTAAGGACAAGGGCAAGAACGAGGAACAAGATTTTCAGAAGGGCAAGTATATACTTTCACCACCAAGCGTACCTACGAGAAAGGTAGTGAAGTTCTGTTGGAAGAGTCTGGTTTTACTGTTCGTACTCTTTCCTTTGGTTTTAGCGCTTCGCATTTGTTCATATCCACTTCCATAGTTGAGTCTCTGCACCATAGTACTTGTATAGTAGAAAGATCCCACTAGAGTCTCAAATCCAATTGGTGGTCCGACCAGTTTATTTTTGGTTAGTAGGGATTTGAGAATTGCTATCGAGTTTGCTTATATCATCTCACGTAGATCGTCTAAATTCGGAGGAGAAATTCCTTGGGTGCTTGTCTGATATTGGTTTAGGCCTTTGGGGCTTATACTTGAGGAATGTCGAGTTCGACTAGGATGGTTTGCATGAGATATGAATAGTTGTGGCAGGCACTCTAAAAAGTACGTAGTGACCTTTCGACCCTTATAGTTATGGCATGGTGGATAAGAGGGAGACCTCTAATCATCTTAATACATATACTTGGTACCGTGATTGGCATCTGTTTATTTTGGAAATGGAGATCAGGAACTTCACAATCGTGAAGTTAAATTAGTTAAGATACAGTGGAGTAAAGCTCAAGAAGGCTAGATACTAGCATCATACCCTTTTCCTTAAGGGTGCATCCTTGATTTCTTTTATTTGTAGGAGCTTTACGGACAATTGTTTCTCTCTTTCCAAAGTATATCCTCTAGGTCGTATCTTCGATCCTTAGGTAGAATCCAATGGATGTAAACATGTATTTGAAACATGTTATGGTTGATGGTTGCAAGTGGTTGCTAATGGTTGCTCGTGAATGCATTTACATACGTATTAGGCACTAGACCAGTTCGGACGCTTTCATATTGCATTTACAGGTATGTATTTGTTTGTAAGTTGGACTTGATATGTTATCATATGGATGTTGCATATGGATGAATGGCTATGCACACATGTAGTATTTACATAACTAGGGGTGCTTGCATACATGATTGGACGCATGGCACTGACATGATTCGCATTAAGGAGGTCAACTGAATCAGGAGACCACCTGATTTTGCATTAGATAAAGACATATACACACACTATGCATATAAACATGAAAGCATTAGAAATCTTTTAAGGACAATGAATGCTTGTGATTGAATGGTTGAGTAGATGGGTGATTGGATGGTAGGACACATTCTTCCTAACTTGAAGATTTCGGGGACGAAATCCTTTTAAGTGGGGGAGAATGTAACACCCCGTAATTCTATAACACTAAGATTCACAAATCAAGGCAGAATTAAATTTTAAAATCAAAATCAAGAGAAACGGGCTGCGTCATTACGTTCGTCTCGGAATTCTACATACAAACGAGTCCGAGTTTGCGTAAATCGGAGTCCGTATGAGGAAGATACGGCCTCCGGAAGTTTCAGCGAAGTTCAAATTTCAGAAACGAGTTCAAAATTCAAATTCGGACCTAGATTGGGCTGGGTGGGAATTTTCCCGCCCAAAACCCAGGTCGACTGGGTAGTCGACCTGGGGGTCGACCCCCCCCCCCCCCTTTTTCCAGACCTGTATTTTGGTTTGTTTTTCTGTATCCGGACGCAATTCTGACCAGATTCGTTGACTTCTACACTATATAAACAGCCCTAGTCTCCTTCACTATTCACAATTCTCTTCTATCCTTATGCTGCCTCTGAGAAAATGTATAAATAAATAAAAATAAGAAAATAATACGAAAATCCAAGACAAGGTTATGCTGCTCAAGTTTGTCAAGAAGAGATTCGAATCAATATTAAAGCTTCAAGACAAGAATCAAAGGCTAACTCAAACGGCTTCGAACAACGTCGCACGAACCATAGCAATGCCATCTTTTTATTCTAAAAACCGATCAAGTAAGTCGGTTACTTTTTAGATTTGAACGTTTTCTCTATTCGTGACATGAAATTAAAGGAATTAAAGAATATGCCAAATCTTTCTATTCGAATCTGTGCTTATATCTTTGGACCTAATTAAGAACTTTTATGACTCGATGACCAACAAGACTGTGACTATGAAACTATGGACCTTAAAACCATATGCCTCTTTGATTTTGAACATTTCCTGTGACTGTGACTCATGACTATGAGAATTATTTCCTTTTACTATGAACACAAGCCTATGCCTTTGATTAGGAAACATAAACTATTGCCTATGACATAACAAGGACAACTGTGACTAAAACACCTATGATTCATGACTAGGAAAGTGTTGCTTAAGTTTTGTGACTGTGAAATTGGGTCTAAACCCGATTATCTATTCTGTATGTTCTTGATTTTCTTTGGTTTTAGACCTTGGGAATTTACCTATTAAGTTAGGTCTACCCATGTTCTTGAACCTACGTCGTTATTCAACCCTTTTTATGTCATAAGATTTTCAGACCTATAGGCCTTCGATGTTTTAGATCAATTTCAGTGTAATTCGTTAGGTCTGTAATTAGTAAATTATCATTTTATGCCAGTTATTATGTCTATCTTTTTCATAGCATCTTTGGTTCATTCCCTATTTTCTACGAAGCTAGATTTATCTATAATCTAGATTGAATCACGATTATACGAACGATGGGAATACGATTTGGACAAATTATGAAATTTACTAAAACATAATTATAAACTTGGAAATTGGCATAAACTGGGAACATGTATTATGGCATGTTTATAAGAATTCAAATTGGATGAATTTGACATGAATTATAGGATGTGTAATTTGAATCTAGTTTCGACTTGTAAATCTAGCATTTACATGAATTGTGAACTAGAAAAATAAGTCTAGTTGGACATGAACTGTAATTAGAATGTTAAATCAGAATTGGATTAGCTAACTTGGCATAACAAGTATATTGGTATAAATTTGAAATTGGCCATAATTATGAGTAATTTTCAGGTTTAGCAAAATCATGGTTAGTGACACTTAATTTGGTATAGTTTACATTCCAAAAAGCCTAAATATGATATAGAGGGGAAAATGGGCCATAAGAATAAGTGTTGAAAATTTACAATAAAAGAGTGATTAGGAAATAAGTAAATTAGGAATAATTTACTTATGGAATTTGTCCTAAATGAGAAAATGTAAATTTAGACAAATTAAAAGGTTTATTAACGACATCTCTTAATAACACACCAGAAAGTTCTAGGGTGACAAAGAGGATAGTGTCTAGGCTTGGGTATGGAAAATACAAGTTTCCTGCTCTCCCTGGCTATGCCTAACTGATCCGACGGACAGGATGGTTACTTTCAAAACCTGATTTGAAAATTGATCAAACCCGTTTTGAATTTAGAAAACACGAATATGCCTAACTCGAGGTTAGACTGAGTTGCGATGTAAACCTGCCCGGAACCAACCGGCACATCCAGTATTCGCAACAATATCTGTCTAATGTGAGTGGTCGCGGCTTTAATTTATTTAGTTAAAGATAGAACAAGAATGGTAGGGTTAAGTTAACTAAGACACTTAACCAATTCAACAAGATAACCAAACCGATGGGTGGGGTTAGGTTTATACTGACACTTAACACAGTTAAGCTAGAATGGGAGGGCTAAGTCCATAGGGACACTTAACCAACTTAACATGGTAACAAGACAAGATTTGTAGGGGTTAAGTAACTAAGAAAACACTTAGCCAAATTTACATGTTAACTAGACTAGAAGGTGGGGTTAAGTAAAGTTAATACACTTAGCCAAATTAACATGTTAACTAGACTAGAGGTTGGGGTTAAGTAAAATTTAATACACTTAGCCAATTTGATATGTTAGCTGGGCTAGACTATAGGGTTAAGTAAACTTGAACACTTAACCATCATATTGTGATAAAGGAATAGGGTTAAGTCTAAAACATAAAGGGATAATACTTAACCATTAATAACATGTTAGTTAAAACAGACGGGCAAGGTTAAGTTAAAAAGGAACACTTAACCAATACAGGATGAACGGGTAGGGTTAAGTAATAAGAAATACTTAACCAATATAACTTGGTTTGTGGTAGGGTTAAGTCAACATGAATTACTGATAACACTTAAGCAGTTTAGCATGATAAATGAAGAGGGTTAAGTTAGCTTGAATTGACTAATGACACTTAACCAATCCAAATTGACGGAAAAGAGAACTAAGTAGTAAACCTTAGTTAAAAGGGACTAAGTAGTAAACCTTAGTTAAGAAAACAACGATTCTGGAGACTAAGTGGTAAACCTTAGTTAGCAAAACTAAGTAGTAATTCTTAGTATAATACAGGAAGGAGCGAATGTCCGTCTGAGTAAAAAGAAGGCTCCAACGAATTGGGTTACGAAGCCCGAGGCTTCGAGGGGACATGAGGGTACTCTTGGTATCCCTCTGTGAGGCTGCAGATGATCCTCCTGAGCTCACAGAGGTTAAGGTCTGCGTTAGAAGAACCAAGGGTATGCCTTGGTTGCAAAACATGGCAACGTAAAGACTAGGATGGACCAGCGTGATTCGACGAGAAAACGGTAGCCCTGTGATAGCAACTCGTCGTCTACCATCCATCTTGAGTCAATCGAGATACGTGAAGCGGAAAGGCGGAGAACTCCAAAAGACCATATACTTGCTATCTAGTTATGGGTGAGGATGGCCATAGGTTAGTGGGGCATAGGGGGCCTGCGTATAGTTCTCATTTTTCAAGGTGTGCCTTTCATTAGTTAAGGGAGGGGTCGAGTGGGACCATAGCCACTGGAATAAAAACAGACCTTAGCATCTGCATCGGCAGATATCTGAAAGCTCCCGACCGAGTTCTGTGTTTCTTGATTTGGCCTGCCACAGGACTCGGGCCACACATTACGGGACATGTGCATCTAGACAAGCGATAACGATGTGCGATACATGCGTGGGGAAGTCTAGGAACATATACCACTCTAGGTAGTGTTTCCTAGACTATAGGGCATCGTTCGACAGGTAGCATAATCCCTAGTTGGACTAGGTGGCATAAACCCTGAATCCGAGAAGCGTTCAGCAGATAGCGTAAACTCTAGTTGAACCTAGAAAGCACTTGATAGAAAACCCTAGATTTGATCTAGGTAGTAAATAATAAATGTATGCCTGAAGGCAATGGAAACTGCAGGGATTGGGATCACGTTGTTGTTACTAGTTAGGACACTAGTTAGGTGGTGCAGAGATACAGAAACCCGTATAACAAGGAAATAGCGAAGCGGCGAAAGTATTAGAGCATATCCAGTTTATCTTGTCTTAGCATATCTTGTGTTAATCTTATCTAATCTTGCTGACCCTATCATCATGGTGTTATCTTGTATTCAGTTAATTCATGTCGTTTTGTTTTTCCATGTTCACATGCTAGAAGTTACTGAACTTACTCAGGCTTTATGTCTGACTCTATTTTCCTTTCCTCTTCTTTTCTTCCGTTTCCCCCCTCCCCCCCCCCCCCCCCAGGTAGTAAAGAAGGGAATAGTATAGCTCAGGTTAAGTTGGATTGTCACTCTTTCCCAGCTTGAAGATTTGTCGAAGTTTTGCTTGGATTCTCTTTTCAGATGCTATGGCTAGCTCTTACTACATTTGGGGAATATAAGTGTTGTTTTATGCTTCTTTATTTTGTAAGACATAAGATAATCTGATATTATAAAGAAATCGTTGTACAAACCATTTTATCAATAAAGCAAAGTTTTATTTTCCGCTGTTGTAATTTCTGTCTGTCTTGTAATTTATCTACATCTTTTACCCTAAATGCTCCATAGAACTTAGTGCATTCCCTTTGTGAGTGAACTAACGGATGTAGGGTGTTACACATATAAGTGCCTAAGGCACACTAGACAAGCCTATAGCTTGAGACATAGACGTGTGTTCTCCAAGAACTCACCTTTGGTTGTTGCAAGTGAAAAGATGAATGAAGACTTAGCCAAATCAACCTCTCCGTGAATATAACACACAATTCTTCACTCTACACATGGATATACAATATTTCCTAATAATTAGGTTTAGGAAATCATAAGAATTGAAGAGAAATTGAGTTGGAGAAGATAGAGATTGAGATTACTCTCTTCTCTATGGATTTCCACTTAATTTCAACATGAATTGGATTCCGAAGACCAAGCTAGGGCTTTGGGAATTTTAATTTCCATTCCCTATTTCTAATTTTGTTGAGAGTTAGGAAAATGAATGAAGCAGGAGGGTGTTGGGAGGGTTTAAACAATCCAAAGTGGCTAGTTTTAGCCAAAATCACCCCCAATCCAAAGTCTGATTTTTCATCATCTCCAAATATATCGATTTTTATAGTCAAAAAGGTTGTAAACGAAGATCCGGACTCAAAGGAAGTGGTTTCGAGTCCAAATTCATCCATATGCAAAAGGTGACTTTTTGTACCTGTAACGATGTTATATTTATATAAAATATTTAAATATATTATCGTAAAATTTGTGGGTTGTTACAGATTCCCCCCTCAAAGAATGTATGTCCCCACAATTACTTAAGGAAAAACCCATATCGTAACAACCAAGCATTAACTAAGAATTGATATACAAAAATATAATAAACTAAGAAATTCACTTATAAATTATTCCACAAATTTTAAACTTTGAGTTATAAATCACTATATGACTTATGTTTATACACGTATAATGCTCAAATAAAAATCATGAGCATTTATGAGCAACCAACTCATTTTTCTCATAAGTGATTTCAAGAAAATAGAATTTTCCTCACTTATATTCTAAACGTTCTAAACCTCAATTTCAATAATTATTTAAATTTTAATCACGAATTACCTTACCGCGATTTTCCAAAAATTTGGTTTAAACATATCTCAAAATTTTCAGGATGAAATTCAAATCTTTTTCTTTCATTAGAAAACTATAGTCCAATAGATTTGGAAAATTATTGTTTCGAACAATTCCGACTTGTATTATATATTATACACTCATTTGAAGTTAAATTTGAATATTACAAACTACAGTCACATGGCAAGCTCGTACTTATAAAATTTAATTAACCCGTTTAACATTCATTAAGTTTATAAATTATAAACCTATTCTCTTACGTTTTCAATATGAACTAATCAAACATTTAAATTCAACTTGAAAATATCGACTATCCAAAATCGTCGAACATTCCCTATAAAGATTTTGCTAGAAAGTTTTATCACTTAGAATTTCCTTAAAAGTATTATAACTTACAATAATTTCCTTAAACTGAAAAGGAAAAGCGATCTCGTTGGGGAAACAAGATCATGAAATAAAAATCCGGGTTACACACCCTAAATTGGAAATATTAGCACATTCTTTAATATTTCAAAAATAAATAAATTGGAACTTTTAGGTTTCCAATAAACCCCAAAAATCTCAAATTTGAAGTATTAGCATGTCCTGTAATATTTCACGAACAACTTCTAAATCATGTAAACATGATAAATGGTAGAAGTTGAAAAAATTCCATCAAGCTTGAAAACTTTTGGTTTTCAAATACACAAAAATATCACCAACCAAGATGAGGTTAAACCCCTCGAGTTACGACCTCAAAAATACATATCATTAATGGGTGACAAATAAAACTGGAATATTTGTTAGCCACAATGACAATACAAGCACAAAAATTAAGGACTGGTGAAAATCGATCGCTAAGTCAAAAGGTGAAATGACTATAGCACAACTAACTTACCGAATTGATCATCAATCCGAAATAAGGAATTTACTAAGCTTGCTATGGTCGCAAAGCTAAAATATTCCATCGGATTTCTCTATAAATTGCTCCTATTTATCCGAAGTGGCCAGTCACTAAGGAAACAATCAAATAAATAGACCGAGCTAAAAATGAGAAATAAATTTCCCAACTCAATTACCTGTCAAGGTGGTCATTCTAAAATGGATGTAAGGATCCTAAAAATTCATGAGTAATGTGAAATACAAAAACACATCTTCTTTAAGGTCATTGCCATTGTTATGAGAATTTATAAAACAAAAGGAAGTTAACGAATATGAATTAGAATTGTTAAGAACAACAAAAATCTGTCTCACATACGGGGGATGTCGAAGATGGATGATAATCTCAGGAATAATATGCGGACCTCGGGATGGATAGGTAAATCCATCCCGAGAATCACCACAAGACTAAAACAAACAAGACATGCAAATATGCATGGAAAGAATAGCCGCATAAAGGAGAGTTAATCATCCATAAAAATATGATTTTAAAAAAATCAAACAAAGTTAGTCTCAAGAATAATTTCTCAAAGGAATAACAACTTATTGCAAAGTTGAACTATCAAAATACTAAATTAAATTTAGTACGCAAGAGGTCAATATGGGGAATCACACAAGATCCCCACATCATGAAAATCTAGAGATAAAAAATAGAAATCTGGAAACGAGTCGCTAAGATCAATAAGCAAAATATAACATATTACTTTTCAAAAGAAGGCCCAAGATAATTTTCAATAAAAAGTCGAATCACCCAAGTTCTAGAAATCACTCAAAGATGTCTAGAAAAATGTAAAATGGAAAGACACTCAAATCATAACAAGTGCGAGCGTATAAATCCAAAATCAAAATGTTATTAAAAAATGGTTCTCATAACGCAAAAAACACCTCCATAAATGAACACGTAAGTAATTCTTGTCATCGGTAAATAAAGAGAACCAATAAATTATAGAAATCACCATATAATTACAAATACTTTGATGTCTTTGAAGTAGTGCAAATATATACAAGGTAGTTACTACGAAAATGTTGAATCCATGAATAACCCAAAATTTGAAACTCCAAAAAGGATCAAAAGATCATAGCCAAGAAGTGATCATCAATGATCAACAAAGATAGAGTAATTTACATTAAGCTAGTAAACAAGCGAGTTTAGCCAAATGTTCCATAACCATTGACTTAACTCAAGTATTCACGAACAAATTGTAAATTCCACTATAAAATGCAAAAAATGATCATAGCATAATTGCAAAAAGGTATAAACTAAAGGTTACTCAACAAAGTTCAAAATGGAAATCATAACCGAACATAAGGAGAATGGAAACCAATTGAAATAATTCTTACTTAGAAATATGAAAATAAATCTCGATGATGCTGCAGTCATCACCACCATTATTTTCTATAAATATATCGAGATTGACATCCAATAATGAAATTAAATTTCAATTGACCAAGTCCAAAAATTAACTGGCAAAGTAAACGCAAGTGTGTCGACCCGCTCATTTTTACCAAAACATTTAGTTAAACTCCTTATTCAATCGAAAAGGCAAAATTACTTATTTGAAACAAGCAACACTCAAAAGAAAAGAGAATACTAAATCATTACCCAAAGAAAACTAGCATCATCTCGACAGCAAACTAAATGGGTAATGAAAACTCAAGGTAGCATGTAAGAATTTCCACCAAACATAGGTTTAGAAAATCTACATACCAAGATTTAAGCCCGCTAATTCCTAAAGACATGGTGTCCTTAAGTTCCTTTGAAGCAAGGAAGGTAGATGAGCACATTTTCAAAAGAACTCAAATGAGATGATCACAGTAATCATCATCATAAAAGATAAAGAGGATAGTACCCTTATATGCACTAGTTTCCTTACCAAAATTAAGATATCTCAAATTCATAATTAAAAATTCAAACTATGAAAGGTGTAAAGGATATATACGATGGTCATATATATCCCATTCTTAAATTATTATTTTATTAAAATCCTACGGTTCCAATTTAACAACCAATACTAATGATTTTCCTCGCCATTTATTTATATCAAATTTCTATTGCTAAGGTTCTATGGAGATGCACATCATTAATATTTAGTATAACAATTGCATCAGAATCATCTCATTGAAGTGTTTAGAAACTCTTTTTGATATCATGGTGTCCCACTTCTCAATCAGAACTCCTAACATACTTAATGGGAAACTCAACACGATAAACAAATTATGTCCAAATAGGGGCACAAATTTGTAAATAAATGATCAGGAGTGCAGCCATATATTTATGAACTAAATTTGTAATCATAAATAAATAAATGAAAACATTTCACAATGCTTAAAGGAAGTAATTTATTCGTTTTCGCCTCGCAAAGCTAATCTCAAGCGGATTAGTATTTTACTTAGCAAAATTATTTTAATAAACCATTTTATAAAATAATTTAGAAATCTTCAAAACTAGGTCCCAAAAGTTATTTCAACCCAAAAATAGAAAATAATTTCTAATTTTCTACTCAAGAAAAGGGACGGGACTCTAGGATTGTCTAGGCCAAGATGTCAAAAGATGAAGTCAAATAAATTTGATTAGTCAAACAAGGATCATGATATAAGATAGGATATGACGTGTCCTAAGACTCGAACTAAATCCTAAACATGGTTTCCTAAGAGATACTTAAGACAATGACCCTCGCCATAATATCTTATATTGTTCCAAACTTAGCTCTGATACAAGTTGTAACGCCCTATCTTTATACTCGTGTTAGCCAAGGCCATTGCAAGCAACGGTGTCAACTAACCCGAAGAATAAGGCTGCCGAGGAGCGACCATATGTATAATAGCTTTGAACAAGTGTTAAACGTAAGAAATATTGTGGTCTTACTTTTCAAATCTCATGAGGAAATCCGACAAATTTAATTCAAGTTCAAAACTGCTACACAACGTCTAAATATTATTCGGAATCAATATAAAATAAATTATGATAAAATCAGAGTCAGACACAGATATTCACACCACTAAGGCGGAAATAGATATGAATATAACAAATAAATGTAAATACAAGATAGTGGTCATAGTCGATCCACTATACAATAGAAGAATAGGTACAAGGCTACTCAAAATAATATGTATACAAAGGAGTCTCATATACATATAACCCAAATAGTACAACAAGGAAATTTTCCCAAAACTTGAGGGTAGTCCATGTTGGAGTCAAGAAGAATCACCTAAAATACCTCGGTCTGACCCGAGTATTATTTACACAAAGATAAACAATAAACGGATCAGCCTAGCTGTACTTATCTCATAAAATGGGTATAATAAGAGATATAAATAAATGTAGACATAAATTCGATAATAACAATGCCATATATAAGTGTTAAGCCCAGAAATGTCTAAGGTATATCTTAAATCTATGTCGGAGCTATAAAATAATATCTCATTCAAAATTATATAACTACTCATAGGAAATGATAACTGATATCAAATCAACTCAAAAATTGATAACTCAATATCAATAAATCTCAAATTGATAACATAGTATCAGGAAAACTCCAAATTCCAGAAATCAATAAATTAGAAATCTAGAAAATCACAAAGGGAGGGGTTAAGGCCTTCTCAAAATGGGAGTGTGAAGACTCAACCAACGCATGTATCCCATATGAGATGTGATCTCTAGGTAACTAGCCTATAATATTGAGCCAAAGCTTCTCAAATGGTCTGAAGACCGCAGGTCGCAACCCCGTAAAACGGTTTGAAGGTCGTCAAAAGCATAAATCCACAAAATGAACTGAAGTTCCTTAAAATGATCCGAAGATCATTAAAATACTCAAAATGAACCAAAGTTCCTCAAAATGATCCGAAGATCATTTTCCAAAGATCATTGAAAATATGGAATAAATTCCACAACTCAAAGACATTGCATAAAGCTAGTCTAAATTACAGAAAGATCATAATTGATCAAGGAAAGTGTAAATTACTCCAAGCCAGTAATTATAACAGTTTAGCTATATGTCCCATAACCATTAGGTCTACTCGAACATTTACAAACGAGTTGTATATTCGGCTAAAAACACAAAACGAAAATTGCCATGATTTTCAATCGAATGATTCCAAGAAATAACTGTCAAAGCAAAAGCAAGGGTTCATTGTCCTTGTTTTTGCTAAGGCGTTTAATTAGATTTCTCATACGAACGAGAAAAAGGTTTATAAAATATATACTAGGGGACTTGAAAAATATTTATAAAACGATTTCGTAAAATAGCTTCTTATAATGAAGTAAGATTGAAAACCATTTTGGTAAAAGAGCTTGATATCTGCTAATAAATAAAACCTTTTTATATAATTTCGATGTGGCAAATCTCGTGTAATATCGGTCGAAACGACGATCGATTTAAGAATCCACGTTTTAATAACATAAATCTCATAAATGTCGATTGTAAAATTCATTCGCAATGAATAAATCGAAAATCCATAAAAATTGAGTTGTAGAAATCTATGCTGCTGGGAAACTGAAAAGTCACAAATAAAGTCGAAATGGGTTGAAACTTGATCGGGAATGAGCTCAAACGGACCTATACAGTAGACCATGGTCCCTACCGATCTACTGTCAAAAAACGGCATGACCAGTCGACTGGTTCTTTATTCACCAGTCGACTGGTTATTTTTCCAATGGACATAAATTTCAATAGCAGGTACCAGTCGGCTGGTTTTGACCAGTCGATTGGTTTTGTCCCGTCTAGTTTTGACCAGTCGACTGGTGGCTGTCAAATGGCCCTTTTGGTTATTTTGTTAGCCAAATATTATATGAATCGTTTCCGGTGAACCATGAAGGCTATTCACTTAATCTAGAGGATAATAAGGTCTCATAAGCTCATCGAAATAGTTCATATCACAAGACTCAAACATATATAAAGATTGATACATGAATTCATCGAAATGAAATCCAAAACTCATGCACTGGAAAGTTTACACACAAACAAACCAAAACGCTCAATAAACACACAACAAACAAGTTCCTAAGGCACACTAGACAAGCCTATAGCTTGAGGCATAGATGTGAGTTCTCCAAGAACTCACCTTTGGTTGTAGCAAGTGAAAAGATGAATGAAGACTTAGCGAAATCAACCTCTCTTTGAATATAACACACAATTCTTCAATCTACACATGGATATACAATATTTCCTAAGAATTAGGTTTAGGAAATCATAATAATTAAAGAGTTATTGAGTTGGAGAAGACAAAGATTAAGCTTACCCCTCTTCTCTATGGATTTCCACTTGATTTCAACATGAATTGGATTCCTAAGACCAAGCTAGGGCTTAGGGAATTTTAATTTCCCATTCCCCATTTCTAATTTTGTTGAGAGTTAGGAAAATGAATGAAGGAGGGGGGTTGGGAGGGTTTAAACAAGCCAAAGTGGCTAGTTTTTGCCAAAATGAAGCCCGATCCAAAGTCCGATTTTTCACCATCTCCAAATATATCGATGTTTATAGTCAAAAAGGTTGTAAACAACGATCCGGACTCAATGCAAGTGGTTTCGAGTCCAAATTCATCCATATGCAAAAGGTGACCTTTTGGACTTGTAATGATGCTATATTTAAATATATTATCGTGAAATTTGAGGATTGTTACAATCTTCCAGTTGCTTGCTGTTTCAGAATGGTTTTCAAATATAAATTCAATCTCGGTCTTTCCATACCAATAATCGTATAGGTTGGATTGATAGTCAGTTATTTAACTATCAAATAAACAACCATTCATCCATAAAAATAAAACAAATTTACTGATCCAGTACCCAACATCATTTAGCCTCCTTAATTAACCAGTCGTTAATTAAATATTCAGAACTGCTAATTCAGAAAAATATTTCCCTTTTATTATTTAATATTAGAATATTCAATTTCATTGCATTTATACTTCATTAGACCCTCATTGTAAATTGGAAAATGAATAAAACTCTGAGTATCAACATCGAAGGCCGAAACCAACATCAGATTGACACCTCGAAAATTACTCAACTCAACCAATGTATAATAAGTTCCAATTCCTTAGAAAAACACATTATAACTCCTTTTTACTATTTTTAAAATGATTATATTGCTTCATAATCTCACAAATCATTTCCAGTTTTATTTATAATATCATTTCATAAAATTAACTAAATAATTCAATTTAATTTCTATAAATAAATATTACAGATTCCATTTACAAATCCATTCATCATGTATTTACCAAATTCTTAACCTTTATAAATTCCTTATCCATTCAACTAAAATTTATTTAACCTCTTTTCCCAAAACAATTCTCTTAAAATTTATAAGTCAATGTTGCAAATTTCCAACTCAGTAGATATCTATTTAATAAATCATTTAATATACCAGGCGTTATATCCAATATGAAATATTGGTTTTCACAATTTTAAATTACATGTCTGTATCCACATTCCATTTTCAAATCCATTTATTCAATAATCTCATTCACAAATGTTATTTAATCGCATTTCGCATTTTATGAACAATGTCTACCAAAAAAATTCATTTGTTATGAAACCCTTTTTCATCCCTTTTAAATCAATCCACGTACATTCCCAATCTCACTAATCCATTTCTACGATTTAAAATTTTCTAAATTCCATTTACGTCGCTTAGTTCCTCCTTCGAAACTACTTAACATTTCCTCACCGATTAAACATTTATTTATAAATATCTTGGAAATACCATTAATTTAAAATAATTTAAATAGTTATAAAAAAATAAACTTCTGTGTTTATTTTTAAAATAAACATTGTGTTTCAAATCTATAAATATAACTTTGAAAACGTTCAGAATCGATTCAACATCGATTCCAAAATCTATTCTTTTATCAACGGTACTAAATAGGTAAATATCTGCTAAAATACCAAAATGTGAAATATAAACCAATTTCACATCCAAATGAACACAACAAATCATATTGATAAACATTTTCAATATTAGTGAGGAATCATGTTTGATTCTTTCAACCTACTAATCCCTGCATCACAATTTCATGTTATTCATCATATATTATAATGTAATAAAAATTAACAACTACCGGTGAGGAATCGTTGGACCCCTCCAACCTGTTATTCCCTGCATCCAGATATGTTTACCTCAAATAAAATCATTCAATAAGGATTATTAAATTTAAACTAGTAATTTCTATAATGGTAAATAACAACTATTTAACATCAACCTATTTATTTAACAAAACAAATCAAACAATTAAATTAAACATATTTATATTATTATACACGTGAACAACAAGGTAAGTTACCTCAATTAGTTCAAAACGTTAGAATAACGATTTGGTGTATCACTGAAATTAAGCAACATTTAATTTCATCGGTTCAATCAATATATGAATTTATATTTAACAAACAGTCAACCATTTGCAACCATAGCACACAATTATAAAACTCGACTTATATAAAATATATAAGTGGGAAGAACTGAGTGAGTTTAACTCACCGTATCTGATTTTTCGTTGGAACGATTCGGATATAGTAAAATTAAACAATCACTTGATTTAAATGTAAATTTCAGTTGCTTCAAATCATATCCAAATCTGTCCCATAATGCAGTGTTCATTGTCATGATCATAACGGAGTTGGGTTCGTACAATTCTGTAATCATGTAAAACAGGTCGAATTCTATTTGACCCTCACTGCCCTTATTTGGAAACACTACTACATGTTTCAACTAAAATATTTAAATTCCTTAATTAATCATTTGTTTAAATTAACTAAATTACTTTTCTAACCATAATTACATCGGACTAAGGTATAATATACGGGTCGCTTTTTTTTTCCTCTTCCACGCTAGTTCACTCCTCATTCAAAAACCCTATACCACACTTCAACCCACGTAGATAACAGCCGCTTGCACCTCAGTCCACTGGAAGACGATCGAACCTTGTTAGACCAAAATCTGGTTCTTATACCCAAATGCGGTGTGAAGTCCTCAGAATCACATATCATAGAGAATAAATGCAAAAAAGAAGTAAATAAAAGGGGACACACGAGGTTTTTATAGAGGTTCGGCTCAAACCAAGCCTACGTCCACTTTATCTCTTATTAAATCCTAAGAAGTTACAAGTACAATTCTCTCGATTTATACATGAAATCCTCATGTTTACAATGAAGAAGAATAGAAAAGAGAGTGATTTTATACACGAAATCCACCTATTATATTGGTTTGAAGAAGACACAACGTCCTTCTCTTCTTGGCAATGGAGTCTGAGAGGTGTATTTAGAGCCATTTCCTTAAACCGGTTCGTGGGACACATGGCTCGCATCCCAAAAATCCCGAAATGAGGTGAAAAACGTGGAGAAATCCTCTCCAAGTCATGCCATGCCATGCGTAATGAGATCCGGGTCAAGAGGAGGAAGATGTGACATGAGAATAGGTCAAAATTGTGTATAGTGTGACTGTTCCAAGATCGTTCGTGGGGTGCATGGGCGAACCGAGGTGGCGAGCTGATGGGGGAAGCTGGAGCGGACATTCACGGTCAGGTCGTGGTCCAGGTGTGCATCACGAGTGGGTCATGGTTCAGGGGTCCACCACGAGATAGGTGGTGGCATATGAGCCAAGTGGGAGGGGCGAGCCCTAGGGGACGAGCTGGCGCCATGGTCTGAGTTTTCGATGCTAGCTTACACTCGTTCACGGAAATGGGCGTAACTTCCAAACCGTAAGTCCGATTAAACCAAACGAAAGCTCTGCCTGAAGCTAATTCAGAGGGCTATAGATTTTAAGGCGCAAAGGATTGTACCTGCTGTTTTTAGGACCAAAAGAGGTCATCTGATAGGAGTTTCGGGTCATTCTTTGTTTGTGATGCGACTTCAGCCAAGTCGCTACCTGTTTTCTTATGTTGATCTCAATACTTGAACATATTGTTATTCGGAGATTTAACCTCTGGCGGCTTTGGATAAAAAGCATGTCAACATTTTTCCCCTAGAACATATCTTTCTGGTTGAAGGAAGGTTGGTTCTGGATAATCCGAGAAATCCATATCTGTACAGAGGTAGAGGTAAAACAAATGTGCCACATCCTGGGAAGGGCCAAATCTTCTAGGCATAATCCATACCAAGAAGTTCAAATCGAGTATAATCCATACCTGATTTATTTTGTCACATCCTGCCAAGACCATTTGCAGTTGCTTAAGTATAATCCATACTTAAGATTCCAAAGTGAGTATAAACCATACTCAGACCTGAAGTAGAGCTATGCTTGCCACGGCCTGACAAGATAGTCCATCCCTAGGCTTAACCCATACCTAGAGTTCCATAGTAAGTATAAGCCATACTTTGCCGAGATTGAGAATCTTGCCACAATCTAATAAGACACTTGAATTTACCAAACATAATCCATGCTTGGAAAGCCCTTCCTTATTCAATTCAAAATGCAAAACCAAAGCAAATCCTGATTGGTTCGACATCGAGTCCAGCACATGCTTTAGGGCTACGTCCTAACCCCGTACGCGTGTACTCCGATTCAACCAATCGGAAAACCTAATGAAAGCAAAAACAAATCTTAAAGCCTAAGAACCACATAAAATGAAAGCTGAACTCATCCAAATCAGTTGATGATGATCCCGTGAGAGCTCGATCCATGACCATTTCCACTCCTTGGACCAGGAGGTGGCAACGCGGGTGCATGCACTGTTAGTTGTTTCACGTACTCGGGTAGCTCTCCACATCTAACCCATTCCTCAATCTGATCTCGTCAGTTCTTGTAGTCGTTTGTGTCATGTCCATCCATATCATGGAATATGCAATGTTTTCCAGAATCACGTTCTCCTTGCGATGGCTCCCTCTTGGGAGGCTTTGGGTAAGAGATTATTCCATTGGTGTCCATGTAGATGTCAGATAGTGAAGCACTCAGTTTAGTATACTTTTCATATTTGGGCCCTCTCCGGGGCTGAGTGTTGCGGTCATTTTTGACAGTAGCTTTTCCCTTCCCTTTTCCATAATCAGACGGTTCTCGGCCTTCGAGCATGTTGACATCGAAAACTTTCTTCTCGGAAGTTGCATCTTCTTCCCGTAGAAATATGTCTGCTTCAATGTAGAATTCGCCGAGATTTCATGATGGATCTCGGTACAAAGATTTTTTGAATTCTGAGTTATCCAAGACACCGGATACCGCTGCCATCAGTACCATCGATGGTTCAGGGCGATCAACTGACACTGTTGCAACGTTGAATCTTTCCAAAAATGAGCGCAGAGTTTATCTAGGCCTCTGCTTGATTGTGGTGAGCGACATTATGTTCTTGGATCGAGAGATGTGGACCCGAAACTGTTCAGTGAATCGGAAGACCAACATGTTCCAACTGTTGAACGATTCTGTTTCCAACTGTTGAACGATTCTGTTTCCAGCTGTCGAGTATGCATGGCTGCTATATCAGTCAGAAAGAGGGGAAAACATTTAGCCATGACATTTTACGTTTCCAATTGAACTTCCATATGCCGTTTGTAGCGCATCAGGTGAACGGTAGGATCTGTTCTGCTGTTGTATGGCTCTAGTTGTGGAAGTTTGAAATATGGGGGATTGCGAGAATTCCTGATTTCTTGTGTAAACGAATTGAGATTGGCGTCATCAACGTCATTCTGATAAGTGCGGCCTCTCGAGAGATGTTGAATTAGATTAGCGAGTCGATCACCTTTGAAGAGTTGTTGTAAATTACCAATATCAGAGCTGGTGCCCCCAGCGTTGAATGCAAGAGAAGAAGGGAGTTGCTGATGAACCGCCGCATGGGGTTCGCGGTTCACAGTTTGAGGGGGGTAACCCGACCCGGTCTTGGGTCGTGGAGGCCGGTTCGTGAGCCAGGGGGCGAACCAATCGGGTTCTGGAGACCCATCACGAACTGCTTCTTACTGTTGAACGTGAGCTTGCGTTCATCTGAACTAGAGCTGAAGTAGGTCGAACCTGACCATTTCCAAGAGCAAGGGGGTTGCCCCCAAATCCATGTGACATATGGGTCGCTTTAGTGGCTTCATTTCTAGTGCGTTGTTCATTGTAGCTTGGCTTGCCATCAATCCGAGCGAAGAATCCGTCCATCATCTCCTGTTGTTTTCGGAGGAGATCATCTTGCCTTGCCATTTGAGCTCTCAGTTCAGTGAGAATGCCATCCATCTCTTCTTTAGTCAAGTATGTTGATGGATTTTCATGAGAGGAAGCCTTCTGGCTTACCTCGTTTCTCGTGCCTTCATTGCCAACATCTTTTGCACGAGAGAAGGTTCCATCATTCTTTTGTTTTGCCATTTATCCAATAGCTAAGAAAATTGATTCCTTTAGAGATAGAAATTGAAGTAGTATTGTGTTCCCCCTTACTGGCACGCCAAAATGTTAGACCAAAATCTGGTTCTAACACCCAAATGCGGTGTGAAGTACTCACAATCACAGATCACAGAGAATAAATGCAAAAAAGCAGTTAATTAAAAGGGACACACGAGGTTTTTATAGTGAGCCTACAACCGCTTTATCTCTTCTTAAATCCTAAGAAGTTACAAGTACAATTCTCTCGAGCTATACACGAAATCCTCGTGTTTACAATGAAGAAGAAGAGAAAAGAGAGTGATTTTATACACGAAATCCTCGCGTTAGATTGATTTGAAGAAGACACAACATCTTTCTCTTCTTGGCAATGGAGCCCGAGAGGTGTTAGTACCAAAAGATCAGAAGTAGCCCCTTAAAATGCCTTCAAATGGTGTATTTATAGACATTTCCTGAAACTGGTTCGTGGGACACGTGGCAGGCATCCCAAAAATCATGAAATGAGTTGGAAAATGTGGAGAAATCCTCTCCAAGTCATGCCATGCCATGTGTAATGAGATCTGGATCGACTGGAGGAAGATGTGGCATGAGAATAGGTCAAAATCGTGTATAGTGTGACTGTTCCCAGGCGGTTCGTGGGGTGCATGGGCAAACCAAGGTGGCGAGCTGACGGGGGAAGCTGGAGCGGACATTCATGGTCGGGTCATGGTTCAGGTGTGCATCACGAGCGGGTTGTGGTTCAGGGGTCCACCACGAGCCGAGTGGAATGTAACACCCTATAATTTGGTTAACATTAAAGAGCATAAATTAAAGAATAATTAATTTAATATTAAGAATCAAGGGAAACTGATTACATCATTACGTCCGTCTCGAAATTCTGGTCAGGATAGACATCTAGCTAGCGTAAAACGGATAACGTATGAAGAAGTTATGAACGATAGAAGTTTTTGGGTATTCGGGCCTTTTTCAAGTGGATAGCGGTCCATTACCCAATCTCCTTTTAGGGCTGAGATGGCAATTCGATTTTTGAAACCTAGCGGCTATAAAATCACCTCAATTCCATTGTTTTCTTCACAAAGAAACAATGGCGGCCAAACTCTGCTGAAGTGCGAACTAAGATGGATCTGCTTTCTTCAATTATCAATTTTGCAAATCAAATTCTGAGATTCAAGTTTTAGTTTTCTCCTTCTATTCTCATAGATCCAATCCTTGTGAGTATAGTTATTTTTAGGTTTAAATAAATAAAAGTGAATTATGAAAGACTATGATTTGGATCTATGCTATTATCATGTTTTATGTTATGACATTATAAATCTATTATATGCTATTATCATGTTTTATGTTATGACATGATAGATCTATTCTATTCTATCATCATGTGGATGTTTTTTGTAGATCTAATTCTTTAATTATCTTAGACTAATTATCATGTGAATACTTTATGTAGATCTAAATCTTTAATTATGTTAGATCTATTTTGTGTAGATCTAAATTTTTAATTATGTTAGATCTATTTTATGTAGATCTAAATCTTTAAGTATGTTAGATCCATTTTATGTAGATCTAAATCTTTAATTATGTTAGATCTAATTATCATGTGAATAATTTATATAGATCTAAATCTTTAATTATGTTAGTTCTATTTTATGTAGGTCTAAATATTTAATTATGTTAGAACTATTTTATGTAGATCTAAATCTTTAATTATGTTAGGTCTAATTATCATGTCGATATTTTATGTAGATCTAAAACTTTAATTATGTTAGATCTATTTTGTATAGATCTAAATCTTTAATTATGTTAGATTTAATTATCATGTGGATATTTTATGTAGATCTAAATCTTTAATTATGTTAGATCAATTTTATGTGATCTAAACTGTCACCTTATGTTGTCATGTTAGATCTATTTTATGTGATCTACATTGTCACCTTATATTATCATGTTAGATCTATTTTATGTGGTCTAAATTGTCACCTTATGTTGTCATGTTAGATCTATTTTATGTGATCTAAATTTTCACCTTATGTTATCATGTTAGATCTATTTTATGTGATCTAAATTATCACCTTATGTTATCATGTTAGATCTATTTTATGTAATCTAAATTGTCAACTTATGTTGCCATATTAGATCCATCTTATGTGATCTAAATTGTCACCTTATGTTATCTTGTTAGATTTGTTTTATGTGATCTTAATTGTCAACTTGTGTTGTCATGTTAGATTTATTTTATGTGATCTAAATTGTCACCTTGTGTTATCATGTTAGATCTATTTTATGTGATCTAAATTGCCACCTTATGTTATCATGTTAGATCTGTTTTATGTGATCTAAATTATCACCTTATGTTATCACTTTAGATCTATTTTATGTGATCTAAATTATCACCTTGTCATGATGACAATTTCATGTCCATGCCAGTATGTATGTTCACCTTATTATCATACTAGTTTATGTTTATGCCAAGATGATCATTTTAGTCACTTTCCCATTGTTTTCCCTATTATCATTCATGACTAGGCCATTGTCTAGCCTAGGCGTGCTGCCAATTTTATGAGGGCGCTAGTTAAGGAACGGGGGAAAAAGGGTTAAAAATGGCATAATTTGAATATGAACATTTTTGGACATGTAATTCAGAGTATTGGGTAAAATAGGTATTGACACCTATAAAAGGAAAGGCTTAATTAATTGATTAATTAATTTAAAATGGAATGTTTTGTAATTACAATTAGGAATTGTAATTGTACTTATGACATGAGGTTAGGTTGCATTAGTGGTGGAAGTCTTCCCGGACCCGATCGGCATATCCAGCAGCCACTAATGTTGAACCTAATATGGGAGGTCTAAGTACGTAAATACAAATCGGGCTATGACACGAGGTTAGGCCCAACTGTAGAATAAGTCTGCCCAGACCAGACAGACATATCCAGCATCCACATGTTGTAGGCCTAATGTGGGAGGTCTAGCCCATTATGAAACCATAAATGGACATGATAAATAATTGGACTACTTAACCAAATCTAATCTATAGGGATTGTGTGAACTTAGACTTAAGTTGGGGTTAAGTAAACTTGATTAAGTAAAGGGGGTGGGTTAAGTAAATCTGAGGGGGTGGGTAATATTTATATAGGCCCATAAACTTAACCCAGTAAGGTTATGTAATTAAAGACACCTAATGGTATACATAACCGGTGGAAATAATAAAGTTATGTAACTAAAGACACCTTCTAGTGTAAGCATAACTTATAGAAATAAATAAGGCTATGTAGTTAAAGACACCTAGGGGTATACATACTCAGTGAAAACCTAGTGGGGGAATACAAGACAAGGGGGAGAGATTGTATCATATTTCGTAGGACTCGTTTCAGCCAGTAACCCGGAGTTGGTATCAAGTATATACTCCAAACTAGGTCGGACAAGGGGAACGCTTATTAGACTGATTGTAAGAGATCCAAACGTAAAGGACGGTGTGGGCAGTGCAAACCGACCGGGCCATGTGCGTGCATGAGTCGGGCAGATGGGGATAAGACAACCGTGACACCAGTAGATATGGCTGTGCACATCTTGGGAAATGAAGGGTTGCCACTTTAGGAAGTGATACCTCCTACTATGGAACCAGCACAGGTTATCTACGAGGGTTAGGGAGCCGATCGATTAGGGTAGTAATTAGGATACATTTGGACATATACCTAAGTCTACCTCCTTATAGTTGAAGGGATCATCTCTTTCTGAATATACTAGTAACAGTGCAGAGTAATCATTAGAAGCACATACACCTTATCCTGTCTACCTTGTCACACCTGCCATTTATGTCTCCATGTGTTTTACAGGGAGATAATAAGATGGCTCCATGTGTTCTGTGATTCATGGTTTGTATTCTGGTCTAGGAATAATACCAAAGTGTTTCAAAGAGGGGTTACCTTGACTTAGGTCTGCCTATGGCCTAGATTAATCTAAGTTAAATGGAATCTCTATCACTCCACTACAAGAGTCAAATATGAGACTTCATACACCTTAAATTTCATAGGAAAAAAAGAGGTTCTTTTGGGTCCCTTATACTCATTATACCTAGCATTGAATGGGCTGGTATTTACCTTATCAATTAGCAAATCAGTGGCAGGTTCTATTTCATTTGGCACTTGAATTCACATTCGAATCGGACCAAATCAAATATTTGTCAGGCTATTGTTCTCTTGTTCCTTCGAATCTATGGAGTAAGACATCGATTTCTCAATAAGATCAATTATGTTCATTGCATAATGGGCCCCTTTGAAAAGCATTGGCGCACGTGTAAACGAGGTGCTCTACCTAACTGAGCTACAGCCCTTGTCATAAACATCTTAACATATAAAGAATTTCTTGTCAATATCAGATCCCACATGAGAGTTCTTTAATCCGTTTACTGTTAATGGATTGGTATTGCGTAGAAAAAATATTCTACCTATAATCCCCGAGGCGATGGGTCTTTTTTTGTGATGATGAATAACCTACTTAACTCAGTGGTTAGAGTATTGCTTTCATATGGCGGAAGTCATTGGTTCAAATCCAATAGTAGGAAGAACTTATTAGATACCATCAACTCTGGTATCTAATAAGTTTTTCTAGCCATCTTTTTTTTTTGTTGTTGTATCATCTAGAATTGATTGTATTCAATTGGCAGAATCAAAATATGGTATATAATAAAGAACCTCTAAAGAACTTCTTTTTCTTATTTTTGTGTGTGTGTTTTTTTACTAGTAGGAAATAACATTAACAGCCTCTACTTGTGTCCGAGCTCGTCTGAGAGCTAGATTTGCCTCAATTGCTTGTCTCTTTCCTTGAGCTCCAGTCAAGTTAGCTTCAGCTATTTCAAGAGCTTGTTGAGCCTCTTGCGGATCAATGTCAGTACTCATCTCTGCATCATTTCCTAAAATGGTTATCTCATTATTACTTATTCTAGCGAAACCCCCCATCAAGGCTACCGTTAACCATTGGTCGTTGAGACGTATCCTCAAAAGACCTAAATCTACCGCTGTTGTAGTGACCCGTAACTTCCCCGATCTCCAAAGAGATGAGAAAGAACGAATTACTGTGAGGACAAGACAAATCAGAACGCAGACGGGAGAACATTTCATTGCTATTACAACAATTCCATCAGATACAAGAATATACAGAGTATGAATGAATAAATTACATTCGATAAATATCAGAGATTACAATAAATTACATAGCAGTGGAAAATAATACAAAGCACAACTGAAGGTGATATACGGATACAGAGCTTTCCGGATATCATTCCAGCTGTAAACCAGGATCCTGTGAATATAAATCTGCAAAACCAAAACTACTAGCTGCTCGTGTCGAAAATAAGGGCACCCAGAGTTTAGGTTAAAACAATAAACTCCAGGTCAGTCATGTGACTGGTGTGAGAACTAAAACAGTTATTTAAAACTTTACTTTAAAAGAGAGTAATTCAAGGGACCACGTCGTATAACACGGAACGGGTTTCCTCCCAAAATACTAGTGCATATAACAAAACAGCGCAATGTTTTTTTTTTGGAAAAATGAAGCTATTATAAGTCCCAGGTCCCATCACACAATGCAACGCAAGCCGGAGGATAGGGTTTTCCCTTATAATAGCCAAACATGCTTGGTACGTTTAAAACAAATCATTTGATACTATTATAAGTGTACAATGTCAAAACATTTCAAATCATAAATATCAATCATAGGCGGCATGGGTACCATCTATCATGTCGCCATACTAGTTCTACAATTAAACCGCAATATCACGTATTGGAAATTGGATTTCCGTCATGAGTCGAGGCAAGGGGCAAGATCCTCTCCGCTTCGAGACACTCTAGCAAATGCCTCAGGACTACGCACTCTGGGTAACCCTTGGATCGGCTGGGCCGGTCCTCTCTTACGTTTGAGGATTGGCAATTCCTAAACACATGTTTCCTGGTCCTTACAGACCTAAAATCAAGGCGCCTCATTCCAACAACCACAAAGGTGAAAAGTATATAAATGTCAGGGCTGGTAAGTCACTGACACCACCAAAGCTAGAAAGAAACGTCGTGTCCTCCCAGCGGTCCGTATCCCGTTTTTAACTCATACCGAGGTGTGAGGCTCGCGAATCCACGCTATACACAAAGCTATGCCACGTAGGTCGTGCTTTGATCATCAACCACAAGACTTTGCTTTTCAATAGAAGCCTTGATCCATGCAACTCAACTTGCCACACAGGCAATTCATGCCATGCGATTGATATCTATCCATATATAACCTCTAAGCTCGTACGTCTCAGAGAAGGGTGTTAAGCAAGAGAATAAATTCTCCGCCACCAAACAGATATATATTTAACAGAAATCAATCAACATAGAATAAAATCCAATGTCAGACACACAATCCATTTACAAGTTCGCTCTGGGCCTGAACGAAACCGGAGGCACTTTCCTCGCATATCCATCCATCTCCAAGTACGTCTGGACGACCACCAACTGATTCCCTCATCTTGGGTGTACAGCCCAATCAAGATCATCAATAATCACCCAAACGATGTGAAGACTTCCGGTCTTCGACCACCGTCCTCATCTTCGACTTATCGTCGAATCGGTTATTCAGAATGGGTGTAAACCTGGCCTTTCCGAACAATCCGCGTATATTATAAACAAATGTTACACAAACACAACATACGCCTCATTCCAATTCATTAGTCACTAACCGTAAATCAACAAGAGAACAATTTCCCAAATATTAACCCCGAAAGCCGAAACCAACATCATATCAATACCCAGGAAACCATTCTTCTTAGCTAACCTACATCTAGTTTCTAAATTTCATATTCTTAGGGAAAGGTTCCCATTAATTTTATCCAAGATAAATTCTTTGAATTTATCCTTTAATCTTCCTTTGGATGTCATTTCAAACCAAATTATGATTTTTCAAACTAGTTGAGATTAGCGAACCACACCGAAGTAATTATTTATTTTATTTCCCAATCCCAACCTATTCATCCCATGAAGCAAAACTGGTAATACTTCATATCTAACACTACGGTGTTATCGGTAAAATTAATTACCATTTCACGTTCAAATCTAATTAAAGATTTAACTATCGCATTGGAGCAAAACTGGTGATACTCCATTCTCGCTCATTTTCCAAATTTGATAATTTAGATTATCAATTCACATCTCAATCTAATTGCAGATTCATTAAAACTCCTTTTACTGGGTTAAAGAACTAATGTCATTTAAAACACAGTTCACGATAAACCCAAATCACATTCTATTTATTATCGGGTTAAAGAACAAGTTTTATTTAAAACGCTGTTCACGATAAACCCACAAATCAATTCTCTTTAAAACCCATTTCAAATCCAATTTATTTATTTAAAATAAATGGGTTTTTGCTTTAGTTCTAAACTAGTTCATTTCGATAAAAATCTATTTTTATCTTTTCAAATATGGAGTTTTCCATCCCAATTTTTCCCAAATCATTTCTTATGATTTTACACAAATTATTACTATTTTTAATAATTTTATCAAGGCCCGTATAGTCGATTTCCAACAACGGCCATCGAACTGCACTTACAGCGACCTTTTCCAAATTTGATTTGGACGTATCTCCAAATCCAACCGTTAGATTTCAAATTTCTAATATTCATTAGAAAAATCTTTTCGATATGAACCCAACGGTTCCGGTTTTAGGAGAATCCGACGGTCAGATCTCCCGTAATGTCCGTTCGAAGTCAATGGTCGAAATTCGCGAACTGCCGTGGCGCGGCGCGTTCTATTCAGGCCATTATATTATATATATAATATATATAATATATATTTCGTCGATTTTTATCTAAATCGAATTTTATAAATAGTATTAAATTCGTTTCAAAAACATTTCAACTTCCATTTCCAACTCAAATCAAAATTGAATTTTTCCATATAAATTCGTTTTAAAATTCATTTCAATTCAATTCAAATTTCGATTCAATTTGAATTCATTTCAAATCGATTTTTATTCCATCTCAATTTGTTTTCAACTCAGTTCGAATTCGTTTTATATTCAATTCGAATTCGTTATATATTCAATTCTATTCGAATTCGTTTTCTATTCAATTCAAATTCAAATTCGTTTTCTATTCAATTCAAATTCTAATTCGTCTTCTATTCAATTCAAATTCAAATTCGTTTTCTATTCAATTCAAATTCAAATTCGTTTTCTATTCAATTCAAATTCAAATTCGTTTTCTATTCAATTCAAATTCAATTTTCTTTTATATTCAATTCAATTTCAATTTTCTTTTATATTCAATTCAATTCAATTATAAAAATGAATATAATCGATATAAATATCGTTCACGTCAAAATGGCGCATCTCTAATCAACACGGCTTTATATATTCCAATAATTCCGTTATTCTATTCAACAAATGAATATTTATTTTTGTCAACACATGACTAATCTCAACGAATGAGTACTGTCCACGTGTGACTATTTTCGTTATTTAATATGTTTTATAAAAATTATGGTATCTATCGTTTGATATCAAATCAGACTCCAACCATAAATTAGTAAGAGAACGATTCCCTAAATATTAACCCCGAAGGCCGAAAACAACATCAGATCAATATCCAGGAAACCACTCATCTGATCTATTTTCCAGTTAGTTTCTAATTTTCTATATGATAAAGATGTAAATTTTATTGTTAAAATATTTGGTTCAACACATGACTAATCTCAACGGATGAGTACTGTCAACACATGAACCTTTATTTTATAATGATAAAGATGTAAATTTTATTGTTAAAATATTTCGTTCAGCACATTACTAATCTCAACGGATGAGTACTGTCAACACATGAACCTTTATTTTATAATATTCTTTATCTTCTAAATTGGAATGAGGCCCAATCAATTACCATATAAAGTTAATTATATGCATTCCATACAACACATGTATATAATAGCAACGATAAATAATCAACCATCATCCAAAGTGCACTACACTGTATAAGCATCAAATATAGATATCTAACGCTTATAACAGCATGTCAATCAATCGATCGACATACAACTAATTATTGGGATTAGTGTATGTCATATATTATCCCAATACCCGTGTGGGGTTTCAAACAATCAAACACAGATTTTATTTGTGTAGTTGGGCTATGTGTAAAATTTATCGTCCCAATCAATATCCTTCAAATAGGTGTACATAAACAAACCGTCCGGTTTGTAAATGAATATTTATTTATTCACATCCACATTAAAAATTATATTTTTAACGACTAAATTATTTTATTCAACCTATGAATACTCTATTCGGTTCATTTACAAAGTAAAAATGATATTTTTATTTTTCTAACTTATTTTAGAAAATTTCGGCAACATAACGGCACGATACTAGAAACGGGACAAGGCCAAGCCTTATCCCCGGTCTAGTGATGACCCACGCCATACACATATCAATCAAATCAATTTCAATTCACCAAACAACCAACTTCAAATCAAATAATCTAACTAATCTATGCAACCAAATAAACAAGTCCATGATCTGTGGACAGTGGTGTGGTTGCTACTAAACACCGTATGCATCCTAGTATATATATTTATAACTAGAAAAGAAAATTTAAAATGAGAAGTTCTCACCAATAGCTATTCCAATCATCTCGACTCTTCTTTTGTAGAAGTCTTCGTCGTTCTCACCTTTCATCACTTTCGTCGCCCGTAGTCACTACATATATAAAAATCGTATTTTTACTTTGCTATTCAATATATAAAACTCGAATTTTTACTCCGCTATTATATAGATAAAAATTCTATTTTTACATCGCTACTATATAGATAAAAATTCTATTTTTACATCGCTATTATATAGATAAAAATTCTATTTTTACATCGATGTTCATATAGTAAAGATTATATTTTTATCACGCTATTCTCTATATAAAGATTTCGCCTTTTCAAAAATAAATATTTCGCCTTTTCAGAAATAAATATTTCGCCTTTTCTAAAATAAAGTTCATATTTTTACTCTATAAAAATATAAATAAAAATCCTACCTTTTTAATGTGCAATCTCTACATATAAAAATCGCAATTCTATTTTAAATCTCCTTATATAAAAATTGCCTTTTTGTTTTAAAAGATTACATACGAAAATCTAATCTTCTACTATAATAAAAATTATAGTTTTAACTTTTCTATATTATAAAAATTATATTTTTAATTCACTTTCTAAACAAAAATCATATTTTTCATATGCCACTAGTATAAAAATTATATCTTTCCTTATTATAAAAATATGATCTTTCCTACATATAAAAATCTTAACATTATAAATATAAAAGATCTGAGTTTTTAACCTATAAAAAATCTGAGTTTAAACCTATATAAATAAATAAAATAACATATAAAAACAAGGCTTACAGTTCTTGGTTGAAGGAGGGGGTTGTCGTGCGCTTTTGAAAAGCGGTGGAGGCGGTGGATGGTCGTCGATGGTCGGAGTGGGGGTTTGTGGCGTCGAGGTAGCCGGCGTGGTCTGAATTGGGTTCGGATGGGGGGGTTCGGGTTTCAACAGTTGAGGGGGCTGGAGGATGAACGGAGGGGAGGGGCGAGGGGGACTCGGAGGCGGTCAGGGAAGGGCGGCACAGTCGGTGGCAGGGTTCACGGTGGCGTGGGGGTCTCGATCCGAAAAGGGGCTCGGCTAGGGTTTTTGAGAGAGGGGCGGAGGGAGAAGCGACGTCAGAGAAGAAGAAGGGGAGAGGTGCGAGACGAGGGCGGCGGTGGACGAAGAAGGCGGGCGGTGCGAAGGAGATTCGATCCGAGCAGATCGGTTCTTTTTTTTTTCAATTTCTCCTCGTTGACTAAAAGGAGGAGAGGAGAGAGAGGGATGGAAGAGAGTATATATATTTTATATTATTTTAAATCCCAAAAAGTAACTTTTTATTTCGAACTCGAAATCAAACCCACCGACTGTCGTCCCTAGCTAATTACCCCCATTCCGAACACAATAGGATATGTTACGAAGGCCAATTCGATCGTTACGATCAGTTTTCGTTGATTTTACCTTTAAATCATTATACTGAATTTTAAACGTACATTTCAAATTACCGGGGTCACATACGGACTCGAAAAATTCCAGAAAAATATTTTCTAGCTTCGTATTGACGATACGGTCCTAACAAAACTAGTTTTGTCGAATTCCGAGACCGTGTGAAAAATGGCCATTTTCCAGTCGATTAAAATCAACTAAAACTGGTCAAACGCGTTTTCCTTTTCCGCGCTCACATATTGATTCGAAAAATTATGAAATTTGGAATCTAGCAATAACTTGACATCACGGATCCAACAAAAGTGGTTTCGTCGAAATCCGAGGTCGTTTGCAAAATTTCCATTTTTAAGGGCCTGAATTCCATAGCGACTATTCAGAATTTTCAACTGGACATATCTTTTGATTCCCGCTATGAAATTTTGATTTTTAGGATTCGTTGGAAAGATATTCTCAAATAGATCCTATTATTTTTGGTTTCACTAAAATCCGGATTGTTTTGCACCCGGTACGTTCAATTGAAGTTTGAAATTGAATTATCGAACTACCGCGCCATTTTCAATTCCTTTTATAATTATATATAATTATTTATATTGTAACGACGACGCGTATAAATATATACATTCTAAATATATTCAAAATAAATTTCTCGTCGATATTATTTAAAATAATTCATTTTAAATATTCAAAATTCGCTAAAATCGCCAAAATAAAATTTTTAAATTGGCTCAGATTTTCCGGGTTATTACAATCTCCCCCACTTAAAACTTTTCGTCCCCGAAAAGGAACAAAGCCGAAAGTGGTTTGATTAGTCAGCTCTATGTTCGATCTGGCCTCCATTCTCCAACTTTTCAGTTTCTGAGAATTTTCAAAAATTTGGCTAACACCCTAAATTTTCGAAAAAATTCGCTATAACCTCCCCTGCACCGGGAGACACGGGAAAATCCCGAAATTGCCATATAGGCCTTCTGATCTCAAAAAGAAAAAGAAAAAGCCAAGCGGCTAGCTAATAGGCTCATAAAATCATCATCACCCAAACAAAACAGTAAATTATAGTAAACATGTACCTATGTGTCGGGCAAACAAATTTTATTCTCTGCTCTAGCCTCCTTGCTATGACCTGTTCAATGTAAGTACATGTATATGCAAGCAAATGCGACCAATTTTCAATACAGTTCAAAATTTGGTTCAATTAGGCATAATGGTTCAAAATTATCAAACAAATAAACAAACAATACAAACATCAATCAATTAGTGAATTAGAGTTTCAAATTCATAATTTTGATACATATACAAAAAATCATGTTTTTAATGCCAATTCACAACAAATAAATCTATCTAATGTTGGTTCTCACACCAGTCTATGGAAATATATAGAAAGCACACCTTCGAAACACGAAAATAATTACTGATGATGACGTGTCAATCATCAGAATTAGGTCTGTGCGACTAGAGTGTAACTCTATATCTATCTAATATATTAAAACTTCGAATATACGTTCATGACGCGTATATGCAAAACCTTTATATATTAGATTGCCCAAATCCAATACAAATAAAATATTTAAATACGTATAAAATGATTTAAATTTCAAAACAAAATTGTTTTCATTTTAAAAATATACCCTTCACACTCGTTCTAGGATACTACTGATCCTATCTCTAACGAGTCATTCTAGTTGGATATTACTAATCCAATATCTGATGAATTCTTTCGTATGGTTCTAATGTGTCTTGTTCTCGAGCTCTGTAAACCAAAGCTCTGATACCAAATGTAGTGACCCGTAACTTCCCCGATCTCCGAAGAGATGACAAAGAACGAATTACTGTGAGGACAAGACAAATCAGAACGCAGACGGGAGAACATTTCATTGCTATTACAACAATTCCATCAGATACAAGAATATACAGAGTATGAACGAATAAATTACATTCGATAAATATCAGAGATTACAATAAATTACATAGCAGCGGAAATAATACAAAGCACAACTGAAGGTGATATACGGACACAGAGCTTTCCGGATATCATTCCAGCTGTAAACCAGGATCCTGTGAATATAAATCTGCAAAACCAAAACTACTAGCTGCCCGTGTCGAAAATAAGAGCACCCAGAGTTTAGGTTAAAACAATAAACTCCAGGTCAGTCATGTGACTGGTGTGAGAACTAAACAGTTATTTAAAACTTTACTTTAAAAGAGAGTAATTCAAGGGACCACGCCATATAACACGGAACGGGTTTCCTCCCAAGAATACTAGTGCATATAACAAAACAGCGCAATGTATTTTTTGGAAAAATGAAGCTATTATAAGACCCAAGTCCCATCACACAATGCAACGCAAGCCGGAGGATAGGGTTTTCCCTTATAATAGCCAAACATATTTGGTACGTTTAAAACAAATCATTTGATATTATTATAAGTGTACAATGTCAAAACATTTCAAATCATAAATATCAATCATAGACGGCATGGGTACCATCTATCATGTCGCCATACTAGTTCTACAATTAAAACCGCAATATCACATATTGGAAATTGGATTTCCGTCATGAGTCGAGGCAAGGGGCGATATCCTCTCCGCTTTGAGACACTCTAGCAAATGCCTCAGGACTACGTACTCTGGGTAACCCTTGGATCGGCTGGGCCGATCCTCTCTTACGTTTGAGGACTGGAAATTCCTAAACACACGTTTCCGGTCCTTACAGACCTAAAATCGAGGCGCCTCATTCCAACAACCACAAAGGTGAAAAGTATATAAATGTCAGGGCTGGTAAGTCACTAACACCACCAAAGCTAGAAAGAAACGTCGTGTCCTCCCAGCGGTCCGTATCCTGTTTTTAACTCATACCGAGGTGTGAGGCTCGCGAATCCACGCTATACACAAAGCTATGCCACGTAGGCTGTGCTTTGATCATCAACCACAAGAATTTGCTTTTCAACAGAAGCCTTGATCCATGCAACTCAACGTGCCACACAGGCAATTCATGCCATGTGATTGATATCTATCCATATATAACCTCTAAGCTCGTACGTCTCAGAGAAGGGCGTTAAGCAAGAGAATAAATTCTCCGTCGCCAAACAGATATATATTTAACAGAAATCAATCAACACAGAATAAAATCCAATGTCAGACACACAATCCATTTACAAGTTCGCTCTGGGCCTGAACGAAACCGGAGGCACTTTCCTCGCATATCCATCGATCTCCATGTACGTCTGGACGACCACCAACTGATTCCCTCATCTTGGGTGTATAGCCCAATCAAGGTCATCAGTAATCACCCAAACGATGTGAAGACTTTCGGTCTTCGACCACCGTCCTCATCTTCGACTTATCGTCGAATCGGTTATTCAGAATGGGTGTAAACCCAGCCTTTCCGAACAACCCGCGTATATTATAAACAAATGTTACACAAACACAACATACGCCTCATTCCAATTCATTAGTCACTAACCGTAAATCAACAAGAGAACAATTTCCCAAATATTAACCCCGAAAGTCGAAACCAACATTAGATTAATACCCAGGAAACCATTCTTCTTAGCTAACCAACAGCTAGTTTCTAAATTTCATATTCTTAGGGAAAGGTTCCCATTAATTTTATCCAAGATAAATTCTTTGAATTTATCCTTTAATCTTCCTTTGGATGTCATTTCAAACCAAATTATGGTTTTTCAAACTAGTCAAGATTAGCGAACCACACCGAAGTAATTATTTATTTTATTTCCCAATCCCAACCTATTCATCCCATGAAGCAAAACTGGTAATACTCCATATCTAACACTACGGTGTTATCGGTAAAATTAATTACCATTTCACGTTCAAATCTAATTAAAGATTTTACTATCGCTTTGGAGCAAAACTGGTGATACTCCATTCTCGCTCATTTTCCAAATTTGATAATTTAGATTATCAATTCACATCTCAATCTAATTGCAGATTCATTAAAACTCCTTTTACTGGGTTAAAGAACTAATGTCATTTAAAACACAGTTCACGATAAACCCAAATCACATTCTATTTATTATCGGGTTAAAGAACAAGTGTTATTTAAAATGCTGTTCACGATAAACCCACAAATCAATTCTATTTAAAACCCATTTCAAATCCAATTTATTTATTTAAAATAAATGGGTTTTTACTTTAGTTCTAAACTAGTTCATTTCGATAAAAAACTATTTTTACCTTTTCAAATATGGAGTTTTTCATCCCAATTTTTCCCAAATCATTTCTTATGATTTTACACAAATTATTACTATTTTTAATAATTTTATCAAGGCCCGTACAGTCGATTTCCAACAACGGCCATCGAACTGCACTTACAGCGACCTTTTCCAAATTTGATTTGGACGTATCTCCAAATCCAACTGTTAGATTTCAAATTTCTAACATTCGTTAGAAAGCTCTTTTCGATTCGAACCCAACGGTTCCGGTTTTAAGAGAATCCGACGGTCGGATCTCCCGTAATGTCCATTCGAAGTCAATGGTCGAAATTCGCGAACTGCTGCGGCGCGTTCTTGTAAGAACCCGTAACTTCCCCGTGAAGGAAAGAGCGGATACTTTGAGAACAACACACAGATGAACGCAGGCGGAAGAACATTTCATTGTATATTACAACAATTCCATCAGATACAAGAATGTACAGAGTATAAATGAATAAATTACATTCGATAAATATCAGAGGTTACAATAAATTACATAGCAGCGGAAAATAATATAAAGCACAACTGAGGGTGATATACGGATACAGAGCTTTCCGGATATCATTCCAGCTGTAAACCAGGATCCTGTGAATATAAATCTGCAAAACCAAAACTACTAGCTGCCCGCGTCGAAAATAAGGGCACCCAGAGTTTAAGTTAAAACAATAAACTCCAGGTCAGTCATGTGACTGGTGTGAAAACTAAAACAGTTATTTAAAACTTTACTTTAAAATAGAGTAATTCAAGGGACCACGCCGTATAACATGGAATGGGTTTCCTCCCAAGAATACCAGTGCATATCAATAAACAACGCAATGCTTTTTCGAAAAATGAAGCTATTATAAGACCCAGGTCCCATCACACAATGCAACGCAAGCCGGAGGATAGGGTTTTACCTTATAATAGCCAAACATGCTTGGTATGTTTAAAACAAATCATTTGATACTATTATAAGTGTATAGTGTCAAAACAATTTCAATCATAAATATCAATCATAGGCGGCATGGGTACCATCTATCATGTCGCCATACTAGTTCTACAATTAAAACCGCAATACACGTATTGGAAATTGGATTTCCGTCATGAGTCGAGGCAAAGGGCAAGATCCTCTCCGCGTTCGAGACACTCTAGCAAATGTCTCAGGGTTACGCACTCTGGGCAACCCCGGATGCGGCTGGGCCGGTCCTCACTTACGTTAGAGGATTGGCAATTCCTGAACACACGTTTCCCGGTCCTTACAGACCTATAATCGAGGCGCCTCATTCCAACAACCACAAAGGTGAAAAGTATATAAATGTCAGGGCTGGTAAGTCACTGACACCACCAAAGCTAGAAAGAAACGTCGTGCTCTCCCAGCGGTCCGTATCCCGTTTTTAACTCATACCGAGGTGTGAGGCTCGCGAATTCACGTTATACACAAAGCTGCCACTTAGGCCGTGCTTTGATCATCAACCACAAGACTTTGCTTTTCAACAAAAGCCTTGATCATTGCATCTTAGCATGCCACACAGGCAATTCATGCCATGCGATTGATATCTATCGATATATAACCTCTAAGCTCATACGTCTCAGAGAAGGGCGTTAAGCAAGAGAATAAATTCTCCGCCGCCAAACAGATATATATTTAACAGAAATCAATCAACACAGAATAAAATCCAATGTCAGACACACAATCCATTTACAAGTCCGTTCTGGGTCTGAACGAAACCGGAGGCACTTTCCTCGCATATCCATCCATCTCCAAGTACGTCTGGACGACCACCAACTATTTCCATCCTCTTGGGTGTACAGCCCAATCAGGATCGTCAGTAATTATCCAAACGATGTGGAGGCTTCCGGTCTTCGACCACCGTCTTCATCTTCAACTTTTCGTCGAATCGGTTATTCATAATGGGTATAAACCCGGACTTTCCGAACAACCAGCGTATATTATAACAAATGTTACACAAACACAACATACGCCTCATTCCAATTCATATTTTCAGGGAAAGGTTCCCATTAATTTTATCCAAGATAAATTCTTTAAAATTTATCCTTTAATCTTCCTTTGGATGTCATTTCAAACCAGATTATGGTTTTCTAAACTAGTCGAGATTAGCGAACCACACCGAAGTAATTATTTATTTTATTTTCCAATCCCAAACTATACATCCCATGAAGCAAAACTGGTAATACTCCATATCTAATACTATGGTGTTATCGGTAAGATTAATTACCATTACACGTTCAAATCTAATTAAAGATTTAACTATCGCTTTGGAGCAAAACTGGCGATACTCCATTCTCGCTCATTTCTAAATTTGATAATTTAGATTATAGATTTACATTTCAATCTTATTGCAGATTCGTTAAAACTCCTTTTATTGGGTTAAAGAACTGATGTCATTTAAAACACAGCTCACGACAAACCCAAATCACATTCTATTTATCATCGGGTTAAAGAACTAGTGTTGTTTAAAACACAGTTCACGATAAACCCACAAATCAATTCTAGTTCAATTCAAATCAAATATATTAGGAAATCCTATTATTTAAAACCCCTTTTTAAATCTAATTTATTTATTTAAAAAAAAATGGGTTTTAAATTGAGTTCAAGCTAGTTCATTTTGATAAGAATCTATTTTTATCTTTTCAAATATGGAGTTTTTCATCCCCAAATTTTCCCAAATCATTTCTTCTGATTTTACACAAATTATTACTATTTTTAATAATTTTATCAAGGCCCGTACAGTCTGTAACACCCCACTCCCGCTACGGACACTCACTAAGGGAATGCCATAACATCGGTGGAGTATTTTAAGTGAATATAGAACAGAAAGATTACAACAAGACAGATATAAGTAATACTTGAGAATTTAAAACATCATTTCATTCCAGCGGAAAGTAAAACATGTTTGGTTACACCAAAACCATAAATAAGAGTCAAGTACATAATATCCATCCTGATAAAAACAAAAGTACATAATCCCACTACATAACCTAATAGCCATAATAGAAAAGATAAACTGAGCTTTACATCCACGGTCCAAGCTCCAAAAGATAGATAAAGCAGTCTGATCAAAGCCCACTAGTGCTAGGCCCACTCTGAAAACCTGAGGGTTGGGAAAAAGATAAAGAAACAACGGGGTCAGACATAAGTCTGAGTGAGTCCTATAACCCTAACAATACAATCATTAAAGTAATTAGGGTATGATATAAACAAGGTACGGTACCTCTGGGGATAATGATTACACTAAGTAGCCAACTAAACACAGGATGTACTAAGGTAACCGAAAAGACGCATTTATCCACCCAAGGATAATCACAATATTGCACCACCCCAGACCTACCCACCCAAGGGTAATTCCTACACTGCACCACACCAGTTCTACCCACTAAGGGTAATTCCTACTTAAAGGTTGATCCCACTAAGTGTACTTAATAATTTTACCCAGTAGTTTCGTGTACCCCTAGCGGACTACATAGGTGCCGCCTGCCCCTATCTCCACTAGGTGTACCCACTACTCCCAAGCGATCGGCTCCCTACCGTAGATATCCGTGCTGGTCCCACAGTGGGGTGTATCATTCCCCAAAGTGGCAACCTGATAACAACACTGATGCACGGTTTATACCTACACGATGCAACAACGTCTTAGCTACCAGCCCGGGCCCACACACGCATATGAAACCCGTTGGACTTGCGTTGCCACCGCTAACCCGTTTTGGCCTCTTATAGACAAACCCAGTATGCGTGTCCCGTCCTCGGCATGGGTCGAGCTCACAAAGATACGTATGGGATACCGGTTGAAATGGGCCCCCACAAGCTACTACTTAAGCTTGTCATTTTATCTAGTGCATCCCACTTAACCCTTTAACCATGTCCACCTATATGTTATAGATTTTGGTTAAGTCTTTTAATCATATTTTAATTGCCACTCAAGGCCCCCACAAGCTACTACTTCAGCTTGTTATTTAATTAATTGCCACTTAAGGCACCCACTAGATTTCCACATGCCACCCAAGGAACTTACTTGATTCCCACATGCCACCCAAGGCACTTACTTAACCCTTTAGTCATGTTTAATTACATGTTCCACTTTGGTTAAGTATTCTAATCGTATTTTCTATTGCCACCCAAGGCAACCCACTAGTTTCTTTATGCCACCCAAGGCACCCCCACTAGTTACTACATGCCACCCAAGGAACCCACTTAACCCCTCGTGCCTCACTACATGCTAATTTGGTTAAGTGTTTCTTAATTAATTAAGATCGTAACCTTTATAAAGACCTCTCACATTAGACTGTCTTTTATGGCAGCTGGATATGCCGGTTGGTTCCGGGCAGCCTTACGCCATAACAGAGTCTAACCTCGTGTCTTTACACTTGTCACGTATTTAGTTTATGACTAAGACCTCTCACATTGGGCCGATCATTTGTAGCCGCTGGATTTGCCGGTCGGTTCCGGGCAGTCTTATGCTACAAAAGGGTCCAACCTCGTGTCTTAGTAGATTAATTACACCTAATTAATCACCCCCATAATTTGTATTAACTATCCCTAATTAATTACAAATATTTAAGAATATGGGTAGACCTAACTCAATAGGTAAATTCCCAATTCCATAATATGGGTAGACCTAACTTAATAGGTAAATTCCCAATTATGTCCATCCACTTTATGGTATGTTTAATCATACCCACCTCACACAATTTTATGTGTTCATTAATTTTTTTTATTACCCCATCGTCCCCACGTAAAAACGTTAACATGACATACTTCAAAAGAGAAGATTCATCATACACACAATGGGTTCAACTTAGCATATCATTAGCATTATCATGGGTTTAAAAGGTGTCAACTTGTATATATGACCATAAACCCAACTTGCATAAATACCCAACCCAAACTTGCATGAATCACATATGTCATAAAGATGGTAACTTGCTTAAATGTTCATGTCATAGACCTATCATAAAGGTGTCAACTTGCATACATGTCATAGGTCTAAAAGGGATGAACTTGCACATGTACTTATGTCATACATAGAGGCAAATATGCATATATTATGCATATCATAAAAAGAGACAAACTTGCATATGAACTTGCATCATAACTTGCATATGAACTTGCATCATAGCTTGCATATGAACTTGCATCATAACTTGCATATGAACTTGCATCATAACTTGCATATGAACTTGCATCATAACTTGCATAAAACCAAACACTTAGCATGCATAAAACCAAATACTTAGCATGCATAAAACCAAATACTTAGCATGCACAAAACCAAATACTTAGCATGCATAAAACCAAATACACAACTTGGATAACATGTTACCTATAACTTGCATATAATCTCACATATAGTTTGCATAACATGTTACATATGCATCAATGTTCAACATTGTGTTTTGCATAGTGAGCATCATAAAACATAGCATTAAACTTGCATATAGCATAAAACTTGCAAAACACACAACATACACTATACTAAACTTGCATAAGCACATTTATCCACAAACATAGCCATATCTTATCATATCCTATTATAATCAATTTAACAATTGATTATTAAGGCTATAGAAACTCACCACTAAACTCCAATAAGCAAACCCTTGCCACAAATCACCTAAAAACTCTAGCCTTGAACATAAAGCTTGCAACTTGATGATGAAAGCAAGCTAATGATCACTCATACAACTCAAAGATGCTTGTATGAACATGAAAGCCTTCATAGAAATAGTTTAGAAATAGGATGGAGGCTAGGGTTTTGAGTGGAGGCCATGATCATAGAAAATTTTGGCACAGTTTAGTTAGGAGATAGGATTATGATCATTTAGGGCTAGCTTAGGGTCTTATTTATAGGATTAGGCAAGTGTTTTAGGCCATTAGATTAACCCTAGATTAGATTAGGACCATCAGATCTCGGAAGCTTCCAGAAACCAGCCCCAAAACACAGCCCAAACACTAAAATGGTGCACCAGGCCAAACTGGCCGGGCACCCCCTGTCGACACCCAAGTCGACAGGGCTGTCGACTTGGTCCTAGACAAGTCGACTGCCCAGTCGACAGGGCTGTCGACTTGGGTAGCTAGGCGGGAGTTTTTCCCTCTTGCGCCCAATGGCCCCAATTTTGAATTTTAAACCTGAATTTTAAATCTGTTTTGAACTTTGAATTTTCTGCAAACTTCATTGGGCCATAACTGGGCCATACGGACTCCGATTTACAAAATTTCGGACTCTATTTTGCGTATTTTTCCAAGACGAACGCAATGACGCAGCCCGTTTCCCCCAATTCTCACATCTGAGATTATTTATTCTGAAATTAGTGAATTTTAGCATTAATCGAAATTCGGGGTATTACACAGTCGATTTCCAACAATGGCCATCGAACTGCACTTACAGCGACCTTTTTCAAATTTGATTTGGACGTAACTCCAAATCCAACCGTTAGATTTTGAATTTCTAATATTCGTTAGAAAGCTCTTTCGATATGAACCCAACGGTTCCGGTTATAGGAGAATCCGACGGTCGGATCTCCCGTAATGTCCGTTTGAAATAAATGGTCGAAATTCACGAACTGCCGCGGCGCGGCGCGTTCTATTCAGGCCATTATATTATATATTCAATATATATAATATATATTTCGTCGATTTCTATTTAAAACGAATTTTATAAATAGTTTTGAATCCGTTTCAAAAACAATTTCAACCTCCATTTCAATTCAAATCAAAATTGAATCTTTCCTTATAAATTCATTTTCAAATTCATTTCTATTCAATTCAAGTTTCAATTCAATTTGAATTCATTTCACTTCGTTTTAAATTCAATTCGAATTCATTTTCAATTCGATTCAAATTCAAAGTCGTTTTCTATTCGGTTCAATTCAAATTTGTTTTCTATTTGATTCAAATTCGTTATATATTCAATTGAAATCAAATTCGTTTTCTATTCAATTCCTTTCGAAATCGTTTTATATTCTATTCATTTCGAAATCGTTTTCAATTCAATTCATTTCGAAATCGTTTTCAATTCAATTCATTTCGAAATCGTTTTATATTCTATTCATTTCGAAATCGTTTTATATTCTATTCATTTCGTAATCGTTTTCAATTCAATTCATTTCGAAATCGTTTTATATTCTATTCATTTCGAAATCGTTTTCAATTCAATTCATTTCGAAATCGTTTTCAATTCAATTCATTTTGAAATCGTTTTCAATTCAATTTATTTCGAAATCGTTTTATATTCTATTCATTTCGAAATCGTTTTATATTCTATTCATTTCGAAATCGTTTTATATTCTATTCATTTTGAAATCGTTTTCAATTCAATTCATTTCGAAATCGTTTTATATTCTATTCATATTTGTTTTCTATTCGATTCAATTTCAAATTGGTTATATATTCAATTGAAATCAAATTCGTTTTCTATTCAATTCCTTTCGAAATCGTTTTATATTCTATTCATTTTGAAATCGTTTTCAATTCAATTCATTTCGAAATCGTTTTCAATTCAATTCATTTCGAAATCGTTCTATATTCTATTCGTTTAGAAATCGTTTTCAATTCAATTCATTTCGAAATCGTTTTCAATTCAATTCATTTCGAAATCGTTTTATATTCTATTCATTTCGAAATCGTTTTCAATTCAATACATTTCGAAATCGTTTTCAATTCAATTCATTTCGAAATCGTTTTATATTCAATTCATTTCGAAATCGTTTTATATTCTATTCATTTCGAAATCGTTTTCAATTCATTTCGAAATCGTTTTCAATTCAATTCATTTCGAAATCGTTTTATATTCTATTCATTTCGAAATCGTTTTCAATTCAATTCATTTCGAAATCGTTTTCAATTCAATTCATTTCGAAATCGTTTTCAATTCAATTCATTTCGAAATCGTTTTATATTCTATTCATTTCGAAATCGTTTTCAATTCAATTCATTTCGAAATCGTTTTCAATTCAGTTCATTTCGAAATCATTTTATATTCTATTCATTTCGAAATCATTTTATATTCTATTCATTTCAAAATCGTTTTATATTCTATTCATTTCGAAATCGTTTTATATTCTATTCATTTCGAAATCGTTTTCAATTCAATTCATTTCGAAATCGTTTTATATTCTATTCATATTTGTTTTCTATTCGATTCAATTTCAAATTGGTTATATATTCAATTGAAATCAAATTCGTTTTCTATTCAATTCCTTTCGAAATCGTTTTATATTCTATTCATTTCGAAATCGTTTTCAATTCAATTCATTTCGAAATCGTTTTCAATTCAATTCATTTCGAAATCGTTTTATATTCTATTCATTTCGAAATCGTTTTCAATTCATTTCGAAATCGTTTTCAATTCAATTCATTTCGAAATCGTTTTATATTCTATTCATTTCGAAATCGTTTTCAATTCAATTCATTTCGAAATCGTTTTCAATTCAATTCAGTTCGAAATCGCTTTATATTCTATTCATTTCGAAATCGTTTTATATTCTATTCATTTCGAAATCGTTTTCAATTCAATTCATTTCGAAATCGTTTTCAATTCAATTCATTTCGAAATCGTTTTATATTCTATTCATTTCGAAATCGTTTTATATTCTATTCATTTCGAAATCGTTTTCAATTCAATTCATTTCGAAATCGTTTTATATTCTATTCATATTTGTTTTCTGTTCGATTCAATTTCAAATTGGTTATATATTCAATTGAAATCAAATTCGTTTTCTAATCAATTTAATTCAAATTTCATTTCAAAATATTCGATTTCGAAATCACTTTTCAATCTTCATTTTAAACTGAATAAAATCGATATAAATATCGTTCACGTCAAAATGGCGTCAATCTAATCAACACGGCTTCATATATTTCTATTTCTAAATATTCTATTTCAAATATTTCTTTTTCAAATATTTCTATTCAAATATTTCTATTTCAAATATTTCTATTTTTAAAATATTTCGTTCAACACATGACTAATCTCAACGGATGAGTACTGTCAACACATGAACCTTTATTTTATATTGATAAAGATGTAAATTTTATTATCAAAATATTTCGTTCAACACATGACTAATCTCACGTATGAGTACGGTCAACACATGAACCTTTATTTTATAGTGATAAAGATATAAATTTTATTGTTAAAACATTTCGTTCAACACATGACTAATCTCACGAATGAGTACAGTCAACACATGAACCTTTAATTTATAGTATTCTTTATCTTCTAAATTGGAATGAGGCCCAATCAATCACCATATAAAATTAATTATATGGATTTTCATACAACACATGTATATAATAGCATTGAAAAATAATCAACCATCGACCAAAGTGCACTACACTGTATAAGCATCAAATATAGGTATCTAACGCTTATAACAGCCTGTCAATCAATCGATCGACATATTTAATCAATCAGGATGAGTGAACTTCAAATTTCATCCCAACACCCGTGTGGGGTTTCAAATCAACAAACACAGATTTTAGTTGTGCAGTTGGGCGATGTGTAAAATTTATCGTCCCAATCAATGTCAGTCAAATCAGTGTACATAAACAAACCGTCCGGTTTGTAAATGAGTATTTATTTATTCACATTCACTATATTCATATTCATGTTAAAAATTATATTTTTAACGATAAAACATTTTATTTTAACATATGAATATCTATTCAATTCATTCTTTAAATAAAATGATATTTTTATTTTCTAACTTATTTTAGAAAATTTCAGCGGCATAACGGCACGATACTAGAAACGGGACAAGGCCTAGCCTTATCCCCGGTCTAGTGAAGGCCCACGCCATTCACACATCAATCAATCCATTCCATTTCACCAAACAACTCAAATTTCAATCAAATAATCTAACTAATTTTTGCAATCAAACAAACAAGTCCATGGTCTGTGGACGATTGTGTCGGGTGCTACTAAGCACCGTCTGCATCCTAGTATATATATAACTAGAAATGAAATTGAAAGGTGAGAAATTCTCACCGATAGCTATCCAACTTCACGACACTTCATTTATAGAAATCTTCATCGTTATCGCATTTTTGTCATCTTCGTTGTTGTAGCCACTACATATGTAAAAATCGAATTTTTATTTCGCTATTCAATATATAAAAATCAAGTTTTTATTACCTCTCTATATGGATAAAAATTCCATTTTCACACCGCTACTATATAGATAAAAATTCTATTTTTACCACGCTATATAAAGATCTCGCCTTTTTAACTATAAAGATTTCACCTTTTCAACTATAAAGATTTCGCCTTTTTCAACTATAAAGATTATATTTTTAATACTTTAAAAATATAAAAATCATAATTTTCAAAATATTATTTTTCTCTTCATAAAATTTATAGCTTTCTTAAAATAAAAATCACTTCTTTCTCCATTTAAAAATCTCGTCTTTTCTATTTTAAAAATCTCGTCTTTTCTATTTTAAAAATCTCGTCTTTTCTATTTTAAAAATCTCGTCTTTTCTATTTTAAAAATCTCGTCTTTTTTATTTTAAAAATCTCGTCTTTTCTATTTTCAAAATCTCGTCTTTTCTATTTTAAAAATCTCATCTTTTCTATATTAAAAATCTCGTCTTTTCTATTTTAAAAATCTCATATTAAAACTGAAATTTAAATGATGAGAACCATATTAAAAACCGAAATTTAAACAATGGGAATTACAGTAAATCTAAAATTTAAATAATGTAATTTACCTTTTCTATCGTTCTTCCCCAATTACCCTTACTGCACTCACGCATCCACCCTTATCCCCTTCGTTGGAGCTGCTAGGGCACAGTGGGGCATTGGCGGACGGCATCGGTGGAGGGCGTGGTCCCTGGGAGTGGCGGCAGGGGGTTTCCGTTCAGGTTGGGTGGCTTCCGCGAGCTGAAGGAGGAGGGGGTCGCTCAGGTGGTTGGGCTGTGGGGGTTGGCGCGGGGTACGGGGTCTGGGTGAGAGCGCGCGGGGGGGTTTGGGTGAGGCTCGGCGTCGCTCGATGGGAAGAAAAGAAAAGGGAGGCGGCGGCAGTGGTGGCTGGGGGAAAGAGGAGGGGGGTGAACACGAGGGCGGCGCGACGCCCTTGGTGGCGGCAGCGATGGGCGATCGTCGCCCTTCCTTCTCCCCTTTTACTTTTTTTTTTATTACTTACTGTCGATTTAAAATCAGAAAGGGGGAGGGGCCAGAGAGATTTAAGGGGAGAGGAGAGAGGATTCCAATTTTTAATTATTTTAATTATGAAAAAGTTGACTTTTACATATGACCTCAAAACGAGGCCCACCGCCTGTCGTCCATAGCGTAGTACCCCCATTCCGAACACAATGGGATATGTATCGGAAGCTGATTCGATCGTTACGATCAGTTTCCATTGAATTTAAAGTATAATTCTTTATATATTCAATTTAAACACACATTTCTATTTACCGGGGTCACATACTAGCTAGAAAAATTCCAGAAAAATAATTTCTAGCTTCGTATTGACGATACGGTCCTAACAAAACTAGTTTCGTCGAATTCTGAGACCGTTTGAAAAATGGCCAATTTCCAGTCGATTAAAATCAACTAAAGCTGGTCAAACGCGTTTTCCTTCGCCACGCTCACATATTGATTCGAAAAATTATGAAATTTGGAATCTAGCAATAATTTGACATCACGGACCCAACAAAAGTGGTTTCGTCGAAATCCGAGGTCGTTTGCAAAATGTCCATTTTTAAGGGCCTGAATTCCATAGCGACTATTCAGAATTTTCAACTGGACATAACTTTTGATTCCCGCTATGAAATTTTGATTTTTCGGGTTCGTTGGAAAATATTATCAATAAGATTCCAATGTTTTTGGTTTCACTAAAATCCGGATTGTTTTGCACCCGGTACATTCAATTGAAGTTTGAAATCGAATTATCGAACTACCTCGCCATTTTCAATTCTATTTATAATTAAATATAAATATTTATATTCTAACGACGGCGTATATAATATATACGTTCTAAATATATTCAAAATAAATTTTCTCGTCGATTTTATTTAAAATAATCTATTTTAAATATTAGAAATTCGCTAAAATTGCCAAAATAAAAATTTTAAACTGGTTCAGATTTTCGGGTTATTACAATCTCCCCCACTTAAAACTTTTCGTCCCCGAAAAGGAACAAAGTCGAAAGTGGTTTGATTAATCAACTCTATGTTCGATCTAGCTTCCATTCTCCGACTTTTCAATTTCTGAGAATTTTCAAAAATTTCAAAAATTTGGCTAACACCCTAAATTTTCGAAAAATTTCGCCATAACCTCCCCTGCACCGGGAGCCACGGGAAAATCCCGAAATTGCCATATAGGCCTTATGATCTCAAAAAGAAAAAGAAAAAGCCAAGCGGCTAGCCAATAGGCTCATAAAATCATCATCACCCAAACAAAACAGTAAATTATGTAGTAAACAGGTACCTATTTGTCGGGCAAACAAATTTTATTCTTCGGCTCTAGCCTCCTTGCTATGACCTGTTCAATGTAAGTGCATGTATATGCAAGCAAATGTGACCAATTTCCAATACAATTCAATATTTGGTTCAATTAGGCATATCGATTCAAAATTTAGCAAACAAATAAACAAACAACACAAACATCAATCTATTAGTGAATTAGAGTTTCAAATTCATAACTTTGATATATATATATAAATCATCTTTTGATGCCAATTCACAACAATTGTGTTCTATCTATATAAGTTTTGGTACTCACACCAGTCTAATGGAAATATATAGAAAATCACACCTTCGAAACTCGAACACACACTACTGATGCTATATAGTCATCAATAGAATCATCTCCGGGCGACTAGAGTGTGACTCTATATCTATCTAATATATTAAAACTTCGAATATACGTTCATGACGCGTATATGCAAAACCTTTATATACTGGATTGTCCAAATTCAAAATAAATAAATAATTAAATAAGTATAAAACGATTTAAATTTTCAAAACAAAATTGTTTTCATTTGAAAAATATACTCTTCACACTCGTTCTAGGATACTACTGATCTTATCTTTAACGAGTCATTCTAATTGGATATTGCTAATCCAATATCTGATGAATTCTTTCATATGGTTCTAATGTGTCTTGTTCTCGAGCTCTGTAAACCAAAGCTCTGATACCACTGTAAGAACCCGTAACTTCCCCGTGAAGGAAAGAGCGGATACTTTGAGAACAACACACAGATGAACGCAGGCGGAAGAACATTTCATTGTATATTACAACAATTCCATCAGACACAAGAATGTACAGGGTATAAATGAATAAATTACATTCGATAAATATCAGAGGTTACAATAAATTACATAGCAGCGGAAAATAATATAAAACACAACTGAGGGTGATATACGGATACAGAGCTTTCCGGATATCATTCCAGCTGTAAACCAGGATCCTGTGAATATAAATCTGCAAAACCAAAACTACTAGCTGCCCGCGTCGAAAATAAGGGCACCCAGAGTTTAAGTTAAAACAATAAACTCCAGGTCAGTCATGTGACTGGTGTGAGAACTAAAACAGTTATTTAAAACTTTACTTTAAAATAGAGTAATTCAAGGGACCACGCCGTATAACATGGAACGGGTTTCCTCCCAAGAATACCAGTGCATATCAATAAACAACGCAATGCTTTTTCGAAAAATGAAGCTATTATAAGACCCAGGTCCCATCACACAATGCAACGCAAGCCGGAGGATAGGGTTTTACCTTATAATAGCCAAACATGCTTGGTACGTTTAAAACAAATCATTTGATACTATTATAAGTGTATAGTGTCAAAACAATTTCAATCATAAATATTAATCATAGGCGGCATGGGTACCATCTATCATGTCGCCATACTAGTTCTACAATTAAAACCGCAATAAACGTATTGGAAATTGGATTTCCGTCATGAGTCGAGGCAAGGGGCAAGATCCTCTCCGCGTTCGAGACACTCTAGCAAATGTCTCAGGGTTACGCACTCTGGGAAACCCCGGATGCGGCTGGGTCGGTCCTCACTTACGTTAGAGGATTGGCAATTCCTGAACACACGTTTCCCGGTTCTTACAGACCTATAATCGAGGCGCCTCATTCCAACAACCACAAAGGTGAAAAGTATATAAATGTCAGGGCTGGTAAGTCACTGACACCACCAAAGCTAGAAAGAAACGTCGTGCTCTCCCAGCGGTCCGTATCCCGTTTTTAACTCATACCGAGGTGTGAGGCTCGCGAATTCACGTTATACACAAAGCTGCCACGTAGGCCGTGCTTTGATCATCAACCACAAGACTTTGCTTTTCAACAAAAGCCTTGATCATTGCATCTTAGCATGCCACACAGGCAATTTATGCCATGCGATTGATATCTATCGATATATAACCTCTAAGCTCGTACGTCTCAGAGAAGGGCGTTAAGCAAGAGAATAAATTCTCCGCCGCCAAACAGATATATATTTAACAGAAATCAATCAACACAGAATAAAATCCAATGTCAGACACACAATCCATTTACAAGTCCGTTCTGGGTCTGAACGAAACCGGAGGCACTTTCCTCGCATATCCATCCATCTCCAAGTACGTCTGGACGACCACCAACTATTTCCACCCTCTTGGGTGTACAGCTCAATCAGGATCGTCAGTAATTATCCAAACGATGTGGAGGCTTCTGGTCTTTGACCACCGTCTTCATCTTCGACTTATCGTCGAATCGGTTATTCAGAATGGGTATAAACCCGGACTTTCCGAACAACCCGCGTATATTAAAACAAATGTTACACAAACACAACATACGCCTCATTCCAATTCATATTTTCAGGGAAAGGTTCCCATTAATTTTATCCAAGATAAATTCTTTAAAATTTATCCTTTAATCTTCCTTTGGATGTCATTTCAAACCAGATTATGGTTTTCTAAACTAGTCGAGATTAGCGAACCACACCGAAGTAATTATTTATTTTATTTCCCAATCCCAAACTATTCATCCCATGAAGCAAAACTGGTAATACTCCATATCTAATACTATGGTGTTATCGGTAAGATTAATTACCATTACACGTTCAAATCTAATTAAAGATTTAACTATCGCTTTGGAGCAAAACTGGCGATACTCCATTCTCGCTCATTTCTAAATTTGATAATTTAGATTATAGATTTACATTTCAATCTAATTGCAGATTCGTTAAAACTCCTTTTATTGGGTTAAAGAACTGATGTCATTTAAAACACAGCTCACGACAAACCCAAATCACATTCTATTTATCATCGGGTTAAAGAACTAGTGTTGTTTAAAACACAGTTCACGATAAACCCACAAATCAATTCTAGTTCAATTCAAATCAAATATATTAGGAATTCCGATTATTTAAAACCCCTTTTTAAATCTAATTTATTTATTTAAAAAAAATCGGGTTTTAAATTGAGTTCAAGCTAGTTCATTTTGATAAGAATCTATTTTTATCTTTTCAAATATGGAGTTTTTCATCCCCAAATTTTCCCAAATCATTTCTTCTGATTTTACACAAATTATTACTATTTTTAATAATTTTATCAAGGCCCGTACAGTCGATTTCCAACAATGGCCATCGAACTGCACTTACAACGACCTTTTTCAAATTTGATTTGGACGTAACTCCAAATCCAACCGTTAGATTTTGAATTTCTAATATTCGTTAGAAATCTCTTTTCGATATGAACCCAATGGTTCCGGTTTTAGGAGAATCCGACGGTCGGATCTCCCGTAATGTCTGTTTGAAATAAATGGTCGAAATTCACGAACTGCCACGGCGCGGCGGGTTCTATTCAGGCCATTATATTATATATATTATATATATAATATATATTTCGTCGATTTCTATTTAAAACGAATTTTATAAATAGTTTTGAATCCGTTTCAAAAATAATTTCAACCTCCATTTCAATTCAAATCAAAATTGAATCTTTCCTTATAAATTCGTTTTAAAATTCATTTCTATTCAATTCAAGTTTCAATTCAATTTGAATTCATTTCACTTCGTTTTAAATTCAATTCGAATTCGTTTTCAATTCGATTCAATTTCAAAGTCGTTCTCTATTCAGTTCAATTCAAATTGGTTTTCTATTTGATTCAAATTCGTTATATATTCAATTGAAATCAAATTCGTTTTCTATTCAATTCCTTTCGAAATCGTTTTATATTCTATTCATTTCAAAATCATTTTCAATTCAATTCATTTCGAAATCGTTTTCAATTCAATTCATTTCGAAATCTTTTTATATTCTATTCATTTCGAAATCGTTTTATATTCTATTCATTTCGAAATCGTTTTCAATTCAATTTATTTCGAAATCGTTTTATATTCTATTCATTTCGAAATCGTTTTCAATTCAATTCATTTCGAAATCGTTTTCAATTTAATTCATTTCGAAATCGTTTTCAATTCAATTCATTTCGAAATCGTTTTACATTAATTCTATTCATTTCAAAATCGTTTTATATTCTATTAATTTCGAAATCGTTTTATATTCTATTCATTTCGAAATCGTTTTATATTCTATTCATTTCGAAATCGTTTTCAATTCAATTCATTTCGAAATCGTTTTATATTCTATTCATATTTGTTTTCTATTCGATTCAATTTCAAATTGGTTATATATTCAATTGAAATCAAATTCGTTTTCTATTCAATTCCTTTCGAAATCGTTTTATATTCTATTCATTTCGAAATTGTTTTCAATTCAATTCATTTCGAAATCGTTTTCAATTCAATTCATTTTGAAATCGTTTTATATTCTATTTATTTCGAAATCGTTTTCAATTCAATTCATTTCGAAATCATTTTCAATTCAATTCATTTCGAAATCGTTTTATATTCTATTCATTTCGAAATCGTTTTCAATTCAATTCATTTCGAAATCGTTTTCAATTCAATTCATTTCGAAATCATTTTATATTCTATTCATTTCGAAATCGTTTTATATTCTATTCATTTCGAAATCGTTCTCAATTCAATTCATTTCGAAATCGTTTTCAATTCAATTCATTTCGAAATCGTTTTATATTCTATTCATTTCGAAATCGCTTTCAATTCAATTCATTTCGAAATCGTTTTCAATTCAATTCATTTCGAAATCGTTTTCAATTCAATTCATTTCGAAATCGTTTTATATTCTATTCATTTCGAAATCGTTTTCAATTCAGTTCATTTCGAAATCGTTTTCAATTCAATTCATTTCGAAATCGTTTTATATTCTATTCATTTCGAAATCGTTTTATATTCTATTCATTTCGAAATCGTTTTATATTCTATTCATTTCGAAATCGTTTTCAATTCAATTCATTTCGAAATCATTTTATATTCTATTCATATTTGTTTTCTATTCGATTCAATTTCAAATTGGTTATATATTCAATTGAAATCAAATTCGTTTTCTATTCAATTCCTTTCGAAATCGTTTTATATTCTATTCATTTCGAAACCGTTTTCAATTCAATTCATTTCGAAATCGTTTTCAATTCAATTCATTTCGAAATCGTTTTATATTCTATTCATTTCAAAATTGTTTTCAATTCAATTCATTTCGAAATCGTTTTCAATTCAATTCATTTCGAAATCGTTTTATATTCTATTCATTTCTAAATCGTTTTCAATTCAATTCATTTCGAAATCGTTTTCAATTCAATTCATTTCGAAATCATTTTATATTCTATTCATTTCGAAATCGTTTTATATTCTATTCATTTCGAAATCGTTTTCAATTCAATTCATTTCGAAATCGTTTTATATTCTATTCATTTCGAATTCGTTTTCAATTCAATTCATTTCGAAATCGTTTTCAATTCAATTCATTTCGAAATCGTTTTATATTCTATTCATTTCGAAATCGTTTTCAATTCAATTCATTTCGAAATCGTTTTCAATTCAATTCATTTCGAAATCGTTTTATATTCTATTCATTTCGAAATCGTTTTATATTCTATTCATTTCGAAATCGTTTTATATTCTATTCATTTCGAAATCGTTTTCGATTCAATTCATTTCGAAATCATTTTATATTCTATTCATATTTGTTTTCTATTCGATTCAATTTCAAATTGGTTATATATTCAATTGAAATCAAATTCGTTTTCTATTCAATTCCTTTCGAAATCGTTTTATATTCTATTCATTTCGAAATCGTTTTCAATTCAATTCATTTCGAAATCGTTTTCAATTCAATTCATTTCGAAATCGTTTTATATTCTATTCATTTCGAAATCGTTTTTAATTCATTTCGAAATCGTTTTCAATTCAATTCATTTCGAAATCGTTTTATATTCTATTCATTTCGAAATCGTTTTCAATTCAATTCATTTCGAAATCGTTTTCAATTCAATTCAGTTCGAAATCGCTTTATATTCTATTCATTTCGAAATCGTTTTATATTCTATTCATTTCGAAATCGTTTTCAATTCAATTCATTTCGAAATCGTTTTCAATTCAATTCATTTCGAAATCGTTTTCAATTCAATTCATTTCGAAATCATTTTATATTCTATTCATTTCGAAATCGTTTTCAATTCAATTCATTTCGAAATCGTTTTCAATTCAATTCATTTCGAAATCGTTTTCAATTCAATTCATTTCGAAATCGTTTTATATTCTATTCATTTCGAAATCGTTTTCAATTCAATTCATTTCGAAATCGTTTTCAATTCAATTCATTTCGAAATCGTTTTATATTCTATTCATATTTGTTTTCTATTCGATTCAATTTCAAATTGGTTATATATTCAATTGAAATCAAATTCGTTTTCTAATCAATTTAATTCAAATTTCATTTCAAAATATTCGATTTCGAAATCACTTTTCAATCTTCATTTTAAACTGAATAAAATCGATATAAATATCGTTCACGTCAAAATGGCGTCAATCTAATCAACACGGCTTCATATATTTCTATTTCTAAATATTCTATTTCAAATATTTCTTTTTCAAATATTTCTATTCAAATATTTCTATTTCAAATATTTCTATTTTTAAAAAATTTCGTTCAACACATGACTAATCTCAACGGATGAGTACTGTCAACACATGAACCTTTATTTTATATTGATAAAGAAGTAAATTTTATTATCAAAATATTTCGTTCAACACATGACTAATCTCACGAATGAGTACGGTCAACACATGAACCTTTATTTTATAGTGATAAAGATATAAATTTTATTGTTAAAACATTTCGTTCAACACATGACTAATCTCACGAATGAGTACAGTCAACACATGAACCTTTAATTTATAATATTCTTTATCTTCTAAATTGGAATGAGGCCCAATCAATCACCATATAAAATTAATTATATGGATTTACATACAACACATGTATATAATAGCATTGAAAAATAATCAACCATCGACCAAAGTGCACTACACTGTATAAGCATCAAATATAGGTATCTAACGCTTATAACAGCCTGTCAATCAATCGATCGACATATTTAATCAATCAGGATGAGTGAACTTCAAATTTCATCCCAACACCCGTGTGGGGTTTCAAATCAACAAACACAGATTTTAGTTGTGCAGTTGGGCGATGTGTAAAATTTATCGTCCCAATCAATGTCAGTCAAATCAGTGTACATAAACAAACCGTCCGGTTTGTAAATGAGTATTTATTTATTCACATTCACTATATTCATATTCACGTTAAAAATTATATTTTTAATGATAAAACATTTTATTTTAACATATGAATATCTATTCAATTCATTCTTTAAATAAAATGATATTTTTATTTTTCTAACTTATTTTAGAAAATTTCGGCGGCATAACGGCACGATACTAGAAACGGGACAAGGCCTAGCCTTATCCCCGGTCTAGTGAAGGCCCACGCCATTCACACATCAATCAATCCATTCCATTTCACCAAACAACTCAAATTTCAATCAAATAATCTAACTATTTTTTGCAATCAAACAAACAAGTCCATGGTCTGTGGACGATTGTGTCGGGTGCTACTAAGCACCGTCTGCATCCTAGTATATATAACTAGAAATGAAATTGAAAGGTGAGAAATTCTCACCGATAGCTATCCAACTTCACGACACTTCATTTATAGAAATCTTCATCGTTATCGCATTTTTGTCATCTTCGTTGCTGTAGCCACTACATATGTAAAAATCGATTTTTTATTTCGCTATTCAATATATAAAAATCAAGTTTTTATTACCTCTCTATATGGATAAAAATTCCATTTTCACACCGCTACTATATAGATAAAAAAATTATTTTTACCTCGCTATATAAAGATCTCGCCTTTTTAACTATAAAGATTTCGCCTTTTCAACTATAAAGATTTCGCCTTTTTCAACTATAAAGATTATATTTTTAATACTTTAAAAATATAAAAATCATAATTTTTAAAATATTATTTTTCTCTTCTTAAAAATTATAGCTTTCTTAAAATAAAAATCACTCCTTTCTCCATTTAAAAATCTCGTCTTTTCTATTTTAAAAATCTCGTCTTTTCTATTTTAAAAATCTCGTCTTTTCTATTTTAAAAATCTCATCTTTTCTATTTTAAAAATTTCGTCTTTTCTATTTTAAAAATCTCATATTAAAACTGAAATTTTAATGATGAGAACCATATTAAAAACCGAAATTTAAACAATGGGAATTACAGTAAATCTGAAATTTAAATAATGTAATTTACCTTTTCTACCATTCTTCCCCAATTACCCTTACTGCACTCACGCATCCACCCTTATCCCCTTTGTTGGAGCCGCTAGGGCACGGTGGGGCATTGGCGGATGACATCGGTGGGGGGCGTGGTCCCTGGGGGTGGCGGCAGGGGGTTTCCGTTCAGGTTGGGTGGCTTCCGCGAGCAGAAGGAGGAGGGGGTCGCTCAGGTGGTCGAGCTGTGGGGGTTGGCGCGGGGTACGGGGTCTGGGTGCGAGCGCGTGGGGGGGGGGGTTGGGTGAGGCTCGGCGTCGCTCGATGGGAAGAAAAGAAGAGGGAGGCAGCGGCAGTGGTGGCTGGGGGAAAGAGGAGGGGGGTGAACACGAGGGCGGCGCGACGCCCTTAGTGGCGGCAACGATGGGCGATCGTCGCCCTTCCTTCTCCCCTTTTACTTTCTTCTTTTTTTTATTACTTACTGTCAATTTAAAATCAGAAAGGGGGAGGGGCCAGAGAGATTTAAGGGGAGAGGAGAGAGGATTCCAATTTTTAATTATTTTAATTATGAAAAAGTTGACTTTTACATATGACCTCAAAACGAGGCCCACTGCCTATCGTCCATAGCGTATTACCCCCATTCCGAACACAATGGGATATGTATCGCAAGCTGATTCGATCGTTACGATCAGTTTCCGTTGAATTTAAAGTATAATTCTTTATATATTCAATTTAAACGCACATTTCTATTTACCGGGGTCACAAACTAGCTAGAAAAATTCCAAAAAAATAATTTCTAGCTTCGTATTGACGATACGGTCCTAACAAAACTAGTTTCGTCGAATTCTGAGACCGTTTGAAAAATGGCCAATTTCCAGTCGATTAAAATCAACTAAAGCTGGTCAAACGCGTTTTCCTTTGCCACACTCACATATTGATTCGAAAAATTATGAAATTTGGAATCTAGCAATAATTTGACATCACGGGCCCAACAAAAGTGGTTTCGTCGAAATCCGAGGTCGTTTGCAAAATGTCCATTTTTAAGGGCCTGAATTCCATAGCGACTATTCAGAATTTTCAACTGGACATAACTTTTGATTCCCGCTATGAAATTTTGATTTTCCGGGTTCTTTGGAAAGATATTATCAATTAGATTCCAATGTTTTTGGTTTCACTAAAATCCGGATTGTTTTGCACCCGGTACATTCAATTGAAGTTTGAAATCGAATTATCGAACTATCGCGCCATTTTCAATTCTATTTATAATTAAACATAAATATTTATATTCTAGCGACGGCGTATATAATATATATGTTCTAAATATATTCAAAATAAATTTTCTCGTTGATCTTATTTAAAATAATCTATTTTAAATATTCGAAATTCGCTAAAATTGCCAAAATAAAAATTTTAAACTGGTTCAGATTTTCGGGTTATTACAGTTCTATTCAGGCCATTATATTATATATATAATATATATTTCGTCGATTTCTATCTAAACCGAAATTTATAAATAGTTTTAAATTCGTTTCAAAAACATTTCAACTTCCATTTACAACTCAAATCAAAATTGAATTTTTCCTTATAAATTCGTTTTAAAATTCATTTCAATTCAATTCAAATTTCGATTCAATTTGAATTCATTTCAAATCGATTTTTATTCCATCTTAATTCGTTTTCAATTCAGTTCGAATTCGTTTTATATTCAATTCAATTCGAATTCATTATATATTCAATTCTATTCGAATTCGTTTTCTATTCAATTCAAATTCAAATTCGTTTCCTATTCAATTCAAATTCGTTTTCTATTCAATTCAAATTCAAATTCGTTTTCTATTCAATTCAAATTCAAATTCGTTTTCTATTCAATTCAAATTCAAATTCAAATTCGTTTTCTATTCAATTCAAATTCAAATTCGTTTTCTATTCAATTCAAATTCAATTTTCTTTTATATTCAATTCAAATTCAATTTTCTTTTATATTCAATTCAATTCAATTTTAAAAACGAATATAATCGATATAAATATCGTTCGCGTCAAAATGGCGCATCTCTAATCAACACGGCTTTATATATTCCAATAATTCCGTTATTTTATTCAACAAATGAATATTTATTTTTGTCAACACATGACTAATCTCAACGAATGAGTACTGTCCACGTGTGACTATTTTCGTTAATTAATATATTTTATAAAAATTGTGGTATCTATCGTTTGATATCAAATCAGACTCCAACCGTAAATTAGTAAGAGAACAATTCCCTAAATACTAAACCCCGAAGGCCGAAACCAACATCAGATCAATATTCAGGAAACCACTCATCTGATCTATTTTCCAGTTAGTTTCTAATTTTCTATATGATAATGATGTAAATTTTATTGTTAAAATATTTCGTTCAACACATGACTAATCTCAACGGATGAGTACTGTCAACACATGAACCTTTATTTTATTATGATAAAGATGTAAATTTTATTGTTAAAATATTTCGTTCAACACATGACTAATCTCAACGGATGAGTACTGTCAACACATAAACCTTTATTTTATAATATTCTTTATCTTCTAAATTGGAATGAGGCCCAATCAATTACCATATAAAGTTAATTATATGGATTCCATACAACACATGTATATAATAGCAACGATAAATAATCAACCATCATCCAAAGTGCACTACACTGTATAAGCATCAAATATAGATATCTAACGCTTATAACAGCATGTCAATCAATCGATCGACATACAACTAATTATTGGGATTAGTGTATGTCATATATTATCCCAATACCCGTGTGGGGTTTCAAACAATCAAACACAGATTTTATTTGTGCAGTTGGGCGATGTGTAAAATTTATCATCCCAATCAATGTCCTTCAAATAAGTGTACATAAACAAACCGTCCGGTTTGTAAATGAATATTTATTTGTTCACATCCACGTTAAAAATTATATTTTTAACGACCAAATTATTTTATTCAACCTATGAATACTCTATTCGGTTCATTTACAAAGTAAAAATGATATTTTTATTTTTCTAACTTATTTTAGAAAATTTCGGCAACATAACGGCACGATACTAGAAACGGGACAAGGCCTAGCCTTATCCTCGGTCTAGTGATGGCCCACGCCATACACATATCAATCAAATCAATTTCAATTCACCAAACAACCAACTTCAAATCAAATAATCTAACTAATCTATGCAACCAAACAAACAAGTCCATGGTCTGTGGACAGTGGTGTCGGGTGCTACTAAACACCGCTATTATATAGATAAAAATCGTATTTTTACTTTGTTATTAAATATATAAAACTCGAATTTTTACTCCGCTATTATATAGATAAAAATTCTATTTTTACATCGCTGCTATATAGATAAAAATTCTATTTTTACATCGCTATTATATAAATAAAAATTCTATTTTTACATCGATGTTCATATAGTAAAGATTATATTTTTATCACGCTATTCTCTATATAAAGATTTCGCCTTTTCAAAAATAAATATTTCGCCTTTTCTAAAATAAATATTTCGCTTTTCTAAAATAAAGTTCATATTTTTACTCTATAAAAATATAAATAAAAATCCTACCTTTTTAATGTGCAATCTCTACATATAAAAATCGCAATTCTATTTTAAATCTCCTTATATAAAAATCGCCTTTTTATTTTAAAAGATTACACACGAAAATCTAATCTTCTACTATAATAAAAATTATATTTTTAACTTTTCTATATTATAAAAATTATATTTTTAATTCACTTTCTAAACAAAAATCATATTTTTCATATGCCACTAGTATAAAAATTATATCTTTCCTTATTATAAAAATATGATCTTTCCTACATATAAAAATCTTAACATTATAAATATAAAAGATCTGAGTTTTTAACCTATAAAAAATCTGAGTTTAAACCTATATAAATAAATAAAATAACATATAAAAACAAGGCTTACAGTTCTTGGTTGAAGGAGGGGGTTGCCGTGCGCTTTTGAAAAGCGATGGAGGCGGTGGATGGTCGCCGATGGCCGGAGTGGGGGTGTGTGGCGTCGAGGTGGCCGGCGTGGTCTGAATTGGGTTCGGATGGGGGGGTTTCGGGTTTCAACAATGGAGGGGGCTGGAGGATGAACGGAGGGGAGGGGCGTGGGGGACTCGGAGGCGGTCAGGGAAGGGCGGCACAGTCGGTGGCAGGGTTCACGGTGGCGTGGGGGTCTCGATCCGAAAAGGGGCTCGGCTAGGGTTTTTGAGAGAGGGGCGGAGGGAGAAGCGACGTCGGAGAAGAAGAAGGGGAGGAGGTGCGAGACGAGGGCGGCGGTGGACGAAGCAGGCGGGCGGTGCGAAGGAGATTCGATCCGAGCAGATCGGTTCTTTTTTTTTTCAATTACTGCTCGTTGACTAAAAGGAGCAGAGGAGAGAGAGGGATGGAAGAGAGTATATATATTTTATATTATTTTAAATCCCAAAAAGCAACTTTTTATTTCGAACTCGAAATCAAACCCACCGACTATTGTCCCTAGCTAATTACCCCCATTCCAAACACAATGGGATATGTTACGAAGGCCAATTCGATCGTTACGATCAGTTTTCGTTGAATTTACCTTTAAATCATTATACTGAATTTTAAATGTACATTTCAAATTACCGGGGTCACATACGGACTCGAAAAATTCTAGAAAAATATTTTCTAGCTTCGTATTGACGATACGGTCCTAACAAAACTAGTTTCGTCGAATTCCGAGACCGTTTGAAAAATGGCCATTTTCCAGTCGATTAAAATCAACCGAAACTGGTCAAACACATTTTCCTTTTCCATGCTCACATATTGATTCGAAAAATTATGAAATTTGGAATCTTGAAATAACTTGACATCACGGATCCAACAAAAGTGGTTTCGTCTAAATCCGAGGTCGTTTGCAAAATTTCCATTTTTAAGGGCCTGAATTCCATAGCGACTATTCAGAATTTTCAACTGGATATATCTTTTGATTCCCGCTATGAAATTTTGATTTTTTGGATTCGTTGGAAAGATATTCTCAAATAGATCCTATTATTTTTTGTTTCACTAAAATCCGGATTGTTTTGCACCCGGTACGTTCAATTGAAGTTTGAAATCGAATTATCGAACTACCGCGCCATTTTCAATTCCTTTTATAATTATATATAATTATTTATATTCTAACGACGACGCGTATAAATATATACATTCTAAATATATTCAAAATAAATTTCTCGTCGATATTATTTAAAATAATCATTTTAAATATTATAAATTCGCTAAAATTGCCAAAATAAAAATTTTAAACTGGCTCAGATTTTCCGGGTTATTACAGCTGTGGCAATAGGGGCGTGGTTTGGTAATACGCCAATTTGTCCACTATTAGTAGATAAAATGATTTCTTTTACTTCTGAATCCAAAATAATTTGATTAGGGGTCAGTACACAAAGATTTAAGGTCATTTCTTCAATTTGCTCTCCCCTTCTAAGTTCATGGCTTTCGCGGTAGCTTCGTCGATGTTACCTACCAAATAAAAGGCCTGCTCGGGAAGACTGTCTAATTCCCCAGAAAGGATCAATCGAAACCCCCTAATTGTTTCGGCGAGACCAACATATTTCCCTAGAGAACCAGTAAAGACTTCTGCCACGAAGAAGGGTTGTGATAAGAAGCATTCAATTTTTCGTGCTCTTGCTACAGTTAAACGATCTTCTTCGGATAATTCGTCCAACCCCAGGATAGCTATAATGTCCTGAAGTTCTTTGTAACGTTGTAAAGTTTCCTTAACTCTTTTTGCAGTTTCATAATGTTCCTCGCCAACGATCCGAGGTTGTAACATAGTTGACGTTGAATCTAAAGGATCTACTGTTGGATAAATACCTTTGGCAGCTAATCCTCTTGATAGTACGGTAGTCGCATCTAAATGGGCAAATGTCGTGGCAGGAGCAGGATCAGTCAAATCATCTGCAGGTACATAAACTGCTTGGATCGAAGTTATAGACCCTTCTTTGGTGGAAGTAATTCATTCTTGTAAAGAACCCATTTCGGTACTAAGGGTAGGTTGATAACCCACTGTAGAAGGCATTCTGCCTAATAAGGCGGATACTTCTGATCCCGCTTGAACGAAATGAAAGATATTGTCGATGAATAAAAGCACATCTTGTTCATTAATATCCCGGAAATATTCTGCCATGGTTAGTGCAGTCAAACCTACTCTCATAAGAGCTCCTGGTGGTTCATTCATTTGACCATAGACTAGAGCTACTTTTGATTCTGCAATATTTTTTTCATTAATTACCCTGGATTCTTTCATTTCCATGTAGAGATCATTTCCTTTACGAGTACGTTCACCTACTCCACCAAATACGGATACGCCTCCATGAGCTTTGGCAATGTTGTTGATCAATTCCATGATAAGTACTGTTTTACCCACGCCGGCTCCCCCAAATAGTCCAATTTTTCCTCCATGGCGATACAGAGCTAAAAGATCCAACACTTTAATCCCTGTTTCAAATATTGATAATTTCGTATCTAACTGTATAAAATCAGGCGCAGATCTATGAATAGGCGATCTACAGGACCTAAATTACCAACGGGCTCTCCAAGAACATTGAAAATTCGTCCGAGAGTAGCTCCACCAACTGTAACGCTTAGAGCAGCTCCTGTATCAATCACTTCCATTCCTCTCATCAGACCATCTGTAGCACTCATAGCTACAGCTCTAACTCGATTATTTCCTAATAATTGTTGTACCTCACAAGTCACATTACTTTGCTGACCGGCAGTATCTCAACCTTTAACTACCAAAGCGTTATAAATATTAGGCATCTTGCCCTGGGGGAAAACAACATCCAGTACTGGGACAATAATTTGAGTGATACGTCCTAGGTTTTTTCTTCAAGTGTGGAAACCTTAGAACCAGAAGGATTTAGATTGATTTTCATAATATAATAAAGTAAAATATGTCAAAATTCTTTTGATTGAGAGACTATGGTATATAGTACCAAATTGAAAATAAATTTCTGGTACTGGTAGCAGCTTGATTAATTAATTCAATACGAACTAAATGGGAATTATGACTCAATTTAGTTGGTACCACCCAACCGAATAAAATTAAATCGTTTACTCATTAAATTTAAATGAGTAAATTTTCAAGTGCAATCTATTCTTTTTTCAAAAGATCAAGTAGATGAATAAGAATTATGAGTAAGTGTAGTTTGTTTCATTTCTCTATCATTATATTATACAAAATACCATCCATACTTGATTAGATTAAATCTATGAAATTCAAACTCGTGATTCATTATTACGATCTCATTGATTGTTGTTCCTTATTTTATTTTCTATATATCTAACTATATATAGATATATAGTTTAGTTAGTGTCTATTTTTTTTATTCACCTTCTCTTTCATGGATGAATTATCCCTATTTTCACATCTAGGATTTACAAATACAACACATATCACTGTCAAGGGGGGTTTTTCTTAGTATTTTTTTTTACTCAAAATGGAAAGGCCTAAATTCAATTATAAACTTGAAAAACAAAGATTGGGTTGCGCCATATATATCAAAGAGTATACAATAATGATGTATTTGGTGAATCAAATGCATGGTCTAATAAGAAACTTAATTCATTGATAATATTAGTTGAATATTTTTTTTGAAAGATTTTTGTCAAAGTTTTCATTCACGCCTAATCTATATCGAGTAGACCTTGTGACCTCTCTTATCCACTTTATATGCCTATCATGGTACTTTTATTTATTTACTGGCTAAAAGTAACTAGACTCGCCAGACTTTATGTTTGACCCTTTTTGTTTCTCCTTTATTCCGTTTCACCCTACCTCCAGGTTCTCAAGGAAGGGAATTCTTAGGCTTAGTCAAGATTCTGCTATCATCTTGCTTGGAGTTTCTAGATGTATTGCTCAAGCTTCTATCTTTGCTACTATGCTTTAAGATTTGGGGATTATGCTTTCTTTTTTATTACACTCTGATAATTAAAGTACAAGACAGAAGTTTTAATGATGTACTGAGTTTATGTATTTTCAGACATATGGTGTAACCGTGCTTTATGATTAATAAAAGCATTTAATTCTGCTACTATTTTATATCTATCTTGTAATTATTCTGTGTCTGTTTACCATAACGCTTCACGGAACTTAATGCATTCCCTTAGTGAGTGACATTAATGGACATGGGGTGTCACGCTTGGTATCAGAGCTGAAGGTTACCAGATTGGATAAAAGTTTTTGAAAACTATTTTCAAAAAGGTTTAAAAAAATAGTTTCAAAAAGAAAAGTCTATTTTGAAAAACATATTCCCCCCAAGCCATAAGAAATATATCTCGATTCTCCGCTTGATTCCTTCTTCTTTTTGTTTGGGGAACCGATTCTTCCTGAAAGGTGTCCCCGTTCCGGCATTATGTCATAGGCATGTTTAAACTGCGGCACATGTCGAAGGGAAATGAAGTGCCTAACCTCCATCTGTAGCTGTAGTAGTATCACCTACGGCTAATTTTGTCGAGCTTTATAAGGATTTCTGTGCGATGGAGGAAACTTTTCGAGAGACATGTTAGCTTGTTACACAAATATGGTAAAAAGGAGAATAAAGGAGTAAGGGCCAAGGAGTACAGCCCAATGATAAGAAAAATGATGACCCAGGAAGGGAACATAGATAAAGTTCAAATAAATCTGAAATGGAAGAAGTTAAGGCTGAGGAAACACAAAATAAAAAGATATGACCCAAAAAGGGCGGAAAAAATGACAAGGCTAAGGGTAAGAGGAAGTGCCATAGTTGCGGGCGAGAGGGTCACTTGGCCTAAGACTGCAGGAAAAGGAAGAATGCTTGCTTCGTTTGTGAAGGGGATGGACACTATTCTCGGAGTGCCCAAGGAAGCAAGGGCAAGGTCAAAGGATAGGAACCTCAGGAGGGCAAGTGAATGCTCTCGTGTCTAGTGCACCAGATAAAGGTAGGAAAGTTCATTGGAAGGTTTGATTTTTGTTTCCAGTCACCCTATTAGAACACTTTTTGATTCTGGTGCTTCACACTCACTTATATCAAGTTCTGTAGTTGAATCTCTACACTTAATTACTAGTATGGTAGTAGATCCCGTAGTTGTTTCAAACCCCATTGGTGGTTTGGCTCATTTATCGATGATTTGTCGGGGTTTGAAAATATCTATGTTAGGCGTCGAGTTTGAATGCGACGCGTATGTGCTTGGGTTTATGGGCTATGGATCAATTCTAGGAATGGATTGGCTTACCACATATGGTGCCATTCTAGATTGTAAGAAGAGGGTTGTTAGGCTTCTGATTTGTCATGGGAGAACCCTCGAGATTTCGTGTGACCCACAAGGGTCGATTATGCTTAGTTTCCTAGAGTCTCTTGATGCATCTATCGATGATCTACAATCCGTTCCAGTAGTCCGAGATTTTTCCGATGTTTTTGATGAGGTTCAGGGTTTACCTCTAAGGCGCGAGATCGATTTTCGTATATATCTGGTGGACAATGCAAAGCCAATTGCATTACCAGTGCACCATATGGCTCCAAGGGAAAGGAGGGAGCTGAGTAAGCAAGTAGGGGAGCTACTTGAGAAAGAGTTTATCAGACAAAGCATATCTGAATGGGGTGCTCCAGTAGTACTCGCAACTAAGGCAGATGGTTCGCTTCGTTTGTGTGTTGGTTATAGGGAGCTGAATAAGCTCACTAAGAAGAATAGACACCCGCTTCTAAGGATTGATGATTTATTTGATCAGCTTGTTGGTGCCTCTGTATTTTCCTAGTTAGACTTTGCCACGGGGTTCCATCAGTTGAGGGTGGCTGAGGACAGTATAGATAAGACTGCCTTTAGGACTCCGGACGGCTTCTTTGAATGGCTAGTTATGCCTTTTGGGTTGACAAATGCACCAGCCTATTTTGTCGATCTGATGAGTAGGGTGTTTAGGGAGTTCCTAAATATATATTTTTTTAGTCTTTTTCGACGATATTTTGATCTTCTCCAAAAGCAAAGAAGCGCATGCCCAACATTTGAGAGAAGTTTTGAAAACTCTTTGTGACCTTCAGCTTAAAGCAAAATTCTCCAAATGCCATTTTTAGAGAAAAGAGGTGAGATTCATAGGGCATGTGGTCTTAAAAGAAGGGATAGTTGTAGATCCCATGAAGGTGGTTGCAGTGCAAGATTGGAAGGTTCCTAAAAATACAACCGAGGTGAGAAGCTTTCTTGAGTTAGCTGGTTACTCTAGGAAGTTCATTAAGGATGTCGCAAAGATATCAGCCCCACTCACCAGGCCAACGAAGAAGAAATTGGCATTCTCATGGGATATAGATTATGATGTCACTTTCCAACATTTGAAGAGGGATTTTACAACATCCCCAGTCTTGACCTTGCCTGATGGGAGTAAAGTGTTTACCGTTTACACTGATGCGTGCGGTACAAGGCTTGGTGCGGTTCTGATGCAAGAAGGGAAAGTAGTATGTTATGGGGGTAGACAGTTGAGAGTTCATGAAAAGAACTACCCCACCCATGATCTAGAGCTTGCTGCCATAGTATTTGCATTGAAGACGTGGCGTCATTATTTCCTTGGAGTGAAGTTCGAGTTATACACCGATCATAAATCTCTCAAGTATATGTTCTCGCAGAAGGACCTCAATTTAAGGCAACAAAGGTGGATGGAGTTCTTAGCATCTTATGATTTTGAGATTCCTTATACCCCTGGCAAGGGTAATGTGGCGGTGCATGCATTAAGTAGGCAGAGGATGGCCTTAAGTCCCTGTTTGTGGAAAGAAAGAACTTGGAGTTCATATCATCTTTTAATTTTAGACCCTCCATCGAGATTTTGCCTGATTTGTTTGCATCCTTGGAGATACGACCAACTCTTATGGACCAGATAAGAGCTTCGCAACAAGGTGACCCACAGATTTTAGACATCATGGATAAGCTCAGAAGAGGGGAGACTTCTAGTCACCTAGATAGATATGCCATAGATGAAAAGGGGTGGTTGCGACGAGATGGAAGGTTGTGTGTTCCTTAAACTGGAAGCTTGATAAAGGCAATCCTAGAAGAAGCCCACCCCAGGTTCTCAAGGGAGGGAATTCTCAGGCTTAGTCAGGATTCTGCTATTATCTTGCTTGGAGCTTCTAGATGTATTGCTCAAGCTTCTATCTTTGCTACTATGGCTTATGATTTGGGGATTATGCTCTTTGTTATTGCACTCTGATAATTAAAGTACAAGACAGAAGTTTTAATGATGTACTGAGTTTATGTATTTTCAGACATATGGTGTAACCGTGCTTTATGATTAATAAAAGTTTTTAATTCCGCTGCTATTTTATATCTGTCTTGTAATTATTTTATGTCTGTTTACCATAACGCTTCACGGAACTTAATGCATTCCATTAGTGAGTGAAATTAACAAACGTGGGGTGTCACATGGTGGCCTGCGAGCCGAGTGCAAGGGGCGAGCCCTGGGGGGCGAGCCGGCGCCATGGTCTGAGTTTTCGATGTTAGCTTACATCCATTCACGGAAATGGGCGTAACTTCCAAACCATAAGTACGATTAAGCCAAAAAAAGCTCTACCTGAAGTTAATTTAGAGGGCTACAGGTTTTGCAGTTCAAAGCACCATATATGATGTTTTCGGGCCCAAAAGTGGTCGTTTGGTAGGAGTTTCGGGCCATTCTTTATCTGTGATGCGACTTCAGCCAAGTCTCTTCCTGTCTTCTGACGTTGTTCTCAATACTTTAACGTATTGTTATCTAGAGATTTCACGTGTGATGGCTTTCACTAAAAAGCATGTCATGGCGTATGCGCCGTCCCTCGCTATGTTTCCGCCCTGAACTATGATCAGCCTCCCCTTTCATTTTAAAACAACCCAACACGCCCATGTATGGCGCCTCTTCATCCATGTTACACCCTACCACGTTGATCGAATGGTCATCAGACAACATCACCCGAAGATCCTCAATCCTATCTTTCTTTGATAGTAGCAGCTCGCCACTCGAACACCTGAATCATCGGTTATACACTACGAACTTCTGCGCCTTCTAATGAAAATTCCAATCATCCTACCTAACGATGGTCGGTCGCCACCGTCCATAAGATTAATTTCGAGGCCCTTAACAAATTCGCAGTTGAGAGTTTCATGTATTAATGTATGGATTTCAAAAGAATTGAGGAGGAAGGTTGAGAGTTCTTAATCGTTGGTTTGGAAAATGGCGGCTTGCTGAACCCTTGACCATGCATGAGAGAACCTAAGGGTTGTTAACCTTTATTTTGTGTATATATAAGTGAGGGTAGAATATAATATTATTAAATTAACTTCGTCGTGAAGTAACAAGCAAAACCAACCACATACAACTTCCAATTTTGATGAAAGGTGAAATCCTAGCATAAAACAATATTCTGGACATGATGGAAAATGTTTTGCCGAATTTCAGGGTCATTTGTGAAAGTTACTTTATAATTGTACAACTTGCATCGATACACGTTTAAATAGAAGATGATCACAAAATAGATCCAATTAACTTGAAAATTGAAATACTACAATAGTAAATCACTATGGATTTAATAAAATTAGTTTCGCTGAAAAAGGAATTCATTCGTTAATCGGTCATTCTTAATTTCCAATTTAAAAAGTAAAATGAATAAATAAAACCGAGGCGTTTACAGCTACCGTTGTCACATACGACATCGGTTTACCATGAAATTTGGCTTCATACAATAATTTAACGTTATAGTTCTAATGACACTAATTTCATTGAAAAATGAGGCCATTTGCAAAAAGGCTATTTTTAAGGTATTTAATATCGATAAAATATTATATAAATTCCAAACCAGTTCAATTAAATAATAATAAGTTATTATTATCATAAATATCCAAATAGAATAATATATATAGCTTCAAATATAACCAAATATGGATTTAAAACTAAACATTATGAAATTTTAAGTTAAACGTTATCCAAATTATATAAAACCCTTTTTAAATTTATTAAATAAACGTTATCGCTTATTGACGAATTCCATAGCGACTATTTGAAAATTTTAATTGGACATAATTAACAATCTATAACATGAAATCTCAATTTTTCTCTATCATTAAAAAATTATAATCAACTAGATTTAAAAATTCTTGTTTCATAGAATTCTGACTTAAAACGGATTCTGTGCATTCAATTGAAGTTCAAAACTCAATATTACGAATTACCACGATGTTATGAGCATGATTATAATTAAATAAAAAATTAACGTTCGAACTTCATTTTTATAAACGAATTAAATATTGAATCCATTAATATTCTAAATATTATATTTAAAACATATTTAAATATTCAAATTCAGTTGACCAAAAAAATCTGGGTCATTACATTCTTCCGCCTTAAAAGAATTTGCTCCCCGAAATTACTAAGGTAAGGAAAATGTCACAAACCCATTATCTTTAAAATCTAATTTATTTTAAATTGAAAATCAATTCGTTATTATTAATAAAACTTTTCAAAAATATCAACAAATTTCTAACACCTTAAATTCTCGAAAAAAATCGGCAGAGTCTCCCTTATACGGAAGGACTTCTGCGATATCGCAAGAACAAATAATATATATACATCAACCCACACGATCGGAAAACAAAAACTCAAAAACCAAAATTTATATTTTCGCATAGGCATACCTTTTACGAGCGCTATTGAGCATATTTCCTCAACTTACGTGCAATATATGCAACCGAAATCAATCCTCATAGCCATCAGGCACTTGTACTTAACTCAGTTCAACATGTAAGAACAATTACATGAAAATTTTAAATAATATTTCATTAATTAACAAGTATAATTTCACCACTTCCCAAAATCAAACATAAATATTCATTTGTAAATACGGGGTTAAATCATTAATTTCAATTCATATGAAGTTTCATTCCATTTTATAATACTGGAATTCATTTTCAATTCCTTTAACTCTATGTTAAACTGTCGACGAATTATTTTCAACCAATCTAGCAAACAATCAACAATCAATATCAACTAGTGCACAACTAACTCAATCATATCAATTGAATTTATATCCAACATTAATATTTACTTTGTTTTAACATACATCAATAATAATTAATTAACATCAAATTGACTTCCAGTTACAATTCAATTCACTAACTTATTTACTTAACAAGGTTAAATCTCATTTCATATTCAATTAACTAATTAATCTCTGAAATTAGTTTACATCCATTAGCAATCCAAATTCTGATTTTATTTCAAAAATCATCTATTCTGATTCATTTTATTTTTAACTTATCTTAAGTTAAATCCTGATTCATTCAATTCCATATTACAGTGCTTATTCACAATTTTATATGTGAAATTTCTTCTGGTTATATTAAACCATTTACAGTCCCATTTGAATTTCATCCAAATCAATCAGGCACACTAATATCTCAATAGTTTGATATAATTATTTCATTTCTACGCAAAAATATAATTTTGATAAAATTATTTCATTTACCCTCTTTACAAAACAATATTGTATCCATTGTCAGTACAAAATCGAACCGATCAAATAACAAAATACAAAACATTTGTATATAAAATTTACAAATACATGCTCTCATATATACACTCAAACTCAATGTATGGTATTACTAGCCCCATCTCTATCAAGTTACACAATAGAATCAAGGTTATTACTAAACCTTATGCTTTGATACCACTAGCAACGAACCACTTTTTCCGAACAGTTTAAGCCAACATCTAACAACCTATGTCAACCCAAATTGCACAAAAAAGCAGATAGTAGGAGGAAGAAATTTAGAGGGTGAGATAAGAAAGAAATAAATATTAGAATAGAAGAATAAGAAGAAGAACCAACACATGGGGTCTCACATCATAGCAGAAAAAATGTAATACAAAAATAAATCTTTATTAGGAGCTTGAAAAATACTTACAATCATCAGAGCACATTAACGCGTCTGGACAGTTATAATAACCTGTCCTCGTATACAACCACATAGCGGAAAAATATATATAATCTCATACATTTAAACTCTTCCAGCTCGTCTCTTTACATCATCCCATAACTTGAACCTGTAAAACTCGTTCTGACCCGAGCAGTGCAAACGCCAGGATCAGTCTAGTGAACCTGCGTGCAGAAAATTCATTAAGTTTAAGGGTATCATCCAACTTGATTTTAAAGTTCAAAATCTTTTCAAAAGAAAAGGATAATCGTAAGACCAAATCCATACATAAACAGGACGGCTTTTACCTTGTGATAACCCAAAACATCTTAAAAATCACATCTTTTCTATTATAATAACAAATAAATGACAATGTAGCGGAACGCTTGCATCTCACGCTCTACATACATAGTATACAATCAAAACCGCGGGCACTTATTGGAGAATGGATTCCAACTACGGCAAGGTATGGGACTCCTTCCGACAGTGTATATCTAGAGAGGAATACACCGGATTTAACAAGAACATCTTGCAACCCAAGCTAAACATGACTGTCCATTCGCTTTGCTTGAATGTTCCGAATATATTATCACCTATGGTTGGTACCAACATAACCATTCCTGGGAGATACATGTTGATTCACGATAATTTTGATTCATGACAACAAGAAAATGGAAAACGATGAAGATCGCATCAAACAGCTAAGTTCATATATATGAGTATTGAGTCGTGATAGAAATATGTTAAAATCTATCCTCAAAGTATAATTCGAATGCACTAATTTTAAGATCTATATATATATATATGCTTAAAAAACCAGCTGAAACTAGAATGGTTCGGTAACCAGTCAACTGGTATAAAACCGACCAGTCGACTGGTCACAGACCAGAAGTCTAGTAACAGCTAGTTGCTGAGCATATTTAAATATATATACGGTTTTCATTCTTAACCAGTCGACTAGTGATTTTCATACAAGTCGACTGATCAGAGATTAACAGTATATTTTATGAAGAGTCACATTCTTTTATGAAGAGATTCCTCTTCAATTATGAACAGAAATAGATGCAACTCTATGCTAAAACTTTTCATGAAAGAATACTACTATTCTACAATTATATAACCACTACAAACATGTTTTCCAAACCACCGATTCTTACTTATTCTATTCTAAATTATGATTTACCTCTCTATACTCACCGCATTCTAAAAGCTCTCTCTAAATCAAGTTACTTGTTGAATCTTTGAAGTTATTTCATATCTCTCGATTCAACAAGCAACATACTTCCTTAAATCTTCACACACACATCAAATACTTGAGGATAAGATTATAGGAAGGATGTACTTGATTGTGACTATTCAGTGTTGATATGAGAACACATTCATAAGTCAAAACTACTTGTAATTGTGAAGTCCTGTGTTGGTGCTCAGGCGGGGACATCCTTGTTGGTGCTCGGGTGCATTGTGACATGTTCCTCCGGGTTAAGAGAGGGCATGTTAATGAATTTCGAAGAGGAGCTTCGGGGCTGGACGTAGGACAAGAAGTCCGAACCAGTATAAAATTCCAGGTGCCTTTTACTTCTTTTTATTTATTTGTGATATATCTACATAGCTCATATTTACCTGCATATCTATTGTAGCTTACTAGTTAAATTATCATATACAATTCCGTTATATCCATATAAAGATCCTACTTAAGTCCGACACATCGACTTTTCATTTGGGTTTAAGAACAGTGTTACTGAAGACACCATTCACGACAAACCCAAAATCCAATTTCTTGATATTCATTATGAAAATAAATGAAACCAATAGAAAAACTCTGTTAGAGTTAAAATGGCATTTACTAGCTTAACTCGGATTCATATATTTCAATATTTTCATGTCCATCCAAAATCGGATATCAAAATCATATTTTGCTTCTTCACTGAATATAATATCCAAAATATTCGTTTATATTCTAAACCAGAATAGGACTCAATCAATTACCATATAATTTTGATTATATGGATTTTATACATTGTATGTATTCAAAAATAGTGATAAACAACTATCAAGCATTCAATTCACATCCAGAGTGCATCTACAACTATATAAGTATTAAATAATTAAATAGCGCGTATTATGGTCTGTCAATCAATCGATTGACATACAACTAAACACAAGAGAGATGTGTGAAGTTATTATCATCTCCAGACCCGTGTCGGGTTTTCAATCAACATCCAATGATTATTCTTTGCATAATCGGGCGATGTGTAAAATTATCGTTCCAATACCCGTGTACGGTTTACATCACAATCCATGTGAGCTTATCTATTATCTGGGAGACGGGTGGGTAAATATTCATCCCAAATTAATTCATAATATAGATGTTTTATTTAACAACATATATATAAACAATTTAATCATGATCACATTAAAATTGTAACATCCATCATCCACTAAACAAATATTGCAATCACAAGCAGTCAACATCTATTCAGTTATAAAAATATATAAATAATTGTACAAAACATTTGAATGAGAGAGTTCTCACATTGGTTTCCAATCCGTCATTCTTAAACTGATGATTTAGAAAAACGATTTTGTAAGAATGTGCTACTGAAATCTACGAATTAGAGAAACTGAAAAGTCACAAACGAAGGCCAAACGGCCCGGGCTTCAGCTGGAAAAGAGCTTGAATGAACCTAGGCTATGGACCAAGATCCCTCCGTCCATAGCTTAACCAGTCAACCGGTCCATTTTTGATCAGTCGACTGGTCAGAAACTGGACTGTTGTCCAGTTCAGCTACCATTCGACTGGTCTGTTTTGGACCGGCCGACTGGTCGCTGTTAAATGGACCATTTTGGTTTTTTTTTCTTTTTCTTACATGAATCGTTTCCGGCGACTATTGAGGCTATGCATTTGAGTTAGATGATAATGAGGCCTCATAAGCTCGTTGAAACAACTCAAGAACACAAGCACAAACATATATACATAAGATTATTATGATTTCGATCATATGTTCTAAAATGAAAAAATTCTCTAACCATAGCTATCGTGTAACACCCCACCTCCATTAATGTCACACACAAAGGGAATGCATTAACTTCAGTGAAGCGTTATAGGTAAAAGATGCAGATAAATTACAGGACAGACAAATAAAATAGCGGAAAACAAAGTCATTTTATAAGCAACGTAGTTCAGTCAAGCTTTTACAACAGTTGACTCAATCATACTTAAAAGTACTACATAAAAATTCTGTCTTGATTCAAAAACTTCCAAGTATATAAGAAGCATAAAGCACAGCAAAGTAGCATAAGTCCTCAAATTAAAGTGCAAACAAAGCCATAGCCAAAGATAAGAGGATCCAAGCAATACATCAAAGAATCTTTAAGCTTGGAAAGAGAAACGTTCCAAACTGAGCTGAGCTATTTCCTCCCTGACTACCTGGGGGGAGAAACGGAAGAAAAGAAGACGAAAGAAAGCGGGTCAGACATAAAGCCTGGTAAGTCCAGTGATTTTTAGTATGTAAACAAGTAAAAGTAACATGACATGAATAAACTGAATATAAGACAACACTGTGATAATAGGGAGAACAAGATAAGATTAGCATAAGATATGATATGGCAAGATAAACTGAATGCGCTTATACTCTTTCTCTGCTTCGCTACTACCCTGTTATTCTGATTTCTATGTCTATGCACCACCTAACTAGTGTCCCAACTAGAAATATGTATAAAATGATAATGTGATCCCCATCCCCACAATTGTGGTAACCTTCAGGTGTACATCTATTATGGGGATCCCACCTCAATCTGCCTAATTGCCATGGATATGTTAGATGTACTCTTACTACCCTATTGGTCGGCTCCCTAACTCGCATGTATGTATTACTTGTGTCATTTGACCTCGTTTTGTATGCATTCATTACTTGTGTCATTCGTCCCCGCTTGTATGTAGATACCTGTGTTGGCCTCATCATGGGGTGTATCAGTTCCCATGATGGAGACCCGACATGATTCAAGATGCACAGTGTATACTACTGATGCCCAGTGCCTGCTTTTCCACTCCGGAGCACGTGCACCCCCATACTCCATCGGAACTACACTGCTACACCACCCGTCGCTATTTTGACCACTTATAATTAGCTCAGTAATCGTGCCCGACCCTGCCTAGCTCAGGGTACCATGATACATCTATGTGGGTTACTACTGAAATTGGTCCCCGTTACTAGGGTTTCCTAATCAACATGTTTTAATGGTTAAGTGTTCTCAATTTAACTTAACTCCACACATTTTCTTAATTAACATGTTGTACTAGTTAAGTGTTGCCTATTCATATGTTACTTAACCTTGTCACTGATTCACGCATGTTTATTTAATGGTTAAGTTTGTGAGCCTATATATATTAATATTACCCACTTACCCAAGATTTACTTAACCCTTCCCCTTATCAAGTCCATATGTATTATTGGTTAAGCTTGCATTAACCCTATCAACTTTGTTCATATAATATTGGTTAAGTTGTCTTCTTGTCCATGTTAACTTAACCCACCCACCTAACATGTCATATTGGTTAAGTGTTTCTTATAAACTTAACCCTTCCCATTCATCATGTTGTATTGGTTAAGTGTTTCCTATTAACTAAACCATGTTCATTCATCATGTTATATTGGTTAAGTGTTTCCCCTTGATTTAACCCTATTCATTCATCATGTTATGTTGGTTAACTTAACCCTATTCATTCATCATGTTGAATTTGGTTAAGTGTTTTCCTATTAACTTAACCCTTCCACTTGTCATGTTACCTTGGTTAAGCGTTGCCCTATCACACATCATGCTATATTAGTTAAGTGTTGCCCTCTTGTGTTAACTTAACCTACCATTCTTAGCATGTCCATTCATTAGCATTAATTCATTCATTAATGCCTCAATCTCTCACATTAGAACTGTAGTTTGCAGTTGCTGGATGTATCGGGCGGTTCCGGGCAAACTTCTACCGCAAACTCATTCTAACCTCGGGTTTTGGGCTAAATGTGCTAACCTCTTACATTAGATCTATATTGTTGCAGTCGCTGGATGTGTCGGGCAGTTCCGGGCAGTCTTACACCGCAACTCAATCTAGCCTTGAGTTAGGCACGTTCATCTTTATCCAATTTACATATTTACCATTCATGTCCAAGTCTAGAATTTTATACGCTAATTATCCCAAATTCACCAAACTAGTCATGTTCCAATTCCCAAGTTATGCCCAACAAATTCAATTACAAGTTATTACTCAAAATAGGTTACACCCAATCCTCCCAAATTTGCAATAATAGTCATGCCCCAAAATCGCAATATACATTATGCTTGGCATCCCAACCAATAGTTATGCCCAATATAGATTTAATATTTCAATTTACAGTTTTTCGTCCAATCTAGATTTAATATTTCAATTTACAGTTTTTCGTCCAATCTAGATTTAATATTTCAATTTTCAGTTTTTGTCCAATCTAGATTTAATATTTCAATTTACTCCAAGTTCGCAACAATAACAATTATGCCCCCAAATCACAAGTTACAAATTATGTTCCACTATTACCAAATAGATTATTCCCCAATATCAATTACAAGTTATACCCAAATATTCCCCGTATTCCAATCGTTCGCATTTCGCGATTTCAGCCTAGGTTCGAAGGTAACCCAGGTTTATAAAAGAAAAAGGAAATAGAGGAAGAGAGAGGAGCATAAAATAAGAATAGGCATAAAAATAGGCATGTAACAACAGACCTAATACAAGAAATTTAGATCCGAAAAAGATAGATTCTTGAATAAGCTGATACAATCATTATCGCAGGCATAAGAATAACATTATGAACCAAAAAGGATTATATATTCGATGTTCAACAAAGATAGGCATGATTGAATAGATATAATAATTTTTTAGGCATGTAAAATCATAGATTCAATAGAAAGATAGGGGTAAATCTGAAAAGATTGTCTCATCATCAAGCATAGACTTAGATCCATTTTATTACATGCCAAGATTACTATTAGGTGTTTAAATCTGAAAATAACATGAACTTACATTGCAAGGATTAAGAAAAGGTAACTGAATCGTTGTTGTTGCGGAGACTCTAATTTGATGTTGATTAATCTTCAAAGTTGATTTGAGGCTCTCTAATTTGATTTCTAGTTCAGAGAAAATGGCGATGGCTAGGCTAGATTGAAGATGAACAGCATGACGGCGTCATAGCTTTGGAGCAATAGAATTAGGGTTGGGTTATGAGTGTATATATAGATGTCTAGGATTATTAAGAGCCTTTTGATCAACCTAGGATCCATCAAAGCCATCCAGTCCAAGAAAATTCGTCATCAGGCCACTCAGGTAATGACACATCAGCCCTAGGCTGTAAAAATACGTCATTGAATTTGGATCAAATAGGGGTCGACTCCCTATAGGGGGTCGACACCTATGTCGACTCCCCTATTGGGGGTCTACACCTATATCGACTCCCCCTGGGGGGGTCGACACCTCTGAGCGGGAAATTTCCCGCTCAGCCCGGTCCGACCGAATTTCGAATTTTGAACAGTTTTGACTTTTAATTATTATTTTAATTTAATTTCTGTTTAAACTTGAAATCTTCTGAACTCCATAACTTCTTCATACGAAGCCCGATTTACGCAAACTCGGACTCTATCTCAAGCAGAATTCCGAGACGAACGCAATGGTGTAACCCATTTCATCCAATTCTTATTATAAAAATTAAATGTTCTTAAATTTGTTAGTTTAATATTTAAAATTATGGGGTGTTACATTCTCCCCTCCTTAAAGGATTTCGACCCCGAAATCTCCAAGTCAGGAAGAATGTATATCCTACCGTCTAACTACTAAACCATTCAATCACAGGCATCCATTGTCCTTAAAAGGATTTCTAATGCTTTCATGATCATATGCATAGTGTGTGTGTATGTCCTTATCTAATGCAAAATCAGGTGGTCTACTGATTCAGCTGACCTCCTTAATGCGAATTATGTCAGTGCCATGAGTCCATTATGTATGCAATTATTCCTAATCGTACCTTATAACCTCTACATGAGTGCACAATCATTCATACAAATGCAACATCCATATGATAGCATATTAAGTTTCAATCCATATCTAAATACATATATGCATATGCAATATGAAAGTGACTGAGCTGATCTAGTACCTAATGTGTGTGTATACGCATCCACGAGCAAACACTTGCAACCACTTGCAACCATCAATCATAACATGTTTCAAATACATGTTTACATCCATTGGTTTCTACCTAAGGATCAAGGATAGAACCGAGGAGATATACTTAAGAGATAGATACAAGCATGCATAAATTTATGGAAAAAAGAAGAGATCAAGGATGTACCCTCAAAAAGAAAAGGGTAGGATGCGTGTATCCTGTCTTCAGTCTCCCAAGTCGTGTCTTCTTCAGCATCACTCCATTGTACTTTAACTAGATTGACTTCACGATTTCAAAGCTTCTTGGCCTCCATTTCCAAAACTCACTAGTAAATATAGGATCTCGATCACTTACTATGTTAGAGGGTATCCCATGTAGTCGGACTATCTTTCCAAGATAAACAGATGTTAACCATGATAAACTTAGCTTATCCATCATGTCACAAATCGAAGGGTCTTCATGTTACGTCGCTCCTATCCGATCCAAAAGCGTAGGCCGCTCTTCTAGCGATGTTAACAAACCAGGTATGAACATGACTGAGGGTCTAAAGCTAAAGGTTGCTATGTACTTCAAACTTTACTCCTCTTAAGGTCAGTCTCTTTCTACTTAGGGTGCATGCCACAACATTACCCTTTCTAGGGCTATAAGCAATCTCAAAGTCGTATGAGGCAAGAAATTCCATCTATCGTTGTTGCCTCTATTTCAAATATTTTTGTGAGAACAGTTATTTTAAGGACATAGGATCCGTATATAGTTCAAACTTTCTCTCTTAAAAGATAATGATGCCATGACTTAAGAGCGAACACTATAACAGCTAATTCCAAGTCGTGGGTAGGATAGTCTTTCTCATGTACTTTCAGCTGTCTTCTTCCATAACTAACTACCCTCTCTTCTAGCATTAAAACAAAGCCTAGCCCTGTCCCGCATGCATCCGTACAAACTGTAAACGTCTTGTTCCCTTCGGGAAATGTCAAGACTGGGGTTGTTGTCAGGGTTCTCTTTAATCGTTGGAAAGCAACATCACGAATCAAATCCTAAGCTAAAGTTAGATTCTTCTTCATCAATTTAGTAAGTGGGGCTGATACTTTCACAAAGTCCTTAATTAACTTCCTATACCAGCCTGCTAATCCAAGAAAACTTCTTACTCCCATTGCATTCCTTGGGACCTTCTAATCTTGCACCGCAACTACTTTTGTGGGATCTACAGTTATCCCTTCCTTGGATATCACATGTCTTAGAAACCTCACTTCTTCTCTCCAAAAATGATATTTGGAGAACCTAGCCTTAAGCTGATGCGCTTGGAGGGTATTCGAGACTTCCCTTAGATACAAAGCAAGTTTTTCCCCACTCTTAGAGAAAACCAAAATATCATCTATGCACAAGTGAAGTGAACCATCCGCCATTGTAGCGAAAACAACTGGAGCACCCTATTCAGAAATACTTCGCCTTATGACCCCTTTCTCAAGTAACTCTTTTACTTGTTTACTAAGCCCTTCCTTTCCCTTGGAGTCATGTGTCGTACAGGTAATGCAACTGGCTTTGCATTGTCAACTAGATATATGCGGAAGTCTATCTCGCGTTTTTAGGGGACAAACCCCTAACCTAATCAAAAACTTCTGCGTACTCATGGACTACTCTAATGGATCGTAAATCGTCGATAGGTGCATCAAGTGATCCTAGGCAGCTAAGCCAAAACGATCCCTTAGGATCGCTCGAAATCTCGAGGGTATTCCCGAGGCAACTCAAAAGTCTAACTACCCTCCTTTCACAATTACTAGCTAACCAATCCATGCCTAGAATCAACCTATAGCCCATGAAACCAAAAACATAAGCATTACACTTAAACTCAATACTTAATATAGCTATTCTCAAATCCTTACAAACCAAAGATAGATGAGCCGAACCACCAATTGGATTTGAGACAATAATGGGATCTTTTACTATACAAGTGCTAAGGTGTAGAGACTCAACCATGGAAGCAATATAACCGAATGTGAAGCGCTAAAATAAAAAAGAGTACTAATAGGACGATCAAAAAGAAAAACTAAACTTTCTCAATAGAAACTTTACTACCTCTCTTTCAGGTACGTTGGGGGTGAGAGCATTCACTTGCCCTCCTGAAAATCCTGTCCTTTGTTCTTGCCCTTATCCTTAACTATATGATCCGTTATACCATAATAAAGACACTTCCTCTTGTCTTAGATTTTACTATTATTTCCTCCCTTCTTGTCCTATGATTCTTCCACTTACACCTCTTTCTTTTTACCTCCTTTCTGAACCAAGTCCATATCCATGAGTTTCTCATCCTTGGGTTATTCTCCTTAGCCAAACTCCCTTATTCTCATCTGTACCATCCTTTTGTAACATGCTGACAAGTCTCTCGAAAGTTGCCTCCATTGCACGAAAAACCCTACAAAGCTTGAAAGAAAATTAGCCACATGCGAAACTTCTGCGGCTATATATGGAAGTTGGGCACTTCTTCGCCCTTCGACAGGTGTCGTAGTCTCATCAAGCCTACGAAACCATGTCGCGACGAGGCTACCTCCCAGAAAGCCAGGAGTCCCGGAGACTCAGGAAAGAAGGAAACAAGGATTCAAACAGAGGATCAAAAGTTAGTGCATATGGCTTTGGGAAATATGCCTTTAAAACAAAACATTTCTTTTGAAAATGATTCTTTTAAAACCGTTTTGAAAATAATTTTCCAAATCTTTTATCTGATCCGTTAACCTTCAGCTCTGACACCAAGTGTAACACCACACCTCCAGTAATGTCACTCACAAAGGGAATGCATTAACTTCAGTGAAGCGTTATAGGTAAAAGATGCAAATAAATTACAAGACAGACAAATAAAACAGCGGAAAACAAAGTCATTTTATAAGCAATGTAGTTCAGTCAAGCTTTTACAACAATTGACTCAATCATAATTAAAAGTACTACATAAAACTTCTGTCTTGATTCAAAAACTTCCAAGTATATAAGAAGCATAAAACATAGCAAAGTAGCATAAGTCCCCAAATTAAAGTGCAAACATAGCCATAGCCAAAGATAAGAGGATCCAAGCAATATATCAAAGAATCTTCAAGCTTGGAAAGAGAAACAGTCCAAACTGATCAGAGCTATTCCCTCTCTGACTACCCGGGGGAGAAACGGAAGAAAAGAAGACAAAAGAAAACGGGTTAGACATAAAGCCTGGTAAGTCCAGTGATTTTCAGTATGTAAATAGGTAAAAGTAACATGGACAAGAAGACAACTTAACCAATATTATATGAACAAAGTGGATAGGGTTAACGCAAGCTTAACCAATTAGACATATGAACTTGATAAGGGGAAGGGTTAAGTAAATCTTGGGTAAGTGGGTAATATTAGTATATATAGGCCCACAAACTCAATCGTTAAATAAACATGCGTGAATTAGTGAAAAGGTCAAGTAACATATGAATAGGAAACACTTAACTAGTACAACATGTTAATTAAGCAAATGGGTGGGGTTAAGTTAAATTGAGAACACTTAACCATTAAAACATGTTGATTAGAAAACCCTAGTAACAGGGACCCATTTCAGCAGTAACCCACATAGATGTATCATGGTACCCTGAGCTAGGCAGGGTGGGGCACGTTTACTGGGCTGATTATAAGCGGTCAAAATAGCGGTGGGTGGTGGAGCAGTGTAGTTCCGACGGAGTATGGGTGTACACGTGCTCCGGAGTGGAAAAGAAGGCACTAGGCATCAGTACTATACACTCTGCATCTTGAATCGTGTCAAGTCGCCATCATGGGAATTGATACACCTCATGATGGGTCCAGCACAGGTATCTACATACAAGCAAGGCCAAATGACACAAGTAATGAATGCATACAAGCGAGGTCAAATAAAACAAGTAATACATACATGCGAGTTAGGGACACGATCAATAGGGTAGTAAGAGTATATCTAACATATACATGGCAATTAGGCAGATTGAGGTGGGTTCCTCATAATAGATGTACACTTGAAGGCTACCGCAATTGCAGGGATGGGGATCACATTATCATTTTATACAGATTTCTAGTTGGGACACTAGTTAGGTGGCGCAGAGACATAGAAATCAGAATAACAGGGTAGCAGCGAAGCAGAGAAAGAGTAGAAGCGCATTCAGTTTATCTTGCCTTATCATATCTTATGCTAATCTTATCTTGTTCTCCCTATTATCACAGTATTGTCTTATATTCATTTTATTCATGTCATGTTACTTTTACCTGTTTACATACTGAAAATCACTGGACTTACCAGGCTTTATGTCTGACCCGTTTTCTTTCGTCTTCTTTTCTTATGTTTCTCCCCCCAGGTAGTCAGGGAGGGAATAGTTCAGCTCAGTTTGGACCGTTTCTCTTTCCAAGCTTGAAGATTCTTTGATGTATTTCTTGGATCCTCTTATCTTTGGCTATGGTTGTGTTTGCACTTTAATTTGGGGACTTATGCTACTTTGCTATGTTTTATGCTTCTTATATACTTGGAAGTTTTTGAATCAAGACAAAAATTTTATGTAGTACTTTTAAGTATGGTTGAGTCAACTGTTGTAAAAGCTTGACTGAACTACGTTGCTTATAAAATGACTTTGTTTTCCACTGCTTTATTTGTCTGTCTTGTAATTTATCTGCATTTTTTACCTATAACGCTTCACTGAAGTTAATGCATTCCCTTTGTGAGTGACATTAATGGAGGTGGGGTGTTACATATCCAATGCGATATAAGCGAATTGTGAAGTCTCCGAACTTACTAGTGCTACAACGGAACTTCACAATATCGTTAAAACAACTCCTAGCACATGCATTTGATTGTATGTACAATCTAAACGAGAAATTCCAATTTTATGAAACTAAAACTAATGAACTAGAAAGTGCATACTTATCTAACAATTCATATGCACATACACAACTCTAAATGAACCTAAATTACTCTTTACAAGCCAATAGCTTGTGGCATAGATAGTAAGAACTTTCAAAAATCTCACCTTTTGCTTGCTGGAAGCCAGAAATCAATCCAATGATAAGTAGAACAACCTATCTTCGATAAAAGCACTAGAATCAACAACCTATGATCATATGACGGTGTTTTCCTAAGAATTAGGTCATAGGAATTATAATGAATTGAAGTGGAAATGAGATGGAGAAGATGGAGATGGACTTACCTAAGCTTCTCCTTTGATTTGGCACTTGATTTTTGCAAGATTGGAGCTCCTAGATTAAGCTAGGGCTTAGGGAATTTTAATTTCCCTTTCTTTTCCCCGTTTTCTATTTTTGATGAAGTGGTGGAAGTGAATGAATGGGTGTTATAAGAGTGGGCTAGATTTAGCCAGCCAAGACCCAACCAAGGTGCTAAAACTCTGAAGCTCGGAATATATCAAAGTTTATACTTTTTGAGCACGCAAACGGCCTTTTGAAATCAATGTAAGTGGTTTCAAGTCCAACTTCATTCATATGAAAAATGTGAGCTTTGGGGCTATATGTAATATATATATATATATATATATATATATATATATATATATTCCATAACGACTATTCTAAATTTTAATTTAGACATAATTTACAATTTATAAAGTGGAATCTCAATTTCTTACATTCGTTAGAAATTATAATTTAAAATATTCCAACGTTTCTTGTTTCCTCAAATTTTTATTTATATTGAATTCTATACATCCATTCAAAATTTAAAATCAAATTTTCAAACTACCACGCCATTTCAACCTCGTTTTAATTAAAATTTAAATTTATAGATTCTAACTTCGATTTAAAATAAATTCTAAATCGTCAATTCTCAAAATAAACCATCTTAAATACTTAAAATCTATTAAAAATAAATTTTAAATTGGTTCTGAAAATAGGTTGTTACAATTTTCATTGTTAACCAGTTGACTAGCAATTTTCATACCAGTCGACTGATCAGAGATTAACAGTAAATTTTATGAATAGTCACCTTCTTTCATGATGAGATTCCTTTTCAATTATGAACAGAAATAGATGCAACTCTTTGCTAAAACTTTTCATAAAAGAATACTACTATTCTACAATTATATAAGCACTACAAACATGCTTTCCAAACCACCGATTCTTATTTATTCTATTCTAAATTCTGATTTGCATCTTCATTCTCACCGCATTCTAAAAGCTCTCTCTAATTCAAGTTAATTGTTGAATCTTTGAAGTTATTTCATATCTCTCGATTCAACAAGCAACATACTTCCTTAAATCTTCACATACACATCAAATACTTAAGGATAAGATTATAGGAAGGATGTACTTGGTCGTGATTATTCAGTGTTGGTACGAGAACATATTTTGATGTCAAAACTACTTGTAATTGTGAAGTCCTGTATTGGTGCTCAGGCGGGGACATCCTTGTTGGTGCTTGAGTGTATTATGACATGTTCCTCTGGGTTAAGAGAGGGTGTGTTAGTGAATTCCGAAGAGGAGCTTCTGGACTGGACGTAGGACGGGAAGTCCGAACCAATATAAAATTCCTAGTGTCTTTTACTGCTTTTTATTTATTTGTAATATATCTATATAGCTCATATTTACCTGCATAACTATTGTAGCTTACCAGTTAAATTATCATATACAATCGCATATAAACATCCTGCTTAAGTCAGACACATCGACTTTTCATTTGGTATCAAAGCCTGGTGTTCTAGATATCGTAACAACATCCTAGAAGAAATGGCAATAAAGAAATCTAGTCAAGGAATTAGAAAGTGGAGGAATAACAAAGAAGAATTGACAGAGCAAGAGAGCAAATGTTTCATGGATAAAGTCAGATCACAATTGGTGTGTATAGATTCATTATATAAAGATCTTTTGTTAGACCATGAAAACTTATTGGAAGATTTTAAAACTTTAGGTAAACTCAATACAGTCATTTTAGCTAAGTTAAAAAATTGTGAGCAAGAAAATTCCAAATTAAAAGAAGAAAACAATTTTTTAGTAAAATAAGCCAAATGTTTTGAAAATACCTTAGAAGAGCTTGCTTCTCAAAAATATTTCCTTCAAAAGGAAAATGAGTGACCAGAAGATAAAAATAATATTCTTTTTAAGGAAACCGATCTTCTGCAAAACAGAAATAAATCATTAGAAGATTTTTAAATAATTCTAGTTCTTTAATTTCGTCTCTTGAAAAAGAGAATGGAGCTTTAACTGAAAAGAACTTAGAATTATCTAAAGAATGTGAGTTATTAAAGATAAATAATAATATTTTGCAAAATATAATTTCTGACTCAAAAGAAAATTTTGAAAAATTACAATCTTCTTTAGATAATTCAGGATCTCAAATTTGTGGTCTTAAAATTGAGAATGGTACTCTAAAAAGGAATAACTGTGAACTAAATAAGGAAATTGATGATTTTCAAATTAACAAAATTTCTTTTAAAAATGTCAGTTGCGACTTTGGAATTAAATTTGATAAATGTAGAAATAAGTTCGTGAAATTTAATAAAGGTCAAAATGATTTAAATATGATTTTTTCTAGATCTCGACCTTTACATGGAAAAAGTGGTTTAGGATATAATCATAGAAGTAGTACTAGATATGATTTTATGTACAATAAGAATATCACTGCTAGTACGAATGCACATCCAAGATATAATTATTCTAGAAATTCAAATACTTCTATGGCTAGAGATTTGTATAATAGATCTAGAAGTACGAAAAAAAAAACCAATAGAAGTTATTTAAGTATTTGGGTTCCTATATGATGGAAAAAAAAAGAAAAATATATTGATAAATATTTTGACTCTTTAGTTAATAATGAAAATTTTATCTTTAAAGGTTCCATTAAACCCTCCTAGGTATGGTTACCTTCCATCTAACCTCTGGACCCAAACGAAGCAAGTGGGTACCAAAGTAAATACATCATATCTTTTGCAGGTATGCCACAACAAAGAGAAGGCTATTTCGGTATCTCTAAATATCTGTGAAAACTCAGCTTATCAAAAAAGCACATGATTCAATATCTCCTAAAGGGCAATAATTATTTATATTCTCTACTATTCTCATGGCATGTATTCTTTTTTTACCGATAACAAAGAGGGAGAATAGTGTATCAAAATATTGATTATATGATCATATATCAAATATGTATGCTATATGTTAACATTCTGTTATAGGAAGTCGCACGGTAAGTATATGTTATATTATTAACTAATAAAATGTTGCAGATTTCAGGGGGAGCTAAATACATATATACACACACACACACACAAGCATACGTTCAGGGGGAGCAATTAAATATTTCAGCAGAATGCGAGATATTGTCATTAATCAAAAAAGGGGGGAATGTTAATTCGCGATATTTTTGATTCATGACAACAAGAAAATGGAAAACAATGAAGATCGCATCAAATAGCTAAGTTCATATATATAAGTATTGAGTCATGTTAGAAATATGTTAAAATCTATTCTCAAAGTATAACACGAATGCTCGAATTTTAAATCTATATATACATATATATATATATATATATATATGAATATATGCTCAAAAAACCACCTGAAACTAGACCGATTCTGTAATCAATCGACTGGTATAAAAAGGACAGTCGGCTGGTCATTGACCAGAATCCAATAACGGCTAGTTGCTGAGCATATTTAAATATATATATATATATATATATATGCAGTTTTTGTCGTGCGCTGAACTTGCCCAGTCTCCGAGGAGACGGAAAAGCGTAGATTGCGTGAGAACACGATGCATCAGAACACAAACATGAGAACATTTTATTGCTATTACAACAATTTACATCAAAATACAAGGTATCAGAGTATGAAATAAATGATATACCGCGGAAATATATCAGAGATTTAAATTACATATATTACATAAAACATAATGTACAGTGGAAAACATTAACTACCGCAACTGAAAGAAATTCACGAATACAAAGCTTTCCGAATATAGCTCCAGCTGTAATCCAGGATCCTGTGAAAAGAATAACTGCAAATCCAAAACTACTAGCTGACCCAGAGTTTAGGTAGAAACAATAAACTTCAAGTCAGTCATGGGACTGGCGTCAGAACTAAAAAATAGTTACTAACTTTATTTTTAAGTCAGATAAATCGCGGGACCATGTCGTATGACATGGAATGGATTTCCTCCCATGAATACCATAAAACAAAACTCGCAATTCTAAACAAAAGAACAATGAAGCTATTATAAGACTCAGATTCCATAACACAATGCAACGCAAGCTAAAGGATAGAGTTTTACCTTTTAATAGCCAAATATGCTTGATACGCAAAATTTATCTTTTATTACTATAAGTGCATATTGTAGAAATCGATTTCGAAAGTAAATGTATCAATCCTAGATAGCAGAGTATCCCATCCTATTATGTTGCCATATAGACATATAACTAAAACTGCAAAGCTCGTATTGGAAAGTTGGATTTCCATCATGATGGCTACTGATTCGAAAGATCGATCATATAGTGCAATACACCACGGCTTACGTCCAGGGCTTTTGGAAAACACCGTAATGCACGTCCGCACTATATCCAGGAAACAAGTATCACCGCGGATTACGTCCAAGGCTTTAGAAAACACCGCTTACTCTATCCTTCTGGGAATCTGGTATAAGCTCTATCCCTGCTAAGTGTGGAGCGACCACACCCAGCATATCTCGGTTGACCGAATCCATGCCAACCCTAAAAGTTGTCGTCTTCAACCTGTAGGTTGCTTATCCTCATCTTGAAAGTATACTGATCTAACTGTTAGTTCACCATCATACCGGTGTGTGAGGCTGGTGAATTAACGCTACACAAAGATGCACTACTTAAAGCTATGCTTTGATCATCATCCACCAAGCTCTACTTTTCAACAAAATCTTGGATCACTGTAACTCAGCATGCCACATTGTCAATTCGTACCATATCATTGACGTCTACCAATATATAACCTCTAAGCTCGTATGTCTCATAGAAGGGTGTTAAGCAAGAGAATAAATCTGCGCCACCAAACAGATATATATTTAGTAGAGATCAAAGAATACAGCAAAAAGAATACAATGTCAGACATACAATCCATTTGCAAGTTCATTCTAGGTCTGAACGAAACCGAAGGCACCTTATTCCTTATCACATATGTCCAATACAGGAGATAGGTCCTCGCATATTTGGACAATCAATAAGTACGTCCGGAAAACTACCACTATAACCCCTTCATGAGAGCTACCCAAATTCAAGGCATCAATAGTAATCCATTCGATGTGTAGATCGCCCGTCCTCAACCACCGCCTTCAATATCTTCGACTTTTAATCGTCATAACAATTATTCAGAATAGGTTAAACTCGGTCTTTCCGATTCGTATATCGTAAAATCAAGTGCCATAAAAACACATCTTACGCCTCATTCCAATCCATAATATTCTTTTATTCAAATATTCTTTACATTGGGAATTATTCCCACAAATCTTATCAAAGATTTATTCATTTAAACCTCTTGTTTAAATCTTTCTTTGATAACCATTGCAAAAGATTTTATATTATCTTTTCACAACTTAAACCAAATTAAGATTTATCAAACTAGTCGGAATTAACGAGCCTTATCGAAGAAATCCTTTATTTTATCATCAATCCCAACCTATTCATCCCATGGAGAAAAACTTGTAGTACTCCATATCTAACACCCATTGTGTCATCTGTAAATTTAATTACCATTTAACGTTCAAATCTAATTAAAGATTTAACTATTGCATGGAGTAAAATTGGTGATACTCCATTCTCGAATATTTCTTGAATTCGGTAAATTTAATTACCTTATTCACATTTCAATCTAATTAAAGATTCATTAAAACTCCAATTTAGTTTTAATCTCAAAAATCATTACTTAATGGTTATTCAACTATTTGGGAAATTAATCATGTCTTTAACTGGGTTAAAGAACCACTGTCATTTAAAACAAGTTCACGATAACCCAAAATCATCTTCCATTCAAATGGAACCTTCACGAAAATCAAATAAATTGTAATCAACATAAATTTCCGTATCAGACTAATACTATAAGTGGAATAATGGCAAGGCCTTTTAAATTCCATAAATAGTAGCGGTCTTCATTCACAGAAGCTCGTCTCGATTAACACTAAATCGAATTCCATTCAATTCCAATTTAGTTTATTAAATTGGAAAACTTTACTTTGGAAAAACCCCATTAAATCTTAATTAAAAGATTTATAAATTCCAAATCATATCTTCACTGTTAATTAGGTTAAAGAGCTAATGTCATTTAAAACATCGTTTACAATGAACCCAAAATCAACGACCATTTAATTCCAATTATATTTATCAATTGGAGAGCTCCATTAAAACTTAGTTAAAAGATATATTCTTCTTCTCAACTGGGTTTATGAACAATGTTATTGAAGACACCATTCATGACAAACCCAAAATCCAATTTCTTGATATTCATTATGAAAATAAATGAAATCGATAGAAAAACTCTGTTCGAGTTAAAATGGTGTTTACTAACTTAACTCGGATTCATATATTTCAATATTTTCATGTCCATCCAAAATCGGACATCAAAATCATATTTTTCTTCTTCACTGAATATAATATCCAAAATATTCATTTATATTCTGAACTGGAATGTGACTCAATCAATTACCATATAATTTTCATTATATGAATTTTATACATCGCATGTATTCAAAAATAGTGATAAACAACTATCAAACATTCAATTCACATCCAGAGTGCATCTACAACTGTATAAGCGTTAAATAATTAAATAGCGCTTACTATGGTCTGTCAATCAACCGATTGATATACAACTAAACACATGGGAGATGTGTGAAGTTATTATCATCCCCAGGCCCGTGCGGCATTTTCAATCAACATCCAATAATTATTATTTGCATAATCGGGCGATGTGTAAAATTATCGTTCCAATACCCGTGTGGGGTTTACATCACAATCCATGTGAGCTTATCTATTATCTAGGAGACGGGTGGGTAAATAGTCATCCCAAATTAATTCATAATATAGATGTTTTATTTAATAACATATATATAAACAATTTAATCATGATAACATTAAAATTGTAACATCCGTCATCCACCAAACAAATATTGAGATCACAAGCAGTCAACATCTATTCAGTTATAACAATATGTAAATAATTGTACAAAACATTTGAGTGAGAGAGTTCTCACATTGGTATAACTCCATCATTCTTTAATTGGTGATTTATAAAAACGATTTCGTAAGAATCGGCTGCTGAAATCCGTGAATTAGAGAAACTGAAAAGTCACAAACGAAGGCTAAACGGTCTGGGCTTCGGCCGGGAAAGAGCCTGGATGAATCTAGACTTTAGACCGAGATCCCTCTGGCCCACAGCTTAACCAGTCAACTGGTCCATTTTGACAAGTCGACTGGTCAGAAACTGGACTGTTGTCCAGTTTAGCTACCAGTCGACTGGTCTGTTTTGGACCAGTCGACTGGTCGCTATTAAATGGACCATTTTGGTTTTTTTTTCTCTTTTTCTTACATGAATCGTTTCCGGCGACTATTGAGGCTATGCATTTGAGTTAGATAATAATGAGGCCTCATAAGCTCGTCGAAACAACTCAAGAACACAAGCACAAACATATATACATAAGATTGCTATGATTTCGATCATATTCTAAAATGAACAAATTCTCTAACCATAACTATCCAATGTGATATAAGCGAACTGTGAAGTCTTAGAACTTGCTAGTGCAGCAACGAAACTTCACAATATCGCTAAAACAACTCCTAGCATATGCATTCAATTGTATGTACAATCTAAACGAGAAATTCCAATTTTATGAAACTAAAACTAATGAACTGGAAAGTGCATACTTGCCTAACCAATTCATATGCACATATACAACTCTAAACGAACCTAAATTACACTTTACAAGCTTATAGCTTGTGGCATAGACAGTAAGAACTCACAAAGATCTCACCTTTGCTTGCTAGCAGCAAGAAGTCAATCCATTGACAAGCTAGAATAACCTCTCTTCGATAAAAACACTAGAATCAACAACCTATTATCATATGAGGATGTTTTCCTAAGAATTAGGTCATACAAATTTTGATGAATTGAAGTGGAAATGAGATGAAGAAGATGGAGATGGACTTATCTAAGTTTCTCCTTTGATTTTGCACTTGATTCCTACCAGATTGGAGCTCCTAGATTAAGCTAGGTCTTCGGGAATTTTAGCTTCCCTTTCTTTTCCCCATTTTCTATTTTTGATGAAGTGGTGGAAGTGAATGACTGGGGGTTATAAGAATGGGCTAGGTTTAGCCAACCAAAACCCAACCAAGGTGTTAAAACTCCGAAACTTGGAATATATCGAAGTTTATACTTTTCAAGCACACAAACGGCCTTTTGAACACAATGGAAGTGGTTTCGAGTTCAAATTCATCCATATGCAAAATGTGAGTTTTAGGGATATTTATAATATTAATATATATATATATATATATTCCATAGCTACTATTCTAAATTTTAATTTTGACATAATTTAAATTTATTAAGTGGAATCTCAATTTCTTACATTCGTTAGAAAATTATAATTTAAAATATTCCAATGTTTCTTGTTTTAGCAAATTCTAATTTATATTGAATTCTATACATCCATTCAAAATTTAAAATCAAATTTTCAAACTACCACGCCATTTCAAGCTCGTTTTAATTAAAATTTATATTTATAGATTCTAACTTTGATTTAAAATAAATTTTAAATCATTATTTCTCAAAATAAACCATCTTAAATACTTAAAATCCATTAAAATCTGTTAAAAATAAAGTTTAAATTGGTTTTGAAAATACGGGTTGTTCGGGTTGTTATAATTTTCATTCTTAACCAGTTGACTAGCGATTTTCATACCAGTCGACTGATCAGAGATTAACAGTAAATTTTATGAAGAGTCACCTTCTTTCATGAAGAGATTCCACTTCAGTTATGAACAGAAATAGATGTAACTCTTTGATGAAACTTTTCATAAAAGAATACTACTGTTCTACAATTATATAAGCACTACAAGCATGTTTTCCAAACCACCGATTCTTACTTATTCTATTCTAAATTCTGATTTACATCTCCATACTCACCGCATTCTAAAAGCTCTCTCTAATTCAAGTTACTTGTTGAATCTTTGAAGTTATTTCATATCTCTCGATTAAATAAGCAATACACTTCCTTAAATCTTCACATACACATAAAATACTCGAGGATAAGATTATAGGAAGGATGTACTTGATCGTGACTATTCAGTGTTGATACAAGAACACATTCAGAAGTCAAAACTACTTGTAATTGTGAAGTCCTGTATTGGTGCTCAGGCAGGGACGTCCTTGTTAGGCTCTGGTGTATAATGACATGTTCCTCCGTGTTAAGAGAGGGCGTGTTAGTGAATTCCGAAGAGGAGCTTCGAGACTGGACGTAGGACGGGAAGTCCGAACCAATATAAAATTCCTAGTGTCTTTTATTGCTTTTTATTTATCTATGATATATCTATATAGCTCATATTTACCTGCATAACTATTGTAGCTTACTAGTTAAATTATCATATACAATTCCGTTATATCCATATAAAGATCCTACTTAAGTCAAACACATCGATTTTTCAATACAAAAGTGAAAAGAAGAATAACTATGAATATTCTGTATATGGTGACAATATACCCTAATGGGAGCGACCCACATAGCCATGCGACCTAGCCGATTTTATACCATTTCCCAGTTGATGAGGCTTGAGGTTTAAAATCTTCTTTTTAGAACATCTGTCCATCCTTCACTTTGAATGTCACGTCGTCAGATCCATCAAATCACAATTGATGTCTACAAAAATACTCTGGGTGTCTAAGCAGTAAGAATGAATTCCTCTGCCACCAACAGAATATATTTGTAGAAATCAATGTATGCGGTTCTTTAGAAATACTTTGTCAGACACTCGTCCATACAATTTGTCATGGGACTGGACAAACCAAAGATGCTCTCTTACTACATCCTAGGAATCACCCTATCGATCAATAGCGAGCAGTCCTTGCAATCTGTAAATTCCAATCACGACAGAATTACTGTTAAATATCTTCGGGATCTCACTAGAGTATTTCACAAGTAGCACTTCCGTTCATGAAGATCAACGGTCTTCAATTGCTTCATCTTAAATCATCATCTTCCACTCACTGATTCGGAATGATTTTCGAATATAAATTCGATCTTGGTCGTTCTGTACCAACAATCGTATAGGTCAGATTGATAGTCTGTTATTTAAATATCATATAAACAACCATTCATCCATAAAAATAAAATAAATTTACTGATCCAGTACCCAGCATCATTTAGCCTCTTTAATTAACCAGTCGTTAATTAAATATTCAAAACTGCTAATTTGGAAAAATATTTCCCTTTTCTCATTTAATATAAGAATATTCAATTTCATTACACCTGAAACACCCCACCTCCGTTAAGGTCACACAAAAAGGGAATGCCTTAACTTTGGTGGAGCATTATAGGTAAAAGATGTAGATGAATTACAAAATAGACAAATAAAGCAACGGAAAATAAAAATCATTTTATAAACAATGTGGTTCAGTCAAGCTTTTACAACAGTTGTCTCAATCATACTTAAAAGTAATACATTGAACTTCTGTCTTAAATTAAAACATAAAGAAACATTAAAACAACAGTAAGGCAGCATAAATTCCCAATAAGAGAGTATCTAAAGCCAAAGCCCAAGGAAAAAGATTCCAAGCAATACATCTACTCTCTTCAAGCCGGAAATGATCCGATCTAAGCTGAAGTGTTCCCTCGCTGCGGACCTGGGGGGGAAACGGAAGAAAAGAAGACGAAAGAAATGGGTCAGACATGAGTCTGGTAAGTCCAATGACTATTTAGTATGTAAACAAGAAAAAGGGTTATGACATGAATAAACCGAATCTAGGACAACACCCTAGAAATAAGATAATAAGGCTAAATATGCTATCGCACTCATTTCACTTCTCTGCACCACCTAACTAGTGTCCCAACTAGTAATCTATATAAAATGATCATATTGTAATGTGATCCCAATCCCCGCAATTGTGGTAGCCTTCAGGTGTACATCTATCGTGAGGATTTCACATCAATCTGCCTAATTGTCATGAACATGTTAGATGTGCCCTTACTACTCTATCGATCGGCTCCTTAATCGTATTAATTTTTCCTTGTGTCTGTGTCAATCGGCCCTCTCTTGCGTGTAGATACCCTGTGCTGGTCCCACCATAAGGTGCATCAATCCTTATGATAGCAACCCGACACGATTCAAGATGCACAGTGTATAACTACTGGTACTCAGTGCCTGCTTTTTTCCCACTCTAGAGTACGTGCACGCACGTAAACCGTCGGAACCTACACTGACGTACCCTCTGCCGCTATTTTGACCGCTTATAATCAGCCCAGTAATCGTGCCCCACCCTTCCTAGTTCAGGGTACCATGATACATCTATGTGGGTTACTGCTGAAATGGGTCCCCGTTACTAGGGTTTCCTACTGGTTAAGCTTGTGGGCCTATATATACAAATATTACCCACCTACAAAAGATGTACTTAACCCTTCCACCATTCTAGCATGTTTTCTTAATGGTTAATGTAACAACCTGCATTCTACGCATCGGAGGACCGTAGAATATTTATTTCTTTCCCATATGAAGTCGTATGGTCATGTAACTTTGGGAAACAACCATTAGAGCCATTTCCCATGTTCATGATTTTTGTTGATTTTTAAATGACCGTTTTGCCCCTAGATGATCTTGTTTTGGCCATAACTTTTGATTGGAAAGGAATTTTGACCTGAAACCACTTCCACTAGAATTGTTTGATGGTTTACCTTTCCGTAGAGTGGTCACATGCGAAAAACGGACTTAACGTTTGGGAGATATGGCTGAAATAAGGTTTGGAAGGTGAAAAACTGCTTAACCGGGCCAAATAGGGTGATTAGTGAATGGGCCCATAACCCATTTCGGGATTAGGGTTATGGGGAGACTGAAATGAGTTAGGGTTTCATCCCATTTCAGTTTTCTAGCCTCCACTTACCTCTTAGAAACCCAAAAAATGGCCTTCAACCTCTAAATCACCTCCAAATCACTCTCTAATCAAGGATTAAGCTTAGCAACATCAAATCAAGGGAGATCTTCACCAAATCAAGATTTGAACTGCTGTTTAGCATTGATATTCACGCCCAAACAGAGAATCATTTCAGTTTTGAGGTTTTATTTGTGGCTAAGGTGAGTAATTTGCATAGTTCCTCACTAATTATGGTTAATCAAGAGTAATTAGCGTTAATTAGCGAATTTAAACATGATAAAATTCTGGAAAAATATTTATAAAATTCGAAATGATGATTTAGACCTCTGATATGAATTTGGGTTAATTTGGTTAAGTTTTTCTAATCATATCATTAGTTTAACCTAAACATGCTTAAGGGAAAATATGGGGTTTTGGCTATGTTTGATCCATTTTAACCTATCATATAATTGTTTTGGTGTTTGTGGTTGATTATACATATTGCTATGACTGTATGGTATGCTTTGTGATTGATTAGAATAGTTGGAATGGTCGAAAACGCCGTCGAGTGGCGTAAAAACTGCTTGCTGGAAAAGTGCAGAGAATTGGCCGATCCGAATCGGAACGGAGAAGAGGACCCGAACCGAACCACCTCCCACGCGAGTTCAGAAGCTCTGATCCATCATCGTGTGAAGAAGCTCCACTCCGCTCCGTAGTACTGCATGGCGACGCGACTTGGAGACTCTGACCCGAACCGGTGTGCTATGAAGGAGACCGATCTGATCTAGCATCTTGTGAGGACTTCCGATCCGAAGAAGATTGCCAGGGAGTGTAGACCCCGATCCGATCCGGAGCAGAGGAGAAGGCTTGTGCTGGAGACCCGAACCGATCCAGTGAAGTAGGAGCACTCTGATCCGAACCGAACTGGTGATTAGAGGGAGATCCGAACCGATCCAGTGATGACCAATAACCCGAGATGCAAAGATAGTCCAAATGGAAGTTAGAGCTCAGGATCCAGTTGGGAACCAATGAGTTCACTTCATGGTTGGGCTTTGCTGCGGGACATGTTCTAAGGAGTTGTCGACGTTCATAACTTCGATTCACCACTGAAAATGAATGATGGGCTACTTATCAGTGCAGTAGAGTCACTATGACTCGAGGGGCAAGGTGATGGTAGCAAGACTACGTTATCAGTGCAGTGGAGTCATTATGACTCAAGGGGCAAAGTGATCGTAGTAAGACTATGAGCCAGTGCAGTGGGGTAATTGTGACTCCATGGGGCAGAGTGGACATAGTAAAGGATTAGTAAGGCTATGAGCCAGTGCAGTGGGGTCATTGCGAATCCATGGGGCAAAGTGTACATAGCGAAGGATTAGTGGCTATGTATCAGTGCAGTGAAGCCATTTATGACTTCATGGGGCAAAGTGATCATAGCAAAGTATTGAGGTGATCGAAGTGGTGAATATCATATGCTTTACGCACTGAGTGAGAGATGTGAGGATGGTTGATATGCTTGATTGTTTGCCATCACTATGACATGCACACCCCCACCCCGGTATTTTCACACCATATGTTAGTGGCACCTTAGAGTGTTGTACAGTATGTAGTGCTAACTCTTTGGTTGCAGGTCCAGGTTCAGGTATGGTTTAGTATACCTGTTATTGTTCTGTTTAGATGCTTATCGCTCATACCAGACTTTTTGTCTGACCCAGAGTTTTATGTCTCTTCTTATTACTCTGGGTGCTCACACGAGCTGATTAGAGACAGGTTAGCTGGTGATGTGCGAGTAGCTGATTCGGAGGCGAGCAAGAGGCTTCCACGTATGATATATAGATATTCTCCATGTGTCGCTGGTGGTCGCTACTTGGGCATTAGTAGCGTACCTCCTTTATCTTGCTTTTGCTTTTTGGAGACAGTTTGAAAAGTTGTAATAATGTTGGCTTTGGATCATAAGCTGTATTTGGATTTTCCGCTGCTACGTTAGTTTATTTTCAGCTTATGCACTGTCTCACCTGTTTTATGTCAAGTATGTTGTTATTATATTTTATCCTATGCGCTGTGAGACATTCTACAGGTTCTTTATTGTTTCTTCGTCTCCTTTCTTTTCTTATGACGACCATCCCGTGCTAACTGGACATGTGTACAGCGCACCTTTGGAGTAAATGTCGGTTGGTGCGGGGCGGGCCGTCACACTTGGTATCAGAGCTCTAGGTTGCATAGTTAACCTAGGGAAAGACACTAGGGAGAGAGATAGTACGTATATGAGAGCACATATTTGTGATTACTTTGGTTTTCAAAAACTATATATATATACTATTAGTAGTATAAGAATGAAGTCGTACTGCACTAGCACCACTATGGGGTCGTTAATCGTTTTCTCTTTACAGATTGAACGATGAGTAGAGACACCAGGGGTGCTGGTAGAGGGGCCAATCATGGAAATTCTCCTGACATGAGGACAATGTTCACTAACTTCATGAGGGAGATGCTTAGGGATGTTCAGGGAGCAGTTCCCAATCCCGGAAACGGTGGTGGTCCAGTAGTGTAGGCACCTAGGGTCGATTTCGCCAAGTTGTGCAAGGATTACACTAACCTTGGTGGGAAGCCGTTCCACGGAACGGAGTCGGCCACAGATGTTCAGGATTGGTTGGATAGCTATGATCGTATCTTCGACGACTTGGGTATCGAGGATGCGATGAAGAGAAGGCTAGCATCTCGTCAGCTGCAAGGGCGAGCGATGAATTGGTGGAATGCCATTAGAACAGCTACTCCAGAAGACCAGGTTACTTAGGATCAGTTCAAGGCTCGCTTTAGCGAGAAGTTCATTCCAGCTACCCAGAAGTCAGTGTTGTTTAAGAGATTCCTGGAACTCAAGCAGAATGGTAGGGCAGTTTCGGATTACATTGCTGAGTTCGATACATTGTCGAAGTATGGACTATCTCTTATCGATACTCCTGAGAAGAAGAATGAGAAGTTCATTACTAGGTTGGATGGATACTTAGGGGGAAAGGCTTGTCAACCACATCGATGAGACTTTTGAATCGATTGTGGGAAAAGCTTTGAGATCAGAGAGTCTTTACCCTAAGCCAAAGACTGAGGCTGCATCTGCAGAAGGGCTGAAACTGCAAGCAGGCAGTGGAGGCAAGAATAACTCTCAGAATAAGAGGAAACTGAACCAATCTAAGGATGGCCAGAAAAAGAGCAAGAAAGATGTTGAGTGCTTCAGCTTTGGTAAGAAGGACAATTATGCTAAGGAATGTCGGGCCAAGCCAGCGGAAAGGAAGTGTTACAACTGTGGCCAAGTGGGACATCATAAGGATAAGTGTCCGCAACCTCTTAAGGAGAAGCAGATTGTTAAAGCATATGCTATTGATGTTGTTCCTTCTTCGTCGAATGCCCCAACTGCGGCGGAGAAAGGAAAGAATGTCGTCATTCAAGGTATGCTTTCTATTTATGATGTACCAGTTCGAGTTTTGTTTGATACTAGGGCTTCCCGTTCCTTCATATCTAGTGACCTGGTGGATAGGTTGGGACTGGAACCCGAGATAGTCGATAGACCGTTGGTTGTGACGAACCTAATTGGTGGTTCGACTAACCTTAGTATGATTTGCCGAAATTTGGTCTTATCGAGTCATGGATGTATGTTTGTTTGTGATTGCTTTGTTTTGGGCTTTACTGGGTATGGCATTATATTGGGGGTCGATTGGCTCCAAAGATACGGGGTGGTGGTAGACTGTGAGGGCTTTTTGGTGACAGTTAGGGTGGATGATGGGCGGAGGGTAGTGTTTGGTAGTCTACCTAGTGATGGGGTAATGGCTAGTATTATAAATTCCCTCGACATCCCGCATGATGAGTTGTCAGATGTGCCCGTGGTTGGCCAGTATCCGGACGTCTTCGAGGAGGTGACCGGGCTTCCACCACACCGAGAGATTGAGTTCCGTATTGATTTAGTGAAAGACGCCAGACCTATAGTGATGCCACTTCGTCCTATGGCACATGGGGAGCAGCGAGAGCTTGTGGTGCAAGTCAGCAATCTTTTGAAGAAGGGATTTGTCAGAAGAAGTGTCTCTGAGTGGGGAGCACCAGTCGTGTTTGCTACTAAGGCAGATGGTTCCCTTCGATTGTGTGTGGATTATCACGAGTTGAATAAGGTGACGAGGAAGAATAAGTATCCTCTAACACGGATAGATGATTTGTTTGATCAACTGGAAGGAGCAAGAGTGTTCTCCCAGTTAGACCTCGCGACAGGATTTCATCAGCTCCGAGTAGCAGATGAGAGTGTTTCGAAAACGGCATTCAGGACGCCTTCTGGATTCTATGAGTGGTTGGTTATGCCATTTGGGTTGACCAATGCACCAGCATATTTTGTGGACCTTATGAATCGAGTATTCAGAGATCAGTTGAATAAGTTTGTTCTTGTGTTCGTAGACGATATCCTTCTTTACTCGAGGACAGAGGAGGGACATAAGGGACACTTGAGAATAGTGATGGAGGTGTTGAGGAAACACCAATTGAAAGCCAAATTCTCTAAGTGTCACTTTTGGAGGAGGGAAGTGAGATTCTTGGGCCATGTTGTTTCAGAGAATGGTATTTCCGTGGACCCTGCGAAGGTGGCTACGGTACAGGATTGGCCTACGCTCAAGAATGCAATAGATGTAAGAAGTTTCTTGGGGTTAGCTGGATATTATTGTAAGTTTATCCAAGACTTCTCCAAGATAGCAGCACCGTTGACTCAGTTGACTAAGAAGAATCAGGCCTTCGTCTGGGACGGAGTGTGTGAGAATGCATTCAAAAGTATAAAACAAAAGTTGACACGTGCACCAGTGTTAGTCATTCCTAAAGGGAATGAAGAGATGACGGTATACACGGATGCTTGTGGTACCGAACTAGGTGCTGTATTGATGCAAGGAGGTAGGGCTGTAGCTTATGCTAGTCGACAACTAAAGCCACATGAGAAAAGGTACCCTACCCATGATTTGGAACTAGCAGCGATCGTGTTTGCGCTGAAGATGTGGAGACACTATCTCTTGGGAGAGAGATTTGAGTTATTTACTGATCATAAATCTTTAAAGTATCTCTTCTCTCAGAAAGATCTGAACCTCCGTCAGCAGAGATGGTTAGAGTTCTTGGCTTCGTATGATTTTGATATCGCATACACACCTGGGAAAGGCAATGCGGTAGCCGATGCCTTGAGTAGGAGACATGCCAGTTTAGGGGCTATGTTTCTTGAATGGAAGCAACTGGAGTATATTGCAGGGTTTGATTTGAGACCAAAGTGCGAACTGGATCCAGAAATGTTAGCTAGTTTGACGATCAGACCCACTTTGATTGAGCGGATTGGTTCCAGCCAGAGGGACGATCCTAATCTATTGGAAATCATCTCCAAGTTAGAGATGAATATCGACGGTGAGGAGATGAATTTGCATGGGTTTGATCGAGATGGATGGCTTAGAAAGAATGGAAGACTAGTTGTACCCAACGTGAATGGTTTGAGAGATGAAGTGCTTAGAGAATGTCATCACTCAAAACTGACTATACACCCCGGTGGTGATAAGAAATATCGAGACATGAAACAGACTTACAACTGGGAAGGGATGAAAAGAGACGTTGGGAAGTTTATATCCAAATGCATGAATTGCCAGTTAGTTAAAGCCGAGCAAAAAAAGCCTAGTGGTTTGTTGCAACCATTAGAAATTCCCGAATGGAAATGGGAGCAAGTATCGATGGATTTCATCGATGGTTTACCGAGGACTAGATCAGGATATGATATCATTTGGGTAATTGTGGATCGATTGACCAAGAGTGCAAGATTTATACCAGTCAAATCGACCAGAACGACAGCTAAGTTAGCAGAATTGTATATGAAGTGGGTAGTGAGATTTCATGGAGTACCTAAAAGCATTGTGAGTGACCGAGACCCGTTGTTCACTAGTGGGTTTTGGAAGAGCTTACAAGAGGCTCTAGGGTCAGAATTACATCTCAGTACCGCATATCATCCTCAGACCGACGGTCAGACGGAGAGGGTGAATCGTATATTAGAAGATATCTTGAGAGCTTGTATATTGGATTTTAGTGGATCATGGGATGACCATTTGCATCTAGTAGAGTTTGCATATAATAATAGCTACCAATCCAGTATCGGTATGGCTCCATATGAAGCTTTGTATGGAAGACCGTGCAACTCACCATCATGTTGGATAGAGACCGGTGAGAAGTTTGTGCTTGGACCAGATGTGGTAAGAGAAACCTCAGACAAGATTAAGATCATTCAACAACGAATGAAGGCTGCCCAAGATAGGCAAAAGAGTTATGCTGATAAGAGGAGGAGAGACTTAAGATTCTCCGTTAGTGACTTGGTGTTTGTCAAGATTTCTCCGTTGAAGAGCGTGATACGATTTGGCAGGAGAGGCAAGTTGGCACCAAGATTTGTTGGTCCATTCCCAGTTCTAGAGCAAATTGGGAATCTGGCATATAAAGTTGGATTACCAGACAAGATGGCAAGAGTTCATAACGTATTTCATGTTTCCCCGTTAAGGAAATTCGTACACAAGCCAGATGTGACTATTTCACCTGATCAGTTGGATGATGTCGAAGTTGAACCCGAGGCGATTGGGAATCGCAGACCTATGCGTATTTTTGGGAATGATACGAAACAACTTCGAAGGAAGGCGGTGAATCTAGTCAAAGTCCAGTGGGGCGAGAATGAGAATGACTGTACTTGGGAGACAGAGGAGAGCATTAGGAAGACGTATCCAGAACTCTTTGCCTGGTAAGATTTTCTTTGCAATTTAGTTATTCCGCATGCTAGGATAGACTTGTTTGGCTTGTTTTGCATGTTTGATTGTTGTTTTATGGCTGATAAGCAAGCGGGACCCTTGTGTGTGTTTTGATTAGGAAATTTCGGGGGCGAAATTTCTTAAGGGGGGGAGGGGAGAATGTAACAACCCATATTATACGCATCGGAGGACCGTAGAATATTTATTTCTTTCCCATATGAAGTTGTATGGTCATGTAACTTTGGGAAACAACCAATAGAGCCATTTCCCATGTTCATGATTTTTGTTGATTTTTAAACGACCGTTTTGCCCCTAACTGATCTTGTTTTGGCCATAACTTTTGATTGGAAAGGAATTTTGACCTGAAACCACTTCCACTAGATTCGTTTGATGGTTTACCTTTCCGTAGAGTGGTCACATACGAAAAACGGACTTACCGTTTGGGAGATATGGCTGAAATAAGGTTTGGAAGGTGAAAAACTGCTTAACCGGGCCAAATAGGGTGATTAGTGAATGGGCCCATAACCCATTTCGGGATTAGGGTTATGAGGAGACTGAAATGAGTTAGGGTTGCATCCCATTTCAGTTTTCTAGCCTCCACTTACCTCTTAGAAACCCTAAAAATGGCCTCCAGCCTCTAAATCACCTCCAAATCACTCTCTAATCAAGGATTAAGCTTAGCAACATCAAATCAAGGGAGATCTTCACCAAATCAAGATTTGAACTGCTGTTTAGCATTGATATTCACGCCCAAACAGAGAATCATTTCAGTTTTGAGGTTTTATTTGTGGCTAAGGTGAGTGATTTGCATAGTTCCTCACTAATTATGGTTAATCAAGAGTAATTAGCGTTAATTAGCGAATTTAAACATGATAAAATTCTAGAAAAATATTTATAAAATTCGAAATGATGTTTTAGACCTCTGATATGAATTTGGGTTAATTTGGTTAATTTTTGCTAATCATATCATTAGTTTCACCTAAACATGCTTAAGAGAAAATATGGGTTTTGGCTATGTTTGATCCATTTTAACCTATCATATAGTTGTTTTGGTGTTTGTGGTTGATTATACATGCTGCTATAACTGTATGGTATGCTTTGTGATTGATTAGAATAGTTGGAATGGTCGAAAACGCCGTCAAGTGGCGTAAAAACTGCTTGCTGGAAAAGTGCAGAGAATTGGCTGATCCGGATCGGAACGGAGAAGAGGACCCGAACCGAACCACCTCCCATGCGAGTTCAGAAGCTCCGATCCATCATCGTGTGAAGAAGCTCCACTCCGCTCCGTAGTATTGCATGGCGACGCGACTTGGAGACTCCGACTCGAACCGGTGTGCTATGAAGGAGACCGATCCGATCCAGCATCTTGTGAGGACTTCCGATCCGAAGAAGCTTGCCCGGGAGTGTAGACCCCGATCCGATCCGAAGCAGAGGAGAAGGCTTGTGCTGGAGACCCGAACCGATCCAGTGAAGGAGCACTCCGATCTGAACCGAAATGGTGATTAGGGGGAGATCCGAACCGATCCGGTGATGACCAATAACCCGAGATGCAAAGGTAGTCCAAATGGAAGTTAGAGCTCAGGATCCAGTTGGGAACCAATGAGTTCACTTCATGGTTGGGCTTTGCTGCGGGACGTGTGCTAAGGAGTTGTCGACGTTCATAACTTCGATTCACCACTGAAAATGAATGATGGGCTACTTACCAGTGCAGTAGAGTCACTATGACTTGAGGGGCAAGGTGATGGTAGCAAGACTACGTTATCAGTGCAGTAGAGTCATTATGACTCGAGGGGCAAAGTGATCGTAGTAAGACTATGAGCCAGTGCAGTGGGATCATTGTGACTCCATGGGGCAGAGTGGACATAGTAAAGGATTAGTAAGGCTATGAGCCAGTGCAGTGGGGTCATTGCGACTCCATGGGGCAAAGTGGACATAACGAAGGATTATTGGCTATGTATCAGTACAGTGAAGCCATTTATGACTTCATGGGGCAAAGTGATCATAGCAAAGTTTTGAGGTGATCGAAGTGGTGAATATCGTATGCTTTACGCACTAAGTGAGAGATGTGAGGATGGTTGCTATGCTTGATTGCTTGCCATCACTATGACATGCACACCCCCACCCCCGTATCTTCACACCATATGTTAGTGGCACCTTAGAGTGTTGTACAGTATGTAGTGCTAACTCTTTGGTTGCAGGTCCAGGTTCAGGTATGGTTTAGTATACCTGTTATTGTTCTGTTTAGATGCTTATCGCTCATACCAGACTTTTTGTCTGACCCAGAGTTTTATGTCTCTTCTTTTTACTCTGGGTGCTCACACGAGCTGACTAGAGACAGGTTAGCTGGTGATGTGTGAGTAGCTGATTCGGAGGCGTGCAGGAGGCTTCCACGTATGATATATAGATATTCTCCATGTGTCGCTGGTGGTCGCTACTTGGGCATTAGTAGCGTACCTCCTTTATCTTGCGTTTGCTTTTTGGAGACAGTTTGAAAAGTTGTAATAATGTTGGCTTTGGATCATAAGCTGTATTTGGATTTTCCGCTGCTATGTTCGTTTATTTTCAGCTTATGCACTGTCTCACCTGTTTTATGTCAAGTATGTTGTTATTATATTTTATCCTATGCTCTGTGAGACATTCTACAGGTTCTTTGTTGTTTCTTCGTCTCCTTTCTTTTCTTATGACGACCGTCCCATGCTAACTGGACATGTGTACAACGCACCTTTGGAGTAAATGTCGGTTGGTGCGGGGCGGGTTGTCACACTTAAGTTTGTGGGCCTATATGTACTAATATTACCCGCCTACACGACATGTACTTAACCCTGCCATCGATTCAAGTATGTTTATTTAACGGTTAAGTTTGTGGGCCTATATGTACTAATATTACCCACCTACACGAGATTTACTTAACCCTTCCATCGATTCAAGCATGTTTATTTAACGGTTAAGTTTGTGGGCTTATATGTACTAATATTACCCACCTACACGAGATGTAGTTAACCCTTCCATCGATTCAAGCATGTTTATTTAACGGTTAAGTTTTTGGGCCTATATTTACTAATATTACCCAGCAACCCGATATGTACTTAACTCTCCCGCACATTATGTCATATTGGTTAAGTGTTATCCATTCATGTAACTTAACCCACCCATTCATTGTGTCATGTTGGTTAAGTGTTTCTTATTAACTTAACCCCACATGTTCATCATGTTGTATTGGTTAAGTGTCATCAATTAATTCAAGTTACTTAACCCACCTACTTGTCATGTTACTTTGGTTTAACGTCAACATAATAACCACAATAATCTCACAAGCATATACGATAGAATTGTTACAAGAATAGGCATAAATCAGCATCGTCATTATCTTACAACTAGGAATTACTCTAGTTTTCATTTTATTACAAATCACAACTTTTAATCATTCACATCTAAATAGTAACAGGACTTACAAAGAAAATAAAGTCTTGTTTTCTGGGATCTGTATTCTGAATTTGAAAAGCAATCCCTTGAAGAAGACTATCAATTCTCTAAGTTAGCTTTGATTCGTAGCTTTTGACTCGTTTTCTAATTGAAGAAGGAATGGTGGCTAGGCTAGAACGAGCATGGAGCATGGTGGATCCTTGGAATGAATTTTTGTGATTTAGGGTTTGAGGATTAGTGTTGCTTTTATAGAAGTTAAATCTTACGTGAGTCGTTAGATCGTTTTCGGAGCAATCACGACCGTCCAGGCTAGATAGAATTATCCAAAATTGCCTCCTATGCCTTAGTGACTCAGCAATAGGTCAGAAAGGACTCAGCAATGAGTCAGAATCGCCTCAGATTTGGATCTGGGCGACGGGGGTAGGTCAACTCCCTAGTCGACCTGTATAGGGAGGTCGACCCCTTGGTCGACCTGACCTGGGGTAGGTCGACCCCTAGGTCGACCTGCCTTGGTATTTTACTATTTAATTTTCTGAATTTCTCTTGAATCTTCCGAAGGTCATAACTTCTTCATACGAAGTCCGGTTTACGAAAACTTGGACTCTATTCCAAGCAAAATTCCGAGATGAACACAATGGCGTAACCCATTTCCCTTAATTCTCACTTTAAGAATTAAGTATTCTTTAATTCGTTCTTTTAATATTCTCAGAAAATACAGGGTGTCACATTCTCCCCTCCTTAAAGGATTTCGTCCCTAAAATCTCTAAGTTAAGAAGAATGCATATCCCAACATCCAACATCCATCTACTTAACCATTCAATCACAGGCGTCGATTGTCCTTAAAAGGTTTCTAATTCCGTATGAACATATGCAGAGTGTGTCTGTATGTCTTTTATCTAATGCAAAATCAGGCGGTCTACTGATCTAATTAACCTCCTTAATGCAAATCATGTGAGTGTCATGCATCCAACATGTATGCAAATATCTCTAATCATGTAAATACTATATGTGTGCATATTCACTCATCCATATGCAACATCCATATGATAACACATCAAGTTTCAATCCATATACAAATATATTCATATGCATATGCAATATGAAAGTGACTGAGCCGATCTAGTGCCTAATATGTGTATATGCATCCACGAGCAACCACTAGCAAACACTTGCAACCATCAATCATAACATGTCTCAAACACATTTTTTCATCCACTAGTTTCTACCTAAGGATTGAGGATAGGACCGAGAGGATAAGGAATAAGATCGAGGAGATATACTTAAAAGGTAGATACAAGCATGCATAATCTTAAGGAAAGAGAGATCAAGGATGTACCCTAAAAAAAAAGGGTAGGCTGCGCGTATCTAGTCTTCAGTCTTCTAAGTCGCATCTTCTTGAGCTTCACTCCACTGTACCATAACTAATTTAACTTCACGGTTGCGAAGCTTCTTTACCTCCATTTCCAAAACCCACTAGTGAAGATAGGACCTCGATCACTTACTATGCTAGAGAGTATCCAATGTGGTCGAACTATCTTTCCAAGATAAACAGGTGTTAACCATGATACCAAGTGCATATACTAAGATGACTAGAGGTCTCTCCTCAACTTAGTCACAAATCTGAGGGTCTAAAGCTGAAGGTTGCTATGTACTTTTTACCTCTCTTAAGGTTAATCTTACTTAGGGCGCCTGCCACAACCATTTATTTATCACACAAACCATCCTAGTCGAACTCGACATCCCTCAAGTGCAAGCCCCAAACGCCTAAACCAATATCAGACAAGCACCCAAGGAATACCTCCTTCGAATTTGGATGATTTATGTGAGATGATACTAGCAAAACAACCAAACAATTGAGCACTTAACCGACTCTGGCTATCCTCGCCAATCTTGCTCCAAAACTATCGTTGATCGCATAACTGGCTTTGCATTGTCGACTAAATATATGTGTGGAAGTCTATCTCACGTTTTAGGGGGCAAAGCCCTAACCTAATAAAAACATCTGTGTACTCATGGACTACTCTAATGGATCGAAAATCGTCGATAAATACATAAAGTGATTCTAAGTAGCTAAGACAAATTGATCCCTTAGGATCTCACAAAATTTCGAGGGTATTCCCGAGGCAAGTCGAAAGTCTAACTACCCTCCTTTCACAATTTCTAGCTAACCAATCCATGCCTAGAATCAACCCATAGCCCATGAAACCAAAAACATAAGTATCTCAAATCCTTACAATCCAAAGATAAATGAGCCGAACCACAAATTGGATTTGAGACAATAATGGGATCTTCTACTATACAAGTACTAAGGTGCAGAGACTCAACTATGGAAGCAGATATAAACAAATGCGAAGCGCTAAAATAAAAAAGAGTACTAATAGGATGATCAAAGAGGAAAAACTAAACTCTTTCAATAGAAACCTTACTACCTCTCTCTCAGGTATGCTGGCGGTGAGAGCATGTATTTTCCCTCTTGAAAATCCTGTCATTTGTTCTTGCCCTTTGTCCTTAATTATACGACCCGTTATACCATAATAAAGATACTTCCTCTTGTCTTAGGTTTTACTATTCTTTCCTCCCCTCCTTTGTGAACCAAGTCTATATCCATGAGTTCCTCGTCCTTGGGTTGTGCTCCTTAGCCAAACTCCCTCATTCTCATCTTTGCCATCCTTATGTAACTTGTTGACAGGTCTCTTGAAAGCTGCCTCCATCGCACGGAAAATCCTACAAAGCTCGAAAGAAAATTAGCCGCAGGTGAAACTACTGCGGCTATAGATGGAAGTTGGGCGCTTCTTTTCCCTTTGACAAGTGTCGTAGTCTCATCAAGCCTACGGAACCGTCCCGCGATGAGGTTACCTCCCAGAAAGCCAGGAGCCCCGGAGACTCAGAAAAGAAGGAAACAAGGACTCAAACAGAGGATCAAAATATAATGCATATGGCTTTGGGGAATATGCCTTTAAAACAAAACTTTTCTTTTGAAAATGCTTCTTTTAAAATGGTTTTGAAAATAATTTTTCAAATCTTTTATCTGATCCGGTAACCTTCAACTCTGATACCAAATGAAACACCCCACCTCCATTAGGTCATTCACAAAGGGAATGCCTTAACTTTGGTGAAGCATTATAGATAAAAGATGCAGATGAATTACAAGACAGACAAATAAAGCAGCGGAAAATAAAAATCATTTTATAAAAAATGTGGTTCAGTCAAGCTTTTATAACAGTTTTCTCAATCATACTTAAAAGTAATACATAGAACTTCTGTCTTGAATTAAAACATAAAGAAGCATTAAAACAACAGTAAGGCAGCATAAATCCCCAATAAGAGAGTATCCAAAGTCATAGCCCAAGGAAACAGATTCCAAGCAATACATCTACTCTCTTCAAGATGGAAATGATCCGATCTAACCTGAAATGTTCCCTCCCTACGGACCTTGGGGGAACAAAAGAAAAGAGGACGAAAGAAAATGGGTCAGACATGAGTCTGGTAAGTCCAGTGACTATTTAGTATGTAAACAAGAAAAAGGGTCATGACATGAATAAACTGATTTTAGGACAACACCCTAGAAATAAGATAATAAGGCTGAATATGCTATCGCACTCATTCACTTCTCTGCACCACCTAACTGGTGTCCCAACTAGTAATCTATATAAAATGATCATATTGTAATGTGATCCCAATCCCCGCAATTGTGGTAGCCTTCAGGTGTACATCTATCGTGAGGATTTCACCTCAATCTGCCTAATTGCCATGAACATGTTAGATGTACCATTACTACTCTATCGATCGGCTCCTTACTCGTATTAATTTTTCCTTGTGTCTGTGTCAATCGGCCCTCTCTTGCGTGTAGATACCCTGTGTTGGTCCCACCATAAGGTGTATCTATCCTTATGATAGCAACCTGACACGATTCAAGATGCACTGTGTATAACTACTGGTACCCGGTGCCTGCTTTTTCCCACTCCGGAGTACGTGCACGCCCGTAAACCATCGTAACCTACACTAACGTGCCCTATGCCGCTGTTTTGACAGCTTATAATCAGCCCAGTAATCGTGCCCCACCCTGCCTAGTTCAGGGTACCATGATACATTTATGTGGGTTACTGCTGAAATGGGTCCCCGTTACTAGGGTTTCCTACTGGTTAAGTTTGTGGGCCTATATTTACAAATATTACCCACCTACACGAGATGTACTTAACCATTCCACCGATTCTAGCATGTTTTCTTAATGGTTAAGTTTGTGGACCTATATGTACTAATATTACCCATCTACATGAGATGTACTTAACCCTCCCATTAATTCAAGTATGTTTATTTAACGGTTAAGTTTATGGGCCTATATGTACTAATATTACCCACCTACACAAGATGTACTTAACCCTACCATCGATTCAAGCATGTTTATTTAATGGTTAAGTTTGTGGGCCTATATGTACTAATATTACCCACCTGCACGAGATGTACTTAACCCTTCCATCGATTCAAGCATGTTTATTTAACGGTTAAGTTTGTGGGCCTATATTTACTAATATTACCCACCAACCTGATATGTACTTAACCCTCCCGCACATTATGTCATATTGGTTAAGTGTTATCCATTCATGTTAACTTAACCCACCCATTCATCATGTCATGTTGGTTAAGTGTTTCTTATTAACTTAACCCCACGTGTTCATCATGTTGTATTGGTTAAGTGTCATCAATCAATTCAAGTTACTTAACCCACCTACTTGTCATGTTACTTTGGTTTAACATCAACATAATAACCATAATAATCTCACAAGCATATACGATAGAATCGTTACAAGAATAGTCATAAATCAGCATTGTCATTATCTTACAACTAGGAATTACTCTAGTTTTCATTTTATTACAAATCACAACTTTTAATCGTTCATATCTAAATAATAATAGGGCTTACAAAGAAAAGAAAGTCTTGTTTTCTGGCATCTGTTTTCTGAATTTGAAAGGCAATCCCTTGAAGAAGACTATCAATTCTCTAAGTTAGCTTTGATTTATAGCTTTTGACTTGTTTTCTATTTGAAGAAGGAATAGTGGCTAGGCTAGAACGAGCATGGATAGCATGGTGGCTCCTTGGAATGAATTTGTGTGATTTAGGGTTTGAGGATTAGGGTTGCTTTTATAGAAGTTAAATGTTATGTGAGCCGTTAGATTGTTGTAGGAGCAATCACAACCGTCCAAGCTAGATAGAGTTATCCAGAGTTGCCACCTAAGCCCTAGTGACTCAACAATAGGTCAGAAAGGTCTCAGCAATGAGTCGGAATCGTCTCAGATTTGGATCTGGGCGAGGGGTGTAGGTTGACCCACTTGTCGACCTGTATAGGGAGGTTGAACCCCTGGTCGACCCCCTGGTCGACCTGACCTGGGGTAAGTCGACCAGTAGGTCGACCTGCCTTGGTATTTTACTATTTAATTTTTTGAATTTCTCTTGAATCTTCTAAAGGCCATAACTCCTTCATACGAAGTCCGATTTACGAAAACTTAGACTCTATTCCAAGCAGAATACCGAGACGAACTCAATGGCGTAACCCGTTTCCCTTAATTCTCACTTTAAGAATTAAGTATTCTTTATTTCGTTCCTTTAATATTCTCAGAAAATACGGGGTGTTACAACACCTCTACTTCATTAGACCCTCATCATAAATTGGTAAGTGAATAGATCTCTCAGTATTAACCTTGAAGGCCGAAACCAACGTCAGATTGACACCTCGAAAATTACTCAACCAACGTACAATAAATTCCAATTCCTTAGAAAAACACATATAATTCCTTTTTACCATTTTTAAAACGATTATATTGCTTCATAATCTCGCAAATCATTTCCAATTTTATTTATATTATCATTTCACAAAATTAACTAAATAATTCAATTCAATTTCTATAAATAAATATTACAAATTCCATTTACAAATCCATTCATCTTGTATTTACCAAATTCTTAACCTTTATAAATTACTTATCCATTCAGTTAAAATTTCTTTAACCGCTTTTCCCAAAACAATTCTCTTAACATTTGTAAGTCAATGTTACAAATTTTCAACTCAATCGATATCTATTTAATAAAGCATTTAAAATACCAGGTTTTATATCCAATATTAAATATTGGTTTTTATAATTTTAAATTACACGTCTATATCCACATTCCATTTCCAAATCCATTTATTCACTAATCTCATTCACAAATGTTATTTAATCGCATATGCATTTTATAAATAATGTCTACCAAAAACATTAATTTGTTACAAAACCCTTTTTCATCCCTTTTAAATCAATTCACGTACATTCCCAGTCTCACTGATCCATTTCTATGATTTAAAAATCTCACAAATTCCATTTACATCGCTTAATCCCTCCTTCGAAACCATTCAACATTTCCATACCACTTAGATATATATTTATAAATATCTTGAAAATTCCATTAATTTAAAATAATTTAAATAGTTATAAAAACATAAATAAACTTTAGCATTTATTTTTAAAATAAGCATCACATTTCAAATATATAATTATAACTTTGAAAATGTTCAAAATCGATGTAACATTTCTTTTATCAATGGTACTAAAGAGGAAAATATTTTCTAAAGTACCAAACTGTGAAATATAAACAAATTTCACATCAAAATGAACACAACAAATCATATTGACAAACATTATCAATATTACTGAGGAATCCTGTTGGATTCCTTCAACCTGCCAATCCCTGCATCACAATCAACATATATTTTCATAATAAAAATTAACAACAACAACTGGTGAGGAATCAAGTTGGATCCCTCCAACCTGTAATTCCTTGCATCCAAATATGGTTACTTCAAATAAAATCATCTAATAAGAATTATTAAATTTAAACTGATAATTTCCATAATGGTAAATAATGAATATTTAACATCAACCAATTTATTTAACAAAAAAAACCAAACAATTGTATTAAACATGTTTATATCATTATAAATTGGCCAGCAAAGTAAGTTACCTCAATTGGTTACAATCATTAGAATAATAATTTGGTGTTTCACTAAAATTAAACAACGATTTAATTTCATCGGTTCAATCAATATATGAATATATATTTAACAAACAGTCAACCATTAGCAACGATAGCACATAATTATAAAACCCGACTTATATAAAATATATAAGTGGGAAGAACTGAATGAGTTTAACTAACCTTGATCTGATTTTTCATTGAAATGGTTCAGTTATAGTTAAATTAAACAGTCGTTTAATTTAACTATAAATTTCAGTTGCTTCCAATCTTGTCCAAATCTATGCCATGATATAGTGCTCGTTGTCACGAACGTAATGGAGTTGGGTTCGTACAATTCTATAATCGTTTAAGAGTTATTAAATTTCAAATATATACGATTAAATTAATAATTAACCTTATTATTAACCTTAATTATAAATTAGTTTATACTAACTACCTTGCTTAATTATGTAAAACAAGTCGACTTCTGTTTGACTCCCACTGCTCTTATTTGGAGACACTGCTCCACATTTTGACTAAAATATTTAAATTCCTTAATTAATCATTTGTTTAAATTAACTAAGTTACTTTTATAACGTTAATTACATCGGATTATGGCAAAGCATATAGGTCGCTTTTGTATTCCCCTTGCACGCTAATTCCCAGTTCACTCCTCATTCAAAAATCATGTACCACACTTCAATCCACGTCGACAATCGCCGCTTGCCCCTGGGTCCACCGGAAGACGATTGGACCTCCCCGGCGTATGCGTCGTCCCTCGCCACGTCTCCGCCCTGAACCACGATCGGCCTCTCCTTTCATTTTAAAACTAGATAAATGTTTATAAAATGTCGATTGTAAAATTCATTCATAATGAATAAATCGAAAATCCATAAAAATTGAGCTATAGAAATCTGTGTTGTTGGGAAAACGAAAAATCACAAATAAAGTCAAAAGGGGCCGAAACTAAGTCGGGAATGAGCTCAAATGGACCTATACAGTAGACCGTGGTCCCCACCGATCAACTGTCAAAAAACAGAGGACAAGTCGACTGGTTCTTTTTTCACCAGTCGACTGGTTATTTTTTCAACAGACATAAATTTTAGTAGCAGGTACCGGTCGACTGGTTTGTTTTGACCAGTCGATTGGTGGCTGTCAAATGGCCATTTTGGTTATTTTGTTAGACAAATCTTATATGAATCATTTCCGGGGAACCATGGAGGCTATTCACTTGTTCTAGATGACAATAAGGCCTCAAAAGCTTGTCAAAACAGTTCATATCACTAGGCTCAAACATATATAAAGATTGATATATGAATTCATTGAAATGAACTCCAAACTCATGCATTGGGAAGTTTAAACACAAACAATCCAAAACACTTAATAAACACACAACATATAAGTGCCTAAGGCACACTAGACAAGCCTATAGCTTGAGGAATAGATGTGAGTTCTCCAAGAACTCACCTTTGGTTGTTGCAAGTGAAGGATGAATGAAGGCTTAGCCAAATCAACCGATCTTCAAATATAACACACAATTATTCAATCTAAACATGGATATACAATATTTCCTAAGAATTAGTTTTAAGAAATCATAAGAATTAAAGAGGAATTGAGTTGGAGAAGATAGAGAATGAGCTTACCTCTCTTCTCTATGGATTTCCACTTGATTTCAACATGAATTGGATTCCTAAGACCAAGCTAGGGCTTAGGGAATTTTAATTTCCCTTTCCCGTTCCCCATTTCTAATTTTGTTGAGAGTTAGGAAAATGAATGAAGGAGGAGGGGGTTGGGATGGTTAAAACAAGCCAAAGTGGCTAGTTTTAGCCAAAATCAAGCCCATTCCGAAGTCCAATTTTTCACCATCTCCAAATATATCGATGTTTATAGTCAAAAAGGTTGTAAATGACGATCCGGACACAATGGAAGTGGTTTCAAGTCCAAATTCATCCATATGCAAAAAGTGACTTTTTGGACCTGTAACGATGCTATATTTAAATATATTATCGTGAAATCTGCGGGTTGTTAAAATCTTCCACGTACTCACTAGTTCGAAATGGTTTTTGAATATAAATTCGATCTCGGTCTTTCCGTACCAATAATCGTATAGGTTGGATTGATAGATGGTTATTTAACTATCAAATAAACAAGCATTCATCCATAAAAATAAAATAAATTAACTGATCCAGTACACAACATCATTTAGCCTCTTTAATTAACCAGTCATTAATTAAAAATTCAAAAATGCTAATTTGGTAAAATATTCCCCTTTTCTTATTTAATGTAAGAATATTCAATTTCATTGCACTTCTACTTCATTAGACCCTCATTGTAAATTGGTAAGTGAATAAAACTCTGAGTATCAACCCCGAAGGTCGAAACCAACATCAGATTGACACCTCGAAAGTTACTCAAATAAACCAATGTATAATAAGTTCCAATTCCTTATAAAAAACACATTATAATTCCTTTTTACCATTTTTAAAACGATTATATTACTTCATAATCTCACAAATCATTTCAAATTTTATTTATAATATCATTTCATAAAATAACTAAATAATTCAATTTAATTTCTGTAAATAAATATTACATATTCCATTTACAAATCCATTCGTCATGTATTTACCAATTTCTTAACCTTTATAAATTCCTTATCCATTCAATTAAAAAAAATTAACCGCTTTTCCCAAAACAATTCCCTTAACATTTATAAGTCAATGTTATAAATTTCCAACTCAGTCGATATCTATTTAATAAACCATTTAGTATACCAGGCTTTATATCTAATAATAAATATTGGTTTTCACAATTTTAAATTACACATCTATGTCCACATTCCATTTCCAAATCCATTTATTCACTAATCTCATTCACAAATGTTATTTAATCGCATTTCACATTTTATAAACAATGTCTACCAAAAACATTCATTTGTTACGAAACCTTTTTCATCCCTTTTAAATCAATTAACGTACATTCCCAATCTCAATAATCCATTTCTATGATTTAAAAATCTCCAACCATTTAACATTTTTCCTTACTGATTAAACATTTATTTATAAATATCTTGGAAATTCCATTAATTTAAAATAACTTAAATAGTTATAAAAAAATAAATAAACTTCAGCGTTTATTTTTTAAATAAGCATCGTATTTCAAATCTATAAATATAACTTTGAAAACACTCAGAATCGATTTAACATCGATTCTAAACTCTATTCTTTTATCAATGGTACTAAAGAGGAAAATATATTCTAAACTACTAAACCGTGAATTTCACATCCAAATGAACACAACAAATCATATTGATAAACATTATCAAAATTAGTGAGGAATCGTGTTCATTCTTTCAACCCGCTAATCCCTACATCAAAATTTCATGTTATTCAACATATATTATAATATAATAAAAATTAACAACTACCGGAGAGGAATCCAATTGGATCCCATCAACCTATTATTCCCTGCATCCAAATATGGTTACCTCAAATAAAATCATTCAATAAGGATTATTAAATTTAAACTAGTAATTTCTATAACGGTAAATAACGAGTATTTAACATCAACCAATTTATTTAACAAAACAAATCAAATCAAACAATCAAATTAAACACGTTTATATTATTATACACATGACCAACAAGGTAAGTTACCTCAATTGGTTCCAATCGTTAGAATAACGATTTGGTGTTTCACTGAAATTAAGCAACGTTTAATTTCATCGATTCAATCAATATATGAATATATATATTTAACAAATAGTAAACCATTAGCAATCATAGCACACGATTATAAAACTCGATTCATATAAAATATATAAGTGGGAAGAACTGAGTGAGTTTAACTCACCTTGATCTGATTTTTCGTTGAAACGGTTCAGATATAGTAAAATTAAACAATATTTTATTTAACTACAAATTTCAGTTGCTTCAAATCCTATCCAAATCTGTCCCATAATGTAGTGTCCATTGTCACGATCGTAATGGAGTTGGATTCGTACAATTCTGTAATCATGTAAAACAGATCGACCTCTATTTGACCCCCACTTCCCTTATTTGGAAACACTGCTCCGCGTTTTAACAAAAATATTTAAATTCCTTATGTAATCATTTGTATAAAATAACTAAATTACTCTTATAACCATAATTACATCGGATTAAGGTAAAACATACGGGCCGCTTTTGTTCTCCTCTTCCACACTAGTTCCCCAGTTCACTCCTTGTTCAAAAACCCTATACCACACTTCAACCCATGTCGACAACCACCACTTGCCCCTCAGTCCACCGGAAAACGATCGAACCTCATCGGCGTATGCGATGTCCCTCGCCACAGCTCCGCCCTGAACTATGATTGGCCTCCCCTTTCATTTTAAAACAACCCAGTCCCCTCATGTACGCCGCCTCTTCATCCATGTTGCACCCCACCACATTGATCGGTCGGTCATCAGACAACACCACACGAAGCACCTCAATCCTATCTTTCTTCGACAGTAGAAGCTCGCCACTCGAACGCCTGAATCATCGGTTATACACTGTGAATTTCTGCGCCTTCTGATGGAAATTCCAACCACCCTACCCAACGACGGTTGATCACCACCATCCATAAGATTAATGTCGAGGCCCTCAACAAATTCGCAGTTGAGAGTTTCATGTATTAATGTACGGATTTTGAAAGAATTGAGGAGGAAGATTGAGAGTTCCTAATCGTTGCTTTTGTAAAATGGTGGCTTGTTGAAGCCATGACCACGCGTGAGAGAAACTAAGGGTTGTTAACCTTTATTTTCGGTATATATAAGTGAGGCTAGAATATAATATTGTTAAACTAACTTCGTCATGCAGTAACAAGCAAAACCAACCACATACAACTTCCAATTTTGATGAAAAGTGAAATCCTAGCATAAAACAATATTCTGGACATGATGGAAAACATTTCGTCGAATTTCGAGATTATTTGTGAAAGTTCCTTTATAATTGCACAACTTGAATTGATACACATTTAAATAGAATATGATCACAAAATAGATCCAATTAACTTGAAAATTAAAATACTACAATAATAAATCACTATAGATTTAATAAAATTAGTTTCGCTGAAAACAGAGTTCATTTATTAATTGGTCATTCTTAATTTCCAATTTAAAACCATAAAATGAATAAATAAAACCAAGGCGTTTACGGCTACCGTTGTCACATACGACATCGGTTTACCATGAAATTTGGCTTCATACAATAATTTAACGTTACAGTTCCAATGAAACTAATTTCATCGAAAACCGAGGCCATTTGCAAAATGGCTATTTTTAAGGCTTATATAATATCGATAAAATATTATATAAATTCCAAAATAATTTAATTAAATACTAATAAATTATTATTATTGTAAATATCCAAATAGAATAATATATATAGCTTCAAATATAACCAAATATGGATATAAAACTCAAAATTATGAAATTTTGAGTTAAACGTTATCCAAATTATATAAAGCACCTTTTAATTTTATTAAATAAACATTATCGTTTATTAAGGAATTCCATAGCGATTATTAGAAAATTTGAATTGAACATAACTAGCAATCTATAATATTAAATCTTGAATTTTCTCTTTTATTCAAAAATTATAATTAACTAGATTTAAACGTTTCTTGTTTCATAGAATTCCGATTAAAACAGATTCTGTATATTCAATTGAAGTTCAAAACTCAATATTACAAACTACCATGACGTTATGAGCTTGGTTATAACTAAATAAAAAATTAATGTTCAAACTTCATTTTTATAAATGAATTATATGTTGAAATCCATTAATATTCCAAATAGAATATTTTAAACAGATTTAAATATTTAAATTCAACTGACCGAAAAATCTAGGTCGTTACAGAAGTACAGCAGAAATAAGGACTAACGTTTCCTTATAGTTGAGAAAGTGATGCTATGGTATGGAGCCCAAGCAATTTACTTTGTGGATGATGGAACGAGGCGCCTTGGATAATGGTCTATAATTACCGGGGGACGTTATGTTCAAGAGAAACCTGAACTAACCTGGTATAGGTGGGTCGGCTTTGTCGCTACAGAAGGACTCATTTGCTGGCTCATGGGACATCCCGCTAGAGGTATGCTCGAATGTGATTAAGGAAGATCCTTTGCCTTGGTCACTGATGAAATACATCTTCCAATACGACGCCTTATCGCTTTAGTTGTACTCTGTGTATGTAGACGTAATATATGGTTACCTACGTCTGCTAAGATATATACATTTATTTTGAAAATATTTTCAAAGATAGACACTAATGATAATATCAAACGATTTGCTCATACCAAGCATATTTAGTTATCATAAGGCAAAACCTGCTCCTAATGTTGTGTGTTTGCATTGTGTGACGGCATGCGGGTATTATGTTAACTTCATTTTCCAAAAAGCATGCACGAAGTTTTGACAACCCTTTTGATAATGGTTTTGAGATTTATATGACTTGTTATCTAGTTCTCAAGCTAGTTAATCCAAGCCTGACTCAAGTGTTTACACTCAGGTTAGATCCGAGTGTATTTTAGGTTTAGATAGGATATTCGAGGAGTTTCAAGACAATTCCATAGAAGCCGGTGTTTTTCATCAGAAGGAAGGGCGTATTCTACTGTCTGTACTTGGATGTCATGGTTATATTATATGAGGATGGTATTTATAACTATCCATGGTATGTTGCTTAAACTTAAAAGTTTTCGTTGTAAAGTTATGTTGAATATTATATTTATTCTATTCCATTTGAGATTTTGTTCTTCTCTTTTGTTTTTGTTCCACTGTGTTAGCGGTGATAAAATCCCAAATGAATTGAGTTTGCGGTATAGAACACCGTGGATGTTTTAAGTATCAATTATCGAAGATCGAAAATTCAATTTATCCCATGATTCCAAGGATGCTTACTTTTTGGACTAGATTTGTGTGGTTTATAGTCGGTTCAAAGAGTGAGGGTGTTTGGGTCGTCACAGCACACCCTTTATCGTCACCAATATAAGGATTTTACTAAAGAATATGAAGCATATAGGTATAAATAGACATTACAGAGACTAAAACTCACAAGAAAAAATATATAGAATCTCGGGGGAATTTAAAACTTAAATAAAAACACAATTGTCATAACACCATGAAAATATCTATCGTTACAAAAACTCATAACTATCTGATGAAAAATAAAACTAGCATAACCAGAGTACAATATAAATTCATTCCCCTAAACATTAGTAACAATAACCGAAAGCAAATAATGAGTGAAGAAATACATGAATATGTGGAAAGTGAATCAAGATGAAATCCAAAGTGAACAAAATATTTATCAACTCTGAGTTCCTTTTCCCTGTGAACTTGGGGGAGAAGAAAAGGGAAGAGAGAAGGAAGAAAGGAAACTAGTCAGACATAAGTGTTAACCCATAAAATATGTTTTAGAAAACAATGACCATGTTTTGGTTAATTTATGATTTTGGGTCGTTAGGCTCTTTGGGCCGTCGTGTCCTCTCTAGCTCGATGAGCTTGTTAACTCACATGAGTGCCCTAGGTCGTTACAGCATCTTAGAACGTTTAACTAGTAGGTGGTGCTCATGAGGCTCTGGCTCGTTTAAACATCTTAAGTCGTCTGGGCATCTTGATCCGCTCAGAGGCTAGCTCGCGGGGTTCTGGGATCACTAGCTCGCTAAAGGTTTTAGCCCGTTGCATCAAATCCTAAAACTAATTCATTTTGATTTAGCACATTCTGAGATTACTTGTGTAGCTCCGTCCAAGCCCGTAGTGTCACAACCTAGCCCGCTCTGCGTCCTTTAGCTCGCACTACCTTCAGATAGAGAGCTGGACCGCTCCGCCTTGTTTAGCATGTCCTGCCTTACTTTGGATCGTGTAACATCCACTTTAGCCCGCCTATGACCTAAAACAAGAGCACAGTATTTACATAACTGCCACCTTGTCCGAACTCCACCTATAAATTCCCCCCACAGTCCTTCATTTGGGGGGCTTTTGGAGATCACGAAGTGCTACTGAAATTTCTCTACAACTATCCCAAGCAATTCTAAATACTTATTCTCCAAATTCGACTGAAAATCCTTGATGAATTAGAGTAAAAGCAATAAGGGAGAGAGTGAAACATTTGTTGTAAGAGTGAAGTTTATCTTGTAACCAACATATTGATAATGGAATCTCTTATGAAAGTGGATGTAGATCCTCATTGGATCGAACCACTATAAAAATTCCATGTTATTACTTTTATGCTTTTCAGATGTTTATAATTGTGGCCTCACTTTAATCTTCCTTACCAATTTGTTGAAGTGCTTTGTCACATTTTTGGTGTTGAATCAAACTTCGAGATCAACATTTGGTGCCCACCATTGGGCCGCATTCATATCTCCTACCTCTACTCACGCCTTGCCGTTAAGGTTATAAGTCGCATCCTTCTTCAACATTATGACCAAATCTAAGAAGACCACTAGCAAAACCGTGGTAGAAGCCGATGATGTTGCCAATGAAGAAACGCCACTCGCAAACAGCTTTGAAGTGGGCGAAAAATCAGAAAGCGGGACCGATGTCACTAGAAACGAATTAAAAGTTGCCATTGCCAACGTCAATAACCGGATGGATGCCTCTGCCAAAATGATGATGGAAAAACTCGATGCCATCAATGCTAGATCAAATCCAGTTCCTCCGAAGGTACACATAGATCTCGAGGGGAATGATATGTCGCCTGCTTCCAATCACAATCACAATAACAATATGGAATACGGTTATGATAGGGCAAGTGACAGAGATGAAGCTAATATCGAAGAATCGATATCAAAAGCTAAGAGTCATCCAGAAATGAATGCTCAAAAGGTCATTAATCATGTCACAAGGGCACCCTCCCAGCAAGAAGGCAAAGCACCTAAGCTCTTTAATCACAACCGTATTCCTGGACGAACGTTTGGTAAGGAGCTCAGCTTCGCAGAGCATCATAGGACCGAAGAATAAATCTCAAATATGATAGATCGAGCTATGAAATAGAATCAAGCTAGCAAAGACGATGAAAGGGAATGGGACTTCTCTCCCGATAGGACTCCATTCACTAAGAGAATCCCTGAAGTAGAATGTCCGAAGAAGTTCAACCCACCAACTCTACCTCCGTATAACGATCTCGTTGACCCGAACTACTTTTTGTTCAAATATAAGTAGCATATGAGTGCGGTTAAAGCAACGGATGAGATGAGATGCACGTATTTCCCCCTCCACCTTGAAGGAGCTACATCTCTCTAGTTAACAAAGCTACCTCCTACTGTCGATCGGTTCTCTGATCTGACGAAACAGTTCAAAGAGCAGTTCCGCTTATATGCTACCAAAGCCAAGGACGCTATAATACTCTCAGCCATGAAACAGAAGTCGGGAGAAACTGTCAAAGCCTTCCTCAGTCGATTCAACATCACCTTATCTGAAGTGAGGAATCCAGAGCCGTGCATAGTCCCCATGGCTCTACTCGATGCTATAGAAAAAACAAGCGAATTCGAAAGGTGGATAAAGATGAAAGAACCGACTATGCTTGATAAATTCTATAAAAAAGTAAAGGAGTACATGAGGGTAGATGTAAAACCCCGCATTTTTAATGCAATTAAAAATGTGGAAATATGAATAAACATTATATGTATGAATATTTAAGAGAAAAATTAAATGAAGATAACGTACAATTGGAATCAGTTCATACATTGAAGTGAAGAGAAATAAATACGATGATAATGTACGTAATGGAAGAGACGGGAAAATAAAAACACTTAAATTAAATATCAGGAATAAAGGGAAACGGGCTGTTCCATTGCGTTTATCTCAGAATTCTACATAAAATAGAGTCCAAGTTTTCGTAAATCGGACTTCGTATGAAGAAGTTATGACCTCTAGAAGATTTAACAAAAATTCAGAAAATAAAACAGCTCAGAATTCAGTTCAAAATTCGAAACAGGACCCAGAGGCGGGCGGAGCGGGAAAATTCCCGCCCAGGGGCCAGGTCGACAATAGGGTCGACCTGCCTCAACCCAGGTCGACCTCCCTGGCCAGGTCGAACTGATGGTCGGGCTTGGTGTGTCTAATGCGATTTTGGGTCCTGTGACGTGTTTTGACGGTTTAGATCAGTTCTAGGGTAATCTAAAGGCCCTAAATAACTTCCTACACCTATAAATAAGTATGTAACCAAACCCTAATTCATTAGAAATCATCTATGACACCATTTTGCCGCCAAACTCTCTCTTAAAACCTAACCGCCGCCTCTAAAACAAATCTCAAGTGTTCATCAACCCTTCAAATCAAAGATTAGAACTTCAACAACAATCAATTAGAGAAATTTATCAACACCAATTCAAGTTCTGCATCAATAATCAAATAAGAAGATTAAATCAGCGTTCTATATCAACAACAAATCATTTATTTCTTCAATTTAGTCAAGGTGAGTGGTTTAAAATACAGTTGTTGTATAATTATGCCTCAATCGTTCACCATTCCCCACGATGAACATAATGAATATAATGAATATGATGATAATTTAATGAAATCAGTTATTTTATTTATGCTTGTGATTGGGTTCTCTCCTTTTTATTCTTTCCCCTTTTTATTTTTATAGTTAGGCTATCTCGAGCCTACGTCAATCATGAATTTATGCGTTGTAAGCGTGAATGAGAAATTAAAAAGGGAAAAGGTGTTATGCGGACATAATATGGGCTGGAAGGTTCTGTATATGATTTGAAATAGAATTATGGGCATAACTATATTGTAATGGTGAATTTGTGTAAGCTTGGCATAATTGTGATTGGATATGGAATCGGTATAATTTAGTATGAACAACATGAAAGATTGGATAATATGGGTTGGTGAAATCTATTTGTGACTTGAAAATAAAGTCTAAAAGGCGAAATTAGATAATATGCATGAACGCGGGAGAATATGTTGGGGAAATATTGATTTTATAAAATTAGGTATTATTGGATAATTGGAATATATATGAAACTGGCATATTTGAGTATAATTGGAAATTGGCATGTTTGGGTATGAATAACATGAAATTTGTAAATTTGCCTATAATTGGAATTTTATAATTGGGCTAATTAATATGTAATTAGTAGGATTAATGACAAGTTGGAATAGGCAAAATTGTAAACATGACTATATGTTGAATTAGAAACACATGACATGAAAATTTGGGGTTTGGGTAAAATACAATGTTAATGAACCTTTGACACGAGGTTAGACGCAATTGTGGTGTAAGACTTCCCGGAACCGCCCGACAAATCCAGCTACCTCAATTGGACGTCTAATGTGAGAGGTCAGAGGCAAGAACTGTAGGCGTAACGGTTGGTGACATGAGGTTAGACTCGGTTTGTGTCGTAAGACTGCTCAGAACCACTAGGCAAATCCAACAGCCACAAAGTGTTCAGTCTAATATGGGAGGTCATGCACCTTTCGTCATAAGGAATGAATTAAGGAAGACCAACCATAATAAGACAAGGGTATGGTTAGAGGGTTAGGTGGGGTGACATGTAAATATGGACCTAACTGGAATAGGACAAGACATGTAAGACATGACTAATGTGGACTTAACCGTGGTAAGAATATGATGTAGAACATGACTAATGTATACTTAACCGTAGTAAGGCATGTGTAAGACATGGAAACCATGATAAAAGGGGTTAAGTGGGACATGGGTGATATGAGAGACATAAATAAATGAATGCTGAACCAAACGGGACCCGTAATGGTATCACAAATCAATTGAATTAAGTAAAGTTGAAGTAACGGGTTAAAGAAATGGAAGGGTTAAGTAAATTTAAATTAATAACAGAATATGGGGAATGGTAAATAACCTATTATGAATGATTCTGAATAAGAAAAAGGAAGAATAATAGGTTAGACTTGTCCTAGGGACAAGTGGAAAGTATAAATTATGGAATAAGATAATTTATAAGAAACGATAGAGGAAAATAAGATAACTTATATGTGAAGATATACTTAATTATAAATTAGGTGGTTTGGGAAGGATAAATGTGAAATTTAAGATGATATAAGTTATATGAATGGAAAAGAAGTAAATTAAAATCATATATGTTGGTTGGGCTGAGTAATTCTCTGGGTGCCAGTCTGATGTTGATTTCGGTCTTCGGGGCTGGTGTTTGAGGGGTTATTCTTCTAATCAGTATATATGTGGGATAAGGTATACTTAACTACGAATTAAGTATAACATGTTGTAACCCAAAAAGGGGAATAATTTATGAAATTGGAAAATAACATGTGATGGGCTTATTAATGGACTTAAATGGATTAAGTATAAATTGAATTAATAAGGGAGGGTAACTTGGTAATTTTGAAAAGGGAGTAAACGTGAATAAATAATAACCAAGTTAAATGTAAAAAATGACAAAGAGACACAAGCGCTCAAGAAGATGATTAGACGTAGGGTCTAATGACATATAAAAATTAAGGCGCTTGGGGCAGTCCGTACGTTGTAGGATGAATAACCCAACGAGGTAGATCATCACGGTGTCATAAGGCACGAGGGGAGCACACATTCGTTATTTTGGTGGCTCCAACGGACTAGAAGGGGAAGCGCGCTGCTTCCTGAGACGTTAAAGGTGCTCCTAGTAGTCCTCTGTGTGGTGGCAGATGTTTCAGGCTGTGCCCGCAGAGGTTGGGTCTGCGCGTCACTACTAGGTGGGTGGGCCTTGACTGCAAGAATAGCTGGCAGCCAGAATGTTGTTAGAGGTAAGGGAAAAGGTGATTTGGCGGCTGCCTCAACGGAGGTGGAGGGTCAGGACCAACAAGGATAGTAGGTCGTCGAGTGCCTGTCACCACAGCCAGTAGGATGCGGAAAGACTAGAGCTAGGCCCAATATACTATTAACCATTCACTATCGTGGGGCGATGGTTAAGAGGAGATGCCACATGGATGTTTAGATTGGTTGCTTAGGGTCTTATCGCCTAGCTCCCGTAGTCTTTACTAGTTATGGGAGGGGCCGAGGTGGGTCCATAGCCATCATAGAAAACAGACCCTAGGGATATTTGTGTGGGAGGCTCTTAAAGGCGGGCCTTGCACAAATATAAGGAAAGCTCCCGACCGAGTTCCGTGTTTCTTGTATAGCCCTGCCACGGGACTCGGGCACGCACACACGATGGGTGTGCGGGTTAGGTAACGAATACGTTGATAATACGTACGTGGGAGAGTCTAGATATAACCATGTCTGCTCTGGGTGGTGTATCGTAGACTGGTGGGCATTATTCGATAACGGCAGTCAATATACTTACGTAACTAGAGTGATCCTACGTGGAAGAAGTATTGTATTATATACAAAAGGAATGTACGTTACTATGACATAGGACGGGGGACTGCGTATATCACTGCGAGGATACGGTGGAGACCGTGCGAATGGGGTACCATGGGGTGTACTTCAGTTTGGGGGTAGCTACATATACATGGTATTAGGTTAATCAACACGGGGTAGATAGGTGCGACGTGGATGTAAGCCTTGAGTGCTAATACACGAATAACCTAATAAAAATAAAAATGTAATAGAATGGTATATGTAGGATTATCCAAGAAGTGCATTTTAAATTCATTCACACAGAACTTATGTTCTGACCCCTTCCTCATAACATTCGCAGGTTAGAATCAGGATAGAGACTTATAGGGCTCGTTTGGATGCCTTAAAATAAGCTACTTTTTGGCTTTTTAAAATCCAAAGCCAAAAAGCCCACATGGCTTCATCAAATAAATAGGCTTTCAAAATTTGCTTTTCTACTTATCTGGAAAGTCGATAATTTTTGCTTTTGACTTTCGATCCAAAACAAAGAAACGATTTCCAGGCCGCGTTTGTTCTTACTCAAAGAAATTATGGTTTTGGCGATTTTTCTCCGTTTGCTATCAGATCGACACGCCGTTTATTCTCTCTAATATTTCGGACAAAGGTACCATTTTTCTTCTCTTGTTCATTCTCAATACTTTATATCTACTGCGATTTCATTTATTTGTTCTTCGTTCGATTGATACAGACGTTTATTCATTTGAGTTGGTGTTATATCCAAATTCGATTTACAGAGGTTTATTTATTTAATTTGTGATTCTTGGTATTAGATGATATTCTGATTTGGAAAATCGTAATTGATTTGAGTTGGTATTATACCCAAATTCAGTACTGACAGTAGGAATTCTGCTATAACAAATACATTTCTGGTTTCAAGTTTACATGAACATGAGAGGAAAATGTGGTTTAATTTGCTACTTCTTTAGGCTGTCGTGGCGCAGATGTAATTCATTCATTTAGTAATGAAAATTAAAAGCCCTTGAACTAATGAGAGGAAAATGTGGTTCATATTGATGTTAGCTTTTAAATTTCAACTTTAAATATTGATATAGAGAATAACTGGTGCTACTGTGAAAAATAAAATAAAAAGGTGATAGTTTTCCGGTTCATATTTTCACACATTTAACTAAAGCATAAAAAATATTTATATGTATGGCTGCTTGACGTGCATTCAATTTGAAGATTGTAGAAAGAATTAGGTAAAGTTTATAACCCAGCCATGGAAAAGCAGTGTTCTTTACTAATATATTACTGATGGGCAGAGATGACAACATTTTTATCCATCTAAAATTATAAGTTTATAACCCGGCCATGGAAAAGCAGTGTTCTTTACTAATCAATATTTGTTTGAAAATGACAAAATAGAATTTAAGATAGGCACTAAAAATCAAGTTACTGGCAAAGAAGACTTTTAGTTTAAACAAAGAAGACTTTTAGTTTATTTTAAAGAAACTACATGTATGTAAAAGAAGACTTTATTTTTATATGGTGGAGCCTTTAGAAAGATACAGAGAACAAAGAAGAAAAATGGGATGCAGGTAACAAATGTGTATGGTGCGATTGATATGTACAAAGAAAAGTGAACAGTGCCTTGAAATGTGCCCATTTTCTTCTTTTTTTGCATGAAACTAGGATGAATTATTCAAATCTCTTGAAACATTTTATCCTCCTTTATATTGTTTAAACTATCTTGGTGAACCAAATATTACTAAGTTTGAAACAAGAAAGTTGATTATGAAATTATGAGTACAGAATAGGTTGGTCTGTTGGTATGTTTAAAATTAATCCCCTAAACTAAAGACTGGAAACTTTAAATACCCAGAGTGAAAATGTTAAGAATCATTTTGGTTCCAGTTGATAAAAATAATCAGGAGAACCCCTTTCCAGAAAACATGAATTTTTTTATAGGGGCAAGGATGTTAAATAATTTTTCTTGCAAAAGTACACTTGGAATAAGATAAGGTAAACTATAATTCAAGTATAATAAAGAGGAGAGAACTGGAAAATTTGCTTGAGAAGAAAATAAGGGTACAAATGGTTTCAGCTGCAACATTAAAACCATTTGTAGTTAGCAAAATAAATTACTTACTGATGAACTATGGAACAAATGGTGGATAAAATTATGCATATTGCAATATGTTTGTCAGCTTTTATCCATATTGCAATATCATTCTTCCTTAAATATCACTATTTTAGTTATAATTTTTTATTAATAAAATTATCTCCTTCAAAGTGTGTACAATCACAAAATGTTAGTGGAACCAAGTGTTATCTTCATTTCAGATGTTTCCACGTTTTCATTGCACTTTTGATCCTAAAAATGGACAATTTTAGCTGTGTTATTTCATCTTCCATATGCAAGATCAAATCAACCCACAAGAGGACTGAACTTCACTTTGATGTTAGATTAAAGAATTGTTTATAATCACAATTTCAACTGATAATATTGCACTTTTGATCCTGAAAATGGACAATTTTAGCTGTGTTATTTCATCTTCCATATGCAAGATCAGATCAACCCACAAGAGGACTGAACTTCACTTTGATGCTAGATTAAAGAATTGTTTATAATCACAAATTCAACTGACAATGTGAAGAATGATATTATCTATTATATTGGTACTGGACTACTCTCAACAATATGATATTAGCCGAATATTATCTTGTACTGTAATGCAAAAATCCGTGTTAACACATGCTATTAAATATGTTGTTATATGAACATATTTAGTTATATGTCTTGTGCAATTTTAAAATAATCAAGTAATCATATTTATACATCTTGTGCAATTTTATTTTATTTTTTTGGTTAGTAATCATATTTTATAGTAAACTCATGAGTTTACAATTATTTGTGTTTTCATTTGAGTTGTCTTTAATTGCATTTTTAACTTGTTCAATCATCTATAAAATAAACCTATTCAACATATAGGATATTGACAAATATGAGTTCAAGTAGCGAATCAAGTGGATCAAGTGATATCGAACAAGAAGCTATTGAGTTGATAGTTAGTCATATTGGAAATAAATTTTATTCAAGATGGATCCCAAGACAACCATACAGAAATGACACATTGAGTGGAAGAGAATACGTTTTTAATGTGCTCAATGGCCATACAGCTAGATGTTTGGACATGTTCCGTATTCATACAAATGTTCTGCTAGATTTATGTGAGGCTCTAAAGACTCGTGAGTTGTTGCGCGATACACAAAATGTCAAAGTGGAAGAACAACTGTGTATTTTTCTATACACAATTGGTCATAATGATAGTAATAGAGTTGTTTCTGATCATTTTCAACACTCTCCAGAAACAATTTCACGTCATTTTGGAAATGTATTAAAGGCTTTATGTAAATTCGCTAAAGAAGTCATTGTCCCTCCAGATTTCGCGATAATTCATCCATACTTGAAAAGCAAAGGTGATAAGTATTGGCCTTGGTTTAAGGTATGTTTCTTTTTCATAAGTGCAAGTTGATCATATCATGCTACATTTTCCAAAAAATATTCTTATTTTTGTATGGTTAATAATAATATTTGTAATTGTTTCTTCTTTTAGAATTGCATTGGAGCAATCGATGGCACACACATTAGTGCATGTGTAGCGGGAAAGGCACAAATTCCATATAGAGGAAGGAAAAGTTTACCTACCCAAAATGTAATGTGCGCATGCGATTTTGATATGTGTTTCACATACGTTTTAGCTGGATGGGAAGGTAGTGCAAATGATTCAAGAATATTGATGGATACAATTAATGATTCAAGTAAAAAAATTCCGATGCCTCCAAAAGGTATTATTTATTATTGTTTTGCACAGCAGTACTTATATCAATTTCAAAATCATGAAATTAAATAGCTCTTGTAATTCTTTATGCTACAATAAACTTAAACAATAAACTCAAATTTAAATTTAGTTAGGAGTTTATAATTATGTTTCTTTTGTTCATAGGGAAATTTTATTTGGTCGACTCAGGATATGCTAATATGCCTGGGTTTTTAGCCCCATACAGAGGAGAAAGATACCATCGCAGTGACTTTATAGGAGCAAATAGGACACCACAATCCGCAAGGGAGCAATATAATTACGCACATTCATCTTTGCGGAATATCATCGAACGTTGTTTTGGCGTTCTTAAAGCACGTTTTCCTATTTTGAAAATGATGCCTTCGTATAGTCTTCGCAAACAACGTAATATTATCATAGTTGCATGTATAATTCACAACTACGTTAGAAAGCATGCTTTGGATGATGAGATTTTTAAAGAATTTCAAAATGATGATTTATTTTTTCTGAAGAAAACAATCTTGAATCTAATCAAAGTTCAATTGGAATGGATTCAACTCAAGGAGAAAGACAAGATTTCAACAACAAAAGAGAAGAAATCCGACGAAGCATGGCCGCATTTTATCATTTGCCATTTTAGGTTTCGTATGATTTTAGAAGTTATTAATATTTTGAATGTAATGCCTGAAATTTGTGTAAAAGGTCAAATTTTATCTATTATGTGGTTTGTTGTTTGATTTTGTAAGTTAAAATAGACTCAGCTGCTTGGATTATGTGAGAATAACATGTAAGTATTTGTGTTTTGTTTCGATTTGATATTTTGAGATTTATATTTCAGTATACGAAGTGATTTTTAGTTAGCTAGTTGTAACATATACTTTTAAAAATCTAAATTGTCTTTCATTTTATTTCAGTATTCTATTGCAATAGCCAAAAAGCTATTATGAAGAAAAAAAAAATCTATCCATGCTGACTTTTTGACTTATAAGTCGTTTCTGTGCCAAATGGGCTTTTTGACTTTTTGACTTTTAAAAAGCAGAAGCACTTATCATATAAGCAGAAGCAATTCTGCTTTTGGTTGCCAAATGGGCCCATAGCTTTGGGGATACTGGTTTAGCAGTATTGTAATTAAGGTAAAGCTATGATTTAAATATATTATATTTTATTCCTTCCACTGTGAGGTGTTTTCCGAACTCTGACATATTTCTTGTCTCTGTCTTTTTCTGTAGGATACCAGAGCAACCAACTCGGGTTTCGAGGGATTTAGTTTTTGAAAAAAAAATCGGTCCGTCGGAATTTGGGTTGTTACATTTCCTATATAGATAATGAGAGAGCGTATTTGTATTTTCAAAAAAATAATATAAACATATTATATATAAACCTAGATCCATAAGGGAGCTCACTAGGTGGAAAGAGTAAAATGTGGAAAGAAATGGGATATATGTTTTGTACACTAAAAGAATGAACATAGAAATTTTAAGGCCCATAGGTGGTTTGGGTGGAAGGTGTACAATATGTTTCATAGAAAGACGAATCCCATATGATAATAACTGAAATGTTAGTATTAGTGGGTTCAGAAGTGAAACCTTATAAATTAGAAAAAAGGTTAAAAAGTGGAAAATGGACTAGGAATATATATATGGTTGGGATAATTGACTTTGGGAAAGTGTCTAGGAAAGCCTAGTTGAGTTGGAGACCCACTTTGAGTCTAACCCAATAATTAACTTTTAGGAACTTGAAAATTTTAAAGTTTTGGCAAAAGAGTTTGTGGTGTTTTCAAGTTGTAATCTTAAAAGTATCTATAATATTTATAATATGCATATTGGGTTTTAAAGTAAAGTGGGGTATACTTTGAAAAGTAATGATTTCTTGTTTTGAAAGAATTCTCTCATGAAAAAATGTTTTGCATTTTATTTTGTGACATGTTTTATGGTTTAGTAAAAGCAAGTTTTGGAAAAGAAAATCAAGTTTTAACACTTTTAGTTTTTGGAAATGAAAACTTTAAGAAAAGATGGGTAAAAAATTAAAATTTACCAAGATAAGTTGAAAAGAGAAGAAAATTTTCTTATGTGGGTTGTGCTGGGATAGGAAAATAGGAAATCTTTATAGAGTAGTTACATAAAATCCAAGTACAATTCGAAAAGATACATAAAAGAAAAACGGAAGATGCGAATTTTTCCGTTTTATACCTTTTTATAACATAAGAAATCGAATTTAGAAAATTAGATTTTTCTAAATTTCAGAATTTAATGATAATTGGTAGGATTTTGGATGTAACAATTGGATGAACTATGCTCTTATTTTGTAGGAGTATGGGAAAATTTGGATGAAAAATGTTTTGATTTTCAAAAATAATATAGAACTGCAAGTATATATAGGATGTGAGCATCATGCTTTTCAAATGAGTTTTTGAAATTTTGCATACATATAGGTGGCACCAATTAGGCATACATGCATTACTATGATGTATTTCACTTTGCACCTGCGTACAATGTTTGCAAAAAAAAAAAAAAAAATGGATGCACACATGATTGGATGTTAGGATACGTTCCTCTTAACTTGGAGATTTTGGGGACGAAATCCTTTAAGGAGGGGAGAATGTAACACCCCGCATTTTTAATGCAATTAAAAATGTGGAAATATGAATAAACATTATATGTATGAATATTTAACAGAAAAATTAAATGAAGATAACGTACAATTGAAATCAGTTCATACATTGAAGTGAAGAGAAATAAATACGATGATAATGTATGTAATGGAAGAGACGGGAAAATAAAGATACTTAAATTAAATATTAGGAATTAAGGGAAACGGGTTGTTCCATTGCGCTCGTCTCGGAATTCTGCATGAAATAGAGTCCAAGTTTTCGTAAATCGAACTTCGTATGAAGAAGTTATGACCTCTAGAAGATTCAACAAATATTCAGAAAATAAAACAGCTCAGAATTCAGTTCAAAATTCGAAATAGGACCCAGAGGCGGGCTGGGCGGAAAAATTCGCGCCTAGGGGCCAGGTTAACAATAGGGTCGACCTGGGGGTCGACCTGCCCCAAACCAGGTCGACCATAGTGTCGACCTGGGGGTTGACCTCCCTGGCCAGGTCGACCTGATGGTCGGGCCTAGTGTGTCTAGTGCGATTTTGGGTCCTGTGACGTGTTTTGACGGTTTAGATCAGTTCTAGTGTAATCTAAAGGCCCTAAATAACTTCCTACACCTATAAATAAGTATGTAACCTAACCCTAATTCATTAGAAATTATCTATGACACCATTATGCCGCCAAACTCTCTCTTAAAACCTAGCCGCCGCCTCTAAAACAAATCTCAAGTGTTCATCAACCCTTCAAATCAAAGATTAGAACTTCAACAACAATCAATTAGAGAAATTTATCAACACCAATTCAAGTTCTGCATCAATAATCAAATAAGAAGATTAAATCAGCGTTCTACATCAACTATAAATCATTTATTTCTTCAATCCAGTCAAGGTGAGTGGTTTAAAATACAGTTGTTGTATAATTATGCCTCTATCGTTCACCATTCCCCATGATGAACATGATGAATATAATGAATATGATGATAATTTAATGAAATCAGTTATTTTATTTATGTTTGCGATTGGGTTCTCTCCTTTTTATTCTTTCGCTTTTTTATTTTTATAGTTAGGCTATCTCGAGCCTACGTCAATCATGAATTTATGCGTTGTAAGGGTGAATGAGAAATTAAAAAGGGAAAAGGGGTTATGTGGACATAATATGGACTGGAAGGTTTTGTATATGATTTGAAAAAGAATTATAAGCATAATTATATTGTAATGGTGAATTTGTGTAAGCTTGGCATAATTGTGATTGGATATGGAATCGGTATAATTTAGTATGAACAACATGAAAGATTGGATAATATGGGTTGGTAAAATATATTTGTGACTTGAAACTAAAGTCTAAAAGGCGAAATTAGATAATATGCATGAACGCGGGAACGTTGGAGAATATGTTGGGGAAATATTGATTTTGTAAAATTAGGTATTATTGGATAATTGGAATATATATGAAATTGGCATATTTGGGTATAATTGGAAATTGGCATGTTTGGGTATGAATAACATGAAATTTGTAAATTTGCTTATAATTGGAATTTTATAATTGGGACTAATTAATATGTAATTAGTAGGATTAATGACAAGTTGGAATAGGCAAAATTGTAAACATGACTATATGGTGAATTAGAAACACATGACATGAAAATTTGGGGTTTGGGAAAATACGATGTTAATGAACCTTTGACACGAGGTTAGACGCAATTGTGGTGTAAGACTGCCCGGAACCGCCCAGCAAATCCAGCTACCACAATTGGACGTCAAATGTGAGAGGTCAAAGGCAAGAACTGTAGGCGTAACAGTTGGTGACATGAGGTTAGACTCGGTTTGTGGCGTAAGACTGCCCGGAACCGCCTGGCAAATCCAGCAGCCACAAAGTGTTCGGTCTAATGTGGGAGGTCATGCACCGTTCGTCATAAGGAATGAATTAAGGAAGACCAACCATAATAAGACATGGGTATGGTTAGAGGGTTAGGTGGGGTGACATGTAAATTATGACATTTAAATATGGACATAACCGGAATAGGATAAGACATGTAAGACATGACTAATGTGGACTTAACCGTGGTAAGAATATGATGTAGAACATGACTAATGTAGACTTAACCGTAGTAAGGCATATGAAAGACATGGAAACCATGATAAAAGGGGTTAAGTGGGACATGGGTGATATGAGAGACATAAATAAAAGAATGCTTAACCAAATGGGACCCGTAATGGTATCACAAATCAATTGAATTAAGTAAAGTTAAAGTAACGGGTTAAAGAAATGGAAGGGTTAAGTAAATTTAAATTAATAACGGAATATGGGGAATGGTAAATAACCTATTATGAATGAATTTGAATAAGAAAAACGAAGAATAATAGGATAGACTTGTCCTAGGGACAAGTGGAAAGTATAACTTATGGAATAAGATAAGTTATAAGAAACGATAGAGGAAAATAAGATAACTTATATGTGAAGATATACTTAATTATAAATTAAGTCGTTTGGGAAGGAGAGATGTGAAATTTAAGATGATATAAGTTATATGAATGGAAAAGAAGTAAATTAAAATCATATATGTTGGTTGGGCTGAGTAATTCTCTGGGTGCCAGTCTGATGTTGATTTCGGTCTTCGGGGTTGGTGTTTGGGGGGTTATTCTTCTAATCAGTATATATGTGGGATAAGGTATACTTAACTACGAATTAAGTATAACATGTTGTTGTAACCCAAAAAGGGGAATAATTTATGAAATTGGAAAATAACTTGTGATGGGCTTATTAATGGACTTAAATGGATTAAGTATAAATTGAATTAATAAGCGAGGGTAACTTGGTAAATTTGAAAAGGGAGTAAATGTGAATAAAGAATAACCAAGTTAAATGTAGAAACTGACAAAGAGACACAAGCGCGTAAGAAGATGATTAGACGTAGGGTCTAATGACATATAAAATTTAAGGCGCTTGGGGCTGTCCGTACGTTGTAGGATGAATAACCCAATGAGGTAGATCATCACGGTGTCATAAGGCACGAGGGGAGCACACATTCGTTATTTTGGCGGCTCCAACGGACTGGAAGGGGAAGCACGCGGCTTCCTGAGACGTTAAAGGTGCTCCTAGTAGTCCTCTATGTGGTGGCAGATGTTTCAGGCTGTGCCCGCAGAGGTTGGGTCTGCGCGTAACTACTAGGTGGGTGGGCCTTGACTGCAAGAATAGCTGGCAGTCAGAATGCTGTTCGAGGTGAGGGAAAAGATGATTCGGCGGCTGCCTCAACAGAGGTGGAGGGTCAAGACCAACAAGGATAGTAGGTCATCGAGTGCCTATCACCACAGCCAGTAAGATGCGGAAAGACTAGAGCTAGACCCAATATACCATTAACCATTCACTATCGTGGGATGGTGGTTGAGGGGAGATGCCACGTGGATGTTTAGATTGGTTGCTTAGGGGCTTTTCGCCTAGCTCTCGTAGTCTTTACTAGTTATGGGAGGGGCCAAGGTGGGGCCATAGCCATCATAGAAAACAGACCCTAGGAATATTTGTGTGGGAGGCTCTTAAAGGCGGGCCTTGCACAAATATAAGGAAAGCTCCCGACCGAGTTCCGTGTTTCTTGTATAGCCCTGTCATGGGACTCGGGCACGCACACACGATGGGTGTGCGTGTTAGGTAACGAATACGTTGGATAATACTTACGTGGGAGAGTCTAGATATAACCATGTCTGCTCTGGGTGGTGTATCATAGACTGGTGGGCATTATTCGATAACGGCAGTCAATATACTTACGTAACTAGAGTGATCCTATGTGGAAGAAGTGTTGTATTATATACAAAAGGAATGTACGTTACAATGACATAGGATGGGGGACTGCGTATATCACTGCGAGGATACGGTGGAGACCGTGCAAATGGGGTACCACGGGGTGTACTTCAGTTTGGGGGTAGCTACATATACATGGTATTAGGTTAATCTACAAGGGGTAGATGGGTACGACGTGCGTGTAAGCCTTGAGTGCTAATAACACGAATAACCTAATAAAAATAAATGTAATAGAACAGTATATGTATGATTATCCAAGAAGTGCATTTTAAATTCATTCACACAGAACTTATGTTCTGACCCCCTCCTCATTACATTCGCAGATTAGAATCAGGACAGAGACTTATAGCTTTTGGGATACTGGTTTAGCATTATTGTAATTAAGGTAAAGCTATGTTTTAAATATATTATATTTTATTCCTTCTGCTGTGAGGTGTTTTCCGAACTCTGACATATTTCTTGTCTCTGTCTTTTTCTGCAGGATACCAGAGCAACCAACTCGGGTTTCGAGGGATTTTAGTTTTTGAAAAAAAAATCGGTCCGTCGGAATTCGGGTTGTTACAATAGACGACAATCCTGTGCCCCTTTAGATCATTGACAGTAGCCCACTTCTTGAGGCTTCCACGAGTGCAGCCATGCAATCCAACCAAAAGTGTATTCAGGGGCAGAAGCAAATCGATGGTGGAAACGACAATAAGGCTAATAAGAAGTCTTGCCTTTTCGATTCGTCAGAGCTAACTCCTTTGAACGACACTCCTGAAAACATCTATATGGCAACAAAAAATTCTGAGGAGTATGTGGAGCCAAACCCAATGAGGATAAGCAACAAAGCAGCAAACTCGGGAAAGTTCTGCAGGTTTCACAACCAACCTGGTCACAACACTAACGAGTGCCGACACTTGAAGAACCTTATTGAGGAATTGATCAGGAAGAACAGGTTACAGCAATATGTAAAGAATCTGCAGGCTTTGAATCCTTCTGCAATTCCTCAGGGGCTTGAAGAATCAAATGATCAGTTTGGTCCAAGCAATGTGGCTTCTGTTCAAGCCAATCCAAGACTGATTACCAACTAATAGTTGTTGAGGGTGCTCAAACTTGGGTGGCTTGGAATAAGCAATCAGCATTGCTATATCCTTACTTTATGCTCTACTTCTTGCCTTAGTTCATGCTTTGCTTTGCATTTTACTTTCTGTTATATTCAAGATTCATTGTAGAATAGTCTGTAATAATCTGCAGGTGATACACTGAACATAAGCTCTGCGTCTAAGGGCATATATGTTTGAATGAGCTTCTCGCTTGTGAAGTCATATATCAAATCAAAACTTTCGTAAAAGTTGATTTCATATTGCAAGTCAACTGTCGAGTGCTTGCACATGTATCATAGCAACTCCCACAATGCCGGTTCAAGGGTTGAATGCTATGAATTCCCAACATGCGCGAATGCAGAAAAAATGGGAAAAACACCACCTTGAAAAGTAAATGGAAAAGTCGCAAAGATTTAAACAGTGAGAAGGTGCCACGACAAATAGATGATAAAGCTGAAACATTTGTCAAAGGGGGATCTCCCTAAGTAAGGGGCCTAAAGCTTCAGCTCCTAAACCAGAATAACTTACTAAGTCAAGCATATGGTAAAGGGACTGACTGCCACCCCGCGAAGCAATAAAACCGTCACTTACGTAGCATCTGGAATCTCAGATGTAAAAAGTGTCAAATTATTCGCATATCATCTGAAATGTCATATGTGAAGAATGAAAGAGTTCACTTACGTAGCATTTGGAATCTCAGATGTGAAAAGTGTCGAATTATTCGCGTAGCATCTGAAATGTCATATGTGAAGAATGAAAAAGTTCACTTACTTAGCATCTGGAATGTCAGATATGTAAAGTGTCGAATTATTCGCTTAGCATCTAAAATGTCAGATGTGAAGAATGAAAGAGTTCACTTACGTAGCATCTGGAATCTCAGATGTGAAAAGTGTCGAATTATTCGCGTAGCATCTGAAATGTCAGATGTGAAGAATGAAAATGTTCACTTACGTAGCATTTGGAATCTCAGATGTGAAAAGTGCAAATTATTCGCGTAGCATCTGAAATGTCAGATGTGAAGAATGAAAGAGTTCACTTACGTAGCATCTGAAATCTCAGATGTGAAAAGTGTCGAATTATTCGCGTAGCATTTGAAATGTCAGATGTGAAGAATGAAAAGGTTCACTTACGTAGCATCTGGAATGTCAGATGTGAAAAGTGTCGAATTATTCGTGTAGCATCTGAAATGTCAGATGTGAAGAATGAAAGAGTTCACTTACGTAGCATCTGGAATGTCAGATGTGAAAAGTGTCGAATTATTCACGTAGCATCTGAAATGTCAGATGTGAAGAATGAAAAAGTTCACTTACGTAGCATCTAGAATCTCAGATGTGAAAAGTGTCGAATTATTCGCATAGTATCTGAAATGTCAGATGTGAAGAAAGAAAAATTCACTTGCGAAGCATCTGGAATGTCAGATGTGAAAAGTGTCAAATTATTCGCGTATCATCTGAAATGTCAGAAGTGAAGAATGAAAAAGTTCACTTACTAGCATCTGGAATCTCAGATGTGAAAAGTGTAGTTTTATTCGCATAGCATCTAAAATGTCAGATGTGAAGAAAGAAAATTTCACTTGTGTAGCATCTGAAATCTCAGATGTGAAAAGTATCGAATTATTCACATAGCATCTGAAATGTCAAATGTGAAGAAAGAAAAATTCACTTGCGTAGCATCTGGAATCTCAGATGTGAAAAGTGTCGAATTATTCGCATAGCATCTGAAATGTCAGATGTGAAGAATGAAAAAGTTCACTTACGTAGCATCTGAAATCTCAGATGTGAAAAGCGTCGAATTATTTGCGTAGCATCTGAAATGTCAGATGTGAAGAAAGAAAAATTCACTTGCGTAGCATCTGAAATATCAAATGTGAAAAGTGTCGAATTATTCGCGTAGCAACTGAAATGTCAAATGTGAAGAAAGAAAAATTCACTTGCGTAGCATCTGAAATCTCAAATGTGAAAAGTGTCGAATCATTCACGTAGCATCTGAAATGTCAGATGTGAAGAATAAAAAAAATCACTTACGTAGCATCTAAAATCTCAGATGCGAAAAGTGTCGAATATGCTCATATGAGTCATTAGAGTGATAACATCCAGGACCTACAGCCAACTTAAGCTGACATGTCAACTTTAAGCATTAACACAATTTTGAATTAGAATACTATGACTATGCGAACAATATTTAATGAGTTTTGGACCGTCAGGTAAGATGGTCCTGAACTAGCATTTAATTCAACGCAAGTCAAAGTTCATTATAGTTTTACTCTAACTAATATGTTGTCAACATGGACAATTGATAACGAGTATAAAGTCCAAAATCATGTAAAGGTTTGTCTTGAATGCAGAACAGGAAGCACAAGATAGACGAATTCAAAGTCAAAAGGATTTCATAGCGAATAGTTTTGATTTTAGCATAAAGGCTTGAAGTGCATCAGGCAAAATACAATTTTGTCACTACATCAAAAGTCCAATACAAAGACATTGAACGCAAAATATCATAAGTGTGTTAAGCGAGGACCGACACTCGCATATACAACCGGTCTATAGTGTGAGCACATAAAACATAAATAGCAAAAGACAAAAAAAGAGAACTGCTTCTTTTCATCAATAGATCATTCCCCACCTTGAGCGGGAGGAGAAGTACCAGTCGCCTCTGCCTTGCCTTTGGGACTTGATAGTTCAACAGTGATCTCATCCTGAGACCTAAGAGCCTGAATGAGCATGGCCTTGTCCTTCTCCAAGGTGGTGATGAGCTCAATGTTCTCCCTATTCATCCTCTGAAGCTCGCAAGCAAAGGTGTTCCAGGATCCTAGTTTGCGCGCGTAATAATGACCAATTTCATCAAGGCGCTTTTCCGTCCAAGTCCTGATAGCGTCAAGTTGCGCCAGCAAATGATTCCTCACGATGTCCAAATCTTCGGAGACTGTGCGATTTTCAGACGGATATATATATCCAAGCTAAATTGGTCAAAGGTCACTCCTTGAAGAAACCAGCCTTCAAAGCGATCAGCAAGCTCAGAGGTGTGTGGTTTGGAAGCATAACTAGGCTTGTCAATGATGGCTTTTAGCTCGACCAAACTGGGGGCAACAGGGGTAGCTTCAGTCTCTGACATTGGGAGTTTTACCAACCTGCGGTGCTTGCGAGCTACGTCCTCACTTGAGGTCCCTTTGATTCTTTTAGACATCCTGTGCAAGTAGCAATGTTAAGAAGTAAACAACAAATCAGAAGACAGCTTATTCAAGCGATTTCAGATCGTTCCTACCAGCCATAGAATCTTAGGTCATTACGTATGATATCAGACTTTGGGTCGTTCTACGCAACCAAAAATCTTTAGGTCGCTATAACAGTCTAGTTCCTCATAAAGTCCTTTTACTTCAAGTCTTTAGGTCATGAACAACCCAAAAATGCAAAGGTTCAACGACCCAAAGTTTAGGATTGAAATGACGACCTAGAGCCTTGAGTTATCACAACGACCTAGAGTGCGGTTACGGACTAAATTAGCTTAAAAATGGTTACAGCGACCTAATTCAACATGAACCATTGCAAAATAACGACCTAGGGTGTACAACCAGCAGGGGCGCTTCAGCTATTGAAAAGAACGGCAAGGCGTGATATTGCAAATTAAGGATGTTAGTGTACTGTGGAATTGAGCAAGATTATTATTCTAGGGTACACGATTCTTAGCAGTTAGAGCCACGACCAAATTGTGGGAGTACGTGCATGAAAGTTAAGCTAAGAATCATCACAAACAGGCACGCTCAAAATCACTAAACCCATCAACATTGTCATCAAACGCACGATTGAAATTGCATCAAACAATAATCTCACAAAGTCTAAGAATATCAAGTTCGGCCTAAAATGTACATCCCAGTAAGTAAAAGCCTTGAATCACACCTGGTTCTTGGCAATGAGGAACTTAGAACTTGGTTATAAGGCTAAGAGATTATTTGGACTTCAATTGCTTTGATGATGATATGAATCGGTGGATTTAGTTGGTGTTGACCGCCATTGATGAAGGTTTTTAGCTTAAGTGAAGGTTTTAAAAGAATAATGACTTGAAGAGGAGATAAAGAGAGAGTTAAGTAAATAAGCCGAGCTCGCAGGGCCCCACAACGGTCTAATCCCAAAAAGAATACCAATGGACATTCATTAATGAGCGACCCAGAATCCATGACAACTTAAAACCTTACAACTACCTAAGCACCTGGGCGACCTAGGAATAAAATACTCAAGGGCTCACGTGGTCTGAAGGCCTAAACGACTTAAGATCTTAAATCGCATGCTAATTTAGCCTAATTCGAAGCCCGTATTATTTTTAATAAATACGAACTTTGAGGGGCAAATGTTAACCCATAAAATATGTTCCAGAAAACAATGAGCATGTTTTGGTTAATTTATGATTTTGGGTCGTTAGGCTCTTTGGGTCATCGTGTCCTCTCTAGCTCGAATAATAGGTGGTGTTCATGAGGCTTTGGCTTGTTTGAACATCTTAAGTCGTTGGGGCATCTTGATCCGCTGAGAGGCTAGCTCGCGGGGTTCTTGGATCACTAGCTCGCTAAAGGTTTTAGCCCATTGCATCAAAGCCTAAAACTGCTTCATTCTGATTTAGCACATTCTGAGATTACTTGGGTCGCTCCGTCCAAGCCCATAGTGTCACAACCTAGCCCGCTCCGCGTCCTTTAACTCGCACTACCTTCAGATGGAGAGCTGGACCGCTCCGCCTTGTTTAGCATGTCTCACCTTACTTTGGATTGTGTAACATCCACTTTAGCCCGCCTATGACCTAAAACCAGAGCATAGTATTTACATAACTCCTACCTGGTCCGAACTCCACCTATGAATACCACCACATTCCTTCATTTAGGGGGGGCTTTTGGAGATCACAAAGTGCTGCTGAAATTCTCTGCAACTATCCCAAGCAATTCTAAATACTTATTCTCCAAAGTCGAGTGAAGATCCTTGATGAATTCGAGTAAAAGCAATAAGGGAGAGTGTGAAACATTCGTTGTAAGAGTGAAGTGTATCTTATAACCAACATATTGATAATGGAATCTCTTATGAAAGTGGATGTAGATCCTCACTGGATTTAACCACTATAAAAATTCCATGTTATTACTTTTATGCTTTTCAGATGTTTATGATTGTGGCCTCACTTTAATCTTCCTTACCAATTTGATGAAGTGCTTTGTCACTTCTTTGGTGTTGAATCAAATTTCGAGATCAACAATAAGTCTGGTGAGTCCTATAATTACTAGCACGAGTACTATGAAAGGAAGTTTATATAGAATAATAGTTCCAAGAACATAAAAGCACAAAGGTAGTAAAAAAGCAGTGGAAAGATATGAACAAATAAAGTCAACTGACTTCTCATTTATATCATTATGATTTCTGCACTGTAACAACCTGTATTCTACGCATCGGAGGATCGTAGAATATTTATTTCTTTCTTATATGAAGTCGTATGATCACGTAACTTTGGGAAACGACTATTGGGGTCATTTCCCATGTTCATGATTTTTGTCGATTTTTAAATGACCGTTTTGCCCCTAGCTGATCTTGTTTCGGCCATAACTTTTGATTGGAATGGAATTTTGACCTGAAACCACTTCCATTAGATTCGTTTGATGGTTTACCTTTCCGTAGAGTGGTCATATGCGAAAAACGAACTTACCGTTTGGGAGATATGGCTGAAATAAGGTTTGGAAGGTGAAAAACAACTTAATTGGGCTAAACCGGGTAGTTAACAGCTAGGCCCATAACCCATTTCGGGATTAGAGTTATGGGGAGGCTGATAGGGTTTGGGAAATCATTTTCATTTCAGTTTTTGAGCCGCCACTTTCATTCTTGAAACCCTAGTAATGGCCTCCACTCTCTAAATCTCTTCAAAACATCTCCAAAACACCTTTTTGTCATTTATAATCATATATTAACCTAATCTACATCAAATTAAGGCGGATTAACATAAGAATTGGGATACAGTTGCTGGAACGAATAGGGATTGGATCCAAATCAGATATTATTTCAGATCTAAAGTTTGTTTGTGGCTAAGGTGAGTGATTAGCTTGCTTTTTCCACTAATTAAGGTTTATTATGGTAATTAGCGAAAATTAGCGAAATTATGGCTCAGAAAAATCTAGAAAATTTTCTAAAATTCTAAAACATCATTTTATGCCTCTGATATGAATTTGGGTTAATTTCAACCAATTTTGCTAATCCCGGAATTTAGGGGATTAAAGGGTGATTAGTGGAAATTAGCGAATTTATGCATGTTAAAAATTTGAAAAAATATTCAAAAATTCAGAAATATTGATTTAGACCTCTGTTGGGAAATTTGGTTAAATTGGTTAAGTTTTGCTAATCCTATCGTTAGATTTGCTTAAACATGCTTAAGAGGAAAATATGGGTTTTTGGGTATGTTTGATCCGTTTTGACATATCATATTGTTGTTTTGCTGTTTGTGGATGTTTATACATGTTGCTATGACTGTATAATGTGCTTTGTGACTGATTAGAAAAGTTAGATTGGTCGAAAACGCCGTCGTATGGCGTAAAATAGTCGCTGGAAGAAGTTGCAGGAAAATATGCAGAACCAGATCGGATCGCCCCTATCTCGACCCAACCCGATCGTGTAGTACGCATCACGAGCCATCTCCACGAGCTGAAGTACTGGACCGCGTCGCGAGCTTCTTCACTTCGAAGGCCACGAGCCAGAAGACATCGACCGATCCGATGGAGGGATCACGATCAAGGAGACGTACCACGACCCGGCTCATCGAAGGAAGCATGCGCCACAATCCAATCGCCTGGAGGAGCACGACCCGATCCAATGGGTGAGCGCGATCCGAATCGATGGTGGATCCGTGAAGCCTGGAGCCCAATCCAACCCGTATGGGATAATCCGACCCGAGCTGAGGGAGGATGTTACCCACGATCCGATGTTGATAGCCACGACCTGAAGTAAAGTGAATTGAATGAAGACCGATCCGGAGGAGAAGGCCTAAACCCGAGATGCAAAGGTAGTCCAAATGAGAAGTTAGAGCTCAGGATCCAGATGGGAACCAATGAGTTCACTTCATGATTGGGCTTTGCTGTGGGACGTGTGCAAAGGGGTTATCAGTATCCGTAACCTTGGTTCACTAATGACAGATAGATTAGGGGCTTGTAGTGATAGTTGTACGGGATTGGATTTCGTCATTGCCCAAAGGATTAGGTAACCAAGGTAGTGGATATCGTATGCTTTACGCACCGAGTGAGAGATGTGAGGATGGTTGCTATGATTGATTGTTTGACATCAATATTACATGCACACCCCCACCCCTGTATTTCTTACACCATATGTTAGTGGCATCTTAGAGTATTGTACGGTATGTAGTGCTAACTCTTTGGTTGCAGGGCCAGGTTCAGGTATGATTGGATTATACCTGTTATTGTTTTGTTTTTTTGTTTATCGCTCATACCAGACTTTTGTCTGACCCAGAGTTTTATGTCTCTTCTTATTACTCTGGGTGCTCACACGAGCAGACTAGAGACAGGTTAGCTGGTGATGCGCGAGTAGCTGATTCGAAGGCGAGCAGGAGGCTTCCACGTATGATATATATATTCCCCCTGTGTCGTTGGTGGTCACTACTTGGGCATTAGTAGTGTACCTTCCTTATCTTGCTTTGCTTTTAGAGACAGTTTTAAAAGTTGTAATAATGATGTTGTGAAACATAAGCTGTATTTGGATTTTCCGCTGCTATGATAGTTTGTTTTCAGCTTATGCACTGTCTCACCTATTTTGTGTCAAGTATATGTTATGATTATATTTTATCCCATGCGCTGTGAGACATATTACAGGTTCTTTGTTAGTTCATTCTCTTCTTTCTTTTTTTCTAACGACCGTTCCGTGTTAACTGGACATGTGTACAGCGTACTTTTGGAGTAAATGTCGGTTGGTGCGGGGCTGGCTGGGCCGTCACATTTGGTATCAGAGCTCTAGGTTGCGTAGTTAACCTAGGGAAAGACACCAGGGAGAGATAGTACGTATATGAGAGCGCGTATTTGTGATTACTTTGGTTTTCAAAAACTGTATATATATACTATTAGTAGTATAAGAATGAAGTCGTACTGCACTGGCACCACTATGGAAATGGTTAATCGTTTTCTCTCTACAGATTTGACGATGAGCCAAAATTTGAGAGATGCTGGTAGAGGAGCCAATAATGGGAATGCTCCTGACATGAGGACTATGTTCACTGACCTCATGAGAGAGATGCTTAGGGATGCTCGGGGAGCCGTTCCTAATGCTGCTAATGGTGGTGGTGCTGTAGTGCAGGCGCCTAGGGTCGATTTCGCCAAGTTGTGCAAGGATTACACTAACCTTGGTGGAAAGCCGTTCCACGGAACGGAGTCGGCCACGGATGTTCAAGATTGGTTGGATAGCTGTGATCGTATCTTCGAAGACTTGGATATCGAGGATGCGGTGAAGAGAAGGCTAGCGTCTCGTCAGTTGCAAGGGCGAGCGATGAATTGGTGGAATGCCATTAAGACAGCTACTCCAGAGGATCTAGTTACTTGGAATCAGTTTAAGACTCGCTTTTGTGATAAGTTTATTCCAGCTGCTCATAAATCAGAATTGTTCAGGAAGTTCTTGGAGCTTAAGCAGAATGGTAGGGCAGTATCGGAGTACATCGCAGAATTCGATACTTTATTGAAATATTGATGGTCCCTTATCGATACAGTCGAAAAGAAGAACGATAAGTTCATAACTGGCTTGGATGGGTACTTGGGGGAAAGACTTATAAACCATATCAGTGAGACGTTCGAGTCTATTGTAGGAAAGGCATTAAGGTCAGAGAGCCTTTTTCCTAAGTCGAAGACTGAGGTTCCTACAGCATCTGCAGAGGAGCCAAAGCCGCAAGCAGGCGGTGAAGGCAAGAAGAATTCTCAGAACAAGAGGAAGCAGAACCCAACCAAGGATGGTCAGAATAAGAAAAATTAGAAAGATGGCGAATGCTTTAGTTGTGGCAAGAAGGGCCACTATGCCAGAGATTGTCGAGAAAAGCCTGAGGAAAGGTAGTGCTTTAACTGCAGCCAGGCGGGACATCACAAGGATGATTTCCCACAACCGCCTAGGGATAAGCAGATTGTGAAAGCGTATGCTATCAACGTTGTTCCTTCTTTGTAGAATGCTCCAAGTGCGGCGCAGAAGGGAAAGGGTGTCGTTATAAAAGGTATGCTTTCTATTTAAGATGTTTCTGTTCGGGTATTGTTTGACAAACCCGAGATAGTCGATAGACCGTTGGTTGTGATGAACCCGATTGGTGGTTCGACTAACATTAGTATGATTTGCCGAAATTTGGTCTTGTCGAGTCATGGATGTATGTTTGTTGTGATTGCTTTGTTTAGGCTTTACTGGGTTTAGCATTATCTTGGGGAGTCGATCTACTCCAAAGGAATAGGGTGGTATTAGGTACCTACCTAGTGATGGCAATAGTAACTGGAGTTAAGGAAGCTAAGAGGTTATCGTTGTAATAAGTTCTAGTTGTCTCTGGGAGGCAAATGAGTGCTCCAGTGCTAGATTGTTTTTCTAGTATCACCTCATGTGGGTTGTCCGAACTCGGAGGAGATGTTCCTTGGGTGCTTGTCTGATATTGGTTTAGGCCTTTGGGGCTTGTGCTTGGGGAATGTTGATTTCGACTAGGATGGTTTGCGTGAGGGGTAAATAGTTGTTGTGATTTTTTTCATTGGATGATATCTTGGTTTACTCTAGGAGTGATGGGCAGACGGAACATGACAAGACTGTTCAATGGTATAGATTGCCTAGAGTTAGACTCGATAGGGTTATGAGATTGCTCGACTGGGACTCGAGAAAGATGCAAAGTAATGGATTGTTTTGAACCCTATGTTGATGTTCTCTTTGGATAGTAGAACTTTGAAGGAATAGGATGTGTTCGTTGATCATGGAGGATACAACGAAGATTAGGGCGATTCAAGTTGGACTTGAACTCGTAAAAGGAAAATAGGTGTCCGTTGATCTTGGAGATGCAACGAATAAGGAGACGACGACTCATGTTGGACTAGATTTTGTCGGTAATGGATACTCAAGACTGGGTCTGAGTTATAGATTGACTCGAGTTGGACTCGAGAAGGCTGCAAGGAATTGGATTCGGCTTGAGTTGGACTCGAGAAGGCAGCAAGACAATGGATAGACTTGGGTTGGACTCAAGTATTTTAGGCGGACTAAATGCAGGGGTATCTGGGGACGCCCGTTACATTGGATCCATTGGATGTGATCTAGTTATCCTTGGAGGATAAACGTACGTTGGACGTACGGTAGTCCGTAAGGAGGCGGGGCTTCCATTGGCCTGGGATTGGTTGGACCAGTCAAGTAGGCATCGGTGTAAGTATGGAGGTTGGACTTCCATTAGTTATTGATGTTGGTTGGACCAGACATACTAGAATTGACATATTGGGATTGGTTAGACCAGTCATGTAGGTGTCGATGTGTTTATGAATTTAGCAGGTGATAGGTAGGACTTGTTTGATGGATGTTATAGTTGCTATGTTTGTTCCTATCTTTCTTCTCTTGAGTAGACTATCACATGTAGGGTTCCAGCGATGGGGAACAAAGTGATTGTAGTAGGACTATGAGCCAGTGCAGTAGAGTCGTCATGACTCGAGGGGCAAAGTGGACATAGTAAAGGATAAGTAAGGCTATGAGCCAGTGCAGTGAAGTTGTCATGACTTCATGGGGCAAAGTGGACATAGCAAAGGATTTGGGTGCAGTAATAGTTGCATTGAGTAGGAGACATGCCAGTTTAGGGGTTTTGTTTCTATGATAGAAGCAACTAGAGTATATCACAGGATATGATTTCCGGCCCAAGAGTGAATTGGATTCAGAAACACTAGTAAGCTTGATGATTAGATCGATTTTGATTGAGTGGATTGGTTCCAGTTAGAAGGACGATCCTAATCTATTGGAAATCATCTCTAGGGTAGAGATGCGTATCGATGGAGAGAGAATGATCAAGCTAGGATTTGATCAAGAAGGATGGCTTCGAAAAAAAAATAGAGGACTAGTTGTACCCAACGTAGATGGACTGAGAGATGAAGTGCTTAGAGCATATCATCACCCAAAATTGACTATACATTCCGGTGGTAACAAAATGTATTGAGACATGGATCAGACCTACCATTGGGAAAGGATAAATAAGGACGTTGGGAAGTTATGTCCAAATGCATGAATTGTCAGTTAGTGAAAGCTGAGCAAAGGAAGCCTAATGGTTTGTCACAACCATTGGAAACAAGTCTCAATGGATTATGCTGATAGTTTACCAAGGACTAGGTCAGGTCATGATGGTATTTGAGTGAACCGTATACTAGAGGATCTTTTGAAGAACTTATATATTGGATTTTAGAGGGTCATGGGATGGCCATTTGTATCTGGTTGAGTTATGGATAATAATAGTTATTAGCCCAGTAGTGGTATGGTTCCGATTGAAACTTTGTACGGAAGACCGTGCAAGGAACCATCATGTTGGTTGGAGACTGGTGAGAAGTTTACGCTTGGACCAGGTATGATAAGAGAAACTTCGGATAAGGTCAAGATTATCCAACAACTAATGAAGGTCGCTCAAGATTTCTTGGTCCATTTCCAGTTCTCGAACGAGTTGGAGATTTGGCATATAAAGTTGAGTTACCAAACAAGATGGCGGGAGTTCACAACGTATTTCATGCTTCCCATTTAAGGAAGTATTTGCATGACCCTAGTAGGACTATTTCACCAGATCAGTTGGACGATATCGAGGTTGAACCCGAGGCGGTTGAGAACCGCAAGCCTATGCGTATTGTTGGGAACGATACGAAGCAGCTTCGAAGGAAGGCGGTGAAACTAGTCAAAGTCCAGTGGGGGTAAGAATGAAAAAGACTGTACTTGGGAAACAGAGGAAGATATAAGGAAGAAGTATCCAGAACTCCTTGCCTGGTAAGGTTTTGGTAGTGATAGTTTCTTCCCTTGTTAGTAAACCGCATGTTAGGATAGACTTGTTTTGCATGTTGATTGTTGTTTTGGGGCTGATAGGCATGCGGGACCCTTTGTGTGTTTTGGTTAGGGAATTTCGGGGGCGAAATTTCTTAAGGTGGGAAGAATGTAACAACCCGCATTCTACACATCGGAGGATCGTAGAATATTTATTTCTTTCTTATACAAAGTCATATGATCACGTAACTTTGGGAAACGACTATTGGGATCATTTCCCATGTTCATGATTTTTGCCGATTTTTAAATGACCGTTTTGCCCCTAGCTGATCTTGTTTCGGCCATAACTTTTGATTGGAAAGGAATTTTGACCTGAAACCACTTCCATTAGATTCGTTTGATGGTTTACCTTTCCGTAGAGTGGTCACATGCGAAAAACGAACTTACCGTTTGGGAGATATGGCTGAAATAAGATTTGGAAGGTAAAAAACAGCTTAATTGGGCTAAACCGGGTTGTTAACAGCTAGGCCCATAACCCATTTCGGGATTAGGGTTATGGGGAGGCTGATAGGGTTTGGGAAATAATTTTCATTTCAGTTTTTGAACCGCCACTTTCATTCTTGAAACCCTAGTAATGGCCTTCACTCTCTAAATCTCTTCAAATCATCTCCAAAACACCTTTTTGTCATTTCTAATCATATATTAGCCTAATCTACATCAAATTAAGGCGGATTAACATAAGAATTGGGATAGAGCTGCTGGAACAAATAGGGATTGGATCCAAATCAGAGATTATTTCAGATCTAAAGTTTGTTTGTGGCTAAGGTGAGTGATTAGCTTGCTTTTTCCACTAATTAAGGCTAATTATGGTAATTAGCGAAAATTAGCGAAATTATGGCTCAGAAAAATCTAGAAAAAATTCTAAAATTCTAAAACATCATTTTATGCCTCTGATATGAATTTGGGTTAATTTCGACCAATTTTGCTAATCCCGGAATTTAGGGGATTAAGCGGTGATTGGTGGAAATTAGCGAATTTATGCATGTTAAAAATTTGGAAAAATATTCAGAAATTCAGAAATATTGTTTTAGACCTCTGTTGGGAAATTTGGTTAAATTGGTTAAGTTTTGCTAATCCTATCGTTAGATTTTCTTAAACATGCTTAAGTGGAAAATATCGGTTTTTGGGTATGTTTGATCCGTTTTAACATATCATATTGTTGTTTTGCTGTTTGTGGATGTTTATACATGTTGCTATGACTGTATAATGTGCTTTGTGACTGATTAGAAAAGTTAGATTGGTCGAAAACGCCGTCATATGGCGTAAAATAGTCGCTGGAAGAAGTTGCAGGAAAATATGCAGAATCGTATCGGATCGCCCCTATCTCGACCCGACCCGACCCGATCGTGTAGTACGCATCACGAGCCATCTCCACGAGCTGAAGTACTGGACCGTGTGGCGAGCTTCTTCACTTCGAAGGCCACGAGCCAGAAGCCATCGACCGATCTGATGGAGGGATCACGATCAAGGAGACGTACCACGACCCGACTCAACGAAGGAAGCATGCGCCACGATCTGATCGCCTGGAGGAGCACGACCCGATCCAATGGGTGAGCGCGATCCGAATCGATGGTGGATCCGTGAAGCATGTAGCCCGATCCGACCCATATGGGGTATTCTGACCCGAGCTGAGGGAGAATGTTACCCACGATCCGATGTTGATAGCCACGACCTGAAGTAAAGTGAATTGAATGAAGACCGATCCAGAGGAGAAGGCCAAAACCCGAGATGCAAAGGTAGTCCAAATGAGAAGTTAGAGCTCAGGATCCAGATGGGAACCAATGAGTTCACTTCATGATTGGGCTTTGCTGCGGGACGTGTGCAACGGGGTTATCAGTATCCGTAACCTTGGTTCACTAATGACAGATAGATTAGGGGCTTGTAGTGATAGTTGTACGGGATTGGATTCCGTCATGGCCCAAAGGATTAGGTAACCAAGGTAGTGGATATCGTATGCTTTACGCACCGAGTGAGAGATGTGAGGATGGTTGTTATGATTGATTGTTTTACATCACTATGACATGCACACCCCCACCCCCGTATTTCTTACACCATATGTCAGTGGCACCTTAGAGTATTGTACGGTATGTAGTGCTAACTCTTTGGTTGCAGGTCCAGGTTCAGGTATGATTGGATTATACCTGTTATTGTTTTGTTTTGTTGCTTATCGCTCATACCAGACTTTTGTCTGACCCAGAGTTTTATGTCTCTTCTTATTACTCTGGGTGCTCACACGAGCAAACTAGAGACAGGTTAGCTGGTGATGCGCGAGTAGCTGATTCGGAGGCGAGCAGGAGGCTTCCACGTATGATATATAGATATTCTCCCTGTGTCATTGGTGGTCACTACTTGGGCATTAGTAGTGTACCTTCCTTATCTTGCTTTGCTTTTAGAGACAGTTTTAAAAGTTGTAGTAATGATGTTGTGAAACATAAGCAGTATTTTGATTTTCCGCTGCTATGATAGTTTGTTTTCAGCTTATGCACTGTCTCGCCTGTTTTGTGTCAAGTATATGTTATGATTATATTTTATCCCATGCGCTGTGAGACATATTATAGGTTCTTTGTTAGTTCATTCTCTTCTTTCTTTTCTTCTGACGACCGTTCCATGTTAACTGGACATGTGTACAGCGCACTTTTGGAATAAATGTCGGTTGGTGCGGGGCGGGCTGTCACATGCACCAACCTACCACAAGTCATAGTTAGGCTGTAACCTAATTTCTACCCATTAGTCGGCTCCTATACCATAACGTGATAACCAATGTCCACATGGGCCTTGGGTTTATCAGGTCTGACCCCATCATCTCTAAAAGAAATATCGTTCATTATAAGCGTTACAATATCTTATTTTCCCTAATCGGCGCAATGCACGTTCACTGCCCCACCAAAACGCACCCGTACCCACCTCGTTTGGACCTCTTACTTCCCAGTGTAGTAAAGCTTGCCCTCGCCTCTTCCTCATGTGAGACCTCCATAGAATGATAAAAGGGATACTGCCTGATATGTGTCCCAACCAAAAATGCAATTTTACTCAAGTCACCCCTATACTTTTCCCTATCATTTAATTTATTATTGTTGACCGCCTATTAATATAACCCCCCAATAGAATTGTCAAAGAATGCCAAGGCCACCATAGAATTATCGTTGATTGTTTAGCTACCTAAACCCCCATAGAATTGCCAACGAATTCCAAGGACACCACAGATTAATTTTTTCCATTTGGCTACTTATTTTCCCTAATCAGCTTATGCTGCCGGAATGGACTACAACTATGAGCCACTTATTTTCCTTAATCAGTCGTCGTTGCCGGAACGAACTCCCACAGACTTATTTAATTATTCCAAATTAAACTTAACACACATTTTAATTTTACTTAGTAAGCTTAATCATTCAATATAACCTCTTGTTATATTTAGGTTGTATGAAACGTCCTGTTTATCTTATGATTCAGTATTATATTCATTACACAAACCTAATCCTCGTTACCTCATGAATTACTAAGTTAAAATGTTCCAGCTATACCTTTCTATTATTCAGATTATTAGCTATTCTCCAAAATTACAATTCATTAGCTAATTACTATATCTATTCGGTACGCCTCCAAAACACTTTATACCTAAAATCATTAATTTCCTAATATGTGCAAAAATAATAGGGTAGAGGTTTAGGCTCTCGAATAGCCTGAAATCAACGTAAATAAAAGGGAAAAGGTTTAGGCTCTCGCATGGCCTAAAATCAAAACAAAAAATATAATTATTAACAAAATAGGGAATAGCCCAAATTGTAAATAAAATAACCACAAAGAAAGGGGATAAGAAAAGATTGAATAATTAACAGTAAATGGTAATTACAAAAATAGGAATAGAGATAGTAATTGCACTTACAGAAATTATCTATAGAAAACTGTAAATAACTGTAAGGAAATTAATAACATATTCTACTTGCCCACATATTCCCAAAATTATACTATTCTAGCAATTACAGTAAATAATTGAAAAGTTGATGCGTACGATTTAAGCAAGATCTATATGGATATAGCGGAAATGTAGATGATATACTAACTAGCTAATATACAGTAGTTATGTAAATAGATAAGAACTGATATGATATATCACAAGTAGATAAAAGAAATAAGTAAAGTAAAGTGACACCAGGAATTTCATATTGGTTCAGACTTCCTGCCCTACGTCTAGTCCGGAAGCTCCACTTCGGAATTCACTATCACGCCCTCTCTTAACCCGAAGGTATAGGTCAGTACACCCAAGCCCTAACAAGGATGCCTCTCGCCTGAGCAACTACACAAGACTTCAACAACTACAAGTGTTTTGACTTCTGCTTGTGTTCTTTGATCAACACGGATAGTTAACAATTTAAGTACACCCTTCCTATAATCTTATCCTTGAGTATTTGAAATGCTTGCAAAGATTTTAAGGAAGCTAGTTACTTGTTGAACCAAGATATGAAAAGTATTATCAAGGATTCAATAAGTAACTTGAATTTAGAGAGCTTTTATTTGCAAAGTATATAAAAGTTAATTTCAGAAAATAGAGAGAATATAATTTGAATTGCTGATTTGAAAAACATGTTTGGAGTGTTTAAATAATAGTAAAAGAGTAGCATTCCTTCGTGAAGAGTTTCTATAAAAAGTTGTGTCCATTTCCATTGATTATTGAAGAGGAATCTCTTTATGAAAGATGGTGACACTACATAAAATAGTTTCTGGGTCAAATTAGTTGACTGGTTAAAAATCATCAATTGACTGGTTGAATTAAACTTTAAATCGTATAAATAAAAATATGTTTCAAAACTAGTTGTTGTGTACATAATTTCTTTGACCAGTTGACTGGTCAATTTTCTACCAGTCGATTGGTATAGATTATTTTGTATACTTCTGGCTTTTTTAAAAGCCATATAAATATATATATATATATATATATATATATACATGAGGATAGATTTTAACATGATTCTAATACGACTCAGTATATATATATAAAAAAAAAACTTATCGCTATAACATGATTTCCATTTCTATCTTCTTTTATTGGCATTAATCAAAATCTTTATCAACATTCTCCTCCTTTTTTATTGATGACAACATATCTGTTTTTCTCCCATTTGCTCCCCCTGAATTTCAGCAACATTTTATTAGTTCAATAAAATTATAATCTTACCATTTTGATTCCTGAAACAAAATGTTAGCACATATGTTCTTAATGAATTCAATATTAAGAGCATGGCACATATATTCTCAATAAATTCATCATTGAAAGCATAGAATATATATTCTTAATAAATTCATCATTGAAAGAATAGAATATATGTAAAATTAATGATTTTTCTCCCCTTTTTTCATTGATTAAAAAGTAAATAGCCATGTTGAACACAAAGTAATCGAACAACAAATTGATGCTAAAATAAAACATAATCATTTCAAGCAACATAATATTCAACACAACCAAAAGCATAGAGGTTTCAAACATAAATTATTATGCAACCAACAGCATAACTAAAAATTTCGACATAAAAAGATACTTAAGCAAATAACACTTCCTTCGTACTACTAAGCTAGGTTTCATCAGATTTGGTACTTTCAGAACAGGTCCAATTTAGAGGAGACATGGGTTGTTTCTCTGGATTCGTCACATGTCCGGTGTTTACAAGAGTGCAAGAAATTGAATTCCGCGTCCTTCCAAGAAAATCCTTAATTTTGTCAAACTTTTTGTCCATTTTCTTATCCATTCGTTTAAGTCTTGCTTCAAGGAGTTGATTGCGTGCAACTACATCAAGTGCTTGTCTTGACGTTTGTGATGGTTTTGTTAGTCGGACATCTTTGTGATTAGCACGAATAGAACTTGATGACGGTTGATCCGGACTTCTCTTTTTCCAACTCTCTAACCTCATGATTCGAATGGTTGGAGGAGGCATATGCATTTGCTACAAAAATTTCTTATCCAATATTTTTATTTCAATTGTTTCCGAATCTGGTTTTGGGATTTTTGCACTTTCAAAGATCCTCATTAAGTATTCTCCATAATGAAAGTATGCAATTACTCCTTGTGTATAGAGAAGAGGATGGTCCATAATAGTTTGCATCAAATTAATTTTTATATGACCAAAAGTTGCATACAAATCCCTAAAAGTGTCCGAATACACAAGGTCATGAGTTCCGGATCTTGATAGTATTGTTTGAGTAAGAACATGGTGAAGAATTTGATTCGAGATCCTTCCTAGTCATCATCAATAAAGAGATGATTTACTTCATCCCTTACACCATATTCACAATTTAATTCAGTTAAAGTTATCCCATCTGTAGGTGAATTTAAAACTTCTCCAAGACTATCAATAGTAATGAAAATAGGTTGCACACAAACAAGACTCCACACACAATTTTGTGAATTAGTGGGATTTTGATGATCTAAGTTCATATTTGCCAAAAATAGCTTTATCATGGTGACATTGATATTGATATTGTTTTAAGAATAATCTAAAAGTGATTCAAGCCCACCTTGATGAGCTAATTGTCGTAATCCATACGAATTAAAGTCTTCAAATTTAGCAAAAGGCCCTGGGATGAATTTTAGTTTTGATAAAAGCTTCCATTTCCTCTTAGCTTGGTCATTCCATAGCCATTGATCAATTGAGGATTCAGTTGGCTTCTTTGATCTCGTTCTAGAGGATGATTTAGTGTCTCTTTGACATTTAGGAGGTGCCATGATAAAATTTCGGAGGTTCTAGTGTTTTGGAAGTTTTAGATAGTTTGAGAAGTGAGAAAAAATTGGGGAGGTAGGGTAAATAAAACGTGTATGACTGGAACCATGTTTTCAGGTTCCAGTTAACCAGTCAACTAGTTGTTGCCATTTTGAACAGCAGCTTTTTGTTTTATATTCTGAGTTGATTTATTGATTTTAAACTTATTAGTTTGAGAAGAAACATATAAATTTTTATTATAAAAATGCATTATAACACTGATAATCAAAAAACTTTGGAAAATTTTACATTATTGCTCAATGCAAGTCTTATTAAGCAAGAAGAAATATTTCTATGATTTAATTTCTATTTTTAGATGAGATCGATTTTCGTGGTGTCCTAGCTTCTTCATTCTGTTAATAGTTCTTTTCCCATGAGTTTGGACTTTCCTTCTTATTTTTGTCGGTTTTCTTCCATGCACTCCATAAAGTAGATAGTCTCTTTGATGATTCTGGAGTCGTAGAAAGAGGGTAATGCCTTGGTTCTAGGACAGCTGATCTTCCACAAATTCGAAGAGCTATAGTTTCAAGTAAAGTTAACCTATCTGAAGTTTGCTTTTGCTCATAATATTTTTCTCTTTGTAATTTTAGTTGTTAATGTTGAATATCATCAATTTTGTCTTTTGTTGAGGGAGACACCGATACTTCTCTTCTCTTCTTGTCTTTCGGAGTGTATCTGGTTTGATACTCTTGCCACCGAAGAGTTGGTTCGTTGTTTTGGGTAGGAAACGTGATGATGTTAATTGAATCCGATGAAGTTTTTTCAGAAGGTTTGGTTGGAGTTGATAGGGTTTTTTCTTTCTTTGACATAATAAGAAGATTTTGGCTATCGTTTTCTTATTTGTTTTAAAAACACTAATTTTTCACTAGAATTATAAAAGTGTATACTAAATATAGAATCTCAAATAAATGGCAAAGCTAATATTTGTCCATTCCTTTTAAATCGAAATAAAAATGCTAAAAGCTTTGTACATTATGAGTGGTTTGTCCGTTGGATAAGAAGCTAAAAAATAGTATGTCTACTTTAGTTTAAGATAAACTATATATAAACAATAGTATTTTAGATATATATGTTAACTAAAAAAACTTACAGAAATGAGTAAGAATTTGAGGATTCCTTTTAGGTCATGCCTGTTATAAAAATCCGTGGTACCTAAAAAAAAGAAATTAAAAAAATTGGTACCCACTTCCTCCGTTAGGGTCCTAAGGGTTAAGTCTTAGGAAGCCAAACCCAAGAGGGCATAGGTTCCTTTTTGAAAGAGTAATTACTATTATAATGAAAAGAGTCTTAAAAAAAATTAATATATTTATTTCTAATAAGAACATTATTTGTCTTTGGAATCCATATACTAATATTTCCCGAGAGTTTTTTCTTAGTAGGAATATTTAATTTACTACTAGAAACATTCGATTTAATATTAGAATTTTTAGAAATGGATTTTCTCTTAGATTTATTTTTATCATACCCTTGTCCTTTTTTTACTAAAAACCAGTTGAGAGTTTTCATATATTTTAGATAAATTCTCTCTAACTTTGTTAAAGTTATGAACATTTTTAGAAATGCTTTCTAATTTAAGTTTTAAACTAGAATTTTCTAACTCTATGATTTTAAATTTAGTATTTAAATCATGATTTTCAGAAACTAATAAATCATTTTTATTTTTTTGAGTCTCGATTTCTTGACTCAACATAGAAATTTGAGAATTTGCTATTGAAAGTGAAACACCCCACCTCCGTTAGGGTCACTCTCAAAGGGAATGCCCTAATTTTGGTGGAGGTTTATAAGTATAAGTCACAGATATACAAGACAGATATAAGAACACATATTTTAGAACAGCGGAAAAACAACAACTTTTATTTCCTTAAAAAATACGTGTCACAACATCCATACCACCATTGTCTTACAATACTTCCAAAAAACATAACATTTTCATAACTGTCTTGATTACATTATTTAAAGAAGCATAAAGAAAACATAAATAAACTGCAAAAGTCCCATTGTTGCTGTCCAAAGCCATAGTCCAAAATGAAAAGATCCAAGCAATACATTTTTCTCTTCAAGCTGGATGTGAAGGCTGGTCAAGCTGCAGTATTCCCTCCCTATGGACCGGGGGGGAACGGAAGAAAAGAAGACGAAAGAAAAGTAGAGTCAGACATAAAGCCTGAGTAAGTCTAGGACTATTCAGTCTATGAATAAAGAACTGGGTATGATAAGTATAACTAGAAATGGAAAAGCACCATGAACTTAATTAAGTTGTCTAGGGTCGAATATACTATCGTACCCCATTTTAATCTCTGTACCCATATAAACTAGTTCCCAACAGGCACCCCATAATCAGGGTGAAGTGATCCATTTTATGATGATCGGCTCCTACTCGCATAGTTACATGTGTCTTACGGCACCCGATGTTGTAGTTACCTATGCTAGTCCCATGGTGGCGGCCCGACACAATCCTAGAATGCACAGGTATGCTACTGGTGCCCAGTGCCTTATTTTTCTGCGCCGGAGTGTGTGCACGCCCACGCCCCGTTAGAACCTACACTGTTGCACCACCGCCGTCGATTTGACCTCTTACAATCAGCCCAGTAATCGTGCCCCACCCTGCCTAGTTTCAGGGTATCATGATACACCTTATAGGGTTACTGCTGAAAAGGGTCCCCCGCTACTAGGTTTTCTATCTCTAGCCAACATGCTAAGTTGGTTAAGTGTTTTATAAACCTAACCCCCAATCAGTCTGTTTAGTTTAGCATGTTCCATCTTGATTAAGTATTAATATAATTTACTTAATCCTATCAATCCTGACTCAGCCTTAATTGTTTTATTAAAGCCTTGACCTCTCACATTAGACAGGTATTGTTGTGGCTGCCTGTTGCCGGTTGGGTCCGGGCAGTCTTACGCCACAACTCAGTCTAACCTCGGGTCCTTATTGGGCTCCATGTTTAACCACCCACATTGGATAGGTATTGTTGTGACTACTGGACAGCCGGGCGGTTCCGGGCAGGTTTACATCACAACTCAATCCAACCTCGGGTTAAACACATCGTATTTTCTACATTTACATATTTTGTCTTTCTTCTCTTTATATGTAAATATTTGCGGCCCATTATTCAAAAATCAATTTAAGCTAATGGTGTAAAAGTTTACACCAATCATGGGCCCAACCCATTCTTGGATTTGGGCCCCTCTACTTTTATATTTTCATTTATTAATTAATTTGGCCCAACGCTATTTCCCCCATTTAATACGTTCGTTTGTTGTATATGTTGGGCTTAGCCTTTTTAAGCCCAACTTAGCCACGTGAAAAAGGGGAGGCTTAAAACGTGATTACATACACAAAGAGGGGAATGTGAACGCATGAACTTGCAACATGACGTTGGAACTACAAAATAGAAACTGGTGTACTTGCATTGTGGTGACATATACTTTGGTCATAAAGCATAAGTGACATAAATCAAACCATGTAAACTTGTAGTTAAGTTAAGAATCTAACTAAATTAGATATCATTATTGACACATAGTCTAACTACAACATAAACCTATATTTTTACTTAGGCATAATGTCAAACATAAGCAAATCATGTTTATAAAATTACCATATGTCTACAAAGGTGCTTGGTATAGTTCAACTAGAATTATTTCAACTCAATCATGATTTTTAATCTATTCACATAACCCAAACATGAAATGGCAGTTTTTGATCTATTCATATAATCATGGCATGAAATCATGGTTTTTACTTTATTCATGCAAACTTGCAATTAGAATGTAAATCTAACTTAGCTATGTGTCACATATATTACATAATTCTTGTTAACAACATAGGCCTAACTTGTTTTTCAATTTGGCATAATACCAAACATAGCCTAGTCATATTCATAAAAATCAACATAAGTTCACAAGGAGGCTTACTTTTGTTTCTAATACAAAAGTATGGTTTTATACATAGATCATGATGCCAATTCCAACATATATGAATCATAATATCGCAAATTTGATCCAATTACTCAAAAAGTGATTTTTGTACAAAATATACATTATGTTGGCATAGTAGCAAAACCACAAACTTGCATGAAATCTCAATTAAACAACCATAAACATATAGCTTCAACATGAGTTACATACTTGCGAATATCACATCGTTATACATTATGTTGGCATAGTAGCAAAACCACAAACTTGCATGAATCTAAATTAAACAACCATAAACATATAGCTTCAACATGAATTACATACTTGCGAATATCACATCGTTATATCACAACGCTTAGAATCATAGAAATGCACAAATATGAATTATCAACGCCACAATTCCATTTCTTACATTACAAACCAAACACAGTTATTTAATTCATATCGGAATAATACTCTACTTACAATCGTGTGACGAATTCTTCAATTTAGGAGATGCTATTCCTTTTGATGTAGGCGTTGCTTTGATTTGATTTGCTTTAAGCTTGCTTTAAGCTTGCTTTATGCTTTAGAGTTTGCCTCCTAATCGTCTCTCAAATTGGTGGCTACTCCTAGTCGTTCCTCAGCAGCATGATGGCCTCATTCTTATTTTTGAATGAATAGATTAGGTAGAGTCTAGGGTCATTTTTATAGAGTTTATGAACTGATTAGGACCATCGATGTAGCTTGGGTTAATCGTAGCCATTCATTCGAAAGAGAGGCCAATCAGGGGCTGCCACCTAGCCCTAGTGACAAAGCAAGCCTCTGAAAATCGACCAAACATAGACTAGGCCAGCCAGGGTGGGCTGGGTTCGACCTGGCTCTGGGGCCAGGTCGACAGCCCTGTCGACCTGGCTAGCCCAGGTCGACTGCCCAGTCGACCTGGGTGCCTTAGGCGGGAATTTTCCCGCCCTGGCCAATTGGGCCCGATTTTGAATTTTAAACTTGTTTTTCTGAGCTGTTTTCTTCTGTTTGAATTTTAAACTGAATTCTGAAACTTCCGGAGGCCATATCTTCTTCATACAGACTCCGTTTTTCGAAAACTCGGATCTATTTCGCGTATTTTTCCGAGACGAACACAATGGCGTATCTGTTTCCCTTAATTCTTTGATTTGAAATTAATTATACTTTAATTTGTGAATTTTTTTGTTATAGAATACACGGGGTGTTACAGAAAGAGATTCTTGTAATTTTCTAATTTCTTCTTCTAAAATTTCCTTTTCATCTTTTAAAAGATCTCTTTCAAATTCTGCTTTCTTTTTATCTTCGTTAGCTTGTTTAAAATTTCGCTTAAACATTTTCCTGGATTCTAAGATTTTAGTATTAATTTCTACTAATTCATCAAAAGTAAAATCAATTACATTCTTATTCTTAGCTATGAAGCACACATTTGCTTGCTTACTATCACTGTCGTTATCACTTTCAGAAGATGAATCCGAGTTGTCCCAAGTGACAGAAAATGCTCGTCTCTTTGATTTCTCATTTTTGCGATTTCTCTTTAACTCTAGACAATTTTTTTTATAATGTCCAGTCTTGTGACAGTTGAAGCATTCTACTATAGTAGAGTCAGGTTCTTTTGATGAGTTCTTCTTTACATTCTTGCTTTGGCCTTTTCTGTATTTTAGAAATTTTCTAAAATTCTTAGCAACAAATGCAATATCTTCTTCATCTGAATCAGAATCTTCTTTTTCAACATGGAAAGCTAAATTTTTCTTATCTTGTACCTGTGCTTTCTTTGCCTGCATATTTCTGCATAAGACATTAGATTACCGATCAATTCTTCTGGTTTCATGGCAGAGAGATCATTAGCTTCTTCGATTGCTAATACTTTTCTCTCCTATTCGTCCGTTAAAGAATTTAAAATTCTTGATATTATATCAAAATCTGAATACTTTTCTCCTAATCCTAATAAAGAGTGATAAGTGTTTTGAAAACATGAATACATATCATTTATAGACTCATTTTCATTCATCTTAAAATTTTGAAATTGATTCTTAAGCATAGATATTCTACTTTGTTTAACCTTGTTAGTACCTTCATGCGTAATTTTGAGTGTTCTCCAGATTTCATATGCTGTGTTGCACATATAAACCTGGTTAAACTCGTTGCTATCTAAAGCACAGTGCAACATGTTCATAGCCTTAGCATTGGCACTAGCCTCTGATTTTTCAGATGCAGACCATTCTGTAAATACTATAGTAGGTTGTGTGTACTCTTTTTGTGTGATATTCCATGCATCAAAACTATTTGCTTGCATGTATATCCTCATTCGTATAGCCCAGTAATTATAATTCATGCCATTAAAGAAAGGTGGTCTAGCAGTGGATTGGCCTTCAGAATATCCGGTGTTATTGCTAGTACTAGTGTTATTATCCATAATGTCTATGTATCAGATAACGATTTTACGGTTAAATGATTGTCTGGTTATGATACCAATTGAAAAGTCGATGTGTACGACTAAAGCAGGATTTATATGGATACTGCGGAAATGTAGATGATATACTAACTAGCTAATATACAGTAGTTATGTAAATAGATAAGAACTGATATGATATACCACAAGTAGATAAAAGCAATAAGTAACGTAAAGTGACATCAATAATTTTATACTAGTTCGGACTTCCCGCCGTATGCCCAGTCCCGAAGCTCCTCTTAGGAATTCACTATCACACCCTCTCTTAGCCCGGAGGAATAGGTCAGTACACCCGAGCCCCAACAAGGATGCCTCTCGCCTGAGCAACTACACAGGACTTCAACAACTACAAGTGTTTTGACTTTTGCTTGTGTTCTTTGATCAACACGGATAGTCAACAGTTTAAGTACATCGTTCCCATAATCTATCCTCGAGTATTTGAAATGCTTGCAAATATTTTAAGAAAGCTAGTTACTTGTTGAATCAAAATATGAAAAGTATTATCAAGGATTCAATAAGTAACTTGAATTTGGAGAGCTTTTGTTTGGAAAGTATGTAGAAGTTAATTTCAGAAAATAAAGAGAATATATTTTGAATTGGTGATATGAAAAACATGTTTGGAGTGTTTATATGATAGTAAAAGAGTAGCATTCTTTTATGAAGAGTTTCTATAAAAAGTTGTGTCCATTTCCATTGATTATTGAAGAGGAATCTCTTCATGAAAGATGGTGACTCTTCATAATATAGTTTCTGGGCCGAATCAGTCGACTGGTTAACAATCATCAGTTGACTGGTTGAATTAAACTTTAAATTGTATAAATAAAAATATATTTCAAAACTAGCCATTGTGCATAAAATTTCTCTGACTAGTCGAATGGTAAAGCTTATTTTGTATACTTCTGGCTTTTTTTAAAGCCATATGAATATATATATATACTTGAGGATAGATTTTAACATGATTCTAATATAACTCAACTTATATATATATATAACCTTATCTATATAACATGATTTCCATTTCTGTCTTCTTTTATTGGCATTAATCAAAATCTTGATATCAACAATAATCACCAAATTATGTTTATCCAATGGCTTTGGTAGAAATCTCTAATTTATGTATAAACAATCCTTCGACTTTGTATATAATTTATTCCCTCTCATAACTCCATTTTATTTTTGTGGAAGAAATTTGTTTAGATGAGGATCAGAGAAGGAGAATGGAATTGTGAGAATTTGTGACGACCCCAAAACCCGTACTGATGGTGTTAAGGGTAATCTTTGGAATATAACACATAAACAGATAATAGCAGAATAGAAATAAATGAATACACCAGATAATGAACAAATAATACACTGGATAAACGAAATCATCAGAGTTACGCAGTATACAGGATCATACTTAGTACAAATACAGTGCATCTATACATAAATGTCTACAGCGGAAAACAAACATAATATGTACAATAGGAGCTGAACAGCATAAAAAGAGATAAATGGTAGAATCCATCTTCAGCTCCAGCTATCCAGAAAGAGCCAGCTAATACCTGAAAAGAAGATTGCCCGTGTAGAAAAAGGGGCACCCGAGTTTGCAAGTGAAACAAACTACGAGTCAGTCATGGGACTGGTATGATAAATCTACTTAACACATTTCTATAATATGGCTAATCAGAGGACCACGCCACTTTCGCGGAACGGGTTTACTCCATTCGATTGCCAGTGCATTAAAACAATAAAATCTTTTAAACATCGCAATGCTTTTTATAAAAATGAAGCCGATATAAGACTCAAGTCCCATCACACAATGCAACGCAAACCGGAGGACAGAGTTTTACCCTATATCGACCAAAATATGCTTGATACGAGCAAAACAAATCATTTGATAATCAGACTCCAACTGTAAAATAGTAAGAGAACGATTCCATAGGTATTAACCCCGAAGGCCGAAACCAACATCAGACCAATACCCAGGAAACCATCCATCTTATCTCGTTTACAGTTAGTTTCTAATTTCATACACAATCATAAATATCAATCATAGACGGCATGGGTACCATATATCATGTCGCCATACATATATACAATCAAAACCGCACAATCACGTATTTGGAAATTGGATTTCCGTCCTGAACCAAGGCAAAAGATAATCCTTACTGACTTCGAGACGCTCTAGCCCGCCCCTCAGGATCAGAGCTCGAGTGACCCTTGGATCGTCAGGGCCGGTCCACCGATGTGGATTAAAATGCCTGAACACTGCATTTCCCCGCCCTTTGGGGCGTCAATGAGCCAACGAATGGCTCCATCAGTCCCGGATCGACCGATATAACCGAGGCGCCTCGCAACAGCAACAACCACATAGGTGAAAATAATATAAATGTCAGCCAGTTTAAGCACATACACCACCTCTAGCTAGAAAGAAACGCAGGCCCTCCCTGATGTTCTCTCCCGTTTCTGGTTCATACCGGGGTGTGAGGCTCGCGAATTCACGTTATACACAAAGCTACGCCACACAGGCGGTGCTTTGATCATCAACCCCAAGACTTTGCTTTTCAACAGAAGCCCTGATCACTGCATCTTAGCATGCCACACAGGCAATTCACACCATGTAACTGATGGTTATCAATCACACAGAATGAATTCCAATGTCAGACACACAGTCCATTTGCAAGTCCGTTCTGGGTCTGAACGAAACCAGAGGCACTATATACCTCGCAAACCCATCGATTTCCACGTACATCTGGACGATCACCACTCATTATCCATATTTCGGGATGCCTCCCAATCAGGACATCAGTTACCATCCAAACGAGGTGAAGATCTTCGGTCTTCGACCACTGTCTTCATCTTCGACTTCTTATCGTCGATTCAGTTATTCAGAATGGGATAAACCCGGTCTTTCTGAACAACTCGCGTATATAATAAACAAGTGCTACATAAACACGACATACGCTTTATTCCAATTCATTAGTCACTAACTGTCAATCAGTAAGAGAACGATTTCCCAAATATTAACCCCGAAGGCCGAAACCAACATCAGATCAAAACCCAGGAAACCATTTGACTTAGCCAACCTTCAGTTAGTTTCTAAATTTCACATCCATATCGTTTATAATATTTTATAACGATTTATCGCTATTTTTAATTATTTATTTATAGCCAATTTATCTAAACGACGCTTCGGGCCATAATGCGGCCGGGGCGCTGTTTTTCTTCAGATTTGTTTTACACATATCTGAAAATCTAACCGTTGGATCTTCACAAAATTTATATCATTAGAAAGATCTTTTCAAAACGAATCCAACGGTTCCAGTTTTGGGAAAATCCGACGGTCGGATCTCCCGGTACAATCGTTTGAAGTTTCAATTTCAAAATATGAACTGCAGCGTCGTTATTCGATTTAATTTAATTATATTTATATATATATATATATATATAATCGATTCTGGTTCTGTTTTTCTTCAGATTTGAATTAAACATTCCAGACAATCCAACCATTGGATCTTTGCAAATTTGGTGTCGTTGGAAATATATTTCCAAAGCGAACCCAACGGTTTCGGTTTTGGGAAAATCCGATGGTTGGATCTCCCGCGCTAATCGTTTGAAAACACGATTTCAAAACACGAACTGCAGCTTTGTTATTCGATACATTTTAATTATATTTATATAGATATATATATATATAAATATAATCGATTCTTCGATTTCAAAACTATATGCTTTTTATACATTTGATAAAAATGATATTTTTATCCAATAGACATTCACTTCGACACTTCACTATTTTTAACAACTCATGTATATAGTAAAAATGTGATTTTTATTGCAAAACAATTTATTTCAAAACAGTACTATTTTGTATAGTTCATATAGATGATAAAAATAGGATTTTTATTATAAAACAATTTATTTTAAAACACGAATACCATTCAACGAATGAATTTCTATTCAACACATGAAGGTTTTCTATAGTTTATATATATAGATAAAAAGGTGATTTTTATATTTAAAACACGAATACCGTTCAACACATGAATTTCCATTCAACGAATGAATTTCTATTCAACACATGAAGGTTTTCTATAGTTTATATACATAGTTAAAAAGGTGATTTTTATATTTAAAGCACGAATACCATTCAACACATGAATTTCCATTCAACGAATGAATTTCCATTCAACACCTGAAGGTTTTCTATAGTTTATATATATTGATATAAAGGTGATTTTTATATTTAAAACACGAATACCATTCAGCACATGAATTTCCATTCAACACATGAAGGTTTTCTATAGTTTGTATATATAAAGTAAAAAATGTGATTTTTATTGCAAAACAATTTATTTCAAAACATGAATGTCGTTCAATAGATGAATTTCTATTCAACACACGAATATAGTTTCAACACATGAAAATAATTCTAACACATGAATATTATTAAAAAATTGGCAGCATAACAGCAGGGTAGTTAAAACCGGGGTTGTCCCTAGTACGGCTCCTCGCTCTACCTTAAAGCCTCGCAGCTTTTGACAATGGGGATTTCATGCATCTAGTTCGCACGTAGGCGGCATGTATATTTTTTTTTCATTTCCACAAACTAATCCTATATGGTTTCAACCAAATATTTCTCAACCACAAACGGGTATTTTTCAACCACTATCAATCAATTTCAACCACAAACAATTCTAATCAACCATTCGCTATCAACCAATTTTCACATCAATCACAACCAATAAATATCGTCCATGGTTTGTGGACGAGGGCATATATATATATATATATATATATAAGCATTTCACTTCTATTTTAACACATATATAATTTTTACAACGTATATATAACTTATACATCGAACGTACAACCTATACAACGCTTATACATGAGGTGTACAACGCCTATATAAGTCATACATCGACTATATAATTTATACATCGTCGTTTTCCATATCGTCTATAGTTTAGAAATCTCACATTGGGTTCCACTCCACCAAAAATAGCAGAGGGCTCAGAAAAATATGCGGTCTCTTCTAGAATGTAGAAGACGTCCACACGAGTCCACTATCTCTTGTTTCACTGAATTTCGTCAACAAACGAAAAAGATATGATTTTTACAGTGAAATCAAAAACCGTAGCGCTTTAAACTGCTATTAAATAGTTTAAATAATTTTCAGCTGTACCTTTCTATTTCTGTTCAAATCTAGGTTTTAAATTTTCGCTCGATCCGCGAAGTGTTGTATCGATCAGGTGTTGCAGCGTCGAAGAGCTACGAACGGCGCTCAAATCGGTGGTAGGCGCGGCCAGTTCGGTGGTTGGAGGCGGGAGATCGACGGTGATGTACGGCGACTCTTCGCAGGTGCGATTCTCGAGGTAGACGAGGCGATAGGGGGCGAGGAAGGTATGGATTTGTAGAGGGGAGTGAGGGCTTCAAAGTTTGGGTGGTGGCAGGGTCTGGTTCGTCGTGGTGGCGCCGGAATTTGGCCAGGAAGTGGAGAGCGTTTCCCGCCGTCGCGATTTTCAATCGGGGAAGAGGGAGGGTTTGACTGACCAATGAGATTTTTTTTATTTATATATTTTAAAAATCCAAAAATACCCCCTATTCCACACGAACACCAATCCAAACCCAACGACTGTCGTCCCTAGCGTTTTACCCCCATTCCGAACACAATGGGAAATGTTTCGTAGGCCGATTCGACTGTTTCAGTCAGTTTTCCTTCAAATTAAAGTATAAAACATTCAATATTCGATTTGAACGTACATTTCAATTTGCCAGGGCCACAAACTGATACTAAAAATTCCTGAAAAATAAATCTAGCTATGTTTTGACGATACGGTCCCAACAAAACTAGTTTTGTCGAATTCTGAGACCGTTTGAAAAATGGCCCTTTTCTGGTCGATCCAATTTATTAGAAATCGACCAAACACATTTTCCTTTGCCACGCTCACATACTAGCTTCAAAAATTATGAAATTTGAAACCTAGCAATAGTTTAACATTCCGGATCCAACAAAAGTGGTTTTGTCAAATTCCGTGGTCGTTTGCAAAATGGTCATTTTCACGGGCTATATATATTCTATAACGACCTTTCTGAAAATTCATTTGGCCATAACTTTTTCTTTCCGCTATGAAACTTCGATTTTTCAGATTCGTTAGAAAGATACTCACTAATAGATTTAAATATTTTTGGTTTCACTCAAATCCGTTTTGTTTTGCACCCGGTACAGTTAGGCAAAGTTTGAATTCAAATTTTGAAACTACCGCGCCATTTCAGGCCTTGTTTATAATTAGAATTAATTATATTTATTTTCAAACTTCGATTCAACCTTACTTTTCATCGTTATTATTTAAAAAATTTATTTTAAATATTTAAAATCCACTATTTTAGCCAATTTAAAATTTTTAAATTGGTTCAGATTTTCCGGGTCGTTACGATCTCCCCCACTTAAAACTTTTCGTCCCCGAAAAGGAACAAAGTCGAAAGTAGTTTGATTAATCAACTCTACGTTCGATCTGGCTTCCATTCTCCAACTTTTCAGTTTCTGAGAATTTTCAAATTCTTCAAAAATTTGGCTAACACCCGGAATTTTCAAAAAATTTCGCCATAACCTCCTTTGTACGGGGAGGGGTTTGGAAATTTATTGGGCCGTATTAGGTACCCAATAAATCCTATAAAGCATACACATATTTATAGTGATATATTCTCGTGTTTACAGGGGAGCGTGTATAGATAATAACTCCAGAGAATAAATTCTCGTCACCCTGTCAAAGCCTGAGGGAGTGTGTATTTTTAATTGCTTCAGAGAATAAATTCTCGTCATCTCGTCCCGTGTAGGAAATAAATAATACATGTGTCGTATCTAATAACTAGAGAGACGTGATTATTGTCAACTCCAGACCCGTGTGGGGCTTTTATTTATCTAGCAATTTACCGTTACATTTTGTATGGTCCATATCAGTCATCAATTCAACCTGTAAAATATAGTCATCGCCATACAAGCCTCTCGCTCGTATGGTAAATCTTCCACCTTGTCACACAAGCTCCAAATGCTTATGTGGTATATGCTGAAGTATGCCTATCTTTGAGAAGTATGCCATGTAGTGTAGTCCAAAATTAATTGTTACTATCCTATGGCGATGTTTATTATTACACACAGAACAACCAGCACTCCGCATCCAATGGCATTCACAGGAGTTGATATAATAATATTTCGCATCCAACTCATTAACGTTTACCTATTTATCGGGCACGCAAATAATTTCTTTACTCAACAGCTATACATTTACCTGTTCAAACATATATGTTGCACATGTATATATTTCTATCTATTTTCATATCAGTTCAATGTGTGACTTAATCAAATAAATTCTACCATTCATTCTCTTATTGATTAAATTAACTATCGTTCTAATAATTTAATTAATTAAATCTACTATCACACAAAACAAATAACAATCAATTTTTTTTTACTTTTCAAAATCATACAAATTAATTCATACACTCTTTTTAAATTAATTAGACCATAGAATTACAAGTGTACATCCATGGAAAGAAAATAACAACAAAGTAGAGGACTAAATGGTAATGCAAAGTATGGTAAATGTACCTTGCATCGGAGTCAATCAGAGATATCCACTCGACACCTAGGATAGGCTTTCTGAATGCTCTCCTCAGTTTCCCAAGTACAATCTCGTGGATCTCCACTCCATTGCACTTTGACTAAGTGAACCTTCTTGTTCCTCAGTTCTTTGGTTTCTTTGCCAATGATCTTGAGCGGCTTTCTTCTCACAGCCAATTCGGGAGTAATTTCAATATCCTGTTGCGCTGCTTCTTCCACGATCAAGTCTGGATCATGAACATGCTTTCGAAGTTGAGATATGTGAAATACATCATGTACCCCAGGCAACCAATCAGACAATTGAACCCCATAAGCGAGAGTTCCAATCCGTTCAAGAATAGGAAACGGACCAATGAATTTGGGCGCCAATTTCCCTGTTTTACCGAACCGGATAACTCCTCTCATCGGAGATACTTTCAAATATACATAGTCTCCAACAGCAAATGATATATCTCTTCTTCTTTTATCAGCATAGCTCTTCTGTTGGCTTTGAGCAACGAGTAATCGCTTCTTAACAAAATCGACTTTGTCGGCAGCCTCGCGGATCATATCAGGTCCCAATACAAGTCTATTACCAGGTTCGACCCAACAAGCAGGAGATAGGCACGGTCTACAATATAACGCTTCGAATGGTGACATTGTCAGGCTCTCCTGGTAGCTGTTGTTATACGAGAATTTAGCCAAATGCAGATGGTCTTCCCATGATCCACCGAAATCTAGAACACAAGACCGCAATAGATCTTCTAGTATACGATTCACCCTCTCGGTTTGATAATCTGTCTGAGGATGATAAGCGGTGCTCAAGTTCAGCTTCGTTCCCAGTTCTACTTGAAATGCCTCCCAGAATTTGCTAGTTAATATTGGATCTCTATCACTAACTATATTGATCGGCACTCCATGTAGTCTAACAATTTCCTTGAAGTATATCTGCGCCAGACTATGAGCAGTTCTGTTTGATCTGACAGGTATGAAATGAGCGGTCTTCGTGAAGCGATCTACGATCATCCAAATGCTGTCTTTTCCTTTTCTGGTTCTGGGAAAACCATCTATAAAGTCCATGGAAATATGTTCCCACTTCCAACCTGGAACGTCTAGCGGTTGCAACAATCCCGCAAGTTTTCGTTGGTCGCTTTTGACTAGCTGGCAAGTAGGGCATCGGATAACATATAAAGAAATGTCCCTCTTCATCGACTTCCACCAGAAAGTGCGTTTGATGTCATTATACATTTTGCTTACTCCCGGATGGATACTAAGTTTTGACTTGTGGCATTCATCCAACACTTCCTTTCGGAGCTCAGAAATGTTAGGAACACAGATTCGACCTTTTAGCCTTAGAATCCTATCATTATCAACCTGAAAGCTCGAGGGCTCACCTTTCTGAATTATCTCTCTGATCTTCTGAATGAAGTGATCATCCTTCTGAAGAGTAGATATTTTATCTATCAATGAAGTAGTGATAATAAAACTGGCGATCATTACATTCTTTCGGCTTAACGCATCGGCCACGACATTGGCTTTCCCTGGAGTGTATAAAATCTCAAAATCATATGCTGCAAGAAACTCTCTGGGTGAACAGATACTTTAACGACTGGTGATCTATAAAGAGTTCGAATTTCTCACCCAGAAGATAATGTCTCCAGATTTTCAAAGAAAATACAATGGCCAACAACTCAAGATCATGAGTGACGTAATTCTTTTCATGTGGCTTCAGCTGACGGCTCGCATAAGCAACAACCTGACCTCTTTGCATTAACACTGCACCAAGGCCCTCTCTAGAGGCATCTGTCCAGACTTTCAAGTCCTGATTGCCGTCGATTATCGTTAACACTGGAGCCATTGTTAATCTTAACTTTAGCTCTTCAAAAGCCTCCTCACATTCTGGAGTCCACTTGAATTTTGAGTGCTTCTTTGTAAGCTTCGTTAAGTGACTAGATATCTTCGAAAAATATTTAACGAACTTCCGGTAATAACTAGCCAATCCAAGAAAACTGCGGACTTCTATAGGAGTACTAGGCTGTTTCCAATTTTGAATAGCTGTGATTTTACTTGGATCCACAGCAATTCCTTCTTTCGATATGACGTGTCCAAGAAATTTCACTTCGTCTTGCTAGAATATACATTTGGACAGTTTAGCCTTTAATACATTCTTTCTCAGAATTTCTGGAACTTGTTCCAAATATTTTTCATGTTCGGCTTTTGATTTAGAGAAGATTAGGATATCGTCAATAAAAACCAAAAAAAAACTTATTCAGGACTCCTCTGAACACTCTATTCATCAAATCGACGAAGTAAGCTGGAGCGTTACATAAGCCAAACGGCATTACTATTCACTCATAGAATAAGTCTGGACCTCTGAATGCTGTCATAGGAACGCACTCTTCGGCAATACGAAGCTGATGGAAACCTGTAGCTAGGTCCATCCTTGAAAATACTTGTGCTCCATTCAGACGATCCAATAAATCATCGATTCGCGGCAATGGATATTTATTCTTTATTGTCTGCTTATTAAAGTCGCGATAATCCACACATAGTCGTAGAGTACCGTCAGACTTTGGGATAAACACCACTGCTGCACCCCAATCAGAGAAACTAGGCCTAATCAGACCCTTCCATACAAGCTGTCGTGTTTGATTGTCTAGTTCTTCTTTCTCCTTTAGGGTCATCCTCCGAATAGCGTGCACTACTGGCCTAGCATTCAGAATTAAAGCAATATTGAAATCAATTTCTCTCTGCGGATGTAAGCTGACAACTTCTACGAACACATCCGCATAATTCTTTACGACAGGAATATCTTTGATGAGGTTGGGAATATTCTCTGTGACTACAGGGATATTTTCTATTTGAGCAGGAGAAACATCCAAAGCTACCCATAAGTCTTTTCTATTAGAATTCTGACCTTCACAGGGAATGGTTATATAATCACCTAATTTAATCTTCGCCTTAACGACCCTGTCGGCGCATTTAACCTCAGCTTCATATTTGGTCAACCAGTTTAACCCCAAGATAAGATCGAATTTAGTAAAATTCATGACGATAGAAATGGTAGGGAACTTATAATAGGAAAAAGAGACAGGTACCGCACAAACCCAACTGAGATCGAGGGAACCCCCAACCGGATTATGGACAGTCATCGGTTCTTTGAGCTTCTTCAAATTCAAATCAAGTTTCTTAACCGCGTTCTTTGCAATAAAGCTTCGCGACGCGCCTGTATCAAACAATACTTTAACTGGAATATTTTTGATATTAAGCATGCCTTCTAAAACATCTGGCCTTCCCTGACTAGCTGAGGGCTCTGAATTTTCTGCTACTTCATTTATATGTACTGTTTTAGACTTCTTGAATCGCAGACAGGCCTTTGAAAGGTGACCAGACTGAAGGCATCGATTACACTTTCTATTCTCTTGAAATCCCTTCTGGGGTTTGAACTTATTCTTTCTTCGTTGGTTCCAAGATTTACAACTTGCCGCCAAATGTCCTAGTCTATTGCAGCTTGAGCATGTGGCAGTCGTTACTGGTTCTTTCTTAGATTTAGCCCTTTTCCTCTTGGCACTGGGCTCCTTACTGACCTCAGACATCATACTGGCCTCCGGACGATCAGTTCCAGACTCAACTTTATTACTAGAACTGACTTCCTCTTCGTAGCATAACATACATTTCTTGTCGAGATCCTCATACTGGTAAGCCATGTATATCATTTCAGAAAAAGGAAGCTTCACATTCCTCATTATACTATTCTGATATTTTCTTTGAAGCCCGTTGATAAATCTCAGATTTTTCCTCTTCGGATTTTGAATTAGATGAGGGGCAAAGTGAGAAAGTTCATTGAATTTCTTATGATATTCCAGAATGGTCATATCTCCTTGTATCAAATAAGAGAATTCATCACATAACCGCTCAGTTGCTTCAGGAGGAGTAAATCTTTCTAGGAAAATCACTTTGAATCTATCCCAGGTGATATCACCTTCTGGATTATCCTTAACAACCGAATCCCACCAGAACAAGGCTTCGTCTTTGAGTGCCCATGATGCCAGTAATCTTTTCTGGTCATCTCTCAGCTTTAAACCGTCAAAGATTTTCTCAGCAGATCGAATCCAAGCTTGTGTTTTCATAATAGATTCTTCGCCTGAGAACGGTATTCCACCCATATTTCGATACTTGATTAATAGGGCCTCAATATCTGGTTCTGCAATCCTTCGGATTCTGACACTCATTTTCTAGTACTTCTGCAAACAGCAGATCAAGTGTCAGGTCACGGAAAGAATATTTTAAAGCATAGAAACATATACTTGAATGTAAATGTGTCTATCGAGGTGTTATTTCATTCTGCTATACTCATACTAGGATATTACTGATCTTATCTGTAATGAGTTACCCGTCCTAGAACACTACTGGTTCTATTTCTGACGAGTTCGTTAATATGTTATATTCCAGCACTAAGCTTAACCAAAGCTCTGATACCACGTTGTGACGACCCCAAAACCCGTACTGACGGTGTTAAGGGTAATATTTGGAATATAACACATAAACAGATAATAGCAGAATAGAAATAAATAAATACACCAGATAATGAACAAATAATACACTGGATAAACGAAATCATCAGAGTTACACAGTATACAGGATCATACTTAGTACAAATACAGTGCAGCTATACATAAATGTCTACAGTGGAAAACAAACATAATATGTACAATAGGAGCTGAACAGCATAAAAAGAGATAAATGGTAGAATCCATCTTCAACTCCAGCTATCCAGAAAGAGCCAGCTAATACCTGAAAACAAGGCTGCCCGTGTAGAAAAAGGGGCACCTGAGTTTGCAAGTGAAACAAACTACGAGTCAGTCATGGGACTGGTATGAGAAATCTACTTAACACATTTCTATAATATGGCTAATCACAGGACCACGCCACTTTCGCGGAACAGGTTTACTCCATTGGATTGCCAGTGCATTAAAACAATAAAATCTGTTAAACTTCGCAATGCTTTTTATAAAAATGAAGCCGATATAAGACTCAAGTCCCATCACACAATGCAACGCAAACCGGAGGATAGAGTTTTACCTTATATCGACCAAAATATGCTTGATACGAGCAAAACAAATCATTTGATAATCAGACTCCAACTGTAAAATAGTAAGAGAACGATTCCATAGGTATTAACCCCGAAGGCCTAAACCAACATCAGACCAATACCCAGGAAATCATCCATCTTATCTCGTTTACAGTTAGTTTCTAATTTCATACACAATCATAAATATCAATCATAGACGGCATGGGTACCATATATCATGTCGCCATACATATATACAATCAAAACCGCACAATCACGTATTTGGAAATTGGATTTCCGTCCTGAACCAAGGCAAAAGATAGTCCTTACCGACTTCGAGACGCTCTAGCCCGCCCCTCAGGATCAGAGCTCGAGTGACCCTTGGTTCGTCAGGGTCGGTCCACCGATGTGGATTAAAATGCCTGAACACTGGGTTTCCCCGCCCTTTGGGGCATCAATGAGCCAACGAATGGCTCCATCAGTCCCGGATCGACCGATATAACAGAGGCGCCTCGCAACAGCAACAACCACATAGGTGAAAATAATATAAATGTCGGCCAGTTTAAGCACCGACACCACCTCTAGCTAGAAAGAAACGCAGGCCCTCCCTGATGTCCTCTCCCGTTTCTGGTTCATACCGGGGTGTGAGGCTCGCGAATTCACGTTATACACAAAGCTACGCCACACAGGCGGTGCTTTGATCATCAACCACAAGACTTCGCTTTTCAATAGAAGCCCTGATCACTGCATCTTAGCATGCCACACAGGCAATTCACACCATGTAACTGATAGTTATCAATCACACAGAATGAATTCCAATGTCAGACACACAGTCCATTTGCAAGTCCGTTCTGGGTCTGAACGAAACCAGAGGCACTATATACCACGTACGCCTGGACGATCACCACTCATTATCCATATTTTGGGATGCCTCCCAATTAGGACATCAGTTACCATCCAAACGAGGTGAAGATCTCCGGTCTTCGACCACCGTCTTCATCTTCGACTTCTTATCGTCGATTCAGTTATTCAGAATGGGATAAACCCGGTCTTTCTGAACAACTCGCGTATATAATAAACAAGTGCTACATAAACACGAAATACGCTTTATTCCAATTCATTAGTCACTAACCGTCAATCAGTAAGAGAACGATTTCCCAAATATTAACCCCGAAGGCCGAAACCAACATCAGATCAAAACCCAGGAAACCATTCGACTTAGCCAACCTTCAGTTAGTTTCTAAATTTCACATCCATATCGTTTATAATATTTTATAACGATTTATTGCTATTTTTGTTTATTTATTTATAGCCAATTTATTTAAACGACGCTTCGGGCCATAACGCGGCCGTGGCGCTGTTTTTCTTCAGATTTGTTTTACACATATCTGAAAATTTAACCGTTGGATCTTCACAAAATTTACATCAATAGAAAGATCTTTTCAAAACGAATCCATCGGTTCCAGTTTTGGGAAAATCCGATGGTCGAATCTCCCGGTACAATCGTTTGAAGTTTCAATTTCAAAATACGAACTACAGCGCCGTTATTCGATTTAATTTAATTATATTTATTTATATATATATATATATAATCGATTCTGGCGCTATTTTTCTTCAGATTTGAATTAAACATTCCAGACAATCCAACTGTAGGATCTTTGCAAAGTTGGTGTCCTTGGAAAGATATTTCCAAAGCAAACCCAACGGTTTCGGTTTCGGGAAAATCCGATGGTCGGATCTCCTGCACTAATCGTTTGAAAACACGGTTTCAAAACACGAACTGCAGCTTCGTTATTCGATACATTTTAATTATATTTATATAGATATATATAAATATAATCGATTCTTCGATTTCAAAACTATATGCTTTTTATACATTTGATAAAAATGATATTTTTATCCAATAGACATTCACTTCGACACTTCACTATTTTTAACAACTCATGTATATAGTAAAAATGTGATTTTTATTGCAAAACAATTTATTTCAAAACACTACTATTTTGTATAGTTCATATAGATGATAAAAATAGGATTTTTATTATAAAACAATTTATTTTAAAACACGAATACCATTCAACACATGAATTTCCATTCAACGAATGAATTTCTATTCAACACATAAAGGTTTTCTATTGTTTATATATATATATATATAGGTGATTTTTATATTTAAAACACGATTACCGTTCAACACATGAATTTCCATTCAACGAATGAATTTCTATTCAACACATGAAGGTTTTCTATAGTTTATATATATAGGTAAAAAGGTGATTTTTATATTTAAAGCACGAATACCATTCAACACATGAATTTCCATTCAACGAATGAATTTCCATTTAACGCATGAAGGTTTTCTATAGTTTATATATATAAATAAAAAGGTGATTTTTATATTTAAAACACGAATACCATTCGACACATGAATTTCCATTCAACGAATGAATTTCCATTCAACACATGAAGGTTTTCTATAGTTTGTATGTATAAAGTAAAATATGTGATTTTTATTGCAGAACAATTTATTTCAAAACATGAATGTCGTTCAATAGATGAATTTCTATTCAACACATGAATATAGTTTCAACACATGAAAATAATTCTAACACATGAATATTATTCAAAATTTCGGCAACATAACGGCAGGGTAGTTAAAACCGGGGCCGTCCCTACTACGGCTCCTCGCTGTACCTTAAAGCCTCGCAGCTTTTGACAATGGGGATTTCATGCATCTAGTTGTTTCAACCAAATATTTCTCAACCACAAACGGGTATTTTTCCAACCACTACCAATCAATTTCAACCACAAACAATTCTAATCAACCATTCGCTATCAACCAATTTTCACATCAATCACAACCAATAAATATCGTCCATGGTTTGTGGACGAGGGGGGTGTATGTATATATATATATATATATATATATTATATAAGCATTTCACTTCTATTTCAACACATATATAATTTTTACAACGCATATATAACTTATACATCGAACGTACAACCTATACAACGCTTATACATGAGGTGTACAACGCCTATATAAGTCATACATCGACTATATAATTTATACATCGTCGTTTTCCATATCGTCTATAGTTTAGAAATCTCACATTGGGTTCCACTCCACCAAAAATAGCAGAAGGCTCAGAAAAATATGCGGTCTCTTCTAGAATGTAGAAGACGTCCACACGAGTCCATTATCTCTTGTTTCACTGAATTTCGTCAACAAATGAAAAAGATATGATTTTTACAATGAAATCAAAAACCGTAGTGCTTTAAACTGCTATTAAATGGTTTAAATAATTTTCAGCCGTACCTTTCTATTTCTGTTCAAAACTAGGTTTTAAATTTTCGCTCGATCCGCGAAGTGTTGCCTCGATCAGGTGCTGCAACGTCGAAGAGCTACGAACGGCGCTCAGATCGGTGGTAGGCGCGGCCAGTTCGGTGGTCGGAGGCGGGAGATCGACGGTGATGTACGGCGACTCTTCCCAGGCGCGATTCTCGAGGTAGACAAGGCGATAGGGGGCAAGGAAGGTATGGATTTGTAGAGGGGAGTGAGGGCTTCAAAGTTTGGGTGGTGGCAGGGTCTGGTTCGTCGTGGTGGCGCCGGAATTAGGCCAGGAAGTGGAGAGCGTTTTCCGCCGTCGCGATTTTCAATCGGGAAAGTGGGAGGGTTTGACTGACCAATGAGATTTTTTTATTTATTTATATATTTTAAAAATCCAAAAATACCCTCTGTTCCACACGAACACCAATCCAAACCCAACGACTGTCGTCCGTAGCGTTTTACCCCTATTCCGAACACAATGGGATATGTTTCGTAGGCCCATTCGACTGTTTCAGTCAGTTTTCCTTCAAATTAAAGTATAAAACATTCAATATTCGATTTGAACGTACATTTCAATTTGCCAGGGCCACAAACTGATACTAAAAATGCCCGAAAAATAAATCTAGCTATGTTTTGACGATACGGTCCCAACAAAACTAGTTTCGTCGAATTCTGAGACTGTTTGAAAAATGGCCATTTTCTGGTCGATCCAATTTAATAGAAATCGACCAAACACATTTTCCTTTGCCACGCTCACATACTAGCTTCAAAAATTATGAAATTTGAAACCTAGCAATAGTTTAACATCCTGGATCCAACAAAAGTGGTTTCGTCGAATTCCGAGGTCGTTTGCAAAATGGTCATTTTCACGGGCTATATATATTCTATAGCGACCATTCTGAAAATTCATTTGGCTATAACTTTTTCTTCCCGCTATGAAATGTAATAACCCGGAAATCCGAGCCATTTTAAAATTTTTATTTTGGCAATTTTAATGAATTTTGAATATTTAAAATGAATTATTTTAAATAAAAACGACGAAGAATTTATTTTGAATGGAATTCAAACGTATATTTTATTTAGATCGCCGTTAGAATATAAAAATTTATTTATATATATAAAAGGAATTGAAAATGGCGCGGTAGTTCGATAATTCGATTTCAAATTTCAAATGAATGTACAGGATTCAAAATAAACCGGATTTTTGTGAAACCAAAAATATTTGAATCTAATTGATAATATCTTCCCAACGAATCCGAGAAATCAAAATTTCATAGCGGGAATCAAAAGTTATGTCCAGTTGAAAATTCAGAATAGTCGCTATGGAATTTCGGCCCTTAAAAATGGCCATTTTGCAAACGACCTCGCATTTCGATGAAACCACTTTTGTTCCGTGATGTCTAGTTATTGTTAGGTTTCAAATTTTGTAATTTTTCGATTCAATATGTGAGCGTGGCAAAGGAAAACACGTTTGACCAGTTTCAGTTGATTTTAATCGACTGGAAAATGGCCATTTTCCAAACGGTCTTAGAATTCGACGAAACTAGTTTTGTTAAGACCGTATCATCAATACGAAGCTAGAAAATATTTTTTGGGAATTTTTCGAGTTGGCATGTGACCCCGGTAATTTGAAATGCGCGTTCAAATTCAATATATAGAGTTATATGTTGATTTTGACGAAAACTTATAGAAACGGTCGAATCAGCTTGCGGAAAATATTCCATTGTGTTTGGAATGGGGGTATTTAGCTAGGGGCGTCAGTCGTTAGAGTTTGTTTGGAGCTCGTGAGTTGAACAAGTAGTTAAAAAAATTAAATATTAATAAATTATATAATATAAATGCCACTCATATTCCCTAAACCCTAGTTATTGGGCCAAAACATTTAGCCGCCTCCAGTTTCTTTTCAATAAAGAAAAACAAATCGATCGAAAGATCGAATCACCCCTGACCGCAACCTCGATGCCGCCATCGTTCGCCACGTCCCTTCGCCGCCGCTTCCCCCTCCATCGGCCGCTGCTCGCCACCTCCTCCCATGAACAATCACCTCGCGGCGACGTCAGTATCTCCATAACCCCACCTGATGTCACGTTCCCACTGTCGCTCCATCCAGTTCAAGTGGCGTACAAAATCTGGCGGCGGCACTTCTTGATCGACAGCCCGCAATCTGAATTGGAGGGCGAGATGGAGGAATGGATGGCGAAACCTGGGTTCGAACGACACAAAGAAGAAAGGTGTTATTTTTATCATTTTACTTAAACTAATTATTTTGTTTAATGTAAGCAATAGAATGATAAAAATCAGTTATATATATATATATAATAGAATGAAAATAATCGGTTTTATACATTTAAAAGAGATGAAAAAATTGGATTTTTATACATGAAGTAGAGGTGTAAAAACTGAATCTTTTTGTATATAGTACAAAGTAAAAAAAAGTAGATTTTATATAAGAAGTAGAAAAGTAAAAATTAAATTTTTATATATAAAAAAATTTAGATTTTATCATGAAGTAGCAAGACTTTTTAATAAATAAAGATTCGATTTTTATAGTTCAGAAAGACATAAAAGAAGCAAGAATAAAAATATAATTTTTATAAGTTGTAAAGAATAAAAATATAATTTTTATATAGAAATAAGTGTTGTAAAAATATATGAAATAAAAATATGATTTTTATTTATCGAATGAAGTAATAAAAATATAATTTTTATTGTGAACAGCGTGGTAAAGACTGCATTGGAATTTCAAGCAGATCGAAAAGGTTCAATAGTTCAAAAGGAAAGCATGGCGGAGTGGAACCCTCTATGAGAACTTCTCACTTTAAATTTTATTTTCTAGTTATAAAAATATATACTAGGATGCAGACGGTGTTTAGTAGCACCCGACACCCGTCATCCACAGACCATGGATGGCTTGTATGTTTGATTGTTTGATTTTGATGTGTAGTTGATTGTGTGATGTGATGTGAAATGAAATAAAAATATTTATATAGTTAAAAATATTTTTTATAGTTAAAAATAGAATTTTTAACGGGTATATGAAATGAAATAGATATTTATAAACAAATTGGAGATTTGTTTATATACACTGATTTGATTGATATTGATTGGGACGATAAATTTTACACGTCGCCCAACTGCACAAATAAAATCTTTGTTTGATTGTTTAAAACCCCACACGGGTATTGGGATGATACATGACATACACTAATCTCAATAATTAGTTGTATGTCGATCGATTGATTGACAAACTATTATAAGCATTAAATATTTATATTTGATGCTTATACAGTGTAGAATGCACTTTGGATGATGGTTGATTATTCATCGTTGTTATTGTATACATGTGTTGTAGAAAAACCCATATAATTAACATTATATGGTAATTGATTGGGCCTCATTCCAGTTTTGAAATAGAAATATTTGAAATAGAATATTTGAAATGGAAAATTTGAAATAGAATATTTGAATAGAAATATTTGAAATAGAAATATTTGAAAAAGAAATATTTGAAATAGAATATTTGAAAATAGTAATATATGAAGCCGTGTTGATTAGATTTACGCCATTTTGACGTGAACGATATTTATATCGATTTTATTCATTTTATAATGAATATCGAAAGTGATTTCAAAATCTAATATTTTGAAATAAATTGAAATTTGAATTAAATTGAAAAGAATTGAATTCAAATTGAAATTGAATAGAATTGAATTCGAATTGAAATTGAATAGAATTGAAATTGAAAAGAATTGAATTCAAATTTGAAATTCAAATTGAATTGAAAACGAACTGAAATTGAATTAAAAATCGATTTGAATTGAAATCAATTTGAAATGAATGTAAAACGAATTTAAAAGGGAAAATTCAATTTTGATTTGAATTTGAAATAAAGTTGAAATTGTTTTAAAAATGAATTTAAAACGATTTATAAAATACGTTTTAAAAGGAAATCGACGAAGTATATATTATATATATTATATATCTAATATAATGGCCTGAATAGAACGCGCCGCGGCAGTTCGCGAATTTCGAATGGATATTACGGGAGATCCGACCGTCGGATTCTCCTAAAACCGGAACCATTGGGTTCGTATCGAAAAAAGCTTTCTAACGAATGTGAGAAATTAGAAATCTAATGGTTGGATTTGGAATTATGTCCAAATCATATTTGGAAAAGGTCGATGTAAGTGCAGTTCGATGGCCGTTGATGGAAATTGACTGTACGAGCCTTGATAAAATTATTAAAAATAATAATAATTTGTGTAAAATCAAAAGAAATGATTTGGGAAAAATCAGGATGAAAAACTCCATATTTGAAAAGATAAAAATAGATTTTTAGCGAAATGAACTAGTTTTGAACTAGAATAATAATTTATTTATTTTTAAAATAAATAAATTGGATTTGAAATGATTTTGAAATATAACCAGAATTTCCAATAATTGAATTGGAATGGATTTGAATCGAAATTGTCTTTGGAATATTTTGATGTTGGATTTCGTGATTATACAGATGTTGTTATGGAAATTAGAAAGATATATATATATCGTTATTTCCAATACGATATTTGTTGGTCGTAGAATTTGATGTTGAATATAAGCCGGTATATTTTCTATTCAGAGCCTTGTATTTAATATCAAATGTGATTTGGGTTTGTCGTGAATGGTGTCTTCATTAATACTGTTCTTAAGCCCAGTTGAGAAAAAGATTAAATCTTTTTATTTAGATTTAATGAAGTGTACCAATTAAATGATATTTAATTGGAATGGAATTGATATTGATTTTTGGGTTTATCGTGAACAGTGTTTTAAATAACACTTGTTCTTTAACCCGATAATTAATGGAATGTGATTTTGGGTTTATCGTGAACCGTGTTTTAAATGACACTGATTCTTTAACCCAGTTAAAGATTAAAACTAAGTGGAGTTTTAATGAATCTTTAATTAGATTGAAAAGATCGAGAATGGAGTATCGCCAGTTTTACTCCAGGCTATAGTTAAATCTTTAATTAGATTTGAACGTGAAATGGTAATTGAATTTGCCGATAACACTGTGGTGTTAGATATGAAGTATTACCAGTTTTACTTCATAGGATGAATAAGTTAGGATTGGGAAAGTAAAATAAATGATTACTTCGGTGTGGTTCGCTAATCCCGACTAGTTTGAATTGATATTCAAAGGAGATTAAAGAATAAATTTAAAGAATTTATCTTTGATAAAATTAATGGGGACCTTTCCCAAAATATAAGAATATCTGAATAAAAGAATATTCTGAATTGGAATGAGCCGTATGTTGTGTTTGTGTAACACGTGTTTATTATATATATACGCGAGTTGTTCAGAAAGACCGGGTTTATCCCATTCTAAATAACTGATTCGACGTGGTGTCGAAGATAAAGACGGTGTTGAAGACCGAAGGTCTTCACGTCGTTTGGGTGGTTACTGATAATCTTGATTGGGCCGTACACCCAAGAGGATGGAATCAGTTAGTGGTCGTCCAGACGTACTTGGAGATCGATGGATATGCGGGGTACTAGGTGCCTCCGGTTTCGTTCAGACCCAGAACAGACTTGTAATTGGACTGTGTATCTGACATTGGATATCATTCTGCGTGATTGATGGATATCGGTTGCATGGAGTGGTTTGCCTGTGTGGCATGCTAAGATGCAAATGATCAAGGCTTCTGTTGAAAAGTAGAGTCGCGTGGTTGATGATCAAAGCACAACCTGTGTGGCATAGCTTTGTGTAGCGTGGATTCGCAAGCCTCACACCCCGGTTGTGAACTAAAAACGGGAGAAGGACCTCAGGGGGGGACATGCGTTTCTTTCTAGCTAGAAGTGGCGTCAGTGGTTTTACACGCCCTGACGAGTTTGACTTATGTGTGTTGCGAGGCGCCTCAGATATATCGGTGACTATGTGAAGCTGATGGAGTCATTCGTTGGCTCATTTACACCCCATAGGGTGGGGAAACGTAGTGTTCAGGCATTATAATCCACATCGGTGGACCAGCCCTGACGATCCAAGGGGCAGTTGCGGCTGTTCCGGAGACATGGGCTAGAGCGTCTTAAATCGGTAGAGGACTATCTTTTGCCTCGGTTCACAGATGGAAATCCAACTTCCAAGTACGTGATATTTGCGGTTTTGATTGTAGAGCCTAGTATGGCGACATGATATATGGTACCCATGCCATCTATGATTGATATTTATGATTGAAATTGTTTTAAACACTATACACTTATTATAGTAGCAAATGACTTGTTTCAAAACGTATCAAGCATGCTTTGGCTATTATAAGGGAAAACCCTATCCCCCGGCTTGCGTTGCATTGTGTGATAGGACCTGGGTCTTATAATAGCTTCATTTTTCTTTATTTAGCATTGCGTTGTTGTTTTATGCACTAGTGTTCTTGGGAGGAAACCCGTTCCGTGTTATACGGCGTGGTCCCTTGATTTACCTAACTTTAAAATAAAGATTAATAACTGTTTTAGTTCTCACACCAGTCCCATGACTGACCTGGAGTTTATTGTTTCAACCTAAACTCTAGGTGCCCTTATTTCGACACGGGCAGCTAGTAGTTTTGGTTTTGCAGATTTATATTCACAGGAACTGGTTTACAGCTGGAACGATATCCGGAAAGCTTTGTATCCGTGTATCTTCTTCAGTTGTATTTTGTATTATTTTCCGTTGCTATGTAATGTATTGTAATCTCTGATACTTTTCTGTTGTGTAATATTCATTTATACTCTGTATATTCTTGTATTCTGATGAATTGTTGTAATAAACAATGAATTGTTCTTCCGTCTGCATTCTATTTTGTCGTGTTCTCAAAACAATCAGGCATTTCGAACGGTCTGGGTCGGTTTAGCGACTGATTCGGATCGAGCGAAATTCTCGGTCGTTACATTTTGGTATCAGAGCTTTGGTTTATAAATCTCAGAGAACAAGACACATTAGAACCATACGAAAGAATTCATCAGATATTGGATTAGTAATATCCAATGGGAATGACTCGTTAGAGATGGGATCAGTAGTATCCTAGAACAAGTGTGAAGAGTATATTTTTAAAGTGAAAATAAATTTTGTTTTGAAAATTTAAATCAATTATTCGTAATTGATTATTTATTTATATTGAATTTGGACAATCCAGTATATAAAGATTTTGCATATACGCCTTGCAAACGTATATTCGAAGTTTTAATATACTGGATAGATATAGAATCACACTCTAGTCGCCCGGAGACGATTCTGATGATAGTCTAGACATCATCAGAATTGGTATTCGAGTTTCGAAGGTGTGATATCTATATATTTCCATTAGACTGGTGCGAGAACCAAAATTAGATAGGGCTTATTGTTGTGATTTGGCATCAAAAATGTGATTTTTGACTATATAACAAAATTATGCGTTTGAAATGCTAATCAACTAATTGATTGATGGTTGTGTTGTTTGATTACTGTTTGATTAATTAAATTTGAACCATATAGCCAATTTGAACCAAAAAGTGAGTTGTATTGAAAATTAGTCGCATTTGCTTGCATATACATGTACTTACATTAAACAGGTCATAGCAAGGAGGCTAGACAAGAGGAATAAAATTGTTTGCCCGACAAATAGGTACATGTTTACTGTTTTGTTTGGGTGATGATGATTTTGTGAGCCGATTGGCTTTTTCTTTTTCTTTTGGATTGAAGAAGGCCATGAGAGGCTATATGAAATATCCCGAAGTCCCCGGTGTAGGTGAGGTTATGGCGAAATTTTTCGAAAATTTAGGGCGTTAGCCAAATTTTTGAAAAATTTGAAAAGTTCTTAGAAACTGAAAAGTTGAAGAACTTAAGCCGTAAAGTAAATAGTGAAAGTTGGGTTGATTTATTAAACAACTTTCGGCTTCGTTCCTTTTCGGGGACGAAAAGTTTTAAGTGGGGGAGATTGTAATAACCCGGAAATCCGAGCCAATTTAAAATTTTTATTTTGGCAATTTTAATGAATTTTGAATATTTAAAATGAATTATTTTAAATAAAAACGACGAAGAATTTATTTTGAATGGAATTCAAACGTATATTTTATTTAGATCGTCGTTAGAATATAAAAATTTATTTATATATATAAAAGGAATTGAAAATGGCGCGGTAGTTCGATAATTCGATTTCAAATTTCAAATGAATGTACAGGATTCAAAATAAACCGGATTTTAGTGAAACCAAAAATATTAAAATCTAATCGATAATATCTTCCCAACGAATCCGAGAAATCAAAATTTCATAGCGGGAATCAAAAGTTATGTCCAGTTGAAAATTCAAAATAGTCGCTATGGAATTTCGGCCCTTAAAATGGCCATTTTGCAAACGACCTCGGATTTCGACGAAACCACTTTTGTTGGATCCGTGATGTCAAGTTATTGCTAGGTTTCAAATTTCGTAATTTTTTGATTCAATATGTGAGCGTGGCAAAGGAAAACGTGTTTGACCAGTTTCAGTTGATTTTAATCGACTGGAAAATGGCCATTTTTCAAACGGTCTCAGAATTCGACGAAACTAGTTTTGTTAGGACCGTATCGTCAAGCTAGAAAATATTTTTTGGGAATTTTTCGAGTTGACATGTGACCCCGGTAATTTGAAATGTGCGTTCAAATTCAATATATAGAGTTATATGTTGATTTTGACGAAAACTTATAGAAACAGTCGAATCAGCTTGCGGAAAATATTCCATTGTGTTCGGAATGGGGGTATTTAGCTAGGGGCGTCAGTCGTTAGAGTTCGTTTGGAGCTCGTGAGTTGAACAAGTAGTTAAACAAATTAAATATTAATAAATTATATAATATAAATGCCACTCATATTCCCTAAACCCTAGTTAGTGGGCCAAAATGTTTAGCCGCCTCCAATTTATTTTCAATAAAGAAAAACAAATCGATCGAAAGATCGAATCACCCCTGACCGCAACCTCGACGCCGCCATCGTTCGCCACGTCCCTTCGCCGCCGCTTCCCCCTCCATCGGCCGTTGCTCGCCACCTCCTCCCCTGAACAATCACCTCGCGGCGACGTCAGTATCTCCATAACCACACCTGAAGTCGCGTTCCCACTGTCGCTCCATCCAGTTCAAGTGGCGTACAAAATCTGGCGGCGGCACTTCTTGATCGACAGCTCGCAGTCTGAATTGGAGGGCGAGATGGAGGAATGGATGGCGAAACCTAGGTTCGAACGACACAAAGAAGAAAGGTGTTATTTTTATCATTTTACTTAAACTAATTATTTTGTTTAATATAAGCTATAGAATGATAAAAATCAGTTTTATATATATAAAATAGAATGAAAATAATCAGTTTTATACATTTAAAAGAGATGAAAAATTGGATTTTTTTACATGAAGTAGAGGTGTAAAAACTGAATCTTTATGTATATAGTATAAAGTAAAAAAAATAGATTTTTATATGAGAAGTAGAAAAGTAAAAATTAGATTTTTATATAAAAAAATTTAGATTTTATCATGAAGTAGCAAGATTTTTTAATAAATAAAGATTCGATTTTTATAGTTCAGAAAGACATAAAAGAAGCAAGAATAAAAATATAATTTTTATAAGTTGTAAAGAATAAAAATATAATTTTTATATAGAAATAAGTGTTGTAAAAATATATGAAATAAAAATATGATTTTTATTTATTGAATGAAGTAATAAAAATATAATTTTTATTGTGAACAGCGTGGTAAAGACTGCGTTGGAATTTCAAGAAGATCGAAAAGGTTCAACAGTTCAAAAGGAAAGCACGGCGGAGTGGAACCCTCTGTGAGAACTTCTCACTTTAAATTTTATTTTCTAGTTATAAAAATATATACTAGGATGCAGACGGTGTTTAGTAGCACCCGACACCCGTCATCCACAGGCCATGGATGGCTTGTATGTTTGATTGTTTGATTTTGATGTGTAGTTGATTGTGTGATGTGATGTGAAATGAAATAAAAATATTTATATAGTTAAAAATATTTTTATAGTTAAAAATAGAATTTTTAACGGGTATATGAAATGACATAGATATTTATAAACAAATCGGAGATTTGTTTATATACACCGATTTGATTGAAATTGATTAGGACGATAAATTTTACACCTCGCCCAACTACACAAATAAAATCTGTGTTTGATTGTTTGAAACCCCACACGGGTATTGGGATGATACATGACATACACTAATCCCAATAATTAGTTGTATGTCGATCGATTGATTGACAAACTGTTATAAGCGTTAAATATTTATATTTGATGCTTATACAGTGTAGAATGCACTTTGGATGATGGTTGATTATTCATCGTTGTTATTGTATACATGTGTTGTAGAAAAACCCATATAATTAACATTATATGGTAATTGATTGGGCCTCATTCCAGTTTTGAAATAGAAATATTTGAAATAGAATATTTGAAATGGAAAATTTGAAATAGAATATTTGAATAGAAATATTTGAAATAGAAATATTTGAAAAAGAAATATTTGAAATAGAATATTTGAGAATAGTAATATATGAAGCCGTGTTGATTAGATTTACGCCATTTTGACGTGAACGATATTTATATCGATTTTATTCATTTTATAATGAATATCGAAAGTGATTTCAAAATCTAATATTTTGAAATGAATTGAAATTTGAATTAAATTGAAAAGAATTGAATTCAAATTGAAATTGAATAGAATTGAATTCGAATTGAAATTGAATAGAATTGAATTCGAATTGAAATTGAGTAGAACTGAATTGAAATTGAAAAGAATTGAATTCAAATTTGAAATTCAAATTGAATTGAAAACGAACTGAAATTGAATTAAAAATCGATTTGAATTGAAATCAATTTGAAATGAATGTAAAACGAATTTAAAAGGGAAATTTCAATTTTGATTTGAATTTGAAAAAGAAGTTGAAATCGTTTTAAAAACGAATTTAAAATGATTTATAAAATACGTTTTAAAAGGAAATCGACGAAGTACATATTATATATATTATATATATAATATAATGGCCTGAATAGAACACGCCGCGCCGCGGCTGTTTGCGAATTTCGACCATTGACTTCCAATGGATATTACGGGAGATCCGACCGTCGGATTCTCCTAAAACCGGAACCGTTGGGTTCGTATCGAAAAGGGCTTTCTAACGAATGTGAGAAATTAGAAATCTAACGGTTGGATTTGGAATTATGTTCAAATCAAATTTGGAAAAGGTCGCTGTAAGTGTAGTTCGATGGCCGTTGATGGAAATCGACTGTACGAGCCTTGATAAAATTATTAAAAATAATAATAATTTGTGTAAAATCATAAGAAATGATTTGGGAAAAATCAGGATGAAAAACTCCATATTTGAAAAGATAAAAATAGATTTTTATCGAAATGAACTAGTTTTGAACTAGAATAATAATTTATTTATTTTTAAAATAAATAAATTGGATTTGAAATGATTTTGAAATATAACCAGAATTTCCAATAATTGAATTGGAATAGATTTGAATAGAAATTGTCTTTGGAATATTTCGTTGTTGGATTTCGTGATTATACAGATGTTGTTATGGAAATTTGAAAGATATATATATATATATATCGTTATTTCCAATACGATATTTGTTGGTCGTAGAATTTGATGTTGAATATAAGCCGGTATATTTTCTATTCAGAGCCTTGTATTTAATATCAAATGTGATTTGGGTTTTTCGTGAATGGTGTCTTCATTAACACTGTTCTTAAGCCCAGTTGAGAAAAAGATTAAATCTTTTTATTTAGATTTAATGAAGTGTACCAATTAAATGATATTTAATTGGAATGGAATTGATATTGATTTTTGGGTTTATCGTGAACAGTGTTTTAAATAACACTTGTTCTTTAACCCAATAATTAATGGAATGTGATTTTGGGTTTATCATGAACCGTGTTTTAAATGACACTGATTCTTTTACCCAGTTAAAGATTAAAACTAAGTGGAGTTTTAATGAATCTTTAATTAGATTGAAAAGATCGAGAATGGATTATCGCCAGTTTTACTCTAGGCGATAGTTAAATCTTTAATTAGATTTGAACGTGAAATGGTAATTGAATTTACCGATAACACCGTGGTGTTAGATATGAAGTATTACCAGTTTTACTTCATGGGATGAATAGGTTGGGATTGGGAAACTAAAATAAATGATTACTTCGGTGTGGTTCGCTAATCCCGACTAGTTTGAATTGATATTCAAAGGAGATTAAAGAATAAATTTAAAGAATTTATCTTTGATAAAATTAACGGGAACCTTTCCCAAAATATAAGAATATTTGAATAAAAGAATATTCTGAATTAGAATGAGGCGTATGTTGTGTTTGTGTAACACATGTTTATTATATATATACGCGAGTTGTTCAGAAAGACCGAGTTTATCCCACTCTGAATAACTGATTCGACGTGGTGTCGAAGATAAAGACGGTGGTTGAAGACCAGAGGTCTTCACGTCGTTTGAGTGGTTACTGATGATCTTGATTGGGTCGTACACCTAAGAGGAGGGAATCAGTTAGTGGTCGTCCAGACGTACTTAGAGATCGATGGATATGCGGGGTACTAGGTGCCTCCGGTTTCGTTCAGACCCAGAACGGACTTGTAATTGGACTGTGTGTCTGACATTGGATATCATTCTGTGTGATTGATGGATATCGGTTGCATGGAGTGGTTTGCCTATGTGGCATGTTAAGATGCAAATGATCAAGGCTTCTGTTGAAAAGCAGAGTCTGGTGGTTGATGATCAAAGCACGGCCTGTGTGGAATAGCTTTGTGTAGCGTGGATTCGCGAGCCTCACACCCCGGTTGTGAACTAAAAATGGGAGAAGGACCTCGGGGGGGACATGCGTTTCTTTCTAGATAGAAGTGGCGTCAGTGGTTTTACACGCCCTGACGAGTTTGACTTATGTGGTTATTGCTGTTGCGAGGCGCCTCGGATATATCGGTGACTATGTGAAGCTGATGGAGTCATTCGTTGGCTCATTTACACCCCATAGGGTGGGGAAACGTAGTGTTCAGGCATTATAATCCACATCGGTGGACCGGCCCTGACGATCCAAGGGGCAGTTGCGGTTGTTTCTGAGACACAGGCTAGAGCGTCTCGAATCGATAGAGGACTATCTTTTGCCTCGGTTCACAGATGGAAATCCAACTTCCAAATACGTGACATTTGCGGTTTTGATTGTAGACCCTAGTATGGCGACATGATATATGGTACCCATGCCGTCTATGATTGATATTTATGATTGACATTGTTTTAAACACTATACACTTATTATAGTAGCAAATGACTTGTTTCAAAACGTATCAAGCTTGCTTTGGCTATTATAAGGGAAAACCCTATCCCCCGGCTTGCGTTGCATTATGTGATAGGACCTGGGTCTTATAATAGCTTCATTTTTCTTTATTTAGCATTGCGTTGTTGTTTTATGCACTGGTGTTCTTGGGAGGAAACCTGTTCCGTGTTATACGGTGTGGTCCCTTGATTTACTAACTTTAAAATAAAGATTAATAACTGTTTTAGTTCTCACACCAGTCCCATGACTGGCCTGGAGTTTATTGTTTCAACCTAAACTCTGGGTGCCCTTATTTCGACACGGGCAACTAGTAGTTTTGGTTTTGCAGATTTATATTCACAGGAACCTAGTTTACAGCTGGAACGATATCCGGAAAGCTTTGTATCTGTGTATCTTCTTCAGTTGTATTTTGTATTATTTTCCGCTGCTATGTAATGTATTGTAATCTCTGATATTTTTCTGTTGTGTTATATTCATTTATACTCTGTATATTCTTGTATTCTGATGAATTGCTGTAATAAACAATGAATTGTTCTTCCGTCTGCGTTATATTTTGTCGTGTTCTCAAAACAATCAGGCGCTTCGAACGGTCTGGGTCGGTTTAGCGACTGATTCGGATCGAGCGAAATTCTCGGTCGTTACATGAAACTTCGATTTTTCAGATTCGTTAGAAATATATTCACTAACAGATTTAAATATTTTTGGGTTCACTTAAATCCGTTTTGTTTTGCACCCGGTACAGTCAGGCAAAGTTTGAATTCAAATTTTAAAACTACGACGCCATTTCAGGCCTTGTTTATAATTAGAATTAATTATATTTATTTTCAAACTTCGATTCAACCTTACTTTTCATCGTTATTATTTAAAATATTTATTTTAAATATTTAAAATCCACTATTTTAGCCAATTTAAAAATTTTAAATTGGTTTAGATTTTCCGGGTCGTTACAGTATTAGGGAAGGATAAGAGGCTTATTTATAATAGGAATAGGGAATTATAGGCATCCGATATTTGGTTTTTGATCTTCGCTAACCGAGCCACATCAGAAAAGAAAAGTCTCGAAATTCCCAGGAAACTCTTGGTTCCTTGCTAGGCACAAGAACGTGCCTGACAAAACATTGGGTCAACCCAGTACCTAGCTGGGTCGACCCAGTACCTAGCTGGGTCGACCCAGTACCTAGCTGGGTCGACCCTGCCGATTCTGGGTCGCCCTAGTGGCAACATTATAAAACGTTATTAATTTTATATTAATTCATTTTGTTTTATTTAAATTCTGAATTTCACACTTCAATTGGTCATAACTTCTTTGTTTTAGGACTGTTTTACGCAAACCGAAAGTCTGTCTAAAGTAGAAAATCATAACTGGCCCAATGGCGCAAACTGTGTTGCCCAATTCCCAATATTTTTAAACTTATTCTTTAATAAATCAATTTTTTAATTAATTATTGTTCGTTAAAATTTGGGTTGTTACATTCTCCCATCCTTAAAGGATTTCGTCCCTGAGATCTCTAAGTAGACGAATAAGATAAATGTTTTCTACATCCATCTACCCATCCATTATCCACTGGCAAACATTGTCCTTAATTTATCTAATGAAGATTATGTACTTATGCAATAGCATGGTGTATATGATCCTAAAATGAAAGAAATTAGGTGGTCCAGTAATTAAGTTGACCTTCTTTCAATGTAATTAATGTCTGTGCCATGTATCCAAGATGTATGCAAGAGAGTCCTAATGATACATAAAGTCTACATACATGTTACAACCACCATCCACATGCAACATCCAAGTGATAATCATCCTTAATGTCATTCATAATTTTAAAAGTAAATTAAAAGTGCACACACATCTATATGCAATTATGTTAACGTCCTCTTTGTCGATCACTAATTAGTGTCTAGTGTGTGTTTATGCATCCACTGCATCCACTTGCAAAGACTTACGTCCACATAAATCCAATCAAACATAACATGCTTAAACTACATCCTACCATCCATAGGCTTAACCTAAGACATGTTAATTCAAACGATAAGAAACTGATAAGATTCAAATTTAAAGCTAAAAAAGTATTGAGTGTGTGCTATAAAAAAGAAATGGAAATGAAGCGCGATTCCTGTAACACCCCGCCTCCACTAGGATCACTCCTTAGAATGTACTAGCTTTGGAGGGGCGTTATTGTGAGGGTAAACATGCACAGAGATATCGCAAGACAGAATATATGAAAGTAAAAATAAATAAAGCAGCGGTAGCAGATAAAAACCCATCATCACCATTTCAGAAAACCAACATAGTCAAGTACATAATATCGAAATGTCATGATCCAAAATACAACATAAGTCTAGATACGTGATAACAAAATACATGGTAAAACATCAGTACTAATCCCCAGAAATAAAAAGATAAGCCACAGCTAGCTCAGATCCATACATGAGCTATCCAACAAGCAAGCCAAAGATCCACTAAGCAGATGTAGCCCCTCCCTGAGAACCTGTGGGGGGGGAAACGGAAGAAAAGAAGCGAAAGAAAACAGGTCAGTCAAAAAGACTGGTAAGCCCTACTACGATCAATCTATAAACTAATAAAGTTAACAGCATGATGGAAACTGAGATGAACATACTGGCAATAGATAAAGGTGACATCACATAGATGAGGTTAAACTTTGCACCACGGTGTACTAGCAATCCCACAAAACAGATCTTGATCCCTTAGCCCAAACTTTGGCCCAATAACATGAAATGACCTTAGTATAAGGTCCAGCCCAACGGTCTAGTCGATCGGCTCCCTATAAACCTAACACGTCCAGTGTTGGTGTCCATACGGCCCACATGGATGTAGTCAGACTGCGCTGGGTCCACCTTTGGGTGTATCAAGCCCTCGGGTGTCAACCCCCGACACCTAAGCAATAATGCACAGTCTAAACCTACTGGTACCCGTGCCTCGAGTTTGTCCAATATCGGACTACGTGCACGTCCGTAGCCCGCCGGACCCGCACCGCTGTACCACTCAGCCGTCGCTTTGGTCGCTTACATCCGTCCAGTAATCGTGCCCCGCCCTAGCCTAGCCTCTAGGGTTGTGAATGATACCAAACTGGGATTACTGCTGGAACAGACCACGTTGCTAGGGTTTCTAAGAGGGTTAAGTGTGGTTTTAACCCCTCCCTAATCCTGGATTAAATTAGTTAAGTGTAACCACTTAACCCCATCTAATCCTCGCATCCCCATTATTGGTTAAGTATTAGTGGGCCATGACTTAACCCTAATCATGAGGCATTAATTTATTAATGCACCCAACCTCTCACATTAGACATCCGTGGTTACCTGGGAAGATTTACACCACGTCTAGGTCTAACCTCGGGTCTTACGGTGCAACATGACCAACTACCCACATTAGACCCCACGTTGTGGTTACCTAGGAAGATTTACACCACAACTAGGTCTAACCTCGAGTTGGCCATATCATGTTATCTAACGTCATGTCCACTTTAAAACATATTTACAAGTTAACATATACTTGGGTAGACCTAACTTAATAGGTAAATTCCCAAGGGGTAGACCTAACTTAATAGGTAAATTCCCAATCTTTTAGTTTCATGTATTTTTAAGTTTACCCAAACCCTCCAACGTCATTATATCGCTTACATATTCGTCATAACGCATAAGGGTATACATTTGGCATAACATACATGATGAACTTCATATATCATAATAATGATGCATAACATGCTAGACTTGCAAATCATGTCATAGTGAACTCGCATAAACATGCATAACCCATAAAACTTGCATAACATGGTAAGGTGAACTTGCATAAACATGCATAATCCATAAAACTTGCATAACATGGTAAGGTGAACTTGCATAAACATGCATAATCCATAAAACTTGCATAACATGGTAAGGTGAACTTGCATGAACAAGCATAATCCATTAAACTTGCATAACATGGTAAGGTGAACTTGCATAAACATGCATAATCCATAAAACTTGCATAACATGGTAAGGTGAACTTGCATAAACATGCATAATCCATTAAACTTGCATAACATGGTAAGGTGAACTTGCATAAACATGCATAATCCATTAAACATGTAAAACATGGCATAGTAAATTCGCATATGCATGCATAACTTGTGAAACATGTAAAACATGGCATAGTGAGTTCGCATAAGCATGCATAATCAAATAAACTCACATAAATCTCAATTTTCACCACATATTAACTTTAGAGTTTACAAAGTGAAGGTAAGAGGGCTTACAAATATAAACAAGTCACAAATCCACCAAATAAGATGAAGAAGCCCCTTTAAAAACCCAAACAAAGCTTCAAATAAGAAAACCCTTTTGCAAAATCCCAAAAACACAAACTTTAGCAAATCAAACTTGCAACTTAATGAAGTATGCAAGTTATTAAGCATTCATACAACATAGAAAAGGTTGTATGATCATCATATCTTCATAGGATTAAACTTTGAGGAAGGTGGAGGCTAGGGTTTTTAGGTGGAGGCCATTTGAGGATTCAAATTGACATAGTTTAGTTGCAAGATTGATTAATGAGGCTTTAGGGTAGGATTAGGGGTATATTTATAGAGAATTAGAGTGATTTAGACCATAGGATTAACCCTAGGTGAATTTTGGCCCGTCAGATTTCGGAATGCTCTAGAACCAGGCCACACAATCAAGCCCAAACCAAGCCCAAACCAAAGTGGCGCGCCAGGCTAATCTGCCTGGCTACCCCCTGTCGACAGGGCTGTCGACAGGGCTGTCGACTCCCTAGGTGCCCTGTCGACATGCCTGTCGACATGCGGGTCCTGGCGGGAGTTTTCCCGCCTGACCCTGATTAGCCCTAATCCCTGCTCTTAATTTGAAATTTAAATCTGTTTTTAGCATAGAAATTTCTGAAAACTTCAATGGGCCTTAACCGGGTCATACGGACTCCGATTTTCGAAAACTCGGACTCTATTTCGCGTATTTTTCCGAGACGAACGCAATGGAATAGCCCGTTCCCCTTTATTCAGATTTTTAAATTAAATTCTGCCTCATTTATATCTTAACAGGTTATTAGAATTACAGGTTGTTACATTCTCCCCTCCTTAAAGGATTTCGTCCCCGAAATCTTCAAGTTAGGAAGGATATATCCTACCATCCAATCATCCATCTACTCAAAACATCACCCACGAGCAACCATTGTCCTTAAAAGGTTCTAAATGCTGTATGAACATATGCAAGAGTGTGTGTATATGTACTTATCTAATGCAAAGATCAATGCAAAATATGCTAGTGAAATGTATCCATATGTATGCAAATCCCTAACATAATGTATAATATCTACATGCGTGCTCAATCATTCATCCATATGCAACATCCATGTGATAGCATACAAAATTCCATCCATGAATAAGCATAAACACCCATGCACATGCAATATGAGAAGTGTGTGAGCCGATCTAGTGCCTACTGTGTATCATGCATCCACGAGTAACCACTTGCAAACACTTGCAACCATTTGCATCCATCAAACATAACATGTCTCAAGCACATGTTTCATCCAAAGGGTTTCTACCTAAGGTTCTCATGATAAGATAGATACGATGAACTAGATAAACTAGATAGACATGGATAGCAAAAGAAAGAAATTGAGAGTGTACCCTCAAAAAGAAATGGATAAAGCCTACGCATCTTCTCTTCAGTCTCCCAAGTCGCGTCTTCCTCGGCTTCACCCCATTGAACTTTCACCAACTGGACCTCACGATTCCTTAGCTTCTTGATCTCTGTCCCTAAGATACGAATCGGAGCTCTCCTCAAGGTAGCCTCTTTCTCTACTTCCACATCTTCTAGAACACTTGGCTCAACCACCTCTGCTGACTCATGCAAGCACTTCCGGAGATGCGAAACATGAAAGACATTATGCACTCCAGCAAGCTTCTCAGGCAACTCTACTCTATAAGCCATCTGCCCGATCCTCTCTATGACTGGAAACGGTCCAACAAACCTCGGTGCTAACTTCCCCACGGCTCCAAACTGAACCACATTTCGCAAAGGAGAAACCTTCACGAAAACCATATCCCCAACCTCAAACTCCAAATCAGACCTTCGCTTATCAGCATAAGATTTCTGTCTGTCTTGGGCTGCCTTCATTCGTCTTCTGATCAACTCGACCTTCTCGGATGTATCTCTAATCATGTCAGGTCCAAGTATAAGCTTGTCTGTAGTCTCCCACCAACATGTAGGTGACTTGCATGGTCTCCCATATAAAGCCTCAAACGGTGCCATACCAATGCTCGCCTGGTAACTGTTATTATAGGCAAATTCTACAAGAGGAAGGTGGTCTTCCCAAGTACCACCAAAATCCAAGATGCAAAGTCTCAACAAGTCCTCAAGCACTCGATTCACCCTTTCGGTCTGGCCATCCGTCTGTGGGTGATAAGCTGTACTCAGATTCAACCTTGTGCCCAAAGCTTCCTGCAAACTGTTCCAGAACTGACTAGTAAAGATGGGGTCTCGGTCACTGATTATGCTAGAAGGGACTCCATGTAGTCGCACTATCTCACGAAGATATACTGATGCTAGGCCAGATGCGGTCCTTTTGCTCTTCACTGGGATAAAATGAGCGCTCTTCGTAAGCCTATCTACAATGACCCATATGCTCGTATTCCCTCTCCTTGACCTTGGAAGCCCATCAATAAAGTCCATAGAAATGCTCTCCCACTTCCATAGCGGGACCTCTAGCGGATGTAATAGCCCACCGGGCTTCTTCGACTCAGCTTTTACTCTCTGACAAATAACACATCTCGAGACAAACTCCGCCACATCCTTCTTCATTCCAGGCCAGAAGAAAACGCGTTTCATGTCCTTATACATCTTATCACCACCTGGATGTATAGTCATCTTGGAGCGATGTGCTTCCTCAAGAACTTTCCTCACCAAGTCGTCTACCATCGGGACACAAAGCCTTCCGTCTCTCCTCAGCCAACCCTTATCGTCTATAGAATATCGAGCAAGGTGACTAGATGTCTCCCCTCGAACCAGCTTGTCCATGATCTCAATTATCTGAGGGTCTTCCTTCTGTGAAGCCCCGACTTGATCCAGAAGGGTAGGCCTGAGCTCTAGAGATGCCAAAGAACCGGTCATCGTCTCAACTGTCAAAGAAAAATCAAAGGTTGCCAAGAACTCTAAATTCTTCATCTCGACAAATAGAGGACTTAGTGTCAACCTTTTCCTACTCGGTGCATCCGCTACAACATTCCCCTTGCCAGGGGTATAGGATATCTCAAAATCATAGGAAGCCAAGAATTCCATCCATCTCTGCTGCCTTAAGTTCAGATCCTTCTGCGAAAAGAGATACTTCAAAGACTTATGATCAGTATATAGCTCAAATCTCTCTCCCAGAAGATAATGACGCCAAGCCTTGAGTGCATATACAATCGCTGCCAGCTCTAGATCATGAGTGGGATAATTCCTCTCATGCACCTTAAGTTGCCTCCCACCAAAACATATAACTCTGCCCTCTTGCATCAGAACGGCGCCCAATCCCGTGCCACAAGCATCAGTGTACACGGTAAATATCTTGCCACCATCGGGTAAGGCTAGAACTGGTGCTGAGGTAAGGGCTCTCTTGAGTCTCTGAAAAGCAAGCTCACAATCCATATCCCAAGCGAAGACTAAGTTCTTCTTCGTCAACTTAGTGAGAGGAGCGGATATCTTCGCGAAGTCCTTGATGAACTTCCGGTAAAAACCCGCAAGACCCAGAAAGCTTCTCACCTCGGTTGCATTCCTTGGAGTCTTCCAATCCTGAACCGCAACCACCTTAGCGGGGTCCACCGCTATGCCTTGCTTGGATACGATATGCCCAAGGAATCTGACTTCCCTTCTCCAAAAGTGGCACTTGGAGAACTTGGCCTTTAACTGGTGTGCTCTGAGCGTATCCATCACCTCTACAAGATGCCTCGCGTGCTCTTCTTCATCCTTGGAGAAAACCAGAATATCATCCACAAAGACCACGACAAACTTGTTCAAGAACTCCCGAAACACCCTACTCATCAAATCCACAAAATACGCGGGTGCATTCGTTAAACCGAACGGCATAACAAGCCATTCAAAGAATCCGTCTGGAGTTCTGAATGCGGTCTTGTCTATACTATCTTCAGCCACTCTGAGCTGATGAAATCCCGTAGCAAGATCAAGCTGAGAGAAAACAGAAGCACCAACAAGCTGATCGAAGAGATCATCGATCCTCGGTAACGGGTGTCTGTTCTTCTTAGTTAGCTTATTCAATTCTCTATAATCCACACAGAGCCGAAGAGAACCATCTGCCTTAGTTGCAAACACCACAGGCGCTCCCCATTCGGATATACTCCTTCTGATGAAGTTCTTCTCAAGCAATTCCTTCACTTGCTTGCTGAGCTCCCGTCTCTCACGCGGAGCCATGTGCCGAACGGGCAAAAAAACAGGCTTAGCATTATCTACTAGATAAATGCAAAAATCAATCTCTCGTTTAGGGGGCAACCCCTTAACTTCTTCAAAAACATCTGGATAATCTCGGACCACCCTTACAGACTGAAGGGCTTCCTCTGACGAGTCGAGAGATTCGAGATAGCACAACATGACAGGATCCTTCGGATTGCATGAAATTTCTAAGGTGTTGCCCAGGCGAGTCACAAGCCTTACAACCCTATGCTCACAATCCAGAATGGCTCCATATCTAGACAGCCAATCCATGCCCAAGATCAATCCGTATCCCCTGAAACCAAGAACATACGCACTACACAAGAACTCTACACTGAGTATAGAGATCCTCAGATCCTCACATATCATAGATAGATGAGCAGAACCCCCAATGGGATTCGAAACACAAACGGGATCATCCACTAAGCTAGTACTAAGGTGCAAACTATCAACAAGATCGGATGAAATAAAGCTATGTGATGCACCAGAATCAAATAAGGTACGAATTGGAAGATCGGAAATATAGACAAGGTTCTCCACAGAAACAATACCTCGTTCCGGAACTGTAGTGGTGTTGAGAGCATGCACTTGCCCTCCAGATGACCCTGCACGTTGAGCCTGACCCTGCCCTTTCTTCTTTGGGCATTCCTTGCTAAAGTGCCCAGCCTCTCCACAAGAGAAGCATCCACCACTAAGTTTCCTTTTCTTCTTCCTGCAATCCTTAGCAAAGTGCCCAGCTATGCCACAGTAATTGCACTTTCCCTTGCCTTTGTTATTGTTGCCCTTCTTGTTTTTGCTCTGATTCCCCTGACTGCTTTGACCACCTTGATTTCCTTTACCCTGAGAATCAGTTTTCTTTGCTTGGGTATCACCTGACTTGACCTCTTTCTTTCCCTCTCCCTGAAGTAGAGCCATATCGACTAAACTCTCGAAAGTAGCTCCATGCGGAATATGCGACATCGCCAAACCCTGTAGTGGTTCATTTAACCCTCTAGCGAATCGGAGAGCTTTCTTCTCAGGAGTGTTTACTAAGTCCAAACCAAAACGGGCCAGCTGATTAAACTTGTTAACATACTCCTTGACAGTCATATCATCTTGCTTCAATGCAATGAATTTCTCCATCTGTAAATTCGCCTCGGCGGAGGATAGAAACTTGGCCACAAATCTAGCCCTCAAATCGGCCCAAGTCTCTACGGGCCTCGTCCCATTGGTGACCTCCCACCAATAGGCTGCTTCGTCCTTCAAAAGCCACACTGTCAATAAGATCTTCCTCTCGTCATCAATTCTAAAGATAGCAAACAAGTCCTCCGTGTCTTTCAGCCAATTCCTAGCTTCAACAAAGGATTCCGTGCCTAGGAAATTTTTGCCTCCCATTGCCTTGAAGTCTTTACAAACCTTCGTGAACTCAACCTGAGGATGCTGAGGGGGAGGAGGAGGAGCCTCAGCAACTGGAGGAGGGGGAATAGGAACCACTGGAGGAGGGACATTAGGGTGAGGATTCTCAACTACAGGAGGAGGAGTGGGAGTAGGATTTGCGGGGCCAGCTACTGCCCTAGCTTCTAGAAGTCTCCTATACCAGAGTGGTACGTTTACTCCATCTGGGATGGCAAGATTCTCAGCCATACTGAAACGAAAGATAAGATAAGGTAAGATTAGGTCAAGGGAACGAAGGATAACGCTAGTGGCTTTTTGGGGATTAGCCTTAAAATAATCTAGACTTTATTTTGGAAAATACTTAGTAGGTTTTTGGAAAATAGTTTTTCAAAAAGGGTTTTTTTTTTCAAAAATTTTGTTCAATCTTGTTAACCTGGCTCTGATACCAAATGTAACACCCCGCCTCCACTAGGATCACTCCTTAGAATGCACTAGCTTTGGAGGGGCGTTATTGTGAGGGTAAACATGCACAGAGATATCGCAAGACAGAATATATGAAAGTAAAAATAAATAAAGCAGCGGTAGCAGATAAAAACCCATCATCACCATTTCAGAAAACCAACATAGTCAAGTACATAATATCGAAATGTCATGATCCAAAATACAACATAAGTCTAGATACGTGATAACAAAATACATGGTAAAACATCAGTACTAATCCCCAGAAATAAAAAGATAAGCCACAGCTAGCTCAGATCCATACATGAGCTATCCAACAAGCAAGCCAAAGATCCACTAAGCAGATGTAGCCCCTCCCTGAGAACCTGTGGGGGGGAACGGAAGAAAAGAAGCGAAAGAAAACAGGTCAGTCAAAAAGACTGGTAAGCCCTACTACGATCAATCTATAAACTAATAAAGTTAACAGCATGATGGAAACTGAGATGAACATACTGGCAATAGATAAAGGTGACATCACATAGATGAGGTTAAACTTTGCACCACGGTGTACTAGCAATCCCACAAAACAGATCTTGATCCCTTAGCCCAAACTTTGGCCCAATAACATGAAATGACCTTAGTATAAGGTCCAGCCCAACGGTCTAGTCGATCGGCTCCCTATAAACCTAACACGTCCAGTGTTGGTGTCCATACGGCCCACATGGATGTAGTCAGACTGCGCTGGGTCCACCTTTGGGTGTATCAAGCCCTCGGGTGTCAACCCCCGACACCTAAGCAATAATGCACAGTCTAAACCTACTGGTACCCGTGCCTCGAGTTTGTCCAATATCGGACTACGTGCACGTCCGTAGCCCGCCGGACCCGCACCGCTGTACCACTCAGCCGTCGCTTTGGTCGCTTACATCCGTCCAGTAATCGTGCCCCGCCCTAGCCTAGCCTCTAGGGTTGTGAATGATACCAAACTGGGATTACTGCTGGAACAGACCACGTTGCTAGGGTTTCTAAGAGGGTTAAGTGTGGTTTTAACCCCTCCCTAATCCTGGATTAAATTAGTTAAGTGTAACCACTTAACCCCATCTAATCCTCGCATCCCCATTATTGGTTAAGTATTAGTGGGCCATGACTTAACCCTAATCATGAGGCATTAATTTATTAATGCACCCAACCTCTCACATTAGACATCCGTGGTTACCTGGGAAGATTTACACCACGTCTAGGTCTAACCTCGGGTCTTACGGTGCAACATGACCAACTACCCACATTAGACCCCACGTTGTGGTTACCTAGGAAGATTTACACCACAACTAGGTCTAACCTCGAGTTGGCCATATCATGTTATCTAACGTCATGTCCACTTTAAAACATATTTACAAGTTAACATATACTTGGGTAGACCTAACTTAATAGGTAAATTCCCAAGGGGTAGACCTAACTTAATAGGTAAATTCCCAATCTTTTAGTTTCATGTATTTTTAAGTTTACCCAAACCCTCCAACGTCATTATATCGCTTACATATTCGTCATAACGCATAAGGGTATACATTTGGCATAACATACATGATGAACTTCATATATCATAATAATGATGCATAACATGCTAGACTTGCAAATCATGTCATAGTGAACTCGCATAAACATGCATAACCCATAAAACTTGCATAACATGGTAAGGTGAACTTGCATAAACATGCATAATCCATAAAACTTGCATAACATGGTAAGGTGAACTTGCATAAACATGCATAATCCATAAAACTTGCATAACATGGTAAGGTGAACTTGCATGAACAAGCATAATCCATTAAACTTGCATAACATGGTAAGGTGAACTTGCATAAACATGCATAATCCATAAAACTTGCATAACATGGTAAGGTGAACTTGCATAAACATGCATAATCCATTAAACTTGCATAACATGGTAAGGTGAACTTGCATAAACATGCATAATCCATTAAACATGTAAAACATGGCATAGTAAATTCGCATATGCATGCATAACTTGTGAAACATGTAAAACATGGCATAGTGAGTTCGCATAAGCATGCATAATCAAATAAACTCACATAAATCTCAATTTTCACCACATATTAACTTTAGAGTTTACAAAGTGAAGGTAAGAGGGCTTACAAATATAAACAAGTCACAAATCCACCAAATAAGATGAAGAAGCCCCTTTAAAAACCCAAACAAAGCTTCAAATAAGAAAACCCTTTTGCAAAATCCCAAAAACACAAACTTTAGCAAATCAAACTTGCAACTTAATGAAGTATGCAAGTTATTAAGCATTCATACAACATAGAAAAGGTTGTATGATCATCATATCTTCATAGGATTAAACTTTGAGGAAGGTGGAGGCTAGGGTTTTTAGGTGGAGGCCATTTGAGGATTCAAATTGACATAGTTTAGTTGCAAGATTGATTAATGAGGCTTTAGGGTAGGATTAGGGGTATATTTATAGAGAATTAGAGTGATTTAGACCATAGGATTAACCCTAGGTGAATTTTGGCCCGTCAGATTTCGGAATGCTCTAGAACCAGGCCACACAATCAAGCCCAAACCAAGCCCAAACCAAAGTGGCGCGCCAGGCTAATCTGCCTGGCTACCCCCTGTCGACAGGGCTGTCGACAGGGCTGTCGACTCCCTAGGTGCCCTGTCGACATGCCTGTCGACATGCGGGTCCTGGCGGGAGTTTTCCCGCCTGACCCTGATTAGCCCTAATCCCTGCTCTTAATTTGAAATTTAAATCTGTTTTTAGCATAGAAATTTCTGAAAACTTCAATGGGCCTTAACCGGGTCATACGGACTCCGATTTTCGAAAACTCGGACTCTATTTCGCGTATTTTTCCGAGACGAACGCAATGGCATAGCCCGTTCCCCTTTATTCAGATTTTTAAATTAAATTCTGCCTCATTTATATCTTAACAGGTTATTAGAATTACAGGTTGTTACATTCTCCCCTCCTTAAAGGATTTCGTCCCCGAAATCTTCAAGTTAGGAAGGATATATCCTACCATCCAATCATCCATCTACGGTGATACACCCCACTGTGGGACCAGCACGGGTATCTACGGTAGGGAGCCGATCGATGGGGAGTAGTGGGTACACCTAATGAAGATAGGGGCAGACGACACCTATGTAGGGGTACACGAAACTACTGGGTAAGAATTACTGGGTACACCTAGTGGAGATAATTTCGATTCAGATCCATTCCAATTCATATATTGGAAATTTTGATTATATTTAAAACCATTTCAAATCCAATCTATTTATTTAAAAAATATTGGATTACAATTCTAGTTCATAACTTGTTCATTTTGATAAAAATATATTTTTATCTTTACAAACATGGAATTTTTCATCCAAATTCTTTCCAAATCATTTATTAGGATTTTACACAAATTATTGATATTCTTAATAATTTTATAAAGGCCCGTACAGCCGATTTCCATAAACGGTCATCGAACTGCACTTACAACGACCTTTTTCAAATTTGATTTGGACATAATTCCAAATACAACCATTAGGTTTCAAATTCCTTATATTCGTTGGAAAGCTCTTTTCGATACAAACCCAATGGTTCTGGTTTAAGGAGAATCCGACGGTTGGATCTCCCGTAATGTCAATTCGAAGTCAATGGTCGAAATTGCGAACTACAGCGGCGCGGCGCGTTCTATTTAGGCCATTAAATATATATAATATTTATATTATATATATTTCGACGATTTCTATTTAAAACATTTTTTATAAATCGTTTTAAATTCGTTTTCAAAACTATTTCAACTTCATATTCAATTTTAAATCAAAATTGAATATTCCACATCATTAATATATATATGATAATATTTTCAAAACATTAGATTTTGAAATCACTTCCTTTTCGATATTCATTATAAAAATGAATAAAATCGATATAAATATCGTTCACGTCAAAATGGCGTTAATCTAATCAACACAGCTTCATATATTTTCAATATTTTCGTGTCCATCCCAAATCGGACATCAAAATCACATTTTGATCCATTACCGAATGTTATTTTAAAATATTAGTTATTTTAAAATATTCATTATTCGTCATTTTAAAATATTCGTTAATTTAAAATATTCGTTCTTTCCGAATTGGAATCAGACACATTCAATTACCATATAATTTTATTTATATGGATTTCATACACACATGTACATAACAATAATCAAACATAGTCAACCATCATCCAGAGTGCATTACACAACTGCATAAGCGTCAAATATGAATAATTAACGCTTACAACAGTCTGTCAACCCATGGATTGACATACAACAAAATACTGGGATTAGTGTATGTCCAATATCATCCCAATACCAGTGTGGGGTTTTCAAACAACAAACACTAATTATTATTTGTGCAGTTGGGAGATGTGTAAAATATATCGTCCCAATCAATATCAGTTAAATGTGTGTACATAAACAAATCGTTCGATTTGTAAATGAATATTTATTTTATTCATATACACGTTAAAATTATATTTTTAACTATACAATATTTATTTCATCTCATGAATATTTTATACAGTTCATTTATACAATAAAAATGATATTTTTATTATTCTAATATTTTTAGAAAATTTCGGCAGTATAACGGCTCGATACTAGAACCGGAATAAGGTCTAGCCTTATCCCTTGCCTAATAATGACTTGCACCATATACAAACCAAATTCTAATCAATTCATTTCATTTCCCAAACCAAATTCAACAAAATAATCCAATCAACCAAACAAACATGGTTTCAAACAAAGGTGTTGGGTGCTACTAAGCACCATCTGCATCCTAGTATATATATTTAACTAGAAAATAAATTAGAATGAGAAGTTCTCACCTTTGGGATTCACTCCTCCATTCTATATTCCTGAACGGTTCAGATTTGGATTTGTTTTCCACCAGTTCCATCGCAATCTGTTTCACACGATTTTTATATCAAAAATCACATTTTTATTCTGTTACTACATAAATAAAAATCACAATTTTATTCTAACGTTATGTATATAAAAATCATATTTTTATATTCACCACATATATAAAAATCATATTTTTATAACAATGCTAAATGGATAAAAAATCACATTTTTAAAATGAAGTTATTTAACTAAAAATCATATTTTTACTTCGCTACATGATAATAAAAATCACATTTTTAAACCGCTATTATATTATAAAAATCATATTTTTATAATGCTACTTCATATATAAAAAGTATATTTTTATATCGCTACTCGTATAATAAAATTATATTTTTATTATGCTATTGGATAAATAAAAATCATATTTTTATTTTGCTATTCAAATAATAAAGATCCAATTTGTTACATACCATTCATATAAATAAAAATCGTATTTTTTTATTTGCCATTTTCATATTAAAAATCATATCTTTACCGTGTTAAAAAATCATATCCTTTTATTTATAAAAAACATATCTTTACCGTGTTAAAAATCATATCCTTTTATTTATAAAAATCATATCTTTTTATTTATAAAAATTCAATTCTTTTACATATAAAAATCAAATATTTTTCAATATAAAAATCAAATCTTTTTCAATATAAAAATTAAATATTTTTCATAAAAATCCTATTTTTATTTTGTCTATATAAAAATCATAATTTTAATTCACTATATATAAAAAAACTGATTTTTTTATTTATGCTAAATATAAAAGACGATTTTTAAAATTTATAAAACTAATTACATACAAAATAAAATAAAATAATAAGAGAAAATCTCACTTTTTCTTCCGAAGGGGTGGGGCTGAGGGGCGCACAGGAGTCAGTGGTGGCGGGAGAGGTTGCTCCGACGGCGGTGGGCCTAATGCAGTGGTGGTGGTCGGCGTTTGGGCAATATAGGGTTTGAACGGGGTTTGGGGTACGGGGTTTTAACGGAGCAGGGAGGAAGAGGGCTGAGGTGGCACCGGAGGAGGAAGGGGAGGGGCGCAACTCTGGCGGCAGAAGAGGGGTTGACGGCGACGAACGCCTAGAGGAGTAGCATCGACATCGCGGTTTTTTATCTCGAATTTGATCTGAAGGAGAGAGAGAAAAGAATAGGGGGGTTGACTTCTTTTATAATTATTTAATTATTTAACTCCATAAAGTTACTTTTTCATTCTAACTCCAAATCGAACCCACTGACTGTCGTCCCCATTCCGAACACAATGAGATATGCCCCGTAAGCTAATTTGACTGTTACAGTTTCAACTAAATTTAACATATAAATCAATATATTTTAAATTCAAACGCACATTTTAATTTACCGGGGTCATATACTGACTCCAAAAATCCCCGAAAAACAATTCTAGCTATGTTTTGGCGATATGGTCCTAACAAAACTAATTTCGTCGAATTTGGAGACCTTTTGAAAAACGTTCATTTTCCAGTTGATTAAATTCAAGGGTCCGTTTGTCGCAGGTCCCTATTAAGTTTCAAAATTAGGCTCACATTCGGTGCTAAACTTATTGTAAATTAGGTCCCTATTTTTTGAAAAATAGGTAAGAAAAAATATATTAAAAAATCACGAAAATTCATTATTAAATAAAACATGTTCATGCTAAAAAATTCATGCATTAAAATTATCAAAAACCATGTCAAAACCCAAAATAACACAAAATCAGTGAAACAACGGGTTTTGTATCAAAAGATGCACATATTCGTACATGTTTGCATACATTCATACTTATGTTTCAGTGTTGCGCCAAACTGCAGTATAAATGCATACATGTATGCAGTTAAACACCAATATATGCATTGTTTTATGCATATATTCAAATTTGGCCTGTTTTTTTTAAGCATTCTCCGTTTTCAGACATTGTTGCACACATTTATGCTCTTGTACAGAATACATGCATACATGCGCATATTCAGAATCCTTCACCCCCCTTTGAATTTGTTGCACACATACATGCATATATACAGAATAGTTGCATTCATGTATGCAACTATTTGTAACATGTGAATCTCAGTTCAACTTTGTATGCATACATGTATGTAGTTATTAGGTAATAGTTGCATACATGTATGCGTATATTGGTCCAGATTTTCAATATAAATACACTATATGAATACATGCATATATGTATGCTACTATTGGCAATAGTTACACAGAAGTATGCAACTTTTTTTTGGCGAATGCTTCTGGGAATATTTCCTTTTTTTTGTGGCTGGCGCATTTTTTCTGGTCAGAAAGGGTAAAAAGCGAAGGGGATTGGAGCAGGAAGCAGAAGTTGGCAAAAAAAGGGTGGCAGCTAAAAACAGGGACCGGATATGTAATGAAAGTATGGGGGATGTGGCGTGAATTAAGTTTCGATTTAGGGATGTGTGCCTAATTTCCACTAAATTCAAACAAAAATTACCAAACAGGTTTAAATTCGCCACGCTCGCATATTGATTCCAAAAATTATGAAAATTGGAATCAAGCAATAATTTGACATTCCAGATCCAACAAAAGTGGTCTTGTCAAAAACGGTGGTCGTTTGCGAAATCGCTATTTTTAAGGGTTATATATTATATAAATTTCATAGCAACTATTCTGAATTTTCAACTGGACATAACTTTTTATTCCCACTATGAAATCTGGATTTTCCACATTTGTTGGAAAGGTATTTTCAAACAAATTCAAATATTTCTAGTTTTACTGAAATCCGATTTATTTTGAATCTTTGAAATTTGAAATCGAATTTTCAAACTACCACGCTTTCCAATTCCATTTATAATTAAAATAAATATTTATATTCTAACTTCGATTTGAATAAATTTATACGTTCTAATTCTATTCAAAATAAATTTCTATTCATTATTATTTAAAATAAATCATTTCAAATATTTAAAATTCATTAAAATAGCCAAATCAAAAATTTTAAATTGGTTCTGATTTTCCGGGTTGTTACACCGACCCAAAGGTCGACCTATTCAAATGTCGGATCAACCCATAGGTCAACCTAAGTGGAGCACGGGTTAACCCATACATGCTAAAAATAATGTGTTTTTATAGCCTTACACAGATAAATCTTGTTCATTTAAAAGTGAACGAACGGCATTATTTCGAACATCTATAAATAAACGTATATGGCTAGCCTTTAAACCTGTATTTTTCTGAATAAGCATGGAAGCTCTCTTTTCTACTCTAACTCTTCATAGAATAGATATTTTAGATATAGGCTTTCTGATTAGAAATCTGAAGGTAGAAACTGTAGATCTAGGAAGAGATGTTCGATTTGTCACTAGTACAAAACAAGCATGTTGCTTCGTATCATTTGCTTCAGTTTAGCTTACAATGGAAGCAAATGGTATTGTTTTCTTCGGTTGTATTAACAGCTGAAGCAAATGTGCGGAAGCAAATGATTCCAGTCTGTTGCTTCATCTCATTAGTGTCGGTTAAGCTCACAACCGAGGCAAATAGTGTCATTTGCTTCGGTTTTGTTAACAACCGAAGCAAGTGCATTGAAGTAAATAGTGTTATTTGCTTCTGTTATCTTTACGATTAGATCGAATAATATCATTTGCATCAGTTTCGTAGGAACCAAAGCAGATAGTGTTATTTGCATTGGTTCTTTCAAAACTCAAGCAAATGCACCGAAGTAACAAGATATATTATTCTATGAAAATGCACATATTGATAATCATAAACAATAGATCATTATTCATAATTATGTATAAATAATGATTATTAATAAATAATTTATAATTTCTAGCTATTATAAATAATCAGTAATTATTATTTATATTTAATAATTTATTAGTTAATTACTACTAGTTAGTAAATTATAGTTAATACTTACTAATTACATTTAATAATTGATAGGTAAATTAATAAATAATATTGAATAATTAGTAGTAAATAAATAAAAATAAGTAATTAATATTTAATAGTTAAATTTTAATATTTAAGTATTATTTAATAATTAAGACGTAATATTTAGTAACTACTATTAAATAATTTACTAATAATTATATAACAATCAAGATTAGTATGTGATAACTAAAAATTACTAGTACAATTTAATATTTATGAAGTGATATTTAGTATTTGTTGATTAGATTTAAATAATAATAATTAATAACAACTATTAAACAAATAATTAATAAAACCAATAATTAAGAAAAATATTTAATAATTTATAATTAATTAGAAATATTATTGATTGAGAATGAACATTAAGCATTTAATGTTTTGCAATTATAATTAATAAATATATTTAATATTTTTAAAAAATATTTTCTATTTTAATTAAGTAATTATATTTCAGATAAATGGTAAATAACAAATAGTAATCTATATTTACAATTTAATATTAATTACTTAATAATTAATAAATATTTCTAAACAATTAACTTTTGTAATCAATATTTAAACTTATATTAATTAATAAATATTAAATATATTTCATTGAATGATTAAAAATTATGACTGACCAAAAAATTTCTATTTAATGATTAATAATTAATGAACACTATTGATTATTTTATAACAAATACTAATTATTTAGCAGTTAATAATTAATAGTCAATATTCAATAATTAATGTTTAACATTTAATGTTTAATAAATAATGTATATTTAATAATTAATAAGTAATATTTAGTATCCAATAATCAATTTTCAATAATCATTAATTAATAATTGGAGTTAAAAAATAATTTTAATAATTATTTAACAATTTATACTAATATTTAATCATTAATAATAAAATTTAATACTTATGAGGTGATATTTAGTATTTAATAATGTATTTTAAATAATAATAATTGTTTAAAAAATTAATTCTTTTTATATGAATAGTTAGATAGGCAATTATTTATAATTTATGACTAATGATTATTAATAAGTAACTTAAAATTAATAATTATTATTTATAATCAACAATACATTTTTATATTTAATAATCTAATATAATTAATTGTTAATAATTAATAAATTATAGTTAATATTTGTTAATTACACTTAATAATGAATAAATATAGTAAATAATTAATAAATCTAATTAGTAACTAATAATTAATAATTAATATTTAGTAACTTGTTAAATGATAAATATTAAAGAAATATTAATTAAATATAATTAATAAGTAATATTCAATAATACATAATTAATAAATGTAAACTTTAAAATTAGATCTATCATATAAGCTTCTTTCTAAATTCAAATCGTTACTCTATAAATACTATCAACTGTTAATATTATTTAAAAATAGTATCTAACAAATGAAATTTCTTTACGAGTTTCTTATCTCTTAATTAAAAAACAACTAAAACCAAATGAAAATTGACATTGGAACTTAAAAATAAAAATTCAAATCAATTACATATGATTTTAACAAAACAAAAATATTACTAAACAATTGTACAAATCACTTTGTTTTGATTTTTTTTAAACGTAATCAATTCATAGAACAACTCATGCAAGAAGCTTCAATAATAATCACGCGCGAAACACATGACATAACGATTGTTTTTAATAATTAATGATTTGTAATTAGTTAATCCAAAATGAACTAAACTTATCCACTTACGCAGCTTTCAATTTCGATCTTCCCGCCTCATTTTCATCTTCCTGATTACGGCCAAAATCCTTTTCCTCTAAGCGTACTTCGTTCTCCATTAACACAAAACCTATATCCCAAGCTCTTGTAAATCCATGATTTTGTCCACATCCCTAGTTTTGTGCTTCATTTTCATCTTTCTGCTTCATTTTCCATTACCGCTTCCTTGCCACGTCAATTATTATTATTTTCAGTTAGAAGACCAATTAAGAAAAAAGACGCTGCTTCTAAATCCAAGTACGACGATTCTGCTTTGATATCTACTTTTTTATTTATGTCTAGCACTGTTGAATCATCAGCTGATGCTTATTCTCTTTGTGGTAAACACCCTTGTTGCAATTCTACCAACTGCACTACTACTTATTTCACCGATATTTATAAAACTAACTGTATGGGTTCATACAAGTTTACAAGATAAGTTGATAAAGCAACAAAGTTTACAATTCTCAAAAGAATTTGCAAGCGATGAAAGAGGACTAGTGAAAGACGTAGTGGTGTATACTATAATGAATGATCTTTCTATTGTGCCTACGTCAAGCGTATCTAATATTAAGATGCTGAATAAATTGAATATTAAAGATCTGACCAGCTTAAAAGAGTCTACAGTAAAGATTGGACTCGTTAAGGTCTATTATTTCTTAATCACATTGTTTTCCATTGTTTGAATCTATTTTTTCAAGTTGTTCTAATCATCGATAGGGTTTGATGATATTTAAGGCTTTTCCATAGTCGAAGAATACCGATTTGTTTCTTAAAATGAAGACAAAACCTCTACCTCTGTGATGAGAGTCGCAGCAAGTAACAGATGTCATGTGTGTTATGTATGTACAATTTGTGTTAGCAAGTAGATACATTTAAATTAACTTTATGAAGTCCACGCCTATTATCTATTTTAATTCTCCGATATTTATGCATAAGGTCTTCCTGTAGCTTTTTGCAAAACAACATCTACCCAAAGTAGTTTCAGAAATCATTTTAGTAAATGAAGAGGGGAAACCTGATACAACGTACCTTGCTGAGAAGAATGGCTTAAGTTCTGGATGGAAGGGATTTGCCGTGAAGGATCAATTGGCCAATTGGGATGTTGTTGTTTGTCAACTAGTTGAAGAACCTAAATTTAAGGTGATTTTTTGTTGGCTTGACAAATACACACATATTATTTATGCTTCGATATTTTTTTTACTTGTAACATGAATCAGATATTATTTATAAACTCTCCAGAGACCGTAACATTCTTAAATCCTTAATGAAATAATATAACTCATTTTAGCAATAGGTTACCATGACTTTTGATGTTTGATTCTTGCATTTATCGTTCATATTTCACTATTTTGACCAAAAAACATGTACTTCAGGTTGCCTTTAGAACAATCTTATTAATGCTTTTGGTAAAGTGATTATGCATTCCAGTTCTACTTCATTTTATTGTATTACAAGAATTGAAGAACATGTTGTGATTAGGTAATATTTATCTAATCTTGTTTTGCAAGTTTTGTAGCTAACATGATCTTAGCGTATTGGTACGATGCAACAATTTTCTTTATGCTAGAGGAATAAGCTTGTTAACTCTTAGTCTTAATCATATGCATATTTTCCACTTGAAGAAAGCTGAGCACATAAGTTAAGTTTCATGGTAATTAACCAAAACTCATTGCTAGTGTATCACTTATTTCTATTACAATCCTTGTCTTTAGTACTCTGGAACTAAATATGCTTGGTCTTTGATTAAAGACATTATCGAAGGTGAAGGACCAGAAGTGCATGTGGAGGACTTGGTTGAATTTAATTATGTTTTTCAAGGTTAAAATGGCTATTTTGTGCACAGGTAATTATTTGTCAAAACAATGTTACTTTTATATTTTTGTAATAGTGAATGGCACATACTTAACAATTTTATGAATAATTCGAGTGTACAACACTATAGATAAATTTACTGGTGAACGACAGTAGAGAGTATGTAAGTATGTTGGTAGGCTTCTTGAATGAGGTTGATGTGTGGTGTTGGTGTTTGGTGGTGCAGTAGTCGGATTGAGTAGGAAGAGGAGTGATTGCTTCAATCTGGCAGTATGGTCGTAGGTTTAGGTTGAATACCCAGTTTGCAGGCATTCGACAGAGGGTGGATGACCAGTGTGAACTGTTGTTTATGGTGGAGTTTTGTTGATTAATGAACCAAGATGCCGAGTTGATGATGGATGATAGTGATTGGATTTTGGTGGCCATAGGTGTTTGAGTTTGGTAGCAGGTTCTATTGTGTATGTTTTCGTGTTGAATACTTGTTGGTAATGTAGCAGTTTGTTTAGGTTATCGGGTTCAAGTTGTGGTGGAGGAGTGTTTGGTGAAGTGGTTATGTTGTTGGATCAGGTGAGAAGACTGAGTAGTATGGTTGGGACCTTGAGGCTTTCAGTTTGAAGGCGAGATTTGGCTGGATGTTTTAAGCTCAAGGAGAAGGGGCATTGTTGAAATAATTAGTGAACAAGAATATAAAATGAATTTGGTGAAAAAGATATAGCTGACAACATTAACACAGATATAGCCTAACCGTGAAACAAGAAGGAAAAATGAAATAAGAAATATAAACACAACTCAGATTTTTGGATTTGGTGTAAACAATTTACTTATTTCGTACAATATATGTCTATTGTTATCAGTTTTGTTATCAGTTCTGCAAGTAATCATTTGAATCATGAGATCGGATTTCATGTGCACAAACTTCCATAATTTATATCTATATACTATATTGGTTATGTTATAATGATTACGCTTCATGCATTTGCAGAATTTTAAATTTCATTTGATATTGTTTCAAGTTTAAAATCTGAAATAATGGAAATAATATTTTTTCTTCAGATAAAATTTGCATTGGTTGTAACAACATAGATAACTAATGCAATACACCATGGTCATTACAAATGCTTTTTTGCATCTGTTCAGTAGGTCGGTTGTTGAAAATGCCGATGCAATACACCAAGCCTTGAAAATAAAATGGAGCCATTTGCATTTACTCGATGCAATACAACTGATGCAAATAATCGTCATTTGCATTGCTTGTTTAACAGATGCAATAGAAATTTATCTTTTGCATCATCTTCATTTGCATCAGTTGAACAACAGACGCAACGGGGGTTTAACAACCAATGCAAATGACATGTTTTATAGTAGTGTCTGATGGATGTATAAGGTAAGTTCTATAGATCTGGTTCTTTTATTTTTATTTCTTTTAGATCTAGATTTATAATCCGTGCAAATTTCGGTTTGTGGATCCAAATAGGGTTCCAAAAGGGAAGGCTATGGATAACAGAATTAGATTTAAATCAAATCTTGGAGTTCTTTTTCTAGGTGAGTGGATTTAAATTATATATCTTTTATATTAATGGTATATAATATCGTTAGACTCACATTAAATTGTTGAATTTGACATAAGTTATGTTTGAGATAGTTGTAGAAATAATTTATGCAAGTTACTCCCAGTTAAACTGTAAACGGTGAAGAGTGTACTTATATGGGATTGTGATTATTATGGAATAGAAACCCAGTAAATGAATATAAGTAATGTTCGGATTGAGAATTGTGGAAAAAGGCATAAGCCTAAAAGTAAGAAATTTACACTAAAATGTCAAAAGTTGGAATCTGAGATAAAAAGGGAATTCTAATGAATAAATTGGCTTAGAAGTTAGTAATAGGTTAATTGTTGGTTAAGAAAAGGGGATCTATTTCCATAATTTAATATTGTAGGAAATACAGTAATGTAATTGCAAGAATAAAAAGGTAAGAAAAGGGTTAGTGCATAATAGGGATGTTATTGTATTTTGCACTATCCGACGATTAAGAAAAGAATAAAAGGAATATCTTGCAATTATGCATTGCAATTTATAAAGAGAATATTAAAATAAAGGAACATATTTTAATGCAATTTCTATAGCCAACCAAGTTAGGGTAAGACTACTTCATAAAATAAAACTTACAATTATGCAGTTAAAGCCCCACTAAAACCCCGCAATATCCCAGCTATATCGCATAGCGCTATTCACATGCTGCATTTCAATTTAGCGCTGATGAACAGTGTACCCACTTTTAGCCTTGTTATTTTCAACTGCATTCACTAAAAAAAGGCTTTTTAGCATCCTCTTTAGCAGTATTGATATATAGAAGTTGATTTGACTAGTTCTCTTTTAAAATAATTCAGTAAATTTAGCGTAAAGGGCTAAATTTAAGGCATAAGTTCCTAATATATGGTAACAATCAATTACACTCATCAAATTTAGCATGCATAACTATGATTTTCCTTCATTTTGTTATATAAGATTAATTAATATTTGTTTCTTGTACACATATAATGTCAGAAAGATGATTAATTATTTTTCAAATATTCGGTTTTACATCTACTGAACATTTTTTCACCTCTGCTATATCCCTGTTATTTCCCTGCTTTATCCCCGCTACACATTTTTGCACCTCCTCCGTTATAGAACCACTAAGCGCTTTAACTGCACAGACTTACAATAACTATAAAGTAAGCAAACCTGTAATGAAAAATGAAAAAAATGTGACAGGCGACAATTGGAAGTTCAGTTATTTACAATTTTCTACAATTAATTACATATGTTCATGGAATGCCTAGATATGTAAATGTCAATTAAAAGAGGCAGATGTAATCGTTTTTCTATGCATGAAAAATAGAATAAAAAGTGTAACTTTGAAAATATGGATTAAATAAAAGAGAACTATATTTGTACTAAAAATATGTACAATTGTAAAACTGTAATAAAAAAAATTAGAGTGAATTAGGCTAATTAATGAGAATTTGTAATACATTATGACATGTGTTATAATTTAAAAAGTAATAGCAAAAGAATAGTTTAGTATGATAAGTAAGAACTATATTGACATATTAGAAAATCATAATAAAAAGAAAAGGAATGTAACCTATTATGATAAAAGTGGAATCTCATAAACTCGGGCTGGGAGTGAGTCAATATGTTGGGCTTAGATTTAGGATTGGGATAAAAAGGAGAAATATTAATTAGACAAATCTGAATATTTACAAATAAAATTATAATATGAGGATTATGATTAAAAAGAAGAAAACAGAAAATAAGATAGGCTTATTATGTTAAAACTTAGACTTGGATTAAGTTAATAAGAAAATAAACAAGGCTAAGAATAGTGAGAATTGGGCATGAAACTCTAAGCAGTATTATAATAAAAGAAAAGAAGCTTAATGAAAGATTAAACATAGGATCTAATAAAATAGTGAGGAATGTTTGAGCAGGCCGAAGGGTGTCATGATAAAGAGCCTAACAAAATGGATAAATGTAGATGCTTTGGCATTGTGAGAGCACGTCTAACATGTAGTTCAGTGAGGATGGAAGGAAGTGTGAGACTTTTACGTGATATAAGATACTCTAAGATGGCCCTTTGGGTAGGCCTAACGAAGATGCACCCCGGAGGAAGATCTATAGTGGTTCCATCAAAAGAGTATGCCTTGCCTGCATTTGTATTGTATGCCTCACAAAAATGTCCTTTACTAGCGATCAAAAGGTTAATGGATGGAGGAGGGTATTCATATGACACTTGGACTCATGGCCTTGCTAGCAGGTTTTTAGTGGACGAGGGCCCATAAGGATAATCACATATGAATATCGGCAATCATCAGTCAGACCAAGAACGAGAAAATCTCGCAGGCCAATGATCTTTCACTATTGAGTCATTGAATAAGGGACAATGCAAATTGGTTGTTTAGCTTGTTTGTTGGAGGACGTGGTCACTTAGCTTATATGCGTCCTTCAACTAGTTGAGGACGAGCTACGTGGAGCCGTAACCATGGAGAAAGAGACAGACCAAATAGAATATTAGTATTATAGGCTAACAAAACTATCCTTTGCAGATAAAGAAATCCTCAACTGAGTTCCGTAGAAAGGTGGGTCTTGTTAGCTTACCTTGGGTACCAGACTATACGATTACGTATAAGTCCTCAATGTATGCACTAGGTGGTACATCGTAGGTGTTCAAGAATTAAGACAAGCTGAAGCGGACGCAATTTCACATTTTCCTATCTGACGATGAAACAACTGTATTGTAAGCTTTACGAAGTTGTCCTTTATAGATGACTCTTAGGAAGCGAGGCGAAAGAACCCTATCGAGGAGGATATGGAGGGTACTATGGATAGTACCTAGGATCAAGGTGGTCTATGGGAATATAGCTACATATCTATTGATTATTGAGTTTGGCTTACTTGGAAGTAAATGGGTATGGATTATGCACGGATGTGAGAGTGTTGTAAACCTAAATAACCTAATATAATTAAAATAGAAATAAAACAATAATGTAGTGTTAAACTTAAATGTATACAATTTGTCCATTTACCAAAACTTTAGTTCTGTCCCCCTCCTCGTAACAATCTAAAGGTTAGATGGTCAGCATAAATTATTCATCTTAGGGACACTTGTTTAGAAAGTGGTAATATTTTGGTAAGTGTTTACCTATTATTATATTTTAATCATTTCCGCTGTAAGTTTCTTATTTATGCTCTAATATATTTATCTTTTCCTATTTACAGGATACCAGATACCCAACTCGGACTTCATGGACTTAGGCTTTAGCATTTTGCGAAAATTCAGGGTCCACTCAAGTTTGAGTTGTTATAAAGAAGATCTAATGACAATATTTAATCCATCTGCTCTTTGGAAAGTGACTTACTTCTTGCACTTCGTCCCTACCTCTTCGAGTATTAGCTCTTTGGACACTAAAGAAGCCTATCCTTTTCACTCTTTGATGACGTGACTCACTCCTTGCCTGAAGACAACCAAGAAATTCCATCCAACGAATTTTCGATGATGTGAATTCCTCCTTGCACTCTAACCTCGTCCTTTCAGATGGTACCTCTAAGGAGATCCAAATCCGTATGAGTCCATTCACTCATTTTCTAATACAGGGACTCACACCTTGTGTTCTGGCCCTTTATCTCTAGATGGAAGCTCTAAGGATACTCAATCAGTCATCAGAATCCAGTGGAAGTTTAAAATTTAGGTGTTCAAATTCAAGCAAATAAATAGATATCCTAGATAGTCATCATGGATGTCTGACTCAAACCATGCCTATGGTTCATTCTAGATCTCATGCACATGAAAGCAATCTGAGGTTAGTGTAGTCCTATGAAGTCACCTCAGACGTACAACTTAGAGCACGACAAGGGACCAATCTACATTTAACATAGGACTAAGCAGTTTAGATTTATTGCCCTAATTATTGAAAGAGCAAGTAAAAACAGAGAGTAAGAGATGAACCTACACACCTTCCATCTTGATCATAGGATTATAGGTCTCGAACCAGATCCCTGGTTGTTCCTTGCTGTGGAAGTCGGCGATTGCTATGTCCATACCTAGGATCCTAATATTGATGTAGCTGATTATTCTGAACTAGGTCCTCGACCAGGTCATTCAAATGCCTATAATCATTGATGTTGTGTCCATCCACCTCTCGAAATAAGTAATATTTTCCATATCCCCTTTCTCGATTAGTGGGATCCCATCAGAATATTTTCATACAGAGGATGTGCGCAAAGTTGCTTGGTATATTCTTTTCGGGTTCCTTGTCGGCTTAGAATAAAAGGATAACTTCAATCCTCTACTTGTCCATTTCAATTCGCTTTCATTTTGGTATGCTTTCCTTTATCCTTTCCAGATGTAGTTCCACGCGGTCCCCACTTTCTATGACGTTGATTTCATCAAAAAGCTCAACCTTGTCGGACCCTTCGTCCTCCTGTTTCGGGCTCGTGATAAAATTAAACGAGATCCATTGGTGGATCTATCTCCAAACTTACCATAGAGTCTGTCTTACTTGTAAGTCATAAGACCTCCGCCAGTTGGATAATGGATTTTGATGACACCAACCTTGTTTCAATTATTTACATTATTGATTATAAAATATATACTAACATCTTTTGTCCAGAATGTATATGCAGGATATATATAGGAAATAAATATTGAAGACTTTACAGTTTTAGAGATTCAAGATATCAAGGAATTCAAGACTCATGAGTATCAAGATAATCAAGAATTCAAGAGCCCAAGATTATCAAAGTAATAAAGTCTAGTTTATATGTAAAACTCTGGGTCAGCACTTTCAAATTCTGTTTTCAAATTTCTTTTCAAAATTATTTCAAACTCCTTTTATAAATGATTTCAAAGTATTAAGTTTTTATTTATGATTTCAAATATATATATATATATATGCTTATAGTTTATAAAGGATTATAATATATATGTTTATAATATATATATATATATATATATATATATATTAGTTTTATATCATATAAATTTATAAATATGTTTATATTATTGTATTTTTATATGTTTTTATACTTCAGAAAATTCATTTGAAACATTAATTTTGATTTAAGAATTTCCAGAAAATATATATTAGTTTTAACACTTGAAAAATGATCATAAAAAATTTAAAATTTATATATATGTCGACATACAGTTTTGAACATGTCGACATATAACTGTCATTTTTTCAAATTTCAAAGGAAGTGTCTTTTCATATTTTGAAACGCTTCAGAAATGTTACAACCTTTCAAGCTCTATAAATAAGGGTTAAATTTGAACTTTTTATCACTTCTTCTTCTCCATCTTCATGCTATCTCTAACCACCATTATTATACTTTAGTATCCTGATTTATACACTTATACTCTATTGATTTCAATAAAAATTATATCATTCTCTTTCTCTTCTCAATCTCTATCTACTACTCTCTGATTTGAGGTGTTATTCAAGAGTTCTATGGCTGCTGGGAGCGGTGTGAACCTTGTAGCCGTGAAATCAAGGGTGGTGGAATCGGTGTTAACCTTATAACCGTGAAATCAAGGATGTTATAAGATTGATACAAGTATTAATAAAACTCTATGCAATCCAGCGTTGCGTGAGACTGGACGTAGAAGTAATCCGAACCGGTATAAAATCCGGTGTGTTCTTTCCTTTTCTGCATTTTATATTTACTTATATCTGTGTCTGTGATTGTTTTTGTGTTTGTGATCATTTCTGGTGTGGTAATCATTGTTTGATTCATTTAGTAATTCAAGATTGTTTAAATTTTCCATAATCTCTTTAAAACACTATTCACCCCCACTCCTCTAGTGTTAGTTTTGCCTTAAGATCCTTAATCCACATTCCCTAACACCGCCATCAATTTTATTAACGAATTGGGTTTATCTACCGCAGAAGCCGCTGCGTTGAATCTGGTCAAGTAATTCCTTTCTTTGAGACTTTGCTTCATGATTGAAAGCATCATTATGTTCTTTGGTCTTTAAAGAAGGACTCTGGATTGCTCGAGAATTGTCCACAAGCTTAGCCCATGCACGAGTAGATCCATTCTCCAATTATTGAAGCCTTATAACCACTAGATCTTTTAAATATAATAGGAAGCATCCTCACTCACTTCCTATGAAGTACCTCAGCACCTCTATGTGTCGGGTGTATCTCATCAAACATACCGTTGGATCTGATTTCCCACAATATGTCTCCAGTATTGGAAGATTGAAATCACGAGGATTACTCGCATTTCGAATGTTAGCAGTGACCGGGTTTCTACTCACGTCCTCGAAGCCTTGATCCAACAATCCATCTCTCAGTATTCTCCTAATCATGTTAGCTATCTGATTTCTATTGTTTGGTAAAGGTCCTTAGTCCATAGTAGCATTTTTCCTTAGTACTACGGAGGCACTCCTAACATGTACCCTAATATGTACTCTCCTTTGATTTTTGTCCATCTATATTGTGATTTATAGCACTAACTCCATCTTGGATATTGCTCCTTCAGAGGAGTTCTAGCACATACTCCTCCGCCCGTTTCACCATTGTAGCCTTAGCTCCAGCATCATCTACTCCTGGTACCCTAGCGCCCATTTAAGTGTCCCCCACATATAAAACTTTTTCTATATTGAGTTAAGTCGGGTTTGTACCAATTGTTCAGATCTTAGAGGTACAGTCCTAGCCTGATCTGATCTAAATCCTATACTTGTTGCACTATTTCCTGGCACCTCTGCAGTTCCAGCAGTTCCTTGTTGCCTCATTCTTTGGAAGAATCCATATAGCATTTCATGTTGCATAGCCATGATACCATCTTATATCTCTTTCATTGTTCTTTATATGGCTTATCTATTGACATAACCAGATCTAATAGAGTGTAAAGACTCATCCTAACTGCTCTTACGCTCTGATTGGTTTCTTTCAATCCTACACCTGATCTTAGGCATTGCCATCTTCTGTAAATATTTAAACTCAAGCTTTTTTCCTTTCACTATTAGTAAAAGATGAATAATGTTAATCCAAAAATTGGATTAACACCCAAAAATAGATATGAAAGCGCTAGCCCTGGATAGAAAATGAAAAAAAAGCAGAGAGAAGTGGAGAAAACTAGAACTTTTATAGTATTCCGATTTACTTCAGCCTCTGTCCACTTCGATTAGTTTTATTGTTGATTACTAGTGTTATCTCTTAAAATAACAATTAGTTTATCCCCAGATTTAAGTTACAATGGTTTTGAATAAGCTTATAGGAGATAAGAACTGAAAATGAACAAGTATAGTGGAAAATTCTTTGGCAAAATCGTAAGTCCATTTACTAGTTGCAGGCGGTTATGTATTTATAAGAGAATCTAGTAGCTTAGAGTTGAAGGCTCAACAACACAAGGAGGTCCATTAGTTTAGCTGAGCTATCAGCATAAGTCGTAAATCAACCCCACCAATGGCTATGACTCAGAACCGACACTTGGCTATGGATTGGTTCTGAGTCATACTCTTAAGTACTTTTTGCATTTTTCCTCATGCGTGCATCTTTTAACTTCTAGTCGAGTCATTTGGTCCAGTCTTCATTCATCTTCGAGCCCAATTCTCCACCTTCTCGTATATCCATCTTCTTAGATCTTCATACTTAATCAATCCATCAAGTAATTCATTAATTCCTCACATCATCACTTGAGCATGAAGTGGTAAGGTAGTTTGATCAGAGCATTAAGACCAGGAAGTCAATAGATGAGTCGGGAAGACTCTGGGCAGACCACCTTATGACTTGGGACCGATTCTATCCCTTAGCCAAATTCAAGTGCAATTTTTTCTAAGTTGTTCTTTGATCATTTCCAAGTGCTCCTATCAAGTTTCAAGTCAATCCCATTCTATTTAAATTCTATAGGTCCAATTAAAGCTCCTTTAGTCAAAAAGCGGATTAATAGATAAAACAGATTTGATTTGCAAATTGAAATTTGATGGAGTATAATGCTTGTGTATAGATTGCATATACCTGATGCTTGAACTAAATATAAAGATTAGTACTATTATATTTGAAACCCAATTTAGAAGAGAGTAGTTTTCATGTTTTTTAGTAGATTGTATCTATGGATTGGCTTTTTAATGCCTTTTTTGGACATATTTTCTTGGATTAATTGTCAAGAATAATTCGAAGTTTAACGCATCTTCCCGTAATAATCCCAAGTTTGGATTATTCCTGAATAATTCGAAGTTTGTGGGGTGTCTTCCTATAATGATCCCGATGACTTTTTGACATGTTATTTCGAGATCAATATAGGAAGACACCCTCAAACTTCGGATTAATATGGGAAGACACAAGTAAATGAGATTAATATGGGAAGACACCCCCCAAACTTCGGATTATTCAGGAATAATCCAAACTTGGAACTATTATGGGAAGACATGTTAAACTTTGGATTATTATTGACAATTAATCCTATTTTCTTTTCTTTGAATTTTATTTATGTCATGAGATAGGGTCAGCGCAGTGGTTAGGCCATGCACGCAGTCGCCTAGGGCAATCCCCCTGTAGGTAATAATTTGGGGAAAAAAATATGGTAGTGATGAATTTATGTAAACAGGTACTGATGTTTATAACATTACAAAAAAGTTGTTAGTTTGGTCGGTTGTGCATGCACTTAGTAAGTAGGAGGTTTGGACTTTAATTCCAATGGACAACATTTTTCCTTTTTCCATTATTTACCCAGGTGCTGCCTAAGGAACCCAAGGCATAGAGTCCACCATTCTTGAAATCAAACTTTGTTTTAATTTGATTGAATAAATTAAATTTATTGTTTTCATGGTGCATCAATGCCACTATGGCAAATGTTCCATGATTACTTGTCATGCACTTATGATTAATAAATCTAACACTATTAGTTATCCAGAAGCAACTCAGGAATGCATAGAGAAGTAATTCTAGTTCTTGAATTACATCATATGATCATTTGCATTTTATGTTCAAAAAGGGTTAATTAGAGAAAGATAAAATTTATTTGTAGCCATATACTCTACTAAGGTAAAGAAAATGGTTAATATATTCAAAATCATATATTTACAAAATACCGTCTCAATTCATCCTATTTCATCAGATCTGGGGTATGATATGGTTTCGAAGGATGAGCCGAACATGGACCATTCCAACAAGATTTCATTCTTGAAAAAACTATATCCAATATCGGATTTATTTCATTTATATTTAATAAAAAATACAATATTTAACTAAATATTACATTTGATTACTTAAATCATGGTTAGTATAACATCTAGTTAAACAAATTATGATACTCAATTAAATTATTTATTTTAATTTGTATGAAGCGTTTAATATTGTAGCTACGGAATTTTTCTGATTGTAAGAGCGATACATTATTCAAGAAGAACACTCATTTGATATCTCAAGGTTTTGAATCATGATTTCAATAATAAGGGACTAAAGCTTCGCACCTCTAACTATTTGACCAGTGATCTTTGACGCTAGCTATATAATTATTCAAAATATTAACACTAATATCGCATTCAAAATTCAAATAATATTTTTTTAGTTTTCCTTTTCACAGGTCATTTAATAGTGATATGACTTGATGATAGTTTTTTTCGTCGATGAATGATGCATGTTTGACCACTACATTATCCAAGGGAGTCAGCTACCAGATACTAGCATGAAACATATTAGTGTTATAATTATGTTTATTAATGAGGGTTCAATTGTTAGTGTGAATTAAGAAGATCGAATAATATAGACACATCATGGACAAAAATTACATTTAGGAAGAACAAACTTAGTAGTTAAATTAAGGAGAAAAGCCTCATCAAATTGTTTAAAAACCAGTTTCATTTTGATTACTTATCTTCCGTAAAATTAATAAGAAAAAAAAGAATAGGGTTGCAAAATAAATAATAAATAAAAAGGGTTTCAAAATTTTCTAATTGGTTGATGTTAATGCTAGAGCTAAGTAGTACATAAAGTTAAATGAATGTATTTTTATCACTTAAAAATAACATTTGTATTATATGGAATTGAGCGGTTAAGAAAGCTAAATGAACATAGCTTTATCGCTTAAAAGTAGTTTTATGTTTCAAGAGCTATTCTCATTTAGCATTTGAAAATGTAATAACTGTAAACAACAAAGTTATATACATTTAGTTCATCATCCGATTTTATTCTATATTCTTTTCTTTTCATGCGTTTACCCAAAAACACAAAGCATGAAAGAAGAAAAAGATAATTGTTCTCGTAATTTTATTTTTATTATTTGGGAAATTTCAGCGAGATTTTCTTAATATTATCATTTATCACAATGATTTATTTGACATCAGATAAAAAGTGAATCATTTCTTGATTGATGACTGACATATACAAATCATGATAAATCAATCTGCGAATTCACTTTCGGTTTGAAAATATTTTTTGTGATTTATGGAAGACTTATCCTTTTCATTTCTTTCCTTTATTTTTATGCCTATGGCCTTCTTGAGCAGAAGATACAATCTCAAACCCAAATTTACTTTGTCCCCTCGTTTTCTTATGTTGAAGCATTAACTTTGAAATCATAGCTGAATACTGAAACTATTGTTGCACTTGATAGAACCTCTCACACGCAGGGCCGGCCTAAAGGCAAGTCCTAACAGGCCGTGGAAGATGGCAACCCTTCGGCTTGGGACAACCGTTTTCTCATTTTTCGGCGCAAAAAGAAAATCTGAAACTGCTGATAAGAACTCCAAAGCCCTGCCATCACCGTAACTGTATTGCTCCAGCAAATTATTGCGCTGCACAACCTCGAGCCAGTCGCCCTCGCTAATTCGGCGCATACTTCCTCTACGCCTCTGCCTCTCGCTGCCCTGCTTGGCTGCTCGAAGCTTGCTGCCCCTTGCCCACTCGCAGACTAAGGTAACTTGTTGAAGGTATCGTCATTAACCTTTTGTTATTGATTGATTTCAGTTAATATCCCACTGTTTGCGCCATTGAGTCTATTTATTACTTAACGTGGATACTGCTGCTTCTTTTGTCAAGAAGGATTTCAATTTTGGAGATTTGAATAATTGGAGAAATAGGGACAAAGATATCTACATTCAACTGTTTGCCTATAATTATTTGAAAAATTATTAATATTTCAGTTTGTTACATTTTTTTGTTACAATTAGATATATCAAAATTAATATGTTTAAATTGATATGGTTGAAGCTTATTTTTCTCATTAAATTGAAAATCTATAGGAAATATGACAAAGAACGAAAATGATAAAAATCCGAGTTAGATTTCAAAATCAATACTCCATATTTTATAGTAGAAAAGTTAATGAAAAATGAAGATGAACCAGCAAAATCACATTTGCCACAATCTATAACATGTTTTCATGTCCAACGAGAAGAAGCTAATGCATGTTAAAATTGGTAAAAACTTATCTTCAAATAAGTATGTCGCAAGAAGGATTAAACATTTGGCCATTGTTTCAACTGAAGAACAAATATTTGGAAGCTTGGCAATTGTTTCAACTGAAAAACAAATATTTGGAAGCCTTAAAATACAAAGATATAATTGAAGAGTTGACTTCTAAAAACCCAAGAAGAAGTTGTTTTCATTAGATGGATTGAAGATCTTCTTTTGTATGTGAAGGTAATGAAAAAATATATTCATAATCTCATATTATTATTATTTTCGTGTGAAAAGGCAACAAATTTCGTATTGGCCTAGGGAAACCCGAAGACTAGAACCGGCCCTGCTCACATGAATGGTTTCATTGCAATTTGCAATTAACTTAATGTCTTATTCTTTCCCTGAAAATAAAAATAAGAAATAAAATCATAGCTGAACTCATTTTATTTTATCCAACATAAACTTACAGATCTCAGGAACATAGTTTATCGTTAAGTTATGTCATAAGCAAGGTTCTAGTCAGGTTCGGTCTCCTATACTTTTTGGAATTTTGATGTAATTCGTAAATTTTGGGAATTCCTGTTCAGTTTTGGTTGCGTATCTGGTTATTTAATTTTTATATAATTACAAATATCTTTGTTTGATTTATTTAAACAAAACATGTAATTTATACTTAATTGAAAAATAAGATAAAAACGAATGATTAATTATAAATGTTCATAACACTAAAAATTGTTTATTTTTTATTTTTTTAGTTACATCGTTTATGTATCTTTTTACATATTTTGTGAATTCGTATGTTTCCGAAGTTAAAATCTTAGATTATGACTATTCATGTATTTGAAACACAAATTAAACATCATACTACATTTTATTATTAATTTGTTGTTGTTGTTGAGCATTGATATGTAAACAAGTTCAGGAGCGCACGTTAGACTTTTCGATTATCGACTCATAAACACGATATTCTGCTCTACTATATTCCACTTAAGCTTTGTTTAGATGAATGTGCAGGAAGGTATGACTCATCCGACAAGCTTGTTTATTAGTTCGAACTTTCATAACCACTTAACAATATTTCCTCACTTTGTATGCTTGCCTAGCAATGATATTAAGTGGAACTACAAAAGGCGTCAAAAGTATTTGGGTTAGAATTTTGTATCCTTCTCGCTGAGTATGCATAGCCTTATCTTTATGCTTCAGTTATAAATTTATTCACTTATTGCTAGCAGGTATTAGACCAAGTCCTTATTCAACACCAAGATTAGTTTCTGGGAAGCAGAAATATATTCTAGGCATATGGCATGCTTCTGTAGTGGTAAGCGATAACCTCTTGGCACTTGTCACTAAGCAATTACTTACAGGTCCAACAATCTATCGTTTGTTATCAAATAACAAAAATTATGGATGTTTCTATTGGTTAGCCAATGATGTATCCGAAGTAAAATCTCAATGTAAATGTAATGTGAAATATAAAGGCCAAAGGTGTGTAATTCCTTTTCTATTTTACAATGATTTACATTGTAAAATAGAAAGAAGGACACCATTCATTTATCTGCTTGTCAGCGTGGAAGACATATACTTTGATTTACACTGTAAAATCATTGCAAAATCGAAATAAGGCCACCATTCATTTATCTTCTTGTCATATGCTTTATCCATATGCCAAAAGTTAGTCCACCCCCATTTGGTTTACATGGCCTGCCACTGTCTCAAGCTTAGAGCCTTAGACTGTTATCTCTCTTTGACATTTGATGTTTTCCATGTTGTGCTTAGGAGATAAAATGTGATACAAGTGATGATATACGTGTCAATGTACAAACTCTTAGGAAGTTCCCTGTTGAAAAGCTCTATGGTGAACATGCCATTCTGCGGATCGATTCATCTCTATTTCTTGAACAATCACACGTCAATAGTTCTGCGAGTAGTGCTATTTCGACAATCAGATATTTGCATAATGCTGGGGCTAAAATCCTTTTACTTAGCAACTGGGGTGAATATGAAGATTCCAATCATGTTTCGACAAAATATTTTTCAGGTTGGTTGCATAATCATCAATAACTTTAAGATTTCTACAACAACTCATTTATTCCTTGCACATCTTAAAATTTTCTACCTGAATGCTTCTCTCAGCTTCTTTGTATTCCTGTCTTTAATGGCAAAGCCACGGTCCATCAAATTTTGATGGTTCCATGCGATCCTGTGTTTAACTAGTTCAATTATGCTTGATAAAGCATATTTTATCAAGTTACGTGCTGAAATTTGATTCCCGTCTATAGATGTTTGTCTTCGTCCTGTTTGTCTTGTTACATTTTCCTCCGCTTATTTCGCTAAAATTAGCTTTTTTATGTTTATTAAAATAGTCTCTCATGTTTATGAAATAATTTACATAGAATCTAACAAAGTACTTTTTGTTCTTCTATCTTTAAGACTCTCTCTCAAGACTCCTAGGGATAGAAGTTAAGCCAGCAAAGACCGAGTACAGTTTCGTGCAACTGAAAGCAACTGATTTCAAGGCTTCAGATATACTTCTTTATGATAATTTAGGGATGATCAAAGAAGAATTTACCAATTGCTCATATTTTAGTGAAAAAATATCATCAGGAGCCTACATCTTTGTTAACGATGCATTTCCCTTGTCTCGTAAGGTTCTTGCATCAACAGTTGGCATATCTAGATTTTGCGATGTATCAGTGGCTGGTTTTCATTTTGAGGAAGAGCTATTGCTTTTGTCTAAAGTAAAAGAAACAACCAGGAAACCTTATGTTGCAATTGTAAGTATGCTCTTGAACCTTACTGAATGAATATAGGCCCAAGCCTGTTCTTTGAAGTTTTGCCTTTTTTATTTTATTGACATCAGAAGTTTCAACTGTAGTTCAGATTGGGGGCAGTAAGTTCTTTGAAAAGGCTGGTGCTTTGCATCTTTTAGCTTCCAAATGTGATGGATTATTTTTTGTTGGCAAAATGGCTTTCCTTGTAATGCATGCTTTGGGAGTTCCTGTTCCATCGTGTTTGCTTGAGCATAGGTCTTTTGACAAAGCATTGAGATTGGTTCAAATTGCAAAAACTAGAAATATACCAATGCATTATCCTGATGACTTTTGGTGTGTTAATAATAATGACTCGAAGATTTTGGAAATATTTACCTCGGATAAAATTATTGAAGGTACAAGATCTTTCCATGTATATTTTATTTCCGTACTCACAAAAAATAACAACCATGATTGTTTGACTGTAGCTGGACAGAAATGACACGTGTTTGCTAGAATTTAGGAGTAACGATAATCTTTACATGTCATGTTTTTGTACTTAAATATATTGTAGGAGCATCTATCAGCACCCTTGTTATTTGTAGAGGTAGTGTGTATGAGTAACTAAGTTGTTTTATAAGCAATTGGAAATAACTTATTCAGTTATAACATTTTGCTACTGACTACTTTTTAAAGCAATTAGGTGGGATTTGCAAATTTGACCCAAAAAATAATTCAGTTAATAAGAACGATTAAGGTTGAATAATGTGAAAGATTACAAAGTGCTAAAAGTCTGTGTGACCCATAATGGAGGGGTTGTGGTACTTAAAGAGCCCGCTTATCATATATAAATGCTTGTGTTAGCTCCATTTGTAGACACACATATAACTATAGAAGGGATATAGAAAAGACTAGAAAATAATGGCTCCGGATATTTGTTTATTCACCCGTTGGTTCAACTCTCAATTGAACTCAAGTATGTTGAACTCCTCATGATAAGTAAAGGATTGGATCCGGATATACGTGTTTTTTAAACAAGTTGAGGTTGACTAGAGATAATACCTAAAATCAAATAACAAAGTCAATTTAAAAGTAATAACAACAGAAGGAGATTTAAAGGCGAAAACGTGAATGGAAATAAAATAAAATAATTAAGCAAATAATAATAGTAATAATAATGAATAAATAAAAAACCAAGGTGGTGATGATGAATTGATGATAATGATGAGGATAACAATAACAATAATAATGGTACTAATGGTAATAAATACCGAAGACCAACATTACGCCTGATGCTCCTATTCACCAGTCTTATGATCTAAAACATATAATACTCTCCCCAAACTAAACATAAACTCAAGGTTCTGGTCATTGATCGCTAACTTCCATGCACTTTCGTTCGACACCAGTTCTTCAGTTATGTTCCAATTTCTCAAGTCTTTTTTTACCACTTCCTCCCATGTCATCCTTGGTTGACATCTACTTTTTTTTAGCATTTGATGTGACCTATAATTTTAACGCACACATGTGCAAGAGGTCTTCGTTGGAGATGTCAAAACCATCTTAAGCGACGTTGGACTAGCTTCTCTTCAGCTGATGGCACTTCAAATTTATCGCAAATATCATCATTCCTAATTCGGCCTCGTTTGGTATGCTCACAGCTTTATCGTAGCATACACATCTCTGGTACACATAACTTCTGGTCGCATTACATTTTAGTAGGTCAACATTCTACACCATATAATATCATAGGCCTAATTGTTGTTCTATAGTCCTTTAAGCTTTTGTAGGATTTTCCGATCATAGAGAATGTCAAATGCTAATCATTATTTCATCCATCCCGCTCGAATTCTTAAACTAATATCTTCGTCAATCTCACTATCAAACTACAACATGAATCCTAAATATCAAAAGGATTCTTTTTTGGACACTACTTGACCGGTCAGGGTGATCTCTCCATCATTTGACCTGACACGGCTGAACTCGCATTTCATGTACTTCGTTTTAATTCTGTTAAATTTGAAACCTTTCGATTCTAAAGTCTTCGTTCACAACTCCAACTGTCAATTAATCCCTTTCACACGTTCATTAATCAACACAATATTATCAACAAAGAGCATACACCAAAGAATCTCACTTTATATAACCTTGTGACTTTATTCATCATTAAGGCAAAAATATAGGAGCTCAAAGCCGACCCTTGACGTAATCCTATGTTAATAGGAAAGTCATTGGTTTCACCATCGCATGCTCTGATACTAGTCGCATCTTTGTCATACGTATACTTGATGATGGTAATGTACTTTTTTGGGGTCCATTTCTTTTTTTGGTGTCCACCACATAGCCTTTATCGGTACTATGTCATAATCTTTCTAGAAATCGGTAAATATCATGTATAGATCTTTCTTTTACTCCTTAAATCTCTCCTTGTCTTATTAAGAAAATCACCTTTGTGGTTAACTTTCCAAGCATGAAACTAAATTGATTTTTTGAAACACTTGTCAACCTTTTCAAACAATGTTCGAAGACTCTCTCTTATAGCTTCATTGTATGACTCATAAGCTTAATTCCTCTATAGTTTGTGCAACTTTGGAAATCTCTTTTATTCTTAACTATTGAAACCAAAATGTTTCTCCTACACTCATCCGACATCTTGTTTGATTTGAAAATATTATTCATCAATTTAGTTAGTCAAGTTATCCCTACATCTTCAAGGCATCTCCACACTTTAATGGAGATGTCATTAGGTCCTACTGATGTAACACCCCACCTCCGCTAGGGTCACTTACAAAGGGAATGCACTAGCTTTGGTGGAGCATTATGGGTACTGGAACATAAATATTACAAGACAGACATATATAAAACAACGGAAAGTAAAGTGGAAGTACTTCAAATCATTTATTAAATAGAATTGTTTACAATAAAAGCCCATCAACTTCCAATACCCAAATACATAGCTAAAATATCTGTCTTGCTCAAAAACAAAGAAGCATAAAAATAAACTGTAACATTCCCCAATAAAGCAAAGCAAGCCATAGCCAAGAGAAATCCAAGTCGTACATGAAAGAGCCTTGAAGCTTGGTAAGATCCGAATTAAACCGGGTCAGTCATAAAGACTGAGTAAGTCCTAGTTACTTTCAGCATAAAAATAGGTAAAGATAACATGACATGAATAAACTGAAAGTAAACATAATCATGATGACAAGATAAGCTACAGGCACGATAACTAAGAATAACATCATAGAATTTCTGTCATGTATAACATTGCAAGGTTCTCATTCAAGATGAGCTAAGTATAGTTTCGCAAGATTTCTATCAAGCATCGCATATTTCTCTGCTTCACCATTTAAAATGATATCTATTTGCTCTGCACCACCTAACTAGTGTCCCAACTAGTAATTTATATAACATGATCCCAATCCCCGAAATTAAGGTTACTTTCACGGGTACATCTATTATTTATTACCTAGATCTAATCTAGGGTTTTCTATCGAGCGCTTCCTAGATTCAACCAGGATTTATGCCACCTAGGTCCAACCTAGGGATTATGCTACCTATTGAACACTTCTCGGATTTAGGGTTTATGTCACGTAGGTCCAACCTAGGGATTATGCTACCTACGTGTGTCATACGGCCCCCAATGATTGTAGATACCTATGCTGGTCCTACCATGGGGTGTATCAAGACCCATGGTGGCGGCCCCGACACAAACTCTAGAAGGCATAGGTTATACTACTGGTGTCTCCAGTGCCCTGGTTGTCTGCTCCGGAGTGTGTGCACGCCCGCACCCCGTTAGACCTACACTGTGCACCCACCGCCGTCGTTTGACCGCTTAAAATCAGCCCAGTAATCGTGCTCCACCCTGCCTAGTTTCAGGGTACCGTTGATACCTGATTTGGGTTACTGCAGAAATGAGTCCCCATTACTAGGGTTTCCTACTGGTTAAGTGTGTGGGCCTATATATACAGATATTACCCACCTCCCCGTGATGTACTTAACCCACCTATTCAAGCGTGCTTATTAATGGTTAAGTTTGTGGGCCTATATTTACTAATATTACCCACCAACCCGATATGTACTTAACCCTCTCCGTCCATTACGTTAAGTTGGTTAAGTGTTTCATCTTGTTTTACTTAACCCTACCACACATCATGTTATACCAGTTAAGTGTTATTCCTTGTGTTACTTACCCTACCGCAAGCCTTGTTATACTGGCTAAGTGTTCTCTCTTGTGTTAACTTAACCCACCGCATGTCATGTCATATTGGTTAAGTGTACATTGACTTAGCCCACCTACTTATCATGTTGTGACGGTTAAGTGTTACCCTCTGTTGTTACTTAACCTTACTACGCATCACGTTATATTGGTTAAGTGCATGTTAACTTAACCCCATCCACCAGTCATATTATAATGGTTAAGTGTTACCCTCGTGTGTTTACTTAACCCCACCACGCATCAGGTTATATCGATTGGGTGTTATCAACCTATTCAAGTTAGCCTAACCCATCCGCTAGTCATGTTATAACGGTCAAGTGTCATTAGCCTAGCCGTATTACTTAACCTACCCATTAGTCTGATTAACAGTTATGTTGGTTAAGCCCACATTTATAAGTTTTACATGTTCTTAACTCATACCGGTTACGTCCATATTCACATGTCAAATTTCCATGTCATCCTACCTGACCCTCTAACTATACAACTATACCTACGTCTTATTATGGTTAGTATTCCTTAATTCATTCATTATGACGAACGAATCATGACCTCTCACATTAGACCGTGCATTTTGTGGCCACTGGATTTGCCGGACGGTTCCGGGCAGATTTACACCACAAACTGGGTCTAACCTCGTGTCATTAATCGTTATGCCTACAATTCGACCTTCGACCTCTCACATTAGACTGACACTTTGTGGCTACTGGATTTGTCGGGCGGTTTCGGACAGATTTACACCACAAACCGAGTCTAACCTCGTGTCAAAGGTTCATTAATGGTCGTATTCCACCCAAAACCCCAATATCAGTTCATGTGTTTAACCTATAGAAATGTTCATGATTCACGTTTTTGCCGCAAAATGTATTCCCAAATTATTATCATAATTCACTATAAGGTTATGCCAAGTTATAGCCTTTTATTTACAATACATGCCAATTACCCAAAACCCAACTTAGGCGCGTTCATATTAAACCTCTACTAAGTCATAAATTATCATATATGTTTCAACTCCAAATTTTACATAATTAACATTTGCCCAAGTTCTGGATTACATGTAAATTTTACATATGCCCAATTCGTACCAAATTTACATATGTTCAATTTAAGCCGTTTTACATGTATGCCAATTTACACATATACCAAGTTTCATGCCACTTTACATATGTCAAGATTCATGCTTTACATGTTTACAAAGCTATGCCCAATTTACATAGATCAAGTTTTATACCCAAAATTACATGTATACTACGTTTACACCAATTTACCCATAACAAGTTCTAGCCAAATTACATATATCAAGATCCATGTCAAATTATATATATATATATATATATATATCAAGATCCATGTCAAATTATATATATATTAAGATCCATATCAAATTATATATGCCAATCCCCATTCTTGCAATTACCATTGTAATGACAATACTCAAATATCAAGATTCGTGTTAATGGTAAATTATTTCCAAACATCAAATTTTCATATTATGCCTTCGATTCCACCAAACACATATATTCCACTAGGCAATATTCCAATATTTCTCCCGTATATCATCGCACGTATATCGTAGTTTAGGCCTAGGTCCGAAATTGACCTAGGTTCATCAAAAGAAAATAAATAGAGGGAGGTAGAAGTTGCAAAAAAACAAGATCAGAGAGAAAACGATAGGGCTGCACACAACCCATATCCAACCCGACCCAACCCACCAATCCGACCCAACCCACGTAAACCCGACCCAACCCAAAGTAGTTCGGATTGGATATGGGTTTCAATTTTTAACCCATACTATATATGGGTCGGGTTTAATTTTTCAATCAACCCAACCCTATATTAACCCAACCCAACCTCACTTTGAAAAAATAAAAAACCTTTCACACTTCTGCTCTGATATCTACACCGAATTAATGAAAAAATTTTCATTCCAGGCAGCCGCTTTTCCATCTAGCTTGTCCTTGGTCTTTATACATTATTAACTTGCTTATATTTAGTTGGATATGCATAGCATATTTTGTTATATTGTGTGCTGAGTCTCTTGCGTGGTGTACTAGTGTGAGAAATTGGTTGGTTTTTCCATGAGGCATGTTTTGCATGTCTTAAAACATAAATTATTAAGTCAAAATTTTTGTTATGGATTAATCATGCATACAACCCAACCCAACCCTATTTAACCCGACCCAACCCATACTTCAACCCAACCCAACCCAACCCTATATGAGGTTGGGTGCGGGTTCAATTTTCATCAACCCAAACCAATACGGGTCGGATGAAGTATTTGGCTTGACCCGACCCAACCCAAACTTTGTGCAGCCCTAGAAAACGACATAAAAGCATCATCTTAGGCATAAAGAATAGATCTTGATAATAATATCAACATGAACCAAGAAAAATTGATTTACAACAGGTTGAATAGACCATGAACTTGTCATGCGAATAAAGATAGAAAAGTTCTCAAGATCGAGATCCAAGAAGAAACAAGAATTGAATCAAAAGTCCAATTTCATTTCATCACATGTCCATATTAAATTTAATTATTTTAATCTGAAAATAACTAGAACTTACAGAGCATGGCTAATGAATTAAGAACTAAAATTGTCGTAGAACGTTGCAGAGACATTGATTTATCTTCTTGAATTGTTGTAGAATTGCTGTAGAAACTTTATTCTCTAGTTTGAATCTAGTTTGGAGGCTAAGAGAAAAGTTTAGAGAGCGGCGGCCATGATCAAGAGGAAGTCCGGCAGCATGAAAGTGTAAGAATGATTTGATATGAATTATGTTAGGTCTAAGGGTGTTTTTATAGGTGTAGCAACTAGTTTAGTCCCTTAGATTAACCCTAGAATCAATCCGGACCGTCAAAACACGTCTCAGGCTTCAAAAATGAGTTCTGGGTCAAACCAGGCCGACCAGGTCGACCTGTAAGGTGGAGGGGTCGACACTGGTCGACCTGGGGGGTAGGTCGACCCTATGGTCGACCTGGGGGGGTAGGTCGACCCTATGGTCGACCCCCTGGGCCAGTCCTGCCTGAAAACAGCTGAAACTTGTACAGGCCATAACTTCTTCATCCGGACTCCGATTTTCGAAAACTCGGACTCTATTTCATGTAAAATTTCGAGACGAACGCAATGGCGTAACCTGTTTCCCCTGATTCTGACTTTAAAATTTAATTCTGCCTTGATTTCTTGTTTTAATATGCTATAAAAATACGGGTTGTTACATTCTCCCCTCCTTAAAGGATTTCGTCCCCGAAATCTTCAAGTTAAGAAGAATGTGTCCTACCATCCAATCATCCATCTACTCAATCATCAATCACAGGCATTCATTGTCCTTAAGAGATTTCTAATGCAGTATGAACATTTGCAGAAAGTGTGTGTATATGTTCCTTATCTAATGCAAATGATCAGGCCTGATCGATCTTCTTAATGCAAAATATGTTTAGTGCAATGAGTCCAACATGTATGCAAAGAGTCCTAGTCACATAAACACTATATGTGTGAACAAACATCCATCCATATGCATCATCCATATGATAACACATCCAATTTCATCCATAAACAAGTATAAACACTCATGCATATGCAATATGGAAATGTGTCTGAGCCGATTTAGTGCCTAATGTGTGTTATGCAATCACGAGCAACCACTAACAGCCACTTGCAACCACTTGCAACCATCAATCATAACATGTCTCAAACACATGTTTACACCCAATTGTTCCTACCTAAAGGTATAGTCGAACGATAGAAGCAAGTAAAAACCTTGTGTCCGTTAGGCAATGTCAAAACTGGAAATCTATGTCACATATATACTGATTTGAAGAATAACTCTCTAAGCACCAGCCCCGAAGACCGAAATCAACATCAGGCTGACACCCAAAGAATTAACCAACCAATATATATATGTTTCTAGGAAACTAAGCATGATGGACTCCTTTTTGGTCACAAGAAATCTCTTCCTAAGACCAACCCATATCCTATAAAACTCAAAAAGTTTAGTCAACCCAACGGACACCCTCAAGCCCTAACATGTATTACAACCAGATGAGTCATACTCCTTATGAGGTTTGCAACCGAAATAAGATTGAGAATAGGACCGAGAGGATATACATAAAAGATAGCATGCAAGTAAGCTCTACAGGAAAAGAGGGATCAAGAATATACTCTTAAAAAGAGATATGATGAGCGTATCTAGTCTTCAGTCTTCTGAGTCGCATTTCCTTGAGCTTAACTCCACTGTGCTTTCACCATCTTTAACTTCACAATTTCGTAGTTTCTTAATTCTTGTTTCCAAAATATGAGTTGGAACTCATCCCACTGTTGCCTCTCGTTCCACTCTTACTTATTCTTCTTCTAGTATACTCGGCTTAAACATAACTGCGTACTCATAGTTTCGTGCAAGCTCTTCAAAATTCACTAGTAAATTCTGGATCTCGTTTACTTATTATAAGGTATTCCACGCAGAAGAACTATCTCTTGAAAACAAACAAATGCCAACCATGTTGCCAAATGTACTTACTAAAGTGGTTTTCTATAACTCATGCATAAGCGAAATGAACCATCCGCCTTAGTGGCGAACACTACTCGGGATCAATAGATGTATCAAGAGATTCTAGGTAACTAAGCATGGCAGAAATCTAAGGGTTACACTAAACTTCGAGGACATTACCAAGGCAAGTCAAGCGTCTAACTACCCTCTTTTCATACTCGAGAATGGTACCATTTCTGGACAACCACCCCATCCCTAGAATCAACCCATAGCCCAAAAACATAAGCATTACTTCTAAACTCAACACTTAGCATAGACATTCTCAAATCCAAACAAGCCATGAATAAATGAGCCGACTCCCTAAAAGGATTTGAGAATAAAATGGGATCCTCTACTACGCTAGTACTAAGGTGCAGAGACTCAACTATCGAAGCAGAATTAAAAGGATGCGATGTACAAAAACAAAGTTCTAACGGGATGATAGAAAAGAAAAGCTAAGCCTTTAACAGAAACGTTACCACCTCTCTTAGGTATGCTAGTAGTGAGAGCATACAATTGCCCTCTCGACGATCTTGTTCTTTGCCCTTGTCCTTGTCCTATGATACTTAGCTACATGTCCTTTTTTACCATACCAACGATGTTCTTTCTTGTCATGGATTTTATTATTCTTTGACCTCTTCCCTTTTCACCTTTTTCCTCTTCGTGGATTAAGCCATATCAACAAGTTTCTCATCCTTAGGCTTGTGTTCTTTATCCTCGTTTCTACTATCCTTGTATGGCTAGTTGAAAAGTTTCTCAAAAGCTACTTCCATCGCACGACAACCCTACAAAGCTTGAGATAAGATTAGTCACAAGTAAAACTACTGCGGTTACAGATAGAGTTTGGACACTACTTTGCCCTCCGACATGTGTCGCATGCCTGCAAACTATGGTGAAAAAGAAAGAGAGAAGAGACTCAAGGAGAGAATCAAAAGATAGTGCATATGGCTTTGGGGAATATGCCTTTCGTAAAACAAAACTTTTCTTTAGAAAAATGCTTCTTTGTAAACGTTTTGAAAATAATTTCAGAAGGTTTTAAGAAATTTTGTCCAGTCTGGTAACCTTCTGCTCTGATACCAAATGTAACACCCCACCTCCGCTAGGGTCACTCACAAAGGGAATGCACTAGCTTTGGTGGAGCATTATGGGTACTGGAACATAAATATTACAAGACAGACATATATAAAACTACGGAAAGTAAAGTGGAAGTACTTCAAATCATTTATTAAATAGAATTGTTTACAATAAAAGCCCATCAACTTCCAATACCCAAATACATAGCTAAAATATCTGTCTTACTCAAAAACAAAGAAGCATAAAAATAAACTGTAGCATTCCCCAATAAAGCAAAGCAAGCCATAGCCAAGAGAAATCCAAGCCGTACATGAAAGAGCCTTGGAGCTTGGTAAGATCCGAATTAAGCTGTATTCCCACCCTGTGAACCTGGGGGGAAACGGAAGAAAAAGAGGTGAAACAAACCGGGTCAGTTATAAGGACTGAGTAAGTCCTAGTGACTTTCAGCATAAGAACAGGTAAAGATAACATGTCATGAATAAACTGAAAGTAAACATAAGCATGATGACAAGATAAGCTACAGGCACGATAACTAAGAATAACATCATAGAATTTTTGTCATGTATAACATTGCAAGGTTCCCATTCAAGATGAACTAAGTATAGTTTCGCAAGATTTCTATCAAACATCGCATATTTCTCTGCTTCACCATTTAAAATGATATCTATTTGCTCTGCACCACCTAACTAGTGTCCCAACTAGTAATCAATATAACGTGATCCCAATCCCCGAAATTAAGGTTACTTTCACGGGTACATCTATTATTTATTACCTAGATCTAATCTAGGGTTTTCTATCGAGAGCTTCCTAGATTCAACCAGGATTTATGCCACCTAGGTCCAACCTAGGGATTATGCTACCTATTGAACACTTCTCGGATTTAGGGTTTATGTCACCTAGGTTCAACCTAGGGATTATGCTACCTACGTGTGTCATACGGTCCCCAATGATTGTAGATACCTATGCTGGTCCCACCATAGGGTGTATCAAGACCCATGGTGGTGGCCCCGACACAAACTCTAGAAGGCATAGGTTATACTACTGGTGTCTTCAGTGCCCTGGTTGTCTGCTCCGGAGTGTGTGCACGCCCGCACCCCGTTAGACCTACACTGTGCACCCACCGCCGTCGTTTGACCGCTTAAAATCAGCCCAATAATCATGCCCCACCCTGCCTAGTTTCAGAGTACCGTTGATACCTGATTTGGGTTACTGCTGAAATGGGTCCCCATTACTAGGGTTTCCTACTGGTTAAGTGTGTGGGCCTATATATACAGATATTACCCACCTCCCCGTGATGTACTTAACCCACCTATTCAAGCGTGCTTATTAATGGTTAAGTTTGTGGGCCTATATTTACTAATATTACTCACCAACCCGATATGTACTTAACCCTCTCCGTCCATTACGTTAAGTTGGTTAAGTGTTTCATCTTGTTTTACTTAACCTTACCACACATCATGTTATACCAGTTAAGTGTTATTTCTTGTGTTACTTAACCCTGCCGCAAGCCTTGTTATACTGGCTAAGTGTTCTCCCTTGTGTTAACTTAACCCCACCGCATGTCATGTCATATTGGTTAAGTGTACATTGACTTAGCCCACCTACTTATCATGTTGTGACGGTTAAATGTTACCCTCTGTTGTTACTTAACCTTACCACGCATCATGTTATATTGATTAAGTGCATGTTAACTTAACCCCATCCACCATTCATATTATAATGGTTAAGTGTTACCCTCGTGTGTTTACTTAACCCTAACACGCATCAGGTTATATCGATTGGGTGTTATCAACCTATTCAAGTTAGCCCAACCCATCCGCTAGTCATGTTATAACGGTCAAGTGTCATTAGCCTGGCCATATTACTTAACTTACCCATTAGTCTGATTAACAGTTATGTTGGTTAAGCCCACATTTATAAGCTTTACATGTTCTTAACTCATACCGGTTAGGTCCATATTCACATGTCAAATTTCCATGTCATCCCACCTAACCCTCTAACCATACCTACGTCTTATTATGGTTAGTATTCCTTAATTCATTCATTATGACGAACGAATCATGACCTCTCACATTAGACCGTGCATTTTGTGGCCACTGAATTTGCCGGGCGGTTCCGGACAGATTTACACCACAAACTGGGTCTAACGCCGTGTCATAAATCGTTATGCCTACAATTCGACCTTCGACCTCTCACATTAGACTGACACTTTGTGGCTACTGGATTTGCCGGGCGGTTCCGGGCAGATTTACACCACAAACCGAGTCTAACCTCGTGTCAAAGGTTCATTAATGGTCGTATTCCACCCAAAATCCCAATATCAGTTCATGTGTTTAACCTATAGAAATGTTCATGATTCACGTTTTTGCCCCAAAATGTATTTCCAAATTATTATCATAATTCACTATAAGGTTATTCCAAGTTATAGCCTTTTATTTACAATACATGCCAATTACCCAAAACCCAACTTAGGCGTGTTCATATTAAACCTCTACTAAGTCATAAATTATCATATATGTTTCAACTCCAAATTTTACATAATTAACATTTGCCCAAGTTCTAGATTACATGTAAATTTTACATATGCCCAATTCGTACCAAATTTACATATGTTCAATTTAAGCCGTTTTACATGTATGCCAATTTACACATATACCAAGTTTCATGCCGCTTTACATATGTCAAGATTCATGCTTTACATGTTTACAAAGCTATGCCCAATTTACATAAATCAAGTTTTATACCCAAAATTACGTGTATACTACGTTTACACCAATTTACTCATAACAAGTTCTAGCCAAATTACATATATCAAGATCCATGTCAAATTATATATATATATATATATATATATATATATATATATATATATATATATGAAGATCCATATCAAATTATATATGCCAATTCTCATTCTTGCAATTACCATTGTAATGACAACACCCAAATATCAAGATTCGTGTTAATGGTAAATTATCCCCAAACATCAAATTTTCATATTATACCTTCGATTCCACCAAACACATATATTCCACTAGGCAATATTCCAATATTTCCCCCCGTATACCATCGCACGTATATCGTAGTTTAGGCCTAGGTCCGAAATTGACCTAGGTTCATCAAAAGAAAATAGGGGGAGGTAGAAGTTGCAAAAAAACAAGATCAGAGAGAAAACGACATAAAAGCATCATCTTAGGCATAAAGAATAGATCTTGATAATAATATCAACATGAACCAAGAAAAATTGATTTACAACAGGTTGAATAGACCATGAACTTGTCATGCGAATAAAGATAGAAAAGTTCTCAAGATCGAGATCCAAGAAGAAACAAGAATTGAATCAAAAGTCCAATTTCATTTCATCACATGTCCATATTAAATTTAATTATTTTAATCTGAAAATAACTAGAACTTACAGAGCATGGCTAATGAATTAAGAACTAAAATTGTCGTAGAACGTTGCAGAGACATTGATTTATCTTCTTGAATTGTTGTAGAATTGCTGTAGAAGCTTTAATCTCTAGTTTGAATCTAGTTTGGAGGCTAAGAGAAAAGTTTAGAGAGCGGCGGCCATGATCAAGAGGAAGTTCAGCAGCATAAAAGTGTAAGAATGATTTGATATGAATTAGGTTAGGTCTAAGGGTGTTTTTATAGGTGTAGCAACTAGTTTAGTCCCTTAGATTAACCCTAGAATCAATCCGGACCGTCAAAACACGTCTCAGGCTTCAAAAATGAGTTCTGGGTCAAACCAGGCCGACCAGGTCGACCTGTAAAGTGGGGGGGTCGACACTATGATCGACCTGGGGGGTAGATCGACCCTATGGTCAACCCTATGGTCGACCCCCTGGGCCAGTCCTGCCTGAAAACAGCTGAAACTTGTACATGCCATAACTTCTTCATCCGGACTCCGATTTTCGAAAACTCAGACTCTGTTTCATGTAAAATTTCGAGACGAACGCAATGGCGTAACCCGTTTTCCCTGATTCTGACTTTAAAATTTAATTCTGCCTTGATTTCTTGTTTTAATATGCTATAAAAATACGGGTTGTTACAACTGACTTGTTTGATTTCATCTGCTTCAACGTCTCCTTTATTTCAGACTCTTGAATTCTTCAAACAAGATGTGTATCGGTGTCGTTAAAAATGTCTTCCAACTGGATCGTGGAGCTATCATTTTTTTTCCGTCGAAAAACTTATCGAAGTACTCTCTACCTATTTTTTATCTTCTCGTCTTTCACGAAAAGTCTATCATTATCATTCTTGATGCATTTAACTTGGTAAAAGTCTTTTGTCTTCCTCTCACGGAGCTTGGCAATGCTATAGACATTTCTTTCACCCTCCTTCGTGCTTAGCTTTTGATGAAGATCTTCATATGTCCGACCCCTTGCCTTGCTCAGCGCTCTCTTTGCAGTCTTCCTTGTCACTTTGTACTTTTGCACGTTGTCCTCGCTCCTATAACGATGCATACATTTGTCGCATTCCTTTTTTTATAGTTTTTGTGCTGCACATCACTGTTCCACCACCATGAATCTTTAGATTCACGTTTATTTCCTTTTGTTATCCCGGACACCTCAGTAACTACTTTCCGAATGCATGTTGTCATCTCATTTCACATGTCATTTGCTTCTCCTTCCATATTTTCTAAGTATCATCATAAAATAAATTCAATATTCGGTATTAGAGCAGTTTCGATCGGCATAAGTAAATTTTAGTTTGTTTTCTCATAATGCTGGTCCATACCAAATAATTAAAGATTGATATGTTTTAACTCGCATGGAATTTTAATTTATGTTAATGCTTAGTATCATTTGCTTTAAACCACTATGCTTCAATGTGGTTGTGTTTTTTATTTCCAGTTTGTGTCAAAATCATTGTCTAAATTCATTTTTGTGTTATTTATTATCTGTCTTTAGTTTCAAAGACATAACCCTGGTATTGGTCATGGTTAACTTATTAAGATCAGTGTACATTGTCAATCTGTGTTCTTATAATAATTGATGCCTGTTGAATTAGATAAGACTACTTCATATTTTCATAGAAGATACGTAGTAATGGCAAGTAAAATAACCCATAAAGAACAAAGAATTTATTTTCATAAATAAATGGGATCAGATCCATACAAATATTTTGTATTCACGTAGATATACAACATTTTTTTTTCTCAAGGATGGTATTAGTTTTGCATTAGTAAGTAGTTAATCAAGCCTATTTCATAAATATGACATAATAGGCTTGCAAACCAAAATCGATGTGGGCAAAACTTTTTTCCCCATTATGCTAATGATGTTAAAATCTATTTACCATTGATATGTTCACAACAATACAAATAATGTTCATAAAGTTAATTTGTGTTTAAAGCAATTTACAACATATTAAGTCTGAGTCAAATTTGTATTGTTAGGAACATCAGTGTTGTCAAAAATCTTAAAATCCTACGATTTGAATCCCGTTTCAAATCGAATCTCTACATTTACGATTCGATTTATATTCCGATTCAAATCTAACTAATACCGCGAATTTGATAGACTATTCAATCCAAATTGACATATTCAACATACTTATTTGAGTCTACAATCCCAATTCTAATCATTTTCAAACAAAATAAAATGGGAACAAGAGAAAAAAATTGAGTTTTGGTATTAGACATAGAAGTTAAAACATCAAAATAGATTTCAAACTGTGTGCAAACCTTAGAATATGAAATATTTGTATCTACGATTTACGATTTAAATCTCGTTTCGATTTAAAAATTGAATTTTACGATTTACGGTTTGAATCTCATTTTGAAAACCTTGAGGAACATAATAAGTTTTCATGTATTTTCGAACAAAATTGTATTTTAATTTCTGATAAAGACTAAGTGGTGAAAAAGTTCACAAAATTGAATTCATGCTTTAACTTTTGCTACACATCAAAGTAAAATTGTGTGTTAACAATATATACGTAATGCAAAAAAAGACTGAATTTTTTTCTATGAACATTTACGAATAGTCATAAAATTTGCATTATTGCATCTTATATAAATTCTTAACTGTTTTCTATGCAATATGAATTGGAATTTATTATTGGAAGTAACTAGATTTTGTGCAAGTAAATAGGAAATATGTGACTATAGCGACTCTAAGTTTATCACAACATGACGTGTTATTTTCTGCTAATTGACTGAAGTAGGATTTTTGTATGCTTGTGGTTGGTTTGATATGAATTTAATTTGATCAGATTTAATTGTCTTTCGGTTTATGGAATAGTTGCAACATCCGTGAATTGAATGGTAATATGCACGCTTGTATAGATTTGAATATCTGGTGTTGCAATCATTTGGTTTTCATGTTTACTTTACTCAATTAAGAATATTCATTGATAAAGAGTAATTGAGCTAAGATGATACCTTGTTTTAGTTGGAACGATCTCTTATCCTCACATGTAAAGAGATTTTATCCTCACATATACGGAGACTTTAGCCTCGCATATACAGATATTTCTAAAATAATATGTAAATTTCATTCATCTTGATATAATGTTTCAATAAAAGAATTAATTTGAGTTCTATATTTTTCGTGACATTCAAACGGTATAACGTTGTTTATAATGTCATCGTATAAATATTTTATTATTTTGATGACCATTCGACATGACATAGTTTCATATGCATTTTATGTGTGGTTAACATAGAATATCATACTTAGTCAAATGATGATAAAGATTATATATCAATTAAAATAAGGACATGAATTATGGATAGTCATAGCATCTCAAGTCGTTATGCTGTATGTGAATTTTGATTGTCACATTTAAGCAATGAAAAGATACTGTCATCAAAGTTGCATTTTATTCACATGATTCATTGCTTCCCAAATGCAATCATTTGTTTGCTTAAATCAATTAGAATAAGTGACATAAAGTAAACCATTGAAGTGTAATATTCTAGTATCCATAAGTTTTTTTTCTTTTTTTTTTTTTTTTTTTTTTTTTTTTTTTTTTTTTTGGTATACTTTAGTGTGTTAGTCTTACTATAAAGAAATGAGTAAGTTCGTTGTGTTAAAGACCACTCTTCACATAAGGACATGAATTTACAACTGAAATTAAATATTGGTCGATTTTATTGAAGTTTGTATTTGCAATATTGTAAAGATATTTGATCATATATTTGATTCTGTACAGTCTCATCTAATATGTTCGGTTTGCTTCGTTAAGAACAACGTTGTCAAGTATTATATTTGCACAGAATCAATTATCCGGAAAAGAATTATGCCAAAAATACATTTTTAGCTCTAGGGTTTCTCCGAATTTGGAAGTTTGGGAAGATTGATCGCTTCTGGAAAAGAATATATCGAGCTTGCAAAAATATATGGTTTTCTATTACCTTATAAATTAGATTTTAAATTTAAGTAAATAATGAGTAGTTTGTCAGGTTCCTTTTTTTTTCTTCTATTTTCAGTTTTCCTTGAAACATTGGTTGGTCGTTGACCTATTTTGTTTCATTTCAGGTTAAGTAAATGTGGAAGTTTGTGATTTGCTCGCCAGATATAGATCCCTTACCACCTTTTAAAACTAAATTATGTTTCCTATTTTTATATCAGAAGGTTCAATTATTGCTTCACTATCTATCAAACCATATGGATCGACCGAAATGGGAGTAGTCTAAATGGGGAAATGGGGCAAATTCGCATAGAATATGCCGTAGATTTGCATATCAATTCCTGAAATGGGTTTTTGTATCTTCCTTGGTATTTTTTAGTAATCAAATAAGTAATAATTTCTTGGTTGATTGTATCATTAACCGTGGAAGTTCTTTGATGTAGTGAGTAATAAGCTTTTGGTTGTTCACTAGGTGATTCGAGTAAGAAAAATGAAAGGTAGTTGGAGCATATATGTAATGCATTCATTTTGAAATATCATGTAATATTAAGCATCGTAACAATATAGTTTGAAATTAAAAATATCATGTAATGTGTTAAAATGAAAGGTTCATTGTATCATGTAATATTCAGCACTCTGTCCTAATTATTTGGTCCTCGGTACAACACTTAAGTTCGCGTACATAAAGTGTTCTGTAACATTTCCATTTGGAAATGAAGGTTGGACTAGTATTAACTTACAGGACATTATTCATATAGTAATTTCCTTAATGGAACTCGTAAGCGTGCATTAAATTTTATGTAAGTATTTTCACTAACATTTACATGACACGTACATGACCAATATAGAAAAGTTGCATCGCGGATACTTCACGAATTAATTGCAGATCAAGAGGAAGAAGGTACATGTATTTGACATTTCATAAAGTGACCAGCAATCAATCAAATCAATTAGAGTGGTTAAGGTGGGAACATAAGATATTTGTAAAATGAAGATCTTCATAACACATGATCGCTGTTTCAAATCTTGTTTATCTCGCCCGGGATGTCGCTCGTGTTCTCATTTTTGAACTTGAGCAAGACGAGATTTAGCAAAACGAGACATTAAATTTTATTTGTATCTTATGTGACACATCTCACTAATGATGTTGAGATCTCAAGCGAAATTTTTGGGTAAGATTTAAATATAAGTTCTTATACAAAGTCATGATTTTTCATTTATTTACATCATTTAGTTCTTATGTTGGTCAAAAAGAAATTGCGCTCTACTAACATCTTATGTACCCTCTAGTTATGTGTCATTATTTAACAAGTAAATAAAAATAAAATATTTTTTATACTCTTTATTTTTAAGGGGAACTCTATTTTAACACAAAATTAAACACAAGAAACCTCAACCCTTAGATCTTCCCTCAAATTCCACCTTTTACGTAAAGACAAACAAATCCAATGGTCCATAATTTATGTGTCAAATTTTGTGTTTTATTTTGTGTCTCAATAGCCGCTCCCTATTTTGAATATTCAGATTAGTGCAATTCGTTTAATCAATATAAATCAATCATCTTACCACTCTACTTTAAAGGAAAAAAAAAAAAACAATTATTATAGTTTTATACTAATTATGTATGTTAAAAGATTATATTTTTATAGCAATTATTATAAAAATCCTTAAGATGACAACTTTGGAAGAGTTATAAAACTCCCAAAGCCGCTATCAATTATAGGCTTTTGATTCTCCCCATATGGAACACACATTAGCATGTATGAGAGACTAAAACAAGGGCTTTTGCTATATTCATTTGGTTTTGGGTATTTGGTTGAACTTCAAAGATAAGTCAAATAAGTCAGGTATGATCTAAAGCGTGTTGTGTTTATTCAACGCTGTCATCTGAATTTTCCAACATTAGCAACTTTTGGTTACAAAAAGATAGAAGGCTTATGTTAACATCTTGGCTTTTTAAGCACAAATGCAAAATATATCTATTTACTTCAGAAGTCAACCCTAACTAGTAAAATGCATTAGCTGTACAACCACTACCATATCCGCATGCTAAATATGTTTATTATCCTAGACGTGTAGTGCCCTCGGCATCTACTGTTTGCATGTCTAGATTACTGCATTCCTTTTTGAATTTGCCTTTATAAATTACAACTCGGTTACTTGGCTAATGTAAGATGTAAAGGGTGATGCATAATAGTTATGTGGTATGATGTCACAGTACAATAGATACAGATGGTTTATAAGTTCACATAAATTCAACATTTTTTTTCTCAGGTTGGACACCTATTGATCTTGGTCCCATGTCACTAAAGAGGGTATCTGATTTGCTTTCAGATTGCAAGGTATGATGGTTCTGTATTTTCTTCTTCTTTTTAATTCTAAATGATTCACACCACCTAATGAACCACCTAAGCAAGGTATGTGTGTTTTGTTGCTTGAGAGCTTTTTGTTCACAAGTCTTATTTTTCTCAAGGATTGTTCCTACAGGATATCAGTGTATATAAAAAATCCTTGCAAATGCACATATTCCGTGTGTCTGCTTTTCTGATTAAGTTCAATGTTGAGAATCTTAGGACTTCCCTTTCTTGGCATAATACGTATATTGATTCGTTAGTGAAACAAATTCTTGTCTACCTACTGATCTAAACATAATTTATATGTTATTGTGGAACCACATTTATCTGGCTCATTTTTCTGACAAATACCTGTTCATTATTACTGATCTGCAAAATCCATGATGCAACAGCAAAATTGAGATATTATTACAGGGGAAAATTCAGATAAAAGCTCTGCGTATGTTTGGTCCAGCTTATTATTATTATTATTCGTAAACATTCAGATACAATCACTTTAAAGAAGCATAGTAAACAATAGTATGATTAGTAAATATTATGACACACACACATCAAAATGGTTAGGAGAAATATTAAATTCACATTTCTAGTACTCTTTACTCTGTGTTCTTTTGTTACTATACTTATAAATCCATCAGTAGATTATTGAATTCCTTTTAAAAAAGAACATACACACACTCTTTATTCTGTTTTTACCACTTGCAGTTGATTAGTTTTTATCATTGGACCCTTTATCTTTGTTTCCTTCTTCATTGCTTACAGAAGGCTTTATGGATCGGTCCCATGAAATTTAATTCATCAGTAGAAGCTACGGATGGAGAATCCAAATTATCATTGATGTTGGAAAAAATAAAAAACATTGGTTGTGAAATTATGGTCGTTGGTAATTCTGCATGTAAAAGAACTGTCAAATGTTCTGATCATCTTTCACCTAAAATGGTAACGTTTAGAAGTGCATCTATTGTATGGGAATTTCTCAAAGGAAGAACATTGCCAGGGGTTGCAGCGTTAGACAGGGTGTGTATATGTTGATTTATTTTTCGATATCAAGTTCACTTGAATAACCTTAGTCAAATAGCAATTGGCATATAGTTATGTCGAAACTTTGAGACATTTATTTCCGTATATAGATGTCTAAGAACATTAATAACTGTTAAATTGATAGAATTTATAAGTTTTCAGTCTGAATCAGTATTTGCAAATTGATATATTTAAAAGCGAGCGATTTCAGGTTTGGTTTTTGTTACTTGCAGGTGTATCCATTTGACCTTAACTGGTATAATATTTTCGAAAATCCAACTCAGCCTTTGATTGTTGATATTGGAAGCGGTAAATTTCCTGGGCAAGTCTTATTTATTAATATATATTAGTTGGGGTTTTAAAAAATAAAATTTATGGTGGCTCATATGCCCCCTTTGTATGTTAGTAATTACATATGGCATTGAAAGTTGTCTGGTTGTTGTTGCTAGTTAGCTGGCTAACAAATGTTGTTACTTGGTGTGTGTATGTATGTGTGTATTCTAGCATTATCAAAATTATAAGTCTATGTCAACAGTTAAATAACCTATTATAGTTGTTGATTTGAAATATTAATTTTATTGTGTATAAATGTTGATGTTCTAAGTAGAAATGAACATAGCCATAAACTTTTGTAAAATTTGGAACAATATATCTTAAATTATGTTATTGCTGCCAATGGGTTGCCACAAAAGTGGGCCTAATGGATCCTTCCTATGGGTATGTGTTTGTATGTCTATGTAGTTATATGTAATGCAAGTTCAAAGAATTAGATACCAACATCACCTTTCTTTGTATTTTGATTTCAATTTGCCGACTAGATCTTAGATAGTTCAATTTATGACCTCTTTTTTTCTCTGGTCAAAGTTTAAATACTGTAATGTTTATGGTTTAGATCTAAAAGAAACTAGTTGTCACTATGCATATTTTGTTATTTATCGTTTGTACAAAAACCTAACCATTATGTTCCCTTATAATACTGTAGGTAATGGTTTATTTCTTCTGAATATGGCCAAGAACTGGAACCATTCAAATTTTCTTGGTCTTGAGATTAATGATAAGGTGCTTATTTACAATATTTGTACTTTTATTATTTTTGGTTATTTATAATGTTACAACTGTATTTTGTGTATTCAGCTTGTTAGGCGTTGCCAGAGAACTATACTTGAATCCAACCTAAAAAATATGTAAGTGCTCTTCTGAGTTTTATTTTGTAGTTGTGCTTCTGTGAAGTTGTATTTTGATCAAGGAGAAGAATATTTCCTTCTTGAAAGTTAATAGCAAATCAAACAGAACTGCTTTCCTCTTTTTTTTTTTTCTCCCCTTTTATGTAAACCTAGGGTTATCACTATTGATTGCGATGTTCACTTCTGTAAATTTTTGTATGTATCATTGCTCAATATTTATATTATTTTGTTTTCAGAAATTTTATTTCCACGGATGCTACTTCTTCATTTCGCTCGATGATGTCACAGTATCCTGGCGAGTTGGTCCTTGTTTCAATACAGGTATAAACTAATATGAGTTTATGTGCATGTGAGGGAAGTTGCATAAAAAAATCTGGAATCCAACATTTGACGTTGTTTTAAGAGGCTATTTAGTAGAAAGCTTTGATAAACAAGTGTTACGGTAGCGTTCTTTTCCAATGATTAAAAATATCAAGCAAGGTCACCGTCCTGTTCCTCTTCGACTGCTACTTTCTTAGGGTCATTGTATGTGCATATAACGTGCAATTTAGAGTTTATTTCCGTTGTCGCATTCTGATTGATCCATGCACAATCTATTAAGAATTAGTATTTTGATTAAATTTGGGCAGTTAAAGTGGAACCGTTATCCAGTCACAAGTTCTTGTAATGAAGTCTACATTCGCATTCATTATTCAAACTCTTTGAAGTTGGGTAATAATCTAGATAATGTACTATCACACATCGTAAGCAGGCATGAGGATCTATGCCACGTGTGTTGCACATGCATATAAAAAATCTTATAAAATAATAAAATTTGAAGTTTCTACGTAAGTTTGATAAAAATAAATTGGAAAATGTATGAAAAAGGATTTGCTGAAACAGTTTCGACTTAAAACCATATTTACTTTCTAAAATTTACATTTGAAAATATATATTATTATTTATTTTTGAAACTCAATGTATTTAGGGGTGGAGTTGACTGAAGCAGTTTATTTATTTATTTTTCCTGATTTTAGTTAATTTCACCTTTAATCCAAAATGGGCAAAATGGTTATAAAAATGTTTTAGGCATGCCATCCACGTGCATATTTTTTATACATTTATAAAATGTAAAATTACAATCGAGTTTTGGTAAAAGTGATTGAAAAAGAAAATGTAATTTTTTATTGGAACAAAATTTCAAACTTCAATCATGCAAAGCTTATATATATTCCAAACTTTGCGTTTGAAAATATATGTTAATTTTTGTTCTTTGTGTGATTCGTACTCCTCGCTTAGTTATTGTTTGCATATAAGGGTATTTTTGAAAAATTGATGTCGAACCAAGACTCTGGTTCTATTCCAACTGCATATAAAATATTTTTATAAAATTTAAAATGAATACGTAGTCCCGATAGAAATAATTTAAAAATATCAATAAAATTATATTATTATTTTTTGTTGGAACTGAGTTTAGAACTTGTAATTTCATTTACAAACCAAAATTTCCACTTGTAAATATATTTTAATTTTTTGTTCTTTGTGCCCGAGCTCGCGATCTCTTGTTCGCGAATTGTGTATTTTTGGAGTTTCGTGGTCGGACCAAAAGTTTGTCTCTATTCCAACTATTAATAAAAAATTTATATATAGACGACTATTTTGATAGAATATTCTACACAGTTGATGACACAAGTTTTGGATCGATCTCGTATGGAAGGTAGAAATTAATAAGCAATCCAACTGTGGAGATCCATTGTGTATATTTTATGTCATAATATTTTCCCTGTATGCATGTGCATGTGTACACACACACGCTCATACATATATGTATGTATGTATATGTATGAGGAGCGTTCCTGGTACCCCTATTTTGTAGCATCCTTTTAGCACTTCTACCCGTTCGTGAGCTACACCAATCCAAATCCAATAGAAATCTGTAGTTGTTCAATACACATATATATAATCGTCTATCTAAAATTTGAGCTCGTTCCGACATTCGTAGAATAATATATTTGATGTTTAAATCCAGCGGTTTGAATAAATGTCTGAACGGTGAATAATTGAGCTGAGATTTTGAATATATTATAAATGTCGGAATGAACTCAAATTTTGAATAGATGATAATATATATGTGGATTGAATATCTACAAAATTTTGTTGGATTTGGATTGGTGTAGCTCACGAACGGGTGGGGGGTGCTACAAAACAAGGGTTCCCGGAACGTTCCCATTTCAATATTATTTCTTAGTTTGAAGAGAGAGAATGAGTGGGAAATGAATGAGATTAAGGGGGAGAGTTTACATGCAATATAAGAGGTGATATATATATATATATATATATATATATATAGAGAGAGAGAGAGAGAGAGAGGGAGGAGGGTTCCGCTATACCTCTTATTTTGCACGTGAACTCTCCCCCTTAATCTCCACCACTCATTTCCCCACGCATTCTCTCTCTTTCAATTTCAATATTATTTCTTAGTGGGAAGAGAGAGAATGAGTGGGGAAATGGGTAGTGGAGATTAAGGGGGAGAGTTCACGTGCAAAATAAGAGGTGTAGCGGAACGCTCCTCTATTATAAATGAGTGACTTAAATACCAAATAGAAGCGACCTGAAGCTTATATATATATATATATATATATATATATGTGTGTGTGTGTGTGTGCGCGCGCGCGCGCGAACGTTCAATGGCACCCCAAATAGTGCAGCACTCTTAAATGTCATCTGATTTCCACCACACATTCAATTTATCTCTTCCTCCACTACTTCTATTTTCTTCCACTAACTTAATTCATAATAAATTAGAGGGGGAGGGGGGCAAATGGGGTGCTCACTATTTGGGGTGTCATTAAATGCTCCAAAAATGGAAGTGGGAGAATTAGTAGGATGAGAGAGAAGGAGAAATGTTTGGTGGAGAATGAGGGGCATTTGGGGTGCTGCACTGTTACGGGTGCCCTCGAACCTGCCTCTCTCTCTCTCTCTCTCTCTATATATATATATATATATATATATATATATATATATATATATAATTCCCGAAAAAATACTAGATTACACAATCAAAATAGTATTATTCTACATAAGCAGAAAGAAAATAAAAACAAGTACTCCACAACAAAAATTTAGACATTATCTATAGCATAATTCTATAGCACACATATGCATTATTACTATTCATTTACAAATACTATTCACCTGAATGTTATTACTAAATGCCTCTAAAGCAAACATATAATTACTCTATTCTACATATTATCACATCTATCTTAGAACTATTTATAGATATGAGTTTATATTTAATTGGTACTATAGCATATCTAGTAGAAAGCTAGATATGCTGGATATACCATTACATGAAATGACTAAATCTTATTTCTTTGAAGAATTGGATTTCATATACCATGGTCTATGCACAAGGTTTTTATAAATCATTATATCTATTTTACTAAAAACACATCTGTCCTATTTATTGGTATCAGAGCTTAAAAGATTACTTGGCCCAATCAATACAAAATAAAACATGAATTATAAAAAATTCAGCTATTTGAATTTAGAAGTAAGCAATCCAAATAAAAAGGTTATTACCTTAGATAAACAAAAACACATATGTTATATAAAGGATAATAAGTATACACATAAAGTACATTCAGAATCCGAACATATGAACACAATTACAGATTTAATTATAGAATTAAGTGAAAATTTAAATCTCTATAATGAAAAACACTATAACCTGATACAATTAGTCCTTGAAGGAATAATTGAGAAAAATAAATTACTAAAACAAATATCAAATAACCAAGATTACTTGAAAACTAACCTACATAAAATAGACTGTTTTGAAATAACCCTTAAACAACTCACAGAAAAATTTAAAGTTATAAAACTAAAAGAGTTCCCCAATAAAAATGATATTATAAAACTCAAAAATTTAATAGAAGAAAATAAGCCTAAAGATATTGAAATACATTCTAAAGAATTAATAATGAATTTAAAAGAACAATTTGACTTACAGATACAACAAATTGAAAAAATGTTAGAAGAAATAAAAAACTTAATATTAAGTTAATGAGTTACGAAAACAAATATTATCAAGAAGCAGTTAAATTCGTAGAAGCAAACTACAAGTTCACAGACCCAAATATAAATGTAGGATATAACAAAGATGAAGTTTCAGGAAAAAGCGATAAGATACAAATATTGCAAAATAATATAATAATAGCCATGCTAACTCAAATACAGAACAAAATAGGCAATGTCCAAAAACAAATGTTTGATATAGACAAAAATGGTAAAGAACAAGAATACGAAATAACCAAGCTTACAGAAAGCTTACATAAGATGAATTTAGGACCAAATGATCCCACAACACATATTACAAGTAGAAAAACTAAAATTAATTTCCTTATGTATAAAAATTTGACCAAATATGAATAATAGAAGATTATCTTTTACAGGACCATCTAGGACAATAACAGATAGACCAACAGAATCAAATAGTTTATCATCCACAGGTTTGATTGATAACATGTTAAGAAGAACTAATAATACACAAGCTCAATTAGAAGAAATAATTGACTTAGACAGAGACATAGAAATATTTTCCAACAATCAATTAAATTTTCTAAATCCTAGGGAAATCTATAGAACAGGACTATTTACAACAGTAACAGGACTATACAGACACCATAGGGAAGAAATACTTTATATCCCAGATGGAACACAACAAATAATAAGTTTAATGTCACAAGAGGCTATAAAACAACTAAAAATCCAGAAATATAAATTAATCCACTTAGGACTAATAGTCATAGGCATAAGAGGATTAGTTAGACAAAAAGTTGGAACAAAACTATTGTTAATACTAATTGATGATAGACACCAAGATATGGATAAAGCTATATTTCGAATGATGGAAGTAGATATGAATAATAATATAGGTATTGTTTACATAGCTCCAAATTTTAGTATGACAATAAATGACTTTTACAAACATATAAAAATAATAATACAATCCAAAGGATTTGAAAACTTTATAGGAAAAAAATATTTTATTAGATATAACATTTTTAGGAAAATGTATGTCCAAATATACACCAAAAATAAAAATAAGATTAGATAAGGTAATAGAAACCTTAAACTCCACAGGAATAAGTTTTATAAAACCAATTGAAATAGATTCTTCTATTCTTGCTGGTCATGAATGGAAAATAGAAAATCCTAATAACACAACAACAACATTAAAACCAAATGATGTTGTAACATATAATAATCTAGACAAATCCATGTCCATAAGATTCAGAGACTATGGACCATCAAACCAACAAGAAATTGAAACTGATGAAGAAACAGAAGAATTAAACAAAAGAATAAATGGATAAAATAATATACCCAAAAGAATTAGGGATGGTTCTTGAACCATCTGAAATATATGAATTAGAACAAACCGTAAGGTCAACGAAGCAAATAAATGAAAATACATTTGTTTACATAGATGACGAGAATAACATAAGGACAAGAGAAATACATAATCTTGATGATTTCTTAGAAGATTCAAGAGGAGACAATAAAGAAACCATAGAACACAGTATTCTAGAAGATATAATATCAGAATTCACTGAACACATGGAGCTAGTTGACCATATAGCTTTAGCTATGTCACCTAAGTAATTCTCTGCTATTCTTATCATTTCTTCACCAGAATTAATATTCGTATGTCTTGCTGTATAGTCTCTTGCTATAGCAGCAGTCTATTGTTCTAGGTAAGTATCTAGCTGCTGTGGATGACATTCTGTTACATTTAGGATAACTGAGTTATTTTTGAAAAATGACGTTTCATTTGGTATTCTTTTTTCAGCTGTTCTTATATTTTTATTTTCATTTGTGTATGGTTCAACTTGTTGTCTAGGTGGTTGTCCTACATCGTAAGGCATTGGTTGGTCTTGATTTCTATTTGGATATGTTATTCCTGAACTAGCAGTTTGTTCATGGTCAATTAGCTCCATGTGTTCTGTGAATTCTGATATTATATCTTCTAGAATACTGTGTTCTATGGTTTCTTTATTGTCTCCTCTTGAATCTTCTAAGAAATCATCAAGATTATGTATTTCTCTTGTCCTTATGTTATTCTCGTCATCTATGTAAACAAATGTATTTTCATTTATTTGGTTTGTTGACCTTAAGATTTGTTCTAATTCATATATTTCAGATGGTTCAAGAACCATCCCTAATTCTTTTGGGTATATTATTTTATCCATTTAGTCTTTTGTTTAATTCTTCTGTTTCTTCATCTGTTTCAATTTCTTGTTGGTTTGATGGTCCATAGTCTCTGAATCTTATGGACATGAATTTGTCTAAATTATTATATGTTACAACATCATTTGGTTTTAATGTTGTTGTGTTATTAGGATTTTCTATTTTTCATTCATGACCAGCAAGAATAGAAGAATCTATTTTCATTGGTTTTATAAAACTTATTCCTGTGGAGTTTAAGGTTTCTATTACCTTATCTAATCTTATTTTTATTTTTGGTGTATATTTGGACATACATTTTCCTAAACATGTTTTATCTAATAAAATATTTTTTCCTATAAAGTTTTCAAATCCTTTGGATTGTATTATTATTTTTATATGTTTGTAAAAATCATTTATTGTCATACTAAAATTTGGAGCTATGTAAACAATACCTATATTATTATTCATATCTACTTCCATCATTCCAAATATAGCTTTATCCATATCTTGGTGTCTATCATCAATTAGTATTAACAATAGTTTTGTTCCAACTTTTTGTCTAACTAATCCTCTTATGCCTATGACTATTAGTCCTGAGTGAATTAATTTATATTTCTGGATTTTTAGTTGTTTTATAGCCTCTTGTGACATTAAACTTATTATTTGTTGTGTTCCATCTGAGATAGAAAGTATTTCTTTCCTATGTGTTTGTATAGTCCTGTTACTGTTGTAAATAGTCATGTTCTATAGATTTCCCTAGGATTTAGAAAATTTAATTGATTGTTGGAAAATATTTCTATGTCTCTGTCTAAGTCAATTATTTCTTCTAATTGAGCTTGTGTATTATTAGTTTTTCTTAACATGTTATCAATCCAACCTGTGGATGATAAACTATTTGATTCTGTTGGTCTATCTGTTATTGTCCTAGATGGTCCTGTAAAAGATAATATTCTATTATTCATATTTGGTCAAATTTTTTATACATAAGGAAATTAATTTTAGTTTTTCTACTTGTAATATGTGTTGTGGGATCATTTGGTCCTAAATTCATCTTATGTAAGCTTTCTGTAAGCTTGGTTATTTCGTATTCTTGTTCTTTACCATTTTTGTCTATATCAAACATTTGTTTTTGGACATTGTCTATTTTGTTCTGTATTTGAGTTAGCATGACTATTATTATATTATTTTGCAATATTTGTATCTTATCGCTTTTTCCTGAAACTTCATCTTTGTTATATCCTACATTTATATTTGGGTCTGTGGACTTGTAGTTTGCTTCTACGAATTTAACTGCTTCTTGATAATATTTGTTTTCGTAACTCATTAACTTAATATTAAGTTTTTTGTTTCTTCTAACATTTTTTCAATTTGTTGTATCTGTAAGTCAAATTGTTCTTTTAAATTCATTATTAATTCTTTAGAATGTATTTCAATATCTTTAGGCTTATTTTCTTCTATTAAATTTTTGAGTTTTATAATATCATTTTTTTTGGGGAACTCTTTTAGTTTTATAACTTTAAATTTTTCTGTGAGTTGTTTAAGGGTTATTTCAAAACAGTCTATTTTATGTAGGTTAGTTTTCAAGTAATCTTGGTTATTTGATATTTGTTTTAGTAATTTATTTTTATCAATTATTCCTTCAAGGACTAATTGCATCAGGTTATAGTGTTTTTCATTATAGAGATTTAAATTTTCACTTAATTCTCTAATTAAATCTGTAATTGTGTTCATATGTTCGGATTCTGAATGTACTTTATGTGTATACTTATTATCCTTTATATAACATATGTGTTTTTGTTTATCTAAGGTAATAACATTTTTATTTGGATTGCTTACTTCTAAATTCAAATAGCTGATTTTTTTATAATTCATGTTTTATTTTGTATTGATTGGGCCAAGTAATCTTTTAAGCTCTGATACCAATAAATAGGACAGATGTGTTTTTAGTAAAATAGATATAATGATTTATAAAAACCTTGTGCATAGACTATGGTATATGAAATCCAATTCTTCAAAGAAATAAGATTTAGTCATTTCATGTAATGGTATATCCAGCATATCTAGCGTTTCTACTAGATATGCTATAGTACCAATTAAATATAAACTCATATCTATAAATAGTTCTAAGGTAGATGTGATAATATGTAGAATAGAGTAATTATATGTTTGCTTTAGAGGCATTTAGTAATAGCATTCAGGTGAATAGTATTTGTAAATGAATAGTAATAATGCATATGTGTGTTATAGAATTATGCTATATATATATATATATATATATATATATATATATATATATATATGTGTGTGTGTGTGTGTGTGTGTGTGAGTTCTTGGTACAAGTGGACTGTTTTAGAAATTTGAACTGCCCCCTTGAACCTACAGCGTTTCCTAGGGTTTTGCTGAATTTACTGTATTAATCCCTTAAATCTAGTCTTACGATGTTTCATTTTCATTTCTAGAATGCATTATCATCGATTCAATGTTGCTGATTATTATTTTCCCTCTTCAGTGCCCAATACCTGATTTTAACAGGGAAGAACATAGATGGCGATTGGTAAGGAGGATTCTTGTAGAAGACATCACAGATCTTCTCATCGTCAATGGGAAGGTAATGTCTTAATAACATCCTACGACTAAAACATCAATTGCTATTTAGCATGTTATATTCCAACATTTCTTGCTCAAACAGTCTACACGTGAGCGCCATTGCATACCAAAGTGAAAGTTAATAAATTGATCAGAATATCTCTAAGTGTGATAAAACTCTGCGTCAAGTAATTTTCTATCTCATTAAGAAAAAAAACTATCTATGAACTGAAAACCAATGCAGAATGTATTTTTTAAGCAGGTATTTCTTCAGTCTGACATAGAAGATGTTGCCTTGAGAATGAAAAGGCAGTTCATTAAGTATGGAAAAGAAAACCTTATATTAGAGGGGGGTGATGAAGAAGGATGGCTTCCAGATAATCCATTTGGCGTACGTTCAGATTGGGAACAACACGTAATCGATCGTGGTGATGCTATGTACAGGCTAATGTTTAGAAAAGTGGGCAGCAGTCAATGATGGCTTTAAAAATGTTCTTTGAGCTGCAACCCGAGTTGAATTTTCAAAGAATTTTGAAAATGGAGACAATTGTGTAATTTAGTACACTATGTAATATGTGAACACAGAGGTTTCGCATTTGATACATAAATCACATTTTTCCAGCGTATAAAGCAATGTAGATGTTTCACCATGTAATATGTGTACTCTCATCTGAACGTTGTGTTGATAAAATACGGATGCATCCTGTTTCATTTGATTGCAAGTCCTGAAGAGATAAATTTTACACTAAAACTAACAAATGAAATACAACTATGAATCTAGATAGACATTTGTGTAACTTATTACACCATATAATGTGTACAGAGATTTCACAATAGATACAAATCACACATTTTTCCAGTGTACAAAGCAATGCAGATACATCATAGAAGTAATCATGAGCTCCAACACAGAAAATCAAGTAGTTGGAAGATTTTTGGGTAACCTTTTTGCGATCTCCTACAAAAAATAAAGCTTTAAGTTGGATCAACTACAGGCTGACAGTTTGCCTACAGCAAGCAGTCTACGAAACGTTAAACAGCCAAGGGTGACTGTATAAATAGAACAACAATCTTAGTTGCAATATATACAACTATCTTCACAAAATAATGTTTCACGGCAAGGGAAGAAATCCCACGAGAACAACACAAGCATTGCCAGTTAAAGAAAAGCCACGCTCGTGAGATTTCATCGAATATTTTTCTGTTGGAACAGAAGAAACAAGAAAACACTCTATTGTTCACCTCGAAAATTTACATGCTTGCATGTTCTTTTTGGGTAGAAGCTGAATATTTTAGCTGGTACAGATACATAATCCATAACACACGCACAAGCTATGCATACCTCGAAAAGTTGATTGATATTATCTGCTGTTTTAGCAGACGTCTCGATGAAAAACATTCCATTCTTCTCCGCATACTCGAGAGCATCCTTTAATTGGCAAAATGGCATATTATCAGGATTAACTTCTTGGTGGCATATATGAAAAAAGTGCATATATCCCACCACCCACACATACACATAACACAAATACATATAACATGTACATATTTAAAAAATGTATTTTGGAAGTAAGTTCACCTGAGTAGATACACTACGGTTTTCATGTAAGTCTGCCTTATTTCCAACTAATGCCATGACAATATCAGGGCTGCCATGCTTCTGAAGCTCCTGCCAGATGGTAAATAATTGCAAAATATGAAAATTATCCAACTAGAAAACCACTCACAAAATTGGCAGCTCTATGATGATAAGAAGTGAGCTCATTCATCAGTAGATGTTCACAATTTTTACAACAGTACAAATGTTCATAAATTAGGATCAACCAATCGATATACAAATAAAGACCAAGATATATTTACTAAGGTAAATTTTCGAATCGGTATTCATTAAAAAGAAGGTATAATCTAGGTAAGGTTTTAAACTGTTGCAATTTCCAGTATCAAAAATTTGAGATATTGAGTCAGACTTTTCGGATAGTTTAACTACAATGCACATTCATTTTGTATAACACAATTTTGCAAATGTATGCAATGGTTGAGCTGGTAAAGCTAGAGATCGTGGAAGATTTAATCTGTGCTGAGACAAAAGACTAGTGATTTTGGAGTAATTTATTAAAAAAAGGCTATCAGGGCTGTTGAAGTGCAAATAAATGACAATGTCAGTAAACAGTATGTGAAAGTTGATAAAGTTAAAACAGTATCTAAAGCTTACAGTACGTATTTTGACATTGCCTCTTTTGTTCTATCTTGTGTATTCAAGATCAGGAACATTTTTAAAGTGTATATAAAACTCATATTTCCAATATTTGGCATTCATTAGGGAAAAAAATAGTCTTATGTGACTAAATTACAATTCATTGATTTTGGACCACCGACCAACAAGCGACCCACACTATCTTCCTTCATACCAGCTACCTCCTCTATAGTCTTGTTATCCAAGAGTTGGAAGATAATTAAGAAAAGATTAAGAGAAGACTGAAGATTAACTAGGGACTAGTGAATACAGACAGTTAGGGGTCACTTTACAAAAAAAGGGGAAATCCAAGGAAGAGCAAGTCAAAAAAGGAAGGGTATAAAAGGAATTTGTGTTACTTGCATTGATTTCTTTTTTTTTTTTTTTCTTTTTCATATGGCTGGGTATGCTTTGAAAATATGTATTTGCTCCAAATCTACTTCAAAGAGTAATTTTGTGAATATGACTGCCTAGCTGTAGCAAAAAATTTGCTTATGATAACGGCCAAATAGAAGATATATAAGGTTGTTTGATAACTTATGCGTTTTGTACAATTCAAATTAAGGTTAACGGAAATAAAAATTATAAATCTGTAAATGTAAAAAATGTTCCAAGTAAGAAAACATCACATAGATAAGATGAACCATAAACATATAAATTCATTTAAGTTATCATTACGATCCTAAGGTAACTTGAATAAGTTTTTTCGGACAGGCAAAGGTTGTGATTTTTGAATTATAACTTAATGAAAGCTGGAATTCTATATTTTTCGTTCAGGGCTAAAAGCGAGAATGAAAGCAGGAATTTTGAAATGTTCAGGGTCAAAAGTGAGAAACGAGGATGTTAATTGAGTCGGGTCTTCTAATTAGTAGTTGGCATTGTTGGGTAGCTTGGTTCAAACTAATCATTTTATTAAGTCGTACATTAAAACAAAAACCCGATGGTAGAAGAGATTCAATAGAAGTTGGAATCACTAATGAACATTTACTCAGTTTGGCATGCAAGGCAAGGCACATGTTGTATCAACAGATAGATAAGGCATGTTGATAGCTTAGCACCTAACAGCTGGTCACACCTGACATATCAACATATTGATGGCACAATCGAGTCAGTAGGAGGCTATATCAATAGATCAACATGTACGCGTAACTTTTTGTTTTGTGGTAAGTAGATGACTCTACAGCATATAACAAAAAAAATTGTAGTTATTTACAATGTTTACGAGTGTTGCATCCTTTAAACATCCCTTATGATGATGTACTATTTCCCTTCCATTCTCACATCACAATTTGCATATGTGCTATTATTATACTTTGTTTACTTGCTTTATCATTTTATACCCTCAACTTACTTTCATATGACTTCTCGGTTTGGCTTTTATTCATTTATAGTTAAACTAATAAAATATCCACAGTAGCACTCACAATCTTGACCTATGTTATTGATTTCCTCTAAGATACACTCCTTCACGTCGCTCCTTTGATGATGCGTTTTATTGGTATTAGCATAAAGTGAATGTAGATCAAGAAATTTCGAAAGATGAACGTTATGCGGAGGAGCCTGCTTTTGTGGTCGAACTCAAACGAGACTGGCGTGGTATTTTGTGATTGATGTCATTCTATAGATATTTGGTAAAAGGCACCTTTGACTACCTACTCATCAATTTTGTTGCATTTGGTATGATAGATATATTTGAGCTTGGAACAATATAATGGATACTGAATGTTGAACAAAACAACCATAAACCCGAAATTCAAGAATTTCCCTACGTCTGATAGATCCGATTTCGCATATAGTTTTATCAAACTCATGTTTAATTTTGTATGTACCATACATTACTGTTTGGAATTTCTAATAATTGCTTGCTTTGTTTACTGAAATGCCATCCTTTGATTAGTTAAAATCAAATCACAAATTGGACTCCGCAAAGAGTTTAATTATATTTGCTACCCACCGTGCAAAGCATCAATTAACAATTGATGCTCGGATATGAAGCAATTTTCAATAGGCATTTGCACCACGACGAGTCTTAATTGGATAACAAGTGGGATAATTTGAATGGACTTGTCAAAATATTAAGAGGTTCTGCTATAGACTGAAAAGGGTGTTAGGAATCCATAGGAATATATCGTTGATGGTGCCGATCAGTGATGGGCGTCGATTTCTAGGAGATTATAAAATTAAACTACCATCCCGTCTCAAGTTCAGACAACCAATCGGACGTTCGGCGGGTGTATTGTAAAAGAGATGCAAATATGTCATGCCTCCCAATCCTCCTACGAGGGTAAAACGAAGCTTTAGTATTTTTGATATGTACATGGATTTCACTTAACATGGTGAGAACTACTAACCCATTACCAAGTCCCATGTCTACACAACTACACGACCAAAATGGAGATAAGATAGTTATCGGTCTGCACAAAGTCAAACAAAAAGTTAGTCAAACCATTGACATGGTTGGCCATGTAAACGGATCAACTGTCGTTGGTTGATGCACATATGTACAAATACGATATAATCTATGTGCGAGACTGAAAATTCGACTGATGACAATGTAAGTAATATGGTGATTTACCATCTCAATTCCATTAGGAATTAGTAATTTTATTTAGTCTCAAGTTGCCTTTCTTTGCTTGTAGTTGTTTTCTATCATGTAGTTTTTTCTTTAATGAATCACATGATGGTATTTCATTTTATGAATTTCCACATTAATTTTTCATTCAATAAAAAGTAAGGTAGACATGAGAAGTGCTAAAAACGAATAATTATCAGAATTTTAACCCTTTCCCAGGACTAGGAATTCTCAAAATACAAAAACAGAATTCCTCATTTTTCAACCCCTTTCACTTGCTCAAGAATGCATCCTAATGTTCATGTTGTTTGTATTGTATTTCATGTACTCATTGTTGACCTGTTTTTTAGTCAAAGCCGTCACACATGAAATCTCTTGTTAACAATACGCTCAAGTATTGGGAACATCGTCAGAAGACAGAAAGCGATTTGGTTGAAGTCGCAACTCAAACAAAGGATAGCCCGAAAGTCCTAACAGATGACCTCTTTTGGGCCCGGAAACATCAATTACGGAGCTTTGCTCTGTAACTCTTGTAGCCCTCTGAAATTAGCTTCAAGTAGTGCTTTCGTTTGGCTAAAACGGATTTACGGTTTGAAAATTACGCTCGTTTCCGTGAACGCATGCAGAATTGGAATAACTTGGAAGTTTTTAGTTTGGCGTGGGATAAAACCTCGGATCGGATCGGAGGTCTCGGTTCAGATCAGACCTTATCTTCCTGATGAATAACTTGGCATTTGCATTGGCACGCTAGCACCTTCGGTTCGGTTCGGCCTGGACCTGATCCGCTTTCTCCAGACGCTCCAAAGATCACTGTGCCTTCGACTTGAAGGCTCCGGATCAGTTTGAGGGCACCAGTTCGGCTCGGATCCGATCCGACCCGCCTGGCAATTCCTACACGCACAGCAAAGTTGACCGATTCTCATGCCATAATCACTTCCTATTAATCCGGATCGGCTTACACTTGGCATAATACAAATTGGACAGGCTTTCTCTACGTTCTCCATGATATCTCGAGATGAAAGGGATGTCCTCCATGTGGCATCCGAACCGGAACTCCTAGGGCCTCTCTACGGCTATAAATACACCCTCACATGGCATTTCGAGAGGACTTTTGGTCATTCTTCTTCATTGCTTCCACCATTATCATTGCAAGGACTTTGCATATACAAGAAGGCCAATTCAACTCAATCTAACACGAGGCTATCGTGTATAAAATCAATCTCTAATCTCCTCTTCTTCATAAAAATTCAAGGATGTATGTAAATGGATCCTACGGATTGTAGGAAGACATTGTACTTGTAATTTCTTAGGATATAAGAAACTGTAAAGTGGACGTAGGCTTTGTTTGAGCCGAACCACTACAAAAATCTCGTGTATCTCCTGTTATTTACTCTTTTTCTGTATTTATTCTCTGTGATCTGTGATATGTGATTGTGAGGATTTCACAAAGTATTTGGGTGTTAGTGCCAAATTTTGGTCTAACATTTTGGCGCGCCAGGTAGGGCCACACGACACTACTTCAATTTCTAGCCTGAAAGGAATCAGATTACTTAGCTATTGGATAAATGGCGAAACGAAAGAAAGACGGAACCTTCTCTCGTGCTGAGGACTTTGGCACTGAAGGCGCAAGGAACGAGGCGAGCCAGGAGGCTTCCTCTCATGGAAATCCATCGGCGCACTTGACCAGAGAAGAGATGGATGGCGTTCTCGCTGAACTGAGAACTCAAATGACAATGCAAGATGATCTCATCCACAAACAACAAGAGATGATGGACGAGTTCTTCGCTCGGATGGATAGAAGGCCGAGCAATGACATTCAACTCGCTGGAAATTGCGCAGAAATGGCTCCCGCAGGAACAACGAACCAGATCGGTCCGGATCCGATCCGAACCGGGGGCACGGAGGGAACAAGGGGCAATCCCCCTCAGCATTCTGCAGCTACAACACTTAATGTTTTGGATGGAAATACAAGCTCAGGTTGAGCACGACCTTTCTCCGCTCCGGTTCGAATGGACATTCAGCCACCTACTTCAGCTCAACCGCAACCTAATGTGGCTCAAAGCAGAGAACCTGGTCCGGCTCGGTTCGGTCCATCCGATCCGAACTCCACCGATCCGAACCGGATCGCATTCCAGGTGCCCCATCACTCTCCTAAAGGTTACACTGGGGGCACCAGCTCTTTGAAGGCGACCGGCTCGCCAATCTCATTGAACGCCTCTCAATAGGCCGTACTTACTAAAATGACGTGGATGACGTCAATCACAACCCATTCACTCAAGAAATCAGGAATTCCCGCAATCCGCCGGATTTCAAACTCCCAGTTTTGGAACCATATAACGGCAGGACGGATCCTACCGTGCATCTGATGCGTTACAAGTGTCATATGGAAGTTCAATCGACGTCGGAAAACGTTATGGCAAAATGTTTCCCCCTCTTTTTGACCGATATAGCTGCTATGTGGATTCGGCAGCTGGAATCTGAATCGATCAACAGTTGGAACATGTTGGTCGCTCGCTTTATTGAACAGTTTCGGGTCCACATCGCTAGACCCAAGAATGTCATGTCGCTTACTACTATCAAGCAGAGACCTAGAGAAACTCTACGCTCATTTCTGGAAAGATTCAACGTTGCAGCAGCATCAGTTGATCGACCTGAACCATTGATGGTACTGATAGCAGCAGTATCCGGCGTTCTGGATAACTCGGAATTCAAAAAATCTTTGTACCGAGACCCACCGCGGAATCTCAGCGAATTCTACCTTGAATCGGATAGATTTCTGCGTGAGGAAGACGCAACTTCCGAAAAGAAAATTCTCGATGTCAACATGCTTAAAGACGGAGAACCGTCTGATTCTGGAAAAGATAAAGGAAAAGCTGCTGTCAAGAATGACCGCAACACTCAGCCCCGAAGAGGTCCCAGATATGAAAAGTACACAGCTCAATTCAATGCTGACTGATATCTACATGGACACAAACGGTGTCATCTCCTACCCAAAGTCTCCCAGAAGAGAGTCGTCGCAAAGAGAACGCGACTTTGGAAAACACTGCATATTTCATGAAATGGACGGTTATGATACAAATGACTGTAGGCACTTGCGAGACTTGATTGAGTAACAGGTTAGACGCGGAGAGCTACCCGAGTATGTGAAACAACCAACAACGCCCGCACATGCGCTGACACCTCCTGCTCCCCGGAGAGGGAATGATCCTGAATCGAGCTCACGTGGGCTCACCATCAACTGATCTGGATGAGATCAACCAGCATTTTCTGCATTTCTTAGGATTTAAGATATGTTCTTTTGCTTTCTTTAGGTTTCCCGATTGGCTGAATCAGAGTACACACGTACGGGGTTAGGATTTAGCCCCAAAGCGTGTTCTGGACTCGATGACAAACCAATCAGGATTTGCTTTGATTTTGTACTTTGAATTGAATAAGGAAGGACTTTCCGAGCATAGATCATGTTTGGCAAATTTAAGTATGGCTTATACTTATTGCGAATCCCTATGTATGGATTATGCCTAGGGACGGACTACCTTATCAGGCTATGGCAAGTATATCTGTTTCTCGGTATGACAAAGGAACTCAATAAAACTCGAGTATGGCTTATGCTCAGTTTGAACTTCCTGGTATGGCTTATACCTTGAAGGTCAGGTCCCTTGCCGGGTTTTGGCAAGACGACTCGAACGTCCCCTGAGTATGGTTTATGCTCAACCGGACGCCCAAGCATGGTTTATGCTCGAAAAGGTTAATCAGTTTTGTCAGGTTTTGACATATCTGTTTGTTTTCTCTCCTTTGCAGGTATGGATTATACTTGCAGCTGGCAGGCCGACGTGGCCTTGTACTCCTTGGATTATCCAGAACACATCTTCCTTCATTCAGCAAGATATGTTCTGGGGGGCAAAATGTTGACCTGCTTTTTAGTTAAAGCCGTCACACATGAAATCTCTTGTTAACAATACGCTCAAGTATTGGGAACATCGTCAGAAGACAGAAAGCGATTTGGTTGAAGTCGCAACTCAACCAAGGCCCGAAAGTCCTAATAGATGACCTCTTTTGGACCCGGAAACATCAATTACGGAGCTTTGCACTGTAATTCTTGTAGACCTCAGAATTAGCTTCAAGTAGAGCTTTCGTTTGGCTAAAACGGACTTACGGTTTGAAAGTTATGCTCGTTTCCGTGAACGCATGTAGAATTGGAATAACTTGGAAGTTTGGAGTTTGGAGTTTGGCGTGGGACAGAACCTCGGATCCGATCGGAGGTCTCGGTTCAGATCAGACCTTATCTTCCTGATGAATAACTTGGCATTTGCATTGGCACGCTGGCACCTTCGGTTCGGTTCGGCCTGGACCCGATCCGCTTTCTCTAGACACTCCAAAGAGCACTCTGTCTTCGGCTTGAAGGCTCCGGATCAGTTTGAGGGCACCGGTTCGGCTCGGATCCGATCCGACCCGCCTGGCAATTCCTACACGCACAGCAACGTTGACCGATTCTCATGCCATAACTGCCTCCTATTAATCCGGATCGGCTTACACTTGGCATAATACAAATTGGACAGGCTTTCTCCACGTTCTCCATGATATCTCGAGATGAAAGGGATGTCCTCCACGTGGCATCCGAACCGGAACTCCTAGGGCCTCTCTACGGCTATAAATACACCCCCTCACATGGCATTTCAAGGGGACTTTTGGCCATTCTTCTTCACGGCTTCAACCATTATCATTGCAAGGACTTTACATATACAAGAAGGCCAATTCAACTCAATCTAACACGAGGCTATCGTGTATAAAATCAATCTCTAATCTCCTCTTCTTCATAAAAATACAAGGATGTTGTATGTAAATGGATCCTACGGATTGTAGGGAGGCATTGTACTTGTAATTTCTTAGGATATAAGAAACTGTAAAGTGGACATAGGCTTAGTTTGAGCTGAACCACTATAAAAATCTCGTGTGTCTCCTGTTATTTGCTGTTTTTTCTGTATTTATTCTCTGTGATATGTGATTGTGAGGATTTCACAAAGCATTTGGGTGTTAGTGCCAGATTTCGGTCTAACACTCATGTTACGTAAGTAGTGATATGAAAAACTAGCAGTGAAAGGCATTAATTGACCAATGGGTTAAGTGACTTAAGTCTTAAAGGAGATTATAAGTTTCTCTTATATTTGCTTATCGAACTACTATTAAATTACAATAGTTGTCATTTCAGAGCAATTCATGCATTTTAATTGGTTTAAGAACTGTTTTTGTGCATCATATTGTAGCTCTTAGCAAGACAAACAAGATGGATTGAAGAACCAACCACTAGAAAATATAGATTTAATCTAATTAATCCACAATTTTTGGTTGATATCACTGTTATGATAGTATAAAGGAATAGCAAATAACCATATCAACAATTTGTTAAGCACCTTGACCCAATACTGTGCTTTACTGAATGATTCTAAACTTGTTATGTCATACACAACAACCGCAACAGCAGCTCCTCGGTAGTAAAGAGGCGCTAAAGCAGCATACCTGAAAAGAAAAGGAAAAAGGGAAAAATTAGGAACATGCAATATTCAATTCATAAACTGAACATATTAATTCAGACCAAGGTTCTAAATTCCGGACGGCATGTCTGCATACCGTTGTTTCCGTTCCAGTTCCGGCATGAACCGTACATGAATATCATCGAATTCCCATTCCGTTTTTTGAGAGAGGAACAATAAGAGTTTATAGTATGAAAATTAGTTAAAAGCAACATTAAATTTCGAAATCCCCTTAGCTTGAATCATATAAACCGAGCTGCAAATCAAAAGTTAACCAAGACTCTCATTTTCACAATTAAGAAAGGCATGAGGCGGCATTTACGTTTATTTTTCTTTTGTGGCACGGCGCACTTGAAAATGCACGGCAAATGGCGCAATGCACCACGCATGGCACAAAATGACTTGCCTTTTTATTATATTATTGTTTTTTTTTCAATTTTAAAAATCCAAACTTCATTAAAAAAAAATAGTATTCATTATATTATGGAGCATTAATAAGATGGTACAACATCTTTGACATTATTGGTTCAATATACTTAAAGGATATTGATGATTAGAATAAATAAATAATGAAAAATATGGAAGATGCGTAAGCTTAACTTGTATCTAATGATGATGATGATGATTTGACTTCGAGAGTTGTTGCTAACAAAGTTTTGAATCTTCCTCATCTCACACGTGATAAAATCCAAGATTTTACCCGAAATCTAAGATTGGACAGGTTTTTGGGTTATAAGTGTTTTAAATCTCCGTCATTTTGACCGAGATATCAACCCGAGATTTTGTCCAAAATCCAAAATTTAAAACATTGGCTGCTAAAGCAACAAATGTGGAGGAAGCTAGATATTCGAGTGAAAAACATCCACAATAAGATGTTTTTAACTCTCGTTCAGCTCATTTACATCTTCACGATGAAAATCAAATTTAAATGAAATGAATGAGAAAGATGTTGAAGTTTATGAATCTGATAATGCCGACACTAATTTGAAACTATAACTGCTAAATCATATTCAGATTTCAAGTTTATCGCTAATATTTTTAATTACACCAGATTTTGGTTTTAAAAAACTATTACACTTGAAATTCTTTATTTATGATATTATATTAATGCACTTTTTGTAAAATGCCTTTAAAAAATTGTTGTATATATTCAGCAAAAATATTAAACTTTTTAAAATTTATCATAATACATTAATTTATAAAAAAAATAAACGTGCGTGGTAGATTTAAAAGGCACGCTCCATTTGACGCGCCATGCTCAAAGGCTTTGCAACTTTTCGCGTTATGCGTCATTAATAACTATGATCATTTTCTCCATCGATTGTGAATATGCAGTTGTACTTTTTTTTCCTTTCAATTTGAAAGAAAGTCGAAGTCGATTCCAGCTAGGGCATGGGTTCAGCTAAGGAAGAAATCGACAAAAAGCGTGAGAATAAGGAATGGTCGTTTCTTTTGACAATGTTTTAAAGCTCGGTTGGGCTGGTTGGGCTACATTGGTACAAAACGATTCATTGAAGATGATTTACATAAAATAGTTATATAAGTAAACTTTGTTGATATTTAATTATTCTTATAACGTTATAATTTCCAAAGCTTTTATAAACTTTACATGATCTATTCTTACACATTACACATTTAAAACACATAAAATATTTACCGGAGCCTATAAATCGGAAATAAACAGAATTTCATAAATTACTAAAATGGAACCAAATTTTCAAAATTCTGGGATGGCCGAAACGGAAAAGGAAAACAGAATTTTGAACCTTGATTCAGACAACCCTACGACACCTATCCACTTAAACGTACCGATCACTGATGTAGCAGTAGAGAAATTGAATCTAGAACAGATACCTAATTGTTTGAAGTAATATTCCACATTTTGTTATAACTTTTGAGAGCTTTATGTTCATACCGGAGTCAAGTTTATTATTTGATTAATGGTCTACAAATACTGAATTGGGTTCCATGTTTCCACAGCTTTCAGACATCTGTAATGTCGAAAATTGAAATATGAATTACCTTCCAAGCATAAGGGTTTGCACCTACTGGAAACTAAAAAAGGATTATTTTGCACATAATCGGTGCATAGACACTGAAATAGCTCCAGTTTGATAGATGAAGCTAAGAAAGCCATAATAATAAGTGACAGTTTGCAAGGATAAAGATAGCTGTTAGGATTAAACCAGTTCAATACCTTTCCTGACCAGCAGTATCCCATATTTCGAATTTAACGATGGTGGAATCTTGCAAAGCTAATGTTTGTGACAGAAAGGACGCACCAACAGTGACCTAACAAATAAAAAAACTTTTAGATAAGTTAGATGACCAAAAGCATAGAAAAATATTACCAAATAATTAATTTACCATAAGAAACAAATTGACATCAAGGAGTGAAGTGAACTACCACTTTCATTTCATTTTATTTATATTATTTTTTATTTGTATTTTTTACATGGAACATTGTGTTACAACAAAATACATGTGCAAAAACATGCCTGAGCAATTTCAACCTATAGATTACAGACTTTATATTACCTTGGAAGTTGGGTCGAACTGACCACGAACAAAGCGGAGAACAATGCAACTTTTACCAACTCCAGAATCCCCAAGAAGCACCAACTGCATAACATGGGAGGGGAATGTTTAATTTAAGTAGGGTTAGTGCATAATAGATGGCAAGAAAACACCAAGCAATATTTTATATTTAGCATGAAAAGTTCTTGATAGGTTCTCTATTTAAAGATGTTATCATAATAACAACTCCATAAGCTGGCTTATGCATTTACACCATGATAACATTTTAAGCGGATATCATAACAGTTTCTTATGACTCAAAATAATTGTCCGATGGCATCCTATTCTTGTGTTTGGCATAGAAAGTTTTGGAATCTCCATCTACTTATGTCCAAGCTACTATTAGAAACAACTTCACATGACCATATATATTTACTTAGCTGGCATAGAATATAGTCAATCACATCTATTTTCTAGCTTAAAGCAATGTACCTTTACACGCAAATTTTTTGAGTCAGCAGCAGCCGAACTTTCTCCATTTAGAGTGCTGAGTCGTCCAGCTTTTCCATCTGATAATTCAGCAATATATAATCATTCAAGCATCCAAGTAGAAAAAACATCCAACCACTACAACTACTGCATTATAGTGTAAAAATCTGATTTAGCCAACCAGTACAGAGCCCTTACTAAAGATAAAAGGAAGAAGAAGATGATGATGATGATGTGGTGGTGGTGGTGCTGATGGAGATGGATGGTGATGGGGGTGATGATGATGATGATGGTGGTGGTGATGATAAAATACAACACTATGAATTGAAGCTTTTTAGACAAGCCACTATACGGTTGAAATTTTTGAAGCTGCCTTGGCTTAGCAAATATTTGGTCATACGTCCAGTATACAAATTCAAGAACACTCAGTCGCTTACAAACAACAATTAATCACTTTCCACATACCTATTTTATATATGACTACTATATATACATATACATATGTATGTATGTATATACATATACATACATGTATGTATATGTATGGATATCATATATGTATATATCTTTCCAACTCAATCTTCTGTCAAAATAAATTAAAGATGAAAAGGAAAATTTGAAAATTTTAAGAAAAGAATATGCTAGTAGGGTGCAATATTTTCTCCATCATGGGCGTAAAGTTCCGGTCCATGGATTTTATGAAAATATTCCAAATTAGGGCTGTAAATTTTGTTCGAATGTCCGACGTCCGTTCGTGTCCGTGACCGAAATACGTCCGTCCGAGTCCGTCCGATTTTCATTTAGGACACGAGTTAGGACAACAAAATTTGTACGAGAAAAAAATCATGTCCGGTCCGAGCTCGTCCGAATTCGTCCGAATTCGACATATAGTTGAGAGAAAACCTAGTAAAATGTACAAAATGTGATGAAAATAGCCATGTCCGACCGAGTCCGATCGGTCCGAACATGTCCGTGTCCGACCGACTTTATTTAGGACAAGAATTAGGACAACGAAATTTGTCCGAGAATTTTTTTGGTCCGGTCCGTGTTCGGTCCGATTTTTTTTAGGACAGAAACTGAACACACCTCCGTCCGGTCCGGTCCGACCGATTTACACCCCTATTCCAAATATCCCATGTTAGAAAGATGGTTACTATTGAAAATAATTAAGATTTTTGTATGATTAATATTATCCACGTGGATTTTTGGAATATTATTTTGCTATCAATACGTATGACAAATGTTTTTAACAAATTTTCTCTCTGACAAGAAAACTAAATGTTGCAAAAAAGATTTAACTTACTGATCATATCAAATAGAAAATAAATATTGTGGTACATGAAAGGAATTTAATAAAATTAAGTATGAAAGTTTCACGACTCATAAGATAAAAATCAAGTTCAAATTTGTCAAAGTATCAAGTCAAACATTGTCAAGTATCTCTAGCTCAAGTGGCAAGGGTATGACATTGTAGGCTGAACCCCTCAGACGTTAAAATGAGTGCTCTGCTTGAATAACATGGTTTGAAGTTTCAATTGGGACGTTCGAATTTTGGTCATTCCAATTCGGTTCCGGCCATCGTCGAGTCAAAACCTTATAGAAAATTTGATTTTGGCAAAAATGTTTTTTGCTGTAAAAGTTATGTTTTTATCATTGATTATCAATGAAATCAGAATTTGGAAGAAAAAAACGAGAGGAAAAAAGGGAGACTAATCGCCAATTTGAGCTTAATATAAATAGAAGTCATAAAACGTATTTGAGAACCTGAATTTCATCCTTCATTTTGAAATTAGATTTATCTTCTTCAATTTCATTATTTATTTTCATGCATTTGAAACTCAAATTTTTTGGGAATAGCTAGATATCTTATAATGTTTATTTTGGGGGCTCTAAATAAAAACTGGGTCCCATTAGGAAGATGTAATTGGTAATGAAGCCGTGTAATGTTATGGTGGGCTAGTTTGTCAATAGAGATACGAAAAAGGCTAATGAGGAAAAAAAGGTAAGAGGAAAAAATAATAGACTACTCGGCGCGGATATATTGAACATCCGTTTGACTTTTTAATTTTGTTGTCTTACTGCCAGACTCCTTTCTACTTTGAACCATTATAAATTACCACATAACATACAAAATGAGCAATTTTATTTAATTAAAAAATACAAAAAATGTTTGTTATGAATATAACATAAATACAAGCGCATTTTCAGAATTGTCAAATGTTCATAGAACTAACCAAATAAAATCAGAAATATATATAATTGATTATCGATTTTAGTTACTAGAATGTGTTCGTTATTACATTTTTATTAAATAATCACTGAAATAGAAACCTTATCAGAACTACCGAAATTAACCAAATAAACCAAAAATATAAAGATATTTGAATGATCGAAACCAGTACTAAACATTGTTGTCGAACCTTGGAATAAAATACCACTCTCATTATACATTAAAAAAATGAAGTCAAATATTGATTAGCATCAAAGCCAAATCAAATATTTATTGAGATACATTTATTATTTTCAAATATTTGTTAACATACATAAAATCAACCATTTGTTACCACTGCCCTTTAATGAAACAAAAAAGTGGAAAAATATATTTGTATTTGTGAAATATTCCGCTTTCTACCTATATGTAAGTGACCAATATATCGTTCAATTGTAACACATAAAATGTCATGGAAAAATAATATGAAAAGCAAGACGGCGGCATAGAGAAAAATTATGAGAGAATTGTTTATTCATTTTAGATCTTCACGAATGGCTCAAGATATTAAATTCATTTATTTATGTTTATATTGCATATTCGCGATAAGTATGGTTTTCTAAGATAATAATTTAGCATTGTTATAACTTTAAAATCCATGTTTTGATCATTAACACATTAGTTAAGTTCATGCATTCATAAGTATGGATATGCAATCTCAATTGAAACTATATCACATTCATCTTTGGAAATAATAACACATTTCCATTTGCATTGAATTTAGTTATCTTCCTAATTTTGTAGCTTACCTAACAATAATTCATGTTTTTAGAAATATATATGTAGTCATATTATATATGTTAAGAGATTATTGTAATGTGTAGTCATATTACTAAGAAATAAGTCATGAATATTTTCAATACTTAGGTTTTCTCATATTGCAATAGTTTCTAATTGTATAATTACTTGCGCTCTAAGTAGTGTGGCTATAAGTACAAGTAATAAATTGAACAGGAGTGTCATCAAATAATAGTACAAATCATTATTATAGCAAAGGTTATTTTAGCATGCTATCAAAGCAAGAATTCAATCTCGGATATATTGAACATCCGATTCAATCTTTATGTTTTTGTTACCCTCCTCGTTGAATCGGTGCACATCAAAGACAACAATGCAAAACTCTTCCACTAACCCAAAACCATATCATCCAGACCTTGTCCGGCAACCCATCTCATCAAGAGCTGCAGCCCACCTCACCAAGAGCCGCAGCCCACCTCACCAAGAGCCGCAGCCTAACTCGACTGCCAACATCCACAACCAAGCTGCAACCTTCCCCTCTCTCACCTTCAAATCCCTCTCCGTCCCAACTCCACCAACACAACCCAACTTGTACCTTCCTTCAAACAATATAGACATATGTGTCTTATAGTCTACGAAGCTTCGCCAAACACAATAATCAAATAATTTTTTGTATACAATAAAGTAAACAAACAAATAAATAATCACATATTCAGACTGCAGAAATGGTAATTTGCTAGTTTAGCTTTTGGTTTAGTTTAAGCAGGGTAAAATAACGTGAAATTTAATAGAATGCTGGCTTAAACTATATGCTTAAACGGACCATAATCAGTATAAACAAATACGTGGAATTACTGCATACGAAACCTTCCATATCTATAAATCACATCTCCATCGTATAACTAAGCATGAGTCGTGAATGAGGATAATTTTAAACAGGGTGTTATATGCAACTTTGTCAAGCCTAATATAGGGAGAACCTGGAGAGGAGGCTGCGCAACCCATACAAGCGTTCCTGATTCTTCGCTGGAGAAATAGATGATCTACAGCAAGAAATAAGGTCAATTAGGGTTTGTAATGTGAATTTTGACGACAGGGGGGAAATGAGAGGGGTTATTTTATCATTATTTAATCATCGGGTCACTAGTTTGAGAAAAGCGTGCTGCTAGCTTTCTTTGTTTCGAATTTCGATCACCATTCTAATCCATGTACTATAAACGAGCAGCTAACGCACGGTCTCTGATGTTGCACATGCTTTTGTAGCTAAAAAAATTTTCTAAAATTATTTATGCTTACTTATTTAAGAAAAATAATTTTAAATATGTACGATGTTTTTTTATCGTAACCATGTGTTAAATTTTGTTTTTATTATTAATTAATAAATGAAAAAAAATTTGACAAGGATAAAATAAATTATTTATCCAAAAGGACAAGTCTTTAAAAAATTAACGTGAAGGACAAAAAGCCCAGTCCACTAGCTTGTCCGCTCGAAAAACACTTTCGTCTCTTCATTTTCATTCCGCTCAATTTCAGAAAACTCGTTATCTCGTACACTCCAAAACATCAAAAAAAATGTCAGCTAAAAACCTTATCATCTCGTCTGAAAATCGACTTTCAGAACAAGCACAAAATGAATCAACAGAAAATCAACCCCAAATACCATGTGATCAACTTCAAACATTGCCGAAATCCCTAAAATCGAAAAAAAAATAAAGTTGATTAAACCCTACAAATTGATGAGCATGTAGGACAGACAAATATTGAAATGCATATGCAATCAACTGTGACTGAAACACCTGAAGAAATGCTTAGAGATGATACGCTTAGAGAAACGGTAGAAAATTCAACTGTGCAACAGCCTGAATCTGAAGAAACCCTATAAGAGATGAAAGGAAAAATACTTCAACAGGGAGAAAGGAGTAAAAAAAGAAACGATGGAAAAAGTAGTATGAAAGATCAGAACAATACTGGAAAGAATGTTGAAGAGGCTAAAAATGCAGAAAAAATTCGATAACAATATTTTATCTGTCATTTTTATTTACATTATGCTTAGTGAAAAAATATTAACAGGTTGCAATTCATTTTGAAAAAGGATAGTTATTGATTTATAGATATCAGTTATTTTTTGAAAACCGATAATTATTGATTTGTAGATATCAGCTATTGATTGTATTGGTTTCATTTATAGCATAAATGTTGTAATATACATTGTCATGGTATTAGTTTTAGAAGCACACTAGTATCAGTGTTGATACTAAAATTCTGTTTGCATGAATTTGGTAGTTTTGGAAGCACACTAGCATCAGTTTTGATACTGAGGTTCTGTTTATGTAAATATGGTATCAGTTCTGCAAGTTAACTGGTATCAGTTTTGATACTGAGATTCATGATACAAATTTTGAAAGCATTTTCGTATAAGTTTTGAAAACATTATGGTATTAGTTTTTTTTTCTGAATTTCTATTTTTCTATTTACATGAATATGGTCTCATTTTGGTATCTAAATAGGAATGTATCAGTTTTCAATAATGATTTGAAAGTTATTGGTGCCTAAATAGGTATGCATCATTTTTCCATATTGAAATATGCTTTGTAAACTGATAATTAAGAATGCTTAAAAAAGATATTACGTTGTTGATAGTAAAACTTGTTGGGGAAAAGTTTCCCAAAAAACGCCTTGGGAATAAAACCCAACCTTGCAGAAAAAAAATAGGAACGGATTGATGGCGAGGCAAAACAGACAACAGATTATCACCAGCAAAACAATCACGGATCAAGCAATAAAAGAAAGAACACAAGGAATTTATAGTGGTTCCACTAACGTCTTGTTAGTGTACGTCCACTTGGGGAGAGAAGATTTTATTCCTTTTCTAAATAAGAAAATATTACAAGACTGATAATAGAGAAGAAGAAGAAGAAATACAACTTTGAGAGATGTACCTCACATTTTTAGATGATACATATATTTACCTAATCTCTATCCTTATATAAGGATTAATACTTTGGGTTGAAGTAATTGATTTATGGTTATAAATCAATGCCTAATTAGTTCTTCAATTTATTTGCTCCTGATATGCTTCCTTGCTTAATAAACCAGTCAGAGAATTAATTCCTTACTTCAATATCCCAAAAACTTCTTTATATTCTTCCACTTCTACAGGTAATTTACTGCCATGTTTAATTTTACAAAAAAGGCAATAAATTTTCTGATATCTTCCAAATCTTCTGCAGTTGGAAATATTATATTACTCAATTTAATAATATTTTCCAAATCTTCTTTAAATGGAAATATTGTATCATCGTAATCAATAATATCTTCAAAATCTTCTGCAAATGGAAATATTATATCACGAAATCTAACACTCCACCTTGATATTATATTTCCTTGAAAGCATACCAACTCCACCTACATCCTCTTACTCAAAGCATCTCGGATTAGACACCATGGTTACTTCCCCCCATGAGCTTTGGCATGGACATCACCAATTGCACTTTGTCAACAAACTCCGGCAACACCACCGCCTGCCAACAAAGTGTTCAAATCAATCTTCACCATGAAAACAAACGTCGCCATGAACCATCTAAACTCCCTCCCCACACTGTTTCACCACGTGGCACCTAGCGTTTCACGATTCCAGCTCGAGCAACGCCCGAACTTAGCAATCTGCAAAGATTAATGCATATCCACTGTCTTCTCCTTTGATCTCTGACCAACTTCAGACGTTCCTTTCTTCCGCTTATCAAGCACATCTTTTTGGCAGAATCTCGCCTTGTTGAAGCTTTCTCATTTGATCATATTCTGCCTATGCAGAAACTTAAAGTTCCTTCTTGTATGCCCAGCTTTGACATTTTTTTCATGAGAAACCCTTAAACTATCCTTATCAATAGTCACCTCACATCCTTTGGATGCCAACCGCCCAAGAGATATCATTGACTTTCGAATATCTGTAACATAACGGACACCTTTCAAGGTGTGTATTACCCCATCATACATGCGAATCCGCACAGTACCTTCGCACATGACTCTACAACTAGCATCAGTTCCCATAAGAATCAGTTTCCCTCTTTTTCTTTTAAAAGAACTGAAATAATTCTTATTAGATGTCATATGAAAAGACGCCCCCGTATCTAGCACTCAATGGTCTGATACATCTGATGCTACCGTTGTCAACAAGTCATCAGACAAAAATTCCTCCATCGAAACTGATGAATTTCCAGCTTCAATTTTTTTCTTCAAGTCTGAACAATCTCTCTTCCAATGACCTACTTTCTTGCAAATGTAGCACTTCCTATATCTTGACTTTATTTTCTTCTTCTCCCCTATCTCCATACCAGCTAATAAGGTTTCCGTACTACTTCCTCCTCTACCTTCACTCAACCCCTTCATCTGATCACTCAAGTCCTCAGATAGAAGACTTGTCTTCACATCATCTACTGTTAGTGTATCTCTGGCATAGATAAGACTGTTAGTGAATCCTGTGTATCGCTCCGGAAGAGAACACAAAAGAATCATTGTTATTTGCTCCTCATCCACTTTCAAGTCAACAGTCTTCATCTTCATCACGAGATCATCGAAGAAGCTTAGATGTGCCTTCACTGAAGTACCCTCTCTCATCCGCATGGTGAAAAACATCTTCAGCAAACTCAAACGGTTAGTTAGTGACTTCTTTAAATATAGTTTTTCCAGCTTGGTCCAAATGTCCTTAGCAGTGGTCTCACCACTAGTTTCTGAAACGACATTTTCTCCCATTGCTAATTGTAAAGTAGTAAATGCCCATTGTTCCATCTTCTTTCTTTCCACGGCTGAAATATCATCCGTAAACTCCTCAGGAGCAAACACCACAGGATGAACATTATTCCTGATCAGAACAGCTTTCATCCTCCATTGCCACTTCTCGAAGTCTTTATCCCCATTCCATCTTTCTATTGCTAACTGAAATCCTGCTACCATATATGTCCCTTTGACATACGGCCTTAATACAATTGCTAAATTCTCCTCGTCTCCTGTCATAATGCCTAACACCCTTTCTCAGTCAACCTCGTAGCTCTGATACCAATTATTGGGGGAAAGCTTCCCAAAGAACGCCTTGGGAATAAAACCCAAACTTGCGGAAAAACAAATAGGAACGGATTGACGGCGAGGCAAAACAAACAACAGATAATCACTAGTAAAACGATCACGGATCAAGCAATAAAAAAAAGAACACAAAAGATTTATAGTGGTTCCACTAACGTCTTGTTAGTGGACGCCCACTTGGGGAGAGAAGATTTTAATCCTTTTCTAAATAAGAAAATATTACAAGACTGATAATAGAGAAGAAGAAGAAGAAGAAGAAATACAACTTTGAGTGATGCACCTCACATTTTGAGATGATACATACATTTACCTAATCCCTATCCTTATATAAGGATTAATACCTGGGGTTGAAGTAATTGATTTATGATTATAAATCAATGCCTAATTAATTCTTCAATTTATTTGCTCCTGATAAGCTTCCTTGTTTAATAAATCAATCAGAGAATTAATTCCTTACTTTAATATCCCAAAAACTTCCTCATATTCTTCCACTTATGCAGGTAATTTATTGCCCTGTCTAATTTTACAAAAGAGGCAATAAATTTTCTAATATCTTCCAAATCTTCTACAATTGAAAATATTATATTACTCAAATTAACAATATTTTCCAAATCTTCTCTAAATAGAAATATTGTATTGCCGTAATCAATAATATCTTCCAAATCTTCTGCAAATGGAAATATTATATTATGAAATCTAACAAAACACTCTATAAAAACCACTTAACACTTTTATATATATGTACACACATTAGGATGATGATTTTGCTAATCCGTGACCACGAGATGTAGAAGATAAAACAACAACAACAAAAGTCAAAAGGGAAGCTGCATTTAGATGTGGGTTGCAACTAGTATTTAAAATGATATAATTTGTGAAGGAGAAGAAAGAATTAAACAAGAAACAACTAGATTTATTGAAAAGATCTCTGTTCTTCAACTTCTTCAATGTTTTCTATGAAATAAAAAAAGGAATGCAAGAAACCCACAGAAAATCTGGATACCTGCAAGTGTTATTCAGTGGAGGAAGAAGCTTTTATCTTTGACAAAGAAAAAATCATAGTAACGACCAAAGATATTAGCTTACTTTTTGGGATGTCAATGCTTGGAAATAACATAAAGCCTATCAAAATAATGACTAGCAAAACAATACCATCGGATTGTAAAAAAAATTATTCACGGAATTTTGAATCATCAGTGTATATGACTGGAATTTTGAAAAAAAAAAAAGAATAAAGGAAGAAGTAAAGAAAAAGAAGAAGCAAAATGAGGAAGACTTGCCTATTCTTCTCATCGTGGATGTTCTACTTACATTTTTCTTCCCCTACAACCAACAAAAATTGATATGAGGGCTTATGGAGTACTTATGTGATCTTAAAAAAATGAAGACAGTTTCTTGGCCTTTGACCAAAGAAAAGAATTTTAACAAATTTGTTAAAAAGTTCGTTCATAATCCAAGAAACATGTCTGAATGTGCAATGCTTCAGCTGATAATTTATTTGTTTTTGTTCAAACTTTTTCTAATATTTGTGAACTTGTTACATTTTTTACTCATTTTTTGACATAGTATTTGCATGTGCGAAAAGATGAAACTAATAAATCCAAGATGGAATGTTAGCGACACATACCCAAGATTTGCTAGATGGGATTTACGAGGCTTGAAGTCAATTGTTTCCAAAAAAATTCTAGATGACATCTTAGAAGGAGAGGTGATGTTTTGTATTTTGCAGTTAAAGGTATCAGTTTTAGAAGCCTGTTAGTATCAGTTTATATGATTTCTTGTTAAAATTAAATTTTCCAGTTTGTAGGTATCAGTTTTAGGTGCATGTTAGTATCAGTTTTAATGATTTCTTGTTAAAATTATTTTTCCAGTTTGTAGGTATCAGTTTTAGGAGCCTGGTACTATCAGTTTTACGAGTTATGGTTAAACTTTATTTTTTCAGTTTGTAAGTATCAGTTTTAGGTGTCTGTTAATATCTTTTTTTATGATTAGTTGTTAAAATTTATTTTTTCGATTTCCATGTATCAGTTTTAGATTTCTAGTAATATCAGTTTTTATGATTTCTTATTAAAATTTATTTTTTCAATTTTCATGTATCGGTTTTAAGTGCCTGCGAGTATCTTTTTTTATGATTTCTTGTTAGAATTGTTTTTCTAGTTTGTAGGTATCAATTTTATGTGCCTGTTAGTATCATTTTTATGATTTCTTATTAAAATTTATTTTCCCAGTTTCTAGGTATCATTTTTAAGTGCCTTTTAGTATCAAAACTTATATAATCTTGATATCAAAATTGATATTCTATTATTAAACAACAATTTTGATTAAAAACAATTTTCCTTTTGAAGGTGCAAGAAATTTCAAACATACGTCAGCATGAATCAAAATTATTAGAAACAACAGCTGAAATTTCTTCAAGATCAAAGAAAGAAAAAGAATGTCCAGCAACAAGAAAAAGAAAACGTCAAGAACATCAAACACCAGTGGGATCTTTAAAGCAAGAAGTGATTATGAGAATTTTGAAGATTCATATTTAAGATATTGAAGCAGAAAACAGAAAATTGAAAAAGAACTGAAAAATGAAAGATTTTTTAGAAGAGAAGCAAAGAAAGAGCTTTATAATTTCAGACATTAGTTGAAAGGCAAGAATACAGAAATTGAAGAGATAGAATTCCGAAATCTGATTCGGAAGAGACTGAAATTGATTCACCTCCTCGACATAATGAAGAAGAAGTAAGAAACGACAATGAGGATGTCAAGAATGAAAATCAAGGCAGTGTTCATGTTAAGGAAGGTGGATGTGAATAAAAGGAAAACAAATGAAATTGTGGCCGGGAAAAATCACACCTGCCGATGAACGAACAGTCAGCAAAAATGTACCAGTTGAGTTAACTCCACTGAGCTTTGACTTGAAACTCACACAAACTATTGAGGAGCTATATAAAAAAGCAACTCAACAAGAAAAAAAAAGAGCCAACAAAAGATGAACCGCCTTCATATGTACAGGGATTAAAAGAGAGACTTAGGAAAAAGAAAGAAAGAAAGAAGAATTCTGTTTGATTATCCAACGATTATGGAAAAAAAAAGTAAAGAAAACAAATGCTGAAGCAGGAAAAAAATAGCGAAAAGCACCCTAAAAAGGAAACATAAAAAAAAATAGCAACAAGAAGAACAAGAAAGTGCAGAAACAAAAGAAAACCAAGAGAAACAACCAAGTTTTATTGAAAAACCAATAGCTATTATGCAACCATCATGGGCAGAATTGAAACTGCCGCATTGTGAAAGTGTATATCTGAATAAAGAACAATAAACTATGGTGAAAAAAAAATCCTCCCTTACAAAAGAAAATAATTTATAAGTACACATTTTATTATCGATATTAATAGAGATTTGTTCAGAAACTAACTATAATTTTCATTTACAGAAAACAGGGATGTTATAAAAACTGATGACACAATTTTAGGCGGTTGCATCATAAGGAAAGAAATGCTTGTTTATATTCTGAAAAGAAACTTCACGGATGGACATATACCATATATATGTTGCTAATGTTGCTAATTTTGCATACTAGTTTCGCTAATTAAATTTTGTATGTATAAATACTAATGTTGCTCATTAATATGTTGATGAATGAAATGTTCATTATGTTGATGTTTTGCATGACAAATTATTCAACTGATACCAATTATAATGCAGTAGCGATACGATGAAACTTATGCATGACTAAACTTTTCAAAAACTGATATTTGCAAAGTCATAAAACCGATACTCATTAACTGCAAATAACAAAATAGCCAAAAACTGATACCTATCACGGCATAAAACTGATACCTGTAAACTGTAAAGAAAAAATAATGAAAACTTATACCTACAGCCATATAAAACTGATACTTATAAACTGATTACTATGAAGGCATTAAACTGATAGTATAAACAAACATTATTTTTCCAGTTTGTAGGTAATAGTTTTAGGAGCCTGTTAGTATTTGTTTTTATGATTTCTTATTAAAATATATTTTTTTAGGTTTGTAGGTACCAGTTTTAGGTGCCTATTAGTATCAATTTTTATGATTTCTTGTTAAAAAATATTTTTCCAGTTTGTAGGTATTAGTTTCAGGAGCTTGGTAGTATCAGTTTTTACGATTTCTGTTTAAAATTTATTTTTCCAGTTTGTAGATATCAATTTTAGGTGCTTGTGAGTATCAGTTTTATGATTTCTTGTTAAAATTTATTTTTCCAGTTTTCTTGTATCAGTTTTATTTCACAATATAATATGTCTTCTTATATACATGTGTATGGTTATTACAGATTATTGATTGGTTTGCAAAAAAATGTGCATTAACTGAGAACAATTACGCAATGCCAACAATGGGAACGGTAATTAAGATTTCAGATCACATGTGTGCTGTATTTTTTAAAAAATATTAAATAAGAATAACAAATATTATTTGTGACCAGAAAGCACCTGTTGAGAAAATGAAATCAGTTATAAAGACAGTAACTCTTCCTATTTTAAAAAAAGGGTGAAAAATGAGTACACAGAGGTCGTTGGACGCTAGTGACTTTAACATATGCAAACATGCAGTGGTCACATTTTGATTGCAATAAGCCTAGAAGATCAAACCCAAACAATGATGATATTTTGAAAGCTGCAATGACATTGGTATGAAATACTTCTTAAAAACAAAACTATATAATTGCTATAACTCTTATATTTATAAATACGAAGTCAATACGTGTATATCTATTTATTTTTTACAAAGAGATGAAGTTGAGCAACTACTATTGCAATTATGAAAAAAAAATGTTACAAATATGCAGCTCGGCGCATGTGAAATGCGTCAAAAAGAGTGTGCATAACAAGGGTGTGACACGTAGACACGTAATTCTTTATCATATATTAATTTCGAGCATGCATGACTATTGATACTACTAACAACTTCATTTCCTTTGTACAGGCTCGGTTGCAGGTTTTATGTAATAATATTTGTAATATCAATGAACAGGAAAGAGATGCCCCTAAAGGTTGCCAAGAATAACATATTGAAATGTAGAGCGAATCTAGTCTACGAAATTTTGACAGACAAGGGGTATTGTTGGGATTTAGGAGACTTTATGTCTAATCTTCATTTGGAGGGAAATTGATTAGATTTGGTAGTTGAAATTGCTTGGCTATTACAAATGAAAATATGATGATATTAGTTTGAAAACTACTTATTTTTAACTGTTCTATATGATGTTAAATGTTGCAAATGTTCAACATTTCTATGTGGTGTAAACATTTTTATTAATATGATGATATTAGTTTGAAATTGTTGGGCTGTTACAAATGTATTTTATGCTGTCAAAATGTATAGTATCATGTGTTGTGAACTATTTTATGGTTGTGTTTATGAAACTGATATCTCTTTTTTTTCAAAACAAATACCTGTCGCAATAGTTACAATTTTTTTTGAAAAAAATGATACCTGCTTTGACAAAAACTGATACCCACTTACTGCAAATATTACAAAACATGAAAAACTGATACCAGATTTGGTTCAAAACAAATACCCGATTGCTGTAAAAAAAAAAAAACCAAAACTGATACCACTGTGAATGAAAAACTGATACTAGAAAACTGCTACTATATAAAAAAAAATAACGCACATCCATCACCAAATCCGACATCCATCAGAAAATCATACCATCACTTCCACTACCAAGAGAAAGCAGTCTGAGAGAGGCAGATTTGGTTGCGGAGGCAACACTTCCTTTGTGTACAAAAACTTTATGAAAAAAAAGGTATCAATTTTAATTCAAAACTTATACCTCGGCACCAATGATGGGCATGGCTATGTGCCTAGTTATAGACTCCATTATGTACTTAGTTGATGGTTAGATTATAAGACTAGTTATGTACCGTGTTATGTGTCTGTTTATGGAATCGATTATGTGCTTCGTTATATGCCCAGTTATGTGCTCGGTTATGGGCTTGGTTATATGCTCGATCATGGGCTCGGTTATAAGCTTGGTTATGGGCTCGGTTATGGGTTTAGTTATAAGCTTAGTTATGAGCTCGGCTATAGGTTCAGTTCTTGTCTTTGTTATAGAATTGGTTATGTAACCAGTTATCGACTCGGTTATATTCTTGATTATGCGCTCGATTATGTAACCGATTATGGGCTCGGTTATGTGCTCAGTTATGGGCTTGGATATGGGCTCGTTATATGCTCGTTATGGGCTTGGTTATGTACCTGGTTATGGGCTAGGTTATGGGGTCGGTATGTTCCCGGTTATAGGCTCAGTTACGCGCTCGGTTATATGCCCGGTTATGGACTCGGTTATGTGCTCGATTATGGCCTCGGTTATAGGCTTTGTTATATAAACATAATCTCAGTAAGAAAACTGATACTAGAATGCTTATAAAACTGGTACCATACTAATGTAAAAATAATTTCAAAAATAAACAGATACCATTATTTTTGCAAAACAAATACCCTATTCATAAAAACATAATCTAGGTATAAAAATTGATACCAGTGTTCTACCAAGGCTGATATCTCAATATTTTTATTACAAAAATGATACTAGAATGCTTGTAAAATTGATACCATACTCATGTAAACAAAATTTCAGAAATAAAATGATGCCATTACTTTTGCAAAACTGATACCCTTTTCATAAAGACATAATCTAAGTATTAAAATTGATACCAGTGTGCTACCAAGGCCGATACCTTGACATTGTTATTACAAAACTTATACTAGAATGCTTGTAAAACTGATACCATACTAAAGTAAACATAATATCAGAAATAAACTGATACCATTACTTTTGCAAAACTAGTACCCTATTCATCAAAACATAATCTAAGTATTAAAACTGATACTACTGTGCTTCTAAAACTGATACCTTGACATTGTTATTACAAAACCGATACTAAAATGCTTGAAATATATATATATATATATATATATATATATATATACACACACACAATACTAATGTAAAAAACATCCGGACGCAATACTTCAACAACGAATCGGCACCCACTAGGGATTGTTTAACCGACCGTGTACGTATGACATTAAAAACATCCGGACTCAAGACCTAATTGGGTACCTATGACATGCAAAAGGCATTCGGACGCAAGGCCTAATCGGGTACTTCAGCAACGAATCTGCAGGCAGTAGGGATTAATTAATCGAGAGGGTACCTATGACACGTAAAAAAACATCCGGACGCAACGCCTAATCGAGTACCTATGACACGTAAAAGACATCCGAAGGCAAGGCCTAATTGGGTACGTCAGCAACGAATCTGCACCTAGTAGGGATTAATTAACCCAGCTGGTACCTATGACACGTAAAAGACATCCGAATGCAAGGCATAATCGGGTACCTATGACATGTAAATGACATCCGGACGCAAGGCCTAATTGGGTACCTAAGACATGTAAAAGACATCCGCACGTAAGGCCTACTCGGGTACTTTAGCAACGAATCTGCACCTAGTATGGATTAATTAACCGAGCAGGTACCAATGTCACGTAAAACACATCTGGATGCAAGGCCTTGTCGGGTACCTATGACACGTAAATGACATCCGGACGCAAGGCTTAATCGGATACTTCAGCAACGAATCTGCACCCAGCAGGGATTAATTAATTGAGCAGGTACCTGTGACACGTAAAAGACATCTGCACGCAAGGCCTAATCGGGTACCTATGACACGTAAAAGACATCCGGACGCAAGGCCTAATCGGGTACTTCAACAACGAATCTGCACCTAGTAGGGATTAATTAACTAGGCGGGTACCTATGACACGTAAAACACATCCGGACGCAAGGGCTAATCGGGTACCTATGACACGTAAAAGACATCCGGATGCAAGGCCTAATCGAGTACTTCAGCAATGAATATGCACCCAATAGGGATTAATTAACCGAACGGGTACCTATGAAACGTAAAAAGCATCCAGACGCAAGACCTAATCGAGTACCTATGATGCATAAAAGACATCCGAATGCAAGACCTAATCGAGTACTTCAGCAACGAATCTGCACCTAGTAGGGATTAATTAACCTAGTGGGTACCTATGACACATAAAAAACATGCGGATGCTAGTCTCAATCGGGTAGCTATGACACGTAAAAGACATCCGGATGCAAGGCTTAATCGGGTATTTCAGCAACGAATCTACACCCAGTAGGGATTAATTAAACAAGAAGGTACCTATGACATGTAAAAGACATCCGCACACAAGGCCTAATCGGGTACCTATGACACGTAAAGGACACCCAGATGCAAGGCCTAATCGGTTACCTATGACACGTAAAATACATTCGGACGTAAGGCCTAATCGGGTACTTCAGCAACGAATATGCACCCAGTAGGGATTAATTAACCGACCAGGTACTTATGACATATAAAAGACATCTAGACGCAAGACCTAATCGGGTACCTATGACACGTAAAAGACATCCAGACGCAAGGCCTAATCGGGTACTTTAGCAACGAATTTGCACCTAGGAGGGATTAATTAACCGAGCGAGTACCTATGACAAGTAAAAAACATCTGAACGCAAGGCCTAATCGGGTACCTATGACACGTAAAAGACATTCGGATGCAAGGCCTAATCAGGTACTTCAACAACGAATCTACACCCAGTAGGGATTAATTAACCGAGCGGGTACCTATGACATGTAAAAGACATCCGGATGTAAGGCCTAATCGGGTAAAAGACATCCGGATGCAAGGTCTAGTCGGGTACTTCAACAATGAATCTGCACAAGGTAGGGATTAATTAATCAAGTGGTTACCTATGACACATAAAAAACATCCAAACGTAAGGCCTAATCGCGTACCTATGACACGTAAAAGACATTTGGACGTAAGGCCTAATCGGGTACTTCAACAACAAATCTGCACCCTGTAGGAATTAATTAACCGAGCGGGTACTTGTGACACGTAAAAGACATCTGGATGCAAGGTTTAATCGGGTACCTATGACACGTAAAAGACATTCGTGTGCAAGGCCTATCGGGTACTTTAGCAACGAATTTGCACTTAGTAGGGATTAATTAGTTGAGCGGGTACCTATTACACGTAGAAGGCATCTGGACGCAAGGCCTAATCGGGTACCTATGACACATAAAAGATATCCAGACACAAGACCTGATCGGGTACTTCACAATGATTTTACACCTAATTATATACCCAAATATGGACTTGGTTAGGCGCGTGGTTAAATGGTCGGTTATGGGCTTAATTATGTGCTCGGTTGTAGGCTCTGTTTTGGACTCGGTTATATACCCAGTTATGTGCTTGGTTACATACCTGTTTATATGCTTGGTAATGTACTCAGTTATGTGACCGGTTATGGTCTCGGTTATGATCTGGGTTATATGCTTGGTTATGGGCTTTGTTATATAGCCATAATCTCAATAAGAAAATTGATACTAGAAAGCTTGTAAAACTGATATCGTGTTCATGTAAACATAATTTCAGAAATAAAACTAATACCATTACGTTTGCAAAATAATTGATACGCTATTTATAAAATATAATCTACTAGTGTGCTTCGAAAACTGATACCGTGACTTTGTAATTACAACATATAATTGCCCATGTTTGGGAACCAATCCATACCTAGTAGGGATTGTTAAACCGAGCGGGTACCTATAACATGTAAAATACATTCGAATGCAAAAGCTAATCAGGTACTTATGGCTTTCAAATCTTGATACCTATCTATTTATATACTAAAATAATGCCTTATTCATGTAAATAGAGTCTCAGTTAAAAAAAAAATGATACCACAATGCTTTAAAAATATGATACCAGAATGCTTTCAAAACTGGTACATTACCTTCAGCGTCAAAACTAATACCATATTCACATACATGAAATCTCAGTATCAAAACTGATACTAGTGTACTTCCAAAACTGATACCATGACACTGTATATTACAACATCTAAGATATAAATGATATCAATACAATCAATAACTAATATCTATAAATCAAGCAACATAAAGCACACACATTACATATATATATGTATGTGTATATATGTGTGTGTGAGTATATATATATATATATAACAAAAACATGAACTAAAAAACATGATACTAAACCAAAATTTCAAAGAATACTCACAACTAATGTCAAATCTATTACAAAATGCATAAAGTGAAAAAAATGTGAAATCTGTAATACAAATATAAGAAAATATAAATTCTTTGAAGCTTGACAGTTGCGTTTGTGATGGCCATATTACTTGCACACACCACACCGATTTTGTTTATTCTGGAAAAATGCAAATCCAGCTTTTCGTTTGGTAGAAGGTCTACCAACACCACGTTTGTCTTTAGGAGCCTTAATGACATCTTCAATGCAAGGATCAACAATATGCTTATCATAGTTCAGAATTGGATTCACTGGATTTGCATAAGGAGATCGATAAGCGTCTACGGTGAGTGTTCAGTAAAATCATATACACAAAGTTTTGATCTAGTATGCACCTGATAACATGAGCACAAGGAATTCCGGTAACTTTCTATTGATTGCAAGTACAACTCCGATTTTTAAGATCAACATGATGAGAAAATGGGGACTTGACTTCAAATATGAATTCCGAATATTTGTAAACAGCCCAACCAAAGCCTTTATCAATCAACCATTTTAATCTATGATCCATGGATGGACAAAGAATGGTAGTCCACAAATGACATTCCTCTCTCCTTTTATCCATTTGTTCCATTATTTTAATCCTAACTCCATCTAAGAATGATGTAGTTGGCAATGCTCTTTCCTCTATAATCCAACCATTAAAACTTTCAGCCACATTAGAACTATCTCTCCATATCATTTACCCTTAAAAAACAAATCAGCCCACTTATAAAATGGTTTGTCTTTCAAAAAGTTCACAGTTGCAATACCTCCAATGTCCAAAAATCTAGAATGTGCAGCTTCAAATTCATTTAAATTTGAAGCTCTAGAATACAACTTAAACAACTCAACAACCGAAGTATTTGTATTCTTTGAGTTAACAGCTGAAATCAAGTTTTGTTCCATATGAAGATAACAAAAACTATGAAATGCATTGGGGAAAACTTCACGAATACCCAAAACTAACCCTTGATGACGATCTGATATAAAAACCAAATCACGTGTTTCTTCAAGCATTTGCTTCAAATGACATAAAAACTATCTCCAGTTATCCACATTTTCAATGGAGACTACACCCATAGCTAAGGGGAAAAACCCGGCAAATTATATAAAAGGTAAATAGACAATCAAAATAAAAAAACCAATACCTGTAAACAATAACTGATACCAGCAGGTACCTAAAACTGATATAAGAAAACTGGAAATAATTAATGAAAAAAAAAATCTAAAAAACTGATACTACCAGGCACATAAAACTGATACCTGGAAACTAGAAAAATAAATTTTAACATGAAATCATAAAAAATGATACTATCAGGTACCTAAAAATGTTACCTAGAAACTGGGAAAATTAATTTTAACAAGAAATCATTAAAACTGATACTAATAGACACCTAAAACTGATATATAAAAACAATAAATAACAAGACGTAACATAACCTGATACTACAAGTCACCAAACACCAATATGTAAGAATCACAATATACCCAAATACAAAAAACGATAAAAATATACTTTGATTACCATTTTTTGTGGTAACTCCCATCAAAATACCCGGTCGTCCCTTTAAGTGAGTAGCATCTAAAAAATCATGGCTCGGCAATACTCAAACCCATATATACAAGCAGCAAGGGAAATAAACACTCTCTCAAAGTGGTTAGTACTGTCATTAACATCTAAGGCAACATAATTTTGTAGTGCCTCCAAATACCATCTCAAGTCATCGTATGACATAGCATCATTACCATACAATTCAGTTAAAGCAAGTTGTTTTGCAGAATAAGCAAATATATAATTCAATTCAATATTATATTCTCTATGAAAATCAGCTATGATCTCTTCTGGCTTCTTGCTTGGATGATCACAAATTTCATATATAATCAACAATTTAATAAACGAGCTAGAAATATGGGGATTACTCAAATTTCTAGGTCTACCACCACAAGAATGTTCACTAACTAAATTTCGAATGAAAAACCTATTAAGCTGTTTGGAATCACAAGTAGCATGAACTTTAAACTAACATCAGTAGAAGAGGAAGAAGAGCAAACTACTGTTATTCTAGAAGAACTATTCTTTAAAAAAATTAATTCATATCCTGTCTGAATTTGATATGCCATCAATAATTCCCTGAACTCAATAGCACCCCCAAAACAGAACCCGTGAAAATCAGAAATGAAAAGATTAAATCCTCTCTTCAACATGTCTTTTAAGCACTACAACAAAATGACCCTATTACAACGGTGGAAAACAGTTGTAAAAGACTTTTTACAACGGTGGAGCCACCGTCGTCTCTTAAGAAGTTGTAATAGACTGATATCTTTTACAACTTTTATACACCGTTGCGACACCGTTGTTAAATGTATATTTTACAACTGTTTTCCACCGTTGTAGTAATACATATTACAACATTTTTGCACTGTTGTAGTAATACATATTACAACTTTTTTTCACCGTTGTAGTAATTCCTACTACAATTAATTATAACAATATGATTTTTGTTTCTTTATACATTACATTTCATATAAAAATAAATATTTATATTGAATAAAATGATACTACACTGAACTGAAATAATCAATTAAATATTTTATTTCAATATTTGAATTAGTACAACTTTGTGATCCACTATCGTACAACTCACTTTTACATAATACAGTCATAACAATACATACATTCCTCACTACAAACCGATCGCTCAACAAATCTGAGGTAGACGGTCTAGCTCTAGGCTTAGCAATGCATCGTTCTATGAAGGCCTTGATTTCTAGGTAAACCATCTATCATTCCTCCATTACCATCTGCAAATTTTAGTCGTTTAAACATAATGGAGAAAACAGTAAAGATTAATGCAGTCATATTACCTCTTTTACATGTAAAATGACGTTCTGGATCAAATTTTGGCATAAAACATATGATGTTTCGAAAGTCTGACTTATATTAATATGAAACTATGTCAAAAGTAAAATTGGCGATTGTTATTTTCCATAGAAATTGTGAAACTTTGAACAACTTTCTTTGTGGGTAGAGTACAGTAAAGCCAAAGCATCCGAAAAGAAGCCATATCAATGCAAATGAGTATACACATTTGCAGGTATCATAAAAACAAATCTGTTGTTTTGATTGCTGTTTTGAAAAACTGAAGTAAGACCATGATTGAAATATGAGCTAAGATTGTGTACATTGATTCTCCATCACATATGCCCATTCAAATGCATGACAATGAAGCATACAAACGATTTATTGCTTAATGCTGGAACATACTAGTAGACTTAGAAATGTTGCCAAAACGAGGAAGTAAACCAAAGGGACAGTACGCATATATTGTGCCACAACTTAACTATCAACATGCAATGGTAGATAATCACTAAATCAATGTAACCAACTGTGCATGCAAGAAATACAGTGCCTATTCTAACTTGGATCCACACGTGAGACATATATAAAACAAGAGGTGCTATTATAAGGAACATGCCGAAGTATATATGCATAGGAAGTGGAATTGTTTCTTTTTTTCTTTTTTAGTTCGACAACACTGGTGTTTCAAAGTAACATGGTATCATCCTAATATGAGTGTATTATGAAATCTGAAGGTCAGGAATCAAGTATGGCTTCACAGCAGGATATTTAAAAGCATGCCACTAAAATGTGTACTTATTTAAATCAAGTCAAACTTAACATAAGACATGCATTCACTTCAAAGGTGAACAATAACCAGAAATCGATGACAATCAAGGTGACGGAAAAGCAGTAGCCAAACAGTGTGAATCAGTATGATGTAGTCCTGATTATCATATTATAAGGAGCACCATTGCAAATACTAAAATCAACCAATAACCGAATTTAAATTTATACAACCCCAGGACAGTAGGAAAGCAATAACCGACAAACTAATGATATTAGTGCAAACCGAAGTCGTACGCTTGAAACATGTTTAATCGTAAGAGAACTTACATTTAATCGGTGAAGGAAGCGCAGACAATGGCGGACGGTTGGCGTTGGCTGTAGAACGGTGAGGAGGTGTTGCTACAAACGGCGGCGCTCGACTGCTGGAGGGGAGAACAGGTTGTCGGATGCGTTGTTCGGATCTGAGAGATGCTGAGGCGATTTGGTTTTCTGGCTTCAAGGAGGGCAGCACTGCGCGATGGCTGTCGAAGGAGGTGACGCGGCTTCACTGGACTGGAACAAGGGCACGCGTGATTGGGGAGCTCAGACGATGGGTGGCACGGCCCTTGTAGTTGGTGGCATTCGCGGTTGAGCTCGAGGGTTGACTCCGGTGGCGAGCGACGCCTGGTAACAAGGCCTTCTCGGCGGAGAGGGATTCGATGGCGAATGAAATGGAAACCGACGGCCTATTTTCGGTTTTTGGATGTGAGACGTTGGTCGATTTGTTGATTTCCCCAATTCGATTTCTAGGGCTTCGGCCATTTTTAAGTTTTTTTAGAACGAGAGAATGAAATGGAAACCGACGGCCTATTTTCTTTTATTTGCTTCATACGGCTAGGGTTTCACCATTGCCAATGTCCATTTTGCCCTTAGATTTAATGTTAACCCTTATAAAACTTAAGCCCCAAATCATAACACTTAAACAAAATTTTCATGTCACATACACAACAAACAAACAAATGTGTGTTTATTCACCATTTTAATCATGCACAATTTCACATATTCATCATGTACATAGCACAAATGATTTATTTATTTATTCACCCCAAATATTATGGATTTAATTGAATCAATATAATCTAGGATCATCAAATTTGGGTTCTCACATTATTAATCTCTACTTCTTAATTATTAATAGCAATCATTGATTATTCATGATTAGCATTAATTATTATATTTTAAGTATTAACTGTTTAATAGTAATTATGTAATATTAACTATATTTTTTTAATTATTCTTCTTAATTGCTAAGTATCAAATATTATGGATTGATTATTAATTATTACTTCCTAATTGATTATTAATAGTAATTATTAGTTATTAATTATAAATAATCAACATAAATGTATTAAATATTAATTATTAGTTGTTAATTATATTAAACTATAGTCATATATTACAACAATCAAAAAATAGAAGTTGTTAATTATATTAAACTATAGTTAATATACATTTTAGTTAATTATAAATTATTATTATTATTTACTACTGATTTTTAACTTACAATTGTTACTTAATTAACGATTGTCGAACCCCATTAGTGGGGGCGTTGCCCCCGCACCCCCACCTTGGGGGGTTGCCACCACCCCGGACCCCCCTCCGTAGGGATCATATTTGACAAAAGATTTTGGTAAAACTTTCAACAACGATTACTTATTAAAAAATATTATATACTAAATATTAATTAGTACTAATAGTCATGATTAATTATAAATTAAATATTTATTAATTGTTATTTACTTATTGATTATTAATTAATTGATTATTAACTGCTCATTAGTTATTACTTACTAATTAATTACTAGTATTTAATAATGAAGTAGTTATAAATTAATTATTTTTAATTAAATATTTAATATTTATATATTGATTATTATTAAATAATTACTAATTGGTTGTTAATTAGTAATTATTAGTAGGAATTATTTATTTATTGATGTATTTTTAATTAAATATGTATTTATTGATTATTAATTAATAATTACAAATTGGTTGTCAATTACTAATTATTAGCATGAATTATTTATTTATTGAAGTATTTTTAATTAAACATTTAATATTAATATATAGGTTATTAATTAATAATTACTAATTAGTTGTAAATATTAATTATTAAAAATTATTTAATGAAAATAATTAATATTAAAATATAGTCATATATTACAACAGTCAAAAAATAAAAGTTGTGATAGGCTTTTATTACAACTGTCAAAATAACCCAGTTGTTAAAAATAAATTTATTACAACTTTTCTGGAAAAAAGTTGTAAAAAACATTTATTACAACGGTGCTTTAACCACCGTTGTAAAATTACAGTTGTAATATGATGTTTTTGTTGTAGTTACAACGGTGTTTATACCACCGTTGTAAAAAACCATTTATTACAACGGTGATTTTACCACCGTTGTAAAAACCCATTTATTACAACGGTGCGTTTACCACCGTTGTAAAATTAAAGTTGTAATAGGGTCATTTTGTTGTAGTGAAGTAAGTTTTTCCATGTACAACAATACTAGAGCACAAAAATGCAGTAGACGAAACATCAGATGCAGTTGAAAGAGAAAGGTCATCAATATTTTGTAGTTGAAAATCCTTCTGCTTAATAGTGAAAGAAAAGAAAGCACTCTTTTTATTTACTTGAAAGCAGACTATACTTTAAAGATCGTAATCAGTATCAACATATATTATTTTGTTCTCAAGCAAATAGCTAGTCTCAATTGAAAGAGGAGTAAGTTGAGACCAATGATGGCATAATTCTTCAAATCATATAATGAACAATTTATGGCCAACCGAGTACCGAAGGCAGTATTATTGAACAAAAACAAAACTAAAAGACTATTATCACCACTGCAAAAAAGATCATATAAAAAATGCAATCAGCAAATGATTACTTCTAAAAATATATACATACGTTACATAACTCATACACGCAGATATAATTTTGATATCTTAAAAAATACAAAACAAATACCCAGAAAGAGTTACTATAGTAATTAATTAAAACTGATACCGCAAAACATATAAAACTGATACCGTATATTTGTTCTTAAATTTTATAACATAAAATGATACCAGAAACCTATAAAACTAATAAAACATTACTGGACTGAATAAAATGCAGTGTAAAATGTAACACCTCGTAATTCTGTTAATATTAATATTTACAAATTAAAGAATAACTAATCTTAGACGTGAGAATTGTGGAAAACGGGTTGCGCCATTGTGTTCGTCTTGGAATTCTAGTGGAGATAGAGTCCGAGTTTGCGGGAAACGAGTACCGGATGAAAAAGTTATGGACGAACGAAGTTTGGTGGCAAAGAAAGAAAAATAAATAAATAAATGCACTGGCGCACTTGGGAAGTGCGCCAGTACATATTTACACTGGCGCACCTGCCAAGTGCGCCCAGGCCGAGGCTGGAGCCTGCACAGCTTTCTGGTTCAGGCTGACCCGTGTTGTTGAGTCCATTCTGACTCCTTGCTGAGTCATTAGGGCTGACTCATCACCCTATCATAATTAAATGGTTTTGATTAACCCTAAGAACATCCGACGGCTTAAATTAATTTATAACTCTATAAAAAGACCCTCATACACAAACCCTAAATCAGAAAATAAACAAAGACCATGGCCGTCATGCTGATATTTTGAGACCTAGAGCAGCCGCCATCAAATTAAAGATAAAGAACAGCAACCAAATCAGAACTACCCAACCCTAACAGCGATTCTTCAACAAAAGAGCGCTAATTCGACTCTCTTTCTTCTATAATTGTGAGTATGATAGTCTTAACAAGATTATTATCATTTTAATTAGGTTAATTCATGAATGGATTGTGAGTAGATGATGTGAATTGTCATATGCTATCATGTATGTTATTAATCCTATGCTATGTGGTGATGATATACTCTATGTTGTAAATCATGCTATGTATGTTGAAAGTTTCTATGCTAAGTTGTGATGAATCATACATGTTAGAAAGCCATCTATGCTAGTTAGTTCATATTAATTAAATCATCATGTTTGGGCTATGTTGATATATATGACAAGTTACATATGCAAGTTAAATTGATTAGAAAAGTTATGAACATATGCCATGACATCTATTATGACATCTAGAACTATGCTATGACATATGTGATATCCTATGCTAGTTCACACCATCATTATGTTGCTTAAAAACCCCATATGCAAGTTTATGTATAGATTTGGGCGATGATCATATCATGTAAATTGTGACATTTAACAATTTGACATCTTTTGATCCTTAACATGTGTAGTTTATGCAAGTTTCACCCCTATTATGATTAGATTTATTTTAATTGTCTATATGTTGTGATAATTTATCTTTGTGCTATGCGTTAGACTATTCAATTCTAGCCTATATTATGCGTTGAATAAGCAACGTATAAACGTGGGGTAGGGGTAATATTAAGGATTTAATAATAAGATGTTGGGTGCAATTGATATGATTTTGCATGCCATGAGTGGATGACCATAATTGAGTCAATTATGGACATCAATAAAACTGTACTTAATTAATAATTTTGATAGGGAATTATTAAAACTGGGGTAAAAGATTGAAAGTTGTCAATCAATGCTAAGGAAACGAGGTTGGACTCGTTTGTGACGTAAACCTGCCCGGAACCGCCCGGCAAATCCAGTGGTCACAAATGTCAGCCCAATGTGAGAGGTCCTAGGCCTAAACTAAAGCATAACAGTTGTAAAGACACGAGGTTAGACTCTTTTATGGTGTAAGACTGCCCGGACCCGCCCGGCAAATCCAGCTGCCATAAATGCCAGTCTAATGTGAGAGGTTTTTATAAGGTTATGGCCTAAATGAATTAAGAAATACTTAACCAGATAAACATGTAAAGTGGGACATGGGGGTTAAGTAGGTGCCTTGGGTGGCATGAGGAATATAGTGGGTGCCCTTAGTGGCATGTGAAATACGATTAGTAAGACTTAACCAGACACACATGTAAATGAACATGACTAAGAGGGTTAAGTGGGATATATTAATGACAAGCTTAGGTGGGTAGCTTGTGGGGCCCCATTTCAACCAGTATCCCAAACGTATCTTTGTGGGCTCGACCCAAGTCGAGGACGGGACACGCATACTGAGTTTGACTATAAGAGGCCAAAACGGGGAGCGGTGGCAACGCAAGTCCAACGGGTTTCATATGCGTGTGTGGACCCGGGCTGGTAGGTAAGACGTTGTTGCATCATGTAGGTATAAGCCGTGCATTCTTAGTTGTATCGAGTTGCCACTTTAGGGGAGTGATACACCCCACTGTGGGGCCAGCACGGGTATCTATGAGTAGGGAGCCGATCGGAAGTGGGTAGTGGGGTACACCTAGTGGAGATAGGGGCAGATGGCACCTATGTAGTCAGCTAGGAGTACACGAAGTTACTTATAAAATTTCTAAGAGGGTAGTGGGGTACACCTAGTGTAGATAGGGGCAGACGGCACCTATGTAGTCAGCTAGGGGTACGTAAGGCTATTTATATTGTTTCTGTGTGAAGCAAATGGGATCAACCTTAGGGTGACTGGTGCAGTGCAGTGTAGTAATGTGCGGTGCAGTGTAGTAATGTGCGGTGCAGTGAAGTAATTATTCGTTAGTAATTAGGTATGCCTTTACCGTTATCTTTAACGTTATCTTAAACGCTATCTTTATCTTCCAAATAGTTCATAGACATTTACTTGTCTTCCAGCTTATGCCTTAGTCTAGTTAACTTGATAATAGTATTGTTAGAATTATCATACTCGCCAGACTTTATGTCTGACCCCCTCCATTTCTATCCTTTTCCCCCTCCAGGTCCTTAGGTTGGGCCCAATTCTAGTGGAGTTTGATTGGATTGCTTTATCTCTTTTTGGAAAGCTTGGACCATTGAAGTAAAGTCCAGCTTGTTATCTTCTTTAATGGCTATTTTGTAATGGGGTTATGTATTTTGTTTTATGAAGATGGATAATGTACTTGACTCTGATTAATGGTTTTGTGATGTAATAAACATGTTTCCGCTGCAATAAACTGAAGTTTTAGTTTTCAAGTACTACTTATTATCTGTCTTGTTGTAATTTTTCTGTTCTATATTCACTTATAACCTCCATGGAAGTTAATGCATTCCCTTTGTGAGTGACATTAATGGACGTGGGGTGTTACACGTGGTATCAGAGCTTAAGGTTACCAGAACAGATAAAAATACTTTAGAAAAATAGTTATTTTTTTGAAGAAGTGCTTTCAAAAAACATGTTTTAATGAGAAATTTAAAGAGGAAGTCTATATGAAAAACATAATCCCCAAATAGCCATATATCTTTATCTTTCGAATTCTCCATTTTGAATCTTTCCTTTTTCGTTTCAGCATGGCTGAAAATCTTAACCTACCTGACGGTGTAACGATACCAGGATGGTATAGGAGGCTGTTAGAGGCTAGGGCCGCCGCAGGTCCAGCCAATGTTCCTCCACCACCAGTTGCACCCATCCCTCCTCCTCCTCCTCGCGTAGATACTTTTGCAAAGACGTGCAAGGAATTCAAAGCTATGGGTGGAAAACCCTTTCAAGGGTCAGAAACGTTTGTGGAAGCTAGAGATTGGCTTAAGGAGGTGGAAGAATTGCTAGAAATCTTTGAAGTAGAAGAAGGGAGGAGAGTTAGATTAGCAGAAGGGAGAGGCCTCGTTTTGGTGGGAGGTCACTAATGGGGAGCGTCCTTTTGACTCTTGGGCGGATTTTAGACGTAGGTTCGAGGCGAAGTTTCTCTCTAGGGCGGAAGAAAATCTATATATGGAAAGGTTCTTAGCATTGAAACAAGGAAGCTCATCAGTGAAAGAGTATGTCAACAAATTTAACCAATTAACAAGGTTTGGCTTGGACTTAGTAAACACGCCGGAGAAGAAGGCTCTGAGGTTCGTTAATGGCTTGAATGAACCGTTGCAAGGGTTGGCCATGACCCACATCCCTATGGGGGCCACCTTTGAGAAGCTAGTAGAAATGGCACTTATGCACGAGGAGAAAGGCACTAAAGCTGATAAGGCACCCGAGAAGAAAGGGGATCAAAATAAGGGTGGCAAAGGCAACAATGCTAAGGGGAAGAAGAAATGCTTTAACTGTGGGACACCAGGCCATCTCAGCAAGGATTGCCGAAAGAAAAAGAAGACTGGCTATTTTCACTGCGGTGAAGCAGGACATCTAGTGAAGGACTGCCCAAAGAAGGGGCAGAGGACAGGGACTACCTTAGGAGGACAGGTGCAGGCTCTTCTGGCACCAGGGCAGGCAAGGGGACAAGTTCAGGCTCTCGCGGTCCCACCGCTGCAAGAACGAGGTAGAACCATTTCTGTTGAAAGCTTAGTTTTTCTGTTTGATCATCCTGTCTGTACCTTATTCGATTCAGGCGCATCGCATTCGTTTATCTCTACATCATTAGTTGAAAACACTGCACCTAGATACTAGTATTGTTACTGATCCCTTAGTAGTCTCAAATCCTATTGGTGGTTCGGCTCATCTTTCTATGATTTGTCAGGATTTGAGAGTGTTTATCTTGGGCGTTGAGTTTGAATGCAACGCCTTTGTCCTTGGTTTCACGGGCTGTAGTTTGATTCTAGGGGTGGATTGGCTAGCCAAGCGGGGTGCCATCCTAGACTGTGAAAGGAGGGTAGTTAGACTATTGATTCGTTGTAGAAAAACCCTCATATTTCTTGCGACCCTAGGGGTTCAGTGATGCTTAGCTGCCTAGAATCTTCTGACGCATCTAACGATGATTAGGAACCTGTTTGTGTGGTCAGTGAGTATGGAGACGTCATTGATAAAGCGCGGGGTTTACCCATAGGCGCGGAATAAGTTTCCATATGTGCTTAATAGATTAAGCAAAGCCCGTTATGTAATCAGCGGTAGTTTTGGAGCAAGACTGGCAAGGACGGCCAGAGTCGGTCAAGTGCTCAATTGATTGACCATCTTACTAGTATCATCTCACGTAGGTCGTCTGAATTCGAAGGAGGTATCCCTTGGGTGTTTGTCTGATATTGGTTTAGGCCTTTGGGGCTTGCACTTGGGGGATGTCGAATTCGACTAGGATGGTCTGCGTGAGAGATGGATAGTTGTGACGATTTTACATGGGATAATATCCTGGTTTTCTCTAGAAGCAGAGAAGAGCATGCCCTATGTCTTAGGGAAAGCTTAGGGACCCTACAAGTGCACTAGCTTAAAGCTAAGTTCTCCAAGATACCATTTTTGGAGGAAGGAAGTGAGGAATTTAGGGCATGTGGTCTCTAGGGAAGGGAGATATGTTAAGGTGGATGGAGTTCTTAGCATCCTACGACTTCGAGATAGCATATACCCCTGGCAAGGGTAACGTGGTGGCGGATGCCTTAAGTAGAAAAAGGTTATCCTTAAGTCCTTTGTTTGTGGAGCGGCGAAGCTTATAATTCATTTCGATGTTTGACTTTAGACCTTCCGTTGACTTTGTACCCGGTTTTCTAGCATCCTTGGAGGTCAGACCTACGCTTTTGGGACGGATTGACGAGGCACAGCGAGACGACCCGCGGTTGGTTGAGTTAGTAGAAAAGCTCAAAGGAGGGGAGTCATCAAGCCATCTCCGTAGGTATACCCTAGATGATAAGGGTTGGTTACGTAGGGACGGTAGACTTTGTGTACCAAAAGACGATGACCTAAGGAAGACTATTCTTGACGAAGCACATCGTTCGAAGATGACCATTCATCCCGGCGGGGACAAGATGTACATGGACATGAGACGAGTTTACTTTTGGGCCGGTATGAAGGGGGACGTAGCCGAGTATGTCGCTAGATGCTTGGTGTGCCAACAAGTTAAAGCGGAGCAAAAGAAACCCGGTGGGTTACTCCACCCATTGGAGGTTCCACTATGGAAGTGGGAAAGCGTCTCGATGGACTTTATTGACGGATTACCGAGATCGAGAAAAGGTAATACAGGGATTTGGGTAGACTTACTAAGAGCGCCCATTTCATTCCCGTAAAGAGTAAGAGGACTGCTCCATGGTTAGCTTCTGTATATGTCCGAGAAATAGTTCGTTTGCACGGTGTTCCTTCTAGCATAGTGAGCGGCCGCGATCCTATTTTCACTAGCGAATTTTGGAGAAGCTTACAAGAGGCGGTAGGGACTCAGTTATGTTTGAGCACCGCATATCATCCTCAGACGGACGGCCAAACCGAGAGGGTGAATCGTATTCTAGAGGATCTTTTGAGGCTGTGTATCCTAGACTTTGGGGGTACATGGGAAGAGCACCTTCTGTTAGTGGAGTTCGCATATAATAACAGCTTTCAGTCTAGCATTGGTATGGCACCATTCGAAGCTCTTTGTGGACGGCCGTGTCGTTCGCCTACATGTTGGTGGGAATCTACCGATAAGATCTTACTTGGGCCCGATATGATTAGGGAGACTTCGGAGAAGATCGACTTGATTCGGAGGAGGATGAAAGCAGCGCAAGATAGGCAGAAATCATATGCGGATAAGAGAAGGACGGATCTTGAATTTGAGGTTGGGGACATGGTCTTTGTCAAAGTGTCTCCATTACGAAACGTTGTTTGCTTTGGGTCCGTTGGGAAATTAGCACCAAGGTTCGTAGGACCGTTTCCTATTAAGGAGAAGATTGGGCAAATGGCGTATAGAGTGGAGTTGCCCGAGAGACTTAGTGGTGTACACGACGTATTCCATATATCACATTTGAGGAAGGGCTTGCACGAGACCGCGGAAGTGGTAGAGCCGAACTTGCTTAGAGAGGTGGAGATAGAGCGTGATGCGACAATTCGACGAGCTCCTACGCGCATTCTTCGGTCAGAGATTAAGATGCTGAGAAATCGAGAGGTCAGACTGGTCAAAGTACAATGGGGAGATGATGAGAGCAACGCTACTTGGGAGACAGAAGAGAAGATGCGTTCACAATACCCTTTCCTTTTCGAGGGTATGTCCTTTTATTTCTCCTTTATCGCTTATCTTGTACTTATCTTACCTTTAAAGTATCCTCTCGTTAGTATTCTTGACCTTTAGTTAGGATAATCCTATGGCTGAAACATGTGTTTGAGACATGTTATGTATGATGAATGCAAAGTGGATGCAAGTGTTTGCTAGTGGTTGCTCGTGGACGCATATACGGCACTAGATCGGCTCAGTCACTTCATACTGCATATTGCATATAAATGGTTGTATTTAGTAAAATGGATGTATAATGGTTGTTCTATCATATGGATACCGCATTTTGGTGAATGGTTGTGCACGCATGTAGAAATAATATGTAGCATTAGGGAACTTTTGCATACATAATGGACGCATGGCACTATCATGGTTTGCATTAAAGGAGGTCAACTGAATCAGTGGACCGCCTGATTTTGCATTAGATAGGGACATATACATACACTGTGCATTTAAACATGAAAGCATTAGAAGTCTATGAGGACAATGGATGCCTGTGTTTGATGGTTGAGTAGATGGTTGTTTGGATGTTAGGATATACATTCTTCTTAACTTGAAGATTTCGGGGATGAAATCCTTTAAGGAGGGGAGAATGTAACACCCCGTAATTCTGTTAATATTAATATTTACAAATTAAAGAATAACTAATCTCAGACGTGAGAATTGTGGGAAACGGGTTGTTCCATTGTGTTCGTCTCGGAATTCTAGTGGAGATAGAGTCTGAGTTTGCGGGAAACAAGTACCGGATGAAAAAGTTATGGACGAACGAAGTTTGGTGGCAAAGAAAGAAAAAAAATGCACTGGCGCACTTAGGAAGTGCGCCAGTACATATTTACACTGGCGCACCTACCAAGTGCGCCCAGGCCGAGGCTGGAGCCTGCACAGCTTTCTGGTTCAGGCTGACCCGTGTTGTTGAGTCCATTCTGACTCCTTGCTGAGTCATTAGGGCTGACTCATCACCCTATCATAATTAAATGGTTTTGATTAACCCTAAGAACATCCGACGACTTAAATTAATTTATAACTCTATAAAAAGACCCCCATACACAAACCCTAAATCAGAAAATAAACAAAGACCATGGCCGTCATGCTGATATTTTGAGACCTAGAGCAGCCGCCATCAAATTAAAGATAAAGAACAGCAACCAAATCAGAACTACCCAACCCTAACAGCGATTCTTCATCAAAAGAGCGCTAATTCGACTCTCTTCTTCTATAATTGTGAGTATGATAGTCTTAACAAGATTATTATCATTTTAATTAGTTAAGTCATGAATGGATTGTGAGTAGATGATGTGAATTGTCATATGCTATCATGTATGTTATTAATCCTATGCTATGTGGTGATGATATACTCTATGTTGTAAATCATGCTATGTATGTTGAAAGTTTCTATGCTAAGTTGTGATAAATCATACATGTTAGAAAGCCATCTATGCTAGTTAGTTCATATTAATTAAATCATCATGTTTGGGCTATGTTGATCTATATGACAAGTTACATATGTAAGTTAAATTGATTAGAAAAGTTATGAACATATGCCATGACATCTATTATGACATCTAGAACTATGCTATGACATATGTGATATCCTATGCTAGTTCACACCATCATTATGTTGCTTAAAAACCCCATATGCAAGTTTATGTATAGATTTGGGCGATGATCATATCATGTAAATTGTGACATTTAACAAGTTGACACCTTTTGATCCTTAACATGTATAGTTTATGCAAGTTTCACCCCTATTATGATTAAATTTATTTTAATTGTCTATATGTTGTGATAATTTATCTTTGTGCTATGCGTTAGACTATTCAAGTCTAGCCTATATTATGCGTTGAATAAGCAACGTATAAACATGGGGTAGGGGTAATATTAAGGATTTAATAATAAGATGTTGGGTGCAATTGATATGATTTTGCATGCCATGAGTGGATGACCATAATTGAGTCAATTATGGACATCAATAAAACTGTACTTAATTAATAATTTTGATAGGGAATTATTAAAACTGGGGTAAAAGATTGAAAGTTGTCAATCAATGCTTAGGACACGAGGTTGGACTCGTTTGTGACGTAAACCTGCCCGGAACCGCCCGGCAAATCCAGTGGTCACAAATGTCAGCCCAATGTGAGAGGTCCTTGGCCTAAACTAAAGCATAACAGTTGTAAAGACACGAGGTTAGACTCTTTTATGGTGTAAGACTGCCCGGACCCGCCCGGCAAATCCAGCTGCCATAAATGCCAGTCTAATGTGAGAGGTCTTTATAAGGTTATGGCCTAAATGAATTAAGAAATACTTAACCAGATAAACATGTAAAGTGGGACATGGGGGTTAAGTAGGTGCCTTGGGTGGCATGAGGAATATAGTGGGTGCCCTTAGTGGCATGTGAAATACGATTAGTAAGACTTAACCAGACACACATGTAAATGAACATGACTAAGAGGGTTAAGTGGGATATATTAATGACAAGCTTAGGTGGGTAGCTTGTGGGGGCCCATTTCAACCAGTATCCCAAACGTATCTTTGTGGGCTCGACCCAAATCGAGGACGGGACACGCATACTGAGTTTGACTATAAGAGGCCAAAACGGGGAGCGGTGGCAACGCAAGTCCAACGGGTTTCATATGCGTGTGTGGACCCGGGCTGGTAGGTAAGACGTTGTTGCATCGTGTAGGTATAAGCCGTGCATTCTCAGTTGTATCGAGTTGCCACTTTAGGGGAGTGATACACCCCACTATGGGGCCAGCACGGGTATCTACGAGTAGGGAGCCGATCGGAAGTGGGTAGTGGGGTACACCTAGTGGAGATAGGGGCAGACGGCACCTATGTAGTCAGCTAGGAGTACACGAAGTTACTTATAAAATTTCTAAGAGGGTAGTGGGGTACACCTAGTGTAGATAGGGGCAGACGACACCTATGTAGTCAGCTAGGGGTACGTAAGGCTATTTATATTGTTTCTGTGTGAAGCAAGTGGGATCAACCTTAGGGTGACTGGTGTAGTGCAGTGTAGTAATGTGCGGTGCAGTGTAGTAATGTGCGGTGCAGTGAAGTAATTATTCGTTAGTAATTAGGTATGCCTTTACCGTTATCTTTAACGTTATCTTAAACGCTATCTTTATCTTCCAAATAGTTCATAGACATTTACTTGTCTTCCAGCTTATGCCTTAGTCTAGTTAACTTGATAATAGTATTGTTAGAATTATCATACTCGCCAGACTTTATGTCTGACCCCCTCCATTTCTATCCTTTTCCCCCTCCAGGTCCTCATGTTGGGCCCAGCTCTAGTGGAGTTTGATTGGATTGCTTTATCTCTTTTTGGAAAGCTTGGACCATTGAAGTAAAGTCCAGCTTGTTATCTTCTTTAATGGCTATTTTGTAATGGGGTTATGTATTTTGTTTTATGAAGATGGATAATGTACTTGACTCTGATTAATGGTTTTGTGATGTAATAAACATGTTTCCGCTGCAATAAAATGAAGTTTTAGTTTTCAAGTACTACTTATTATCTGTCTTGTTGTAATTTTTCTGTTCTATATTCACTTATAACCTCCATGGAAGTTAATGCATTCCCTTTGTGAGTGACATTAATGGACGTGGGGTGTTACATAACTCCAGTAAATCAGATACTACAATATAGTAAAAAATGATACCGGATTCAAAAACATATTTCAATACTTTACTGGATCATTAAAATCAGCAACATAACAATAAAAAAACTGATACCATATAGAAGTACACATTACAATGTTCAACATATAGGATCGAACAGTATGAATTACATGCCAAAAACAATTGCAAAAAAGAATCAAGAAGTAAGATAACAATTACTCAGAAAAGGGATAAAACGTATGACCTGCTGCTACAGTCCAACGAATCCATTAGACATCTAGTATAAATCAAAAGAAAAAAAAAACTAATCGCAATTAACCACATAAAATTAAAACGATTTTCAAAACAAAGCACAAAAAATTAAAGAAAGAAAGAAAGTCGAACTAGCGAATATTTAGATCAGACAATGAATACACGATTTCGTGCACGATGAAGATCAAATCGAAGAAGATGAAGAAAGAACTAAAAGGAGAGGAAGAAAAATCGATTCCGTGCAAGATTAAATTGATCCATGTACAATTTAAATTTTGGTTAGAGCACGATGAAGATTTCCACCCAATGAAAGACGATGAATGCACAAGAACGAAGGAAATTTAATTATTGTCCTTGAGAGAAAATTTTCGATGGGCTGGCCTTCATGTTAAAATGCCCAGTATTATTGTCCTTTTAAATATTTTCCTATTAATAAATTATGAAAATGTACATGAAGTTTATTTATTAGACACTATGTTAAATTATATCAAGTTTGGTAATATATATGAAATAAAGTTTTGAATCTGTAAAAGAAAATATCAGCTAGATCCTAATATTAGGCGATATTAACATTTATTAAAAAGTCAACGTTCTTTTATTTGATACTTTTTAGGATTAATTTAAAAAAAGATACATGAAGAGCAATTTTGATACTTCAATGGTCGGGCCAAAAGTTTGCGTTTACAAAACGGCTATTAATAAAGATTTTATTACTAAGTTTGATTTTCGAAAAATCAACCATCACACATTTTGATTTCTTTCTTTTTAAGTAATTTTCGTATTTCTATCTTCCCGTATAAAGCCTAAACATTATGTAACAACCCGAGTTCCGACAGATCGATTTTTTTCTCCAAAAATCCCGATCTATCGAAGCTCAAGTCGGCTTGTCTTCTATTTTACATAAAAGACAAAGATAATAAATATATCAAAACTCAGAAAACATTTCACAGCGGAATGGATAAAATATAATATAATCAAATATAGCCTTACCAAATTAATAATAATGTCTAACCAGTATCCAAAGCTCTCTTATTTCTCTAATAAACCTAACCTGCAAGTGTGTTATGAGGAGGGGTCAAACACAATAGTTCTGGTGACTGGACAAATTGTACATTCTGAAATAACCCTACATATACCATAGAGTTATATTTTCTTATTATTAGGTTGTTTGGGTTAACTACACTCAAGGCTCTATACTCACGTCGTATCCATATACTTCCCAGTAGATTAACCTAATATAGTATATATGTAGTTACCCCAACATATCAAGATACTCCTTATAGTACTCTCCTCGCACGGTCTCCACCTTCATGTCACGGAAGCGTATCCTACATTGAACGACGTACGAAACTCCAAATCATAACGCCACGTCACAACACATAACCAAATTGCTATGCCACGCAAGCGTACAGAGTAATTCCCTAACGTCTACGGTACACCAACACAGTGTGTGTACCTAGACCCTTCACGTATGTATTGTCTATTGTACCCCGAGTCCCGTAATAGGGCTGCATCCAACGCATGGAACTCTGTCGGGAGCCTTTCCATATCCGTATAGGCCCACGCATAGGACCTATAGTACAAATATCCAAGTATGGTCTTCTTTTCACGGTGGCTGTGGCCTCACCCAGGCCCCTCTCTCAACTAGTGAAAGACTCCATCAAGAGATAATGGCGTTCCCCTAATAACCAATCTAGCATCTAATTTCTGGCATGTCCCTTAACTAAGACTCAATAGTGAAAGGAAAATGGTATCTTAGTTTAGCTCTAGTCTTTCCGCATCCCACTGACAGCTGATGACCGGTATCCGACGATTACTATCCTTAATTTGGTCCCGACCTATAACGACCCGTATTTTTATGGTGTTATAATTTATTTATTTAATTATATAAATAGTAATTTAGAGAATTAAATGGTCGTTAAATTAAATTATATGGATTATTTAATTAATTTAAATAATAATAATAGAATAATATATTTAATTCAGAAATAATCAAAAATAGTGGAATTCACAATATTGTGTAAATTGGATTATTTAAAGTATATAGTTCAGTTCAGAGTTGAATTATATGAACAAATATATTCAATCGACGAAAGTTGAATGTATAGTTTATAATATAATTAAAATCGTGCCCGTAACATCGCGGCAGTTCGCTATTTGGCGATTTGAACTTCAACTGAATGTACAGGATTCGTTTTAAGCCGGATTTCTGTGAAACAAGAAACGTTAGGAGCTGGTGAAGTATATTTTTCTGGTGGAAGAAAAAAATCGAGATTTCGTCGTGTAGATTTTGATTTATGTCCAAATCAAATTTTAGAAAAGTCGCTGTGGAATTCCTTTATAACTTATAACGATTTATTTATATTTATAAAAGGATTTAAATATAAATCAAATATCGATATAACTCTGATGATGAAATATCGAGTTAGAAATCCATACAGGATTATTTTGGAGCTGTATGGTATTCCACTATGAGTATATACGATAATATAAATTTATTTATATTTAATTTAATTATATTTAAATATATTTATATATTTAAATGGGTCATTCAAAGCTGTAAAAATAGCCAGTTTTGCAAACGACCTCGGTTTTCGATGAAACTAATTTTGTTGGATCCGCAACATCAAATTATCGTTAGATTCCAATTTTGATGATTTTTAGAGTCACTGTGTGGCCGTACGGATTTTTAGAGTGAAAAACAGTCAGTTTTTTAATAGTTAAAAATACGTTGTGTGAGCAAACGGAGTCGGAATTCTACGAAACCAGTTTCGTTAGGACCGTAATGTCAAACTCTACCAGTATGTCCAGTTTTGGGATTTTTGGGTATTGTGTGTGATCACACAAATTTTTAGAAGGCAAAGACAAAAATAAAAAGAAAATAAAACAAAACTTGTGAACCTAAAGGAGCCACATTTCTTCATTTTCAGCCACCCCCTTCCACTATATAACAACCTTAACTCCTCTAACCTAATTCTTCACCACAGTCAAACAATTTCCACGCTGCAACTTTCATTTTCCAGAAAACCAAATTCGTGAGTTTATAAATCTTTATAAATTCATATATAAATCTATAAATCGTGAAATAGGTTTATACAAATTCGCAGTGAGTCGCTCTTCAACACTGTATGAATTTCAGACTGTTCGACATCGCTTCTGTTCGTTTGGAAAGTGGTACCCTGAGTTAGGGTTGAGGAAATCTCTTGATCAAGGCCATTATTCAGTAAACTGAGTTCGTATTTGGATTCGGATTGGAAAACAGCGCTTGTTAGCGAGATTGGGTGAAAATATGGATCAAAATGTATCGCACCATCTACTGTGAGCGAGAAAACTGGCGGTAGGATGCAAATTGCAAATGAGATCGGGTAGGGTGTTGGGTGTATGGGAAGAATGAGATTTAGAAGAGAAGTTCGTTGATGTTTTTAGTTCTTGAAAACGTTGAGAAATGGAAGAGGAAATGAGCTTGAAAGGGGCGGTAATGGCCATGGATTTGTTGCGTCGTGTGTACTGGAGGAGTACACGATGGAGGAAGAAAGAAAGAAGGTGGGGTGAGCGGGCCTGATGATTTAAAAATGGTAATGGGCCTTAGGAAATTGATTGAGCCCAATTTAAAGTTAAAGTTAGGTGTAATTTAATTTTTAATTTGTGTATTAACTTCATAAATTCATAACTTGATCATACGATATCAAATTGACGAACCGTAAGTTGCGTTGGGATCGTATGGACGGACACTACACGATGGAACTGACTGGAAGTCCATCGGAGCTCGTTACAATTCATGGAAAAATAAATTGTCCATCTAAATCAAAGATGGTTAATCGTTATTTAACGATAACTGTCCAATGTGAGTAAAACTCACCAACTCTGAACAGTTATATTCTTATAACATATTCTTAGAACTGTTAATCATCTGTTGATTGCTATGTGTTAACTGTTTGGTTGAATTGCTTGTGTATTGGTTGAAATCATAGATAACGATACGTATATAAATCGTTAATCAAATATTGATTCTGTTTAGCAGAATATTTCATATTGAAATGAAATAGATGTTAATTATACTATTTAACATCTGTGATGCAGGGAAACAGGTTGGAGGGGTCCAACTAAACTCCTCAATATTTATAATACTGTTCTGTTCATATATTGTGTTATATGATGTGATATGAAATCTGTTGATGATTTTATATGTTTGAATGATACCGATCATTGTTATATGGTACGTTAAATACCATAAGTAATACAGGAATGATAAAAGGGGATTTTTAAAGTATATTTTGAAAATAATTTATTTATATAAAATCGATGGATTTTATATATAAAAGGAAAATGGATTTTATAAAAGGAAATAAATTATAAAATCAAAAGAGTTAAAAAGAAAATGTTTGGTAAAACAAATATAAGGGAAAAATATTTGTAAAACAAATAAAAAGAAAATATTTGTAAAACATTTACAAATAGATTAAATGGAAATATTTATTTAGAAAAATAAATAAAGTTATAAAAGGAGTATTTATTTAGAGAATAAATAGGATTAAAATAGGATATTTATTTAAGAAATAAATAGAAGTATGAAAGAGTTATTTATGTAGAAAATAAATAGAAAGATAAAAAGGGAATATTTATTGGTTAAATAAATAGAATTGAAAGTAGATATTTAGTTGTTAAATAAACAGAATAAAATCAAAGAGAAATCGAAAAGGAGATATTTGTAAAACATTTACAAATGAAATCGAAAGAGAAATATTTGTAAAACATTTACAAATGAAATATAAAGGAAAATATTTGTGAAATCAAATATAAAAGAAAATATTTGTTGAATAAATAGAAAAGATAAAAGAAATATTTATTTGTTAAATAAATAGAATTGGAAAGGGAATAGTTATTTGTTAAGTAAACAAATAGAAAAGGAGTTAATTCAAAGACTTAATCGAAATGAGTTAATCGAATATTAGTTATTCTATTAGAGTTAATCGAATAGAGTAAATGAGTCAGAGTTAACCAGTTAGGGTTAATCGATTAGGGTTGATCAGTTAGAGTTAACCAGTTAGAGTTGATCAGTTAAACTTGACCAGTTAGAGTAAATCAATCAGGGTTGACCAGTTAGAGTTGATCAGTTAGAGTTGACCAGTTAGAGTTGATCAGTTAGAGTTAACCAGTTAGAGTTAATCAGTTAGAGTTGACCAGTTAGAGTTGATCAGTTAGAGTTAACCAGTTAGAGTTAATCAGTTAGAGTTAATCAGTTAGAGTTGATCAGTTAGATTTAACCAGTTAGAGTTAGAGTTAACCAATAGAGTAATTAAATAGAGTTAGTCGAATTAGGAGTTATCGAATATTGGTTATTCGAATCGAGTTAAAAGGAGTTATCGAATATTAGTTATTCGAATCGAGTTAAAAGGAGTTATCGAATATTAGTTATTCGAATCGAGTTGAAAGGAGTTATCGATTAGTTAAATCGAAAGGAGTAATCGAGTATAGTATTCGAAAAGAGAGATTATCGAATATCGTTTATTCGAAAGAAAGAGTAATCGAATATTAGTTATTCGAAGTGAGTTAATCGAATATTAGTTATTCGAAGAGAGTTAATCATCGAATTCGATTGTATCGAATTCAGGAAAGTACTTATACTTTCCGGTGTTTAAATCAAGATTTATTTATTTATAAATCAGGTGTTTATTTATTTATTCACATTAAAGAATAAAAGTTATAATTGAAGTTAGATATTTCAAAAGTAGGGATTATAACGTTATCGTTATAATCAATGTTCTCAATAAAGAAGTGGATACGTAAATAGAATCCGAGAGTTTCGTAAAGAAGTTTGTTAAAGATTTTAAAAATAAACTTTGACTATTTCGAAGTTAAAACGTTGTTCAGTTAAGGTCTGAGAGGTAATTATACCCCAACTTGATTGACTTCCTTCTTAACTAAGGAATGGTAAGGTTTGATCGTGAAGGAGTTTGGAAATGTTTTCCAAATAAGAATCAGAAATGTTTTCTGATAATGGAAGATAAGAATTTAAAATATATGGAAACATAAGATGAGAAATTAATGAACTAAAGAGATAAATGTTGAATGATGATTTATCGATATAATTTCCATCTGGAAATAATATCATTGTTTGCACACCTTTTTTCTTTGATAGTTAACTCACCGACTATCGAAGTTTTTGACCATTTTAACGTTGTTAATATGGAGAGACCAGTTGAATTATTATCCGAAGAACCACTCTGTATTGGCATAAGCGTTGCGGATCATATATGCCAAAGATAATTGAAGATGGAGTAAAGTGCAAGGGCTGTTGTATAAATCTTAGACAACAGTGCCTAAGATGGATATACTGAATAGTGCCTTCGGTTTGTCCAGTCCCAGGACAACTTGTATGGACGAAGGTCTGACAGAGTATATCTAATAGATCACGTAAGTTGATCTCTTCAAACGTATTCACGTTTGGTGGTGGAGGAATTCGTTTCTCTTAGCTGTATACCCGTGTTATTTTTTGATAAATCAATTTGTGATTAGGCGGGTATGATGATGTGACATTCTAAGTGAATGAAGATGTGGCATGTAAAAGATAAGCGTAGCTTCTAGCCTTACATCCGGTAAATGACAGAAGTCGGGCAGGCAGCATGGCTATGTAGGTCGCACCTATTAGGATGTATAATCACCTGATCTAGGGTTTCATTTACTTCTAAAAATCTATTGTTGATGTTGTCCCATTCGGGAAACGGTTGCTGATCCCAACCGTTGGTGATATACATTCGATACACTCAAGCGAAATGAGTGGTCGGTCATGTGTGGTCGGGTTGCAAGATGTTCTTGTTGAATCCAGTGTATTCCTCTCTAGAGGTACACTAGCAAAAGGTGGTTCCATACCTTGTCATAGTTGGAAATCCATTACCCAATACGTGCTTGCGGTTTTGATTGTATACTATATATGTCGAACGTGAGATGGAAGCGTTTCTTCTAGATGATTATTATATTATGGTTGATAGACATTATTATAATATCAAAAGGTTTTTGATATAAAGATATTTTGGATTCTCATAAGGGAAAAACCTGTTCCGTTATACGGCGTGGTCTTATGAGATATCGTTTACTTGTTCGAACTGTTTTAAACTGTTTTACTCATACCAGTCCCATGACTGACCCGGAGTTTATTTTGTTTTGTTTTCCCTAAACTCTTGGGTGCCCAATTTTGTACGGGCAGTCAAGTAGTCAGGATTTACAGATACTTGAAGAGCTGGAGCAGGAGGCTTCAGGATTATATATCTATTATTATTCCGCTGTGTTGTAAGTGTTGTACTTTGATAATGATGTGTATACATATACTGATTTTATTTCAAGGATATATTATCTATTATATGTTGTTCGTTCCGCTGTGAGACTCGTGTTACTCTGATGTTGTGTTCTTCTTCTTCTATTCTAAGTTTCTATTTTATCTTTCCTCACCCTCTAATTTCTTTCATTAACCATCCGGTATTTTCGATTCTTGATGTTCGATATGTGTTGTATATCGGATAATCAAGATCGCTAATTCTCGGGTCGTTACAGTTGGTATCAGAGCTTAAGGTTAAGTGAATTACCTTGGCTCTGTGGCGTGACTCAATAGAGATAGGGTTAGTAATACCTTAGATTGAGTTGAGTGTATATATACGAGAGAGTGTATTTGTTATTGATATAAAAAAATTGTTTTATATTGTGGAGATTTATTGGTTGAGTTGTTTATGTGTTCTGGTCGATCAGTTTGATCTACTGTATCAGTAGGAGCTTCTAAACACTCGAATACGATGAACCGTCATGGTATGTTTTGGAAAGATGGTAAACGAAATATTTTACCCAAATTATATTTTGATATAAAGGATTTATATTGGTTATAATTATAATCGAGTAAAATTATAAATTAAATGGTTATGTAAATAACCGATCAGAATTCATATAAGTGAAATATATGAAATCGAAATGAATTAAATCTGGATTTAAATCAGAATTGGAATTAAAATCCCAGAATTGGGAAAAGTGTTTTTAAATGAAGCTGGATTAAGTGTATGAGAATTTTAAAATCCTAGGAGGTTTTAAATTGTTTTACAAGAATTGTAAATGGTATTTTGAAATGAATTTCAAAATGGAAGTGTGTAGACATGGTTTTGAAAGTGATATAGTATTGAACTCACTTCGATAGCTGGGAAATAACCCTGATGATGAATCGCGACATCATTAGTGTTCATTTTCGAGTGGTAAGTGACGAATTACTACCAAAGGTTTTGTTTTGGAAATGTTTTGCGAAAACAAGTTGTTTTGAATCCTGAAAAGGAAAGTTTGATTTTATGAGAAAAACAAAGCTGTTTAAAACTCCTAAGAAAAGATTGTTTGAAATAAAACCAAATTAAATAGAAAGTGTGGAAGTAATTTGGAATCGGATTAAAGTCAGTTAAGTGGTAACTGAAATTGAATTGGAATGATAGAGACAAATTGGATTTGTGAGATTTGAATTTGAAGTGTAATTTGTTAATCAAGTTAAGAATTTGGAATCGAGAATGAAACTCGAGTTTGAAATGATATTTGGCTTGGATATAAGTGAATGGTTGTGTTGGAGATAAAAGTGATTGGAGTTTGATTGGGATGACATTGGTATATGCTGAATTAGCAACAAATGTAAAGGATATAATGATATGCCCGAAAAAAGGTACCAATTTATATTATATATTGGATATAAGATTTATGAGCCGAATTGGCAAGCCGCTTGGCTGTTTGATTTTCTTTTAGGTTGGAGATGGCCCGAGAGGCGAGCTGGAGTTTGACCTATTGACCAGTACAAAGGAGGTGCTGGCGAAATTTTTCGAAAAGTAAGGTGTTAGAAAATTTTCAGGATTTTTGAAAACATTCGTTAATAGAATTAAATTAATAATTTAAATTAAATTAGTCAGGGGAAACTGAAGTTGAGGAGTGAACAATATAGTCTAGCCGGTCGATAGGGTTAGTTTTCTACCTTAGCAATTTCGAGGACAAAATTATTTTAAGTGGGGAAGAATGTAATGACCCGTATTTTTACAGTGTTATAATTTATTTATTTAATTATATAAATAGTAATTTAGAGAATTAAATGGTCGTTAAATTAAATTATATGGATTATTTAATTAATTTAAATAATAATAATAGAATAATATATTTAATTCAGAAATAATCAAAAATAGTGGAATTCACAATATTGTGTAAATTGGATTATTTAAAGTATATAGTTCAGTTCAGAGTTGAATTATATGAACAAATATATTCAATCGACGAAAGTTGAACGTATAATTTATAATATAATTAAAATCGTGCCCGTAACGTCGCGGCAGTTCGCTATTTGGCGATTTGAACTTCAACTGAATGTATAGGATTCGTTTTAAGCCGGATTTCTGTGAAACAAGAAACGTTAGGAGCTGGTGAAGTATATTTTTCTGGTGGAAGAGAGAAATCGAGATTTCATCGTGTAGATTTTGATTTATGTCCAAATCAAATTATAGAAAAGTCGCTGTGGAATTCCTTTATAATTTATAATGATTTATTTATATTTATAAAAGGATTTAAATATAAATCGAATATCGATATAACTCTGATGATGAAATATCGAGTTAGAAATCCATGCAGGATTATTCTGGAGCTGTATGGTATTCCACTGTGAGTATATACGATAATATAAATTTATTTATATTTAATTTAATTATATTTAAATATATTTATATATTTAAATGGGTTATTCAGAGCTGTAAAAATAGCCGGTTTTGCAAACGACCTCGGTTTTCGACGAAACTAATTTTGTTGGATCTGCAACATCAAATTATTGTTAGATTCCAAGTTTGATGATTTTTAGAGTCACTGTGTGGCCATACGGATTTTTAGAGTGAAAAACAGTCAGTTTTTTTTAACAGTTAAAAATACACTGTGTGAGCAAACGGAGTCAGAATTCGACGAAACCAGTTTCGTTGGGACCGTAATGTCGAACTCTACCAGTATGTCTAGTTTCGGGTTTTTTGGGTATCGTGTGTGATCACACAAATTTTTAGAAGGCAAAGACAAAAATAAAAAGAAAATAAAACAAAACTTGTGAACCTAGAGGAGCCACAGTTCTTCATTTTCAGCCACCCCCTTCCACTATATAATAACCTTAACTCCTCTAACCTAATTCTTCACCATAGTCAAACAATTTCCACGCCGCAACTTTCATTTTCCAGAAAACCAAATTCTTGAGTTTATAAATCTTTATAAATTCATATATAAATCTATAAATCGTGAAATAGGTTTATACAAATTCGCGGTGAGTCGCTCTTCAACACAGTATGAATTTCAGACTGTTCGACATCACTTCCGTTCGTTTGGAAAGTGGTACCCTGAGTTATGGTTGAGGAAATCTCTTGATCAAGGCCATTATTCAGTAAACTGAGTTCGTATTTGGATTCGTATTGGAAAACAACACTTGTTAGCGAGATTGGGTGAAAATCTGGATCAAAATGTGTCGCACCATCTACTGTGAGCGAGAAAACTGGCGGTAGGATGCAAATTGCAAATGAGATTGGGTAGGGTGTTGGGTGTATGGGAAGAATGAGATTTAGAAGAGAAGTTCGTTGATGTTTTTAGTTCTTGAAAACGTTGAGAAATGGAAGAGGAAATGAGCTTGAAAGGGACAGTAATGGCCATGGATTTGTTGCGTCGTGTGTACTGGAGGAGTACACAATGGAGGAAGAAAGAAAGAAGGTGGGGTGAGCGGGCCTGATGATTTAAAAATGGTAATGGGCCTTAGGAAATTGATTGAGCCCAATTTAAAGTTAAAGTTAGTTTTAATTTAATTTTTAATTTGTGTATTAACTTCGTAAATTCATAACTTGATCATACGATATCAGATTGACGAACCATAAGTTGCATTGGGATCGTATGATGGACACTACACGATGGAACTGACTGGAAGTCCATCGGAGCTCGTTACAATTTATGGCAAAATAAATTGTCCGTCTAAATCAAAGATGGTTAATCGTTATTTAACGATAACTGTCCAATGTGAGTAAAACTCCCCAACTCTGAACAGTTATATTCTTATAACTTATTCTTAGAACTGTTAATCATCTGTTGATTGCTATGTGTTAACTGTTTGGTTGAATTGCTTGTGTATTGGTTGAAATCATAGATAACGATACGTATATAAATCGTTAATCAAGTATTGATTCTTTTTAGCAGAATATTTCATATTGAAATGAAATAGATGTTAATTATACTGTTTAACATCTATGATGCAGGGAAACAGGTTGGAGGGGTCCAACTGGACTCTTCAATATTTATAATACTGTTCTTTTCATATATTGTGTTATATGATGTGATATGAAATTTGTTGATGATTTTATATGTTTGAATGATACCGATCATTGTTATATGGTACGTTAAATACCATAAGAAACACGGGAATGATAAAAGGGGATTTTTAAAGTATATTTTGAAAATAATTTATTTATATAAAATCGATGGATTATATATATAAAAGGAAAAAGGATTTTATAAAAGGAAATAAATTATAAAATCAAAAGAGTTAAAAAGAAAATGTTTGGTAAAACAAATATAAGGGAAAAATATTTGTAAAAAAAATAAAAAGAAAATATTTGTAAAACATTTACAAATAGATTAAATGGAAATATTTATTTAGAAAAATAAATAAAGTTATAAAAGAAGTATTTATTTAGAGAATAAATAGGATTAAAATAGGATATTTATTTAAGAAATAAATAGAAGTATGAAAAAGTTATTTATGTAGAAAATAAATAGAAAGATAAAAAGGGAATATTTATTGGTTAAATAAGTAGAATTGAAAGTAGATATTTAGTTGTTAAATAAATAGAATAAAATCAAAGAGAAATCGAAAAGGAGATATTTGTAAAACATTTACAAATGAAATCGAAAGAGAAATATTTGTAAAACATTTACAAATGAAATCGAAAGAGAAATATTTGTAAAACATTAACAAATGAAATATAAAGGAAAATATTTGTGAAATCAAATATAAAAGAAAATATTTGTTAAACAAATAGAAAAGATAAAAGAAATATTTATTTGTTAAGTAAATAGAATTGGAAAGGGAATAGTTATTTGTTAAGTAAACAAATAGAAAAGGAGTTAATTCAAAAGACTTAATCGAAATGAGTTAATCGAATATTAGTTATTCGATTAGAGTTAATCGAATAGAGTAAATGAGTCAGAGTTAACCAGTTAGGGTTAATCGATTAGGGTTGATCAGTTAGAGTTAACTAGTTAGAGTTGATCAGTTAAAGTTGACCAGTTAGAGTAAATCAGTCAGGGTTGACCAGTTAGAGTTGATCAGTTAGAGTTGACAAGTTAGAGTTGATCAGTTAGAGTTAACCAGTTAGAGTTAATCAGTTAGAGTTGACCAGTAAGTGTTGATCAGTTAGAGTTAACCAGTTAGAGTTAATCAGTTAGAGTTAATCAGTTAGAGTTGATCAGTTAGAGTTAACCAGTTAGAGTTAGAGTTAACCAATAGAATAATTAAATAGAGTTCATCGAATTAGAATAAATCGATTAGAGTTAGTCGAATTAGGAGTTATCGAATATTAGTTATTCGAATCGAGTTAAAAGGAGTTATCGAATATTAGTTATTCGAATCGAGTTAAAAGGAGTTATCGAATATTAGTTATTCGAATCGAGTTGAAAGGAGTTATCGATTAGTTAAATCGAAAGGAGTAATCGAGTATAGTATTCGAAAAGAGAGATTATCGAATATCGTTTATTCGAAAGAAAGAGTAATCGAATATTAGTTATTCGAAGTAAGTTAATCGAATATTAGTTATTCGAAGAAAGTTAATCGTCGAATTCGGGAAAGTACTTATACTTTCCGGTGTTTAAATCAAGATTTATTTATTTATAAATCAGGTGTTTATTTATTTATTCACATTAAAGAATAAAAGTTATAATTGAAGTTAGATATTTTGAAAGTAGGGATTATAATGTTATCGTTATAATTAATGTTCTCAATAAAGAAGTGGATACGTAAATAGAATCCGAGAGTTTCGTAAGGAAGTTTGTTAAAGATTTAAAAGATAAACTTTGACTATTTCGAAGTTAAAACGTTGTTCATTTAAGGTCTGAGAGGTAATTATACCCCAACTTGATTGACTTCCTTCTTAACTAAGGAATGGTAAGGTTTGATCGTGAAGGAGTTTGGAAATGTTTTCCAAATAAGAATCAGAAATGTTTCCTGATAATGGAAGATAAGAATTTAAAATATATGGAAACATAAGATGAGAAATTAATGAACTAAAGAGATAAATGTTGAATGATGATTTATCGATATAATTTCCATCTGGAAATAATATCGTTGTTTGCACACCTGTTTTCTTTGATAGTTAACTCATCGACTATCGAAGTTTTTGACCATTTTAACGTTGTTAATATGGAGAGACCAGTTGGATTATTATCCGAAGAACCACTCTGTATTGGCATAAGTGTTGCGGATCATATATGCCAAAGATAATTGAAGACGGAGTAAAGTGCAAGGGCTGTTGTATAAATCTTAGATAACAGTGCCTAAGATGGATATACTGAATAGTGCCTTCGGTTCGTCCAGTCCTAGGATAAATTGTATGGATGAAGGTCTGACAGAGTATATCTAATAGATCGCGTAAGTTGATCTCTTCAAACGTATTCACATTTGGTGGCGGAGGAATTCATTTCTCTTAGCTGTATACCCGTGTTATTTTTGGATAAATCAATTTGTGATTTGGCGGGTATGACGATGTGACATTCTAAGTGAATGAAGATGTGGCATGTAAAAGATAAGCGTAGCTTCTAGCCTCACATCTGGTAAATGACAGAAATCGGGTAGGCAGCATGGCTATGTAGGTCACACCTATTAGGGTGTATAATCACTTGATCTAGAGTTTCATTTACTTCTAAAAATCTATTGTTGACGCTGTCACATTCGGGAAACGGTTGCTGATCCCAACCGTTGGTGATATACATTCGATACACTTAAGCGAAATGAGTGGTCGGTCATGTGTGGTCGGGTTGCAAGATGTTCTTGTTGAATCCAGTGTATTACTCTCTAGATGTACACTAGCGAAAGGTGGTTCCATACCTTGTCATAGTTGGAAATCCATTACCCAATACGTGCTTGCGGTTTTGATTGTATATAGAACGTGAGATGGAAGCGTTTCTGCTAGATGATTATTATATTGTGGTTGATATACATTATTTTAATATCAAAAGATTTTTGATATAAAGATATTTTGGATTCTCATAAGGGAAAAACCCGTTCTGTTAAACGACGTGGTCTTATGAGATATCGTTTACTTGTTCGAACTGTTTTAAACTGTTTTACTCATACCAGTCCCATGACTGACCCGGAGTTTATTTTGTTTTCTCTAAACTCTTGTGTGCCCAATTTTGTATGGGCTGTCAAGTAGTCGGGATTTACAGATACTTGAAGAGCTGGAGCAGGAGGCTTCAGGATTATATAGCTATTATTATTCTGCTGTGTTGTAAGTGCTATACTTTGATAATGATGTGTACACATATACTGATTTTATTTCAAGGATATATTATCTATTATATGTTGTTCGTTCCGCTATGAGATTTGTGTTACTCTGATGTTGTGTTCTTCTTCTTCTTATATTCTAAGTTTCTATCTTTTCTTTCCTCACCCTCTAATTTCTTTCATTAACCATCCGGTATTTTCGACTCTTGATGTTCGATATGTGTTGTATATCGGATAATCAAGATCGCTAATTTTCGGGTCGTTACACGACCAACCTCCCTTCACGAGCGAGGCAAATCACTAAATCACCCCAATGTCATCCCTCCACCTTTTGGCTGCCAAGCTACTGTTGCAGTTAAGGTATACCCACTGGGTGGTATCTTGCAGACTCTCATCTCTGCGTGTACATTCTGAGCGTGTACAGCAATAGGATAACCACGGAGTACCTTACCACCTCACTCGAAAGCTGTGTGCTTCCATCCGTCCTACCAAGAAATCAAGCCGCATGTCGACTAGAGTAATCAAGTGGACGTGCCCCTCCCGTGTCTCTAGATACCCCGATGATCTACCACTTTTGGTTCTTCAACTTTGTTCGTGCGGACTGGTCCAAGCGCATCATGCAAACGTGTTATTAGACCCTGTGTCTAATCTTTTTAATCATGCTTACTTTAACGATGGTAATTTATAACCTTTCACCCAGGATTGTAATTAACGAAAGTAGTCTACAATCACCTTTTTATTACCATGTCATTTACTTTGAATTACATGTTTTCAAGTTCCAATAACATTATCTACTTAATGTGTAATTAAGTAATCCACATGTTTTCTATTAACACGTTACTTAATGTATATAATTAAGTACAACTTATTTCATTCCATAAGTCTACCTCATTAATCATGAATCTTACACCGTCATCACAACCTATCGTTGTTGTTTACTTATTAACTTAGTTCTCTTAACTAAGGTTTATTAATAAGTTCCCTTTTTATTAGTTATAACCCATGTTATAATTTCACTTGTCCCTAGGACAAGCCTACCTATTATATTGCATTTTCATTAATATAATTAATTATAATAGGTTATATTCCTTGTTCATAACATTTTCCTTGGTTCTTTAACATTAACTAACTTTTACTGTTGTAACGTCCATTTCTTTACCGACTTGTATATTTTCACATGTACCATTTATTTTTGTTGGTTACAATTAATGTCACTTATGAACCTAATGGTCATATTTCCTAGGACATTTATAGAAAATGAAGTATCCTTATTTTATTATTCCCTAAAATATCTATTTTGTTGTACCCCAACAGACATTACTAATTTATTTATTTATTTATTGCCTGTTGTATACATATATTTTTATATATGTTTATGCACCAGACCTCTCATATTAAGTTGACCACCGATGGATACTGGATTTGCAGGGCGGTTCCGGTAATACTTTTACCATAAGTTGAACTTAACCTCGTGTCTTAGTGTAGTTACCTACAGTTTCCTAATCTATAAAATTTTCCGTACAAATTAGGCGTAACTATTCTTTTTCTAGTATTCCCAATTCCATTGTAATTTGGTTTACAATATCCAATTTATCATTAACAACATTTCCAATAACATATTCACTTTTATATAAATGTCAATTTTTCAGTATTACAGTGATTTTTAACCCAATAAACTGATTCGTAGCATAAATCTATACAGCAATAATATTCTTAACATAACCGAGAATAAATTATACTGCAATTATCACAATTCACAGTTATTTAACATGTGAAAAATGACGGGGAATGTAAACGGTAAATATAGCATTATTTAAAAAGGTATAATTTGAATCCACTCACCTAATAGTTTTCCAATCCTTGAATCCGATTCAGATCTGTGATTTTGTGGTCTTCCTAACTGAATTTAATAATAAACAACCACGGATTTATAAACCTGATACTAGAAGAAGAGGGAAAGAAAGAAACCTAAGTAAATCAGATTCAAGAACTTACCTCATGTTGATCAGAATTCTGAACACCTATGTTGTAGATTTATATCTCTTATCTTCAAATCTTGATTCAAAATCCCTAAGAACCAATATTCTAATTTCTGAAAAGATTTGGAGAGGAAGGAGAATGGAAGAGCCTAGGCAGCATCTCAGAAAATATGAGTTTAGAGCTAGGCCCTGCTAGTCTATTTATAGGTGTATAAGAAAGTCTGGTCCATCGGAGTTAACCACATAAAATCCGAACCATATATTTCATTTAAACACATCATTTCAAAAAGATATGATCCCGGTTGGGTCAACTCTTGTGTCGGCACGCCTTAGAGGTGGGTCGACCCTTGGGTCGACACATGGTTCGACCCAGATGAGGCTTGGGTCGACCCATCTTGGGTCTGAACGTGTAATTTATGTCTTGTTTGAATTCTTTTTAACATTAATTAATAGTGTTTAATTTCTTACTTAATATGACTTATCTGATTTATTGTTTTTCAGTTATAATTCGTCCTTCAGTTTAATTTTTTTTTTTGAGGAAAACGGATGTGCAGCACGCACTACACAGCCGGTTAGCTAAATAATAATAATATATAATATTCTGGTTGACAGGCCCAACCAGTGGCAAAGAGGTTAGGACATATCATGTCCCAAATACAGATTACATAGATATATATAATATTCAGTTTAAATTTTGAATTATGCAAGCCTTGCAAATTATTTTTTTGAATTATGCATGTATATATGTGTATAACCTTTCAATTCCTTATCCGTTAAGAGATGCCCAATTAATGTAATTTATTATGCTATAAATTCGTTGTTTCATACCTTTTATTAGATTCTAATTTCAAAGGGAACTAATTTCTTGCCCATTTTCCACTTATTATGCATTAATTATTTTATGCCCTTAACTTGCACTTTTTATCTCAACATTTGAATTTATACATACACACACACACACGCATATATATATATACATATATATTAGCACACACATAAACATATATTTACATATGCATGTATATATATGTTTTTATACTCAACTTATGTATAATTTTCCTTATATGCGCATTCATACATATTTTCCTCTTATATGTATTATTTTAGCTGTTCCTCCAAAATAAAAATATGGCATTAGCGGGACTCGAACTTGTGCCACTCACTTAGAAGAGACATGCTCCTACCAACTGGACTATATAAGCTTTTGTTAATAGGACTAAAAACAATGGTGGTCATTGTTCTTTTTAGTGTTCTTCTTATATCTTCTTTTCATGGTTGCTGTAATATTTCATTTAAAGATATTTTTTTCATCTTAAATCTATTTTCTGCAAACCATAGGTCTAAATTGATAAGAAAATCACCAAGGACGCAATGATGCTAATTTCGTGACCAAATTCTGAGAGCTTTTCAATTTTATTTTATTATTTAACTAAAAATGCGGGGTGTTACATTCTCCCCCTTAGGAAATTTCACCCCCAAAATTCAGTAAAGGTAAAATTAAGTAATTCCTCGCATCATTTACAATCATCATGTGTACATCCAATTTTGCAATCATTTGTGCACTTGTGCAAAGTGTAATACAATATAATAATACATGAATGAAATGAATGCCTAAGCGGTACCTCCTATACGAAATGTAAAATCTTCTTGAAAATCTTTTTGAAAACATGATGCACATCCTAAATATGCTGGCAATTTCTATATGAATACAATATTTTGAAAATCAAAATTCCTTTTTCGTCCAATTTTTCCTACATTATTACAGAGTAAGAATGTGGTTCATCCAATTTTTGCATCCAAACCCTGTAGATGACTTTAAATTTGCAAATTAGAGAAAAGTCTAATTTTCTGAATTTGATTTCTTATGTTATAAGAAGGTAGAAAACGGAAAACTTCACATCTTCCGTTTTTCTTTTATGTACCTTTCCTATATGAACTTGGATATTATGCAACTACTATACAAAGCTTTCCTACCTTCCTACCCAAGCACAATTTACATAAGAAAATTTTCTTTATTATAAATTTTCCTTTTCAACTTACTTTGGAAAATCCTTTTTTTTTTTAATTTTCCGCTTTTCTCAATTATCATATTTGCTGCTTTATATTTGCAGTTGTCATTATTGTTTGTTTTCCTTTAGTTATGTTATTACTTTTTCTTAGCTTATTTAACTTAATCCACATATCTAAGTTTTATTTTTGAATAAACCTTATAACTCTTCCAAAACTAAAATAGGAAAACAAGCACACTACACAGCTACTACCAAGGGCTAAGAATCCTAGGACCATGTCCTCACTGACAAAGAAAAAGTCCAAATCACAGGATCTAAACAACTCACTTTCCCACAACTATCCACTTCTCACAACTAGTCCTTGCTATGCACTAACCGTCTTTTCCTAGCAACAACCTAGGCTCTGTAGTGCTTATGCACTCTACCGAAATTTACTGTCATTCCAAAACAATTCATGTTATCTATTATATAGCCTCAAAATATACCCTCGTCTTCCCTAGGTACTAATCCTTACATACTCCATGATTTAAAAACATGGTTGGGCCTCAACATTTATTTTCCTTCCAAAAAGCAAAAGCTTCAAAACTTTATTTTTCTTCAATAAAACTAATTTTTGTCAAACCATAAAAATGACATCAGAAAAAAGACGCAAACTTTTTTTTTCAAATTATAAAAACTGGAGTAGCAAGGATAACTATTTCTCAATTAATTTCATAACTGTTCATTATTACTATGCCAGTTCAATTACGTACAACAAGGTGTAAATTTCTAAACTTATTCCAAACATATACTCTATTCTAATTTTTTAACAACTTATTTGTTCACCCATCAAAATTTATATCAAAACAATTGTCAAAAATTTATTGTTAAAAGAATAGGATTTTCAACATTTTCCTTATCGAAAATTCTAGTTTTTGACAAAATGCAATTTTTTTTTATGTTTTGTTAATTAATTCTTTCATATTTTTGAGCTTAAAACTGTTGAGCTATACATGCTCTATATGTAACCTCCCATATTTTTTGTAGTCAAGTACTTAATTTATTTTATTAATTTAAACGTTGAATTGGAATTTTAAATGGATTCATAATATATAATTCATTATTAAACGAAGTTTGAATGTTAAATTTATATTTTAAATTATAATGGAGCTCATAACGTTGCGGTTGTTCGTAATATAATGTTTTGAACTTAAATTGAATATACAGAATCCATTTTAAGTCAGAATTCTTTGAAACAAGAATCATCTGAATCTATTTGATTATAATTTTATAATGAATGAGAAAAATGAAGATTTCATTTTATAGGTTTTAAGTTATGTCCAACTCAAATTTTAAAATAGTCGCTATGAAATCGTTTATAAATTATAACGATTAATTATATAAATTTAATTCGATTTAAAAGGAATTTATTGATAACTTGAGTTAACAATTGAATTACGATGCGAAAGGAATTCCATTGAATTCATAGTAATGTTTAGAGTCAGGATAGATATATGATTTCTTATTTTTGGAGATCGGGTAATTTGGCGTCCAAAATAGCATTGTTTAACGCATAAAATATCATTTCGGGAAAACAATCTTGGAATGCGACGAAACTTATGTCATTGGCTCCGTATTAGTAAGTTACTATAAGGTTTCGATTTTTGTGTCCACTAGACATACCGTTTGGTTGTGAGAGTAGAAAACATCTATATTTATATTTAATCGTATATTCGATTTAAGTTGGAAATATAAAATAATCGATTTTCAAACGAACTCTGTTTTCAGCGAAACTAATTTTGTTAAATCCTTAATAGTCGGTATTTATAGTGTTTCAAGTTATTTGGATTTAGTTTTTTATCATGGGTAATTTAAACGCGTGATTTTTCACTTGTGATTTATAAAGGGATTTTTACAAACGTCCTCAGAATTCGACGAAACCTGTCCCATTGTATCCGAAATATTATTTTATGTTAGATTTACAATTTTCATCTCGATTAGATATCGTTTGTAGTTGTTTAAGCGCGTTACTTCGTGGTGAAGTTTTGTTACATATTATATTCAAACACACACCCTATAAATACAAGTTAACCAGTCAAAACCTAATAATTCTTGCGTGTAGTCAACTTTGTAAATGCTGCCTCCTCAATAAAACCGACGACCGATATTGTTCCAACTTCTCCCTCAAATTCAAGCAAATCCACGGACCTATTCGAAATCTTCCCAACTAATTATCTTCACATCGTTGAGAAGTTGAGTTTGAGTGGTGGTGATGTAGTTCCAATGACCGTAGAGAAAGGAAATCGTATATCAATTTAGTAAGTGATCGACCAGTATATCCTAAACATAATTAAGTTTTTAAGTAAAACAATTAGGGTTAAACATTTAATTAGGGATGTTAGTTAATCACCATTTTTATATTTCAGGATTTGAATGGAGACAGTGGGAACGAGATGCATGACAGCGTGGGGAAGAAAAATATTGGATCCGATTAGATTCAAATGAAAAGTAATTAACATTATAAAATTATAATTAAGGAAATAATTATTTTAATTAAATCGTGTACTTATATTAGTTGTAACTTGTGCATATCTTATCAGAATTTGACCAAAAAAAGTTGGTTGGAATAGTCGTGACGAACCCTACAATCTGGAACTAATTTGGACGAGGATGGACGCAGCTAAGAAATTTAAGTAAATTAAGCGCATGTTTAATTTAATTAAAATGAACCACTTCAGCGATAAATCAAACCAAATTGAGTATAACTCACTCAGTTTTTACCCACCAATATTTTATATAAGTTGGAATTTATTTTGTGTGCTACGATTGATAGTGCACTGAACGTTTTTATATATATTGGATGAATTGGTTGATTTGAATGTTCGTTATTTTAAACGAAATCTAATCGTTATTTTAATAATTATTTCCAAACGAGGTAACTTACCTTATTGGTTACATTTATAATAATATAAATGTATTAAATTAAAATATGGATGCATGGATTATTGTTATTGATTTATTGTTGAATATTATATATGTTTATTGAATTGAATAATATTATCTGAGGTAACATATATAGATGCAGGGGAAAAACAGGTTGGAGGGATCCAACGGGATTCCTCAAATTTATTGTTTATTTTCATATTATAATTATATGAACTATTTAATCAGTATGGCTGGATAATTGATTTGTTTATTGATTATTGTAACACCCCATAATTTTAAAATATTAAAATTAGCAAATTAAAAAATACTTAATTTTTAGAAGAAGAATTAAGTCAAACGGGTTGGGCCATTGCGTTCGTCTCAGAATTCTGCTTGAGATAGAGTCCGAATTTGCATAAAATAGATAAAGTATGAAGAAGTTATGGAGGTTAGAAGATTTAAGTTTAAACCAGAATTAAAATAAATAATTAATAAATCAAATTCGGGATTCAAAAGCATAAGGGAGGCTGGGCGGGAAAATTCCTGCCATAGGGTGTCGACCCCCCTAGGGGAGTCGACATAGGTGTCGACCCCCCTATAGGGGTGTCGACATAGGTGTCGACCCCCCTGTATGGGTCGACCCCTGCATGCTGATCTGGACAGTGACGATTTTCTGAGTTTTAGGGCTATGTGGCGACTTCTGATTGGCTGGGTGATGTGTATTTCGGATTTGGAGGGTTTAGTTGGAACCTAACCTAATCTTGAGGCCCTAATTCACCAACTACACCTATATAAACACACCTAGACCTAACCCTAAATTCATTCATCAAAGTAATTATGCCTCCATGCTGCTAAATTCTAAGTTGACCTAGCCTCCACCATAATCAATCAAATTCAAGTTAGAAGACAACAATCAAAGCCTACATCAACGGATTTGCTAATCAACTTCAGAAATCAGAATTCAAAATCATTCTCTAATCCTTAAACCTATCTCTGTGAGTTTCTAGTCACTTTTAGGTTTAAATGGATAAATGTGAATTATGATAGAGTACGAATTGGGTATATGTTGTGAATCATGAACTTATGCAAGTTTATTATGTCATTATCCCTGGATCCAATATGATTATGGACATTCTACTATCCTGACAATGTAGATCTTGACTTGCAACTATATTATGGTAAATGCGAACTTGTTAATTTAGATCTAATCCTTTATGCTAATCACCTTTCACCTGTTATGTTGTAGTAATCACGATATGTTGTAAAATTGACATGTGATGCCACCCTTTTAGATCTAATCATGATACTGTGTCACCCTAATTTTGTTAGACATCTAAATGACAAGTTTAGACCATGTTATGTTGACTTTGACATTGTAGTTGCCACAAGTTCATTAGTTCTCTGTTCACCCTGTTATGATGATTACATGTCCATTCACCTTGTTGTCATGCTTATGCCAAAACTGTGCTGAAACTATCACCTTTGTCACTCCCTTTTTATTGTTATGTCAATGCTACTTTGTAGCCTTGATGACGCCAAAATACATGCAATCACGTTAGTTAGGAAACGGGGAAAAAGGGAATTTATAATTGGCATAATTTATATAATGTTTATATAAGTTGGACATATAATTCAAATAGGGAAACATAGAAATAATCACCTATAATGACATGTAAATTTGGGTAAAAATGGTATAATTTGAATATGACCATTTATGGATATGTAATTCAAAATATTGTTGCAAAATAGGTATTGACACCTATAAAAGGAAAGGATTAATTAATTGGTAAATTAATTAAAAATGGAATGTTAGTAATTACAATTAGGAATTGTAATTGTACTTATGACACGAGGTTAGGTTACGTTAGTGGTGGAAGTCTGCCCGGACCCGACCGGCATATCCAGCAGCCACTAATGTTGAACCTAATGTGAGAGGTCTAAGTACGTAAATACAAAACGGGCTAAGACACGAGGTTAGGCCCAACTGTGGAATAAGACTGCCCGGACCCGACCGGCATATCCAGCATCCACATGTTGTAGGCCTAATGTGGGAGGTCTATCCCATTATAACCATAAATGGACATGGTAATGAATTGGACTACTTAACCTAGGTTAATCCATAGGGATTGTATAAACTTAAATTTAAGTTCGGGGTTAAGTAAATTTGGCTGAATAAAAGGGGAGGGTTAAGTAAATCTTGGGTAGGTAGGTAATATTAGTATATATAGGCCCATAAACTTAACTGATAAATAAACATGCTTGAATCAGTGGGAGGGTTAAGTAAATCTTGGGTAGGTGGGTAATATTAGTATATATAGGCCCACAAACTTAACCTGATAAGGTTATGTAATTAAAAACACCTTTTAGGTAAACATAAGAAGTTGAAAACCTAGTAGTGGGGATGCAAGACAAAGGGGAGATCTTGCATCATCTTGTATGGGACCCATTTCAGTCAGTAACCCTTAAATAGGTATCAAACGGGTACTCTGAACTAGGTCGGAGTGGGGCACGCTTACTGAGCCGATTGTAAGAGATCCAAACGTAGGGGCGGTGTTGACGGCGCGTTCCAATGGGGTTATGTGCGTGCATGACTCCGCCTGCCGAGGAAAATAAGACGCAGTGACATCATTAGATATGTTTGTGCACATCCGGAAATTAAAGGGTTGGCACTTTAGGGAGTGATACACCCTACTGTGGGCCAACACAGGGTATCTACAAAATAGGGAGCCGATCGGTTGGGGGTAGTAAATAGGGTACATCTAGTCCTGTCTGTTTCAGTGGAGTACCTGTGTTTTTGTCTGGGCTAACACCCGTTATTTCTGTTTAGGTACCAGTTCTGTTTGGGTTAAAACCCGTTACTAGAGTACACCTAAAACTACCATTATATTTCTGTTGGGATCATCCTGTTTTTGTTAAGCAATTGGGGACTATTTAATCCTATTACATATCTGTTATACTAGTATTGGTGCAGAGCAAGGAAAGTATTAAGAAGTGCAATCTATTCTATCATGTTGTCCTGTTTACCTTATCATACCTTCCATTTATGTAGTGATCTCTCTTATCCACTTTGTATGCCTATCATGTTACTTTTATTTATTTACTGGCTAAAAGTAGCTAGACTTGCCAGACTTTATGTCTGACCCTTTTTGTTTCCCCTTCTTTCTTCAGTTCCTCCCCCCCAAAGGTTCACAGGGAGGAAACACACAGGCTTGATCGTGATTCTGCCTATTTTGCTGGAGCTGCTGATATGTATAGATCAAGCTCCTATTCTTGTTGATATAGCCATATTTTGTTCTTGGGGGATTTTCTTTCTTTATGAACTCTGATATTTCTGAAGTACAAGACAGTGGTTTTTATGTTTTAATGGGTTTTCATATTTAAGACAAATGATGCTTTGGACCACGGTATTTTGATGATTAATAAAGTTGTTTATTTCCACTGCAAATTTTTTTATATCTGTCTTGTAATACTCTGTGTCTGTTCACCTAAACGCTTCATGAAACTTAATGCATTCCCTTTGTGAGTGACATTAATGGACGCGGGGTGTCACACTTGGTATCAGAGCTGAAGGTTACCAGATTAGATAAAAGTTTTTGAAAATTATTTTTCAAAAAGGTTTTAAAAGAAGGTATTTTCAAAAAGAAAAGTCTGTTTTAGCGACCCAGAATTTTCGACATTTAGAATATAAATTTATTTAGAATTTACCGTTGATGATAGATATTTATAGTGGGTTTTGATATAGAATTTGAAATTTTTTATTTAATTTTGAACATAGTTGAACATAATTATTGTTCGGTTGTATAATTTGGACCTTAAATTTTGTTTTGAATGCATATGAAATTTTTCCTTTTATAGATTTATATGAATGTTGTTAAAGGAAACATTATCGGCAGTTGTTAGATAAGTTAAATTTGTTGGAAAGTTTATTTAAGATTTTATGTTGAAGTTAATGTTTATATTTTATTTGGAATTGTAAATTATTTGAATGTAATTTGAATGTACCTCTAATTTAACTCTTTTGTAAATTTATAAACGTTTCTAACTAATTGTTATATTTAGTACTAAATTCTTTTCATTAAACTTTTAATATGAATGATTGTCGAAACATCTTAATTTCACCGTTTATGGTTATATTGGTATTTAACTGTTTTCTATACCAAAATTTTCTAACTTCCTAAATAATTTTGTATTTAATTTATAATATTATTTTTGCTTCTAATTATGTATTTTGGTTTTATTTGTCTGAACTATTTATACTTAACCTTTATTCCAAGCATAATATTTAAACTTTACTTAATTCTTTTTTATATATATATTATGTTCTCCGTTTTGTTCTTACTCCTTTGCATTATGCCTAGCACTCTACTTGTGACTACATCACTTGTACTTGACAAGTTATAATATTTTAGATTTTGCTTATTTGTTTCCACTCAAAGCTAGTTCTTTTGTAAATTATCGCATTTACCGATTTTGTATAATAATGCTTTGTAAGTATGTTTATTTTTTAATATAACGCTCTATAGTGATCTTACATCGTAATAAACTTGAATAATTAATGTTAGAATTCTCTTGATGTTGTAATGTGAACATTATACATAGAGCGAACGTTATTTGGATAATTTGAAATTTCAATCCATCGTAATTTATAAACTTTAAATTTTTTTAAATTTATTTAAAATGTTGAAATATGATTTGCAATTTAATTTATTGTCGGTAAATTTTTTGGAATTTAGGACATGTTGAAAACCAGTAAGCAAGGTTGGTTGTAATTCGTCGATCAGCCTTTTTCTTTGTTGAACCCGTTCGTTCAGTCGTGTCTTTGTTCCTTGCATTCAAACTCCTTTTCTTGTTCAGCTGACCTTTCAAACCCATATCTGAACAAATCTAATTTGAAATCTCACTTAAGATTTGGGCGGTGGAAAATTTTATCCACTTGTCTGTGCCGCTCTGTTGTGCATACCACGTGTTATTCTTCCTCCAGAATTTGTCCCCTTCGTTATGTTATAAAACACAGTACCCATTTTAACCGTAGAACACAGTAAAACAAAGCATTCCTCTATTCTTTAAATGTGGAATCCCATTTTCCCCTAATTAAATTTCCTTTGTCCAAATCAATAATCGTGTATTGCCAAATCACTCCACAAATCAACACTTCCTCATGAAATAATTTTGCCCCAATTCGTGAAATCGTGGCTCCACTGTAAAACCGCTCCACTTTCCACCTCCAAGCAGTGCATGAGATCTTGTGCCTCAAAGCCCCGTTCCTCCATGATAAGCAAGCAGTCTTCCACTTTACTTCATCCCGAGATTCACTTTCTGTGTCGCAACCCTGAACCTTCTTCCATCCCTTCCTAAGTTCGCCAGCAGCCATCGACTTCACCTCGAGCGCCGAGCCGTCGCTCAACCTAACCCAAAACCATGGTCACCATCTTCGTACCGGCTTCCTCCTCACCGTCACTAACCACTCAGCCGGAGGCCAGTCTCTAACGGATGGCAGCAACTTCTGCTGTTCCTTTCCGTGGACAAGCTTCTTTGAGCCACTGAGTGGCAGCAACTCTGTTTGTCGGCGCAGCGTGGCTCCAACTAGCGAAGCTCCCCACTGCTACATTCTGGTAAAATAGAGTCGGCCACCACTATTTTTCCTTGGCCATCACTGTGTTAAGGTAAGTTTTCTTACAGATTAAACTTTCTTCAAGTTTGCGATTTCGGGCTCGCTAAGTATGTTTGTTTGTCCTGTGCTTGGGTGCCCTGTCCTGCATGTATTCACTTTGGTATGATCATTGTGGATTACTGTTGCCACATTTTGCTAATTGGTTCCCATGTTGCATGTGCTTTCCATACATGAATTTCACATATAGTCGCATTATATCCAAACTTATTTAGTTTTATTATCATAAAAATGCTCCCATATACTTTTGTTCCCACCAGTTTTCACCAACAAGTTGCTTATACTTGATTTTGCAAAGAAATTCATCCATGTTCGGAATTTATATGCATGGGCGGTCCATATATTGGTTGCCATGATTATTTATTTGGGTTATGTACTTCATTGTGGTCGCATACATATTGTTAAATTGGGTTGAAAGCCTAAGCTAGGGGGATATTTGTATTGTGACAATTGGATAGCTTTAAGGAGGGGTCTGTATAAATTTTGTTTGGACATTAACTGGGTTTACTACACAATGTTCCATATATTTAAATGTTAACACACACATGCATTAGATGGGATACACAACATATTGTGTCTTTAAGTCTGCACCTCTCGCCCTTTTCTTTGCTGCATTGTAAGTTTTGACATCTTGCTTACTAGCACATACCCAATTTCATGCATAGAAAATTTAATATCCATGCTGGGAAAAACATTATGCATGGACACTTTCACTGTTGAAACAAGATAAACCAAACCACTTTTAATTATCATTCATGCATGTTCCCTGGTGCATGAATTTTGGCCATTTGGAATCTAAAACTACCTAACATAATTACTTGAGAGAGTAAAACTTATGTCTGTCACGTTCCAATATTATATGATTACTGGGTTTTGCATTTTAGAGCAACATATATATGAGTATATAAAAGTTGTATATGTAGTTATAAATATGTGCATGACTTTGGTGCTTGTTGTATAACCGAGATGAGTATAACAATTTAAACTTTTTGACATCCTATTTTCCACGCAAGACAGAAATGTTAAATGGCCAATAATTCTTCGTAGTTTACCTGAGTGTCTGTCGCTCCATTTACTAAGCATCCCATTGGTTATATAAAATACTGCTAGTTCATTTTGATCCTGTCATGAAAGAGGAAGTTTTCCTTCTGTTGCATATCATACCTAAACTTTAAGCGTGCTGAGTAATTACAAACTTATATTTTATGTAACACCCCATGTCCATTAATGTCACTCACAAAGGGAATGCATCAATGTCCATGAAGCGTTATTGTTGTATAGAACAGATAAATTACAAGAATAAATAAATAAAACAACACAGCGGAAGTTGAAACTTATTTTATTGCATCATAACTGAAAACGAGTTTACATAAGTAGTCTCCAAAACCATTACAACAGGATCAATAGTTTTTTCCAAAAACTTCAAAGTACATAAAGAAGCAAATACTTAAATAACATAAATGCATAAATCCCCACTGAGCATAAGCAAAGCCATAAAGATGAAAGAGTCCAATGCGGTACACCTACTCTCTTCAAGCAACTGGAAGAAATCGGCACTAAGCTGTAGTATTCCCTCCTTGCAAACCTGGGGGGAAAGGAAGAAAAGAGGTGGAAAGAAAAAGGGGTCAGACATAAAGTATGGCGAGTGCGATAACTTTAACAATATAATTATCAAAATAACTAGGATATGGCATAAGCTGGAAAATAAGGAAATGACTGTGAAAAATTGGGTATGACAGAGCAAACAAGGAAATAAGACGAACCAAGATAACATTAAAGGCGCACCTAAACCACTATAAGATAATTACTATACTGCACCACCACTAGTCACCCTAAAGGTTGATTCCGCCTACAGAACTTAATAATGATAATGGTAGTTTAGTGTACCCCTAGCTACCTTCATACGTGCCGTCTGCCCCTATCTCCACTAGGTGTACCCACTACCCCCATTCGATCGGCTCCCTAACTCGTAGATACCCGTGCTGGCCCCAGAGTGGGGTGTATCACTCCCCAAAGTGGCAACCCGATACAACCAAAAATGCACGGCTTATATCTACACGATGCAACAACGTCTTACCTACCAGCCCGGGCCCACACACGCATATGAACCCGTTGGACTTGCGTTGCTACCGCTGACCCGTTTTGACCTCTTACAATCAAATCCAGTACGCGTGTCCCGTCTTCGACTTGGGTCGAGTCCACAAAGATACTTAATGGGTTACTGGTTTGAAAAGGGCCCCCATGCATGACACAAGCTTTCCACCTATGCTTGGTCCCCTCTAAGGTTTCTCCACACTTAACCCCATTCTTATTCATGTCTCTTACATGTTTCAATCTTAGTTAAGTGTATCTAATCGTATTTCAAATGCCACCCAAGGCACACTCTAAATTCCACATGCCACCCAAGGCATCCAGTTAATCCCCTCATGTCCCACTACATGTTTATATGGTTAAATGTTTCTTAATTCATTAAGACCGTAACCTTGTAAAGACCTCCCACGTTAGACTAGCATTTGTGGTAGCTGGATTTGCCGGGCGGGTCCGGGCAGTCTTACACCATAAACGAGCCTAACCTCGTGTCTTTACACTGTTACGCATTTAATTTATGCCTAAGACCTCCCACATTAGACTGGAATTTGTGGCAGCTGGATTTGTCGGGCGGGTCCGGGCAGTCTTACACCACAAAAGAGTCTAACCTCGTGTCTTAGGCAGTTTATTATTACATATTTCATTTAACCCCAAATTGGATTAATATCCCTAATTTGAATTGTCAATCAATTACAAATTTAACGATGTCCATAATTAACACCTTATTTATGTCCATCTATTTATGGTATATAAAATTATACCAATTAACATTACAAATTAATTATATTCCATTTATGGCATTTATGCCAATTCTCAATATTAATTATTTTAATATTATCCCACTGCCCCACGTTGTACGTTCGTTCATTTAACGTGAAATATACGTTAGACTCAAATAGTCTAACTTATGGAATAAAGAGAAAACATTACAACATGCATAGAATAAAAACTAGATCTAAACATAAGGGTGAACTTGCATGTGTGAATAAGGTTTTTCATCTAAAACTTACATAGGCCAAAGTCACAAACTTGCATAAACTATGGATGTCATAGATCTAATCATAAGGTGTAAACTTGCATAGGCAATAGCTACAAACTCTACATGATTCGTACTCCAACATATATATACTTGCATATGTAATTTATGCAACATAAACTATGGTGTAAACTTGCGTCTAAAACATGTAAATTAAGATCTACATGTAAACTAGCATATAGAATTTTGTATACTAGCATATAACTCACACATGTCTTAGTGTAAACTTTAGATCCAAGCTTACATAAAATAGATGTCATGAAACATGTAAGGTTGTATATGATTCTCACTAACTTGCATATGATTCATATCTAAATTAACATCTAAACTTGAATACATACATATGATTTAACATATGAATTAATTCCAACAACATAACCAAACTAGCATATGAAGCATCATTATGAATTGATTGTACATAAGCAAACAATTAACATAGATTTACAACATTAATAATAACATCACAGCTTTGCAACATAGATAATAACATCATAGCTTTACAACATAGATAATAACATAACGGTCAATGATTCACAACATAACCATATAATCCAAATCATAACTCAACCTAATTAAATTGTTAATTATCTTATTAAAGAAATCGAACTCACAACTCAAAGAAGGTCTTAAGTTATGAAATCTGAGTTCTGAAATTGATTTAGCTCTCCTTTGAAGAAGACAAATTCGTTGTTGTTTAGATTTGAGTTGAAGTTGAATACTTGAGATTTGATTTAGAGGCGGTGTAACACCCCACCTCCGTTAAGGTCACTCACAAAGGGAATGCCTTAACTTTGATGGAGCGTTTTAGTAGACAGAACAGAAATTTTCAAGACAGATAAAACAGTACTTGAAAAATTAATAACTTTATCACAACAGAAACCGAAGTAAGTTTGGTTACATCTTTTCAAATCACAATATCAGAATTCAAGTACAAAATATCAGCCTTGTACAAAAGCCTTCATAATGCATAGTTTTTAAAATCATAATCCCCAACATAAACTACCATGGAAAGATAGGGCCAAGGCCAAGCGGTACTTCAAGCAGAGAAAATTTGAATCAAGCTCCTATACTTCCACCCTAAAAAAAACCTTGGGGGGGGGGGGGGGGGAACGAAAGAAAAGGGGCAAAAACAGGCAAGGTCAGACATAAAGTCTGGCAAGTCCAGTGACTTTCAGCATATGAACAGATAATAATATCATGACATGAAAATAAAGCTGGATAAGAGACAACATCAACAGGAGTAACTGGTATACTTAAGATAAACAGAAGAAACATAATGATATAGCCCAAGTTATGCTTCTTACTTATATTTTACTTCTCTGCACTAATACTAGTATAACAGGATTAGGCGTTGCCCTAATGTCCAAACCGAAACAGAAACGGAACAGAATAATCTATACATGAACATAATGCCAGTAATGGGCCTTTACCACCCCAACAGACAGAAGTTACATAAACGGAATCAGAGATGGAAACAGAATAATCCCTACAGAAACAGAATGTTAGAATTAGGTGTACACTAGTAAATGGGCCTTTACCACCCCAACAGACGGTACCACGCAGAAACAGACAGGTGTTACCACCCAACAGAAACAGACGGTACCCCAACGGAAACAGACAGAATTAAGTGTACCTTGAATCTACCCCAAGCGATCGGCTCCCTAATACATAAATACCATGTGTCAGCCCCACAGAAGGGTGTATCACTCCCCAAAGTGGCAACCTTTAAATGACACAGACCTATTTACAGATGTCACAACGTCTTACATCCTCAGAGGCAGACCGGGATCCATGCACGCACGTGACCCGGTTGGAACGCACCATCAACACCCCTCGCCATTATCAGAATGAACCACTTATAATTAGTTCAGTAAGCGTGCCCAGACCCTACCTACTGTTGGTTCATAGTTTTGATACCAGAAAGGGTTACTGACTAATATGGGTCCCAAACAACAGATGACACAAGTATTTTCCCTCCTAACCTTGTGTCCCCAGACTAACAGATTTCAGATTAACTTGTTTACAAGTTTTAGGCCTACAGAGTTCAGAATCAACTAGTTCACAGACCAGAAATCAAGTCAACAGGTTTTCAGACTAACGGATCAGATGTATAGTTTTAACAGACTTACAGATTGTCTAACTTTGTATTGGGCCTACAGATTCACGAAACAGGTTTATTAATTCATCAGTCCAGTTGGTTTAGCCTTATCTACCCAACACGTTTTAGACATCATATTTATCTCAGATTTTCATTAATTAAATATTAATGCGCAGACCTCTCACATTAGGTTGGTAGCTTGTGGCCGCTGGATAAGCCGGGCGTTTCCGGGCAGACTTCTGCCACAAGCCAGACCTAACCTCGTGTCTAAGCATATTTTAGTTATGTCTACGACCTCTCACATTAGACTAGCAGTTTGTGGTTGCTGGTTAAGCCGGTTGGGTCCGGGCAGGCTTCTACCGCAAACATGAGTCTAACCTCGTGTCTCAGCATTTTTATTTTAACCAGTTTATTCCATTACAAATTATAAAAATATCAGACTAATTATGTCAGTTTAACAGATTTGACTTCTTTTCAAGTCGCAGCAGATTAAACAAATTAACATGTTTTACACAAATTACAATCATTCGACTTTTCAACAGATTTAGCAGCTCAAGCGGTTCAACAGATTTAGCAGATTAGGCAACTCAACAAATTTAGCAGATTAGGCAAAATTAGCAGATTAGGCGATTCAACATATGTAACAGTTTAGGCAATTCAACAGATTAAACAGGTAACAGGTTTAGCAGATTAGGCAAATTTGACATAATAAGCAGATAACAGTTTTAGCTGATTTAAACATTCCTTAAAGTCCTATTCACATATCTTGCCTAATTCATAAGCTAAGCCTAAACTTATACGCCCAAATTATGGTCATAATCCACCATATAACATATGTCCCAATTTTTAGTTAAACTTGCATAGTTTAGAATATTCTCCAAAAACCTTACATATAAATTATGCCAAATATAGCCATTGATTACAATGCATGTCACATATCCAAAAAAAACCTTACTTAGGTGTATTCACACTTAATAATTATCCAATCTTAATATGGACCTTTACACCTAAGTTAAATGCAAATTAATTCTTTTTTTTTTCAAATTTCAGATTATAATATATATAGTATGTCCAGATCTAGATCTTGAATTACAACTTGTACTTTGCATCCAAATCAATTACATGTTCACAGTTAAACTTTACGCCACAAATCCCAAGTCATATGTCCAATATTCTTTGCCTCAAAACTCAAGACATATGTTAAATACACCTTATGTTTTAAATACAACATGCCCAATTATATGTCTCAGATTTATGTTCTAAGTTCAACCTATGTTCTTTATGTTCTAAGTCACAATAATCCTCTCCTTCCAAGTCACAGATCGTCTTATACAATATGCCTCAAATTTATGTCCAGAATTAGAACATGCGTTGTATCCTCAAATTAGTTACAAATCAATTATGCCTAAATATGCCTCATTCAATATTCTTCCCAAATTTAGCGTTTATGCGTTCATCTCTTATGAGATCTGGCTCAGGCTCGTGGTAGCCTGGCTATCAAACAAAAAGAAAGAAAGGAGGAAGAAAAACAGAATAATAAAACAGAGGAACATATCTGATAAATAGAAAAAGGGCATAATCTCAGATTCAGTTTTATAATTATGTCAAGATCATGATTAAAATTCATATCGGAAAATAACTGCACTTGCCTTGATTGGATTATAGAAGAAGAGTTGCAGTAGTTCTCTTTTAATCTTATTCAGATTTGGAAGAAGATGCACTAGTTCTAGTTTTGATCCCAGCAGAGTAGCGATGCCATTATTTTATTTATTTATTATAGAGGCAGAGTACAGGCAGAATGAAATTGTGTGGAGAGAAAGTGAGGTTTGGGGGTGTTTTTATAGGAGAATAGGGTGATTTAGAGCCTTCAGATCAGTCCAGAAGTCATCAGAACCACCCAGCTCGAAGACAGGTCATCCAGCCACTCAGAAGAAGACACGTCATCACAGAACACTCCAGAATTCTGTGCTGGATTGGTATGGGCGCACTTTGCTGGTGTGCTAGTGTATTTTTGTACTGGCGCACTTCACAAGTGCGCCAGTGTATTCTGGCATGTTTCCGGTTTTTCTGCCTAACTTCGTTCGTCCATATCTTCTTCATACGATATCCGTTTTACGCAAACTTGGACTCTATCTCAAGCAAAATTTCAAGACAAACGCAATGGCGCAAACCGTTTCCCTTAATTCTTCTCCTAAAAATTAAGTATATTTTAATTTGTTACTTATACGTTCACAGAAAATACGGGGTGTTACAGGCGACGGCTAGGGTTTAAGAGAGAGTTTGTCAGCATAATGGTGTCATAGATAATATTTATGAATTAGGGTTAGGTATTAGGGTGTATATATAGGTGTAGGAAGTTATTTTGGCCTTAGGATTAACCCTAGAACTGATCTGGACCATCAAAAATCGTCTCAGGCCCAAAAATCGCACCATCCAGCAACCTGGCCGAACCAGGTTCGACCCCCCAAGGGGGAGGTCGACCCCCAGGTCGACCTCCCCCCTTGGGAGGTCGACCTCCCTGGTCGGCCTGCTCAATATTTTTTTTCTTAACTTCCGAGGGCCATATCTCCTTCGTCTGGACTCCGTTCTTCGAAAACTTGGACTCTATTCCATGCAGAATTCCGAGAAGAACACAATGGTGCAACCCGTTTCCCTTCATTCCTCTTTTAAAAATTAAGTGTTCTCAAATTTAGTTAATTCAATTATTCAAAATTCGGGGTGTTACATTCTCCCCTACTTAAAAGATTTCGTCCCCGAAATCTCTAAGTCAAGAAGAACGTATCCTACCATCCAATCATCCATCTACTCAACCATCAACCACTAGCAACCATGGTCCTTACAAGATTTCTAATGCTTTTCATGTACATATGCATAGTGTGTGTATATGTTCGTATACTAATGCAAAATCAGGCGGTCCACTGATTCAGTCGACCTCCTTAATGCAAATAATGATAGTGCCATGTATCCATCATGTATGCAAAGAATCCTATACATATCATTGCTACATGTGTGCACAACCATTCATTTAAATGCAGAATCCATATGATACACACATTTAATGTACATTCATTTTACTAAATACATCCATTTATATGCAATATGAAAGTGACTGAGCCGATCTAGTGCCTAAAGTGTGTGTATATGCATCCACAAGCAACCACTATCAAACACTTGCATCCACCATACATAACATGTCTCAAACACATGTTTCAACCATAGGACTACCCTATCTAAAGGTCAAAGATAAAAGCGAGAGGACATACTAAAGATAGAATAAGTACAAGCTAGGCGATAAAGGAGAAATTAAAAGACATACCCTCGAAAAGAAAAGGGTACAATGATCGCATCTTCTCTTCCGTCTCCCAAGTAGCGTCGCTCTCATCATCTCCTTATTGCACTTTGACTAGCTTGACCTCTCGATTCCTCAACTTCTTAATCTCCGACCCAAGAATGCACGTAGGAGCTCGTCGAATCGTCGCATCACGCTCTATCTACACCTCTCTAAGCAAGCTCGGCTCTACCACTTCCGCGGTCTCATGCAAGCACTTCCTCAAATGTGATACATGGAATACGTCGTGTACACCACTAAGTCTCTCGGGCAACTCCACTCTATACGCCATCTGTCCAATCTTCTCCTTAATAGGAAACGACCCTACGAACCTTGGTGCTAACTTCCCAACCCACCCAAAGCGAACAACATTCCGTAATGGAGATACCTTGATAAAGTCCATGTCCCCAAAAATCAAACTCAAGATCTGTCCTCCTCTTGTCCGCATAAGATTTCTGCCTATCTTGCGCCGTCTTCATCCTCCTTCGAATCAAATCGATCTTTTCTGAAGTCTCTCTAATCATATCGGGCCTAAGTAAGATCTTATCCGTAGATTCCCACCAACATGTAGGTGAACGACAAGGCCTTCCATAAAGAGCCTCAAAAGGTGTCATGCCAATGCTAGACAGAAAACTATTATTATATGCGAACTCCACCAAGGGAAGATGCTCCTATCATGTACCTCCGAAATCTAAAACACATAGCCTCAAAAGATCCTCTAGAATACGATTCGCCCTCTCGGTCTGACCGTCCGTCTGAAGATGATATGCGGTGCTCAAACATAACTGAGTCCCTACCGCCTCTTGCAAGCTCTTCCAAAACTCGCTAGTAAAGATGGGATCGCGATCGCTCACTATGCTAGAAGGAACACCATGCAAACGAACTATCTCTTGAATGTACACGAAGGCTAACCATGGAGCAGTCCTCTTACTCTTCACGGGAATGAAATGGGCGCTCTTAGTAAGTCTGTCTACCACAACCCAAATCCCCGTATTACCCTTCCTCGATCTCGGTAACCCGTCAACGAAGTCCATCGAGACACTCTCCCACTTCCATTGTGGGACCTCCAATGGGTGAAGCAATCCACCGGACTTCTTTTGCTCTGCTTTTACTTGTTGGCACACCAAGCATCTAGCGACAAATTCGGCCACATCCCTCTTCATACCGGCCCAAAAGTAAACTCGTCTCATGTCCATGTACATCTTGTCCCCGCCGGGGTGAATGGTAATCTTCGAACGATGTGCATCATCAAGAATGGTCTTCCTCAAGTTCTCGTCTTGTGGTACACAAGGTCTACCGTCCCTACGTAACCAACCCTTATCATCTAGGGTATACCTACTGAGATGACTCGATGACTCCCCCCTTATGAGCTTCTCTACCAACTCAACCAACTGTGGGTCATCTCGCTGTGCCTCACCAATCCGTCCCAAAAGCGTAGGTCTGACCTCTAAGGATGCTAACAAACCGGGTACAAAGTCAGTGGAAGGTCTAAAGTCAAACATAGAGATGAACTCTAAGCTTCGCTGCTCAACAAACAACGGACTCAAGGACAACCTTTTCCTACTTAAGGCGTCTGCCACCACGTTACCCTTGCCAGGGGTATATGCTATCTCGAAATCATAGGATGCTAAGAATTCCATCCACCTTTGCTGCCTTTAGTTCAAGTCCTTCTTAGAGAACAAGTATTTCAGCGATTTGTGGTCTGTGAATAATTCAAATTTCTCGCCAAGAAGATAACGGCGCCAAGACTTAAGCGCGAAAACAATAGCGGCCAACTCTAGGTCATGGGTAGGGTAATTTCTCTCATGCACTCTCAATTGCCTTCCTCCATTGGCTATTACCCTCCCCTCTTGCATTAAGACTGCGCCTAGTCCTGTCCCACAAGCATCGGTATAAACGGTAAATGGCTTACTCCCATCTGGCAACACTAAGACTGGGGCTGTGGTCAAAGCTCTCTTTAAACGTTGGAACACATCATCACAATCTACGTCCCACGTGAAAACTAGGTTCTTCTTCGTCAAGCATGTTAATGGGGCTAATATCTTTGCGAAGTCCTTGATAAACTTCCTATAGTAGCCTGCCAACCCCAAGAAACTCCTCACCTTGGTAGCATTTTTAGGGACCTTCCAATCTTGGATGGCCACCACCTTCGCGGGATCCACAGCTATCCCTTCTTTGGAAACCACGTGCCCTAAGAATCGCACTTCCTTCCTCCAAAAGTGACATTTAGAAAATTTAGCTTTAAGGTTATGCGCTCGAAGGGTCTCCAACACTTCCCTAAGATGTAGGGCGTGCTCTTCCTCGCTCTTAGAAAAGATCAAGATGTCATCCAGAAAGACCACCACGAATTTATTAAGGTACACCCTAAACACCCTACTCATCAAGTCAACAAAGTATGCGGAGGCGTTTGTCAAACCGAAGGGCATTACAAGCCACTCATAGAAACCGTCCGGAGTCCTAAAGGAAGTCTTGTCTGTGCTATCCTCAGCCACTCTCAACTGATGGAAACCAGTGACTAAGTCAACTACGAAAACACTGAGGCGCCAAATAACTGATTGAAGAGATCGTCAATCCTCGGCAGTGGGTGCCTATTCTTCTTAGTAAGTTTATTAAGTTCTCTATAGTCCACACAAAGTCTAAAGGACCCATCCGCCTTCGTGGAAAATACTACTGGAGCACCCCACTCGGATATACTACGTCTTATGAATCTCTTCTCAAGCAACTCCCCTACTTGCTTGTTGAGCTCCCTCCTCTCACGAGGAGCCATGTGGCGCACTGGCAGAGATACTAGTTTTGCGTTGTCTACAAGATAAATACGAAAGTCTATCCCACGTTTTGGGGGTAGACCCCTCACCTCATCGAAGACATCAACATATTCACGGACTATACGAACAGAATGTAAGTCATCATTGGATGCGTCAAGTGACTCGAGATAACTAAGCATCACTGGTCCTCTAGGGTCACAAGAAATATCAAGGGTCTTTCCACTACGAGTCAACAATTTTACCACCCTTCGTTCACAATCTAGGATGGCACCATATCTGGCTAGCCAATCCATCCCTAGAATCAACCCATAGCCCATGAACCCAAGCCCAAAAGCATTACATTCAAAACCAACGCCTAAGATAGACAATTTTAAATCCCTACAAACCATGGACAAATGAGCCGACCCACCAATAGGATTTAAGACTACAATGGGATCCTCAAAAAGACTAGTATTTAGGTGCAGTGTTTCAACTAATGATGTAGAGATAAACGAATGTGATGCACCAGAATCGAATAAAGTACGGACATGATGATCAAACAGAAAAACTAAACTCTCAACGGAAATGTTTCTACCTCGTTCTTGCAGCGGTGGGACCGCGAGAGCCTGGACCTGCTCCCTTGCCTGCCCCGGTGCCACGAGGGCCTGAAGCTGCCCACCTGAAGTTCTTTGCCCTTGTCCCTGTTTCCTTGGGCAGTCCTTAACTAGATGACCTGCCTCTCCACAGTGGAAACGACCAGTCTTCTTCTTTTTCCTACAGTCTTTACTCAGATGGCCTGGTGTCCCACAATTAAAGCACTTCTTCTTTCCTTTGCCATTATAGTTCTTCCCGCCCTTCTTGTTTTATTGTTGCTGCTACGGTTTCTTTTGATCCCCTTTCTTCTCAGGTTCCTTATTAGCATTGGCGCCCTTTTCCTCTTCATGCATAAGCGCCAAATCAACTAGTCTCTCAAAGGTGGCCCCCATAGGGATGTGGGTCATGGCTAACCCATGTAGTGGCTCGTTCAAACCCTTAACAAATCTCAGGGCCTTCTTTTTGGGTGTATTCACCAAGTCCAAGCCAAATCTCACAAACTGATTGAACTTATTGACGTATTCTTTTACTGACAGATTCCCTTGCTTCAATGCCAAAAATCTTTCCATATATAAATTCTCTTCAGCCCGTGAGAGAAACTTGGCCTCAAGCCTACGCCTGAAATCTGGCCATGTATCAACTGGATGCTCCCCATTAGTGACTTCCCACCAAAACGAAGCTTCGTCCTTCATCAATCAAGCAACCAATTGGACCTTCTTACAATCGTCCAAATCGAAAATGCCAAACAGATCCTCCACTTCTTTCAACCAATTTCTAGCTTCAATGAACATTTCAGTCCCACTAAAAGATTTTCCACCCGTCGAACGAAAGTCTTTACATATCTTGGATAAAGTATCTCCACATGGAGGAATGACTGGAGCTGGGGGAGAAGGAACGTTGGCCGGACCCGCGGTAGCGGCGCTAGCCTCGAGATATTGACGAAACCAACCGGGTACATGAACACCCTCTGGTATCTCAGATGCTCCAGACATTGTGGAAAAAAAGAAAGAGTTTTAAAACAGGGGAAGCGAAAGAGAGATGTATGGCTTGCGGGGATTATGCTCTTTAAAGTAAACTTTCCTTGAAAATAGCTTCTTTAAAACAAGTTTTTGAAAATACTTTCTAGGAAAAACAATACTTTTGAAAACACTTTTCAAATTTTTTTATCTGTTCTTGTAACCATAGCTCTGATACCACGTGTAACACCCCATGTCCATTAGTGTCACTCACAAAGGGAATGCAGCAATGTCCATGAAGCGTTATCGTTGTATAGAATAGATAAATTACAAGAATAAATAAATAAAACAACACAGCGGAAGTTAAAACTTATTTTATTGCATCATAACTGAAAACGAGTTTACATAAGTAGTCTCCAAAACCATTACAACAGGATCAATAGTCTTTTCCAAAAACTTCAAAGTACATAAAGAAGCAAGTACTTAAATAACATAAATGCATAAATCCCCACTGAGCATAAGCAAAACCATATAGATGAGAGAGTCCAAAGCGATATATCTTCTCTCTTCAAGCAACTGAAAGAAATCGGCACTAAGCTGTAGTATTCCCTCCTTGCAAACCTGAGGGCGGGGGAGGAAGAAAAGAGGTGGAAAGAAAAGGGGGTCAGACATAAAGTTTGGCGAGTGCGATAACTTTAACAATATAATTATCAAAATAACTAGGATATGGCATAAGCTGGAAAATAAGGAAATGACTGTGAAAAATTGGGTATGACAGAGCAAACAAGGAAATAAGACGAACCAATATAACATTAAAGGCGCACCTAAACCACTATAAGATAATTACTATACTGCACCACCACTAGTCACCCTAAAGGTTGATTCCGCCTACAGAACTTAATAATGATAATGGTAGTTTAGTGTACCCCTAGCTACCTTCATACGTGCCGTCTGCCCCTATCTCCACTAGGTGTACCCACTACCCCCATTCGATCGGCTCCCTAACTCGTAGATACCCGTGCTGGCCCCACAGTGGGGTGTATCACTCCCCAAAGTGGCAACCTGATACAACCAAAAATGCACGGCTTATATCTACACGATGCAACAACGTCTTACCTACCAGTCCGGGCCCACACACGCATATGAACCCGTTGGACTTGCGTTGCTACCGCTGACCCGTTTTGACCTCTTACAATCAAATCCAGTACGCGTGTCCCGTCCTCGACTTGGGTCTAGCCCACAAAGATACTTAATGGGTTACTGGTTTGAAAAGGGCCCCCATGCATGACACAAGCTTTCCACCTATGCTTGGTCCCCTCTAAGGTTTCTCCACACTTAACCCCATTCTTATTCATGTCTCTTACATGTTTCAATCTTAGTTAAGTGTATCTAATCGTATTTCAAATGCCACCCAAGGCACCCTCTAAATTCCACATGCCACCCAAGGCATCCAGTTAATCCCCTCATGTCCCACTACATGTTTATATGGTTAAATGTTTCTTAATTCATTAAGACCGTAACCTTGTAAAGACCTCCCACGTTAGACTAGCATTTGTGGCAGCTGGATTTGCCGGGCGGGTCCGGCCAGTCTTACACCATAAACGAGCCTAACCTCGTGTCTTTACACTGTTACACATTTAATTTATGCCTAAGACCTCCCACATTAGATTGGAATTTGTGGCAGCTGGATTTGTCGGGCGGGTCCGGGCAGTCTTACACCACAAAAGAGTCTAACCTCGTGTCTTAGGCGGTTTATTATTACATATTTCATTTAACCCCAAATTGGATTAATATCCCTAATTTGAATTGTCAATCAATTACAAATTTAACTATGTCCATAATTAACACCTTAATTATGTCCATCTATTTATGGTATATAAAATTATACCAATTAACATTACAAATTAATTATATGCCATTTAAGGCATTTATGCCAATTCTCAATATTAATTATTTTAATATTATCCCATTACCCCACGTTGTACGTTCGTTTAACGTGAAATATACGTTAGACTCGAATAGTCTAACTTATGGAATAAAGAGAAAACATCACAACATTATCTAAACATAAGGGTGAACTTGCATGTGTGAATAAGGTTTTTCATCTAAAACTTACATAGGCCAAAGTCACAAACTTGCATAAACTATGGATGTCATAGATCTAATCATAAGGTGTAAACTTGCATAGGCAATAGCTACAAACTTTACATGATTCATACTCCAACATATATATACATGCATATGTAATTTATGCAACTTAAACTATGGTGTAAACTTGCATCTAAAACATGTAAATTAAGATCTACATGTAAACTAGCATATAGAATTTTGTATACTAGCATATAACTCACACATGTCTTAGCCTAAACTTTAGATCCAAGCTTACATAAAATAGATGTCATGAAACATGTAAGGTTGTATATGATTCTCACTAACTTGCATATGATTCATATCTAAATTTACATCTAAACTTGAATACATATATATGATTTAACATATGAATTAGTTCCAACAACATAACCGAACTAGCATATGAAGCATCATTATGAATTGATTGTACATAAGCCAACAATTAACATAGATTTACAACATACATAATAACATCATAGCTTTGCAACATAGATAATAACATCATAGCTTTACAACATAGATAATAACATAACGGTCAATGATTTACAACATAACCATACAATCCAAATCATAACTCAACCTAATTAAATTGTTAATTATCTTATTAAAGAAATCGAACTCACAACTCAAAGAAGGTCTTGAGTTCCGAAATTGATTTAGCTCTCCTTTGAAGAAGACAAATTCGTTGTTGTTTAGATTTGAGTTGAAGTTGAATACTTGAGATTTGATTTAGAGGCGGCGGCTAGGGTTTAAGAGAGAGTTTGTCAGTATAATGGTGTCATAGATACTATTTATGAATTAGGGTTAGGTCTTAGGGTGTATATATAGGTGTAGGAAGTTATTTAGGCCTTAGGATTAACCTTAGAACTGATCTGGACCATCAAAAATCGTCTAAGGCCCAAAAATCGCACCATCCAGCAATCTGGCCGAACCGGGTTCGACCCCCCAAGGGGGAGGTCGACCTGGGAGTACCCAGGTCGACACTATGGTCGACCTCCCTCCTTGGGAGGTCGACCTCCCTGGTCGGCCAACTCAATATTTTTTTCTTCTTAACTTCCGAGGGCCATATCTCCTTCGTTCGGACTCCGTTCTTCGAAAACTTGTACTCTATTCCATGCAGAATTCTGAGACGAACGCAATGGTGCAACCCATTTCCCTTCATTCCTCTTTTAAAAATTAAGTGTTCTCAAATTTAGTTAATACAATTATTCAAAATTCGGGATGTTGCATTTTATTTCCATTAAATTTCCTCTTTCAGATATAAGGTTACGAACGAACACTGTACTTGTAAACAAGCCCATTTACTGAGTAGGTCACAAACTGTGTGCCTATTTTATTTGTTGGGTATTTTTTTGCATGGTTGCGTGTATTACATAGAGTAGATCGACTAATTACATGGCTATATTGTCCCCTAACCACTACTGAGAATAGTCGAGTCGGACACCGTCTACACATGTTTGGACTGACCATTGTTAACTCTGGAATTCAAGGTGTATGTACAGTTCTCTTTCTAGTTATGCTTAAATTTAAAAACTGTTGTTGTCAGTGCTTGTTTTATAACTATTGTATGCTTCATGGAAAGTATAACCCTGTTTTTTTTCGGTCACACTTTTGCTTTACTCCATAGCGTACATTTCGGCAGTACACTGATCATTAGGAAACCCGAGTTAATTTAATAACTTGCTAGGATTAAATAATTATATCTAGTGAGTATCGAAGTTTTCTAACTTGAAATAAGTTTAATCCTGACTCGGGTGTTTTGTGTATTTTGCATGGGACGCTCGGGTCAGGCCCAAAGTGTTCCAGGTTTAGATATTTCAGCTCGCAACGAACTAGAGAGGACGTGAAGACGTAGAAACGCTTGCACACCCTAAGCTCGAAAAATAAAAGAGTAAAATTGTTTAAGATTATGTATAATATTTCATTCATTTTTCTTCCGTTGTGCAAACTTATGTAACTCTGATATTTATTATAAAATTTTATTCCGCTGCAATCATTGTACACTGTGATTCTGTATTGGTTCTGTTTAAACTGTGTAAGCCAATAACTGTAATGTCCCGTATTTGTACGATCAAATAATTAATTAATTTAATTATTTAAATATTGGTTTAGAGAATTAAATGGTTGTTTAATTAAATTATATTGAATATCTAATTAATATAATAATATATTTAATTTCTTAAATAATCAGAAATAGTGAATTGACAATATAATGTGGACTGGACAATTCAAAGTATTTAATTCATCTTAGAATTGAATTAGAATAACGAATCTATTATTTAAACGAAGTTTGAACGTATAATTATATTATAATTATAATCGAGCTCGAAATGGCGCGGCAGTTCGTAATTTGGCGATTCGAACTTTAAACGAGTATACAGGAGCCGTTTTAAATCGGATTTCTATGAAACAAGAAACGTTAGGAGCTGGTGAAGTATATTTTTCTAGTGGAAGAGAAAAATGGGGATTTCATCGTGTATATTTTGATTTATGTCCAAATCAAATTTTAGAAAAGTCACTATGGAATTCCTTTATAATTTATAATGATTTATTTATATTTATAAAAGGAATTTCATTATAAATCGAATATCGATTTAATCGGGATTTGAAATATCGAGTTAGAAGTTCATACAGGAATATTCTAGAGTTGTATGATATTCTATTATGAATATATACGATAATATTTATTTATAAATATTAAATTTAATTATGTTTAAATATATTTATATATTTAAAAGGGTTATTTAGAGCTTTAAAAATAGCCAGTTTTGCAAAGGACCTCAGAATTCGACGAAACTAATTTTATTGGATTCATAATGTCAAATTATTGTTAGATTTCAATTTCCGTGATTTTTTAAGTCAGTATGTGGCCATACGGAATTTTAATGTGAAAAACAGCCAGTATTATGACGATGTAAAAATACGCTTTGTGAGCTAACGGAGTCAGAATTCGACGAAACCAGTTTCGTTGGGACCGTAATGTCGAACTGTATCTACATGACCATTTTCGTGATTTTTGAATATCGTGTGTGATCACACGAATTTTTAGAAGGCGAAATGAATATTATAAACTAAAATATCCTAAGTATTGGTGAACCAAAACAAGCCACCCACTCATTGTTTTAGCCACACAAAAATATGATCCCCTTATAAAACCAATTTCAAGATGCCAGTTGCTTCTCTTCTAAAACCCAAACCGTAATGTTTCAAAAATCAAAACAAATTCAAAGAAAAATTTATAAAATCCAGTCCATGTATATTCGAACTTGGATCAGCGTAAGTATCAAGCCCGTATGGTTTTTATTTGGATCGACATCCTTATTCGTCGCTGCGTTTTATACAACGATGGTTTTTGGGTAACTAGGTCTTGGATTCTCCAGAATTTGAGGCTGCAATTCGGGTTGTGGGTGTTGTCTTTGGATTCGCGAGTTAAAATGGAGTGGTGCGCATGATTTTGGGGTCCTTCGGTGGCAGTTATTGTCGTGAATTTCACCGTGTCAGGCGGGTTTTGCCTGGAGGACGCGATCGAGTAATGAGGTTCGAATGGAGCAATATTGGTATGGAGTTGAGGAGATTTCGATGGAGAGGTCAGTTGTGATGTCGGTTTTGATTTTAAGTGAAGAGATGAGGGAGAAGGGATCTGAGAAGTTGTTGTAAGGGTGGAGGATACGGGTTCGCTGGTTAACAGGAGTGGAAGAAGAAGAGGTATTGCGGTAGTGGACTTTAAGGGTAATAGTGGGCCGGGATTGTTGGGCAAGGGCCCGTGAGCATTTTTATTTAAAGCAAAGTTAATTTTAATACTAATTCAAACTTGTAAATTCGATATTTCCCTCTTACGTGATCAGAATTGGATGAAACAAGATCCGTTGGGATCGTATGGACGGTGGCTACACAGTGGATCGGACTGGGAGCGAAGTACAACCCGTTACAATTTATAGCGAATTAAATTGTCCGTCTGAATCAAGCGATGGTTATCGTTATTAACGATGATCATCCAATGTGAGTAAATCTTGCTAACTCTAAATAGTTATATTTCTATAATGTATTTTAGAACTGATAATTATCTGTTGATTGTTGTATGTTAACTGTTTAGTTGAATTGCTTGTGTATTGGTTGAAATTATAGATAACGATATATATATAAATCGTTAATCAAATATTGATTCTGTTTAGCAGAATATTTCATATTGAAATGAAATCGATGTTAATTTTATTATTTAACATCTGTGATGCAGGGAAACAGGTTGGAGGAATCCAATTGGATTCCTCAACATTTATTTTACTGTTTTTCATATATTGTGATATATGATGTGATATATAATCTGTTGTTGATTATGTGTGTTTGAATGATATCGATCACTGTTGTTTGGTATTTTAAATACCTTAAGAAAACCCTGGGATGAAAAAGGAAAATTTCAATAACTATATTGAAATAAAATATTTTATGAAATCGAAAGATTTTATATAGAAGGAAGATTTCAAACTGTATATTGAAATAGAATATTTATAAAATCAAAGGATTTTATATAAAGGAATAATTATAAAATCAAGGGATTTTATAAAGGAAAATATTTGTAAAACAAATATAAAGGAGAAATATTTGTAAAATAGAAATGAAAAGGATATATTTGTAAACCATTTACAAATAGATTTGGAAAGGGAATATTTGTAAAACATTTACAAATAGAGTTGAAAATAAAATATTTATTTGGTAAATAAATAGGATTGGAAAAGAATATTTATTTGTTAAATAAATAGAGTTATAAAATGAGATATTTATTTAGAAAATAAATAGAGTTACTAAATGGATTTTTGGGAAATGGAAAGAATGTCATAGAAGGAAATATTTGGCAAATGAATAGAATTTTACATCAGGAAAGTTTAGACCCGTGCTTCGCACACGGGTATAACATGATATGGATTTAAAGCAAAGAGTTTAAATAGAATCTGTTCTAACTGATAGAGTGAGAAGATTAATTTATATATAATATTTTATAAATTAAATAAAATATTTATCATTGGATAAATAGAATATATAAGTCGGGACTTATATAGAGAAGTAAGAATCGATTTCGACATCGATATTTAAAACTGAATATGGAAGTAGAGTTAATCAAAGGAGTTAATCAAAATGAGTTAGACGAGTTAATCGATTAGAGTTAGGGTTAATCGATTAGAGTTAGAGTTAATCGATTAGAGTTAGAGTTAACCAGTTAGAGTTAATCAGTTAGAGTTAACCAGTTAGAGTTAATCGATTAGAGTTAGAGTTAACCAGTTAGAGTTAATTCGTTAGAGTTAACCAGTTAGAATTAATCGATTAGAGTTAGAGTTAATCGATTAGAGTTAGAGTTAACTAGTTAGAGTTAATCAGTTAGAGTTAACCAGTTAGAGTTAATCAGTTAGAGTTAATCAATTAGAGTTAAATCGAACTAGAGTTATTCGAATAGAGTTAATCGAACAAGAGTTAGTCGAATATTTGTTATTCGAATAGAGTTAATTGAATTAGAGTTAGTCGGATTAGAGTTATTCGAAAGGAATTATCGAATATAAGTTATTCGAAAGGAATTATCGAATATTAGTTATCCGAAAGGAATTATCGAATATTAGTTATTCGAAAGGAATTATCGAATATTAGTTATTCGAAAGGAGTTATCGAATATTAGTTATTCGAAAGGAGTTATCCAATATTAGTTATTCGAAAGGAGTTATCGAATATTGGTTATTCGAAAGGAGTTAATCGAATATTAGTTATTCGAAAGGAATTATCAAATATTTGTTATTCGAAAGGAGTTATCGAATATTGGTTACTCGAAAGGAATTATCGAATATTTGTTATTCAAAAGGAGTTATCGAATATTGGTTATTCGAAAGGAGTTATCGAATATTAGTTATTCAAAAGGAGTTAATCGAATATATTTTATTCGAAAGGAGTAAATTAGTTAGAGTTAATTGAATAGAGTAAATCAAATAGAGTTAATAGAACTGAGTTAATCAAATAGAGCTAACTGATAAGAGTAAATCGATTAGAGTTAATCGAATAGTGTTAATTGAATAGAGTTAATCGAATAGGGCTATTCGAAGAGAGATTATCGAATATAGTTTATTCGAAGGAAAGAGTTATCGAATAGAGATTTATTCGAAAGAGGGTTACGTAAGGAAGTTTGTTAAAGATTTAAAAGATAAACTTTGACTATCTCGAAGTTAAAATGTTGTTCAGTTAAGGTCTGAGAGGTAATTATACCCCAACTTGATTAACTTCCTTCTTAAGTAAGGAATGGTAAGGTTTGATAGTGAAGGATGGATAAGTGAATTTGGTTAATGAGTGAAATGGTTTGAGTGGGCATGGCGATGTTTGATTTAAACATCAGTTTAAATCCAGTGAAGGGGTTTTGGAAATGTTTTCCAAATAAGAATCAGAAATGTTTTCTGATAATAGAAAATCAGAATTTAGAATATATGGAAACAAGAGATAAGTAAATTAATGAACTAAAGAGATAAATGTTAAATGATGATTGATAGATATAATTTCCATCTGGAAATAATATCGTTGTTTGCACACGTGTTTTTCTTTGATAGTTAAATCACAGACTATCAAAGTTTTGACCATTTTTCCGTCGTCAATACGGGGAGACCGGTTGGATTTTTATCCAAAGAACCACTTCGTATTGGCATAAGCGTTGCGGAATCATATATGCCAAAGATAATTGAAGATGGAGTAAAGTGCAAGGGCTGTTGTATAAGTCCTAGGTAGAGATTTCCTAGGATGGATGTACGAAATAGTGCCTTCGGTTTGTCCAGTCCCAGGACAACTTGAATGGACGAATGCCTGACAGAGTATATCTGGTAGATTGCGTAAGTTGATCGTTTCAAACGTATTTACGTTGGTGGCAGAGGAATTCATTTCTCTTAGCTTATACCCGTAGTATTTTTAGGGAAATCAATTTGTGATTTGACGGGTATGACGATGTGTCATTCAAAGTGAATGAATGAGTAATCTGTTTAAAGATACGTTATGACCTCCAGCCTCATCAACTGGGAAATGACAGAAATCGGGCAGGCAACATGGCTAAGTGGTTCGCAACCAAGTAGGGTATATTGTCACCATCTAGAGAATATTCATATTTGTTACTTCTTTAAATTCTATATCTCCCGGGAATGGTTATGTTGGTTTACCCACTGTAAGGTGATAATATATTCGATACACTCAAGCGAAATGAGTGGTCGGTCATGTGTGGCCGAGTTGCGAGATGTTCTTGTTGAACTCCAGTGTATCGCTTCTAGAGTACACTGAGCAGAATGTGGATCCATACCTTGTCATAGTTGGAATCCATTCCCCAAAAAAGAGCCCGCGGTTTTGATTGTATATTATATATGTAGAACGTTAGATGCAAGCGTTTCTACTAGATGATTATTATATTGTGGCTGATAGACATTATTATAATATCAAAAGAGTTTTGATATAAAGTTTATCGTTTCTTTCAAAAAGATTTTGAAAGTTAGATCAAATGGTTTGGATTCTCATAAGGGAAAAACCCGTTCCGTTATACGGCGTGGTCTTATGAGATATCGTGTTATTGCTCAAACTGTTTTAAATTGTTTTACTCACACCAGTCTCATGACTGACCCGGAGTTTATTTTGTTTTGTTTTCCCTAAACTCTTGGGTGCCCAATTTTGTACGGGCAGTCAAGTAGTCAGGATTTTACAGATATACTAGGAGAGCTTGGAGCACGAGGCTTTAGGATTATATAGTTATGGTTATTTCCACTGTGTTGTAAGTGCTGTACTTTGGAAATAATATGTATATTCAAGTACATATTTATATTTGAAAGTTATGTTATGAAATATATTTATTCGTTCCGCTGTGAGATTTGTGTTTACTCTGATGTTGTATTTTCTTCTTCTTCTTCTATTCTAAGTTTCTATCTTATCTATCCTCACCCTCTAATTTCTTTCATGGACTATCCGGTATTTTTCGTTGCTTGAGTAGTCGACATTGAGTTTATGTCGAGTACTCAAGATCGCAAAAACCCCGGGTCGTTACAATAACAATCTGTCGTTTTGAATGTTCCGAGTTGGTTTAATTACCGACTTTGGACGGGCAAAATGCAAGGTCATTACATCTGGTATCAGAGCCAGGTTCACATAAAGCTTGGTTTATTCGGTTTAAAAACTCATTAGAGATAAGGTAGAAATACCTTAGAATGAGTGGAATTGATGCTTGAATCAGCAGATTTTGAAATAAAATAATAAGTTTGGAAGAGATTTTGAAAAAATAGAGATATTTTGAAGAAGATTTAAATATAAAACATTTTAAAGAAAGTATTTTGAAAAATAAAAGCTTCTTTGACATTTACGGTAAAAAAAATTGAAATCGACCGTTGAGTGTTCGGAATCATCAACAAGTGTAAAAGTGAATAATGAATCTGTTTCCTAGTGTTGAAATCTTCAAGAGATTTTCGAAAAGAAATCATAAGAATCTATGTCTGGATTTTTGAAGGTACTTTGAAACTTGACAAAACTAAAAATTGGATGATACTCAATTGAGGAACGATGGTGGAAATATGAGCTGAATCAGAACTGAAATTAACCGGAATCGGGTTGAAAATTTGGTATTAATTACTTTTATTATGATCGATCTTAATTAAACTATTCTGTTAAATTTAATTTATAACTAAACTTGCTTTGCCAACTTCGAACTTAGCTATTTTATTCACTGTTTTCTTAAACTTGTATTTTGTACCAAGCTTTCTACTTTTACCTATATAGCATTTTAGACTTTGTCTTAACCATTTCATTTGTGCTTAGTTACTATATATTTTACCAATCTTTTTTACTTTCTAAATTAGTTATATTCAACCATTTTACACTATTTTGTTAAATTTTAGCTTTTGTCTTAGCCATTTTTTTATTTTTAATTATTTAGCTTCTATTTTGTGTTCACTAATGGTATGTTGCAAATATAATATAAAAATCATTTACTTGACCCTTTTATAGATTATTTGTATGTTGTCTTCATATTATATTTTCCTAACATCCTGTTTATTTGTATTTAATAGTTTACGATATTCTAACTCTCTATTTTGACCTGTTTTATCAAGCTTATATTCTTACTATATTTGGACTAACCATATTTCGATTTACCCTATATTTTATTTATTTTATCCAAATTAATTTTACTATTTTCTAAATTTTCTTATATGTAACTATTTTATTTAGGTTTATAATAATTGAAGTTTTATCTTATCTCTTACTCAAATCTGTTTTATTCCATGCGACTATTTTACTTAAACTAGTTGGAAATATATGCAATTCGATCCAAGAAATTTTGATCCAAGTAAATTAAGTATGAAGGTTCGATCGAAGAGCGATACGCGCGGCATAAACACACATCCAATATGATGCTTTGATAACAACTTTGAACATGGAATTAGATTTGAAATGATACCAAATTGATTTAGAAATGATTTGGAGCTAAATGAAATTTTTCCAAGCCCACAAGACTTATATGAAATATAAGGAAGGTGAAATTTTAACGAAGCATGTAAGTGAGCATATGTAGTAATCATAATTAAGATACGCTAAGAATGCTACCCGATAGTTCAGATCTTGATAATTGCAATTCATTCGAATTATAATAAATGTTAAAGTGGGGGAGAAAACTGGTTTCCCCTATTGAAATTGTATGAATAAATTGAATGGAAATTACTTGATAAATAATCACTTATGATGTAAAGAAAATGGAATTTTGAAGAACAGTCTACCCAATGAGAATATTTATGAAAAATATCAAGTATCCCAAGAATTGAACTGCTAAAAATTTGTATCCTTGTTGCATGTAAATTTCCTATTTTGGCTTAGGCTCATCACTTGAATTCAAACCATTGTCCTTGGGTAATGTCAATCATACCTGTTATCCTATGAACGGGACCAGCGTTCTGATTCGAACCGTCATAAATTGTGATGTTCATTTTTATATTTGAACTTCTATTAGTACATCCTCACTTGAGTACATGGATTTTTGACTTGATCCATGTATACCCCTTCGTGCCATGAGAAACTGTGTTTGAATTCGAACTAGATAATTTTGATTGGACCAAAATGTTATGTAACGGAACCTCAATGAGCTTTTCATAGCAATTAAAAGTGTTTGAAATATAGAATCCAACTTATGAAAAAAAAGGGATTTGAAATGTTAATTTTGAGGATTTGGTTTTGAAAATTTTTAAATCAATGTTTTGGAATGCTTTACCAATACTAGTTTGAATACGCGCATAATTAGAATGCATAGCGGAAGTGTGATGGTATTTTGAATATAAATGAGAGATTTACCCAATGATAGGAGAATGTGAACTTCTCAAACAAGATGTAATATTTGAAATGAAAATGAATATAAATCCTATATGGTGGAATAAAGGACTTTTGAAATAAGATATGCTTGACTATTCTGAAAATAATGTTTGAAAAAGGAAGAATTCGATTATATGAATGGTAAATGATTTCGAAAGACGCTGATTTAAGTTATTGAAAATTTTATATTATGAGAATATGAACTTGATTTAGAAATCATGGAAATATTTCGAAACAATCTGAAATTGGAAATTTGATCTAATGAAAGACCGTTATGACTTATGTATGGATTATGAACGATTTTCGTAAGCTTTTAAAATTTGAAAGCTAACTTAATTTGAAAGAACGATAAGAAAATCATGTTGATCAAATTTGATTTCCAATTGTTAAGAAGGAAAATTTTATGGCTGAATGAATCTCTTAGAAGATATTAACTTATGTATGATTATCGAAAGTGTTATTTCGAAAAAAATTGGGATTTATGAAGCTTGATAAGATTCTAATGATTCCTAAAAGTCTTTGATTTAGACTTTGAAATATTTGAATAAGATCATTGATTTCGAAATATGAAACATAAGTTGTATGTTTGAAAGTTGAAATTTTTACTTTCAAATGATTGAAAAATTGGTTTTCCAATTATTTTTGATATGATGAACAACTTTGAACTAAGAAAAATTTCGATGATTTGAATCCCGATATTTGAAATGTTTGAAAGATAACAATACTATGATTTAAAGTATTTGTGAACTATTGTTGCGAAGTGATTTATGGCTTAGGGATATGAAATGATTTGATATATTTTCATGGATTCGGGTGACCCATGACTAAAAGAAGGACGTGTGTGATTTAGGGTGAGTAACCTAGGCATATACGAAGGTCCGTGTCTGGACGAGAACCGAGTTATATGTGCTCCGCGATTTTGTAGTTGGAGGTCCGTGTCTGGACGAAAGCCATGAGATACATTTTGCTTGGGATCCCTCAATGATGGTATTTGGGAAGAGCAACCTAGGCATATACGGTAGCCGTGTCTGGATGAAAAACTGAGATATATGTGCTCCGCGATTTTGTGCTTGGGGGTCTGTGTCTGGACGAAAAACATGATGTATACTTCGCTTGAGAACCCTCGACGATGGTCTGGTTTAGGTGTCCAGAGCGACCTTAATTATATATATTATTGCGTATGATAGGCTGCCCTTAGGCCTTGTCATGGGAAAATTGAGGAAATGAACAGAATTTTTGACGAGAAGTTGAAACAAGTATATTTAGTATTTGTATATTTTAGTCACGCACCTGATCAACGCATGTCTAGAGTTTGCAAGGACGACGATGGACTTGTTAGGCTTTGAGTTATCATGTATGTTTGAAGTTTTGAAAGCAAATTTGGTTTTGAAATCCCGAAGTGAAGTATGATTCTATATGAAAGAAATGTATAGTACTTCAAATGGTTTGAAATGAAAGTGGGATTCTAAGTTCAGAGAAATCATTTGAAGCTTTCAAATGTTTGAAATTCATGAATATAAAAATTTATATAGTATTTTAATTTAACTTACCTAAATTAACTTGTCATCTCACTAACTATTATATTTTGCGTTGTACCCATGAATTATCATTTTCAAATTCTTTTACCTATATTATTTTACTATTATCTAATCTCTACCAAGTTTTATTGCTTATATTTAACCATTGGTTTGTGAATTTAAGGCTGTCCTATATCAAACTCTTTGGATTTATTATATCTACTTTTTTATTTCAAAATAACTTTACCATTTTAAGCTACTTTCCCTTAAATTATCTTGTACTTTGAACATAGTCTTCTTCTACATTATCTAGCAAACTTCCTTATTTAGTTTATACAATGATTTAAGTTGAGTAAATAATAGTTGATATAAGAAGTTTTCCCAATTTAGTTGTATGAAAAAAAATTTGTTAATATATTAAGAACCTTTCTATAAATTGTAAATATTTTGATCTGATAACTTTTATTTATATTTTGGTTTTAGTAAATTTTATAAAAAGATTTATTTTACTTAATCATAAATTACACAACTCTCGTTTTCGAGGACGAAAAGATTTAAGTGGGGGAGGCTATAACGACCTAGAATTTTCGACATTTAGAATATAAATTTATTTAGAATTTACCGTTAAAGATAGATATTTATAGTGGGTTTTGATATAGAATTTGAAATTTTTTATTTAATTTTGAACATAGTTGAACATAACTATTGTTCAGTTGTATAATTTGGACCTTACATTTTGTTTTGAACGCATAAGAAAATTTTCCTTTTATAGATTTATATGAATGTTGTTAAAGGAAACATTATCGACAGTTGTTAGATAAGTTAAATTTATTGGAAAATTTGTTTAAGATTTTATGTTGAAGTAAATGTTTATATATTATGTGGAATTGTAAATTATTTGAATGTAATTTGAATATACCTCTAATTTAACTCTTTAGTAAATTTATAAACGTTTCTAAGTAATTGGTATATTTAGTACTAAATTCTTTTCATTAAACTTTTAATATGAATGTTTGTCGAAACATCTTAATTTCACCGTTTATGGTTATATTGGTATTTAACTATTTTCTAATTATACCAAAGTTTTCTAACTTCCTAAATAATTTTGTATCTAATTTATAATATTATTTTTGCTTCTAATTTTGTATTTTAGTTTTATTTGTCTGAACTATTTATACTTAACCTTTATTCCAAGCATAATGTTTAAACTTTACTTAATTCTTTTGTTTTTATATATTATGTTCTCCATTTTGTTCTTACTCCTTTGCATTATTCCTAGCACTCTACTTGTGACTACATCACTTGTACTTGATAAGTTATAATATTTTAAATTTTGCTTATTTTTTCCACTCAAAGCTAGTTCGTTTGTAAATTATCGCATTTACCGATTTTGTATAATAATGCTTTGTAAGTTTGTTTATTTTTTAATATAACGCTCTATTGTGATCTTACATCATAACAAATTTGAATAATTAATGTTAGAATTCTCTTGATGTTGTAATGCGAACGTAATATATAGAGCGAACGTTATTTGGATAATTTGAAATTTTAATCTATTGTAATTTATAAACTTTAAATTTTTTTAAATTTATTAAAATGTTGAAATATGATTTGCAATTTAATTTATTGTTGGTAATTTTTTTTGGAATTTAGGACATGTTGAAAACCAGTAAGCAAGGTTGGTTGTAATTCGTCGATCAGCCGTTTTCTTTGTTGAACCCGTTCGTTTAGCCGTGTCTTTGTTCGTTGCATTCAAACTCCTTTTCTTGTTCAGCTGACCATTCAAACCCATATCTAAACAAATCTAATTTGTAATCTCACTTAAGATTTGGGCAGTGGAAAATTTTCTCCACTTCTCTGTGCCGCTCTGTTGTGCATACCACATGTTATTCTTCCTCCAGACTTTGTCCCCTTCGTTGTGTTATAAAACACAGTACCCTTTTTCACCGTAGAATACATAAAAACAAAGCATTCCTCTATTCTTTAACTGTGGAATCCCTTTTTCCCCTAATTAAATTTCCTTTGTCCAAATCAATAATCGTGTATCACCAAATCACTCCACAAATCAACACTTCCTCACGAAATAATTTTGCCCCAATTCGTGAAATCGTGGCTCCGTTGTAAAACCGCTCCACTTTCCACCTCCAAGCAGTGCGCGCGATCTTGTGCCTCAAATCCCCGTTCCTCCATGATAAGCAAGCAGACTTCCACTTTACTTCAACCTGAGATTCACCCTCTGTGTCGCAACCCTGAACCTTCTTCCATCCCTTCCTCTATTCGCCAGCACCCATCGACTTCACCTCGAGCGCCGAGCCGTCGCTCGACCTAACCCAAAACCATGGTCACCACCCTCGTACCGGCTTCCTCCTCACCATCGCTAACCACTCAGTTGGAGGCCAGTCTCTAACGGATGGCAGCAACTGCAGCTGTTCCTTTCCGTGGACAAGCTCCTTTGAGCCACTGAGTGGCAGCAACTCTGTTTGTCGGCGCATCGTGGCTCCAACTAGCGAAGCTCCACACTGCTACATTCCGGTAAAATAGGGTCGGCCAACCCTGTTTTTCCTTGGCCATCTGTAACACCCCATGTCTATTAATGTCACTCACAAAGGGAATGCATCAATGTCCATGGAGCGTTATTGTTGTATAGAACAGATAAATTACAAGAATAAATAAATAAAACAACACAGCGGAAGATAAAACTTATTTCATAGCATCATAACTCAAAACAAGCTTACATAAGTAGTTTCCGAAACCATTACAACAGGATCAATAGTCTTTTCTAAAAACTTCAAAGTACATAAAGAAGCAAATACTTAAATAACATAAATGCATAAATCCCCACTGAGCATAAGCAAAGCCATAAAGATGAGAGAGTCCAAAGCGATACATCTACTCTTTTCAAGCAACTGAAAGAAATCGGCACTAAGCTGTAGTATTCCCTCCTTGCAAACCTGAGGGGGGGGGGGAGGAAAGAAAAGAGGTGGAAACAAACGGGTCAGACATAAAGTCTGGCGAGTCCAGTAATTTTAACAAATAATAGGTAAGGTAAATGATCAAGACATAAATAGGCGTCATGATATGGCTGTAACTTAGATAAGGTAGATAAAAAGGATGGACAAGATGATTTCGTTCCTAAGTACTAAGACAATCCTACACCTTGGCTAAGCGAACAACCCTCCAAGTACTAACCCCGAAGACCGAAGTCAACATCAGACTAGCACCCAAAGGACTATCCAACTCAACCAACATGTATTTCGTTGCACCGCACTTTTGCTAAGTTACACCTCATTACTTAATTGCACCGCACATCTACTAGTCTCTTTTTACTAGAGGTTGATCCCTTCCCACTAACTATACTCACATGACAAACTTGGTAGTTACTTGTACCTAGCTGCTTTCGTAGGTGCCGGCTTGCTCCTACCACCGCTAAGGTACCCTTAATCTACCCATTTGATCGGCTCCATAAACCCTGTAGGCACCCGTGCTGGCCCCACAATGGGGTGTATCACTCCCCAAAGTGGCAACCCTGATACCAACATGAAACGCACGGCCATACCTACACGATGCAACAACGTCTTACCTACCAGCCCGGACCCATGCACGCACATGAACCCGTTGGACTTGCGTTGCCACCGCTATTAACGTTTTAACCTCTTATATTCAAGTCCAGTAAGCATGCCCCAACCCCGGCCTAGTACCGGGCCCAATTAGATACTCAAACGGGTTACTGGTTGAAACGGGTCCCCATCCGACACAAGCCTCCCACCTATGCTTGGTCCCCACTAGGTTTTTCTCCCACTTAACCATTTTAATTTAAATGTCCATGTCTTACACATGCTACGGTTAAGTCCATATTTACATGTCATAATTTACATGTCCTATCTTATTCCGGTTAAGTCCATATTTACATGTCACCCCACTTAACCCTCTAACCATAAACATGTCTTATTATGGTTAGTATTCTTTAATTCATTCCTTATGACGAACGGTGCATGACCTCTCACATTAGACCGAACATTTTGTGGCCGTTGGATTTGCCGGGCGATTCCGGGCAGTCTTACGCCACAAACCGGGTCTAACCTTGTGTCATTAACCGTTACGCCTACAATTCATTCCTTTGACCTCTCACATTAGACGTCCAATTGTGACCGTTGGATTTGCCGGGCGGTTCCGGGCTGTCTTACGTCACAATTGCGCCTAACCTCGTGTCAAAGGTTCATTAACATCGTATTTCACCCATACCCAATTTTCATGTCATATATATATCCAATTAAACATATAATCATGTCTATAATATTGCCTATTCCAAATTTTCACTAATTACACATTAATTAGCCTCAATTACAAATTTACAATTTTAGGCAATTTCATCAATTCCATGTAATTCATACCCAAATATGCCAATGTAACAACCTGCTATTTTTAATGATTTAAATCAAATTTTATTTTGAAAACATTATGCAATTTCTTGTAACGGGAATTTGTAATTTGAAATACGTACAGTGAGATGTAGCAACTGTAAAAACTTCATCGAAAAATTTGAATGTTTGTCGATCGTGCAATTTTCAGTGCAAAGCTGCGCATAACAGATCAAATTTTAGCGATTTTAAAATTTCTCCAAAACCAGTTCGGACAAACACGAAAAATATTCTATTCATTGTCACGAATCCGACGGTGAAATTCGTTTCGCGAAAATCAGACGTTTTGACCTCCGTTTTTTGTCCGCATTTTTACGTCAAAGGGGTCCGTAACGCGCTTTTGAACGGAGCATCCTGACACTGGAATTTATACACCGTTGTGTCCGTCTCGTCGAGCTGATTACCAAAATATATTTATTTGTCAGTTTCGGTGCTCGGTTCGCGCTGAAACTGCGAAAAGGCTTGCGCAGTTCATTTTTGAAACAGTGACATTTGAGTTCGATGTGTCCCTTTTACGATTCTGCATATTTTTCTAGGCGTTTTGGGTCTGCAAACCCAGTCTGTAATGTTCGCATGATGCTAGGAAAGACAATAATGTGAATAGTCTTATGTTGATAATACGTGAACCATGCATGCGTTGTACCCCTTTCTTCCAATTTGCAAAACCATGCTACTTGTTTTCAAACCATTCAATGCATACGTTGGTTATGTTGCCTTGCCTTTTCCTTTCCAAATGCATGGACTTCTCTACCTATTCCAATCCATTTATTCCATGCGTTTCTTCACTATATTTTTCCCAATTCAAAAGCTACCCTTTCCTTTCCATTTTTGCAATGCACGTTGCCTTTTTTGTTTTGTTTTGTTACATTTTGACAATAAAACGCCTAGTGTATATAAAGCAAACCATGCATAGTTGCATGTTCTAATAAGCAAATCTCAGCAGTTTCTTTTCAAGAGAATTCCCGATGCCTTTTTTTTTCCTGTTTGGATATATAGCATGTTATGTAAGTCGATTTAAAATTCAAAATTTCGGTATGCACTGAGTTAATTATATACGTTCGTTCTTTTGTTCATGGATGTGCTCAAGAATCGGTAATCACAGTCCTGGTCTATAGGAGTGATGATCTCGATATTTTTCCATCACCTCGAGTGTATATAAGCTAATAAAAAAAAAAAAAAAAACAAACCCACGATCAGAAGCTGTTGCCCACACCTTTCTTCCAAAACTTCCTCACAATAAAAAAAATGGACACTGCAGTTCTCCCCTTTGTTTCATGTTTCTTCCCCAACGCCTTATCATTTTTCCCCTCCGCCATATTTATTTGTTCCATCCCCTCAACCTCCGCCGGAGCCGTCCCACTCAACTCGAGACTCCACAGCCTGCGGCGCTCCGCCTCCACTCAAGCCTCTCCTCCAACCGAGCTAACCTCAGATCCGAACAGCCACTGACCCGTGTACCCCTCGTCACCACCTCCGCGCCGAGATCCGCCACCGTGAAGCTCGCCTGACCAACCCTCCCCTCTCGCCTGCGGGTTCACCAGCCGTTCGACGCCGATACCCATCAGCCCACTTCGCCAAAGCCTCCGCCCAACAGCCTTCCCACTTTGACAGTAGTAGCCGCATCCATCGAGTCTGCCATTTCTCAGACTTGCTAGTCGACCCCTGTTCCACTCTCCCGCCTCTCTCTTCCCGGGTGTTATGTGTGTGAGTATTGGTTTATATTTGTTTTTGTTTTGGTTTGTCATACTATGATTTGCTGTGTTTGCATGAATGTGTAAGCCTCTGCGTATGTATATAAAATATTAAAATATTTAGAGTTTTGGGTTTGTGTTTGTATGTACGTGCGTGTTGGTGGAGTTCTGTGACTATGTGTGAGTGTCCGTGTGTGTTGTGTGCGTGTGTAATTATGTGTGTATTGGCCTTAAGCTATTTTGAAAAATAATGTTATTTCTAAATATATATAGTATATGATATACCAGCATGTGTATTTAAATATTTATAGGTATATAATGATTTTGAAGTATTTCGTATGTATTTGTTTCAAATATAAATTTATTTATTTATATAAATATATGATATTTTGTAAAGAAATTTATTGCGTTTATTTTGTGTCGAGATTGGTGTTGAGTTCCGAAATCCGTCCCAAAACCCAATAGCCGAACCAATCCACTGATAAATTCCCTGGCCTCCTCTTATAAAATAAAATAAATATCGAGTGGTTACCGAATTGAATCTATTCTGAATTGTGCCAGGAAGTCGTCGGTTGATTCAGTGTCAGTCTGTCTACTGTCTCCATTTCTGTGCCACGAAAGGTGAGTTTATCTCACACCTGACTCGCATTTTTTCATGGATGTTAGATCAATAATGAACTGTTATATGAAATGTACATGATTGCTCATAGAAATTGTTTGATTTGATATATATGCACATTTCATATGTGACACGATTTATTCACATGACACGTAGTTACACTGACGATATATATGCTGTGATTTGTTGCTATGTGATTGTTGTTTGTGATTGTTGATACCCCTAGTTCAGGAAAAATCACTAAGGGTTGAAATGATACATACCCGAACGGACATCAGAATAGGGAAAAATCGTTATGGGTTGAAATGATAGACCCGAACGATTTTTACTGAATTTGGGATCGCGGGTTGAATTGATAGACCCGTAGAAATTTTATAAATTGCGGATTGAAATGATAAATATCTGTATCACTTGACTGTAGGGTAGAAAACGATATACGGACACCGTTGGTCATATTTTCGAAGTATAGTGATTTGGAAATTTTGATTTAAAATAATAATTTAAGATTTTATAGTTTTATATTTAAATTGTACTATTTTAAATTATATGCTTAAAATGATTTCATAAGTAAATATAGGTTTAAATACTTATTTTAAACTTATTTTCTATATTATTTTAATCTTATATATGTTTATAATCTATATTCTAATCATTTTCAGAATTTTATAAACTTATGTATATAATATATCTATTTTCAAAATAATTTTTCTTATATATATATATATTTTATAAACTTTAATAATAAACTCAAGATGGATAAGTTAGATTTCGCGATTTAAATTCGAAGTTTAAAGATGTAAATTTATATAACGATATTTGAATAATGAATGAACTCATATTAAGTTATGAATTCGACTTGATGCGAACTTTCAGTAAAGATGAATTTGAATTGGAATATTTGTGAAATCGTAAGAATGATTTTAAATTTTTTTTTTTTTTTAACTGTTTAAAATTGGAATATGAGATTTTGACTTGACTTTATGTAATAAACTGAAATTTTTGACTTGAGTTATAAATTTTGATATGATTCATTGAAATTGAAATGTAAGATTGATTCGAATTATATTAACTGAATTATATGAACTATTTGAATTTATTTAAATAACGATTTCAAATTTCATGACTTGAAACGCGAACCACGATATGTTTTGTTTAAATAAAAATGTAAATCTTTGACTTGAAGTATACATTTTGAATTTGAAGCAAAATGTTGGATTTAAATGAAACGACTTGAAAGGATTTCTTATAAGGGAAAATTTTGAATTATTTGAATTGTTTTGACTTGAATTTTTTCCGAATATAAACCAAACCAAATTATTATCGAAGTTAAATAGTATAGTAAAGTTTATACTATATTTTGAGATCTTTTCGATGTGGTTTTGAGAGCGATTTGATTTAAGTTAGTTATTTTCAAAATTGAATGTAATCGAAGTTAGACATATAAAATTTGATTTCAAATTCGAATATGAGAATTCATATAAACTGTTTATAAAGTGATTTATAAAATAATGACCACGGTGTGAAAAATGTAAACAATTGGTTGTTAAAGAGACCGGGATCGGCTATTGTCATACTCTCTGCCAATACCGAAAACCACTTTGACAACTGTGTACGCGGTGGAGTTCCAGAATGAATGGGATGATTTGGCGAACGACTCCATTTTTATTTCATATTAATTACGAGACCCTGACTACCTTGAGTCAGCTTGATGTGGCTAAAACAGGAGCTACGCACGGACCAAGTGAGGTCATACCTCTTATCGAGCACACTTCTTCGATATTATTCTATTACTGTTGAGATTCGATTTGGGCCCTTTTGATATGGGAGTGTGTCTCGAGGTGGGCGGTAGTTGCGGCTATGCGTTACCACCAGTCCGGCTCTGCAAATGGTGAATCCACCCTGGCATTCCTTGCGTGCCTTGTCACATGCCTTATACGAGCCCACTACAATTTTGTTTTGTACTGTTTTATATGGAGTGCCCTCTGATCAACCTCCAGTTTACGGAGGAATTACGGTACTGTATATACTATGGGAATATATAAACGGTGTAAGGGTAATCATGGTAATCCCGCTTACGCTATTTTGATATTTTTACTTTACTGATAGACACTAATGTATATAGCGTATTCTACTATATAGTATTAGTTTGACGGATCCTTAGAGGATGGTGATCCCAAACATCCTCTAAGTTACTGTTTGCATTTCATCGAACATTTCATTTGAATTGATTTACTTCCACGAGAATGTTAGTCCTGATCCGAGTTGTTTTGTTTTGCATTATTGCTCGGGTCAGATCGAGTATTACAGTTTCGAGATTCACTCTTGGAGTTTGGAGCTTATATTGGGTGATCAGTTGTTCCAATGTCAGTTATCCTCATTGTTTTGTTTCATGTTGTTATCAGTTATTTATTGTATTAGACTTCCGCGGTATTATTTATGTAAACTCTGATGTAAAGCTTCATGAACTACTATTGTATTTTAATTTTTCCGCTGTGAGATATTATATTGCTTTGTATCTGTGTCTGTGATCTGTGATTTGTTCTATTTACCTCAGAAGCTAATAACAATCTGTTGTTTTGGACGTTTCGAGTTGGCATATTTTGTCAATTCGGCACGGTCAAAATGGCGGGTCGTTACAAGTGGTATCAGAGCTTTGGTTTTTCAAAGCTTTAGCCTGTGGGGTAAAAGCTCATTAGAGATAGGGTAGTGATACCCTAGAATGAGTGGAATCAGTTGCAGAATCCTTCTTGAGAGAGCATATTTTTAAAGTAAAAATAGTTTTCAAAATGGTTTTTAAAATGTTTTTAAATAAGTATTTCGAATATAAAATTCTGTTTAATATTTAAATCTTCTTCTGAGTTTCCTTTCCATTTGAATCTATCTTCCTTCGTAGATCCTCTTTGATTAGGTTCTTTTGTTCTTTCTGCTTTTACCTCGAATTCTATAATTTATACTTGTCCATTTCAAGGTAAGAAGTAGAAGAAGAGTATAAGTCTTCTAGCCAGTCTATCTTTATTAAATTTTGGTTTGAAATTTATATTTTGAAAGATATTATTATATAAGATCTTCTTAATGTAATATTCAATTTGATATTTGTAAATAATTTGGTAAAATACCAATGGTTTGTAAAGATTTTATGTGTAAGGTATTCATATGTTAACTTATAGAATTAATTAAGTGTTATAAGTTTAAATATTGATAACATGAATTTGAAAAGATTTAGATATAGTATATAATGATTTTGTTATATATTTGATTTAATAATAATATTGTTGTATGTTTATTAAGAATTGCAGTTGAATTTTAAAAAATAAATGAGTAGGGGAGAGATACATTTTTCCCTACTTGAAATTTTAATGATTTGAAATATATTATTTATAATATATGATTTAGAGTGTGGTATATATTCTATTTAAATATAAAAGATGTTTTGAGTACTTATTTGACGTTAAAGTTGGCCTATCGAATACCTAGTGATTTGGTGTATACGTCTGATCAACGTATATGTTAAGTCCTATGTGTATTAGATAGATATAAAGTCACACTCTGGTCGCTTGAAAATGATTTTGGTGATGACTGCAGCATCATCGATATCTATTTTCGGGTTTCGAAAGTGGGATAGATATATATCGCCAGTCGAGACGTCAAATAAATACTTAAAACTGTATTGAAATATTCGAAAATATTTTAACTTTTGATTTATATATATTTCAAAATTATATATATATATATACATGTATAATAATAAATATGAATCATTTGTTTAAATGTATTAATTATTCAATTGCTAGTTCTCGGCCTCGTTCCTTTTCGGGGACGAAAAGTTTTGAGTAGGAGAGATTGTAACAACCTGCTATTTTTAATGATTTAAATCAAATTTTATTTTGAAAACATTATGCAATTTCTTGTAACGGGAATTTGTAATTTGAAATACGTACAGTGAGATGTAGCAACTGTAAAAACTTCATCGAAAAATTTGAATGTTTGTCGATCGTGCAATTTTCAGTGCAAAGCTGCGCATAACAGATCAAATTTTAGCGATTTTAAAATTTCTCCAAAACCAGTTCGGACAAACACGAAAAATATTCTATTCATTGTCACGAATCCGACGGTGAAATTCGTTTCGCGAAAATCAGACGTTTTGACCTCCGTTTTTTGTCCGCATTTTTACGTCAAAGGGGTCCGTAACGCGCTTTTGAACGGAGCATCCTGACACTGGAATTTATACACCGTTGTGTCCGTCTCGTCGAGCTGATTACCAAAATATATTTATTTGTCAGTTTCGGTGCTCGGTTCGCGCTGAAACTGCGAAAAGGCTTGCGCAGTTCATTTTTGAAACAGTGACATTTGAGTTCGATGTGTCCCTTTTACGATTCTGCATATTTTTCTAGGCGTTTTGGGTCTGCAAACCCAGTCGGTAATGTTCGCATGATGCTAGGAAAGACAATAATGTGAATAGTCTTATGTTGATAATACGTGAACCATGCATGCGTTGTACCCCTTTCTTCCAATTTGCAAAACCATGCTACTTGTTTTCAAACCATTCAATGCATACGTTGGTTATGTTGCCTTGCCTTTTCCTTTCCAAATGCATGGACTTCTCTACCTATTCCAATCCATTTATTCCATGCGTTTCTTCACTATATTTTTCCCAATTCAAAAGCTACCCTTTCCTTTCCATTTTTGCAATGCACGTTGCCTTTTTTGTTTTGTTTTGTTACATTTTGACAATAAAACGCCTAGTGTATATAAAGCAAACCATGCATAGTTGCATGTTCTAATAAGCAAATCTCAGCAGTTTCTTTTCAAGAGAATTCCCGATGCCTTTTTTTTTCCTGTTTGGATATATAGCATGTTATGTAAGTCGATTTAAAATTCAAAATTTCGGTATGCACTGAGTTAATTATATACGTTCGTTCTTTTGTTCATGGATGTGCTCAAGAATCGGTAATCACAGTCCTGGTCTATAGGAGTGATGATCTCGATATTTTTCCATCACCTCGAGTGTATATAAGCTAATAAAAAAAAAAAAAAAAAAACCCACGATCAGAAGCTGTTGCCCACACCTTTCTTCCAAAACTTCCTCACAATAAAAAAAATGGACACTGCAGTTCTCCCCTTTGTTTCATGTTTCTTCCCCAACGCCTTATCATTTTTCCCCTCCGCCATATTTATTTGTTCCATCCCCTCAACCTCCGCCGGAGCCGTCCCACTCAACTCGAGACTCCACAGCCTGCGGCGCTCCGCCTCCACTCAAGCCTCTCCTCCAACCGAGCTAACCTCAGATCCGAACAGCCACTGACCCGTGTACCCCTCGTCACCACCTCCGCGCCGAGATCCGCCACCGTGAAGCTCGCCTGACCAACCCTCCCCTCTCGCCTGCGGGTTCACCAGCCGTTCGACGCCGATACCCATCAGCCCACTTCGCCAAAGCCTCCGCCCAACAGCCTTCCCACTTTGACAGTAGTAGCCGCATCCATCGAGTCTGCCATTTCTCAGACTTGCTAGTCGACCCCTGTTCCACTCTCCCGCCTCTCTCTTCCCGGGTGTTATGTGTGTGAGTATTGGTTTATATTTGTTTTTGTTTTGGTTTGTCATACTATGATTTGCTGTGTTTGCATGAATGTGTAAGCCTCTGCGTATGTATATAAAATATTAAAATATTTAGAATTTTGGGTTTGTGTTTGTATGTACGTGCGTGTTGGTGGAGTTCTGTGACTATGTGTGAGTGTCCGTGTGTGTTGTGTGCGTGTGTAATTATGTGTGTATTGGCCTTAAGCTATTTTGAAAAATAATGTTATTTCTAAATATATATAGTATATGATATACCAGCATGTGTATTTAAATATTTATAGGTATATAATGATTTTGAAGTATTTCGTATGTATTTGTTTCAAATATAAATTTATTTATTTATATAAATATATGATATTTTGTAAAGAAATTTATTGCGTTTATTTTGTGTCGAGATTGGTGTTGAGTTCCGAAATCCGTCCCAAAACCCAATAGCCGAACCAATCCACTGATAAATTCCCTGGCCTCCTCTTATAAAATAAAATAAATATCGAGTGGTTACCGAATTGAATCTATTCTGAATTGTGCCAGGAAGTCGTCGGTTGATTCAGTGTCAGTCTGTCTACTGTCTCCATTTCTGTGCCACGAAAGGTGAGTTTATCTCACACCTGACTCGCATTTTTTCATGGATGTTAGATCAATAATGAACTGTTATATGAAATGTACATGATTGCTCATAGAAATTGTTTGATTTGATATATATGCACATTTCATATGTGACACGATTTATTCACATGACACGTAGTTACACTGACGATATATATGCTGTGATTTGTTGCTATGTGATTGTTGTTTGTGATTGTTGATACCCCTAGTTCAGGAAAAATCACTAAGGGTTGAAATGATACATACCCGAACAGACATCAGAATAGGGAAAAATCGTTATGGGTTGAAATGATAGACCCGAACGATTTTTACTGAATTTGGGATCGCGGGTTGAATTGATAGACCCGTAGAAATTTTATAAATTGCGGATTGAAATGATAAATATCTGTATCACTTGACTGTAGGGTAGAAAACGATATACGGACACCGTTGGTCATATTTTCGAAGTATAGTGATTTGGAAATTTTGATTTAAAATAATAATTTAAGATTTTATAGTTTTATATTTAAATTGTACTATTTTAAATTATATGCTTAAAATGATTTCATAAGTAAATATAGGTTTAAATACTTATTTTAAACTTATTTTCTATATTATTTTAATCTTATATATGTTTATAATCTATATTCTAATCATTTTCAGAATTTTATAAACTTATGTATATAATATATCTATTTTCAAAATAATTTTTCTTATATATATATATATTTTATAAACTTTAATAATAAACTCAAGATGGATAAGTTAGATTTCGCGATTTAAATTCGAAGTTTAAAGATGTAAATTTATATAACGATATTTGAATAATGAATGAACTCATATTAAGTTATGAATTCGACTTGATGCGAACTTTCAGTAAAGATGAATTTGAATTGGAATATTTGTGAAATCGTAAGAATGATTTTAATTTTTTTTTTTAACTGTTTAAAATTGGAATATGAGATTTTGACTTGACTTTATGTAATAAACTGAAATTTTTGACTTGAGTTATAAATTTTGATATGATTCATTGAAATTGAAATTGAAATGTAAGATTGATTCGAATTATATTAACTGAATTATATGAACTATTTGAATTTATTTAAATAACGATTTCAAATTTCATGACTTGAAACGCGAACCACGATATGTTTTGTTTAAATAAAAATGTAAATCTTTGACTTGAAGTATACATTTTGAATTTGAAGCAAAATGTTGGATTTAAATGAAACGACTTGAAAGGATTTCTTATAAGGGAAAATTTTGAATTATTTGAATTGTTTTGACTTGAATTTTTTCCGAATATAAACCAAACCAAATTATTATCGAAGTTAAATAGTATAGTAAAGTTTATACTATATTTTGAGATCTTTTCGATGTGGTTTTGAGAGCGATTTGATTTAAGTTAGTTATTTTCAAAATTGAATGTAATCGAAGTTAGACATATAAAATTTGATTTCAAATTCGAATATGAGAATTCATATAAACTGTTTATAAAGTGATTTATAAAATAATGACCACGGTGTGAAAAATGTAAACAATTGGTTGTTAAAGAGACCGGGATCGGCTATTGTCATACTCTCTGCCAATACCGAAAACCACTTTGACAACTGTGTACGCGGTGGAGTTCCAGAATGAATGGGATGATTTGGCGAACGACTCCATTTTTATTTCATATTAATTACGAGACCCTGACTACCTTGAGTCAGCTTGATGTGGCTAAAACAGGAGCTACGCACGGACCAAGTGAGGTCATACCTCTTATCGAGCACACTTCTTCGATATTATTCTATTACTGTTGAGATTCGATTTGGGCCCTTTTGATATGGGAGTGTGTCTCGAGGTGGGCGGTAGTTGCGGCTATGCGTTACCACCAGTCCGGCTCTGCAAATGGTGAATCCACCCTGGCATTCCTTGCGTGCCTTGTCACATGCCTTATACGAGCCCACTACAATTTTGTTTTGTACTGTTTTATATGGAGTGCCCTCTGATCAACCTCCAGTTTACGGAGGAATTACGGTACTGTATATACTATGGGAATATATAAACGGTGTAAGGGTAATCATGGTAATCCCGCTTACGCTATTTTGATATTTTTACTTTACTGATAGACACTAATGTATATAGCGTATTCTACTATATAGTATTAGTTTGACGGATCCTTAGAGGATGGTGATCCCAAACATCCTCTAAGTTACTGTTTGCATTTCATCGAACATTTCATTTGAATTGATTTACTTCCACGAGAATGTTAGTCCTGATCCGAGTTGTTTTGTTTTGCATTATTGCTCGGGTCAGATCGAGTATTACAGTTTCGAGATTCACTCTTGGAGTTTGGAGCTTATATTGGGTGATCAGTTGTTCCAATGTCAGTTATCCTCATTGTTTTGTTTCATGTTGTTATCAGTTATTTATTGTATTAGACTTCCGCTGTATTATTTATGTAAACTCTGATGTAAAGCTTCATGAACTACTATTGTATTTTAATTTTTCCGCTGTGAGATATTATATTGCTTTGTATCTGTGTCTGTGATCTGTGATTTGTTCTATTTACCTCAGAAGCTAATAACAATCTGTTGTTTTGGACGTTTCGAGTTGGCATATTTTGTCAATTCGGCACGGTCAAAATGGCGGGTCGTTACAGCCAATTTCACATATTATCCAATTATCCAAAATATCCAATAATATCCAATTTTCCAAATTTCCCATATTCCCAATATTCCACAGCGTTCCCACGTATTCGCATTCGCGCGTATTTTTAATATAGGCTCGAAGGTAGCTTAGATCCACAAATAAAAGGAATAGGGGTAAGAAGAGAGAATCAATTCATAGAAAATTGGAATAAAACATCATCATGAAATAAAGAGGCATATAGACTGGCATAGAGGCATAATAAAAGATTCAACATGAATAAACTGATAAAAGGTATGAACTTTACATAGAAACATAGGCATATGATGACATGAATCAAAAAGGGGAAGACTTGGTGAGATTTTCATTACAAACATATATATGAATCCTTTTTACAACTTTTCATGTTACTTTAATCCCATTAAATTTGTGAAAATAACTGTACTCACCTTTCGTGGCTTAAGAAAAGGATTAATGAATTGAAATTGGTGCAGAAACGTTGAATTGACGTTGATTAATCTTCTTTAATTATTGTTGAAGCTCTAAACTTTGATTTGAATTGTGTATGAACACTTGAGATTTAATTTAGAGGCGGCGGCTAGGGTTTAAGAGAGAGCTTGGCAGCATAATGGTGTCATAGATAATATTTTATGAATTAGGGTTAGGTCTTAAGGTGTATATATAGATGTCTAGGATCGATTAGAGCTCTTAGATTAACCTTGAAATCATCAGGACCACTCAAATGCAACGTCAGCCCTCAGCGCGAATCGGGCCATGGGTTGACAGCCAAACACCCTGGATCGACCCCTAGTCGACCCAGCGGGGCTCAGGTCGACTCCAAAAATGGTGCGGTTCGGCTATTCCCCCTACAAATTTTCTATTTTGATCTTTTTTGAATATTTTTATTTAATATATATATATATATTTCTCTCATATGCATACAAACTTCAAGGCTTAATAACATCTTCATAAGGTATTCGTTTCGTGCAAACCAAATGTCTATCTTGACTCAAAATTTTGAGACGAACATAATAGCGCAACCCATTTCACTTAATTCTTCTTCTAAAAATTAAGTATACTTTGATTTGTGAATTTTAATGTTATAAAATTATGGGGTGTTACACCATCACTGTCTTAAGGTAAGTTTTCTTATAGATTAAACTTTCTTCAAGTTTGCGATTTCGGGCTCGCTAAGTATGTTTGTTTGTCCTGTGCTTGGGTGCCCTGTCCTGCATGTATTCATTTTGGTATGATCATTGTGGATTACTGTTGCTACATTTTGCTAATTGGTTCCCATGTTGCCTGTGCTTTCCACACATGCATTTCACATATAGCCGCATTATATCCAAACTTATTTAGTTTTAGTGTCATAAAAATGCTCCCATATACTTTTGTTCCCACCAGTTTTCACCAAAAAGTTGCTTATACTTGATTTTACAAAGAAATTCATCCATGTTCGGAATTTATATGCATGGGTGGTCCATAAATTGGTTGCCATGATTATTTATTTGGGTTATGTACTTCATTGTTGTAAAGACCCGCAAATTCCCGCCCTTTGAATCGACCATAAACCACATAGGTCTGACCCAAAAGGTGAAAATCTACGAATACTTTAACTTTGGGCATACAACACATCAGAACAAAAACACAGACTTTTATAACATCGATAACAAATGTTACATCAGAGTACAGAATATATCAGAGTACATCGATAAATAATACAGCGGAAGAAACATTTAAATTAAATTAAATACATTGCAGCGGAACTAATCTCAGCGGAAGACCATCAGTAACTGGACCCAGCTTCAGACTTCAATCCAGGATCCTGCTTAACTATATCTGCAAAAAGCTACTCGACTGCCCGTGTGGAAAGAGGGCACCCGAGTTTGCAAAGTGAAACAAACTACAGGTCAGTCGTGGGACTGGTGTGAGAATTCTTAACTTAACTTGTCTAATAAGTAGGCTAATCACAGGACCACGCCGCTAACGCGGAACGGGTTTACTCCATTGGATTGCCAGTGCGTAATTAAAGTAAATCGTCAAATAACGTAATGCTTTTTAGAAAAATGAAACCATTATAAGACCCAGGTCCCATCACACAATGCAACGCACACCAGAGGATAGGGTTTTACCTTATAATGGTCAAAAGATGATAAATACGTCAAATGCATTACTACTAGTGTGTATATGTTTTCATAAATCATTTCAATATAAATGTATTAATCCTAGACGGCATAGTACCCCATCCTACCATGTCGCCGTATATAAGTTTACAATTAAAATTGTAATGTCGTATTGGAGAATTGGATTCCATCATGAGTCGAGGCTAGGGGCAAGCTCCTCTCCGATTCGAGACACTCTAGCAAATGCCTCACGATTCCCCGCAGTGAACCCTTGGATGCGGTAGGGCCGGTCCCCGCCTATGGGCAGTGGATTAGTTATGCCTGAACACACGTTTCCCAGTCCCTTTGGACCTATAGTATGACCACCAACGGCCTATAAAAAAACGAGGCGCCTCAAAATCCATCATCCACATAAGTAAAATGTCAGGGCTGGTAGGTCACTGACACCACTCTAGCTAGAAAGAAACGTGTGCACTCCCTACGGTCCATATCCCGTTTTTGACTCATACCGGGGTGTGAGGCTCGCGAAGTCACGATATACACAAAGCTATGTCTAAACAGACTATGCTTTGATCATCAGCCACAAGGCCTGCTTTTCAACAAAGCCTTGATCGTTTTGCATCTTGGCGTGCCACATTGTCAGACCCTACCATATTATTGATCATCTACCAATATATATATAACCTCTAAGCTCATACGTCTTAGAGAAGGGTGATAAGTAAAGAATAAATTCTTCACCACCAACAGAAATATATAATCAGTAGCGTTCAACAAATACAGTAGAAAGGAATACAATGTCAGACACGCAATCCATTTACAAGTCCACTCTGGGTCTGAGCGAAACAACGTGTCCGTCGATCTCCAAATGCGTTTGGACGATCATTACCAAATACCTTGCCTTGGAAGGCCAATCCCAATTCAAGATACCAGTCATCATCATCCCAACGATGTGAAAACCTTCGGTCTTCAATCACCGTCTTCGTCTTCGACTCTTGATCGTCGTGATGATTATTCAGAATGGGTTAAACCCGGTCTTTCTGAATAACTTGCGTAATTTGGGATTAAAAACAATTATTGGAAAATCACACATTTCGTCACATCCCAACTCAGAATATTCTTTTAATAAGACATTCGTTTTAGAAGATTCTCATTAATTTTACCAAAGATAAACATTTAAAATAAAATCTATAAATCAATTTCTAAAAATATGGAATTCCACAGAAATCAAATCAATACATAATCGATATAAATTTCTGTATCAGACTAATAATATAAATGGAATAACGGCAAAGCCTCTCAAATTCCATATATAATATCGGTCTTCTTTTACAGAAGCCCATTTCGATTATTACCAATCGAATTTCCACTAAATTCCAATTTAATATATTAGTTGAAAGACTTGATTTATAGAAAATGTCTTTTTAAATCTATAAAATAGATTCATAAATTCCAAATAATAATTTCAATGTAAATTGGATTAAAGGACAAATGTCGTTTAAAACATCGTCCACGGTAAATCCACTTCACATCTCGGTTTATTTCATATCACAAAATATGATTGCAAATGCTAGTAACCTTTTAAAAACATATTTTAAAAAAAATCATAAAAATATTCTTTATATAAAAGATTCTAAATGAGAAGTATTCTTTATTTTACAAATCTTTATCTTCTACAAATATTCCTATATACTTAATTAACAATCTATATTTTGAAAATATATATATATACTTTATATAAAAAGAATTTCTAATGTAAAAATAGTCTTATTTAAAAGAACACTTGAATCGAAATGCGACTCAAACATTTACCATATAATTTGGATTATATGGATTTCACACACATCATATATATGACAATAACAGTATAATCATCAAGTCATCCATTACATCCAAAGTGTAAATTCCACTGTGTAAGCGTTAAAATTAAATAATAACGCTCATCACAGCCTGTCGATCTAACGATCAACATACAACTAAATATTGGGATTAGTGTATGTGAGTTTTCATCCCAACACCCGTGTGGGGTTTTCAACCAATCAAGCAAATGATAAACTAATTTGTGCACTTGGGCGATGTGTGAAAATTATCGTCCCAATCACATACACAAGTCGGGTAACTTGTGAATGGCAGTGTAATACACAATATATAACACGACGATAAAAATGTCTCTTTTATTTATATTCCTTTTATTGCCTATAAACGGTCAATAAAAATGTGATCTTTATTTCTATACTTTTTATTGTAATTTACATTTTTTTTAACAAAATGTCCTTTTTATTCTAACTTACATTTTGAATGTAATTTTTCTTTTTATTGTTTATTTACATCAAAATGTAAATGTTCCCTTTTTCATTGTTTATTATTAACAACAAAAATCTCGTCTTCTATATTTATTCTTTTCAATGAAAGCAATTTTACATAAAATTGTAATTCTTTAATTTTATCCTTTTTTTTATTGTCTCTAGAAAGACAATAAAATGTAACACAAAAATATATTCTTTTTATCGCATCTAAAATGATGATAAAAATGTAACATTATTTTTATCGCATCAAAAACGCCGATAAAAGTGAATCACTAACATTGTCTATTTTTATCACACCAAAAATGTCGATAAAAATGAATCACTAACATTGTCTATTTTTATCGCACCAAAAATGTCGATAAAAATGACAACATTAACTATTCTATTTTCACCGCATTCAAAATGACGATAAAATATTCAACATTAACAATTCTATTTTTACCGCATTCAAAATGACGATAAAATATTATCATAAGAAATGAAAGCAAAATGTTCTTTATATTACTAAAAGGAAAAACAACAAAGATACTTCTTTTAATGCTAAAAAGAAACATGACATAAAAATGTTCTTTTAATGTTAAAAAGAAGAAGCGACAAAATGACCCTTTTTATGTTAAAAAGAAAAAGTGACAAAATATGTTTTTAATTCTAAAAAGAAAAAGCGACAAAAATTATCTTTTTATTCTAATGCGATATCTTTACAAAAGTGTTATTTTAATATCAATGCGAATTTCCAATTTCTTACTACATATAAAAATGTAAACTTTATTTTACAATTATTTATCCCATCATAAATTACATAAAAAAATGTAAGTTTATTTTTTTATTGCAAATCCCCTTTCTAATTTCATATAAAAATGTAATTTTTATTTTACATTGTAAATTGCATATAAAAGGTAGGTTCTATCCTTATGTTGTATTTGCATTATAAAATGCAAATGAAAAGGTAAGTTTTATTTTCAAGTGATATTTACATTATGAAATGTAAATAATAAAAAAAAAAGTAAGTTTTGTTTCAAGTTCATTTGTGTCTTGAAAACACAAATAAAAATATAAATTTTAATGTAAATCTTTATTTCAATACTTTGTTCGCGTCAAGGGATGCAAACAAAATATAATTCTCTTTTTATTTAAACATTTTGTTTGCATTGAGAAATGCAAGAAAAATATAATTCTTTTTATTTTAAATGTAAATTTATATTTTGTCATTTTGTTCGCATCGAGGGATGCAAACAAAATACAATCTTTTTATTCCTTCGTACATTTCTGTTTGAGAAATGCAAACAAAACACAATCCTTTTTTTTTTCAATATTGAATTGATATTTCACATCAATTCAAATAAAAGGAAATTTTCCCTTTTTTTTTCCATTTTTTTTTTCCATTGACAAAAGTATGGATTTTTGTTTCATCTTTATTCAATGACAAAAATATGAATTCTTGTTTCATTTTTTATTCAATGACAAAAATATGAATTTTTGTTCGTTAACTTTTAATGCAACAAAATTGAGAGTTTTTGTTTTCTTTTTATGCAACCAAAAATGAGAACTTTGTTAGTTAACCTTTAAGGCAAACAAAAAGAAATATATTTTATTCGTTGTTCATAGTCTATTGTAAACAAACAAATAAAAATAATATTCTATTTGTCGTTCAAATTTCATTGTAACATCAACAAATAAAAATAAAGTTTTATTTGTCGTTCCATTTCTTTGTTCATTTCAGAAAAATGAAAAGGACATTATAATAAAATAAATTAGAACGTCTAGATCTGAATAAAATATGTTTTAAATCTAAATTTAGATTAAATTTTCCAACTGCAATTTAAACTCAATAACATATACAATTTAAAGACGGATTTAAGCATAACATGAACAATAAGCACACCACAAGCAACAATCGATAATTCATACACACAAAACATTTCAGAACTAAATCATCATCATCATACAATTATTTTAATGTGGGAAAATAAATTAATAATTAATTAAATAATAAAGATTTGAACTCTCACCTCAAATTTTGGCTGAAAATCAACTGTCTCCGTTTCAGCCGCGGTCTGCGCCACCGCGAAGAGCTCGGAAAGACGAGTCCAGCGCAATTTACGGTTTGTCAAACGGACCTCGTATGAGAGAGTTATGAATTTTTAAAGATCGGATAATTTAAATATTAAATAATAAAATAATATTAAAAATACCCTCTCTGTAAATCGGCCGCTCCTCTTCTTCTACACGTTTGGCCGAACTAAACCCATCCCTTCATCCTCCAACCCCCCGTCGCACGCCACCTGGACCACCCCGGAGCCGATCAGACCTCACCACTCGAACCACCATCACCGACTCCACCTGCGGCTGAAGCACCGACGAACTCGGCGGCTCCACCACCCCGAAATCCGACCACGAACGCACGGCCTTCCCCTCCAGAATTCGCGAAAAATACTCCACTAAATCTGATCATCACCGTACGGATTGGAAGATCTCTCCGAGAGCTTCGATTTGGTACCAAGTTTGTCGATTTTCGTTGAGCGGATCAAAAGATATTAGCATTTGAAGTTCGGTGTTTTCTGGCCTTCGAAAATAAGGGTGGCGGCTGCCATGAATAGGATTAGGGTTTCGGCCAGAAATTTTAATAATATTTTAATATTTAATTTCGAAAAATGTGCTAAAAAGGTGGATTTTTGGACTTTCTCGGATTTGGGCCTGCTTACTGTCGATCTTAACGTTTTGAGGTCTTCTGAACGCGATGGGCTATGTCCCGGGCTCTAATTCTAATGTCTGTACGTTTTTTTTTTCGGTTTTAATTGAAAATACAATATTAAATTAATTATTTAATTCCTACCGTACATTTAAATATGCCGGGCCACATACGACCTCAAAAAATTCTAAAAAAGATATTTTTAGCTTTCTTATGATGATACGAATCCAACAAAATTATTTTCATCGAATTCTGAGACTGTTTGAAAAATGGCTATTTTTAAGGCGTTTAAATTTAACTGTAAATAGTCAAAACACATTTTCTCTCGCCACGCTCACATATTAATTCGAAAAATTCTGAAAATTGAAACCTAGAAATAATTTGACATTCCGGTTCCAACAAATGTGGTTTCGTCGAAAACGGAGGTCGTTTGAAAAATGACTATTTTCAAGGCCAATATATTTAATATTAAAAATACATTTTTAAACAAATAATATTCGAAACTCAAAATATATAGGTGTTTACTGTTTTTCAATGCAGAAACATCATTCTGAACTCAATGGAAGTGGTTTCGAGTTCAAATTCCTATATATGTGAAAAGTAGCCTTTCGGGCCCTATATATTCTACAGCGACCTTTCTAAAAATTGAATTGGCCATAACTTTTGATTTCCGCTATGAAATTTCAATTTTTCAGATTCGTTAGAAAGATATTTTTAAATAGATTCTAATATTTTTGGTTTCACTAAAATCCGTTAAATTTTGCATCCTGTACGATCAGTCAAAGTTCAAGTTTGATTTTTCAAACTACCGCGCTATTTCTAACTCTTTTGTTAATTAAAATTAAATCATTCATTCTAACTTCGATTTAAATCAAATTTGTGATCATTATTATTTAAAATAGATTATTTAAATATCAAACTTATTAAAATCACTTAAAATAAATTTTAAATTGGCCCCAAAATTCCGGGTTGTTACAATCGCCCCCACTTAAAAACTTTTCGTCCTCGAAAAGGAACGTAGCTAAAAATTGTAAAATTAACTATCTTAATTTTAAATTTTAATGGTTGATTATCTTTTCAAAATATATATAACTTTATATATATAAATCATATTTCAAACAATAGATTATAAATATCAAAAATACGTTAATTATAAATTCGTAACTCTTAACTCGTTCTAGGGCATTACTAACCCCATCTCTAACGAGTCCACTCATTCTAGGATACTGCTGATCCTATCTCTAATGAGTATTCTTATTGGACATTACTAATCCAATCTCTGATGAGTCTTTCGTTCAGTTCTAACAAGTTGTACCCCAAAGATTTGAGCTAACCAGAGCTCTGATACCAACTGTAAAGACCCGCAAATTCCCGCCCTTTGAATCGACCATAAACCACATAGGTCTGACCCAAAAGGTGAAAATCTACGAATACTTTAACTTTGGGCATACAACACATCAGAACAAAAACACAGACTTTTATAACATCAATAACAAATGTTACATCAGAGTACAGAATATATCAGAGTACATCGATAAATAATACAGCGAAAGAAACATTTAAATTAAATTAAATACATTGCAGCGGAACTAATCTCAGCGGAAGGCCATCAGTAACTGGACCCAGCTTCAGACTTCAATCCAGGATCCTGCTTAACTATATCTGCAAAAAGCTACTCGACTGCCCGTGTGGAAAGAGGGCACCCGAGTTTGCAAAGTGAAACAAACTACAGGTCAGTCGTGGGACTGGTGTGAGAATTCTTAACTTAACTTGTCTAATAAGTAGGCTAATCACAGGACCACGCCGCTAACGCGGAACGGGTTTACTCCATTGGATTGCCAGTGCGTAATTAAAGTAAATCGTCAAATAACGTAATGCTTTTTAGAAAAATGAAACCATTATAAGACCCAGGTCCCATCACACAATGCAACGCACACCAGAGGATAGGGTTTTACCTTATAATGGTCAAAAGATGATAAATACGTCAAACGCATTACTACTAGTGTGTATATGTTTTCATAAATCATTTCAATATAAATGTATTAATCCTAGACGGCATAGTACCCCATCCTACCATGTCGCCGTATATAAGTTTACAATTAAAATTGTAATGTCGTATTGGAGAATTGGATTCCATCATGAGTCGAGGCTAGGGGCAAGCTCCTCTCCGATTCGAGACACTCTAGCAAATGCCTCACGATTCCCCGCAGTGAACCCTTGGATGCGGTAGGGCCGGTCCCCGCCTATGGGCAGTGGATTAGTTATGCCTGAACACACGTTTCCCGGTCCCTTTGGACCTATAGTATGACCACCAACGGCCTATAAAAAAAAACGAGGCGCCTCAAAATCCATCATCCACATAAGTAAAATGTCAGGGCTGGTAGGTCACTGACACCACTCTAGCTAGAAAGAAACGTGTGCACTCCCTACGGTCCATATCCTGTTTTTGACTCATACTGGGGTGTGAGGCTCGCGAAGTCACGATATACACAAAGCTATGCCTAAACAGACTATGCTTTGATCATCAGCCACAAGGCCTGCTTTTCAACAAAGCCTTGATCATTTTGCATCTTGGCGTGCCACATTGTCAGACCCTACCATATTATTGATCGTCTACCAATATATATATAACCTCTAAGCTCATACGTCTTAGAGAAGGGTGATAAGTAAAGAATAAATTCTTCACCACCAACAGAAATATATAATCAGTAGCGTTCAACAAATACAGTAGAAAGGAATACAATGTCAGACACGCAATCCATTTACAAGTCCACTCTGGGTCTGAGCGAAACAACGTGTCCGTCGATCTCCAAATGCGTTTGGACGATCATTACCAAATACCTTGCCTTGGAAGGCCAATCCCAATTCAAGATACCAGTCATCATCATCCCAACGATGTGAAAACCTTCGGTCTTCAATCACCGTCTTCGTCTTCGACTCTTGATCGTCGTGATGATTATTCAGAATGGGTTAAACCCGGTCTTTCTGAATAACTTGCGCAATTTGGGATTAAAAACAATTATTGGAAAATCACACATTTCGTCACATCCCAACTCAGAATATTCTTTTAATAAGACATTCGTTTTAGAAGATTCTCATTAATTTTACCAAAGATAAACATTTAAAATAAAATCTATAAATCAATTTCTAAAAATATGGAATTCAACAGAAATCAAATCAATACATAATCGATATAAATTTCTGTATCAGACTAATAATATAAATGGAATAACGGCAAAGCCTCTCAAATTCCATATATAATATCGGTCTTCTTATACAGAAGCCCATTTCGATTATTACCAGTCGAATTTCCACTAAATTCCAATTTAATATATTAGTTGAAAGACTTGATTTATAGAAAATGTCTTTTTAAATCTATAAAATAGATTCATAAATTCCAAATAATAATTTCAATGTAAATTGGATTAAAGGACAAATGTCGTTTAAAACATCGTCCACGGTAAATCCACTTCACATCTCGGTTTATTTCATATCACAAAATATGATTGCAAATGCTAGTAACCTTTTAAAAACATATTTTAAAAAAAAATCATAAAAATATTCTTTATATAAAAGATTCTAAATGAGAAGTATTCTTTATTTTACAAATCTTTATCTTCTACAAATATTCCTATATACTTAATTAACAATCTATATTTTGAAAAAATATATATATACTTTATATAAAAAGAATTTCTAATGTAAAAATAGTCTTATTTAAAAGAACACTTGAATCGAAATGCGACTCAAACATTTACCATATAATTTGGATTATATGGATTTCACACACATCATATATATGACAATAACAGTATAATCATCAAGTCATCCATTACATCCAAAGTGTAAATTCCACTGTGTAAGCGTTAAAATTAAATAATAACGCTCATCACAGCCTGTCGATCTAACGATCAACATACAACTAAATATTGGGATTAGTGTATGTGAGTTTTCATCCCAACACCCGTGTGGGGTTTTCAACCAATCAAGCAAATGATAAACTAATTTGTGCACTTGGGCGATGTGTGAAAATTATCGTCCCAATCACATACACAAGTCGGGTAACTTGTGAATGGCAGTGTAATACACAATATATAACACGACGATAAAAATGTCTCTTTTATTTATATTCCTTTTATTGCCTATAAACGGTCAATAAAAATGTGATCTTTATTTCTATACTTTTTATTGTAATTTACATTTTTTTTTAACAAAATGTCCTTTTTATTCTAACTTACATTTTGAATGTAATTTTTCTTTTTATTGTTTATTTACATCAAAATGTAAATGTTCCCTTTTTCATTGTTTATTATTAACAACAAAAATCTCGTCTTCTATATTTATTCTTTTCAATGAAAGCAATTTTACATAAAATTGTAATTCTTTAATTTTATCCTCTTTTTTTTTATTGTCTCTAGAAAGACAATAAAATGTAACACAAAAATATATTCTTTTTATCGCATCTAAAATGATGATAAAAATGTAACATTATTTTTATCGCATCAAAAATGCCGATAAAAGTGAATCACTAACATTGTCTATTTTTATCGCACCAAAAATGTCGATAAAAATGAATCACTAACATTGTCTATTTTTATCGCACCAAAAATGTCGATAAAAATGACAACATTAACTATTCTATTTTCACCGCATTCAAAATGACGATAAAATATTCAACATTAACAATTCTATTTTTACCGCATTCAAAATGACGATAAAATATTATCATAAGAAATGAAAGCAAAATGTTCTTTTTATTACTAAAAGGAAAAACAACAAAGATACTTCTTTTAATGCTAAAAAGAAACATGACATAAAAATGTTCTTTTAATGTTAAAAAGAAGAAGCGACAAAATGACCCTTTTTATGTTAAAAAGAAAAAGTGACAAAATATGTTTTTAATTCTAAAAAGAAAAAGCGACAAAAATTATCTTTTTATTCTAATGCGATATCTTTACAAAAGTGTTATTTTAATATCAATGCGAATTTCCAATTTCTTACTACATATAAAAATGTAAACTTTATTTTACAATTATTTATCCCATCATAAATTACATAAAAAATGTAAGTTTATTTTTTTATTGCAAATCCCCTTTCTAATTTCATATAAAAATGTAATTTTTATTTTACATTGTAAATTGCATATAAAAGGTAGGTTCTATCCTTATGTTGTATTTGCATTATAAAATGCAAATGAAAAGGTAAGTTTTATTTTCAAGTGATATTTACATTATGAAATGTAAATAAAAAAAAAAGTAAGTTTTGTTTCAAGTTCATTTGTGTCTTGAGAACACAAATAAAAATATAAATTTTAATGTAAATCTTTATTTCAATACTTTGTTCGCGTCAAGGGATGCAAACAAAATATAATTCTCTTTTTATTTAAACATTTTGTTTGCATTGAGAAATGCAAGAAAAATATAATTCTTTTTATTTTAAATGTAAATTTATATTTTGTCATTTTGTTCGTATCGAGGGATGCAAACAAAATACAATCTTTTTATTCCTTCGTACATTTCTGTTTGAGAAATGCAAACAAAACACAATCCTTTTTTTTTTCAATATTGAATTGATATTTCACATCAATTCAAATAAAAGGAAATTTTCCCTCTTTTTTTTTCCATTTTCTTTTTTTTTTCCAATGACAAAAGTGTGGATTTTTGTTTCATCTTTATTCAATGACAAAAATATGAATTCTTGTTTCATTTTTTATTCAATGACAAAAATATGAATTTTTGTTCGTTAACTTTTAATGCAACAAAATTGAGAGTTTTTGTTTTCTTTTTATGCAACCAAAAATGAGAACTTTGTTAGTTAACCTTTAAGGCAAACAAAAAGAAATATATTTTATTCGTTGTTCATAGTCTATTGTAAACAAACAAATAAAAATAATATTCTATTTGTCGTTCAAATTTCATTGTAACATCAACAAATAAAAATAAAGTTTTATTTGTCGTTCCATTTCTTTGTTCATTTCAGAAAAATGAAAAGGACATTATAATAAAATAAATTAGAACGTCTAGATCTGAATAAAATATGTTTTAAATCTAAATTTAGATTAAATTTTCCAACTGCAATTTAAACTCAATAACATATACAATTTAAAGACGGATTTAAGCATAACATGAACAATAAGCACACCACAAGCAACAATCGATAATTCATACACACAAAACATTTCAGAACTAAATCATCATCATCATACAATTATTTTAATGTGGGAAAATAAATTAATAATTAATTAAATAATAAAGATTTGAACTCTCACCTCAAATTTTGGCTGAAAATCAACTGTCTCCGTTTCAGCCGCGGTCTGCGCTATCGCGAAGAGCTCGGAAAGACGAGTCCAGCGCAATTTACGGTTTGTCAAACGGACCTCGTATGAGAGAGTTATGAATTTTTAAAGATCGGATAATTTAAATATTAAATAATAAAATAATATTAAAAATACCCTCTCTGTAAATCGGCCGCTCCTCTTCTTCTACACGTTTGGCCGAACTAAACCCATCCCTTCATCCTCCAACCCCCCATCGCACGCCACCTGGACCACCCCGGAGCCGATCAGACCTCACCACTCGAACCACCATCACCGACTCCACTTGCGGCTGAAGCACCGACGAACTCGGCGGCTCCACCACCCCGAAATTCGACCACGAACGCACGACCTTCCCCTCCAGAATTTGCGAAAAATACTCCACTAAATCTGATCATCACCGTACGGATTGGAAGATCTCTCCGAGAGCTTCGATTTGGTACCAAGTTTGTCGATTTTCGTTGAGCGGATCAAAAGATATTAGCATTTGAAGTTCGGTGTTTTCTGGCCTTCGAAAATAAGGGTGGCGGCTGCCATGAATAGGATTAGGGTTTCGGCCAGAAATTTTAATAATATTTTAATATTTAATTTCGAAAAATGTGCTAAAAAGGTGGATTTTTGGACTTTCTCGGATTTGGGCCTGCTTACTGTCGATCTTAACGTTTTGAGGTCTTCTGAACGCGATGGGCTATGTCCCGGGCTCTAATTCTGATGTCTGTACGTTTTTTTTGGTTTTAATTGAAAATACAATATTAAATTAATTATTTAATTCCTACCGTACATTTAAATATGCCGGGGCCACATACGACCTCAGAAAATTCTAAAAAAAATATTTTTAGCTTTCTTATGATGATACGAATCCAACAAAATTATTTTCATCGAATTCTGAGACTGTTTGAAAAATGGCTATTTTTAAGGCGTTTAAATTTAACTATAAATAGTCAAAACACATTTTCTCTCGCCACGCTCACATATTAATTCGAAAAATTCTGAAAATTGAAACCTAGCAATAATTTGACATTCCGGTTCCAACAAAAGTGGTTTCGTCGAAAACGGAGGTCGTTTGAAAAATGACTATTTTCAAGGCCAATATATTTAATATTAAAAATACATTTTTAAACAAATAATATTCGAAACTCAAAATATATAGGTGTTTACTGTTTTTCAATGCAGAAACATCATTCTGAACTCAATGGAAGTGGTTTCGAGTTCAAATTCCTATATATGTGAAAAGTAGCCTTTCGGGCCCTATATATTCTACAGCGACCTTTCTAAAAATTGAATTGGCCATAACTTTTGATTTCCGCTATGAAATTTCAATTTTTCAGATTCGTTAGAAAGATATTTTTAAATAGATTCTAATATTTTTGGTTTCACTAAAATCCGTTAAATTTTGCATCCTGTACGATCAGTCAAAGTTCAAGTTTGACTTTTCAAACTACCGCGCTATTTCTAACTCTTTTGTTAATTAAAATTAAATCATTCATTCTAACTTCGATTTAAATCAAATTTGTGATCATTATTATTTAAAATAGATTATTTAAATATCAAACTTATTAAAATCACTTAAAATAAATTTTAAATTGGCCCCAAAATTCCGGGTTGTTACAATTGTGGTCGCATGCATATTGTTAAATTGGGTTGAAAGCCTAAGCTAAGGGGATATTTGTATTGTGACAGTTAGATAAATTTAAGGAGGGTTTGTATAAATTTTGTTTGGATATTAATTGGGTTTACTACACCATGTTAAATATATTTAAATGTTAACACACGCATGCATTAGATGGGATACACAACATATTGTGTCTTCAAGTCTGCACCTCTCGCCCTTTTCTTTGCTGCATTGTAAGTTTTGACATCTTGCTCACTAGCACATTCCCATTTTCATGCATAGAAAATTTGATATCCATGCTGGGAAGAACATTATGCATGGACGCTTTCCCTGTTGAAACAAGACAAACCAAACCACTTTTAATTATCATGCATGCATGTTCCCTGGTGCATGAATTTTGGCCATTTGGAATCTAAAACTACCTAACATAATTACTTGAGATAGTAAAACTTATGTCGGTCACGTTCCAATATTATATGCTTACTGGGTTTTGCATTCTAGAGCAACATATATATCTGTATATATAAGCTGTATATGTAGTTATAAATATGTGCATGACGTTGGCGCCTATTGTATAACTGAAATGAGTATGACAATTTAAACTTTTTGACATCCTCTTTTCCACGCAAGACAGAAACGTTAAATGGCCAATAATTCTTCCTAGTTTACCTGAGTGTCTGTTGCTCCATTTACTAAGCATCCCATTTGTTATATAGAATACTGCTAGTTCATGTTGATCCTGCCATGAAAGAGGAAGTTTTCCTTCTGTTGCATATCATACCTAAACTTTAAGCGTGCTATGTAATTACAAACTTATATTTTATTTCCATTAAATTTCCTATTTTAGAAAAAATATAAGGTTACGAACGAACACTGTACTTGTAAACAAGCCCATTTACTGAGTAGGTCACAAACTGCGTGCCTGTTTTATATGTTGGGTATTTTGTTGCATAGTTGCATGTATTACATAGAGTAGATCGACTAATTACATGGCTATATTGTCCCCTAACCACTACTGAGAATAGTCGAGTCGGACACCGTCTGTACATGTTTGGACTGACCATTGTTAACTCTGGAATTCAAGGTGTATGTATAGTTCTCTTTCTAGTTGTGCTTAAATTTAATAACTGTTGTTGTCGGTGCTTGTTTTATAACTATTGTATGCTTCATGGAAAGTATAATCTTGTTTTTTTTCGGTCACACTTTTTCTTTACTTCATAACGTACATTTCGACAGTACACTGATCATTGGAAAACCGAGTTAATTTAATAACTTGCTAGGATTAAATAATTATATCTAGTGAGTATCGAAGTTTGCTAACTTGAAATAAGTTTAATCCTGACTCGGGCGTTTTGTGTATTTTATATGGGACGCTCGGGTCAGGCCCAAAGTGTTCCAGGTTTAGATATTTCAGCTCGCAACGAACTAGAGAGGACGTGAAGACGTAGAAACGCATGCGTGCTCTAAGCTCGGAAAATAAAAGAGTAAATTTGTTTGAAAGATTATGTATAATATTTCATTCATTTTTCTTCCGTTACGCAAACTTATGTAACTCTGATATTTGTTATAAAATTTTATTCCGCTGCAATTATTATACACTGTGATTCTGTATTGGTTCTGTTTAAACCATGTAAGCCAATAACAATCTGTCATTTTGAATGTTCCGAGTTGGTTTAATTACCGACTTTGGATGGGCAAAATGCAAGGTCGTTACATCTGTTTTGAAAATATTCCCTCAAGAAGCCATATGTAATATCCTTTGGTCCTTCTTCCTTTTTCAGCATGTCTGGGGAACAAAACATTCCTAATATCCCAGAGGGCATCACAATACCCGGATGGTTCCATAGGTATTTGGAGCCGAAGGCCAAAGAGACGTTCCTCCCCCAACTGCGCCAATCATTCCTCCTCCTCCCCCTCCAAGAGCAGATAACTTCGCCAAGATCTGCAAAGACTTCCTTGCTATGGGAGGGAAGCCATTTCATGGGAATGAGACATTCGTTGAAGCTCGAAATTGTCTCAAGGAGACCGAGGACTTGTTCATAATCTTTGAAGTAGAGGATGCGAGGAAGATTCAGTTAGCTCCTTGGCTATTAAAGGACGAAGCCTCATTTTGGTGGGAAGTCACCCAAGCTGCATGCCCAGTGGAAACTTGGGACGATTTTAGGCAAAGAGTTGAAATGAAATTTCTTTCCCAAGCCGATAAAAGCATGCAGATGGAGAGGTTCTTAGCACTCAAATAAGGAAATTTGACGTTGAAGGAATATGTGAACAAGTTCAACCAGCTGGCAAGGTTCGGGCTAGAGTTGGTAAACACACTGCACAAAAAGGCCTTGCGGTTTGTTAAGGGGCTGAATGAGCCTCTACATGGTTTAGCTACGTCCCATCTTCCATTGGGGGGGCACGTTTGAAAAGCTTGTTGATATGGCCCTAATGCATGAGGAAGAAAAGGGGGAAAAGAAGGAAGTAATGGCTGAGGAAGCAATGCAAAATGAGGTGTGGCCCAAGAAGGGACAACAACAGAAGAAAGGCAAAAAGAATGACAAGGTTAAAGATAAGAAGAAGTGCCATAGGTGTGGGAGAGAAGGTCACTTAGCCAAGGACTGCAGGAAAAGGAAGAATGCTTGCTTCGCTTGTGGAGAGGTCGGGCATCTTATTAAGGATTGCCCGAAGAAACAGAGGCAAGGTCAAAGGGCAGGAACTTCTGGAGGGCAGGTGCATGCTCTCGCGATCAGTGCTCCTGAAAGAGGTAGAAAAATTTTCGTAGAAATTTTAGTTTCTCTTTCAAATCATCCAGTTAGAACACATTTTAATTCTGGCACTTCACACTCATTTATATCTAGTTCTGTTGTTGAATCTCTACAATTAGTTACTAGTATGGTAGTGGATCCCGTAGTTGTCTCAAACCCCATTGGTGGTTCGACTCATTTATCTATGATTTGTAGGGGTTTGAGAATATCTGTGTTAGGCGTCAAATTTGAATGCGACGCATATGTGCTCGGGTTTATGGGCTATGGGTTGATTCTAGGGATGGGTTGGCTTACCACATATGGTGCCACTCTGGGGGGTGAGAGGAGGGTCGTTAAGCACCCTCAAAATTTCTTGAGACCCACAAGGGTCTGTGATGCTTAGTTTCCTAGAGTCTCTTGAGGCGTCTATCGATGATCTGCGACTGGCACCAATAGTCTGTGAGTACCCTACTGTCTTAAATGAGGTTCTGGGTTTACCCCTAGGTGAGAGATTGATTTCCGTATATACCTGGTGGACAATGCAAAGCCAGTTGCATTACCTGTGCACCATATGGCTCCTAAAAGAAAAGGGGGAAACTTGATAAGCAAGTAGCAGGGCTACTTGAGAAGAGGTTTAATAGGTGAATCATATCAGGATGGGAAACCTATTGAGGACAGTCCTTGAGGGAGCCCATCATTCCAAGATGACTGTTCATCCAAGTGGCGATATAATGTGTAGAGTTCGAGGTAGTGGGGCCAACCTTGCGAAAGGAATAAAAATAAAGAAGGAAGCAATGATTGGATGAGTTCTGACTTGCATACTTGGATCGGAGGTTAAGAAGCTACGCAAACGAGAATTCAAGTTGGTGAAGGTCCAGTGGGGAGACAACCAAGAAGATGCAACTCGGAAGACCGAAGACAAGATTTTTACGCTTCGTACCCTTTCCTTTTCAAGGGAATGTTCTTTACTTCTCTTCCAAAAGCTTTATTTGCATTTGCTTCTATCATCTGAGTATATCCTATCGATCGAATCTTCGACCTTTAGGTAGGAAATCCCATGATTGTAAACATGTGTTTGAGACATGTTATGTTTGATGGATGCAAGTGGTTTCCTGTGTATGCATATACACACACATTAGGCACTAGATTGGCTCAATCACTCTCTTATACTGCATATGGATGCGTGTACAGTTTCTTTTCTTTTATGGATGAAAATGGATGAGTTAGCATATGGATGTTGCACTTGGACGAATGGACGCGTACACATATAGAACTTACATGTTATAATAAGATTATTTGCATACATATTGGATTCATGGCACTAATCATACATCGCATTAAGGAGGTCAACTGAATCAGTAGACCGCCTGATTTTTCGCATTAGTATTAGGACATATACACACACCTCTGCATATACTCACATAAGCATTAGAAATCTTTTAAGGACAACGAATGCTTGTGGATGATGGATGAGTATATGGATGATGGATGGTAGGATACATTCTTCTTGACTTGAAGATTTCGGGGATAAAATCCTTTAAGGAGGGGAGAATGTAACACCCCGTAATTTTTAAATATTAAAATTAGAAAATTAAAGAATACTTAATTTTTAGAAGAAGAATTCAATAAAATAGGTTGCGCCATTGCGTTCGTCTCGGAATTCTGCTTGAGATAGAGTCCGAGTTTGCGTAAAACGGATACAGTATGAAGAAGTTATGGAGATTAGAAGATTTAAGTTTAAACTAGAATTAAAATAAATAATTAATAAATCAAATTCGGGATTCAAAAGCCGAAGGGAGGCTGGGCGGGAAAATTCCCACCATAGGATGTCGACCCCCCTAGGGGAGCTGACATAGGTATCGACCCCCTATAGGGGTGTCGACATAGGTGTCGACCCCCCTGTAGGGGTCGACCCCTGCGTGCTGATCTGGACAGTGACGATTTTCTGAGTTTAGCACTACGTGGCGACTTCTGATTGGCTGGGTGATGTGTATTTCGGATTTGGAGGGTTTAGTTGGAACCTAACCTAATCTGAAGGCCCTAATTCACCAACTACACCTATATAAACACACCTAGACCTAACCCTAAATTCATTAATCAAAGTAATTATGCCTCTATGCTGCTAAATTCTAAGTTGACCTAGCCTCCACCCTAATCAATCAAATTCAAGTTAGAAGACAACAATCAAAGCCTACATCAACGGATTTGCTTATCAACTTATGAATTCAGAATCATTTTCTAATCCTTAAACCTATCTCTGTGAGTTTCTAGTCACTTTTAGGTTTAAATGGATAAATGTGAACTATGATAGAGTACGAATTGGGTATATGTTGTGAATCATGAACTTATGTAAGTTTATTATGTCATTATCCCTAGATCCAATATGATTATGGACATTCTACTATGCTGACTATGTAGATCTTTACTTGCAACTATATTGTGGTAAATGCGAACTTGTTAATTTAGATCTAATCCTTTATGCTAATCACCTTTCACCTGTTATATTGTAGTAATCACGATATGTTGTAAACTTGACATGTGATGCCACCCTTTTAGATCTAATCATGATACTATGTCACCATATTTTTGTTAGACGTCTAAATGACAAGTTTAGACCATGTTATGTTGACTTTGACATTGTAGTTACCACAAGTTCATTAGTTCTGTGTTCACCCTATTATGATGATTACATGTTCATTCACCTTGTTGTCATGCTTATGCCAAAACTGTGCTGAAACTATCACCTTTGTCACTACCTTTTTATTGTTATGGCGACGCTACTTTGTAGCCTCGATGGTGCCAAAATACATGCAATCACGTTAGTTAGGAAACAGTGAAAAAGGGGATTTATAATTGGAATAATTAATATAATGTTTATATAAGTTGGACATATAATTTAAATAGGGAAACATAGAAATAATCACCTATAATGACATAGGTAAATTTGGGTAAAAATGGCATAATTTGAATATGACCATTTATGGATATGTAATTCAAATTATTGTTGCAAAATAGGTATTGACACCTATAAAAGGAAAGGATTAATTAATTGGTAAATTAATTAAAAATGGAATGTTAGTAATTACAATTAGGAATTGTAGTTGTACTTATGACACGAGGTTAGGTTACGTTAGTGGTGGAAGTCTACCGGGACCCGACCGACATATCCAGCAACCACTAATGTTGTACCTAATGTGGGAGGTCTAAGTATGTAAATACGAAATGGGCTAAGACATGAGGTTAGGCCCAACTGTGGAATAAGACTGCCCGGACCCGACCGGCATATCCAATATCCACATGTTGTAGGCCTAATGTAGGCGGTCTAGACTATTATAACCATAAATGGACATGGTAATGAATTGGACTACTTAACCTAGGTTAATCCATAGGGATTGTATAAACTTAAATTAAAGTTGGGGGTAAAGTAAACTTGCTGAATAAAAGGGGAGGGTTAAGTAAATATTTGGTAGGTGGGTAATATTAGTATATATAGGCCCACAAACTTAACATGATAAGGTTATGTAATTAAAGACACCTTTTAGGTAAACGTACCCAGTTGAAAACCTAGTAGTGGGGATGCAAGACAAAGGGGAGAGCTTGCATCATCTTGCGTGGGAACCATTTCAGTCAGTAACCCTTAAATAGGTATAAAACGGGTACTCCGAACCAGGTCGGAGCGGGGCACGCTTACTGAGCTGATTGTAAGAGATCCAAACGTGGGGGCAGTGTTGACGGCGCATTCCAACGGGGTCATGTGCGTGCATGACTCCGCCTGCTGGGGAAAATAAGATGCAGTGACATCAGTAGATATGGTTATGCACATCCGGGAATTAAAGGGTTGCCACTTTAGGGAGTGATACACCCTACTGTGGGGCCAACACAGGGTATCTACGGAATAGGAAGCCGATCGATTGGGGGTAGTAAATAGGGTACATCTAGTCCTATCTGTTTCTGTGGGGTACCTGTGTTTCTGTTTGGGCTAACACCCATTATTTCTGTTTAGGTACCAGTTCTGTTTGGGTTAAAACCCGTTATTATAGTACATCTAAAACTACCATTATATTTCTGTTGGGATCATCCTGTTTTTGTTAAGCAATTGGGGAGTATGTAATCCTATTACATATCTGTTATACTAGTATTAGTACAGAGCAAGGAAAGTATTAAGAAGCGCTATCTATTCTATCATGTTGTCCTGTTTACCTTGTCATACCTGCCATTTATGCAGTGATATCTCTTATCCACTTTGTATGCCTATCATGTTACTTTTATTTATTTACTGGCTAAAAGTAACCAGACTCGCCAGACTTTATGTCTAACCCTTTATGTTTCCCCTTTTTTCTTCCGTTCCCCCCAGGTTCTCAGGGAGGAAACGCACAGGCTTGATCGTGATTCTGCCTATTTTACTGGAGCTGCTGATATGTATGGATCAAGCTCCTATTCTTGTTGCTATGGCCGTATTTTGTTCTTGGGGGATTTTCTTTCTTTTATGTACTCTGATATTTCCGAAGTACAAGACAGTGATTTTTATGTTGTAATAGGTTTTCATATTTAAGACAAATGATGCTTTGGACCATGGTATTTTGATGATTAATAAAGTTATTTATTTCCATTGCAAAAAAATTTGTATCTGTCTTGTAATATTCTGTGTCTGTTCACCTAAACGCTTCACGAAACTTAATGCATTCCCTTTGTGAGTGACATTAACAAACATGGGGTGTCACAATTGTTGAATCGTAATTCAACATCTGTTATGATATTAACCAATGGGTAATATTGGTTGAGTGAATGGAGGCAAACGGCTTAAAAATAAATCGTTTTTAAATACGGATTCACCATCAGGTGAATCGTTAGAAATGAAGTTATATAATTTATTTTGTAACTGAAGATACCTTTTTGAAATCTATTAATTTAAATGGAAATTTATAAAAGGAAATAAATATTTATTATTAAATTTATAAATAATTATAGAATGATTTTATAATGCAAATTCTTATGATAATAAGACTAATTAGTAAATGAGCAGAAATTAACCGATGGTTAAGAGTTAGATTAATTGTTTCTAAGAAATTAAATAGGGATATTTAAATTTATTATATTATTAATTAATTTTAGGGAAGGATTAATTGGAATTGATTAATGAGATAATCATGGGTTGAGTTGACTAATTCAACTATTTTAATTGGAATTGCTTATTTGATTACTTTACTTAATTAATCAAATGGAATAGTTCAACAAATAACTGTTTTAATTTTAATAAGATTTTAAAAGGAAATTTATTATTTATTTAGTTAATAAAGCAGTTACTTTATTTTACAATAGTTAATTTGGAGTAAATTATTTGTTTTACTTTAAGTAGTTACTTCTTAAATGAAATCCATTTAAGTAAGTAACCAAAGTTTGCAATGAAGTATAATTGAATTTTTGAAAGGCATTTACAATCGGGTTTATATTAAAACCGAGTTTTTGTGAATGAAGTCATAAAGAGAATTAAGCAAATACGATAGCTTAAATGAAATGTTTACTTAACATTTGGATTAAGTAAAAATATATCGAGATATAAAATGGGGCTTACATTAAACCTAAGTTTATAAATAAGATTTTATAAGAGGGATGTGAAGATAAAATGTTGATTTTGCAATGGCTTGCTTAATAATGAAATTAAGTGAAATGGATGGAATTGAAATGAGATTTTCAAAGCAAAAATGGTTGAATATATTAGAAGTGGAATAACATGGATTGATAAGAAGTTAAGACAAGAAACTAAGGAATTGGAACCTAACTGGAGATTGGTTGAGTTGAGTGATTTTCTGAATGTTAATCTGATGTTGATTCCCGTCTTCGGGGTTGATACTCAGGGAATTATCCTCTTATCGATTTATGGGCAGAGACTAATGAATGTCGAAGTAACGAAAATGAAAAGGAGATTGTGTGAAAACATAATGAAATTTTCGCAGTAAAGAAATAAGATACATAATGGTTTTATTCTAAAAGGAAAGTGTAGGCTATTGTTTTCAAGTATGGATATTGTTACAATATTTTTTTCTAAACATAAAAATGTGATGGTTTTGCGAATATTGGTATATTAAAGTAAGAAGTGAAATGTTGTTTTCCAACTATTGGAATATTTAAAAGAACCATTTGCAAATTATTTTTATTTAACGAAGCCAATTGATGCTGAGTATTAACCCAATAATTTTTTTATGGTTGAATGGTTGCTTATTTGATAGTTGAATAACCAACTATCAAATCTGGCCTATACGATTGTTGGTACAGAAAAACCGAGATCAAATTTATATATTCGAACACCATTCTGACCAGCCAATATGAAAATGTGGAAGATATCAGATGTCGATTGAGATGGAGCAATTGAAGACCATAGATCTTCATAAAATGGAAGACCACTTAAAATCTCTAAGTCGACGCGGAGATATACTGGGGTTCAGTCGTGGTTGAAATCTATGGATTACAAGGACTACTCGCTACTAATCTATAGAGTGATACTGAGGATGTAGTAGGAGGGTACCTTCGGTTCATCCTGTTCTTTGATGACTTATATGGATGAATGTATGAAAGAGTATTTCTTAAGAGTTACGTACGTTGATTCTACAAACGTATTTCGGTGGGCGGAGGAGACACCTCCTCTTAGCTTAACATCTAGAATATTTTTGTAGATGCCAATTAGTGGTTTGACGGATGTGACGATGTGACATTCAAAGTGAATGGTGGCCATATGTTCAAAAAGATGATTATAACCTCAAGCCTCTTCAACCGGGAAATGACAAAAAAAAATTGCAGGCAGCATGGCTAAGTGGGTCGCTTCCAATTAAGGTATATTATCACATGTCTAGAGAAAATCCATTTCCTTCTTTAATCTATTTCGATGTTGTCCCTTTTCAGGAAACGGTGGGTAGCTCCCAACCGTTGGTGATATACATTCGATACGCTCAAGCGAAATGAGTGGTCGGTCATGTGTGGACGGTTGCAAGATGTTCTTGTTGAACCCAATGTATTCCCCTCTAGAGATACACTACCAGAAGGTGGTTCCATACCTTGTCATAGTTGGAATCCAATCTCCAATAAGATCCCGTGGATTTTGATTATATATTATATATGTAGAGCATGAGACGCAAGCGTTCTACTAGATGATAATTTATTTGATTTAGACACTATCATAATATCAGAACTAGATATGATTTCAAAAATGTTTTGGGTTATCGTACGGTAAAAACCGTCCGTGTTTATGTGTGGACTGGTCATACGATTATCCTTTTCTTTCGAAAAGAAATGTTTTGTCTTTAAATCAAGTTGAATTATACCTATAAAATTAGCGAGTTTTCTCATTCTGGTTCACCAGACTGATCAGGCATTTGTAACGCTCGAGTTAGACTAGGTTTTATAGGTTCAGGTTGGACTTCAGAAGACGCGTTGGAGGAGTTCAAACATATGATATATATCTAGCGTGTATTCCGATGTGTGTTGTATATGAGGACAGATTGTTATAACTGTCCATATGTATTGATGTACTCTGATGATTGTAAGTATTGTTTTCAAGCTCTCAATAAAAATTTATTTCTGTATTATACTTTATTCCGCTGCGATGTGAGACTGTGTTGCATTGGTTAGTTGGTTCTTCTTCTTCCTCTTCTATTCCAATATTTCTTTCTTTCTTATCTCACCTTCTAATTTCTTTCGATTAACTATCTGGTGTTTTTGATACTTGAGTTCGAGAAAGTAATACAAGTTTATGTATTATTGTTGGAATTCGAGCGTCAAATTCCCCGGGACGTTACAGTGGTATCAAAGCATAAGGTTTAGTAATAACCTTGGCTTTGTAGCGTAACGCGATAGAGATGGGGTTATTAATATCCTAGATTGAGTTTGAGTGTATATATATGAGAGTGCGCATTTGTAGATTTTATACAAAGGTTTTATATTGTGTTATTTGACCGGTTATGTTCTGAAGTGATAATTGACACGATATTATTTTGTAAATAGGGTAAATGGTATAATTTTTCCCAAATTTTATTTTGTATATAAAAGAAATAATTTTATCAAATTATCTAAATATTGATTTGTTTAATTGGTTTGAATGGAATTCAAATTGGGTTAAAAATTTGAATGGTTTAATATAACCCGAAGAGATTTCACATATGGAGTTTGTGAATGAGAATTTCAATTTAGAATTAAAATGAATCACAATTTAACTTAAAAATAAGTTAAATAAAATTTGAAGAGGAATTTGATGATATTTTGAATGAAAATCAGAATTTGGATTTTTATATGGAAGTAAACTAATTTTGAGAATAAATTAGTTAATTGAATATGGAATTGGAACATAACTTTGTTGAGTGAAGTTAAGTATGGATATAGAGATGGAGTTAAATAAATAACTTTGAGAATTGGAAATAGAATGAATTATAATTATGGAAATCAATCGGATATTAATCGATTGATAATCAAATTGAAGATAACCAAGTAAATATTAATATTGAATGTAAATTCAATTGATTTGGTCAAGTTGGTTGTGCATTGGTTGTTGATTGTGTGTTAGATTGGTTGAATATATTTCTACTATGGATTAATTAGAAGACGAATGAATTGAAAGCTAAAGAGAATGAATTCCAATATAATAAATTGGAATGGAATAGCATATGAATTGAAACCGAATGATTCAACCCTGTATTTGCACCTGAATGATGTTATATGTTTTATTTGAAATTCTGTATGGTAATACTTGTTAATCAATGAAATATTATTGAAGAATTACATGTAATTATTACTTACATGTTGAATGGAGTTAAGTACAGGTACTAGGAGGCTTTGAGGATTAATTTTGGTTGTGTAGATTGCACGTAAATTGAGCAAGTATGCTCAATAACGCTTATATAAGTACGTCTACGTGAAAATATAATTTTTGGTTTTTGAATTTTGTTTTTCGACCGTATGGGTCGATGTATATATATTTATTGTTCCTACGATATCGTAGAAGTCACTCCATACAGGGGAGACTCTACCGAATTTTTTAGAAAATTTTATATGTAGATTTTTTTTTCATTATTTTGAATTCTTTTAGCAATAATGAATTGTTTTTCAATTTAAATAAATTGGATTTTTTGAAAAGATAATGGGATTTGTAGCATTTCTTCTACCTTAGTAATTTCAGGGACGAAATTATTTTAAGGGGGGAAGGAATGCAACGTCCCGTATTTTTGGAAGTCAAGCATTTAATTTATTTTTTTAATTTAAATGTTGAATTGGAATTTTAAACGGATTTATAATATATAATTCGTTATTAAACGAAGTCGGAACGTTAAAGCTCGTAACATCGCGGTAGTTCGTAGTATAACGTTCTGAACTTCAATTGAATATACAAAATCCATTTTAAGTCGGAATTCTTTGAAACAAGAATCGTTTGAATCTATTTGATTGTAATTTTCTAATGAAATAGAAAAATGGAGATTTCATGTTATAGATTTTAAGTTATGTCTAATTCAAATCTTTTAGCAATAATAGAGATTTCAATACCTTTAGAAATGTTTATGAGAGAAAATCTGGCATTATTTCAGCAGACACTGATGCTTTCGATTCCTTCATTTTTGATTGTTGCCTCATTGACTCCCCCTATTTGCAATCGTTCTTTCACTTGGTCTAGTCACATATCTAATCCTTCTTTAGCTAAGCTTGACCGATTTCTATTTAATTCAGCTTGGGAGGAGCTTCACCCTCTATCTTCTGTTTTTGGTCTTGCCTCTATTATTTTTGCTCATTGCCCAATTATTCTTGATTCTAGTTCCCTCTCTAATTTTAAACAACCATTTAGATTTGAGAGTTTTTGGCTACTTGAACCATTCTTTAAGGAATTTATCAAAACAGTGTGGGAGAATCCTGTACAATCTCAATCAGCAACCCATAAAATTGTTCTTAAGGTAAGATCCTTGAGAAAATTGATTAAACCTTGGGCTAAATCTGTTTGGGGATCAATTCGCTCCCGTATTTCTAATATCCATGATGCTATCTTAAATGTAATGACCCGCATTGGCAGAGGTATTATGATTAATTTATTTAATTATATTAATGGTGGGTTAGTGAATTTAATGGCCGTGGAATTAAATAATGGTGAATATTTAACTAAAAAAATAAATTAAATAATATATTTAATTCTGAAATAATCAGAATTGGCTGAAATGACGATATGGTGTGAACCAGATCATCTGTGATATTTAATTCAGCTTGGAATTGAATTTGAATAACGAATATATTCAAATCGTCGACAGTTGAACGTATAGTTTATAATATAATTATAAACGAGCTCGAAATGGCGCTGCAGTTCGTAAATTGGCGATTCGAACTTCAACTGAATGTACAGGATTCGTTTTAAGCCGGATTTATGTGAAACAAGAAATGTGTGGAGCTGGTGAAGTATATCTTTCTAGTGGAAGAGAAATATCGGGATTTCGTCGTGTAGATTTTGATTTACGTCCAAATCAAATTTCAGAAAAAGTCGCTGTGGAATTCCATTATAATTTGCAACGCTTTATTTATGTTATAAAAGGATTTTCAATATAACTAGAGATTGGGTTTGAATTTAGACAAGGTTCTTTTGGGAAGTAGTGATAATTTAATTTTTAGAATTTTATAGTAATTTTTAATTAATTTAATAAGCGACTTTGTATTTGAAGTATTTCGCACCCTGAAATCAACATTTTGAAGTTTCAAAATATGAGTCCATCTACCGGTATTATTACATTTTTGGGATCATGGCACATTGGTCATCCCAACGGTATTTTTATTTCTGTTCGTACAGTTTGTACGCGAACAGAATTTTATATAACGGATACCGTACACTTTAAAACTCAAATCAAAACAGTCCACACGTAAGCATCGACCTACCCACACAACACGAATGGTCACTATCTGTGCACACATGCTTCCTTAGCATCGAAGTGTAAATCCTCTATATTATATACCGTTCATTCTAAAATCCCTCAAACAAAAAAAAAAATCTTCCCGGAACCCAATTTTTCCGCCAGCTCCAGTGAAAACAAACGAGAAAAACAGCGGCTGCCACTCCTCCCTTAAAACGCGAGAAGACAAAGTATACTAAAAAGAAAATCGATCATTTAAATAAAAATTTAAAACCCATCAATGGTTTCACTGTCGTGCTATGGCGCCTTGGAAAACGCGAGGATAGAGGGTGAGCTCAAGTTGGTTCTCGTTGTAACCGGGTGCTGTAAAAATCCGTTGGACTGAAAGTTGCTGCGGTGAAGTGGCGTTCAACTTTGGGGAGGTTTGGCTCCAAAATCTGTCGTGTACTGGGGTAGAAGAGCAAGCGCCAAAGTCTTGTTTGCATGGTTTCTGTGGTGGAAACCTGCGAATGAAATGGAGGGTGAAAGGTGCTGCACTTTTTGACTCACGTGGGAAGGAGCTGGAGCTTCATTATTCACGAGAGACTGGTAAAGTTAGATTGAGGACGGGTAGACTTCTATGATGGAATAGGTGACGGCGTGCTACGTTTTTCCATGAAGAGTGTGCAGTCAGTGGTTGAAAAGTGAAATGCACGTACAACTAAGTTTTCAAATTTTATGGGTATGATTTTAGTTAGTAAAGTATGGAAGAAATCATGGTGGTTTTGGGAACGGTGAAGTGGAGTGTGAGAACGTGGAGGAATTAATGGCCATGAATGGAATACTGGAGGTATCATAGAAGAAGGAGGGTCTGGGCTTTAAGGGAAAAGCGGTGTTGGGCCGATGGAAAATAAGGGTATGGGCCGGGTTTTTATTAAAAGGGGGTGAGGCCCATTTAATTTATTTAGTCCAACATTTTATTTAAATATTATATGAACTTGTATACATCATAACTTCATCATACGATACCGGTTTTCAGCGAAACAAGATCCGACGGGATCGTATGGACGGGAGCAACCAAATGGAACTGACTGAGAGTGAATCCGAGCTCGTTACAATTTATTGCAAAATAAATTGTCCATCTGAATCAAATCGAGTGATGGTTATCGTTATTAATGATGATCGTCCAATGTGAGTAAATCTCACTAACTCTGAACAGTTTATAATTTCATGTTGTATTTTTAGAACTGTTAGATATTGGTTGATTTACTGTATGTTGACTGTTTGATTGAACTGCTAGTCAGTTAGTTAAATTTTCTATATTGATTCTGTTTAACAGAATATATCATATGAAACTGAAAAGTGATGTTATCTATATTGTTTAACATCTGTGATGCAGGGAAACAGGTTGGAGGAATCCAACTGGATTCCTCAACATTTATTTTACTGTTTTTCATATATTGTGATATATGATGTATTATATAAATCTGTTATGGATTATGGGCGTTGGAATGATATTGATCATTGTTATATGATATTTTTAATATCATAAGAAACCCTGGGATGTAAAAAGAATTTATTTCAATGTATATTGAAATAAAGGAATTTTATAAAAGGAAATATTTATAAAACGAACACGGTTTTATAAAAAGGGATATTTATTTAGAAAATAAATAGAAGTTATAAATAGGAAATATTTGTAACGGTAAATAGAAGTTATAAATAGGAAATAGTTGTAACGGAAAACGTAGTTTATAAAAAGAAGTTAATCGATGTTAGTTAATCGATTAGTGATAAAGTAAAAAGAAGTTAATCGATGTTAGTTAATCGATTAGAGAATAAAGTTAAAAAGGAGCTAATCGATGTTAGTTAATCGATTAGTGATAAAAGAAAAGGAGCTAATCGATGTTAGTTTAATCGATTAGTGATAAAAGAAAAGAAGTTAATCGATGTTAGTTAATCGATTAGTGATAAAGTAAAAAGAAGTTAATCGATGTTAGTTAATCGATTAGAGAATAAAGTTAAAAAGGAGCTAATCGATGTTAGTTTAATCGATTTGTGATAAAAGAAAAGGAGTTAATCGATGTTAGTTAATCGATTTGTGATAAAGTTAAAAAGGAGTTAATCGATGTTAGTTAATCGATTAATGATAAAGTAAAAAGAAGTTAATCGATGTTAGTTTAATCGATTAGAGTTAAAGAAAAAAAGAGTTAATCGATGTTAGTTTAATCGATTAGAGTAGAAGCAAAGGAGTTAATCGAATATAGTTTATTCGAAGAAAGTAAAAGGAGTCATTGAATATAGTTATTCGGAAGGAGTTAAGTGAAATGAGTAAATCAATAGCGTTAGTCAAATAGAGTTAATCCAATAGTGTTAGTCCAATAGAGTTAATTGATTAGGGTTAATCGAATAGAGTTAAGTAAAAAGAGTCAATCGAATATAGCTATTCGAAGAGGGTTAAGTAAGGAAGATAGTAAAAGGAGTTATAAAGTGAACTTTGTCTATTTCAAAGTTAGAAATGTTGTTCAGTTAAGGTCTGAGAGGTAGTTCTACCCCAACTTGATTGGCTTCGTTTTTAACTAAGGAATAGTTAAGGTTCGGCAGTAAAGGAAATGGTTTGAGTTGGCATCGCGATGGTTTGTTTAAACATCTGTCTAAGTCCAATGAAGAAGCTTTGGAAATGTTTTCCAAATAAGAAACCAGAAATGTTTTCTAATAAAGAAAACGAGAAATGGAAATGTTTTCCATTGTTAATAACGTATATTTTCCCAATTTAGAAAATAAGGAATATTGAACGTAGGGAAACAGGAGATTAGTAAAATTATGAACTAAAGAGATGAATGTTGAATGATGTTTGATCGATATAATTTCCATTTGGAAATAATATCATTGTTTGCACACCTATTTTTATTCGATAGTTAAATCACAGACTATCGAAGTTTTGACCATTTTAACGTTGTTAATATGGAGAGACCGGTTGGATTATTATCCGAAGAACCACTCTGTATTGGCATAACCGTTGCGAATCATATATGCAAAAGGAAATTGAAGACGGAGTTATGCAAGGGCTATCCTGTTTACAGAATAGTGCCTTCGGTTCATCCTGTTCCTGGGTGACTTGTATGGACGGATGTCTGACAGAGTATGTCCAGACGATCACGTATATTGATTTCTCCAACTGTACCAAGAGTGGAAGCGGAGAAGGAAACTTCTCTTAGCTAACACATAATGTATGGTTGAGGACATCAATCGGTGATTGGATGGATTTGATGATGTGACATTCAAAGTGAATCTGATGTGATGATAAAGCGTAGCTTCTAGCCTCATCATCCGGTAAATGACAGAAATCGGGCAGGCAGCATGGCTAAGTCGGTCGCACCAAAGTAGGGTGTATAATCACCTGATCTAGAGTTTCATTTACTTCTAAAAATCTATTGTTGATGCTGTCCCATTCGGGAAACGGTTGCTGATCCCAACTGTTGGTGATATACATTCGATACACTCAAGCGAAATGAGTGGTCGGTCATGTGTGGCCGGTTGCAAGATGTTCTTGTTGAACCCAGTGTATTCCTCTCTAGAGGTACACAAGCGGAAGGTGATTCCATACCTTGTCATAGTTGGAAATCCATTACCCAATACGTACTTGCGGTTTTGAGTTGTATACTATATATGTAGAACGTGAGATGAAAGCGTTTCTGCTAGATGATTATATATATACTGTGGTTGATAGACATTATTATAATATCACAAGGTTTTTGATATAAAGATATTTTGGATTCTCATAAGGGAAAAACCCGTTCCGTTATGCGGCGTGGTCTTTTGAGATATCATATACCTGTGTAACTATTTTAAACTGTTTTACTCATACCAGTCCCATGACTGACCCGGAGTTTACTTTGTTGTTTTCCCTAAACTCTTGGGTGCCTAAATTTGTATGGGCAGTCAAGTAGTCGGGATTTTACAGATACATTGAAGAGCTGGAGCAGGAGGCTTCAGGATCATATAGCTATAGTTATTTCCACTGTGTTGTAAGTGTTGTACTCTGATAATGATATGTATATTCAAGTACCAATTTTGTATTTCAAAGTTATGTTATGAAATATATTTATTCGTTCCGCTGTGAGATTCGTGTTACTCTGATATTGTGTTCTTCTTCTTCTTCTATTCTAAGTTTCTATCTTATCTTTCCTCACCCTCTAATTTCTTTCACTAATTACCAGGATTTTTCGACGTTTTGGTTATCGACATCGTGCTTATGTCGATAACCAAAGTCGCCGAAAATCCGGGTCGTTACAGTTGGTATCAGAGCTTAAGTTAAGAATTACTTGGCTCTGTGGCGTGACTCGGTAGAGATAGGGTTAGTAATACCCTAGACTGAGATTGAGTGTATATATACGAGTGAACGTATTTGTTATTGATATAAAAATTTGTTTTATATTGTGGAGATTCATTGGTTGAGTCGTTTATGAGTTTTGGTCGATCAGTTTGATCCACTGTATCGGTAGGAGTTACTAAACACTTGAATACGATGAACCGTCATGGTATGTTTTGAAAAGAGGGTAAATTTAAATAAGTTTACCCAAGGTATATCTTGATATAGAGAAGATATATATATATCAAAATTATAATATAATGGATATATTGGTTGTGATTTTAATCGAGTAAGATTATAAATTGAATGGTTATGTAAATAATCAATCAAATTCATATAAGTGAAATACGTGAAATCAGATGAGTTAAATCTAAAATTTAAACCAGAATGGAAGTTAAGACTCTGGAGAATTGGATAAGTGTTTGTAAATGGATTGGGATTAAAAATAAGGAAAATTTAAGATCCTGGGAGATTTTAAATTGTTTTACAAGCAATGTGAATTATATTTTGAAATGAATTTCAAAGTGGAAATGTTGGAAATTGTTTTATAGTATTGAACTCACTTCGATCGCTGGAAAATAGATTCTGATGATGACAGCTGCATCATCAGTATTCATTTTCGAGTTGTAAGTGACGAATTACTACCAAAGATACTGTTTTGAAATTGTTTTGGGAAAGACAAGTTGTGTTGAAATTCAAAATGGGATTTAAAATATAGACTTGGATAATAAAATTCGAATTTTTAAATAGATTTGAAATATTAACTTGTTTTAAAAGGAAATAAAACGAGAAGTTCCTTTATAAACGAAGTTTATAAATAATTCTTTTATAAACGAAGTTTATAAAATGAAGTGAAAAGAATTATCATTGGATAATTCAGAAATAAAAATACAAGTGTGAAATTGAAAGGGAAATCTATTTTCCAAAGGTAGAAATATCGATTTCAAAAGAAATTGAAATCGAGACTTATGTAAAGAATGAATAAAGAAAGTTCGAAAAGGAATTTGAATAAAGGAAGTTCAAACATAGGATTTGAATATAGAAAATTCAAAGGGGATTTGAATAAAGAGAACTCAAATAGAAATTGAATTTAGAAATTCAAAGGGAGTTTGAATATATGAAATTCAATGGAAGTGATATAGAATTTGAATATAGAAATTCAAATGGCGTTTGGATATAGAAAATATAAGAGATTTCAAATATAGGATTTGAATATCGAAAGTGAAATGAAATTTGAATGTAGAGGATTCAAATAGAATTGAAAAGGAAATTGAAACGAAATTCAAATATAAAATTTGAATAAGAGATTTGAAATGAAATTCAAATATAGTATTTGAATAAGGAAATTGAAACGAAATTCAAATATAAAATTTGAATAAGAGATTTGAAATGAAATTCAAGTATAGAATCTGAATAAGAGAATCGAAATGGAATTTGAATATAGGAAATTCAAATAAAATTGAAATGAAATTCAATTAGTTGATAAACAAGTTAAACCTATATTTGAACATGTATATTCAAATAAAAGGTGAAATGGGCAAACCAGTAATATGAAAATCACTTAACGAACTAAGTTAAAACGATTGGATTAAGTTGGAATGAATTAGAAATGTATGGATCTACATGAGACAGGTTTGCAATATAGTATAGAAGTGAATAGATAGAATGCCCGACGGAAAGGTATGTATTTAATTCATATATATGAGATTTTATGCGCCGTATCGGCAAGCCGCTTGGCTTTTCTTTTTCTTATTGATGGGAAAAGGCCTATGTGGCAGTTTGGGGATTTTCCCGATGCTTCTAGTACAAAGGAGGTTATGGCGAATTTTTCCAGGAATTTAAGGAGTTAGAATATTTTAATATAATGTGATAACTAGAAATCTATATATCAATATATATAGAAGTCGATAAGGAAACAAACTTAGAAATAGAATAGTATAATCACAAGGGAAGTATAAGAATAAAATCTAGTAAGAATAGAAAGAGAAAGTGTATACGTGTTTAAAAGTGAGGAAGTAGTGTATGGTATTGATTTTTCGAGTAAGTAGTCATATCTGTTTTGACGTTATAAATGTTATTCGGTCAAGGTCTGAGTGGTAGTTATACCCCAACTTGATTGATTTCATTATTAACAAATAAATGGTAAGATTTCAGGCTCGAAGATCAATGTTGAATAAGAGTTAGTTGAATATAGTATTTGGGCTGTCGTAACGATGTTTTACACAACATCTGTTTTAACCCAAATAAGTGTAAGCTTGGAAATAGAATAATAGGATATTTCCTAAGTATAGAAATAAACAAGGTCGGAAAAGAGATAAGTGATTGGAATATTTTCCAATTATATATAGCATGTATTTTCTAAAGTTTAGAAAATAAAGGAAGGTGATATTCGGAAATGTTTTCCAAATAACATAAAAGGCCAATATGGTTATTGAAAATATTTGGTTAACAAATATTGATAAAGAAATAGAGAAGTGATTTAACTAATGGAATATTGATTTTGGGCTCAGCTGAATTTCAAAAAAAAAAAAAAAAAAAAGGGGGAAAATTTGATTTTTGAAAAAGTATACTGTTTAAAATTCCCAGGAAGAGACTGTTTGAATTAAGAACAAATTTAAATAGAAGTTTGCAAAAGTAAGCTGAAATTGAATTGAAAACAGTTAAGTGAAAACTGAATGGAGATAGAACGATATCAGGAAAAATTTGTTCTTGAATAAAATTGGATTATCGAGATAAGAATCTGTAATGAAAATTGGATTGGGAAGTTAAGAGTTTGAAATCGAGAATGGAACTCGAATTTGAAATAAAATTTGACTTAGGATGTAAGCGAATGGTTGTGTCGTGGATAAAAGCAGATGGGGATTTGATTGGGATGACCCTTGTATCCGCTGAATTGATAACAGGTGGAAAGGATATAATGATATGTCGACAAAAAGTACAAGTTTATATTTCTATTGGATATAGGATTTATGAGCTGAATTGGCAAGCCGCTTGGCTGTTTGATTTTCTTTTGGGTTGGAGATGGCCCAGAGAGGCGAGTTGGAGTTGTACCGATTGACCAGTACAAAGGAGGTGCTGGCGAGATTTTTCGAAGAGTTAAGGCGTTAGAAAATTTTCAGGATTTTTGAAAATTTTCGTTGATAAGAATTAATTAATAATTTAATTGAAATTAAATTGATTCAGTTGGAAACTGAAGTTAAGAAGTGAACAAATATGTTCTAACCAGTCGATAGGGTCGTCCTCTACCTTTTAGCAATTTCGAGGACGAAATTATTTTAAGTGGGGAAGATTGTAATGACCCGCATTGGCAGAGGTATTATGATTAATTTATTTAATTATATTAATGGTGGGTTAGTGAATTTAATGGTCGTGGAATTAAATAATGGTGAATATTTAACTAAAAAAATAAATTAAATAATATATTTAATTCTGAAATAATCAGAATTGGCTGAAATGACGATATGGTGTGAACCAGATCATCTGTGATATTTAATTCAGCTTGGAATTGAATTTGAATAACGAATATATTCAAATCGTCGACAGTTGAACGTATAGTTTATAATATAATTATAAACGAGCTCGAAATGGCGCTGTAGTTCGTAAATTGGCGATTCGAACTTCAACTGAATATACAGGATTCGTTTTAAGCCGGATTTCTGTGAAACAAGAAATGTGTGGAGCTGGTGAAGTATATCTTTCTAGTGGAAGAGAAATATCGGGATTTCGTCGTGTAGATTTTGATTTACGTCCAAATCAAATTTCAGAAAAAGTCGTTGTGGAATTCCATTATAATTTGCAACGCTTTATTTATGTTATAAAAGGATTTTCAATATAACTAGAGATTGGGTTTGAATTTAGACAAGGTTCTTTTGGGAAGTAGTGATAATTTAAATTTTAGAATTTTATAGTAATTTTTAATTAATTTAATAAGCGACTTTGTATTTGAAGTATTTCGCACCCTGAAATCAACATTTTGAAGTTTCAAAATATGAGTCCATCTACCGGTATTATTACATTTTTGGGATCATGGCACATTGGTCATCCCAACGGTATTTTTATTTCTGTTCGTACAGTTTGTATGCGAACAGAATTTTATATAACGGATACCGTACACTTTAAAACTCAAATCAAAACAGTCCACACGTAAGCATCGACCTACCCACACAACACGAATGGTCACTATCTGTGCACACATGCTTCCTTAGCATCGAAGTGTAAATCCTCTATATTATATACCGTTCATTCTAAAATCCCTCAAACAAAAAAAAAAAATCTTCCCGGAACCCAATTTTTTCGCCAGCTCCAGTGAAAACAAACGAGAAAAACAGCGGCTGCCACTCCTCCCTTAAAACGCGAGAAGACAAAGTATACTAAAAAGAAAATCGATCATTTAAATAAAAATTTAAAACCCATCAATGGTTTCACTGTCGTGCTATGGCGCCTTGGAAAACGCGAGGATAGAGGGTGAGCTCAAGTTGGTTCTCGTTGTAACCGGGTGCTGTAAAAATCCGTTGGACTGAAAGTTGCTGCGGTGAAGTGGCGTTCAACTTTGGGGAGGTTTGGCTCCAAAATCTGTCGTGTACTGGGGTAGAAGAGCAAGCGCCAAAGTCTTGTTTGCATGGTTTCTGTGATGGAAACCTGCGAATGAAATGGAGGGTGAAAGGTGCTGCACTTTTTGACTCACGTGGGAAGGAGCTGGAGCTTCATTATTCACGAGAGACAGGTAAAGTTAGATTGAGGACGGGTAGACTTCTATGATGGAATAGGTGACGGCGTGCTACGTTTTTCCATGAAGAGTGTGCAGTCAGTGGTTGAAAAGTGAAATGCACGTACAACTAAGTTTTCAAATTTTATGGGTATGATTTTAGTTAGTAAAGTATGGAAGAAATCATGGTGGTTTTGGGAACGGTGAAGTGGAGTGTGAGAACGTGGAGGAATTAATGGCCATGAATGGAATACTGGAGGTATCATAGAAGAAGGAGGGTCTGGGCTTTAAGGGAAAAGCGGTGTTGGGCCGATGGAAAATAAGGGTATGGGCCGGGTTTTTATTAAAAGGGGGTGAGGCCCATTTAATTTATTTAGTCCAACATTTTATTTAAATATTATATGAACTTGTATACATCATAACTTCATCATACAATACCGGTTTTCAGCGAAACAAGATCCGACGGGATCGTATGGACGGGAGCAACCAAATGGAACTGACTGAGAGTGAATCCGAGCTCGTTACAATTTATTGCAAAATAAATTTTCCATCTGAATCAAATCGAGTGATGGTTATCGTTATTAACGATGATCGTCCAATGTGAGTAAATCTCACTAACTCTGAACAGTTTATAATTTCATGTTGTATTTTTAGAACTGTTAGATATTGGTTGATTTACTGTATGTTGACTGTTTGATTGAACTGCTAGTCAGTTAGTTAAATTTTCTATATTGATTCTGTTTAACAGAATATATCATATGAAACTGAAAAGTGATGTTATCTATATTGTTTAACATCTGTGATGCAGGGAAACAGGTTGGAGGAATCCAACTGGATTCCTCAACATTTATTTTACTGTTTTTCATATATTGTGATATATGATGTATTATATAAATCTATTATGGATTATGGGCGTTGGAATGATATTGATCATTGTTATATGATATTTTTAATATCATAAGAAACCCTGGGATGTAAAAAGAATTTATTTCAATGTATATTGAAATAAAGGAATTTTATAAAATCACAGAATTTTATAAAAGGAAATATTTATAAAACGAACACGGTTTTATAAAAAGGGATATTTATTTAGAAAATAAATAGAAGTTATAAATAGGAAATATTTGTAACGGTAAATAGAAGTTATAAATAGGAAATAGTTGTAACGGAAAACGTAGTTTATAAAAAGAAGTTAATCGATGTTAGTTAATCGATTAGTGATAAAGTAAAAAGAAGTTAATCGATGTTAGTTAATCGATTAGAGAATAAAGTTAAAAAGGAGTTAATCGATGTTAGTTAATCGATTAGTGATAAAAGAAAAGGAGCTAATCGATGTTAGTTTAATCGATTAGTGATAAAAGAAAAGAAGTTAATCGATGTTAGTTAATCGATTAGTGATAAAGTAAAAAGAAGTTAATCGATGTTAGTTAATCGATTAGAGAATAAAGTTAAAAAGGAGCTAATCGATGTTAGTTTAATCGATTAGTGATAAAAGAAAAGGAGTTAATCGATGTTAGTTAATCGATTTGTGATAAAGTTAAAAAGGAGTTAATCGATGTTAGTTAATCGATTAATGATAAAGTAAAAAGAAGTTAATCGATGTTAGTTTAATCGATTAGAGTTAAAGAAAAAAAGAGTTAATCGATGTTAGTTTAATCGATTAGAGTAGAAGCAAAGGAGTTAATCGAATATAGTTTATTCGAAGAAAGTAAAAGGAGTCATTGAATATAGTTATTCGGAAGGAGTTAAGTGAAATGAGTAAATCAATAGCGTTAGTCAAATAGAGTTAATCCAATAGTGTTAGTCCAATAGAGTTAATTGATTAGGGTTAATCGAATAGAGTTAAGTAAAAAGAGTCAATCGAATATAGCTATTCGAAGAGGGTTAAGTAAGGAAGATAGTAAAAGGAGTTATAAAGTGAACTTTGTCTATTTCAAAGTTAGAAATGTTGTTCAGTTAAGGTCTGAGAGGTAGTTCTACCCCAACTTGATTGGCTTCGTTTTTAACTAAGGAATAGTTAAGGTTCGGCAGTAAAGGAAATGGTTTGAGTTGGCATCGCGATGGTTTGTTTAAACATCTGTCTAAGTCCAATGAAGAAGCTTTGGAAATGTTTTCCAAATAAGAAACCAGAAATGTTTTCTAATAAAGAAAACGAGAAATGGAAATGTTTTCCATTGTTAATAACGTATATTTTCCCAATTTAGAAAATAAGGAATATTGAACGTAGGGAAACAGGAGATTAGTAAAATTATGAACTAAAGAGATGAATGTTGAATGATGTTTGATCGATATAATTTCCATTTGGAAATAATATCATTGTTTGCACACCTATTTTTATTCGATAGTTAAATCACAGACTATCGAAGTTTTGACTATTTTAACGTTGTTAATATGGAGAGACCGGTTGGATTATTATCCGAAGAACCACTCTGTATTGGCATAACCGTTGCGAATCATATATGCAAAAGGAAGTTGAAGACGGAGTTATGCAAGGGCTATCCTGTTTACAGAATAGTGCCTTCGGTTCATCCTGTTCCTGGGTGACTTGTATGGACGGATGTCTGACAGAGTATGTCCAGACGATCACGTATATTGATTTCTCCAACTGTACCAAGAGTGGAAGCGGAGAAGGAAACTTCTCTTAGCTAACACATAATGTATGGTTGAGGACATCAATCGGTGATTGGATGGATTTGATGATGTGACATTCAAAGTGAATCTGATGTGATGATAAAGCGTAGCATCTAGCCTCATCATCCGGTAAATGACAGAAATCGGGCAGGCAGCATGGCTAAGTCGGTCGCACCGAAGTAGGGTGTATAATCACCTGATCTAGAGTTTCATTTACTTCTAAAAATCTATTGTTGATGCTGTCCCATTCGGGAAACGGTTGCTGATCCCAACTGTTGGTGATATACATTCGATACACTCAAGCGAAATGAGTGGTCGGTCATGTGTGGCCGGGTTGCAAGATGTTCTTGTTGAACCCAGTGTATTCCTCTCTAGAGGTACACAAGCGGAAGGTGATTCCATACCTTGTCATAGTTGGAAATCCATTACCCAATACGTACTTGCGGTTTTGAGTTGTATACTATATATGTAGAACGTGAGATGAAAGCGTTTCTGCTAGATGATTATATATATACTGTGGTTGATAGACATTATTATAATATCACAAGGTTTTTGATATAAAGATATTTTGGATTCTCATAAGGGAAAAACCCGTTCCGTTATGCGGCGTGGTCTTATGAGATATCATATACCTGTGTAACTATTTTAAACTGTTTTACTCATACCAGTCCCATGACTGACCCGGAGTTTACTTTGTTGTTTTCCCTAAACTCTTGGGTGCCTAAATTTGTATGGGCAGTCAAGTAGTCGGGATTTTACAGATACATTGAAGAGCTGGAGCAGGAGGCTTCAGGATCATATAGCTATAGTTATTTCCACTGTGTTGTAAGTGTTGTACTCTGATAATGATATGTATATTCAAGTACCAATTTTGTATTTCAAAGTTATGTTATGAAATATATTTATTCGTTCCGCTGTGAGATTCGTGTTACTCTGATATTGTGTTCTTCTTCTTCTTCTTCTATTCTAAGTTTCTATCTTATCTTTCCTCACCCTCTAATTTCTTTCACTAATTACCAGGATTTTTTCGACGTTTTGGTTATCGACATCGTGCTTATGTCGATAACCAAAGTCGCCGAAAATCCGGGTCGTTACATTAAATCTCAACATTTTGAAGGAATCTCATCCTTTAAATGATGAGGAATGCAGTACATTAAAGAACCTTGAATCTGAATTAGATAGACTGTTCAAACAAGAAGAAATAGGTTGAAAGCAAAGATCTAAATCTAAATGGATTGATGAAGGATACAAAAATATAGCTTACTTTCATAGAATTGCTAATGGTAGGAGAAGAGCAACTTGCATTCCAGAAATCTCTCATGATGGTCAATTGTATTCAAACCAAGATGACATTCTTCATCCCTTTTCCAACTTTTATCGCTCTATTCTCGGCTGCTCATCCGCTGCCATTCCAGTTATTGATTGGAATTTGCTTTACCCTTTCCCTGTTTCCATTTCCATTGACCATCACTTTTCAGAAAATGAGATTTGGGCTACTTTAAACGAGACGCATGATGATAAAGCCCCAGGCCTAGATGGCTTTCGGCCTTTAATTTTCAAATCTTTTTGGGCCGTTGTGAAAGATGATATTATGGCCATGTGTAATGAATTTTATGATAACCCTAGCCTTATCTCTCGCTTAAACTATGCTAATATTGTTCTTCTTCCAAAATCCTCTGGAGCTAATTCTCTCTCTTCTTTACGTCCCATTTGTTTTCTTAATACCGCTTTCAAAATTGTCACTAAAACTCTCGCTAATTGTCTCCAATCTGTGATTTCTGATCTTATTGGTGCTGAACAATCAGCTTTCATTCATAGACATTGCATTCGCGATTGTATTGCAGCTACACAGGAGGTAATTTTTGTTGTCACAATACTGCTACACCAGGTGTCCTCCTCAAATTATATTTCTCTAAAGCCTTTGATTCTGTCATTTGGGAATTCATTTTACAAATGTTTAGTCATAGGGGATTTTCTCAGCGTTGGTGTAATTGGATTGATTGTATTTTAAAGACAAGTCACTCATCCATTTCATCGATGGAAACATTGGGGGTTTAATTAAATCCAATAGAGGGCTTCGGCAGGGAGATCCACTATCCCCTCTTATTTTTGTGTTAATAGTAGATGTATTCAATCAAATGGTAAAGAAAGTGATAGCAAATAGTTATTTTGATGGTATTCATCTTCCTAATTCATCTCTTGCAATCTCCATTCCTCAATTTGCTGATGATACCATTATCTTCTCATCTCGTGATCTTAACCATATTCACTGCCTTAAAGTTGTGTTATATGTCTTTGAGCTTATATCAGGTCTTTTTATTAATTTTTCGAAGAGCTCTATAATAATGTTAGGTAAAGCTGATCATTTGGGGCCGTCTATCTCTTTTATCCTTAACTGTTCTATTCACAATTTTCCAATAGTTTATTTGGGTATTCCTCTTAGGCCTACTAAGCTTCATAGATTGGATTGGTTTCCACTCATTCATAAGATTGAAAAGGGATTATCCTCATGGAAGGATAATTCCCTTTCATCAGCTGGTCGTTTAATGTTGGTTAAAGCTGTCTTATCTACTTTACCAACATATTGGATGTCTTTTCATAAACTCCCTAAATGGGTAATTTCGAAAATAGATTCAATTAGGAGTGCTTTCTTATGGAATGGAAACAATGTCAAAAGACTGGTTAATTGGCACACAATATGTTTACATACTGATCAGGGTGGCTTGGGTATAATTAATCTTTACAATTTCAATATGGCACTTCTATCGAAATGGTTACAGCGTATTGTTTCTCCAGGTTCTTTCATATGGAAAGACTGGTTCTTTCTCTTTATTATTCTGGCAATTCTCATCTTGTTTTGCACTTCCCTCCCTCTGTTAAGCCTTCTCCATTCTGGTCTGGTGTAATTTCATTTATTCCTCGTTTTAAAATTTTGTTTCATGTTAGTCTGGGTAATGGTGAATCTTGCTTATTCTGGTATGACATTTGGCATGGCCAACTTCCTCTGTCTCATGTGTTTCCTTCTTTCTTCCCTCTGACCTCCAATGTGAGTTCTTCTATGGCAAATTTGGTATATAATGGTCCTTCAGGTCTTTATCTTTCATCTTTATTTGATGTTCATGTTCTTGATAATCTCCTTGATGTTTCTAGTTTGATTTTTCGAACCCAGATTTCTCATATTCCTGATGCCGATGTTTGGGATTTATCTCCAAGAAAGGGTTTTTCTGTTGCTTCATTGTATCATTATCTCAACTTCTCTGGAAGAACTTTCTCATTTTCAAGGTTATGGAAAATTCGTCTGCCTCCTAAAGTTCTCTTTTTTAATTGGTGCCTTATTCATGGAAAGGTTAATAGCAGAGCTAAGTTACATAGACTCAATCTGATTGTTGATCCTTACTGTGCTTTTTGTTCAAGTCATGTGGAAAAAATTCATCATTTGTTTTTTGAATGTGATTTCTCATACCCAATTCTAGTTGCCACTAGCATCCATTTGCTTGGATTTATTCCTAACACATCATCTGTGTTCGACTACTGGCAAAATTATTTGGTTAATGCTGCGTTAGATTCCTATTTAGCTATATACTGTTGGTGCATATGGAAGGAGAGAAATGCAATTGTATTTAGCAAACCGTTGAAGCATTTTGAAGGATTATGCAGACTTATTATTTATTACTTTAAATCATGGACAGGTCAATCTTCCTCAGCTAAATTTGTGCTTGCTCTTCCTGTGAACAATAGTCCAGCTGAATCTGTGGGTTCAAACCATGGTGACTGAAGCCCAGATATGCATTAAACTTGATCGCATCTGCATGGTTTAGTAATGTCTCAAGTGGTTTCTTATTTTGGCTTGTATATGTATATGGTATTGCTGTATGTCTCTATGATGCATCAATGTTGTTGTATCTTTAAACTCTGGGTATTTTGGTGTTTGTGGGTTATTATCACTTTCTCGATCTATTAGCCACTTGTTGGGCTTGTCAACTGGTTATATATATATATATATATATATATATATATATTAATACATTGCTTAATCGGCTGTGTAGTCTCGCGCTACACATCCGTCCTACTAAAAAAAGATTAATTATATAAATTTAATTCGATTTAAAAGGAATTTATTCATAACTTGATATAACAATCAAACTAAGACTCGAAACAAATTTCTTTAAATTCATATTAACGTTTAGAGTCTGGATAGATATATAATTTGTTATTTTTTGAGACTGGGCAATTTAGTGTCCAAAATAACATCGTTTTTCATGTAAAATACCATTCTGGGGAGACAATCTCGGAATGCGATGAAACTTGTGCGGTTTCAATTTTCATGTCGATAGGACTTACCCTTTGGTTGTGAGAGTAAAAAACGTCTATATTTGTATTTAATCGTATATTCCATTTAATTTGGAAATATAGAATAGCAGAATAATCGATTTTCAAACGAACTCCATTTTTAGCAAAACTAATTTTATTAAATCCGTAATAGTCAATATTTATAGTGTTTCAAGTTTCAAGTTATTTGGATTTAGTTTGTGATCGTGGGTAATTTAAATGTGTGATTTTTCACTTGTGATTTATAAAGGGATTTTTACAAATGACCTCAGAATTCGACGAAACCTATCCCATCGTGTCCAAAATATTATTTTATGCTGGAATTACAATTTTCATCTCGATCGGATCTTGTATGTAGTTGTTTAAGCGCATTACTTCGAGGTGAAGTTTCGTTACATATTATTATATTCAAACACACACCTTATAAATACAAGTTAACTAGTCAAACCCTAATAATTCTTGCGCATAGTCAACTTTGTAAATCCCGCCTCCTCAATAAAACTGACGACCAATATTGTTCCAACTTCTCCCTCGAATTCATGCAAATCCACTGACCTATTCGAAATCTTCCCAACTAGAATTATCGTCACGTCGTTGAGAAGTTGAGTTTGAGTGGTGGTGATTTAGTTCCAATGATCATGATGGAGGATATCCTCTCGTGAACCCTGGCGGGTTGTGGAGTTTTATAGAGTGGATAGCGATGAGTAGGAAGGCGTGACTGGGCTCAATGGGAAGAGGGTTGGAAGGTGCAATTTTTAGCCGTCTCAGATGATGCTCCGGTGGGGTTACGGTGGTGCAACGTTATGGTGAAGGGAGGATGCAATATAGGTTGCAGAATAAAGTAAATCATGGTGAAGTTTTTAAGTGTTGAACAAAGAAGCTTTAGCTCGTGTCAGTTGCAGTATTTTGGACAAAAGCAAAGTGGGATGTTGCTTATTGGGTTGTAAACGTGAAGAAAGAGAGTTGGGAATAATTCGAATGGTCAGGAAGTTTTTGAACAAGAGCAAGGGAACGAAGTGCTAAAAACAATGAAAGACAACAGTAGTACAAATCAGGTCGTGTAGCAGAAGTAAAGTCAGCAGATTTGTGTGCGGGAATGAAAGGATAAATCAGTATAGCGAGAAGCAAGTTCGATGGTAAAGGAATTGGGAAGAAAACAAACAAAGTGGGACAAAAAATTTCAAGCAGCGAAGTGGAGGGAAGAAATAATAGTCTGGCTTGGGTGATACATAAGTCTGCCCGTTTCTATTTGATTTCATGGAAAATTTAGGCCTGTTTTATGCACAACGCGGAGAAAGGAAATCGTATACCAATTTTGTAAATGATTGGCCAGTATACCCTAAATGTAATTAAGTTTCTAACTAATACAATTAGGGTTAAACGTTTAATTAGGGATGTTGGTTAATCGCCTGTTTTATATTTTAGGATTTGAAAGAAGACAGTGGGAACGAGATGCGTGACAGCGTGAGGAAGAGAAATATTGGATCCGATTATATTCAAATGAAAAGTAATTAACATTATAAAATTATTATTAAATAAATAATTATTTTAATTTAATCGTATACTTTTATTAGTTGTAACTTTTGCATATCTTATAAGAATTTGACCGAAAAAAGTTGCGTTGGAATTGTCGTGATGAATCCTACAATCTGGAACTAATTTGGATGGAGATGGACACAGCTGAGATTTTTAATTAAATTAAACGCATTTTTAATTTAATTAAAATGAATCGCTTCAGTGATAATTCAAAAGAAAGTGAGCATAACTCACTCAGTTTTTACCCACTTATATTTTTTATAAGTCGGGATTTATTTTGTGTGCTATGATTGTGTGCTGAATGTTTTTATATATATATATACATATATATTGGATGAATTGGTTAATTTAAATTTTCGTTATTTTAAACGAAATCTGACTGTTATTTTAACGATTATTTCCAAACGAGGTAACTTACCTTGTTGGTTACATTTATAATAATATAAACATATTAAATTAAAATATGGATGCTTGGATTACCTTTATTTATATATTGTTAAATATTATATATGTTTATTGAATTGAATAATATTATCTGAGGTAACGTATTTGGATGTAGGGAAAAACAGGTTGGAGGGGTCCAAATGGATTCCTCAAATGTATTGTTTATTTTCATATTATAATTATATGAACTGTTTAATCAATATGGTTGGATGATTGATTTGTTTATTGATTATTGAATCATAATTCAATGTTTGTTATGATATTAACCAATAGGTAATATTGGTTGAGTAATTGGAGGCAGATGGCTTAAAAATAAATCGTTTTTAAATATGAATTCACCGTCAGGTGAATCGTTAGAAATGAAGTTATAAAATTTATTTTGTAACTGAAGCTAACCTTTTAAAATCTATTAATTTAAATGGAAATTTATAAAAGGAAATAAATATTTATTATTTATTATTTAAGTTATAAATAATTATAGAATGATTCTATGACGTAAATTTTTATGTTAATAAGATTAATAAGTAAATGAGCTGAAATTAACCGAGGGTTAAGAGTTGGATTAATAGTTTCTAAGAAACAATTAAATGGGGATATTGAAATTAATTATATTATTAATTAATATGAAGGAAGGATTAATTGGAATTGATTAACGAGATAATCATGGGTTGAGTTGACTAATTCAACTATTTTAATTGGAATTGGTTTTTTGATTTTTTTTACTTTTAATCAATCAAATGGAATAGTTCAATGAATAATTGTTTTAATTTTATTAAGATTTTAAAAGGAAATTTGTTATTTATTTTAGTTAATAAAATAGTTACTAATTTTACAATAGTTAATATTGGAGTAAATTATTTGTTTAATTTAAGTAATTACTTCTTAAATGAAATCCATTTAAGTAACTAATCGATGTTTGCAATGAAGTATAATTGAATTTTTGAAAGAAGTTTATGATCAGGTTTATATTATCCTGAGTTTTTGTGAATGAAGTCATAAAGAGAATTAAGCGAATACGGTAGCTTAAATGAAATGTTTACTTAACATTTGGATTAAGTGAAAAGAAATCGTGATATAAAAAGGGGTTTATATAAACCTGAGTTTATAAATAAGATTTTATAAGAGGGGTGTGAAGCTAAAACGTTGATTTTGAAATGGCTTACTTTATAATGAAATTAAGTGAAATGGATGGAATTGAAATGAGATTTTCAAAGTGGAAATGGTTGAATGGATTTGAAGCGGAATAATATGGATTGATAAGGAGTTAAGATAAGAAATTAAGGAATTGGAACCTAACTGGAGATTGGTTGAGCTGAGTGATTTTCTGAGTGTTAATCTGATGTTGATTTCGGTATTTGGAGTTGATACTCAGGGAATTATTCTCTTACCAATTTACGGTCAGGGACTAATGAATGTCAAAGTAACGGAAATGAAAAGGAGATTGTGCGAAAACATAATGATATTTTCGAAGTAAAGAAATGAGAAATAAAGTGGTTTTATTCTAAAAGGAAAGTGTAGGCTATTGTTTTCAAGTATTGAAGCAAAAGTGATTTTCGTAATGATTGTTTTACGAATAATAAGTCGAAGTGATTTCACAGTTATAGATAATGAACAATGCTGTAATAAATGTTGTGCAAATGATGCTCAAATGTAATATTGGATATTGCTATATTATTTTTTCTAAACATTAAAATGAGATGGTTTTGCGAATATTGGTATACTAAAGTAAGAAGTGAAATGCTTTTTTCCAACTAAATGGAATATTTAAAAGAACCATTTGTTGATTATTTTTATTTATAGAAGCCAAGTGATGTTAGGTATTAAACCAATAAATTTTATTTTATTTTTATGGTTGAATGGTTGTTTATTTGATAGTTAGATAACCAACTATCGAATTTGGCCTATACGATTATTGGTACGGAAAGACTGAGATCGAATTTATATTCGAATGCCATTCTGACTAGCAAATATAAAAATGTGGAAGATATCATATGCTGATTGTTACAAAGCAATTGAAGACCGTAGATCTTTATAAAATGGAGAATCACTTAAAATCTCTGAGTCGATGCGGAGATATACCGGGGTTCTATCATGTTTGAAATCTATAGATTTCAAGGACTACTCGCCACTAATATATAGGGTGATATCTCGGATGTGGTAGGAGGGTACCTTCGGTTCATCATGTTCTTGGATGACTTGTATGAACGAATGTCTGACAAAGTATTTCTTAAGAGTTATGTACGTTGATTTCTACAAATGTATTTCAGTTTGAGGCGGAGGAGACACCTCCTCTTAGCTTAACATCCCGAATATTTTTGTGGATGTCAATTAATGATTTGACAGATCTAACGATGTGACATTCAAAGTGAATGGCGGCCGGATGTTTAAAAAGATGATTATAATCTGAAGCCTATTCAACCAGGAAATGACAAAAAAATCGGACAGGCAGCATAGCTAAGTGGGTCGCTCCCAATTAAGGTGTATTATCACATATCTAGAGAAAATCCATTTCCTTCTTTAATCTATTTCGATGCTGTCCCTTTTCGGGAAACGGTGTGTAGCCTGGTTGTGAGATATACATTCGATACGCTCAAGAGAAATGAGTAGTCAGTCATGTGTGGCCTGGTTGCGAGATGTTCTTATTGAACCTAGTGTATTCCCCTCTAGAGATACACTATTGGAAGGTGGTTCCATACCTTATCATAGTCGAAATCCAGTCTCCAATAAGAGCTCGTGGTTTTTGATTATATATTATATATGTAGAGCGTGAGATGCAAGCATTCTGCTATATGATTATTTATTTGATTTAGACACTGTTACAATATCTAAACAAGATATGATTTCAAAAATGTTTTGGGTTATCGTAATATAAAAACTGTCCGTGTTTATGTGTGGACTGGTCATACGATTATCCTTTTCTTTCGAAAAGAAATGTTTTGACTTTAAAATCAAGTTGAATGATACTTATAAACTTAGCAAGTTTTCTCACTCTGGTTCACCAGACTGATCCGGCGTTTGTAATGCTCGGGTTAGATCGGGTTTTATAGGTTCAGGTTAGGATGCTATGGACTTCAGAAGATGTGCTGGAGGAGTTCAAACGTATGATATATATCTAGTGTGTATTCTGTTGTATGTTGTATATAAGGACAGATTGTTATAACCGTCCAGATGTATTGATGTATTTTGATCATTGTAAGTATTATTTTCAAGCTCTCAATAAAGATTTATTTCTGTATTATATTTTATTCTGCTTCCATGTGAGGCTGTGTTGTATTGGTTAGTTGGTTATTCTTCTTCTTCTTCTTCTTCTTCTTCTTCTATTCTAATATTTCTTTCTTATCTCACCTTCTAATTTCTTACTATTAACCATCTGATGTTTTCGTAACTTGAGTTTTGGCAAGTAATACGAGTTTATGTATTATTGTTGGAATTCGAGCGTCGAATTCCCCTTGTCATTACATTATAATATGCACACATTTTTCTAAAAGAATTCATTTCTGATAAAAATTTCATAAGGAACCACCGTTTTCAACCTCACTTTTCTTAAACCCAATGTGTACTTTTTAAATATGTTTCTTACATATTTTTTTTCTGCATAAAAAACGTATATTTTTCCCAAAAAATGTTTCTACACAATTTAACTAGTAAATATTTTAAAATTGTAAACTTATAAAGGTTCAGACTTGAATAACACCGTAAACTACCATCCAAAGGTTTTTAAAATTACAAGTTCTTTGAAGTTAACAATGGGGATAGACTCAAAGCGGATTTGTAACTTATTTAGACCTCCCTAAACCTTCCCACAAATTCATTTTTCTCATATATATATATTCCTAATCCATTTTCCTCCGTCTCCATCTATAAGGCTCAACTGGTAAACCCACAAATCTGAAATACTAAACTTTCGGATACTGACATATGAGATCCATCTTTCTTTATTACTAAACACATTGTACCCTTTTCACCTAAACCTCCTAGGGTCTCTTATTCTCAAATTCCCATAACCATTCCTTTAGTGTACACAACTGATGTCCCAATTCTATCCTATCTTCCTATTTAGCGGGTTCATTTATGTATCTAGTTGTATATATATAATATACATTTATATTTCTTTAAAAATACAAATATGTTCACTCGCTATCTATACAAAAATCATAAACCTAAGCTCTGATACCAGATGTAACAACCTGAATTTCAACGGATCTATTTTTTTTTTTCAAAAATCCCAATCTAACGAAGCTCGAGTCGGCTTGTCTGGTATCCTGCAGATAAGATAGAGATAATAAATATACCAGATCTCATAAAACATCTCACAGTGGAATGGATAAAATATAATATAATTAAATATAGCCTTATTGATGTAATAATATTGTCTAACAAGTATCCAAAGCTATCTTATCTCTGCCACGACCTAACCCGCGAGTGTGTTATGAGGAGGGGGCCAGAACATAAAAGTTCTAGTAACTGGACAAATTATGCATTCTGAAATATCCCTACATATACCGTTCAGTTATATTTTCTTATTTATTAGGTTAGTTGGGCAAACTGCACTCAAGGCTCTATATTCACGCCGTTCCTATCTACTTCCTAGTAGATTAACGTAATATAGTATATATGTAGCAATACCCAACATATCAAGGTACTCCCCATAGTACTCTCCTCGCACAGTCTCCACCGTTATGTCATAGAAGCGTATCCTACGCCGAACCACGTACGGAACTCCAAATCATAACGCCACGTTACCGCACAGAACCATCATCGCTATGCCACGCAAGTGTACAGTATAATGCCCTAACGTCTACGATACACCAACCGGTGCATGTACCTAGACCCTCACACGTACGTACTATCTACCGTACCCCGAGTCCCATAATAAGGTGGCATCCAATGCACGGAACTCAGTCGGGAGCCTTCCATATCTGCATAGATCCATGCACAAGACCTACAGTACAAATATCCAAGTATGGTATGCTTTTCACGGTGGCTATGGCCCAACACAGGCCCCTTCCTCGACTAGTGAAAGACTCCATCAAAAGCAAATTATGTGCCTCTAACAACCAATTTAGCATCCAATTTGGCGTGGCCCTCAACCATGCCTCAATAGTGAAAGGATAATGATATCTTGTTTTAGCTCTAGTCTTTCCGCATCCCACTGACTGCTGATGACAGATATCTTACGATTACTATCCTTAGTTTGGTCCTGACCAACCTCCATCCACGTGCGAGGCAAATGGCTTAGTCACCCCAATGTCATACTGCCACAGCCTTCTGACTGCCAAGCTACTGTTGCAGTCCAGGTATACCCACTTGGTGGTATCGCACATACCCCCACCTCTATATGTACATCCTAAGCGTGTATCGCAACAAAGGACCACCACAGAGTACCCTACCACGTCCCTCGAAAGCCATGTGCTTCCATCTAGTCCGACTATGAAATCAAGACGCTTGTTGAGCAGAGTAATCAAGTGGACATGCTCCTCCCGTGTCTCTAGACACGCCGGTAATCTACCCCGTTGGGTTCTTCACCTTCGTTTGCGCGAACTGGTCCAAGCGCATCACGTAAACGTGTTATTAGACCCTATGTATAATCTTTTTAACCACGCTTACTTTATGAGAGTAATTTACAACCGTTTACCCCGGATTGTAATTAACGAAAGTAATCCACAATCACCTTTTTATTACCATGTCAATTACATGTTTACAAGTTCCAATAACATGTTCTACTTAATGTGTAATTAGGTATATCTTGTTCCAATCCACATGTTTTCTGTTAAAACGTTACTTAATGTATATAATTAAGTGCAACTTATTTCATTCCATAAGTCTACCTCATTAATCATGAATCTTACACCGTCATCACAACCTATTGTTGTTGTTCACTTATTAACTTAGTTCTCTCAACTAAGGTTTATTAATAAGTTCCCTTTTTATTTATTATAACCCATGTTATAATTTCACTTATCCCTAGGACAAGCCTACCTATTATATTGCATTCTCATTAATATAATTAATTATAATAGATTATATTCCCCATTCATTACATTTTCATTGGTTCTTTAACATTAACTTTTACCGTTGTAACGTCCATTTCTTTACCGACTTGTATATTTTCACATGTACCATTTATTTCTGTTGGTTATAAATGATGTCACTTATGAACCTAATGGTAGGGGTGTAAATCGGTGGACCGGACCATACAGAGGTGTGTTGAGTTTCTATCCTAAAAAAATCGGACCGAATGCGGACTAGACGAAATTTTTTCTTGGACAAATCTTCTTATCCGAATTCGTGTCCTAAATAAAATCAGTCGGACACAGACATATATTTTTCGGACCAGGACACGAGCGGACCCGGTCGGACATGGCAATTTATTTCATATTTTGTAATGTTTATTAGGTTTTATCTCAACCACACATCAAATTACAAGGAAATCGTACGAATTCGAACGAACACGAATCGGACATGATTTTTTCTCATACAAATTTTATTGTCCTAACTTGTGTCCTAAATAAGAATCGAACGAACTCGGATGGACGTATTTCGGTCACAGACACGAACAAACGTCGGACATTCGTATAAAATTTACAGCCCTACCTAACGGTCATATTTCCTAGGATATTTATGGAAAATGAAGTATCCTTATTTTATTATTCCTCAAAATATCTATTTTATTGTACCCCAACAGGCATTACTAATTTATTTATTGCCTTTTATATACATATATTTTTATGTATGTTTATGCACCAGACCTCTCACATTAAGTTGACACCTGTGAATGCTGGATTTGTCGGGCGGTTCCGGGCAGACTTCTACTACAAGTTGAACTTAACCTCGTGTCTTAGTGTAGTTATCTACAGTTTCCTAATCTGTAAAATTTTCCACACAAATTGGGCATAACTATTCTTTTTCTATTATTCCCAATTCCATTGTAATTTGGTTTACAATATCCAATTTATCATTAACAACATTTTTGGTAGCATATTTATTTTTATTGTAAATTTCACAATTTCAATATTACAGTGATTTTTAACCAAATAAACAGATCCATAGCATAAATCTATACAACAGTAATATTTTTAACATAATTGAGAATAAATTATACCGCAATAATCACAATTTACAGTTATTTAACATGCTAAGAATGACGTGGAATGTAAACGGTAAATATACCATTATTTAAAAAGTATAATTTGAATCTGATTCAGATCAATGATTCTATGGTCTTCCTAACTGAATCTAATGTTAAACAACCATGGGTTTGTAAATCTGATACTAAAAGAAGAGGAAAAGAAAGAAACCTAAATAAATTAGATTCAAGAACTTACCTCACATTGATCAGAATTCTGAACACCTATATTGTAGATTTATATATCTTATCTTCAAATCTTGAATCAGAATCCCTAAGAAATAATATTCTAATTTCTGAGAAGATTTGGAGAGGAAGGAGAATGGCAAAGCCTAGGCAACATCTCATAAAATATGAGTTTAGAGTTAGGACCTACTAGTCTATTTATAGGTGCACAAGAAAGTCTGGTCCATCGAATTTAGCCATATAAAATCCGAACTGTATATTACGAAAAACACGTCATTTAAAAAAGATCCGATCCAGATTGGGTCGACCCCTGTGTCGACCTACCATAGAGGTGGGTCAGCCCCTAGGTTGAGGTCGACCCAGGTGAGGCTTGGGTCGACCCATAATGGGTATGAACGTGTAATTTCTATCTCGTTTGATTCATGTTTGATGTTAATTAATAATGTTTAATTTCTTACCTACTATAACTTATTTGATTTATTATTTTTCGGTTATAATTCATCTTTAAGTTTAAATTATGAATTTATGCATGTATATACACATATAACCTTTCAATTCCTTGTCTGTGAAGAGATGCCCAATTAATGTAATTTATAATGCTATTAATTCATTGTTTCATAACTTTTACTGCATTCTAATTTCAAAGGATGCTAATTTCTTGCCCATTTTCCATTTATTATGCATTAATTATTTTCTGCCCTTAACTTGTACTTTTTATCTCAACATTTGAATTTATACGTATATATATGCACAACTTTTTATTTCTTTTTCAAAATTCAAACGACGATATGCTGCCATCTGATTCTTACCTATTTTCATTGATTGTAGGTTTATTTTGGATTTCTCTTTCATATATCTTTATATATATACACACATACATACATACACGTATATTTACATATGCATGTATACATATATTTATATGTTCACATTCATGTATAATTTTCCTTATATGTGAATTTATACATATTTTACTTTTAGAGTACGTATTATTTTAGTCGTCCCTCTAAAATAGAAATATAGCGCCAGCGGGACTCGAACTTGCGCCACTCACTTAGGAGAGACATGCTCATACCAACTGGACTACATAAGCTTTTGTTAACAAGTGTAAAAACAATGGTGGTCATTGTTCTTTTTAGTGTTCTTCTTATATCTTCTTTTCATGTTTATTGTAATATTTCATTTAAAGAAACCTTTTTCATCTTAAACTCGTTTCCTACAAACCATAGATCTAAATTGATCAGAAAATCGTTATGGACTCAATGAAGTTAATTCTGTGACCAAATTCTGAGAGCTTTTCAAATTTTATTTTATCATTTAATTAAAATTGCGGGGTGTTACACATTCACATCCCACCTTCCACCTCTTTTCACACACAAATATTAATGATTCAAAATGGATTTAGATGTTACATTAAATGACAGTTGTGAGTTAAAATCTTTGGAATTCTAATCCTTTTTTCTATCCCTTCTCCATTGACTTTGAAATCTTATCATGAATTATTGCTTATTTGGTAGTGTTTTCATTCAATATCAGCACCTAATGATCGATTGTGTTTCTTATTATATAATTATTTGACCATTGATGGTTTTAAATGAAGAATTATTCTCAAATGATAAATGGTGAAGTGCTCTACACTGAGTTTTTAATGGTTCTGGATTAGAATAATAAGATATCTAATTGGTGTTCCGCTTTACCAAAGTTTCATTCTTATACTAAAAAATAATATAAAAATAAAACATTTGTTCATAGTTAATAAAAAGGACAAAATTAGCATCATTGTACAATCAAGAATGGTTAATCCATGGTTGAAAGTGGATAATAAATCTGTTAGTACCATGGATAATAGTTTTGATGACAAAAACTGATGAAATAACATGAAACATAAATATTTATGTTTGTCTACATATATGTAGTATGATGGTGCATGATATAGATGGTTATTGATTATGAAGATCACACTGTATAAAAATTATCAAGACAAAGGTTATCAAAACGACTCAAAAGTTAGAGAATAAAAACTCATATGTATTGAAAATTTCAAGACTTTAAGATGTTCCAAAAAAGTTTTAGGCTCTTAGAATATTTGCTAAAATTTTGATAGCACTTGTTCTCTCTCTTTTCCTTTTTCATAATGAGTTTTCAAATGATTTTCAAAATAAGCCTTATTTTCAGAATGATATTTCTCAAAACACCCATTTTTATTTCTAATCTTTTATATTGTTTATACTTTGTTTTATGATTCCTTATACGTTTGTGTTTTTACAATTTCTTTATACTACGTTTTAAAAATAATTATATATATATATATATTGTATATAATATTTTATACTAAATATATCTAAAGTTATTTTCTAAAGTTTATTATGATTAAAATATCTATAAATTATGTTTAAGTAATTTTACAAAGTTTCAATATATTTCACAAAGCAACATATTTTTGGAATAATTTAAAAACAAATTGTATTTCTATTCAAAGAACATGTCGACATATCCAACATGAGTATATCAACATACTAGTCGATTTTCTCAAAAAATCAAATTTTAGAAGAAGCATTTTTGTTGTTGCAGTCTTTAGCGAAAAGAAAGGGCTATTATTTCGCTACACACACACACACACAAATATATATATGTATGTATCAGTCATTTTGAACGAATTTAATAACTAAGTGTTTTTCATTCTTCTCTTTATTTTCTTTTATTTTCTCAGACATTTTTGACTAAACTCCAATGAAATTCAACCAAAATCAAATCTATTTATCTCAGATTTGATTCCTACTTACTCTCTCATCAATCACTTAAGATCGAAATGCAATTTAGAGTTATAGAATCAACTGTAGTGAAAAATCAAAAGATTTGAGTCTGTAAACTCTACCAAACAAAAATAACTATTTATAAGAGTGTGATTGTAGTTTAAAAATCAATTAGGTGCTGTTGTAGTCCAGAAACTCACTAGGACTTACTTGTTGTCTTCGGAAATCAAGCGATTCTAGCTAAAGGTCAAAATTCTAAAGGGTGTCTAATGTGGCTTTGAAATCGGGATTATATTTGCATTTGCTATTTGAGAAAAAAACCGTAAAAGGAATTATGCAGGATTTGATGTAAGGTAACTCCAAACCAATATAAAATCTTGATGTGTTCTTTCCTTTACTTTACAACATTTACTTTTATTTGCATCTTGATTCCATGATTGTTTCTGTATTTCTTAATTGCTTTAATTTTAGTATAGTTCTACTAAAAGTTTAAAACGATTCACTTAAGTTAGAAAACACTATTCACCTCCCCCCGTCTAGTATTAACTAGCGTTAAGATTCATATTGGGGATTGTTAAAGGGACTCCAATATTGGTTAAGGGGAGGTTAATTTAAGGGGATTCCTCCTTATTTGTAATGTGTTAAGGGGAGGATTGTATGTAAACAAATAAAAATAAAAATAGACTAAAACACCCTTGTCCACCTTCTCCACCTATCTTGTGTATTGCTGTAATGACCCGCATTTGCAGAGGTATTATAATTAATTTATTTAATTATATAAATAGTGATATAGTGGATTTAATGGTCGTGGAATTAAATAATGATGAATATTTAATTAAAATAATAATTTAAATAATATATTTAATTCTGAAATAATCAAAATTGGCTGAAATGGCGATATGGTGTGAACTGGATCATCTGTGATATTTAATCCAGTTTAGAATTGAATTAGAATAACGAATATATTATTTGAACGATAGTTTGAACGTATAATTATATTATAATTAAAATCGAGTTTGAAATGGCGCTGCAGTTCGTAATTTGGCGATTTGAACTTCAACTGAATGTACAAGATTCGTTTTAAGCCGGATTTCTGTGAAACAAGAAACGTGTGGAGCTGGTGGAGTATATCTTTCTAGTGGAAGAGAAGAATCGGGATTTCGTCGTGTAGATTTTGATTTACGTCCAAATCAAATTTTAGAAAAGTCGCTGTGGAATTCCTTTATAATTAGTAACGCTTTATTTACGTTATAAAAGGGTTTTCAATATATTTGAATATCGGGTTTGATTTTAGATAAGGTTCTTTTGAGACGTAGTGATAATTTAATTTTTAGAATTTTATGGTAATTTTTAATTAATTAAATAAGCAACTTTTTATTTGGAGTACTTGGCACCCTGTATCGACATTTTGGGGCTTCACAATATGAGTTCATCTACCGGTATTATTACATTTTTGGTATCGTGGCACCGAGCTCGACACCATGGTATTTATATTTCTGCCCATAACAGTTTGTACGCGAGTGAACCAAGTTATAATAGGAGACTCTATTTTGTATAAAAACGAAACAATTTCTCATTGGTTCAAAAGAAGGCCATGAAGTTCCTTGTCTTGACCGCCAACTCTGTGTGTCCATAAACAGAGAAACGTGGAGACAGACTCTCCACAAATTCAAAGAAGGAATCAAACAAATATCTAAAACCAAGGTCCTATAAATATCCTATCCCCAAAACTTTATAACCTAAATTTACTCTCCCTCAAAATCAAGCCGCCACATCCATTCTCCATTCACAGCAAAAACGTGGAGATTAAATTCTAAATAAAATCCAAACTAAATATCGAAATAGACTTCTTCAGGAGCGGCATCAGAAGAGCTGCAAGCTCCTACCTGTTTTGTGCCACTCGATGGTATATTTACGAACCGGAAAATCCACTGATTCGCTGGGTTCATGTTCTTGGGAATTTTATGCGTTAAATTGCGAGATGGTGTTCAGGTATGTGTTTGGGAGGTTCAGGAGCTTTGAGTACGATTTGCTTTGGTGATTTCCGTGAAAATTATGGGCGATCTTTTCCTGTAACCAAGCTTTGAGCTCGAGGTCGAGGTTCGAGTTTGGTCGATTGCATATAGGATAGAAGAGGAGTTAAAAAGGAAGACCACGGTCTGTTTGGGTTTGTATATGGTGAAGTGTTTGATGAGATAAGGATGGAGTTTTTTACTGGAGTCGGAGCTTCTGTTTGAGGAAGATGACCTGGCAGATGGAGTTTAAACGGTGATGGAGATTTACAAGGAGGATGCGCAGTTCCCTTTTTCTTTAGTGGTATGAGGTAAACGGTTGAAGTCACGATCTGCAATTGAGCAAGATTTTGGAGAAGAAAGGGTATTCGATTTTTCTGCTAAGTGGGGGTAATTATCTCAAATGAATTAATTAGAGAATTTGATTAGCGAGTAATGGGTTTTCTTTTGTATGTACGGAAGTGTAAGGGCCAGTGGGTGTTTGTGAGAGGAGAGATGGAGCTGTATTTGGAAATAAAGTATGGCCATAAAAAAACTGTGAAGCAAAGTAGTGCGTTCTGGACTACAGGAAGTTGTTAAAATCCGAACTGAGTCTTTCTTATGTTGATGAAGAAGGAGGACATGCTGTTTTAAATAGGAATGAGTCATGGTTTTCCGATAATGATAAAGTGGATATGTTTGGAAAAGGTGAAGGGGATTGTTGTGGTTAGCTTTTGAGTTTACTGAACGTGAAGGGAATACTGAACTGGAAAGAAGGGATTTAAAGGAGTCATGATTTTTGTTTAACTACAGGAAGGAGTAGGATATAGCTTGAATGAAAAAGAAGAAGAAAATTTATGGGCCTACATATAAGGTTAAAGCCCAAAACATCTATAATTAATTTAGTTTAAATTAAATCTAATATTGTATAATAACTGGTTATGTAATATCTTATACATACGATATCGGAATCTGACGAAAACAAGATCCATTCAGATCGTATGGACGAGCGCTACGCACTGGAACTGACTAGGAGTGGATTGGAGCTCATTACAATTTATAGAGAAATAAATTGTCCGTCTGAATCAAGCGATGGTTATCGTTATTAACGATGATCGTCCAATGTGAGTAAATCTCACTAACTCTGAACAGCTTATAATTTCATGTTGTATTTTTAGAACTGTTAAATATATGCTGATTGACTGTGTGTTGACTGCTTGATTGAACTGCAAGTCAGTTAGTTGAATTTCTATATTGATTCTGTTTAACAGAATATATCATATGGAACTGAAAGTGATGTTGATTTTATTATGTAACATATGTGGATGCAGGGAAACAGGTTGGAGGAATCCGACTAGATTCATCAATAGTTATTTTATTGTTTTTCATATATTTTGATATATGATGTGAATTATAACCTGTTGTTGATTGTGTGTGTTTGAACGATATTGGTCATCGTGATTTGATGTGTTAAGTACCATAAAATATCGGAATGGGAAAAGGAGATTTTCAAAGTGATATTGAAAACAGAATATTTATAAATTGGAATATTTATAAATAAGAAATATTTATAAATTGGAATATTTGCAAATAGGAGATTTTTAGAAAATAAGGGAATAATTATAAAATCAAAGGATTTTATAGAAGAGAAAATATTTATAAAATCAACAAAGATTTTATCAATGGAGATATTTATAAATAGAACTTATTTATCAATGGGATATTTATAAATAGTGAATATTGTTAAGGGAAATTTTACCTGAAGGGTAATCTTTATAAATGGAATATTTATAAAGTGAATTATTTATTTAGGATAAATAAATAAGATGTTATAAAATGGACTATTTACTTAGAAAATAAATAGGAGATAATAAGTGAGATATTTATTTGTTAAATAAATAGGATAAGATAATGGATATTTATTTGTTAAATAAATAGAATAAGAAAAGGACATATTTATTTGTTAAATAAATAGGGTTATTAAAGGAAACATTCAAATTAAATAAATAGGATATTAAACGGATTATTTATTTAGGAAATGAATAAGTTATGATAAAGGGATATTGACTTAGAAATTGAATAAGTTATAAAAGAGATGTTAAGCAAAATAAATAGAATAAAGGATTATTTATTTGGAAAATAAATAGAGGAGTTAATCAAATAGAGTTATCCAATTAGAGTTAATCGAAATAGAGTTAAACAAGATTAGAAACTGACTAGAGATTAGTTAAGTTGAATAGTTTTCTGAGTGTCGATCTGATGTTGGTTTCGGCCTTCGGGGTTTATACTTTGAGAATTGTTCTCCTACTAGTTTACAGTCAGGGACTGATAGTTGTGATATGATAGTGATATGTAAATAAGCAATGATAATGTTTTCCAGTGTTAATAACATATATTTCCTAAACAAAGAAAATAAGGAAATGTGAATACATATATATATATATATATATATATATATATATATATATGTTAAATGATGTTTGATCGATAGAATTTCCATTTGGAAATAATATCGTTGTTTGCATACGTGTTTTCTTTGATGGTTAAATCACAGACTATCGAAGTTTTGACCATTTTAACGTTGTTAATATGGAGAGACCGGTTGGATTATTATCCAAAGAACCAATCTGTATTGGCATAAGCGTTGCGAATCATATATGCCAAAGATAATTGAAGACAGAGTAAAGTGCAAGGGCTGTTGTATAAATCTTAGATAACATTGCCTAAGATGGATATACTGAATAGTGCCTTCGGTTCATCCTGTTCCTGGATGACTTGTATGGATGAATGTCTGACAGAGTATTTCCAGAAAGGTCACGTACATTGATTTCTTCAACCGTACCAAGAGTGGAAGCGGAGAAGGAAACTTCTTTAGCTAACACGTAATGTACTGTTGTAGACGTCAATTAGTGATTTTCGATGGATTTGACAATGTGGCATTCGAAGTGAATCTGATGTGATGATAAGGCGTAACCTCAAGCCTCATCAACTGGTAAATGATAGAAATCGGGTAGGCAGCATGGCTATGTAGGTCGCACCTATTAGGGTGTATAATTACCTGATCTAGAGTTTCATTTACTTCTAAAAATCTATTGTTGATGCTGTCCCATTCAGGAAACGGCTGCTGATCCCAACCGTTGGTGATATACATTTGATACACTCAAGCGAAATGAGTAGTCAGTCATGTGTGGCCGGGTTGCAAGATGTTCTTGTTGAACCCAGTGTATTCCTCTCTAGAGGTACACTAGCGAAAGGTGGGTCCATACCTTGTCATAGTTGGAAATCCATTACCCAATACGTGCTTGCGGTTTTGATTGTATACTATATATGTAGAACGTGAGATGAAAGCGTTTCTACTAGATGATTATTACATTGTGGTTGATAGACATTATTATAATATCAAAAGGGTTTTGATATAAAGATATTTTGGATTCTCATAAGGGAAAAACCCGTTCCATTATACGGCGTGGTCTTATGAGATATCGTTTAATGGCTCAAACTGTTTTAAACCGTTTTACTCATACCAATCCCATGACTGATCCGGAGTTTTATTTTGTTTTGTTTTCCCTAAACTCTTGGGTGCCCAATTTTGTACGGGCAGTCAAGTAGTCGGGATTTACAGATACCTGAAGAGCTGGAGCAGGAGGCTACATGATCATATAGCTATAGTTTATTTCCGCTGTGTTGTAAGTGTTGGACTCTGATAATGTTATTGTATACATATACTGATTTTATTTCAAGGATATTTTATCTATTATATGTTATTCGTTCCGCTGTGAGGTTCGTGTTACTCTGATGTTGTGTTCTTCTTCTTCTTCTATTCTAAGTTTCTATCTTATCTTTCCTCACCCTCTAATTTCTTCCATTAATCATCCGGTATTTTCGACCCTTGGATGTTCGATATGTGTTGTATATCGGATAACCAAAGTTGACAAAAACCCGGGTCATTACAATTGCTATAACCCTATCATTGTTTCTTAACATAAAATCAAATGGAAACAAAGAGAATGCAAATTCGGTTTCAGTTTCAGCAAAGGCAAAGTCTAGTGTAGTGAAATATGAGAATTTGAGTATGAGAAAGCTAAAGTCTACTTACAGAGAAATGCTTGAAATGAAAAGAAAGGTAAATTTGAAGTCTGTTTATTTAAATGTTGATGTTGCATTTTCTTTTTCTTTTTTCAAATGCTAATGTTGCTTTTTGATCACCCACACAACTTTCCTACATCTCCATTACTTTATCTATAACCTTTTTTTATTTTTTATCCACCATTAAATTATAATAATTAATTAGGGTTTATATTTTAAAATTACATTAATGAGGATTATAAGGTTAATATTGGAAAATTTATTAAAATGTTTAAGAGGGGCTAATTTATTTTAACTCCCTTCAACGATTTTACAATAAATTGAAAATGGTACCCCCCCTTAACCAAAAGTGGAGTCCCTTTAATAATCCTCTTCATATTCTGCATTCTCACATTAATGAATTGCAGAAATAGACATGTTACATGGATTTTGATGAACTAACATCTGGTGGTCAAACATTATAAATTAAGGAAAATAAATGAATACTAAACAGTGGATGCTTAAGACACATGACTGGAAATCCGAAGATCCTGAAAGACACATATATAACAACAAAAATAGTTTTTTTATACAGATAATTTAATTACAATAAAATCAAAAGAACAATAGTTGGATGGATAACTTGTCTCCAATATTGCATAGTAGCAAGTCAGCTAAGTCTAATTCATCATCATATCGACATTTACAAATAGTTTTCTTTTAGAACATCAATGTTAACATCATCATATCGACTTTTACAATAACTGAAAACTATCTTTCGGCACCACATAAAATTCCAATTCAACATCAAATACAAACCCTAATTCGTTTTTTCTTTTAATGAAATTTGACATAAAGCCGGCTAAGTTCCAGCTATACCTCGTGTCTGCTAATATTTCGTAGGCTATTCGTACTCTCATTCTTAACTTGTCTTATGGATGAACTTTCATGGGGATTTCTAACTTATTCGGTGATATGGTAAAGATCATCATATATCCCACAATCCACGTTGCATGAAGGAAAAATATTGTTGGTGAAAAAAAATGTCAATAGTATATATTATAAGCAAGGATAACACGGTAATGTCACAAGCATCATTTTATATAGTCGGTATCATTTTTATATGTGCTAAGGATAATGTTAGTATTAGTTTTATTTTTATAGGTATCAGGTTTTACGTTGATTGTACATGCTACATTTAAAAATTAATAAATAATTATGATAATTTACAAGAAAGAAAAATAGAGAAAAAAATATGTGTCGGATGCTTGTTGTGCACATTCTAATTGATGTATTTCAGTTGTTTTATGCAACATGTCTTGAATGTTGTGATTTTTCCACAGCTGCTGCATTATTTCTTATACTTCGGTTCTCTGCAAAAAATATAGATTAGTATTAATTTTATTTTTAAATTTCTAACATATATTTTAGTTTGTTATTCTGGTAACTATTTCATACCAGTGTCATAGCGCTTTTAGACTTAGGTTGTTTTGCTTATTTGATCTCCGTAGACGTAAAGAATCAAAAAGTGACCATTACATTGTAGCATATGTCAATCCCTAGTGTCTAATGTTTTTCATAATGAAATATGAAGAGTACCACATCTGTATATATTTTTGCTTCATTTGTTCTAACACTAGGAGAACTAAATGTCTCTCGAGTCCTTCTCTTTTCTCAATCAATCATTTCTTATCAGAATTAATGTTTCTTGTAATTCAATGTACATAACAAATAATATGTAAATGTGCATTAAAACAATATTTAAAGTCATCGTAATTGTCATTGCATAGTTGTTTTGATCAAACTACATTTTGTAGTGAACCAATCCATTATCTGCATTAACAATAAAAAAAAAATTTAAATTTCAATATGTAACAGTGATAATAATTTTAGCGTACTCTGATTTTCTTTGCTCTTTATTTTTTTCACATGTGAAGGTGTTTTGCTTTTGGTTGGTGGTTTTTTCCTTACTAAGACGGTTTGATATGTTGTTCTTCATGCATTTTTTCTTTCTCGGGCTCTTATGTGATATTCAAATTGAATTTTGAAGGAGTATTTGAGTTGTTGTCCTTCTTTTTTCAGTCTCATTTATTTGAGATTATTAACATTCATTTTCAGTTGTTTTTTGTTCTTCAATTTCTATACTCTCTTTTTCTTTAATTTGATTTTCTATTTCTAAGTTCAGCTCAACATTTTCTCTTTTATTTCAATTACAGTGTCGAAAAATTGTATATTACCCACCGTTGCGTTAGAATCAATTTATGCAGTTCATTCGTGGTCTGGATTTCATTTATTTCTTGTCCTTATATTCTAAATTTTTTGCTTTTAATTCTTGTCTTAACTTGAATATTTCATCCTTGGCCTGTTTTCTCATTCTTATTTCCTTTTCCCAATTCCTCATTTAATTTTTTTCTACTATTTCTTGAATGTGTAGTCATAAAATTCTTATGAAGACGTCACGGTCCAAATGTTGTTTTACTTTCACTGCGTTTTTGTCATGTGTTGACTTTCCTTCCTTTTTCTCATTCTTAGATAATGATTTCATTGTTTCCAAAAGTTTTTCTTCATGCAAATGGATGTTTGTTATTTTCTAAACCTTTATATTTTGAAAATGATAAGGGAATTATTATGTGTGTACATAAAATTGATACTATGTATTGACAGTGTTTGGGCATCAATTTTTCATCTACTTAAGTATCAGTTTTTAATGACATACTAGTACACAATAATAAGGTATCGGTTTTACATCCACTTAGATGTCCATATTGACAAATATACCGTTATGTAGTAATATTGTAACACCCCACTCTTTTCTATGTCCAAATTTTGACAAAAATCGAAACTCAAACACATCCAAGCATATATCATGTAAATCTGATACCTGCAAATAAATGAGCATGAGCATAATCAAAATACGATAAGATAACCCATAGCGGAAACAAAATAGGATAAATTAGTATTAACTTAAGCAACTACCTTTTCAAAGTAAGTCACTTTGCCAATACCGAGCATGAGAGAGAACGAGAGCTGAAAGCCAAACTTAAACACCTGTAAGAACCCGACCTTCTCTAGAAAACCTGGGTGGTTGTAATGAGGGAGAGGGGGTCAGAACAACAAGATTCTGGTGAACAGGAAATGTACAACATAGATTATAATACACAGATGTATCCCGTTTGGTTCAACCCAAGATGTATGCCTACAAAGGTTAGTGATTTTAGCCTAACCTTGTAGTTTATTACACATGACCCTACTACTCATCCCAAGGTAGTATTCCCAAGATATAATACCGAGATAGAATGTTTACGCATATATTCATGAAGCCTTTATACCAGAACATGGCTGATTATTTAATCGAGGTTAGGCCCCTAGCTATGGAGTTTTTTATGCATATATATATTTTCATTCAATCATCCCATATTATTTAATGCCTCACTATTAATGACAGACAGGGTAGATTCTCCTTGATCGCTTAAGACCCTAGGCGGACCTATTGGTCACTTATTATTCCCCGATAATATATTCACTATTAACACAAACTAGAGGGCAATAGCTAAAGGCCCTACTATTTAAGGCTTCCGTCATTCACGCATATACCCTTGCCCCGCGTAAGGTGAAAGATGATATTTTATCGCTCGCTATACCATATAGCTGACCTTATTGTTTAATCTCCTTAGTTATTTACTACTTCCCTAGGATAGGTAGCCATATATGATGTTTTTAGATTCCAGGTTTAGGTAGGCCACACACACACACACCATTTAAGACCCCTAAACTGAAAGACCTACCCCCAGGTGGACTCCTCTACCCAAGCGACTTAAGACCTAAGGAAGCGGACTATACGCGAAGATTATTAATTTCTCCTACATTAGCCTTTAATACATTTTCCTATAGGGATAAAATGGCCTATGTTATTAAGTCATTCCCGTTTAGTATCTCTTCACGAAAACACTATACGCACACGATTAATTATTGTCACGGGTTTCTATGGTTAATAATGTTTCACGTCACTAACCTACTAAATCCAATTCTAACTTTTAATTATAAGTTATATACTAACTAATTGTAAATAAGGAAATTCATATCCTCCTTACCTTAGGATATTTATTTAATTGTTTTCCTAATTGGACTTAGTAATTAAACAACAATCAATACCCATTAATCCTCTTTTTTCACCTTTTACTTCTATTCATAAGTTTTATTGCCATTTATGACCATAACGGTCATATTTTCCTAAGGCAACCAATTACACTGGATATCCTTATTTTATCAACACCGAAGTATCTATTTGTTGTATCCCAACAGACAATTACTATTCTTATTTATTTGTTTGTTTGTTGCCTGTTATATATATATATATATATATATTTGTGCACCAGACCTCTCACATTAAGTTGACCACTTATGGATGCTTTGATTTGTCGGTCGGTTCCAGGCAGACTTCTAACACAAGTTGAACTTAATCTCGTGTCTTAGTACATTTATATTTATGCATTAGACCCCTCACATTAAGCTGACCACCTGTGGATGTTGGGTTTGCTGGCCGGTTCCGAGCAGACTTCTACCACAAGTTGAGCTCAACCTCGTGTCTAAATGCAGTTATAATTCAAATTACCTAATTGGGTTTTATAGCATTAATTCTAATTAATTTAAGAATTGTAACCATTATCCTATTATATTCACCTTTCCTCAATCAACATCAGTTACAATTGTTATTTATAGATTTTGCGGTTCTATTTATAGCAATTAATTATATTAAATATATTAATTGCTACAATGGTCACCACAAATATATTAATTCAATATGGATTACATTTTCATATATAATTCCATAATTGAGTATTGTTCGAACATTCAAACATCCAATATAGTGTATATTTTACCATTTACGCAGATTTGGACGGATAATATATATTATATATTTATATTTTTAACGCGGTTAACGTAGTTAATTTTTTTTTTATTTTTAAATTTAACGATTTAGTTTAATCAATATCCAAACATTCCTTTTTGCATTCAATTTTATCATAAGGTTCCAAATCTTACAAAAAGACCGTTAATTGTAGTTATTGTAAAGTATGTTTGATTATTGGGATAGACATATTTCAAATTCACAAGAAATATATATACTTTTGGAATAGTTGATGCAAACTACACACAAATATGTATATTTATATTTATACGTACGTTTGCACCACTTTCCCCTTTTTCAATCTTTTTGTCATATCTCTTGTGAATTCAAAACAATGTCTTTTTGTTCAAAAGTGGAAAACGAAATATTTACAACAATTAAGCCAAGAACCCCAACAACATCGAACACATATAGGTATAATTCTTTTAAATTAAAACCACAAAATCCACAACTTACACTGAAACTAGGGAATTGGAAGAAACTACATCTAAACCGTGTTATTGGGACTGATTTCCAAATCCTCAGTGTTTTACAGTGAACTATAACACATTCTACAACATAATTGTAGAAAATATGTATAAACAGTTTTAAGAATCCTACAAATTAATATTATTCCTAACCACAATTCACAATTTACAAGTTTTAACAATATTTACTAGCAGATCTGATGGTGTCAATTCAAATACAACAACATTATGAATAAATCTAATGAAAATAGGCATATATTTTGCGATCTAGTACAAATGAAATAAATAGGCTATTATAACTTTGTATATAAATTTCCCACTCACTTGAAAGCATCCAAATATGAAGTTTGAATAATCTTTTAGGCCTACAATTCCCAAATTCTTATAAATCTACAATTTATCTGAAAAGGGGATACTTTCAGATCTACAGATATGTAAGAAAATAGGTTGAGAGGGGAGGATCTGATGTAGAGCCTCAATTCACATTCTTTTCCATTGGATCCGATAATCCCTTCCAATCCTATATGATTTGTGTTTAATTTGTTGTATATGAATATATTTTTAATTAAGAAATTAGGTTTGAAGAGGGAGAAAAATGGAAGAGCTTCGTTGCTGCCTACAGATTTGCATGGAAAAGAATGAGGCCTTACCCCTTTATAAATAGGATTGCAATTAGCCATGAACCGTTAGATTTACTTTAGTTTATTCCCGTCCATTCGTTTAATAATATTATGTAATCTAACTGTTAGACCTTGATCTGGGCCTAACACCCAAATACGGTGTGAAGTCCTCACAATCACAAATCACCGTTCACAGAATGCAGATAAAACAGTAAAAACGGGGAACATACAAGGTTTTTGTAATGGTTCAGCTAAAACCAAGCCTACGTCCACTTTATATTTTCTTAAATCCTAAGAAATTACAATTACAATGCCTTCTCACTATCCGTGAGATCTGTTTATACATAATAACCTTGTGTTTTATCAAGAAGTGGAGAAAAGAGAGTGATTTTATACACGAAATCCTCGTGTTAGACTGAGTTGAATTGGCCTTGAGAAGGACGCAAAGTCCTTGTGTTGATAATGGTGGATGCCGTGAAGAAGAATGGCCAAAAGTCCTTTGAAAATCCTCCAAATGGTGCATTTATAACCATTTCCTGAAAGCGGTTCATGACACACGTGGCACGCATCCCAAGAATCTCGAAATGTGGTGGAAAACATCCAGAAATCTTCCCAAGTCATGTTATGCCATGTGTAATCAGATCCATGCGAGTTGGAGTGAAAATAGCCTTGAGAATAGGTCAAAATCATGTGCAGGAGCGTCAGTCCCAAGCGGTTCGTGGCCATGGTGTGCACCAAGAGCCGGGGTGACGAGCTGGAGTGGAGAGGCTGGAGCTGACCATCACGAGAGGGTCGTGATCTAGGTGTGCATCATGAGCTGGGTTGGTCTACGAATAGGAAACGATGGAGATCCGAGTTGGTCCCACGAGCCGAGGTGGTTCCACGAGCCGGTCCATGATCCAAGCTAATGACGCTTCGTCACTTCATCCAAGTGATTACCATTCGATGCCAGATTACACCCATTCATGGAAATGGGCGTAACTTCCAAACTGTAAGTCCGTTTTGGCCAAACAAAAGCTCTACTTGAAGCTAATTCGGAGGGCTACAATAGTTACCGAGAATGCTCTGTAATTAATGTTTTCGGGCCCAAAAAAGGTCATCTGATAGGAGTTTCGGGCCATTCTTTGTTTGTGATGCGACTTCAACCAAATCGCTTTCTGTCTTCTAACGGTGTTTTCAATACTTGAGTGTATTATTAACCAGAGATTCCTTGCGTGACAACTTTGACCAAAAAGTGTGTCAACACTAACCCCCTTAACCCTAACGTCACTGGGTGTTCTGGTGCCCAGTAGGTCGACCGCTAGGGTCGAGCGCTTGAGTTTCCAGTTGCTCAGTGAGGCTGGTTAAATAGGATATATAATATATAATTATTCTGTTTTATTTATTTTCCGTCCGTTACCATATTTCGTCCGTAACTTTTTCATATGGGCTCCGTTCGCGAAACTCCAAACGGGAAAGGTAACTAGAATTCCGAGACAAATGCATCAGTTAAAGTTTCATGGTCAAATTCGATTGTTTACAGAAATTCCTATTTTTTAAATTCTAATAATTAATTTCTATTGCCAAAATTCTGGGTAGTTACATTCTTCCCTCCATAAAATGAATTTCATCCCGAAATTCTAACACATATTGTCCTATTCTACACAATCAGTTTGTGTACATCCACTTTGCAACCATGCGTATATGTGCACGGTGTACGTAATGCAATTCAACCATAAAATATGCATGCAAGATGATTCCAAATCGGATCCTCCTATATGCATGCACTAATTTTTTTTGAAATACTTTTTGAAAACATGATGCAAAACATCCTAAATATACTGGCAGTTCTATATGAATGCAAATTTTGAAAACTCTTTTTCATCCGTTACCTTCACACAATTATGGATAAAGTGTGAAGCAACCAATTTTGCATCCAAACCCTACCATCCAAAACTTCACACAATCTAATCGTTTCCTATTTAATTTTCTCCTAATCCGAAAAATGGAAATCGAAGCGAAGAATTTTAATGTTTCCTCCGCTTACAAATAATCTATTTCCCGCCCTACAATGGAATTTTCACCTTGGTTACCCAAAATATTCCAAAAATTTCCATCTGCAGACCGTAAAGGAGGCTTAAAATAAACTCTAAAACATCAAACGAGTTAATTAATAACCTGCGTGCATCATTGACATGGTTTCCCAAGGCTGAAACAGCCTTTACCCTTGTCGTCGTTATCGTTTTTATCGTATCATTGGTCCTATTGCACCGCTAGAACGCGCACACAAAGCATCCAAAAATCTTCTTTACATCGTTCATGTGACCAAAAATCAAAATTTTTCATAAAATAAAATTTCCGTTTGAAAACTTCATACGTTTATTTTGAAAATTTCTCTTTGAAACTGTTTCACTTTCCTATAAAAATAAGAAAATGATAAAAAAAAATCAAACAGCGTAAACTTCAAAAAAAAAATTTTTGCGGAAACTAAAACGATTCAAGTCACATGTTGACGAAAAAGGAAGCTAGTCGCGCAAAAATGCGAAAACTGAAATCACAAAAAAGACCAAAATAAATCTTAACTTTAATAAGGAGCGGTTATTTATTTATTTATATACCTGTGACGTGGAACTGTTCCTTTACTAAAATTTATCCAATACCGAATTATATTATTTCCAGCTCTAGGACAAGTGCCAGTTTAAAAATGAGATTTCATTCAAATAAATATGCATGAATGACAAAACAATTTCAAATATAAAAATCTCATTAACCAAGGTCGTGCGTTTTTTCAACACTACAACAACAACAAAGATAAAGAAAATGCTAGAAAGGGAAACACACGATACAAGATACAATATGCGCAAGGCATACACTAACAACTACCCGCTGTAGGCTAGTCGAGCTCCACGACGAGAGCCTGATCCGTTACCACGCCCACCCCAGGAGCGTAGTATGGAGGAGATGCAGCCATTCTCATGCGCATGTTGGCGCTGCTTCTCGTGAATCTCTCAGAGTTCGGCATGGATGTTGCGGAGGGTGGCGAGCTTTGGACTCTCCAGGCCAGGCTGTTAGGGATGCTGAGGTTGCTGAGATGGAGCGGGTGTTGCGGGGACATGAACATCGGGCAGCTGAATGCCCATCTTCCGGAGAGTGGCGTGGCTAATGGTGGTCGGCGCCTTCTTCACCACCATCTCTCTAGAAAGTCTCACTTGGAAGTGTCGGAAGACACGGGTAGGAAGGTGACTATAAGGAAAATGGCTCTGTGGGGGTGCCAATGAAGGGCTCATGAGGATGAATCATAAGTACGCGCACCCAATTGATGACTATGCCGCCAAGAATAACATAGCTGGCATGACGAACAAAAGGATAAATCTTCTCCAAGCTTCCCGTCTTCGGGATGATGTTGTGATGTAGGATGTGCACAACTACTTGGGCGATGCCTCGCAGAGTGGCAGTGGTACAAGCTTGGTCTTCAAGGGAGATATGTTGAAGAATCCGAGCGTCATCCATCTCGATAACATCAAGCTCGGCTCCGACTGCCGTGAATCCCAAAATCTGAGCTAAGTCGTCGTCGGTGAAAATTATATGGTTGCCCATAACCTCAGATCAGTTGACGTTGGACTCGTCATCGATGTCGGCATCCATCCGGGCATCAAACAGATGGACACAACACAGATACAGGTCGCACTCAAAGGTGTGGGACTAGGGTGTTGAGCGGTGACATGGCAAAGAGGTTACATTGAGGAATCAACGAACTGGGAAAGGGAAATTGCAAATCTAGAGTATAATCGGGTAGAGATTTGCACGAGGAGGACTTTGGTGGTAATTAGGGACGAAGTTGAGTGGAGGTTGCTCGGATTGGAGCTTGGGAATGGAGGAGGGTTTGGGTTCAGTGGAAAATCGAGTTTGGGGAAGGAGAAGTCCGCTGGAATGATATATATATATATAATATATATCATTTCAGCCAAATTGGGTTCCAGGCCACGTCCCCTTAAGGGAAGTGGTTGACCTAGCCCTAGAAGGGTGATCGACAAACGGTTGACTGCTTAGCGGTTGACCGCTAGCCCCTTAAAAGGCGCGGCCGAACCTTAGCCCAACGGCCCGTATAGATTATATAAAAATTAAAATAAAATTTCTATTATGTCAAAACAATTTTCGACCCCAACCTAATTTCGTATCGACTTCAACCACTCGTCGAGTCAAGTAATTTTAATTTTCCAATGTCTTTTCCCCTGCCTCCAAAAAGGTTGTGACCACCGAATCGAATGAACTTAAAATAGGAAATCACCTAGAAATCCGAAATAAAATATAAAACAGATTTTACCCTTACTAGCCGACATAAACTAAACAATTAGAAATCAAATTCCCCAAAAATAAGGATGAATGATTTTTTTTCTTAGCCTTTTCAAAGAAAAATTAAAACTTTCCTAAAAATATATTTTTTATAATCTAACGGTATCGTATTTATAAGTCCATTTTATTATTATTTATATTACAGACTGAAAAACCTTTTCATGTTCAAAATGTTAGAGCTTCAAAATCGTAATGATTAATTGTGATAATGTCAATAAATTATCCAATATATATAGGAAGATGGATAATAAAAATCACAAGAATGGATATTTATCATTCTTAGGTTTAGTGGCATATTCCTTGTCATTTCTAATTCCTTCCTTCCAACCAATCAAATTGTATTTATTAAAATTACACAATAGCCCTAATAATTTTTGATACATGCATAAATTAAAATTTAAAAACCATATCTTCGTAAAACTAGGCCTTTAAAAAACTATTTTCTGAAACTGTATTTCATAACTTTCAAAAACCCAATTTTATTTTCTCCAAATAGTTTTAAAAATAAAATTTCCTGGATACTAGGCCAAGAACTCAGTTGAATATTTCAATAAAGGTAGAATCGGAATTTTAACGAAGTATCTCGAAATTATATTTTCGAAAGGGACATGATATACTAATGTGAACTTTTCCATTTTAGATCGAGCAATGGTCCTAACCGGAACTACCAATGAAACTGAAAACCAGAAATCACAACTATCTCGGTTATAGCTAGATTTTTATATTATATATATTATTCGAGTCTCCAAACTCGAATCATCGGAATCCGCCATATGTCCTTCTTATGATCCTCCAAGCGAAATCGCCAACATACTATGGGCTAAGAAAAAATTGGCTAGAAACCCGAACTCAACATATTTTAAATCTTAGTCGCTTAAAGCCCATTTTTATTATTATTCCCATGAATAATTCATCGTCAAAATAAATTTAAGTCGAGTAAGAAAGAAGAAGACAAACAAAAAAGAAAATCAAACTATGTTCTCTTACGAGTCCTAATTTAACTAATTCCTCTGATCGTTTAACTTATGCTCTGATACCAAATGTAACACCCACACTTTTCTCTGGCCAAATTTCGACAAAAATCAAAACTCAAACACATCCAATCATGGAGCGTGTAAATCTGGTGCCTGAAAATAAATGAACATGTGCATAATCAGAGTACGATAAGATAACTCACGGCGGAAACAAAATAGGATAAATTAGTATTAACTCAAGCAACTACCTTTTCAAAGTAAGTCACTTTGCCAGTACCGAGCATGAGAGAGAACGAGAACCGAAAGCCAAATTTAAACACTTGTGAGAACCTGTCCTTCTCTAGAAAATCTGGGTGGTTGTAATGAGGAGGGGGGTCAGAACAACAAGATTCTCGTAAACAGGAAATGTACAACACATATTATAATACACAGATGTATCCCGTTTGATTCAACCCAAGATGTATGCGTACATAGGTTAGTGATTATGCCTAACCTTGTAGTTGATTATGCATGAACCTACTACTCATCCCAAGGTAATATTCCCAAGATATAATACCGAGATAGAACGTTTACGCATATATTCATGAAGCCTTTGTACAGAACTTGGCTGGTTATTTTAATCGAGGTTAGACCCCTAGTTACAAAGTTTTTTATGCATATGTATTTTTTCATTCACTCGTTCCTTATTATTTAATGCCTCGCTATTAATTATAGATAGGGTAGATTCTTCTTGATTGCTTAAGACCCTAGGCGGACCTGTTGGTCACTTATTATTCATCGATAATATATTCACTGTTAACATAAACAAGAGGGCACTCGTTACGGACCCTACTAGTTAAGGCTTCCGTCATTCACACATATACCCTTTCCCCGCATAAGGTAAGAGACGGTATTTTTATCGCTCGCTATACCATCTAGCTGACCTTATTGCATAATCTCCTTGTCGCTTACTACTTCCCAAAGCCACTTTAGACTCAAGGAAGCGGACTATACACGAAGATTATTAAATTCGCACCCCATTAGCCTTTATTACCCTTCTCTATTGGAATAAATTGGGCTACGTTATTAAGTCATTCCCATTTAGTCTCTCTTCACAGAAATACTATGCACACAATTAATTATCGTCACAGGTTCTTATGGTTAACAATGTTTCACATCACTAACCTACTAAGTCTAATTCTAACTTTTAATTATAAGTTCTATATGAACTATTTGTAAATAAGAAAAGTCATATCCACCTTACCCTAGGATATTTATTAATTATTTTCCTAATTGGGCTTAGTATTTAAACAATAATCAGTACCCATTAATCCCCCTTTTCACCATTTACTTTCGTTCATAAGTTTTTTGCCATTTATGACCATAACGGTCATATTTTCCTAAGGCAACCATTTACATTGGATATCCTTATTTTATCAGTCCGGAAGTATCTATTTGTTGTATCCTAACATATAATTACTATTCTTATTTATTTATTTATTTGCTGCACGTTATATATATATATATATATATATATATATTTGTACACCAGACATCTCATATTAAGTGACCACTTGTGGATGCTGGATTTGCCGGTCTTTTCCTTGAATACTTCTACCATAAGTTGAACTTGACCTCGTGTCCTAATACACTTATATTTGTGCATTAGACCCCTCACATTAAGCTGACCACTTATGGATGCAGGATTTGCCGGTCGGTTCCAGGCAGACTTTTACTACAAGTTTAGCTTAACCTCGTGTCTAAATGCGGTTATAATTCAAATTCCCTAATTGGGGTTTACAACATTATTCCTAATTAATTTAGAAATTGTAACCATTATCCTGTTATATTCACCTTTCCCCAATCAACATCAGTTACAATCATTATTTGTAGATTTTGCAGTTCTATTTATAGCAATTAATTATATTAATTGCTACAATGGTCACTACAAATATATTAATTCAATAAGATTACATTTTCATTTATAATTCCAAAATTGATTATTGTTCAAACATTCAAACATCCAATATAATGTATTTTTTTTTTGTTTTACGTAGATTTGGATGGATAATATATTTATATTTATATTTTTGAAGCGGTTAACTTAGTTATTTTCTTTATTATTATTTTTAAATTTAGTGATTTGGTTTAATCAAGATCCATACATTCCTTTTTGCATTCAATTTTGTCATAAGGTTCCAAATCTTACAAAAATACCGTTAGTTGTAGTTATTGTAAAGTGTGTCTGATTATTGGGATAGACATATTTCAAATTCATAAGAAATATATATATATATATATATACTTGGACACACACACACTTTTGGAATAGTTGATGCAAACGACGCACAAATATGTATATTTATATTTATACGTACGTTTGCACCACTTTTTCCATTTTCAATATTTTGTCATATCTCTTGTGAATTCAAAACAGTGTCTTTTTGTTCAAAAGAGGAAATTGACATATTTACAACAATTAAGCCAAGAACCCCAACAACATCGAACACAAATAGGTACAATTCTTTTAAATTAAAACCATAAAATCCATCAACTTACACTGAAACTAGGGACTTGGAAGAAACTACATCTATACAGTGTTATTGGGACTGATTTCCGAATCCTCAGTGTTTTGCAACGAACTACAACACATTTTACAACGGTGTCCAAAATAACTTTATGGTGCGTATAAAAATAGCGTACCGGGAAACAGTCTCGGAATGTGACGAAATGTGTGCCATTGGAATCATATCAGTTAGTTATTGTACGGTTACAATTTTTGTATCAGTTCGTCTTACCGTTCAATTGTGGCAACGGTAAACGCCTTTGTTTTTATTTAACCATTTATATCATTAGACAGGGGTAGCATTAAAGGAATAAACGACTGGCTAAACGAGCTTCGATTTTAACAAAACAAATTTCATTGGATCTGTAAGGAAAAGGTCTTGTAGAATTTCAAAGTTTCAAGTTGATTGGATTTATTCTATGATCGTAGGAAATTCAAACGCGTGATTTTTAGCTTGTGATTTATAAAGGACTTTCAACAAACGACATCGAAATTCGATGAAACTTGTCCCATCATGTCCGGGAAATTTTTCTATGCTAGGATTAGGAGATTCATCACGATTGGAGATCATCTGTGGTGATTTTTATACGATACTTCAGTGCTAAGTTTTCATTTAATAATTTATTATTATTTCTACCCTACTATAAATACCCATGAATCTAAACCTAATTTCTGGGTAAAACTAAAGTCGCAGTCAACATATATTTTCTGCCTCCATTCCATTCTGAATAGCCAGAATGATTTCACTTCTTCCTCCAATTTTTTTTCCGAAATCCACCAACCAGTTCTAGAAACTCATAACAACAAAAACACTCAGCTTGTCAAGGGCTGTCTATCTGACGGTTGTGATGGGTTTTTGTGTAGTGAGATGACCAGAAACGAAATAGATATGCTTAGCGTTCGAACTTGTTTCAATGACGATTGGGAGTGTTGAACATATCGAGGCCAATGGCGGGGGTAGTGGGGACTTGGGCGAGCTCGTATGGGGTTTCTAATCATCGGCAGGCTGTCAGAAGGCGGTGTAGTAGCCCGGAATTTGTTGGAAACGTTGGGAATTTTCCTTTTTGATGATGAAGACAATATAAGGAAGCAGCGGGTAGTGAAGTCAAATAATGGTACGTTGGGGAGTTGCAAACATGAGCAGGAGGCTTTAGGAGCATGCATAATGGTAATCTCGTGAGCAAGAACCGGAAGCACGAAGTAGTTCAGACCAGTATCCTTTAATTGAAAGTAAGCCAACATTGTTAAAGTTTTAATTATTTTAATTAAGAAATCGTTTACTAGTGTAGTCATGTTTAGGGCGGTGCGTACTTTTATTGGCTCATGGACAACAAACAAGCAGTGCTGGGCAGTACTGGGACTAAAGATTTGACCATCGTGAAGGGGGAAGAGCCTGTGCTTCCTTACCCCAAAGTAATTAGTCGATCATAATGTATTTAGGGTATAGATTAGTTAACCAAATCGTATAATTAAATTGGTTTTAACTTGTGCAGAACGAACGAAATACATCAGTAAATGCATGGTATCGGGTTGAGCATTAGATGAAGGCAGAGAATTTGTATCGTCTTGTTGAAACTAATAATCTAGTAAATAAATAACGTTAATGATTTTTATTAAGGAAATTAGTTTAAATCATATATTTATAATTGCATAATTTGCAAATATGTGAACAGAACTGGACCAATTGAGTCGCGTTGGAACCGTGGAAATGAACCAGACATTTTGGAACTATCCTAGATAAAGCTGGAACTGATTTGAATTTCTAATTAAATTAAACGTATGTTTAATTTAATTAAAACTGAATTGCTTATGCGGTAAAAGGAAATAAAGGTGAGTTAAACTCACTTAGTTCTTCCCATTTATATTTTATATAAGTCGGGTTTTATAAATTGTGTGCTCTACTTGCTAATGGTTGACTGTTTGTTAATTATATATTCAATTGTTGATTTAACCGATGAAATTAAACCATCACTTAATTTCAGTAAAATACCAAATTGTTATTTTAACGATTGGACCCAATGAAGGTAACTTATCTTGGTGGTCACATTTATTAAATAAGCGTGTTTAATTGTTTGAATTGTTTTGTTAATTGGTAGATGTTAAATAGTCATTATTTACTGTTATAAAAATTATCAGTTAAATGGAATTAAATGATCTTATTTGAGATAACCAATTTGGATACAGTGAAGAATAGGTTGGATGGATCCAACTCGATTCCTTAAATATATTAGACATTATCTATTTTCATATTATCGATATATGAACTATCCTGATTGGGTGATCGATTTGATTATTGATAGTTGACTGGAAAATTCTACCTTTGTTTTGTTTTAACCAATGGGCAATATTGGTTGAGTAACCGGTAGGAAATGGCCTAAGAATAAATTGTTTTGTTTATATTGATTTACCTTCAAGTGGATCGATAAAACTGAAGTTATAAAATTTATTTTATAACTGGAGATAGATTTTGAAATATATTATTTTGAATAGAAATTTGTTTAAAGAAAATAAATATTTATTACTTAATATTTAAGTTTATAATTAATTATTAATTGATTTTATAAATTAAATTCTAATGTTAATCAGATTTACAAGTATGAGAATAGAAAATTAACCTAACGATTAAGTTTGGAAAATTGTTTTGTTAAGGAACAATTAAATGGAATTATTTAAATTAATTATATTATTAATTAATTTAAAGGGAAAACGAATTGGAATCGGTTAACGAGTTAATCGTGTTTTGAGTTGACTAAGTCAACCGTTTTAACTGGGATTTATTATTAAATTAGTTTTTTTTGAATTAATCTAACGAAATAGTTTTATGAATACTTGTTTTAAATTTTAATAAGATTTTAAAAAGAAATTTACCATTTATTTTGGTTAATAAAGGAATTAACTACTTTTACAGTAGTTAATGATCGAAGTAAATTATTATTATGATTAATAAAAATTTAGGAAATTACTTTTTAATTGAAATTCATTTTAAAAGTAATCCAAGTTGAAAATGAAATCTAACTGAATTGTAAAAGGAGTTTATGAGCGGGTTTTATTTTAAACTTGAGTTTTTATAACAAAGTTATAAAAGAAATTTTAAGCAAATACGATAGCTTAAAATGAGTGTGACTTAAATATTTGAATTAAGTAAACGGAAATTAAGATAAAAAAGGGTTTATATTAAACAGGAGTTATATAAATGATATTTGAGGTGTTAAAGCGTTAATTTTAAGTTAATGTCACTTAATAATGGAATTAAGTAAAAGGGGAAAATTGAAATAAAATTTTCAAAGTGGGAAATGGTTGAATGGATTAGAAAGGAATTGATAAAAGTGAATTTGGTAAGAAGTGAGTCATAGGATTGTGTAATAAAATCTGAATTATAGAATGAATTTGTTTAAAGAGGTAGAGGTTAAAAGGTGATGTTTTGTAAGAAATTACTTAATTATTAAATTAAGAAATAATGGTCATATCCAAGAAAGAGAATTCCAAAAAGGTAAGAAGGTTATATGAAATCATATTTTGAATGTAATAATTAAATGGTATTTGTTTTGATATTAGAATGAAATATTGGTTTTTGGATTACAACTTGTATCTATCTTAAGGTAAGAACGTTGTTGATCAAGGTCTAAGAGGTAATTGAAATACCGCAACTTAAGCGACTTCAGGATTATCTGAGGATGATATAAGTTGGTAATGTTAAAAGAGGTTGGTAATAATTTATTATTTCCATTAGAGAAATAATAATACAACATTAAATGAAAATTTGGAGAAAATATAATGAGAGATCCGAAGTAAAGGAAATTAGATAGATGTGATAATATATACATATATATAATGATGATTCCAAAATAAAAGGAAAATAAAAAGGGATTGCATGAAAATATAACGATATTTTCGAGTTAGAAAGGAAATGTAAAGTTGAGTTTTACTCTACTAGAACAAGCATTGGTTATTGTTTCCAAGTAATGAATCAAAAGATATTTCGTAACATAGTTTTATGAATGATAAGTTGAATGGATTTCCAAATTTTGGATAATGAAGAATGATGTAGCAAATGTCTTGAAAGGAGAATTAAGAGAAAATTTAATATGGTTATAAGTTATTTTTCTAAATATTATAATGAAATGGTTTGGAGGGCATTAGTATATTAAATAAGAAGCAAATGTCGTATTTTTAAAATATTGAAAGATTTAGAAGTTTTAATTAAGCAGAAGTAAATTAACAAAGGCCAAGTGACGCCGAGTACTGAATCAGTAAGCTCATTTTATTCTCATGATTATTTATTTGATAGTTAAATAACCGACTATCAAATCTAGTTTATACGATTGTTGGTATGGAAAGACCGGGATCGAATTTATATTTGAAAACCATGGATCGAGATGGAGCATTGAAGACCGTGGATCTTCATAAAATGGAAGAACCGCTAATAATCTATGGTCTGCAGCCAAAAATAAACCGAGGTTCAGTCGTGGTTGGAATCTACGGATTGCAAGGACTTCCCGCTACTAATCCATATGGTGATTCTTATATTTGATGCGGTAGGAGAGTGCCTTCGGTTCATCCTATTCCTGGATGACTTGTATGGACGGATGTCTGAGAGAGTATTTCCGAAGGAATCACGTACGTTGATTTCTTCAAACGTTCCATAATTGGTGGCGGAGAGGGGCATTTCTCTTAGTCTAACAACTAGAGTATATTTGTGGACGTTAATTAGTGATATCTGATGGATCTGATGATGTGACATTCAAAGTGAATGATGACATGATGTTCTAAAGGGCAATTATGACCTCAAGCCTCATCAACTGGGAAATGGCACAAAATCAGGTAGGTCGCATGGCTATGATCTAGAGAAATCAAATGCCTTCGGTTGTCCCTTTTATTTTTGTATGTATGCTATCGGTTCGGTTGGCTGGCCCCTAACCGGGGTAATGATATATTTGGTACTCTCAAGAGAAGTGAGGGGTCGGTCATGTTTTGCCTGGGTTGCGAGATGTTCTTGTTGAACCCTAATGTATTCATCTCCGGAGGTACATTATCGGAAAGGTGGTGCCATACCTTTGCAGGAAATCCATTCTCCAATAAGAACCCGCGGTTTTGGTTGTATACTATATATGCAGAGCGTGAGATGGAAGCATTCTGATAGATTGATATTTATTTATATCCAGACACTATTATAATATTGGAAAAGATATTGATTTCAAAAACGTTTTGGATTATCGTAAGGTAAAAACCATCTATATTATGTATGGATTTGGTCTTATGGTTATCCTTTTCTTTCGAAAGGAATTTGACTTTAAAATCAAGTTGGATGATACCTTTAAACTTAGTGTTTTTTTCTCACTCTTGTTCACCAGACTGATCTGGCGTTTGTAATGCTCGGGTTAGACTAGGTTGTACAAGTCCAAGTTATCGGATGATGGGAAATCCAGAGATGAGCCGGAGGTGTTTAGACATATGATATCTAGTATTTATTCCGCTGTGTGATTGTATATGAGGACAGGTTATTATAACTGTCTGGATGTGTTGATGTATTCTGATGATTGTAAGTTTTATTTAAAACTCTCAATAAAGATTTATTTCTATATTATATTTGTTCCGCTGCGATGTGAGAGTCTGTGTCGTGTTGATTCTTTTTCTTCTTCTTCTTATATTATAACTTTCTTTCTTATCTCACCCTCTAACTTCTTTCTAATAGCGTTTCCGTGTTTTCGGTACTTGGAAGGTTGGCATGTTATACAGTAAATGTATTTATGTCAATTTTCGAGATCGAAAATCTCGTGGGTCGATACAGTTCCAATCAATGACCTTATTGCGGCCTTGAAACGGAAAATTCACGTTAGTGTATCATTATAATTTGGGAATATAATTACGAAATGTATTCCTTCGTAAATTCAGATATTCTTTCGATAAAGTTGTTCGCTTGAATCCTTAGTCGTATATTCGGGGAGATTTCAGTTTTAAAACTATTTTTTAAATTAAAGAGAGCTTTCAAAAAATTTATTTTATGGTTTTCAAGAAATTGTTTTATGGATGAAGATTTGGGTAAAAAAACTATAATTTTAGAAATTTAAGTCTAACCATGTTTTGGATAGTTGTGTTTTGTGTAATTTTAATAAATAATCCATTCTGGTAAAAAGGAATTCGAAATGACAAGGAATAGGCCTCGAAATTCAAAAACTATAATATAACACCCCATAATTTAATACACTGTAATTATGTAATAAGGATAATAAAATAGATATTACTTAATTAAATATTCAGAATTAGGTAAAACAGACTTGAACATTGTGTACTTCAGGAAATTTTGGTTCAGATAGACTTGTAAATTTCGTAAATCGGAGTTAATATGAAGAAGATATGGGTTAAGAAGTTTTCATGAAAATATAGATAGATTATATATATATATATTTAATTCGAAATATATAAACAACGACTCTGGAGTAACGGTCATGGGGCGACCCAGATTGACCGAGTCGACACAGGTCAAGGTTGGTCGACCCACCCGGGAGCTGAGACAGGTTCTTATGCTTGTTTTTGGACTGAATTCTTAACTAATTCCGTTCGTTGACTCAGCATTACATGTACGGTTGGGTTGGAAAACCAAAATCTAACGGTAAGGGATTGTCCCAGGTATTCTATATAAAAGCTGGCAGCCTCATTTTTCTTCACACAAAAATCTATTCGTCCTCCTTCTTCCTCCAAATCTTTTTCTAAAAAATAATATATACATGGAGATACTAAAGTGCTACCCAAACATAAATTAGCAAGGATAATTCTGACTACTCTACAACAACATAATATAAAATTGGACTTTCTTCTACATTGGTATATACATACAAAAGAGATATTTCTTCTTTTCCAATCTATTCACTGTGATTTCATGTCATTTTTAAAGGTTTTAGACAGTGAATTGTTGGATCTGAAATAAACAGTATCTATAAGTTATTTCTAATATGTTGTCATTTTACTGTTAAATCATCTATTCATATTGCTGTTATTATATGTTCATGTATACTTCTATCTTCTATATCCCAATTCCGCCTTTTATTTATTTACAGTCTTTTATATGTCTTTTTATTAAGTTTGAGATATGTTTCTCCTTTTTTTCCCATTTATTTATGCTGAAACTAGGCTACTAAAAGCTTAGGATATTACCATTGAACTGCTTATAAATGTCATAAATTAGAATAACTGATTAAGGGTATTAAAATGGAGAAAATAGGGCATCTTGCTATCTGGGAACCTTTAACTGTAATTTGGGTTAATTACATTAAAGGAAGAATATACGACATGTTAATCTGATAGATTGGACTTAATTTAAGATTACGTATAACATGTAAGAAGGTATCCATACCAGGTGTAAAATTAAGTAAAATGAATTACTGTAATCTAAATATACATTTGGGCAGGTGCTTGTTTAGGGAAGGGGTTGTACACAAATAACATTTTGGATTAAATTCATTTTCAACTAGGCTTATTTATTAACTAAACCTGCTAAGCTAAACATGTTAATTATTAAGCTAAGAGGTCCCAAGTTTAGTTGTTTGTATCAGGTTTTGGGACTCTTAAATCTTAGTTACTTGGGGGAACAAGCCTAGGGGGTGACTTGTGTCAAGTTGTGTGGAACCCATATCAGTCAATATCCCTGTTGGTATCTTAGTAGGGGCCTTGCACTAGGTAAGGGCCAAGCCACGCTTTACTAATCTGGATTGTAAGAGGTTCAAGGTTGGAGGCGACTACGGGTGTGTTCGGGCGGAGTCATGAGCATGCATGGGTCTGATTAGGGGAAATTAAGACGCTATAACACCTACGAATAGGTCTGTGTCCTATAAGTTGTTGGGTTAGGGACTGATACACCCTACTGCCGGGGGTGGCACAAGATATTCAGGTAATAGGAAGCCGATCGCTTGGGTAGCAATTAGGGTAACACCTAATCCTGTTAATACTAGTAATTGGTGTATTAACTTGATTCTGGGGAAATGGATGAGATGTTAAATTTACCTTTATCTTGCTTTGATATCTCGTTTACCTTCTACTTATATATATTTTACTGTACTTTTTCATCTAGTATTATTTACCTGTCTTGACACCCCTGATCATAGGCTTATGCTAAAAATCATTGGAACTCGCCAGACTTTATGTCTGACCTATTTTGCATCCTTTCTCTCTTCCTTTCCCCCTCAGGTTCTCAGAGTGGGAGTGGACAGTAGCTGAGCTCATGATCCTATCTTTCTTGGAATTCTTCTGATTCATGTACCATCTTGATTATCATTCTATACTTTTATGGTTTTTGAGAAGGGGTGTGGCTTTACATTTTTGTACTCTGATGTTTGGAATTATCAGACATAAGGTTTATTTTAGATTTTTGGTATTTGAAACAATGTGATGTTGTAGCTGGTTTGAAACGATATATTCTTTATTAATAGAAGTTAAGTTTTCCGCTGCCTTTTTATATCTATCCTGTAAATTTTAGTTGTTGTTTTCCTATTGTGCTTCACAAAACTTAATGCATTATCATATGAGTGACATTAAAGGACGTGGGGTGTCACATTTGGTATCAGAGCCTAATGTTACAAGATCAGAGAAATGGTTTTCGAAAAGTGTTTTCAAAATAAAGGATTTTCAAATAAAAACCAATTTTAGAAAAACATGTCCCCTTAATTCATTTACAATATTCCTTCGATTCTCTTTCTGAATTCTTGTTTCATCCTTTTTCAGCATATCCAGGGCTCCTAATTTTCCCAAGGTCATTCCCATTCCTACATGGTTTTGTAGATACGTAGAAGCTACGACACCCGTTGGAGTGTAAAAAAATGTCCCTTCCCCAGCTACAGCTGGAGTAGCTCCACCTCCCCCTCCTGTATTCAACTTTTCTAAGCTTTGTAAGGACTTCGGCGCAATGGGAGGCAAACCGTTTCATGGTACTGAGAGTTTTATAGAGGCACACAAATGGTTTAGAGAAACGAAGAGTGTATTCAATTTATTCTATCTCGATGATAGTAGGAAAATCCAGTTGGTCGTTTGGCAACTGAAAGATGAAGCTTTGTATTGGTGGTAAATAGTTCAACCCAGACAAAAGGTGGCTACTTAGGATGACTTTAAGGCTAGATTTGAGGCGAAACTCTTGTCACGAGCAGAGGAAGGAATGCAAGCAGAGAAATTTCTGAATTTGAAGCAAGGAAGCATGACTATAAAGGAATATATCAATAGTTTCAATGAACTAGCGAGATTTGGATTGGAGTTAGTAAACACTCCTCACAAAAAGGCCTTGAGGTTCGCAAAAGGACTGAGCCAATAGCTTCAAGACTTAGCACTGATGCATGTACCAATGGGAGCAACCTTTAAAAGACTCGTTGACTTGGCTTTAATGCACGAGGATGGAAAAGAAAGGAAAAAACAGGTTAAGACTAAGGAAGAGAAACCCAAGGCTAATAAAAAGAAATGGTGGCCCAAGAACAGCATAGCTAAGAAAAAGGGAAAGCCCGATAATAATTAGATCAAGACAAAAGTGAAATGCCATGGGTGTGGTGCTTTAGTACACTTTGTGAAAGACTGTAAAAAGATGAAGAATGCTTGCTTTGTTTGTGGTCAAGTTGGACATTTCAAGGGACAGTGCCGTAGCAGACAAGGACAGAAGACTGGATCGTTTGGAGGATAACTTAATGCTTTAGAGACTGGTGGACCAGATCGTGGTAGGAAAGTCACAGTTAAAGGTTTGATTTCTCTTTTAGACTATCCGATTAAAACTCTTTTTGATTCTGGTGCTTCTCATTCATTCATATCCAACTTTGTGGTAGAAAATCTACACCTAGATACTAATATTGTTTTTGATCCTGTTACAGTCTCAAATTCCATAAGAGGAATGGCTCATTTATCAATGATAGGTAGGGTTTGAAGATTTCTATTTTAGGCTTCAAATTTGAATGCGACACATATGTTTTTAGCTTCATGGGTTATGGATTAATTCTGGGAATGGATTAGCTAGCCATGTATGGTGCCATTCTTTATTGTGAAATGGGAGTTGTTAGAATTCTTACTTGTTAAGGTAGAACTCTTGAAATTTCTTGTGACCCGCGAGGGTCAGTTTTCTAGATTCTCTTGATGCTTCCGTTGACGATATTCTATCAGTACCAACAGTTAGTAGATTTTCGGACGTGTTCGACGAGGTTAGGGGATTGCCTCCAAGGCATGAGATAGATTTTCGGATTTACTTGGTGGAGAATACGAAACCTATCGCTTTTCCAGAATGCCATATGCCTTCTAAGGAGAGGAAGAAGCTCAGCAAATAGTAGGTGAGTTAATGGAAAAGGACTCATTAGGTAGAGCATTTCTGAGTGCGAAGCTATAGTCGTCTTTGCAACCAAGGCAGACGACTCTCTCCGTCTATGTGTGAACTATAGAGAATTGAATAAACTCACTAAGAAAAATAGGCACCCACTTCCGAGGATTGATGACTTGTTAGACCAACTAGTAGGCGATTAGGCTTTCTCACAGTTGGATCTAGCCACAGGATTTCATCATCTTATAGTGGCAGATGATAGTATTGATAAGACGGCTTTCAAAACTCCGGATGGTTTCTTTGAATCGTTGGTCATGCCTTTTGAAATGACCAATGCACTCTCATACTTCATTGAATTAATGAGTTGGGAGTTTAGGGAGCATCTGGACAAGTTCGTAGTGGTGTTCATGGATGACATTTTGATCATCTCAAGGAGTGAAGAAAAACATGACCAAGACTAAGAGGAGGTTCTTAGTATACTCAGATCACATTAACTTAAAGCTAAATTTTCTAAGTGTCATTTTTGGAGGAAGGAAGTAAGGTTCCTAGGGCATGTAGTCTCCAAGAATGGGATAGCGGTTGACCCCGGTAACATAGTCGCAGTTCAAAACTGGAAATCCCCTAAGAATGCGACGGAGGTAAGAAATTTCCTTGGATTTGCAGGTTATATAGGAAAATTTATTAAAGACTTTGCGTGGACCTCAGCTCCACTCACTCGTCTGACAAAGTAGAACTTGGCTTTTTCTTAGAGCATTGATTGTAGCGATGCATTTCAGAGATTGAAGAGGGCTCTGACAACAACCCATGTCCTAACTCTTCCTAATAATAGCAAGGTGTTTAAGGTCTACATGGATGTTTATGGCATGGGATTAGGCGCTGTGTTGATGTAAGAGGGTAAGGTGGTCTGCTACGGAAGTAGGCAACTAAGAGTTCATGAGAAGAACCATTACACCCATGACTTGGAGTTGGTTGCTATAGTGTTTTCACTTAAGTCTTGGTGACACTATCTACTTAGAGAGAGATTTGAGCTATATACGGAACATAAGCCACTCAAATATTTGTTCTCACTAAAGGGTCTTAACTTGAGGCAGCAACAGAGGATGGAATTCCTAACATCCTACGATTTTGAGATAGCTTGTACCCCAGGCAAAGATAATGTAGTGGCGGACGCATTGAGTAGGCAGAGGATGACCTTGAGTCCTCTATTCGTAGAGAGGCGGAGCTTGCAGTTCATCTCGACCTTTGATTCTAAGCCATCTACAGTTTTCGAATTTGGATTATTAACATCATTGGAGATGTGACCTACTCTCATGGATCGTATTGGATCTATGCAGTAAGAGGACAAGCGGTTGGTAGACATCTTGGATAGACTCGGTGGAGAAGCTTCTAGTCACCTAACTAGATATACCATGGACGAGAAAGGGTAGCTAAGGCGGGATGGAAGGCTTTGTGTCCATAGAGATGGGGAATCGCTAAGATAAGTGCTTGAGGAACCTCATCACTCTCGATGACCATCCATCTATGCAGTGAAAAGATGTACCGAGACATGAAGCGTGTTTTCCATTGGACTGGCATAAAGAAAGATGTACCATAATTTGTAGCCTGATGTTTGACTTGCCAATAAGTTAAAGCTGAACAAAAGAAGCCCGATGGATGTCAGGCGAAAAAATGGCACTAACACTTAAAAAGTTGTGTTTAGAGAACATAATATGAAGAATAACTAAAAAAAGGAAGAAAAAGCAAGAGAATAACATTTTAATAGTGGTTCGGCATTAACGAGCCTACATCCACTTCATAATCTCTTAGTTCAACAGAGAATTACAATTACATCGTTTTTGGTGTTTATGTCAAATTACAATCATGTTTACACTCATATTTCGACGTGAATGATAGTTGGCGGCTATGGTTAAGAAATGTGGAGCTTCATATGGCCAAAAAGTCCCCTGAAATGTCTTCAAATGCTGTATTCATAGCCATCGGAGGGCGTCGGGTCGGATGCCACATGGCAGGCATCCCTTCAATCTCAAAATGAAGTGGAAAACGTGGAGGAATCCTCTCCAGATCGTGTGTAGACAAATGGAACCCGATTCAAGTTCGTAGGCATGGGAATAGGTCCATACTTCGAAATGTAGAAATCAACATAGGTGCACCGCGTTCCAATAGATCCGATCCGCTTCACGAGATCTGAACCACTTCACGAGATCTGAATCGAAGTCTTCATATAAGCAGATGCTGAGTTTTCCAATGCTTCATCACCCCAACCAAGCGAACGACGATCTCTGCCAGTTCATACACAAGTCCCGAGTAGCTTTCCTGATAGAATACTTGAGCTTTGGGTGGCTGTAACAACCCACATTTTGCGTATTGGAAGATAGTAAAATATTTTTATTTTATTCCCTGAAGGTTGGATCATTCTCATATTTTAATATGTAGCTTATGGGGATGTGAGACATGTCCATAACTTTTACCAATTTTGTGTGTGACATACTGCCCCTATCAGTTGTGCCTCTATCAGTCTTGTACTGTGCATAAATTTTGACTCATGTCTAATCAGGTATGTGCCATTGGAAAGGAAATAATGATTCCCTTTCCGTAGAGTGGTCACATTAAAGATTGGCTCAGCGGTTTGGGGGGAATCGCCATTTTAAGGTTTTTCAGTTGGCCGTTCAGGTTTTGTAAGCCATAATGGGCTGATTTAGGGAGGCCCATTAGTGGGCTGGTGGAAGCTATAAATAGAGGGTGAGAGGTATGGAGAATAGTTTACTTTCTCCATTCTCTCATTTGGTGGCCTTATGTTCCTCCTTCCTCTAACACTTTTTCACCATTAAAATCGAGGTCTAAGGAAGGGAATCCAAGATCTACACCATTTGAAGCTAGATCTACATCAATTGAAGTGAGAGGTCATCGAATCGATGGATTTGGATTAAGTTCTTCGCTGTCCGAAATCTAATTTCACCATTTTTGCTTTGAATTGGAAAATTGGTGAGTGATATGCATCTCTCACACGGATTCAAGCAAGTATATGAGTTGTATGCACACAATTTTGTCAAATTCAAGTTGTTTTCCTTAGATCTACATCATGGTAAGTCTATTTTCATATGAATCACCGTAAGATCTTGTTTAGCAACTTAAAACCGGTAATTTTCTTGCTGTTTCACATGTTTATGCAAGTTAGATCCATAACTATGTTCATATGTTCATTACCATGATTTTGGTGAAGTTTACCTAATTTTAGTGAAAATTGTCATATTCATGTTGTTAGTGGTTTCATAACATACTTATGATTGTGTTGAATGAATTAGATGAGTATATTTAATCGATTGGCGAAGTTTTGGTTGAAATTGGACTTGAATTGGGACTGTACAGAAAATGGGTCGATCCCAAACTGGGTGTGTAACACCCTGCCTCCGCTAGGGTCACTCACAAAGGAATGCACTAGCTTTAGAGGGGCATTATTGGTAAACATGCACAGAAATATCACAAGACAGAACATATAAAATAGCGGAAGTAAAATCGAACTTTCATAAACATTTATAATTAAGGTCTAAAGCCTTTTACATCAGAGTACATCAAAACCTGTCTTGCAATAGTAAAGAAGCATAAAGACTTTTTCATAAATTATTCCCCAAATAAAGACAGTAAAGTAGCCATAGCCAAGAAAAGTCCAAGCCATCCATGATGACCTTCAAGCAGAAGAAGTCCAAACTAAACAGCAGTATTTCCTCCCTGTAACCTGGGGGGGAGGAAACGGAAGAAAAGAGGCGAAACAAAACGGGTCAGTCAAAAAGGCTGAGTAAGCCCTATCTACTATTAGTATAAAAACTAGTAAAGTTAACTGACATGAGAAGCTGAGATGAACATAAGCATGATAACAAGATAGATAAGCTAAATCAAAATAACAGGATGAACTACTGAACTCAGGTGAACTAAGGTGTCATGATAAATTACGATGTCAAGATAAAACAAGGTATCACATCGTCAGGTTTCTATCAAGTATAATATCCCAAGATATCTATCACGTATAACGTCCCATGGTATCTATCCTGTACATCTGCTCTGCACCTACCGTACTAGTATCCCAACTGTATCACGTGTTATCCGTGAATGACCCTTACTCAAAAGTCGTGTAGTGGTCCATGTCAACCTAATATATCGCATATATATAGGTTACTCAAGTCGTATGTTTTATTCCATGTAAATGTTCAGTCCCTTGCCGTAGGCCATACGGGCTTTCCCATAAGATTCTATATTACTTTACATAGTTCCATGATCCTTAAGATCGGTTAGGACTGTTACCCTAAACCTAGCTAGGGGTCTTCCAACATGAAATAGCGTCTGTACAACTAGGACTTATGCTACCTAGGGCTACTAGGGATTATGCTTACCTATTGCACGTTTTCGTATCTCGGTTTGGGTTCAACCACCTAGGGCCACTAGGGATTACGCTAACCGCCAACCGCGCCCTTTTTCCCACGCATTCATCGTGAATCGTTTTTCCATGACTGTATGCACATGTATCACATCGTGCCATCCGAGTCCTGTCACAGGGCAGACCAGGAAATACAGGACTCGGTCGGGAGCTTACGATTTATCTGCCGATGCAGATGCTAAGGTCTGTTTTTTCTATACGTGGCTATGGTCCCACGCGACCCCTCCCTCAACTAGCGAAAGACAAGACAGGATAAATCCTGTACGAGAACACACTACTGGCCAACCCCCAATCCGAGCCTTACCGCACCCATAATTAGATAGCAATTATGGTCTATTGGGTGTTCTCTGCCTTTCCGTACGTACACGCTTGACCAAAGATGGAAGGTAGCCTGACGAAAAATGCTATCTAGGGTACGACCGTGTTTCGTCGACTATACCCTATCCATCCCCGTCTTTAGGTCGCTCGTATAGCAACCAAGGCATACTCTTGGTTCTTCTAACGCAGACCTTAACCTCTCATGAGCCTAGTATAATTACCTGGCAGCCCACAGAGGGATCCCAAGAATATCCTCACGTTCCCCGAAGCCGCTGCTTCGTTACCCAGTTCGCTGGAGCCTTTATCTAAATCAGATACTTGCTCCTACTCGTATACTTAAACGATGACCTACCGTATCAGGTTACTCATCTATCTATGAACTGGTCTAAATTTCCTTGACTAAGAATCATTACTTAGTTATCCTTCAACCAAGGTTTACGACTTAGCCTTATTCCCGTTATCCTTGTTAATTACGGTTACCCACCTAATTCTCCGAATTAGGGTTTACATAATAGATTAAGTGTCACTTAAGTTCATGACTTAATCCCGTCTACAAATCATGTCAAAATTGGCTAAGTATCCAAGTTCAAGGCTTAACCCGTCTACAAATCATGTCAAAATTGGCTAAGTATCCAAGTCCAAGACTTAACCCTACAAACCATGCTCAAGTTGGTTAAGTATATATTAACTTGACCCTATGAAATTACTTAGTCAAACCGGTCAAGTGTATTCAAGCGATTCATGACTTAGCCTTATCATGTTTTCACGTTATATTGGTTAAGTATGGGTTAACTTAACCTCAATAAATTCACGAGTTAGATTGGTTAAGCATAGATCACTTAACCACATCAAATTAACGAGTTAGATTGGTTAAGTTTAGGTCACTTAACCTCTTCAAATTAACGGGTGAGATTGGTTAAGTATAGGTCACTTAACCACTTCAAATCATCGTGTTAGATTAGTTAAGTATTTAACTTAACCCCATTAAACTACCAAGTGGGATTAATTAAGTCTAGGCTAACTTAACCCCATCCGATTATCATGTTTAGACTAGTTGAGTCTAATCTTAACCCCATCCATTAACTGTATCTTTTGGTTAAGTGTCATTAAGAAAACTTACTTAACCTTACCAAATTATCGTGTTGGATTGATTAATTGTTGGTTAACTTAATCCCCGTCCACTAGTCGTATAAAAATGGTTAAGTGTCATTAGGCAAATCAAGTTACTTAACCTACCCAACCTTGTCATGTTTTGTTAAGTATCATTAGCCTAATCCAATTACTTAACCCATTTGTCCATGTCATATTTGGTTAAGAGTCATTAATCAAATTAACTTAACCCTATCATGTGGCATTAATTTCTTAATGCACCCCAACCTCTCACATTAGACTTTGTTGTGGTTACTAGTTAAGCCGGTCGGTTCCGGGTAGCTTTACACCACAACTTGGTCTAACCTCGGGTTCAAGCACAACATGACCAACTTCTCACATTGGGTCCTATTGTTTGCAACTACTAGTTAGGCCGGTCGGTTCCGGGTAGCTTTATGTTGCAAACTCAACCCAACCTCGAGTTGGCCACTTTCATGTTTAGTCTAGTGTCATGTTCATATTCAAGTTTTCAAGCAATTGGGTAGACCTAACTTAATAGGTAAATTCCCAATGGGTAGACCTAACTTAATAGGTAAATTCCCAAGCTTATGTTTTTATGCATACTTACATGTCACTTCCATGTTATATTTCAAGTCATGTTTTCAAGTATAAACACATGTCATATTTAACGTTACACGTTGTCATGTTTATACCCATTTACCCAAATCATGTTCATATCATTATGTTTTCCCATAATGTGACCCCAACGCTTTTTAAACTCGCATATACGTTCGCAACAACGTAATGGATTAAAAGAAGAGACTTGGCAAAGGCATGACAAAAATGAATATTAAGCCACAAGTTAATCATGGTGGCAAATGAGGCACAAATGTGTTCATTAGCTTGCATGTTACATTCTTAAGCCTCAAAAACATGCATAAACCCAAACTTGGCACATAAGCGAATCATGGTGACAAAAGACATGGAATGATGACTAGAAACTCGCATATATCATCATATAAGGGTTATGACTTCATATGCAAGTTGACAAAAAAGGGTATGAAGGTTCTCATGTTGCATAATGCAACATTTCAACATAAAGGTTGTAGCTTTTAGCTCATAAGATCAAGATAATGACTTCATAAACTTGCATGACATGATAGCATGTATCATTCTCAATGATCAAACCCAAACTTGCAACATGAACATTTAACTTCATAGTTAATATCTAAGAGTAGGAAAATGGCTTACATTGCTTTGAAGGCCTAAATTGATTAAACTAAAGCTTGTGAGGAAGCCTATGCATGCCATCACCCAAAAACCCAAAGATGGATGCCCCAAATCAACAAAAACACCATCTTTATGAACAAAGATCAAAGCTTTTGCCTTGAAATCAACTTGAGAGGCTCTCATACTAACATAGGGACTCTCTGACACTCTCATGATCATGAAACCTTTCATAGAAATGAAGTGGAGGCTAGGATAGTTGAGTGGAGGCCATGAGAGTAGAAATTTTGCCATAGTTTAGTTGCATGAATGAATAATGAGGATTTAGGATAGGTTAGGGTCTTATTTATAGATTAGGCAAGTGTTTTAGGCCATAGGATTAAACCTAGATTCAATCCAAGCCATCAAAGCATGTCTTGGGGAAGAAGTCAAGTGTAGGAACCATCTAGGGCCTTTAGATTAAAGATGAACCATGAGAACCATCCAAATGCAAAATCTGCATTTGAGCGAATTGGCCCACGGGTTGACAGCCAAACACCTTGGATTAACCCCTAGTCGACCCAGCGGGCTCGGGTCGACCTCAAAAATCGGCCGGTTCGGTTATTCCCCTCTCCCAATTCGCTGTTTTGAACATTTTTGCATATTTATTTATTTAATTTTTAATTATATATATATATCAATATATATATATTTCTCTGCGCAACCCATTTCACTTAATTAAGTATACTTTAATTTGGGAATTTTTCGTGAAACTTCGCGAGGCCATATCTTGGTCATACGGACTCCGATTTTCGAAAACTCGGACTCTATTTCGCGTATTTTTCCGAGACGAACGCAATGGCATAGCCCGTTTCACTTGATTCAGAATTTAAAATTAAATTCTGCCTTGATTCTCGTCTTTAATCATGTTATCGAAATACGGGTTGTTACATTCTCCCCACCTTTTAGGATTTCGTCCCCGAAATCTCCAAGTTAGGAAGAACATATCCTACCATCCATCATCCATCTACTCAAAACATCATCCACGAGCAACCATTGTCCTTAGATGATTTCTAATGCTGTATGAATATATGCAAGACGTGTGTGTACATGTTCCTTAGCTAATGCTAATGATCAGGCCTGAATAATCTTTCTAATGCAAAATATGTATAGTGCCATGAATCCAACATGTATGCAAATAGTCCTAGTCATATAGATACTATATGCGTGCACAATCATTCATTCATATGCAACAACCGCATGATAATACATTCGATTTCATCCATAAACAAGTATAAATACTCGTGCATATGCAATATGAAATGTGACCGAGTCGAGCTAGTATCTAATGTGTATTCGCACATCCACGAGCAACCACTTGCAACCATATCAATCATAACATGTTTCAAATACATGTTTACATCCATAGGGTTCTACCTAGAATTCCCTGAAACAGGGTCGAGAAGATAAACAGGACAAACTCCTTACAGGGTTTGTAACGGAGAATAGGACCGAGAGGATGTCCACAAAAGATAGCCTACAAGTAAGCTCTACAGAAAACAGGGATCAAGGATATACTCCCAAAAAGAGATATCATGCGCGTATCTAGTCTTTGACCATCAAAGTCGTATTTCCTTGAGCTTAATTCCATTGTGCCTTGACCGTCCTTTAACTTCGCGATTTCGTAGCTTCTTATTTCCTGTTTCCACAACATGAGCTGAAACTCATTTCTTCGTCGCCTCTCGTTCCACTTGCACTTATCCTTTTCCTAAAATACTTGACGCAAACATGACTGCGTACTCATGATCTCATGCAAGCTTTCCAAAATTCACTAATGAATCTCGGACCTCGTACCACAAGGTATTCCACATAGAAGAACTTTCTCTTGAAAGTAAACAGATACCAACCAGGTTATCAAGCGCACTTACTAAGGTGATTTCTATAACCCATGCATAAGTGAAATAAACCATCCGTCTTATCGGCGAACACCACTCGATTGGGCTTCCAATTTCCCATAAAGGCATCAAGGGATTCTAAGTAACTAACCATGACCGAACCCAAAAGGTTACACGAGACTTCGAGGGTATTACCAAGGCTAGTCAAGAGTCTAACTACCCTCCTATCAAAACCGAGAGTGGCACCCCTTACTGGATAACCACTTCATCCCTAGAATCCATCCATAGCTTAAAAACATAAGCATTATTTCCAAACTCAACACTTGGCATAGACATTCCCAAATCCAAACAAGTCATGTATAAATGGACTGATTCTCCAATAGGACTTTGAGACAAAAATAGGATTCTCTATTACGCTAGTACTTAAGGTGCAGAGACTCAACTATCGAAGCAGACTTAAATGATACGATGATCAAAACAAAGTCCTAACGGGATGATAGAGAAGAAAACCTAAACCTTTAACAAGATCGTCACCCTCCTTCCGAGGTACCCTAGAAATGAGAGCATACTGCTGCCCTCCCGATGATCTTGTCCTTTTCCCATAATACTTAACTATCCGTCCCGTTTTACCATGCCAAAGGTACTCTCTCGTCATGCGTTTCATTGTTCATCCTTCTCTCTCGTCCTGGGCTGAGCCATACCAACAAGTTGCTCATCCTTAAGCTCGTATCCTTTATCCTCTTCCTCACTATCCTTTCTTATAACGCGGCCACTGGTCTCTCGAGAACCACCTCCATCGTAAGGAAAACACTTTCGTAGATAGAAAAGACTAGTCGCAGTTAAAACCACTGTGACTACAGATGGAGGAAAGAAAGGAAAAGAGATTCAATTAAGGAAACAAGGATAGTGCTAATGGCCTTTGGGGAATAGCCTTTTTCTTTTAAAAGAAAATTTTCTTGAAAAATGCTTCTTTATAAACGATTTTCAAATAGTTTTCAGAAGGTCTTTAAAAAATTTTGCCCAGTCTGGTAACCTTCTGCTCTGATACCACGTGTAACACCCTGCCTCCGCTAGGGTCACTCACAAAGGAATGCACTAGCTTTAGAGGGGCATTATTGGTAAACATGCACAGAAATATCACAAGACAGAACATATAAAATAGCGGAAGTAAAATCGAACTTTCATAAACATTTATAATTAAGGTCTAAAGCCTTTTACATCAGAGTACATCAAAACCTGTCTTGCAATAGTAAAGAAGCATAAAGACTTTTTCATAAATTATTCCCCAAATAAAGACAGTAAAGTAGCCATAGCCAAGAAAAGTCCAAGCCATCCATGATGACCTTCAAGCAGAAGAAGTCCAAACTAAACAGCAGTGTTTCCTCCCTGTAACCTGGGGGGGGGAAACGGAAAAAAAGAGGCGAAACAAAACGGGTCAGTCAAAAAGACTGAGTAAGCCCTATCTACTATTAGTATAAAAACTAGTAAAGTTAACTGACATGAGAAGCTGAGATGAACATAAGCATGATAACAAGATAGATAAGCTAAATCAAAATAACAGGATGAACTACTGAACTCAGGTGAACTAAGGTGTCATGATAAATTACAATGTCAAGATAAAACAAGGTATCACATCGTCAGGTTTCTATCAAGTATAATATCCCAAGATATCTATCACGTATAACGTCCCATGGTATCTATCCTGTACATCTGCTCTGCACCTACCGTACTAGTATCCCAACTATATCACGTGTTATCCGTGAATGACCCTTACTCAAAAGTCGTGTAGTGGTCCATGTCAACCTAATATATCGCATATATATAGGTTACTCAACTCGTATGTTTTATTCCATGTAAATGTTCAGTCCCTTGCCGTAGGCCATACGGGCTTTCCCATGAGATTCTATATTACTTTACATAGTTCCATGATCCTTAAGATCGGTTTGGACTGTTACCCTAAACCTAGCTAGGGTCTTCCAACATGAATTAGCGTCTGTACAACTAGGACTTATGCTACCTAGGGCTACTAGGGATTACGCTTACCTATTGCACGTTTTCGTATCTCGGTTTGGGTTCAACCACCTAGGGCCACTAGGGATTACGCTAACCGCCAACCGCGCCCTTTTTCCCACGCATTCATCGTGAATCGTTTTTCCATGACTGTATGCACATGTATCACATCGTGCCATCCGAGTCCTGTCACAGGGCAGACCAGGAAATATAGGACTCGGTCGGGAGCTTACGATTTATCTGCCGATGCAGATGCTAAGGTCTGTTTTTTCTATACGTGGCTATGGTCCCACGCGACCCCTCCCTCAACTAGCGAAAGACAAGACAGGATAAATCCTGTACGAGAACACACTACTGGCCAACCCCCAATCCGAGCCTTACCGCACCCATAATTAGACAGCAATTATGGTCTATTGGGTGTTCTCTGCCTTTCCGTACGTACACGCTTGACCAAAGATGGAAGGTAGCCTAACGAAAAATGCTATCTAGGGTACGACCGTGTTTCGTCGACTATACCCTATCCATCCCCGTCTTTAGGTCGCTCGTATAGCAACCAAGGCATACTCTTGGTTCTTCTAACGCAGACCTTAACCTCTCATGAGCCTAGTATAATTACCTGGCAGCCCACAGAGGGATCCCAAGAATATCCTCACGTTCCCCGAAGCCGCTGCTTCGTTACCCAGTTCGCTGAAGCCTTTATCTAAATCAGATACTTGCTCCTACTCGTATACTTAAACGATGACCTACCGTATCAGGTTACTCATCTATCTATGAACTGGTCTAAATTTCCTTGACTAAGAATCATTACTTAGTTATCCTTCAACCAAGGTTTACGACTTAGCCTTATTCCCGTTATCCTTGTTAATTACGGTTACCCACCTAATTCTCCGAATTAGGGTTTACATAATAGATTAAGTGTCACTTAAGTTCATGACTTAATCCCGTCTACAAATCATGTCAAAATTGGCTAAGTATCCAAGTTCAAGGCTTAACCCGTCTACAAATCATGTCAAAATTGGCTAAGTATCCAAGTCCAAGACTTAACCCTACAAACCATGCTCAAGTTGGTTAAGTATATATTAACTTGACCCTATGAAATTACTTAGTCAAACCGGTCAAGTGTATTCAAGCGATTCATGACTTAGCCTTATCATGTTTTCACGTTATATTGGTTAAGTATGGGTTAACTTAACCTCAATAAATTCACGAGTTAGATTGGTTAAGCATAGATCACTTAACCACATCAAATTAACGAGTTAGATTGGTTAAGTTTAGGTCACTTAACCTCTTCAAATTAACGGGTGAGATTGGTTAAGTATAGGTCACTTAACCACTTCAAATCATCGTGTTAGATTAGTTAAGTATTTAACTTAACCCCATTAAACTACCAAGTGGGATTAATTAAGTCTAGGCTAACTTAACCCCATCCGATTATCATGTTTAGACTAGTTGAGTCTAATCTTAACCCCATCCATTAACTGTATCTTTTGGTTAAGTGTCATTAAGAAAACTTACTTAACCTTACCAAATTATCGTGTTGGATTGATTAAGTGTTGGTTAACTTAATCCCCGTCCACTAGTCGTATAAAAATGGTTAAGTGTCATTAGGCAAATCAAGTTACTTAACCTACCCAACCTTGTCATGTTTTGTTAAGTATCATTAGCCTAATCCAATTACTTAACCCATTTGTCCATGTCATATTTGGTTAAGAGTCATTAATCAAATTAACTTAACCCTATCATGTGGCATTAATTTCTTAATGCACCCCAACCTCTCACATTAGACTTTGTTGTGGTTACTAGTTAAGCCGGTCGGTTCCGGGTAGCTTTACACCACAACTTGGTCTAACCTCGGGTTCAAGCACAACATGACCAACTTCTCACATTGGGTCCTATTGTTTGCAACTACTAGTTAGGCCGGTCGGTTCCGGGTAGCTTTATGTTGCAAACTCAACCCAACCTCGAGTTGGCCACTTTCATGTTTAGTCTAGTGTCATGTTCATATTCAAGTTTTCAAGCAATTGGGTAGACCTAACTTAATAGGTAAATTCCCAATGGGTAGACCTAACTTAATAGGTAAATTCCCAAGCTTATGTTTTTATGCATACTTACATGTCACTTCCATGTTATATTTCAAGTCATGTTTTCAAGTATAAACACATGTCATATTTAACGTTACACGTTGTCATGTTTATACCCATTTACCCAAATCATGTTCATATCATTATGTTTTCCCATAATGTGACCCCAACGCTTTTTAAACTCGCATATACGTTCGCAACAACGTAATGGATTAAAAGAAGAGACTTGGCAAAGGCATGACAAAAATGGATATTAAGCCACAAGTTAATCATGGTGGCAAATGAGGCACAAATGTGTTCATTAGCTTGCATGTTACATTCTTAAGCCTCAAAAACATGCATAAACCCAAACTTGGCACATAAGCGAATCATGGTGACAAAAGACATGGAATGATGACTAGAAACTCGCATATATCATCATATAAGGGTTATGACTTCATATGCAAGTTGACAAAAAAAGGGTATGAAGGTTCTCATGTTGCATAATGCAACATTTCAACATAAAGGTTGTAGCTTTTAGCTCATAAGATCAAGATAATGACTTCATAAACTTGCATGACATGATAGCATGTATCATTCTCAATGATCAAACCCAAACTTGCAACATGAACATTTAACTTCATAGTTAATATCTAAGAGTAGGAAAAGGGCTTACATTGCTTTGAAGGCCTAAATCGATTAAACTAAAGCTTGTGAGGAAGCCTATGCATGCCATCACCCAAAAACCCAAAGATGGATGCCCCAAATCAACAAAAACACCATCTTTATGAACAAAGATCAAAGCTTTTGCCTTGAAATCAACTTGAGAGGCTCTCATACTAACATAGGGACTCTCTAACACTCTCATGATCATGAAACCTTTCATAGAAATGAAGTGGAGGCTAGGATAGTTGAGTGGAAGCCATGAGAGTAGAAATTTTGCCATAGTTTAGTTGCATGAATGAATAATGAGGATTTAGGATAGGTTAGGGTCTTATTTATAGATTAGGCAAGTGTTTTAGGCCATAGGATTAAACCTAGATTCAATCCAAGCCATCAAAGCATGTCTTGGGGAAGAAGTCAAGTGTAGGAACCATCTAGGGCCTTTAGATTAAAGATGAACCATGAGAACCATCCAAATGCAAAATCTGCATTTGAGCGAATCGACCCACGGGTTGACAGCCAAACACCCTGGATTAACCCCTAGTCGACCCAGCGAGCTCGGGTCGACCTCAAAAATCGGCCGGTTCGGTTATTCCCCTCTCCCAATTCGCTGTTTTGAACATTTTTGCATATTTATTTATTTAATTTTTAATTTTATATATATATATATATATATATCAATATATATATATTTCTCTGCGCAACCCATTTCACTTAATTAAGTATACTTTAATTTGGGAATTTTTCGTGAAACTTCGCGAGGCCATATCTTGGTCATACGGACTCCGATTTTCGAAAACTCGGACTCTATTTCGCGTATTTTTCCGAGATGAACGCAATGGCATAGCCCGTTTCACTTGATTCAGAATTTAAAATTAAATTCTGCCTTGATTCTCGTCTTTAATCATGTTATCGAAATACGGGTTGTTACAGGGTGGGTACCAAACTGGGTTGGTCCCAAAGTGGCTCAGTCCCAAATTGTGTGGGTACCAAACTGGGTCAGTCCCAAACTGGGTCCATACCAAACTGGGTCGGTACCAAAGTGGGTTGGTCCCAAACTGGGTAGGTACTAAAGTGGGTAGGTCCCAAACTGGGGGAGTACCAAAGTGGGTCGGTCCCAAACTAGGTGGGTACCAAACTGGGTCGATCCCAAACTGAGTGAGTACCAAATTGGATTGGTCCCAAACTGGGTGGGTACCAAACTAGGTTGGTTCCAAACTGGGTTGGTACCAAAGTGGGTCAGTCCCAAACTGGGTGGGTACCAAAGTGGGTCGGTCCCAAACTGGGTGGGTACCAAAATGGGTCTGGTCGAACATTTCTGGTGATGATGTGACTTCGAAGTGAATTCAATGGGGAAAGTTGAAGTGACGTGAAGTGTTCATTGCTAGTCATAATACAGCGGGTGTGATGGCAACTCAAAAGCATTCCGAGCTAACCGGAAATGGTTGGATGGTCGCCGTCGACGACAACCAGAGATACTGAAGGCCAAGAAATTATCGTTGTCGTAGACTCTAGCAGGCTCAAAGAAGGGGTACAATAGAGACATCTAAAAGACAGGTTGTAGGTCGAGTACCCTGGGCATCGTGTATGGCCTTGATATGTCAAATTGTATGACGTATGGGTTTTTGCTAGAACCGGGGTTTACCATTGACCCTTGACGGACGACGAATTGTTTGGTCCGTCATATAATTAACGATGGTTTCAAAGCTGGATTGGCGGCGATAGCCAGAGTCTGTGATGCATGCTGGATTTTTTGTTAGTACCATCTCACGTGGATTATCCAACGTCGTAGGAAATGTTCCTTGAGTACTTATCTGATATTGGTTTAGGCCTCTGGGACTTGTTCTTGAAGGATGTTGAATTTGATCAGGATGGTTTATGTGAGATCTATAATCTGGATGCTATGAGTGCTATTGATGGCTGATCTGGTTTCCATGGATGAATGGTTGAAATGTTTGATATAAAGGCTGTCACTGTCCGATGTGGGGAAGACAGGAGTTGAGTTCTTCTCTGGTGTTGTGGGTAGATTAGTTCATTTATTTACCCATTCTTATATACTTTATTGATGAAATTTGTTGGCTGTTTTATCGCTCACTAAGACTGTTGTCTGACTCAAGGTTTTATGCTTCCCTCTTATTACCTTGGGTTGTTCATCCGATTGTTGGATGGGCAAACTAGGTGACAGGTGATAGCTTAGTGAGGACGATGTTGCTGTTTGGAGGTGAGCAGTAGGCTGTCATACTATCTTTTCTATTATATAGTATTTGGATTTCCGATGTTTGATATTCTTCTCTGAGTGCTATAGTGAAGCAAAATTGTATAAACACTATTGTTGTAATTCATGTCTATGGATATTATTTTCTAGTTGTTATGAAAATTTAGTATTTTATGCTTCACTGATAATACTTGTTGTATATGTTCTATTATATTTTATCCTTGCACTATGAGTTCTACGACAGGTTTCGCTTGAGTTATCATACCTTAGTGGTCGTCCATAGCTACCTAGCACACCTTTCAGTGCATTATTCCCCTTGTTTAGTGGGGGGGTTATGGGCGGTCGTCACATTTGGTATCAGAGCTCTGGTTATCATTTTAGCAGAAGTTCGAAGACGTAATTATGTATGAGAGACGTACTTGTAGATTTCATTTGGATGTATACTATATGATACTATATATAGGATAGTAGTGTTTGTACTTCTTTAGCAGCATTTCTTGCGAGTGGCTAATCATTCTAATTTGCAGATTTAGAATGAGTCGACGTACTTCTAGACATACTGCTAGGGAGGAGGTTGTGGCTGGAGGGGGAAATGGCGGTGCACTAGACTACCCAACCATGTTTGAAGCCATGATGGAGGCATTCATGCGAAGGGTACCTGCTCCCATGGCGACCACAGTAGATGTAGGTGTTCAGTTACCTAGGGTTGTGGATTTTGCGAAGCTATGCAAAGATTATACATCTTTAGGAGGAAAGCCATTCAAAAGAATGGAACCGTCTGAAGAGGTTCAGAGGTGGACGCTTTCTTGTGTTCGTATCTTTGGAGACTTGGGGTTGGATGATGCAACTAAGAAAAAGCTTGCATCAAGGTAGCTGCAAGGCAGGGCCATGGAATGATGGAATTCACTTACACTTGAGATTCTATAGGAAGAGATTTCATGGGAGCAATTCCAGGCTAAGTTTGAAGCAAAGTTTATCTCCACAGCTCAGAAGTCTGCTATATTCAAGAAATTTGTGGAACTGAGGCAGAATGGTCGCCCAGTGCTTGACTACATTTCTAATTTCGAGGCCTTGTCCAAATATGATCGTTCATACATTGACACACCCTATTAGAAGAATGAGAAGTTTGTGATGGATCTGGATGCATACATAGGAAGACCATTGGTGGAATATCTTGATGATTCCTTTGAGAAAATTGTGGAAAAAGCCGTGAGACCTGAGAGCTTGTTTCCGAAAGAGGAGGAGGTTGTTGTTGCAACCAAGGAAGCTCCAAAGCCATAGCAGGATGGTAACAATAAGAAAAGTAAGCAACAACAGAAAGGAAATGATGGCCAGAAGAAGCAGAAAGGTGAAGTGACTTGTTTCAACTACTGGCAGAAGGGCCACTATTCCAGGGATTGTAAGAATCCCAAGGCTGAGAAGAAGTGCTTTAAGTGTGGAAAGCCTAGGCATGAGAAGAAGGATTGTCTAGAATCAGTTAAGGGCAAGCAGGTTGTGAAGGCATATGCTTTGGAAGCTGTGCCATCTTCTTTAAGAGCTCTTACTGCAGAGGAAACGGGAAAGGTTGTCGTCCTCCAAGGTACTCTTTCAGTTCGAGGTGTTTCAGTTTGAGTTTTGTTTGATACTGGAGCATCGCATTCATTCATTTGTAATGAGCTAGTGTGCCGCTTGGGTTTGGAACCCGAGATTTGCGATTGACCTTTCGTAGTGACTAATCCATTTCGGGGTTCATCGAATTTTTGCATGATTTGTTCTGGTCTAGTGTTGTCAAGTCATGGTTGCTCTTTTGTGTGTGACTGCTTTGTTCTTAACTTCGTTGGGTTTGGGATTATATTGGGTATGGATTGGATCAAGAGGTATGCGGCAAGAGTGAATTGGGAGAAGCTAGAGGTGAGAGTCGGGGATATGGAAGGGCGAAAAGTGTTGATTCGGTGTAAGCCTGAAGATGGTGTCTTCGTAATCTATCTATATTCGCTTGTGATTCCATATGAAGACTTGTCATCTGTGCTGATCACTAACGAGTATGAGGATGTCTTTGAAGAAGTCAAAGGTTTACCACCGCATCGTGAGATCGAGTTTAGGATCGATTTTGCCGAGGGCACTAGACCAATCGTTATGCCTCTTAGGCGGATGGTGCCTAAGGAACAGCGAGAGCTGGAGGTGCAAGTTTGTGACCTTCTAGGAAAGGGATTCATTCGGAGAAGTGTTTCTAAATGGGGTGCACCGGTCGTGTTTGCAACCGAGGCAGATGGCTCGTTAAGATTGTGTGTGGACTATCGTAAGTTGGACAAGGTGACCAAGAAGAACAAGTATCTTTTGCCAAGAAATACGACTTGTTCGATAAGCTTCACGAAGCCAAGGTGTTTTGTCGGATGGATTTGGCAATTTGATTTCACCAGTTGAGGGTGGCAAGAGATAGTGTGCCAAAGACTGCTTTTAGGACACCATCCGGTTTCTTCGAATGGTTGGTGATGCCATTCAGGTTGACTAACGCACCAACATATTTCGTGGATCTTATGAATAGGATTTTTATAGATCAATTGAACAAGTTATCACTTGTGTTCATGGATGACATGGAGCACAAGACGCACTTAAGAGTTGTTTTGGAAATCTTATGAAGGCATCAGCTGAGAGCCAAGTTTTCGAAGTGTAACTTCTGGGAGAGCGAAGTGAGATTCTTAGGCCATGTTGTTTCTAGAAATGGGATAGTGGTTGAACCCACTAAAGTGGCAACAATTCAGGACTGGGATAGACCTAAGAATGCGATAAATGTGAGAAGTTTCCTTGGGTTGACAGGATATTACTGATGGTTTATGTAACACCCCGAATTTTTAACAACATTAAAGAAGACAAATTAAAGAATAAATAATTTAATATTAAGAACTAAGGGAAACTGATACATCATTACGTCCATCTCGAAATTCTGGTTAGGATAGACACCTAGTTTGCGTAAAACGGATAACATATGAAGAAGTTACGGATGATAAAAAGTTGAAAACCAGAACCGGGTATAAAGTGCACCCAGAATAGTTTCTGGGTATTCAGGCTTTTTTCAAGCGAGTGACGACCCGTGACCTGACCCAAGTTCATTAGGGCTGAGGTGGCATCCGAATTCTGTAACCCAGCATCTATAAATATATTTCATATCCTTTGTTTTCTTTAAAGAAAAGCAATGGTGGTCGGACTCCGCTGGATTCTAAACTGAATTAGGATCTCTCGTCTTCTTCTAAAGCATATCAAATTCTGAGATTCAAACATAGACTCAGCACCTTTTCAATCATCTTAGCAATCCAATCACAGTGAGTTCAAGTTGCTTTACGGTTTAGATAAATAATAGTGAAACTATGAAAGATTGTGATGTGGATAGGTTGTAGACTTTAAATCAATGTTATTGTTAGATCTCATGCTATATTATGATAGATCTATTTCTTTGGATCCAATTCAAATGTTCTACTATGTTATCATTATGGATCTTGGGTTGTAACTTTTATGATATGCTATGATGCGGATGTATGTAGATCTAGTCTATGTGATCTAAAATTATCATGTTAGATTTGTTCTATGATTTGTCACCTTATGATTCATGTTAGATCTATCCTATATGACCTAAAATTTGTTACCTTATGATTCACGCTAGATCTATTCTATGTGATCTAAAATTTGTCACCTTATGATTCATGTTAGATCTATCCTATGTGATCTAAAATTTGTCACCTTATGATTCATGTTAGATCTATCCTCTGTGATCTAAAATTGTCACCTTATGATTCATGTTAGATCTATCCTATGTGATCTAAAATTGTCACGGTATGATTCATGTTAGATCTATCTTATGTGGTCTAAAATTTGTCACCTTATGATTCATGTTAGATCTATTTTATGTGATCTAAATTGTCACCCTATGTTATCATGTTAGATTTAAATCGATTGGACATCTAAAAATTGCTAATTTAGATATTGTGACATCGTAGTTCATCAGTTTTACGTCCACCTTGTTATGAAGAAAATTTCATGTCCATGCTAGTATGTACGTTTACCTTATTATCATACAAGTTTATGTTTATGCCAAGATGATCATTTTAGTATATTCCCATTATTTTCCCTGTTATCGCTTATGACTAGGCTATTGTCTAGCCTAGGCATGTTACCAATTTTGTGAGGGCGCTAGTTAAGGAACGGGGGAAAAAGGGATAAAAATGACATAATTTGAATATGAACATTTATGGACATGTAATTCAAATTATTGGGCAAAATAGGTATTGACACCTATAAAAGGAAAGGATTAATTAATTGGTAAATTAATTAAAAATGGCATAATTTGAATATGAGCATTTATGGATATGTAATTCAAATTATTGGGAAAAATAGGTATTGATGCCTATAAAAGGAAAGGGTTAATTAATCGATTAATTAAATAAAAATGGAATGTCTAGTAATTACAATTAGGAATTGTAATTGTACTTATGACACGAGGTTAGGTTGCATTAGTGGTGGAAATTTGCCCGGACCCGACCGACATATCCAGCAGCCACTAATGGTAAACCTAATGTGGGAAGTATAAGTACGTAAATACGAATCGGGATATGACACGAGGTTAGGCCCAACTGTGGAATAAGTTTGCCCGGACCCGACCGACATATCCAGCATCCACATGTTGTAGGCCTAATGTGGGAGGTCTGGCCCCTTATGAAACCATAAATGGACATGGTAAAGAATTGGACTACTTAACCTAAGTTAATCCGTAGGGATTTATGAACTTAAATTTAAGCTGGGGGTTAAGTAAACATGGTTGAGGGGTGGGTTAAGTAAATCTAAAGAGGGGATGGGTAATAGGCACACAAACTTAACCCGTTAAGATTACGTAATTAAAGACGCCTAGTGGTATACATAATCGGTGGAAATAATAAAGTTATGTAATTAAAGACACCTCTTAGGGTAAACATAAATTGTAGAAGTAATAGGGTTATGTAATTAAAGACATCTATAGGTAAGCATAACCGGTTGGAAGATTAGGGGTTATGTTTTAAAGACATCTATAGGTAAGCATAACCGGTAGAAGTAAATAAGGCTATGTAATTAAAGACACCTAGTGGTATACGTAGTCAGTGAAAACCTAATGAGGGATACAAGACAAAGGGGAGAGCTTGTATCATATTGTGTGGGACTCACTCCAGTCAGTAACCCGGAGTAGGTATCAAACAAAGTATTTTGTACTAGGAGGGGAAGGGGCACGCTTACTGATTGTAAGTGATCCAAACGTGGAGGACGGTGTGGGCGGCGCAAACCGACCGGCCCATGTGCGTGCATGAGCCGGGCGGAGGGAGATAAGACGATCGTGACACCTATAGATATGGTTGCGCACATTGTTACTACGAGGGATTGCCACTTTAGGAAGTGATACCTCCTATTGTGGGACCAGCACAAGGTATCTATGAGGGTTAGGGAGCCGATCGATCAGGGTAGTAGTTAGGATACATTTGGACGTATAACTAAGTCTACCACCTTATAGTTGGAGGGATCATCTCTTTTTGGATATACTAGTAACAGTGCAGAGTAATCATTAGTGAGGCATGTACACCTTATCTTGCTTACCTTTTCACACCTGCCATTTATGTAGTGATCTCCCTTATCCACTTTATATGCCTATCACGTTACTTTTATTTATCTGCTGGCTAAAAGTAACTAGACTCACCAGACTTTATGTCTGGCCCTTTTTGTTTCTCCTTCTTTCTTCCGTTTCCCCCTCCTCCCCCTCAGGTTCACAGGGAGGAAACACCCAGGCTTAGTCAGGATTCGGATATCACCTTGCTAGGAGCTATTTCTGAAGTATGGATCAAGTTCTTATCTCTACTATGGCTTAACTCTTTCATTTGGGGAATTATGCTTTTTATTTACTTATGTACTATGATGATGCAAGACAAAAGTTATTTTATTGTAATGGTTTTTGTGACTTATGAAATTGTGGATCTCGGTATTTTTATTGAAATAAAAATTTAAATTTCCGCTGCTGTCTTATTTATATCTGTCTTGTAATTATTCTGTGTCTGATTATCTATAACGCTTCACGAAACTTAATGCATTCCCTTAGTGAGTGACATTAACGGACGTGGGGTGTCACACTTGGTATCAGAGCTGAAGTTTACTAGATTAGATAAAAGTTTTTGAAAATTATTTTCAAAAAGGTTTTAAAAGAAAGCATTTTCAAAAAAGAAAAGTATGTTTAGAAAAACATTCCCCAAAAAGCCATAGGTAGTATCCTTCGGTCCCTTATCTAAATTTCTTCCTTTTCCCATTTTCAGCATGTTTGGGGAACAAAACATCCCTAATATCCCAGAGGGCGTCACTATACCTTGATGGTTCTGTAGGTATTTGGAGGCCACGGCGCCGGCCGAAGGCCAAAGAGACGTTCCTCCCCCAGCTGCACTAATCATTCCTCCTCCTCCCCCTCCAAAAGCAGATAACTTCCCCAAGATATGCAAGGACTTCCGTGCTGTGGGAGGGAAGCCATTCCATGGTAACGAGACATTCGTGGAAGGTGGGAATTGGCTTAAGGAGACTGAGGACTTATTCGTAATCTTTGAAGTGGAGGACTGGAAAAAGATTCAGTTAGCTGCTTTGCTATTGAAGGACGAAGTCTCCTTTTGGTGGGAAGTCACCCAAGTTGAACGTCTGGTGGAAACTTGGGAAGATTTTAGACAGAGGTTCGAAATGAAATTTCTTTCCCAAGCTGAAAGCAGCATGCAGATAGAGAGATTCTTAGCACTCAAACAAGGAAACTTGACGGCGAAAGAATATGTGAACAAATTCAACCAGCTAGCAAGGTTCGGTTTAGAGTTGGTGGATACACCGCACAAAAAGGCTTTGCGGTTTGCTAAAGGGCTGAATGAACCCCTTCATGGGCTATCCATGTCTCATATTCCAATGGGGTCCACCTTTGAAAAACTTGTCAATATGGCCCTGATGCATGAGGAGGACAAGGGAGAGAAGAAGGAGGTAAAGGCTGAGGGGACATCGCAAAATAGGAAGGGGTGGCCCAAGAAGGGGCAGCAACAGCAACAACAACAATAGCAGAAGAAAGGAGGGAAAATGATAAAGGCAAGGATAAGAGAAAATGTCACCATTGTGGGAAGGAAGGTCATCTAGTTAAAGACTGTAAGCGAAGGAAGAATTCTTGCTTCCACTGTGGAGAGGCTGGACACTTTTCTTAAGAGTGCCCGAAGAAACAGGGATCACGTGGACAAGGTCAAAGGGCAGGAAATTCTAGAGGGCTGGTGCATGCTCTCGCGACCAGTGCTCCTGATAGAGGTAGAAGAATTTCTGTGGAATGTTTAATTTCTCTTTCAAACCATTCTATTAGAACACTTTTTGATTCTGGTGCCTTACATTCATTTATATCAAGTTCTGTAGTTGAATCTCTACACTTAATTACCAGTATGGTAGTAGATCCCGTAGTTGTTTCAAACCTCATTGGTGATTTGGCTCATTTATCGATGATTTGTTGGGGTTTGAAAATATCTGTGTTAGGCGTCGAGTTTGAATGCGACGCATATGTGCTCAGGTTTATGGGCTATGGGTTGATTCTAGGAATGGATTGGCTTACCACTTATGGTGCCATTCTGGATTGTGAGAAGAGGGTTGTTAGGCTTCTGACTTGTCATGGGAGAACCCTCGAGATTTCGTGTGACCCACAATGGTCGGTTATTCTTAGTTTTCTAGAGTCTCTTGATGCATCTATTGACGATCTGCAATCTGTTCCAATAGTCCGAGATTTTTTCGATGTTTTTGATGAGGTTCGGGGTTTACCTCTAAGGCGCGAGGTCAAGTTTCGCATATATCTGGTGGACAATGCAAAGCCAGTTGCATTACCAGTGCGCCACATGGCTCCAAGGGAAAGGAAGGAGCTGAGCAAGCAAGTATGGGAGCAACTTGAGAAAGGGTTTATCGGACGAAGCATATCTGAATGGGGTGCTCCAGTGGTATTCGCAACTAAAGTGAATGGTTCACTTCGTTTGTGTGTTGATTATAGGGAGCTGAATAAGCTCACTAAGAAGAACAGGCACTCGCTTACGAGGATTGATGATTTATTTGATCATCTTGTTGGTGCCTCAGTATTTTCCCAGTTAGACTTGGCCACGGGGTTCCATCAGTTGAGGGTGGCTGAGGAAAGCATAGATAAGACTGCCTTTAGGACTCCAGACGGTTTCTTTGAATGGCTAGTTATGCCTTTTGGGCTGACGAATGCACTCGCCTATTTTGTCGATCTGATGAGTAGGGTGTTTCAGGAGTTCCTAAATAAGTTTGTGGTAGTCTTTGTTGATGATATTTTGGTCTTCTCCAAAAGCAAAGAAGAGCATGTCTAACATTTGAGAGAAGTTTTGAAAACTCTCCTTGACCATCAGCTTAAAGCAAAGTTCTCCAAGTGCAATTTTTGGAGAAAAGAGATGAGATTCTTAGGGCATGTGGTCTCCAAAGAAGGGATAGCTGTAGATCCCGCGAAGGTGGTTGCAGTGAAAGATTGGCTGGTTCCTAAAAATGCAACTGAGGTGAGAAGCTTTCTTGCATTGGCAGGTTACTATAGGAAGTTCACTAAGGACTTCACAAAGATATCAGCCCCACTCACCAAGCTGATGAAGAAGAACTTGGCATTCTCATGGGATATAGACTGTGACATTGCTTTCCAACGACTGAAGCGGGATCTGACAATAGCCCCAGTCTTGACCCTACCTGATGGAAATAAAGTGTTTACCATTTACACCGATGCATGCGGTACAGGGCTTAGTACGGTCCTAATGCAAGAAGGGAAAGTAGTGTGTTATGGGGGTAGACAGTTGAGAGTTCATGAAAAGAACTACCCCACCCATGATCTTGAGCTAGCTGCCATAGTGTTTGCATTAAAGACATGGCATCATTATTTACTTGGAGAGAAGATCGAGTTATACACCGATCATAAATCTCTCAAGTATCTATTCTCGCTAAAGGATCTCAATTTAAGGCAACAGCAGTGGATGTAGTTTCTAGCTTCTTATGATTTTGAGATTTCTTATACCTCTGGCAAGGGTAATGTGGTGGCAGATGCACTAAGTAGGCAGAGGGTGGCCCTGAGTCATCTGTTTGTGGAAAGAAAGAACTTGGAGTTCATATCAGCTTTCGATTTTAGACCCTCCATCGAGATTTTGCCTGATTTGTTTGCATCCTTTAAGATACAACCGACTCTTATGGACCAGATAGGAGCTTCGCAAGAAGGTGACCCACATATTCTAGACATCATGGATAAGCTCAGAAGAGGGGAGACTTCTAGTCACCTCAACAGATATGCCATAGATGAAAAGGGGTGGTTGTGACGAGATGGAAGGCTTTGTGTTCCTCAAACTGGAGGCTTGATAAAGGCAGTCCTAGAAGAAGCCCACCATTCTAAGATGACCATTCATCCAGGCGGTGATAAGATGTACAAGGACATGAAGAGGGTTTTCTTTTGGGCTGGGATGAAGAAAGATGTGGCCGAATTTGTTTCTCAATGTTTAGTTTGACAGCAAGTCAAAGCTGAGCAAAAGAAGCCTGGTGGTTTACTTCATCCGTTGGAGGTTCCTCAGTGGAAATGGGAGAGCGTCTCTATGGATTTCATAGATGGTTTGCCTAGATTGAAGAAAGGCAACACCAGTATCTGGGTTGTGGTAGATAGACTCACAAAGTGCGCTCACTTTATTCCAGTCAAGAGTAAGAGGATGACATCATGGTTAGCAGCAATTTGTGTCCGAGAGATAGTTCGTCTTAATGGAGTTCCTTCCAGCATCGTGAGCGATCGTGACCCCATCTTTTCTAGCGAATTTTGGAGGAGCTTGCAAGAAGCATTAAGTGCACAGTTGCGTTTGAGCACCGCTTATCATCCACAGACCGATGGGCAAACAGAGATGGCGAAAAGAACCTTAGAAGATCTTTTAAGGCTGTGTATCCTAGATTTCAGAGGGACTTTGGAAGAGAATCTTCCTTTAGTAGAGTTTGCCTATAACAATAGCTATCAGACCAGCATGGGCATGGCACCCTTCAGAGCATTGTACGGACGACCCCGTAGATCACCAACTTGTTGGTGGGAATCTGCAGAAAGATTATTACTTGGACCAGATATGGTTAGAGAAACGTCCGAAAAGATTGACCTTATTCGACGGCGGATGAAGACAACTCAAGATAGGCGGAAATCCTATGCAGACAAGGGAAGGACTGACCTCGAATTTGAAGTAGGAGACTTGGTTTTTATCAAAGTGACACCTCTAAGGAATGTGGTTCACTTCGGATCGGTAGGGAAGTTGACACCTAGGTTTGTGGGACGATTTCCCATAACCGAGAGGATTGGCCAAATGGCCTATAGAGTAAAACTTCCTGAAAATCTATCTGGTGTTCATAATGTTTTCCATGTTTCTCATCTGCGAAAGTGCTTGCATGACACCACGGAAGTTGTTGAGCCAAGTATATTGGAAGATATAGAAGTGGAATGGGAGGCGACTGTCAGGCGAGTTCCTTCCCGTATTCTTGGATTAGAAGTTAAGAAGCTACGCAATAAAGAGATCAAGTTGCTAAAGGTTCAATGGGGAGATAACCCAAAGGATGTGACTTAGGAGACCGAAGACAAGATTCGTGCTTCATACCCTTGTCTCTTCGAGGGTATGTTCTTAACCCCTTTTTCCAAAAGCTTTATCAGTACTTGTTTCTATCATTTGAGTACATCCTATCCATAGTATTTTCGACCTTTAGATAGGAATCCTATGGATGTAAACATGTGTTTGAAACATGTTATGTTTGATGGATGCAAGTTTTTGCTAGTAGTTGCCTGTGGACGCATATACACACACACATTAGGCACTAAGATTGGCTCAATCACTCTCATACTGCATATGGATGTGTGTGCACTTTCTTTTCTTTTATGGATGGAAATGGATGAACTAGCATATGGATGTTGCATTTGAATGAATGAGTACGCACACATGTAGAGATTATATGTTATAATAGGCTTATTTGCATACATATTGGATTCATGGCACTAACATACATTGCATTAAGGAGGTCAACTGAATCAGTATACCGCCTAATTTTCGCATTAGTGTTGGGACATATACACAAACTCTTTCATATATTCATGAAAGCATTAGAAATTCTTAAGGACAATGGATGCCAGTGATTGATGGATGAGTAGATGGATGATGGATGGTAGCATATGCATTCTTCTCAACTTGGAGATTTCGAGGACGAAATCCTTTGAATAGGGGAGAATGTAACACCCTGAATTTTTAACAACATTAAAGAAGACAAATTAAAGAATAAATAATTTAATATTAAGAATTAAGTGAAACTGGTTACGTCATTACGTCTGCCTCGAAATTCTGGTCAGGATAGACACCTAGTTTACATAAAACGGATAACATATGAAGAAGTTACAGACGATAAAAAGTTGAAAATCAGAATTGGGTATAACTGGTGCACTTGCCAAGTGCGCCAAGGCAATTTTGCACTGGTGCACCTGTAAAGTGCGCCCAAAACAGTTTTTGGGTATTCGGGCCTTTTTCGAGTGAGCGACGACCTATGACCTGACCCAATTTCATTAGGGCTGAGGTGGCATCCGAATTCTGTAACCCAACAGCTATAAATATATCTCATATCCTTTGTTTTCTTCAAAGAAAAGCAATGGTGGACGGACTCTGCTGGATTCTGAACTTAATTAGGATCTCTCTTCTTCTTCTAAAGCATATCAAATTCTGAGATTCAAACATAGACTCAACACCTTTTCTATCATCTTAGCAATCTAACCACAGTGAGTTCTAGTTGCTTTTAGGTTTAGATAAATAATAGTGAAACTATGAAAGACTGTGATGTGGATACATTGTAGACTTTAAATCTATGTTATTATTAGATCTCATGCTATATTATGATAGATCTATTTCTTTGGATCCAATTCAAATGTTCTACTATGTTATCATTATGGATCTTGGGTTGTAACTTTTATGATATGCTATGATGCAGATGTATGTAGATCTAGTCTATGTGATCTAAAATTATCATGTTAGATATGTTCTATGATTTGTCACCTTATGATTCATGTTAGATCTATCCTATGCAATCTAAAATTTGTCACCTTATGATTCATGTTAGATCTATCCTATGTGATCTAAAATTTGTCACCTTATGATTCATGTTAGATCTGTCCTCTGTGATCTAAAATTGTCACCTTATGAATCATGTTAGATCTATCCTATGTAATCTAGAATTGTCACGTTATGATTCATGTTAGATCTATCCTATGTGATCTAAAATTTGTCACCTTATGATTCATGTTAGATCTATTTTATGTGATCTAAATTGTCACCCTATGTTATCATGTTAGATTTAAATCGATTGGACATCTAAAAATTGCTAATTTAGATATTGTGACATCATAGTTCATCAGTTTTACGTCCACCTTGTTATGAAGAAAATTTCATGTCCATGCTAGTATGTACGTTTACCTTATTATCATACAAGTTTATGTTTATGCCAAGATGATCATTTTAGTATATTTCCATTATTTTCCCTGTTATCGCTTATGACTAGGCTATTGTCTAGCCTAGGCATGTTGCCAATTTTGTGAGGGCGCTAGTTAAGGAATGGGGGAAAAAGAGATAAAAATGGCATAATTTGAATATGAACATTTATGGACATGTAATTCAAATTATTGGGCAAAATAAGTATTGACACCTATAAAAGGAAAGGATTAATTAATTGGTAAATTAATTAAAAATGGCATAATTTGAATATGAACATTTATGGACATGTAATTCAAATTATTGGGAAAAGTAGGTATTGACACCTATAAAAGGAAAGAGTTAATTAATCGATTAATTAATTAAAAATGGAATGTCTAGTAATTACAATTAGGAATTGTAATTGTACTTATGACATGAGGTTAGGTTGCATTAGCGGTGGTAGTCTGCCCGGACCTGACCGGCATATCCAGCAACCACTAATGGTAAACCTAATGTGGGAGGTCTAAGTACGTAAATACGAATCGGGCTATGACACGAGGTTAGGCCCAACTGTAGAATAATTTTGCCCGGACCCGACCGACATATCCAGCATCCACATGTTGTAGGCTTAATGTGGGAGGTCTGGCTCATTATGAAACCATAAATGGACATGGTAAATAATTGGACTACTTAACCTAAGTTAATCCATAAGGATTGTATGAACTTAAATTTAAGTTGGGGGTTAAGTAAACATGGTTGAGGGGTGGGTTAAGTAAATCTTAAGAAGGGATGGGTAATATGCACACAAACTTAACCCGTTAAGATTATGTAATTAAAGACACCTAGTGGTATACATAATCGGTGGAAATAATAAAGTTATGTAATTAAAACACCTCTTAGGGTAAACATAACTTGTAGAAGTAATAGGGTTATGTAATTAAAGACACCTATAGGTAAGCATAACCGGTTGGAAGATTAGGGGTTATGTATTAAATACACCTATAGGTAAGCATAACCGGTAGAAGTAAATAAGGCTATGTAATTAAAGACACCTAGTGGTATACATAGTCAGTGAAAACCTAGTGGGGGATACAAGACAAATGGGAGAGCTTGTATCATATTGTGTGGGACCCATTCCAGTCAGTAACCCGGAGTAGGTATCAAACAAAGTATTCCGTACTAGGAGGAGAAGGGGCATGCTTGCTGACTGATTGTAAGAGATCCAAACGTGGAGGACGGTGTGGGCGGCGCAAACCGACCGGGCCATGTGTGTGCATGAGCCGGGCAGAGGGGGATAAGACGATCATGACACCTATAGATATGGTTGTGCACATTGTTACGACGAGGGGTTTCCACTTTAGAAAGTGATACCTCCTACTGTGGGGCCAGCACAAGGTATCTACGAGGGTTAGGGAGCCAATCGATCAGGGTAGTAGTTAGGATACATTTGGGCGTATACCTAAGTCTACCACCTTATAGTTGGAGGGATCATCTCTTTTTGAATATACTAGTAATAGTGCAGAGTAATCATTAGTGAGGCATGTACACCTTATCTTGCTTACCTTTTCACACCTGCCATTTATGTAGTGATCACCCTTATCCACTTTATATGCCTATCACGTTACTTTTATTTATCTACTGGCTAAAAGTAACTAGACTCGCCAGACTTTATGTCTGACCCTTTTTGTTTCTCCTTCTTTCTTCCGTTTCCCCCTCCCCTCCCCAGGTTCATAGGAAGGAAACACCCAGGCTTAGTCAGGATTCAGATATCACCTTGCTATGAGCTATTTCTAAAGTATGGCTCAAGTTCTTGCATCTACTATGGCTTAACTCTTTCATTTAGGGAATTATGCTTTTTATTTACTTATGTACTCTGATGATGCAAGACAGAAGTTATTTTATTGTAATGGTTTTTGTGACTTATGAAATTGTGGACCACGGTATTTTTATTGAAATAAAAAATTAAATTTCCGTTGCTATCTTATTTATATCTGTCTTGTAATTATTCTGTTTCTGATTACCTATAATGCTTCACGGAACTTAATGCATTCCCTTAGTGAGTGACGTTAACGGACGTGGGGTGTCACAGTTTATCAAGGATTTCTGCAAGATAGTTGCACCGTTGACAGGATTGATGAAGAAGAACTGAGTATTCACATGGGATGCAAAGTGTGAGCAAGCGTTTGGGATCCTGAAGGAGAAACTAACTAGGGCTCCTTTGTTGACCATTCCAAGTGGGAATGAAGAGATGGTGGTATACACCGATGCATGTGGTACTGGGCTTGGAGCAGTGCTAATGCAGAATGATAAGGTTGTGGCCTACGCGAGTCGACAGCTAAAGCCACGTGAGAGGAATTATCTAACTCATGATTTGGAGTTGACGGCGATTGTGTTTGCTATGAAAATGTGGAAAACAATACCTGTTGGGAGTTCGGTTCGAGTTGTTTACGAACCACAAGTCGTTGAAGTATCTTTTCTCCCAAAAGGACTTGAATCTTCGGCAATAACGATGGTTCGAATTTCTGGCATCATATGTTTTTGGTATAGCCTATACTCTGGCAAGGGTAACGCAGTAGCGATGCGTCGAAGACACTCAAGTTTGGGAGCAATGTTTTCAGAACGGAAGAGCCTCGAGTACTTGGCGGGGTTTGATTTCAGGCCAAGGTGTGAATTGGAACCTAAAATGTTGGCAAGCCTATCGATAAGACCTACTCTCATCGAAAGGATTGGCGAGAGAAAAAAGAAAGATGCAAATCTTGTCGAGTTTATCCAGAAACTGAAACCAGAAGATAAAGAGTTTGAGGTCGATCGAGAAGGTTGGCTCCTAAAGCAAGGATGATTGGTTGTTCCTGATACCAACGGATTGAGAGATTAGGTTCTGAGAGAATGTCGTAACTCGAAGTTGGCGATTCATCCCGGTGATAATACGATGTATTAGGACATGAAGCGAGTCCACTACTAGGAGGGGATGAAGCGAGATATTGGAAAATTCATTTCCAAGTGCATGAACTGTCTCTTGGTGAAAGCTGAATAGAAAAAGTCGAGTGGTTTGCTTCAGCCATTGGAAGTTTCTACGTGGAAGTGAGAGCAAATATCGATGGGTTTTATCAATGGACTACCTAGAACCAGTGCAATAAACAAAGGGATTTGGGTCATCATGGATCGCTTGACCAAAAGTGCAAGGTTCATTCCTGTCAAGTCGACTAGGACGACATCGAAATTGGCTGAACTTTATGTGAAATGGATGGTTCGATTACATGGTATCCCGAAGAGCATAGTGAGTGACCGAGATCCATTGTTCACAAGTGGATTTTGGAAGAGTTTGCAAGAAACTTTGGGAACCGAATTATGCTTGATTATAGCATACCAACCCCAAACTGATGGTCAACCCGAGAGGGTTAACCGGGTTTTGGAAGATATCCCGAGGGCTTATGTGTTAGACTTCAGAGGATCATGGGAAGACCATCTACAACTAGTTGAGTTTGCTTATAACAACAACTACCAGTCGAGCATTGGGATGGCACCATACGAGCCGTTGTATGGTAGACCATGTAATTCTCCAGGATGTTGGTTAGAAACTGGAGATAAGTTGATACTTAGGCCAGAGATGATAAGAGAAACCTCGGATTGTATCGAGATTGTTCGGCAACGAATGAAGGCGGCCCAAGATAGTCAGAAGAGTTATGTTGATAAACGTCGAAAAGGTTTGGAATTCGACGTTGGCGATATGGTTTTCATGAAGATTTCGCCATTGAAGCATGTGGGTAGATTTGGAAGCAATGGGAAGTTAGCTCCTAGGTTCGTTGGACCATTTCCGATAGTCGAGCGAATTAGAAAGCTCGCATATAGTTTGGAGTTACTCGAGAAATGTCGAGTGTGCATAATGTGTTCCATGTGTCGTTTCTACGGAAATTCATGCATGATTCGAATGTGTTGGTATATCTAGAGCAGTACGAAGACCTAGAAGTAGAGACCATAGTTGTGAGACCTCATAAGCCGCTTTATGTTGTGGGGAATGACACGAAACAGCTTAGGAGGAAGACGGTTAAGCTAGTCAAGGTACAATGTAGCGAGGATGACGACGATTGTACATGGGAGACGGAAGAGAGCATAAAGGCGACCCATCTAGAACTCTTTGTCAGTATGACCTATTAGTATCGTGTCACCTTAAATATATAGCTTGTACTATTTAGTTTATGTTAGAATTCTGCGTGCTAGGATAAGGCTAGGGATGCATGGCTTGACGACTGCTAGTTTGGGTGATAGAATTGGCTGCTCATGGATGATAGGCATGCGGAATTGCTTTGGTTGCTTATGTTTGTTGGGATTTCAAGGGTGAAACTCCTAAAGGAGAGGAGAATGTAACAACCCGCATTTTGCATATCGAAAGATCGTAAAATATTTTTATTTTATTCCCTGAGGGTTGGATCATTCTCATATTTTAATATGTAGCTTATGGAGATGTAAGACATGTCCATAATTTTTACCAATTTTGTTTGCGACCATTTTGCCCCTATGAGTCTTGTACTGGGCATAACTTTTGACTCAGGTCAAATCAGGTTTTGAGACCAGTTCCATTGTAAAGGAAATGATAATTCCCTTTCTGTAGAGTGGTCACATTAAAGATTTAGCTTAGCGGTTTGGGAGGAATTGCTGTTTTAAGGTTTTCCAGTTGGCTTTCAGGTTTTGTAAGCCATAATGGGCTGATTTGGGGAGGCCCATTAGTGGGCTGGTGGAAGCTATAAATAGGGGGTGAGAGGTATGGAGAATAGTGTACTTTCTCCATTCTCTCATTTGGTAGCCTTGTGCTCCTCTTTCCTCAACACCTTTCCACTATTAAAATCAAGATCTAAGGAAGGGAATCCAAGATCTACAGCATTTGAAGTTAGATCTACATCAATTGAAGTGAGAGTTCATCAAATTGAAGGATTTGGATCAAGTTCTTCGGTATCCAGAATCTAATTTCACTGTTTTTTCTTTGATTTGGAGAATTGGTGAGTGATATGCATCTCTCGCATGGATTCAAGCAAGTATATGAGTTGTATGCACACATTTTTATCAAATTCAAGTTGTTTTCCTTAGATCTACATCATGGTAAGTCTATTTTCATATAAACCACCATAGGATCTTGTTTAGCAACTTAAAACCGGTAATTTTAATGTTATTTCACATATTTATGCAAGTTAGATCCATAATTATGTTCATATGTTCATTACCATGATTTTGGTGTAGTTTACCTAATTGTAGTGAAAATCGTCATATTCATGTTGTTTGTGGTTTCATAACATGCTTATGATTGTGTTGAATGAATTAGATGAGTATATTTCGTCGTTTGTCAAAATTTTGGACAAAATTGGACTTGAATTGACGCTGTACAGAAAATGGGTCGGTCCCAAACTTGGTGCGTACCAAAGTGGGTCGGTCCCAAACTGGGTCGGTCCCAAACTAGGTGGGAACCAAACTGGGTCAGTCCCAAACTGGCTTTATTCCAAACTAGGTGGGTACCGAACTGGGTCAGTCCCAAACTAGGTGGGTACCGAACTGGGTCGGTCCCGAAGTGGGTCGGTACCAAAGTGGGTTGATCCCAAACTGGATAGGTACCAAAATGGGTCTGGTCAGACATTTATGGTGGGACATTTCTGGTTGTACATTTCTGGTGATGACGTAACTTCAAAGTGAATTCAAGGGGAATGCTGAAGTGATGTGAAGTGTTCGTTCCTAGTCGTAATGCAACGGGTGTGATGGCAACTCAAAAGCGTTCTAAGCTTACCGAAAATGGTTGGATGGTCGCCGTTGATGACGACTAGAGATACTAAAGGTCGAGAAATTATCGTTGTCGTAGGTTCTAGCGGGCTCAAAGCAGGGTTACAATAGAGACGTCTAAAAGACCGGCTATAGGTCGAGTACCCTGGGCGTCGTGTATGGCGTAGATATGTCAAATTGTATGACGTATGGGGTTTTTGCTAGAAACGGGGCTTACCATTGACCCTTGATGTAAGGAAAATTATTTGGATGGTCATACGATTAACAATGGTTTCAAAGAAGGATTAGCGGGGATAGCCAGAGTTTGTGATTGTAATGACCCTAATTTGTGTACCCTTTGAGTTGGCTAATACACCACACGTCCAACCCAAATTGCACATAAATATGAATCATTAATAGAAAGAAGATACATGATGTGAAATAGAAAGAAATAAAAACTAGAATAGAAGGAAAACGAAGTACATAAATCTCACAGCTGAACGAATAAAATATATTAGATAACATAATGTTTGAAATACAAATCTGTTTTGCATACACATACCATTATCAGAGTATAATATATTCAACATCACAGCAAAAAATATGATTGTCAATAGCTAACAGATGAAGCCTCCTGCTTCAAGCTCCTCCAAGTGAATCTGGAAAATCCCGACTACTTGACTGCCCGTACAAATTTGGGTACCCAAGAGTTTAGGGTAAAACAAAACAAAATAAACTCTGGGTCAGTCATAGGACTGGTGTGAGTAAACTCCAACCATTTGATTTAACTTTCAAAATCCTTTCGAAATAAATGAAAATCGTAAGACCGATCCACACATAAATGTGGATGGTTTTTACCTTACGATAACCAAAAATATTTTTGATATCAAATCTGGTGATATTATAATAGTGTCTAAATCAAATAAATAACAATCTAGCGGAATGCTTGCATCTCACGCTCCATATATAATATAAAATCAAAAACCACAGAGTGCTTATTGGAGAATGGATTCCAACTATGACAAGGTATGGGACCACCTTCCGATACTGTATTTCTAGAGAAGAATACACTGGGTTCAACAAGAACATCTTGCAACCTGACCACACATAACTGGCCACTCATTTAACTTGAGTGTACCGAGCATATTATCACCAACGTTCGTGGTCAGCAACCGTTACCGAAGCATACAGCAACGAACATAATAAGAAGCAAATGGAATTTCTCTAGATCAGGAGATAATACCCCTAATGGGAACGACCCACTTGGCCATGCTGCCTGCCCGATTTCTGTCATTTCCCGGTTGATGAGGCTTGATGTCACGATTATCCTTTTTGAACTTCTTGCCACCATTTACTTTGAATGACACATCGTCAAACATTCGTCCATATACTTTTTCCTGGGACTGGACAAACCGAAGGCACCGAACTATTAATCCATCTTGGGCAATTTCCACCTAGGATTAACATAATAGCCCTTGAAAATTTTTCGATCTTCAATTATCTTTAGCATAAGTTTGATTCGTAATACTTATGCCAATAAAGAGTGGTTTTCAGATATTAAACCTGATCCCGGTCTCTCCATATTGACAACGGAGGTATAAAATAAACCAAAACTTTGATAGTTAGTGATTTAACTATCAAAGGAAACATCCATACAACCAATGATTCTATTTCCAAATGGAAATTCTATCAATCAAACATCAAACAATCTTGGCCCCTAAATTTATTTCTGATTAAATTATACATTCCCAATTTCACAAACTTCTTATTTTCCATACTCCAGAAAATATGCGTCGGAAACGTAGGAAACATTTCTGACTTTTCACATCCCTTATTTCCTATATCTAGAAAATATATGTTATTAACATTGGGAAAAAAATTTCCAATTTCCATCTCTTAACTTCTCATTAACCAAACCATTTCATTTTTTAATTTTAGAAAACATCTATAATTATATTTGGGAACCGTTTCCAACATACATTTAAATTAAACCAATGTTATATAAAATATCGTTATTATAACTTGACTCATTAACCATTCATTAACTAACCATTTCACTAGCCAATCCTTTTCAAATCCTTACCAAATTCCTTTATAACTATTTCAGTCTACAAAATGTTATCACAATTTATTTTATATTCCAAAATTTGGAATAAAACTCATCATTTTCTCTTAAAATGACTATCCATTTCCCTTTCTTATTCAAGTTCCATTTTTGGATTCATATTTCAAACCTAAATTTCCTTTATGGATATTTAATTTGTAAAAAATTTGCTTTCAATCATTATTCGCTTTAATCGTGAATATATTTCCTTTATATACAAATCAATTTGATTACGTACTAATAATATCCTAAACCCAAATTTTATTTATAACATCTATTCAAAGAATTTCATACGAATCTTATTTTTATTCCAATCATTTAAAATCTCATTTATAACTTCCTTTATAATTTGCTAAGTTCAAACCTCATTTAGAATATTAGTTTCAAAACCAATTTCCATTTTTCTATATACATTCAAAATTGAATTTATATTTCCACTTATCCCATAATAAAATTTTCACTTAATTCATAAAACTTATTTATAATCCACTTCTTGTTTCCTCCATTAAATAGGTTTCTAATTTTATCTCTATTCGAAATTATATTTCTATTTTGGAAATAAATTTCCTTTTTAAAACTCAAATTTAATTTTCAATATTTGAAAATATTTTAGGATATTTAAATACCAAAATTCTAGGGATAGTGCAATTTAAACACAACATAATCAATCACCAATTATATATGATCACATCAAATAACCCAATCAATGGAAACATTAATATAAATGTTGAGGAATACAGTCGGATCCTTCCAACTTGTCTTCCTGCATCCACAGATGTTAATCAAAATCAATAATATTAATTTCATATCAAGATGAAATATCAGTAAACAGAATTAATAATCGATCAACGATATAATTATACCAACCATATCAACCAATTTTATCAACTATTCATCCAAACAACCACCACACAATATAAATTTAAAACTTGTTTATACAAAAATATAAAAGAGGCAGAGTTAGTGAGTTTACTCACCTTGGTTCGCAGTCGACGATTCAGCTATTATTTTGTCTACAATCAAATAAGCGTTTGATTTTATCACGAAATCCCAGGTGTCATGTTCTCAGCCACATCTGTTCTACAAAGTAGATTTCGTTGCTACGGTTCCAGTATGACCAGTTTTGTCCGATTCTGGTACCATATGCACAAGTTACACATATTTTAATATACGATTTTAATTAAATTATTTATTCCTTAATTAACAAGTTAATTATCTACTACTTACAAAATTAAAGAAATAACGGTTGAGTAAATAATTTATCTTCCTCTTTGAAATGCATGTCTGAAGCTCGTTACCTATTCCTACACCTTACTAGGTAGCTTATATCTTTGTTGCTTAATGTTTTTAAATAATAATTACAAAACGATTATATTAACTAATTAAATATAATTACCCTTCATTACCCCGTCATCTTCTCGCCCTCCACTTGTTATCTCCTTGCTTCCGCTCCAACAAGGAAGACGTAGCACAGATAATGCTTCCCCCATGTTCACTCAGCACCATATTTCTCCATTGTTCCTTACTCTAATAATATCAGCAATCTCCCCTCACCATCTTTTCCCCCATGCAAGTCAAATGACCCGCAAGCTCCCAGTAACAATACTCCCCATGATGTATATAGAGTTGAAGTTTTAAATCGTAAATTACGAACTACCACGACTATTTCGATCTCGTTTAAAATTTAAATAAAATTTAATACGTACACCATTTATTTAATAATTTAATTCATTATTATTATTATCCATTATATTATTCCATTTCAACATTTAACATAATTTAAACGTTCTAAATTTAATGTCCAAAAATCTGGGTCGTTACATTCCTTCCCCCCTAAAAGAATTTCGTCCCTGAAATTACTGAAGTAGGAAAAATGTTACAAACCCAATTAACTAAGGTAAAAATCCTTTAGTTTACTTCTTAAATCTAATTTTTGATTGAACCAATTAATTTCAGTTAAAATATTAATTTATTCCTACTAATGAAAATTTTCAAGTATTCTGAAAATTTTCTAACACCTTAAGTTTCTGAATTTTTTTGGCAGAGTCTCCCCTATACAGAGGGACTTCCTCGATATCGCAGGAACAATAAATATGTATACATCAACCCAAATGGTTGGAAAACAAAATCCAAAACCCAGTTTTATATTTTTGCGTAGGCTTACCTTATATAAGCATTATTAAGCGAAGTCGCTCAATTCATATGTTGTATATGCAGCCAAAATCAAGTCATTCAGCTCCAAACCTGTACTTACCCAATTCAACAGGTGTGTTTCAATAATTGATACTCTAATTCACATCATTTCACATGGTTTTCAATGATTAACAATCCATATTTTCACATCCAATCCATAATCCACATACACACATTCACATTCATCCAAATTGACTTTAAATCAATTTATTCACTTTACAATTTATAAGCTACTCAATTTAATTTCCACTCTATTGTAATTATATTTAACTTACCTTAAGTTAATTTTTTATTTATCCGATTCACCTATACCCTTTTAATCGATTTAACTTACACGAGCAGAATTTATCTTCCCACTTTTATTTCCAAATCAGTTCGAATCATATAATTATAAACATATATCTGTAATCAATTCAATTCAAAACATATAGATTTCTAAGACAACTTTGTTTTTCTCAAACAAATTTATTATGGTAGCAATCCGTCACTTAGAAACTCGAAAATGAATGCCGATAATGTCACAATCCATTATCAGAATATTTTCTCACCACTGAAGTGATTTCAGTGCTTAATCACTTTCAAAATCTATTAAAAACCATTCTTATACAAAATTTCCTTTAAAACAGTGTTATATTACCTTTAATATACTTCAGGAAATATTTCTAAACATCCGGAATTTAAATTCTCAAATTCTGGTTTGAATCCAATTATAATTCAACTTATTTGTATATTTCATTCCAGGAAAATCCAATTTGGTTATAAATAACAATCTCAATATTATAACCTTATTGGATCATAATAACAGCCAATCACATCAATAAATTTTAGATAATATTTCTTTATGTCTGAATATAATTCTAGATAAAATTATTTCATTTACTCACTACGAAAACAATATTATGTTTAATTGCTCTATTCAAGCGTTTATAATCCCTATCGACCACGTCAGCTAAACACGTCGATGTGAAATTCATATACCACTCAAGAAACCAACCAACACAATAAAAATAGTTTCTTTTATATAATTTACAAACACGCTTTCTCATATATATATGCACTCAAACTCAATCTAGGGTACTACAAACCCCATCTCTATTGAGTTACACCATAAAGCCAAGGTTACTACTCAACCTTCAGCTTTGATACCAACTGTAATGGCGCGAATTTCTGTACCCTTTGAGTTGACTAATACATTACACGTCCAACCCAAATTGCACAGAAATACGAATCATTAATAGAAAGAAGATACATGGTGAGAAATAGGAAGAAAGAAAAACTAGAATAGAAGGAAAACGAAGTACATAAATCTCACAGCGGAACGAATAAAATATATTAGATAACATAATGTTTGAAATACAAATCTGTTTTGCATATACATACCATTATCAGAGTATAATATATTCAACATCACAACGGAAAATATGATAGTCAATAGCTAACAGATGAAGCCTCATGCTTTAAGCTCCTCCAAGTGAATCTGGAAAATCCCGACTACTTGACTGCCCATACAAATTTGGGCACCCAAGTGTTTAGGGTAAAACAAAACAAAATAAACTCTGGGCCAGTCATGGGACTGGTGTGAGTAAACTCCAAACATTTGATGTAACTTTCAAAATCCTTTCGAAATAAATGATAGTCGTAAGACCGATCAACACATAAACATGCATGGTTTTTACCTTACGATAACCAAAACTATTTTTTATGTCAAATCCGGTGATATTTTAATAGTGTCTAAATCAAATAAATAGCAATCTAGTGGAACACTTGCATCTCACGCTCCATATATAATATAAAATCAAAAACCGTAGAGCGCTTATTGGAGAATAGATTCCAACTATAACAAGGTATGGGACCACCTTTCGATAGTGTATTTCTAGAGAAGAATACACTGGGTTCAACAAGAACATCTTGCAACCCAGCCATACATGACTGGCCACTCATTTAACTTGAGTGTACCGAGCATATTATCACCAACGGTCATGGTTAGCAACCATTACCGAAGCATACAGCAGCGAACATAATAAGAAGCAAATGGAATTTCTCTAGATCAGGTGATAATACCCCTAATGGGAATGACCCACTTGGCCATGCTGCCAGCCCGATTTTTTTCATATCCTGGTTGATGAGGCTTGGGGTCACGATTACCTTTTTGAACATCTTGCCACCATTTACTTTGAATGCCACATCGTCATACATTCGTCCATATACGTTGTCCAGGGACTAAACAAACTGAAGGCACCGAACTATTAATCCATCTTGGGCAATTTCCACCTAAGATTAACATAACAGCCCTTGCAATTTATTCTGTCTTCAGTTATCTTCAGCATAAGTTTGATTCGTAACACTTATGCCAATACAAAGTGGTTTTCAGATATTAAACCCGATCCTGATCTCTCCGTATTGACAATAGGTATAAAATAAACCAAAACTTTGATAGTCAGTGATTTAACTATCAAAGGAAACATTCATACAACCAATGACTCTATTTCCAAATGGAAATACTATCAATCAACCATCAAACAATCTTGGCCCATAAATTTATTTCTGATTAAATTATCATTTCCCAATTTCACAAACTCCTTATTTTCCATACTCCAGAAATATACGTCGTTAATTCGGAAACATTTCCGACTCTTCACATCCCTTATTTCCTATATTTAGAAAATATAGGTTATTAACATTGGGAAAAACATTTCCATCTCTTAACTTCTCATTAATCAAACCATTTCATTTTTTAATTTTAGAAAACATCTACAATTATATTTGGAAACCGTTTCCAACATGCTTTTAAATTAAACCAATGTTATATAAAACATCGTTATTATATCTTGACTCATTAATCATTCATTAACTAACCAGTTCACTAGCCAGTCCTTTTCAAATCCTTATTAAATTCCTTTATAACTATTTCAGTCTACAAAATGTTATCACAATTTGTTTTATATTTCAAATTTTGGAATAAAACTCATTGTTTTCTTTTAAAACGACTATCTATTTCCCTTTCTTATTCAAATTCCATTTTTGGATTCGTATTTCAAATCTAAATTTCCTTTATGGATATTTAATATGCAAAATATTTTCTTTAAACAATTATTCTCTTTAATCGCGAATATATTTCTTTTATATACAAATTAGTTTGATTTTGTACTAATAATATCCTAAACCCAAATTTTATTTATAACTTCTATTCAAAGAATTTCATACGAATCTCATTTTTATTCCAATCGTTTAAAATATCGTTTATAACTTCCTTTATAATTTTCTAAGTTCAAACCTCATTTAGAATATTGGTTTCAAAACCAATTTAATTTTTCTATATACATTCAAACTAGAATTTATATTTCCACTTATCCCATAATAAAATTTTCGCTTAATTCATAAAACTTATTTATAATCCACTTCTTGTTTCCTCCATTAAATAGGTTTCTAATTTTAACTCTATTCGAAATTATATTTCTATTTTTGGAAATAAATTTCCTTTTTAAAAATCAAATTTAATTTTCTATATTTGAAAATATTTAAATATCAAAATTCTAGGGGCAGTGCTATTTAAACACAACATAATCAATCACCAATTAATATGATCACATCAAATAACCCTATCAATGGAAACAGTAATATAAATGTTGAGGAATCCAGTCGGATCCCTCCAACCTGTCTTCCCGCATCCATAGATGTTAAATAAAAATCAATGATATTAATTTCATATCAAGATGAAATATCTGTAAACAGAATTAATAATCGATCAACGATATAATTATACCAAATCAACCAATTTTATCAACTATTCATCCAAACAACCACCACACAATATAAATTTAAAACATGTTTATACAAAATATATAAGAGGCAGAGTTAGTGACTTTACTCACCTTGGTTTGCAGTCGACGATTCAGCTATTATTTTGTTTACAATCAAACAAGCATTTGATTTTATCATGAAATCCCAGTAGTCATGTTCTCAGCCACGTCGGTTCTACAAAGTAGATTTCGTTACTACAGTTCCATTATGACCAGTTTTGCCCTATTCTGGTACCATATACACAAGTTACACATATTTTAATATACGATTTTAATTAAATTATTTAATTCCTTAATTAATAAGTTAATTATATACTATTTACTTTATTAAAGAAGTAATGGCTGAGTAAATAATTTATCTTCGTCTCTGAAATGCATATCTGAAGCTCGTTACCTATTCCGACACCTTACTAGTTAGCTTATATCTATGTTGCTTAATGTTTTTACATAATAACTAAAAAAACCATTATATTAACTAATTAAATATAATTACCCTTCATTAACCCGTCATCTTCTCGCCCTCCACTTGTTGTCTCCTTGCTTCCGCTCCCCCAAGGAAGACGCAGCACAGATAATGCTTCCCCTATGTTCACTCAACACCATATTTCTCCACTGTTCCTTTCTCTAATAATATCAGCAATCTCCCCTCACCATCTTTTCCCCTACACAACTCAAACAACCCGCAAGCTCCCAATAACAGTACTCCCCATGCTGTATATACAGTAGAAGTTTTAAATCTTAAATTACGAACTACCACGACTATTTCGATCTCCTTTTAAATTTAAATAAAATTTAATACGTACACCTTTTATTCAATAATTTAATTCATTATTATAATCCATTATATTATTCCATTTCAACATTTAACAAAATTTAAATGTTCTAAATTTAATGTCCAAAAATCTGGGTCATTACAGTGATGCATGCTGGATATTTTATTCGTACCATCTCACGTGGATTATCCAATGTCGTAGGAGATGTTCCTTGGGTACTTGGTGATATTGGTTTAGTCCTTTGGGGCTTGTTCTTGAAGGATGTTTAATTCGATTAGGATGGTTTATGTGAGATCTATAATCTGGATGCTGTTAGTGCTATTGATGGTGGATCTAGTTTCCATGGATGAATGGTTGAAATGTTTGATGTAAAGGCTATTACTGTCTGATGTGGGGAAGACGGGAGTTGAGCTCTTCTGTGGTGTTGTGGGTAGATTAGTTCGTTTATTTACCCATTCTTATATACTTTATTGATGAAGCTTGTTAGCTATTTTATCGCTCACTAAGACTATTGTATGACTCAAGGTTTTATGTTTCCCTCTTATCACCTTGAGTTGTTCATCCGATTGTTGGATGGGAAGACTAGGTGACATGTGATAGCTTAGTGAGGACGATGTTGCTATTTAGAGGTGAGCAGGAGGCTGGTGCACCATCTTTTCTACTATATAGTATTTGGATTTCCGCTGTTTGCTATTCTTCTTTGAGTGCTATAGTGAGGAAAAATTGTATAAACACTACTATTGTAATTCAAGTCTATGGATATTACTTTCTAGTTGTTATGAAAGTTTAATGTTTTCTACTTCTCTAATAATACCTGTTATATATGTTCTATTATATTTTATCCTTGCGTTGTGAGTTCTACGACAGGTTTCACTAGTGTTATCATACTTTGATGGTCGTCCATAGTTGCCTACCACACCTTTCAACGCATTTTTCCCCTTGTTTAGTGCGGGGGTCATGGGGGGTCGTCACAGCAGCCTGGTCACAACATAGGCTAACAGTGGATTACGTCAGTCCTTGGATATCCCACAATGGAAATGGGAGAGCGTCTGTATGGATTTCATGATGGACCTCCCCGATCAAGGAAGGGAAACACGATCATTTGGGTGATAGTGGACAGACTTACTAAGAGCGCTCATTTTATTCCAGTCAATAGAAAGAGGACAACGGCCTGGCTTGCTTCGGTATGAGATTGTCTAACTTCATGGGGTACCTTTAAGTATGGTAAGGGACAGTGACCCCAAATTTACTAGTGAATTTGGAGGAGCTTACAAGAAGCCCAAGGTACACAATTAAGACTTAGCACAACTTACCAGCCTCATACCAACGGACAAACTGAGAGGGTTAATAGAGTTCTTAAGGATCTACTAAGACTGTGTATACTAGATTTCGAAGGGACTTAGGAGGAGTATCTCCCATTGGTTGAGTTTGTATACAATAATAGTCATCAGTCGAGCATTGCGATCGCACCCTTCGAAGCATTATATGGACAACCTTGTAGATAACCGACGTGTTGGTGGGAGTCTACGGAAAAACTTCTACTAGGGCCAGGTATGGTGAGAGAGGCTTCGGAAAATACTGATCTCATTCGAAGAAGGATGAAAGGTGCACAAGATAGACAAAAGTTATCTGTCGATAAGAGAAGAACTCACTTGGAATTTGAAATAGGAGATATAGCCTTCGTCAAAGTATCTCCTTTAAGGAATGCAGTTCGATTTGGCTCGATAGGTAAATTAGCACCAAGGTTCATAGGGCCATTTCCCATAGTAGAGAGGATAGACCAAATAACCCACAAAGTTAGACTACTGGAGAGGGTGGTGGGAGTTCACGACGTATTCCACATTTCCCACTTGAGGACATGTCTTCATGATTCAGCGGAGGTAGTGGAGCCAAGTACACTTGAAGATGTTGAAGTCGAGAAAGAGGCATCAGTTCAAAGAGGTCCTACTTGTATTCTTGAGATGGAAGTTAAGAGGCTACGCAACAAAGAGATAAAGTTAGTAAAGGTGCAATGGGGAGAAGAACGAGACGACGCAACATGGGAATCCGAAGACAAGATTCGCGCTTCTTACCATTTTCTCTTTGAGACTACTATTTTTTCCTTTTCCTACCTTTTGAATTTGAGTCCGTTCATCTTTATCATTTTAGTCATCGGTCCTTAAGGTAGAAACTTATATTTGGAAGCATGTGTTTGAGACATGTTATGTTCGATGATTGCAAGTGGATGCAAGTGGTTGCTAGTGGATGCATGTGTATGCACACACATTAGGCACTAGATTGGCTCAAGCATTTACATATTGCATATGGATATGTGTACATTTTATTTTATTTTATTTTCCAATGGATGAGAAAATTAGATGAATCATCATATGTATGTTCCGTTTTCGTGAATGGTTGTAAACACATATAGAACTTATATGTATTATTAGGACTATTTGCATACATCTTGGATACATGGCACAGACATACATTGCACTAAGGAGGTCAACTGAATTAGTCGACCACCTGATTTTCGCATTAGCTTAAGGACATATACACAACACTTTTTCATATTTCATATTAAGCATTAGAAATCTTAAGGACAATGGATGCCTATGGATGATGGTTGGGTAGACGGGTATAGGCTTAAACAGTAACAATCTTCTTAACTTAGAGATTTCGCGGACGAAATCCTTTAAGGAGGGGAGAATGTAACACCCTATAATTTAATACGCTGTAATTGTTTACTAAGAAAATAAAATGAATATTACTTAATTAAATATTAATTAGGTTAAACATACTTTACCATTGTGTCCATCGTAAAATTTTGGTTCAGATAGACTCTTAAATTTCGTAAATCGGAGTTAATATGTAGAAGATATGGGCTTAAGAAGTTTTCAAGAAAAAATACACAGGTTATATATATATATTTAATTCAAAATATATAAATAATGACTCTGGAGTAACGGTCATGAGGCGACCCAGATTGACCGGGTTGACACAGGTCAAGGTGGGTCGACCCACCCGGGTGCCGAGACAAGTTCTTGCGCTTGTTTTTGGGCTGAATTTTTAACCAAGTTCGTTTGCTGACTCAACGTTACATGTATGATTGGATTGGAAAACCTAAATCTAACAGTAAGGGATTATCCTAGGTAATCCATATGAAGGCTGGCAGCTTCATTGTTCTCCACATATAAATCTATTCTTCCTCCTTCTTCCTCTAAATCTTTTTCTGTAAAAATAATATATACATGAAGATACTGAGATGCTGCCCAAACATAAATTAGCAAGGATAATTCTGACTACTCTACAACAACATAATATAAAAGTGGACTTTCTTCTACAATGACATATACATAAAAAAGAGATATTTTCTTCTTTTCCGGTCCAATCATTGTGAGTTTCATGTCATTTTTAGTTCTATTATTTTAAAAGGCTTTAGACAGTAAATTGTTGGATCTAAAATAAATAGTACCTATAAGTTATTTCTTATATGTTGTCATTTTACTGTTAAATCAACTATTCATATTACTGTTATAATATGTTCATGTATACTTCTATCTTCCTTATCCATATTCTGTCTTTTATTTATTTACAGTCTTTTATATGCCTTTTTATTCAGTTTGAGATCTGCGTTCTCTCTTTTTTATTTTTATTTACGCTGAACCTAGGCTACTAAAAGCCTAGGCTAGTACTGTTGAACTGCATATAAATGAAATAAATTGGAATAAAGGATTAATGACATTAAAATGGAGAAAATTGGGCATATTGCAAATTGGGAACCTTTGACTGTAAATTTAGGTTAGTTACTTTGAAGGAAGAATATGCGATATGTTAATATGATAGATTGGACTTAATTTATGACTAAGTATAACATGTAAGAAGGTATGGGTAACACGTGTAAAATTAATTAAACTGAATTACTATAATCTAAATATACATTTGGGCAGGTGCTTGTTTGGGGAAGGGGTTGTACACAAATAACATTTAGGATAAATGTCATTTACAACCAGGTTTATTATTGAACTTAAACATGCTAAGTTAAACCTTTTAATTAATTAGCTAAGAGGTCCCGGGTTTAGTTGTTTGTATCAGGTTTTGGGACTCTTAAATCCTAGTTACTTGGGGGCATAAGCCTAGGGGGTGGCTTGTGTTAAGTTGTGTGGAACCCATATCAGTCAGTATCCTTATTGTTATCTTAAGAGGTGCCTCGCACTAGGTAGGGGACAGGGCATGCTTTACCGATCATGATTGTAAGAGGTTCAAGGTTGGAGGTGGGAACGGGAGTGTTTCAGTGAAATCCTAAGCGTGCATGGGTCCGATTAGGGGAAACTAAGATGCAGTAACACCTATGAATAGGTTTCTTCCCTATAAGTTGTTGGGTTATGGACTGATACACCCTATTGTCGGGGGTGGCATATAATATTCGGGTAATAGGGAGTTGATCGCATGGGTAGTAATTATGGTAACACCTTGGTGCAGTAGCTTTATTCTTGGGATATGAATGAGAAGTTTAATTTACCTTTATCTTGCTTTGATATCTCGTTTACCTCGTACTTATATATATATATATTATCGTACGTTCTCATCCTGTATTATTTACCTGTCTTGACACCTCTTATCATATGCTTATGCTAAAAATTATTGGAACTTGCCAGACTTTATGGCTAGCCTATTTTGTTTCCTTTCTTTATCTTCCTTTCCTCCCCCCTCAGGTTCTCAGAGTGGGAGTGGGCAGTAGTTGAGCTCGTGATCCTATCTTGCTTAGATTTCTTCTGATTCGTTTACCTCATACTTATACAGGACAGATGGTTTTATTTGAGGTTTTTTTAACACCCCAAAATTTAGTACACTATAACCATACTTTTAGATGATAAATTGGGTATTACTTAATTGATTATTCAGAATTAAGTGAAACCATCATTACCGTTGCATTCGTCTCGGAATTCTGGTTCAGATAGACCCCAAGTTTGCATAAGACGGATAATGTATGAAGAAGTTATGGGAATTAGAAGTTTGTATACTTATAAGGAGCTTATGTATAAATATAATATAAAAATATTCAAATGAAAATCAACGCGGGTTTAAGCGGGAAACTAGACCGTTGTGGGATGACCCACAATCGGCTTGGGTCGACCTATATGTCGACCCAAGGTCGGCTGAGTTGACCCTATGGTCGATCCACTAGCAATCTAGGAAGGTGCGTTCTGTGAATCTGAACTGTTTTCTGACTGGGTTCGTTGCTGACTCAGCACTACATGTACGGTTAAGATTGAAACCCCAGAGTCTAAAGGCTGAGGTTGACTTGTGAATCTACAAATAGGTGGATTTTCCCATTCCAATACACACCATTTCTTCATATCTTCCGACTTTATGAAATTCTTCTAAAAATATAAACATGTAATAAGGGAATGCTGCCGAAGCCTAGATCTACACACAACATTCAGGACTTGCATACGTACAAAAACTAAAAGAATTGAATTGGACTTTTCTACGTCATATAGTTATTAATATATAAGAGATTTAATCTCTTCTTCACCAAAACCCACGATGAATTCCCTGTTATTTTCAGATCTGATTTCTTAGACTATAACATGACATTTAAATAAAATTGGGTTAGGATATATAGTGTTTGTAAGATAAATGTTATACATGTTTTTCACTGTTAATCACATATGCCGTTATGATAAGTAAACATATGCCTTTACCGTCGGATAATTAATAAATTATATGTATCTATCTTCATTTTCCCATTTTCTATGTTTTATGTTTATTTTCAGTCTTGCCGATATTCCTATGGGATTTTATTCTATTCTCCTTCCTTCGTTTTCCCTTTTTATTTATGCTAAGCCTAGGCCTTTTGTAACACCCTGAATTTTCTATGTATATTAAAATAACGAATTAAAGAATAATTAATTTTTAAAATAAGAATTAAGGGAAACGGGTTATGCCAGTGCGTTCGTTTCAGAATTCTTCTTGAGATAGAGTCCGAGTTTGCGTGAATCGGACTCCGTATAAAGAAGTTATGGAGGTTAGAAGATTTAAATTTAATTTATAATTAAATAACAATTGTTCGAAATTCAAAAACTCAGAAATCGGTTGAGCGAGAAATCTCCCGCTCAGGGGTATCGACCCCCCTAGGGGGTGTCGACAAAGGAGTCGACCCCCCTAGGGGTGTCGACATGGGTGTCGACCACCCCTGTAGGGGTCGACCCCTACTTACTGTTCTGGACAGTGACGAATTTCTAAGTCGTAGGGCTACGTGGTGACTTGTGATTTGGCCTGCTGACTCATTCTCTTGGACTGGATGGTCTGGATGGATCCTTGGTTGATCTAAAGGCTCTTAATAATCCTAGACATCTATATATACACTCATAACCCAACCCTAATTCTATTGCTCCAAAGCTATGGCGTCGTCATGCTGTTCATCTTTAATCTAGCCTAGCCACCTCCATCTTCTCCAAACTAGAAATCAAGTTAGAGATCTCCAAATCAAAGGAGAGGTTTTTTTCTACAATCAAATCTGAAGATTAATCAACATCAAATTAGAGTTTCTACAACAACAACGATTCAATTATCTTTTCTTAATCTTAGCAAGGTAAGTTCACGTTATTTTCATATTTGAATACCTGATTGTAATCTTGACATGTAATAAAATGAATCGAAGTCTATGCCTGATTGTAAGATAATCTTTTCAGATTTATCCCTATCCTTCAACTGAATCTATGTCTTTGCATGCCTTAGAGGTTATTTTTATTGATTAAATCAGGCCTATCTTTGTTGTACATCAGGTTTATAATCCTTTTTGGTTCATCTTATGCCTGCGATAATGATTGTATCATTTTATTCAAGAATCTATCTTAGTTGGATCTAAATTTCTTGTATTAGGTCTGTTGTTACATGCCTATTCTTATTTTATGCTCCTTCTCTCTCTCTTCCCCTATTTCCTTTTTCTTTTATGAACCTGGGTTACCTTCGAACCTAGGCTGAAATAACGAAATACGAACGATTGGAATACGGGGAATATTTGGGTAAAACCTATTTTGGGTAAATATTGGGCATAATATATTCGGTAAAATAATTGGGCATAACATATTTGGTGAAATTGTTGGGCATAACTTGAGAATTGGAACATGGCTAGTTTTGTGAATTTGGGATAATTAGCATATAAAATCTAGACTTGGACATGTAAGGTAAATAGGTAAATTGGATAAAAGATGAACATGCCTAACCCGAGGTTAGATTGAGTTGCGGTGTAAGTCTGCCCGGAACCGCCCGGCACATTCAACAACCGCAACAACAGGTCTAATGTCAGAGGTTAGCGCATAAAGCCCAAAACCCGAGGTTAGAATGAGTTTGAAGTTGAAGTCTGCCCGGAACCGCCCGGCACATCCAACAACCGCAAACAATAGTTCTAATGTGAGAGGTTAAGGCATTAATGAATGAATTAATGCTAATGAACAGGGTTAAATTAATAGGAAACACTTAACCAATATAACATGATGAACGAACAGGGTTAAGTTAATAGGAAACACTTAACCAATACAATGAATGGGACGAGTTAAGTTAATAAGAAACACTTAACCAATATGACATGTTAGGTGGGTGGGTTAAGTTAACATGGACAAGAAGACAACTTAACCAATATTACATGAACAAAGTGGATAGGGTTATGGCAAGCTTAACCAATAATACATATGGACTTGATAAGGGGAAGGGTTTAGGTAAATCTTGGGTAAGTGGGTATATTAGTATATATAGGCCCACAAACTTAACCGTTAAATAAACATGCGTGAATCAGTGAGAAGGTTAAGTAACATATGAATAAGCAACACTTAACCAGTACAACATGTTAATTAAGTAAATGGGTGGGGTTAAGTTAAGTTGAGAACACTTAACCATTATAACATGTTGATTAGGAAACCCTAGTAACGGGGACCCATTTCAACAGCAACCCACATAGATGTATCATGGTACCCTGAGCGAGGCAGGGTGGGGCACGATTACTGGGCTGATTATAAGCGGTCAAAATAGCGGCGGGTGGTGTAGCAGTGTAGGTTCCGACGGAGTATGGGCGTGCACGTGCTCCGGAGTGGAAAAAGCAGGCACTGGGCATCAGTAGTATACACCGTGCATCTTGAATCGTGTCGGGTTGCCATCATGGGAATTGATACACCCCATGATGGGGCCAGCACAGGTATCTACATAAAAGCGGGGCCGAATGACACAAATAATGAATACATAAAAGCAAGGTCGAATGACACAAGTAATAAATTAATACGAGTAGGAGCCGATCGGTTAAGGTAGTAAGGATACATCTAACATCTTCATGGCAATTAGGCTGATTGAGGTAAGATTCTCATACTAGATGTACACCTGAAGGCTACCACAATTGCGGGGTTGGGATCACCTTATTATATAACACAGGATACTAGTTGGGACACTAGTAGGGGATACAGATTCTTTTTCACAGGATACTAGTTGGGACACTAGTAGGAAATACGAATCATTCTATAAAAGACACTAGTTAGGATGCTAGTTGGGTGGTGCAGAGAAAATAGAAAATCAGAGAAAGAACCGAAGCGCATTCAGTGTATCTTGCCTTGTCATATCAAATGGTGTGGTGTAATCTTGTAATAGTGCGGTAACATAAGGTTGGTTGAGTTGGGTAATTCCTTGGGGGTCAATCTGATGTTGATTTTGGTCTTCGGGGTTGATACTCAGGGAGTTACTCTCTTAACCAAGGTGTCTTAGTTAACAGTGCGGTTTAGGAAATATCTTAATAATCAGGAGCGTAATCATCATATCCTGTTCATCTTGTGTACCTTGTCATATCTAACGCTCATCATTTGTTGTCTTTCTATGCTTACTATCATGGTTATGTCTTGTATCCAGTTTATTCATGTCATGATGCTTTTACCTATTTACATGCTGAAAGTCACTGGACTTACCAGGCTTTATGTCTGACTCTATTTTGTTTCGCTTTCTTTTCTTCCGTCCCCCTCCCCCAGGTTCACAGGGAGGGAATATTACCACTTAGCTCAGTTTTCTTTCCAAGCTCGGAGATAGTCGACGTATTGCTTTGGACTCTCTTTTCCACTGTTATGGCTGACTCATGCTTTATTGGGGAATATCATTGTCATTTTATGCTTCTTTATTTTTTTAAACAAGATAGATGATTTTTTGTAATGGGTATTGATGTTTTGGTGTTGGAAAACAATCTTTGTACAAGCTGTTTTACCAAGCTGCTATTTTATCAATGAAGTAAAGTTTTATTTATATTCCGTTGTTTAAATTTTGTCTGTTTTGTAATTTATCTGTTCTATACACTTATGACGCTCCACTGAAGTTTATGCATTCCCTTTGTGAGTGACCTTAACGGAGGTAGGGGTGTTACACGTGGTATCAGAGCTAAAGGTTACCAGAACAAATAAAAGATTTTTCAAAAACATATTTTAAAAGGGTGTTTTCTAAAACATGTTTTAAAGAAGCGTTTTTCAAGAGAAAAGTATTGTTTTTAAAAGGCATATTCCCCAAAGCCATATGCACTATCTTTCGATTCTCTATTTGAATCTCTTCTTCCTTTCTTTTCGCCATAGTTTTGTAGGCATACGGCACATGTCGAGGGCGAAGTAGTGCCCAACCTCCATCTTTAGCCGCAGTAGTTTCACCTGCGGCTAATCTTCTTTCAAGCTTTGTAGGTTGCAGTGCGATGGAGGTAGTTTCGAGAAACTTTTCAACAAGCTACACAAGGATAGTAAGGATGAGAATAAGAGAGTTTGGTCTAAGGAGCACAAGCCCAAGGATAAGAAGCTTGTTGATATGGAATATAATAAGGGAATGGAATATAATAAGGGTGGAGGAAATAATATATCCCGCGACAAGAGGAAGTGTCTTTTCTGTGGTATAGCGGGTCATTTAATTGTAGGAACAAGAAGACAGGTGGTTGTTTTCAGTATTGTGAAGCAGGGCATCTTATCAAGGATTGCCCGAACGACAAGGACAAGGTCAAAGGACATAATCTTCTAGAGGGCAATTGCATGCTCTCACTGCTAGTGTACCTAAGAGAGGTAGGAACGTTTCTGTTGAAAGTTTAGTTTTTCTTTTCAATCATCCAGTTAGAACTTTGTTTGATTCTGGTGCTTCACGTTCTTTTCTATCTGCTTCCATAGTTGAGTCTCTGCACCTTAGTACTAGTAGGGTAGAGGATCCCATTGTTATCTAAAATCCTATTGGGGGTTTGGCTCATTTATCTATGATTTGTTTGGATTTGGGAATATCTATATTAAGCGTTGAGTTTAGATGTAATGCTTACGTTTTTGGTTTCATGGGCTATGGGTTGATTCTTGGGATGGATTGGTTATCCAGTAATGGTGCCATTCTCGATTGTGAAAGGAGGGTAGTTAGACTTTTGACTCGCCTCGGTAATACCCTCGAAATCTCGTGTAACCCTAAGGGTTCTATCATGCTTAGTTACCTAGAATCTTTTGATGCATCTGTTGATAATTTGCAATCCGTTCAAGTAGTCCGTGGGTATCCTGATGTATTTGATGAAGTGAAGGGTTTACCCCCAAAACGCGAAATAGATTTCCGCATATACTTGGTTGATAATGCCAAACCAGTTGCATTACCCGTACGACACATAGCTCCTAGGGAGAGGAAGGAGCTCAGCAAGCAAGTTAAAGAGTTGCTTGAGAAGGGGTTTATTAGGCGAAGTATTTCTGAATGGGGTGCTCCAGTAATGTTCGCTACTAAGGCGGATGGTTCACTTTGCTTATGCGTGGATTATAGAGAATTAAACAAGCTGACTAAGAAAAATAGGCACCCACTCCCAAGAATAGATGATTTGTTTGACCATCTTGTATGTGCGTCTGTTTTCTCCCAACTAGATTTGGCTACAGGGTTTCATCAGCTAAGAATAGCTGAGGACAACATAGACAAGATTGCTTTTAGGACCCCTGATGGTTTCTTTGAGTGGCTTGTCATGCCTTTCGGCTTGACAAACGCACCCGCCTATTTCGTAGACTTGATGAGTAGGGTTTTCAGAGAGTTCCTTAATAAATTTGTAGTAGTCTTCGTGGACGATATCTTCATTTTCTCAAAGAATAAGGAAGAACATGCTTTGCATTTAAGAGAAGTCATGGATACACTTCGAGCACATCAACTTAAGGCAAATCCAAAATGTTATTTTTGGAGAGAAGACATAAGGTTTCTATGACATGTGGTGTCCAAAGAAGGGATAGCAGTAGATCCCGCAAAAGTAGTTGCGGTACAAAGTCTGGAAAGTACTAAGGAATGCAACAGAGGTAATAAGCTTTCTTGGAATTGGGCTAATATAGGAAGTTCATTAAGGACTTTGCGAAGGTATCAGCCCCACTTACTAGATTGACAAAGAATAACCTAACTTTTGCTTGGGATTTGATTCGTGATGTTGCTTTCCAACGACTGAAGAGAACCTTGACGACAACCCCAGTTTTGACATTGCCCGAAGGGAACAAGACGTTTACAGTTTATACGGATGCATGCGGGACAGGGCTAGGCGCTGTTTTAATGCTAGAAGAGAGGGTAGTTTGTTATGAAGGAAGACAGCTGAAAGTACATGAGGAAAAACTATCCTACCCACGACTTGGAATTAGCTGTTATAGCGTTCACTCTTAAGTCATGGCATCATTATCTTTTAAGAGAGAAAGTTTGAACTATATACGAATCATAAGTCCTTAAAATATTTGTTCTCGCAAAAAGATTTGAAATTGAGGCAACAACGATAGATGGAATTTCTTGCCTCATGCGACTTTGAGATTGCTTATACCCCTAGTAAGGGTAATGTTGTGGCAGGTGCCCTAAGTAGAAAAAGACTGACCTTAGGAGGGGTAAAGTTTGAAGTACATAGCAACCTTCAGCTTTAGACCCTCAGTCAAGTTTGTACCTGGTTTGTTAACATCGCTAGAAGAGCGGCCTACGCTTTTGGATCGGATAGGAGCGGCGTAACATGAAGACCTTCAAATTTGTGACACGATGGATAAGCTAAGTAAAGTAGAGACCTCTAATCATCTTAGTATATACACTTGGTATCGTGGTTAACATCTGTAATCTTGTAATAGTGCGGTGTAATCTTGTAATAATGCGGTAACATAAGGCTGGTTGAGTTGGGTAATTCCTTGGGGGTCAATCTGATGTTGATTTCGGTCTTCGGGGTTGATACTCAGGGAGTTACTCTCTTACCCAAGGTGTCTTAGTAAACAGTGCGGTGTAGGAAATATCTTAATAATCAGGAGTGCAATCATCATATTCTGTTCATCTTGTGTACCTTGTCATATCTAATACTCATCATTTGTTTTCTTGCTATGCTTACTATCATGGTTATGTCTTGTATCCAGTTTATTCATGTCATGATGCTTTTACCTATTTACATGCTGAAAGTCACTGGACTTACCAGGCTTTATGTCTGACTCTGTTTTGTTTCGCTTTCTTTTCTTCCGTTCCCCCCTAGGTTCATTGGGAGGGAATATTACCACTTAGCTCAGTTTTCTTTCCAAGCTCGGAGATAGTCGATGTATTGCTTTGGACTCTCTTTTCCACTGCTATGGCTGGTCAAGCTTTATTGGGAAATATCATTGTCATTTTATGCTTCTTTATTTTGTTAAACAAGACAAATGCTTTGTTGTAATGGGTATTGGTGTTGGAAAACAATCTTTGTACAAGCTGTTTTACCAAGCTGCTGTTTTATCAATGAAGTAAAGTTTTATTTATTTTTTGCTGTTTAAATTTTGTCTGTTTTGTAATTTATCTGTTCTGTACACTTATGATGCTCCACTGAAGTTAATGCATTCCCTTTGTGAGTGACCTTAACGGAGGTAAGGGTGTTACACCTTTGGAAACCTAGGCTATATCCAATTAGAGTGTGCGTATAATTGGGATAATAATGAATGCCATAAAAAGAGGAATTTAGGCATGTTGTTAAATTGGGACTGTTTAACTATATTTTAGGAAATGGACAATATACATATGTTTAGATTTGCTACAAACTGATAAAAAGGGCTATTGTGTATGTACTTGTTGTAAATGGATAATATTCATAAACCTGTACACATTATAATTTGGGAATGTAGTTGATAAAGAGTATGCATATGAATTGGCATATTAGATTTGACTTAATATATACATTAAGTAAATAACATGTTAAGAATATTGTTTGTACTAGATGTAGGCTAATAAACTGGATTGTCATAGTGATTTTACATACATCTGGGCAAGTGTTTTGGAGAAGGGTTGTACACAAAAAATGACATGTAATATTGCAACCATGCTTATTAGTAAACCTAAACTTGCTAGATTAAACATGAGTAGTAAGCTAAGAGGTTCCTCGTTATGTTGTTGTATCGGGTTTTGGGGACTCTTAAATCCTAGTTTTGAGGGCAAAAGCTTAGGGGATTTGGCTTGTGCCAATCTGCTGTTTGGAACCCATATCAGTCAGTATCCCTGTTGGTATTTTGTTAGAGGGCCTCGCACAAAGTAGGGGCCATGGAACACTTTACCAAACTAGAAAGGAAGAGATTCACATGGGGGTTACGGGCGCGTTTTAGTGGAGTCATGAGCGTGCATGGGTTCAAATAGGGAAGATAAGATGCTGTGACACCAGTAAATATGTCTGTGTCATATAGTTGTTGGGTTAGGGAGCGATACACCCTACTACCGGGGCTGGCACATGGTATTTACGTAGTAGGGAGCCGATCACATTGTTAGTAATTTGGGTACACCTAATCCTGCTGTTATGTAATTAGGTTAACACCTAATCTGGTTATGTAATTAGGGTATTTTTATTCTGCTACTAATCCTGTTGTTATGTAATTAGGATGAATAACTAATCCTGTTATACTAGTATTGGTGAAGACATACATGTTTTAGGGATATAAATGTGAAGCATTACTCGATCATAGTTTATTCCTGTTATTCTTGTCTGTCCTGCTGTTCTGTTTAGTTTATCTGTTACCTTATATACCACTGCACACTTCTCATCCAGTTATATTTACCTATCTTGGCATTTCTATTTTATGCATATTTGAAAATCACTGGAACTCACCATACTTTATGTCTAACCCTTTTTCTTTCGTCTCTTTCTTCATTCCTTCCTCCCTCGAGTCCTCAGAGAGGAAGCACTCAACAGTGACTAAGATTTCTCTTAAAGCTTGGACTTGGATTTCTTGAGATGTACCGTTTGACTTGCTCTCTATTCTATTGTGGCTTATGGAGAGGGATATGATTTTATGTACTCTGATGCTTTGTTTCATGAGATGTTTTATGAGACATATTTGATGTAACTGGTTTTGTTGTAACTTGTTGCAACTATGCTTTATTTTTAATAATGAATTTAAAATTTTCCGCTGCTTATTTCATATCTGTCTTGTGAATTTCCGTTCTGTTCAGCTGTTGCGCTCATGGAACTTAATGCATTCTCTTATGAGTGACATTAACAAACGTGGGGTATCACTTTTTTTGTATTTGAAACGATGTGATTTTGTAATTGGTTTGGAACTATGTTTTCTTTATTAATAAAAGTTAAATTTTCCGATGTCTGTTTATAAATATCTTGTAAATTTTAGTTGTTGTTTACCTATTGCACTTCACGAAACTTAATGCATTTTCATATGAGTGACATTAACAGACGTCGGGTGTCACATATAGTTACCCATTCCTTGTGATTTCTAGTATTCCTCTTTTCATATATTTTGAATGATGTATAGAAATTATCATAAATAACCTTTTAGAGATTTAAAATCTTGACAATCCAAAACATGGAAGGATTTTTCCAGTTAATAATATGAACTAGTATATAAATTATAAAAATATAGATTCATATTATGAGACCCTTAGTTTATTAATAAAGTTTAAATATCGAAAGGTTTTCAAAAAAAAATTCGCTTGAAAAAGTAGACTAAGAAAATATCTATTTAGCTTGGGGTATTTGATTTCGTAATCGTTCAGGTTGTATGTCACCTAGGTAATGGGAAAATCCATTTGACTTATTTCGAATTCTAGCGAATTTTTCTTTTCGATAATTCGTTGTTGGTTGGTCATAGCCTTTTGTTGAGACTACTTTGTATATTTGGAGACAGTTCGGAGTTTGACTACTGTCTATGATACCGCCGTGATGAGGACAAGTATTTTTTGGATTCACATCAAATCTTAAAGGATGGTGTAACACCCTGAATTTTATGCAAATATTAAAATTAACAATCCTAAAAATACTTAATTATTAAAGTGAGAAATATAGGAAATGGGTTATGTCATTGCGTTCGTCTCGAAATTCTGCTTGGAATAGAGTCCAAGTTTTCGTAAATCGGACTTCGTATGAGGAAGTTATGGCCCACGGAAGTTTCAGTGATTTTATATAAATCAAAACAGTTCAGAATAAATTCAAAATTTAAAATTCAAACAGGGGAGCAGGCTGGCGGGAATTCTCCTGCCCAAGGGCCAGGTCGACCAGGGGATCGACCTGGGCGTCGACCTACCTATACAGGTCGACCAAGGGGTCGACCTACCCCCTCCCAGGGTAGATCTGAAATGTGACGATTTCTGACTCTATACTGAGTCATTAGGGCCGATGTGGCTATTCTAGATAACTCTATCTAGTCGAGATGGTTGAGATTGCTCCTATGATAATCTAATGGCTTAGGTTGATTCAAACGTATATAAAAGAGTGCCTAGACTCAAACCCTAAACCTAAACAAAATTTGTCTGTTGGCTACCATGTTGTTGCTAGGATAGTTCTCCTTCCTAAAACTTAGGATTTAGCAAGTCAGAATTCCAATTCAAAAGACGAACAAATCATTCTCTTCTCTAACCTATCTTTTTGAGTACTATTTCTTTCACAATATAATTAATAATTTAATTATGATGGGTTGTAATTGGATTATGAGAACATGTCTCTTGAATCACGTGATGTTGTTTAACTTTATCTTATGTTGGTAGATCTATTTCATATGTCCAATTATACATGGTTAACTTGATTCATTATATGCAAGTCCGTTTTTACATATGTTAATTCATATCTAAATTTTATGCAAGTTTGGGATGTTAAATCATATGTGAATTTTATGCAAGTTTGGGATGTTAAATCATATGCTAATTCGTATGTGAATTTTATGCAAGTTTGGGATGTTAAATCATATGCTAATTCGTATATGAAACCTTATGCAAGTTTGGGATGTTAAATCGTATGCTAGTTTGAATATGAATCTTATGCAAGTCTATATGTGAATTTTACACAAGTTTATATGTCAATCAAGTATATACATGTGCTAGTTTATATGCAAAAACATGTGATAAATTCATATGCAAGTTGTAGGAATCCATATGCAAGTTTAGGTGAAAAACTATATTCACATTTTTGGGTGAAAATTATATTCACATATGCAAGTTAGATGAGGCCCATAATCCATATATGCAAGATCACAATTTCATGTTTAGATCTATATTTAGATCCATGGTAGTTATGCAAATATATGATTCTATATGACCATTGTCTATGCAAATTATTGGCTATGCAATTTTATGTTATAATTCCTATTTGCAAGTTAGATCTATTTTTATGTGTTATGCAAGTTGTGATGTTTCTCTTTTATAAGTTAGACTATTTGCGAGTCTAACGTATTTCATATTTGAACGTACGAATAACGTGGGGACAAAAAGGGAAAATATTAATTATGCAAATTGTGAATTGTCATAAAAATAACTTTGAAAAGGCATATAATTGAATTGAGACATTAATCGGTATAATTTTTATACCTAAAAAGTATGGACATAATTTAGGTGACAATTATGGATATAATTAAGTCGGAAATTATTGACAATTTGAATAGGGATAATTAATTCAAATTGGGGTGAAATAATTTGTAATAATAAATGCCTAAGACACGAGGCTAGACTCGTTTATGGTGTAAGACTGCCCGGACCCGCCCAGCAAATCCAGCAACCACAAACGGTAGTCTAATGTGAGAGGTCAAAGGCATAAATTAAATGCGTAACAATTGTAAAGACACGAGGTTAGACACGTTTAAGGTATAAGACTGCCCGGACCCGCCCGGCAAATCCAGCAACCACAAACGGGAGTCTAATGTGGGAGGTCTTACAAGGTTACGGTTATAATGAATTAAGTAACACTTAACCAAGATAAACATGTAGTTAGACATGGGGGTTAAGTGGGTGACATGGGTGACATGTGAAAAACGATTAGAAACACTTAACCAAATTTAAACATGTAAGAAGACATGAATAAGAAGGGGTTAAGTGGAAAATTCTAGTGGGGACCAAGCAAATGTGGAAGGCTTGTGTCAAACATGGGGGACCCTTTTCAAACCAGTAGCCCGTTAAGTGTCTTTGTGAGCTCGAGTTAGATCGAGGATGGGACACGCTTACTGGGTTTGATTGTAAGAGGTTAAAACGGGTTAACGGTGGCAACATAAGTCCAACGGGGTCATGTGCGTGCGTGGGCCCAGGATGGTAGGTAAAACGTTGTTGCGTCGTGTAGATATAAGCCGTGCGTCTTTAGTGGTATAGTGTTGCTACTTTGGGGAGTAATACACCCCACTGTGGGACCAGCACGGGTATCTACGAGTTAGGGAGCCGATCGCATGGGGGTAGTGGGTATAACTAGTGGAGATAGGGGCAGGCGACACCTATGAAGACAGCTAGGGGTACACGAAACTACCATTATGATTATTATGTAGGCGGGATCAATTTTTAGGGTGACTAGTAATGGTGCAGCATAGTAATTATCCTATAGTGATTAGGAGCGAGATTAACGCCAGAATATTCCTCTTGTTTGTTTTGTCTTGCCCACTTGTTCCACAGTCATTCCTTGTTTTACCAGTTTATGCCTTATCCTAATTACTTTAATAATTATATTGTTAAATTTATGGTACTCGCCAGACTTTATGTATGACCCCCTTTGTTTTCGCCTCTTTTCTTCCTCCCCCCACAGGTTCTCAGGGTGGGACTAGTACTAGTGGAGCTTGATCTGGATCTCTCTCTCTCTTTTGGAAGTGCTTGGATTGCTGAAAGTAAAGTTCAGCTCATCTCTTTTATGGCTACTTATGTTGGGGTTATGCTTTTTCACTTTATGTTTTCAGAAAACAATTTGTCAAGATGGATATTAAGTGTACTTGGTTTTTCTGTTGGTTTATGATGTTGTTGTAATCAAACTATTTCTCCGCTGCAATAAAAGTTGTTTTGAAAATTTTCAAGTACCAATATATGTATTGTCTTGTTATATTCTGTTCTATTCACCAAAAATACTCCATGAAAGTTAGTGCATTCCCTTTGAGAGTGACATTAATGGACGTGGGGTGTTGGATGTGGTATCAGAGCTGGAGGTTAACAGAACATATAAGAGATTTTGAAAAACTGTTTTTCAAAAGCGTTTTATAAAGAAATACTTTCAAAAGTATGTTTTAAGGTGAGTATTTTCAAGGGAAAATTTTGTTTTAAAAACATAATCCCCAAGAGCCATATATCTTTCTTTTGAATTCTCCATTTTGAATCTCTTCATTTTCTTTTCAGCATGTCTGGGTTACCCGAGATACCCGAGGGAATACCGATACCAACCCGGTCCAGAAGGTATCTGGAGGCTAAGGCCACCGCCACAGGCCCAGCAGACATCCCTCCTTCCCCAGCAGCAGCCTCTCCTCCTCCCCCCCTCTTCGTGTTGATACTTTTTCGAAGATATGCAAAGACTTTCGAGCAATGTGCGGAAAACCTTTTCACGGATCAGAGACGTTTGTTGAAGCTCGAAATTGGCTTAAGGAGGTGGAAGACTTGTTTGGTATCTTCGAGGTAGAAGATGGAAGGAAGGTCCAATTGGCTGCTTGGTTAATGAAGGACGAAGCCTCGTTTTGGTGGGAGGTTACGAATGGAGAGCATCTAGTAGAGACATGGATGGATTTCAGACATAGGTTCGAGATGAAATTTCTCTCACGAGCAGAAAAGAATTTATACATGGAAAGGTTCTTGGCATTGAAGTAGGGGAATTTATCAGTAAAGGAGTACGTCAACAAGTTCAATCAATTGGCGAGGTTTGGCTTAGACTTGGTGAAAACACCTGAAAAGAAGGACCTGAGGTTCGTTAAAGGTTTGAATGAGCCTCTACATGGGTTAGCTATGACCCACATTCCTATGGGGGCTACCTTTGAGAAACTGGTTGACATGGCGCTTATGCATGAAGAGGAGAAAGGCGCTAATGCTAATAAGGCACCAGAAAAGAAAGGGGATCAAAAGAAGTCACAACAGCAACCTAAGAAAGGTGGTAAGGACAACAATAGCAAAGGAAAGAAAAGATGCTTTAATTGCGGAACACCAGGCCATTTGAGCAAGGACTGTAGGAAGAAGAAGAAGACTGGTTGATTCCACTGTGGAGAGGCAGGACATCTAATTAAAGACTACCCGAGGAAACAGGGGCAAGGGCAAAGAACATGATCTACTTCTGGAGGACAGATTCAGGCTCTTATGGCACCAGGGCAGGCAAGAGTGCAAGTTCACTCTCTCATGGCACCAGGACAGGAGAGAGGTAGAAACATTTATGTTGAAAGTTTGGTTTTTCTGTTTGACCATCTTGTTCGTACTTTGTTTGATTCTGGTGCTTCACACTTGTTTGTGTCTACTTCGTTAGTTGAAACACTGCACCTAAATGCTAGTCTAGTTACGGATCCCATAGTAGTCTCAAATCCTATTGGTGGTTTGGCTCATCTTTCAATGATTTGTCGGGATTTGAGAGTGTCCATCTTGAGCGTTGAGTTTGAATGCAATGCCTTCGTTATTGGCTTCACGGGCTATGGATTGATTCTAGGCATGGATTAGTTATCCAGTAATGGTGCCATCCTAGATTGTGAAAAGAGAGTGGTTAGACTTATGACTTGCCTTGGCAACACTCTCGAAATCTCTTGTAATCCCATATATTCTGTTATGCTTAGCTACCTAGAATCTCTTGATGCGTCTGTTGAAAACTTGCAGTCTGTTAGAGTAGTCCGTGAATACTCATATGTATTTGTAGAGGTGAAGGGCTTACCACCGAAGTGGGAGATAGACTTCTGCATATACCTTGTTGATATTGCAAAAACCGTAGCTCTACCCGTTAGACACATGGCTCCAAGGGATAGAAAAGAGCTCAGTAAGCAAGTCAAAGAGCTGCTCGAAAAGGGGTTTATAAGGCGGAGTATTTCTGAATGGGGTGCTCCAGTAGTATTCGCAACCAAAGCGGATGGTTCACTTCGCCTATGCATTGATTATAGGGAGCTAAACAAGATGACCAAGAAGAATAGGCATCCACTTCCAAGAATAGATGACTTGTTTGATCAGCTTGTAGGTGCGCCTGTTTTCTCCCAACTAGATTTGGCTACCGGGTTCCACCAGCTAAGAGTGGCTGAAGACAACATAGATAAGACCGCGTTCAGAACCCCGGATGGTTTCTTTGAATGGCTTGTCATGCCTTTCAGCTTGACAAACGCACCCGCTTACTTCGTTGACTTGATGAGCAGGGTGTTTAGAGAATTCCTTAATAAGTTTGTGGTGGTCTTCGTAGACGACATTTTGATCTTATCGAAGAATGAAGAAGAGCATGCTTTGCATTTAAGGGAAGTCATGGATACTCTTCGTGCACATCAGCTGAAAGCCAAATTCTCCAAATGCCATTTCTGGAGAGAAGAAGTGAGGTTTCTTGGACATGTGGTGTCCAAAGAAGGGTTAGTTGTGGACCCCACACAAGTAGTTGCGGTGCAAGATTGGAAGGTTCCACGAAATGTAATCGAAGTCTGGAGCTTCCTCGGGCTAGCGGGCTTTTACCGAAAATTCATTAAAGACTTTGCTAAAATCTCAGCCCCACTTACAAGGTTAACGAAGAAGAACCTAACTTTCGCTTGGGATTTGAATTGCGATATTGCTTTCCAACGTTTGAAAAGGGCTCTAACAACAGCCCCAGTTCTGACATTCCAGATGGGAGCAAGATGTTTACCGTATACACGGATGCATGTGGTACGGGACTAGGTGCTGTCTTGATGCAAGAAGGGAAGGTAGTAGCTTATGGAGGCAGACAGTTGAAAGTACATGAGAAAAACTACCCAACCCATGATCTAGAGTTGGCTGCCATCGTTTTTGCACTTAAGTCTTGGCGCCATTATCTCCTAGGTGAGAAGTTTGAATTGTATACTGACCATAAATCGTTGAAGTACCTTTTCTCACAGAAAGATCTTAACTTAAGATAGCAAAGGTGGATGGAATTTCTGGCCTCATATGATTTTGAGATTTCCTATACCCCAGGCAAGGATAATGTGGTAGCAGACGCCTTAAGTAGGAAGAAGCTGACCTTGAGTCCTCTCTTTGTAGAAAGGCAAAGCTTGGAGTATATAGCAAACTTTAACTTTAGACCCTCCTCTGAAATTGTGCCTGGTCTATTAGCATCGCTAGAGGTGCGGCCCACTCTTTTGGACTCAATAAGAACCGTGCAACAAGAAGACCCTCAGCTAGTTGATGTGATGGATAAGTTAGTTAGGGGTGAGACATCTAGTCACCTCAATAGATACTCCATCGATGATAGGGGTTGGTTGAGACGGGATGGAAGGCTATGCGTCCCATAAGTAAGGGATTTAGTGAAGACAGCTCTCGAAGAAGCGCACCATTCTAAGCTGACCATACACCTAGGCGGAGACAAGATGTATAAAGATATAAAAAGGGTTTTCTTTTGGAATGGCATGAAGAGTGACGTAGCTGAGTTCGTCGCTAAGTGTTTGATATGCCAGCAAGTCAAAGCAGAGCAAAAGAAGCCTAGTGGTCTGCTTCATCCCCTAGAGGTCCCACAGTGGAAGTGGGATAGCATTTCGATGGACTTTGTTGATGGGTTGCCTAGGTCAAGAAGGGGCAATACCAGTATTTGGGTAATAGTGGACAGGCTCACTAAAAGCGCTCACTTTATACCTGTTAAAAGTAGAAGGACTGCCTCGTCCCTAGCATCCATTTATCTTAAAAAAATAGTTCGACTCCATGGGATACCCTCCAGCATAGTGAGTGATCGAGATCCTATCTTTACGAGCGAGTTTTGGAAGAGTTTGCAAGAGGCAGTAGGCACACAATTATGCTTAAGCACGACGTATCACCCCCAAACCGATGGTCAGACGGAAAGGGTGAATAGAGTATTGGAAGATCTCTTGAGATTGTGCATTCTTGACTTTGGAGGGACATGGGAGGATCATCTTCCTTTGGTGGAATTCGCTTATAACAATAGCTACCAAGCCACCATAGGCATGGCGCCCTTCGAAGCTTTATATGGAAGACCATGTCGATCACCAACTTGTTGGTGGGGGTCCACAAACAAGCTTGTACTTAGGCCAGACATGGTTAGGGAGACCTCAAAAAAGGTGGACTTGATAAGAAGACGGATGAAGGCTGCACAAGATAGATAGAAGTCCTACGCAGAAAAAAGAAGGACCGACCTTGAGTTTAAGTTGGAGATAGGGTGTTCCTTAAAGTATCTCCTTTGAGGAATGTCATTCGCTTTGGGTCCGTAGGAAAGCTAGCACCAAGATTTGTAGGACCATTTCCTATCATTGAAAGGATTGGGACGATGGCTTACAAAGTAGAGCTACCCAAGAGACTGGCTGGAGTTCATAATGTTTTTCATGTTTCTCAACTACGAAAATGCTTACATGAATCTGCGAAAGTGGTGGAGCCAAGTATATTAGAGGAAGTAGAAGAGGAATGAGAAGTGAATGTGAGAAGAGTTCCAACTTGTATCTTTGGTACGGAAGTCAAAAAGCTACGCAACCGTGAAGTCAAGCTTGTTAAAGTTCAATGGAGTGACGCTGAGGAAGAAGCGACTTGGGAAACTGAGAGGAAAATACGTGCAGCCTACCCTTTTCTCTTTGAGGGTACCTCCTTGATCTCTTTTTCCATAAGTTTATTCATGCTTATATCTATCTTTTAAGTATATCTCCTCAGTCCTATTCTTTATCCTTAGGTAGAAACCGATGGATATAAACATGTATTTGAAACATGTTATGATTGATGGTTGCGAGTGGTTGCAAGTGGTTGCTAGTGATTGCTCGTGGATGCACGTACACACACTTTAGGCACTAGATCGGCTCAATCACTTTCATATTGCATATAAATGTGTGTGCATATTTAAATTAATGGATGTATAATGGTTGTGTTATCATACGGATGCTGCATTTTGATGAATGGTTGTGCACACATGTAGAAGTAATATGTATCGTTAGGATTCTTTTGCATGCATAATGTACGCATGGCACTATCATGATTTGCATTAAGGAGGTCAACTGAATCAGTGGACCGCCTGATTTTGCATTAGATAAGGAACATACACACAAATTTTTTTCATATGTTCATACGACATTAGAAATATTGTAAGGACAATGGATGCCTGTGTTTGATGGTTGAGTAGATGGATGATTGGATGTTAGGATATACATTCTCATTAACTTGGAGATTTCGGGGGCGAAATCCTTTAAGGAGGGGAGAATGTAACACCCTCTGTAAATATTAAAATTAACAATCCTAAGAATACTTAATTATTAAAGTGAGAATTAATGGAAATAGGTTACACCATTGCATTCATCTCGAAATTCTGCTTGGAATAGAGTCCAAGTTTTCGTAAATCGGACTTCGTATAAGGAAGATATGGCCCTCAGAAGTTTCAGTGATTTTACATAAATCAAAACAGTTCAGAATAAATTCAAAATTTAAAATTCAAACAGGGGAGCAGGCTGGGCGGGAATTCTCCTGCCTAGGGACCAGGTCAACCAGGGGTCGACCTGGGCGTCGACCTACCCATACAGGTCGACTACGGGGTCGACCTACCCCCTCCCCGGACAGATCTGAAATGTGACGATTTCTGACTCTGTGCTGAGTCATTAGGGCTGATGTGGATGTTCTAGATAACTCTATCTAGTCTAGATGGTTGGTATTGTTCCTATGATAATCTAACGACTTAGGTTGATGCAAACTTCTATAAAAGAGTGCCTAGACTCAAACCCTAAATCTAAACAAAATTTGTCTTTTGGCTACCATGTTGTTGCTAGGATAGTTCTCCTTCCTAAAGCTTAGGATTTAGTAAGTCAGAATTCCAGTTCAAAAGACGAACAAATCATTCTCTTCTCTAACCTATCTTTGTGAGTACTATTTCTTTCACAACATAATTAATAATTTAATTATGATGGGTTGTAATTGGATTATGAGGACATGTCTGTTGAATCACGTGATGTTGTTTAACTTTATCTTATGTTGGTAGATCTATTTCATATGTCCAATTATACATGTTTAACTTGATTCATTTTATGCAAGTCCGTTTTTACATATGTTAATTCATATGTGAATTTTATGCAAGTTTGGGATGTTAAATCATATGTTAATTCATATGTAAATTTTATGCAAGTTTGGGATTTTAAATCATATGTTAATTCAAATGTGAATTTTATGCAAGTTTGAGATGTTAAATCATATGCTAATTCGTATGTGAATTTTATGCAAGTTTGGGATGTTAAATCATATGCTAATTCGTATATGAAACCTTATGCAAGTTTGGGATGTTAAATCGTATGCTAGTTTGAATATGAATCTTATGCAAGTCCATATGTGAATTGTACACAAGTTTATATGTGAATCAAGTACATACATGTGCTAGTTTATATGCAAAAACATGTGATAAATTCATATGCAAGTTGTAGGAATCCATATGCAAGTTTAGGTGAAAAACCATATTCACATTTTTGGGTGAAAATTATATTAACATATGCAAGTTAGACGAGGCCCATAATCCATATATGCAAGATCACAATTTCATGTTTAGATCTATATTTAGATCCATGGTAGTTACGCAAATATATGATTCTATATGACCATTGTCTATGCAAATTATTGGCTATGCAATTTTATGTTATAATTCCTATTTGCAAGTTAGATCTATTTTTATGTGTTATGAAAGTTGTGATGTTTCTCTTTTATAAGTTAGACTATTTGCGAGTCTAACGTATTTCATATTTGAACGTACGAATAACGTGGGGACAAAAAGGGAAAATATTAATTATGCAAATTGTGAATTATCATAAAAATAACTTTAAAAAGGCATATAATTGAATTGAGACATTAATTGGTATAATTTTTATACCTAAAAAGTATGTACATAATTTAGGTGACAATTATGGATATAATTAAGTTGGAAATTATTGACAATTTGAATAGGGATAATTAATTCAGATTGGGGTGAAATAATTTGTAATAATAAACGCCTAAGATACAAGGTTAGTCTCGTTTGTGGTGTAAGACTGCCCGGACCTACCCGGCAAATCCAGCAACCACAAACGGTAGTCTAATGTAAGAGATCGAAGGCATAAATTAAATGAGTAACAATTGTAAAGACACTAGGTTAGACACATCTGCGGTATAAGACTGCCCGGACCCGCCCGGCAAATCCAGCAACCACAAACGGGAGTCTAATGTGGGAGGTCTTACAAGGTTACGGTTATAATGAATTAAGTAACACTTAACCAAGATAAACATGTGGTAGGACATTGGGGTTAAGTGGGTGACATGGGTGACATGTGAAATACGATTAGAAACACTTAACCAATTTTAAACATGTAAGAAGACATGAATAAGAAGGGGTTAGGTGGAAAATTCTATTGGTGACCAAGCATAGGTGGAAGGCTTGTGTCAAACATGGGGGACCCTTTTCAAACCACTAACCCATTAGGTATCTTTGTGAGCTCGATTTAGATCGAGGACGGGACACACTTACCGGGTTTGATTGTAAGAGGTCAAAATGGGTTAACGGTGGCAACGCAAGTCCAACGGGGTCATATGCGTGCGTGGGCCCGGGCTGGTAGGTAAGACGTTGTTGCATCGTGTAGATATAAGCCGTGCATCTTTAGTGGTATCGGGTTGCTACTTTGGGGAGTGATACACCCCACTGTGGGACCAACATGGGTATTTACGAGTTAGGGAGCCGATCGCATGGGGGTAATGGGTACAACTAGTGGAGATAGGGGCAGGCGACACCTATGAAGACAACTAGGGGTACGCGAAACTACCATTATGATTATTATTTTGGCAGGATCAATTTTTAGGGTGACTAGTAATGGTGCAGTATAGTAATTATCCTATAGTGATTAGGAGCGAGATTAACGCCAGAATATTCCTCCTGTTTGTTTTGTCTTGCCCACTTGTTCCACAGTCATTCCTTGTTTTACCAGTTTATGCCTTATCCTAATTACTTTAATAATTAAGTTATTAAAGTTATGGTACCCGCCAGACTTTATGTCTAACCGCCTTTGTTTTTGCCTCTTTTCTTCCTTTCCCCCAGGTTCTCATGGTGGGACTAGTACTAGTGGAGCTTGATCTGGATCTTTCTCTCTCTTTTGGAAGTGCTTGGATTGCTGAAAGTAAAGTTCAGCTCATCTCTTTTATGGCTACTTATGTTGGGGTTATGCTTTTTACTTTATGTATTCAGAAAACAATTTGTCAAGATGGATATTAAGTGTACTTGGGTTTTCTGTTGGTTTATGATGTTGTTGTAATCAAACTATTTCTCCGCTGCAATAAAAGTTGTTTTGAAAATTTTCAAGTACCAATATATGTATCTGTCTTGTTATATTCTGTTCTATTCACCAATAATACTCCATGAAAGTTAATGCATTCCCTTTGAGAGTGACATTAATTGACGTGGGGTGTTACAGATGGCGTAGGACGATTAATATTGTAATCCAACCCCTATAGGGTTAAGGTTCAACTTTTGTCCAAAGCCTGTTTAATAGTTGACTATTTAGCATTATACCAAAAGTGGTCAACTAGTTGATAAGTTTTGGTCAACTTCTTTCTTTCCTCTTTCCTTCCTCATGTAGCCTAACCATATTCTTCTTCTATTTCTTTGTTGTCGCTTCGTCTCCTCCATTTTTGCGCATTAGATCTCACTCCACTATGATTCCAAGATCTAACCCCAATTTCATCTCTCCGATCATTTTCTTAGCCCATAATACCTACTGCACTATCTGATCTTTCTCGTGCCATTTAATTCTCATTCTTAGGGAGTGACGCTATTTGGTTGGATTGGACCGAGCATAAGGTTTCATTGCTTTAGAACTAAGAGAATTACTCGTAGCAGTTGGGCTTTGCCATATCTTGTATAGGGTCATTGTTTGTGTTGCATCTGCCTTTGTTGTATCTTATTGGAATAGGCTTTTGATGAAGGCAATCGTCGTTTGGAGGTGAAGGTTGAACTGTCTTTGGACGGACTTTCAGAGGAAGATCTCGATATGATTTTAGAGGCATTCGTGTTGTGCGCGGTCCTGAATGGTCTTTAGTTTGACCGGCTTTGGAAATTTTGCAGCAGATCTCCTCTTTCTAAATGCTGGTTTTTTTTATTTAGAAATCTATGTTTGGGCTACCCATATAGATGTGTTATTCATTTAGCACACTAACTCAAAGATGGGAAGGTACGACTAGATTTTTCTTATAATGCGGGAATTAATCTTTTCTTTGATTGATGGTGTAACCATCATTCAGTATGCATCATATTTGGTTCATCTTGTTGTTCTTGTGTGTTGTTTAGCGGAGTTGCTTTTTGTATTTTCACCTATCTACTTTTGTCTTCAGGCAATGCTAGGTGAATCTCCATGAATGTCAGTTTTGTGATGGGTTTCTTTTGTCATCGCAAAATTCTCTCTTAGAAGGGATGGTGATGTGGTAACCTCCAACAACACGAACAATGTACGCAACACAAGATTGAGCATTTTCCTGCCATTATATGACTAGTCGAAGGTCGTGGAAATGGGTTGAGCTCCAGTCATGGAGGAAGACATCTCGTTGTTTATAGGAAATGTTTTGGTGTTGTTGTCATTGTTCTTTTTCTTTTTCCAACAATTTTCTCTTGGCTTTGTGGTATCTCATGCTTATAATTATTAGTGTTGTTATTCCTGTAAATCGCACGACGATGTAATGAGATTTCATGTGTTTTTGTCTTTCATGCTTCGTTGTATTTGAATTAGAAATGAAATCTCATTTTATTATCTAACTAATAGTTGCTTTAAAGCTGGAAAGTATAGAATTCTATAGTGGATAAAAATTTTCAAGGGACAGGTTTTTGTGTAGTTTCGTCACTAGTATATTTATTATTTGTCGTCTGTTCCTTTTTGAGCTAATTTTTTTTAATTTTGTGGTTTCGGTTTTCCCATTTTTCACGTGACCAACTTCCTTCTACGCAAACATGTGACTTGAATCATTTAAGTTTCCGCAAAATATTGTTTTTGAAACTTTGTGCAAATGTTGTTTGGAAAAAAGAGAATCCTTTAAAATTTTATATTTTTCCAATTTATTTTCTTTTAATCCGATTCATGTAAAAACATAGATTGAGGTACGGTAGTTTACATATGTTTAAACATCTATATAGTAAAGTGCACGTTACCAATATTCCTTTTTTATGAAAATCTGATAAGGGAAGTAGAATGGTATCAAGAAGGAATTTCAAGAATTTACAAATGAAATTTTATAGTGGAAATTTACTTTTGTGGAAAATTTCGAATTTTATAGTCACATACAAAGCATAAGAAAGATTTGGATTGTTTGTTTTCGTGTTTTAGCGGTGCGTTGGGAACGGCGATGCGAAAAGACATTAATGGTAATAAGGGAAAGGCTATTTTAGTCATGGAGACGTTGTTTCCATACCTAGTCAATGATGCAAGTGGGTTATTAATTAACTCATTTTACGTTTTAGAGCTTTTCTTGAGCATCCTTTGCAGTCTACAAATGGAAATTTTTGGAGTATTTTGGGGTATTGTGGTAAAATTCCACTATTGGACAGGAATTGGGATAGTTATAAGCGGAAAGAACGTTGAATCTCCACTTTGAACTCCTTTTTCTAGCTCAGGAGAAGTTAATATGAAACGGTTTAGATGCGTTAACATGTTGGATGATTGGGTTGGATGCAACATTGGTTGCTTTACACTTTTATTCGTAGTCATGTGAGGGTTAGGATGAAAAATATTTTCAAAAGCTTGCAATCTTATAAAACTGCCAATATATTTTAGGATGTTTGCATCATTTTTTCAAAATTGATTTCAAATGGAATGCATATATAAAGGAGAAGCCAATTTAGAATCATTATGTATGCATCTTTTATTGTTACAACTCATTATGTACACTGTGCATATGCACACATTAGTTGCAAAATTGGATGTACACTAATTGGATGTGTAGTTTAGGACAATTAGGCGCCAGCACCATGACTTTGTCATTGGTAGAATTTGGGACTAAACTTTTTATGGAGGGAAGAATGTAACAACACAGAATTTTGATGATAATAAATTTAGTTATTTAATTAAGTTCCAAAAATGGAATTTTTTGCATACTACCGAATTTGACCATAAAACTTGCACCATTGCATTCATTACGGAATTCTGGTGAACTTTCATGTTTGAAACTTCGTGAATGGAATCCGTATGAAAAAGTTACGGACGAAATATGAAAATGGGCAGAAAATAAAAACCAAAGAATCTATAATAATTTAAAACCATTTATAAGCCATCTTTACTGGGCAAGCCAACCCTAGCGGTCGACCCTAGCGGTCGACCCCCGAGGCGTGAATTTGCCCAGTGGCGACTAGGGTTGGTTTTTTTTTATATTTAAAATTTATATATACGGACGGATCCTTATTAAATTAATTCCAACGGGCTAGGGTCACTTCAATGCCTATAAATAAAAGGTTAGAACCCTATTCTTTTTCATATAATTCTAAAAGCAGTAGCAAGGCTCTGCCATTTTCTCTTCTAAAACAAATCTGAACATATACAAATTAAAAAAAAACTTAGATTTAAGAGGATTGAGATCAGATTTTTGTGCCAAATAGATGATGCCACAAATAGGCTTTCTTCCATTAAGATTTCCTTCCTCTTTCCTATTTTCTTGCAGATCTACAAATCTAAAATAATCCCCTTTTTGAAATAATTGTTGATTTGAAAGATTTGGGAATTGTAGGCCTAATTTTTTATTCATATTCAAATTTGGATAGCTTTCAAGTGAGTGGGAAATTATATAGATCGTTTATAATAACTTATTTCATGCATTTGTGTAGATCGGAATTTATATGCCTAAAAGTTATTAGATTTGTTTGTTTGTTTTATCAAATTTGAAATAATAGTTTGTGGTTGAGTATTGAATTTATAGTCCTTTTTTATTAATACAATTTCATTGCCTACAATTGTACTTAGGTTTGTTGGTTTTGTGAATACCTTGGATCTGGAAATCAGTCCCCAAAACCGCTGTAAGAATTGTAGCATTTGTTCCAGATTCTTAGATTTGGGTGTTGATTTAGAATTTGTGTAGTTTTTTACTTGAAAAGATATGCCTATTTGCGTTTGATATAGTTTGGTGTTTTACTTGGTTATTGTAAATATGTCCTTTTTGTTCTTTTAATAAAAAGGCATTATTTGGAATCAGTAAGAAATATGTACGAATCAAATAGGAAGGGATGTGTAAATTCACGCATATTTGTACGTAGTTCATAACAACCATTCCAAAAATATACATATTTCATATTTCTTATGATTTGAAATATGCCTATTCCTCTTTCAACTATTTTTGGCAAAAATTTACAGTAACTACAATTATTAACCTTTTTATAAGATTATGAATCTTAAACAATATTAAACATAAAAGGTTTGGTTTGGTTGGTAGTTTAGACCATAACATAAATGGTTAATAAAAATAATAAAACTTAGCAATTACTTTAACACACTTAAATTATAATTATAAATATAAATATTATCCATCCAAATCCACGTAAATAATGCTAATATATTATTTTAATAATGTTTGTTGTTTTTGTTTAAATAGTTTTCGTTTTATGGGGATATATATGGAGATATAACCCATATTGAATGGAATTAAATATTATGACCGTTATAGCAATAAATGTCGATTGACTTGCTATGAATAAAATGTCATAAGTAAAGTTGTAAATATTGTAATCATGTTTGTTTTGGGGAAGTAATTAATTAGGAAATGAATGCCTAATTGGTTACAATTTTAAGTGGCATTTGGGAATAGGGATTGTAACTCCAACTAGGGAAATAAATAAGTAATAACCCTAATGTGTGTGTGTATATATATATATATTCACATGATAATTAAATGGAATTAAATTTATAGTAATATCTGGGGATTACACTAGTTAGATTAGGATTTAAAAAGGGGACTTATATAAATAGGTTAATCGATGTCGTAGGAAAATATGAATGTTAATGTCATAAATGACATTAAATAGGTTAATTGATGCCTCAGGAAATATGATCGTTAAGGTCTTCAGTGACAGGTAACCTAATTTATAACAATAAAAGGAATAGATTGGAATTAATGGGGATTGACTGGTGTAGTAAATACTAAGTACAATAAGAAAATTAATAAATAAACATCCTAGGATAAGAAGTTATAAATTTTCCTTTTTTATTTATAGTAAATCTAGAATTAATACAATTAAGAATCATGACTGGACTTAGTATAATAATTATGCGAGGTCAGTTCCCTTATTTGACAAAAGCCTGCACTTTTCAACAGTCGAATATATGTACAATTGAGTGAGACATTATGTGACGGCAAGGGATTTCGCTCGGTCCGAACCAGTCGCTAAACCGACCCAGACCGTTCGAAACGCCCTATCGTTTGAGAACACGACAAACAGAACGCATACAGAAGAACATTTCATTGTATATAACAACAATGCATCAGATTACAAGAATATACAGAGTATGAATGAATATTACACAGAAATATCAGAGATTTAAATTACATTTAAATACATCGCAGCGGAAAATAATACAATACACAACTAGAAGAGATATACGGATACAAAGCTTTCCGGATATCGTTCCAGCTGTAAACCAGGATCCTGTGAATATAAATCTGCAAAAACCAAAACTACTAGCTGCCCGTGTCAAAAATAAGGGCACCCAGAGTTTAGGTTAAAACAATAAACTCCAGGTCAGTCATGTGACTGGTGTGAGAACTAAAACAGTTATAATTCTTTATTTTAAATCATTAGGTAAATCAAGGGACCACGCCGTATAACACGGAACGGGTTTCCTCCCAAGAATACCAGTGCTTAAAACAAACAGCGCAATGCTAAATAAAGAAAGATGAAGCTGTTATAAGACCCAGGTCCCATCACACAATGCAACGCAGCCGAGGATAGGGTTTTCCCTTATAACAGCCAAAGAATGCTTGATACGTTTAAACAAATTATTTGATACTCTTATAAGTGCATAGTGTATAAAACAACTTCAAATCATAAGTATCAATCATAGGCGACATGAGCGTCCCATGCCACTATGTCGCCATATATAGGTTTACAAATAAAACCGCAAGTGTCACGTATTTGGAAATTGGTTTTCCATCTATGAACCGAGGCCAGGGATCGTCCTCAACCGATTCGAGACTGTCTAGCCCGAGCCTCAGGAACAGCCGCAACTGCCCCTTGGATCGTCAGGGCCGGTCCACACGGAGTGGATTATTATGCCTGAACAATACGTCTCCCCACCCTATGGGGTGTAAGTCTGGTCCGTCAGCCGACCAGAATGCATTCGGCCGAAACCGATATAACCGAGGCGCCTCGCAACCGCAACAACCACATAAGTCAAACTCATCAGGGCGTGTAAAACCACTGACGCCACTTCTAGCTAGAAAGAAACGCAAGTCCTCCCTGAGGTCCGTCTCCCGTTTTTGGTTCATACCTGGTGTGAAACACGCGAGGTAAACGTTACACAAAGCTACGCCACAAAGGCCGTGCTTTGATCATCAACCACAAGACTTTGCTTTTCAACAGAAGCCTTGATCATTTGCATCTTAGCATGCCACACAGGCAAACCATCCTATGCAACCGATATCAGTCACACAGAATGAAATCCGATGTCAGACACACAGTCCATTTACAAGTCCGTTCTGGGTCTGAACGAAACCGGAGGCACCTAGTACCTCGCATATCCATCGATCTCCAAGTACGTCTGGACGATCACTAACTGTTTCCATCTTCTTGGGTGTACAGCCCAATCAAGATCATCAGTTATCACCCAAACGACGTGAAGACCTCCGGTCTTCGACCATCGTCTTCATCTTCGACTTATCGTCGTATCAGTTATTCAGAATGGGATAAACCCGGTCTTTCCGAATAACTCGCGTATATATTATAAAAGTGTTACACAAACACAACATACGCCTCATTCCAATTCATTAGTCACTAACCGTAAATTAATCAAGAGAATAATTTCCCAAATATTAACCCCGAAGGCCGAAACCAACATCAGATCAATATCCAGAAAACCATTCTGCTTGGCTAACCGACAGTTAGTTTCTAAATTTCACATTCAAATCTAATTAAAGATTTAACTATCGCCTGGAGCAAAACTGGTGATACTCCATTCTCGATCTTTCAATCTAATTAAAGATTCATTAAAACTCCACTTAGTTTTAATCATTATCTGGGTTAAAGAATCAGTGTCATTTAAAACACGATAAACCCTAAAAATCAATATCAATTCAATTCCAATTAAATATTATTTAATTGGTACACTTCATTAAATCTAAATAAAAAGATTTAATCTTTTCTCAACTGGGTTCAAGAATAGTGTTAGTGAAGACACCATTCACGACAAACCCAAATCACATTCCATTAATTATCGGGTTAAAGAACAAGTGTTATTTAAAACACTGTTCACGATAAACCCAAAAATCAATATCAATTCAATTCCAATTAAATATTATTTAATTGGTACACTTCATTAAATCTAAATAAAAAGATTTAATCTTTTCTCAACTGGGTTCAAGAACAGTGTTAGTGAAGACACCATTCACGACAAACCCAAATCACATTCGATATTCAATACAAGGCTCTGAATAGAAAATATATCGGCTTATATTCAATATCGAATTCTACGACTAACAAATGTCGTATTGGAAATAACGATATCAATATATATCTTTCAAATTTCCATAACAACACCTGTATAATCACGAATTCCAACATCGAAATATTCCGAAGACAATTTCGATTCAACTCCACTCCAATGCAATCATTGGAAATTTTGGTTATTTTTAAAACCCTTTTCGAATTCAATTTATTTATTTAAAAATAAATAGAATTATAATTCTAGTTCAAAACTAGTTCATTTCGATAAAAATCCATTTTTATCTTTTCAAATATGGAGTTTTTCATCCCAATTCTTTCTAAATCATTTCTTATGATTTTACACAAATTATTGCTATTTTTAATAATTTTATCAAGGCCCGTACAGTCGATTTCCACCAATGGCCATCGAACTGCACTTACAGCGACCTTTTTCCAATTTGATTTGGACATAATTCCAAATCCAACCGTTAGATTTCTAATTTATCACATTCGTTAGAAAGCTCTTTTCGATACGAACCCAACGGTTCCGGTTTTAGGAGAATCCGACGGTCGGATCTCCCGCAATGTCCGTTTGAAATAAATGGTCGAAATTCACGAACTGCCGCGGCGCGGCGCGTTCTATTCAGGCCATTATATTATATATATAATATATATAATATATACTTCGTCGATTTCTATTTAAAACGAATTATATAAATAGTTTTAAATTCGTTTCAAAAGCAATTTCAACTTCCTTTTCAATTCAAATCAAAATTGAATTCTTCTTTATAAATTCGTTTCAAAATTCATTTCTATTCAATTCAAATTTCAATTCAATTTGAATTCATTTCAATTCGTTTTCAATTCAATTTGAATTCGTTTTCAATTCATTTCATTTCGAAATCGTTTTCAATTCAATTTGAATTCGTTTTCAATTCATTTCATTTCGAAATCGTTTTCAATTCAATTTGAATTCGTTTTCAATTCATTTCATTTCGAAATCGTTTTCAATTCAATTTGAATTCGTTTTCAATTCATTTCATTTCGAAATCGTTTTCAATTCAATTTGAATTCGTTTTCAATTCATTTCATTTCGAAATCGTTTTCAATTCAATTTGAATTCGTTTTCAATTCAATTCATTTCGAAATCGTTTTCAATTCAATTTGATTTCGAAATCGTTTTCAATTCAAAATATTCGATTTCGAGATTACTTTTCAATATTCATTTTAAAATGAATAAAATCGATATAAATATCGTTTACGTCAAAATGGCGTCAATCTAATCAACACGGCTTCATAAATTTCTATTTTCAAATATTCTATTTCAAATATTTCTTATTATCAAAATATTTGTTATTATCAAAATATTCTTTATTTTCACGATTGGAATGAGGCCCAATCAATTACCATATAAAATTAATTATATGGATTTTCATACAACACATGTATATTATAACATTGAAAATAATCAACCATCAACCAAAGTGCACTACACTGTATAAGCATCAAATATAGATATTCAACGCTTATAACAGCCTGTCAATCAATCGATCGACATATTTAATCAATCAGGATGAGTGAAATTCATATTTCATCCCAACACCCGTGTGGGGTTTCAAACAATCAAACACAGATTTTAGTTGTGCAGTTGGGCGATGTGTAAAATTTATCGTCCCAATCAATGTCATTCAAATAAGTGTACATAAACAAACCATCTGGTTTGTAAATGAATATTTATTTATTCGCTTCACTATTTTCATATTCACGTTAAAAATTATATTTTTAACGATAAAACATTTTATTTCAACCTATGAATTTCTATTCAATTCATTTATTCAATAAAATGATATTTTTATTTTTCTAACATATTTTAGAAAATTTCGGCGGCATAACGGCACGATACTAGAAACGGGACAAGGCCTAGCCTTATCCCCGGTCTAGTGAAGGCCCACGCCATTCACACATCAATCATATCAATTTCATTTCACCAAACTATTCAAATCAACCCAAACAATCTAACTAACAACACAGCCAAACAAACAAGTCCATGGTCTGTGGACGATTGTGTCGGGTGCTACTAAGCACCGTCTGCATCCTAGTATATATATATATATATAACTAGAAAAATAAATTGAAAGGTGAGAAATTCTCACCGAAAGCTATCCAAGCTCCACGGCACTTCATTTGCAGAAGTCTTCGCCGTTTTCGCATCTTCGTCAGCTTCGTCGCCCGTAGCCACTATATATATAAAAATCGAATTTTTATTTCGCTATTCAATATATAAAAATCGAATTTTTATTTCAAAGTTCAATATATAAAAATCGAGTTTTTATTTCAAAGTTCAATATATAAAAATCGAGTTTTTATTTCAAAGTTCAATATATAAAAATCGAGTTTTTATTTCAAAGTTCAATATATAAAAATCGAGTTTTTATTTCAAAGTTCAATATATAAAAATCGAGTTTTTTATTTCAAAGTTCAATATATAAAAATCGAGTTTTTTTTTTATTTCATCAAAAATAATATCTTTCTACGATAAGTATCATATTTTTACATAAGATGAAATCATACATTTCAAATCAAAGAAAACATATTTTTCTTATCACGGAAAACGTATTCCTCGAATCAAAGAAGATGGATTCTTCGAATCAAAGAAAATGGGTTTTTTTTTCCCGAATCAAGGAAAATGGATTCTTTCATTCGCTATGATTTATAAAAACATATTTTATCTCGAAGTTCAACATTTAAAAATTCAATCTTTTTCATTTTAAAAATTCAATCTTTTTCATTTTAAAAATTCAATCTTTTTCATTTTAAAAATTCAATCTTTTTCATTTTCTTAAAATTCAGTTTTATTTTCTTTTAAAAAAACAGTTTTATATACTTAAAAAAAAAAACAGTTTTAAATACTTAAAATAAAAAAAATAAAAAAACAGTTTTAAACCGGTTAAAATAAAAACAGAAATTAAATAATAAATAAATAAATAAAAAAAAATAAAAAAAAAAAGAGAAAAAGAAGATGGACTTACAGAGAGAGGGGGGGGTTCGAACTCGCGGAAATCAGAGGTGGGGCGCAGAGGGTTGCGGTGGTCGGGGGTGTGCGTTGGTGGCGCGGTCAGCTAGGGTTTCGGGTTGGGCATTGAATTGGGGAAAGGGAAAGAGGAGAGGGGCTGCGGAGGAGGCCAGGGGGCAGGGATGATCGTCGACGAGGTGGTGCGCCTCCAGCGGCGGCGCGTCTCGCTTGGAAGAAGGGCAGCGACGGGCTCGAGCGATTTTGGTCTTCTTCTTTTTTTTTTTTTTATTTCTTTTCTGATTGGGAGAGAGAGAGGGAAAGGGGGGGTGAGCTTATTATATAATTTAATATTCTATTTTAATTTTATTCTCTAAAAGTTACTTAATAAATTCGAACTCCTTTTTGAGCCCACCGACTGTCGTCCCCAGGGTAATACCCCCATTCCGAACACAATGGGATATGCCACGTAGGCCAATTCGATCGTTTCGATCAGTTTTCGTCAAATTTACATTTAAATTACTATATTGAATTTTAAACGTACATTTCGAATTACCGGGGTCACATACTAACTCGAAAAATTCCAGAAAAATATTTTCTAGCTTCGTATTGACGATACGGTCCTAACAAAACTAGTTGCATCGAATTCTGAGACCGTTAGAAAAATGGCCAATTTCCAGTCGATTAAAATCAACTGAAACTGGTCAAACGCGTTTTCCTTTGCCACGCTCACATATCGATTCGAAAAATTATGAAATTTGGAATCTAGCAATAATTTAACATCACGGACCCAACAAAACTGGTTTCGTCGAAATCCGAGGTCGTTTGCAAAATTGCTATTTTTAAGGGCCTTATATATATAAGAATATATATAAATTCCACAGCGACTATTTCTAATTTTAAACTGGACATATCTTATCATTTCTAAGATGAAATCTCAGTTTGTTAACTTCGTTACAAAGATATAGTTATACAGATTCAAATATTTCTTGTTTCGTTCAATTCTGACTTATATTGAATTCTGTATATTCATTTGAAATTAGAAATCGAATTTTCGAACTACCGCGCCATTTTCAATTCTTTTTATAATTATATATAAATATTTATATTCTATCGACGACGCGTATAATATATACTTTAGAATTCTATTCAAATAAATTTCTCGTTGATATTATTTAAAATAATTCATTTTAAATAATCAAAATTCGCTAAAATTGCCAAAATAAAAATTTTAAACTGGCCCAGATTTTCCGGGTTGTTACAATCTCCCCCACTTAAAACTTTTCGTCCCCGAAAAGGAACAAAGTCGAAAGTGGTTTGATTAATCAACTCTACACTCGACCTGGCTTCCATTCTCCAACTTTTCAGTTTCTGAGAATTTCTAAAATTTCAAAAATTTGGCTAACACCCTAAATTTTCGAAAAATTTCGCCATAACCTCCCCTGCAATGGGAGCATCGGGGAATTTCAAATAGCTTCCCCGGTCCTTCAGATCTCAAAAAGAAAAAGAAAAAGCCAAGCGGCTAGCCAATAGGCTCACAAAATCATCATCACCCAAACAAAGCAGGAAATTATGTAGTAAACATGTACCTATTTGTCGGGCAAACAAATTTTATTCTCTGCTCTAGCCTCCTTGCTATGACCTGTTCAATGATATATATGTATATGCAAGCAAATGCAACCAATTCTCAATATAGTTCAATATTTGATTCAGTTAGGCATAAGGGTTCAAAATTATCAAACAATTAAACAACCAACACAAACATCAATCAATTAGTGAATTAGAGTTTCAAATTCATAACTTTGATACATATACAAAAATCATGTTTTTGATGCCAATTCACAACAATGTGTTCCTAACTATATAAGTTTTGGTTCTCACACCAGTCTAATGGAAATATATAGAAATCACACCTTCGTCACTCGAAAATAAATGCTGATGATGTTTCGAACCACCATCAGAACATTGTCGGGCTACTAGAGTGCGGTTCTATATCTACCCGGTATATTAAAACTTCGAATATACGCGGATCAGACGTATACGCAAAATCTATATATACTGGATTGTCCAAATCAATATAAATAAATAATCAACTACGAATAATTGATTTAAATTTTCAAAACAAAATTTTGTTTTCATTTTAAAAATTTACTCTTCACACTCGTTCTAGGATACTACTGATCCCATCTCTAACGAGTCATTCCCGTTGGATATTACTAATCCAATATCTGATGAATTCTTTCGTATGGTTCTAATGTGCCTTGTTCTCGAGCTCTGTAAACCAAAGCTCTGATACCAACTGTGACGGCAAGGGATTTCGCTCGGTCCGAACCAGTCGCTAAACCGACCCAGACCGTTCGAAACGCCCTATCGTTTGAGAACACGACAAACAGAACGCATACAGAAGAACATTTCATTGTATATAACAACAATGCATCAGATTACAAGAATATACAGAGTATGAATGAATATTACACAGAAATATCAGAGATTTAAATTACATTTAAATACATCGCAGCGGAAAATAATACAATACACAACTAGAAGAGATATACGGATACAAAGCTTTCCGGATATCGTTCCAGCTGTAAACCAGGATCCTGTGAATATAAATCTGCAAAAACCAAAACTACTAGCTGCCCGTGTCAAAAATAAGGGCACCCAGAGTTTAGGTTAAAACAATAAACTCCAGGTCAGTCATGTGACTGGTGTGAGAACTAAAACAGTTATAATTCTTTATTTTAAATCATTAGGTAAATCAAGGGACCACGCCGTATAACACGGAACGGGTTTCCTCCCAAGAATACCAGTGCTTAAAACAAACAGCGCAATGCTAAATAAAGAAAGATGAAGCTGTTATAAGACCCAGGTCCCATCACACAATGCAACGCAGCCGAGGATAGGGTTTTCCCTTATAACAGCCAAAGAATGCTTGATACGTTTAAACAAATTATTTGATACTCTTATAAGTGCATAGTGTATAAAACAACTTCAAATCATAAGTATCAATCATAGGCGACATGAGCGTCCCATGCCACTATGTCGCCATATATAGGTTTACAAATAAAACCGCAAGTGTCACGTATTTGGAAATTGGTTTTCCATCTATGAACCGAGGCCAGGGATCGTCCTCAACCGATTCGAGACTGTCTAGCCCGAGCCTCAGGAACAGCCGCAACTGCCCCTTGGATCGTCAGGGCCGGTCCACACGGAGTGGATTATTATGCCTGAACAATACGTCTCCCCACCCTATGGGGTGTAAGTCTGGTCCGTCAGCCGACCAGAATGCATTCGGCCGAAACCGATATAACCGAGGCGCCTCGCAACCGCAACAACCACATAAGTCAAACTCGTCAGGGCGTGTAAAACCACTGACGCCACTTCTAGCTAGAAAGAAACGCAAGTCCTCCCTGAGGTCCGTCTCCCGTTTTTGGTTCATACCTGGTGTGAAACACGCGAGGTAAACGTTACACAAAGCTACGCCACAAAGGCCGTGCTTTGATCATCAACCACAAGACTTTGCTTTTCAACAGAAGCCTTGATCATTTGCATCTTAGCATGCCACACAGGCAAACCATCCTATGCAACCGATATCAGTCACACAGAATGAAATCCGATGTCAGACACACAGTCCATTTACAAGTCCGTTCTGGGTCTGAACGAAACCGGAGGCACCTAGTACCTCGCATATCCATCGATCTCCAAGTACGTCTGGACGATCACTAACTGTTTCCATCTTCTTGGGTGTACAGCCCAATCAAGATCATCAGTTATCACCCAAACGACGTGAAGACCTCCGGTCTTCGACCATCGTCTTCATCTTCGACTTATCGTCGTATCAGTTATTCAGAATGGGGTAAACCCGGTCTTTCCGAATAACTCGCGTATATATTATAAAAGTGTTACACAAACACAACATACGCCTCATTCCAATTCATTAGTCACTAACCGTAAATTAATCAAGAGAATAATTTCCCAAATATTAACCCCGAAGGCCGAAACCAACATCAGATCAATATCCAGAAAACCATTCTGCTTGGCTAACCGACAGTTAGTTTCTAAATTTCACATTCAAATCTAATTAAAGATTTAACTATCGCCTGGAGCAAAACTGGTGATACTCCATTCTCGATCTTTCAATCTAATTAAAGATTCATTAAAACTCCACTTAGTTTTAATCATTATCTGGGTTAAAGAATCAGTGTCATTTAAAACACGATAAACCCTAAAAATCAATATCAATTCAATTCCAATTAAATATTATTTAATTGGTACACTTCATTAAATCTAAATAAAAAGATTTAATCTTTTCTCAACTGGGTTCAAGAATAGTGTTAGTGAAGACACCATTCACGACAAACCCAAATCACATTCCATTAATTATCGGGTTAAAGAACAAGTGTTATTTAAAACACTGTTCACGATAAACCCAAAAATCAATATCAATTCAATTCCAATTAAATATTATTTAATTGGTACACTTCATTAAATCTAAATAAAAAGATTTAATCTTTTCTCAACTGGGTTCAAGAACAGTGTTAGTGAAGACACCATTCACGACAAACCCAAATCACATTCGATATTCAATACAAGGCTCTGAATAGAAAATATATCGGCTTATATTCAATATCGAATTCTACGACTAACAAATGTCGTATTGGAAATAACGATATCAATATATATCTTTCAAATTTCCATAACAACACCTGTATAATCACGAATTCCAACATCGAAATATTCCGAAGACAATTTCGATTCAACTCCACTCCAATGCAATCATTGGAAATTTTGGTTATTTTTAAAACCCTTTTCGAATTCAATTTATTTATTTAAAAATAAATAGAATTATAATTCTAGTTCAAAACTAGTTCATTTCGATAAAAATCCATTTTTATCTTTTCAAATATGGAGTTTTTCATCCCAATTCTTTCTAAATCATTTCTTATGATTTTACACAAATTATTGCTATTTTTAATAATTTTATCAAGGCCCGTACAGTCGATTTCCACCAATGGCCATCGAACTGCACTTACAGCGACCTTTTTCCAATTTGATTTGGACATAATTCCAAATCCAACCGTTAGATTTCTAATTTATCACATTCGTTAGAAAGCTCTTTTCGATACGAACCCAACGGTTCCGGTTTTAGGAGAATCCGACGGTCGGATCTCCCGCAATGTCCGTTTGAAATAAATGGTCGAAATTCACGAACTGCCGCGGCGCGGCGCGTTCTATTCAGGCCATTATATTATATATATAATATATATAATATATACTTCGTCGATTTCTATTTAAAACGAATTATATAAATAGTTTTAAATTCGTTTCAAAAGCAATTTCAACTTCCTTTTCAATTCAAATCAAAATTGAATTCTTCTTTATAAATTCGTTTCAAAATTCATTTCTATTCAATTCAAATTTCAATTCAATTTGAATTCATTTCAATTCGTTTTCAATTCAATTTGAATTCGTTTTCAATTCATTTCATTTCGAAATCGTTTTCAATTCGATTTGAATTCGTTTTCAATTCATTTCATTTCGAAATCGTTTTCAATTCAATTTGAATTCGTTTTCAATTCATTTCATTTCGAAATCGTTTTCAATTCAATTTGAATTCGTTTTCAATTCATTTCATTTCGAAATCGTTTTCAATTCAATTTGAATTCGTTTTCAATTCATTTCATTTCGAAATCGTTTTCAATTCAATTTGAATTCGTTTTCAATTCAATTCATTTCGAAATCGTTTTCAATTCAATTTGATTTCGAAATCGTTTTCAATTCAAAATATTCGATTTCGAGATTACTTTTCAATATTCATTTTAAAATGAATAAAATCGATATAAATATCGTTTACGTCAAAATGGCGTCAATCTAATCAACACGGCTTCATAAATTTCTATTTTCAAATATTCTATTTCAAATATTTCTTATTATCAAAATATTTGTTATTATCAAAATATTCTTTATTTTCACGATTGGAATGAGGCCCAATCAATTACCATATAAAATTAATTATATGGATTTTCATACAACACATGTATATTATAACATTGAAAATAATCAACCATCAACCAAAGTGCACTACACTGTATAAGCATCAAATATAGATATTCAACGCTTATAACAGCCTGTCAATCAATCGATCGACATATTTAATCAATCAGGATGAGTGAAATTCATATTTCATCCCAACACCCGTGTGGGGTTTCAAACAATCAAACACAGATTTTAGTTGTGCAGTTGGGCGATGTGTAAAATTTATCGTCCCAATCAATGTCATTCAAATAAGTGTACATAAACAAACCATCTGGTTTGTAAATGAATATTTATTTATTCGCTTCACTATTTTCATATTCACGTTAAAAATTATATTTTTAACGATAAAACATTTTATTTCAACCTATGAATTTCTATTCAATTCATTTATTCAATAAAATGATATTTTTATTTTTCTAACATATTTTAGAAAATTTCGGCGGCATAACGGCATGATACTAGAAACGGGACAAGGCCTAGCCTTATCCCCGGTCTAGTGAAGGCCCACGCCATTCACACATCAATCATATCAATTTCATTTCACCAAACTATTCAAATCAACCCAAACAATCTAACTAACAACACAGCCAAACAAACAAGTCCATGGTCTGTGGACGATTGTGTCGGGTGCTACTAAGCACCGTCTGCATCCTAGTATATATATATATAACTAGAAAAATAAATTGAAAGGTGAGAAATTCTCACCGAAAGCTATCCAAGCTCCACGGCACTTCATTTGCAGAAGTCTTCGCCGTTTTCGCATCTTCGTCAGCTTCGTCGCCCGTAGCCACTATATATATAAAAATCGAATTTTTATTTCGCTATTCAATATATAAAAATCGAATTTTTATTTCAAAGTTCAATATATAAAAATCGAGTTTTTATTTCAAAGTTCAATATATAAAAATCGAGTTTTTATTTCAAAGTTCAATATATAAAAATCGAGTTTTTATTTCAAAGTTCAATATATAAAAATCGAGTTTTTATTTCAAAGTTCAATATATAAAAATCGAGTTTTTTATTTCAAAGTTCAATATATAAAAATCGAGTTTTTTTTTATTTCATCAAAAATAATATCTTTCTACGATAAGTATCATATTTTTACATAAGATGAAATCATACATTTCAAATCAAAGAAAACATATTTTTCTTATCACGGAAAACGTATTCCTCGAATCAAAGAAGATGGATTCTTCGAATCAAAGAAAATGGGTTTTTTTTCCCGAATCAAGGAAAATGGATTCTTTCATTCGCTATGATTTATAAAAACATATTTTATCTCGAAGTTCAACATTTAAAAATTCAATCTTTTTCATTTTAAAAATTCAATCTTTTTCATTTTAAAAATTCAATCTTTTTCATTTTAAAAATTCAATCTTTTTCATTTTCTTAAAATTCAGTTTTATTTTCTTTTAAAAAAACAGTTTTATATACTTAAAAAAAAAAACAGTTTTAAATACTTAAAATAAAAAAAATAAAAAAACAGTTTTAAACCGGTTAAAATAAAAACAGAAATTAAATAATAAATAAATAAATAAAATAAAATAAAAAAAAAAAGAGAAAAAGAAGATGGACTTACAGAGAGAGGGGGGGGGGGTTCGAACTCGCGGAAATCAGAGGTGGGGCGCAGAGGGTTGCGGTGGTCGGGGGTGTGCGTTGGTGGCGCGGTCAGCTAGGGTTTCGGGTTGGGCATTGAATTGGGGAAAGGGAAAGAGGAGAGGGGCTGCGGAGGAGGCCAGGGGGCAGGGATGATCGTCGACGAGGTGGTGCGCCTCCAGCGGCGGCGCGTCTCGCCTGGAAGAAGGGCAGCGACGGGCTCGAGCGATTTTGGTCTTCTTCTTTTTTTTTTTTTTTCTTTTCTGATTGGGAGAGAGAGAGGGAAAGGGGGGGTGAGCTTATTATATAATTTAATATTCTATTTTAATTTTATTCTCTAAAAGTTACTTAATAAATTCGAACTCCTTTTTGAGCCCACCGACTGTCGTCCCCAGGGTAATACCCCCATTCCGAACACAATGGGATATGCCACGTAGGCCAATTCGATCGTTTCGATCAGTTTTCGTCAAATTTACATTTAAATTACTATATTGAATTTTAAACGTACATTTCGAATTACCGGGGTCACATACTAACTCGAAAAATTCCAGAAAAATATTTTCTAGCTTCGTATTGACGATACGGTCCTAACAAAACTAGTTGCGTCGAATTCTGAGACCGTTAGAAAAATGGCCAATTTCCAGTCGATTAAAATCAACTGAAACTGGTCAAACGCGTTTTCCTTTGCCACGCTCACATATCGATTCGAAAAATTATGAAATTTGGAATCTAGCAATAATTTAACATCACGGACCCAACAAAACTGGTTTCGTCGAAATCCGAGGTCGTTTGCAAAATTGCTATTTTTAAGGGCCTTATATATATAAGAATATATATAAATTCCACAGCGACTATTTCTAATTTTAAACTGGACATATCTTATCATTTCTAAGATGAAATCTCAGTTTGTTAACTTCGTTACAAAGATATAGTTATACAGATTCAAATATTTCTTGTTTCATTCAATTCTGACTTATATTGAATTCTGTATATTCATTTGAAATTAGAAATCGAATTTTCGAACTACCGCGCCATTTTCAATTCTTTTTATAATTATATATAAATATTTATATTCTATCGACGACGCGTATAATATATACTTTAGAATTCTATTCAAATAAATTTCTCGTTGATATTATTTAAAATAATTCATTTTAAATAATCAAAATTCGCTAAAATTGCCAAAATAAAAATTTTAAACTGGCCCAGATTTTCCGGGTTGTTACACATTATTAACTATAAAAACCTATGACGATAGTTAACTACATAGTAAGGATTATTTCCTAAAATAAGGTTTTTCTCAAGTATGAGGTATTAAGTGGTTGTTGGGCTCGCCTCCCATCACAAAAGAGGAAACTTTAGAAAGGAAATAATTTATTGATGCTTGCCCGCTCCGGGATAGGGGTATTAAGCAGTTAGATCCACCACTCACCTCCCCATAATCAAGCAGTATTAAATGGCTATTTGGTATGAGATTGAAAATCCTTGCGAAGGCCCGCTTCCTCTAGGTATTAAGTGACAGGGTTGAGAGTCCGCTTTTAAATTAGGTATTAGATGACTACTACGGAGGTACCATAGGTCTGCCTATCCTGCGAAAAGTATTAAGTGGCTAGGGAATTATCTAATAAGGCCAGCAAGATAGTAACAAAGGGTTCCGCGGGGGGAAGGTCATAAATGATGAGATTTCATCTGTCCATCCTGTAGGTAATATATGATTTCTTACTATCTCTCACCTTATATGGGGCATGGGTATATGCATGAATGACCGAATCCTTAAACTAGTAGGACTTGTTGCTGGTGCCCTCTAATTTATATTAGTGTAGAGTAAACCACCAAGAAGGTATTAAGTGACTGATGGGTCCACCTTAGTTCTTAAGTGATCGAATGGATCCACCCTTATCTATTATTGGTAGTGAGGTCTTAAGTGGATATATAGAGATAATTAACCTCCTTATGGAATAGTGAACAGTTGAGAGACCACCTCTTAGTTTTTGGTAATCGGTTTAATGGTGATTTAAAGGCTTCATAATTATGCATAAACGTTCTATCTCAGTATTGTTATATCGTTATCATTATCATTATCATTTAGGATTACTACCTCGAGTACAACAGTTTGTCTTTGTGCGTAAATATTTACAAGATTAGGTTAGAATTACTAGCCTTATTACACACATTGTTTTGCTTCTGACCAAACAGGATATATTTGTGTATTATAGATAGTTTTATACATTTTCTACTTACCACGACTTGTTGTTTTGACCCCCTACTCATAACAACTCTCAGGTTTAGCTCGGGGAAGACAGGTCTTCTTAGGTGTTCAGTTTGGTTTTCAGTTCTCGTTCTCTCATGCTCGATATCGATGTGGCGACGTGCTTTAAGGTAGTCATCTTAGTCGACATTGGTTATCTTATCTTGTTTTGCTGTGAGTTAGTTTTAATTTACTCTAATTATGCTCATGTTCATTATTTACAGGTACCAGATTTATACTTTACATTAATGGATGGGTTTGGGTTTCGATTTTTTCCAAAATTCCGGCTCAGAAAAGTTTGGGGTGTTACACTAATCAATTACTAGATTAGTCTTTTAAACTTAACTTTGCATGTATAGTGCAGATTTTCATTATTTGTTCTTTAAGTAATATGTAAGAAAAGCTTGGCGAACTATGATATATTAATAGGCAAGAACTATAAGCTATGAACTAGGTAAAGAACCTGGTACTGAAAGATTCATACCAAAATATATTTTTAAAAGCTAATTAAAACAAGTATGTAACTTGAAGTATTGGGTAAGTGGGTATTTTATTCTCCTTAGACTTGGTTATAAAGGTAGGTCCTATGAGGGAGTATCAGAGTTTCCTTGCTTAGGTGTTATGAAATTTCATTTAAAACCATCTCACATAAATTTATAATGCGTCCATGTAACGATCCATATTTTACGTATCGATTGATCATAAAATAATTATATTTCATTCCCTAGTGGTCGGACCATTCTCAGATTTTAATATGTTGTTCATAGGGATGTGAGACATGTCTTTTTACCAAATTCAAGTATGACCATTTCGCCCTTGAGTTTACTTTTTAGGCTATAACTTTTGATAAGGATCGAATCATGTTCTGAGATTGGTCTAATTTGATCGAAATGGTGGTTTACGATTCCGTAGAGTGGTTAAATAAAGAGTTTGATTAGTGGTTTGGGAGGAACCGCTGTTTTAAGTTTCACCTTCTATCTAGGCAAACTGGTTAGTAGCTAACGGGCTGACTAGCCAAGCCCATCAAATTAATGACTTACAGATATAAATAGGCGGCTTGGAAGAGAACTAAGGCTACTCTCTTCATTCTAAACTTTAGGTTGGGCATCTGTAGTACTCCGGTTTAACCTAAAACCCTAATTTTCCATTCTTTTCATTCATATTCACCGTAGATTGCACCTAGAAGATAGATCATCATTAAGGAAAGTTAGATCACATCAAATTGCATCAAATTCGAAGATTATCAACGCTATCCAGATCTGATCTCATCGGATTTACATTTAATTGGGAGTTAGGTGAGTGATAAATATCTCTCACATATTCACCCTAGATCTGATCATATATGTTAAACTCAGTTTTAGACATCTTAGGATAACCTAATTTGATAATCTTAACCTGATACTTCTTAGGTTAATTATGTTTATACATATGTTTAGATTGAAATCATGCTAGATCTCATGTTTATGATATGTTTATGCCATAATTGTGATATGTTCATCTTTGTATGATTATGTTGTATGAACTGATCTTTGTTTTAATTGAGTTGATTGCATTGTTCGAGTTATTTGTTAGAATTGGTCAACATAGATCTTAGAATTGAAGAACAGAGCAAATTAGAGGTTCAGATGATCCGATTCAAACAAAAATTGGCAGAAGCACTCTAGAAATGAGAGATGGAAGCATGAAAGTTTTCGTTCCATAATAAGCTAAGTACATGGACTGACACCGCTCCATGTAGGATGATTTGGTAGTGGAATTTTTTTTGGAGTGGCTTCGTGTTGATAAAACGAGATTGTCTACAAATTTTCTAGTCATTCGCTAAAGGTTTGGGATGGGTCGATGGTTGATCGCTTAAGTACATTGATGGAATGACATACTTTTAGCGTGTTTGGAATTTAGCTACAATTGTAGTGGCCAGCAAATCCATACTATCTTAGTTAACTAAAACAACACATGTCCAACCCAAATTACATAGAAATACTAGTCATTAGGGTTAAAGAAATAGAAAATAGAACAAAAGAAACATTAGAATCTCACATTGGAACTTAAAAAATATAATATCATATATCTTAACTTTGAAATACAAATTTGTTTTGTATATACATACCATATCAGAGTACAATACATATACATCACAGCGGAAATAACTCTAAATAGCTAAGGGTGAAGCCTCCTGCTTCAAGCTGCTCCAAATGTAACTATAAAAGCCTAAAACACTTGAATGCCCGCACAAATTTGGGCATCTAAGAGTTTAGGGTAAAAAAACAAAATAAACTCTGGGTCAGTCATGAGACTGGTGTGAGTAAACCCCAACCATATTGTTTAACTTTGAAAAACCTTTTGAAAGAAAAGGATAATAGTAAGACCAACCCACACATAAACAGAGACGGTTTTTGCCTTAATATAACCCAATACATTTTTGATAGCAAATCCGTTGATATTATAATAATGTCTAATCAAATAAATAACCACCTAGCAGAACGCTTGCATCTCATGCTCCATATAAATAGTATAAAATCAAAAGCCGCAGGGCGCTTATTGGGATTGGATTCCAACTATGAAAAGGTATGGGACCACCATATGATCAATGTACTCAGAAGGGGATACACTGAGGTTCAACAAGAACATCTTGCAACCCTGGCCACACATGACTGGTCACTTATTTAGTTTGAGTGGACCGAATGCATTATCACCCATGGTTGTCGGCTGTCCAACCATAATCCGTAAGATATAGAAGAGAAAGAAGAATAAATGGATTATCTCTAGATCGGTGACAATACACCCTGCTTGGGTATGACCCAACTAGCCTTTCTGCCCGCCCGATTTTCTTCATTTCCCAGTTGATGAGGCTTGAGGCTACATTTACTTCTTAGAACACCTAACTACCATTCACTTTGAATGCCACATCGTCAAACCCATCAAATCAATAGTTGATCTTCTCAAAAATATTACGGGTATAAAACGCTAAGAGAAACGAATTCCTCTGCCACCAAACATAATATATCGAAAAGATCGTCTTATTTGATCTGTTAGGAATACTTTGTCAGACACTCGTCCATACAAATTGTCCTGGGTTTGGATAAACTGAAGGCACTATTCCATTAATCCATCTTAGGCAATTTCTAACTAAGATTAACAGAGCAGCCCTTGCGCTTTACTCTGTTTTCAATTTATTTTCAACATATCTAATTCACAACGCCTATGTCTATACGGAGTGGTTTTCGGATAATAACTCCAACCGGTCTCCATGTATTGACAATGATGGTCAAAAATCTTTGATAGCCGGCAATTTAACTATCAAAGGAAAATAAACATCCATCAAACAATCACTAGACCTTTCTAGTATTTCATTAATTAAATCATCTCCTAGATTCCTTTCAATATCTTTACTCTAATATTCTCAAAACACTTTAGCCTCTTACAAAATCGGGAAAACGTTCCATTTCCCATCTCCTTTTATTTTATATACATAGAAAATATTTATTATTATATTCCTAAAATCCCTCTTACTTGGGTTAAAACGAATGTTGTGAAAACATCGTTACAACAACCCATAATATTGCATTTACCTAATCTTATTAAAACATTGATCTTTAGTTATTATATTTTCTAAAAAATATCTAACTCCTTAAATTTGCGGAAAATTTCACCAACATCTCCTTTGTACGGCTCAGTCGGTACAACTACAACTCATCTCTCTAGGCCCTTTCCATTCAAAAAGAAAATTAAAAAGCCAAGTGGCTTGCTCAATAGGATCATAAAATCTCATATGGAATTTAAACATGTACCTTTTTGTCGAGAACTCAATATACACTCTTCATTCTCTTCATTCAATTCATGTATAACATATCTTCAACCATTCAAAATTTATTCCACATCAATTCAACATTTTTGGCTTTTCATTCGCTAATAAATTTTCTAATTAGCTTCTTTGCTTATATATTTTTAATTTGAATATATCACATTCAATATATTTGTATTCACCTATACACAAATCTAACTCAAACTTCTTATTCGCTTCCAAATTCTGATCCAAGTTCATATTCAAATTCCCAATTTTAATTAACAAATTCAATCCACTTAAACAAAATTAAGTTCGATCCAAAAACTCTATTTATTAATTTCCTTTGAAATTAGTTAACTTCATTTGATAATTAAAAATTTGACTTTTGCTCCAAAAATCAATCCATTTACTCGATTTGAGTTCTTATTTATTTCATAACTCAAATCTGGATTTTTCTAATGGAAATTCCAATTTTTATTTACTTAAGATCCTTTTAATTTATTTAATAAACTGTTATGATTTATAAACGATTATACCGTTGTTTTAAAAAAAATTGATTTTGACATAACTCAAAATCTATACGACGAAATTTAGATTTTTCACATCTATTAGAAATTTATTATTCGGTAGATCCGAATGGTTCATATTTCACAGAGTTCCAACTTATATTGAGTTCTATATACTCAATTGAAGTTCGAAACACCAAATAACGAACTACCACGCTGCGGAAAATTCATTTTAATTAAATTTAATTATAAACATTCAAAACTTTGTTTATAAATAAATTCCATCTCCATTCTCTAACATTTAAATACAAATTAAATCGGTTTTCCAAATCTAACTTAAACATCTTAATTTTCCAAAATCGTCGATTACTTTATTTCAAATTCATAACTCGGTTATAAATTATCCACAACTCAACTTCTATATTCAATTCTAATTTCCTTGGACATAATTATTTATAAAAATTCGATATAATCGAATTCCAATTATAAATTTCTTTTATTGGAATAATCAATTAATTCAACATCTTTCACTATTACAAACTAATATCATTCCTTGATGATAGTGAAGTTGTTCAAGTTGGGGTATTTTATTTACCTCTCAGACCTTGACCGACAACGTTCTTATCTTGAGATTGATAAAAGCTCGTAATTCAAAATCTGATATCATATAAATCTCATCTCCTACCTAATTTGAATTATGGTTTTCAAATACTATTTCTTGCATTCGAAAAATGTATTTCCAAATTATCTGATGAAAATTTTCTTCGTTTCATTTATAAATGTTGTTTATAAATTAACTTCTTTTTTCCATATATTAAAAAGAACTTCCATTTTTATAATCTACTTGAAACTTGATGCCTAATTTTGGAGTATTTTATTTTCCCTTCTAAATCTCAAATTCTCCTTTTATTTTACATTTGGTAATATTTTATTACTATAAACTTCTATTTATAAGCATAGAATCTATTTCCATAATTTTAAATACTGGAAATATTAACTTCTTATAATGTTAAATTTAAATTTAAGTTCTTACTAAATAAAATTCAAATGTCTTTACTAAAAATGAATTATGTTTAATAAATTCGACATACTCGAATTCTGGTCATAAATCCGAATATATTTATTTCAATTCAATTACATACCGAACATCGGAAATCATTCCATCGTTTTCTTTTCAAAACGATTCCATTTACCCTTTTTAAATTCATACTTTAATTTTCATATTTAAATTTATCAATGATATTTTTTTCCATTTCGTTTATAAATATCGTTATAGATTTAACTACTTGGTTTATTATTAAAGCAACTCAATAATTGTGAGAACCCAAAATTTAGTAACCCTAAATGGTATTGAATTATAATTAAATATGTACATATATATATATTTAGGGTGAATAAGTGAATAAATAAATAAATCATTTATTTATGTACATGTTGAATATATATATATATATGTGTGTGTGTGTGTGTACAAGTGTGTTTGGTTGGATTCTAAACAAATATACATATCAATTTGTTTATATTGTGTGTAAATTAAAGGATTTGCTTAAGTGTTATAAAAGGGGTTAAATGTTATAGCTCAAACATGAATACCTAAGGGCAAATAGCCAAGATAATAAACCTAGTTGTATGAATCAATGAAAACAAAAGGAAAAAAAAGGTTGGCCATGATTCATTCTATCTCGTTCACAAACAAAACAAAAAAATAATGGCAGCAACCCTAGTTAAAAAAATTGGGGAAAGTCAATAATCGATCGTCTCACATCAAAACGATGGTGGATTTGTGATGGAGATGGGTTTTAGCGGTGATGCAACAATGGGTCTGAGCGATTCGAAGGCCAAAATCGAGATCTGGAAGTATGAAGTCATGAATAAAATCACGGTGAGTGTATTTTCCCCCTTTTTCCTTTTGCATTAAGTGCTCTATAGGCTGCAGTATTGTTTGTACATCTTTCTGCGTGGATAGTTTAGTGACATGAATATGTTGGATGTGTGATTTATGAGTTTATGGACGATTGAATGAATGATGATTGTTGATGGTTTGAACAACCTATTGTTATTAATTAGCTCTTAATGATTGTGTTAAATGTTTTCTAGTTGCATCTAGATATACATATTAACATATATGTAGATCAATGGTAAATCAGATTTTTTTTTTTTGGGTTTTATAAAATAATTACACCATATTTTGTTATTTAATACTAATAATAGTGTTAATGGTAAAGTAGGATTCATGTGTATTAAATAATTATTGACACACTTTTTGGTCAAAGCTATCACACACGGAGTCTCTAGATAGCAACACGCTCAGGCACTGAGAACACTGTCAGAAAACAGGAAGCGATTTGGTTGAAGTTGCATCGAAAACAAAGAACGGCCCGAAACTCCTATCAGACGACCTCTTTTGGGCCCGAAAACAGCAACTATTAGTAACTCTTGTAGCCCTCTGAATTAGCTTCAAGTAGAGTTTTCGTTTGGCTAAAAAGGACTTACGGTTTGAAAGTTACGCTCGTTTCCGTGAACGGGTGCAGCCTGGCATCAATCAGCAATCATTCGGGTCGTCCCCCGGTTCGTGAGCATGGGCTCAACTCGCCCCCTCACCTAGCTCGTGATGGGCACAGTTGTCACGAACAGCTCGTGGTGCACATGGCCTTCACGACCTGCCATCACGACCTACTGTCATGACCCTCATCCAGCTTGCAAGCAGGCAGCACGAACCATGATCACGAACCGCTTGTAGCCTCGCACTGTTTGACCCATTTTAAAGGCCATTTTCACTCCAACTTGCACGGATCTGATTACAGGTGGCATACAATGGCTTAGAGAGGATTTCTGAATATTTTCCACCACATTTCGAGATTCTTCGGATGCGTGCCACGTGTCTCACGAACCGCTATCAAGAAATTCCTTTAAATACACCCTTTGGAGGATTTTCAAGGATCTTTGGGCCATTCTTCTACACGGCTACCACCATTACTGGGTGCAAGGACTTTGCATCTTTCTACATCTAATTTCTTCTCTTGTAATCTCAATTAACACATGGATTGTGTGGCTACATGTAACTGATTCGTAATCTGTCAGTATAACAATAAGATTATAAAGTGGACGTAGGCTACATCTACAGCCGAACCACTATAAAAATCTCGTGTGTTCCCCCTTATTTACTATTTTCTGCATTTTTGTGATCTGTGATCTGCATTTGGGTGTTAGTGCCAATTTTTGGTCTAACATTTTGGCGCGCCATGTAGGAGGCACACAATACTACTTCAACTTCTAGATTGGATTATTTGGCTACTAGATCGATGGAAATCAAAAGAAAGAAAGTTGGAACATTCTCTCATGCTGAGGATGCTGAAGGCACTAGAAATGAGGAGATCCACGGGGCATCCTCTCATGGAGATCCTTCTGAATACTTGACAAGAGAAGAGATGGATGGCATTCTCGCTGAATTGAGGACCCAAATGGCTAGGCAAGATGACTTCCTCAGGAAATAACAGGAGATGATCAATGGATTCTTCACTCGGATGGATGGAAGGCCGAGCAATAAATAATGCATTGGAAATGAGGTCCTAGAAGAGGCTTGTGCATCACATGGACTCGAGGGCAACCGCCTCACTCTTGGAAATTTTCAGAATCGACCGACTTCAGCTCTAGTTCAGACGAACACTGGATCGCAAGCTCCTACTCAGCAGCAGCAGGGAGCGGCTCATGATAGGGACCTACGACCAGGTCGGGTCGTCCCCTCGAACCGCGAGCCGACCTTCACGACCCTGGTTCAGGAGCCGACCTTCATGCTCCTGGATCATGAACCAACCTCAATGAACCGCGAGCCATGAACCGCGACTCGCTCCCAGCAGCTCCCCAACAGCTTCCTCACTCTTCTGCAATCAACACTGCGGGCACCAGCTCTGATATCGGCAATTTGCAATAGCTTTTTGAAGAAAATCGGCTAGCAGATCTGATTGAGCGCCTCCGAGAGGCCACACTTATCAGAATGATGTGGATGACGTTAATCACAATCCTTTCACTCAGGAAATCAGGAATTCCCGCAATCCCCCGGATTTCAAACTTCCACAACTGGAGCCCTACAACGGCAGGACAGATCCTACTGTGCACCTGATGCGCTACAAACGACATATGGAAGTTCAATCGGCTTCGGAAAACGTCATGGCAAAATGTTTTCTCCTCTTTCTGACTGATATAGCCGCTATGCGGATTAGGCAACTAGAAACTGAATCGATCAACAACTGGAACATGTTGGTCGCACACTTCATTGAACAATTTCAGGTTCACATTGCACGACCTAAGAACGTCGTGTCCCTCACCACAATCAAGCAGAGGCCCAGAGAAACTCTGCGTTCGTTCCTAGAAAGATTCAACGTTGCAGCAGCATCAGTTGATCGCCCTGAAACATCCACGGTATTGATGGCAGCAGTATCCGGCGTTCTAGATAACTCAAAGTTCAAAAAATCCTTGTACCGAGATCCACCACGAAATCTCGGTGAATTCTACCTTGAAGCAGATAGATTTCTGCAGAAAGAAGATGCAACTTCCGATAAGGGCATTCTCGATGTCAACATGCTTAAAGACGGAGAACCGTTTGATTCTGGAAAAGGCAAAGGAAAAGTCGATGTCAAGAATGACTGCAACACTCAGCCCCGGAGAGGGCCCAGATATGAAAAATGCACTGAACTCAATTCAACGCTGACTGACATTTACATGGACATAGGAGGTGCCACCTCCTATCCAAGGCCTCCCAAGAGGGAGCCAACGCTAGCACAACGCAATTCCGGTAGACATTGCATGTTTCATGACATGGACGATCATAACACTGATGACTGCAGACACTTGCGAGATCTTATTGAGGACCGGGTCAGACGAGGAAAGCCACCCGAGTATGTAACTCAACCAACAACACCTACACCGGCACTGCCACCACCTATTCCCCGGAGAGGTAATAACCCTGGATCGAGCAATCGTGGGCTTATCATTAACTGATCCAACTCCTCGGATCTTTTTAGTTTATCGGACTCCGGTCCACAGTTCATGTTTTAAGGCTTTTAGGCGACTTCTCGCCCCTCTTTGTTTTCTTTGCATGTAATAAGCATAACAACATCGACGCACACACACGGAATCGACCCATAGTCTCTAGTCATGTTCAGAGTTAGAATATCTACCGCTTAGCTTTCATGAATCAATAAAGATCATTGATGAGCTCTGGCTCCCAACTGGATCCGTCTAGTATAAACAGACATGAGCTCCAGCTCCGAACTAGATCCGTCCAGTATAAACATTGAGCTCTGGCTCTAACTGGATCCGTCCAGTATAAACAATCTATCATTAACTTTTCCTTGGTCGTCTTACTCCGGTATGGTTGTCCTGGAATCCCATTAGCTTTTCCTTGGTCGTCTTACTCCGGTAAGGCTGTCTTGGAATCCCATTAGCTTTTCCTTGGTCGTCTTACCCCGGTAAGGCCGTCTTGGAAACCCATATCATTTCCTTGGACGCCTTACTCCGGTAAGGCCATCTCGGAACCATTTTTGCATTGTTTGTCTTATCTTTTTGCAGGTACGGATTATGGATTTCACAGATTATCCAGAACATATCTTCCTTCAACCTGCAAGATATGTTCTGGGGGCAAACTTGTTGACACACTTTTTGGTCAAAGCTATCACACATGGAGTCTCTAGATAGCAACACGCTCAGGCACTAAGAACACCATCAGAAAACAGGAAGCGATTTGGTTGAAGTTGCATCACAAACAAAGAGTGACCCGTAACTCCTATCAAACGACCTCTTTTGGGCCCGAAAACAGCAATTACGGAGCTTTACTTGATAATTCTTGTAGCCCTCTGAATTAGCTTCAAGTAGAGCTTTCGTTTGCCTAAAAAGGACTTATAGTTTGAAAGTTACGCTCATTTCCGTGAATGGTGCAGCCTGGCATCAATCAACAATCATCCGGGTCGCCCCCTGGTTCGTGATCAAGAGCTCAGCTCGTGTAACACCCCACCTCCGCTAAGGACACTCAAAAGGGAATGCCTTAACTTTGATGGAGCGTTTTAGTAGACAGAACAGAAACTTACAAGACAGATAAAATAGTACTTGAAAATTTATAGCTTTATTACAACAGAAACCGAAGTAAGTTTGGTTACATCCTTTCAAACCACAATATCAGAATTCAAGTACAAAATATCAGTCTTGTATAAAAGTCTTCAGAATGCATAGTTTTTAAAATCATAATCCCCAACATAAATTGCCATGCCAAAGCCAGACGATACTTCAAGCAGAGAAGATCCGAATCAAGCTCCTAGATTTCCACCCTACAAACCTGGGGGGTAATGGAAGAAAAAGGGGTGAAAACAAGCAAGATCAGACTTAAAGTATGGCAAGTCCAGTGACTTTCAGCATATGAACAGATAATAATAATTATGACATGAAAATAAAACTAGATGCCAGATAACATTAACAGGAGTAGCAGATATACTTAGGTTAAACAGAAAAAGAACAGAATGATGTAAGCTATTGCTTTTTTCCTCTCTGCACTAATACTAGTATAACAGGATTAGGTGTTACCCTAATGTCTAAACTGAAACAGAATCGAAACATGATAATCTATACAAAAACAGAATGCTAGTAATGGGCCTTCACCACCCCAACAGACAGAAAGCACAGAAGCAGAATACTAATATTGGGCCTTTACCACCCTAACAGACAGAAAGTACAGAAGTAGAATACTAATAATGGGCCTCTACCACCCAACTAATGGGCCTTTACCACCCCAACAGAAACAGACAGAAACAGAATGCTAATAATGGGCCTTTACCACCCGAACAGAAGGTACAGAAACAGATTAAATCCTTCGGAAATAGAATGTAGAATTAGGTGTACACTAGTAAATGGGCCTTTACCACCCGAACAGACGGTACCATGCAGAAACAGACAGGTGTTACCACCCAACAGAAACAGATGGTACCAACAGAAACAGACAAAACTAAGTGTACCCTAAAACCCTACCCCAAGCGATCGGCTCCCTAATACATAAATACCCTGTGTCGGCCCCACAGTAGGGTGTATCACTCCCTAAAGTGATAACCAATTGGCACAGACCTATTTACAGATGTCACGACGTCTTACATCCATAGATGCAGGTCGGGATCCATGCACGCACATAACCCAGTTGGAACGCACCATCAACACCCCTCGCCATTATCAGAATGAACCGCTTATAATTAGTTCAGTAAGCGTGCCCGGACCCTACCTACTGTTGGGTCGAAGTTTTGATACCAGAAAGGGTTACTGACTAATATGGGTCCCAAACAACAGATGGCACAAGTATTTTCCCTCCTAACCTTGTGCCCCCAGACTAACAGATTTCAGATTAACTTGTTTACAAGTTCAGACATACAGAGTTCAGGTCAACTAGTTCACAGATCAGAAAATCAAGTTAATAAGTTTTCAGACTAACGGATCAGACATACAGATTTAACAGATTTACAGACTTGTCTAACTTTGTACTGGGCCTACAGATTCATGAAACGGGTTTATTACTTTCATTAGTCCAGTTGGTTTAACCCTATCCACCCAACACATTTTAGACATCATATTTATCTCATATTATCATTAATTAAATATTAATGCCCAGACCTCTCACATTAGACTGACAGTTTGCGGCTACTGGTTAGGCCGGTTGGTTCCGGGCAGGTTTCTACCACAAACTGAGTCTAACCTCGGGTTTCAAGCACGTTATGACTAACTTCTCACATTAGAACCTGTTGTTTGCGGCCACTAGATGTGCCGGGCGGTTCCGGGTAGGATTACGCTACAAACTCATTCTAACCTCGAGTTAGCCATGTTTATCTTTGCGGCCAATTAATTAATAATTTACCATTTATGCCCATGCCTGATATACATGTCAATTATTCATAACTATAGCCAATTCAGATTATGTCAATAACAGACTAAATATATCAACTCAACAGATATACCAGATAACAGATTTCGCAGATTAGGCGACTTAACGGATTTAGCAGATTAAGCAATTTAGCAGATTTAGCATATAACAGATTAGGCATTTTCAGCAGACTTAGCAGATGACAGATTTAGCAGATGAACAGATCTAGCAGATTAGGCAATATAGCAGAACTAGCAAATTAGGCAATATAACAGATTTAATCATTCCTTAAAGTTTCATTGATATATCTTGCCTAACTATAAATTTGGCCTAAGTTCACATGCCTAAATAATTGTCACGATTCACAATATGATCATATACCCCACGTTTGCATTGAATTTACATGGCACAGATTATGGTCATAATTTACCATATAACACATGTCCCAAATTTAGTTAAACTTGCCTAGTACAAAAGATTCACATATAAATTATACCAAATATAGCCATCGATTTCAATGCATGTCACATATTCAAAAATCTCCCACTTAGGTGTTATTCACATTTAATAGTTATCAAATCTTAAAATAGATCTTCACACCTAAGTCATATTCTCTTTCAAGTCATGAATTGTTATATAAACAATATGCCCAACAATCTAGAACTTTAAATTATAACAGATCTTAATTCAAAATATGCGTTATATCCAATGTCTCAAGTCACATGTTAACATACAATAGTTCCTCTTCTTCCAATTCACAGAATATGCATAGATCTAAATCTAGTTTACAACATATGTCCTTTCAATCACAGATTAGCCATGTCCAATTATGCCATCATTCATTATTTGTCCCAAAGTTTAGCGTTTGTGCGTTAATCTCTTATGAGATGTGGCGCAGGCTCGTGGTGGCCTGGCTATAGAACAGAAAGGAGAAAGAGATACAGAATAAAATAGATTAGAACAGAACGTACACAACCTCAAATTCAGAATTACCATCATGTCACAATTATAACTAAAGTTTATATCGGAAAATAACTGTACTTGCCTTTCGTGGTTTTAAGAAAGGATAATAAACTGTTGTTGATGAAGAAATGCTGAATTACTCCTCTTTAATTGTTGTTGTAGCCCTAAACTTTGATTTGAGATTTGATTCAGCTTTTAATTCTATTCAGGTTGGAAGAAGATGCATCAGTCCAAGTTTTGATTCCAGCAGAGTAGTGACTCCATTTTTATTTTAATTAGAACAGAGGCAGAGTACAGACAGAATGAAATTGTGTAGAGAAAATGAGGCTAGGGGGCTGTTTATATAGGTTTAGAGTCATGAATTTGGTCAGAAAATCGGGCCAAAAACATCAGAATGCATCAGGTTCAGGAAGTGGGTTCGGGAGGCAGGCCGAACCCCAGGTCGACTACCCAGTCGACCTGGTCATGGGGGGTCGACTACCCAGTCGACCTTGTCGGGGGGGGGGTCGACTACCCAGTCGACTCCCCAGTCGACCTGGGTCCTGGGCGGGAAATTATCCGCCCAGCCTGCTTCTGGGTTTGAATTCGAATTTCGAGCTTTTTTCGATTCTGAAAATTCCTGAAACTTCAAAGGGTCATAACTTGGTCATACGAACTCCGTTTTTCGAAAACTCAGACTCATTTTCAAGCAGAATTTCGAGACGAACGCAATGGCGCAACCCGTTTCCCTTGGTTCTTATTTTAAAATTTAATTCTGCCTTGATTTGTAATTCGTATGTTTACAGAAAATACTGGGTGTTACATTCTCCCCTCCTTAAAGGATTTCGTCCCCGAAATCTTCAATTTATTAAGAAGAATGTGTCCTACCATCCAGTCATCCATCTACTCAATTATCATCCACAAGCATCCATTGTCCTTAGAAAACTTCTAATGTTGTATGAGCATATGCAAAAGTGTGTGTATATGTTCCTTATCTAATGCAAAGATCAGGTGGTCTATTGATTCAGTTGACCCCCTTAATCTGAATTATGTCAGTGCCATGAATCCAACATGTATGCAATTTTCCTATTTGATACATATCATTTCTAAATGTGTGCGCAATCATTCATCCAAATGCAACATCCATGTGATGAGTCAATCATTTTGCATCCACAAAATTGAAAATGCACACTCATCCATATGCAGTATATGAGAGTGTTTTTGAGCCGATCTAGTGCCTAGTGTGTGTATATGCATCCACGAGCAACCACTAGCAACCACTTGCATCCACTTGCAACCATCAAACATAACATGTCTCAAACACATGTTTACACCAATTAGTTTCTACCTAAAGGTCGAAGATTTGCTTGATAGGATATCGTCGAATGATGGAAGCGAGTACAGGTAAAACAAAAACTTGGTTTCTATTAGACCTTGGTTGAGAAAATAATTCCCCTAAGTATCAACCCCGAAGACCGAAATCAACATCAGATTGACACCCAGAGGATTACCCTCTTTAGACAATGTCAAAACTGGAAATCTTAATCTTATCAGAAATATTCAGATACTTACAGACTACTGGTACAGATCAGATTACCGAATGATTCTTAGGAAACTAAGCATGATAAAACCCAGAATGTATGCGTCCTACTTGACGCCTAACACAAATATCTCTCAAACCCTAATCTACCACAAGCAGATGAGTCATAACCCTTATGGGTTTGAGCCTACAGTGGAATCAGAAACAATACTAGTATTAAAGTGTAGAGTATCGGTTACAGAATCAAAATGCCAGAATCAGAAAGAGTTTCAACTCAACAATCAGATAAAGAAATTAAACCTACCACAGAAAGTTTTCCTATTTCTATCCTATCCACTAGCCCCGAGAGTGTTCGCCTGCCCTCCAGAAGTTGGCCCTGCCCTCTGCCCTTGCCCTCTTTTTTTCGGACAGTCCCTAGTGATGTGTCCCATCTCACCACAGTTGAAGCAAGTACCCTTCGTTTTTTTGCAATCCATGTTCAGATGAGTCGAGCTTCCACAGGTAAAGCACTTTTTCTCCTTCTTATCTTTGGACTTCTCAATCTTCTTTTGTGTTTCCTTTTTGGGCCAGGCTTTCTTGTTTTGTGGTTCTTCCTTCTTTGCCTCTTCCTTGCCCTTGTCTTCCTCGTGCAGTAGTGCCATGTCCACCAACCTCTCGTAAGTTGCTCCCATGGGTACATGGGTCATAGCTAGACTGTGCAGTGGCTCGTTCAATCCTTTAACAAAGCAGAGAGTCTTTTTATGCTGAGTGTTGACTAAATCCAGTCCGAACCTAGCCAGTTGGTTAAACTGGTTGACGTATTCCTTGACCGTCATACTTCCTTGCTTAAGAGATAAGAACTTTTCCAGTTATAGACTTCGTTCAGCTTGCGAGAGGAATTTCGTCTCAAACCTTATTCTGAAATCCATCCATGTTTCAACTGGCCTCTCGGCATTAGTGACTTCCCACCAATAGGAAGCTTCGTCCTTGAGTAACCATACCGCCAATTGTACCTTCTGCCTATCGTCTACCTCGAAAATGACGAACAAATCTTCGGTCTCCTTCAGCCAGTTCCTTGCTGCCACGAAGAATTCAGTTCCACAGAAGTCTTTTCCACCCATAGCCTTGAAGTCTCTACACGTCTTTGCGAAAGCATTTCCACGAGGAGGAGGAGGAGGTGGTACCGCTGCCACTGGGGTGGAATATCTGCTGGGCCTGTACCGTTGGCCCTAGCCTCTAAGTACCTCCTGAACCAGCCAGGTATTGGCACACCCTCTGGAAGGTTAAGATTCCCAGACATGCTGAAACGAAAGAAAAAGGATTCAAAATGGAGAACTGAAAAGATAGATATCTGGCTTTCGGGGATTATGTTTTTCAAAATAAGCTTTACTTTCGAAAATACTTCCTTTTAAAACCTTTTTGAAAATAGTTTTCAAAAACTTTACCCAATCTGGTAACTTTCAGCTCTGATACCAAGTGTAACACCCCACCTCCGTTAAGGACACTCACAAGGGAATGCCTTAACTTTGATGGAGCGTTTTAGTAGACAGAACAGAAACTTACAAGACAGATAAAACAGTACTTGAAAAATTTATAGCTTTATTACAAAAGAAACCGAAGTAAGTTTGGTTACATCCTTTCAAATCACAATATCAGAATTCAAGTACAAAATATTAGTCTTGTACAAAAGCCTTCAGAATGCAAAGTTTTTAAAATCATAATCCCCAACATAAATTGCCATGCCAAAGCCAGACGATACTTCAAGCAGAGAAGATCCGAATCAAGCTCCTAGATTTCCACCCTACAAACCTGGGGGGGAACGGAAGAAAAAGGGGCGAAAACAAGCAAGGTCAGACTTAAAGTCTGGCAAGTCCAGTGACTTTCAGCATATGAACAGATAATAATAATTATAACATGAAAATAAAACTAGATGCGAGATAACAGTAACAGGAGTAGCAGATATACTTAGGTTAAACAGAAAAAGAACATAATGATGTAAGCTATTGCTTTTCTCCTCTCTGCACTAATACTAGTATAACAGGATTAGGTGTTACCCTAATGTCTAAACTGAAACAGAATCGAAACAGAATAATCTATACAAAAACAGAATGCTAGTAATGGGCCTTCACCACCCCAGCAGACAGAAAGTACAGAAGCAGAATACTAATAATGGGCCTTTACCACCCCAACAGACAGAAAGTACAGAAGCAGAATACTAATAATGGGCCTTTACTACCCAACTAATGGGCCTTTACAACCCCAATAGAAACAGAATGCTAATAATGGGCCTTTACTACCCGAACAGAAGGTACAGAAACAGAAACAGATTAAATCCTTCGGAAATAGAATGTAGAATTAGGTGTACACTAGTAAATGGGCCTTTACCACCCGAACAGACGGTACCATGCAGAAACAGACAGGTGTTACCACCCAACAGAAACAGATGGTACCAACAGAAACAGACAAAACTAAATGTACCCTAAAACCCTACCCCAAGCGATCGGCTCCCTAATACATAAATACCCTGTGTCGGCCCCACAGTATGGTGTATCACTCCCTAAAGTGACAACCAATTGGCACAGACCTATTTACAGATGTCACGGCGTCTTACATCCACAGAGGCAATCCGGGATCCATGCACGCACATGACCCGGTTGGAACGCACCATCAATACCCCTCGCCATTATCAGAATAAATCGCTTATAATTAGTTCAGTAAGCTTGCCCGGACCCTACCTACTGTTGGGTCGAAGTTTTGATACCAGAAAGGGTTACTGACTAATATGGGTCCCAAACAACAAATGGCACAAGTATTTTCCCTCCTAACCTTGTGCCCCCAGACTAACAAATTTCAGATTAACTTGTTTACAAGTTCAGACATACAGAGTTCAGGTCAACTAGTTCACAGATCAGAAAATCAAGTTAATAAGATTTCAGACTAACGAATCAGACATACAGATTTAACTGATTTACAGACTTGTCTAACTTTGTACTGGGCCTACAGATTCATGAAACGGTTTATTACTTTCATTAGTCCAGTTGGTTTAACCCTATCAACCCAACACGTTTTAGACATCATATTTATCTCATATTATCATTAATTAAATATTAATGCCCAGACCTCTCACATTAGACTGACAGTTTGCGGCTACTGGTTAGGCCGGTTGGTTCCGGGCAGGTTTCTACCACAAACTGAGTCTAACCTCGGGTTTCAAGCACGTTATGACTAACTTCTCACATTAGAACCTGTTGTTTGCGGCCACTAGATGTGCCGGGCGGTTCCGGGTAGGATTACGCTACAAACTCATTCTAACCTCGAGTTAGCCATGTTTATCTTTGCGGCCAATTAATTAATAATTTACCATTTATGCCCATGCCTGATATACATGTCAATTATTCATAACTATAGCCAATTCAGATTATGTCAATAACAGACTAAATATATCAACTCAACAGATATAACAGATTTCGCAGATTAGGCGACTTAACGGATTTAGCAGATTAAGCAATTTAGCAGATTTAGCATATAACAGATTAGGCATTTTCAGCAGACTTAGCAGATGACAGATTTAGCAGATGAACAGATCTAGCAGATTAGGCAATATATCAGAACTAGCAAATTAGGCAATATAACAGATTTAATCATTCCTTAAAGTTTCATTGATATATCTTGCCTAACTATAAATTTGGCCTAAGTTCACATGCCTAAATAATTGTCACGATTCACAATATGATCATATACCCCACGTTTGCATTGAATTTACATGGCACAGATTATGGTCATAATTTACCATATAACACATGTCCCAAATTTAGTTAAACTTGCCTAGTACAAAAGATTCACATATAAATTATACCAAATATAGCCATCGATTTCAATGCATGTCACATATTCAAAAATCTCCCACTTAGGTGTTATTCACATTTAATAATTATCAAATCTTAATATAGATCTTCACACCTAAGTCATATTCTCTTTCAAGTCATGAATTGTTATATAAACAATATGCCCAACAATCTAGAACTTTAAATTATAACAGATCTTAATTCAAAATATGCGTTATATCCAACGTCTCAAGTCACATGTTAACATACAATGGTTCCTCTTCTTCCAATTCACAGAATATGCATAGATCTAAATCTAGTTTACAACATATGTCCTTTCAATCACAGATTAGCCATGTCAAATTATGCCATCATTCATTATTTGTCCCAAAGTTTAGCGTTTATGCGTTAATCTCTTATGAGATGTGGCGCAGGCTCGTGGTAGCCTGGCTATAGAACAGAAAGGAGAAAGAGATACAGAATAAAATAGATCAGAACAGAACGTACACAACCTCAAATTCAGAATTACCATCATGTCACAATTATAACTAAAGTTTATATCGAAAAATAACTGTACTTGCCTTTCGTGGTTTTAAGAAAGGATAATAAACTGTTGTTGATGCAGAAATGCTGAATTACTCCTCTTTAATTGTTGTTGTAGCCCTAAACTTTGATTTGAGAATTGATTTATCTTTTAATTCTATTCAGGTTGGAAGAAGATGCATCAGTCCAAGTTTTGATTCCAGCAGAGTAGCGACGCCATTTTTATTTTAATTAGAACAGAGGCAGAGTACAGACAGAATGAAATTGTGTAGAGAAAATGAGGCTAGGGAGCTGTTTATATAGGTTTAGAGTCATGAATCTAGTCAGAAAATAGGGCCAAAAACATCAGAATGCATCAGGTTCAGGAAGTGGGTTCAGGAGGCAGGTCGACCCCCAGGTCGACTACACAGTCGACTCCCCAGTCGACCTGGTCGGGGGGGTCAACTACCCAGTCGACTCCCCAGTCGACCTGGGTCCTGGGCGGGAAATTTCCCGCCCAGCCTGCTTCTGGGTTTGAATTCGAATTTTGAATTCGAATTTCAAGCTGTTTTCGATTCTGAAAATTCCTGAAACTTCGGAGGGTCATAACTTGGTCATACGAACTCCGTTTTTCGTAAACTCGGACTCGTTTTCAAGCAGAATTTCGAGACGAATGTAATGGCGCAAATCATTTCCCTTGGTTCTTATTTTAAAATTTAATTCTGCCTTGATTTGTTATTCGTATGTTTAAAGAAAATACGGGGTGTTACAGCTCGCCCCCTCACTCGGCTCGTAACGGGCATAGTGGTCACGAACTGCTCGTGGTGCACATGGCCATCATGACCCACCATCACGACCCTCATCCAGCTCGCAAGCAGGCAGCACAAACCATGATCACGAACCGCCTGTTGCCTCGCACTGTTTTGACCTATTCTAAAGGCTATTTTCACTCCAACTTGCATGGATCTGATTATAAGTGGCATACAACGGCTTAGAGAGGATTTCTGGACGTTTTCCACCACATTTCGAGATTCTTGGGATGCCTGCCACGTGTCTCACGAATCGCTATTAGGAACGCCTATAAATACACCCTTTGGAGGATTTTCAAGGATCTTTGGGCCACTATTCTACACGGCTACCACCATTACTGAGTGTAAGGACTTTGCATCTTCCTACATCTAATTTCTTCTCTTGTAATATCAATTAATACATGGATTGTGTGGCTACATGTAATTGATTCTAGTAATCTTTCAGTATAACAATAAGATTATAAAGTGGACGTAGGCTATATCTACAGCCGAACCACTATAAAGATCTCATGTGTTCCCTCTTATTTACTGTTTTCTGTATTTTTGTGATCTGCGATCTGCATTTGGGTGCTAGTGCCAATTTTTGGTCTAATAATTTGGGGCGCCAGGTAGGGGGGCACATTATACTACTTCAACTTCTAGCTTGGAGTAATTGGCTACTAGATCGATGGCAATCAAAAGGAAGAAAGCTAGAACTACCTCTCATGCTGAGGATGCTGATGCTGAAGGCACTAGAAACGAGGAGAGCTAGGGGGCATCCTCTCATGGAAATCCTTTTGAATACTTGACCAGAGAAGATATGGACGGCGTTCTCGCTGAATTGAGGACCCAGATGGCAAGGCAAGATGACTCCTCAGGAAACAACAGGAGATGATCAACGGATTCTTCGCTCGGATGGAAGGCCGAGCAACGATCAATGCATTGGAAATAAGGCCCTAGAAGCGGCTCGTGCATCACATGGACTCGGGGGCAACACCCTCACTCTTGGAAATGTTCAAAATCGACCGACTTCAGCTCTAGTTCAGACGAACACTGGATCGTAAGCTCCTACTCACCAGCAGTAGGGAGCGGCTAGTGATGGGGACCCACGACTAGGTTGGGTCGCCCCTCGAAACGCGAGCCAACCTACACGACCCTAGTTCAGGAGCCGATCTTCATGCTCCTGGATCACGAACCGACCTCTTCGAACCGCGAGCCACTAACCGGGACTCGCTCCCAACAGCTCACTAACAGCTTCCTCACCCTCCTGCGCTCAACACTGCGGGCACTAGCTCTGATATCGGCATTTTGCAAAAGCTTTTTGAAGGAAATCGGCTAGCAGATCTGATTGAGCGCCTCTCGAGAAGCCGGACTTATCAGAATGACGTGGATGATGTCAATCACAATCTTTCCACTCAGGAATTCAGGAATTCGCGTAATCCCCCGGATTTTAAACTTCCATAACTGGAGCACTACAATGGCAGGACAGTTCCTACCGTGCACTTGATGCACTACAAACGGCATATGGAAGTTCAATCGGCGTCGGAAAACGTCAGGACAAAATGTTTTCCCCTCTTTCTGACTGATATAGCCACTATTTGGACTCGGCAGCTAGAAACTGAATCGATCAACAACCGGAACATGTTGGTCGCATGCTTCATTTAACAATTTCGGGTTCACATTGCACGACCTAAGAACGTCATGTCCCTCACCACAATCAAGCAGAGGCCTAGAGAAACCCTGCGTTCGTTCCTAGAAAGATTCAACGTTGCATCAGCATTAGTCGATCGCCCTGAAACATCCATGGTATTGATGGTAGCAGTATCCAGCGTTCTAGATAGCTCAAAGTTCAAAAAATCCTTGTATCGAGATCCACCACGAAATCTCGGCGAATTCTTCCTTGAAGCAGATAGATTTATGCGGGAAGAAGATGCAACTTCCGATAAGCGCATTCTCGATGTCAACATGCTTAAAGACGGAGAACCGTCTGATTTTGGAAAAGGCAAAGGAAAAGTCGATGTCAAGAATGACCGCAACACTCATCCCCGGAGAGGGCCCAAATATGAAAAATACACTGAACACAATTCAACGTTGATTGACATCTACATGGACACAGGAGGTGCCACCTCCTATCCAAGGCCTCCCAAGAGGGAGCAAACGCTAGCACAACGCAATTCCGGTAGACATTGCATGTTTCATGACATGGACGGTCATAACGCGGATGAATGCAGACACTCGCGAGACCTTATCAAGGACCGGATCAGACGAGGAGAGCTACCCGAGTATGTAACTCAACCAACAACACTTACACCGGCACTACCACCACCTATTCCCCGGAGAGGGAACGACCCTAGATCGAGCAATCACGGGCTTATCATTAACTGATCCCACTCCTCGGATCTTTTCAGTTTATCAAACTCCAGTCCACAGTTCACGTTTTTAGGCTTTTAGGCGACTTCTCGCCCCTCTTTGTTTTTTTGCATGTAATAAGCACGACAATGTAACAACCCGTATTTTGAATAACATGTTATAACATAAAACTAGGCAGAATTAAATGTTAAAATATGAATCAAGGGAAACGGGCTGTGCCATTGCGTTCGTCTCGGAAGAATACACGAAATAGAGTCCAAGTTTTCTAAAATCGGAGTCCGTATGACCAAGTTATGGCCCGTCAAAGTATTCAGAAAATTTCAAGTTCAAAAACAGTTCAAATTTGAATTCAGAATTCAAATTCAGCCCAAGCAGGACAGGCGGGAAAATTCCCGCCAGCCCCAAGTCGACTGGGGAGTCGATACACCCCAGGTGGTGTCGACTGCCCAGTCGACACCCCTGTCGACTTGGGTGGTCGGCCAGTTTGGCCTGGTGCACCTGTTTTGGCTCCTAGGTCTTGTTTTGTTGGCTAGTGACGTGATTTGATGGCTCAGATCTGAATTAGGGTTAATCCTATGGCCTAAACTAACCTAAACTTCTATAAAAGCACCCTAATACCTAGCCTAAATCAACACAAATCATTCCTACAACTAAATTATGCCAAAATGCTTCCTAATCATGGCATCCACCTTCATATCATGGCCTCCATCTTCTTCATGAAAGTTTGAGTGTTCTAAGCTAGTAAAAGAGCCATCTTTCTTCATCGAAACAAGGATCTTTCTTCTTATTTCTCAAAGACAACTTGGAGCTTATATTAATTTGGGGATTTCTAGTGTGGCTTCATCTCAATCTTGTTTATTTTGTTCTAGTCTTCATAGCCAAGCTTTGTAAGCCCTATTCTACTCTTAGATTTAAACTATGAAGTTAAAAATGACGTGTTGCAAGTTTGTGTTTGGGCCTAAGTATGATTTGTGCTTTGAATCTATCATGTTATGCATAGATTTGTTCTATGTATGTTTGTAAAGCTATCACCTTGACTTTGTGGATTGAAAGCTATGAGCTTTGTTTGGAAATGTTGCATAATGCAACATAGAAACTCTCATAACCTTTATGTTAACTTGCATATGATGTTATATGTGAATCACTAGTTATCATCCTATGCCATCTATGACCATGTATCACCTATTTGCTAAGTTTGATGTCATGCATGTTTTGAGGTTTATAATGTAATATGCAAGTTTAATGAACACATTTTGCCTCATGTGCCACCATGTTTAACTTGTGGCCAAATCCTATCACCTTATGCCCATTTTTGTCATGCTTCTAAGTTCCCTCTTTTAATCCATTTTGTGTTGTGACGAAACGTACATGCGATGGGAATGCGTATGGGTAGTTAGGTAACTTTAATGACATAAAAACATGGTTTTGAAATATGACATGTGATTATGCTTGAAAAACATGAACATGGACATGACATGTAGAAAACATGAAAGTGGCCAACTTGAGGTTGGGTTGAGTTTGTAGCATAAATCTACCCGGAACCGACCGGCCTAACTAGTAGCTATAAACAATAGGACCCAATGTGAGTAGTTGGTCATGTCGCGCTTAAAACCCGAGGTTAGACTAAGTTGTGGTGTAAAGCTACCCGGACCCGCCCGGCTTAACTAGTAACCACAACAAGGTCTAATGTGAGAGGTTGGGTGCATTAAATTAATTAATGCCACATGATAGGGTTAAGTCATGGACCACTTGAATACTTAACCAATTAAACACGATGGGTTGATAGGGTTAAGTCATGAACCCTGGGTACACTTAACAAACTTGATACTTGATTGGATAGGGTTAACCACGCTTAACCCGTTAGAAACCCTAGTTACGTGATCCTTTTCACCAGTAACCCTCTTGGTTGTATCATGATACCCTAGGGACTAGGCTAGGGTGGGGCACGATTACTGGGCTGATTGTAAGCGACCAGAACGACGGCTGAGTTGGTGCGCCGGTGTAGGTTCAGGCGGACTATGGTCGTGCACATAGTCCGGAGTTGAAAAAAAGCAGGCACGGGCACCAGTAGGTTTAGACTATGCGTGCTTGATTCGTATCAGTGGTTGGCACCCTAGGACTTGATACACCCTAGGGTGGACCTAGCACAGTTTGACTACATTCCGTGATTGGGCCGTATGACACCGACACTTGACGAGTTAGGCTTATAGGGAGCCGATCGACTAGACCGAGTAGTTGGACCTTGATTTAGGTCATCTCATGAGTTTGGGCCAACATTGGGCTGAGGGATCATTTCTTGTTTATACTAGACATGGATTAGAATACTAGTACACTTGGTGCAACTTAACCTTGTGTATGCGATGCCACACTTGATCTAGCTTGTTAATTTTTCACCATGCCAGTTGTCATCCTATGTTTCATCTTTGTTTACATGTCCAGTTAACTTTATTAGTTTTTATACTAATAGTAGGTAGGACTTACCAGTCTTTTGGACTGGCCCGTTTTTCTTTCGCCTCTTTTCTTTCGTTCCCCCCTCCCCTCAGGTTCTCAGGGTAGGAATGCTAGCACCTAGCTTGGATCTTTAGCTTGCTTTCTGGATAGCTCATGTACAGTTTGGACTTGAGCTCGCTATGGCTTTACCACGTCTACTTTGGGGATAGTTTACTTTATGTTATTTCCAGTTTTCAGTTTATGTTTTCTAGACTTGTAGTAGTTGGAAAATAATGACTAAGTACTTTGATGTAACTTGACTATGGTTTTGAAGTAGTAGTTTCATGCGCTGCTTTACTTACTCTGTTTTACTTATATGTTCTGTCTTGTGATATCTTTATGCATGTTTACCTTGCCCAACACCCCTCCAAAGCCAGTGTACTTGCTTAGAGTGACCCTGGCGGAGGTGGGGTGTTACATTTGGTATCAGAGCATAGGTTTACAAGATTTGAGCAAAAGGTTTTTAAAACTTACCTTTTGAAAAACTATTTTCAAAACCAAAGAAGTATTTTCCAAGAAAAGTCTAGTTTATTTTAAAAGGCTATTCCCCAAAAGTCATTAGCACTATCCTTTGTTTCCTTGTTCTAAATCTATCCTTTTCCTTTTTCAGCATGGCCGATCTTAACCTTCCCGAGGGAGTACCCATACCCGGATGGTTCCGGAGGTACCTGGAAGCTAGGGCCAACGATGCGGGCCCAACAACCACTCCCACCATGCCTGAGGTTCCTCCTCCTCCTCAACGTCCACAAGCGGATTTCGCAAAGATTTGCAAAGACTTTAAGGCGATGGGTGGCAAGAATTTTATTGGGACGGAGACTTTTGTTGGGGCAAGAAATTGGTTAAAAGAGACTGAAGACCTCTTTGCCATCTTTGATGCAGAAGACCGTAGAAAAGTTCTGTTGGCAGTATGGCTATTGAAAGAAGAAGCTGCTTATTGGTGGGAGGTCACCAACGCTACTAGGCCTATAGAGACTTGGGACGACTTTAGGATGAGGTTTGGGCTTAAGTTTCTATCATCTGCTGAGGAGAATCTGCAAATGGAGAAGTTCATATCTTTGAAGCAAGGGGACATAACAGTGAGGGAGTATGTGAATAAGTTTAACCAGCTTGCTCGATTCGGTTTGGACATGGTTAACACACCCCAGAAGAAGGCTCTACGCTTTGCTCGAGGATTGAATGAGCCATTATAAGGTCTGGCCATGTCTCATATACCCATGGGGGCCACTTTTGAGAGCCTAGTAGATATGGCATTGCTTCAGGGAGATGATAAGAATGGCAAGAAAGAAGTCAAGCCTAATGAGACTCAAACCAAGAAGGCAGACTCCAAGTGGGGAGGAAATCAGAGCAATCAGAACAACAAGAGCTACAAGAACACCAAGGGTAACAAGGCCAACAACAACAAGGCAAAGGACCCAAGAAAGTGCAACTTCTGTGGGATTGTTGGGCACATAGCCAAAGATTGTAGGAAGAAGAAGAGAAAGTTGGGAGAATGCTTTCATTGCGGAGAGTCTGGGCACTTCAGCAAGGATTGCCCAAAGAAGCAAGGGCAGGGGCAAGGATAGACTCAGCGAGCAGGACCTTCTGGAGGGCAGATGCATGCTGTCAACACTGCTCCAGTTCCGGACCGAGGTAGTATTTCTGTAGAAAGTCTTGTTTATATTTCTGGTTTTCCTGTTCGAACTTTATTTGATTCTGGCGCATCGCATACCTTTATCTCTTCTGACATTGTTGAAAGTTTGCACCTAAGTACTAGTCTTGTTGAGGATCCCGTTAGTGTTTCAAATCCAATTGGGGGTTCCGCCCATTTATCTATGATTTGTATGGATTTGAGGATTTCTATCTTGACCGTAGAATTCACATGTAATGCTTATGTTCTCTGGTTCATGGGATACGGGTTGATTTTGGGCATGGATTGGTTGTCCAGATATGGAGCCATTCTCGATTGTGAGCATAGGGTAGTGAGGCTTATGACTCGCCTTGGCAATACCCTAGAGATTTCTTGTAACCCTCTGGATCCCGTCATGTTATGTTATCTTGAATCCCTTGACTCGTCTATTGACAATCTTCAATCTGTGAGGGTGGTCCGAGAATATCCTGATGTTTTTGATGAGGTGAAGGGGTTACCCCATAAACGCGAGATACACTTCCGTATTTATCTGGTTGATAATGCCAAGCCAGTTTCATTGCCTGTTAGGCACATGGCCCCGCGAGAAAGAAGAGAGCTTAGCAAGCAAATCAAGGAGTTGCTTGAGAAAAATTTCATTAGGCGAAGCATTTCAGAATGGGGTGCTCCGGTGGTATTCGCTACTAAGGCGGATGGTTCGCTTCGTCTATGTGTTGATTATCGTGAGTTGAACACGCTGACAAAGAAGAATAGACACCCGTTACCGAGGATTGACGATCTCTTTGACCAGCTTGTTGGTGCTTCTATTTTCTCTCAGCTCGATCTAGCCACCGGATTCCATCAGCTTAGAGTGGCTGAGGATAGTATTGATAAGACTGCGTTTAGGACTCCATATGGATTCTTTGAATGGCTAGTCATGCCGTTCGGTTTGACTAATGCACCCGCATACTTTGTTGATTTGATGAGTAGGGTGTTCAGGGAGTTCCTTAACAAGTTTGTGGCTGTCTTCGTGGATGATATTCTGATCTTCTCTAAGGACGAGGAAGAGCATGCTACACACCTCAAGGAGGTTATGGATACGCTTAGAGCTCATCATTTGAAAGCCAAGTTCTCTAAATGCCATTTCTGGAGAAGGGAAGTTCGATTCCTTGGGCATATAGTTTCTAAGCAAGGCATAGCTGTGGATCCCGCTAAAGTGGTGGCGGTACAAGACTGGAAAGTTCCGAAGAATGCAACTGAAGTGAGAAGCTTTCTCGGTCTAGCAGGATATTATAGGAAGTTCATTAAGGACTTCGCTAGGATTTCAGCCCCTCTCACTAAGTTAACGAAGAAAAACTTAGTCTTTGCATGGGACTTAGAGTGTGAGCTTGCTTTTCAAAGGCTCAAGAAAGCCCTCACCACAGCTCCAGTTCTAGCATTACCCGATGGAGGGAAGTTGTTTACCGTGTACACCGATGCATGTGGCACGGGATTAGGCGTTGTCCTGATGCAAGAAGGGAGAGTGATATGCTTTGGGGGTAGGCAACTCAAAGTTCATGAGAAGAACTATCCCACTCATGATTTGGAGTTGGCGGCGAGCGTCTTTGCACTCAAATCCTGGCGCCACTATCTTCTAGGCGAAAGGTTTGAGTTGTATACTGATCACAAGTCACTCAAGTACCTCTTCTCGTAGAAAGATTTGAATCTAAGGCAGCAAAGGTGGAGGGAATTCTTGGCATCATATGACTTCGAGATAGCTTATACCCCTGGCAAGGGTAATGTTGTGGCAAATGCGCTAAGAAGAAGAAGGTTGACTTTGAGTCCCTTGTTTGTTGAGATGAAGAGCCTAGAGTTCTTGGCAACCTTTGATTTTGCACCTGCTGTTGGGTCGATGACTGGTTCGTTAGCATCCCTTGAGCTTAGACCTACACTTCTTGATCAAGTTGGGGCTTCACAGAGGGAAGACCCGCAGATAGTCGAGATCATGGACAAGTTGATTCGGGGTGAGACGTCAAGTCACCTCGCTAGATATACTATTGATGACAAGGGATGGCTAAGGCGTGATGGAAGACTATGTGTTCCCCGAGTGGGAGACTTAGTAAATAGAGTTCTTGAGGAGGCGCATCACTCGAGGATGACCATACATCCCGGAGGGGATAAGATGTACCGGGATATGAAGCGCATTTTCTTTTGAGATGGGATGAAAAAGGATGTGGCAGAGTTTGTTTCTAGATGCATTGTTTGCCAACAAGTGAAGGCCGAGTCGAAGAAGCCCGGTGGGCTATTACATCCGTTGGAGGTCCCGCAATGGAAGTGGGAAAGTATCTCGATGGATTTCGTGGATGGATTGCCTAGGTCAAGGAAGGGAAATACGAGCATATGGGTCATAGTTGATAGACTTACGAAGAGTGCTCACTTTATTCCGGTGAAGAGCAAGAGGACCGCATCATGGCTAGCATCTGTTTATCTTCGAGAGATAGTGCGATTGCATGGAGTTCCTTCTAGCATAGTTAGCGATCGTGACCCAATCTTCACTTGCCAGTTCTGGAATAGTTTGCAAGAAGCGATGGGTACGCGATTGAATCTAAGTACGGCCTATCACCCACAGACGGATGGCCAGACCGAAAGGGTGAATAGGGTACTAGAAGATCTGTTGAGGCTATGCATTCTTGACTTTGGTGGCACTTGGGAAGACCACCTTCCTCTCGTGGAGTTTGCTTATAATAACAACTATCAGGCAAGCATAGGAATGGCACCATTCGAAGCTTTATATGGGAGGCCGTGCAAGTCACCAACGTGTTGGTGGGAGACGACGAATAAGCTTATACTTGGGCCCGATATGATAAGGGACACATCCGAGAAGGTTGAGTTGATTCGAAGGCGGATGAAAACGGCCCAAGACAGACAGAAATCCTATGCAGACAAGCGAAGGACAGACTTAGAGTTTGAAGTTGGAGATATGGTCTTTGTGAAGGTTTCTCCTTTGCGAAAAGTGGTTCGTTTTGGAGCAGTTGGGAAGCTGGCACCAAGGTTCGTAGGACCCTTCCCTATCATCGAGAGGATTGGACAAATGGCTTATAGAGTGGAATTGCCCGAGAAGCTGGCCGGAGTGCACAATGTTTTTCGTGTCTCGCATCTCCGAAAGTGCCTACATGAGTCATCCGAGGTAGTTGAGCCTAGCATTCTTGAAGGCGTGGAGGTAGAAAAAGAGGCAACTTTGAGGCGAGCTCCAATTCGTATCTTGGGAACGGAGATCAAGAAACTGAGGAATCGAGAAGTCAAGTTAGTAAAGGTTCAGTGGAGTGAAGCCGATGAAGATGCAACTTGGGAAACCGAGGAGAAGATGCGTGGGCTTTATCCATTTCTTTTTGAGGGTACATTTTCAATCTCTTTTCCTAGTTAGCATATTTTTCTTTTGCTATCCATGTTTATCTTGTTATCTCGTTAACCTTGTCATGAGAACCTTAGGTAGAAACCCTTTGGATGAAACATGTATTTGAAACATGTTATGCTTGATCTTTGCAAGTGGTTGCAAGTGTTTGCAAGTGGATACTCGTGGATGCATGATACACATTAGGCACTAAGATCGGCTCACACACTTTCATATTGCATATGCATGAGTGCTTATACTTGCTCATGGCTGAAACTTGTTATGCTATCACGTGGATGTTGCATATGGATGAATGTTATGTGCACTCATGTAGAGATTATGAATTATGTTAGGAATTTGCATACATATGGACTCATTTCACTAACATAATCTGCATTAAGGAGGCTTACTGAATCAGTAACCGCCTGATTTTCGCATTAGTTAAGTACATATTCACACACTTTCGCATATGATCATACAACATTTAGAATCTTTTAAGGACAATGACTGCTCGTGGATGATGTTTTGAGTAGATGGATGATGGATGGTAGGATATGTTCTTTCTAACTTGAAGATTTTGGGGACGTAATCCTTTAAGGTGGGGAGAATGTAACAACCCGTATTTTGAATAACATGTTATAACATAAATCAAGGCAGAATTAAATGTTAAATCTGAATCAAGGGAAACGGGCTGTGCCATTGCGTTCGTCTCGGAAAAATACACGAAATAGAGTCCGAGTTTTCGAAAATCGGAGTCCGTATGATCAAGTTATGGTCCGTCAAAGTTTTCAGAAAATTTCAAGTTCAAAAACAGTTCAAATTTGAATTCATAATTAAAATTCAGCCCAAGCAGGACAAGCGGGAAAATTCCCGCCAGCCCCAAGTCGACTGGGGAGTCGACTTGGGAGTCGACACACCCCAGGTGGTGTCGACTGCCCAGTCGACACCCCTGGCGACTTGGGTGGTCGGCCAGTTTGGCCTGGTGCACCTGTTTTGGCTCCTGGGTCTTGTTTTGTTGGCTAGTGACGTGATTTGATGGCTCAGATCTGAATTAGGGTTAATCCTATGGCCTAAACTAACCTAAACTTCTATAAAAGGACCCTAATACCTAGCCTAAATCAACACAAATCATTCCTACAACTAAATTATGCCAAAATGCTTCCTAATCATGGCCTCCACCTTCATATCATGGCCTCCATCTTCTTCATGAAAGTTTGAGTGTTCTAAGCTAGAAAAAGAGCCATCTTTCTTCATCAAAACAAGGATCTTTCTTCTTATTTCTCAAAGACAACTTGGAGCTTATATTAATTTGGGGATTTCTAGTGTGGCTTCGTCTCAGTGTTGTTTATTTTGTTCTAGTCTTCATAGCCAAGCTTTGTAAGCCCTATTCTACTCTTAGATTTAAACTATGAAGTTAAAAATGACATGTTGCAAGTTTGTGTTTGGGCCTAAGTATGATTTTTGCTTTGAATCTATCATGTTATGCATAGATTTGTTCTATGTATGTTTGTAAAGCTATCACCTTGACTTTGTGGATTGAAAGCTATGAGCTTTGTTTGGAAATGTTGCATAATGCAACATAGAAACTCTCATAACCTTTATGTTAACTTGCATATGATATTATATGTGAATCACTAGTTATCATCCTATGCCATCTATGACCATGTATCACCTATTTGCTAAGTTTGATGTCATGCATGTTTTGAGGTTTATAATGTAATATGCAAGTTTAATGAACACATTTTGCCTCATGTGCCACCATGTTTAACTTGTGGTCAAATCCTATCACCTTATGCCCATTTTTGTCATGCTTCTAAGTTCCCTCTTTTAATCCATTTTGTGTTGTGACGAAACGTACATGCGATGGGAATGCGTATGGGTAGTTAGGTAACTTTAATGACATAAAAACATGGTTTTGAAATATGACATGTGATTATGCTTGAAAAACATGAACATGGACATGACATGTAGAAAACATGAAAGTGGCCAACTCGAGGTTGGGTTGAGTTTGTAGCATAAATCTACCCGGAACCGACCGGCCTAACTAGTAGCTATAAACAATAGGACCCAATGTGAGTAGTTGGTCATGTCGCGCTTAAAACCCGAGGTTAGACTAAGTTGTGGTGTAAAGCTACCCGGACCCGCCCAGCTTAACTAGTAACCACAACAAGGTCTAATGTGAGAGGTTGGGTGCATTAAATTAATTAATGCCACATGATAGGGTTAAGTCATGGACCACTTGAATACTTAACCAATTAAACACGATGGGTTGAAAGGGTTAAGTCATGAACCCTAGGTACACTTAACCAACTTGATACTTGATTGGATAGGGTTAACCACGCTTAACCCGTTAGAAACCCTAGTTAAGTGGTCCTTTTCACCAGTAACCCTCTTGGTTGAATCATGATACCCTAGGGACTAGGCTAGGGTGGGGCACGATTACTGGGCTGATTGTAAGCGACCAGAACGACGGCTGAGTTGGTGCGCCGGTGTAGGTTCAGGCGGACTATGGTCGTGCACATAGTTCGGAGTTGAAAAAAAGCAGGCACGGGCACCAGTAGGTTTAGACTATGCGTGCTTGATTCTTGTCAGTGGTTGGCACCCTAGGACTTGATACACCCTAGGGTGGACCTAGCACAGTTTGACTACATTCCGTGATTGGGCCGTATGACACTGACACTTGACGAGTTAGGCTTATAGGGAGCCGATCGACTAGACCGAGTAGTTGGACCTTGATTTAGGTCATCTCATGAGTTTGGGCCAACATTGGTATGAGGGATCATTTCTTGTTTATACTAGACATGGATTAGAATACTAGTACAGTTGGTGCCACTTAACCTTGTGTATGCGATGCCACACTTGATCTAGCTTGTTAATTTTTCACCATGCCAGTTGTCATCCTATGTTTCATCTTTGTTTACATGTCCAGTTAACTTTATTAGTTTTTATACTAATAGTAGGTAGGACTTACCGGTCTTTTTGACTGACCCGTTTTTCTTTCGCCTCTTTTCTTCCGTTCCCCCCCAGGTTCTCAGGGTGGGAACGCTAGCACCTAGCTTGGATCTTTAGCTTGCTTTCTGGATAGCTCATGTACGGTTTGGACTTGAGCTCGCTATGGATTTACCACGTCTACTTTGGGGATAGTTTACTTTACGTTATTTCCAGTTTTCAGTTTATGTTTTCTAGACTTGTAGTAGTTGGAAAATAATGACTAAGTACTTTGATGTAACTTGACTATGGTTTTGAAGTAATAGTTTTATCCGCTGCTTTACTTACTCTGTTTTACTTATATGTTCTGTCTTGTGATATCTTTATGCATGTTTACCTTGCCCAACACCCCTCCAAAGCCAGTGTACTTGCTTAGAGTGACCCTGGCGGAGGTGGGGTGTTACAGACAACATCAGCCCACACGCACGGAACCAACCCGTAGTCTCTAGTCGTGTTCAGGGTTAGAATAACTGCCGCTTAGCTTTCATGAATCAATAAATATCATTGATGAGCTCCGGCTCCCAACTGGATCCGTCCAGTATAAACAGACATGAGCTCCAGCTCCGAACTGGACCCGTTCAGTATAAACATTGAGCTCCGGCTCTGAACTGGATTCGTCTAGTATAAACAATCTCTCATTAGCTTTTCCTTGGTTGTCTTACTTCGGTAAGGCCGTCTTGGAATCCCATTAGCTTTTCCTCGGTCGTCTTACTCCGGTAAGGCCGTCTTGGAATCCCATTAGCTTTTCCTTGGTCGCCTTACCCCAGTAAGGCCGTTTTGGAACCACATATCATTTCCTTTGTCGTCTTACTCCGGTAAGGCCGTCTCAGAACCATTTTTGCATTGTTTGTCTTAACTTTTTATAGGTACAGATTATGGATTTCACAAATTATCTAGAACACATCTTCCTTTAACCAGCAAGATATGTTCTAGGGGGCAAACTTGTTGACACGCTTTTTGGTCAAAGCTGTCACAAATGGATTATCTTGATGGCAACACGCTCAGGCACTGTGAAAACCGTCAGAAAACAGGAAGCGATTTGGTTGAAGTTGCATCACAAACAAAGAACGGTCCGAAATTCCTATCAAATGACCTCTTTTGTTCCCGAAAACAGCAATTACGGAGCTTTGCTTGGTAACTCTTGTGGCCCTCTGAATTAGCTTCAAGTAGAGCTTTCGTTTGGCTAAAAGGACTTATGGTTTGAAAGTTACGCTCGTTTCCGTGAATGGGTGCAGTCTGGCATCAATCAGCAATCATCCGGGTCGCCCCCCGGTTCGTGAGCATGGGCTCAGCTCGCCCCCTCACCTGGCTCGTGATGGGCATAGTGGTCACGAACCGCTCGTGGTGCACATGGCCATCACGACCCGCCATCACAACCCGCCATCACGACCCTCATCCAACTCGCAAGCAGGCAGCACGAACCATGACCACGAACCGCCTGTAGCCTCACATTGTTTTGACCTATTCTATAGGCTATTTTCACTCCAACTTGCACGGATCTGATTATAGGTGGCATACAAAGGCTTGGAGAAGATTTCTGGACGTTTTCCACCACATTTCGAGATTCTTGGGATGTGTACCACGTGTCTCATGAACCGCTATCGGGAAATGCCTATAAATACACCCTTTGGAGGACTTTCAAGGATCTTTGGACCATTCTTCTACATGGCTACCACCATTACTGAGTGTAAGGACATTGGATCTTTCTACGTCTAATTTCTTCTCTTGTAATCTCAATTAACACATGGATTGTGTGGCTACATGTAACTGATTCTTGTAATCTGTCAGTATAACAATAAGATTATAAAGTGGACGTAGGCTACATCTACAGCCGAACCACTATAAAAATCTCATGTGTTCCCTCTTATTTACTATTTTCTGCATTTTTGTAATATGTGATCTGCATTTGGGTGTTAGTGCCAATTTTTGTTCTAACATTTTGGCGTGCAAGGTAGGGGGCACACGATACTACTTCAACTTCTAGATTGGATTATTTGGCTACTAGATCGATGGCAATCAAAAGGAAGAAAGCTAGAACTTCCTCTCATGCTGAGAATGCTGATGCTAAAGGCACTAGAAACGAGGAGATCCAGGGGGCATGGTCTCATGGAGATCCTTCTGAATACTTGACCAGAGAAGAGATGGACCGTGTTCTCGCTGAATTGAGGACCCAGATGGCCAGGCAAGATGACCTCCTTAGGAAATAACAGGAGATGATCAATGGATTCTTCGCTCGGATGAATGGAAGGCCGAGCAACGATCAACGCATTGGAAATGAGGCCCTAGAAGCGGCTTGTGCATCACATGGACTCGGGGGCAACCCCCTCACTCTTGAAAATGTTCAGAATCAACCGACTTCAGCTCTAGTTCAGACGAACACTGGATCGCAAGCTCCCACTCAGCAGCAGCACGGAGCGGCTCATGATGGGGACCCACGACCGGGTCGGGTCGCCCCCTTCGAACTGCGAGCCGACCTGCACGACCCTGGTTCAGGAGCCGACCTTCATGCTCCTCGATCATGAACCGACCTCCTCGAACCACGAGCCGTGAACCGCATCTTGCTCCCAGCAGCTCACCAACAACTTCCTCACTCTTCTGCACTCAACACTACGGGCACCAGCTCTGATATCGGCAATTTGCAACAGCTTTTTGAAGGAAACCGGCTAGCAGATATGATTGAGTGCCTCTCAAGAGGTCGCACTTATCAGAATGACGTGGATGACGTCAATCACAATTCTTTCACTCAGGAAATCATGAATTCCTGCAATCCCCCGAATTTCAAACTTCCACAACTGGAGCCCTACAACGGCAGGACAGATCCTACCGTGCACCTGATGTGCTACAAACGGCATATGGAAGTTCAATCGGCATCGGAAAACGTCATGGCAAAATGTTTTCCCCTCTTTCTGACTGATATAGCCGATATGTGGATTTGGCAGCTAGAAACTGAATCGATCAACAGCTGGAGCATGTTGGTCGCATGCTTAATTGAACAATTTATGGTTCACATTGCACGACCTAAGAACGTCATGTCCCTCACCACAATCAAGTAGAGGCCCAAAGAAACTCTACATTTGTTCCTAGAAAGATTCAACGTTGCAGCAGCATCAGTTGATCGCCCTGAGACATCCATGGTATTGATGACAGCAGTATCCGGCGTTCTAGATACCTCGGAGTTCAAAAAATCCTTGTACCGAGATCCACCATGAAATCTCGGCGAATTCTACCTTGAAGCAGATAGATTTCTGCGGGAAGAAGATACAACTTTCGATAAGTGAATTCTCGATGTCAACATGCTTAAAAACGGAGAACCGTCTGATTATGGAAAAGACAAAGGAAAAGCAGATGTCAAGAATGACCGCAACACTCAGCCCCGGAGAGGGCTTATATATGAAAAATACACTGAACTCAATTCAACGCTGACTGGCATCTACATGGACACAGGAAGTGCCACCTCCTATCCAAGGCCTCCCAAGAGGGAGCCAACGCTAGCACAATGCAATTCCGGTAGACATTGCATGTTTCATGTCATGGACGATCATAACACTGATGACTGCAGACACTTGGACTTTGTTGAGGACCAGGTCAGACGAGGAGAACTACCCAAATATGAAACTCAAACCAACAACACCTACACCGCACTGCCACCACCTATTCCCTGGAGAGGGAACGGCCTTGGATCTAGCAATCGCGGGCTTATCATTAACTGATCCCACTCCTCGGATCTTTTCAGTTTATCGGACTCTGCTCCACAATTCATGTTTTAAGGCTTTTAGGTGATTTCTTGCCCCTCTTTGTTTTCTTTGCATGTAATAAGCATGACAACATCGACCCACACACACGGAACTGACACGTAGTCTTTAGTCGTGTTTAAAGTTAGAATAACTGCCTCTTAGCTTTCATGAATCGAAAAAGATCATTGATGAGCTCCGGCTCCTAACTAGATCCGTCCAGTATAAACAGACATGAGCTCCAGCTCCGAAATGGATCCGTGCAGTATAAACATTGAGCTCTGGCTCTAAACTGGATCCATTCAGTATAAACAATCTCTCATTAGCTTTTCCTTGGTCGTCTTACTCCGGTATGGTCGTCCTGGAATCTCATTAGCTTTTCCTTGGTTGTCTTACTCCGGTAAGGCCGTCTTGGAATCCCATTAGCTTTTCCTTGGTCGTCTTACCCCGATAAGGCCGTCTTGGAACCCCATATCATTTCCTTGGTCGTCTTACTCCGGTAAGGCCGGCTCGGAACCATTTTTGCATTGTTTGTCTTATCTTTTTGCAGGTACAGATTATGGATTTCACAGACTATCCAGAACACATCTTCTTCAACCTGCAAGATATGTTCTTGGTGGCAAACTTATTGACACACTTTTTGGTCAAAGCTGTCACACATGGAGTCTCTAGATAGCAACACGCTCAGGCACTGAGAACACCGTCAGAAAACAGGAAGCGATTTGGTTGAAGTTGCATCACAAACAAAGAATGGCCCGAAACTCCTATCATACGACCTCTTTTGGGCAAGAAAACAACAATTACGGAGCCTTGCTCTGTAAATCTTGTAGTCCTCTGAATTAGCTTCAAGTAGAGCTTTTATTTGGCTAAAAAGGGCTTACGGTTTGAAAGTTACGCTTGTTTCCGTGAACGGGTGCAGCCTGGCATCAATCAACAATCAACCGGGTCGCCCCTTGGTTCGTGAGCATGGGCTCAGCTCGCCCCCTCACCCGGCTTGTGATGGGCATAGTGATCACGAACCGCTCATGGTGCACATGGCCATCTCGACCCGCCATCTCGACCCGCCGTCACGACCCTCATCCAGCTCGCAAGCAGGCAACACGAACCATGACCACGAACCGCCGGTAGCCTCGCACTGTTTTGACCTATTCTAAAGGCTATTTTCACTCCAACTTGCATGGATCTGATTACAGGTGGCATACAACGGCTTAGAGAGGATTTTTGGACGTTTTCCACCACATTTCGAGATTCTTGGGATGCGTGCCACGTGTCTCACGAACCACTATCAGGAAATGCCTATAAATACACCCTTTGGAGGATTTTCAAGGATCTTTGGGCCATTCTTCTACACGGCTACCACCATTACTGAGTGCAAGGACTTTGCATCTTTCTACATCTAATTTCTTCTCTTGTAATCTCAATTAACACATGGATTGTGTGGCTACATGTAACTGATTCTTGTAATCTGTCGGTATAACAATAAGATTATAAAGTGGACGTAGGCTACATCTACAGCGGAACCACTATAAAAATCTTGTGTGTTCCCTCTTATTTACTATTTTCTGCATTTTTGTGACCTGTGATATGCATTTGGGTGTTAGTGCTTATTTTTGGTCTAACAATAATACTGATTGAAGCACATCCCATTTATGAATTAGGAGATGAGAAAGGAGAATTTATAAGGAAATGATATCACTAGTCCAGAAATATTTTTCGAGGCCACTGTAGTTTATATTGTGAAATCATATATTTAGTATAATATTATGACAGGCTAGATTTAAACAAAAATATTTGGTTTTATTGTTGTGCTACACTTTTGGTTGCATAAGCCACTTGTGTGATAAGATTTGATATATGTTAGAATTATATTGTTATACACGAATTATTTGATTCAATGGATAATATGCATGTATATGTTGATATGTGTTCATATTGGATATATGGATGGTGTTGGTGATTCATTTTTAGATACATTCACATAAAATCTGAAATTGAATGGATATTGATATACTTATGCATATATATATATATATGAAAATACACACACACACACACATATATATATATATATATTATATATATATATGTGTGTGTGTGTATATATTGAAGTAATGTTGCCAGATGGAAATTGAATATAAAATTATACGTATATTGATTTGAACACATAATTAAGTGGTGTTATGATAATACCAACTATTATTTGGGAATTATTGAAACTATACACTGAAGCGTTTCATTGCCAGAGGATTTAAGAAATGAATTGCCCAGTAAGTAGGATAATGGTTAAATAACATTGACATATATAAATGCCCTGACCATGTTTATATATTATGGTTTACATGAAGATAGAACTGCTGCTACTTTAATCGGACCGAATCTATATAGTCTGGCGATTAAATTACACATAAATTCATGTAACTTGATGTATACATTTGCTTGTTTAAGTACATAAGTTTAATAAGGCTGCGAAAAGTGCATACCACTTTTGAGGCTAACTGAACTGACCCTGATCAGTATAACCAGTATCATACATATGTTTAGGTAATCTAGTACATGGTGGATATATATATATATATATATATATATATGTGTGTGTGTGTGTGTGTGTGTGTGTGTGTGTGTGTGTGTGTGTATGTATGTATGTATGTTATATTGTGGACTCCTGTCCTGTTATATGGTTTCAGGCAATTTAATACACATGTATATTATATATATGCACATTATGTAGTGGACACATAACCTGATACCTATCTGCATAGTCTGTTTAATGGTATGTGAATTGCATGGTGATTCATAGTTAATAGTGTATAATCGCTCATGCATTTTTAAGGTGTTGTGAAGTGATTTGCTTAGAACTGTATAATACACTTGAAAATTTTACACTAAACATTTTAGGGTTGAACCTGTCTTATGTGTCACACTATTCTAAATACACTCATACCAGACTGTTAGTTTGACCCCTTGTGTGCTCTTGTGCATCTTAGGGTGTCTCATTTTTAAATGAGGCAGCCCTAAGAATCCTTGCAGGAAACAAAGAACGCTAACAAAGGCATGAAGATATGGCAATTAAAAATGAGTAGGACTTGCTATATAGTGTTGCGTGATGATATATATTTAGGATTGCAGTATTATACCCATTTATGGTTTTTTATGATTTTAGCAGTATGTGTATAATGTATATGTATAGTATTTGAGAACTGCATATGATATATTGCAGTCATGTGTATTGTTAAAATCATGAGCTGGTTTAAATGATTATGTACAAAATTTCAGTAATAAAATAATTGAATGATCAATGTATGTTTACTGAAATAGTATGGTATGAAGTTACATTTACTCTGGGCATGATTCCATATACGTTTCAGTGTAACTTTGTTATTGTTGTACTTGAGGATAAAAACCATGTCATGCCATATAGTAAATGCATAACTATGGCATTTTATTGAGATAACCAAAATGCATTGTTTGTTATACAAATGGATTGTGCTGAAAAGCTAAAAAGCAATGCAGGGTATAAATTACTATTGAAATTTTTTAAGTTGATATATTCAATTGTAAACTATTAAACGTCAATGAGTTTTCTATTGATTTTGATAAATTAACCCGAGATAAGTATTTTACGCTGAAATGAGACAGGTCAGACCATATTGGTAATATAAGGATCTGCCTTCCCAAGAGTAGCCCAAAAGCGTATAGTTTGAGGTTATGCATATAAACTGATTTTTATACTTCTATATTCTGTGTAAATAAACCAAGATAAAATATGAGATATGTAAATTTAAGAAACTGTTCTTAAGTGGCTAACGTAGCAATATGTAATGTATCATAAGCCATTTATTTTGAGAAAATGATTTGATGAAGAAGAAACAAGTTATTTAATTCTTGTTTGTGCTATGTAACGACAGATTAATTTTAGTTAATCCAATATCCTTTTCTTTTTAATTTGACTTTGATATACGTGAAGGAGACTTGTATATCTTTATATATACAAGTTATAATTTGAGATATATTGATATTTTTATATTGGTTTTAAGTGATCTTGGATTAAAGCATTTGAAATAGAGAAGCGACCCTGTGGTTTATAAAAATTATAAATAAAAATGATTTTAAATTCATGAAAATTTTAGGGTCGCTTCAGATGATATCAGAGCTATGGTTATAAAATACACAGCTATAGTAAATTAATTTTTATGATTGTTAATATATCATACTGATTTAAATTGTGTTTGAACATTGAGTGATTAGTTGATTTTATTTATTTGTTTATGTAAAACAGAAAATTTTATGGAATTGCATTGATTTTATCATGACTACCCCTAAGATTTGTTGTAAGCCAAGGCTTGAATATTGATAGTTAGGCATTTGGGTGTTATAATTGATAAAACACATGAAATTAAAATGTGAAATTAATAAAATAACTGGGATAATAGTCTCAAGTTATAGATAAAAATAGTTTTAACCCTGTGTGTATTTATTTGCATGTTTGTTTGCATTTGATTTTAATGCATGGATTGTTTGTTTTGCTGATCTCTAAATAGTTATGATGTTTAAGATTAAGCACTTTAATGATTTATATGTAAGTGGCTGTGAATGTGGTACTATAAGTATCTCTAAAAATAACATTAAAATGTGCATAGTGTTGTAAACTATATACAATTAGAAAGCCATTAGAGAAAGAGAAAGAAGATATTCATTCCCTTTGAAAGATTATTGCTTGCAAAATATTCATTACATGAAAATATTCATTCCAAAATTAGTACACTATTTACATTACATGAGCTCCTTATATAAAGGCTTGGGAGCTTGGAGTAAAACTTATCCCACAATGTGGGACTAAACAGAATATGACAAAATCATATTCACTCATGTATATTACAACTCTCCCCCTTGAATATGTGTCTTCAAGTTCTTGAATGCTCTTATAGTAGCTTGAGATTATCCCCTTTGAAAGATTATTGCTCCCTCTCATAGTATATTGCTTGCAAATATCTATTCGGATGACATAGATATTGTTTGTTGCCTCGTTAAAAACCTCTATTAGGAAATCCTAATGTGAAAAACCTCGATCGAAGAAAAAAGTGCAAATTTTGAAATTGTAAATACCATATTAAAATGATATTTCTTCTAAGAGTTCGATACTTCAGGATCAATGTAATGCCTCATTAAAACCTTACTAACAAAAACCCTATAGGAAAAATCTTAGTGAAGGAAAAAGAGTACAAAAACATATTTTCAATAATTTACTACACTAAATGTAGAATGATACTTCTGGATCAATATAATTCTTCAGTAAAAACCTTACAAAAGAAAACCCAGTGGGAAAAACCTTAGTTAAAGATAAAATACAAATTAACTTAAATAACATATTTGAGATGTTATTCCTTGATGTGGTGCTTGATTCTTCTAGATCAAGATAATGCCTCGTTAAAACTTTCAAAAATTACTTTGAAGATGATACCTCTGGATCCATAAATATGTATGTCATTGACAATATTACTCAAACAAATCTTATATAGAAAATAAAATCAAGAGATAATAAACTTTAGTCTTCATACTTCCGATGTTCATCATTTATTAACATTTGCCTCATTAAAACCTTCACAATGGAAAACTCTATGGAAAAAAGCCAAAGTGAAGGAAAAAGAGTACAACATCACAAGATAATTCTTAATGAACTTTTCTTTAAAAAAAATTGTGTGCATTTTCATGCTTCAGGCATGTTTTCTTATTTAAAGCCCCTTTTGTTTGTGCTTGCTTGCTATACACTATGAGTATTTACAATTTTGTGCTTCAATCAGGTTTGCACACTGCAATACATTTGTAATGAACAATAACAGTTTCATATGGCAATACTTAAAAGTAGGAAGTAATCTACTCATCTTGAACTATATCAAGATTTTCATTACAATAATACTTAGAAGCATGTTGTAATTTATATTCTATGTTCTTTTCATTCTTTATAATTACTAAAGTCATTTGTATTCTTCAGGAACCTGTATACTTCAATGAATTTTGCATATCGCAACTATAATCAAAAGTACATTAAATGTTTCATTACAACAATACTTAAAAGCAGGAAATAATCTACTCATCATGAATTATATCATGATTTTCATTATAACAACAACAATACTTAAAAGCATGTTGTAATCAACTCTCTTTGTTCTTTATATTCTATATAACCAACAAAGTAGTTTATGTTCTTCAAGAACTAATATTCTTTCATCATTTAGTGTGATTTAACAAATATTCATACCTTCGAGCTTTATTCACTACTTTGCGGACTACAGGTCCACATTTCTCAGTTAGAGAAGGATTCATGATGGTCAATCATGATTTAACATAAGCGCTTTACTTTTTATAAATTTATCATCGATGATTATATATTGTCAGTTCTAGATATATTTTATTGAGATCTCTTTATTTATCTATTTTAGGTAGCTAAACCACTTCTGGGGTTATTTGACAATCATGTCATGGATCTCTTCAAGAGACTCCTTAGATGTTTCTTCAAGAACACTCACCTCCTTCATCTGGCATCTTTATTACTTACTTCAAAAGTATTTCGAACTGACTTTTAAACCAATCTTTAAATGTGGTTTATGCATTTTAATCCTTTAAGGATTCAAATATATATTGAAGCAAGTCTACAAGGGATATTATTTATAGTTTATTATGTGTCAATTATTTAGCACTGATACTCAAAATGAAATTGTATCCCTTTATCCTCCCCCTCAATGTTGACAAACATTGTCACACTAAATAATAATCATCATAGAATTCTCATTTTGATCCATTATCACATTGCTGCTAGCAAATATATTATATGTATATCAATTGTAGGAGGATAACCCTTTAATTAGTTGATAAGATGCATTCATTTTTTTATTACTTATTCTCTTTCATTGATCTAGCAATATTAGAGGAATTTTCTTATTATACAGATCATTTGAATACACATATGACTTCAGGTCATTCAACATTCATGTTGATTGAAATTCAAATCACTAAATAATATTTATGCATAATCTATAAAATAAGCTTATAACAAACTTCAGGTTGTTAATTAAATATTTACAGATATGAATATATAAATACGTGCATCCACGTATTATAAATTTGCATAGTCTTTCTCATTTGAGTTAGTGATTTTAGAATAAATTATTACAAAGATCAAACTATTGATTTCAATGCATTGATCATTGTCATTGCGAATTCTTCAGGATTGTATGATAATGTTCAAAAAAACTGGTTTGAAAACGTATCGAACTTCTGGTCCAAATAAATATATGAACAACTTCAAGTTGTTAAGTTGATGGAATTTTAATATCACTTTTGGGATATTCCATAAACACCATTTGTGGAGTTTTAATACATATTTTCTCTTTTAGGAGAAATTTATGAACTTTTCTACAAATATTTACCACTTTTAATTGTAGAAATCTCTTCTGGAGATATTTTATTATTTTCAAATAAACAATCGCTTCTAGAGATATCTTGCCATTCCTAAATATACAAATATCCTCTAAAGATATTTTGTTATCACCGCTTCTAGGATGAACTTATCTCCTCCAGTGATAAATATATACAAACTATTGAAATGTCATATCAATATACAGAAATACATATGAAACTTTAAATGCAGTAACAAAATTAGATGCATTAAATAAAAATAAGATTCAAGAAAAGAAATCAATACTTCTGGAGTGTATGATATTCCTTTAGGGAACATATCTTTTATTTATGTAATTGCAACGCAACAAATAAAAAAATCTCTAACATCTTTTCTAGGATGTTGGATTTGCTATATAAAAATAAATCTCTAGAACATCTCTTCAAGAGATTAATATGCATATTATATCTTCAGGATATTCAGTTAATATAAATTGTACATGAAAGATGTCAGTTGGATGAAACTCATTTAGAGATTTTCTATTGAATCCAATGTTATTGTCACATATTATTATATGTGTCTCTTTTAACTTATTTTGGAAGTACAATCTTTTCATGTCACAACTTCAAGAAAGCTTCGGGTTTCTATTTCTTGAGTATTATGATTTATTTATTTCCTTTAACTTCTTTAGGAAGTAAAATCTTATCGTTTTTCATAATTTCAACATACCTTCAGGCTACTTATTCATAAACTTCAAGTTCCTTTTTTTTATTATGAACTTCGGGTTCTCAAATTATGTGTAAACTTCTTGTTTAGAAGCTTAAAAATTTTGGTAAGTTAAGAAAAATATTGGTATGAATTAAAGACTTCAGGTCTTGGGTTTTGAGTTATACAACTCCTTGTTAAAATAATTTCTTCATACAACTTCAGGTTGTTGTTGAACCTATTTCTTCCATTATATCATATATTACTTGCCAAATAAATACATAAAAAATCATACTTATATCAATATTTTGAGCATGAACATATAACATTTAATTTACAATAACCATTGCATTTATGATAATAGTAACTGCAATTAACATTTGTATGGCCTAGGATATAACTATTGTCATAGTAAAATGATTTCATTACAACTATATGAATCAATTGAGAAATGGTACTTAATGTAACACAATTTCATCTCAGGTTTAAGATAAATATTACTCAATGATAAAATTAAAATGAATATCTTAACAATGAAATTTATTTCTCAATAATTAGATTTCCTAAAATAAATATCTGTTCTTGATATATATATATATATATGTGTGTGTGTGTGTGTGTGTGTGTATAATCTTCATACAAATATAATAGCATCTTCAGGATGCAACAAATCTTACATCTGTAATTTTAGCAAATGAGATATATTGCATAAAAGATTTCTATCTCAAATAACAAATGCATTCAATAATTCATGGAAACTCAAAATTTTTGACTATAAAGGAATTATAAGTTCTCAACTTTTATTTCAAATACTAATAATTAAGTTTGTCGTGTATGCTTTCATTAATATTTCCATTCACATCAGGAGATAAATCAAAAATAACTTCAATAAATGAAAGCTTTTCTTTTTCTTCTTCATTGCTTTTTCAAATCCTTTTCTATTACATGTCATTTGCTATAAGCAAAAAAATTAAATGCAATTACATGCTTCGAGGCTTTTTTTTCATCTTTCTCATTTGCATATGAACTTCAGGTTCTTCATTTGCATATGAACTTCAGGTTCCTCATTTGCATATGAACTTTTGGTTCCTCATTTGCATATGAATTTCAGGTTCCTCATTTGAAAAAAATTGTTTACATCATGAGTTTTCAATTTCACTTCCGGTGATAAATCAATATTGCTATTGAGTTTAAATGGTACATCATCATATTTTATACCCATAATACTGTAGGGTGTACTTAAAAAAATCATACATATTTTATCTTCAGTCTATCCAAAAGAATTACATATGAAAAGTAATAGTAGATCAGAAAGGATAAAACTAGATCTGCCTCTCATCATCAATAATGTAAATAATACATATACAATCGAATCTCCATCAAATTGGATTTGGAAAATTCAAAATTAGATCCGCAAAGAAATGAAAGAATACATCTACACGTATTAGGATCAACAAAAATAATTAGATCTAAAAAGTTAGTTCCATTAGAATATAATCTAGATCTACAAAATATATATAAGAAAATATATCTAAAAGTTTGAGTTAGATCTAAAAGAACAGAAGATATGACAAATTCGTGGATCCATTGATCAAATATTCTCAAACAAAAAATAATTGTATAATAAATGTATAAATCCATGAATTGATATCTTCAAATAAAAATTACTTACATGATAGATCCATATATATATATCTAGAATATTTCAAACAATTGCTCTAATAGAATCTCGTGCTGACAACGTGTTGTAAACAATATACAATTGGAAAGTCATTAGAGAAGGAGAAAAAAGATACTTTTTATTCATTCCAAAATTAGTACACTATTTTCATTGCATGAACTCCTTATATAAAGGCTTAGGAGCTTGGAGTAAAGCTTGTCCCATAATGTGGGACTAAACAGAATATGACAAAAGTATATTCACTCATGTATATTACAACACATAGGAGGATTATTGCCTGAAATTCATTTGTGAATCATTTTAATTTGGATTCAACATAACCATTGAAAGGAAAATTTTGCATAGGAAATTCAAGGATGAATTAGAACTGCAATAATTACTTTATTGTTGTGGTTTTAAGTTGAATCATATTTTGTGATTTATTGAATATACATAGTTATGGCAGCCTTTGTATAAGTATATGCATATCATTTTAGAACATTGATAACCAAATGTGGTCTGAAAAATATTGGGTACAAGGCAATGACATATTAGATGTTTTCTTATGTCTTGTTTTCAATAGAGATGTTTTTCGTTTAATATAAACTATGATTTAACTATGCTTATCAAATAATTAAGCACTAGTTAAAGCATAGTGGTTGGAAATGAAGGCTTTAGGGTGTGCCAATTTAAACACTCATGGCCATATGATGTTAGCAATGTGAAAGAGGTATAATATACCCATGTTAACACTGTGAATTGCATAGCCGAAAAAAAAATCTGACTCTCATTTATGCTGAATTCATGGTATGAAATACACATGTTCTATGAAAAAAAATCTGTAAGGTAATTATACTAGAAATGTTTTGGTAAACGTCATGAATGTTTGACTTGCTTGGTTTGAGAAATGTATGCATGAATATGTTGTGTGTGAATTGGTTGTTTTCACTAGTTTGAACACTGAGGTCATGATACAATACACAACATTATAGATGGGGAATTCATGCATAAATTGGGTGCGTGGGTAAAGAGTTGAAAAAAAACAGATTTGAAACCTAACTAATAACCAAGAAAAGGGTCAGGAAAGTTACATTGATTTATCTAGTATCGGGTAGGACGGTAGGTATGTGCACGGCTTGTTAAAGCCCTGTAGGCCTTTGTGTGTTTGGTCCACATAGTGCGCACCAGTGTGTTCAATGTATGATGATGATATAACCATTAAAAATTGTAAACAGTCAAGTACTAGGTGGTGTTGTAGACTTAGCTATAATCTAGGTCGGGGAACAAACCATTTAGGGGAAGGGACTGGGAATTGGATGCTAATATCTGAAAATGATTTGATTTTTAACTAACAAAAATTAGCTACTTTGCTATGTCATTTATGGGTGTTTAGTATATATATTGGTTGCTATACTATATGAATTTTTGGCTATTATATATGTTGTTTTCATACTTAATGTGAATGAACGAGCTTGCTTGGAGTACTTAATTCATTACTGAGGGCTATAGGAACTCAGTGGAATAAAATGAGTTAAATAAGGGGATAAACAAGGGAAACAATTAGTAATAAACTAAGGATTGATTAGGTTAGGGAAAGATTATCTTGAGCAGCTTGGCATGGACCACAATGCAAGCTTGTACATGGCTTGTTTAAGCCCAGAGGCCTGAGTGTTTGGAAACAGTAAGGGGGTTCCAAACAGCGTGCACCTTACGAGTCAAGTGTAATATAACCTGGTTAGGAATGGAAAATAAATAAATTTATAGAAGACATAGGCCCACTAGAGTACATTAGAGAATGTTGGGGAGGGTGGGATATGTGAATATAAATTTGTTTGATGATTTAATTATTTCATGTGAATGATTGCATACTGGATATACATGATGGATGTTCATGTATGATAAATTTCCTTGGATAATTTTTGTGTTGAATTGTATGGATGAACTAGTGATCAGTTAATATCCAAAAATCACAAATGATGTGAGTGTTAATTTAAAGAACACGGATAAATGCACATATAATTTTAACACAATGGTATTTGCACACACTAGTTAATACTGTTGTATATTCCACTAAATTATCTGGTGTGTTATGGATTTGAATTAATGGAAACCCTTACACATGCAAATTTAAGTTTGTTAAGTAAAAAAGTTAAGTATTGAGGATACCTGTGTGAATTTTGAGTCTGCAAAGTGTAAACCGTCTTGAATTATTTATGCAAATGTAAATGTTTGGCTTGCACTTAGGTTGTATTATGTGCTATCTCATTTAACTTGATATGGTTGAGTAATTGTAATTGCAAATATGATCAAGTTAAGAAGTATACACCAGTTAAATAATGAAGCAACCTGGAAACTTGTTAACAGATTGAATACCTGCAAATTGATGTAATTGAAAAAAATGCAGATAGATATGTTGATTATTTTGTCAGTAGCTCTTAATTAGAAATAAGATTTTATTTAAAATACCCAAGTGGATATCTGTTAAAAGAAAAATATGAGTATACAGGAAATATGGGTTAAAAAAACTGTGCATGATAATGGGTGATGGACATAGCTGATTTGATATATATCAATAAACTCAATATAGATAAGTAAATGATTTGTATGCATATTTTTGCTAAAAAGTTTGGTGCTAAAACCTCTAATTATTTGCTGTGTTATTAGCACAGAAATCAAATGTTCGATTTATTAGATGTTTTTCTAAATTGAACTAATAATGTATGGACTTGATTATAGTTGATTTATGCTGAATCACATCCCATGAAGACCATGTTTATAAGTTATAAATTGTGTATAACTCTGATCATACTTATGTTATGATATTTTTAAGAATTTGTGTGAGTTTGTTGTTGAAAATATAAGGGTAATAAAGAAGTAAGGTGTCAGGTAGTAGGCAAATAGGTTTCCAGCTTATGTCTTATACCTGAAAATAAGTAGAAACACTTTATCCTTGTTTTCCAGCAGTAAAGAACCCCAAAAGCAATGCTTATGATAAATAAGACGATCTTCACCCTGATTTAAGATTGTTTTGGAAACGAAATGGTTATACTTTGTTTATACACATGAAATGATATATATATATATATATAAGATTTCATGACTGGGTTATATTTATTAGTGTCTAAGTTAAAGTCGGTAATTATAGTAAAGTGTTTGGCAGTGGGCATTGAGGTTTCCTTCTTATGTCACTCACTTGAAAAATGACATAGGTGCAATGTTTTTCATGTGCTGATCTCATGATCATGTGAGGATCCAATGTGGATTTCAGCATAGTAATAAACAGACCATATAGCTTATGAAATATTGAGCACCTTGGGTATATATTCTCTAAAATAAGGGAAACTGATTTAAGAAAACATTAATATATAAAACTCTAGTTACAAAAGATAAAAATCTGCAAGCATTATACGTTTGAACCATTTTGAATGTTGCAGTAGTAAGTAACTTTGTATGTTTGAATGTTGTATGGATACTTAATTCATTATTTGATCCAATTTTGATGTTAATTAGGTACAACACACAATTGAGATAAGTATGAATAAATTGTGGGACACAATTTCTAAAAGGAGTGGTGTATGTGAGAACCCAAAATTTAGTGACCCTAAATATTATTGAATTATAATTAAATATGTATATATATTTAAGGCGGATAAGTGAATAAATAAATAAATCATTTATTTATGTACATGTTGAGTAAATATATATATATATATATATGTATACAAGTGTGTTTGGTTGGATTGTAAACAAATATACATATCAATTTGTTTATTTTGTATGTAACTTAAAGGATTTGTTTAAATGTTATAAAAGGGGTTAAATGTTATAACTCAAACATGAAAACCTAAGGGTAAAGTTGGAATTAGCCAAGATAACAATCCTAGCCATATGAATCAATAAAAACAAAAGGAAAAAAGGTTGGCCATGATTCATTCTATCTCGTTCACAAACAAAACAAGAAAATAATGGCCGCAACCTGTAACAACCCGGAAAATCTGAACCAATTTAAAATTTTTAATTTGGCTATTTTAGTGGATTTTAAATATTTAAAATAAATTATTTTAAATAATAACGATGAAAAGTATGTTTGAATCGACGTTTGAAAATAAATATAATTATTTTTAATTATAAACAAGGCCTGGAATGGCGCGACAGTCTCAAAATTTGAATTCGAATTTTGACTGACTGTACCGGGTGCACAATAAAACGGATTTTAGTGAAACCAAAAATATTTAAATCTGTTAGTGAATATCTTTCTAACAAATCTGAAAAATTGAAGTTTCATAGTGGGAATCAAAAGTTATGGCCAAATGAATTTTCAGAAAGGTCGTCATAGAGTATATATAGCCCTTGAAAATAGACATTTTGCAAATGACCTCAGAATTCGACGAAACCACTTTTGTTAGATCCGGGATGTCAAATTATTGCTAGGTTTCAAATTTCATAATTTTTGAAGTTAATATGTGAGCGTGGCAAAGGAAAATGTGTTTGGTCGATTTATGTTAAATTGGATCAACCAGAAAAGGGCCATTTTTCAAACGATCTAAGAATTCGACGAAACTATTTTTGTTGGGACCGTATCGTCAAAACATAGCTAGATTTATTTTTCTGGAATTTTTGGGATCAATATGTGGCCCCGACAAATTGAAATGTACGTTCAAAACAAATATTGAATGTTTTATATTTTAATTTGAAGAATAACTGACTGAAAAAATCGAATGGGCCTACGAAACATATCCCATTGTGTTCAGAATGGGGGTATTTAGCTAGGGACGACAGTTGTTGGGTTTGGATTGGAGCTAGTATGTGAAGAGGGGTATTTTTGAATTTTTAAAAATATATAAATAAAATAAAAATCCCCTCAGCCAATCATAACTCGACACCCCGACCTTCTCTCTCCCCGATATTACGAATCGCGACGGCGGAAAGGCTACAAAACTTCTCTCTTCGATATCTTCCAATACACGCACCATTATCGAACGCCCCAGTTGAACTTTTTGAAGATCCCACTCTCCTCTCCAAATCCATAACAATTGCTGAATTTTTCATTGAGTATTTCGTTCGTTTGAAGCCTCCAAAGTCCAGCCGTTTCGAGCTCGATCCTGCCTCCTCCGCCGCACCAAGTTGAGTGCCACCACCCTCAAAACGCGCTCCCCTCTGTGCTCTATGAGGTGGCGTAACCTGATCGACAGCTGGTTGCACGGATTGGAGGTAAATCCGACCCTAGTTTTGAAGAACGAGCTGAAGGTATCAGCTGATATTTATTTAACTGATTATAGCACTTTAAAGCGCTATGGTTTATGATTTTACAATAAAAATCATATCTTTTTCGTTTCTTATCGAAATTCAGTGAAACAAGAGACACCGGGACCGTGCGGACGTCTTCTACATTCTAGAAAAGACCGGATATTTTTCTGAGCCTTCTACAATTTTTGGTGTAGTGGAACCCAATGTGAGAATTCTGAATTATAAACGATATGGAAACAACGATGTATAAATTATATAGTCGATGTATGAGTTATATAAGCGTTGTACACCACATGTATAAGCGTTGTATAAGTTGTATGTTCGATGTATAAGTTATATATGCGTTGTAAAAATGATATATGCGTTGAAATAAATTGAAATGATATTGAAATAAAATCGAAATATAGTTATATACGTATATCTATATATATACTCCCCTCGTCCACAGACCATGGACGATATATATTGGTTGTGATATTGTTTGGATTATTGGTTGATGTGAAAATTTGGTGAATATCATGAATGGTTGATTTGAAATGATTGATTGTGGTTGAAATACCAACAGGATTAGTATATGGGAAAATTCATCTGCGTACGAACTAGATATTGAAAATCCCCATTGTCAAAAGCTGTGAGGCTTTAAGGTAGAGCGAGGAGCCGTACTAGGGACGGTGCCGGTTTTAACTACCCTGCCGTTATGCTGCCGAAATTTTCTGAAATATTTATGTGTTTGATTTAAATTCATGTGTTGAAATAAAATTCATGTGTTGAATAGAAATTCATGTGTTGAAATAAAATTCATGTGTTGAAAGAAAATTCATATGTTGAATAGAAATTCATGTGTTGAATAAAATTCAAGTGTTGAATGGAGTTCATGTATTGAATAAATTCTTTGAAATATAAAAATAACTTGTTTATCATATATATAGATTATATAAAATACTAGTGTTTTAAATAAATTATTTTAACACCAAAAATAACATTTTTACCCTATATATGAACTATATAAAATAATCGTGTTTTGAAATAAATTGTTTTACAATAAAAATCACATTTTTATGATATATATGAACTATATAAAATAATCGTGTTTTGAAATAAATTGTTTTACGATAAACATCACATTTTTATGATATATATATGAACTGTTAAAAATCAAATTCATGTGTTGAAATAAAATTCATGTGTTGAGATAAAATTCATGTGTTGAATATAAATTCATGTGTTGAAATAAAATTCATGTGTTGAATAGAAATTCATGTGTTGAAATAAAATTCATGTATTGATATAAAATTCATGTGTTGAATAGAAATTCATGTGTTGAAATAAAATTCATGTGTTGAAATAAATAACTGGTGGATAAAAAATACCGTTTTTATCAAATGTGCGAAATGAATATGGTTTTAAAATCGAAGTATGAATTATATTTATATATATATATAATTGAAATAAATCGAATAACGAAGCTGTAGTTCGTGATTTGAAACCGTGATTTCAAACGATTAGTGCGGGAGATCCGACCATCGGATTTTCCCGAAACCGAAATCGTTGGGTTCGCTTGGGAAATATCTTTCCAACGACACCCACTTTGTGAAGATCCAACAGTTAGATTTTCACATACGTGTAAATCAAATCTGAAGAAAAACAGCGCCACGGCCGCGTTATGGCCTGAAGCATCGTTTGAATGAATTGGCTATTTTTAAATGAATAAAAATAGCGATAAATCGTTATAAAATATTATAAATGATATGGAATGGAAATAAACCGAATTTACCTGGTTTATTGGATGTTTGATGGTTTGTTTGGCGTGAAAATTACATTTAAGAACAGAATTATTGATGTCGAATAATCTAACCATTGAAATGAATTGATTTAAATTCTAAATATACGTGAATTAATTGAAAAGGCTGAGTTAAATCTCATTTCAAATAATAAGAAGTCGATGATGAAGACGGTGGTTGAAGACCAGAGATCTTCACCTCGGTTGGTTGATTACTGATGTCTTGATTGGGAGGCATCCCGAAATATAGATAATAAGTGGTGATCGTCCAGATGTACTTGGAGATCGATGGATATGCGAGGTATATGGTGCCTCCGGTTTCGTTCAGACCTAGAACGAACTTGTAAATGGACTGTGTATCTGACATTGGATTTTGTTCTGTGTTGATTGATCTCTATTAAATATATATCTGTTTGGCAGCGGAGAATTTATTCTCTTGCTTAACGCCCTTCTCTGAGACGTACGAGCTCAGAGCTTATATATCGATAGAAATCAGTCGGATGGAGTGAATTGCCTGTGTGGCATGCCTAAGTGGCAGATGATCAAGGCTTCTGTTGAAAAGCAAAGTCTTGTGGTTAATGGTCAAAGCATGGCCTGTGTGGCATAGCTTTGTGTATAGCATTGATTCGCGAGCGTCAAACCCTGGTATGAACCAGAAACGGGAGAGGACATCAGAGAGGGCATGCGTTTCCTTCTAGCTAGGGTGGTGTCAGTGACCTACCAGCCTTGACATTTATATTATTTTCACCTGTGTGGTGTTGCTGTTGCGAGGCGCCTCGGATATATCGGTGACTATGTGGTGCCGATGGAGTCATTTGGCTCATTTACGCCCCAAAGGGCGGGGAAACGCAGTGTTCAGGCATAATAATCCACATCGGTGGACCGGCCCTGATGATCCAAGGCTTGCCTGCGCGCTTGCCTGAGACTCGGGCTAGACAGTCTCAAATTCGGTAAGGACTATCTTTTTCCTTGGTTCATGAAGGAAATCCAATTTCCAAATACGACATGTGCGGTTTTGATTGTATACCTATATATGGCGACATAGTGGTATGGGGCATTAATGCCGTCTATGATTGATATTTATGATTGAAACTATTTTTGAAACATATAAACACTAGTAATAATATCAAATGATTTGTTTTGCTCGTATCAAGCATATTTTGGCCATTATAAGGTAAAAACTCTATCCTCCGGTTTGCGTTGCATTGTGTGACGGGAACTGAGTCTTATAATGGCTTCATTTTTATAAAAAGCATTGCGATGTTTAAAAGGTTTACTTGTTTTAAAGCACTGGCAATCACTGGAGTAAACCCGTTCCGCGAAAGTGGCGTGGTCCTATGATTTGCCTTGTTATTATTGATTAACCAGTTAAGTAGATTTCTCATACCAGTCCCATGACTGACTCGTAGTTTGTTTCACTTGCAAACTCGGGTGCCCCTTTTTCTACACGGGCAACCTTGTATTCAAGTTTTAGCAGGCTCTTTCTGGATAGCTGGAGCTGAAGATGGATTCTATCATTTATCTCTTTTTATGCTGTTCAGCTCCTGTTGTACATATTATGTTTTGTTTTCCGCTGTAGACATTTATGTATAGCTGAACTGTATTTTGTACTAAGTATGATCCTGTATACTGTGTAACTCTAATGATTATGTTTATCCAGTGTATTATTCGTACATTTTCTGGTGTATTTATTTATGTTCTGCTGTTATCTGTTTATGTGTTATATTCCAAAGATTACCCTTGCCACCGTCGTACGGGGTTTTGGGGTCGTCACAACATGGTATCAGAGCTTTGGTTAAGCTTAGTTCTGGAATATAACATATTAACGAACTCGTCAGAAATAGAACCAGTAGTGTTCTAGGACGAATAACTCATTACAGATAGGATCGGTAAGGTCCTAGTATGAGTATAGCAGAATCAGAATAACTCATTAGAGATGGGGTCAGAGTTGAGAGTTATATGTTTATAAATAACGTATTTGTGATTATATATATAGTCTGGTTTTAGAAATATGATTTTTGAATATATAAAAGATATATTTTTGAAAAGTTAAAAACAAATTGATTGTTGGTTGTGTTGTGTGATTGTGGGTTTGATTAATTAAATTATTAGAATGATAGTTAATTTAATCAATAAGAGAATGAAGTTAAATGTATGCAAGTGAATCAAGTATTGAACTGATTTAGAAATAGATAGAAATATAAACATGTGCATTATATATGTGTGAACAGGTTTTGGATAAACTGCTAAGCGGAGGAATAAAATTGGTTGCCTGACAAATAGGTACATGTTTATTGTATTTCTTGGGATTTGATGATTTTATGAGCCGCTTGGCTTTTTATTTTTCTTTTGAATTGGTGAGGGCCATGGGAGGCTATTTGAAATATCCCGAAGCTCCCCGTACAAAGGAGGTTATGGCGAAATTTTTCGAAAATTTAGGGTGTTAGCCAAATTTTTGAAGAATATGAAAATTCTTAGAAACTGAAAAGTCGAAGAATGGAAGCCAGAATGAAAGTTGAGTTGGTTAATTAAACAACTTTCGATTTCGTTCCTTTTCGAGGACGAAAAGTTTTAAGTGGGGGAGATTGTAACAACCCGGAAAATCTGAACCAATTTAAAATTTGGCTATTTTAGTGGATTTTAAATATTTAAAATAAATTATTTTAAATAATAACGACGAAAAGTATGTTTGAATCGACGTTTGAAAATAAATATAATTATTTTTAATTATAAACAAGGCCTGGAATGGCGTGGCAGTTTCAAAATTTGAATTCGAACTTTGACTGACTGTACCGGGTGCAAAATAAAACGGATTTTAGTGAAACCAAAAATATTTAAATCTGTTAGTGAATATCTTTCAAACGAATCTGATAAATCAAAGTTTCATAGCGGGAATCAAAAGTTATGGCCAAATGAATTTTCAGAAAGGTCGCTATAGAGTATATATAGCCCTTGAAAATAGACATTTTGCAAACGACCTCAGAATTCGACGAAACCACTTTTGTTGGATCCGGGATGTCAAATTATTGCTAGGTTTCAAATTTCATAATTTTTGAAGTTAGTATGTGAGCGTGGCAAAGGAAAATGTGTTCGGTCGATTTTTGTTAAATTGGATTGACCAGAAAAGGCCCATTTTTCAAACGGTCTCAGAATTTGATGAAACTAGTTTTGTTGGGACCGTATCGTCAAAACATAGCTAGATTTATTTTTTTGGAATTTTTGGGATCAGTATGTGGCCCCGGCAAATTGAAATGTACGTTCAAAACAAATATTGAATGATTTATATTTTAATTTGAAGAATAACTGACTGAAACAGCCGAATGGGCCTACGAAACATATCCCATTGTGTTCGGAATGGGGGTATTTAGCTAGGGGCGACAGTCGCTGGGTTTGGATTGGAGCTAGTACGTGAAGAGGGGTATTTTTGAATTTAAAAAAATATATAAATAAATTAAAAATCCCCTCAGCCAATTATAACTCGACACCCCGACCTTCTCTCTCCCCGATATTATGAATCGTGACAGCGGAAAGGCTACAAAACTTCTCTCCTCGATATCTTCCAATCCACGCACCATTATCGAACGCCCCAGTTGAACTTTTTGAAGATCCCACTCTCCTCTCCAAATCCATACCAATTGCTGAATTTTTCATTGAGTATTTCGTTCGTTTGAAGCCTCCAAAGTCCAGCCGTTTCGAGCCCGATCCTGCCTCCGCTGCCGCACCGAGTTGAGCGCCACTACCCTCAAAACGCGTGCCCCTCCGTGCTCTACGAGGTGGCGTAACCTGATCGACAGCTTGTTGCATGGATTGGAAGATAAATCCGACCTTAGTCTTGAAGAACGAGCTGAAGGTATCGGCTGATATTTATTTAAATGATTATTGCACTTTAAAGCGCTACGGTTTATGATTTTACAATTAAAATCATATCCTTTTCATTTCTTGTCGAAATTTAGTGAAACAAGAGACACCGGGACCGTACGGACGTCTTCTACGTTCTAGAAGAGACCGGATATTTTTCTGAGCCTTCTACAATTTTTGGTGGAGTGGAACCCAATGTGAGATTTCTGAATTATAAACGATATGGGAACAACGATGTATAAATTATATAGTCGATGTATGAGTTATATAAGCGTTGTACACCACATGTATAAGCGTTGTATAAGTTGTATGTTCGATGTATAAGTTATATATGCGTTGTAAAAATGATATATGCGTTGAAATAAATTGAAATGATATTGAAATAAAATCGAAATATATTTATATATGTATATCTATATATATACACATATATACTCCCCTCGTCCACAGACCATGGACGATATATATTGGTTGTAATATTGTTTGGATTATTGGTTGATGTGAAAATTTGGTGAATATCATGAATGGTTGATTTGAAATGATTGATTGTGGTTGAAATCCCAATAGGATTAGTATATGGGAAACTTCGTCTGCGTACGAACTAGATATTGAAAATCCCCATTGTCAAAAGTTACGAGGCTTTAAGGTAGAGCGAGGAGCCGTACTAGGGACGGTGCCAATTTTAACTACCCTGCCGTTATGCTGCCGAAATTTTCTGAAATATTTATGTGTTTGATTTAAATTCCTGTGTTGAAATAAAATTCATGTGTTGAATAGAAATTCATGTGTTGAAATAAAATTCATGTGTTGAAATAAAATTCATGTGTTGAATAGAAATTCATGTGTTGAATAAAATTCATGTGTTGAATGGAGTTCATGTATTGAATAAATTCTTTGAAAGATAAAAATAACATGTTTAACATATATATATATATATATATATATATATATATATATATATAGATTATATAAAATACTAGTGTTTTAAATAAATTGTTTTAACACCAAAAATAACATTTTTACCCTATATATGAACTATATAAAATAATCGTGTTTTGAAATAAATTGTTTTACAATAAAAATCACATTTTTATGATATATATGAACTATATAAAATAATTGTGTTTTGAAATAAATTGTTTTACGATAAACATCACATTTTTATGATATATATGAACTGTTAAAAATCAAATTCATGTGTTGAGATAAAATTCATGTGTTGAATAGAAATTCATGTGTTGAAATAAAATTCATGTGTTGAATAGAAATTCATGTGTTGAAATAAAATTCATGTGTTGAATAGAAATTCATGTGTTGAAATAAAATTCATGTGTTGAAATAAATAGCTGCTGGATAAAAAATACCATTTTTATCAAATGTGCGAAATGAATATGGTTTTGAAATCGAAGTATGAATTATATATATATATATATATATATAAATATAATTGAAATAAATTGAATAATGAAGCTACAGTTTGTGTTTTGAAACCGTGATTTCAAACGATTAGTGCGGGAGATCCGACCATCGGATTTTCCCAAACCGAAACTGAAACCGTTGGGTTCGCTTGGGAAATATCTTCCCAACGACACCCACTTTGTGAAGATCCAATGGTTAGATTTTCAGATATGTGTAAATCAAATCTGAAGAAAAACAGTGCCACGGCCGCGTTATGGCCTGAAGTGTCGTTTGAATGAATTGGCTATTTTTAAATGAATAAAAATAGTGATAAATCGTTATAAAATATTATAAATAATATGGAATGGAAATAAACCGAATTTACCTGGCTTATTGGATATTTGATAGTTGAATGTGTTTGGCGTGAAAATTACATTTAAGAACAGAATTATTGATGTCGAATAATCTAACCATTGAAATGAATTGATTTAAATTCTAAATATACGTGAATTATTTGAAAAGGCCGAGTTAAATCTCATTTCAAATAATTGATCGGCGATAAGAAGTCGATGATGAAGACGGTGGTTGAAGACCGGATATCTTCACCTCGATTGGTTGATTACTGATGTCGTGATTGGGAGGCATCCCGAAATATAGATAATAAGCGGTGATCGTCCAGACGTACTTGGAGATCGATGGATATGCGAGGTATATGGTGCCTCCGGTTTCGTTCAGACCTAGAACGAACTTGTAAATGGACCGTGTGTCTGACATTGGATTTTTTTCTGTGCTGATTATATCTGTTTGGCGACGGAGAATTTATTCTCTTGCTTAACGCCCTTCTCTGAGACGTACGAGCTCAGAGGTTATATATCGATAGAAATCAGTCGCATGGAGTGAACTGCCTGTGTGGCATGCCTAAGTGGCAGATGATCAAGGCTTCTGTTGAAAAGCAAAGCCTTGTGGTTGATGATCAAAGCACGGCTTGTGTGGCATAGCTGTATAGCGCTGATTCGCGAGCCTCACACCCCGGTATTAACTAGAAACGGAAGAGGACATCAGGGAGGGCATGCGTTTCCTTCTAGCTAGGGTGGTGTCAGTGACCTATCAGCCCTGACATTTATATTATTTTCACCTGTGTGGTTGTTGCTGTTGCGAGGCGCCTCGGATATATCGGTGACTATGTGGAGCCGATGGAGTCATTTGGCTCATTTACGCCCCAAAGGGCGGGGAAACGCAGTGTTCAGGCATAATAATCCACATCGGTGGACCGGCCCTGACGATCCAAGGCTTGCCTGCGCGCTTGCCTGAGACTCGGGCTAGACAGTCTCGAATTCAGTAAGGACTATCTTTTGCCTTGGTTCATGACGGAAATCCAATTTCCAAATACGACATGGGCGGTTTTGATTGTATACCTATATATGGCGACATAGTGGTATGGGGCATTAATGCCGTCTATGATTCATATTTTTGATTGAAATTGTTTTTGAAACATATAACACTAGTAATAATATCAAATGATTTGTTTTGCTCGTATCAAGCATATTTTGGCCATTATAAGGTAAAAACTCTATCCTCCGGTTTGTGTTGTATTGTGTAATGGGAACTGAGTCTTATAATGGCTTCATTTTTATAAAAAGCATTGCGATGTTTAAAAAGTTTACTTGTTTTAAAGCACTGGCAATCACTGGAGTAAACCTATTCCGCGAAAGTGGTGTGGTCCTATGATTTGCCTTGTTATTATTGACTAACACTCTTTCCCAGCTTGAAGATTTGTCGAAGTTTGCTTGGATTCTCTTTTCAGATGCTATGGCTGGCTCTTGCTAAAATCGGGGAATATAAATGTTGTTTTTATGCTTCTTTATTTTGTAAGACAGATGATACTCTGATATTGTAAAGAAACCATTGTACAAACTATTTTATCAATAAAGCAAAGTTTTATTTTCCGCTGTTTAATTTCTGTCTGTCTTGTAATTTATCTGCATCTTTTACCCTAAATGCTCCACAGAACTTAGTGCATTCCCTTTGTGAGTGACACTAACGGATGTGGGGTGTTACACGTGGTATCAGAGATGAAGGTTACCGGATCAGATAAAAGATTTGAAAAATTATTTTCAAAACGGTTTTAAAAGAAGCATTTTCAAGAGAAAAGATTTGTTTTAAAGGCATATTCCCCAAAAGCCATACGCACTATCTTCTCTTCCTCTGTTTGAATTCTTGACTCCTTCTTTCTTGAGTCTCTGGGGCTCCTGGCTTTCTGGGAGGTAACCTCATCGATGGGCGGAGTAGTGCCCGGCTTCCATCCATAGCCGTAGTTGTTTCACCTACTGCCAGTTTTCTTTCAAGCTTATAGGGTTTTCCGTACGATGGAGGCAGCTTTCAAGAGATTTGTCAACATGACTACACCCGAAAGAGGATGAGGAGTTTGGCTAAGGAGCATAACCCTAGGATGAGGAATTCATGGATATAGATTTAGCTCACGAAGGAGGAAGAAATTATAAAACCTAAGACAAGAGGAAGTATCTTTACTAGGGTAATGATAGGGCATATAATTAAGGACAAGGGCAAGAACGAGGAACAAGATTTTCAGAAGGGAAAGTACATACTTTTGCCACCAAGCGTACCTAGGGGAAAGGTAATAAAGTCCGGTTGGAAGAGTCTAGTTTTTCTGTTTGTACTATTTCCTTTGGTTTTAGCGCTTCGCATTTGTTCATATCCACTTCCATAGTTGAGTCTCTGCACCATAGTACTTGTATAGTAGAAAGATCCCATTAGAGTCTCAAATCCAATTGGTGGTCCGACCAGTTTATTTTTGGTTAGTAGGGATTTGAGAATAGCTATCGAGTTTGCTTATATCATCTCACGTAGATCGTCTAAATTCGGGGGAGATATTCCTTGGGTGCTTGTCTGATATTGGTTTAGGCCTTTGGGGCTTGTACTTGAGGAATGTCGAGTTCGGTTTGTATGGTTTGCGTGAGAGATGAATAGTTGTGGCAGGCACTCCAAAGAGCACGTAGTGACCTTTCGACTCTTATAGTTATGGCATGGCGGATAAGAGGGAAACCTCTAATCATCTTAGTACGTATACCTGGTACCGTGATTGACATCTGTTTATTTTGGAAATGGAGATCCGGAACTTCACAATCGTGAAGTTAAATTAGTTAAGATACAGTGGAGTAAAGCTCAAGAAGGCTAGATACTAGCATCATACCCTTTTCCTTGAGGGTGCATCCTTGATTTCTTTGTTTTAGGAGCTTTACGCATAATTGTTTCTCTCTTTCCAAAGTATATCACCTAGGTCTTATCTTCGATCCTTAGGTAGAACCCAATGGATGTAAACATGTATTTGAAACATGTTATGGTTGATGGTTGCAAGTGGTTGCTAATGGTTGTTTGTGAATGCATATGCATACGTATTAGGCACTAGATCAGTTCGGACGCTTTCATATTGCATTTATAGATATGTATTTGTTTGTAAGTTGAGCCTGATATGTTATCATATGGATGTTTCATATGGATGAATGGCTATGCACACATGTAGTATTTACATAACTAGGGATGCTTGCATACATGATTGGACGCATGGCACGGACATGATTCGCATTAAGGAGATCAACTGAATCAGTAGACCGCCTGATTTTGCATTAGATAAAGACATATACACACACTATGCATATGAACATGAAAGCATTAGAAATCTTTCTAAGGACAATGAATGCCTGTGATTGAATGGTTGAGTAGATGGGTGATTGGATGGTAGGACACATTCTTCCTAACTTGAAGATTTCGGGGACGAAATCCTTTTAGGTGGGGGAGCATGTAACACCCCGTAATTCTGTAACACTAAGATTCACAAATCAAGGCAGAATTAAATATTAAAATCAAAATCAAGGGAAACGGGCTGCGCCATTGCGTTCGTCTCGGAATTATGCATGAAAACGAGTCCGAGTTTGCGTAAATCGGAGTCCGTATGAGGAAGATATGGCCTCCGGAAGATTCAGCGAAGTTCAAATTTCAAAACAGATCAGAATTGAGTTCGAAATTCAAAAACAGACCCAGATTTGGGCTGGGCGGGAAAATTCCCGCCTAAGGCACCCAGGTCGACTGGGTAGTCGACCTGGGGGTCGACCTCCCCGCTTTTTCCAGCTTTCTGCACCTGGTTCGTTCTGATGTATTTGGTCACGTTTTCTGACCAGGTTCGTCCGCCTAACACTATATAAACAGCCCTGGTCTTCTTCTCTATTCATAATTCTTTTCTATCCTTATGCTGCCTCTGAGAAAATATATAAATAAATAATATATAAAATAAATCAAGGCGAGGAAATGCTGCTAAAGATTTTCAAGAAGAGGTTCAAGTCAAGCTAGGATTCAAGAGAAGGTTCAAACGACTTCAACGACTGTTTTTCTATGAATCATAACAACGCCATCTTTCTATTCTAATCTAATCTCTGTAAGTCAGTTACTTTTTAGATTTGAACGTTTTTCTCTGTTCGTGACATGAAATTAAAGGAATAAAAGAATATGCCAAATCTTTCTATTCGAATCTGTGCCTATCTCTTTGGACCTAATTAAGAACTGTCATGATTCAAGGACAAATAAGACCGTGACTATGAAACTATGGACCTTAAAACCATATGCCTCTTTGACTATGAACATTTCCTATGACTATGAACATTGCCTATGACTATGAACATTGCCTATGACTATGGACATTGCCTATGACTGTGACTGTGACTATGAGAATTATTTCCATGACTATGAACACAAGCCTATACCTTTGATTAGGAAGCAAAACTATTGTCTATGACATAAATGGGATAACTATGATTAAGAACCTATGGTTCATGACTAGGAAAGTGTTTAAGTTTTGTGACTGTGAAATTGGGTCTAAACCCGATTATCTATTCTGTCTGTTCTTTGTTTTCTTTGGTTTTAGACCTTGGGAATTTACCTATTAAGTTAGGTCTACCCATGTTCTTGAACCGACGTCGTTATTCAATCCTTTTAATGCCAGTTAGTATGTCTATCTTTTGCATAGCATCTTTGGTTCATTCCCTATTTTCTATGAACCTAGCTTTATTTATAATCTAGAATGAATCACGATTATACGAACGATGGGAATGCGGTTTGGGCAAAATATGAAATTTACTAAAAAACGTAGTTTAACTTGGAAATTGGCATAAATTGGGAACATGTATTATGGCATGTTCATAGAAATGCAAATTGGATAAATTTGACATGAATTATAAGATGTGTAATTTGAATCTAGTATTGACATGTAAATGTAGCATTTACATGAATAGTGAACTAGAGTAATAAGTCTAGTTTGACGTGAATTAGAATGTTGAATCGGAATTGGATTAGCTAATTTGGCACGGTGAGTATATTGGCATAAATGTGAAATTGGCCATAATTGGGAATAACTATCAGGTTTAGAAAAATCATGGTTAGTGATACTTAATTTGGTATAGTTTACATACCAAAAAGCATAAATATGATTTAGGAAGGGAAATGGGCCATAGAAATAAATGTAGACAATTTACATTAAAAGAGTAATTGGGAAATAAGTAAATTAGGAATAATTTACCTATAGAATCTGGCCTAAATGAGGAAATGTGAATTTAGACAAATTAAAGGTTTATTAACGACATCTCTTTTAATAATAAGCCAGAAAGTTCTAGGGTGACAGAGAGGATAGTGTCTAGGCTTGAGTTTGGAAAATACAAGTTTCCTGCTCTCCCTGGCTATCCCTAACTGATCCGACGGACGGGATGGTTACTTTCAAAACCTGATTTGAAAATTAACCAAAACCCTTTTGAACTTAGAAAACACGAATATGCCTAACCCAAGGTTAGACTGAGTTGCGATGTAAACCTGCCTGGAACCAACCGACACATCCAGTAATCGCAACAATATCTGTCTAATGTGAGTGGTAGCGGCTTTAATTTATTTAGTTAAAGCTAGAACAAGAATGGTAGGGTTAAGTTAACTAAGACACTTAACCAATTCAACAAGATAACCAAACCGATGGGTGGGGTTAGGTTCATACAGACACAGTTAAGCTAGAATGGGAGGGTTAAGTTTATAGGAACACTTAACCAACTTAACACAGTCAAGCTAGAATGGGAGGGCTAAGTCCATAGGGACACTTAACCAAACTTATGGTAACAAGACCAGATTTGTAGGGGTTAAGTAACTAAGAAAACACTTAGCCAAACTAACATGTTAACTAGACTAGAAGGTGGGGATAAGTAAGTTTGATACACTTAGCCAAATTAACATGTTAACTAGACTAGAGGTTGGGGTTAAGTAAATACACTTAGCCAATTTAATATGTTATCTGGGCTAGACCGTAGGGTTAAGTAAACTTGAACACTTAACCATCAGATTGTGATAAAAGAATAGGGTTAAGTCTAAACATGAAGGGATAATACTTAACCATTAATAACATGTTAGTTAAGACAGACGGGCAAGGTTAAGTTAAAAAGGAACACTTAACCAATACAGGGTGAATGGGTAGGGTTAAGTAATAAGAAATACTTAACCAATATAACTTGGTTTGTGGTGGGGTTAAGTCAACATGAATTACTGATAACACTTAACCAGTATAACAGGATGAATGAAGAGGGTTAAGTTGGCTTGAATTGACTAATGACACTTAACCAATCCAAATTGACGGGAAAGGGAACTAAGTAGTAAACCTTAGTTAAGAAAACAACGATTCTGGAAACTAAGTGGTAAATCTTAGTTAGTAAAACTAAGTAGTAATTCTTAGTATAACACGGGAGGGAGCGAATGAGTAGAAAGAAGGCTCCAACGAATTGGGTTACGAAGCCCGAGGCTTCGAGGGGACGTGAGGGTACTCTTGGTATCCCTCTGTGAGGCTGCAGATGATCCTCCTGGGCTCACAGAGGTTAAGGTCTACGTAGAAGAACCAGGGGTATGCCTTGGTTGCAATACATGGCAACCTAAAGACTAGGATGGACCGGCGTGATTCGGCGAGAAAACGGTAGCCCTGTGATAGCAAATCGTCGTCTACCATCCATCTTGAGTCAATCGAGGTACGTGAAGCGGAAAGGCGGAGAACTCTAAAAGACCATATACTTGCTATCTAGTTATGGGTGAGGATGGCCATAGGATAGAGGGGCACCGGGGGCCGGCGTATAGTTCTCATTTTACAAGGTGTGCCTTTCATTAGTTGAGGGAGGGGTCAAGTGGGACCATAGCCACTGGAATAAAAAAAACAGACCTTAGCATCTGCATCGGCAGATATCTGAAAGCTCCCGACCGAGTTCTGTATTCCTTGATTTGCCCTGTCACAGGACTCGGAGCGCACATTACAGGACATGTGAATCTAGACAAGCGATAACGATTCGCGATACATGCGTGGGGAAGTATAGGAACATATACCACTCTAGGTAGTGTATCCTAGACTTGGGGGCATCGTTCGACAGGTAGCATAATCCCTAGTTGGACTAGGTAGCATAAATCCTGAATCCGAGAAGCGTTCAGCAGATAGCGTAAACTCTAGTTAAATCTAGAAAGCACTTGATAGAAAACCCTAGATTTGATCTAGGTAATAAATAATGAATGTATGCCAGAAGGAAATGGAAAATACAGGGATTGGTATCACGTTATCGTTACTAGTTGGGACACTAGATAGGTGGTGCAGATATATAGAAACCAGTATAACAAGGAAATAGCGAAGCGGCGAAAGTATTAGAGCGTATCCAGTTTATCTTATCTTAGCATATCTTGTGACTACCTTGTCTAATCTTGTTGACCCTATCGTCATGGTGTAATCTTGTATTCAGTTAATTCATGTCGTTTTGTTTTTTCATGTTCACATGCTAGAAGTTACTGAACTTACTCAGGCTTTATGTCTGACTCTGTTTTTCTTTCGTCTTCTTTTCTTCCGTTCCCCCCCTCCCCCCAGGTAGTAAAGGAGGGAATAGTTTAGCTCAGGTTAAGTTGGACTGCCACTCTTTCCCAGCTTGAAGATTTGTCGAAGTTTGCTTGGATACTCTTTTCAGATGCTATGGCTGGCTCTTGCTAAAATCGGGGAATATAAATCTTGTTTTTATGCTTCTTTATTTTGTAAGACAGATGATACTCTGATATTGTAAAGAAACCATTATACAAACTATTTTATCAATAAAGCAAAGTTTTATTTTCCGCTGTTTAATTTCTGTCTGTCTTGTAATTTATCTGCATCTTTTACCCTAAATGCTCCACAGAACTTAGTGCATTCCCTTTGTGAGTGACACTAACGGATGTGGGGTGTTACAAGAGCCCACTGTAGTTTATATTGTGAAATCATAGATTTAGTATAATATCATGACAAGCCAGATTTAAACAAAAATATTTGGTTTTATTACTGTGCTACACTTTTGGTTGCGTAAGCCACTTGTGTGATAAGATTTGATGTATGTTAGAATTATATTGTTATACATGAATTATTGGATTCATTGGATAATATGCATGTATATGTTGATATGTGTTCATATTGGATATATGGCTGGTGTTGGTGATTCGTTTTTAGATACATCACAAAAAATCTGAAATTGAATGGATATAGATATACTTAAGCATATAACCACACACATATACACAGACACACACACACAGATATATATATATATATTAAAGCAATGTTGCAAGATGGTAACTGAATATAAAATATATACTTATATTGATTTTAACACATAAGTAAGTGGTGTTTATGATAATACCAACTGTTCTTTGGGAATTACTGAAACTATACAATGAAGTGTTTCATTACCAAAGGATTTAAGAAATGAATTACCCAGTAAGTAGGATAATGGTTAAATAACATTGACATATATAAATGCCCTGACCATGTTTACATATTATGGTTAACATGAAGATAGAATTAGTGTTACTTTAATTGGAACGAATATATGTAGTATGGCCATTAAATTACACATTACTACATGTAACTTGATGTACATATTTGCCTGTTTAAGTATATAAGTTTAATAAGGCTACGAAAAGTCCATACCACTTTTGAGGCTAACTGAACTGACCCTGATTGGTATAACCAGTATCATACATATGGTTAGGTAATCTAGTACCTAGTGGATATATATGTGTGTGTTATATTGTAGACTCTTGACCTACTATATGGTTTCAGGTAATTTAATACACATGTATATTATATATATGAACATTAAGTAGTGGACACATAACTTAATACCTATCTGCATAGTCTATTTAATGGTATGTGAATTACATGGTGATTCATAACTAATACTATATAATTGGTCAAGCAGTTTTAAGGTGTTGTGAAGTGATTTTCTTATTATTGTATAATATACTAGAAAATTGTATGCTACACATTATATAGTTGAATCTTTTTGATGTGCCACATAATTCTAAATACATTCATACCAGACCATTAGTCTGACCTCTCGTGTGCGCTTGTGCATCTTGGGGTGTCTCATTTTTAAATGAGGCAACCCTAAGAATCCTTGCAGGCAATAAAGAATGCTACAAAGGCATGCAAATATGGCAATTAAAAATGATTAGGACTTGCTATATAGTGCTGCTTGGATGATAAATATTTAGGATAGCAATATTATAACCATTTGTGGTTTTGTATGATTTTAGCAATATGTGTATAATGTATATGTATAGTATTTGAGAACTGCATATGATATATTGCAGTCATGTGTACTGTTGAAATCATAAGATGGTTTAAATGATTATGTATATAATTTCAGTTATAAAATAATTGAGTGATTAATGTATGTTTACTGAAATAGTATGGTATGAAGTTACAGTTACCTAGGACATGATTCCATATATGTTTCAGTGTAACTTTGTTATTGTTGTACTTGAGGTTAAAAACAGTGTCCTGCCATACAGTAAATGTATAGGTATGGCAATTGATTGAGATAACCAAAATGCATCGTTTGTTATACAAATGGGTTGTGCTGAAAAGCTAAAAAGCAATGCTGAGTATAAATTACTATTGAAAATGTTTAAGTTGGTATATTTAATTGTAATTATTAAACATCAATGAGTTTTCTATTAATTTTGATAATTAACCTGAGATAAGTGTTTTACACTGAAATGAGAAAGGTCGGATCATATTGGTAATATATGGATCTACTTTCCCAAGAGTAGCACAAAAGCATATAGTTTGAGGTTATGCATATAAACTGATTTGTATATTTCTATATTTTGTGTAAATAAACCAATGATAAAATTTGAGATATGTAAATTTAAGAAACTGGTCTTAAGTGGCTAACGTAGTAATATGTAATGTATCATAAGCCATTTATTTTGAGAAAATGATTTAATGAAGAAGAAACAAATTAATTAAATCTTTTTATGTTGTGTAATGATTAACTAATTTAAGTTAATCCAATATCCTTTTCTATTTAATTTGACTCTAATATACGTAAAGGATACTTGTATATCTTCATATATACAAGTTAGAATTTGAAATATACTGATATTTTTATATTGGTGTTAAGTGATCTTGGATGTAAGCATTTGAAATAGAGAAGTGATCCTGTGGTTAATAAAAATTATCAATAAAAATGATTTTTAATTGGTGGAATTTTTTGCGTTGCTTCAATAATTCTAGCCCATCTGAAATTAAATTCTATTTTAAAAAATATAATTTCATTTTATTATTTAAAAATCCCCTTTTTTCCATGATATTATTAAATATCAATATTTTAGGGCTAGTGATATTCAATCATCCAAACACTAAAACATCAATTCAATTCAACATATCACACATATATGAATATATAAAAAATAATTAATAGATTTGAGGAATCCAGTTGGATCCCTCTGACCTGTTTCCCTGCATCCACAGATGTTGGCCAACATAAATAATACCCATCCTGCTTCAAGGTAGGATATCGTAGTATAAAAGTTTGTAACACCCCGTATTTTCGGTAAACGTTAAAATAACAAATTAAAGAATAATTAATTTTAAATGTAAGAATAAAGGGAAACTGGTTATGCCATTGCGTTCGTCTCGGAATTCTACTTGAGATAGAGTCCGAGTTTGCGTAAATCGGAATCCGTATGAAGGAGTTATGACCTTCAGAAGATTCAGAATTTAAAATAAACAGCTTAGAATAAAGTATAAAAATTCAAAATTCAAAATCAGAAGCAGAAGCGGGCTGGGCGGGAAATTTCCCGCCCAAGGCCAGGTCGGCCAGGGAGTCGACCAGGAGGTCGACCAGGGGGTCGACCTGGAGGTTGACCATGGGGTCGGCCTGGAGGTTGACCATGGGGTCGGCCTCCTCCCATACAGGTCGACCTGAGGGTCGACCTCCCCCTCGGGTCAGATCTGAAATCTGACGTGTTTTCTCCTATGACGAATTTCTGTGTCATTAGTGCTTGTGTGGCATGTTCTGGTTGGTTCTCTTAGGTTTGAATGGCTTTGATTTTCTCTAGGTTAATCTAATGGCTCCTATTAAATCAAACTTCTATATAAGCAACCTAAATCTAAACCCTAAAGCCACACAAAAAAACATTCCTAAGACCATCATGTTGTCAGTACTTAGCCTAGAATAGCCGCCATTCTCTTCCAACTAGAAAGCAAGTTAGGAATTACAAATCAAGTCTAATTCAACTAAGAGAATTCAACGTCGACAACAAAGGAGAGCTATTCAAATTCAGAATACAGATCCCAGAACACAAGACTGGTCTCCTTTTTGTAAGTCCAGTTATCATTTAGACCTAAACGATATTAGAATTGTCACTAAATAACTAGATATAGAACATCGCCTAATGTAAATCTATGCCTATCCTTTTTGTTAAAACTGAATTGATTGAGACTATGATTCTTATCATGCTAAGTTGTATGTAATTTGATAATAAATGTTAAATGCTTGGCAATGAATTCATATGTGGTATAATTTGGCAATGACATATATGTTGTGTAATTTAGCGATGACATATTATGTTGTATATTTTGGCGATGACGTAAATTGGCGATGACATATTATAATTTGGTGATGGCATATCATATTGTGTAATTTGGCGTTGGATATCTATAACGACCCGCATTCTACGCATCATAGGATCGTAGAATATTTATTTCTCTCACATACGAAGTCGTATGGTCATGTAACTTTGGGAGACGAGTATTGGGGTCATTTCCCATGTTCATGATTTTTCCCGATTTTTAAATGACCATTTTACCCCTAGTTGGTACTGTTTTGGCCATAACTTTTGACTGGAAAGGAATTTTGACATGAAAACACTTCCATTGGATCCGGAAGATGGTTTACAATTCCGTAGAGTGGTCACATTAGCCAAACGGACTCACCGTTTGGGAGATATGGCTGAAACAAGTTTCAGATAGTGAAAAACAGCTTAATTAGGCTTAACTGGGTGATTAACAGCTAGGCCCAATGGGGGATTTCGGGATTAGAGGTATTTGAGTGCTGCTAGGGTTAGGATTTCGGTTTTTCACTCATTCTTCAGCCGCCACAAACTCTTTCTTCAACCTAACAATGGCCTCCAAATTCTAAAAACACCCCTATTCACTTCTTAATCAAGTTTTGGCTCAAACTACATCAAATTAAGGCGGATTAGCACGAGAATCAAGGTAGAGCTGCTGTGTAAGATTGGGGACAGCGCCAAATCGAAGAATATTTCAGTTTTGGGATTTTAATTGTGGCTAAGGTGAGTGATTTGCAAAGTTCTTGCACTAATTACGGTTAATTAAGGGTAATTAGTGAAGATTAGTGAATTTGTACATTAATAAATTCTGGAAAAATACTTATAAATTCTTAAATGATGTTTTAGACCTCTGATATGAATTTGGGTTAATTTGGTTAAGTTTTGTTAACCCTAGGATTAGTTTTACCTAAACATGCTTAAGGGGAAATATGGGTTTTTTGGGTATGTTTGATCCATTTTAACCTATCGTATTGATGATTTGATGTTTGTGGTTGATTATGCATGTTGCTATGACTGTATGATATGCTTTGTGATTGATTCCAATAGTTAGAATGGTCGAAAACGTCGTCGAATGGCGTAAACACTTGCTGGAAAAGTTTCAGGAAACAGTGCAGGTTTTCGGATCGGATCGGATATGGTGGCTCGGATCGGATAAGTGAACTGGGCAAGGGACTCGATCGGATCGGAACTTGATACTTGAGAAGTCTGGCAAAAAGGAAGGTCATGCTAGCAATATTGGGATCGGATCGGATAAAGGAGGGGGATCGGAGCGGCTAAAGGAGGAGGATCGGATCGGAACAAATGAAGGGCGAGGGAGCTGATCGGAGCGGAAGCACGAACTGGATGGAAGATGGCAACCCGACCTGACCCGAAGTGGGACACCCGACCCGATCCGAAGTGGGACACCCGACCCGAACCGACGCAATGTAGTGAACCCGAACCGAACCTTTACCAGAGGAAGACCGAACCGACGCAACGTAGTGGACCCGACCCGAACCGATAGCTTGAAGGGGAACCCGACCCGACCCAGTATTGACCAATAACCCGAGATGCAAAGGTAGTCCAATATGGGAAGTTAGAGCTCAGGATCCAGTTGGGGACCGATGAGTTCACTTCATGATTGGGCTTTGCTGCGGGACGTGTGCAAAGGGGTTGTCGGTATTCATAACTTTGGTCCACCACTGAGAGATGGATAGTGGGCTTGTAGTGATAGTTACACGGGATTGGATTCCGTCATGGCCCAAAGTATTAGGTGACCAAAGTAGTGGATATCATATGCTTCACGCATTGAGTGAGGGATGTGAGGATGATTGCTATGCTTGATTGTTTGACATCACTATGACATGCACACCCCCACCACCGTATCTCTTACACAGTATGTTAGTGGCACCTTAGCGTATTGTACGGTATGTAGTGCTAACTCTTTGGTTGCAGGTCCAGGTATGATTGGATTATACCTGTTATTATTCTGTTTTGTTGCTTATCGCTCATACCAGGCTTTATGTCTGACCCAGAGTTTTATGTCTCCTCTTATTACTCTGGGTGCTCACACGAGTAGACTAGAGACAGGTTTGCTGGTGATGCGCGAGTAGCTGATTCGGAGGCGAGCAGGAGGCTTCCACGTATGATATCTACATATATTCTCCCTGTGTCGTTGGTGGTCACTACTTGGGCATTAGTAGTGTACCTTCTTTATCTTGCTTTTGCTTTAGAGACGGTATTTTAAAAGTTGTAATAAGCTGTATTTTGGATTTCCACTGCTATGATGCTTAGTTCTAGTTTTCAGCTTATGCACTGTCTCACCTGTTTTATGTCAAGTATGTTGTTATTATATTTTATTCTATGCACTGTGAGACATTATACAGGTTCTTTGTTGACTCTTCGTCTTCTTCCTTTTCTTCTGACGACCGTCCCATGCTGACTGGACATGTGTACAGTGCACTTTTGGAGTAAATGTCGGTTGGTGCGGGGCGGGCCGTCACATTTGGTATCAGAGCTCTAGGTTGCGTAGTTAACCTAGGGAAAGACACTAGGGAGAGATAATACGTATATGAGAGCACGTATTTGTGATTACTTTGGTTTTCAAAAGCTATATATATATATATATACTATTAGCAGTATAAGAATGAAGTCGTACTGCACTAGCACCACTATGGGGTCGTTAATCGTTTTCTCTTTAAAGATTGAACGATGAGTAGAGACACCAGGGGTGCTGGTAGAGGGACAAACCATGGGAATGCTCCTGACATGAGGACAATGTTCACCAACTTCATGAGGGAGATGCTTAGGTATGTTCAAGGAGCAGTCCCCAATTCCGGAAATGGTGGTGGTCCAGTAGTGCCGGCGCCTAGGGTCGACTTCGCCAAGTTGTGCAAGGATTACACTAACCTTGGTGGGAAGCCGTTCCACGGAATGGAGTCGGCCAGAGATGTTCAGGATTGGTGGGATAGCTGTGATCGTATTTTCGACGACTTGGGTATTGAGGATGCGATGAAGAGAAGGCTAGCGTCTCGTCAGCTGCAAGGGCGAGCGATGAATTGATGGAATGCCATTAAGACAGCTACTCCAGAGGATTAAGTTACTTGGAATCAGTTTAAGACTCGTTTTTGTGATAAGTTTATTCCAGCAGCTCATAAATCAGAATTGTTCAGGAAGTTCTTGGAGCTTAAGAAGAATGGTAGGGCAGTCTCGGAGTATATCGCAGAGTTCGATACTTTATCGAAATATGGATGGTCCCTTATCGATACAGTCGAAAAGAACAAGAAGTTCATAACTGGCTTGGATGGGTACTTGGGGGAAAGACTTATAAACCATATCGATGAGACGTTCGAATCTATTGTAGGAAAGGCATTAAGGTCAGAGAGCCTTTCCCTAAGTCAAAGGCCGAAGTTGCTACGGCATTTGCAGAGGAGCCAAAGCCGCAAGCAGGCGGTGAAGGCAAGAAGAATTCTCAGAACAAGAGGAACCAGAACCCGACCAAGGATGGTCAGAATAAGAAAAATAAGAAAGATGGCGAATGCTTTAGTTGTGGCAAGAAGGACCACTATGCCAGAGATTGTCGAGAAAAGCCTGGGGAAAGGAAGTGCTTTAACTGCGGCTAGGCGGGACATCACAAGGATGATTGCCCACAACCTCCTAGGGAGAAGCGGATTGTGAAAGCGTATGCTATCAATGTTGTTCCTTCTTCGTCGAATGCCCCAACTGCGGCGCAGAAGGAAAAAGGTGTCGTTATTCAAGGTATGCTTTCTATTTAAGATGTTTTGATCGGGTTTTGTTTGACAAACCTGAGATAGTCGATAGACCTCTAGTTGTGACGAACCAGATTGGTGGTTCGACTAACCTTAGCATGATTTGTTGTAATGTGGTCTTATCGAGTCATGGATGTATGTTTGTTTGTGTTTGCTTTGTTTAGGCTTCACTGGGTTTAGCATTGTTTTGGGGAGTCGATCTACTCCAAAGGAATAGGGTGGTATTAGGTACCTACCTAGTGATGGCGATAGTAACTGGAGTTAAGAAAGCTGAAAGGTTATCGTTGTAATAAGTTCTAGTTGTCTCTGGGAGGCAAATGAGTGCTCCAGTGCTAGATTATTTTGCTAGTATCCCCTCACGTGGGTTGTCCGAACTCGGAGGAGATGTTCCTTGGGTGCTTGTCTGATATTAGTTTAGGCCTTTGGGGCTTATGCTTGGGGAATGTCGATTTCGACTAGGATGGTTTACGTGAGGGGTAAATAGTTGCTGTGATTTTTCATTGGATGATATCTTGGTTTGCTCGAGGAGTGGTGGGCAGACGGAACATGATAAGATTGTTCAATGGTATAGACTGCCCAGAGTTAGACTCGATAGGGTTATGAGATTGCTCGAGTGGGACTCGAGAAAGATGCAAAGTAATGGATTGTTTAGGACCCTATGTTGATGTTCTCCATTGGATAGTAGAATTTTGAAGGAATAGGATGTGTTCGTTGATCATGGAAGATACAACGAAGATTAGGGCGATTCAAGTTGGACTTGAACTCGTAAAAGAAAATGGGTGTTCGTTGATCTTGGAGATGCAACGAATAGGGAGACGACTCACGTTGGACTAGAGTTTGTCGGTAATGGATACTCAAGACTGGGTCTGAATTATAGATTGACTCGAGTTGGACTCGAGAAGGCTGCAAGGAATTGGATTCGGCTTGAGTTGGACTCGGGAGGGCAGCAAGAAAATGGATAGACTTGGGTTGGACTCAAGTATTTTAGGTGGACTAAAAGCAGGGGTATCTGGGGATGCCCGTTACCTTGGATCCGTTGGACGTGATCTAGTTATCCTTGGAGGATAAACATACGTTGGACGTACGGTAGTCCGTAGGGAGCGGGGCTTCCATTGGCCTGGGATTGGTTGGACCAGTCAAGTAGGCATCGGTGTATGTATGGGGGCTAGGCTTCCATTAGTTATTGATGTTGGTTAGACCAGACATACTAGGATCGACATATTGGGATTGGTTAGACTAGTCATGTAGGTGTCGATGTGTTTATGAATTTAGCAGGTGATAGGTAGAACTTGTTTGATGGATGTTATGGTTGCTATGTTTGTTCCTATCTTTCTTTCCTTGAGTAGACTATCACCTGTAGGGTTCCAGCGATGGGGAACAAAGTGATTGTAGTAGGACTATGAGCCAGTGCAGTAGAGTCGTCATGACTCGAGGGGCAAAGTGGACATAGTAAAGGATTAGTAAGGCTATGAGCCAGTGCAGTGGAGTTGTTATGACTTCATGGGGGCAGAGTGGACATAGCAAAGGACTAGTGGCTATGGATCAGTGCAGTGGAGTCGCCATAACTCCATGTGGCAGAGTGATCATAATAAAGGATTTGGGTGCGGTAATAGTTGCATTGAGTAGGAGACATGCCAGTCTAGAGGTAATGTTTCTGGGTTGGAAGCAACTAGAGTATATCACAGGATATGATTTCAGACCCAAGGGCGAATTGGATTCAGAAACACTAGTAAGCTTGACGATTAGATCGATTTTGATTGAGTGGATTGGTTCTAGTTAGAAGGACGATCCTAATCTATTGGAAATCATCTCTAGGGTAGAGATGAGTATCGATGGAAAGAGAACGATCAAGCAAGGATTTGATCGAGAAGGATGGCTTCAAAAGAATGGAGGACTAGTTGTACCCAACGTAGATGGATTGAGAGATGAAGTGCTTAGAGCATATCATCACTCGAAATTGACTATGAATCCCGGTGGTAACAAAATGTATAGAGACATGGATTAGACCTACTACTGGGAAAGGATAAAGAAAGACGTTGGGAAGTTTATGTCCAAATGCATAAATTGCCAGTTAGTTAAGGCTGAGCAAAAAGAAGCCTAGTGGTTTGTCACAACCGTTGGAAACAAGTCTCAATGGATTTCATTGATGGTTTACCAAGGACTAGGTCAGGTCATGATGGTATTTGAGTGAATTGTATATTAGAGAATGAAGGCTACCCAAGATAGGCAGAAGACTTATCTCGATAAGAGACGAAGAGATTTGGAATTCTTCGTGAACGACTTGGCGTTCGTCAAGATCTCTCCATTGAGAATGTGATTCGGATTGGTTGGAGAGGTAAGTTAGCACCAAGATTTGTTGGCCCATTCCCAGTCCTCGAGCAAGTTGGGAATTTGGCATATGAAGTAGAGCTACCTGACAAGATGGCGGGAGTTCACAACGTATTTCATGTTTCCCAGTTAAGGAAGTTTGTGCAAGACCCTAATGTGGCTATTTCACCAGATCAGTTGGACAATATCGAGATTGAACCCGAGGTGGTTTAGAACCGCAAGCCTATGCGTATTGTTGGGAACGATACGAAGCAGCTTCGAAGGAAGGCGGTGAAACTAGTCAAAGTCCAGTGCGGTGAGAATAAAAAAGACTGTACTTGGGAAACAGAGGAAGATATAAGGAAGAAGTATCCAAAACTCTTTGCCTGGTAAGGTTTTGGTAGTGATAGTTTCTTCCTTTGTTAGTAAACCGCATGCTAGGATAGACTTGTTTTGCATGTTGATTGTTGTTTTATGGTTGATAGGCATGCGGGACCCTTTGTGCGTTTTGGTTAGGGAATTTCGAGGGCGAAATTTCTTAAAGGGGGAAGAATGTAACGACCCGCATTCTACGCATCATAGGATCATAGAATATTTATTTCTCTCACATACGAAGTCGTATGGTCATGTAACTTTCGGAGACGAGTATTGGGGTCATTTCCTATGTTCATGATTTTTCCCGATTTTTAAATGACCATTTTACCCCTAGTTAGTACTGTTTTGGCCATAACTTTTGACTGAAAAGGAATTTTGACTTGAAACCACTTCCATTGGCTCCGGATGATGGTTTACAATTCCGTAGAGTGGTCACATTAGCCAAACGGACTCACCGTTTGGGATATATGGCTGAAACAAGTTTCAGATAGTGAAAAACAGCTTAATTGGGCTTAACCGGGTGATTAACAGCTAGGCCCAATGGGTGATTTCGGGATTAGAGGTATTTGAGTGCTGCTAGGGTTAGGATTTCGGTTTTTCACTCATTTTTCAGCCGCCACAAACTCTTTCTTCAACCTAACAATGGCCTCCAACATCTAAAAACACCCCTAATCACTTCTTAATCAAGTTTTGGCTCAAACTACATCAAATTAAGGCGGATTAGCACGAGAATCGAGGTAGAGCTGCTGTGTAAGATTGGGGACAGCGCCAAATCGAAGAATATTTCAGTTTTGGGATTTTAATTGTGGCTAAGGTGAGTGATTAGCATAGTTCTTGCACTAATTACGGTTAATTAAGGGTAATTAGTGAAGATTAGTGAATTTGTACACTAATAAATTCTGGAAAAATACTTACAAAGTCTTAGATGATGTTTTAGACCTCTGATATGAATTTGGGTTAATTTTGTTAAGTTTTGCTAACCCTAGGATTAGTTTTACCTAAACATGCTTAAGGGGAAATATGGGGTTTTTGGGTATGTTTGATCCATTTTAACCTATCGTATTGATGTTTTGATGTTTGTGGTTGATTATGCATGTTGCTATGACTGTATGATATGCTTTTTGATTGATTCCAATAGTTAGAATGGTCGAAAACGTCGTCGAATGGCGTAAACACTTGCTGGAAAAGTTTCAGGAAACAGTGCAGGTTTTCGGATCGGATCGGATATGGTGGCTCGGATCGGATAAGTGAACTGGGCAAGGGACTCAATCAGATTGGAACTTGACACCCATGCTAGCAATATTGGGATCGGATCGGATAAAGGAGGGGGATCGGAGCGGCTAAAGGAGGAGGATCGGATCGGAACAAATGAAGGGCGAGGGAGCTGATCGGAGCGGAAGCACGAACTGGATGGAAGATGGCAACCGGACCCGACCCGAAGTGGGAGACCCGACCCGACCCGAAGTGGGACACCCGACCCGAACCGACGCAATGTAGTGAACCCGAACCGAACCGTTACCAGAGGAAGACCGAACCGACGCAACGTAGTGGACCCGACCCGAACCGATAGCTTGAAGGGGAACCCGACCCAGTATTGACCAATAACCCGAGATGCAAAGGTAGTCCAATATGGGAAGTTAGAGCTCAGGATCCAGTTGGGGACCGATGAGTTCACTTCATGATTGGGCATTGCTGCGGGGACGTGTGCAAAGGGGTTGTCGGTATTCATAACTTTGGTCCACCACTGAGAGATGGATAGTGGGCTTGTAGTGATAGTTACACGGGATTGGATTCCGTCATGACCCAAAGTATTAGGTGACCAAAGTAGTGGATATCGTATGCTTTACGCACTGAGTGAGGGATGTGAGGATGATTGCTATGCTTGATTGTTTGACATCACTATGACATGCACACCCCTACCCCCGTATCTCTTACACAGTATGTTAGTGGCACCTTAGAGTATTGTATGGTATGTAGTGCTAACTCTTTGGTTGCAGGTCCAGGTTCAGGTATGATTGGATTATACCTGTTATTATTCTGTTTTGTTGCTTATCGCTCATACCAGGCTTTATGTCTGAGCCAGAGTTTTATGTCTCCTCTTATTACTCTGGGTGCTCACACGAGCAGACTAGAGACAGGTTTGCTGGTGATGCGCGAGTAGCTGATTTGGAGGCGAGCAGGAGGCTTCCACGTATGATATCTACATATATTCTCCCTGTGTCGTTGGTGGTCACTACTTGGGCATTAGTAGTGTGCCTTCTTTATATTGCTTTTGCTTTAGAGACAGTATTTTAAAAGTTGTAATAAGCTGTATTTTGGATTTCCGCAGCTATGATGCTTAGTTCTAGTTTTCAGCTTATGCACTGTCTCACATGTTTTATGTCAAGTATGTTGTTATTATATTTTATTCTATGCGTTGTGAGACATTTTACAGGTTCTTTGTTGATTCTTCGTCTTCTTCCTTTTCTTCTGACGACCGTCCCGTGCTGACTGGACATGTGTACAGCGCACTTTTGGAGTAAATGTCGGTTGGTGCGGGGCGGGCCGTCACAATATCATGTTGTATAATTTTGGCGATGACATATTATAATTTGGCGATGGCATATCATATTGTGTAATTTGGCAATGGATACGATGTTGTATAATTTGGGCGATGACATATCAAGATGACACCTATATGTTGTATGTAAATTTGGGAATTTTGCTATGTTTATGCAAGTTGTTAGGCTAAGACATGTATAATGTTTAGATTCACATTTAGATATATGAAAATTGGATTCAAAAATTAAAGCTCATATTTACATGTCTTGTTAAACTTGTGTAAGCCAATATGCTTAAGATTCATGTTTGTTGGATCCAAGATAAAAGTTCATATTTACATGCCTTGTTAAACCTGTGTAAATCCATATGTTTAAGATTCATGATTATTGGATCCAAATTAAAGTTTACATTCACATGTCTAGTTGAACTTGTGCAATTCTATATGCTTAAGGTTTATATTCATTGGACCCAAAATAAAAGTTTGCATATGCATGCCTAGTTGGATTTGGGTAATTTCGTATGTTTAAGACCCATGTTAATTAGATCCAAAAATGCAAGTTCACCTTTATATGACTAATTGGAATTGTGTAGTTCTATGTAAACTCCCATCCATATGCGTATGGTTATGTTGATTAGGTTCAAAATTTCAAGTTCATAATTAAACATATATTTATTCTTTGCCAAATTTATATGACATATGTTGGATCCATATTATGCTTGTCTTGAATGCCACATGTCTCTTCCATTTCCCCTCTTAAATTTGAGTTAGGCTAAATTGCGAAGCATAACATTCTATGAAATTTATGCGAACGTTTAGCGGGGGTAACGTTGGGAAAAACATGGAGTTACATGTTATTGGCATATTTTAAATGATTAGTGGCATTGAAATGGTATAATTTACATACCTAAAATTATGAACATGATTTAGAGAGAAATTGGGCATGACTTGATTGACAATAACTTACATATAATTATAGAAGGTAAATATGTAAATTTAGAAAAGACAAATATGCCTAACCCGAGGTTAGATTGAGTTATGGTGTAAGACTGCCCGGAACCGCCCGACACATCCAACAACCGTAACAATATATATCTAATGTGAGAGGTTAGTGCATCAAGCCCAAAAGAACCCGAGGTTAGACCGAGTTGCTGTGTAAAACTGCCCGGAACCGCCTGGCACATCCAGTAACCACAACAATACCTGTCTAATGTGAGTGGTTGGTGCTTTAATGAATGAATTAAAGCTAAGACATGAATGGTAGGGTTAAGTTAATTAAGGTAACAATTAACCAATATAACAAGATGAATGACTAGGGTTAAGTTAATAGGAAACACTTAACCAGTATAGCATGATGAATAGGTAGGGTTAAGTAATAAGAAATACTTAACCAATACAACTTGATTTGTGGTAAGGTTAAGTTAAAACAAGAAGGCAACACTTAACCAATATAACTTGATTTGTGGTAAGGTTAAGTTAAAACAAGAGGGCAACACTTAACCAATTCAACATAATAAGTGAGGAGGGTTAAGTTAATAAGAAACACTTAACCAACATGTATTGATTAATGGGTAGGTTAAGTTAACATGAACGGGCGACACTTAACCAATATGGCATAATGTGCGGGAGGGTTAAGTACATATCGGGTTGGTGGGTAATATTAGTAAATATAGGCCCACAAACTTAATCGTTAAATAAACATGCTTGAATCAATGGGAGGGTTAAGTACATCTCGTGTTGGTGGGTAATATTTGTAAATATAGGCCCACAAACTTAACCATTAAATAAACATACTTGAATCGATGGGAGGGTTAAGTACATCTCATGTAGGTGGATAATATTAGTACATATAGGCCTACAAACTTAACCGTTATGTAAACATGCTAGAACCGGTGGGAGGGTTAAGTACATTTCGTGTAGGTGGGTAATATTTGTATATATAGGCCCACAAACTTAACCACAGGAAACCCTAGTAACGAGGACCCATTTCAGCAGTAACCCACATAGATTTATCATGGTACCCTGAAACTAGGCAGGTTGGGGCACGATTACTGGGCTGATTATAAGCGGTCAAAGCAGCAGCAGGGGGTACGTCAGTGTAGGTTCCGACGGTTTACGGGCATGCACGTACTCCGGACTGGGAAAAAGCAGGCATTGGGTACAGTAGTTATACACTGTGCATCTTGAATCATGTCGGGTCGCTATCATAAGGATTGATACACCTTATGGTGGGACTAGCACAAGGTATCTACACGCAAGAGAGGGCCGATGGAACGACCCGAACTTCCCAGTAAGGAAAGCATGGATTGCTTTGAGAACAACACACATCAGAGCACAAACTGAAGAACATTTTATTGCTGATTACAACAATTACATCAGAGTACAAGAATGTAACAGAGTATGCATACTTATTACACAATAGAAATACAATAATATCAGAGATTTAAATTACATTTAAATAGCAGTGGAAAAACATTACAAATATACAACTGAAAGGAACATTACAAATATACAACTGAAAGGAATACACGGATACAGAGCTTTCCAAATACCGCTTCAGCTGTAAACCAGAATCCTGTAAATATCTGCAAAAGCTACTCGACTGCCCATGTGGAAAATATGGGCACCCGAGTTTGCCAGTGAAACAAACTACAGGTCATTCATGGGACTGGTATGAGAATTCTTAACTTATCTAATAATAAGGCTAATCACAGTACCACGCCGTTAACGCGGAACGGGTTTACTCCATTGGATTGCCAGTGCATAAAATAAAGTAAATCGTTTAAACAACGCAATGCTTTTTAGAAAAATGAAACCATTATAAGACCCAAGTCCCATCACACAATGCAACGCAAACCGGAGGATAGGTTTTTACCTTATAATGGTCAAAAGATGCTTGATACGATAAAAACGGATTTGATATTAGTGTGTATATGTTTTAAAAACAATTTCAATCATAATATATCAATCATAGACGGCATGGGTACCATATATCATGTCGCCATACTAGTTCTACAATCAAAACCGCAAGGTCGTATCGAAAGTTGGATTTCCATCTTGAGTCGAGGCTAGGGGCAAGCTCCTCTCCGATTCGAGACACTCTAGCAAATGCCTCAGGATCGCCCGCAGTGAACCCTTGGATGCGGTAGGGCTGGTCCCCGCCTATCGGCAGTGGATTGGTTATGCCTGAACACACGTTTCCCGATTCCTTTGAACCTATAGTATGACCACTAACGGCCTATAAAAATATCCGAGGCGCCTCAAAATCCATCATCCACATAAGTAAAATGCCAGCCAGTTTAAGCACTGACACTACCCCTAGCTAGAATGAAACGTGTGCACTCCCTACGGTCCATATCTCGTTTTTGACTCATACCGGGGTGTGAGGCTCGCGAGGTCACGCTATACACAAAGCTATGCCGTAATAGGCTATGCTTTGATCATCCCACAAGGCCCTGCTTTTCAACAAAAGCCTTGATCATTTGCATCTTGGCGTGCCACATTGACAATTCACGCCATGCGATCAATCACTATTAATATATACCAGGGTGTTAAGTAGAGAATAAATTCTCCACCACCAAACAGACATACATTAATAGAAATCGATTTAATTCACATGGAACGAAATCCAATGTCAGACACGCATCCATTTACAAGCTTATGCTCTGGGTCTGAGAGAAAACCAAATTCGAACAATCAACAATAGTCCGGACGTCCACCACCGAAGCCCCTTCAAGGTAGCTACTCCCATCAAGGGTCTCAGTAGCAACACATCCATTCGATGTGAAGAGCGTCGGTCTTCAACCACCATCTTCATCTTCGTCTCTTCATCGTCGTAGTAATTATTCGGAATGGGTTAAACCCGGTCTTCCCGAATAACTCACGTATTTTTATAATTAAAAATCAAGTACTATAAAGACACATCCAACGCCTCATTCCAATTCAGAATATTCTTCCAATAAAATATTCGCATTATTTTATCAAAGATAAACTCTTTAAATTATTCTTAAATCTTACTTTTAAGGATTTATTTAAAACACCATTTGGTTTTAAGTATCAAAAATCATTCTTTAATGATTATTTAAATTCAATAAATAAATTTTATTCTTAACTGGGTTAAAGAACTAATGTCATTTAAAACATAGTTCATAGTAAACCCAAAATCGTCTTCCATAAAATATGGAATCTTCACAGAAATCAAATCAATATATAATCGTTATAAATTTCTGTATCCGACCAATAATATAAATGGAATAACGACAAAGCCTCTTATATTCCATATGTAGTATCGGTCTTCTTTTACAGAAGTTTATCTCGGTTATTATTAATTCACATTCCATTCAACTCCAATTTAATATATTTAATGGGAAAACTTTACTTTTGGAAAATTCCCATTTAAATCTTAATAAAAGATTTATGAATTCCAAATCATATTTCCACTGTCAGTTGAGTTAAAGAACACATGTCACTTAAAACATGGTTCACAATAAACTCAACTCACATTTCATCTTATTTCAATTCCTAAATATAATTGAAAGCTTTAATAATCTAAATTAAAAGATTATTCTTTTCAAACGGGGCTTAAAAACAGTGTTATTTAAGACACTATTCACGACAAACCAAATCCAATTTATTCAATTTAATTACAATTAAATATTAACAAATTGGAAAACTTTATTAAATCTAAATTTAATGATTTACTCTAGTTAATAACTAGTTCAAATCAATAAATATATTTTTCTACAATATATTCTTTTTCTAAAATATTCTTTTTCTAAGACATTTTCTAAAATATTCTTTTCTAGAATACCCTTTATCGGAATGTGACTCAATCAACAACCATAAATTGTATGTGATCAACCATCATGATAAGTAATTATTAAACATCCAAATGACGACCAGAGTGAAATTTATAACTGTGTGAGCATTTACAGTAAATAACTAACGCTCATCACAGACTGTCAATCCATCGATTAACAGAAAACTAAATATTGGAATTAGTGTGTATCCAATATCATCCCAATACCCATGTGGGGTTTCATCCAACAAGCAAATAATAAATTATTTGTGCACTTGGGCGATGTGTAAAAATTATCGACCCAATTACATAAACAAGTCGGGTAACTGGTAAATGGGGTGTAATATCCAAACTTGAATATACTAAACATTATATTTAACACATCCCACATTTCAACATTCAGACATACATTTCAATACTTTTTGTTGTGGACAAATGGCAATAAAAATCTAATCTTTTAATTCAATTCTTTTTATTGTTAACAAATGACAATAAAAATCTTAACTCTTATTTATTTACCAAAATGTATATTTTTTTCTTCTCATTCATTTTAATGACAAAATATGTATTTCTACTTCATACTTTTTAATGTATAAACATATACATTTTCCCATTCATCCCTTTTAAGGTGACAATATGAATGTGTTCTAATTCATTTCTTTAAAGTGACAAAAATGAAATTTTACTTCTATAAACATGTTTTCACAAAAATGTTATTTTTATTTCTATACTCATTCTTTCACAAAAATACTATTTTAATTCACTAATCATTCTTTTGACAAAAGTGTGATTTTAATTCCCTAATCATTCTTTTGACAAAAAGGGTATACTTGTTCGCTAATCAAGTCTTACAAAAAAAAATGTTATTCTTTCCACTAATCAAATTTTGACAAAAATGTTATTCTTATATAATCCTTATTGGATGACAAAAATGTGATTTTTGTAAAATCCCTATTTAATAACAAAAATGTGTACTTTTGTATAGTTCTTATTAAATGACAAAAATGTCTCTTTTTATTTCATTCTTATTAATAAATAAAATTTACCTTTTCAAAATTCATGTTTTTATTCACATCTAAATTGTGAATAAAATATACCTTTTTAAATCCATACTTTTCATTTGTAACTAATTTGTAATTAAAAAGGTGTAGTTCTTTTCTAATCATATTCACAATTACAAATTGGGCTTTTTTCCCTATTCATATTTTTATTCACTATAAGAATGTAAATAAAAATGTATCTTCTATAATCCTGTTTTTATTTACCATAAGCATGCAAATAAAATATATTTGCTCAAATCATGCTTTTATTTACACTAAAAAGTAAATAAAAATGTCACTGTAAATGTGTTCCTTTTTATTTACCTAGAAATGCAAATATAGATGTTCACTGTAAATAGGTTCTTTTTATTTATATAAAGGAAATGTAAATAAAGGAGTTCTCTAATTTTGTTCTTTTTCTATCCATTCATATTAACATAAAAAGAATATTTTATGTTAAACCCATTTCTGATATTTCAACAAGAATAAATGAAAAGGATAACTTTATTTTTGTTGAAAATTCTATTTAATTTGCTAAATGAACATTCCCAATTCATTCTTTTAAAAAGACCAAAATTGATAGATTTGTCTAATCCTTCAATGTAAACAAAATGACAAATTTGACTAATACTTTTTAATGTAAACAAAATGCGATGATTTTGTTTAATCCCTTTTTGTAAACAAAATGTAAATTTTGTTAAAATCCTTTGTAACGCAAACAGGAATATCTATACATTCTTTTATGTAAACAAAATGTTAACTTTGATTGGTTCTTTTATGTAAACAAAATGTTAACTTTTTGATTGGTTCTTTTATATGTTATGCAAATAAAAATGATTACAATATTTGCATATGAGTCCTAATTCAACAAAATGTATAATAAATGATATATCCATTTTGTTGACAAGTTTTACTTTATCAAAACGAACATTTTTGTTATAACAGAAATATAGTTAATTTGACAAGATGTACATTTCTGTCTCAACTAATATAATTGACAAAAAAAATGCATATTTGGTTTTAACTAGTGTAGATTGACAAAAGTGTTTATTTTGTGTTAACTAATGAAAATTGACACAAGTGTATATTTTGCATTAACTAATGAAAAAATGTATATTTTGCATTTTCTAATTCAACTTAACAAATAAAAGATGATTTATTTGTTTACCATTTTTAATTCAATCTTAACAGATAAAAATGTAATTTTTATTTGTTTACCATTTCTATCTACAGAAATGATAATTTTATATGTCCATTCTAAATTTGGCCAAATGCGACAAATTTATATGTTAATACTAAATTTGACCAAAGTGACAAATTTATTCTAATATGACATTTCTAACCAAAGGCCATATTTTATTCTAAGCAACACTTTTGACAAAAGCAATGTTTTAATTCTAAATAAACATTTTAGACAAGAGCGGTATATTAATCTAAATGTACATTTTTAACCAAACGAAATGTTTTTGTTCCAAGATTACATTTTTGACTAAATGGATGTATTTAATCCTTACATTGCTAACATGTCCGAAAAGTGATATTTTTTTTATTCTAAGTAAACATTTTGTAACAAAAATGTACTTTTATTCTATTTCAACATTTTACAACTAAAATGGCATTTAATCCCAATGTACATTTTATACTAAATGGCATTTTCACTTCTAACGTACATTTTCTAATAAAACGTTCTTTTTAATTTCAAAAGAGAATGAGGCTAGAAATGTTCTTTTTAGTTGAATCAACATGACGCTAAAAACATGTTATTTTTAATTGAAATAACATAATACTAAAATATTCTAACTAAGAATATGATTTTGTTTACACATTTCATTTTATAAATAAAATCATATTTGTCCTTACATAACATTTCATACAAAAATTGTAGTTTAAATCTAATATGTCATTTTCAACATTTTATTACAACCCAATAAGTATCAAATAAACAGATCAACATACAACATCAATCATCAACCTACATCAAATCACGAATAACAACAAATACAATATCAAACATCGCAGATCTAAATAAATTAGCATTCATACATGGAATTTAATTAACAAGAGATAATTAAATTTTAAAATATAGAAATCTCACATTGCTGGGATTTAGATCTAAAATTTCAAAGTGCTCTGTTCAAGCTCTGGTCAACTTCATGTTGTAGAGTTTTCTGATACGAGTCCAACGCAACTGATCTCGTTTGATTCTGATTTAATACGACAAAGTTAGAGTAGTTTAAACGTTTGAATTCCCTAATTATATAATTTAATAATTAATTACGTGCTTAACGGTACTAACCCTTCTTCTTCCCTTCAGACAATCGGCCGACATCAGGAACCCAAACATCGCGTCAAACCCCTCCTGCCGCCCGCCTCCAGAGACCACCGTTCGCCGATCATCCAACGTCACGTCGAAGGCCTTGGGAGAGGCTGCCATCGCTGGCCGTGGGGCCCAGCTCGCACGCCCCAGGCGCTCGGAAATCGAACTCGAGCGCCACGCCTTTGAACTCCGGAATCCCATGAACCACAACGCTATATTCCATCATCACCGTACAGAATCAGAGAGCAAAGAAGCCTCTTCGATTTGAGTATTAATTTGTTGATTAATTCGAAAAGATGAGGGAGAGATTAAATATCAAAATATGGAGCTTTCAGGCAATTGAAATGGTGAAAACGGCGGCTCCATATAGAGTATTAGGGTTTGGGTATTTAGGGTGTATTTATACGCGTATTCCTAGCGTATTTTAATTCATTTAAATACAATATAACTTCTATACCGTACCGAACTCTAAATCGAACCCAACAAGTGTCGCCCCTAGCTAATAACCCCCATCCCGGACACACTGGAGTATGTTCCATAACCCAATTCGGCTGTTACGATATGTTTTTATTAATATTTAATTATAAACCATTTAATTATTAAATTCAAACGTACATTTTAAATTACCGGGGCTACATACTGACTCTAAAAATTACAGAAAAATTATTTGTAGTTATTTTTTGACGATACGGGTCTAACAAGACTAATTTCATTGAATTCTGAGACTGTTTGAAAAATGGCCTTTTTCAAGTCGATTAAATTTGACTGAAACTGACAAAACACATTTTCTTTTACCACGCTCACATATTAATTCGAAAAATTATGAAAATTGAAACTTAGCAATAATTTGACATTTCGGTTCCAACAAAAGTGGTTTCATCGAAAACCGAGGTCGTTTGCAAAATGGCTATTTTTAAGGCCAATATGTTATATTAAAATATATATAAATTCTACAGCGACTTTTCTAAATTTTAAACTGGCCATAACTTACAAATTATAAAGTGAAATTTCAGTTTTTCAGATTCGTTAGAAAGATATGATTAAACAGATTTAAATATTTCTTTTTTCGTTTAATTCTGATTTATTTTGCATCCTGTACAGCCGGTCAAAGTTCAAATTCAAAATTTCAAACTGCAGCGCTGTTTTAAACTCCTTTTATAATTAAACTAAATTTATTCGTTTTAAACTAAATTTTTAGTCGTTCTTATTTAAAATAGATTATTTTAAACATTAAAATCCACTAAAATTTCTAAAATAAAAATTTTAAATTGGCCCCAAATTCTGGGTCGTTACAGCCGGTTGACACAAACACAAAGGAAATGAATACAAGTAGGGAGCCGATCGATAGGGTAGTAATGATACATCTAACATGTTCATAGCAATTAGGCTAATCGAGGTGGAATCCTCACGATAGATGTACACCTGAAGGCTACCACAGTTACGGGGATTGGGATCACGTTATCATTTTATATAGATTTCTAGTTGGGACACTAGTTAGGTGGTGCAGAGATAGATATAAAAATCAGAATAACAAGGTAGTAACGAAGCAGAGAAAGAGTAGGAGAGCATTCAGTTTATCTTGCCTTATCATACCTTATGCTTATCCTATGTTACCTTATTTTTTTGTTATTGTACGGCATCCAGTTTATTCATGTCATGGTTTTCTTACCAGTTTATATGCTGAATAATCACTGGACTTACCAGACTTATGTCTGACCTAGTTTTGTTTCGCCTCTTTTCTTCCGTTCCCCCCCCCCCCAAGGTTTACAGGGAGGAAATGTTACCACTTAGCTCAGTTTTCTTTTCAAGATCGAAGACGGTCGATGTTTTGCTTTGGACTCTCTCTTCCACTGCTGTGGCTGGTTCATGCATTATTGGGGAATATCATTGTTATTTTTGTGCTTTTTTTACACTTGGAAGTTATTAAATCAAGACAGAAGTTCTTTGTATTACTTTTAAGTGTGATTTGAGAAAATTGTTGTAAAAGCCTGACTGAATTAAGTTGTTTATAAAATGACTTTATTTTCCGCTGCTTTATTTGTCTGTCTTGTAATTTATCTGCATCTTTTACCTATAATGCTCCACCGAAGTTAAGGCATTCCCTTTGTGAGTGACCTTAATGGAGGCCGGGTGTTTCACTTGGTATCAGAGCTGAAGGTTACCGGATCAGATAAAAGATTTGAAAAATTATTTTCAAAACGGTTTTAAAAGAAGCATTTCCAAAATAAAAGTTTTGTTTTAAAGGCATATTCCCCAAAGCCATAAGCACTATTTTTAGATCCTGTTTGAATCCTTGTTTCCTTCTTTCCTGAGTCTCCGGGGCTCCTGGCTTTCTGGGAGGTACCCTCATCGCGACATGGTTCCGTAGGCTTGATAAGACTACGATATCTGTCAAAGGGCGAAGAAGTTCCCAACTTCCATCTATAGCCACAGTAGTTTCACCTGCGGCTAATTTTCTTTCAAGCTTTGTAGGATTTTCTGTGTGATGGAGGAAGCTTTCAAGAGACCTGTCAACAAGTTACACAAGGATGGCAAAGATAAGAATGAGGGAGTTTGGCTAAGGAGCATAACCCAAGGACGAAAAACTCATGGATATAGACTTGGTTCACAAAAGAGGGGAGGAAAGAATAGTAAAACCTAAAACAAAAGGAAGTATCTTTATTATGGTATAACGGGTCGTATAATTAAGGGCAATGGCAAGAACAAGTGATAGGATTTTCAGAAGGGCAAATGCATGCTCTCACCACCAGCATACCTGAGAGTTTTAGTAAAGTTTATGTTGAAAAAGTCTAGTTTTTCTTTTGATCATCCTATTAGTACTCTTTTGATTTTAGTGCTTCACATTCGTTTATGTCTGCTTCCATAGTTGAGTCTCTACACCCTAGAGCTTGTATAGTAAAGATCCCATTATTGTCTCAAATCCAATTAGTGGTTTGGCTCATTTATCTTTGGTTTGTAAGGATTTGAGAATAGCTATATTAAGGATTGAGTTTAAGTATAATGCTTATGTTTTTGGTTCCATAGGCTATGGGTTGATCCTAGGCATGGGTTGGTTAGCTAGTAATTGTGAAAGGAGGGAAGTTAGTCTTTTTACTTGCCTTGGAAATACCCTTGAGACTTCATGCGATCCTAAGGGGATCAGTTAAGCTTAGCTACCTAGAATCACTTGATGCATCTATCGACGATTTGTGATCCGTTAGAATAGTCCATGAGTACGCAGATGTTTTTGATTAGGTTAGGGGTTTTCCCCCTAAAACTCAAGATAGACTTCCGCATATAACTAGTTGACAATGCGAAACCAGTTATGCGATCAATGATAGTTTTGGAGCAAGATTGGCAAGCATAGCCAGAGTCGGTTAAGTGCTCAATTATTTGATTGTTTTGCTAGTATCATCTCACGTAGATTGTCCAAATTCGGAGGAGGTATTCCTTGGGTGCTTGTCTGATATTGGTTTAGGCCTTTGGGGCTTGTACTTGAGGGACGTCAAGTTCGACTAGGATGGTTTGCGTGAGAGATAAATAGTTTTTGCAGACGCCCTAAGTAAGACTGACCTTAAAGAGGTAAAAAGTACATAGCAACCTTTAGCTTTAGACCCTCAGATTTGTGACATGATGGATAAGCTAAGTAGAAGAGAGACCTCTCCTCATCTTAGTATATACACTTGGTATCATGGTTAATATCTGTTTATCTTGAAAAGATAGTTCGACTACATTGGATACCCTCTAGCATAGTAAGTGATCGAGGTCCTATCTTTACTAGTAGGTTTTAGAAATGGAGGTTAAGAAGCTTCGCAATTGTGAAGTTAAATTAGTTAAGATACGGTGGAGTGAAGTTCAAGAAGATGCAACTTAGAAGACTGAAGACTACATACGCGCATCATACCCTTTTTGAGGGTATATCCTTGATTCCACTTTTTCTATAATATTTATTTGCATGTTAGTCTTTATCTTATAAGTATATCCTCTCGGTCCTATTCTCAATCCTTAGGTAGAAGCCAATGGGTGTAAACATGTGTTTGAGACATGTTATGTTTGGTGGGTGCAATTGGTTGCAAGTGTTTGCTAATGGTTGCTCGTGGATGCATACACACACATTAGGCACTAGATCGGCTCAGTCACTTTCATATTACATATGCATGAGTGAATTTTTATATATACGAACTGAAACTTGATGTGTTATCATATGGATGTTTCATTTGTATGAATGATTTTGCACTCATGTAGAAGTTATAAAGTACGATTAGGAATAATTGCATACACGATGGACTCATGGCACTGACATAATTCGCATTAAGGATGTCAACTGAATCAGTAGACCGCCTGATTTTGCATTAGATAAGGACATGTACACACACTATGCATATGATCATGAAGCATTAGAAGTCTTTTAAGGACAACGGCCGCCTATGTTTGATGGTTGAGTAGATGGACGATTGGATGGTAGGATATACGTTCTTCTTGACTTGAAGATTTCGGGGACGAAATCCTTTAAGGAGAGGAGAATGTAACACCCCGTATTTTTGGTAAACGTTAAAATAACAAATTAAAGAATAATTAATTTCAAATATAAGAATTAAGGGAAACGGGTTACGCCATTGCGTTCGTCTTGGAATTCTTCTTGAGATAGAGTCTGAGTTTGCGTAAATCGGAATCCGTATGAAGGAGTTATGACCTTCAGAAGATTCATAATTTAAAATAAACATCTTAGAAAAAAGTATAGAAAATTCAAAATTCAAAATCCGAAGCAGAAGCGGGCAGGGCTGGAAATTTCCCGCCCAAGGCCAGGTCGACCAGGGGGTTGACCTCCCCCCATATAGGTCAACCTGGGGGTCGACCCCCCCTCAGGTCAGATCTGAAATCTGACGTGTTTTCTCCTGTGACGAATTGCTGTGTCATTAGTGCTTGTGTGGCACGTTCTGGTTGGTTCTCTTAGGTTTGAATGGCTTTGATTTGTTCTAGGTTAATCTGACGGCTCCTATTAAATCAAACTTCTATATAAGCAACCTAAATCTAAACCTTAAAGCCACACAAAAAAACATTCCTAAGACCGTCATGTTGTCAGTACTTATCCTAGAATAGCCTCCATTCTCTTCCAACTAGAAAGCAAGTTAGGAATTACAAATCAAGTCTAATTCAACTAAGAGAATTCAACGTCGACAACAAAGGAGAGCTATTCAAATTCAGAATACAGATCCCAGAACACAAGACTGGTCTCCTTTTTGTAAGTCCAGTTATCATTTAGACCTAAACGATATTAGAATTGTGACCAAATAACTGGATATAGAACATCGCCTAATGTAAATCTATGCCTATCCTTTTTGTTAAAACTGAATGGATTGAGACTATGATTCTTATCATGCTAAGTTGTATGTAATTTGATGATAAATGTTAAATGCTTGGCAATGAATCCATATGTGGTATAATTTAGCAATGACATATATGTTGTGTAATTTAGCGATGACATATTATGTTGTATATTTTGGCGATGACATATTATAATTTGGCGATGGCATATCATATTGTGTAATTTGGCGATGAATATCATGTTGTATAATTTTGGCGATGACATATTATAATTTGGCGATGGAATATCATATTGTGTAATTTGGCGATGGATACCATGTTGTATAATTTTGGCGATGACATATCATGATGACACCTATATGTTGTATGTCAATTTGGAAATTTTGCTATATTTATGCAAGTTGTTAGGCTAAGACATGTATTATGTTTAGATTCACATTTAGATCTATGAAAATTGGATTCAAAAATTAAAGCTTATATTTACATGCCTTGTTAAACTTGTGTAAGACCATATGCTTAAGATTCATGTTTGTTGGATCCAAGATAAAAGTTCATATTTACATGCCTTGTTAAACCAGTGTAAATCCATATGTTTAAGATTCATGATTATTGGATCCAAATTAAAGTTTACATTCACATGTCTAGTTGAACTTGTGCAATTCTATATGCTTAAGGTTTATGTTCATTGGACCCAAAATAAAAGTTTGCATATACATGCCTAGTTGGATTTGGGTAATTTCGTATGTTTAAGACCCAGGTTAATTAGATCCAAAAATGCAAGTTCACCTTTATATGACTAATTGGAATTGTGTAGTTCTATGTAAACTCCCATCCATATGCGTATGGTTCATGTTGATTAGGTTCAAAATTTCAAGTTCATAATTAAACATATATTTATTCTATGCCAAATTTATGTGACATATGTTGGATTCATATTATGATTGTCTTGAATGCTACATGTCTCTTCCTTTTCCCCTATTGAATTTAAGTTAGGCTAAATTGCGAAGCCTAACATTCTATGAAATTTAAGCCAACGTTTAGCGGGGGTAACATTGGGAAAAACATGAAGTTACATGTTATTGGCATATTTTAAATGATTAGTGGCATTGAAATGGTATAATTTATATACCTAAAATTATGAACATGATTTAGAGAGAAATTGGGCATGACTTGATTGACAATAATTTACATATAATTATAGAAGGTAAATATGTAAATTTAGAAAAGACAAATATGCCTAACCCGAGGTTAGATTGAGTTACGGTGTAAGACTGCTCGGAACCGCCCGGCACATCCAGCAACCGTAACAATATATATCTAATGTGAGAGGTTAGTGCATCAAGCCCAAAAGAACCCGAGGTTAGACTGAATTGCGGTGTAAAACTGCCCGGAACCGCCCGGCACATCCAGTAACCGCAACAATACCTGCCTAATGTGAGTGGTTGGTGCTTTAATGAATGAATTAAAGCTAAGACAGGAATGGTAGGGTTAAGTTAATTAAGGTAACACTTAACCAATATAACAAGATGAATAACTAGGGTTAAGTTAATAGGAAACACTTAACCAGTATAGCATGATGAATAGGTAGGGTTAAGTAATAAGAAATACTTAACCAATACAACTTGATTTGTGGTAAGGTTAAGTTAAAATAAGAGGGCAACACTTAACCAATATAACTTGATTTGTGGTAAGGTTAAGTTAAAACAAGAGGGCAACACTTAACCGATTCAACATGATAAGTGAGGAGGGTTAAGTTAATAAGAAACACTTAACCAACATGACATGATTAATGGGTGGGTTAAGTTAACATGAACGGGCGACACTTAACCAATATGGCATAATGTGCGGGAGGGTTAAGTACATATCGGGTTGGTGGGTAATATTAGTAAATATAGGCCCACAAACTTAATTGTTAAATAAACATGCTTGAATCGATGAGAGGGTTAAGTACATCTCGTGTTGGTGGGTAATATTTGTAAATATAGGCCCACAAACTTAACCGTTAAATAAACATACTTGAATCGATGGGAAGGTTAAGTACATCTCGTGTGGGTGGGTAATATTAGTACATTTAAGCCCACAAACTTAACCGTTAAGTAAACATGCTAGAACCGGTGGGAGGGTTAAGTACATTTCGTGTAGGTGGGTAATATTTGTATATATTGGCCCACAAACTTAACCAACAGGAAACCCTAGTAACGAGGACCCATTTCAGCAGTAACCCACATAGATGTGTCATGGTACCCTGAAACTAGGCAGGGTGGGGCACGATTACTGGGCTGATTGTAAGCGGTCAAAGCAGCGGCAAGGGGTACGTCAGTGTAGGTTCCGACGGTTTACGGGCGTGCACGTACTCCGGAGTGGGAAAAAGCAGGCACTGGATACCAGTAGTTTTACATTGTGCATCTTAAATCGTGTCGGGTCACTATCATAAGGATTGATACACCTTATGGTGGGACCAGCACAGGGTATCTACACGCAAGAGAGGGCCGGTTGACACAGACACAAGAGAAATGAATACAAGTAGGGAGCCGATCGATAGGGTAGTAAGGGTACATCTAACATGTCCATGGCAATTAGGCTGATCGAGGTGGAATCCTCACGATAGATGTACACCTGAAGGCTACCACAGTTACGGGGATTGGGATCACGTTATCATTTTATATAGATTTCTAGTTGGGACACTAGTTAGGTGGTGCAGAGATAGATATAACAATCAGAATAAAAAGGTAGTAGCGAAGCAGAGAAAGAGTAGGAGCGCATTCAGTTTATCTTGCCTTATCATACCTTATGCTTATCCTATGTTACCTTATTTTTTGTTATTGTCCTGCATCCAGTTTATTCATGTCATGGTTCTCTTACCAGCTTATATGCTGAATAATCACTGGACTTACCTGACTTATGTCTGACCTAGTTTTGTTTCACCTCTTTTCTTTCGTTCCCCCCGGTTCACAGGGAGGAAATGTCACCACTTAGCTCAGTTTTCTTTTCAAGCTCAAAGATGGTCAATGTTTTGCTTTGGACTCTCTCTTCCACTGCTGTGGCTGGTTCATGCTTTATTGGGGAATATCATTGTTATTTTTGTGCTTCTTTTACATTTGGAAGTTATTAAATCAAGACAGAAGTTCTATGTATTACTTTTAAGTGTGATTTGAGAAAATTGTTGTAAAAGCCTGACTGAATTAAGTTGTTTATAAAATGACTTTATTCTCCGCTGCTTTATTTGTCAGTCTTGTAATTTATCTGCATCTTTTACCTATAATGCTCCACCGAAGTTAAGGCATTCCCTTTGTGAGTGACCTTAATGGAGGCCGGGTGTTTCACTTGGTATCAGAGCTGAAGGTTACCGGATCAGATAAAAGATTTGAAAAATTATTTTCAAAACGGTTTTAAAAGAAGCATTTCCAAAATAAAAGTTTTGTTTTAAAGGCATATTCCCCAAAGCCATAAGCAATATTTTTAGATCCTGTTTGAATCCTTGTTTCCTTCTTTCCTGAGTCTCCGGGGCTCCTGGCTTTCTGGGAGGTACCCTCATCGCGACATGGTTCCTTAGGCTTGATAAGACTACGATATCTGTCAAAGGGCGAAGAAGTGCCCAACTTCCATCTATAGCCACAGTAGTTTCACCTGCGGCTAATTTTCTTTCAAGCTTTGTAGGATTTTCTGTGTGATGGAGGAAGCTTTCAAGAGACCTGTCAACAAGTTACACAAGGATGGCAAAGATAAGAATGAGGGAGTTTGGCTAAGGAGCATAACCCAAGGACGAAAAACTCATGGATATAGACTTGGTTCACAAAAGAGGGGAGGAAAGAATAGTAAAACCTAAAACAAAAGGAAGTATCTTTATTATGGTATAACGGGTCGTATAATTAAGGGCAAGGGCAAGAACAAGTGATAGGATTTTCAGAAGGGCAAATGCATGCTCTCACCACCAGCATACCTGAGAGTTTTAGTAAAGTTTCTGTTGAAAAAGTCTAGTTTTTCTTTTGATCATCCTATTAGTACTCTTTTGATTTTAGTGCTTCACATTCGTTTATGTCTGCTTCCATAGTTGAGTCTCTACACCCTAGAGCTTGTATAGTAAAGATCCCATTATTGTCTCAAATCCAATTAGTGGTTTGGCTCATTTATCTTTGGTTTGTAAGGATTTGAGAATAGCTATATTAAGGATTGAGTTTAAGTATAATGCTTATGTTTTTGGTTCCATAGGCTATGGGTTGATCCTAGGCATGGGTTGGTTAGCTAGTAATTGTGAAAGGAGGGAAGTTAGTCTTTTTACTTGCCTTGGAAATACCCTTGAGACTTTATGCGATCCTAAGGGGATCAGTTAAGCTTAGCTACCTAGAATCACTTGATGCATCTATCGACGATTTGTGATCCGTTAGAATAGTCCATGAGTACGCAGATGTTTTTGATTAGGTTAGGGGTTTTCCCCCTAAAACTCAAGATAGACTTCCGCATATAACTAGTTGACAATGCGAAACCAGTTATGCGATCAATGATAGTTTTGGAGCAAGATTGGCAAGCATAGCCAGAGTCGGTTAAGTGCTCAATTATTTGATTGTTTTGCTAGTATCATCTCACGTAGATTGTCCAAATTCGGAGGAGGTATTCCTTGGGTGCTTGTCTGATATTGGTTTAGGCCTTTGGGGCTTGTACTTGAGGGATGTCAAGTTCGACTAGGATGGTTTGCGTGAGAGATAAATAGTTTTTGCAGACGCCCTAAGTAAGACTGACCTTAAAGAGGTAAAAAGTACATAGCAACCTTTAGCTTTAGACCCTCAGATTTGTGACATGATGGATAAGCTAAGTAGAAGAGAGACCTCTCCTCATCTTAGTATATACACTTGGTATCATGGTTAATATCTGTTTATCTTGAAAAGATAGTTCGACTACATTGGATACCCTCTAGCATAGTAAGTGATCGAGGTCCTATCTTTACTAGTAGGTTTTGGAAATGGAGGTTAAGAAGCTTCGCAATTGTGAAGTTAAATTAGTTAAGGTACGGTGGAGTGAAGTTCAAGAAGATGCAACTTAGAAGACTGAAGACTACATACGCGCATCATACCCTTTTTGAGGGTATATCCTTGATTCCACTTTTTCTATAATATTTATTTGCATGTTAGTCTTTATCTTATAAGTATATCCTCTCGGTCCTATTCTCAATCCTTAGGTAGAAGCCAATGGGTGTAAACATGTGTTTGAGACATGTTATGTTTGGTGGGTGCAATTGGTTGCAAGTGTTTGCTAATGGTTGCTCGTGGATGCATACACACACATTAGGCACTAGATCGGCTCAGTCACTTTCATATTACATATGCATGAGTGAATTTTTATATATACGAACTGAAACTTGATGTGTTATCATATGGATGTTTCATTTGTATGAATGATTTTGCACTCATGTAGAAGTTATAAAGTACGATTAGGAATAATTGCATACACGATGGACTCATGGCACTGACATAATTCGCATTAAGGATGTCAACTGAATCAGTAGACCACCTGATTTTGCATTAGATAAGGACATGTACACACACTATGCATATGATCATGAAGCATTAGAAGTCTTTTAAGGACAACGGCCGCCTATGTTTGATGGTTGAGTAGATGGACGATTGGATGGTAGGATATACGTTCTTCTTGACTTGAAGATTTCGGGGACGAAATCCTTTAAGGAGAGGAGAATGTAACACCCCGTATTTTTGGTAAACGTTAAAATAACAAATTAAAGAATAATTAATTTCAAATATAAGAATTAAGGGAAACGGGTTACGCCATTGCGTTCGTCTTGGAATTCTTCTTGAGATAGAGTCCGAGTTTGCGTAAATCGGAATCCGTATGAAGGAGTTATGACCATCAGAAGATTCATAATTTAAAATAAACATCTTAGAAAAAAGTATAGAAAATTCAAAATTCAAAATCCGAAGCAGAAGCGGGCAGGGCTGGAAATTTCCCGCCCAAGGCCAGGTCGACCAGGGGGTTGACCTCCCCCCATATAGGTCAACCTGGGGGTCGACCCCCCCCCTCAGGTCAGATCTGAAATCTGACGTGTTTTCTCCTGTGACGAATTGCTGTGTCATTAGTGCTTGTGTGGCACGTTCTGGTTGGTTCTCTTAGGTTTGAATGGCTTTGATTTGTTCTAGGTTAATCTGACGGCTCCTATTAAATCAAACTTCTATATAAGCAACCTAAATCTAAACCTTAAAGCCACACAAAAAAACATTCCTAAGACCGTCATGTTGTCAGTATTTATCCTAGAATAGCCTCCATTCTCTTCCAACTAGAAAGCAAGTTAGGAATTACAAATCAAGTCTAATTCAACTAAGAGAATTCAACGTCGACAACAAAGGAGAGCTATTCAAATTCAGAATACAGATCCCAGAACACAAGACTGGTCTCCTTTTTGTAAGTCCAGTTATCATTTAGACCTAAACGATATTAGAATTATGACCAAATAACTGGATATAGAACATCGCCTAATGTAAATCTATGCCTATCCTTTTTGTTAAAACTGAATGGATTGAGACTATGATTCTTATCATGCTAAGTTGTATGTAATTTGATGATAAATGTTAAATGCTTGGCAATGAATCCATATGTGGTATAATTTAGCAATGACATATATGTTGTGTAATTTAGCGATGACATATTATGTTGTATATTTTGGCGATGACATATTATAATTTGGCGATGGCATATCATATTGTGTAATTTGGCGATGAATATCATGTTGTATAATTTTGGCGATGACATATTATAATTTGGCGATGGAATATCATATTGTGTAATTTGGCGATGGATACCATGTTGTATAATTTTGGCGATGACATATCATGATGACACCTATATGTTGTATGTCAATTTGGAAATTTTGCTATATTTATGCAAGTTGTTAGGCTAAGACATGTATTATGTTTAGATTCACATTTAGATCTATGAAAATTGGATTCAAAAATTAAAGCTCATATTTACATGCCTTGTTAAACTTGTGTAAGACCATATGCTTAAGATTCATGTTTGTTGGATCCAAGATAAAAGTTCATATTTACATGCCTTGTTAAACCAGTGTAAATCCATATGTTTAAGATTCATGATTATTGGATCCAAATTAAAGTTTACATTCACATGTCTAGTTGAACTTGTGCAATTCTATATGCTTAAGGTTTATGTTCATTGGACCCAAAATAAAAGTTTGCATATACATGCCTAGTTGGATTTGGGTAATTTCGTATGTTTAAGACCCAGGTTAATTAGATCCAAAAATGCAAGTTCACCTTTATATGACTAATTGGAATTGTGTAGTTCTATGTAAACTCCCATCCATATGCGTATGGTTCATGTTGATTAGGTTCAAAATTTCAAGTTCATAATTAAACATATATTTATTCTATGCCAAATTTATGTGACATATGTTGGATCCATATTATGATTGTCTTGAATGCTACATGTCTCTTCCTTTTCCCCTATTGAATTTAAGTTAGGCTAAATTGCGAAGCCTAACATTCTATGAAATTTAAGCCAACGTTTAGCGGGGGTAACATTGGGAAAAACATGAAGTTACATGTTATTGGCATATTTTAAATGATTAGTGGCATTGAAATGGTATAATTTATATACCTAAAATTATGAACATGATTTAGAGAGAAATTGGGCATGACTTGATTGACAATAATTTACATATAATTATAGAAGGTAAATATGTAAATTTAGAAAAGACAAATATGCCTAACCCGAGGTTAGATTGAGTTACGGTGTAAGACTGCTCGGAACCGCCCGGCACATCCAGCAACCGTAACAATATATATCTAATGTAAGAGGTTAGTGCATCAAGCCCAAAAGAACCCGAGGTTAGACTGAATTGCGGTGTAAAACTGCCCGGAACCGCCCGGCACATCCAGTAACCACAACAATACCTGCCTAATGTGAGTGGTTGGTGCTTTAATGAATGAATTAAAGCTAAGACAGGAATGGTAGGGTTAAGTTAATTAAGGTAACACTTAACCAATATAACAAGATGAATAACTAGGGTTAAGTTAATAGGAAACACTTAACCAGTATAGCATGATGAATAGGTAGGGTTAAGTAATAAGAAATACTTAACCAATACAACTTGATTTGTGGTAAGGTTAAGTTAAAATAAGAGGGCAACACTTAACCAATATAACTTGATTTGTGGTAAGGTTAAGTTAAAACAAGAGGGCAACACTTAACCGATTCAACATGATAAGTGAGGAGGGTTAAGTTAATAAGAAACACTTAACCAACATGACATGATTAATGGGTGGGTTAAGTTAACATGAACGGGCGACACTTAACCAATATGGCATAATGTGCGGGAGGGTTAAGTACATATCGGGTTGGTGGGTAATATTAGTAAATATAGGCCCACAAACTTAATTGTTAAATAAACATGCTTGAATCGATGAGAGGGTTAAGTACATCTCGTGTTGGTGGGTAATATTTGTAAATATAGGCCCACAAACTTAACCGTTAAATAAACATACTTGAATCGATGGGAAGGTTAAGTACATCTCGTGTGGGTGGGTAATATTAGTACATTTAAGCCCACAAACTTAACCGTTAAGTAAACATGCTAGAACCGGTGGGAGGGTTAAGTACATTTCGTGTAGGTGGGTAATATTTGTATATATTGGCCCACAAACTTAACCAACAGGAAACCCTAGTAACGAGGACCCATTTCAGCAGTAACCCACATAGATGTATCATGGTACCCTGAAACTAGGCAGGGTGGGGCACGATTACTGGGCTGATTGTAAGCGGTCAAAGCAGCGGCAAGGGGTACGTCAGTGTAGGTTCCGACGGTTTACGGGCGTGCACGTACTCCGGAGTGGGAAAAAGCAGGCACTGGATACCAGTAGTTTTACACTGTGCATCTTAAATCGTGTCGGGTCACTATCATAAGGATTGATACACCTTATGGTGGGACCAGCACAGGGTATCTACACGCAAGAGAGGGCCGGTTGACACAGACACAAGAGAAATGAATACAAGTAGGGAGCCGATCGATAGGGTAGTAAGGGTACATCTAACATGTCCATGGCAATTAGGCTGATCGAGGTGGAATCCTCACGATAGATGTACACCTGAAGGCTACCACAGTTACGGGGATTGGGATCACGTTATCATTTTATATAGATTTCTAGTTGGGACACTAGTTAGGTGGTGCAGAGATAGATATAACAATCAGAATAAAAAGGTAGTAGCGAAGCAGAGAAAGAGTAGGAGCGCATTCAGTTTATCTTGCCTTATCATACCTTATGCTTATCCTATGTTACCTTATTTTTTGTTATTGTCCTACATCCAGTTTATTCATGTCATGGTTCTCTTACCAGCTTATATGCTGAATAATCACTGGACTTACCTGACTTATGTCTGACCTAGTTTTGTTTCACCTCTTTTCTTTCGTTCCCCCCGGTTCACAGGGAGGAAATGTCACCACTTAGCTCAGTTTTCTTTTCAAGCTCAAAGATGGTCGATGTTTTGCTTTGGACTCTCTCTTCCACTGCTGTGGCTGGTTCATGCTTTATTGGGGAATATCATTGTTATTTTTGTGCTTCTTTTACATTTGGAAGTTATTAAATCAAGACAGAAGTTCTATGTATTACTTTTAAGTGTGATTTGAGAAAATTGTTGTAAAAGCCTGACTGAATTAAGTTGTTTATAAAATGACTTTATTCTCCGCTGCTTTATTTGCCTGTCTTGTAATTTATCTGCATCTTTTACCTATAATGCTCCACCGAAGTTAAGGCATTCCCTTTGTGAGTGACCTTAACAGAGGCGGGGTGTTTCAAAGGTCATCCACTCAATATATCATGGGGCGATAGGGTCATCCGCTAATGGTACTGCAGGAAATAACCAATATATATATATATATATATATGTATATGTATATGTATATGTATATATAGCCACAACCACCAAGCCTAAATATAACTAATATATATTATATATAATAGCCACAATTCATCAACAATTATTTAATGCATCCAAATAATCAACAAACAGCATATAAAAATTATTTAACATGAAAATTCATTTATAATAAAATTATAAACGAACCAGAGAGTGAGTTGTAACGACCCAGGAAATCTGAACCAATTTAAAAATTTTAAATTGGCTAAAATAATAGATTTTAAATATTTAAAATAAATATTTTAAATAATGGCAATGGAAAGTGAGTTTGAATCGACAATTGAAAGCGAATATAATTAATTATAATTATAAACAAGGCCTGAAATGGCGGTGTAGTTTCAAAAATTGAATTCAAACTTTGTCGGACTGTACCGGGTGCAAAACAAAACGGATTTTAGCAAAACCAAAAATATTTAAATCTGTTACTGAATACCTTTCTATCGAATCTGAAAAATCGAATTTTCATAGCGGAAAGCAAAAGTTATGGCCGAATGAATTTTCAGAAAGGTCGCTATGGAATTTATATAGCCCGGGAAATTGGCCATTTTGCATACGACCTCGGAATTCGACGAAACCACTTTTGTTGGATCCGGGATGTAAAGTTATTGCTAGGTTTCAAATTTCATAATTTTTGAAGCTAGTATGTGAGCGTGGCAAAGGAAAATGTGTTTTGGTCAATTATAGTTAAATTGGATCGACCAAAAATGGGCCTTTTTGCAAACGGTCTCAGAATTCGACGAAACTAGTTTTGTTGGGACCGTATCGTCAAAACATAGCTAGATTTATTTTTCTAGAATTTTTCGAATCAGCTTGTGGCCCTGGCAAATTGAAATGTACGTTCAAATTAAATATTGAATGTTTTATATTTTGATTTGAATGGAAACTGACTGAAACAGTCGAATGGGCCTACGAAACATATCCCATTGTGTTCGGAATGGGGGTAAAACGCTAGGGACGTCAATCGTTGGGTTTGATTTCGAGTTCGTATCAATACAAAGGTATTTTCGAATTAAAAGAATTAAAATATAATTATAATCAATATAAATAATCGGTCAAAGAAACCCTAGCCCTATCAGTCCACGGTCAACCTCTTTTCCCTGAGCCGCCAGACAACGAAAATGACGGCTGAAAATTTCCCAAACAAATCCCTTAATTTCTCCCAAATGGCAACGAATTAAACCGGGGTTCTATAGGAAAAAATGAAGAGATTTCAAAGGGCTTTCATTCTATAGGGGGGTGATCAATTCTCGTGTTGAAACGAGTGCGAATTTCAATCTGAAAGTGTCTTCATTCGGGTTCGAATAACGGAGCACCCGGAGCTCCGAGTTGCACCACGACGAGGGCGACGATCAACCAGGGTAGCGCGCTCCTGGTGGTGGAGGTGGATCGACGTCAATCAACCTCTGGCGGTGCGCGTTGGTGAACCTGGGTGGTGGATATTGGGTTCGAGGATTTACTGATTTCAACGATGATGAAGGAAGGTTAATTACTTAGTTTATTTAATTAATTATATATTAATTACCTCATAATGTAATTAAAATATAAACTGTCATAACTCACTCGAATCAAAACGGAATTGGACGATTTCAGATTCGCTGGAATCGTGATGAAGAGAACTTCGCAACAAAACTGACCGAGACAAAAACAAAGCACGTTGGAATCTCAGACAATTTCGAATCTGAAAAGAGATTCGGAAATTCGGAAAAACCCAGTCAAAGTGAGAATTCTCTCACTATAAATTTTCTTGTACAGTTATTTATATTATAACTGCATATCTGAACTGTTCACATACGTCCACATACCATGGACGATTTATTTGATTATGTTGTGACTGTGAATTGTATATATATACGAAATGGGAAATGTGAGATTTCTGATTTAAAAACAATATGGAAAACGACGATGTATAAATTATATAGTCGATGTATGAGTTATATAAACGTTGTACACCTCATGTATAAGCGTTGTATAAGTTGTATGTTCGATGTATAAGTTATATATGCGTTGTAAAAATTATATATGTGTTGAAATAAAAGTGAATTGCTATATATAAATATAAATATATATATATATATATATATATACGCCCCTCGTCCACAAACCATGGACGATATTTATTGATTGTGATTGGTGTGAAAATTGATTGATAGCGAATGATTGTTTGGGATTGTTTGTGGTTGATATTGATTGATTGAGGTTGAAAATACCCGTTTGTGGTTGAGAAATATTTGGTTGAAACCACATAGGATTAGTTTGAGGAAATGAAATAAATATATACATGCCGCCTGCGTGCGAACTAGATGCATGATCCCCATTGTCAAAAACCGCGAGGTTTTAAGGTAGAGCGAGGAGCCGTACTAGGGACGGTCCCGGTTTTAACTACCCTGCCGTTATGCTGCCGAAATTTTGAATAATATTCGTGTGTTTGAATTATTTTCATCTGCTTAAACTATATTTATTCATTGAATAGAAAACCTTCATGTGTTGAATTGATATTCATTCGTTGATTAGAAATTCATGTGTTGAATGGTATTCATATTTTGAAATAAATTGTTTGATAATAAAAATCACCTTTTATCGACTATATGAACTGTGTAAAATAATCTCGTTTTGAAAGAAATTGTTTTATAAGAAAAATCCTATTTTTATCACCAATATAAAATATATAAAATAATAGTGTTTTGAAATGAGCTGTTTTACAATAAAAATCACATTTTTATTATATGCATGAATCGTTGAAATGTGAAGTGTTAAAAATAGCCACTTGTTCAAATAAATATATATGAGTTGAAATATTCATTAATTAGCTAATGATATGATTTGTACCTATGTATGTAACAATAGAATGAATGGTGTTTTTAAACCAAATAGAAACCAAATATGAAGTTGAATAGAAAATGATAAATGAGAAGAACTATATATATATATATGTACATGCATATTCATTGAACAAGTTATAGCAAAGGGGCTAGAGAAGAGGAATAAAATTTTGTGCCCGACAAATAGGTACACATTTACTGTTTTGTTTGGGTGATGATTTTATGAGCCTGTTGGCTAGCCGCTTGGCTTTTTCTTTTTCTTTTTGAGATTAGAAGGACCGGGGAAGCTATTTGAGATTTCCCGATGCTCCCGGTGCAGGGGAGGTTATGGCGAAATTTTCCAAAATTTTAAGGCGTTAGTGAAATATTTGAAGTGAAAACGATATTGAAATCATTGAATGAACTATATTTATATAAATATATAAATATGAATAAAATTTAAACGAAACGTAGTCGTGCAGTTTGCATTTTGAAACCATGATTTCAAACAACTAGTGCGGGAAATCCGACCATTGGATTTTCCCGAAACCTCAACCGTCGGGTTCGCCTTGGAAATATCTTCCCAACGGCACCAACCTTGTAAAAATCCAACGGTTGGATTGTCTGGAATGTTTAATTCAAATCTGATGAAAAACAGCGCCAGAAGCGATTATATTTATATATATATAAATATAATTATATATTTAACCGAATAACGACGCTGCAGTTCGTATTTTGAAATCGAAAATTCAAACGATTGTACCGGGAGATCCGACCGTCGGATTTTCCCGAAACTGGAACCGTTGGATTCGTTTTGAAAAGACCTTTCTAATGATGTAAATTTTGTGAAGATCCAACGGTTAGATTTTCAGATATGTGTAAATCAATTCTGAAGAAAAACAGCGCCACGGCCGCGTTATGGCCCGAAGCGTCGTTTTGAATAAATTGGCTATTTTAAAATAAATAAAAATAGCGATAAATCGTTATAAAATATCATAAACGATATGGAATAGAAATAAACTGAATTAGCTCGATTTATGTGGTATTTGATGGTTGAATGTGTTTGGTGTGAAAATTACATTAAAGAACAAAATTGGTGTTGTCGAATGATTTAACCATTGAAATAAATTGATTTGAAATTCTAAATATACGTGGATTATTTGAAATGGCCGAGTTAATTCTCATTTCGAATAATTGACCGACGATTGAAATTCGAAGAGGAAGACGGTGGTCGAAGACCGGAGATCTTCACCTCGTTTGGATGGTAACCGAGGTCCTGATTGGGAGGCATCCCAAAATATGGATAATGAGTGGTGATCGTCCAGACGTACGTGGTGATCGATGGGTTTGCGAGGTATTTAGTGCCTCCGGCTTCGTTCGGACCCAGAACGGACTTGTAAATGGACTGTGTGTCTGACATTGGATTTTATTCTGTGTTGATTGATCTCTATTAAATATACATCTGTTTGGCGGCGGAGGATTTATTCTTTTGCTTAACGCCCTTCTCTGAGACGCACGAGCTCAGAGGTTGTATATCGATGGATATCAGTCGCATGGCATGAATTGCCTGTGTGGCATGCTAAGATGCAGTGATCAGGACTTCTGTTGAAAAGCAAAGTCTTGTGGTGATGACCAAAGCACCGCCAGTGTGGCGTAGCTTTGTGTATAACGTGAAATCGCGAGCCTCACACCCCGGTATGAACCAGAAACGGGAGAAGGACCTCAGGGGGGACGTGCGTTTTCTTTCTAGCTAGGGTGGTGTCAGTGACCTACCAGCCCCGACATTTATATACTTTTCACCTATGTGGTTGTTGCTGTTGCGAGGCGCCTCGGTTTGATCGGACGATCCGGGTCCGATGGAGTCATTCGTTGGCTCATTTACACCCCAAAGGGTGGAGAAACGCATTGTTCAGGCATTATAATCCACTTCGTGTGGACCGGCCCTGACGATCCAAGGTACGGTTGCGGCTGTGCCTGAGGGGCGGGCTAGAGCGTCTCGAATTCGGTAAGGACTATCTTTTGCCTTGGTTCATGACGGAAATCCAATTTCCAAATACGACATCGTGCGGTTTTGATTGTATATATATATGGCGACATGATATATGGTACCCATGCCGCCTATGATTGATAGTTATGATTTGAAATAGTTTTCAAAACATATAAACACTAGCAATAATATCAAATGCCTTTGTTTTATTCGTATCAAGCATATTTTGGTCGTTATAAGGTAAAACTCTATCCTCCGGTTTGCGTTGCATTGTGTGATGGGAACTGAGTCTTATAATGGCTTCATTTTTATAAAAAGCATAGCGATGTTTAAAAGAATGATTTGTTTTTAAAGCACTGGCAATCCAATGGAGTAAACCCGTTCCACAAAAGTGGCGTGGTCCTGTGATTGGCCATATTATATATGTGTTGAATAGATTTCTCATACTAGTCCCATGACTGACTCGTAGTTTGTTTCACTTTCAAACTCGGGTGCCCCTTTTTCTACACGGGCAGCCTTGTATTCAGGTTTAGCTGGTTCTTTCTGGATAGCTAGAGCTGAAGATGGATTCTATCATTTATCTCTTTTTATGCTGTTCAGCTCCCATTGTACATATTATGTTTGTTTTCCACTGTAGACATTTATGTATAGCTGAACTGTATTTGTACTAAGTAAGATCCTGTATACTGTGTAACTCTGATGTTTACTTTTATCCAGTATATTTTAAATTGTTCATTATCTGGTTTATTTAATTTTGTTCTGCTATTATCTGTTTCTGTGTTATATTCCAAAGATAACCCTTGTCTTCGTCAGAACGGGATTTGGGGTCGTCTCATGAGTTTACTCACCTTGACTTCCCTTTTGCCAAATATCTAATAAATTTCCATATTGTAACCTCTACGAATCTACTTGAGTCGTCTTGAATAAATTTATACCTACGATTGTTTATTTTTAATTAGCGATTAACGATTATTAATTTAACTTAACCACTAACATAAATTAATAAATGATTCTATGAACTTTAAATTACGGTAACAACGTATACCTTGCGGTTACTACAAACCAGTTGATTAATCCATGGAGCGTAACCTTAAACAGCTTTGAATACTGATACATTTCTTCCTGGACATCTCCTCAAAATTACACAATTAATCTCCATCCCCTTTCATAGAAAACAACACCAAAACTGTTGTCAGCCCCAATACGACATTTTATCGAACATTTCATAGACAATTACCCATTGCTTTTCATGATTAATTCCTTTACTGATCTTTGCTGCTATTACACCAATAATCTTATGCTGCCTCATCCATTAAACTTAGTGTTGCTCATTTCCACCGGATAGCACCTGACCTGCAACTCATCATATCATCTCGTTCATCCCAAAAAACAGACACTGACCTCTCCTCAACATTCACTACCACCCATTTCATTCATCAATATGCTCTCACCATTCTAATTTAACGTCAGTTTGAAATTTCACATCTAAATTACAGATCGCACCCCCTATACCTCACTGTCGAATTGCCCCAAGCCCACCAGTAAATCAACATCGAACCATTAAAAATCGCATCCTTTTGAACCTCTTGAAAATGCCACTAACATCAATGTCGTCCATACTAGAAATCGCCGCAACACTTCCTCCTGCCGTGACCTTTAGGTCATCCCACTATATAGGCCGAATCCTTCCAAAGCTCCAGTACTCTAATCCCCTCCAAGCCATTAACGCAGATCCAAAACAATATCGCAGTGTCCCCAAAACTCCGTCATAACGAATCCTAGCTTGTTGAACGAAGATCGAGCTTCTCAGATCCTAGCGCAGGGAGAAAAGTAGGGCAATTCGAATTCGAGATTTAAATGGATTCGGTTCCTTTTTTCTTTGAAGAAAATTTTGTTGTTGTGTTGAGATAAGGGGAAATGAAGGCTCCGTTTGATTTGCAAATGAATCAGGAAATGGTTGAAGTTTTTATAAATGAAAAGGGGACAGTTAATTCGGCTCAAAGAAGGAATAGGGTTGCACTTTTATTAGGTTTTAGGGTGGCGACTTAAAAGAGGTTGGTTGGCTGAAAGCATGTTAATTATATTTGATTTGATTTTGTTCTTATCTGTTTAAATTTTATATAATATATTTCGGGGTCCTGAACTCCAATCAAAACACAACAAATGACATTTCTAGGTTTTAACCACTATTCTGAACGCACGACAACATGTTCCGAAGTCTATTTCGGTCCTCTGGAGAAGATACATTTAAATCAACGATTTATATTAAATTCAATTTTATTATATCCGGGTGTTTTCTGATCACATGATCAAACATTAAATCCAAATGCTACGAAACTTAAGAATCGATAATAATATATTATGGATCTGATGGAACTGGTTCCGTTAAATTTTGGTATCGTTTGAAATTTTACTATTTCACATATCAATAATAATTGATTAAATTATATTTTAAATTCGAACCAATCGAATTCATCGATAATAAATCATTATTATCCTTCTAATTCAAATAGAATTTATATTAATCGATTGAATCGTTTTGATTCAATTTTTAGCTTCAAATTCAATCAACGGTTTGTTTTCATATATGATTATTCGATATATTATTAAATTGTATATCGATCATTAAATTAATAAATTCCATATACAAATTCATTTATAATTCCAATTCAGTATTTAAAATAAATTTAAATATTCAATATTGAGCTAAAATCCGGGATGCTACATTCCTTCCCTCTGAACAGAATTTTGTCCCCAAAATTACTAAGGCAGAAGAAATGCTACAGATGCACTAACTTTCAAAAGCCTACTTTGTTATAACTCAGTATTTCACATTCTATAACTCAAATCCCATTCACTTTAAATTTTCATAGAAATATTCAATTTCCTATTTCCCATTCAAAACCTTCAAATTGATTTTAGTTTGAAAATCATTTCTTTTATCTTTACAAAAATTTTCAGAACTTTTTGAAAATTTTCTAACTTCCTAATTTTTGGAAAAGTTTTGGGAGTCTCCCCTGTACGGTGGAGCTTTTGCAATATACCAAAAGAGAGAAAAAAGTGTACATCAACCTACATGGTTAGAAAACAGTTCATATATCCTAATTTGATATATTTTTTCATAAGCTACCTCATGTAGACGTTTATTAAGCACGCATGCTTATCATATAAGCAATCTACATATCCAAAATCAAGCCAGGTAGCTCCATGTACCTATATTTACTCAATTTAAACTTGTAAGTTCAAGTATATGCAATTCAATATATTTTATTTACTAACAAGTGCAAGGCATATAAATTTCGACTAAAACATATTGTTTCATGCATTTGTCAATAACCATAAGTTCCCAATATTTGATTACTTACTACAATCGATTTATATACCATTTTAATTCAACTTCAAGTGTTTTGCATACCATTTACATGCGTTCTATTTATGTTTCATTTGTATTGAATTTATACCACACACAATATATTTTACCACTTCAAATTAATTCCAAATCAATTTATTCATTTCAACCATTTAACTTGCTTAAGTTAAATTCCAAAATTCAAGTTCTTGATTTTTTATTTCAAACCCCTTTTTAAATCATATACATATATTTATTCCCATCTCAAATTCAAAACATTTGAATTTTCCAAAGCAACTTATTTTCTCAAATAACTTCCTTTAGAAATCTTACTATGGTAGCAATCCATCACTTAGAAACTCGAAAATGAACACCGATGATGTCCGGATCATCACCGGAATTATTTTCCAGCGACTGAAGTGAGTTCAGTGTTTTATCACTTTCAAAATCCATTCACAATGATTTTCATTCAAAAATCCTTCTAAAACAAAGATATACTATTTTAATATACTTTGGAAAAATATTTTCCCACCTTCCGGGATTTAAATTCCAATTCTGGTCTGAATCCAGTTTAGTTTCATCTCATTTGTATATATTATTCATATACAAATTCCATTTGATCAATTTAGTTATTCCAATTTTATAATCTCATAATAGCAACCAACTCATCCATACATAAATAATTTTATAAAAATATTCTTTTTTATTTCAAAATATAAATTTGGGTAAAATTATTTCATTTACCCACTTTAAACAATATTATGTCGAACTATTATGTTCAAGTGTTTAGAAACTCCTCTCGACGTCGTGGCGTCCTACGATTCGACCAAAATTCATAAGCCACTCACCAGACAAGCCAACACAATATAAAACAATTATTATATCAACTTACAAATTCGTTCTCTCATATATATCAACCCATTCTAGGGTACTACTGACCCTATCTCTAATGAGTTAACTCCCGCCAAAGCCTAGGTGTTCGCTCAACCTAAGCTCTGATACCAACTGTAGTGGCCCGCAAATCCATACTATCTGAGTTGACTAAAACAACTCATGTCCAACCCAAATTGCACAGAAATACGAGTCATAAGGGTTAAAGAAATAGAAAATAGATAGAATATAGAACAGAAGAAACATCATAATCTCACAGCGGAACTGAACAAAATATAATATCATATATCATAACTTTGAAATACAAATTTGTTTTGTATATACATACCATATCAGAGTACAATACATATACATCATAGTGGAAATAACTCTAAATAGCTAAAGGTGAAGCCTCCTGCTTCAAGCTCCTCAAAATGTATCTGTAAAAGCCTAAAACACTTGACTGCCCGTACCAATTTGGGCACCCAAGAGTTTAGGGTAAAACAAACAAAATAAACTCTGGGTCTGTCATGGGACTGGTGTGAGTAAACTCCAACCATATTATTTAACTTCGAAAAACCTTTTGAAAGAATAAGATAATAGTAAGACCAGCCCACACATAAACATGGACGGTTTTTACCTTACTATAACCCGAAAAAATTTGATATCAAAATCTAGTGATATTATAATAATGTCTAATCAAATAAATAACCATCTAGCAGAACGCTTGCAACTCACGCTCAGCATACATAGTATAAAATCAAAAACTGCATGGCGCTTATTAGAGATTGGATTCCAACTATGACAAGGTATGGGACCACCTTCCGATCAGTGTACTCTAGATGGGATACACTGGGCTTCAACAAAAACATCTTGCAACCTGACCACACATGATCGGTTCTCATTTAGCTTGAGTGGACCGAATGCATTATCACCCACGGTTGTCGGCCATCCACCATAATCTGTAAGATACAGAAGCAAAAGAAGAATACATGAATTTTCTCTAGATCAGTGACAATACACCCTGCTCGGGTATGACCCAACCAGCCTTGTTGCCCGCCCGATTTTTGTCATTTCCCGGTTGATGAGGCTTGAGGCTACGTTTACTTCTTAGAACACTTAACCATCATTCACTTTGAATGCCACATCTTCAAACCCGTCAAATCACTAGTTGATATTCTCAAAAACATTGTAGGTACAAAAAGCTAAAAGAAACAAATTCCTCCACCACTAAACATAATACCTTGAAAAGATCGATCTGTTAGGAATACTCTGTCAGACTTTCGTCCATACAAGTTGTCCTGGGTCTGGACAAACCGAAGGCACTATTCCATCAATCCATCTTAGGAAATTTCTACCTAGGATTAATAGATCAGTCCTTGCACTTTACTCCGTTTTTGATTTATTTTCAACATATCTAATTCGCAACGCCTATGCCTTTCTAGAGTGGTTTTTGGATAATAACTCCAACCGCTCCCCGTATTGACAACGTTGGTCAAAAAATCTTTAATAACCAGTGATTTGACTATTAAAGGAAACCAAACATCCATCAAACAATAACTGGACCTTTCTAATATTTCATTAATTAAATCATCTCCCAGATTCCTTTCAATATCTTTACTCTAATATTCTCGGAACACTTTAGCCTCTTACAATATCTGGAAAACTTTCCATTTCCCATCTCCTTTTATTTTCTATAATTAGAAAAAATTTATTATTATATTCCCAAAATCCCCCTTATTTGGGTTATAAATCTTCATTCATATTTCACTTTAATTTAAAACTCTCATTTACAATTCACTTCTTGTAAATTAATAACAAGTCTATAACTTACTATCAAATTCATATTCAATTATACATTATTGGTTTGAAACTAAATATAAATTTTCTCGAAAAGTTTTAGTAATTTGAATAAATTATTTATATAATTCAACATAGTCGAATTTCAGTTATAATCCTTTTGGATTTATCTCAATTTAGTTATATTCCAAATATCGGAATAAAATTCATCGTTTCACTTTAGAACGATTTCAAATTTCCCTTTTTCCATTCGAATTCCCATTTGAATTCTTATTTCAAAAAAAAACAATTCCCCTTAAATATCCATATTCGCATAAATATGTTTGCTCCAATCTATTATTCACATCAAATATGAATAATATCCTCTTTATATAATTAAAATTGTTTGGTTTCGCATTTAAAATAATATCTCACATCCTAATTCTATTTGTACTTCTGTTCATAGAATTATTCATACAAAGTCCATTTTTCTATTTCCAAATACTTACAATCTAGTTTATAATTCCCTTTATAAATGCTCAGCTCTAATTTGATTTAAGATATTGGTGTTAAAACCGATTTTTACTTCTTAATATAAATTTATATATATATTCAAATTATCCAATAATAAATATTTTAATTAATTTATAAACATCGCTTATAAATTAATCTTCTCAATTTATCTGTTAAAACAAATTTCTACTTAAAATCTACTTTATATCAAACTTCTCGTAATTCTTCTATATCTCGCAAATTCCCTTTTTATAATTCTATTAATTTTCCAAATATTTCCTTTCATAAATCTGTTGAAGTTATAAAATACTTAAATTCAGTACTCACTTCAAAAATTATTTTTCTATTCCAAGATTACTTATGGTATTTTAAAATACCAAATAAAAAGGATAAATATCATTCAAACACACATAATCAGTAACAGATTATATATCACATCATATTTCAAAATATATGAAAAATAGTAACATAAATATTAAGGAATCTAGGTGGATCCCCTCCACTTGTTTCACTGCATCCACAGATGTTAAACAACATAAATAACATCAATTTCATTCTACTATAAATTATCACGGTCAATAGAATTAATAAATCAAACAATGATTTTATATCTGTAACTATATCAATAATTTTAATCAGTTACTTGCAATTCATCTAAACACCCATCACACAGCAATCAATCATCATTTATCAATACTAAATTACGTTTATAAAATTATAAACTGGACAAAGTTAGTGAGTTTACTTACATTGGTCGGTAATCGTGGAATAACGATTAACGGTCGATGATTCAAATCAGACGTTTAATTTTGCCAAAAATTGAGACGAACTCCAAATCACTCCAAACCAGTTCCATCATGTAGCCTTCGTCCATACGGTTCCAATGAATCATGTTTTGTTTAATTCAGATAATGTGTGAGGTAGTTATTAAGATTAGAAGTTAGACACGATTTAAATGTTATTAAAATTAAAATAATTATTTAAATAAAAGCCTTAATATTCTTTTAACATAATTAGGCCACTCTAACACTCTCCTCATCGCTTTTCTTCCCCGACAGTTCCACCACTTTAAGACCTCCACCAGCATATATATATAATTAAACATATATATGCTCCCATCCCTTCAAGACCTCCACCAGCAAATCATGCAACTTCCCTTTTGTTCTGCATGGTTCTTGCCGCCACTTCCATGGGCGAACACCACAAATCTTGCATTTAGTGCCTTTCACACGGTTTGGTTGTTTTAAAGTAACTCAGGGTTCATGCTTTAGTGTAATGAGCTGACTTTTGTGAACCTAAATATTCTTTTGTTGTCTTCAAGAAATGTGAAGTAAGGTAATAACGAGTGTATTGTGTATTCTCCATTTTCGTTTCTTGCGTGAGAAGCAAGTAGGGAAAGAATAACAATAATGTAGCCGACATCTATATATATTTATTAGAAAACTTAAGTGCTAAGTATACTTACAAAAAAGGTATTCATGAAAGGTATATAAAAATCAAATTTACTTCGAAGCTAAGGCAAAACGTACGAGGCTTCAGTGCTTGAAAATATGGGTATATGCGGGGAAGGGTATCATGCATTGAATGATGACAAGAGTAAACATTGCAAAGCATTAAATGGAGATGGACGGTAACTTGTTACCATGTGTGAAAATCGGGATTTGTCTGCTACATTTAGATATGGTGTGGTAGGGTGCACTAGAGGGAATGGGTGTACATATATAAGTATAAATGGTTTCATCATTGATTACTTAAAACTTTATTAATGTACGAGCCACTATCAACATAAATAAAAACACCACTATGACGAGTAATGTGCCACGATCACAGAATGATAATAAAATAAGCAAGTCAAATTATTTTATGATTTTTCAAAAAAGAGATTTAGGGCGCTAAATACATTAAATGTAAAAGTTACTTATTTCAAAAACAAAAATTACAGAAATATTCTATAAATTAAATTGTAACTACGTCTCAAAAATCATGTTCAAATTTGAAATCAGTATTTAATTATATTAAATAAATAGTTATGGTTTATAAACCATTTCATAGCGACTTTCTGAAAATTTGATTTAGATGCAACTTGCAATCTTCAACACGAAATCTTGATTTTTTTACTTCCATTAGAAAAATATAGTTCAATAGATTCGTACGCTTCTTGTTTCACAGAAATCCGACTTATAACGAATTCTATATATTCAATTGAAGTTCAAAACGTCAAATTACGAACTACCGCGATGGTACGAGCACGTTTTAAATTATATTATAATTAATACATTCAAAATTTGTTTATAAATATATTCGTTATTATAATTCAACTCTAAACTGAATTAAATATTTTTAAATAATCCAATACACACAATATTGAAATTTCAGCTATTTCCGATTATTTCAGAATTTAAATTTATTATTCCACTATTTATATAAATTAAATAATCAAAATTATTTAACTAAGGTTATCGATATCGCCAAATCAATATTTAAATAATTAAATTAATTAATTATTCATTTGCTAAAAATATGGGACGTTACAACAAGCGATGGAAAGATTTGGAATTCTTAGTTGAAGATTTGGTATTTTTAAGAGTTCGCCTCTATGGAGTGTTGTTAGTTTTAGGAAGAAAGGAAAACTAGCACCAAGTTTTGTTGGGCTGTTTCCGATTATCGAGCATATTGGGAAACTCACTTACATATTGGATTTACGTGAGAAGATGGCGAGTGTGCATAATGTGTTTCATGTATCATTTCTTTGGAAGTTTGTGCATGATTTCAAAGTTGTGGTATCTCCTGATCAGTTTGAAGTTTTAGAGGTTCTACCCAAAGTTTCTAGACATCATAAGCCGCTTCGCGCCATAGGGAATGACACAAAATAGCTTAGGAGGAAGATTGTTAAGCTAGTCAAGGTACACTGGAGCTAGGACGATGACAATGACGATTGCACGTGGGAAACGGAAGAGATTGTGAGGTCAACCCATCTAGAACTCTGTGAGTAGTATGTCCCATATATCGTATCTTACTTGTGCCATTGTGACTTGTGCTATTAGAATTCTACATGCTAGTGTTGGTTCACTATTTTTAGATTCATGACATGGAAGAAGAGAATATCAAAGAAAAAGTGATTTATTATGATTTTTTATTTGCGAATTAGTTGTGTTAGATATTGTTAAAATTTATCCTCAAATATCACAACACAAAAACACAAAACAGTATGAAAAATGATATATATGATATTGGCACACAAGTGCCAAAGTTGTGCATCTATACACTAACCATCGACTAGTTAGATTTCTACCAATCGACTAGTAAGAACAAAAATGCACAACTCTGGCCACTTGTGTGTGTGTGTATATGTATGTTTTCGACGGTCATATTTCCCAGCTGCTATATTTCCCAATGGTTATATTTCCAAACTGCCATATTTCCCAATGGCCATATTTCCCAATGACCATATTTCCGAACAGTCATAATCACATTTCAGCGAAAAGACACTTCCATTCACCAAAAGATTTGACTAGTTAACTAGTAGTCCCAACCGCCACATTTCAGCAAAAAGACACTTCCTTTCACCAAGAGTTTTCAATCCAATTTTAAGAGAAATAGTCGCTTCTTTTCATTGAAACTTTTTGTGAATTATTACTATTCTTCGATTACTATTTATACACTACAAATATCACTTTCCAAATCATTGAATTAAACGATTGTTTCTCTAAATGCTGATCTTATTTTCTATACTCTCTTGCATTCTAAAAGTATTCAAAATCATTCTTATTGCTTTGAATCGCTGATTCTATTTCATATTTCTCGATTCAAAAGCAATCTGCTTCCTTTAAATCTTCACAAACACATCAAATATGAGGATAATATTATACGAAGGCTGTACTCAAATTGTGACTTATCAGCGTTACTTAGAACACATTCAAAAATCAAAACCATTATTGTATTGTTGAAACCATGTTCGGTTGCTCAGGCGTATTATTGAAGTCTTGTTCGGTTGCTCAGGCGTGTTGTTGAAGTCCTGTTCGGTTTGATCTGGTGTGAAATCCCGTTGTGGTTGTGTGGGTGCGTTGTTAACCTGTTCCTCCATGTAAAGTGAGGGTGTTGCTAGTGAAAAGCTAGAAGAAGTTTGGGACTGGACGTAGGACGGTGCTCCAAACCAGTATAAAAGTTCCTGGTGTCATTTATTTTTCCTTACCACATTCATTTATTATTTATCTGTGACATCGTTATATTTAGTTTATTAAATTTTTACATGCACTACTATTGCATAAGTTTAATATATCACATTATCTAAGCTTCCACATATTTATATCAATCCATATTACTCGATCCTACTCTAGCACTCTTTTCAACTGTTATCAGAACCTGGGATTCTAGAGATCGTAACAACATCCTAGAATAAATGGTGATAAAGAAATATAGTCAAGGCATTAGAAAGTGGAAGATCAACAAAGCAGAACTAAAGAAGCAAGCAAGCGAATGTCTCATGGCTAAAGTCAGATCACAATTGGTTTGTGTAGATTCATTATATAAAGATCTTTTATTAGACCATGAAAAAATATTGATATATTTTAAAACTTCGGGTAAATTTAATACAGTTATTTTAGCTAAGTCTAAAGATTGTGAGCAAGAAAATTCCAAATTAAAAAAGGAAACAAATTTTTAGTAAAACACACTAAATGTTTTGAAAATACCTTAGAAGAGTTTGTTTTTCAAAAGGATTTCCTTCAAAAAGAAAATGAACATTTAATAGATAAAAACAATGATCTTTTAAAGGAAATCGATGTTTAACAAAATGAAAATGAATCTTTAGAAGATTCTTTAAATAACTTTAATTCTTTAATTTCGTCTATTGAAAAAGAGAATGAAGCTTTAACTGAAAAGAATTTAAAATTGTCTTAAAAAATGAGTTTTTAAAAGTTAATAGTAATATTTTGCAAAATGAAATTTTAGACTCAAGATAAAATTTTGAAAAATTACAATCTTCTTTAAACAATTCAGAATCTCAAATTTTTGGTCTCGAAAATGAGAATGGTACTTCAAAAAGGAAGAATTTTGAATTAAGTAAGAGAAGTGAGGATTTAAAAAATAACAAGATTTCTTTTGAAAACGTCAATCGCGACTTTGGAATCAAATTTGAAAAATGTAAAAGTAAGTTCGCGAAATTTAATAAATGTCAAAATGATTTAATATGATTTTATCTAGATCTCGACCTTTACATGACAAAAATGGCTTTGGATATAATAAAACTAATCATAGAAATAGTACTAGATATGCCTTTATGTATAATAAAAATGTCACTACCAGTATTAAAGCAATAGTAAATTCAAGATCCAGTACGTTTTTATAGAAACTCGAGTACTTCTGTGATTGGACATATTTATAATTTATAGAAGTATGAAAGGAAATACCAATAGAAGTTATTTAAGCATTTGAGTTACTATAAACTGGAAAAACAGAGAAAAATACATCGGTGATTATTTTAATTTAGTAGTTAATAGTAGAAATTTCATTTTTAAAGGTTCCATTTAACCCTCTTGGGTATGGTTGTCTTCCATCTAACCCTTGGACAATAACGGAGGAAGTGGGTACCAAAGTATATATATCATATTTTTTGTAGGTACACCACAACAAAGTGAAGATTATTTCGGTATCTCTAATATCTTTGAAAAAAAAATCTAAAATAAAGAAGTAAATCAAAGAATTTGCTGCTTTCATGGTGTTTCTAACTTGCTACTATTTTTTTATCGATGACAAAAGGGGAGAGAGATTGATATACTAACAAGTTTCTTGTAAGAAAAATATAGCCATATACTTAGGGGAGAAAATTCATATACATGATATATTCAGGAGGATATATATTCAATAATATCTACAAGAGACTGCAAGAGGTTGTCATCGGGTTGTCAATGAATAAAAAAGGAGGAGAATGTTGATTCATTAGTTTTTGATTCATGACAAGGAAGAAAGTGATTTAGTATGATTTTTTATTTGTGGATTAGTTGTATTAAATATTGTTAAAATCTATCATCAAATATCACAACACAAAAGCAAAAAATAATCTACAAAATGATATATATGATATTGGCACACAAGTGCCAAAGTTGTGCACTTATGCATTAACCAGTCAACTGGTTAGATTTCTACCGGTCGACTGGTAAGAACAAAAATGCTCAACTCTGGCAACTTATGTGTGTCTATGTGTGTTTGTGTGTATATATATATATGTGTTTTCAATGGTCAAACTTTCCAATTGCCATATTTCCCAACTGTAATATTTCCCAACTGCCATAGTTCCCAACGGCCATATTTCCCAATGGTCATATTTCGGCGAAAAGACACTTCCTTTCACCAAAGATTTAACTATTTGACTAGTCATTTTTTACTAGTTGACTACTAGTCCCAACTGCCATATTTCAGCGAAAAGACACTTCGTTTTACCAAGAGTTTTCAGTCATATTTCTCGATCCAAAATCATTCTTATTGCTTTGAATCGCTGATTCAGTTTCATATTTCTCGATCCAAAAGCAATCTACTTCCCTCAAATCTTCACAAATACATCAAATATCCGAGAATAAAATTATAGGAAGGGTGTACTTAAATTGTGACTAATCAGCGTTACTTAGAACACATTCAAAAGTCAAAACCATTGTTGTATTATTAAAGTCATGTTCAGCTGCTCACGCGTGTTGTTGAAGTCTTGTTCGGTTGCTCAGGCGTGTTGTTGAAGTCATGTTCGGTTTGCTCGGTCATGAAATCCCATAGTGGTTCCGCCAGTGTGTTGTTAACATGTTCCTCCGGGTGAAGTGAGGGTGTTGCTAGTGAAAAGCCCGAAAAAGTATGGGACTGGACGTAGGATGGTGCTCTGAACCAGTATAAAAATTCTTGGTGTCATTTATTTTACTACGTTCATTTATTGTTTATCTGTGACATCATTATATTTAGTTTATTACTCAATCTTGCTCTAGCACTCTTTTCAGCTAGGATATGAATTTGATTACATGAATTGTTGGATGCTAGATTGGGTGATAGATTGAATGCTCGTGGATGGTAGGCATGCAGGATATTATGTTTTCTTTGTTTGCTTGTAACACCCCACCTCCGTCAATGTCACTCACAAAAGGAATGCATTAACTTCAGTGAAGAGTTATAGGTAAGAGGTGCAGATAAATTACAAGACAGACAAATAAAGCAGCGGAAAATAAAGTAATTTTATAAGCAACTTAGTTCAGTCAAGATTTTACAATAATTGACTCAATCATACTTAAAAGTATTACATAAAACTTCTGTCTTGATTCAAAAACTTCCAAGTATATAAGAAGCATGAAACATAGCAAAGTAGCATAAGTCCCCAAATTAAAGTGCAATCACAGCAATAGCCAAAGATAAGAGGTTCCAAGTCATACATCACAGAATCTTCGAGCTCGGAAAGAGAAACGGTCCAAACTAAGCAGAGTTTTTCCCTCCCTGACTACCCGGGGGGGGGGAACGGAAGAAAAGAAGGCGAAAGAAAACAGGTCAGACATAAGTCTGGTAAGTCCAGTGATTTTTCAGCATGTAAACAAGATAAAGGATCATGACATGAATAAACTGAAAATAGGAAAATACCATAAAACAAGATAACTTAAGACAAGATAAGGGAAGGAAAACTGAATGCGCTTCTACCCTTTCTCTGCTTCGCTACTACCCTGTTATTCTGATTTCTATATCTCTGCACCGCCTAACTAGTGTCCCAACTACTAATCTGTATAAAATGATAATATTACAACGTGATCCCAATCCCCGCAATTGTGGTAGCCTTCAGGTGTACATCTAGCAGGAGGATCTTACCTCAATCAGCCTAGTTGACACGAAGATGTTAGATGTACCCTTACTACCCTATCGATCGGCTCCCTAATTGTATTAATGTTCCATGTGTCTGTGTCAATCGGCCCTCTCTTGCGTGTAGATACCCTGTGCTGGTCCCACCATAAGGTGTATCAATACCTATGATAGCAACCCGACACGATTCAAGATGCACAGTGTATACTACTGATGCCTAGTGCCTGCTTTTTCCACTCCGGAGTACGTGCACGCCCATATTCCGCCGGAACCTACACTGCTACACCACCTGCCGCTATTTTGACCGCATATAATCATCCCAATAATCATTCCCCACCATGCCTAGTTCAGGGTACCATGATACATCTATGTGGGTTACTGCTGAAATAGGTCCTCGTTACTAGGGTTTCCTACTGGTTAAGTTTGTGGGCCTATATATACAGATATTACCCACCTACACGAGATGTACTTAACCCTCCCACTGATTCAAACATGTCTATTTAACGGTTAAGTTTGTGGGCCTATATATATACTAATATTACCCACCTACCCAAGGTTTACTTAACCCTCCTACTTATCAAGTCAATATGTATTATTGGTTAAGCTTGCCTTAACCCTATCCACTTTGTTCATGTAATATTGGTTAAGTGTTGTCCATTCATGTTAACTTAACCCACCCACACATCATGTTGTATTGGTAAAGTGTTTCCTATTAACTTAACCATATTCATTCATCATGTTATATTGGTTAAGTGTTTCCCATTAACTTAACCCTACTCGTTCATCATGTTATATTGGTTAAGTGTTTCTTATTAACTTAACCCGACTCGTTCATCATGTCATATTGGTTAAGTGTTTCTTATTAACTTAACCCTATTCATTCGTCATGTTGTATTGGTTAAGTGTCGCCTATTATATTTTACTTAACCTTACCGTTCTTAGCATGTCCTGTTTATTAGCATTAATTCATTCATTAATTCCTTAACATCTCACATTAGAACCGTAGTTTGCGGTTGCTGGTTGTGCCGAGGGGTTCCGGGCCGACTTCTACCACAAACTCATTCTAACCTCGGGTTTTGGGCTAAATGCGCTAACCTCTCACATTAGATCTATGTTTTTGCGGTTACTGGATGTGCCGGGCAGTTCCGGGCAGTTTTTACACCGCAACTCAATCTAACCTCGGGTTAGGCATGTTCATCTTTTAATTAATTTACATATTTACAATTTATGTTCATATGTAAATTATCCACAAGTGTTGTCAATTCAAGTCATGCCCCCTTTTACCCTCTAAATTATGTCCATAATTCTAGGTATACAAATTCTACCATTTCATGCTACTAATCATTTGCATGATTATGAGCCAATCTATGCCAGTCGCATGTAGTTTAGTATTTTTCCCCAACGTCTCCCCCGTTATTCGTTCACATAATTCACATAGAACGTTAGGCTCGCAAATTAGCCTAACTTATAAACAAAAGGGAAAAGAAAGGGACATGTAACATTCCAACAGGCATAAACAATATAGATCAACATGCGTAGTATAAATTGGGATAGAACGACATAAACTTAATTAAGCACATGAACGTGATCTTATATTTAAATTTGATCCAATTAACATGGAACTAGCATAAATCTAATTGTATAAGCATGAACTTATATAGATCTTAAACATGGGTACTAGCTTGGTTCTAAACATATAACATGTATGAATATAACTTAACATGCAACTTACATACATAAAAGAACCACAAATTTAATACAATATGATAGGTTCAATTGTATCAGTCCCAATAGTCTCATAGGTATGATAGGATTTACTGTGTCAGTCACAACAGTCCAATAGGCATGATAGGTTTTACTATGTCAGTCACAACAGTCCAATAGGCATGATAAGCTTTTCTATGTCAGTCACAACAGTCCAATAGGCATGATAGGCTTTTCTATGTTAGTCAGAACAGTCCAATAGGCATAAGCAATTCAGAATTGGCAAAAGGATAGGCACGAATAGAAGTAGGCATAGTTCTAGATCCAGTTATTATAGTCATAATTTCTTATTAGGTGTTCACATCAAAACAATAACTGTACTTACAAAAAAAGGACGGATCTTGATTTTTGGGATCTGATTTCTGAATTTGAAAATCTATCCTTTGATGTAGACGTTTGATTTGATGTTCTTCTTAGTCGATCACTAGTTTGGATTTTATTTATGTAACAACCCGTAAAATGCGAGCCAGTTTGAAATTTTTATTTTGGCGATTATAGCGAATTTTGGATATTTAAAATAGATTATTTTAAATAATATCGACGAGAAAATTTATTTTGAATATAATTCGAGCGTATATATTATATACGTCGTCGTTAGAATATAAATATTTATATATAATTATAAATAGAATTGAAAATGGCGCGGTAGTTCGATAATTCGATTTCAAACTTCAATTGAATGTACCGGGTGCAAAACAATCCGGATTGTAGTGAAACCAAAAATAATGGAATCTAATAGTGAATATCTTTCCAACGAATCCGAAAAATCCAAAGTTCGTAGCGGGAATCAAAAGATATGTCCAGTCGAAAATTCTGAATAGTCGCTATGGAATTCAGGCCCTTAAAAATGGACATTTTGCAAATGACCTCGGATTTCGATGAAACCAATTTTGTTGGGTCCGTGATGTCAAGTTATTGCTAGGTTTCAAATTTCATAATTTTTCGAATCAATATGTGAGCGTGGCAAAAGAAAACGCGTTTGACCAGTTTCAGTTGATTTTAATCGACTGGAAAATGGCCATTTTTCCAACGGTCTCAGAATTCGACGAAACTAGTTTTGTTAGGACCGTATCGTCAATACGAAGCTAGAAAATATTTTTCTGGAATTTTTCTAGTTAGTATGTGACCCCGGTAATTTGAAATGTACGTTTAAAATTCAATATAGTGATTTAAATGTAAATTTAACGAAAACTGATTGTAACGATCGAATCAGCTTGCGATACATATCCCATTGTGTTCGGAATGGGGGTAAAACGCTATGGACGGCAGGCGGTGGGCCCCGTTTTGAAGTCGAAAATAAAAGTTGCTTTTTGGGTGGAAACTTAAATTAATTAAATAAAAAAAAAACCCCTTTTCTCTCTTTATACTTCAGCCCCCCCCCCCCCCCGATAGAAATTCATTCAGAAAATAAAAAAATAAAAACGAAGAAGGACGAAATCGCGCTCCCCCCCCCCCCCCCAGCGGCGGCGCCGCCTCGATCTGCTCTTCCCCCTCGCCTGCGACTCCCTCCCCTGGCCGTCCTCTCTCCTCTCCCACTCAGGAAGACCTCGTCTTCACTCCCACCGCACCTGACCTCCACCGCAATGGCCCACCACTCCACCTTCGCCAGACCCGACGATGCTCCGAACCCCCCCCCCCTCGGCGACCGCCGCATCCACATCTTCCTATGAAAAAAAAAACTGTAAGTATCTTTATTTAATTTTGTTTGTTTATTCAGTTTTCCTTTCTGTTTTTTTTTATATAACGTATAATAAAAATATTGGTTTTTATAATGATGAAATTTTATAAGGAATAGAAAACTGAAATTTTTAAAAAGATTTTAAAAACTGAAATTTTTAAAAAGATTTTAAAAACTGAAATTTTTAAAAAAGATTAAAAAGAGTTAATTTTTAAAAAAGATTAAAAAGAGTTAATTTTTTAAAAAAGATTAAAAAGAGTTGATTTTTAAAAAGATTAAAAAGAGTTGATTTTTAAAAAAGATTAAAAAGAGTTGATTTTTAAAAAGATTAAAAAGAGTTGATTTTTAAAAAAGTTAAAACTGAATTGATTTTTAAAGGGTTAAAACTGAATTGATTTTTAAAAGGTTAAAACTGAATTGATTTTAAAAGGTTTTAAAAGATTTGAATTTTGAAAGGTAAAAGATTTAAACTTTAAAAAGTAAAAGAAAAGATTTGATCTTTAAAATGGAAAAGGCGGAATCTATGTTTATAAAAATATGATTTTTATCTATTGAACTTCGAATTAAAAATATGATTTTTTATATATGGAATAGCGAAGTAAAAATTCGACTTTTACATATGTAGTGGCTACAGCAACGAAGATGGCGGAGATGCGATAGCGATGAAGATTTCTATCAATGAAGTGCCGTGGAGCTAGGATAGCTATATGTGAGAATTTCTCACCTTTCAATTTTTTTTTCTAGTTATATATATATACTAGGATGCAGACGGTGCTTAGTAGCACCCGACACAATCGTCCACAGACCATGGACTTGTTTGTTTGGTTGCATAGCTTAGTTATATGATTTGATTTGAATTTGATTGTTTGGTGAAATGAAATTGATATGATTGATGTGTGAATGGCGTGGGCCTTCACTAGACCGGGGATAAGGCTAGGCCTTGTCCCGTTTCTAGTATCGTGCCGTTATGCCGCCGAAATTTTCTAAAATAAGTTAGAAAAATAAAAATATCATTTTATTTAAAGAATGAATTGAATAGAAATTCATAGGTTGAAATAAAATGTTTTATCGTTAAAAATATAATTTTTAACGTGAAGTGAATAAAATAGAATATTCATTTACAAACCAGACGGTTTGTTTATGTACACCTATTTGAATGACATTGATTGGGACGATAAATTTTACACATCGCCCAACAGCACAAATAAAATATGTGTTTGATTGTTTGAAACCCCACACGGGTGTTGGGATGAAATTTGAAGTTCACTCATCCTGATTGATTAAATATGTCGATCGATTGATTGACAGGCTGTTATAAGCGTTGAATATCTATATTTGATGCTTTTACAGTGTAGTGCACTTTGGTCGATGGTTGATTATTTTCAATGTTATTATATACATGTGTTGTATGAAAATCCATATAATTAACTTTATATGGTAATTGATTGGGCCTCATTCCAATTTGAAAAATAAAGAATATTATAAAATAAAAGTTCATGTGTTGACAGTACTCATCCATTGAGATTGGTCATGTGTTGAACGAAATATTTTAGTAATAAAATTTACATCTTTATCGATATAAAATAAAAGTTCATGTGTTGACAGTACTCATCCATTGAGATTGGTCATGTGTTGAACGAAATATTTTGATAACAACTATTTTGAAAAAGAAATATTTGAAATAGAATATTTGAAAATAGAAATTTATGAAGCCGTGTTGATTAGATTGACGCCATTTTGACGTGAACGATATTTATATCGATTTTATTCGTTTTAAAATGAATATTGAAAAGTGATTTCGAAATCGAATATTTCGAAATGAATTGAATTGAAAACGATTTCGAAATGAATTGAATTGAAAACGATTTCGAAATGAATTGAATTGAAAACGATTTCGAAATGAATTGAATTGAAAACGATTTCGAAATGAATTGAATTGAAAACGATTTCGAAATGAATTGAATTGAAAACGATTTCGAAATGAATTGAATTGAAAACGATTTTGAAATGAATTGAATTGAAAACGATTTCGAAATGAATTGAATTGAAACGAATTCGAATTGAATTGAAAGTGAATTGAAATGAATTCAAATTGAATTGAAATTTGAATTGAATAGAAATGAATTTTAAAACGAATTTATAAAGAAGAATTCAATTTTGATTTGAATTGAAATGGAAGTTGAAATTTCTTTTGAAACGAATTTAAAACTATTTATATAATTCGTTTTAAATAGAAATCGACGAAATATATATTATATATATTATATATATAATATAATGGCCTGAATAGAACGCGCCGCGCCGCGGCAGTTCGTGAATTTCGACCATTTATTTCAAACGGACATTACGGGAGATCCGACCGACGGATTCTCCTAAAACCGGAACCGTTGGGTTCGTATCGAAAAGAGCTTTCTAGCGAATGTTAGAAATTTGAAATCTAACGGTTGGATTTGGAGATACGTCCAAATCAAATTCGAAAAAGGTCGCTGTAAGTGCAGTTCAATGGCCATTGATGGAAATCGACTGTACAGGCCTTGATAAAATTATTAAAAATAGTAATAATTTGTGTAAAATCATAAGAACTGATTTAGAAAGGATTCGGATGAAAAACTCCATATTTGAAAAGATAAAAATAGATTTTTATCGAAATGAACTAGTTTTGAACTAGAATTATAATCTATTTATTTTTAAATAAATAAATTGAATTTGAAAAGGGTTTTAAAAATAACCAAAATTTCCAATGATTGCATTGGAGTGGATTTGAATCGAAATTGTCTTCGGAATATTTCGATGTTGGAATTCGTGATTATACAGATGTTGTTATGGAAATTTGAAAGATATATATTTATATCGTTATTTGCAATACGACATTTGTTAGTCGTAGAATTTGATATTGAATATAAGCCGATATATTTTCTATTCAGAGCCTTGTATTGAATATCGAATGTGATTTGGGTTTGTCGTGAATGGTGTCTTCACTAACACTGTTCTTGAACCCAGTTGAGAAAGGATTAAATCTTTTTATTTAGATTTAATGAAGTGTACCAATTAAATAATATTTAATTGGAATTGAATCGATATTGATTTTTGGGTTTATCGTGAACAGTGTTTTGAATAACACTCGTTCTTTAACCCGATAATTAATGGAATGTGACTTTGGGTTTATCGCGAATCGTGTTTTTAAATGACACTGATTCTTTAACCCAGTTAACGATTAAAACTAAGTGGAGTTTTAATGAATCTTTAATTAGATTGAAATAATCGAAATGGAGTATCACCAGTTTTGCTCCAGGCGATAGTTAAATCTTTAATTAGATTTGGACGTGAAATGGTAATTGAAATTACCGATAACACTGTGGTGTTAGATATGAAGTATTACCAGTTTTACTTCATGGGGATAAATAGGTTGGGATGGGGAAATTAAAATAAATGATTACTTCGGTAAGGTTCGCTAATCCCGACTAGTTTGAATTGAGATTCAAAAATAGAATAAAGAATAAATTCAAGGAATTTATCTTGGATAAAATTAATGGGAACCTTTCCCTATGAATGTGAAATTTAGAAACTAACTGTCGGTTGGCCAAGCAGAATGGTTTTCTGAATATTGATCTGATGTTGGTTTCGGCCTTCGGGGTTAATATTTGGGGAATTATTCTCTTGATTAATTTACGGTTAGTGACTAATGAATTGGAATGAGGCGTAGGTTGTGTTTGTGTAACACTTATTTAAAATATACAATGAAATGTTCTTTTATATGCGTTCTGTTTTGTCGTGTTCTCAAACGATAGGGTGTTTCGAACGGTCTGGGTCGGTTTAGCGACTGGTTCGGACCGAGCGAAATTCCTGTTCGTCACATTTGGTATCAGAGCCTTGGTTTACAAAGCCAGAGAACAAGACACATTAGAACCATATGAAAGAATTCATCAGATATTGGGTTAGTAATATCCAATGAGAATGACTCGTTAGAGATAGGATCAGTAGTATCCTAGAACGAGTGTGAAGAGTATATTTTTCAAATGAAAACAAATTTTGTTTTGAAAATTTAAATCAATCATTCGTATTTGATTATTTATTTATGTTTGAATTTGGACAGTCCAGTATATATAGACTTTGCGTATACGTCTGATCCACGTGTATTTGAAGTTTTAATATACTGGATAGATATAGAGCCACACTCTAGTCGCCCGGAGACGATTCTGATGATAGTCTAGACATCATCAGAATTGGTATTCGAGTTTCGAAGGTGTGATTTTCTATATATTTCCATTAGACTGGTGTGAGAACAAAAACTTATATAGATAGATTTATTTGTTGTGATTTGGCATCAAAAATCTGATTTTTGACTATATATCAAAGTTATGAATTTGAAATTCTAATTCACTAATTGATTGATGTTTGTGTTGTTTGTTTAGTTGTTTGATAATTTTGAACCATTATGCCTAATGTGATCGAATAATGAATTGTATTGAAATTTGGTTGCGTTTGCTTGCATATACATATATATCATTGAGCAGGTCATAGCAAGGAGGCTAGAGCCAGAGAATAAAATTTGTTTGCCCGACAAATAGGTACATGTTTACTACATAATTTACTGTTTTGTTTGGGTGATGATGATTTTGTGAGCCTATTGTCTAGCCGCTTGGCTTTTTCTTTTTCTTTTTGAGATCTGAAGGACCGGGGAAGCTATTTGAAATTCCCCGATGCTCCCATTGCAGGGGAGGTTATGGCGAAATTTTTCAAAAATTTAGGGTGTTAGCCAAATTTTTGAAAATTTGAAAATTCTCAGAAACTGAAGAGTTGGAGAATGAAAGTCAGATCGAGCGTAGAGTTGATTAATCAAACCACTTTCGACTTTGTTCCTTTTCGGGGACGAAAAGTTTTAAGTGGGGGAGATTGTAACAACCCGTAAAATGCGAGCCAGTTTGAAATTTTTATTTTGGCGATTATAGCGAATTTTGGATATTTAAAATAGATTATTTTAAATAATATCGACGAGAAAATTTATTTTGAATATAATTCGAGCGTATATATTATATACGTCGTCGTTAGAATATAAATATTTATATATAATTATAAATAGAATTGAAAATGGCGCGGTAGTTCGATAATTCGATTTCAAACTTCAATTGAATGTACCGGGTGCAAAACAATCCGGATTGTAGCGAAACCAAAAATAATGGAATCTAATAGTGAATATCTTTCCAACGAATCCGAAAAATCCAAAGTTCGTAGCGGGAATCAAAAGATATGTCCAGTCGAAAATTCTGAATAGTCGCTATGGAATTCAGGCCCTTAAAAATGGACATTTTGCAAATGACCTCGGATTTCGATGAAACCAATTTTGTTGGGTCCGTGATGTCAAGTTATTGCTAGGTTTCAAATTTCATAATTTTTCGAATCAATATGTGAGCGTGGCAAAAGAAAACGCGTTTGACCAGTTTCAGTTGATTTTAATCGACTGGAAAATGGCCATTTTTCCAACGGTCTCAGAATTCGACGAAACTAGTTTTGTTAGGACCGTATCGTCAATACGAAGCTAGAAAATATTTTTCTGGAATTTTTCTAGTTAGTATGTGACCCCGGTAATTTGAAATGTACGTTTAAAATTCAATATAGTGATTTAAATGTAAATTTAACGAAAACTGATTGTAACGATCGAATCAGCTTGCGATACATATCCCATTGTGTTCGGAATGGGGGTAAAACGCTATGGACGGCAGGCGGTGGGCCCCGTTTTGAAGTCGAAAATAAAAGTTGCTTTTTGGGTGGAAACTTAAATTAATTAAATAAAAAAAAAACCCCTTTTCTCTCTTTATACTTCAGGCCCCCCCGATAGAAATTCATTCAGAAAAAAAAAAAAAAAAAAACGAAGAAGGACGAAATCGCGCTCGCCCCCCCCCCCAGCGGCGCCGCCGCCTCGATCTGCTCTTCCCCCTCGCCTGCGACTCCCTCCCCTGGCCGTCCTCTCTCCTCTCCCACTCAGGAAGACCTCGTCTTCACTCCCACCGCACCTGACCTCCACCGCAATGGCCCACCACTCCACCTTCGCCAGACCCGACGATGCTCCGAACCCCCCCCCTCGGCGACCGCCGCATCCACATCTTCCTATGAAAAAAAAAACTGTAAGTATCTTTATTTAATTTTGTTTGTTTATTCAGTTTTCCTTTCTGTTTTTTTTATATAACGTATAATAAAAATATTGGTTTTTATAATGATGAAATTTTATAAGGAATAGAAAACTGAAATTTTTAAAAAGATTTTAAAAACTGAAATTTTTAAAAAGATTTTAAAAACTGAAATTTTTAAAAAGATTTTAAAAACTGAAATTTTTAAAAAAGATTAAAAAGAGTTAATTTTTAAAAAAGATTAAAAAGAGTTAATTTTTAAAAAAGATTAAAAAGAGTTAATTTTTTAAAAAAGATTAAAAAGAGTTGATTTTTAAAAAGATTAAAAAGAGTTGATTTTTAAAAAAGATTAAAAAGAGTTGATTTTTAAAAAGATTAAAAAGAGTTGATTTTTAAAAAAGTTAAAACTGAATTGATTTTTAAAGGGTTAAAACTGAATTGATTTTTAAAAGGTTAAAACTGAATTGATTTTAAAAGGTTTTAAAAGATTTGAATTTTGAAAGGTAAAAGATTTAAACTTTAAAAAGTAAAAGAAAAGATTTGATCTTTAAAATGGAAAAGGCGGAATCTATGTTTATAAAAATATGATTTTTATCTATTGAACTTCGAATTAAAAATATGATTTTTTATATATGAAATAGCGAAGTAAAAATTCGACTTTTACATATGTAGTGGCTACAGCAACGAAGATGGCGGAGATGCGATAGCGATGAAGATTTCTATCAATGAAGTGCCGTGGAGCTAGGATAGCTATATGTGAGAATTTCTCACCTTTCAATTTCTTTTTCTAGTTATATATATATACTAGGATGCAGACGGTGCTTAGTAGCACCCGACACAATCGTCCACAGACCATGGACTTGTTTGTTTGGTTGCATAGCTTAGTTATATGATTTGATTTGAATTTGATTGTTTGGTGAAATGAAATTGATATGATTGATGTGTGAATGGCGTGGGCCTTCACTAGACCGGGGATAAGGCTAGGCCTTGTCCCGTTTCTAGTATCGTGCCGTTATGCCGCCGAAATTTTCTAAAATAAGTTAGAAAAATAAAAATATCATTTTATTTAAAGAATGAATTGAATAGAAATTCATAGGTTGAAATAAAATGTTTTATCGTTAAAAATATAATTTTTAACGTGAAGTGAATAAAATAGAATATTCATTTACAAACCAGACGGTTTGTTTATGTACACCTATTTGAATGACATTGATTGGGACGATAAATTTTACACATCGCCCAACAGCACAAATAAAATATGTGTTTGATTGTTTGAAACCCCACACGGGTGTTGGGATGAAATTTGAAGTTCACTCATCCTGATTGATTAAATATGTCGATCGATTGATTGACAGGCTGTTATAAGCGTTGAATATCTATATTTGATGCTTTTACAGTGTAGTGCACTTTGGTCGAAGGTTGATTATTTTCAATGTTATTATATACATGTGTTGTATGAAAATCCATATAATTAACTTTATATGGTAATTGATTGGGCCTCATTCCAATTTGAAAAATAAAGAATATTATAAAATAAAAGTTCATGTGTTGACAGTACTCATCCATTGAGATTGGTCATGTGTTGAACGAAATATTTTAGTAATAAAATTTACATCTTTATTGATATAAAATAAAAGTTCATGTGTTGACAGTACTCATCCATTGAGATTGGTCATGTGTTGAACGAAATATTTTGATAACAACTATTTTGAAAAAGAAATATTTGAAATAGAATATTTGAAAATAGAAATTTATGAAGCCGTGTTGATTAGATTGACGCCATTTTGACGTGAACGATATTTATATCGATTTTATTCGTTTTAAAATGAATATTGAAAAGTGATTTCGAAATCGAATATTTCGAAATGAATTGAATTGAAAACGATTTCGAAATGAATTGAATTGAAAACGATTTCGAAATGACTTGAATTGAAAACGATTTCGAAATGAATTGAATTGAAAACGATTTCGAAATGAATTGAATTGAATTGAAAACGATTTCGAAATGAATTGAATTGAAAACGATTTCGAAATGAATTGAATTGAAAACGATTTCGAAATGAATTGAATTGAAAACGATTCCGAAATGAATTGAATTGAAAACGATTTCGAAATGAATTGAATTGAAAACGATTTCGAAATGAATTGAATTGAAACGAATTCGATTTGAATTGAAAGTGAATTGAAATGAATTCAAATTGAATTGAAATTTGAATTGAATAGAAATGAATTTTAAAACGAATTTATAAAGAAGAATTCAATTTTGATTTGAATTGAAATGGAAGTTGAAATTTCTTTTGAAACGAATTTAAAACTATTTATATAATTCGTTTTAAATAGAAATCGACGAAATATATATTATATATATTATATATATAATATAATGGCCTGAATAGAACGCGCCGCGTCGCGGCAGTTCGTGAATTTCGACCATTTATTTCAAACGGACATTACGGGAGATCCGACCGTCGGATTCTCCTAAAACCGGAACCGTTGGGTTCGTATCGAAAAGAGCTTTCTAGCGAATGTTAGAAATTTGAAATCTAACGGTTGGATTTGGAGATACGTCCAAATCAAATTCGAAAAAGGTCGCTGTAAGTGCAGTTCAATGGCCATTGATGGAAATCGACTGTACAGGCCTTGATAAAATTATTAAAAATAGTAATAATTTGTGTAAAATCATAAGAAATGATTTAGAAAGGATTGGGATGAAAAACTCCATATTTGAAAAGATAAAAATAGATTTTTATCGAAATGAACTAGTTTTGAACTAGAATTATAATTCTATTTATTTTTAAATAAATAAATTGAATTTGAAAAGGGTTTTAAAAATAACCAAAATTTCCAATGATTGCATTGGAGTGGATTTGAATCGAAATTGTCTTCGGAATATTTCGATGTTGGAATTCGTGATTATACAGATGTTGTTATGGAAATTTGAAAGATATATATTTATATCGTTATTTGCAATACGACATTTGTTAGTCGTAGAATTTGATATTGAATATAAGCCGATATATTTTCTATTCAGAGCCTTGTATTGAATATCGAATGTGATTTGGGTTTGTCGTGAATGGTGTCTTCACTAACACTGTTCTTGAACCCAGTTGAGAAAGGATTAAATCTTTTTATTTAGATTTAATGAAGTGTACCAATTAAATAATATTTAATTGGAATTGAATCGATATTGATTTTTGGGTTTATCGTGAACAGTGTTTTGAATAACACTCGTTCTTTAACCCGATAATTAATGGAATGTGACTTTGGGTTTATCGCGAATCGTGTTTTTAAATGACACTGATTCTTTAACCCAGTTAACGATTAAAACTAAGTGGAGTTTTAATGAATCTTTAATTAGATTGAAATAATCGAAATGGAGTATCACCAGTTTTGCTCCAGGCGATAGTTAAATCTTTAATTAGATTTGGACGTGAAATGGTAATTGAAATTACCGATAACACTGTGGTGTTAGATATGAAGTATTACCAGTTTTACTTCATGGGGATAAATAGGTTGGGATGGGGAAATTAAAATAAATGATTACTTCGGTAAGGTTCGCTAATCCCGACTAGTTTGAATTGAGATTCAAAAATCGAATAAAGAATAAATTCAAGGAATTTATCTTGGATAAAATTAATGGGAACCTTTCCCTATGAATGTGAAATTTAGAAACTAACTGTCGGTTGGCCAAGCAGAATGGTTTTCTGAATATTGATCTGATGTTGGTTTCGGCCTTCGAGGTTAATATTTGGGGAATTATTCTCTTGATTAATTTACGGTTAGTGACTAATGAATTGGAATGAGGCGTAGGTTGTGTTTGTGTAACACTTATTTAAAATATACAATGAAATGTTCTTTTATATGCGTTCTGTTTTGTCGTGTTCTCAAACGATAGGGTGTTTCGAACGGTCTGGGTCGGTTTAGCGACTGGTTCGGACCGAGCGAAATTCCTGTTCGTCACAATTTAGTAGATGGAAGAGGCTAGGCTAGCTTGAAGACGAACAGCATGACGGCACCATAGTCTTAGGGTTATGAGGTTAAGGTCTAGGTTTGGCTATGTATATATAGATGTCTAGGATTAATTCTAGCCTTTAGATTAGTCTAGGGGAAATCAGAGCCATCAAATTAAAGAGATGTGTCATCCAACCAACCGTAGCATGACACATATGCCCTAATACCTCAGAAATCGGTCATTGGCCAATCAGAGAAGGCCACATCAGCACAGGGTTGTCAAAATTCGTCACTGGACAAAACAGTCTAGATCTGGGCGAGGGGGTCGACACCCCAGTCGACACCCCTCTTGGGGCGGTCGACACCTATGTCGGCCCCCCTCCCCCCGGGGAGGAGTCGACCCCTATGGGCGGGAATTTTCCCGCCTAGCCGCTTGTCTTTTTGAATTTGAACTATTTTTTGATTTAATTATTATTTATATTTAATTTCCGTTTAAACTTGAAATCTTCTGAACTCCATAACTTCTTCATACGGAGTCCGATTCACGCAAACTCGGACTCTATCTCAAGCAGAATTCCGAGACGAACGCAATGGCGAAACCCATTTCCCCTAATTCCCACTTTTAAAATTAAGTATTCTTTAATTCGTTATTTTAATGTTCATAGAAAATACGCGGTGTTACATTCTCCCCTCCTTAAAGGATTTCGTCCCAGAAATCTTCAAGTCAAGGAGAATGTATATCCTACCATCCAATGTTCGTCTACTCGACCATCAAACATAGGAATCCATTGTCCTTAAACAGATTTATAATGCTTTCATGACTATATGTATAGTGTGCGTGTGTGTGTCTGTCCTTATCTAATGCAAAATCAGGCGGTCTACTGATTCAGTTGACCTCCTTAATGCAAATCATGATAGTGCCATGAGTCCATTATGTATGCAATTATTCCTAATCATTCTTTCTACATGGGTGCACAATCATTCATACAAACGCAACATCCATATGATAACACATCAAGTTTCAATCCATATACAAATACATATATGTATATGCAATATGAAAGTGACTGAGCCGATCTAGTACCTAATGTGTGTGTATATGCATCCACGAGCAACCACTAGCAACCACTTGCAACCATCAATCATAACATGTTTCAAATACATGTTTACATACATTGGTTTCTACCTAAGGGTCGAGGATTGGACCGAGAGAATATACTTAAAAGATAAAGACTAGCAAATAAGCTTTACAGAAAAAAGAGATCGAGGATATACCCTCAAAAAGTGTATGATGCGCGTATCTAGTCTTCAGTCTTCTAAGTCACATCTTCTTGAGCTTTACTCCATATTGCTCTGACTGTCTTAACTTCACGATTGCATAGCTTCTTAATCTCTGTTTCCAGAATATGCATTGGAACTCATTTCACTGTCGCCTCTCGTTCCACCTTTTCTTCTTCTACTACAACTTCTGCCGTGTCATGCTAAAAAGGTCTTCCAAAATTCACTAGAGGGTATTCCATGTGGAAGAACTATCTCTTGAAAATAAATAGATGCTAACCATGTTACTAAGTGTATATACTAAGATGATTAGAGGTCTCACCTCTACTTAGCTTACCCATCATGTCACAAATCTGAGGGTCTTCATGTCACGCCGCTCCTATCTGATCCAAAAGCGTAGGCCGCTCTTCTAGCGATGCCAACTAACTTAACCGGAGATTTTAAAATCAAAGGTTGATATTTACTCTGAACTTTTCCTTTCACATAAAGAGGACTTGAAGTCAATCCATTTCTTCTTAAGGCATCCGCTACGACGTTACCCTTTCTTCTTACATCAAAATGGCGCCTAGCCCCGTGCCGGATGCATCCGTGTATACCGTAAACCTTTTACTACCATAAGGTAAAAGTCAAAATTGGGCCGTTGTAAGAGCCCTCTTCGATTGTTCGAAAGCGATATCACAACCAAGCCCATATCCCGAGCAAAGGTTAGATTCTTCTTCGTCAATCTTGTAAGCGGGGCTAATACCTTTGCAAAGTCCTTAATGAACTTTCTATATTAGCCCACTAGTCCAAGAAAGTTTCTTACTTCTGTTGCATTCCTTAGGACCTTCTAGTCTTGCACAACAACAACTTTTGTGGGATCTACTGCTACCCCTTCCTTGGACACCACATGTCCAAGAAACCTTACTTCTTCTCTCCAAAAATGGCATTTTTGGAGAACTTCGCCTGAAGTTGATGTGCTTGGAGGGTATCCGAGACTTCCCTTAGATGCAAAGCATGTTATTCATCATTCTTAAGGGAAACCAAAATATCATCTATGCACAAGCGAAATGAACCGTCCGCCTTTGTAACGAAAACGACTAGAGCACCCCATTCAGAAATACTTCGCCTTATGAACCCTTTTTCAAGTAACTCTTTTACTTGTTTACTAAGCCCTTCCTTTCCCTTGGATTCATGTGTCGTACAGGTAATGCAACTGGTTTTGCATTGTCAACTAGATATATGCGGAAGTCTATCTCGCGTTTTAGGAGACAAACCCCTAACCGAATCAAAAACATCTGCGTACTCATGGACTACTCCAACGGATCGTAAATCATCGATAGATGCATCAAGTGATTCTAGGTAGTTGAGATAAACTGATCCCTTAGGATCGCACGAAATCTCAAGGGTATTCCCGAGGCAAGTCGAAAGTCTGACTACCCTCCTTTCACAATTACTAGCTAACCAATCCATGCCTAGAATCAACCCATAGCCCATGAAACCAAAAACATAAGCATTACATCTAAACTTAATACTTAATATAGCTATTCTCAAATCCTTACAAACCAAAAATAAATGAGCCTAACCACCAATTGGATTTGAGACAATAATGGGATCCTCTACTATACAAGCTCTAGAGTGCAGAGACTCAACTATGGAAGTAGATATAAACGAATGTGAAGCGCTAAAATCAAAAAGAGTACTAACAGGATGATCAAAAAGAAAAACTAGACTTTCTTAACAGAAACTCTACTAGCTCTCTCTCTGGTACGCTGGCGGTGAGAGCATGCACTTGCCCCCTTGAAATCCTGTCCTTTATTCTTGCCCTTGTCCTTAATTATATGACCCATTATACCATAATAATGACACTTGCTCTTGTCATAGATTTTTCTATTCTTTCCTCCTTTGTGAACCAAGTCCATATCCATAGGTTTCACATCCTTGGGTTGTGTTCCTTAGCCAAAATCCCTCATTCTCATATTTTCCATCTTTGTGTAACTTGTTGACAAGTCTCTTGAAAGATGCCTCCATCGCACGGAAAACCCTACAAAGCTTGAAAGAAAATTAGCCGTAGGTGAAACTACTGCGGCTTTATATGGAAGTTGGGCATTTCTTCGCACTTTGACAGGTGTCGTAGTCTCATCAAGCCTACGGAACCATGCCGCGATGAGGTTACCTCCCAGAAATACAGGAGCCCAGGAGACTCAGTAAAGAAGGAAAACAAGGATTCAAACAGAGGATCAAAAGATAATGCATATGGCTTTGGGGAATATGCCTTTAAAACAAAACTTTTCTTTATAAAATGCTTCTTTTAAAACCGTTTTGAAAATAATTTTTCAAATCTTTTATATGATCTAGTAACCTTCAGCTCTGATACCAAGTGTAACACCCCACCTCCATTAATGTCACTCACAAAGGGAATGCATTAACTTCAGTGAAGCGTTATAGGTAAGAGGTGTAGATAAATTACAAGACAGACAAATAAAGCAGCGGAAAATAAAGTAATTTTATAAGCAACATAGTTCAGTCAAGATTTTACAACAATTGACCCAATCATACTTAAAAGTATTACACAAAACTTCTGTCTTGATTCAAAAACTTCCAAGTATATAAGAAGCATAAAACATAGTAAAGTAGCCTAAGTCCCCAAATTAAAGTGCAATCACAGCCATAGCCAAAGATAAGAGGTTCCAAGCCATACATCACAAAATCTTTGAGCTTGGAAAGATAAACGGTCCAAACTAAGCTGAGTTATTCCCTCCTTGACTACTTGGCCGGGGGGGGGACGGAAGAAAAGAAGACGAAAGAAAATAGGTCAGACATAAGTCTGGTAAGTCCAGTGATTTTTCAGCATATAAACAAGATAAAGAACCATGACATGAATAAACTGAAAATAGGAAAATACCATAAAACAAGATAACTTAAGACAAGATAAGTTAAGGTAAACTGAATGCGCTTCTACTCTTTCTCTACTTCGCTACTACCCTGTTATTCTGATTTCTATATCTCTGCACCGTCTAACTAGTGTCGCAACTAGTAATCTGTATAAAATGATAATATTACAATGTGATCCCAATCCCCGCAATTGTTGTAGCCTTCAGGTGTACATCTAGTAGGAGGATCTTACCTCAAACGGCCTAATTGCCATGAAGATGTTAGATGTACCCTTACTACCATATCGATCGGCTCCCTATTGTATTAATGTTCCATGTGTCTGTGTCAATCGGCCTTCTCTTGCGTGTAGATACCCTGTGCTGGTCCCACCATAAGGTGTATCAATCCCTATGATAGCAACCCGGCACGATTCAAGATGCACAGTGTATACTACTGATGCCTAGTGCCTGCTTTTTCCACTCCGGAATACGTGCACGCCCATATTCCGCCGGAACCTACACTGCTGCACCACCTGCCGCTATTTTGACCGCTTATAATCAGCCCAGTAATCGTGCCCCACCCTGCCTAGTTCAGGGTACCATGATACATCTATGTGGGTTACTGCTGAAATGGGTCCGCGTTATTAGGGTTTCCTACTGGTTAAGTTTGTGGGCCTATATATACAAATATTACCCACCTACACGAGATGTACTTAACCCTCCCACTGATTCAAACATGTCTATTTAACAGTTAAGTTTGTGGGCCTATATATATATACTAATATTACCCACTTACCCAAGGTTTACTTAACCCTCCTACTTATCAACTCAATATGTATTATTGGTTAAGCTTGCCTTAACCATATCCACTTTGTTCATGTAATATTGGTTATGTGATGTCCATTCATGTTAAATTAACCCACCCACACATCATGTTGTATTGGTTAAGTGTTTCCTATTAACTTAACCTTGTTCATTCATCATGTTATATTGGTTAAGTGTTTCCCATTAACTTAACCCCATTCGTTCATCATGTTATATTGGTTAAGTGTTTCTTATTAACTTAACCCTACTCGTTAATCATGTCATATTGGTTAAGTGTTTCTTATTAACTTAACCCTATTCATTCGTCATGTTGTATTGGTTAAGTGTTGCCTATTCATATGTTACTTAAGCTTACCATTCTTAGCATGTCCTGCTTATTAGCATTAATTCATTCATTAATGCCATAACCTCTCACATTAGAACTGTTGTTTGCGGTTGCTGGATGTGCCGAGCAGTTCCGGGAAGACTTCTACCACAAACTCATTCTAACCTCGGGTTTTGGGCTAAATGCGCTAACCTCTCACATTAGGTCTGTGTTGTTGCGATTACAGGATGTGCCGGGCGGTTCCGAACAGTTTTACACCGTAACTCAATCTAACCTCGGGTTAGGCATGTTCATCTTTTAATTAATTTACATATTTACAATTTATGTTCATATGTAAATTATCCACAAGTGTTGTCAATTCAAGTCATACCCCCTTTTACCCTCTAAATTATGTCCACAATTCTAGGTATACAAATTCTACCATTTCATGCTATTAATCATTTACATGAATATGAGCCAATCTATGCCAATAGCATGTAGTTTAATATTTTTCCCCAACGTCTCCCCCGTTATTCGTTCACATAATTCACATAGAACGTTAGGCTCGCAAATTAGCCTAACTTATAAAAAAAAGGGAAAAGAAAGGGACATGTAACATTCCAACAGGCATAAACAATATAGATCAACATGCGTAGTATAAATTTGGGATAGAACGACATAAACTTAATTAAGCACATGAATGTGATCTTACATTTAAATTAGATCCAATTAACATGCGAACTATCATAAATCTAATTGTATAAGCATGAACTTTTATAGATCTTAAACATGGGTACTAACTTGGATCTAAACATATAATATGTATGAACGTAACTTAGCATGCAACTTACATACATAAAAGAACCACAAATTTAATACAATATGATAGGTTCAATTGTATCAGTCCCAATAGTCTCATAGGCATGATAGGTTTTACTATGTCAGTCACAACAGTCCAATAGGCATGATAAGTTTTACTATGTCAGTCACAACAGTCCAATAGGCATGATAGGCTTTTCTATGTCAGTCACAACAGTCCAATATGCATGATAGGCTTTTCTATGTCAGTCACAACAGTCCTATAGGCATAAGCATTTCAGAATTGACAAAAGGATAAGCACGAATAGAAGTAGGCATAGTTCTAGATCCAGTTATTACAGTCCTGATTTCTTATTAGGTGTTCACATCTAAACAATAACTGTACTTACAGAAAAAGGACGGTTCTTGATTTTTGGGATCTGATTTCAGAATTTGAAAAGCTATCCTTTGATGTAGACGTTTCATTTTGATGTTCTTCTTAGTCGATTACTAGTTTAGATTTTATTTAGAAGATGGAAGAGGCTAGGCTAGCTACAAGACAAAAAGCATGACGCACCATAGTCTTAGGGTTATGAGGTTAAGGTCCAGGTTTGGCTACGTATACATAGATGTCTTGGATTAATTCTAGCCTTTAGATTAGTCTAGGGAAAATCAGAGCCATCAAATTAAAGAGATGTGTCATCCAGCCAATCGTAGCATGACACATATGCCCTAATACCTCAGAAATTAGTCATTGGCCAATCAGAGAAGGCCACATCAGCACAGGATTGTCAAAATTCGTCACTTGACAAAACAGTCCAGATCTGGGCGAGGGGGTCGACTCCTACAGGGGGTCGACACCCCTCTTGGGGGGTCGACACCTATGTCGACCCCCCCTGGAGGAGTCGACCCCTATGGGCGGGAATTTTCCCGCCCAGCCGCTTGTCTTGGAATTTTTGAATTTGAACTGTTTTTTGATTTTATTATTATTTATATTTAATTTCCATTTAAACTTGAAATCTTCTGAACTCCATAACTTCTTCATACGGAGTCTGATTCACGCAAACTCAGACTCTATCTCAAGAAGAATTCCGAGACGAACGCAATGGCGAAACCCATTTCCCCTAATTCCCACTTTTAAAATTAAGTATTCTTTAATTTGTTACTTTAATGTTCATAGAAAATACGGGGTGTTACATTGCTCGTGTTAGCTTGGAATTTCGAGGGTGAAATTCCTAAAGGGAGGAGAATGTAATGTCCTGTATTTTACGTATCGACTAATTGTAAAATAATTATATTATATTCCCTGGTGGTCGGACGATTCTCAAATTTTAACATGTTGTCCATGAAGATGTGAGACATGTCCATGATTTTTACCAAATTCAAGTATAACCATTTTTTCCTTGAGTTTATTGTTTGGGCTATAAATTTTGATAGTGATCGAATCAGGTGCTGAGATCAATCTCATTTGATCGGAATGGTGGTTTGCGATTCCGTGGAATGGTCATTTGAAGAGGTTGGTTCAACGGTTTGGGAGCAATCGTTGTTTTAAGTTTCAACTGCTATCTAGGCACACTAGTTAGCAACTAATGGGTTGATTAGCCAAGGCCATTAGACTAAGGACCTAAAGATATAACTACTGGGGTTTGGGGAAAGAACTACGGTTACTCTCCTCATTCTGAACTTTAGGTTGGGCGTATGTGATACTCCAGTTCAACCGAAAACCCTAATTGTCCATTCTTTTCATTCATATTCATAGTAGTTTGCATTTAGATGATAGATCATCATCAATGGAAGTTAGATCACATTAAATTGCATCAAATTAGAATATTATTGGCGCTATCCAGATCTGATCTCATCGGATTTACATTGAATTAGCAGTTAGGTGAGTGATAAATATCTCTCACACGGAAACTACATATTGTATGGGTAAATTAGGTTTAAATTCATATGTTATATGTTAAATTCACTCTAGATCTGATCATATATGTTTAACTCATATTTAAACATCTTAGGAAAATCTAATTTGATCATGTTAACCGAATAACTATTAGGTTAATTATGTTTATACATATGTTTAGTTCTAAATCATGATAGATCTCATGCTTAGGCCATAATTGTGATATGTTCATGTTTGTATGATCATTGTTGTATGAATTTATGTTTTTTTTAATTGAATTGATTGTGTTGTTTGTTAGAATTGGTTATCGTGGATCTTAGGATTGAAGAACAGATATCATAGGAGGGTCAGATGATCAGATTCAGACGAAACTTGGTAGAGGCGCTCTGGAAGATGAGAGATGGAAGCACAAAAAATTTGGTTCCATAATAAGATAAGTACATGGATGACACTGATCCATGATGGATCAGTATTAATCCATGATGGATCAGTATTGATCCATGTAGAATGATCGGGTGATAACAATTTTTTTGGTGTGGCTTCGTGTTGATAAATCGGGGTTGCCTGCAAATTTTCAAGTCATTCAGAAATGGTTTGGGATGGGTCGAAGGTTGATCGCCTAAGTACATTGATGGACCGACAAGACTTTTAGCATGTTTGGAATTCAACTATAATATTGGACCGGCGGGAAGTGCTCGGGCGTATAGTGAAGTGGTCGAGACATTTAGCCAAAATTGGCTAAGTGTATGGACCAGTACCGATCCATCATGGATCGGTATCGATCCATTAGGAAGCCGAATGGAGGACTGAGATTTCATGGACATGAAGACTTTCGGGGGTTTCTGGTGAAGTTTAATGGAAATTGACTTCAAATGATTGATATGCAACTTAATGATGGATGGTGCTTCGATCGTAAACTCAAGTTGCAATGGTCGGAGCTTGATTGATGTGATACAGGTTGTGTGCCACATACGATCCAGTATGATGATGGATTGACAGGATGGAAGTCAATCGTGGATGATATTGGAATGGTTCGAGAGATGGATTGAGTCGCCGATTGAAAGACTTGACAGATTTGAAGTACCAAGAAATCGCCGGTAATCGAAGTGTTCTAGCACATTCAAAGCAGGGGTATTATGGGGACACCCATTAGGGGGAATGGATAGATCACATACCCTCGGAAGTCATGATGGACCTATTGTCTTCATCTAGTAAGGAAAACATGCATATTCACTATGGTGTATGGTAGTTTGGCTAGAATTAGTGTTTTCCATCAGCCCTTTTGATCGTTGAAAGCAAGTTCGATTGTCGATGGATTCAAGGCTGCTAGGATATTGGATACTATGGATGTTATGGTTTATTGTGTTCATTCTTCCTCATTTTCTTTAAGTAGTATATCACCGTAAATTGTCGAAAGGAAGAGAAATCAGGGTTTTCCTTTCCTATTCGAACAACATGTTGTGGATGATTTCACGTGTTAATTAATTGGTTGCTGGGTATATCAGATGGTTGATACATCTATACTCATATTATCTTGTGTAACCGTTGTTAATTATTTTATCACCAACTAAGACTGTTGTCTGACTTAAAATTTTATGTTTCCCTCTTATTACCTTGGGTTGTTCATCAATGTTGTTGTTGATGAGCAAACTGAGTAGCAGGTAGTAGGTTTGGTGTCGTAGATGTTGTGCGGTCACGAGCAGGTGGCTGGTGTACTATTACTACTTATATAGTATTTCTTTTCTATTTCTGTTTTATGTTGATGGCTACTGATACTCGGAGGGATGTAATAAGGCATATTGTATTCAGAGTTTCATGTACTAAGATGTATTGTACTTGAGATTCTATGATTTTATGAAGATTTGATTTTCTGTTCAGTTATGCTTTACTACTATATCCTATGTATATCTTATTATTATATATTATCCATGCATTGTGAGTTATATGAAAGGTTTTATCTCGAGTTATTCTTTCTTGATGATCATACTATATCGGCCTGGCAAGTCATACAACACACATTTTCCTTAGTTCGGTGTAGGAGGTATGGGGTGGTCTTCACAGTCCACATAACAACCTCCACATCATTTTAGAACTTGTCCAATCCACTCTAGAAATATGAAAACACAAGTTAAGTTGTAACACCCCACCTCCGCCAGGGTGGCTCTTGCAAGCACTCTGACTTTGGAGGGGCGTTTGTACCGGGTAAACATGCATAATGATATATCAAGGCAGAACAAGAACATATGTATATATGTAAACAAAGTAAATAAGATAAGTAAACAGCGGAAGATTTCAAACTATTTCAAAACAAGTCTGGTACAACATAATGTCAACTTTCCAAATACACAAGTCTAGATAAAAACAACATCACTGAAAAACTGAAATACATAAGTACTATCCCCAAAATAAGTGATAACCATAGCTAGCTTCATGTCAAGACCGTACATGAGCTAAAATCCCACAAGCAAGCGATCAGAAATCCAAGCTAAGCTCCAATATTCCCACCCTGAGAACCTTGGGGGGGGAACGGAAGAAAAGAGGCGAAAGAAAAACAGGTCAGTCAAAAAGACTGAGTAAGCCCTACTACAATCAATGTAAACTGATAAAGTTAACTGGCATGAGAAGCAGGGATGAACATAAGGATAACAACATACTAGCATGATGATTAACTAACAAGGTAGATAAAGGTGTCATCGCATAATCAGGTTTAAGGTTTTTCACCACAGGTGTACCAGCATTCTAACATGTCATGTATAAACAAGAATTTATCCCTTGGCCTAAACTTGGCCCAGTATCAGGTGTTTGACTTAAATCAAGATCCAACTTCTTGGTACCAATTCTAGTATAACAGGATTAGGTGTTACCCCAATGTTTACATCGAAACAGGACGGAACAGAATGGTCCATACAGAGATAGAGTTTGGGAAAAATGGGCTTTTTCCACCCTAACAGAACAGAGTACAGAAACGAAATACTACAATTAGGTGTACACTAGTAGTGGGCCTTTTCCACCCTAACAGACGGTACTACGCAGAAACAGACGGGTGTTACCACCCAACAAAACAGACGGTACCAACAGAATCAGACAGAGCTAAGTGTACCCTAAATCCTACCCAAGCGATCGGCTCCCTAATACATAAATACCCTGTGTCGGCCCCACGATAGGGTGTATCACTCCCTAAAGTGGTAACCAATTGGCACAGGCATATTTACAGATGTCACGGCGTCTTACATCCTCAGAGGCAGACTGGGATCCATGCACGCACATGACCCGGTTGGAACGCACCATCAACACCCATCGCCATTATCAGAATGAACCACTTATAATTAGTTCAGTAAGCGTGCCCGGACCCTACCTACAGTTGGGTCAAAGTTTTGATACCAGAAAGGGTTACTGACTAATATGGGTCCCAAACAACAAATGACACAAGTATTCCCCCTTGTGTCCCCAGACTATCAGATTCAGATTAACTTATTAACAGAGTTCAGACATACAAAGTTCAGACGAATCAGTTTTCAGACTAACGGATCAGATAACAGATTTACAAACTTGCCTAACTTGGTGTGGGTCCTACAGATCCGCAAAACAGGTTCGTTTAATTTATCAATCAAGTTAGTTTATCCAGACCAGGTATCAAATTGGTTCTCAGCCTTACCAAATTACTGAGTTGGATTGGTTAAGTATAGTTTAACTTAACCCCGTTAAATTACCGAGTTCAGATTGGTTAAGTGTAGGTTAACTTAACCCCGTTAATTTACCGAGTTCAGATTGGTTAAGTGTCATAAGTCAAATTTACTTAACCTTATCATGTAGCATTAATTAATTAATGTGCCTTAACCTCTCACATTAGACTTTGTTGCGGTTACTAGTTAAGCCGGTCGGTTCCGGGTAGCTTTACACCACAACTTGGTCTAACCTCGGGTTCAAGGTACAACATGACCAACTTCTCACATTGGGTCCTATTGTTTGTAGCAACTAGTTAAGCCGGTCGGTTCCGGGTAGGTTTACGCTACAAACTCAACCCAACCTCGAGTTGGTCACACTTATATTTTCTAAGTGTCATGTCCATTATGTTTACAAAACATATTACAAGTTTTCAAGCATTTGGGTAGACCTAACTTAATAGGTAAATTCCCAATGGGTAGACCTAACTTAATAGGTGAATTCCCAATCTTATGTTTTTATGTCTTTTCAGTTTACCCAACCCCAAACGCAATCCCATCGCTTACATATCGCAATAGCGCATAAAGGATAGAAAGAGGGAACTTGGCATAATCATGACATAAAGGTGTTGAAGCCACAAGTTTAACATGGTGGCATATGAAATGTACATATGTTCATATACTTGCATATTACATTTTTAGGCCTCAAAAGCATGCATAAAACCAAACTTAGCATATTGGTGATACATGGTGATAAATGACATGTAGAAATGGCCATAAGTTCGCATTTAGCCTCACATGCAAGTTATCATAAGAGATATGATAACTTACATGTTGCCAAAATGCAACCTTTAGCATAAAGCTTGAAGCTTTATGTTCATATACTCAAGGTAAGCTTGCATAACATGATAACATGAGTAAAATGATCCACCCAAACTTGCATACATAACATGACAACTTGCATATCATAACATGGCAAACTTGCATAACATAACATGGCAAACTTGCATATCATAACATATCAAACTTGCATAACATGACATAGTAAACTTGCATATCATGGCAAACTTGCATATCATAACGATCAACCAAACTTGCATCATTCATTTAACTTTAGAGTTTAAATATGTAAGTAGAAAAGGGCTTACAATGCTTATGAAGACACAAATATATTAATAGATTGAGACAAGCCCTTATGAAATCAAATAAACCCAATATGAAAGCTCCAAATCAATAAAAACCCTTGCTTTATGATGTAAATATGGAAACTTGACTTGAATGCAAGCTAAGAACACTCATACAAGCTTGAAAACACTTGTATGCATTGAAAATCTCTCATAGAAATAACTTAGAAATTTTATGAAGAGAGTGGAGGCCATGAGAGGAAAATTTTGCCATAGTTTAGTTATAGGGTTGAATAATGATGATTTAGGGTTAGGTTAGGGGCTTATTTATAGAGATTAGGATTAGTTTCAACCTTAGGATTAAACCCTAATTCCAATCTCAGCCCTTAAAACCGAATCTGGCCCCAAAACCTAACCAAAACCCCAAAATGGTGCACCAGGCAAAACTGCCCGGCTGAGCCAAGTCGACAGCCAAGTCGACAGGGCTGTCGACTTGGGTCCAACCAAGTCGACTGCCAAGTCGACAGGCCTGTCGACTTGGTTGGCTTGGCGGGAAATTTCCTGCCTAGCCTTCCAGGCCCGAAATTCGAAATTCGAACTTGAAATTCAAATCTGTTTTGAACTTGAAATTTTCTGAAAACTTCATTGGGCCTTAATCGGGTCATACGGACTCCGATTTTCGAAATCTCGGACTCTATTTCGCGTATTTTTCCGAGACGAACGCAATGGCACAGCCCGTTGCCCTTGATTCAGATTTTTAAATTAAATTCTGCCTCGATTTACGTTATAACAGGTTATCAGAAATACGGGTTGTTACATTCTCCCCTCCTTAAAGGATTTCGTCCTCGAAATCTTCAAGTTAGGAAGAACGCATCCTACCATCCATCATCCATCTACTCAAATCATCATTCACGAGCAATCATTATCCTTAAAGATTCTAATGCGGTATGAACATATGCAAAAGGTGTGTGTATATGTTCTTATCTAATGCAAAGATCATCAATGCAAAGTATGTTAGTGAAATGAATCCATTATGTATGCAAATAGTCCTAATCATATAATACTATATGTGTGCACAAACATTCGTCCATATGCAACATCCATGTGCTGAATTAACCATCTTGCAACCATAAGAATTGAAAATGTACACACATCCATATGCAGTATGAGAGTGTATTTCAAGCCGATCTAGTGCCTAGTGTGGGTTTATGCATCCACGAGCAACCACTAGCAACCACTTGCATCCACTTGCAACCATCAAACATAACATGTCTCAAACACATGTTTACATCCATAGGATTCCTATCTCAACAAGATACAGTCGAGTGATGGAAGCGAGTACAGATAAAACAAAAACTTGGTACATATACTTACAGACTACTAGTACAGATCAGAATTTCCCCAAATGATTCTTAGGAAACTAAGCATGGTAGAAACCCAGAATGTATTCGTCATAGTTACCCTCATGCCCAACACAGATACTCTCAAACCCCAATTTATCACAAACAGATGAGTTATAACTCTCAGGGAGTTTGAGACTATTACCAGATCAGAAGCAAGACTAGCATTAAAGTACCGAGTTTCCATTACAGAATCAAAATACCAGAAAAAGAGTTTCAAACTGAAATTCAGACAAGGAAAATTAAACATCTTACAGACAAATTATTCTAGCCCTAATCTATCCACTAGCCATGTGAGTATTCACCGTCCCTTCTGATGTAGCCCCTTACTTCTTCGGGCAGTCCCTAGTGAAGTGTCCCATCTCTCCACAGTTAAAGCAAGTGCCCTTCCTCTTTCTGCAATTCCTTGTTTAGATGAGTTGAGCTTCCACAAGTAAAGCACTTCTTTTCCTTCTTGTCTTCAGACTTCTCCTCCTTCTTTTGCATTTCCTTTTTGGGCCCCGTTTTCTTGTTTTGAGACTCATTCACCTTGACCTCCTTCTTTGCACTCTTGCTCTCTTCATTGAGTAGGTCCATATCTACCAAACTCTCAAACGTGGCCCCCATGGGCACATGAGACATAGCTAACTCCTGTAACGGCTCATTCAATCCTCTAGCAAAACGAAGAGCCTTCTTCTGAGTAGTACTCACCATATCCAAGCCAAAACGAGCTAACTGATTGAACTTGTTCACATATTCTTTGACAGACATGTCTCCTTGCTTCAAAGCAATAAACCTCTCCATTTGCAAATTCTCTTCAGCAGAAGACAGAAACTTAAGCCCGAATCTTGTCCTGAAATCGGCCCAAGTCTCAACGGGCCTAGTCGCGGTGGTGATCTCCCACCAATAAGCGGCTTCATCCTTCATAAGCCAAACCGCCAACAAGATCTTTCTCTGATCATCTAATCCAAAGATAGCGAATAAATCCTCGGTCTCTTTCAACCAATTCCGGGCCTCTACAAAAGTCTCAGTACCTAGAAAGTTCTTGCCACCCATTGCTTTGAAGTCCTTGCAAATCTTCGTGAACTCTACTGGAGGATGATGAGGGGGAGGAGGAGGAGGAACCTCAGCGACAGGAGGAGGAGGAACATTAACCACCGGAGGAGGAGTAACATTTGCGGGGCCGGCTTCGGTCGCCCTAGCCTCCATAAGTCTCCTATACCAAACAGGAACTTGCACTCCCTCTGGGATAACAAAGTTATCTGCCATACTGAAACGAAGGAAAAGATAGATTCAGAATGAGGAAACTAATAATAGATAACTAAGGATTGTGCTAATGGCTTTTGGGGAATAGCCCTTTTTTTATTTTAAATACTAGACTTTTCTTTGGAAAATACTTTATACTTGATTTGAAAATAGTTTTTCAAAAGCTTTTGTTCCTTCTCGTAAACCATATGCTCTGATACCAAATGTAACACCCCACCTCCGCCAGGGTGGCTCTTGCAAGCACTCTGACTTTGGAGGGGCGTTTGTACCGGGTAAACATGCATAATGATATATCAAGGCAGAACAAGAACATATGTATATATGTAAACAGAGTAAATAAGATAAGTAAACAGCGGAAGATTTCAAACTATTTCAAAACAAGTCTGGTACAACATAATGTCAACTTTCCAAATACACAAGTCTAGATAAAAACAACATCACTGAAAAACTGAAATACATAAGTACTATCCCCAAAATAAGTGATAACCATAGCTAGCTTCATGTCAAGACTGTACATGAGCTAAAATCCCACAAGCAAGCGATCAGAAATCCAAGCTAAGCTCCAATATTCCCACCCTGAGAACCTAGGGGGGGAACGGAAGAAAAGAGGCGAAAGAAAAACAGGTTAGTCAAAAAGACTGAGTAAGCCCTACTACAATCAATGTAAACTGATAAAGTTAACTGGCATGAGAAGCAGGGATGAACATAAGGATAACAACATACTAGCATGATGATTAACTAACAAGGTAGATAAAGGTGTCATCGCATAATCAGGTTTAAGGTTTTTCACCACAGGTGTACCAGCATTCTAACATGTCATGTATAAACAAGAATTTATCCCTTGGCCTAAACTTGGCCCAGTATCAGGTGTTTGACTTAAATCAAGATCCAACTTCTTGGTACCAATTCTAGTATAACAGGATTAGGTGTTACCCCAATGTTTACATCGAAACAGGACGGAACAGAATGGTCCATACAGAGATAGAGTTTGGGAAAAATGGGCTTTTTCCACCCTAACAGAACAGAGTACAGAAACGAAATACTACAATTAGGTGTACACTAGTAGTGGGCCTTTTCCACCCTAACAGACGGTACTACGCAGAAACAGACGGGTGTTACCATCCAACAAAACAGACGGTACCAACAGAATCAGACAGAGCTAAGTGTACCCTAAATCCTACCCAAGCGATCGGCTCCCTAATACATAAATACCCTGTGTCGGCCCCACGATAGGGTGTATCACTCCCTAAAGTGGTAACCAATTGGCACAGGCATATTTACAGATGTCACGGCGTCTTACATCCTCAGAGGCAGACCGGGATCCATGCACGCACATGACCCGGTTGGAATGCACCATCAACACCCATCGCCATTATCAGAATGAACCACTTATAATTAGTTCAGTAAGCGTGCCCGGACCCTACCTACAGTTGGGTCAAAGTTTTGATACCAGAAAGGGTTACTGACTAATATGTGTCCCAAACAACAAACGACACAAGTATTCCCCCTTGTGTCCCCAGACTATCAGATTCAGATTAACTTATTAACAGAGTTCAGACATACAAAGTTCAGACGAATCAGTTTTCAGACTAACGGATCAGATAACAGATTTACAAACTTGCCTAACTTGGTGTGGGTCCTACAGATCCGCAAAACAGGTTCGTTTAATTTATCAATCAAGTTAGTTTATCCAGACCAGGTATCAAATTGGTTCTCAGCCTTACCAAATTACTGAGTTGGATTGGTTAAGTATAGTTTAACTTAACCCCGTTAAATTACCGAGTTCAGATTGGTTAAGTGTAGGTTAACTTAACCCCGTTAATTTACCGAGTTCAGATTGGTTAAGTGTCATAAGTCAAATTTACTTAACCTTATCATGTAGCATTAATTAATTAATGTGCCTTAACCTCTCACATTAGACTTTGTTGCGGTTACTAGTTAAGCCGGTCGGTTCCGGGTAGCTTTACACCACAACTTGGTCTAACCTCGGGTTCAAGGTACAACATGACCAACTTCTCACATTGGGTCCTATTGTTTGTAGCAACTAGTTAAGCCGGTCGGTTCCGGGTAGGTTTACGCTACAAACTCAACCCAACCTCGAGTTGGTCACACTTATATTTTCTAAGTGTCATGTCCATTATGTTTACAAAACATATTACAAGTTTTCAAGCATTTGGGTAGACCTAACTTAATAGGTAAATTCCCAATGGGTAGACCTAACTTAATAGGAAAATTCCCAATCTTATGTTTTTATGTCTTTTCAGTTTACCCAACCCCAAACGCAATCCCATCGCTTACATATCGCAATAGCGCATAAAGGATAGAAAGAGGGAACTTGGCATAATCATGACATAAAGGTGTTGAAGCCACAGGTTTAACATGGTGGCATATGAAATGTACATATGTTCATATACTTGCATATTACATTTTTAGGCCTCAAAAGCATGCATAAAACCAAACTTAGCATATTGGTGATACATGGTGATAAATGACATGTAGAAATGGCCATAAGTTCGCATTTAGCCTCACATGCAAGTTATCATAAGAGATATGATAACTTACATGTTGCCAAAATGCAACCTTTAGCATAAAGCTTGAAGCTTTATGTTCATATACTCAAGGTAAGCTTGCATAACATGATAACATGAGTAAAATGATCCACCCAAACTTGCATACATAACATGACAACTTGCATATCATAACATGGCAAACTTGCATAACATAACATGGCAAACTTGCATATCATAACATATCAAACTTGCATAACATGACATAGTAAACTTGCATATCATGGCAAACTTGCATATCATAACGATCAACCAAACTTGCATCATTCATTTAACTTTAGAGTTTAAATATGAAAGTAGAAAAGGGCTTACAATGCTTATGAAGACACAAATATATTAATAGATTGAGACAAGCCCTTATGAAATCAAATAAACCCAATATGAAAGCTCCAAATCAATAAAAACCCTTGCTTTATGATGTAAATATGGAAACTTGACTTGAATGCAAGCTAAGAACACTCATAAAAGCTTGAAAACACTTGTATGCATTGAAAATCTCTCATAGAAATAACTTAGAAATTTTATGAAGAGAGTGGAGGCCATGAGAGGAAAATTTTGCCATAGTTTAGTTATAGGGTTGAATAATGATGATTTAGGGTTAGGTTAGGGGCTTATTTATAGAGATTAGGATTAGTTTCAACCTTAGGATTAAACCCTAATTCCAATCTCATCCCTTAAAACCGAATCTGGCCCCAAAACCTAACCAAAACCCCAAAATGGTGCACCAGGCAAAACTGCCCGGCTGAACCAAGTCGACAGCCAAGTCGACAGGGCTGTCGACTTGGGTCCAACCAAGTCGACTGCCAAGTCGAAAGGCCTGTCGACTTGGTTGGCTTGGCGGGAAATTTCCCGCCTAGCCTTCCAGGCCCGAAATTCGAAATTTGAACTTGAAATTCAAATCTGTTTTGAACTTGAAATTTTCTGAAAACTTCATTGGGCCTTAATCGGGTCATACGGACTCCGATTTTCGAAAACTCGGACTCTATTTCGCGTATTTTTCCGAGACGAACGCAATGGCATAGCCCGTTGCCCTTGATTCAGATTTTTAAATTAAATTCTGCCTCGATTTACGTTATAACAGGTTATAAGAAATACGGGTTGTTACATAAGTTATCATTTTATAAATGTTTATAAGATAAGTGAATGAAAATTGTTCGAAGTTGAGTTTATAAACTCAGTTTCGTGCGGAGTATACAAACTCAGTATGCAACTGAGTTTGGAAACCCAGTTTTCGAACGGAGTTTACAAACTCAGTTCGCAAGCGAGTTTGTAAGACCAGTACCAAACTAAGTTTACAAACTCAGTTGGAACCGAGTCTACAAACTCAATTTCATACTGTTAGATCAAATTATGGTACTAACACCTAAATCCAAATCACAAATCACATAAATGCATAAACAGTAAAATAAGAGGAGACATACGAAGTTTTTATAGCGGTTTGGCTCAAAACAAGCCTACGTTCACTTTATGTTTTCTTAAATCCTAAGAAATTACAAGTACAATTCCTTCCTACAATCCGTAGGATTCATTCATATACAACATCCTTATATTTTTAATGAAGAAGAGGAGAAAAGAAAGTGATTTTATACACAAATTCCTCGTGTTAAAGTGATGTGCAATGTCCTTGCTTAGCGACAATGGTGGCCGAGAGTTAGAGTGGCCAAAAAGATCCTTCAATTTGCCTTCAAGTAGTGTATTTATAGATGATTTCTGGGTTCGGTTCGGGTGCCATATGGCACACCCATAGGAAATCTTGAAAAGTAGTGGAACATGACTTGAAAATCGGGCTATGCCAAGTAGAGATCGATCCGCGTTTGTAGGAGGCGGTTACTCCTTAAGAACAGGTCAAACTCGAGTGTGCAGTAACTTTCCAGGTGGATCGGATCGGATCGGTTTCTCTCTCCTTCGATCAGAACCGATGTATTCAATCCAGAATGGTACGCACTTCTATGCAACCGAAGCCAAGGCGGGTCAGGTTCGGATGGTCTGATCCGAACCGATGCTTGCATGTTGAAACCAAAAGAAATGCCAAGCGGCTTCGAGGAGTGGGGTCGGATTCTCCTTGTTTCGAACCTAGCCGTCATCTTCGATCTGAACCGAGAGGTCAAGCCAATTCCTAAAATCCAAATTTCCGGTTCTGCATGCATTCACGGAAATGGGCGTAACTTTTAAAGCGTAAGTCCGTCTTAGCCAAACGAAAGCTCTACTTGAAGCTAATTCAGAGAGCTACAAGAGTTACTGAGCAAAGCTCCGTAATTGATGTTTTCGTGCACAAAAGAGGTTTCTTCATTTGTGATGCGACTTCAACCAAATCGCTTCCTTGTCTTCTGATGATGTTCTCAATTCTTGAGTGTGTTGCTAACCAGAAATTCCATTGTGGTTGCTTTGACAAAAAGGCATGTCAACATTTTTGCCCCCAAGAACATATCTTGCTGGTTGAAGGAAGATGTGTTCTGGATAATCCAAGGCAACGCCGGGCCTACCAGCTGCAAATATAATCCATACCTACAAAGGAGAGAAAGCAAATAGATATGTCAAAACCTGACAAAACTAAATAATCTTTTCGAGCATAAACCATGCTTGGGCGTCTAGTTGAGTATAAACCATACTCGGGGGACATTCGAATCATCCTGCCAATACCTGGCGAGGGACCTAACCTTCTGGGTATAAGCCATACCAAGAAGTTCAAACTGAGCATAAGCCATACTCGAGTTTTATTGAGTTCCTTTGCCAGATCTTGACAAGACAATAAGCCATTCCAGAGTATAATCCATACTTAATAATCCAACTGATTACAATCCATACTCAGACCAAGATAGAACTGTACTTGCCAAAGCCTGACAAGACAGTCTGTCTAAGGCACAAACCGCACCTAGGGTTTCGAGATAAGTATAAGCCATACTTTAATTAAGATTGAGAATCCTTCCATAACCTGACAAGACCCTTAAATTTGCCAAACATAATCCATGCTCGAAAAGTCCTTCCATATTCAATTCAAAGTACAAAACCAAAGCAAATCCAGATTTGTTTGCCATCGAGTTCAGGGCACGCTTTGGGCTAAATCCTAGCCTCGTACGCGTGTAGTCCTATTTACCAAATCGGAAAACCTAAAGAAATCAAAAACACATATCTTAATTCCTAAGAAATGCAAGAAATCCGGGCTGATCTCATCCAGATCAGTTGATGATGAGCCCACAAGAGCTCGATCCAAGTTCATTCCCTCTCCGAGGAGCAGGTGGTGGAAGCATGGATGTGGGCACTGTTGGTTGTTTCACATACTCGGGCAACTCTCCACGTCTAACTCATTCCTCAATCAGATCTGGCAGATACATGCAGTCATTTGTGTCATGACCGTCCATATCATGAAATATGCAATGTTTTCCAGAATCAAGTTCTCTTTGTGATGGCTCACTCCTGGGAGACTTTGGGTATGAAATGACACCATTTGTGTCCATGTAAATGTCAATCAGGGTTGAATTGAGTTCGGTGTACTTTTCATATCTGGGCCCTCTCCGGGGCTGAGTGTTGCAGTCATTCTTGACAGCGGCTTTCCCCTTGCCTTTTCCGAAATCAGACGGTCCTCCGTCTTTAAGCATGTTGACTTCGAGAATGCTTTTCTTGGAAGTTGCATCCTCTTCCCGTAGAAATCTGTCTGCTTCAAGATAGAATTCGCTGAGATCTCGCGGTGGGCCTCGGTACAAAGATTTCTTGAATTCCGTGTTATCCAATATGTTGGATACTGCTGCCATCAGTACCAGAGATGGTTCAGGTCAATCAACCGATGCTGCTGCAATGTTGAATCTTTCCAAGAATGAGCGCAGGGTTTCTCTAGGCCTCTGCTTGATTGAAGTGAGCGACATTACATTCTTGGATCACGCAATGTGGACCCGAAACTGTTCAATGAAGCGAGCGACCAACATGTTCTAGCTGTTGATCAATTCCGTTTCTAGCTGCTGAATCCACATAGCAGCTATATCAGTCAAGAAGAGAGGAAAACATTTAGCCATGACGTTTTCCGACGTCGATTGAACTTCCATATACCATTTATAGCGCATCACGTGCACGGTAGGATCTGTCCTGTCGTTGTAAGGCTCCAGTTGTGGAAGTTTGAAATCCGGGGGATTGCGGGAATTCCTGATTTCCCATGTGAATGGATTGTGATTGACATCGTCCATGTCATTCTGATAAGTGCAGCCTTTTGAGAGGCATTAAATGAGATTGGCAAGTCGATCGCATTCAAAAATTTGTTACAAGTTGGTAGGATCAGAGCTGGTGCCTCCAGCGTTTAATCTGGAAGAGTTTGGAAGGGTATGAGGTGCTTGGAAGACCATTCGGTTCGGTTCGGAGGTGCCCCCATGTTGCGGATCGTGGAGGCCGACCCGATCCGGTTCTCCTGCTTCGAACCGGGGTGCTCTGTGTTGATGATGTGTGGGCTCCATTCGAACAAGAGAGGACGTGGGTCGCGCTCGACCTCAGCCATGATTTCCAAAGGGGAACTGCTGCCCCCGAGTTCATGTAGTGCTGCGGTTCGGATCGGGTCCGAACCGATTCGGTTCATCGCTCCTGCTGGAGCTGATTCTAGTGCTGCCCGATTTGATCCTCGGTTCGAATCGGGGCCGACCCGACTCGGTCATTGGCTGTTGCTTGAACCCTTTCCACACCGTTTCCAGTAAGTTGTATGTTGCCGCTCGATCTGCCTTCCATCCGAGCGAAGAATCCGTCTATCATCTCTTGTTGTTTGCGGAGGAGATCATCTTGCCTTTCCATCTGCGTTCTCAATTCTGCGAGAACGCCATCCATTTCGTCTCTAGATGGGTATACTGATGAATTTCCATGAGAGGAAACCTCCTGGCTTGCCTCGTTTCTTGCGCCTTCAGTGCCAACATCCTCAGCACCAGAGAAGGTTCCGTCTTTCTTTCGCTTGACCATTGATCCAATAGCCGAGCAATCCGATTCCTTTCAAGCTAGAAATTGAAGTAATATCGTGTGCCCCTTCCTAGCACGCCAAAATATTATACCAAATTATGGCACTAACACCTAAATCCAAATCACAAATCACAGAAATGCATAAACAGTAAAATAAGAGGAGATACACAAAGTTTTTATAGTGGTTCGGCTCAAACCAAGCCTACATCCACTATTTGTTTTCTTAAGTCCTAAGAAATTACAAGTACAATTCCTTCCTACATCTGTAGGATTCAATCATATACAACATCCTTGTATTTTTAATGAAGAAGAGGAGAAAAGAAAGTGATTTTATACACAAATTCCTCGTGTTAGAGTGATGTGCAATGTCCTTGCTTAGCGACAATGGTGGCAGGGAGTTAGAGTGGCCAAAATGATCCTTTAATTTGCCTTCAAGTGGTGTATTTATAGATGATTTCTAGGTTCGGTTCGGGTGCCACACCCAGAGGAAATCTCGAAAAGTTATGGAATATGACCTCAAAATCATGCTATGCCAAGTGGAAATTGATCCATGTTTGTAGGAGGCGGTTACTCCTTAAGAATAGGCCAAACTCAAGTGTGCAGGAATTTTCCAGGCGGATCAGATTGGTTTATCTCTCCTCCGATCTGAACTGATGCATTCAATCCAGTATGGTACGCACTTCTGAGCAAACGAAGCCAAGGCGGGTCAGGTTCGGATGGTCCGATCCAAACCGATGATTGCATGCAGAAACCAAAAGAAATGCCAAGCTACTTCGAGTGGGTTCGGATTCTCCTTGTTCCGAACCGAGCCGTCATCTCCGATCCGAACCGAGAGTTCAAGCCAATTCCCAAAATCCAAATTTCTGGTTCTACATGCGTTCAAGGAAACAGGCGTAACTTTTAAACCGTAAGTCCATTTTAGCCAAATGAAAGCTCTACTTGAAGCTAATTCAGAGAGCTACAAGTGTTACCGAGCAAAGCGTTGTAATTAATGTTTTCGGGCCAAAAAGAGATCATCTTTTAGGACTTTTGGGTCGTTCTTTGTTAGTGATGCGACTTCCACCAAATCGCTTCATGTCTTCTGACGATGTTCTCAACGCTTGAGTGTGTTGCTAACCATAAATTCCATGTGTGACTGCTTTGAATAAAAAGTATTTAAAAACATTTTTGCCCTTATAACTTATCTTGCTGGTTGAAGGAAGATGTGTTCTGGATAATCCAAGGCCACGCCGGGCCTGGTAGCTGAAAGTATAATCCATACGTGCAAAGGAGAGAAAGCAAACAGATATGTCAAAACCTGACAAAACTGATTAACCTTTTCAAGCATAAACCATGCTAGGGCATCCGATTGAGCATAAACCATACTCGGGGGACATTCGAATCATCCTGCCAATACCTGGTGATGGACCTAATGTTCTGGGTATAAGCCATACCAAGAAGTTCAAACTGAGCATAAGCCATACTCGAGTTTTATTGAGTTCTTTTGCCAGATCCTGACAAGACAATAAGCCGTTCCAGAGTATAATCCATACTTAAGAATCCAACTGAGTACAATCCATACTCATACCGAGAGAGAACTGTACTTGCCAAAGCTTGACAAGACAGTCTGTCCTTAGGCACAAACCGTACGGAGGGTTTCGAGATAAGTATAAGCCATAATTTAATTATGATTGAGAATCCTGCCATAACCTGACAAGACCCTCAAATTTGCCAAACATAATCCATGCTCGGAAAGTCCTTCCTTATTCAATTCAAAATACAAAACCAAAGAAAACTCTGTTTGGTTTGTCATTTAGTCTAGGGCACGTTTTGGGGCTAAATCCAAACCCCGTACGCGTGTACTCCGATTTAGCCAATCGGAAAACCTAAAGAAAGAGAAAACACATATATTAAATCCTCAGAAATGCAGGAAATCCAGGATAATCTCATCCAGATCAGTTGATGATGAGCCCACGAGAGCTCGATCAAGGTTCATTCCCTCTCCGGGGAGGAGGTGGTGGCGGCGCGGATGTGGGCACTGTTGGTTGTTTCACATATTCGGGCAGCTCTCCACGTCTAGCCCGTTCCTCAATCAGATCTCGCAGATGCCTGCAGTCATTTGTGTCATGACCGTCCATATTATGAAATATGCAATGTTTTCCAGAATCACGTTATCTTTGTGATGGCTCCCTCCTGGGAGGCTTTGGGTAGGAAACGACATCGTTTGTGTCCATGTAAATGTCAGTCAGGGTTGAATTGAGTTCGGTGTACTTTTCATATCTGGGCCCTCTCCGGGGCTGAGTGTTGCGGTCATTCTTGACAGATGCTTTCTCCTTGCCTTTTTCGGAATCATACGGTCCTCCATCATTAAACATGTTTACTTCGAGAATGCTTTTCTCGGAAGTTGCGTCCTCTTCCCGCAGAAATCTGTCTACTTCAAGATAGAATTCACCGAGATCTTGTGGTAGGTCTCGGTACAAAGATTTCATGAATTCCGTGTTATCCATGATGCCGGATACTGCTGCCATCAGTACCATAGATGGTTCAGATTGATCACCCGATGCGGCTGCAACGTTGAATCTTTCCAGGAATGAGCGCAGTGTTTCTCTGGGCCTCTGCTTGATTGTAGTGACCGACATTACATTCTTGGGTCGCGCGATTTGGACCCGAAACAGTTCAATGAAGCGAGCGACCATCATGTTCCAGTTGTTGATCGATTCCGTTTCTAGCTGCCGAATCCACATAGCAGCTATATCAGCCAAGAAGAGAGGAAAGCATTTAGCCATGATATTTTTCGATGCCGATTGAACTTCCATATGCCGTTTATAGCGCATCAGGTGCAAGGTAGGATCCATCCTGCCGTTATAAGGCTCCAGTTGTGGAAGTCTGAAATCCGGGGAATTGTGGGAATTCCTGATTTCCCATGTGAATGGATTGTGATTGACGTCGTCCATGTCATTCTGATAAGTGTGGCCTCTCGAGAGGCGTTGAATGAGATTGGCGAGCCGATCGCCTTCAAAAAGCTGTTGCAAGTTGATAGGATAAGAGCTAAAGCCCCCAGCGTTTAATCTGGAAGAGTTTGGAATGGTATGAGGTTCTTGGAAGACCATCCGGTTTGGTTTGGTGGTGCCCCCATGTTGCGGATCGTGAAGGCAGATCCAATCCAGTTCTCCTGCTCCGAACCGAGGTGCTTTGTGTTGATGATGTGTGGGCTCCATTCAAGCAGGAGCAGACGTGGGTCGCGCTCGACCAGAGCCATGATTTCCAGAGGGGAAGCTGCTTCCCCCAAGTTCATGTAGTGTTACGGTTCTGATCGGGTCCGAACCGACTCGGTTCATCGCTCCTGCTGGAGTTGATTGTAGTACTGCTCCGATTTGATCCTCGGTTTGGATCTGGGCCGACCCGGTTATTGGCTGCTGCTTGAACCCTTTCCATGCCATTTTCAGTGAGTTGTATGTTGCCGCTTTGCCTTCCTTCCATCCGAGCGAAGAATCCGTCTATCATCTCTTGTTGTTTGCGGAGGAGATCATCATGCCTTGCCATCTGCATTGTCAATTCTATGAGAACGCCAACCATTTTGTCTCTAGTTAGGTATGCTGATGAAATTCCATGAGAGGAAACCTCCTGGCATGCCTCGTTTCTTGCGCCTTCAGTGCCAACATCCTTAGCACGAGAGAAGGTTCCTTCTTTCTTTCGCTTGACCATCAATTCAATAGGCGAGCAATCTGATTCCTTTCAAGCTAGAAATTGAAGTAATATCGTGTGCCCCCTTCCTGGCGCACCAAAATGTTAGACCAAATTATGGTACTAACACCCAAATCCAAATCAAAAATCACAGAAATGCATAAACAGTAAAATAAGAGGTGACACACAAAGTTTTTATAGTGGTTCGGCTCAAACCAAGCCTACATCCACTTTATGTTTTCTTAAGTCCTAAGAAATTATAAGTACAATTCCTTCCTACAATATGTAGGATTCATTCATATACAACATCCTTGTATTTTTAATGAAGAAGATGAGAAAAGAAAGTGATTTTATATACAAATTCCTCGTGTTAGAGTGATGTGCAATGTCCTTGCCTAGCGACAATGGTGGCCGGGAGTTAGAGTGGCCAAAAAGATCCTTTAATTTTCCTTCAAGTGGTGTATTTATAGATGATTTCTATGTTCAGTTCGGGTGCCACGTGGCACGCACAGAGGAAATCTTGAAAAGTTGTGGAACCTGACATCAAAATCATGCTATGCCAAGTGGAAATTGATCCGCGTTTGTAGGAGGCGGTTACTCCTTAAGAACAGGTCAAACTCAAGTGTGCAGGAATTTTCCAGGCGGATCGGATTAGTTTCTCTTTTCTCCGATCTGAACTGATGTATTCAATCCAGTATGGTACGCACTTCTATGCAAACGAAGCCAAGGCGAGTCAGGTTCGGATGGTCCGATCCAAACCGATGCTTGCATGCTGAAACCAAAAGAAATGCCAAGCTACTTCGAGGAGTGGGGTCGGATTCTCCTTGTTCTGAACCGAGCCATCACCTCCGATCCGAACCGATAGTTCAAGCCAATTCCCAAAATCTAAATTTCCGGTTCTGCATGCGTTCAAGGAAACGGGCGAAACTTTTAAACCATAAGTCCGTTTTAGCCAAATGAAAGCTCTACTTGAAGCTCATTCAGATAGCTACAAGTGTTATTGAGCCAAGCTCTGTAATTAATGTTTTTGGGCCAAAAAGAGGTCATCTGTTAGAACTTTTGGGTTGTTCTTTGTTCGTGATGCGACTTCAACCAAATCGCTTCCTGTCTTCTGATAATGTTCTCAACGCTTGAGCATGTTGCTAACCATAAATTCCATGTGTGACTGCTTTGACTAAAAGGTATGTCAACATTTTTGCCCCCTATAACATATCTTGCGGGTTGAAGGAAGATGTGTTCTGGAAAATCCAAGGCCACGCCGGGCCTGCCAGCTGCAAGTATAATCCATACGTGCAAAGGAGAGAAAGCAAAAAGATATGTCAAAACCTGACAAAACCGATTAACCTTTTCGAGCATAAACCATGCTTGGGCGTCCGATTGAGCATAAACCATACTCGAGGGACGTTCGAATCATCCTGCCAATACCTGGCGAGGGACCTATTCTTCTGGGATAAGCCATACCAAGAAGTTCAAACTGAGCATAAGCCATACTCGAGTTTTATTGAGTTCTTTTGCCAGATCCTGACAGACAATAAGCCGTTCCAGAGTATAATCCATACTTAAGAATCCAACTGAGTACAATCTATACTCATACCGAGAGAGAACTGTACTTGCCAAAGCTTAACAAGACAGTCTGTCCTTAGGCACAAATCGTACGTAGGGTTTCAAGATAAGTATAAGCCATACTTTAATTAAGATTGAGAATCCTGCCATAACCTGACAAGACCCTTAAATATTCCAAACTCAATCCATGCTCGGAAAGTTCTTCCTTATTCAATTCAAAATACAAAACCAAAGAAAATCCTGATTGGTTTGTCATCGAGTCCAGAGCACGCTTTGGGGCTAAATCCTAACCCCGTACGCGTGTACTCCGATTTAGCCAATCAGAAAACCTAAAGAAAGCAAAAACACATATCTTAAATCCTCGGAAATGCAGGAAATCTAGGATAATCTCTTCCAGACCAGTTGATGATGAGCCCACGAGAGCACAATCCAGGTTCATTCCCTCTCCAGGGAGCAGGTGGTGGCAGCGCGGATGTGGGAACTGTTGGTTGTTTCACATACTCAGGTAGCTCACCACGTCTAACCCGTTCCTCAATCAGATCTCGCAGATGCCTGCAATCATTTGTGTCGTGACCGTCCATATCATGAAATATGCAATGTTTTCCAGAATCACGTTATCTTTGCGATGGCTCCCTCCTGGGAGGCTTTGGGTAGGAAACGACACCGTTTGTGTCCATGTAAATTTCTGTCAGGGTTGAATTGAGTTCGGTGTACTTTCCATATTTGGGCCCTCTCCGGGGCTGAGTGTTGCGGTCATTCTTGATAGCGGCTTTCTCCTTGCCTTTTCCATAATCATATGGTCCTCCATCATTAAACATGTTTACTTCGAGAACGCTTTTCTCGGAAGTTGCGTCCTCTTCCCGTAGAAATCTGTCTGCTTCAAGATAGGATTCGCCGAGATCTTGTGGTGGATCTCGGTACAAAGATTTCTTGAATTTTGTGTTATACAAGATGCCGGATACTGCTACCATCAGTACCATAGATGGTTCAGGTCGATCAACCGATGCGGCTGCAACGTTGAATCTTTCCCGGAATGAGCGCAGAGTTTCTCTGGGCCTCTGCTTGATTGTAGTGACCAACATTACATTCTTGGGTTGCGCAATGTGGACCCAAAACTGTTCAATGAAGCAAGCAACCATCGTGTTCCAGCTGTTGATCGATTCCATTTCTAGCTGCTGAATCCACATAGCAGCTATATCAGCCAAGAAGAGATGAAAGCATTTAGCCATAATGTTTTACGACGCCGATTGAACTTCCATATGTCGTATATAGCGCATCAGGTGCATGGTAGGATCCATCCTGCAGTTGTAAGGCTCCAGTTGTGGAAGTTTGAAATCCGGGGGATTGCGGGAATTCCTGATTTCCCATGTGAATGGATTGTGATTGACGTCGTCCATGTCATTCTGATAAGTGCGGCCTTTCGAGAGGCGTTGAATGAGACTAGCGAGCCGATCGCCTTCAAAAAGCTGTTACAAGTTGATAGGATAAGAGATGAAGCCCCCAGCGTTTAATCTGCAAGAGTTTGGAAGGGTATGAGTTTCTTGGAAGGCCATCGGTTCGGTTCGGAGGTGCCCCCATGTTGCGGATCGTGAAGGTAGATCCTTAGCACGAGAACGCCAACCATTTCATCTCTAGTCCGATCTGCACCGATGCTTGCATGTTGAAACTCCAAGGAAACGCCAAGATGCTTCGAGGAGTGGGGTTGGATTCTCCTTGTTCCGAACTGAGCCGTCATCTTCGATCTGAACCGAGAGGTCAAGCCAATTCCCAAAATCAAAATTTCCGGTTCTGCATGCGTTCACGGAAATGGGCGTAACTTTTAAACCGCAAGTCCGTTTTAGCCAAACGAAAGCTCTACTTGAAGCTAATTCAGAGAGCTACAAGAGTTAATAAGAAAAGCTCTGTAATTGATGTTTTCAGGCCCAAAAGAGGTCATCTGCTATGACTTTCGGGTCGTTCTTTGTTTGTGATGCGACTTCAACCAAATCGCTTCCTGTCTTCTGACGATGTTCTCAACGCTATAGTGTGTTGCTAACCATAAATTCCATGTGTGACTGCTTTGACTAAAAAGCTTGTCAACATTTTTTTCCTCTCAAAACATATCTTGCTGGTTGAAGGAAGTTGTGTTCTGGATAATCCAAGGCCACGCCAGGTCTGCCAGCTGCAAGTATAATCCATACCTGCAAAGGAGAGAAAGCAAACTTATATGTCAAAACCTGACAAAATTGATCAACCTTTTTGAGCATAAACCATGCTTGGGCGTCCGATTGAGAATAAACCATACTCCGGGGACGTTCGAATCATCCTGCCAATACCTGGCGAAGGACCTAACCTTCTGGGTATAAGCCATACCAAGAAGTTCAAACTGAGCATAAGCCATACTCGAGTTTTATTGAGTTCCTTTGCCAGATCCTGACAAGACAATAAGCCATTCCAGAGTATAATCCATACTTAAGAATCTAACTGAGTACAATCCATACTCATACCAAGATAGAACTGTACTTGCCAAAGCCTGACAAGATAGTCTGTCCTCAGGCACAAACCGTACCTAGGGTTTCGAGATAAGTATAAGCCATACTTTAATTAAGATTGAGAATCCTGCCATAACCTGACAAGACCCTTAAATTTTCCAAACATAATTCATGCTCGTAAAGTTCTTCCTTATTCGATTCAAAGTACAAAACCAAAGCAAATCCTGATTGGTTTGTCATCGAGTCCCGGGCACGGTTTGGGGCTAAATCCTAACCCCATACGCGTGTACTGCGATTTAGCCAATCGGAAAACCTAAAGAAAGCAAAAACACATATCTTAAATCCTAAGAAATGCAGGAAATCCAGGCAGATCTCATCCAGATCAGTTGATGATGAGCCTATGAGAGCTCGATCCAGGTTCATTCCATCTCCGGGGAGTAGGTTGTGGCTGCGCGGATGTGGGCACTGTTTGTTGTTTCACATGCTCGGGCAACTCCCCACGTCTAACCCGTTCCTCAATCAGATCTCGCAGATGCCTGCAGTCATTTGTGTCATGACCGTCCATATCATGAAATATGCAATGTTTTCTAGAATCACGTTCTCTTTGCGATGGCTCCCTCCTGGGAGGCTTTGGATAGGAAACGACACCGTTTGTGTCCATGTAAACGTCAATCAGGGTTGATTTCGGTGTACTTTTCATATCTGGGCCCTTTCCGGGACTGAGTGTTGCGGTCATTCTTGACAGCGGCTTCCTCCTTGCCTTTTTCTAAATCAGACGGTCCTCCATCTTTGAGCATGTTGACTTCGAGAACGCTTTTTTGGGAAGTTGCGTCCTCTTCCCGCAGAAATCTGTCTGCTTCAAGATAGAATTCACCGAGATCTCGCGGTGGGTCTCGGTACAAAGATTTCTTGAATTCCGTGTTATACAAGATGTCAGATACCGCTGCCATCAATACCATAAAGGGTTCAGGTCGATCAACCGATGCTGCTGCAACGTTGAATGTTTTCAGGAATGAACGCAGAGTTTCTTTGGGCATCTGCTTGATTGTAGTGAGCGAAATTACATTCTTGGGTTGCGCAATGTGGATTTGAAACTGTTCAATGAAGCGAGCGACCAACATGTTCCAGCTGTAGATCGATTCTGTTTCTAGCTGCCGAATCCACATAGCAGCTATATCAGTCAAGAAGAGAGGAAAGCATTTAGCCATGACGTTTTCCGACGCCGATTGAACTTCCATATGCCGTGTATAGCGCATCATGTGCACGGTAGGATCCGTCCTGCCGTTGTAAGGCTCCAGTTGTGGAAGTTTGAAATCCGGGGGATTGCCGGAATTCCTGATTTCCCATGTGAATGGATTGTGATTGACGTCGTCCATGTCATTCTGATAAATGCGGCTTTCGAGAGGCATTGAATGAGATTGGCGAGTCGATCGCCTTCAAAGAGCCGTTGCAAGTTGATAGGATCGGAGCTGGTGCCCCCAGCGTTTAATCTGGAAGAGTTTGGAAGGGTATGAGGTGCTTGGAAGACCATCCGGTTCGGTTCAGAGGTGCCCCCATGTTGCGGATCGCGGAGGCCAATCCGATCCGGTTCTCCTGCTCTGAATCGGGGTGCTCTGTGTTGATGATGTGTGGGCTCCATTCGAACAGGAGAGGACGTAGGTCGCGCTCGACCCGAGCCATGATTTCCAGAGGGGAAGCTGCTACCCCCGTGTTCATGTATTGTTGCGGTTCAGATCGGGTCCAAACCGATTCGGTTCATTCTCCTACTGGAGCTGATTCTAGTGCTGCTCCGATTTGATCCTCGATTCGGATCTGGGCCGACCCGACCCGGTCATTAGCTGTTGCTTGAACCCTTTCCACGCCATTTCCAGTGAGTTGTATGTTGCCGCTCGGCCTGCCTTACATCCGAGCGAAGAATCCGTCTATCATCTCTTTTTGTTCGCGGAGGAGATCATCTTGCCTTACCATCTGCGTTCTCAATTCTGCGAGAACGCCATCCATTTCGTCTCTAGTCAGGTATGCTGATGAAATTCCATGAGAGGAAACCTCCTGGCTTGCCTTGTTTCTTGCGCCTTCAGTGTCAACATCCTCAGCATAAGAGAAGGTTCAGTCTTTCTTTCGCTTGACCATCGATCCAATAGCCTAGCAATCCGATTCCTTTCAAGCTAGAAATTAAAGTAATATCGTGTGCCCCCTTCCTGGCACGCCAAAATGTTTGACCAAATTATGGTACTAACACCTAAATCCAAATCACAAATCACAGAAATGCATAAACAGTAAAATAAGAGGAGACACACGAAGTTTTTATAGTGGTTCGGCTCAAACCAAGCCTACGTCCACTTTATGTTTTCTTAAGTCCTAAGAAATTACAAGTACAATTCTTTCCTACAATCCATAGGATTCATTCATATACAACATCCTTGTATTTTTAATGAAGAAGAGGAGAAAAGAATGTGATTTTATACACAAATTCCTCGTGTTAGAGTGATGTGCAATGTCCTTGCTTAGCGACAATGGTGGCCGGGAGTTTGAGTGGCCAAAAAGATCCTTCAATTTTCCTTCAAGTGGTGTATTTATAGATGATTTCTGGGTTCGGTTCGGGTGCCACGTGGCACGCCCAAAGGAAATCTTGAAAAGCAGTGGAACATGACCTCAAAATCGTGCTATGCCAAGTGGAAATCGATCCGCGTTTGTAGGAGGCGGTTACTCCTTAAGAACAGGTCAAACTCGAGTGTGTAGGAATTTTCCAAGCGGATCAGATCGGTTTCTCTCTCCTTCGATCTGAACCGATGTATTCAATCCAGTATGGTACACACTTCTATGCAACCGAAGCCAAGGCGGGTCAGGTTCGGATGGTCCGATCCGAACTGATGCTTGCATGCTGAAACCAAAAGAAATGCCAAGCTGCTTCAAGGAGTGGGGTTGGATTCTCCTTGTTCTGAACCGAGCCATCATCTCTGATCCGAACCGAGAGGTCAAACCAATTCCCAAAATCCAAATTTCTGGTTCTGCATGCGCTCACGGAAACGTGCGTAAATTTTAAACCGTAAGTCAATTTTAGCCAAATGAAAGCTCTACTTGAAGCAAATTCAGAGAGCTACAAGAGTTACTAAGTAAAGCTCTGTAATTGATGTTTTCGGGCCCAAAAGAGGTCATCTGCTAGGACTTTCGGGTCGTTCTTTGTTTGTGATGCGACTTCAACCAAATCGCTTCCTGTCTTCTGACGATGTTCTCAACGCTTGAGTGTGTTGCTAACCAGAAATTCCATGTGTGACTGCTTTGATTAAAAAGAATGTCAACATCCCCCCCCCCCAGAACATATCTTGCAGGTTGAAGGAAGATGTGTTCTAGATAATCCAAGGCCACGCTGGGCCTGCCAACTACAAGTATAATCCATATCCGCAAAGGAGAGAAAGAAAACAGATATGTCAAAACCTGAAAAAACTGATTAACCTTCTCGAGCATAAACCATGCTTGGGCATCCGGTTGAGCATAAACCTTACTCGGGGGACGTTCGAATCATCCTGCCAATAGCTGGCCAAGGACCTAACCTTCTGGGTATAAGCCATGCCAAGAAGTTCAAACTGAGCATAAGTCATACTCGAGTTTTATTAAGTTCCTTTGCCAGATCCTGACAAGACAATAAGCCGTTCCAGAGTATAATCCATACTTAAGAATCCAATTGAGTACAATCCATACTCATACCGAGATAGAACTGTACTTGCCAAAGACTGACAAGACAGTCTGTCCTTAGGCACAAACCGTACCTAGGGTTTCGAGATAAGTATAAGCCATACTTTAATTAAGATTGAGAATCCTGCCATAACCTGACAAGACCCTTAAATTTTCCAAACATAATCCATGCTCGGAAAGTCCTTCCTTATTCAATTCAAAGTACAAAACCAACGCAAATCCTGATTGGTTTGTCATCGAGTCCAGGGCATGCTTTGGGGCTAAATCCCAACCCCGTACGCGTGTACTCCGATTTAGCCAATCAAAAAACCTAAAGAAAGAAAAAACACATGTCTTAAATCCTAAGAAATGCAGGAAATCTAGGATGATCTCATTGAGATCAGCTGATGATGAGCCCACGAGAGCTCGATCTAGGTTCATTCCCTCTCCGGGGAGTAGGTGGTGGCAGCGCGGATGTGGGCACCGTTGGTTGTTTCACATACTCGGGCAGCTCTCCACGTCTAACCTGTTCCTCAATCAGATCTCGCAGATGCCTACATTCATTTGTGTCATGACCGTCCATATCATGAAATATGCAATGTTTTCCAGAATCACGTTCTCTTTGTGATGGCTCCCTCCTGGGAGGATTTGGGTAGGAAACGACACCGTTTGTGTCCATGTAAATGTCAATCAGGGTTGAATTGAGTTTGGCGTACTTTTCATATCTGGGTCTTCTCCGGGGCTGAGTGTTGCGGTCATTCTTGACAGCGACTATCTCCTTGCCTTTTCTGGAATCAGGCGGTCCTCCGTCTTTAAGCATGTTGACTTCGAGAATGCTTTACTCGGAAGTTGCGTCCTCTTCCCGCAGAAATTTGTCTGCTTCAAGATAGAATTCGTCGAGATCTCGCGGTGGGTCTCGGTACAAAGATTTCTTGAATTCCGTGTTATTCAAGATGTCGGATTCTACTGCCATCAGTACCATAGATGGTTCAGGTCGATCAACCGATGCTGCTGCAATGTTGAAACTTTCCAGGAATGAGCGCAGAGTTTTTCTGTGCCTCTGCTTGATTGTAGTGCACGACATTACATTCTTGGGTCGCGCAATGTGGACCTGAAACTGTTCAATGAAGCGAGCGATCAACATGTTCCAGTTGTTGATCGATTCCGTTTCTAGCTGCCGAATCCACATAACAGCTATATCAGTCAAGAAGAGAGGAAAGCATTTAGCCATGACGTTTTCCGACGCCTGTTGAACTTCCATATGTTGTTTATAGCGCATCAGGTGCACGGTAGGTTCCGTCCAGCCATTGTAAGGCTCCAGTTGTGGAAGTTTGAAATCCGGGGGATTACAAGAATTCCTGATTTCCCATGTGAATGGATTGTGATTGATATCGTCCATGTCATTCTAATAAGTGCGGCCTTTCGAGAGGCGTTGAGTGAGATTGGCGAGCCGATCGCCTTCAAAAAGCTGTTGCAAGTTGATAGGATCAGAGCTGGTGCCCCCAGTGTTTAACTAGAAGAGTTTGAAAGGGTATGAGGTGCTTGGAAGACCATATGGTTTGGTTCGGAGGTGCCCCCATGTTGCGGATCGTGGAGGCCGATCCGATCCAGTTCTCTTGCTCCGAACCGGGGTGCTCTGTGTTGATGATGTGTGGGCTCCATTCGAACAGGAGCGGACATGGGTCGCGCTCGACCCGAGCCATGATTTCCAGAGGGGAAGCTACTGCCCCCGAGTTCATGTAGTGTTGCGGTTAATATCGGATCCGAACCGATTCGGTTCATCACTCCTACTGGAGCTGATTCTTGTGCTGCCCCGATTTGATCCTCAGTTCGGATCTGGGCCGACCCGACCCAGTCATTGGCTGCTTCTTGAACCCTTTCCATGCCATTTCCAGTGAGTTGTATGTTGCCGCTCGGAATGCCTTCCATCCGAGCGAAGAATCCGTCTATCATCTCTTGTTGTTTGTGGAGGAGATCATCTTGCCTTGCCATATGCGTTCTCAATTCTACGAGAACGCCATCCATTTCGTCTCTAGTCAGGTATGCTGATGAATTTCCATGAGAGGAAACCTTCTTGCTTGCCTCGTTTCTTGCGCCTTTAGTGCCAACATCCTTAGCACGAGAGAAGGTTCCTTCTTTCTTTCGCTTGACCATCGATCCAATAGCCGAGCAATCTGATTCCTTTCAAGCTAGAAATTGAAGTAATATCATGTGCCCCCTTACTGGCGCACCAAAATGTTAGACCAAATTATGGTACTAACACCCAAATCCAAATCACAAATCACATAAATGCATAAACAGTAAAATAAGAGGAGACACACGAAGTTTTTATAGTGGTTCAGCTCAAACGAAGCATACGTCCACTTTATGTTTTCTTAAGTACTAAGAAATTACAAGTATAATTCCTTCCTACAATCCGTAGGATTCATTAACATACAACATCCTAGTATTTTTAATGAAGAAGAGGAGAAAAGAAAGTGATTTTATACACAAATTCCTCGTGTTAGAGTGATGTGCAATGTCCTTGCTTAGCGACAATGGTGGCCGGGAGCTAGAGTGGCCAAAAAGATACTTCAATTTTCCTTCAAGTGGTGTATTTATAGACGATTTCTAGGTTCAGTTTGGGTGCCATGTGGCACGCCTAGAGGAAATCTCGAAAAGTAGTGGAACATGACCTCAAAATCGTGCTATGCCAAGTGGAAATCGATCCGCGTTTGTAGGAGGCGGTTACTCCTTAAGAACAGGTCAAACTCGAGTGTGCAGGAATTTTCCAGGTGGATCGGATTGGTTTCTCTCCCCTCCGATCCAAACCGATGTATTCAATCCTGTATGGTACGCACTTCTGTGTAATTGAAGCCAAGGCGGGTCAGGTTCGGATGGTCCGATCCGAACCGATGCATGCATGCTGAAACCAAAAGAAATGCCAACTGCTTCGAGGAGTGGGGTTGGATTCTCCTTGTTCTGAACCGAGCTGTCATCTCCGATCCGAACCGAGAGGTCAAGCCAATTCCCAAAATCCAAATTTCTGGTTCTGCATGCATTCACAGAAACGGGCGTAACTTTTAAACCGTAAGTCCATTTTAGCCAAACGAAAGCTCTACTTGAAGCTAATTCAGAGAGCTACAAGAGCTACTGAGCAAGGCTCCGTAATTATGTTTTCAGGCCCAAAAGAGGTCATCTGCTAGGACTTTTGGGCTGTTCTTTTTTTATGATGCGACTTCAACCAAATCGCTTCCTGTCTTCTGACGATGTTCTCAACGCTTGAGTGTTTGCTAAGCAGAAATTCCTTGTGTGACTGCTTTAACTAAAAAGCATGTCAACATTTTTGCCCCCTAGAACATATCTTGCAGGTTGAAGGAAGATGTGTTCTGGATAATCCAAGGCCACGCCAGGACTGTCAGCTGCAAGTATAAACCATACCTGCAAAGGAGAGAAAGCAAACAGATATGTCAAAACCTAACAAAACTGATTAACCTTTTCGAGCATAAACCATGCTTGGGCGTATGGTTGAGCATAAACCATACTCGGGGGACGTTCGAATCATCCTGACAATACCTGGCGAGGGACCTAACCTTCTGGGTATAAGCCATACCAAGAAGTTCAAAATGAGCATAAGCCATACTCGAGTTTTATTGAGTTCCTTTGCCAGATCCTGACAAGACAATAAGCCATTCCAGAGTATAATCCATAGTTAAGAATCCAACTGAGTACAATCCATACTCATACCGAGATAGAACTGTACTCGCCAAAGCCTGACAAGACAGTCTGTCCTTAGGCACAAACCGTACCTAGGGTTTCGAGATAAGTATAAGTCATACTTTAATTAAGATTGAGAATCCTGCCATAACCTAACAAGACCCTTAAATTTGCCAAACATAATCCATGCTCGGAAAGCCCTTCCTTATTCAATTCAAAGTACAAAACCAAAGCAAATTCTGATTGGTTTGTCATCGAGTCAAGGGCATGCTTTGGAGCTAAATCCTAACCCCGTACACGTGTACTCCGATTTAGCCAATCGGAAAACCTAAATAAAGCAAAAAAAATATCTTAAATCCTAAGAAATACAGGAAATCCAGGTTGATCTCATCAAGGTCAGTTGATAATGAGCCTATGAGAGCTCGATCCAGGTTCATTCCCTCTCCAGGGAGCAGGTGGTGGCAGCGCGGGTGTGGGCACTGTTGGTAGTTTCACATACTCAGGCAACTCTCTACGTCTAACCCGTTCCTCAATCAGATCTCGCAGATGCCTGCAGTCATTTGTGTCATGACCGTCCATATCATGAAATATGCAATATTTTCCAGAATCACGTTCTCTTTGCGATGGCTCCCTCCTGGGAGGCTTTGGGTAGGAAACGACACCGTTTGTGTCCATGTAAATGTCAATCAAGGTTGAATTGAGTTCGGTGTACTTTTCATATCTGGGCCCTCTCCGGGGCTGAGTGTTGCGGTCATTCTTGACAGCGGCATTCTCGTTACCTTTTCCGGAATCAGACGGTCCTCCATCTTTAAACATGTTGACTTCGAGAACGCTTTTCTTTGAAGTTGCGTCCTCTTTCCACAGAAATCTGTTTGCTTCAAGATAGAATTCACCGAGATCTCGTGGTGGGTCTCGGTACAAAGATTTCTTTAATTCTGTGTTATCCAAGATGCTGGATATTGCTGCCATAAGTACCATAGACGGTTCTGGTCAATTAACCGATGCTGCTGCAATGTTGAATCTTTTAGGAATGAGCGTAGAGTTTCTCTGCGCCTATGCTTGATTATAGTGAGCGACATTACATTCTTGGGTCGAGCAATATGGACAAGAAACTGTTTAATGAAGTGAACGACCAACATGTTCCAACTGTTGATCGATTCCGTTTCTAGTTGCCGAATCCACATAACAGCTATATCAGTCAAGAAGAGACGAAAGCATTTAGCCATGATGTTTTCCGATGCCGATTGAACTTCCATATGCTGTTTATAGCGCATCAGGTGCACGGTACGATCCGTCCTGCCGTTGTAAGGCTCCAGTTGTGGAAGTTTGAAATTTGGGGGATTGTGGGAATTCCTGATTTCCCATGTGAATGGATTGTGATTGACGTCGTCCATGTCATTCTGATAAGTGTGGCCTTTCGAGAGGCGTCGAATGAGATTGGCGAGCTGATCGCCTTCAAAAAGTTGTTGCAAGTTGATAGGATCAGAGCTGGTGCCCCCAGCGTTTAATTTGGAAGAGTTTGGAAGGGTATGAGGTGCTTGGAAGACCATCTGGTTCGGTTCGGAGGTGCCCCTATGTTGCGGATTGTGGAGGCCGATCCGATCCGGTTCTCCTGCTCCGAACCGGGGTGCTCTGTTGACGATGTGTGGGCTTCATTCGAACAGGAGCGGACGTGGGTCGTGCTCGACCCGAGCCACGATTTCCAGAGGGGAAGCTGCTACCCCCGAACTCATGTAGTGTTACGGTTCAGATTGGGTCCGAATTGATTTGGTTCATCGCTCATGCTGGATCTGATTCTAGTGCTGCTCCGATTTGATCCTTGGTTTGGATCTGGGCTGACCCGGCCCGGTCAAAGCCAGTGAGTTTTATGTTGCCGCTCGGCCTGCCTTCCATCCGAGCGAAGAATCCGTCTATCATCTCTCGTTGTTTGCGGAGGAGATCATCTTGCCTTGCCATCTGCATTCTCAATTCTACGAGAACGCCATTCATTTCATCTCTAGTCAGGTATGCTGATGAATTTCCATGAGAGGAAACCTCCTGGCTTGCCTTGTTTCTTGCACCTTCAGTGCCGACATCCTCAGCACGAGAGAAGGTTCCGTGTTTCTTTCGCTTGACCATCGATCCAATAGCCGAGCAAACTGATTCCTTTCAAGCTAGAAATTGAAGTAATATCATATGCCCCCTTCCTGGCACGCCAAAATGTTAGACCAAATTATGGCACTAACAACCAAATCCAAATCACAAATCACAGAAATGCATAAACAGTAAAATAAGAGGAGGCACATGAAGCTTTTATAGTGGTTCGGCTCAAACCAAGCCTACGTCCACTTTATGTTTTCTTAAGTCCTAAGAAATTACAAGTACAATACCTTCCTACAATCCGTAGGATTCATTCATATACAACATCCTTGTATTTTTAATGAAGAAGAGGAGAAAAGAAAGTGATTTTATACACAAATTCCTCGTGTTAGAGTGATGTGCAATGTCCTTGCTTAGCGACAATGGTGGCCAGGAGTTAGAGTGGCCAAAAAGATCCTTCAATTTGCCTTCAAGTGGAGTATTTATAGATGATTTCTGGGTTCGGTTCGGGTGCCACGTGGCACGCTAAGAGGAAATCTCGAAAAGTAGTGGAACATGACCTCAAAATTGTGCTACGCCAAGTGGAAATAAATCCACGTTTGTAGGAGGTGGTTACTCCTTAAGAACAGGTCAAACTCGAGTATGCAGGAATTTTCCAGGCGGATCGGATTGGTTTCTCTCTTCTTCGATTCGAACCGATGTATTCAATCCAGTATGGTACGCACTTCTGTGCAACCGAAGCCAAGGCAGGTCATGTTCGGATGGTCCGATCCGAACCAATGCTTGCATGCTGAAACCAAAAGAAATGCCAAGCTGCTTCGAGGAGTGGGGTTGGATTCTACTTGTTCCGAACCGAGCCGTCATCTCCGATCCGAACCGAGAGGTCAAGCCAATTCCCAAAATCCTAATTTCCGGTTCTGCATGCATTCACGGAAACGGGCGTAACTTTTAAACCGTAAGTCCGTCTTAGCCAAACAAAAGCTCTACTTGAAGCTAATTCAGAGAGCTACAAGAGCTACTGAGCAAAGCACTGTAATTATGTTTTCGGTCCCAAAAGAGGTCATCTGCTAGGACTTTCGGGCTGTTCTTTTTTTGTGATGCGACTTCAAACAAATCTCTTCCTGTCTTCTGACGATGTTCTCAACGCTTGAGTGTGTTGCTAACCAGAAATTCCATGTGTGACTGCTTTCACTAAAAAACATGTCAACACATACTGAGTTTACAAACTCAATATGCCACTGAGTTCGGAAACTCCATTTTGGAACTGAGTTTTTGAGTTTTTCCTAGTTGTCATCTATCTTATGTTATTTTATGAATACCCTTCTGTAGCATAAAATGTATTTTTACGGTCTTCGTATATTTGGATGAGATAATTCTATGCTTTGATATTAACATAGGATTCAAAATTGAAATGAGATTCAATTTATATGGTTCTAAATTAATGTTTTACATCTTGATATTGTTGTTGTTTATTTATTCAATGCAGATGTCCTCCTTCTCAAGGCCCTCAACCAACTATTGTGGTTACTTCCCATGATATTGTCTGTCGGTCTATTCAGATGATTTAGGCGATCCTTCTCAAATTGTTTATACAGTTGAATCTCAAACACCAATTATGTTTAGCGTCTACGAGAGAATAGAGTTGAGCTTAGAAAAAGGTTTGATATTATTAAGTGTTCAGAATGATATGGCATCACTTACTAGGTTGACAACACCAAAACAATTGACAACCCTGCCAACGACATTACCAACAAGATTGCCACCCTACCAACATTCTATGTTGGAGAAATACAATCACGAAGGTTGCTATGTCGTCGTAACATTAAACCAATATTCAGACCATGCTATTTGAATAAAAACGTTGATCGTCGATATTTTATTTGTGTAAACACTGGAACTCTGAAGATTGTGGACTCATCCACTAGATTGACGCCCACTTTGTGATCGTGGTGTAGAATTTTCATTGGAGGATCTTGAAGAAAACAAAAGGCTTAAAAATGAGCGTAAATTGCAAGACTTCATCGAGTTCAATAGACAAAAGATGTGTCGAAATTAGAAAGGTATGACTTTGAACTTATAACATTTACTACTATTTTTCAATAGGTGCAGCGTTGATTAGAAGTACATGATATATTAGGGCTATTTTGAAACTTAATTGATGTTATTCAATTAAATAAACGCAGGAAGCACTAGAAAAAGCGGGAAAAAGAAAATTTTGGTGGTACAAGCTATACAATATTTTGGATGTAAGGTTCGTTATATTATTGGAGTTTCGCATTTGGTAATTGTGGACTTTAAATATGAAAAATGTCTTGCATTTTGTTTATTCTATATTGTTATTGCTACGAAATTGGATATTGTTTCTTGATGTTTATTTGATTATAATTTGCATACGTATTGAATTTAGTATCTTTATGTATTGAAATTTTTTGTTAGTTCATGCTTCGCTGTTGTCACGAATATGGGGTTTTCTTTTTGTTGATTTTGTTACATGTTGTTATGTTGAGATAATATCATAGCTGAATGCATGTTAAATAGATCTTATGCTATCTTGTTTGCAAATATAAGTGTTGCATATTACCAACATTTCATTAGAATATCGTTGAGTAACAGATACAAGTGTTGCGAATATAATGTTACCAGCGCTTATAAGTGTCGTGAATGAATATTTTCCAACGCTTATAAGCATTGTGAATGATTCCTGACGCCCCGACAACGACATGTATAAGTGTCACAAAAATTACTAGCGACGCTTATACTCTTTGGGAATCCCCTATTTTGGCGTAGTGACCCATTTTGATTGAATTCAATGTTTTGACTGGTATGAGCTAGAATTCCATTTCCATGTCCCAAATCCTAAGTTCGAATGGTGTTAAAGACATGTCTAAAACCTCTTGGGGTTTCCACCACTTATAGTTGGACGATGCCGACACAAGGATCGAGTCATTTCTGATTCCGTGTGATGTTAGGGCAAATTCCCAAGTATATCTTGAGTGTTCTTTTGTTGTTGGGTCCAGCTTTGGCAGTTGTTTCTTGACTTGTCGTCTCCCATTTTGTCTAATCTAATTGAGGAATTTAGTCGTCATTTCCTTTTTCCTCAATAAGAATCTCTCTTGACATTCAAGCCTAGATTCCAAATCTTTGATGACTCCATTTATCTCATCCTGAGCGAGATAGTTAAAGGATTTTCATCCAGAGGAAGCCTTCTGAATTCCTTTCAATCCAACACCTTTAGGTTGAGCATTTATTTTCTTCTTAGCTATATCCAAAATTTTAAGATACTCTAATTCAATTCGAAGGTTCGACCTCCTAACCAGCACGCCAAAAATGTTAGACTGGATTTTGGTCAATCAAGCCTAACATTTTAGAATATGCAATCACATAGCAGATTTAACAATCGAAGCCACACAATAGTCACGTAATAGCAGAATGGGTAATGAAAGAAATAAAGAAAACAAGATTTCTATAATGCTTCGTAAGCTCTAGCCTACTTCCACTTGGTATAATCTATTATTTACACTGTCGATTGCAACACAGTTCGAGTTTGAGTACAATAATATGAAGAAATTGAAGTTGAAGTTTTAAAATCGCAGTGCACTTGTGTAGTGAAGAATAAAGAGGATAATCCAAGCAGGAGATAAGAGATCCATTTTTCTAAAGTTTTTGTGGTTTATTTGTAGTTGATGGTTCCAAGTCAGATCGATCTAGATTCAAACAGGGAGGCCCACTGAGATGAGGCAGCCTAGCCTAAGAAGTGGGGCCTGGATCACCCCACTCTCGAGGGGTCGATCGGCACCGACCACTACTGGGTGAGAGGTAGGTACTAACCCCTTAGAGTTTGCACCTTACGGGGTGCAACCCCCAACATGGGTCTCCGTTGTTTTGTCTTCTGCCTTATGTGTTTGGTATTGTGGTTTAACCTCCTAATCCTAATTTTGAATTATTGGTGAAGTTATGGACGAGTTTTTGAATACTGAAGTCTTGTGTCTCGGAATATCCTCACTTAGCGAAAATCTGAGTACTATTTCTATACTTTAAAGTCGTACCAATGTTGTACTTAGGAAAATTCTAAGTTCTAACTCAACTTATTCCAAAGTGATATCTGAGTGAATCAAGTTGTTCATAACTTCATATAATCATCAACACTTGATTCTCGAGTTATCCAATCATTCAAATATGAAATATAACGGTCATGTACTTAACCATTTGATCATTTTATCCTTATGAGATGATGGCAATTAGAAACAATCTCATGCTGTACATTTATTGTCACTACCTGTATCTATATTTTGCTTTAGGATAATTTTTCTCTAATTTTTATGTAGGTTTTATTGTATTAAAATACACGACGATTTATGATTAAACGTAATAAAAAATTACGATGAAATATCATTCCTTTTTTATACTTAATAATTTACCGTTTTCCTTCTAATTTTTATATACTCGTCGGAAATCAATCTTAGTAAATTATAGTTTCTGTTTTGATTGTTTTCAGGTTGTGGACCAGTTTGCAAACTTCAAGCGTTATGAAACATCACGAGAACCATTATAATTTTTCTGCAACAAATGGTGTGCATCATGCCTATGTGTGCCGTCTAGAACATATGGAAAAACAAAGCTATATTTGAAAAGAGAATTTTCACTTAAAGGGCTTATTTGTTCAAAGTAATAAGTTTTAAAGACAACATTTCTAAAATTTTAGTAGTAAGAACATTTTACAGAAAAAAATAAAAGAATTTATCATTTCAGTTATATATAAATAATGATAAAGAATTTATTATTTTAAGGACAACATTTTTTCCGTAAATTGTGCTTAAAACTAAATTTTTAGAACTGTGGTCCTTAAACTTATTACCCTAAAATAAAATGCAAGTGATCTTAATTTCCACTATTTGAAATTAGTTTTAAAACAGGGTTAAAATCCATGAAAAAGAAGAACCCTATGCAACAACAGAAAGGAAAAAGAAGGCAAACTTAAGTGTGGTTGAATCATATTATACTCACTACAAAAGAATTATGAATTCCATACGCCAATTTGGCGTAGGGATGGCATAGGGAAACGAATTTCCCTACGCCAAATACGAAGTCGGAAAACAGCTCGTCGCAAATATTTCCCTACGTCATACCTACGCCAAATTCCCTACGCCACACCTACGCCAAGCTTCCTACGCCAAGTTCCATACGCCATCCCTACACCAAATTCCCTACGCTGTCCCTACGCCAAATTCCCTACGCCGTCCCTACGCCAAGTTCCATACGCCGTCCGTACGCCAAATTCCCTACGCCGTCCCTACGCCAAATTCCATACGCCGTCCCTACGCCAAATTCCATACGCCGTCCCTACGCCAAGTTCCATACGCCGTCCCTACGCCAAATTCTATAAGCCGTCCCTACGCCATCCCTACGCCAAGTTTCATATGCATTCCTACGCATTCCCTATGCCACCGTACACCAAAAATCAATATGGTTGTTTTATATTTATCTTCGTCTACCACAAATTATAATAAAACTGAAGATATGAAAAATCATAACAATATATATCAATAAAAACATTGATGTAAAATGAATATCATGGTCGAATTACCATAAACTTGCTACAAATATATTTAAAACAAATCATGTCCAGTAAACAATAAAATAAAGTTGCTACATAACTCAAACATGATCGTTTCATCTAATTCAAACATGATCGTTTCATCTAACTCAACCATCGTGTAATGTACCTTACACAAATAGAATATCAAACACACTACCAAAATAAGATTACTTTATAAAGTACGTCATATATGCGGTTCTTGCTCTCGCCGCATCCCTTGTATGAACTCTTGCACAGAACTCATTTGTTCTTGTAGTTGGTTAATAGTGACACTCATTTCTTGATTTTTATCCCTTAGCTCTTCAACTTCCTTCTCAAGCTTCTCTGTATTATCTGAAACTCCAATCCTGACGGTGTATGTATTGTCTTTGTATATCTACACAAATTTTTTTTAATCCAATTAGTACAATGGATACATTTCATATTGCAATTAGTAAGTAAAATGGTCAGTTTCGCGACGCCTTAAGGCTCAGTTCCATAATCCAAATAATTTCATATTGCAATTAAGTAAAATGGTCAGTTTCGCTGAGCCTTAAGGCTCAGCGAAACTGATCTGAAGGCCCAGTTTCAGCTGAGCCATAAAGCTCAGCAAAACTGAGCTGAAACGGCTCAGTTTAGTTGAGCCTTATGGCTCAGCCGAAACTGAGCCGAATTACTCGGTTTCGCTGAGCCGAATTACTCAGTTTCGCTGAGCCTTAAGGCTCAGCGGAACTGGCCTTAAGGCTTAGTTTCAGCTGAGCCTTAAGGCTCAGTGAAACAGAGCCATTTCGGCTCAGTTTCCGCTGCGGAAACTAATCCATTTCAGCTCAGTTTCCGCAGCAAGTTGTTGTGCAACCTCGGGTTGCTGTGCAACTTCAGGCTGCTGTGCAACCTGAGGTTGCATAGCAAAGTTGCTGTGCAACCTCAGGTTGCGCAGCAACCTGAAGTGTGCAACTTCAGGCTGCTGTGCAACCTGAGGTTGCACAGCACCTTTGCTGTGCAACCTCAGGTTGCACAGCAGCTTGAAGTTGCAAAGAACTAAGACAGCTTCACTTTGTTATTTTTTCTTTTTTATAGTCAATGAGAAGTTTTGTAAACTCCGGTTTCGCTTCAAGCTATATAAACAATTTAGTGCTTTGCATAAACAACTAAAAAATAAAAAAATAAAAGGAGGGAAAGGGATAAAACGTTACGGTTCTTTAGCATAACCCTTGAAAAATGTTATACAACTTTTAAATATACAATCTTTTCGATCACCATCAATTGTTTTTTTGCCGAAATCCACAGCCTACATCATATACCATCCAATCATCTTTTTTAAATGAGCAAATTCCAACCATCTTTGATTGGATTACTCATAATTATTACCAACAAATGTTGTTACATTGGTGGACCACTATCGGCTGTCATTCCCAAACATACAAGTAACCATTTCTTCTTACATCAGGTTTGAAGTTCAATGTCCATAAAAACATTCAAAAAATAAAAGGTTTAGATTCAATTTTAATATCGCTTTAGATTCAATTTGAAGAGTTCAAATACTACGATTTCGAGCTAGTCCAGCATTGACTACGGTTTCGGGCTAGTCCAAAATTGTTGATTGTCCTTACTTGATGGTTGGGTCCATGAACGCAAATCTGACCTAAATGAGTTAATATATGGATTGTCCAAAATTGTTGATTGTCCTTACTTGCTGTGAGCAACATCCATGTCTTCATATTGTAAAATTATTGCTGACTTTATGTATAAATTACCATCGTTACCGGATTTGATTATGATGAGATTCGTATTTGTAAATCCTTGAAACGAACTCGTTCGTAAAGAACAATGCAAAAACTTGAAAAACAAACAAACTAAGTTTTCACTATAAAGTATGAGCATAACTAAAAAAATAAATAAATTAAGTTTTCAGTCAATACCACAGGAATATTGCCGGTACCAGGCCTTCGTTTGCTTCTTGAAGAAGCACACGTCTCACCTTCTCCGATAAGCTGCATGTAAAGATAGTTTAGCTCATCGTGAGAGAGCTCACCACCCTGACTCTCGGTCATTTGAGCAACCCGTTCATTGTATTTGGTCTGTAATTTACATAAAAGTTAGATATTGTATTGTTTAACAGAATTAGAAAATTGTAAACTATAATTTAAAACTTTTGTTGATTACATACAACAAACTGTTCCGAGTACTCATCAACCCATCCCCCATCTATAGAACCGTCCGGTTTCTCAACATAATGTGTTCGAATATAAACCTGCATGAAAGTTGGTGTTCGGCCTTGTTCTTTCTCCTAAAAAATAAAAGCAATTTATCATATCTTTATTTGTATTGTATACCATTATAAGTTAATAATTTAAACAATTACCATATCGTTCATCCATTGTGCCATTGACTTAGAACCACATCTATGTGGCCTTGGATTTTTTTTGCGAGCAGTTGAGTTTTTTTTAGAAAGCTCCTTCACATCCTTCCTCTCCCAATATGCTAAAAATTGTTGCCATACCTCATCTGTTATACAAGCATTCTTCTTTTTATTCCTTTTCATGTCTCCAACAATCCACCTATACTTCAAAGAACACTTTTGATTCCATACCAGTCTGACATCAGCAAAAGAAGTAGTGGTATCCCAAGTGTACAATGCCTACACAAAATTTATGATCAAATAAACTGGAAAACTTAATCATGAATGAACTAAATATTGCAAGAACCTGAATTTCAAAATTATTCTACCTTAAACTCGTCAAACCAATGATCCTTAATATTAGTAGGAATCATACTGAAACAAGGCCAAAATGATGTCAAACGAGCCTTAAGCATATTAGATAAAGTACGAGATGTCGAGTCACTATTCGCGAATTCCCACCTGTTAATGCAGAAATTAGAGTAAATTATGTAATGCATTATTGAAATACACAATAATTCAAAATTTTAAATTTTTTTACTTACTCGCCACTATTCCTACAATAGATGTACATGGTACCGACTGAAGAAGTCGAGCCAGTCTATGACACTTGTCCAGATAGCCCAGGGGTGTCTTCATCATGATCACATTCATCCGAAGAGGTGGATTGTTGATCGATAGAGGGTGGTGTTGGTTCGATCAAACCCAAACCACGTCCATTACCACTACGACCACCACGACCACTATCACTACGACCACCACGCCCACTACCACTACGACCACCACTACCACTATAACCACCATGACCACCACCGCTACTACGGCCACTGCGACCACGAGAACTCATATCTATTACATGAATACGACATTTGCAACTATATACATAAGATAATCTGACATTTCATGAAAGTAGTGAACATTATTTAAGACAAAGTTTGAAAACATTCATCAAAGAGCATAGAATGTACGTAAATCAACAATTGAAAATTTTACTACTAACTAAACATAAACAACTTCATAAACATAAAAGCAACTGAGCAACTAAAAACACATGCAAACAATCATAATTAAATATACATGCTACCAATCTTCATTATCATCGTCACTCTCAATATTAACACTCTCGTCTTCAAGCTCACACTCATCTTCCTCTACTTCAATTTGCTTATCGTCATCTCCATATACTTCGACCCCATCATTGACGTCATTAATAAGAGATCCTATGTCTTCTACTTGTTGTACAATCTCTAGTAGCTCATTAGGTTCTGGATCATTTTGATATGCCATATTATCGGTTATGATCGTGTTTGAGTGAAATGACGATCTCGGTTTTGTTTTAATAACAGCCCACCAATCTGAATGACTGTTGTCGATAACATGATACGGTGTGAAATAAACTTGTGTAGCTTGTGCCGCTAACACAAATGGATCATACCCTAAATTTTTTTTTTATGGTTTACTTCAATAAGTGGGTAGTCCTTATGTATGCGTTTTACTCCAATATTCGGTCTACTATCAAACCATCGACATTTGAATAGAAACGTTTTTAACTCCGGCACCACCGAGTAAGTTAACTCGATTATTTCCTCCAGTACACCATAATAATATGTTATGTCATCATCGTTGTTCTCACCTTTGATACAAACTCCACTATTAACAGTTGTCTTTTTCTTTCCATATTCTTCTGTGTGGAACTTAAATCCATTTATAAACATTATTGGACATATTCTGTAACTAGTATGCAGACCAAACGCAAGTTTCCTATAGCAAATGTCGGTGATGTTGTTCGTATCAACCTATCAATTTGAATTAAATACACAAGTTAATATATAATGGATATCGTGCAAGGTTAAAAAAACATGACTTATCATACTTACATATTGTTTAAACCATCCCTCGAATTCTTTACAGAGTTCAGCATTGGGATATTCACTTTCGAACTTGCTGTTTAAACGAAATACACATGTTAATATCTAAGTAGTATAGTGTGTAGCTTGAAGAGATTGACATTAATTTAAGTTAATGAATAATCAAATTATTATAGTACCTTATAAGATCAGCCAGTTCATTGCAATTAAGAAGCACAGTTGCATTGGCTAGATTGTAATCCTTTGTTGTAGTGAAGCCTTTAACATTCTTCCATTTACCAGATGGACGTCCTTGTTTTTTGAATACCGAGAGAATGTTATCGACTGAATCATCCACAATATCATTTTCATTGCGATGACCACGATTAAAATTTAAATTCACATGATCATCGAAATAATGACTAAAAAATCTGGATGCTTCTTCAATAATGTACGCTTGACAAATAGAACCTTCAACACGTGATTTCTGCTTCACCTTTTTCTTTAGGTGGCCCAAATACCTTAATAGGAAAACGTGTAAAATTAACTATGACATGTTCTATTTTTAAACATTACGTAAATAAATATAATTATTACATACCTCTCAAAAGGATACATCCATCCATACTGCACTGGTCCCCGTAGTAATGCTTCAGTTGGTAAATGTACTGGCAAATGTTCCATGCAGTTAAAAACTCCAGGAGGAAATATTTTCCCCAATTTACATATTAATTTGGGTATATCTCTTTCAAGCTTCTGCAAATGGCTTTTAGATAGAGTTGTCGAGCATATATCTTTAAAGAATAAACTGAGCTCTGTTATAGGCATCCAAACCTTTTGTGGTAAAAGCTCTTTAAATACTATCGAAAATAGAGTCTCTAAAAATACATGGCAATCGTGACTCTTCATACCTGACAGAATAAGATCCTTCATATCAACGCATCGTTTCATATTAGAAGCAATCCCATCGGGAAATCTCAAAGAATCGACCCACTCTAGTAATTTTATTCAACGTGTCCCACCCAGCTCATAACAAGCAAGAACTTTGAAGTTTGGACGAACAGGATTAATCTTAAGCTCTGGACGATTGCAATAGTATTCGACATCTTTTCTTGATCTCAAATCATCTTTGGTTTTTCCTTTCGCATTCATAATTGTATGAAAGAAATTCTCAAATACATTTTTTTCAATATGCATCACATCTAAATTGTGTCGAATTTTTAGATCCTTCCAATACGGCAATTCCCAAAATATACTTTGTTTGCACCAATTGTGATAATCACCTTTGCCAGGAATTTCGGGCTCTTTGTTTCCTGTCTCATGTAATTTTGCATAATCTTGTACAATATCAAATATCTCTTCTCCATTCAAAAAAGTGGGTGGCTGCAAATTTACAGTTTTATTTCTTTCAAAGTTTTTCTTATCACGTCTAAATGTGTCATTTGTATGTAAAAATCGACGGAGGCAATCCCACCAACACTGCTTACCACCATGTTTCAGTGTAAATGCTTTTGTTGAATCCATGCACACAGGACAAGATAATTTACCTCCCGTACTCCAGCCCGAAAGCATCCCGTACGCGGGAAAATCGATTATCGTCCATAACAAACAAGCAAATAGTTTGAAATTTTTCCTTTTTGATACGTCGTATGTGTTAACACCCTCTACCCACATTTTCTTCAAGTCCTCGATTAAAGGTTGCAAATAAACATCTATTCCGTTTTTCGGACTTTTGGGTCCAGGGACAATTAGGGTTAAAAACATGTATGGATTTTGCATACACATCCAAGGAGGTAAATTGTAAGGTGTCAAAATAACTGGCCAAGTGGAGTATTTTTTACCATACTGACTGAAAGGTTGGAAACCGTCAGTGCATAAACTGAGCCTAATATTTCGTGATTCATTGGCAAAATCAGGATATTTGTCATTGAAATGTTTCCATACTTCTCCATCTACAGGATGACATAAAACTTCTTCCTCTTGAACCCGCTCACTATGCCATCTCATATGCTCCGCAGTGGCATAAGACGAATACAATCTTTGCAATCTAGGAATAATCGGAAGATAATGTAAACGAGTAAAAGGCACACCTTTACCGTTGCTTTTTTTCTTTTCGTATCTTCCTAAGCCACAAAATTTACATTGTGAACGGTCTATGTCTTCTTTACAATATAGCATACAGCCACTTCGACATGTATCTATCTTTTCATACGGCAATTCAAATGCAGACACTTGTTTTTTTAGTTGATACCAATTTTCAGCCAATCTAGTTTGCAAACCGGATGAGACCACATCTTGAATTAAACTAAGAACGTCATTCATTAATTTTTGGGTACCATTGTTTGTGGATTTTATTGCAACTAGTCTAGCAGTCGCTGCCAACTCTGTCATAGGACATCCATCAAAAAGCGGTTTTTTTTATGCTTCTAACAAATCAAAAAAAGATTTAGCTTTTGGATTTGGCTCTTCCTCTACATCCAATGAATTAGAAAACAAGCTCGGACCAGCGGCATCAATAACCATTTCAGTCATTCTATTTTCTGTAGCACTAGATTCATCAAAATCAACACCAAAATTTACGTTATCATCCTCAACATCAACCGACGTATTAATAACGTTCACCGCATCTTCACCGTGATGTATCCACACATAGTAATCATCCATAAAACCGTCTTTAGTCAAATGTCTTTGAACATTTTCATGACGATGATGTTTCGTAGCTTTGCATTTCTTACAAGGACAACGGATTTCCGTCATATTTGTTCCATTGGAAGATGCCACTAGCATGAACTCATTTAAACCTCTTAAAAATTGATATGGAATTGTTCGTCTATGTCCAACATCTTTGTACATCCAAGCTCGACGAACTTTCAATTGTTCCATCTTATACTGCATAATTAAGACATGTTATATTATAAGATGAGTACTTATATTATTATTATATAGAACTATAGTAATTTCATTATTTTAATACTTACCTAATTATTGTATTATTTTATTTAGAAGGATATAATTTCAAATTCGTACACATACAAATACAATACTAGATGCATGCTATTTTAACTTAAAAATTCTTATTCTTTTAAATATTTGAATTCTTTCATTTATGCAAATTAGATGTATGCTTACATTATTATACTTGTAAACTATTACATGTTTTCAGTTTTTTTTGTTTATTTCTTTTTACTTTGACGGTCGGTCTACCTACTTCCCATTACAAATATAATAACATAAGCATATTTTATAAATCATTTCAAATTAAACGGTTCAACAAAATTTCGACAGCATTTCCCTTTGGTCCCTGTATCGTACACAAATGCGTGTACACAGGGAACAAAAAGGAAGTGCCATCGAAATTTTGTTAACCGTTTAAACTGAAATGATTTATAAAATATGCTTATATTATTATATTTGTAACTTGTCCAATACTAGGACAAATCCAACGAATATTGTATCAGATGAATATAGATTTCCGTCTTATGTAAAAACGAATATCCATATAACGATCATATACAACACTTGTCGGACGGGGCCAAATTCATCTAAGGGGTTCACATAAGTAGTCAAAAAACATTTAATCTAAGTTTAAAAAAAAAACATTTCAAATGAAAAAAATGCGCTTTTTGCGCTTTGGTAGCTACCACCACGGCATAATAAGTTTGCATAGTAAGTTTTAAAAAAAAACATTTCGAATGAAAAAAACATTTCGTTTGTGTAATTGTGTGCATACTAAGTTTGTTTCTTGTTAATCCATCTATGCAATTTTTTTAAAGTTCACCTGCATAATCAATCGCAGATTCTTCTTTTGTCTTTAAATTTATTTACTTTTATCACTGCATAATATCAAATATAATATATGATCATTTGTTAGTACATATGCTGAATAAAAAACTTATTTGTTAAAATAAGTATTACTTTACCCTTAGCTTCGTTTACAATATCATCTGTCTATGAAAAGAAAGTAAAAACACACATTCATATATACTAAATTTGTTTATATTTTTATTTGAAGTACATTCCATGATGGAATTTCCATGCATATATGCTACTGAATTTTTTTAAAAACATAAAACTTATTACTATCACTATTCAAATGCTTGTATATTTCTATCACTCTTCTAAAGTCCAATATTAGCACAAATAAGTATACAACGAATAAACAAGGCTATACTTCGACATGAACCATAACTTTAAAAAAATCAATAATGTAACGCATATCTTGCTATTAAAATACATGTAATTCACTGCATTAATTTCAAATCTATCCTCCAACTTGCTGCTGTGCTAGAAAGAAATAAAGCTATTATGTACAAATATTTCTATATAAAGGAAAGAAGATGGGTATTATTGAAGGCATAGCTGATTAGATTCAGAACATTAATTAAGCGGTATTTTTGTGCTGAATCAAAAATCGTTGAATTGACTGGGTATCACTGAATGGAACGAAAATACAAACAGCATTTCAATCTCTGAAAGCTGAATAGAGTGGTTTTCAGAAGCATATTCAGCGGCACTTAACAAAAACAAACGGTACCTAAAATTCAACCGTCTACTTCTACACAAAACTTATAATTGAAGTAGGCAAATTCAATCAATATCAACATCAACTGAAGTAGGCAATTAAATTTAAAGACAATCAATTTTACTGAAGTAGACAATCAATTTAAAGACAATCAATATCAACATCAACTGAAGTAGGCAAATTTAAAGACAAATTTAAAGAGCAATTTTACTGTGCTATTTCTTATGCTCTGGAGTAGTCAAATTCAATCAATATCAACTGAAGTAGGCAATTAAGTAATTATTGAAAAGTACCTTTGATTTTCTGATGCTCTGGAAGGGAGACAGGCGGCGTGAAGGAGGAACAGACACCGCGCGACGGAGAAAGAGAACCGACGCGACGGAGAAAGAGACACCGCGCGACGGCGATCAGAATTCGGGTTGGCAGCGGCGCGAGCTCGAAGACAAACTAGGGTTTGATGAAAACCGACGGATTTTTTTTTTTATTATTATTATAACAGCCGCGTTGGTTTTAATGGAATGAGAAAATGAAGGGCCAACGTGTGTGTTTCAAACGGGTTGCGGATATTTGAATCATAATTTCAAAACCGATTAAATAAATTCCAACCGAATGGGTAGGTAATCCCTACACAGTCCCTACGCCATTCACGTTTTTTACATTTTCCCTACGCCACGCCTACGCTGCGTAGGTATGGCGTAGGGAAACCCAAGTTGGAAAATGACCCTTTTTTTGTAGTGACTTCGGTTGTTACATACCCATATCAGTCGAGGTTGAAACATCCTAATGAACATAAACTTTTAATCATATGCGTTCTGCTAATTTCTTGCGTGTTACATCACTATCAAGAAATTTATATTTTATATCTCAATTTGTTGATGAATCATTAAATCTATCAGTAAACCCAAATAAGGACAATGATGACACTAGAACGAAAAGGATATGACAGAATTCACTAAATGAGAATATAGTTTTGAGACGGAGTTTGTTGACACCACATTTTACGGTGTCACGGTGACATCGGCCACTGATTGGTGGAATTCAAGAGACCTCATATGGGGTCTTCCTTTATCCATTAATCGGTGGATAAAATCAGGTTGATAATACAAAATTTGGCGTCAACAAACTCCTAAAGGATGAAAAGGGCTAAGGTTAGGTATATTTGTCCTATGATTTGAAAGCTTGGGTCTACGAGTAAGTGATTACTAGCTTGTAGAGGAATTGAGTGCGTGCATGAAATATGCACTAATGAACGTTAATGGAAGTCTTTTGCGCATTAAGTAAAGTTAATTATCTAGATTCCGAGTTCAGACTTCAGAATTTGTTTTTTGTTTTTAGCAATAATATCCTTTGTAATGCTGGTTAGCCTAAATTCCTGAGTTCCAAGTTGGTTTTTTTTTGTTCTTAGCAAAAATCTCCTTGTGATGCTTTTTATGACTTTCCATTGAAAATTAAATCAAGCTGAATATGAATGCTTGATTTCAACGACTGTTGATACTTTGATATTTCAACGATTTATAGATGAATCATTAAGTCGTTTCATACTTCAAACTGTTACTGATCAGTTAGGGTTAGTAAACTAATTACCTATGTAACTAGAGGGTCTTTTTATTTTATTTAACTATGCTAGAGGGAAAAAACGAGTTTTATATCACGCACAAAAATAGCCAAGTAATTCTGACTTATTTCCTAATCATCACATTAAAGAATTTATGAAGTATTATTATTATTATTTAATAAAAAAAGATATATCCCTCCTTGCGTGCATAACCTATTATCTATGCTTCTAGATTCATCTCTTCCTTTGATGCTGCACTTTTTATTACCAATTCACTGCATTCTTCAAGGTTATATGTATTATTGGATCTATACCTAAACGTTATGTGTAAGTTTTCACATTAAAAAAATAAAATAAAAAAGTCTAATGATAAAAATTGTATGAAACAGTTTTTTTTTTTCGGTTTGCCAGAATAGTGGATCAGCTCAAATTTTGATATATATTTGTTTCCTGAAGTTACAAGATTAGAAAATAATTAAATCTTATAGACATGTAAAAAGAAAAATATGTACCACCAGAGTAGTAAGCTCTGTTCGTCCCTTTGGGGACATCCGATAAAATTGGAACGATAGAGAGAAGATTAGCATGACCCCTGCGCAAGGATGACACGCACAAATCGAGTAAGCTCTGTTCATGTAGGACGGACTATGGATACTCGAAAAAACTGAAATCCATCCATATTCGCTTTCGAAAAATAGATAAATATTTGATATTCAAAAAAAAAGATGCAGACGCGAATATAGGCACATTCGCATCGAAAAATTATCAGTTCATTTTTTTATACTTAATTATAATTTAAATTATGTGTATTTTAACACAATAAAATATGTTAGTTTATAATTTTATCACGTTGAATGTCTATATAATATACACTAAACGCATATTAATTGCTCAAAATTACTTATTATCAACATATTTGTTTATTTTTAGCACTATAATAGTCAACTAGATTGAAAAAAACTTATGTTAAACTAAAATTTTCATTTATGTACCATGGTTTATCATTTTTTGGCGGATCGGATAATTATCCTATATCCGGCTGTATCCGCAGATGTGGATATTCGATATCCGAAAATAATTTCAGATACGGATATGACACTATCCAGTATCCACATTCGAAAACATCCGTTGTTGCGCTATGCTAATGGTGATTAATTAAAGAAATATTATTGGCAAGTACGGATAAGGATAAAAGAGTTTGCAAAATAATTGGACATTGTGCATAGGTTAATGATTGTTTGCAAAAGTGCAATTATAATTTAATGCATTTACTTTTTTGTTAGTGGTTTAGGCATTTGGTGGAGAATTTGTTGCCACAAGAATCCACAAATGGAAATCGACATGCAAATCAAAGTTATATATATTCAATATCACTTCAAGCTTTATTGTATGCATATTTACATTAAGGCTAAAGAAAGAACAAGTGAGGTGATATTATAATCATAAAAAGCATTGGTGGAGTTTTCCTTTTTGTAGATCTGATACTGTTAACTAATAACTTCTACTCTAAAAGTACTTGTACTATATGAGTACAAACAGTGTTGGAAGCTGCTCCCCCATGTAGGCGGCATGCACACACCTTGCTGTAATATCATATTCAGGGGTTGGTTGAGACACAGACTAGAAAGAAAAAAGGATAGAAAAAAATTGTTTTCAAATAATCATGAGTATTCCTGTTTTTCATGGGTTATCTGTTATAACATACACCATTATCTATAATCATGAAGAGTATTACTCTTTCTCATCATTTTCTCTGCTTCAGTATTAACTGAGATATAGAATTGCAGAATATAGTTAGTCGTATCTGTGATAACATGGATATCTTTCATTGTTGTATATTATGATTTATTTATCCTTTTCTTTCATTTAGTGAGCCATGTAATAAGAAACAATGATTTCAATATACTGTGTTATCAATTTCCAGTGACAGAAATCATGTCAATGAGAGCAAATTAAATATTGTATCTGATCAAATATAGTCTCAGCTCTCAGCAGTTAGCAGTTCAACCATAGTAATCGGTAGCGTAATTAATCATCTTATATATGTCCGGTATTCGTATTTACCAAAGATTGAATCTGAACCTACAATGAAAAAAGAAAAAAAATTAAAGAAAAAAACTTGTAGATGCATGAAAAAAAAATGAACATTTGTGCACAGATAAGATCCTACAATTTGCATGCAATTGCTGTTACTTTCAGCTGCATATCAAATTAGTCAAAGATAAAGAAAATATAGAATGGAGTATACAGGTGATATTTCTTGCACCGTCTCATTAAACAACAACGAAGATGAGATGATGTGTAGAAAATATATATTCCTATTAAAACATAACCAGTTTATTACTCAACAGCAATACTCAGTTAATTCATACCTTGACATACGATAGGTTACCACATATATAGCCAACTTGAAATACATACATATGTAATACACCACCACACAAAGTATTTCATGTATTATTATGCAAGCTAATACATGCTTACCTATTTTAAGTTACCTAAGTAATTAAGTATTCAGGCACCGCCATTTTGATTTTCATCACGATCTCCTTCTGGAGGTTGCTGCCCAAATTGATCCCTGGGTATATTGTGGTGATTCTCCACATTATTTGTTGAGAATGCTACCTGTCTCCTGTATTTCACATTGTCGTCTAGTAATATTTTATGGACGTGAAAATGATGCTGTTCTCCATTTGATGTGCAGTCTTCTGTAGCAAGTATTATTGAAAGAAGAAGAATAGCTGTGAGAGCCTGCAAGCACTTCATTCCTGCTGTTCACTGCAGGTCAAACAAAAATAAGAGGCATGTTAGATATTAGATCAAAACCACTTAGTATGAATTCGATATCACATCAAGAACATTTTAGTTACTGAATCTGTATGATGAATTGTGGTAACTGTAAACGGATATATTGAGTTTAGGAAGACGATCTGGATATACAATTTTTATCTAATTACTTCTCAGATGATTTGTTCCTCGATTATATAATTTAAGGGAGAGTGTCAGAAATTCACCGGAGTAGTATGTATTTGATTTGTACTGGTATTGTTTGATTGATTTGTTGAGAGTTCTGTCATATTTATAGTGGTTAATTATTGATGGAACCAGTAATTTTCAACCGAACAGACAAGATCAAGTGGGATGCCCATAATATTCCACGATCAAATCTAAGTAAATTCGTTTAGTAAGTGATGGGGCCATATTGGAACATGAGATTTTGCATAAGAAGTTTATACGCCGGCGACCAATTAGAGCATCTCCAACAAAGTTACGGGTCGTAACATTACGACCCGTAATACTCAGGGAGATGTTGATTTTTTCCAACAGTCGCAAGCCAATTTTATCGGTTCGCCATGATTTTATAATGACGCGCCGATAAAATCGACTCGCGAACTCACGCGCCGATAAAATCGGCTCTCTAGCTCACGAGCCGATTAAATCGGCTCGTGAAAAAAGAAAACAAAATAGTATATTGGAAGTTCACAATTCCACTTATCCAAGTTCAAAAATCTTGCATCCAATATTACATAGTAGAATACAAATTAAACGACTTTAAGTGCTGCAAAGAATAATGACTAAACAAGCAATTGACATTCATGGTAAGTCAATTGTGGAGCGTGTGGGATGAGACACATATTCAGCTTATGTTTGTCCAAACAAAACTGTTAATAACATTACTTTTAAGGTTGACAAACAATGTCTAAACGCACGAATACAAGTTGTTATGATCAAAATGATTCAACTAATATTTTGCATAACGATAATACTAACAATAAAACATATAGATACAACCGGTCATTAAAGTTACAACAACTAATGATAGTAGATGCCAACTAAAACACCAAAGCAAGCGTAGATGTCATCTATTTGTTATGCGTTCAATCTCAAGGAAGTCTCGTAATGTTCAATTGCAACTGTTCAATATCATTTTGGAGACGTCTAATCTCTCGTTCGAATTCGTTTGCATATGCTATTCCCCTTAGGCACAAAGGTTCATCTATCCATTCCGTGTAATTGCATCCATTTGGATAGGATGTACATTTCTGCATGCGTCGAACTATATTGTTGCCCTCTGCTCGAACAACAACTTCAACCACATAACCACAGTAGCAACGTACTGGATAAGAACCAACTCCTTGTTCATACGGTGGTACTCGATAGAACTCTACTTCTTGTTGTGGTTGAGCAACCGCCTGTTCATACGATTGTTGAACTTGTGGTACTTGAGCTTCGTGTGGAAGATTTACATTTCCCTGTTCATTTGATGGTTCCTAGGATCTTATTTGATTAAGAAACCGGAATTCGTCTTCGAGCTGCTGAAGTCTCATCTGTTCGTACGCCTGTTTATCAGAGTCAGTATCTGATGGCCAAGAAGGCATTTTGAATGAGTGATAAAAGGAGGAGGTAGTACAAAAATGGAAACAAAATTGTTTGAGTGAGGAAAGTTGTGAGTAATTTGACAGAATTATATAGCTGCGTAATACAAATAAATAAAAAAAAAACAAAGATGTAACTGGTCACTGTTAAGACTGTGCTTACGTGTTGCATAACACTGTTTCGTCTGACGTAAAAGTGTAGGGAAACTGCTTTTCGTATTGCCAAGTTGTGAAAGGTCACTGATTCCACTTTGCTTTATGTGATGCGATTTTCAAAGCATTTGTCATCAATAATGCTCAAGTGGATGAGTATGACCCTATTTTCTAACAAAGTGAGTGTATTGAAATGCTTAATTTACACGGGGATGACCCTAGTTTTTAACTCATTTGCATTCATAAATATAAATAATACCTATTAACCTGGGTACAAACCTCGTTCAATATAACAAAATAGAAGATACATGATACAGTGCATGTTCGACCCAACATACAAGGATAAAGCACGACTTAACGTGGGTTACAATACATATAATTAAGACGTAGTACCATATAACTAAGATCCTAGTTTCGGACCGAACCGTTGAACCCATACAACATTCAGCCTTTGCTGCAACAACGATCCTTTCCAGGCGACTTACCTCCGCTTGCATCTCTAGAGCGTACGTGACACCCCTCTCCGTTAGCAGTGGGTCGATCCATGAGAAAAAATTACAACATTCCAACCTTATCGGTTTAGTGTAGTAATGTACGCTTTGCACCCATAAAAGCGACGACCTGCGTTGCTCTGACTTTTAGAAACAACAACATTACATTCCACTCCGCAGTAGCGAAGTACTGAATGACCCGTCATGCTAGAGCTTGACCTATCTGGGTTCTCCCGAGCTATTAATTCCCTTAATCGAGCATTGTGGGTTTTTTGAAGAGGCCCATTACGTGGGACAACAACGTTTGGTTGCGTGGCACTGAAGAGCTCAGACTCCACTTCTCCAGCTTCGACTTGATCATCCAATTGCATTTCGGGCACAAACTCCACTGGTTGCTTATTTCTTTCATACTGATCGTAAATTTCGACCATGGTTTCATCATCATATTCCTAAGCATACATGTTGAACTACTTGAAAAGTGAAAGGTAGATAAAATAAATAATTTGAAAAGCCTAATACGTCTTCAAAAGTGCGACATTCAAAGGTAGAGAGCTGAGATTAAGTAACGGTCGGCAAGTCGCCTGATTTCTTACTTTGCTTTATTAAAGTAGCGGTCAAGTCATATTTAATCAGTACGAGTTGCCAAGTCATGTTGTTTCTATTCGTTGGACAACCTATAGCATGTTACCCGACTGTTGCAGTGTATAGTAACATCAACTCAACTGTTGAGGACAAAGGGTAGTCCTGTCATATGTCTCCATCCTACTGCTCAATTAATGATGACAGTGCTTTACCAAAAAGCAACCCCCTTGTTTAAATAGTATAGACTTCATCCCCCAACCATATCTATAATTTGCGCGTTCTAGATGAACCCCGACATTAAGGTGAGAAAATAATAATCATGTCATATTTTTCCCCTTGTTTAAGTACTTCTTCGTGTACGTAATACATTTCTTATTTCTGTGTAGCTTAAATGGACGATTGGGTAATAAGTGATGAACTTGTAGATAAAATGTTTGATGAGTATGAAATGAACAAGGAGGAGGATAAAGAGGGTGGATTCGTTCTAGATACACAAGTAGAAGAGGCGGAAGAACCAGTTCAAAAACCAAAAGCACGTCCATGCAAAAACATAAGAAGGCAAGTGGTTAACCGTAATCGTCACAACTAAAATAATGCAAGCTCCAGTGCTACTACAACATAATTCTCTCCTAATGATTTACTTATACTCGTGAAATCCTATATCGAAGTTGATAAAAGAGATTTGCTGCTGATGCAAAATGGAGGAGGGCTAACCCATGAAGAATTATGGTCCATGATAACAAGATTACATAATAATCATCGTAACTGCACCACTACACGAACTTCTGGTGAAATTCATATGGCTCATCTGCGTTTCGTTAAAACTTGTGAACGATACCAAAAGATTATACAAACAGTTGAAGATGAAGACATATTTAAAACGACTCGGGCAACTTTTGATTCTCGTTACCTTGTAGAGTATGGCACTGATTTTGTTGGGTACGAAGCCTACAAACTACGTTATAGTTGGCTAACCCGATATGGTGCTGAATAGGCTAATGGTTTTGCTTAGTGCTTATTGAATCTTTCAGTTATTTGATGCTTCTACGTAAAAAGTTTGAGATTCTGTCTAATTTGATACTTTATTTAAGTTATAAAACTATCAGCTTAGGAAAACAATAGTGGTATAAAAAAAAGCACACATTCCATTAATATGAAAATCGTTACTACAACAGGGAATATAAGATTACTACAACATCCCAATACAAGCAACTAGTAATACAAATAGTGGTGAACAATCAACTTATAAGTGAGGAAACCGTGATGTTATAATATGGTGTTTCATCGCCATCCAAAATTCCTGCTCCAATTCGGGCATTCCAATCAGATCTTTGTTCATGGTAGCAATCTCATCTTGATCTTTCTTATACACATCTTGCTCTTTCTTGTCCGCTAGAATTTGTAGCTTCCTCTTTCCCAGATCAGCAATCCTTTTCATAACTTCTGTTCTTTTTCCCAGCTTTTACAAGTCTTTTTTCAGCTCTAAGACTATGTTCTTCGTGGCGTGCGTTCACTTTTGCTTCAAGCCCGACCGCCGTTTTGCCCCTTCTTTTCGCAGATTTGACTCCCTTGGGTCTACAATCTTCGTCCATCGTTGCATTAAAATCATCAAGTAGGTTTTCCACTTCACATTAAGAAATTTTGGCAGTTGAATCGCTTGGACTGGAAGAATACCCAGATTTAGGAGCTTTTTTCTTGCTCTTGCTAGCAGACTGAACATCGCGGAGGGTCTTAGCAAGTCCAGAGTTCCATTTTGGTTGACAAGTAAGCAGATCATAACAATGCATAAATTGATAATATTGTGGCCTTTTCGTTCCATTTTCTCTAGGAAAAAGCTTCTTAAACTCCTCGTTTTCCATTCGTTTCTGTTTAAAAAGGGGAATAAGAATCATAAAAAAAATCTACCAAACACTAAGGTAATTAGTAAGAAAATATACTAGATTATCTTCCCCTCCCATGCCGCTTGGATTCACTATCTTTATTTTGTACACTTGTGACTCATAAAACCGGGTTTGCCGGCTTATTTTGCCAAAACGGCCTTGAATCGCCGATAACGTTCGTCTGCAATCTGGATGCTTCTCAATGAACGCGGTCTTAATTTTTTTCCAAAACGTAAAGGCGGATTGATCGTTCCCCGTTGCCGGATCTTGTGAGAAATGACAATAAATGCTGCATAGATTGATGTCCTCCTCGTTTGTCCATGGCACGATTCCTTGCCTGCTTGGCTGAGTTCCTGTAAAATTGCTCGTGTTGCCTTGGGAAAACTGGCTTCCTTCCATCGTTGGATGTGAGAACTCTCCAAATAATGCCATAACAAAGTTAGAATTTGTTTAGATTATAGAGATAGAAGAGAATTATGAATAGGTTGGGATGTAAAATGATAGAATGGAAACATTTTATAACTTAAAATATAGCCGTTTGAAAATTTATGACCGTTTTATAGCCGTTGGTTGAATATGACCGTTTGAAAAATGGGGATAGTTTGTAGCCGTTGGTAATGAGGAGCCGATTTATTCTGAATTCAGGATTCGCCCTGTAATATTTACCTTAATATTACAGGACGTAATGTCTGTTGGGAACAAAATTCACCCCTTATTACCAATTAAGGATCGGAGTATGCCACTGTTGGAGTTGCTCTAAGTATCTGATAAATATTAAGCATGTATCACACACACTCAGTATAGCTCACGAACTCATGGTAAATTACATCTCTTCTTCATCTTTGATATTCAAAATAGAAAGGTCAATTTTTTGCTACAAAAAACGCTATACTTTTCTGTATACACTATAATACTATTATTGAAATAATTCTATAACCGGTACGATCATAAGTTGTGTTATCTCTACAACACACAAGGCTTGGTATTGAGTGACAAATCATTTAACTTTTCATTATTCATTTAGTAGGACTGATTTAACATTTGATCAATACTTAGGGATCCCCATGTGTGATACCAGTCATAGTTGTGAAGACCGAACCATAAGTCAAACCGTGATAGTGCAAGATCTAAGGTTCTCGTGGTTTAATCTGTTATACCGTGAGTACCACACTGATAGTTTATTTTTATTTTTCTATTCTAAACGTATAATTATTTTAAATATTGTTGACACCAAAAATTGGCACAACACCGGAAGAAAGGGTTACGTAGAGAATAAGTGAAGATCAATGATTGTAAAAATTGAAAATAGAGAAGATCATACACAAATTTATAGTGGTTCGGCGTTAATGAGCCTACGTCCACTTTATAATCTCTTATATACTATTTCAACGACTATTAGACAGAATAATTACAATGGCGGTACAACAAGAGAACAAAATATTTCAAAGCTAGGGTTAAAACTCTAGAAAAAGTCTCTTCCTCTGAGTTTAGAAGGGGTATTTATAGATGATGCAGTGCTTGACCGGCTTAGACATGTGTCGTAGGATCCAAAAAAGTAGTTAAGTCTGAATAAGCAGTTTTCTCCTAAGTAATCGGTACTTCTTAAAATATCGATGAGAGGTGGCAAACGATCCATTCAATTCGAATGGCTTGGAACGGATAAGGCAGAAGCGGGTTATTCTTTAGGCGTGTATTAGGTTCCCAACTGGGTTCGATATGACTAAGTATGTCTGATTACAACGGGCTTTTCTTGGACTGCTTCTGATGTAGGCGACGAACTCAACTGACGGGCCTTATCAGTCGGCCCACTTCTTAACTTTGGGGTATCTGCTTTGGACATTCAGGGCACCGACCCATGGCGATATCGAATCTTGATGGGCAGGTCAAAAGGCCCATAAACAAATATAGCCAAAATTTAACCGATTATGACAAACACTCTTGTCCAAACTGGTTTGGACACTTTGATATGATGCAAGGTGTCATGGATTTTATTTTCGTCTTCAACTCACTTGTCATGTAGTATATTATATACTACCTAATTGAAATAATTATATAATAACTTATCGTAGTAAGGTTGTAAATTCACTATTTTTTATAATTAAAGAGGACTAATACAACAATAATCCGTAAAATGTATACTAATATGAATTATGTGATTCAAAATTTAATGAAAATTGCTACGAAATTATTTGTTAAATTAAACTATGTCAAAAAATGGAGAGCAAAACAATTATTTTTTTCTCAAATTTGAAAAACCGTGAGGTTCAAAGAGGTCAGTCTACGAGTTTTTAAAGGGTTTTAAGGTTAAACCACAGATTTGTGCAGGTGCAAGATTATTTCATTTTCAGAGCCGTGATGCTTCAAGGTCGAAGGTTAACCGCGGGTCGTACTGAGGTTAAGTTGGATCTTTAAAACACTGATACTGGTACTAATGCGATGTTCGAAAAGGAACTTACTCAAAGAAAGAAAAAGAAAAAAGAAAGACTTTTCTTTTTTGAAAGTTTGTTAGAGATACAAATGGCCCAAGGCCCAATACCCAATAGGGTAAGAAAAAACCATGGGTAAAACCTGATATACACTAAATAAAAGACAGACAACACCGAATACCTACAAATAACAAACCCTAACTTCGGAGCAAAGTCATGGCGGCTTCGGAAAAAAACTTAAACTTGAGCTTGTTTTCCATGGAGAACCTAAAACAAGGAGGTTTTCTAACTTCCAAGTCCTTCTTGTGCTTGTATTTATCATTAATCTTCTCGTCTTCCTTCTTTATGTCTCTATTTTAACTCAAATCCCTATCCTAGTGAATCAGATGAGGGAAATCCCCAATGACTATACGGCTATTCTAATGGCTTAGAGCCGTTGTAATAGTCGTTGCAATATTATTCACGGATTCAAACGATTTCCAACGGATCCCATGAACTTTTCCAATGGTTATTCCCAACATCCTCTAATGGTACATAGCCGTTGAAAACCATTTGAAATAAATGACCCATAAGTCATTGGAAACTATTGCTAGCCGTTGGAAATCTATGTAACTTTTTTATAATAGCAAGCTTATTACCTTCCAACCACACCATTTCAATTTACATTCCATTTCCACTCCATTTCCAATCCATTCCACACATATATGACACATATATAACAATAACAATATAAACATCCAACATAAATCAAATCAACACCAGTATATACAAAATAAACAATCCAAACATCAAAAACCAACTCATCAACATCACATGTCAACAAACCAAGTATATACCATCAAAATACATCCAAAATATCATTTACACCAACTCCAAACCAACATATCAACAATAAAACACAATCCTCACCATCTCTAAGTCAATATATACATCATGCAAACACAAACAAAATAAAACATACCTCCCAAGCATCTCTGTCGCCTTCAGAAACCCCAGACGACGAAGTGAATGAACTATGTTGTTGCACATACTCTACTATCTATTCGTTTGGCCGCTCCATCTGTATAACACGAAGACGATTCTCCTCCTGCAGCTGCTCAACCATTTCTCTAAGCTCTTTTATTTTAGCTTTACCCTGGACTTTTTCATATGCCTTTTGAGCTGCTCGAGCCTGCAAATAAAATGAAAGTTATTCAAAAAATGACACATGCAAAAGGGTTGTCAATACATGAAAAATAGCACATACAAAACAATATCAAAATTTGAATCTCCAATCATGTTGACTCATTCTAATTAGTAATTTTCGTGTGCGTGTATATATATATATATATATATATATATATATATATATATATATTTGAAAATTGGTTCGCTATATTATGATAAAAAGCATTACAGTAGACAGGTTAGCATACTAACCGTTACAACAAAACAAAATAAAGAAAAACATGAAAATAAAAGAACTCTAAATCTAATCTATGATAAACCCGGCCCATGATGAGGCCACCCCCTTCTGACATGCTACACCAGAGCAAATGCACTCAACACCGCAACATTCAGTAAGCATCTTCTTGACTCCTTCACAATTCCAATGTCACGCCTCACTCCAAACCCAAACAGCAACACAACAACAACATGTATAATACTGCAAGAATTCTTTCATGGCTCAATTTCAAGCATTAAATCTGGTTGACGACTCTTGATAGAAAATAAGAATCTAACAGAACCTCTAAAATTTCATATATATATATATATATATATATATATATGAAATTTTAGAGGTTCTGTTAGATTCTTATTTTCTGTCAAGTGTCGTCAAATAATGAAGCAGCATGAATCATGTATATATCTTATCACTATATTTCTAATTTGGGTTGCAGCATACAAAATATCAGAATTATATATATACACACACACATGTTAATTTGTCATATATATGCAAAAGGATTAATTACTGCTTGGTTTCCGTAGCCATAACATCTACTCCGCTGCTTCGGATTCATAAAGGTGTCAAATAAATCATCTTCCTTATCCCGTGTCAACTAATCACGACTAGATCCCTCAATCCTGAAACATTGCCAATATGAAAAAACAATTATAGTTGAAATATAGTATAACGTTATTTTTATTTTACATAGCTAGTAATTACAAAACTTATCGATGTAAGTAATAGAATTTAAAATATGCATACATACGCAGTTGCCGCCCAATCCTGATCATCCCACTGATATGTGATGTTGTCAGCCTCATCTATTTGCCTTGATGAGTAGGTGTAAGAAAATACGTCCATGTTGGATGTGGAATGTCCACAAGCTTGTTCCTTTATTAGATAATTTATATAATTTAATTCCTCATAGCTAATTACCGAATTGAACAATATACAAATGTAAATGATAAATTTACCAGGTTCTCGCTGTCATGTTGGAAAGACTTGGATCCTCCACGATGAGTTATCGAGTTCCTGCTTCTATTTGTGGAGTTCCTCGCCGACTCCGCCTTCAAATTTACATTAAATAGTATATTCAAAAATGGCATAATAACTAATGAGATACTTGTTAGATTTACCTTGAATTCTTCACTATTTTACCAGTTAACCAATTTATCGCATACACCCGCACCCATCTAGTTTGGTTTCTTTCCCGATTTCTTTCTCTAACATTTTTTTCCCTATAATTTTTGGCGACCTTTGAATTCTAGTAACGTTGAACTGCGTTGACGCCCTCCTTTTGCAGATCTGTTGCCCCTTGTACAATGAGAAATATTACTAAGTTTTCATTTGTGCTTAATCATATTGTAAAGCATTATAAACTTACAAGAAAATCCTGCCAAGTGGCCTCTCTGAAGTGGTCTGGGATCTTGATCCACTTAGGCAATAAATCAGTCTTACTCTTATATACGCCTGCATGGAAATGCCCATAATCACTTCCGGTGGCTCCAACTCAAATACACTGTGTTAAATGTAAAACAGAATTTTAGACAACTATAGATATATCATGTATAAAAAGAAATGTTACTATGCTACTAATTTTGATACATACGCCTGATCAGCCTTAAGCTGCAAATAAACAACTGGACGAGATGTTGGCTCGCTACTACTCACACCAATCGAGCGGGAAGAGCTACGTCGTTGAGAGCTAAACATAATACTTGTCGCATACATACATACATACATACATACATACACACACACACACACACAAACACACACATATATATATATATACAATTTATAATAATTATGATATGATGAACCATTAAAAATGTAATACATGTTATACTTGTGTTATGATGTGTGTGTGTGTGTGTGTTATGTGCATGAGTATACACTTGTTGTCGTTAAAATTGTATAACTCAGATAAATGCAATATTAATGAGAAAAAATACAACGTGAATAAGTGTAAAAATTACCATATATTACTCAGTACTCGTTGTTTTCTACTTTAAACTCAGTTTCCTGTTTTATATTGTTTTCCTCTACACTCTCAAATACTTCGACTAATACATTTTCCTTATCATTTAAAGATCTGAAATCGGTTTAATCGACTGTAATGTCTATTTCAACATTTTCCTCAAGATCTGTTTGATCGGCTTCTTCATCTAGAATATTCTTTCAATTGAATGTAAATCTTGCCTTAGTTTTAAAAATTGTAGATCAATCTGCACTATCTCTTTTGAAGATGGATAAGGGGTGTAATAAACTTATAGAACTTGTTTGGCTAGTACAAAAGGGTCGTACTTTTGATAACGCAATGTATGTTTTATCTTTTGTATGATTATAATTTGGATCCACGTTAATACCATAACCCAAAACATTGCTGAACCAGCTGTATGCAAACCAAAAAAACATCATCCGCGGGTCTGGTTTTCAATTGCAAAATCTAGGTTAACATGACATAACAATCATTTCCATGATTATTAGGATCATCACTGCCTTTAAAAAAATACACCAGTATTATTTGTTAATTTTTCAGAACCGTATACTTTGGTATTGAATTTATACCCATTAACGAAAAATATTGGATAGGTTTTAAATTTTATTTTTGGTCCCAACGCCAAATGTTTCAGTCCTTCATCAACCACATGATTTATGAGATCCCAAATGTAGTTCAAAAACCAAGTAGCAAAATCTATGCTTAAATCGCCGCTTGGATTTTGAGAATCATAAATACTACAAACACAAACATAATATATTGCATTGTTATTAATTTATGTGTGCAGTATTAAATTTATCAAAATTTGTAATGTGATAGGTACCTAACAAATGGTGCAACTTCAAGACAGTTAAGAAGAATATATGTATGTGCTACATGGTAATCTTTATCAACTAGCCATAGTTCCACCCATTTTCCAACATGTCGGCCATGTTGTTTAAAAATAGATAACATTGCTTCAAAACAAAAATCTTGTTCAACGGCCACATCATTACGTGTAACATTTTCAAATGATATATTCACATGATCGTTGAAATAATAAGAGAAAAAGAACTAGGCTTCTTTTTAGATATATGATTTGCAAATGGAACCTTCAACTCGAGCTTTTGATCTCACTTTTTTCTTTAAATGATTTAAGTAGCTAATAAAAAATATTTTAGTTCAATACTAATTTTTATTTTTATTTAAATTAACAATCTCATACTCCGTATTAGTAACATACCTCTCAAATGGATACATCCATCCATATTGCACAATACCTCTAAGACGTGCTTCATATGGAAGATGAACAGATAAATGCTCCATTACATTGGAGAAATCTAAAGGAAATATTTTCTCCAGTTTGCGGAGCAGTATAGGGATTTATTCTTCAAGTTTAACTTGACGGTCAACTTTCAACGCAGTTGAACAAAGCTCCTTATATATAAAATAAACTAAGTTCCGTTATTACCTTTCAAACTTTTACGAGCAACGGTTCTTTGAAAGCAACGAGTAATAAATTTTCCATTATCACATAACAATCATGGATTTTGATTCCACTTAGTCTTACATTTTTTATAGTCGACATATCTACGAAGATCAGAGGAAATTCCATCAAGAAATCGTAATCGTTCCACCCATTTTAATAGTACTTTAACTTGATTATTGTCTGGTTTATTGCACACTTTGGGCTTTTTACTATCATTTGGCTTCATATGAAGCTCAGGACGATTACATATTTCTTCACTATCACGTCTTGATTTCAGATCATCCTTAGTCTTGCCTTAACATTCGAAACTATATTAAACACATTATCAAATACCATTTTCTCTTTATGCATCACGTCAATATTATGATGGATTACGATATTTTTGTAATAAGGCAACTCCCATAAAATACCATTTTTCTATTAGCTATGAATTTTCTAAAAAAATGATTAATGTAAAGAAAAAATCAATGACAATCAAACCATGAAATTTTCTTCTTATGTGGTTAGAAAAATGCTCGTGTTTCTTCCATGCAATAAAGACAAGAAAAAGGATCGTCCATACTCCAACCTGACAGCATTGTATATGCAGAAAAATCGCTAATAGTCCATAACAAAGAAGTAAACATTCAAAAATATTTCCTTTTTGACACATCGTATGTTTCAACTCCTTCATACCATAATATTTTCTACTCTTCGGTTAACGGTTGTAAGTAAATATTTATGCCCTGTGTTGGATCTTCAAGACTAGGGATGATGATTATGAGAAATATATACGGAGTTTTCATACACATCCACGGGGTTAGATTATGATGTGTAATTATTATAGGCCAAGATGAATATTTAGAACCAAACTGAAAAACGGTGAGAAGCCCTCCGTACATAAACCTAGTCTAAAGTTGAGGCTATCCGCCACGAAATCGCAATATTTCTTATCAAAATATTTCCATGCTTCTCCATCAGATAACTGTGTTAACGTACGTTCTTCAGATGTTCTCACACCGTGTCATATCATATGATGCGCTGTTACAGATGACGCATATAAACTTTGAAGTCTAAGAGTGATAAGTAAATAATGCATATGCTTGTACGAAACTTCTTTTCCATTCTTTTTCTTTAGTTTGCATCTTTCTTGATTACATATTTTACAATTCCTGAGATTGATGTTTTCTTTCCAAGACAACATGCAACCATTAAAACATGTATCTATTTTTCGATAAGACAAACTGAAAGATGACATAAATTTTTTCACTCCATAATAGTCTTCGCACATTAAATTGTCGGATGACATATGACATTTAGAAGCTTGAACAACAGCTGTAAATCTTGTTTCTATAAGGTTGTATTTTGATTTCATTGCAATGTATTATGTAGTTATCGATAATTGAGTGTCGCTTGTACATCCATTCCAAAGGGATTTTTAGTAGCATCCAATCAATCATATATTTTTTCACTCTAGCATTTGATTCCTCTTTGATGTCAACATCGTTGTTATAAATTTCAACAGTAGGAACATTGATCATGTTGCATCTTCAATCATGTGTTCTATGAGATTCGTCGTACTAACTTCATCATCAATGACCTCCACTGACTGTTTTTGATCAAAGGCTACAATTTCTCCATGATGGTTCCACTCCAAATAATTGGGTATGAAATACTATTGGCGCAAATGAACCTTAGCCATATCCGATATTAATGGTTCAACAGTTTGTACCTACTAAATGGACAACGATTTTCAACATCATTTCCAATATTACTTAAAGAAAAATCGATGAACACATGTACCCTGTTAAGGAAATGTTCACTTATAGAGCCACAATTCCTCTTCTTTAATACATCCAGCTCCGATCAATAAAATAATTGACTATTTTTCCTATTTTAATACCTATGATGAAAAGTAAAAAAAATATTAATTGTTTGTTTTATATTTTGTTTATATTTTAATTACTCCTTTAGTAACTATACTAAATTATACAGGATTTTTATAAACCTTATTTTAAATAAACAAGTAATGGTTCATTGACATTTATGTGCCTTATGTGATGGTCAGTCATCCTACTTTCCAATACAAACACAATAGTAATTACATTCCGTTAATCGTATAATTTTTAATGATTTCCCAAAATTTTGGCAGCACTTCCCACATATTCCTTGTATCATACCCCAAAATGCGTGTACACGAAGAATGAAAAAGGAATGCCATCAAAATTTTGTGAATCATTTAAAGTGATATGATTTACGAAATGCAATTACTTTATAATGTTTGTAACTTGTCTAATACAGGGATAAATTAAAAAATGTTTTATAAGATGAATATGCATGTCCGTTTTGTAATAAAAACAAATATCCATATAATGATCACATACAACACGTGTCGGACGGGGCCAAATAATATCTAAAGGGATTTAATATTTGTTTGTATTACATTTAAATATATAATTTAGTTATATTTTTACCGTTTTATCACATGTGTAATAAATTATATATTTCTACTATTTCGCATAATATATAATTTGTTTTTGCTTATATACTAAATTAAATATATAATTTGTTTATATACCTAAATTATACTATTTAATATATTTTAACTACGATGATACCTATCAGAATCATTTGAAGCCATCCAAAACTTATTATGCACCAAATAAATTCATGTGTTCGCATAAGCACATAACTCGTGTTCGCATAAATTATCCAAAACTACGATCAATTCTAACATAGTATATATTTCGTGTTTTCATAAATTATACTATTTGCAAACCCTATCATACACCTATGTTCAGGACTAATAAAATCATCCTAAACATACACAATAGGCTAAATTAGAAAATTTCGCAATTAGTAGTAATTTGACCATTATATGATAATAATGGCAACTAGCATGTAATATGATGTAATAAACATACACTAGCAATTAAGAATCAATTATAATGCAAATTAGGCCTAAACCAAAAAACCTAGATAAATAGGGTTTAGGAGGAAAACATGATTTTTCAAGTGTTTAAGGGTGGAGATGGGCTACAGCATGGAGTAGGTGGTGTCGGAGGTCATTTGGAGGGTAGTTGGAATGGTGGCAGCGTTGGGGAAGTGGGAAGTGGGAAATGGAGGAGCAAGTTTTTTTTTTCATTTTTTGTTGGCTGGAAGGGAAATAGAGGAGCAGGTCGCGGGTCTGGAAATCTATATATAGAATTTCCAGTCGCTTCCGACGGCCGCAAATAGTCTTTATTTCAACGGTTTCCAATGGCTTCAGAACAAGTTTATTAAAATAACAATTTTACCACGAAATCAACGGGTTGTTGATAGCCGTTGGAAATGCCGTTAGAAACCGTTGGAAACCGCTCGTGGGCAATACATTGTAGCTCTAGTCGCGTTACCCTTGCCATGTTTCTGAATGCTATCAGGAATTAGATCTGAAGAATTGATATTTAGCTTTCTAACTTAGATTTACAAAATATGTGCTCTATGCTTTCTAACTCAGATTTACAAAATAAGCAACTAGTGTTGCCATTAGTGCTCCATTTGTAGCATCTATCTCGCGTAGGTAATTTGTTTAAAATAACAAAATAAGTGCAATAAGCCATTTTAGGACAATCTGCATGATACAAAATCACATTATACCAATCTACATAAGAAACCTATCCTTTGATATAATTCCAAGTGTTTTTGAAAGAAAGATCCCCCTTGATAGAGAGCTTCCAAATCCAAGTGTCTTCATTCAAGATTGGATTTATTTCAATTTTGCTAATAGCAGAATTGATAATAGACGCAGCAGAGTCAAAGTGTGTATTCCAGACTGAATTTTGAATAATAATATCAACTTTGGCATTAGCATTGCCAAATAAAAGGAGATTATTCATGCCTAATAAATTGAGTATAAGTGTGGCCATTAATCCGAAGGTCAAACCAAACACTAGTATATTTACCATAGCTATTTTTTCTTTCAATAATTTTTTTACCCATCTCTCTACAATTAAAGATGTTTTTCAAGTATAGGAAAAATGATTTTCATTTTTCATGTTCCAAAAGTTTTTCTTTTTAGTGAACTTGGCTTTTAGCCACTTTTCCCATGGGGAATTTCCAATAAGATAATTCCAAAAAAGCTTATAATTGCAAGTATTTTAAGTCCTTAAACATTCTTAACCCAAGAACACCTGATTCTTTGGGTTTAGTAACAACATTCCAGGAAACTATGTGATATTTGCCATTCCAAATAAAATTAGCATAAAGTGTTTCAATTTTATCGATAATAGAGGTGGGAATGTTATGAGTTTGAGCCTAGTATAGAAAAATAGGAGAGATGATAGTATGAATGAGCTCAATTTTACCTTCAACAGATAAATATTTGCTAGACCAATGATCTGTTTTATTTTGGATAATTTCATAAAATCTAGCACATTCCTTATCACATTAGTACTTAAAGGCAAGCCCAAATATTTAACTGGAAGATTGCCCTCTTTGAAATTAAGAATGCTGAGAATGTCATTTTTACTCTTGCTGTATTTACTAAAGTAAATTTTGCTTTTACTAGTATTGATATCCATCCTAGCTTATAGCTTAATATTGTATAAAATATCTGCTGACCTAGGGAATTTAGTCAACACACACCAACACCCGATGAGATGGGTTATGCAATAAATCATATCATAATCCAAACACAGAATGCAAGAAAGTAAATAACACCAAATTTATAGTGATTTGGCACTAACACCTACGTACCCTTCATAGTAACCACTCATCATTGTAATTACAGTTACAAGATTAATCCAAGTCCAAATACATTGAGTTTACAAAGTTATGAATGGAAAGTGACAAAGTCCTTGCACACTTCCTACAAGGCCCAAATAACCATTAAGCCCAAAAAGCTTCATGTATACTCCAATGTCTAAAAAGCAAGCCAAGGTTCAACCCAAATGCCAAAATAATTTTAGAAAACTTCTAAGTGAAGTTTATAAGTCCAAGAGACCTTCCAAAACTAAAGAAATTAAGTAAGAAGCCATTAAAATGCTCCAAGAAGAAGCTTCATGCTTGTAGGAATAAAATAATCAAAAAATCCTAAAATATGCCAAGTCCAGGGATATTTATAGGGGTAGGGATATAAGATTTCGTATCCCCTATTTTTTGTATCCTGGGATCGGCACCGATCCTAGGATTGGTCTGTATCCCGGGCACTTAGCCAAAATCAATAGTTTATCTCCCAAGGACAATTCGTATCCCATGATATGAAAATCCAACTTCATATCCTAGAGAGGTAGTGAAAAACTATGCCATCATCTTTGTGCTCCAGGATATGAAAAACACTTCATATTTGATGCCATGAACAAAAACCAGAGTGTCGACCACGTTCCAAGATACGAAACATCCCGATATGAAATACCAAAGCCGTGTCATCATATTACATGATACGAAAAATCTTTCGTATTTTGAGAGTTTGCCGAAACTGAACCACTTTCATATTGTATTGCATGATACGAAGTACCACTTCGTATCTCCAAGCCATTCCTGAACCACTGAGTGCCATGCCACCCATTTCTTATCCCTAAGGGGGATATGAAATCCCTATAAAGAAGGTAGGATACAAAAATACAATCTCATATCTCATGCCTTAATGTTTCGCCGAGTGTACAACCATTTTGTATCCCGGAGTGGGATATGAATTTCCAGGAAAACCATGTTACAAAATGAATCCCTTTGTATCCCATGCCTCATACAAAATGACCATTACATACCTCTAAGCCTTGCCTTATGAAAATTCTTAGGCATGTCGAGCCAAGTATGAAATTACCCATTGAAATGGAAATTTTGAACCCAAAACCATGTCGATCCGAAGAATTCCCATTGAAATGGAAATTTTGAACCCAAAGCCATGTTGATCCGAAGAATGTCGAAATGAAGTGAGTGGGACAATATTGTATATCAAGCCCTCTTCATCGAACCGAGTAATGTCAAACTGAGATATCACACTTGTGAGTGAAGGTCGAACCGAGATTCACCGATCCGAAAAGTAAACTATATTTTCAACCTTTATGAACACTTCGTGACTTAGACTTGCATTTCCATGAGTTTGTACTGGAGATTCGAGCACTTAGAAAACCGTAAATCTATCATATGACCTCCTTGCCAAAAGGCGGGTCAACACTTGCCCTCTGAAACATGTCTTTCTTGTAAAAGGAAGATGGGTTTCGAAGAACCCATAAGTCGCGAATTAAGAGAAGTTCACAAAGAAGTCTAATAGCCAAAAACCCAAAAATTTCGATCACATCGGATCATACAAATCAGAAGAACACGAACGTGCTGGATTGTAATAGAAAACCCTAAATCCCAGAAACCAAAGAGAACCGATGATCACCCCAGATCGTGCTAACCAGAAGACTAAAACCAAAGAGACTCGACAACCGCTCATGATCATATTACGAGAATAACCAAGATAACCAGAATAATCAAGAGTCGGGAAACCTGAGGAACCCGAAATCCAGAAAACCAGAATAGCTAATAACCGAACAACCATATGATCGGACGATCCCGAAAGCCAGAATAACTAGATGTGGTATAATCCATACCATAAGCCTAGGTGGCATTGCCAGAATGTGACAAGATGGCTGTGGGTAGACCGAATGAGTCCAAGATGCCCTTGCCAAAACTTGACAAGAGGACCAAGGAAAATCCAGAAGAGTCCAAGATGCCTCTGCCAAAATCTGATAAAAGGACCAAGGAAAAGTCAAAAGATTCCAAGACGCCCTTCCTAAAATGTGACAAGAGGACCAAGGAAAAGCTAAACGGCTAGGGCCCTACCCACCACTAGACAAGGAAACCTTGTCAAGTCCTGACAAGATGGCCCACCCCTTCCTAAGCAAAACCCTTACTTTGGGACAAAATTTCTATATTTATCGAGCAATGTCCTTACCGCGCCCAACTCCTTAAAATTTGAAATTCCAATTTCAAATTTTCATACTTTGCAAGTAGCATCTCGAGGAGCAAAGTAATTTTATTAAAGTTTTCAAGGGTTGAAGTTTTTAGTAAATCCAAAGGAAACCCAGTGGTTTGTCTTCGAGTAAAGAGCATGCCTATGGAATAATCTTGTACGTGGGTGAGTCAACTTAGCCACTTCCGATTATAAGTTTATTGAGTTCAGCTAAGTTTGAAGAGGATGGACTATAGTCGGGTATAGAGCATGCCTAGGGGTCACACCGGTCCCCGTACATGGGCAGGCCGATGTAGTCTTCCTTAAGTTAGAAAATAAAAAATAAGCGAAGGAGATTAGGTGGTTTATCACCCGTAAAGAGCATGCTTGGGGATTATGACATAATCTCGTACATGGGTAGGCAGGCTTAGCCCACCAAACTCTCGAGCCAGGTAACCAGAAATTAGTGAAGGAAATCAGAGGGTTTACCATCCATAATTGGGCATGCCAAGGGATTAAGACCTAATCCCTTACATAGGTAGGTAGACTTAGCCCTCGAAGATTCCAAGCCAAACAAACGAAGATGAAAAGTTAGAGATTGGAAAGTTTCTCATTCAAAAAGAGCATGCCTAGGGATTATGACCTAATCGCGTACATGAGTAGGTAGACTTATGCCCTTTGAACCAAAGCCAGATAACTAGATATGAAAGCAAAAGATCGGGCGGTTTCTCGTCCACAAAGAGTACGCCTAAGGATTTAGAGTTAACCATGTACAAGGGTAGGCAGACTTAGGCCTTTGAACACCCAAGCCAGGCGACCAACGACGAGTGTAGGAGATTGGATGGTTTCTCATTGATAAAGAGCATGCAACTACTAGAAAAGTGGGCTACAACATCGGTGCTTTAACATCAGTTTCAAAAACCACCGACGTTAAAGGAATTTTTAACATTGATATTTTTTTATCGATGTGAAAAGTTTTTACAGACATCACTTATTAAATAGTCGTTGTCTATTACTCTATTTTAAAAAAAAATAAAAAATGACCCGTACCGTTATTCCCCCGTTAATTAACCAAAAACAATTCACGAAACCCTTATTCCCTCCTTTCCTCATTTTTATTTCCTTCAGCCGACAATCCAAAGCTTCCCCTTTTTCTCTAATAATGGCCTCCACATCAATCACCTCTCCAAATCGCTCCTCCCAATTCGCTCTGCCTCCGCCTTCTTCAATCGAAGCCACCATAGCAACCCAAATTGCCACCAGCAAATCGGAGCTTTCTTTCTTCCTTTTCTTACAGATCTGGGGGTGTCACAGATTGGATCGACAATGGTTTTTCTTGAAGAAATTTCAAAGGTGCGTTTTCAAGTGAAATAGCAGAAATTTGGATCATAAAACTCAAGTAATGATAATTAATATCCTTTGCAGTAGTATGTGCAGAAACTAAAGTGGCTTCTTTATTTTGTAACCCTTGCCATGTGATAATCTGTCCTTTTCGTTGAAACCAAACATGAAGTTTCTTAAAATTGGAAGTAATATCATCAAGTTGTTTCATCCATTGTACACCAAGCACCATTTGGCAAGCAACCATTGGTAGTAAGAGAAAATATGCACATATTTTGGTGCCTTGGCAAGATATAAGAATATTAGAACAAGTACCTTGACCCTGTAGTTTTTCTCCACTAGAAATATGAACATCAAATGACTTTGTAAAATTAATGTTCAATCCCTGTTTCTATTTAAAGTGTTATTCAAAAACATGTGTGTTGAACCTTAATTAGTTAAAATAGAGATAGGGTGTCCCTTTACAAAATCTTGCTATCTAACTATTTGTATTAACACCATTAATGGCACTTAATGAAACTGAAGGTTACAGTTCTAATATTTCAACATTTGTAACTTCAGCTTCAGATTATAAAGAAAATTTTGAACCATGGAACACTCCTTCTAAAACAAATACTTGTTTACCTTAGCATTTATGACTTGGAAACCATTTTTCATCACAAGTATGAAATAATTCTTAACTTCTTCTATACATGATCTCATTTGGAGTTAATTTTTTTGCAAGAGGATATTGGTTAGATTTGGATGGTGTATCAAGATTGGGTTTGGAAGTGAAGGATTTGGTTGCAGGTGGAGTGTAATTCCATAGAAATTTTTATGGATTTGGCGGGTAATAAGAGGCATATGAATATGGTTTGAAAGGTTTTTTCAACTGTAAGTACTTCTCTTTAATAATTTTTGCTAAGGAAATTGCATCTCTCAAAGTTTTTGGTTGTCTAGCAAATAATTCATATTTAATTTTAGAATTTAAACCACCAACAAATCTGTCTAAAATATACTTCGGAGGTCGTTTGTTTAGAAGGCTTAGATTTGTTCGAATTTTCTCAAATACTCTATCACTGATGTAGTTTGTCTAATATTAGATAATGCTTCAAAAGGTCTTCATGTAAATGAAATGAGAAGATCTTAATCTTATCAATGTCAGGCGGTTTGTAAAATATTCTCTCATTGTTCTAACCGAGACATTATATTCTTTGTCAAATCCTTAGCCACTCCGTCGATATCCTTACGAGTAACATAATTCGATGGATATCCAGCAGAGGATACTTCCTGACTTTCCTCTATCCATGCTCCTTCCGAACGAGCCAGACTAATTTGTTTTCTCTTAACCAAAGAAAAATACAAGAAAAATTCGAGAGAACCTATTTCCATTTATCCAAACCAAAGGCAATCTAACCCCACTACCTCGCATGCCAAAATGTTGACGTGGGGAATTTGATCGACATATACCTACACCCGATAAGATGGTTAATATAATAAATTATATCACAATCCAAACGCATAATGAAGGAAAGAAAATAACACCAAATTTATAGTGGTTCGACACTAACGCCTATGTCCACTTCATAGTAACGTTCATCACTGTGATTATAGTTAAAAGATTAATCCATGTCCGAACACTTTGAATTTACAAAGTTATGAATGGAAAGTGGCAAAGTCCTTGCTAACTTCCTACAAGGCCCAAGTAGGCATTAAAATCCTCATAAGCCCAAAATGCTTTATGTATGCTCTAGTGTCCAAAAAACAAGCCAACGTTCAATCCAAATGCCAAAATGTTGTTAGGAAACTTCTTGTAAAACCCCGAATTTTTGAATAATCAAATTAACTAAAAGAAAGAATAATTAATCTCAGACGTGAGAATTAAGGGAATGGGGTTGCGCCATTGTGTTCATCTCGGAATTCTGGTTGAAATAGAGTCCGAGTTTGCGGGAAACGGGTACCCGATGAAGGAGTTATGGACGACCGAAGTTTGGTTGCAAAACAAGAAAAAAAATTGCACTGGCGCACTTGGGAAGTGCGCCAGCACAAATTTACATTGGTGCACTTCCCAAGTGTGCCCAGGCCGAGAGAAAACCTGCACAGCTTTCTGATTCAGTCCGATCTATGTTGTGACTCATTGCTTAGTCCTTTCTGACTCCTTGCTGAGTCATTAAGGCTGACTTGTCACCCTATCATGACTGAATGGTTTTGATTAACCCTAAGATCATCCGATGGCCTAAATTAATTCAAAACTGTATAAAAAGACCCATAGACTCAAACCCTAAATCAGAATTAAAACTGAAACTATGGCCATCATGCTGTCGTCTTGAACCCTAGAGTAGCCGCCACAAATTAAAGAGGAAGAACAGCAAATCAAATCAGTTCTATTCAACCCTAACAACGAATCTTCTTCAAAGGAGAGCTAATACAACTCCAGAAATCAGAATTCAGAACTCAAGACCGCTTTTGAGTAGTGAGTTCGATAGTTTTAACAAAATAATTAGTAAATTAATTGGATTGAGTTATGATGCGGATAATTTGGATATGATATGAATTATTGACTGCATGTTGTAATAGAATTGTGTTGTAATTTCTATGATATTATGTTACGATGCTATCATTTACGATGTAAAGTTATGATGCTATCACCTATGTTATAATCCAATGATTAGCTTATGTCTAGTTGAATCATCATGTTTCATATGTTAGTTTGGTTATGTTGATTCATATGATAAATCATATGTATGCAAGTTTAGATTTTTATGTAAACATGAATCATATACAAGTTGGGTAAAATTATATGTGACCTTACATGGTTATGACATCTAGTTCATGTGAAAATTTGATTGAAATTTAGGTTATGACATGTGTGAGTTATATGCTAAATTTTACATGATACTTTACATGTTAGATGTAAGTTTACACCATTGTTATGATGCATAAATCACATATGCAAGTTTGTATAAATATATGAGTTTGAGATGTGAATCATGTTATGCAAGTTTAGGTTTATTGCCTATGCAAGTTTACACCTTTAGATGTAGATCTATGACATACATGATTTATGCAAGTTTGTGACCATTATCTCAACAAGTTCACACCTTTAGAGTTGGATTTATGACATATGTTGTTTATGCAAGTTGTAACTTTGGCCTATGCAAGTTTTAGATGTAGAACATCATTCACACATGCAAGTTCACCCCTACGTTTAGATTTATGTTTTAATTATGTGTATATTGTGATGTTTTCTCTTTATTCCATGAGTTGACTATTCGAGTCTAACGTATATTTTACGTTAAACGAACAAATGTACAACGTGGGGTAAAGGGGATAATATTAAAAGATTTAATTGGCATAAATGCCTTAAAAGGCACAAAATAAAATTGTGGTGAAAATTGGTATGATTTTACATACCATAAATGGATGGACATAATTGAGTCAATTATGGACATCGTGAAATTTGGGATTGATTGATAATTTGAATAGGGAAAGTAATTCAAATTGGGGGAAATGATAAATTAGGTGTAATTAATCGTCTAAGACACGAGGTTAGGCTCGTTTGTGGTGTAAGACTGCCCGGACCCGCCCGGCAAATCAAGCTGCCACAAATGCCAGTCTAATGTGAGAGGTCTTAGGCATAAACTAAATACGTAACAATTGTAAAGACACGAGGTTAGGCTCTTTTGTGGTGTAAGACTGCCCGGACCCGCCCAGCAAATCCAACTACCACAAATGCCAGTCTAATGTGAGAGGTCTTTATGAGGTTACGGTCTTAATGAATTAAGAAACACTTAACCAGATAAACATGTAGTGGGACATGAGGGGGTTAAGTGGTTGCCTTGGGTGGCATGTGGAATCTAGTGGGTGCCTTAGGAGGCATTGGAAATACGATTAGAAACACTTAACCAAAATTGAAACATGTAATTGGAACATGAATAAGAAGTGGGTTAAGTGGGATGTACTAGATGGGACCAAGCTTAGGTGGACAGATTGTGTCAAGTAATGGGGACCCATTTCAACCAGTAACCCATACGTATATTTGTGGGCTCGACCCAAGTCGAGGACGGGACACGCATACTGGGCTTGACTGTAAGAGGCCAAACCGGGTTAGCGGTGGCAATGCAAGTCCAACGGGTTCATATGCGTGTGTAGACCCGGGCTGGTAGGTAAGACGTTGTTGCATCGTTTAGGTATAAGTCGTGCATCATTGGTGGTATCGGGTTGCCACTTTGGGAAGTGATACACCCCACTGTGGGGCCAGCACAGGTATCTACGAGTTAAGGAGCCGATCGCTTGGGGGTAGTGGGTACACCTAGTGGAGATAGGGGCAGGCGGCACCTATGAAGGCAGCTAGGGGTGCACGAAACTACCAATATCATTATTAAGTCTATAGGCGGGATCAACCTTAGGGTGACTAGTGGTGGTGCAGTATAGCAATTATCCTATAGTGTTGGTGTAGCTTAGTAATTATCGTATAGTGGGTTAGGTGCGCTTTAACGATATCGTTGTTCATCTTGTTTCCTTGTTTACTCTTTCATACTCAATGGTTCATGGTCATTTCCTTATTTTGCAACTTATGCCTTAGCCTAGTTACTTTGTTAATTATATTGTTAAAGTTATCGCACTCGCCAGACTTTATGTCTGACTCCCTTTGTTTCCTCCTCTTTTCTTCCTCCCCCCCCCCCCAGGTGCTCAGGTTGGAACTAGCACCAGTGGAGCTTGATTTTGGACTGCTTTTAGAAGATTGCTTGGATCGCTGAAATAAAGTTCAGCTTTTCTTCTATTTATGGCTATTTTGTATTGGGGATTATGTCTTTCAATTTATGTACTTGGATTTAGTCAAGATGGATATTTTGTACTTGACTCTGGTTTTGATGATGTAATCAAACATATGGGTTTTCCGCTGCAATGAAATAAAGTTTTAAATTTTCAGGTACTGTTTATATCTGTCTTGTTGTTAAGTTTCTGTTCTATACTAACTTAAAACGCTCCATAGAAGTTAATGCATTCCCTTTGTGAGTGACATTAATGGACGTGGGGTGTTACACGTGGTATCAGAGCTGAAGGTTACCAAAACAGATATGAATTTTGAAAAACTATTTTTCAAAACAATTTTTATAAAGAAGTACCTTCAAAAGTACGTTTTAAGGAAAGTATTTTCAAGAGAAAAGCTTATTTTAGAAAGCATTACCCCAAGAGCCATATATCTTTCCCTCGGTTCTTTTATATTGAATCTTTCCTTTTTCGTTTCAGCATGTCTGAAGCATCTGAGATACCAGAGGGTGTTCATGTACCCGGTTGGTTTCGTCAATATCTCCAGGCTAGGGCCGCCACCGCAGGTCCAGCAAATGATCCTCCTCCTCCCCCTCCTCCTCGCATTGATACTTTTGCTAAGATTTGTAAGGACTTTAGAGCAATGGGTGGAAAACCTTTTCACGGGACGGAGACATTTGTTGAAGCTCGTAATTGGCTAAAGGAGGTAGAAGAATTGTTTGGAATCTTTGAAGTGGACGATGGAAGAAAGGTCCAGTTGGCTGCCTGGCTAATGAAGGATGAGGCCTCATTTTGGTGGGAGGTCACTAATGGGGGACGTCCAGTCGATACATAGCCAGATTTTAGGCAGAGGTTTGAGGCTAAGTTTCTCTCGCGGGCTGAAGAGAATCTATACATGGAAAGATTTTTGGCGCTGAAGCAAGGGAATCTATCGGTGAAAGAGTACGTCTACAAATTCAACCAATTGGCAAGGTTGGGCTTGGACTTGGTGAATACTCCAGAAAAGAAGGAACTAAGATTTGTTAAGGGTTTAAACGAGCCCGTCATGGGTTAGCTATGACCCACATTCCCATGGGGGCTACCTTCGAGAGACTAATTGACATGGCGCTCATGCATGAAGAGGAGAAGGGCGCCAATGTTAATAAGGCACCCGAGAAGAAAGGGGATCAAAAGAAGTCGCAACAGCAACAACATAACAAGAAAGGTGGCAAAGGCAACAATGCTAAGGGAAAGAAGAAATGCTTTAACTGAGGGACACCAGGCCATCTAAGCAAAGATTATAGGAAGAAAAAGAAGACTGATTGTGTCCACTGTGGCGAAGCGGGACATCTTATTAAGGACTGCCCAAAGAAAGGGCAGAGGGCAGGGTCTACCTCGGGAGGACAGGTGCAAGCTCATATGGCACCAAGGCAGGCAAGGGGACAAGTTCAGGCTCTCATGGTCCCACCGCTGCAAGAACGAGGTAGAGCAATTTCCGTTGAAAGTTTAGTTTTTCTGTTTGATCATCCTGTCCTTACTTTATTCGATTCTGGCGCATCACATTCGTTTATCTCTACATCATTAGTTGAAACACTGCACCTAGATACTAGTCTTGTTACTGATCCCTTAGTAGTCTCAAATCCTATTGGTGGTTCGGCTCATCTTTCTATGATTTGTCGGGATTTGAGAGTGTTTATCTTGGGCGTTGAGTTTGAGTGCAACGCTTTTGTTCTTGGCTTCATGGGCTACGGTTTAATTCTAGGTATGGATTGGCTCACTAGATATGGGGCCATCCTAGATTGTGAAAGAAGGGTAGTTAGATTGTTGACTCGTTTTGGAAAGACCCTTGATATTTCTTGTGACCCTAGAGGTCCAATAATGCTTAGCTACCTAGAATCCCTTGACGCATCCGATGATGATTTACATTCTGTTCCCATAGTCCGTGAATATGCTGATGTTTTCTATGAGGTGAGGGGTTTACCCCCAAAACGTGAGATAGACTTTCGAATATATCTAGTAGATAATGCAAAGCCAGTTGCATTACCAGTGCGCCACATGGATCCAAGAGAGAGAAGAGAACTCAGTAAGCAAGTGAAAGAATTGCTTGAGAAGGGGTTCATCAGACGTAGTATATCGGAGCGAGGTGCTCCAGTAGTGTTTGCCACGAAGGCGGATGGGTCCCTTAGACTTTGTGTGGACTATAGAGAACTTAATAAGCTTACTAAGAAGAATAGACACCTACTGCCGAGGATTGACGATCTTTTCGATCAGTTAGTTTGCGCCTCAGTGTTTTCGCAGTTGGACTTAGCCACTGGTTTCCATCAGTTGAGAGTGGCTGAGGATAGCATCGACAAGACTGCCTTTAGGACTCCAGACGGTTTCTTCGAGTGGCTGGTGATGCCCTTCGGTTTGACAAACGCCCCCGCATACTTTGTTGATTTGATGAGTAGGGTGTTTAGGGAGTACCTTAATAAATTCGTGGTAGTCTTTGTGGACGACATCTTGATCTTTTCTAAAAGCGAGGAAGAGCATGCCCTACATCTTAGGGAAGTGTTGGAGACTCTTCGAGCGCATAGCCTTAAAGCAAAATTTTCTAAATGTCACTTTTGGAGGAAGGAAGTGCGATTCTTATGGCACGTGGTTTCCAAAGAAGGGATAGTTGTGGATCCCACGAAGATAGTGGCCATCCAAGATTGGAAGGTTCCTAAAAATGCTACAGAGGTGAGGAGTTTCTTAGGATTGGCTGGCTACTATAGGAAGTTCATCAAAGACTTCGCAAAAATATCAGCCCCATTAACACGCTTGACGAAGAAGAACTTAGTTTTCATATGGGACGTAGATTGTGGTGATGCGTTCCAGCGTTTAAAGAGAGCTTTGACCACAGCCCCAGTCTTAGTGTTGCCAGATGGAAGTAAGCCATTTACCGTTTATACCGATGCTTGTGGGACAGGACTAGGCGCAGTCTTAATGCAAGTGGGAAGGGTAATAGCCTATGGTGGAAGGCAATTGAGAGTACATGAGAGAAATTACCCTACACATGACCTAGAGTTGGCAGCTATTGTCTTCGCGCTTAAGTCTTGGCGTCATTATCTTCTTGGCGAAAAATTTGAATTATTCACTGACCACAAATCACTAAAATACTTATTCTCTCAGAAGGACTTGAACTTAAGGCAGCAAAGGTGGATGGAATTCTTAGCATCCTACGACTTCGAGATAGCATATACCCCTGGCAAGGGTAACGTGGTGGCAGACGCCTTAAGTAGAAAAAGGTTGTCCTTGAGTCCGTTGTTTGTTGAGCGGCGAAGCTTAGAGTTCATCTCTATGTTTGACTTTAAACCTTCCGTTGACTTTGCACCCGGTTTGCTAGCATCCTTAGAGGTCAGACCAACGCTTTTGGGATGGATTGGCGAGGCACAGCGAGACGACCCACAGTTGGTTGAGTTAGTAGAAAAGCTCAAAAGAGGGGAGTCATCAAGCCATCTCCGTAGGTATACCCTAGATGATAAGGGTTGGTTACGTAGGGATGGTAGACTTTGTGTACCACAGGACGAGAACTTGAGGAAGACCATTCTTGATGATGCACATCGTTCGAAGATGACCATCCATCCCGGCGGGGACAAGATGTACATGGACATGAGACGAATTTACTTTTGTGCCGGTATGAAGAAGGACGTAGCAGAGTTTGTTGCTAGATGCTTGGTGTGCCAACAAGTAAAAGCAGAGCAAAAGAAACCCGGTGGGTTGCTTCACCCATTGGAGGTCCCACAATGGAAGTGGGAAAGCGTCTCGATGGATTTTATTGATGGATTACCGAGATCGAGGAAGGGTAATACGGGGATTTGGGTCGTGGTAGACAGACTTACTAAGAGCGCCCATTTCATTCCCGTGAAGAGTAAAAGGACTGCTCCATGGTTAGCCTCCGTATACATTCGAGAGATAGTTCGTTTGCACGGTGTTCCTTCTAGTATAGTGAGCGACCGCGATCTTATTTTTACTAGCAAATTTTGGAAAAGCTTGCAAGAGGCAGTAGGGACTCAGTTATGTTTGAGCACCGCATATCATCCTCAGACGGACGGCCAGACCAAGAGGGTGAATCGTATTCTAGAGGACTTATTGAGGTTATGTGTATTAGACTTCGGAGGTACATGGGAAGAACATCTTCCGTTGGTGGAGTTCGCATATAATAATAGCTTTCAGTCTAACATTGGCATGGCACCGTTCGAGGCTCTTTATGGACGGCCATGTCGTTCGCCTACATGTTGGTGGGAGTCTACAGACAAGATCTTGCTTGGACCCGATATGATTAGAGAGACTTCGGAAAAGATCGATTTGATTCGAAAGAGGATGAAGACGGCGCAAGATAGGCAGAAATCTTATGCGGACAAGAGGAGGTCAGATCTTGAGTTTGATGTTGGGGACATGGTCTTTGTCAAGGTGTCTCCATTACGGAACGTCGTTCGCTTTGGGTCCGTTGGGAAGTTAGCACCAAGGTTCGTAGGGCCGTTTCCTATTAAGGAGAGGATTGGGCAGATGGCGTATAGAGTGGAGTTGCCCGAGAGACTTAGTGGTGTACACGACGTATTCCATGTATCACATTTGAGGAAGTGCTTGCACGAAACCGCGGAAGTGGTAGAGCCGAGCTTGCTTAAAGAGGTGGAGATCGAGCGTGATGCGACGATTCAACGAGCTCCTACGCGCATTCTTGGGTCGGAGATTAAGAAGTTAAGGAATCGAGAGGTAGTCAAAGTGCAATGGGGAGATGATGAGAGCAACGCTACTTGGGAGACGGAAGTGAAGATGCGTTCATTATACCCTTTTCTTTTCGAGGGTATGTCTTTTAATTTCTCCTTTATCGCTTACCTTGTACTTATCTTTTCTTTAGTATGTCCTCTCGCTAGTATCTTTGACCTTTAGATAGGATAGTCATATGGTTGAAACATGTGTTTGAGACATGTTATGTATGATGAATGCATGTGGATGCAAGTGTTGGCTAGTGGTTGCTCATGGATGCATATACACACACTTTAGGCAATAGATCGGCTCAGTCACTTCATATTGCATATAAATGTGTGTGCATATTTAAGTAATGGATGTATAATGGTTTTACCATCATATGGATGTTCATTTTGGTGAATGGTTGTGCACACATGTAGAAATGATATGTATCGATAAGGTTCTTTCGCATACATAATGGACGCATGGCACTATCATGGTTTGCATTAAGGAGGTCAACTGAATCAGTAGACCGCCTGATTTTGCATTAGATAAGGAACATATACACACACTTCTTGCATATGATCATACAGCATTAGAAATTTTATAAGGACAATGGATGCCCGTGTTTGATGGTTGAGTAGATGGTTGTTTGGATGGTAGGATATGCATTCTCCTTAACTTGGAGATTTCGGGGGCGAAATCCTTTAAGGAGGGGAGAATGTAACACCCCGGATTTTTGAATAATCAAATTAACTAAAATAAAGAATAATTAATCTCAGACGTGAGAATTAAGGGAATGGGGTTGCGCCATTGTGTTCGTCTCGGAATTCTGGTTGAAATAGAGTCCGAGTTTGCAGGAAACGGGTACCGGATGAAGGAGTTATGGACGAACGAAGTTTGGTTGCAAAACAAGAAAAAAAAATTGCATTGGCGCACTTGGGAAGTGCGCCAGTACAAATTTACATTGGTGCACTTCCCAAGTGCGCCCAGGCCGAGAGAAAACCTGCACAGCTTTCTGGTTCAGTCTGATCTATGTTGTGACTCATTGGTGAGTCCTTTCTTACTCCTTGCTGAGTCATTAGGGCTGACTTGTCACCCTATCATGACTGAATGGTTTTGATTAACCCTAAGATAATCCGACGGCCTAAATTAATTCAAATTTCTATAAAAAGACCCATAGACTCAAACCCTAAATCAGAATTAAAACTGAAACTATGGCCGTCATGCTGTCGTCTTGAACCCTAGAGTAGCCACCACAAATTAAAGAGGAAGAACAGCAAATCAAATCAGTTCTATTCAACCCTAACAACGAATCTTCTTCAAAGGAGAGCTAATACAACTCCAGAAATCAGAATTCAGAACTCAAGACCGCTTTTGAGTAGTGAGTTCGATAGTTTTAACAAAATAATTAGTAAATTAATTGGATTGAGTTATGATGCGGATAATTTGGATATGATATGAATTATTGACTGCGTGTTGTAATAGAATTGTGTTGTAATTTCTATGATATTATGTTATGATGCTATCATTTACGATGTAAAGTTATGATGCTATCACCCATGTTATAATCATATGATTAGCTTATGTCTAGTTGAATCATCATGTTCCATATGTTAGTTTGGTTATGCTGATTCATATGATAAATCATATGTATGCAAGTTTAGATTTTTTATGTAAACATGAATCATATACAAGTTGGGTAAAATTATATGTGACCTTACATGGTTATGACATCTAGTTCATGTGAAAATTTGATTAAAAGTTAGGCTATGACATGTGTGAGTTATATGCTAAATTTTACATGATATTTTACATGTTAGATGTAAGTTTAAACCATTGTTATGATGCATAAATCACATATGCAAGTTAGTATAAATATATGAGTTTGGGATGCGAATCATGTTATGCAAGTTTAGGTTTATTGCCTATGCAAGTTTACACCTTTAGATGTAAATCTTTGACATACATGATTTATGCAAGTTTGTGACCATTATCTCAACAAGTTCACACCTTTAGATTTGGATTTATGACATATGTTGTTTATGCAAGTTGTAACTTTGGCCTATGCAAGTTTTAGATGTAGAACATCATTCACACATGCAAGTTCACCCCTACGTTTAGATTTATGTTTTAATTATGTGTATATTGTGATGTTTTATCTTTATTCCATGAGTTAGACTATTCGAGTCTAACGTATATTTTACGTTAAACGAACAAACGTACAACGTGGGGGTAAAGGGGATAATATTAAAAGATTTAATTGGCATAAATGCCTTAAAAGGCATAAAATAAAATTGTGGTGAAAATTGGTATGATTTTACATACCATAAATGGATGGACATAATTGAGTCAATTATGGACATCGTGAAATTTGGGATTGATTGATAATTTGAATAGGGAAAGTAATTCAAATTGGGGGAAATGATAAATTAGGTGTAATTGATCGTCTAAGACACGAGGTTAGGCTCGTTTGTGGTGTAAGACTGCCCAGACCCGCCCAGCAAATCCAGCTGCCACAAATGCCAGTCTAATGTGAGAGGTCTTAGGCATAAACTAAATACGTAACAATTGTAAAGACACGAGGTTAGGCTCTTTTGTGGTGTAAGACTGCCCGGACCCGCCCGGCAAATCCAGCTGCCACAAATGCCAGTCTAATGTGAGAGGTCTTTATGAGGTTACGGTCTTAATGAATTAAGAAACACTTAACCAGATAAACATGTAGTGGGACATGAGGGGGTTAAGTGGGTGCCTTGGGTGGCATGTGGAATCTAGTGGGTGCCTTGGGTGGCATTGGAAATACGATTAGAAACACTTAACCAAAATTGAAACATGTAATTGAAACATGAATAAGAAGTGGGTTAAGTGGGATGTACTAGAGGGGACCTAGATTAGGTGGACAGCTTGTGTCAAGTAATGGGAGCCCATTTCAACCAGTAACCCATACGTATCTTTGTAGGCTCGACCCAAGTCGAGGACGGGACACACATACTGGGCTTGACTGTAAGAGGCCAAACCGGGTTAGCGGTGGCAACGCAAGTCCAACGGGTTCATATGCGTGTGTGGACCCGGGCTGGTAGGTAAGACGTTGTTGCATCGGGTAGGTATAAGCCGTGCATCATTGGTGGTATCAGGTTGCCACTTTCGGGAGTGATACACCCCACTGTGGGGCCAGCACGGGTATCTACGAGTTAGGGAGCCGATCGCTTGGGGGTAGTGGGTACACCTAGTGGAGATAGGGGCAGGCGGCACCTATGAAGGCAGCTAGGGGTGCACGAAACTACCAATATCATTATTAAGTCTGTAGGCGGGATCAACCTTAGGGTGACTAGTGGTGGTCCAGTATAGCAATTATCCTATAATGTTGGTGTAGCTTAGTAATTATCGTATAGTGGGTTAGGTGCGCTTTAACGATATCATTGTTCATCTTGTTTCCTTATTTACTCTGTCATACTCAATAGTTCATGGTCATTTCCTTATTTTCCAACTTATGCCTTAGCCTAGTTACTTTGTTAATTATATTATTAAAGTTGTCGCACTCGCCAGACTTTATGTTTGACCCCCTTTGTTTCCTCCTCTTTTCTTCCTTCCCCCCTCCCCCCAGGTGCTCAGGTTGGAACTAGCACCAGTGGAGCTTGATTTTGGACTGCTTTTAGAAGATTGTTTGGATCGCTGAAGTAAAGTTCAGCTTCTCTTCTATTTATGGCTATTTTGTATTGGGGATTATGTCTTTCAATTTATGTACTTGGATTTAGTCAAGATGGATATTTTGTACTTGACTCTGGTTTTGATGATGTAATCAAACATATGTGTTTTCCGCTGCAATGAAATAAAGTTTTAAATTTTCAAGTACTGTTTATATCTGTCTTGTTGTTAAGTTTCTGTTCTATACTAACTTAAAACGCTCCATAGAAGTTAATGCATTCCCTTTGTGAGTGACATTAATGGACGTGGGGTGTTACACTTCTAGATGAAGTTTATAAGTCCAAAAGGCCTTCCAAAACAAAAGAAATCAAGTAGGAAGCCATTAGAATGCTTTAAGAATAGGCTTCATGCGTGTAGGAATAAAATAGCCATAAGATCCCGAAAAAGGCCAAGCTTATGGGTATTAATAGGAGTAGGGATACAAGATTTCGTGTCCCCTATTTTTCGTATTCTCAGATCGGTTTGTATCCTGGGTACTTAAGCCAAAATCAAAGCTTATTCTCTGAAGCACAATTCGTATTGCATGATATGAAAGTCCAACTTCGTATCCTAAAGCTAGTGAAAAACCATGCCATCGTCTTTGTGCTCCAGGATATTAAAAATACTTTGTATTTGATGCCATGAACAAAAACAGGAGTGTCAGATCACATTCTAAGATATGACACATCCCGATACGAAATACCCAAGCCGAGTCATCGTATTGCGTGATACATAAAACACTTTCGTATCTTGAGAGTTTTTCATATCTGAACCACATTTGTATCATATTGCATGATACAAAGTACCACTTCGTATACTCAAGCCATTTCCAAACAACTGAGTGTCATGCTACCCATTTCGTATCCTCAAAGAGGATATAAAATCTCTGTAATGAAACCTGGATACCAAAACACAATCTTGTATCCCACGCCTTGATGTTTTGCTAAGTGCACAACCATTTCGTATCCCTAAGTAGGATGAGAATTCCTAAGAAAACCATGATACGAAATGATGTCCTTCGTATCCCATGCCTAATATGAAATCACCATTTCGTACCTCCAAGCCTTGCCTTATTTCATATCCCTGAGTGGGATACGAATTTTCATCCATGTCGAGTTGGGTACGAAATTACCCATTGAAATGGAAATGCAAAACCCAAAACTATGTCGATCCAAAGAATGTCAAACCAAAGATCACCTGTAACAACCCAGAATTTAGGGCCAATTTAAAATTTTCATTTTAGAGATTTTAAAGGTGTTTAAATAGTTGAAATGAATTATTTTAAATAAAAATGACTAGAAATTTATTTTGATTGAATTTAATGCGAATATATTTAATTTAATTATAAAAGGAATTAGAAAAAGGACGGTAGTTTGAAAAATCAAACATGAACTTTGACTGACTGTACAGGATGCAGAATAAACCAGATTTTGGTGAAACGAAAAATATTCAAATCTGTTAATGAATATCTTTCTAGCGAATCTGAAAAATCAAAGTTTCATAGCGGGATTCAAAAGTTATGGCCAAATGAATTTTCAGAAAGGTCGCTATAGAGAATATATCGCCCTCGAAAATAGACATTTTGCATACGACCTCGGAATTCGACGAAACCACTTTTGTTGGATCCGGGATGTAAAATTATTGCTAGGTTTCAAATTTCATGATTTTTGAAGCTAGTATGTGAGCGTGGCAAAAGAAACTGTGTTTTGTCAATTTCGGTCAAAATTAATTGACTAAAAAATAGCCATTTTTCAAACAGTCTCAGAATTCGACGAAATAAATTTTGTTAGGACCGTATCGTCATAAGAAAGCCAAAAATAATTTTTCTGGATTTTTCCGAGTTAATTTGTAGCCCCGGTAAATTTATTTGTACGGTTAAATTAAAATAAATGATTTATAATTTAAAACTGAGAAACGGGGGCCAAGACGATCATTTGGGCCTGCGAGACATAGCCAGATGAGTTCGAAATGGGGGTTAATAGGTAAGAACGACAGTCGTTGGGCTGAAATTGGTGAAAGTTACTAAACGGGCCTTTATTGGGTAATTAAGAATTAAATAATAATTAGATAAACCTAATATTATATTATAAATAGTGTACGTCTTCTTCTTCCTCTTCCCGTTCAATTCAGCCGCCGTAACCCATAACATCTCAAATTTTCATCCTTCGATTTCTCCTTCGTTTCTCAACGAAAATCTTCATACAAATACACGTTTCGAAGAGAATTCCGAGCTCTTCGATTCCATACCCAAATCACCACCTCTCATCAACTGTAGCCGCCGCCCCACCCCCCTAAACCCGCCGCCGTCGCACCCCCCTCGGCCCCACCACAGGCGTGCGCACCCTCCCCCCTTCTCGGCGCTGATTCCCCTTTCGTAGCTCTCCAATCTCCAACAAACAGCACCCAAAACCGTTAACTACAGCTCACGAAATCACAAATCAAAGTTTTGAACGCTTTACGTATGAAATTTCATTTCAGAATTTGCCACGCTTTTAGATGTGGCAACTGCAGTTGTAAAAAGTCAGTTTCTAATTTATACATATGAACTTCAAATTGAAATCTTTCAGATCCGAAACCGCTGTGACTTCGAACACGAGATCTGATCGAGTTTGGACCTTCATTTCAGTCCCAAGCAATGTGAGAATTTATTTTTAATTAAATTTAATTAATTTAATTATTATCCTAGCGTTATGTGAAGTTTGAATGGTAAATATCATGCTTACGATACAGATCTATTTTGTTTTGTCATATTTGATGATAGTTGGTATGTGTTTGTGATGGATAGTTTAGATCCGTATGATTATCACCTCTTATGTAATCACTTGTGTCGATTTGGATTGATCTAATTTATCAATTCAAAATAATAGAAATATGATTATCACATTCTTATGTTATCGCTTTTGTATGATTTGAATTAATCAAACTTATCGATTTATAATAAAAGAGACATGGTTTGCCATCGTTATGTTAGTGCTTTTGTTTATTTGAATTGATCTAGATTATCAATTCAACATAGAAAATAAAGATTTGTCTTTTTATTTGAATTGATCTAGATTATCAATTCAACATAGTAAATAAAGTTTACATTCTTTATTTTATGATGTAAATAAAAGTAGGAATGTTGTATGTATATAAATTTACATTTTTTTTATGTAAATAAAAATTACATTTTTATATGTAGTTTAGATGTAAATTAGAACGATGAAATAAAAATTACATTTTTATATGTAGTTTAGATGTAAATTAGAACGATGAAATAAAAATTACATTTTTTTATATGTAGTTTAGATGTAAATTAGAACGATGAAATAAAAATTACATTTTTCTATGTAATTAAAATGTGAATTTACACCGTATGATAAAAATTACATTTTTCTATGTAATTAAAATGGGAATTTACAACGTACGATAAAAATTACATTTTTCTATGTAATTAAAATGTGAAATTACACCGTATGATAAAAATTACATTTTTCTATGTAATTAAAATGTGAATTTACACCGTATGATAAAAATTACATTTTTCTATGTAATTAAAATGTGAATTTACACCGTATGATAAAAATTACATTTTTCTATGTAATTAAAATGTGAATTTACACCGTATGATAAAAATTACATTTTTCTATGTAATTAAAATGGGAATTTACACCGTATGATAAAAATTACATTTTTCTATGTAATTAAAATATGAATTTACACCATATGATAAAAATTACATTTTTCTATGTAATTAAAATGTGAATTTACACCGTAGAATTAAAATTACATTTTTCTATGTAATTAGAATGAGGGTCTGCATTGAAATTAAAATTACATTTTTATAATGTAACATATGATGAGAGTTTGCATTGAAATTAAAATTACATTTTTATAATGGAACATATGATGAGAGTTTGCATTGAAATTAAAAATTACATTTTTATAATGTAACATATGATGATAGTTTGCATTGAAATTAAAAATTACATTTTTATAATGTAACATATGATGAGAGTTTGCATTGAAATTAAAATTACATTTTTATAATGTAACATATGATGAGAGTTTGCATTGAAATTAAAATTTACATTTTCATAATGTAACATATGATGAGAGTTTGCATTGAAATTAAAATTTACATTTTCATAATGTAACATATGATGAGAGTTTGCATTGAAATTAAAATTACATTTTTATAATGTAACATGTGATGAGAGTTTGCATTGAAATTAAAATTACATTTTTATAATGTAACATATGATGAGAGTTTGCATTGAAATTAAAATTACATTTTTATAATGTAACATACGATGAGAGTTTGCATTGAAATTAAAATTTACATTTTCATAATGTAACATATGATGAGAGTTTGCATTGAAATTAAAATTACATTTTTATAATGTAACATATGATGAGAGTTTGCATTGAAATTAAAATTTACATTTTCATAATGTAACATATGATGAGAGTTTGCATTGAAATTATATTTTTACAATGTAAATAAGAAGTAGAGTTTGCATTGAAATAAAAATAACATATTTTTACAATGTAAATAAGAAGTAGAGTTTGCATTGAAAGTAGAGTTTGCATTGAAATAAAAATAACATATTTTTACAATGTAAATAAGAAGTAGAGTTTGCATTGAAAGTAGAGTTTGCATTGAAATAAAAATTACATTTTTATATGTAAATTTAGAATAGGATTCACACTGCAAATATAGGTTACATTTTTATTATGTAATTAAGATGAGAATGTACATTGAAGTTGAAATTTACATTTTTATATGTAATTTAAAGGTAGGATTTTGCAATGTATCCAAAATTTACATTTTTACATGTAAATAGAAAATAGAAATTAAATTTAATTTTTTTTTATGTAAATGAAAAGGATGGAATTCACATTTTTAATGAAAGTAAATAATAAATTTAGGATGCTGTAATATTATCTTCATTTTCAAATGAATTAAAATTTAGTAAGGATCGGTAGTTGTTTAGAGCGTTGTTTAAATCAAACGACGTTATCATGATTAACGATTATATATATATAAATATAATTAAAATTAAACGAATGGAGCGCGGTAGTTCGCGTTTTGAAATCGTACCTTTAAACGACTATACAAGAAGATCCGACCATCGGATTTTCTTGAAACTGAAACCGTTAGGACCATCTTGGAAAAATCTTTCCAACGATATATATTACGTTAAGATCCTACGGTTAGATTCTGAGAAATGTAAAAATCAAAATTGGTTGAATGCAGTGCCATAGTCGCCTATTGACTCAAGACGTCGTTATATAAAAATTTAATTATTTTAAATAATTAAAATAGGAAGTAATCATTATAAAGTGATACGAAGGATTTTAAATATATATATATATATATATATATACGAGGATTATTTGGAAAGTCCGAGTTCTCTCATTCCAAATAATCAAACGACGTTAATTGAAATATGAAGATGGCGTATGAAGACCGTAAATCTCCCCTCGAATGGACAACGATCGAGGCCCTGATTTGACTTGCTCACAATTCAAGGGTCATGGTCATTGCCCAAACGTACGTGTTGATTTCAGGGGTGTGGTTTCCGCTCAGACCCAGAGCATAAGCTAATAAATGGATTGTGTGTCTGACATCGTACTCCATTAAATATCATGTTATTAATCTTCTGTCGAATGTATGGATGTTTGGTGGCGGAGAATTTATTCTCTTGCTTAACACCCGTTCATATATTTCAGCAAAGGATTGGTAGTGCGATATGGAGTGATGATGTGGCATGCTAAGATGCATATGATCAAGGCTTTGTTGAAAAGCAGGCCTTGTGGGATGATCAAAGCATAACCTGTTTAGGCATAGCTTTGTGTATAGCGTGACTTCGTGAGCCTCACACACCGGCGGAGTCTAAAACGGGAGAAGGGAACACAAAGAGAGCAGCACGTTTCTTTCTAGCTATAAGTGGTGATTGGGCTTTAACACGGCTCGACATTTTACTTATGTGGATGATGGAATGAGGCGCCTCGGATGATAGGTCCTATAGGACCGGGAAACGTGTGTTCATGAATAACTAATCCGCAACTCGTATGGTGGACCGGCCCTGCAGCTATCCAAGGGTTCACTGCGGGGGATCCTGAGGCATTAGCTAGAGTGTCTCGAATTGATAAGGAGCTCCTCCCTAGCCTTGACTCATGATGGAAATCCAAACTTCCAATACGAACCTACGGATTTGATTGTATTAGTAGTACGGAAGCATAGTATTATGGTATCTATGTGTCCTAGGATTGATACATTTATTTTGAAATGTTTTCCATATATACTAATAATAATATTAAACTCGTATTTGCTGTATTTAGCATGTTTAATCACCATAAGGAAAAACCCTATCCTCTGGTTTGTGTTGCATTGTGTGATGAGACCTGGGTCTTATGGTGATTCCATTTTTCTTAAAAGCATAGCGTTTTTTTACGATTTACTTATTATTTGTTCTGACACTTTTATGCACGGCAATCCATTAGAGTAAACCCGTTCCGCGTTAGCGGCGTGGTCTTTGGATTTGCCTTATTAATAGGGATTAATTAGTTAAGAATTCTCACACCAGTCCCACGACTGACCCGTTGTTTGTTTCCACCTTTTTGCAAACTCGGGTGCCCTCCTTTCTACACGGGTAGCCAAGTAAACAGGTTCATTCTTTGCTTGGAGTCTTTCCTTTGGAGCTGCTTATTATCTTTCTTGGATTTGCTTTCGCGGAGAGGTGATGACTTGGAGCTTGAAGACATTTATCATTTGCTGCTATTGCATTTTTCTCTTTTTAATTCCAGACATCAAACTTGTTCATTTCACGTTGTTTAAGTTGGAGTTGGAACTTATTTCATTTTCTGCAAACTTGATGTAATAATTTAGAATTCTGTGACTGCGGACTTTCTGTGGTTGATGACATTATATTTCCGCTGCTATGATGTTGTTACTCTATGAATTTCCTATGCTATGTTGTATCTGTGGTATGTATTATTGTATTTATGTTGTATTCCAAATGATTATTCCTTACTTTCATTCCGTGGAAGTTTGGGGTTATCACAGTTGGTATCAGAGCTTTGGTTAAACTTAGCTTTGGAATATAACATATTTATAATAATTCGTTTACATAGAATCCCAATATTCTATGGCGAACATTTTATGTGAATACATAGTAGTCAGTCATTCCATCATCATCTTTTCATCCGTCCTTTTATCTTTAGCATTTCTTCAAATCACCATTATAGTTGTTCTGACTCTTTCCTTGATTGTACAGAACTAACTAGAAATGAGTACCGCTGCCGCTAGAGCCGCTAGAGCTAGAGCAAGGAGACTAGGAAGCTGAGAAATAAAAGTATCAACCTAGTCAAGGTGCAATGGAGCGGTGATCCTAGAGACTGCACTTGGGAAACCGAGGAAAGTATCAAACAAGCCTACCCCAAATGCAGAGTGGATATCTCCGATAAGATTTTATTTTGAGGTACGCTTAAAAATATTTCACATTCCCTGAGTTGGTTCCTACCCTTCTATTATTTTTCCTTTTCGAGGACGAAAAGTTCTTAAGCGGGGGAGATTGTAACAACCCAGAATTTAGGGCCAATTTAAAATTTTCATTTTAGAGATTTTAAAGGTGTTCAAATAGTTGAAATGAATTATTTTAAATAAAAATGACTAGAAATTTATTTTGATTGAATTTAATGCGAATATATTTAATTTAATTATAAAAGGAATTAGAAAAAGGACGGTAGTTTGAAAAATCAAATCTGAACTTTGACTGACTGTACAGGATGCAGAATAAACCGGATTTTGGTGAAACGAAAAATATTCAAATCTGTTAATGAATATCTTTCTAACGAATCTGAAAAATCGAAGTTTCATAGCGGGAATCAAAAGTTATGGCCAAATGAATTTTCAGAAAGGTCGCTATAGAGAATATATCGCCCTTGAAAATAGACATTTTGCATACGACCTCGGAATTCGACGAAACCACTTTTGTTGGATCGGGGATGTAAAATTAATTCTAGGTTTCAAATTTCATGATTTTTGAAGCTAGTATGTGAGCGTGGCAAAAGAAACTGTGTTTGGTCAACTTCGGTCAAAATTAATTGACTAAAAAATAGTCATTTTTCAAACAGTCTCAGAATTCGATGAAATAAATTTTGTTAGGACCGTATCGTCATAAGAAAGCCAAAAATAATTTTTCTGGATTTTTCCGAGTTAATTTGTAGCCCCGGTAAATTTATTTGTACGGTTAAATTAAAATAAATGATTTATAATTTAAAACTGAGAAACGGGGGCCAAGACGATCATTTGGGCCTGCGAGACATAACCAGATGAGTTCAGAATGGGGGTTAATAGGTAAGAACGACAGTCGTTGGGCTGAAATTGGTGAAAGTTACTAAACGGGCCTTTATTGGGTAATTAAGAATTAAATAATAATTAGATAAACCTAATATTATATTATAAATAGTGTACGTCTTCTTCTTCCTCTTCCCGTTCAATTCAGCCGCCGTAACCCATAACATCTCAAATTTTCATCCTTCGATTTCTCCTTCGTTTCTCAACGAAAATCTTCATACAAATACACGTTTCGAAGAGAATTCCGAGCTCTTCGATTCCATACCCAAATCACCACCTCTCATCAACTGTAGCCGCCGCCCCACCCCCCCTAAACCCGCCGCCGTCGCACCCCCCTCGGCCCCACCATAGGCGTGCGCACCCTCCCCCCTTCTCGGCGCTGATTCCCCTTTCGTAGCTCTCCAATCTCCAACAAACAGCACCCAAAACCGTTAACTACAGCTCACGAAATCACAAATCAAAGTTTTGAACGCTTTAGGTATGAAATTTTATTTCAGAATTTGCCATGCTTTTAGATGTGGCAACTGCAGTTGTAAAAAGTCAGTTTCTAATTTATACATATGAACTTCAAATTGAAATCTTTCAGATCCGAAACCGCTGTGACTTCGAACACGAGATCTGATCGAGTTTGGACCTTCATTTCAGTCCCAAGCAATGTGAGAATTTATTTTTAATCAAATTTAATTAATTTAATTATTATCCTAGCGTTATGTGAAGTTTGAATGGTAAATATCATGCTTACGATACAGATCTATTTTGTTTTGTCATATTTGATGATGGTTGGTATGTGTTTGTGATGGATAGTTTAGATCCAGGCGGTGATAAGATGTACCAAGACATGAAAAGGGTTTTCTTTTGGGCTGGGATGAAGAAAGATGTGGCCGAATTTGTTTCCCAATGTCTAGCTTGCCAGCAAGTTAAAGCTGATAAAAAGAAGCCCGGTGGTTTACTTCTTCCTTTGGAGGTTCCTCAGTGGAAATAGGAAAGCGTCTCTATGGATCTCATAGATGGTTTGCCTAGATCGAAGAAAGGCAACACCAGTATTTGGGTAGCAGTGGACAGATTGATTAAGAGCTCTCATTTCATTCCAGCGAAGAGTAAGAGGACGACATCATGGTTGGCAGCAATTTATGTTCGTGAGATAGTTTGTAACACCCCGAAAATTCTATAACTGTGAAATTCACAAATTAAAGTATAATTAATTTCAAATCAAAGAACTAAGGGAAACGGGATACGCCATTGCGTTTGTCTCGGAAAAATACGCGAAATAGAGTCCGAGTTTTCGAAAAACGGAGTCCGTATGAAGAAGATATGGCCTTCGGAAGTTTTGAATCAAATTTAAAATTCAAACAGAATAAAATAATTAAAAATCGGGCCCAATGGGCCAGGGCGGATAAACACCCGCCTAGGCCACCCAGGTCGACTGGGCTGTCGACCTGGGCTACCCATGTCGACAGGGCTGTCGACAGCCCTGTCGACAGGGGTGTCGACCTGGTCGAGCCCAGTCAACCTGGCTGGCCAGGTCTGTGTTTGGCCGATTTTCTGTGGTTTGCCTTGTCATTAGGGCTAGGTGGCAGGCTCTAATTGGTCTCTCTATTGAATGAATGGCTATGATCAATCCAAGCAACATCAAGGGTCCTAATCAATTCCTAACCTCTATATAAACAACCCTAGACTAAACCCTAATCTATTCATTCAAAATTAAGAACATAGCCGCCATGTTGCTGAGGAACGACTAAGGGTAGCCGCCAACTAGAGAGAGAATTAGGAAGAAAGTTCTAAAGCCTAAAGCAATTCAAGCAACCTAAAGCCAATCAATTCAACATAGGAATCATATCTCTTAATTAGAGAATTCGCCGCAACCATTGTAAGTAGAGTATTACTTTGGTATGAATAAACAACTGTATTGATTTGTATGCTTGAATTGGGATAATAAAGTAGTTCATATTTGTGCAAAATTATGTTATTCATTATAAAGAACTACATGCGGTAGTTCTATGCAAGTATACGTTTGGAATATTGCGCAAATTATGTAATCTATGTTGAAGCTACATGTATGTAGTTGATTGAAATCCATGCAAGTTTGGGGCTTTGTTATTATGTCATCATGATGTATATTTTTTGTGCATAAATCATTTTGCAAGTAATTGAAACAAGTTTGGTTATTATAGTTCATATGAAACTATGTTGGAATTTTGACACCATAATCCATGTATTAAGTCATGCTTTTGCAAACTTATGAATATGGCTAGGCTATGAATGATATTTGGCATAATTGAAATCCATGATTAAGTCTATCTTGTTTAAAAGAATTATATGATGACATATGTGAGACATGGCTAGGTTAGACTCAAAAATCCCTTTTTGCAAGTTTAAAGCAAACACCATGTTTAGGAATATTTATGCATAAGTATGTTTATACCATCGTTATGTGATTAGACTCAAATCATGATTAAGTTGAACTATGCTTTTGTGTTAGTAACAAAGTATCCCCTTTGTAAACATGTAGAAACCTTATGAACATGACTTGTTTATGTTTATGCCTAAATGAGAATATAGGTCTATGTTGTGGTTAAGACTATGTGACACCTAAGTTAGATTCTTATCTTAAGTTTACGTGGTTTGGTTCATGTCACCTATGCTTTATGACCAAAGTATATATATGCAAGTACACAGTTTCTATTATGTATTTCCAACGTCATATGCAAGTTCATGCGCTCACCTTCCCCTCTTTGTGTATGTAATCACGCTTTAAGCCTCCCCTTTTCGCATGGCTAAATTGGGCTTTAAAAGGCTAAGCCCAATGTATATAAACGGACGTGTTAAACGGGGGAAAATAACGTTGGGTTAAAATTAATTAATGAATGAAAATATAAAATAGAAGGGCCCAAATTCAAGTATGGGTTGGGCCCATGATTGGTGTAACCTTTACACCATTAACTTAATAATGGGCCGCAAATATTTACATATAAGAAATAAAGAGGAATGACAAAATATGTAAATGTAGAACATACGATGTGTTTAACCCGAGGTTGGATTGAGTTGTGATGTAAACCTGCCCGGAACCGCCCGGCTGTCCAGTAGTCACAACAATACCTATCCAATGTGGGAGGTTAAACATGGAGCCCAATAAGGACCCGAGGTTAGACTGAGTTGTGGCGTAAGACTGCCCGGAACCAACCGGCAACAGGCAGCCACAACAATACCTGTCTAATGTGAGAGGTCAGGGCCTTAATAAGACAATTAAGGCTGAGTCAGGATTGTTAGGATTAAGTGAACTAAAGACTTAATCAAAATGGAACATGCTAAACTAAACGGACTGGTGGGGTTAGGTTAGGAAACACTTAACCAACTTAGCATGTTGGCTAGAGATAGAAAACCTAGTAACGGGGGACCCTTTTCAGCAGTAACCCTAAAAGGTGTATCAGGATACCCTGAAACTAGGCAGGGTGGGGCACGATTACTGGGCTGATTGTAAGAGGTCAAATCGACGGCGGTGGTGTAGCAGTGTAGGTTCTAACGGAGTGCGGGCGTGCACACACTCCGGCGCAGAAAAATAAGGCACTGGACACCAGTAGCATACCTGTGCACTCTAAGGTTGTGTCGGGTTGCCACTATGGGACTTGATACACCCCATGGTGGGACCAGCATAGGTAACTACAGACATCGGGGGCCGTAAGACACATGTAACTTTGCGAGTAGGAGCCGATCATCGTAGAATGGATCACATCACCCTGATTATGGGGTGCAAATTGGAAACTAGTTTATATTGGGTTCAGAGATTAGCATGGGGTACGATAGTATATTCGACCCTAGACAACTTAACCAAGTTTATTGTGCTTGCCCACTTCTTGTTTATACTTATCATACCCAGTTCTTTATTTATAGACAAAATAGTACTAGACTTACTCAGGCTTTATGTCTGACTCTATTTTCCTTTCGTCTTCTTTCTTCCGTTCCCCCCCCCCCCCCCAGGTCCTCAGGGAGGGAACACAGCAGCTTGACCAATCTCAACATCCAGCTTGAAGAAGAGAAATGTATTGCTTGGACTTTCCTGTTTTGAACTATGGCTTTGGACAATCCACTATGGGGCTTTTGCAGTTTATCTATGTTTTATTTATGCTTCTTTAAAAATAATGTACTCAAGACAGATTATGAAAGTGTTATGTTATGTTTTTGGAAAGGATGTTGTTGTAACACGTATTTGACTTTATGAAATTAAGTTTGTTGTTCTTCCGCTGTTTACAAATATGTGTTATTATATCTGTCTTGTATATCTGTGACTTGTACTTATAAACCTCCACCAAAATTAGGGCATTCCCTTTGAGAGTGACCCTAACGGAGGTGGGGTGTTTCACTTGGTATCAGAGCATAGGTTTACCAGATAAGATAAAAAGTTTTGAAAAATTATTTTCAAAAAGGAAATTTAAAGAAGCATTTTTAAAAGAAAAATATTATTTTATTTTAAAAAGGCAACAAAGAGAAGAGGAAGTGTAATTTCTGTGGCAAAGTGGGGCACTTAGTAAAGGACTGCCGGAAAAAGAAGGCTAAGGAGAATGGTGGGTGCTTTTCGTGCGGTCAGACAGGCCACAGGGCTAAGGACTGCCCAAAGAAACGAGGACAGGGGCAGGGCGCTGGATCCACCCCAGGGGCACAGGTGCATGTGCTAGAAGCGCCACCATTGCAACAGCGAGGTATAAATACTTCTATAGAAAGTGTAGTTTATCTTTATGATCACCCCGTTCGCACTTTGTTTGATTCTGGCGCATCACACTCCTTTATCTCGTCTGCTTTAGTAGAATCTCTGCACCTAAAAACTAGTATGGTAGAGGACCCCTTAATTGTTTCAAACCCAATTGGGGGCCCAGCTCATTTGTCTATGATCTGTCTGGATTTGAAAATTTCTATCCTAAGTGTTGAATTTCAATGTAGTGCCTTTGTTTTGGGCTTTTCGGGGTATGGTTTGATTTTGGGTATGGATTGGCTATCCAGTAATGGGGCCATCCTTGACTATGAAAAAAGGGTTGTTAGGCTCCTAACCCAGCTCGGTAATACTTTGGAAATCTCTTGTAATCCCTCGTATGCGGTTATGCTTAGTTATCTTGAATCGCTAGATGCCTCTGTTGAAAATTTGCAATCAGTTAGAGTGGTCCGGGAATATCCGGATGTCTTCGAAGAGGTGAAGGGCTTGCCTCCGAAGCGGGAAATAGACTTCCGCATATATCTTGTAGATAATGCTAAGCCCGTTGCGTTGCCCGTTAGACATATGGCTCCACGAGAAAGGAAAGAGCTCAGTAAACAGATTAAAGAGCTTCTAGAAAAGGGGTTCATTAGGAGGAGCATTTCAGAATGGGGCGCTCCAGTGGTGTTCGCTACAAAGGCGGATGGTTCACTCCGTCTATGTGTTGACTATAGGGAGCTCAACAAGCTAACGAAAAAGAATAGGCACCCTCTCTCTAGAATTGACGATTTATTTGACCAGCTTGTAGGAGCGTCTGTTTTCTCCCAACTCGATTTAGCAACCGGTTTTCATCAGCTAAGGGTGGCTGAAGATAGCATCGATAAAACGGCGTTCAGAACCCCAGACGGCTTCTTTGAATGGCTTGTCATGCCTTTCGGTTTGACAAATGCACCTGCTTACTTCGTGGACCTAATGAGTAGGGTATTTAGAGATTTCCTCAACAAATTCGTAGTGGTCTTCGTAGATGATATCCTTATCTTTTCAAAGAGTGAAGAGGAACATGCTCAACACTTAAGGGCAATAATGGAAACTTTGCGAGTCCATCAACTAAAAGCCAAATTCTCCAAATGCCACTTTTGGAGAGAAGAGGTGAGGTTCCTTGGGCACATAGTATCCAAACAAGGGTTAGCAGTGGACCCCCGCTAAGGTAGTGGCGGTACAGGATTGGAAGACACCAAGGAATGCAACTGAGGTCCGAAGCTTTCTAGGACTAGCAGGTTTCTATCGAAAATTCATAAGGGATTTTGCGAAAATCTCAGCTCCGCTCACGAAATTGACTAAGAAGAATCTAGTGTTTAATTGGGACTTGGATTGCGAGTTTGCTTTCCAACGACTGAAAAGGGCTCTCACAACAGCCCCAGTTTTGACGCTGCCAGATGGGAGCAAGATGTTCACTGTTTATACGGATGCATGTGGGACAGGGCTAGGCGCCGTCTTAATGCAAGAAGGAAGGGTAGTAGCTTATGGCGGAAGGCAGTTGAAGGTGCACGAAAAGAACTACCCAACCCACGATCTTGAGTTAGCCGCCATCGTCTTTGCACTCAAGTCTTGGCGACATTATCTCCTAGGTGAGAAGTTTGAACTTTACACTGACCATAAATCGTTGAAATATCTTTTCTCGCAGAAGGATCTTAACTTGAGGCAACAAAGATGGATGGAGTTTCTTGCCTCGTACGATTTCGAAATCTCCTATACTCCGGGCAAAGGCAACGTAGTGGCAGACGCGTTGAGCCGAAAGAAATTGACCCTAAGCCCGCTGTTTGTTGAAAGACAAAGCCTAGAGTTTATAGCCAGCTTCGACTTTAGGCCTTCCTCCGATTTCGTACCGGGCTTGCTAGCATCTCTCGAAGTGCGCCCAACTTTAGTAGATTCAGTAGGGGCAGCACAACGCGAAGACCCTCAGCTTGTGGAAATAATTGATAGGCTAATTAGGGGTGAGACTTCAAGTCACCTCGACCGATACTCCATTGACGATAAAGGTTTGCTAAGGCGAGACGGAAGACTATGCGTCCCACAGACAAAAGATTTAGTAAGGAAGGTTCTCGAGGAAGCGCATCATTCCAAGATGACGATACACCCAGGCGGAGATAAAATGTACAAAGATATAAAAAGGACTTTCTTCTGGAACGGCATGAAAAAGGACGTGGCAGAATTCGTTTCCAAGTGTATGGTGTGCCAACAGGTTAAGGCGGAACAGAAAAAGCCTGGCGGACTACTACATCCTCTGGAGGTCCCGCAGTGGAAGTGGGATAGCATCTCAATGGACTTCATCGATGGGCTGCCTAGGTCTAGGAGAGGCAACACTAGCATTTGGGTAATAGTGGATAGGCTTACTAAAAGCGCCCACTTTTTACCTGTCAAAAGTAAAAGAACTGCCTCATCCCTAGCATCACTTTACCTCAAGGAAATCGTTCGACTCCATGGGATACCATCTAGCATCGTTAGTGACCGAGACCCCATCTTCACTAGCGAGTTTTGGCGGAGTCTGCAAGAAGCAGTAGGAACGCAGTTATGCTTGAGCACGGCCTATCATCCCCAAACCGACGGCCAAACAGAGAGAGTGAACAGAGTTTTGGAAGACCTTTTAAGACTATGCGTCCTCGACTTCGGAGGGACATGGGAAGACCACCTTCCTTTGGTGGAATTTGCCTACAACAACAGCTATCAAGCAACCATCGGAATGGCGCCCTTCGAAGCTTTGTATGGAAGACCGTGCCGATCGCCCACTTGTTGGTGGGAGTCCACGGATAAGCTCGTACTTGGACCAGACATGATCCGAGAGACCTCAGAGAAAGTAGACTTAATACGAAGAAGGATGAAGACGGCCCAAGACAGACAAAAGTCCTATGCCGACAAGAGGAGGACCGACCTTGAATTTGAAGTTGGAGACAGAGTTTTTCTCAAGGTATCACCGCTAAGGAACGTTGTTCGTTTTGGAACCACAGGAAAAGTGGCACCAAGGTTCGTAGGGGCCATTCCCTATTATCGAGAAAATTGGGAAAATGGCCTATAGATTAGAGCTACCCGAGAAGTTGGCTGGAGTCCACAACGTTTTTCACGTTTCACATCTCCGAAAATGTCTACATGAGTCAGCTGAAGTGGTAGAGCCAAATATCCTCGAAGAGGCCGAAGTGGAACGCGAAGCAACCATAAGAAAAGTTCCAACCCGCATCTTAGGAACAGAAGTGAAGAAGCTACGCAACCGCGAAGTCAAGCTCGTCAAAGTTCAGTGGAGCGACGCCGAGGGAGACGCGACTTGGGAAACTGAAGCTAGAATCCGTACAGCCTACCCTTTTCTGTTCGAGGGTACATCCTTGATCTTTCTCTTTCCTTAAGTTGCGCTTTTATCTATCTTTTTAGGTATATTTCCTCAACCTTATCTTTTAGGTAGAAACCCTTTGGATGGAAACATGTAATTGAAACATGTTATGGATGATGGTTGCAAGTGGTTGCAAGTGATTGCTAGTGGTTGCTCGTGGTTGCATATACACACACAATCTAGGTTTTAGATCGGCTCAGTCACTTCATATTGCATATGCATATATGTTTGCATTCATATGTGGTTGAATTTTTATGTGTTGTCATGTGGATGTTGCATCTGTATTGAATGATTGTGCACTCATGTAGAATCAAGAATAGGAAAATTTGCATACATAATGGATTCATGGCACTTACATAATTCGCATTAAGGAGGTCAACTGAATCAGTAGACCGCCTGATTTTGCATTAGATAAGTTCATGTACACACACACTTCGCATATAATCATGAAGCATTAGAAGTCTTTTAAGGACAATGAATGCTCGTGTTTGATGGATGAGTAGATGGATGATTGGATGTTAGGATATACATTCCTCCTAGCTTGAAGATTTCGGGGACGAAATCCTTTTAAGTGGGGGAGAATGTAACACCCCGAAAATTCTATAACTGTGAAATTCACAAATTAAAGTATAATTAATTTCAAATCAAAGAACTAAGGGAAACGGGATACGCCATTGCGTTCGTCTCGGAAAAATACGCGAAATAGAGTCCGAGTTTTCGAAAAACGGAGTCCGTATGAAGAAGATATGGCCTTCGGAAGTTTTGAATCAAATTTAAAATTCAAACAGAATAAAATAATTAAAAATCGGGCCCAATGGGCCAGGGCGGATAAACACCCGCCTAGGCCACCCAGGTCGACTGGGCTGTCGACCTGGGCTACCCATGTCGACAGGGCTGTCGACAGCCCTGTCGACAGGGGTGTCGACCTGGTCGAGCCCAGTCAACCTGGCTGGCCAGGTCTGTGTTTGGCCGATTTTCTGTGGTTTGCCTTGTCATTAGGGCTAGGTGGCAGGCTCTAATTGGTCTCTCTATTGAATGAATGGCTATGATCAATCCAAGCAACATCAAGGGTCCTAATCAATTCCTAACCTCTATATAAACAACCCTAGACTAAACCCTAATCTATTCATTCAAAATTAAGAACATAGCCGCCATGTTGCTGAGGAACGACTAAGGGTAGCCGCCAACTAGAGAGAGAATTAGGAAGAAAGTTCTAAAGCCTAAAGCAATTCAAGCAACCTAAAGCCAATCAATTCAACATAGGAATCATATCTCTTAATTAGAGAATTCGCCGCAACCATTGTAAGTAGAGTATTACTTTGGTATGAATAAACAACTGTATTGATTTGTATGCTTGAATTGGGATAATAAAGTAGTTCATATTTGTGCAAAATTATGTTATTCATTATAAAGAACTACATGCGGTAGTTCTATGCAAGTATACGTTTGGAATATTGCGCAAATTATGTAATCTATGTTGAAGCTACATGTATGTAGTTGATTGAAATCCATGCAAGTTTGGGGCTTTGTTATTATGTCATCATGATGTATATTTTTTGTGCATAAATCATTTTGCAAGTAATTGAAACAAGTTTGGTTATTATAGTTCATATGAAACTATGTTGGAATTTTGACACCATAATCCATGTATTAAGTCATGCTTTTGCAAACTTATGAATATGGCTAGGCTATGAATGATATTTGGCATAATTGAAATCCATGATTAAGTCTATCTTGTTTAAAAGAATTATATGATGACATATGTGAGACATGGCTAGGTTAGACTCAAAAATCCCTTTTTGCAAGTTTAAAGCAAACACCATGTTTAGGAATATTTATGCATAAGTATGTTTATACCATCGTTATGTGATTAGACTCAAATCATGATTAAGTTGAACTATGCTTTTGTGTTAGTAACAAAGTATCCCCTTTGTAAACATGTAGAAACCTTATGAACATGACTTGTTTATGTTTATGCCTAAATGAGAATATAGGTCTATGTTGTGGTTAAGACTATGTGACACCTAAGTTAGATTCTTATCTTAAGTTTACGTGGTTTGGTTCATGTCACCTATGCTTTATGACCAAAGTATATATATGCAAGTACATAGTTTCTATTATGTATTTCCAACGTCATATGCAAGTTCATGCGCTCACCTTCCCCTCTTTGTGTATGTAATCACGCTTTAAGCCTCCCCTTTTCGCATGGCTAAATTGGGCTTTAAAAGGCTAAGCCCAATGTATATAAACGGACGTGTTAAACGGTGGAAAATAACGTTGGGTTAAAATTAATTAATGAATGAAAATATAAAATAGAAGGGCCCAAATTCAAGTATGGGTTGGGCCCATGATTGGTGTAACCTTTACACCATTAACTTAATAATGGGCCGCAAATATTTACATATAAGAAATAAAGAGGAATGACAAAATATGTAAATGTAGAACATACGATGTGTTTAACCCGAGGTTGGATTGAGTTGTGATGTAAACCTGCCCGGAACCGCCCGGCTGTCCAGTAGTCACAACAATACCTATCCAATGTGGGAGGTTAAACATGGAGCCCAATAAGGACCCGAGGTTAGACTGAGTTGTGGCGTAAGACTGCCCGGAACCAACCGGCAACAGGCAGCCACAACAATACCTGTCTAATGTGAGAGGTCAGGGCCTTAATAAGACAATTAAGGCTGAGTCAGGATTGTTAGGATTAAGTGAACTAAAGACTTAATCAAAATGGAACATGCTAAACTAAACGGACTGGTGGGGTTAGGTTAGGAAACACTTAACCAACTTAGCATGTTGGCTAGAGATAGAAAACCTAGTAACGGGGGACCCTTTTCAGCAGTAACCTTAAAAGGTGTATCAGGATACCCTGAAACTAGGCAGGGTGGGGCACGATTACTGGGCTGATTGTAAGAGGTCAAATCGACGGCGGTGGTGTAGCAGTGTAGGTTCTAACGGAGTGCGGGCGTGCACACACTCCGGCGCAGAAAAATAAGGCACTGGACACCAGTAGCATACCTGTGCACTCTAAGGTTGTGTCGGGTTGCCACTATGGGACTTGATACACCCCATGGTGGGACCAGCATAGGTAACTACAGACATCGGGGGCCGTAAGACACATGTAACTTTGCGAGTAGGAGCCGATCATCGTAGAATGGATCACATCACCCTGATTATGGGGTGCAAATTGGAAACTAGTTTATATTGGGTTCAGAGATTAGCATGGGGTATGATAGTATATTCGACCCTAGACAACTTAACCAAGTTTATTGTGCTTGCCCACTTCTTGTTTATACTTATCATACCCAGTTCTTTATTTATAGACAAAATAGTACTAGACTTACTCAGGCTTTATGTCTGACTCTATTTTCCTTTCGTCTTCTTTCTTCCGTTCCCCCCCCCCCCCCAGGTCCTCAGGGAGGGAACACAGCAGCTTGACCAATCTCAACATCCAGCTTGAAGAAGAGAAATGTATTGCTTGGACTTTCCTGTTTTGAACTATGGCTTTGGACAATCCACTATGGGGCTTTTGCAGTTTATCTATGTTTTATTTATGCTTCTTTAAAAATAATGTACTCAAGACAGATTATGAAAGTGTTATGTTATGTTTTTGGAAAGGATGTTGTTGTAACACGTATTTGACTTTATGAAATAAAGTTTGTTGTTCTTCCGCTGTTTACAAATATGTGTTATTATATCTGTCTTGTATATCTGTGACTTGTACTTATAAACCTCCACCAAAATTAGGGCATTCCCTTTGAGAGTGACCCTAACGGAGGTGGGGTGTTTCATAGTTCGTCTTCATGGAGCACCTTCCAACATCATAAGCGATCGTGACTCCATCTTCACCAGTGAATTCTGGAGGAGCTTGCAAAAAAGCATTAGGTACACAGTTGTGTTTGAGCACTGCTTATCATCCTCAGACCAATGGGTAGATGGAGAGGGTGAACAGAATTCTAGAGGATCTTTTGAGGCTGTATATCCTAAATTTCAGAGGGACCTGAGAAGAGCACCTTCCTTTAGTAGAGTTTTTCTATAACAACAACTATCAATCCAGCATCGGCATGACACCCTTCGAAGCATTGTATGGACGACCCAGTAGATCACCAACTTGTTGGTGGGAATCTACAGAAAGATTATTACTTGGACCAGATATGGTTATAGAAACATCCAAAAAGATTGACCTTATTCGACGGCGAATGAAGACAGCTCAAGATAGGCAGAAGTCCTATGCAGACAAGAAAAGGACTAACATCGAATTTGAAGTGGGAGACTTAGTTTTTATCAAAGTATCACCTCTGAGGAATGTGGTTCGCTTTGGATAGGTATGGAAGTTGGCATCTAGGTTTGTGGGACCATTTCCCATAACCGAGAGGATTGGCCAAATAGCCTGTAAAGTAAAGCTCCCAGAAAATCTATCCACCGTTCATGATGATTTCCATGTTTCTCATCTGCGGAAGTGCCTGCATGACACCGCAAAAGTTGTTAAGCCGAGTATATTGGAAGAGGTAGAAGTGGAACGGAGGCGATAGTCAGGCGAGTTCCTTCCCGTATTCTTGGATCAAAAGTTAAGAAGCTATGCAATAAAGAGGTCAAATTGATAAAGGTTCAATGGGGAGATAACCCAGAGGATGCGACTTGGGAGACCGAAGCCAAGATTCGTGCTTCATACCCTTTTCTTTTCGAGGGTATGTTCTTAACTCCTTTTTCCAAAGTTTTATCTGTTCTTGTTTCTATCATTTGAATATATCTTATCCATAGTATTTTTGACCTTTAGATAGGAATCCTATGGATGTAAACATGTGTTTGAGACATGTTATGTTTGATGGATGCAAGTGTTTGCTAGTGGCTGCCTGTGGATGCATATACACACACATTAGGCACAAGATCGGCTCAATCACTCTCACACTGCATACGGATGTGTGTGCATTTTCTTTTCTTTTATGGATGAAAATGAATGTATTAGCATATGGATGTTGCATATGGACAAATGAGTGTGCACACATATAGAACTCACATGTTATAATAGGATTGTTTGCATACATATTGGATTCATGGCACTAACATACATTGCATTAAGGAGGTCAACTAAATCAGTAGACCGCTTGATTTCCGCATTAGTGTTGGGACATATACACACACCCTTGCATATATCCAAATAAGCATTAGAAGTCTTTAAGGACAATGGATGCCAGTGATTGATGGATGAGTAGATGGATGTTGAATGGTAGGATATGCATTCTTCTCAACTTAGAGATTTTGAGGACGAAATCCTTTGAGTAGGGGAGAATGTAACACCCCGTATTTTTAACGACACTAAAAGAAGATAAATTAAATAATAATTAATTTAATACTCAAGATTAAGGAAAACGGACAGCGCCATTGCGTCCGTCTTGAAATTCTGGTCAGATAGACATTTGGTTTGCATAAAATGGACACCGTATGAAGAAGTTATGAGGATTTTAAGTTTGTATACGCATAGAAGAAATATGTACACATGATACACCTATGAGTCAAATATGAGTCAGCACTTTCCCAGAAAGGGTCCAAAAATCGAAAATTCGTCTGGCAGCAAATTTCCAGCTCTAGGGGGTCGACCCACCTAGAGGGGTGTCGACACCGGGGTTGACCCCCCTAAAGGAGTGTCGACACCAAGGTCGACCCACCTATAGGGGTGTTGACACCCCTAAGGCTGATGTGGCAGTCGGTTTCAGAGGTTCTGTAGCTATAAATATGTGTTCATTCCTCCTGTTTTCTTCATTGAGAATTCATGGGGGCCAAACCCTGCCGGTGTCTGAACTGAATTGGATCCGTTAATCTTCTACAACTATCAACCTAAGCAAATCAGTTAGAGATTCAAGATCCATTCTTTCTCTATTTTCTAATCCAAACTCTGTGAGTTCCTAGTTGCTTTTAGATTTAAATATATAAAAGTAAACCTGATATGACAATAGTTTGGATTTGTTCATATGCCCATATTATATTGGATCTATTGTAAATTGCGAACTTATGACATTTTAAAATGAGCAACTTAGATCTAAATCTCTATCTTGTTGGAATCATAGTAACTTTTGTGGCATTCTATGATGTGGGTCTTGACCTTATTTGTGTTAGATCTATTTTTAACTACTGATCTAAATCCCTATCTTGTTGGATTTATTGTAACATTCTATGATGTGGATCTTGACCTTATTTGTGTTAGATCTAGTTTTAATTAGATCTGAATTATGTGGACATCTAAATTGCTAACCAGATCTAGTTTATCACCTTATGCCTATCATATTGGATCTAAACCATTCGGACATCTAAATTGTTAATTTAGATCTTATTATGCTTATTATGACATCATAGTTATGTTAGAATCAATTAACTGCCACAATTTCATCAGATTTATGATTATATATCCAACTTATCACCATGCTAGTTTATGTTTATGCCAAAACAATCACCTTTGTCATATTCCCATCACTTTTCCCTTTTTATTACGTATGACTAGGCTACTTTCTAGCTTAGACGCCACCAAATATATGCGAATGCGTTAGTTAGTGAATGGAGGGAAAAAGGTTAGAATTGGCATAATTTAAGTAATGTTTATGAATTGGACATATAACTCAAAAAGGGGAAGTTAGGTACATAATCACTTATAAATACATAGGTAAGAATTGGATAAGAATCAAATGTATAATAATTACAATTAGGAATTGTAATTGCACTTATGACACGAGGTTAGGTTGCATTAGTTGTGGAAGTCTGCCCGGACCCGACCGGCATATCCAGCAGCCACTAACGTTGAACCTAATGTGAGAGGTCTTAGTGCACAAATATGAGACGGGCTATAACACGAGGTTAGACCCAACTTGTGGAATAAGTCTGCCCGGACCCAACCGACATATCCAGCATCCACAAGTTGCAGGCCTAATGTGGGAGGTCTAGCCCATTATAAACCATAAATGGACATGGTAATGAATTGGATTACTTAACCAAATATAATCCATAAGGATTGTATGATTGTGAACTAAAGGTAGGGTTAAGTAAAATTGGTTGGACAGTGGATGGGTTAAGCAAATCTGAGGGGGTGGGTAATATATACATATAGGCACACAAACTTGACCCGATAAGGTTATGTAATTAAAGACACCAAGTGGTATACATGATCGGGGAGAATAATAAAGTTATGTAATTAAAGACACCTTTTAGGGTAAGCATAACTTGTAGAAATGATAGGGTTATGTAATTAAAGACACCTAATGGTATATATAGCCAAAGAAAACCTAGTGGGGGATACAAGACAAAGGGGAGAGCTTGTACCATATTGTGTGCGACCCATTTCATCTAGTAACCCGGAGTAGGTATCAAAACATGTACTCCGTACTAGTCAGAGAAGGGCATGCTTACTGGACTGATTGTAAGAGATCCAAACGTGGAGGCGGTGTTGGCGGCGCAAACCGACCGGGCCATGTGCGTGCATGAGCCGGGCCGAAGGGGATAAGAAGACTGTGACACCTGTAGATATGGGGCTGTGCATATTAGCGAGGGATTTCCATTTTAGGACGTGATACATCCAACCGTGGGCCGGCACAAAGTATCTACGGAGTGGGGAGCCGAACGGTCAGGGTAGTAGTAGGGTACATTTGTATGTATGCCTAAGTCTACCAAGTTATAGTGGAAGAGATCATCTTATTCTGGTTATACTAGTAATAGTGCAGAGTAATCATTAGAGAAGTGTATACACCTTATCCTGTCTACCTTTTCACACTTGTCATTTATGTAGTGTTCTCTCTTATCCACTTTATATGCTTGTCATGCTACTTTTATTTATTTACTTGCTAAAAGTAACTAGACTCGCCAGACTTTATGTCTGACCCTTTTGTTTCCTCTTCTTTCTTTCGTTCCCCCTCCCCCCAGGTTCTCAGGGAGGGAACACTCAGGCTTAGTCAGGACTCGGTTATCATCTTGCTAGAGCTACATTCGAAGTATGGTTCAAGTTCTTGTCTCTACTATGGCTTTGTTTCTTTTATTTGAGGAATTATGTTTTCGTTTAAGTGTTTATGTACTCTGATGGTAAAAGACAGAAGTTATATTGTTGTAATGGTTTTTGTGACTTATGCTATTTTGGACAACGATGTATGATTTGTGTCTGAAATAAAATTTGAATTTCCGATGTTATCTTATTTATATCTGTCTTGTAATATTCTGTGTCTGTTTACCTATAACGCTTCACGAAACTTAATGCATTCCCTTTATGAGTGACATTAACGGACGTGGGGTGTCACAGATTTGTTGTTGTAGCCATCGTTGAATTTTTAAAATGTTTGCTGAATTGGATTTGGAGAAGAATAGGCTATTCATTTACGTTGCAGTAGAGCTCCGCCATCGCCACCATTTTTCTATATGAATAAAACCTAGGTTTAGGGTCCTTTATGTAGCCTAGGGTTCACGAATCTAGTTCAGAAACAAGACCACGTTGAGAAAGAGGTATTTTCCCAGATCTGCGTAGGGGGGTCGACCACCCTACTATGGTGTCGACCCCGAGGTCGACCCAAAGAGCCTGGGTCAACCCCGGGGTTGACCCAGCGGGGTCTCCGGTCGACCACAAACAGTCGGCCCTTCCCCAAAAACGCGCGCCTGATTTGAATTTTGCTGAATTTTGAATTTCTTTAAGATATATATATTGCTTATATGCATAGCAAACTTGGTGTCTACTTGACCAAAATTCCGAGACGGACGCAATAGCTTATTCCGTTTTACTTAATTCTGAATATTTAATTAAGTTTTCCTTAATTTATTGTTAAAAACTTATTTAAAATTAATTATTCTTTATTCTATCATCTTTAGTGTCGCTAAAATTACGGGGTGTTACAAATATGTTTATACTAGACAGATCCAGTGGGGACTTTATTTATACTCGACTAATCCAGTGGTGACTTTATTTATACTAGACTAATCCAGTGGGGACTTTATTTATACTCGACTAATCCAATGTGAACATTATTTATACTGGACTGGTCCAGTTGGGGAGGCCGGAACCCTACGCGTAATCATTATTGATACCATGGAAGTACAACGGTCGTTAGTCCAACCTGAACACGACTGAAAACCACAAGCCGGTTCCGTGCGTGTGAGCTGACATTGCCGCTTTGATTACATATAGGAGAGGTAGAAAAGGGCGAGAAGTCGCCAATAAGAAAAGCAACATAGGTGTCGAACCGTGGTCTGGGAAAGCCATTGAGGATATGCAGAGTTGGGTTAGTCGAGAGTTGGACCATGGGAATTGGTCTCGCGCATGTCCTGAGTAGTAGCTGGTGGATGTGCCTATCCGGGAGACATAGTCCGAGTTCGAACATATCGTGCCATCTCTCCACTTCTGATATGCTCTTAAATCACTTTCTTGAGGTGTCGACACTCATTGGTATTATGACCATTGAGGTCATGAAATAAGCAGTGTCGGCTAGAATCCATTTCTCGTTGAGTAGGGTCCCTAACGGGAGGCTGTTTGAATGGAGCAATGGATCAAACCTCCAAAAAGATCTCTTCCAGAGTATGGGTAAGCTCCAGGGAAGACAGGAGCTTATACCTCTTCTTAGCTTTTGAGAGATTATCCCTAGAAGAGGGCTTTCCTTTGCTTGAAACTATAGCTTGACTGTCCAAAACTTCGAGGACGGAGCTTCCCTCAAGAATAGGGGTGCCCTCGAGTGTAGCAGGAGCGATGATGGTCCAGGGGTTAATGTTGTCCTATTGTAGAGTTTGCGAGGTTACCCCCAAGTCCCGAATAAAGAACTTCATAACGTAAGCACTTGTTCCAATGAAGTCTATTTTGTCAGTTAACCTTCTAGATCCATGTAATCTACCTTCAATCCGAGCGATAATGGTATTCATTACTTCCGCTTGCCAATCTAGACAAGCAATCAAACCTCTAGCCAGATCTGCTAAGTCCGTGAGTTCCTCAATCGCGGAGTGTTCTTGACTTTCCGCGCTACCAGTAGCCCAAGCCTCGGAGGCAGCGTCGAAACTTTAGCACTTAACCATGCAGGAAAGCGAGTGACAAAGCCGGAGTCGAAGACTAAAAACGAAGTCGAAATCCAAAACCAAACCCGAAGGCAACTTCGGGAATCCAATCCAAAGCAGAGGTCAAAGCTGTGTGCCCCCTTCCTGGCGCGCCCAAATGTTTATGTGGAAAGTTGTCGTGGACTCAACGCACGCCAACACCTGATGTGAGTGTGTATAGTGAACACTGAAAACCAAGGAAAATAAGTAAATGTGAGAGAACACAACTTTTTATTGTGGTTCACCACTAACGCCTACATCCACCTTATAGTGATTATTCATCATATGTTTATCAATTACAATGTTATGCAAGTTCGAAAAATGTTTAAGTACAAAGTTTTACAATAGAATAACAAAAAGATTGTTAGTTATAAACTTTGACTAAAATGTCCTTCTTCTTCGTTGAGAGAGAGAAGTGTTGACTTGGTCAACAATGTCCAAGAAGTATAAAACAGTCCAAAAGTAGTGTAATAGCTCTTGTAGATCCTAACAAGTGATGGAAAATGTGTATGCAATGTTTTAATTATCCAAGCTATGTCCAATAGCCCTAAGGAATAAGATGGAAGCCATTATTGGCACTTGATAGCTTCAAGAATCAAACAGCTTTTATGTTGGAAGTGATGGGGTATTTATAGTGAAGCTTGGTAGTGGATTAAGTAGAAACTGGGGATAACTCACTGAATTTCGTATCCCTTGAAGAGGCCACTCTGCAAATCTCGAATCCCATTATGTTACACAGGAAAAATCGTATCCCTCTAGGGGGTATGATTTTCGTATCTCTTCTAGGGATACAAAATTCGTATCCCTCCTAGGAGGTCCGAATTTCGTATCCCCTAATGGGATACGAATTTTGTATCCCCGGGGATACGAAAATTCATATCCCCTAAGGGATATGAAATTCGTATCCCTAGGAATATGAAAATTTGTATCTCCTGAGGGATATGAGTCTTCGTATCCCCTGAGGGGATACAGTGGTTTAAAGAGGAAATCAAGGGATTCAAAAGCGGTTGAGGGACACGAAACCGAGTGGAGGGGAGGGAGTCGAAGCTTCCAGACACGAAGTGGGGGGATAAAAAATTGTTGATGCCGTTAGATCCGAAGAACTGGGACCCAAGACTCGTTGGTTCCAGAGAAGTTCAAACTTCTTAGAGAGGGATCCGAAATTCTGAGTTGACTGACATGCGTTCACGGAAATGGGAATAACACTTAAATCGTAAGTCCGTTTTAGTCAAACAAAAGCTGTATCTGAAGCTAATTCAGAGGCCTATATGAATTATAGTACAAAGCATTTGTAATTTATGATTTTACGCCCAAAAAGGTCATCTGAAGGGATTTCAGGCCAATTTTTATGTTCATGACGTGACTTTGACCAAACTGCTTTGTGTTTTTTGATGATTCTTCCGAAGTTTGAACGCGTTGCTAGTTGAAAACGTGACATGTGATAGCTTTGACCAAAAAGCGTGTCAACATTTGCCTTCCAAAACATGTCTTGCTTGACAGGAGGAAGATTTGTTTTGCATGAAGATCAGAAATCCAGAAAACCAAAGCTAGGAGAAGTCCGAGGTGAACTCTGATAATTAGAAAACAGAAGAGCCGCGGTTGCATCGGACCATATTAATTAGAAATACATTAGAAGCAGACAATCACTGAAATCGTAATAGAAGTCCGACGGTCGTTGAGTCCGCATTTGGATTTGACCTTTGACAATCACTCGGATCGTGTTTAGAATGGATCATGGAATCTAGGATGCTTGAGATCTAGAAAAAAGAGGAGCCACGGGCCTATTGAATCTTGCCGAATCAAATATACACCTGCAAAAGAGGGTTTTGCACCTGGCGTACCCAGTTATGTAATGTCATGTATATGGAGGGCTAGGTTATTATGGTTTCTACGATAGGGTTGCGATAAGGAACTCCCGTGCTTGGTGGACCAGGTCAGGTAGTTCTTATGTTTGGCAAACTTATTCATGGAATCTTAACATCCATTAGGCCCAACCTTTGAGGGAAATAATGGACTGGAGTCCGAAACTAAGAACCAGAGTTCAAAATTCGTACTCGACTGATCAGGGAGGGGGAGACTAGAGTCTGGGACTTTATTTAAACTAAACTGATCCAGTGTGAACTTTATTTATACTGGACCAATCCTGTGTGAAATTTAATTACACGAGATTGATCCAGTGTGAACTTTATTTATACTGGACTGATCCAGCTTGAACTTTATTTATATCAAACTGAACCAGTGCGAACTTTATTTATATTGGACGATCCAGTATGAACTTTATTTATACTGAAATGATCTAGTGCGGAGGGAATATGTTTATACTGAACTGATCTAGTGGGGACTTTATTTATACTGGACTAATCTAGTAGGGACTTTATTTATACTGGACTAATCCAGTGCGGAGGAACTATGTTTATACTTGACTAATCCAGTAGGGACTTTATGCTGGAATGATCCAGTGGGGAATTTATTTATTTATACTGGACTGATTAAGTGCGGAGGGACTAAGTTTATACTGGGATGATCCAGTAGGGACTTTATTTATACTAGACTGATCAGTGTTGTAGCACTTTATTTATACCAGACTGATCCAATATGGACTTTACTTGTACTGAACTGATCCAGTGGGGACTTTATTATACGAGACCAATCCAGCAGGTACTTTATTTATACTGGACTGATCCAGTGTGACCTTTGTTTATATTGGACTAATCCAATTGGGGGAGGGACAGAGCCGTACGTGCAATCTTTATTGATACCATGGAAGTACAACGGTCGTTAGTCCAACCCCGAACACGACCGGAGACCACAAGTCGGTTCTGTGCGTGTGGGTTGACGTTGCCGCTTCGATTACATATAAGAGAGGTTAAAAAGGGTGAGAAGTCGTCAATAAGAAAAGCAACATAGGAGTCGGACCGTGGTCTGGGAAAGTCATATAGGATCTGCAGAGCTAGGTTAGTCGAGAGTTGGACCATGGGCATTGTGCCCGGGCCTATCCGGAGTAATAGCTGGGGACTGTGCCTGTCCAAGCGCCACAGCACGAGTTCGAACATATCACGCCAGCTCTCCTCTTCTGACACGCTCTTCAATCATGTTCTGGAGGTATCGACACTCATTAGTATTATGACCATTGAGGTTATACAATAAGCAGTGTCGGCCAGAATCCCTTTCTCTTTGAGTAGGCTCCCAAATGGGAGGTTGCTTGAATAGAGCGATGGATTGAACCTCCAAAAAGATCTCTCCTAGAGTGTGGGTAGCTCCAGGGAAGACGGTAGCTTATAACTCTAGGGCAATTATCCCTAGAATAGGGCTTGCCTTTGCTTGAAACCATAGCTTGACTGTCCAAAACTTCGAGCAAGGAGCTTCCGTCGGGAATGGGGTGCCCCCGAGTGTAGCGGGAGCGGTGCTAGCCCAGGGGTTAACTTTGTCTTTTATAGAGTTTTCGAGGTTGCCCCCAAGTCCCGAGTCATGAACTGCGGAACGTAAGCACTTGTTCTAATGATGTCTGTTTGGTCAGTCGACCTACTAGAGCCATGCAATCTGCCTTTAATCCGAGCAAGAAAAGTATTCATAACTTCCGCTTGCTGATCCAGACAAGCAATCAAACCTCTGATCAGATCTGCTAAGTCCTCTCGGGTGACTAAGTCTGAGAGTTCCTCAGTCACCGAGTGTTCTTGACCTTCCTCACTACGAGTAACCCGAGCCTCGGAGGTAGCGTCGAACCTTTTCCGTTTAACCATGCAGGAGAGCAAGTGACAAAGCCGGAGTCAAAGACAAAAACTGAAGTCGAAATCTAAAACCAAATCTGAAGACAACTCTGGGAATCCAATCGGAAGCAGAGGTCAAAGCTGTGCACCCCTTCCTGGCACGCCAAAATGTTGATGTGGAAAGTTATTGTAGACTCAACGCACACCAGCACTCGATGTGAGTGTGTATAATGAACACAGAAAACCAAAGAAAAATAAGTAAATGCGGGTGAACACAGCTTTTTAAAGTGGCTCGTCACTAACGTACGTCCACTTTATAGTGATCATTCATCATATGTTTGTCGATTACAATGTTATACAAGTTCAGACAATGTTGAATTACATAGCGTTACAATAGAATAACAAAAATATTGTTAATTCTAAAGTTTAACTAAAATGCCCTTCTTCTTCGCTGAGTGAGAGAAGTGTTGACTTGCTCAACAATGTCCAAGAAGCGTGAAACAGTCCAAAAGTTGTGTAATAGCTCTTGTAGATGTCCAACAAGTGATGGAAAACAAGTATGCAACATTTTAATTATCCAAGATATGTCCAATAGCCTTAGGGAAGAAGATGGAAGCCAGTAATGGTGCTTGAGAGCTTCAATAATGCCACGATGCTTCCGACATTTGAATGTGTTGCTAGTTGAAAACGTGATGTGTGACAGCTTTGACCAATAAGTGTGTCAACATTTTCCCTCCAAAACATGTCTTGCTTAATAGGAGGAAGATGTGTTTTGCGAGAAGATCAGAAATCTAGAAAATCAAAGCTAGGAAAAGTCCGAGGTGAACTCCTGATATTAGAAAATCGAAGAGTGGCGATCACGTCGGACCGTATTAATTAGAAATCCATTAGAAGCCGACGATCGCTGAGACCGTAATAGAAGTCCGATAGTCGTTGAGACCGTATTTGGATTTGAACTTTGACGATCACTGGGATCGTGCTTAGAATGGACCGTTGAATTTGGGATGCTTGAGATCCAAAATAAAGAGGAGCCACTGGCCTGTTGAATCTTGCCGGAGCAAAAATATGCCTGTGAAAGAGGGATTTGCACTTGGCAGGCCAGGTTATGTAATGTTATGTATCTGGAGGGCCATGTTATTAAGGTTCCTACGATGAGAGGGTTATGATAAGGAACTCCCATGCTTAGCGGACCAGGTCGGGTAGTTCTTATGTTTGACAAACTTATTTGTGGAGTCTTAACAACCGATGGGCCGAACCTTTAGGGAAATCGTGGACCGAAGTTTGAAACTAAGAACCGGAGTTCAAAGTTTGTACCCAACTGATCCGGGGGGAGACCGGAGTCTGGAACTTTATTTATGTCAGACTAATTCAGTGTGAACTTTATTTATACTGGACTGATCCAGTGTGAACTTTATTTATACCGAACTGATCCAGTGTGAACTTTATTTATACTGGACTGAATCGAGGTGAACTTTATTCATACCGTACTGATCCAGTGTGAACTTTATTTATAATGGATTGATCCAGTGTGAACTTAATACTGGATTGATCCAGTGGGTACTTTATTTGTACTAGACTGATCCAGTGGGGACTATATTTATACTGGACTGATCAAGTCCAGATGGACTATGTTTATATTGGGTTGATCCAGTGGGGACTTTATTTATACTGAACTGATTCAGTGCGGGGGGACTATGTTTATACTGGACTGATCCAGTAGGGAATTATTTATACTGGACTGATCCAGCGGGGACTTTATTTATACTGGACTAATCCAGTGGGGACTTTATTTATACTGGACTGATCTAGTGTGAACTTTATTTATGCTAGAATGATCCTGTTGGGGGACCGAAGCCATATGTGCAATATTTATTGATACCATTGAAGTATAATGGTCGTTAGTCTAACCTCAAATAGGACTGGAGACTACAAGCCAGTTCCGTGCGCGCGGGCTAACGTTTCAGCTTCGATTACATACAGGAGAGGTAGAAACGGGGAGAAGTCGCCAATAAGAAAAGCAACATAGGTCTCGGGTCGTGGTCCGGGAAATCCATAGAGGATCTGCAAAGCTGGGTTAGTCGAGAATTGGAACATGAGCATTGGTCCCTGGTCTGTCCTGAGTAGTAGCTGGAGACCGTTCCTGTCCATGTGCCACAGTCTGAGTGCGAACATATCGTGCCTGCTTTTCTCTTCGGATAGCTCTTTAATCACATTCTAGAGGTGTCGAAACTTGTTGGTATTATGACGGCCGAGGTTATGAAATAAGCTATGTTGGCTAGAGTCATTTTCTCCTTGAGTTGGCTCCCTAGCGGGAGGCTGTTTGAATAGAGCGATGGATTGAACCTCCAAAAAGATCTCTTCCAGAGTAGGGTGAGCTCTAGGGAAGATGGGAGCTTATACCTATATTTTTTCTTCTTGAGCGATTATCCCTAGAAGAGGGCTTACCTTTGCTTGAAACCATAGCTTGACTGTCCAAAACTTCAAGGATGGAGCTTCCGTCGGGAATGGGGGAGCCCCCAGTGTAGAGGGAGTGATACAGGCCCAGGGGTTAATGTTGTCTTGTTGTAGAGTCTACGAGGTTGCCCCTAAGTCTCGAGTTACGAACTACGGAACGTAAGCACTGTTCCAATGATGTTTGTTTGGTCATTCGACCTTCTAGAGCCATGCAATCTTCCCTTAATCCAAGCGAGAAAGGTATTCATAAATTCCGCTTGTCGATCCAGACAAGCAATCAAACCTCTAGCCAGATCTACTAAGTCCTCATGAGTGACTAAGCCCAAAAGTTCCTCAGTCGTGGAGTGTTCTTGACTTTCCTCGCTGCCAGTAGCCTGAGCCTCGGAGGTAGCGTCGAACCTTTTCTGTTTAACCATGCTGGAGAGCGAGTGACAAAGCCAGAGTCGAAGACTAAAACCGAAGTCGAAATCCAAAACCAAACCCGAAGGCAACTCCATGATTCCAATCTGAAGCAGAGGTCAAAGCTGTGCGCCCCTTCCTGGTGCGCCAAAATGTTGACGTGGAAAGTTGTCGTGGACTCAACGCACACAACCACCCGATGTGAATGTGTATAGTGAACACAGAAAACCAAAGAAAAATAAGTAAATGCGGGAGAACACAGCTTTTTATAGTGGTTCAGCACTAACGCCTATGTCCACTTTATTGTGATCATTCATCATATGTTTGTCTATTACAATGTTATACAATTTCGGACAATGTTTAAGTACAAAGCATTACAATATAACAAAAAGATTGATAATTCTAAAGTTTAACTAAAATTTCCTTCTTCTTCGTTGAGTGATAGAAGTGTTGACTTGGTTAACAATGTCCAAGAAGTGTAAAAAGTCCAAAAGTAGTGTAATAGCTCTTGTAGATGCTATCAAGTGATGGAAAACGTGTATGCAACGTTTTAATTATCCAAGCTATGTCCAATAGCCATAGCGAAAAAGATGGAAGCCATTAATGGTGCTTGATACCTTCGAGAATGCCAATAATTCAACCCCTTTTATGTTGGAAGTGAGGGGGTATTTATAGTGGACTAGGAAGAAAATGGGGCCCACACGCTGAATTTCGTATCCCTGGAAGAGGCCACTCTACAAATCTAGAATCCCACTACGTTATGCAGAAAAATTATATCCCTCTATGGGGTATGAATTCGTATCCCTCTAAGCGTACGGGATACGAAATTCATATCCCTTCTAGAGGGTACAAATTTCGTATTCCCCAAGGGGATATGAAATTCGTATTCCTGGGGATATGAAAATTTGTATCCCCTGAGGGGATATAGTGGTTTAAAGGGGAAATCGAGGGATTCGAAAGCTGCCGAGGGACAAGAAACTGAGTGGAGGGGAGGGAGTCGAAGCTTCCGGACACGAAGTAGAGGATTAAAAATTGTTGATGCTGTGAGATCCGAAGAACTGGGATCCAAGAATCGTGGGTTCCAGGGTGGTTCGAACTTCCTTGAGATGAGGGATTCGAAATTAGAGAGGGATTTGAAATTCTTGAGTTGGCTGACGTGCGTTCACGGAAATGGGCACAACATTCTAACCATAAGTCCGTTTTGGTCAAACGAAAGTTGTACCTGAAGCAAATTCAGAGGGCTACAAGATTACAGTGCTTTTGAACCCAAAAAGGTCATCTGAAAGTGTTTCGGACCATTTTTATGTTTGTGACTTTGACCAAATTGCTTTTTTGTTTTCTGATGATGCTTCTGACGTTTGAACGCGTTGCTAGTTGAAACATGACGTGTGACAGCTTTGACCAACAAGTGTGTCAACATTTGCCCCCCAAAACATGTCTTTCTTTACAGGAGGAAGATGTGTTTTGCGAGAGGATCAGAAATCCAGAAAACCAAAGCTAGGAGAAGTCCGAGGTGAACTCTTGTAATTAGAAAACCGAAGAGCGGCGATCACGCTGGACCGTTTTAATTAGAAATCCATTAGAAGCCGACGATAGTTAAGACCGTAATAGAAGTCCGACGACCATTAAGACCGTAATTGGATTTGACCTTTGACGATCACTGGGATCGTATTTAGAATGGACCGTCGAATCCGAGATGCTTGAGATCCAAAAAAAGGAGCCACAAGCCTATTGAATCTTGCCGGAGCAAATATACACCTATAAAAAGAGGGTTTTGCACTTGGCGGGACAAGTTATGTAATGTTATGTGTATGGCGAGCTAGGTTATTAAGGTTCCTACGTTAAGAGGGTTGCGATAAGGAATTCCCATGCTTGGCGGACCAAGTCGGATAGTTCTTATGTTTGGCAAACTTATTCATGAAATCTTAACAACCAATGGGCCCAACCTTTGGGGGAAATCGTGGACCGACGTCCGAAACTAAGAACAGAAGTTCAAAGTTCATACCTGACTGATCAGGGAGGGGGTGACCGGAGTCTGGGACTTTATTTATACCGCACTGATCTAGTGTGAACTTTATTTATACTGGACTGATCCAGTGTGAACTTTATTTATATTGGACTGATCCAGTGTGAACTTTGTATATACTGGACTGATCCAGTGTGAACTATATTTATATTGGACTGGTCGAGTGCGGGTGACTGTTTATAGTGGACTAATCCAGTGGGAACTTTATTTATACTAGAGTGATCCAGTGAGGACTTTATTTGTACTATATTGATCTAGTGTTAACTTTATTTATACTGGACTTATCCAGTGTGAACTTCGTTTATATTGAACTGATCCAGTGTGAACTTTATTTACACTCGACTGGTCCAGTGGCGAGAGGGGCTATGTTTATACTAGACTGATCCAATGGGGACTTTATTTATACTGGATTCAGTGGGGACTTTATTTATACTGGACTAATCCAGTGCGCGGGGGCTATGTTTATACTAGACTTATCCAGTGGGGACATTATTTATACTGGACTGATCTAGCGTGAACTTTATTTATACTGGACTGATCCAGTGTGAACTTTATTTATACTGGACCGATCCAATGCGGGGGGACTACGTTCATACTGGATCGGTCCAGTGGCAACTTTATTTATATTGGACTGATCCAGTGAGTACTTTATTTACACTGTACTGATCTAGTGCCAGGGGGGTTATGTTTATACTGGACTTATCCGGTGGGAACTTTATTTAAGCTAGACTGATCTAGTGTGAACTTTATTTATACTAGAATGAACCCGTGTTAACTTTATTTATACTGGACTGATCCAATGTGAACTTTATTTATACTAGACTCACCACTACAAAAGTGGGCATATTCGACACTAATGTGTGTGCGTTGCATGAAAAGTGTAGCGAAAGCTATGCTTTCTTTGATCTTCTACAACAATATTCATAAGTTGTTGCATTAGTCGTGAATGCACTGTTGCGGTTAGAATTCTAGTGTTATGGCATGCAACACTAGTTCAAAGTGTAGCTTTACATAAATACAATCCAGGTCAGCAATCCGCGTTACCAGAATAAACAAATAAATAATCATAGATGATAATTAATCCAACGGTTCGAATCGATCCCCGCTTCAGTTATGTGAAATTTTGGCACAACATTTTCCCCCTTCACGAAATACTTCCCCCCAAAACAAATTTCTCCCACTTACTCTTCCCTTTGTGCTCTTCTCTCTCCATGAAATCCGTCCACAAACACATCCAAAACACCTCCGATTGCTACTCTACCTCCGATTACAAACTATATACTTGCACCTATTTTACAAATTTTACACCTCCGATTTGGATCATTTAGGACAATTACTGGTAGTTAGGGCTTCATCATTTGGGTTTTATATAGATGATTTCATCTCTAACTTATTTTGGTCTGCATTCAAAGTCTCTATGTGATTTAGGTATACCAATTTCCTTAAATTAGGATTTTGCTGCTCATTTTTATTTGAATGTTTATATGTTTGGGGTCTTTTATCTGAAAATTTTGGGTTTTTTATATCTGAAGTGTTGTATTTATATGTTTGCATGTGTTGAAATTGTGCAAGTTTTGTATTTTTACACTTGCCAAACCATTGATATATTGGTAAATAAATTAACACTGACTTAATATGTTTAAATGTCAAATTACGAAAAGTGGAAACAAAATTTAGAGGACAAACAAAAAAAAAGAAATCCAATTTAAATGTTTAAATGACTAATTTTGTTTGTAGTTAAATAATACCCATTTCTCTTCCTACATCATATGACTATGAAGATACCCTGGGCATGGGTGATCTAGGACTGTCAAACCTATCATCACTAAAAACTCATATTGATTTTTATATAGAGATGCAAGAAAGGCACTATGATGATTTGCGTGAGTATGAACTGGAGAAAGAAGAACTCCGAAGACAAAAGCGAGAACAAGAACAATATGAAGAAAGGGCAATGCGACGGCAAAGTTGTGCTGCCTTGTGTCGTCTACATCAAAGTAACCAAGTGGTTAACGAATAACAAGTTGACTCACCAATCATAATGTGTGAGTGTGGGTATGCCGTTGTAGAAGATGTTATTTCAATTGGATTTAAGATTGGTCGCTTTATTTTAGATGTTGTGTTTATCCCACAGAGTGTACCTTTTGGCAGTGGATTGAACATTAGTTTCAAAGTCGAGCTCTTGAGTACGTAAATGAATTACAACATCAACTTACAATGCTGCAAAATCGATTTATTGGTTTTCGAACTGAAATTAGTAGACTTAACGACCAGCTTCAAGGGCTAAACATTAGAAGACAAAATTAAATTATTGTATCATTCTTTGTATTAGGTACAACTATATCGTCTTTGTATCACCTGTATAATCTTTGTATCTGTATTGTTTTGTTTTGGTGCAGCCATGTAATGTTATAAATTTGTGTTCAGTATCTTTAGTTGATTGTTTTATGTACTCTCATGGTAATTCAGTATCAAAAGTTAGTGATAATTCAAATCAAAACAATCGTTGATTTGGCCACACGCTAATATCACCACACTGGTTATGTATATTTGTAAATTATTAACTTGTTGTATTTTTATTTCTAATTTAATCGAACCTTACAAGGTAGCCTATGTTCGTGTCTTGAAACTGTTAGTGGTATCAAATTTAGTCTTACTAGGTTGTAGTTAGATTGTATCAATGGATAATGAGTATTACATATGGATAGGACTTCCGAGATCGAGTGCAGAATATGTAAGATGGGTAAAAGCTTTTCTAAGAAATGCATTTCCCATTTATAAATTAGGTGATGAGATAAAGGGACCCTGCAAAAAATGTACATAACACAATTGGTATTGTGAAAATGCTATATACGATCATCTTATTATTAATGGCCCTTTTCCAGTACATACTGGGTGGATTTGTGTGGTTTTACAAAAGAAATTAATAGGTGTTGATGACCATATGGATTGTGAAATGGAGGTGGATTTCGAGGATAATTTAGATGTGATGTTCAAATGTGCGGGTTACAAATTTGATTAAAATCCAGGGAATGTAACAACCAAAATTTTTGACAATAAATAGTTATTTAATTAGAAGCTCAAAAGTAGTAATTTCTACAAAGGATGGAATTTGGCCATGAAACTTTAATCGATGCATTCGTCTTGGAATTCTGAACAACTTTCATGTTTGGAGTTCCGCGAAAGGAGTCCGTATGAAAAAGTTACGGACGAAATACGAATACGGATGGATAAAAAATAATATAGAATAATATATATATATAGAAATAAATCTTCCCTCAGCCACCTCACTGCCAGGTCGACCAAGTGGTCGACCACTGGCTGCGACCGCTTGGTCGAGCCAGGCAGCGACGGCTAGGGTTAAGGGGGTTGGTTTATAAAATTATATTAAAACGGATGGACGAATGTTATTTAAAATGAATCCAACGGTGCTAGGCCATTTCCACCCATACAAATAAAGGGGTAAAACCTCATTCTTTTCCATTCAAAATCTATAAAGGCAGCGGAGCTCTGCCATTTTTCTTTCTCTTCTAACCTAATTTCTAAGTAAAATATATTCATACATATATCAAATCAAATTCATATGGAATTGGGAAGATAAATAGATCCAATGGAAGAGAATGCTCAATAATAGATTTCTCTGCTCTCTTACCTTTTTCTTGCATTTCTACAGATCTAGAATCTCCCCTTTCTAGATAAACTGTAGATTTATAAGAATTTAGGGATTGTAAGCCTAAAAAGGTTCAAAATTCAGAAATTGGAAGCTATAAGGTGAGTAGGAAATTTACTAATACAACTATAGTGACTTATCTATTTTGTTTGAATCCAATCTATGTTTTATGCCTATCAGATTTGCTTATTTAAATAATTGTAAATTATGACAACCATCAGATCTGATTATGAATATGTTTAAAATTTGTAAATGACAAGTTATGGTTATGTATACATGAATTGTAGGATTTTTATATATTTTTCCCACATACATTCCTACAAGTTGTATCAGCTAGAAGGTATAACGAACGATAAAATACCTTCTCTCACCTTATGTGGGGTAAAGGATATGCGTGAATGGCGGAAGCCTTAACTAGTAGGACCCGTAGCTAGTGCCCTCTAGTTTTATGTTAATATTGAATATATTATCGAGGATTAATAAGTGACCAATGGGTCCGCCTAGGATCTTAAGTGATTAGGGAGAATTCACCATATCTATCATTGACAGTGAGGCATTAAATAATAAAGATTAGATAATGAGGATATAGATAGAAACCCCAAAATTAGGGGCCACTCTCGATATAATTAACCGGTTAAATTCTGGTATAAAGGCTTCACAAAAATGTATGTAAATGTTCTATCTTGGTAATGTAATTTGAGGATACTACTTTGGGAAGAGTAGTAGATTCATGCGTAAACTTTAACACGGTTGGTTTAGAATCACTAACCTTGTCAGGTATACAAATCAGGTTAAACCAAACGGATCACATCTTTGTTATAGTCTATGTTGTACATTTCTTAGTTACCATAACTTATCGTTCTGACCCTCTCTTCATTGCAACCTCTAGGTTTCTTAGAGAAGGTCGGGTTGTCCTAGAAGATCAAGTTTGGCTTTCGTTTCTCGTTCTCTCTCATGCTTGGTATTGGTAAAGTGACTTACTTTGAAAAAGATAGCCACTTGAGTTAATACTAGTTATCCTATTTTGTTTCCGCTGTGAGTTATATTTATCGTACTCTAATTATGCTCATGCTCATTAACTGCAGGTACCAGATATACGCTCTATGCTTGGATGTACTCAAGTTTTGATTTTTGAAAAAAAATTGGGTGCAGTAAAGTGTGAGGTGTTACATTTGGTATCAGAGCTTAGGTTAAACGATCAGAGGAATTAGTTAAATTAGGAATCGTGGGAGAATGTTATTCGATTTTCTTTTCTGTTTTTCTTCGTCTTTCTTACTCGACTTTAATTTATTTCGATTGTAGAAATTAGTCATGGGCCTAATTATATATAGTGGACTTTGAGTGACTAAGAGTTGAAATATGTTGTGTTCGGGTTTCTAGCTAATTTTGTCTTACCCTACAGTATGTTGGCAATCTCGTCGTGAAGAGCATGAGACGACATATGGTGGATTCCATTGATTCGAGATTTGGAAACTAGAAATATATATATATATTAATATAAAAAGCTAGCTACAATCGAGGTAGTTATAAATTCCGGTTATGGTTACGTTTGGTAGTTCCAGTTAAAACCAATACTAGATCCAAAACGGGGAAAACCCCACTTTAATATGTCGTACCCGTGTTGGAGTTATAATTACAAGGTTTATCCATTTGTTACTTCATTAAAATTCTGAATCTACCTTTGTTGAATTATCAATTGAGTTCTTAGCCTTGTATTCGAGGAAATTTATTTTTAAAACTATTTGAAAAATAAAAATGGATTTCAACGGTTTTGAAATACAGTTTCGGAAAATAGTTTGTGAAGATATGGTTTTAAATTCTTAATCTATTCGTGTTTCAAATTTTTAGGGCTATTGTATAATTTTCAAAAATATAGTCTGATAGGTAGGAAAGATAGAGTTAGAAATGACAAGGAATATGCCACTAAACTTGAAAACAATAAATATTTATTCCTTGTAATTTGTAGTGTCCCACTTCCTATATATATTGGATAATTTATTGAAATTATCACAATTAATCCTTAATATTTTAAAGCTCTAATGTTTTTAAACACGAAAATGTTTTTCCTAGTTTGAAATATAAAAATGGAATATAAACAGTAATAATAATATAGATTTATAAATACGAAACTGTTAGTTTACAATAAAATTCTGTTTTTGGAAAAAAAAAAATCTTCTAAGAGGCTAAGGAAAATCCTTCGTCCAGATTTTTAGGGTATTTTATTTCGTGAATCGTTTTTTGTTGTTAGCTAGGTAAGGGGAAAATCCATTTTAGTTATATTACGGATTTCTAGCTGAATTATTTTTGAAACCCGCTCGTTTTTTGTGTAGTCAAAGCAGCGTTGTTGATACTATAAGTCCTTGAGTTGGTTCGGAGTTTAAATACGGTCTTTAAATACTACGGTGGTGAGGGTGACTATTTTTCGAATCGCATCGGATTTTAAAAGATAACGCAGGACGATTAATATTCAATCTGGCCTAATAAGATCAAGGTCTAACCTCTGTCCAAAGCCTATTCGGAAGTTGACTGCTTAGCGCTATACCAGGACGGTCAATTAGTTGACGAGTTTTGGTACAACTTGGACCGTGGACTCAACTGTAAAAGTTGCGTTCAAATTAACCCCTTAACTTCTTTCTTTCGTCCTTCCTTCCTCATCTAGCCAAACCATATTCCTATCCTTCTTGTCGTCGCCTCGTCTCCTCATTTTTCACATTTGTTTGCGCATTAGATCTTGCCTCACTAGTACTCCAAGATCTAATTTCTTCTCTCCGAACATTTCTTGGCATATAACATCAAGTTGCACTGTTCGATCTTACTCACACCATTTAAGTCTCATCCTAGGATAAAGATCATTTGGTTGGATCAGAATGGGCAAAAAGGTCTTACCACATTAGGGCTAAGAAAATTTGGCCAGGCAGTCGAGCTTGCATCGACTCATTGCTTTGAAATCTTACAATAGGATTTGTGTTTGTGCTGCATCCGCATTTACTATACCTTGTTGGAATAGGTTCTTTCGAAGGCGATCGTTGTTTTGGAGATGAAGATTTAAACTATCTTTTGATGGTTTTTCTGAGGAGAATCTCGATGAGATTTTAGAGGAATCCGTGTTGAACGCGGACTTGAATGGTCTCTGGTTGACCAGCATTGGAGATTTTTGCAGCAAATCTCTTTTTCTTGATGTTGGGAATCTATGTTAGAACTACCTACGTAGACTTGTGACCCATTTAGCATATCATTCTATAAGTGGGAAGTTATGACTAGATTTGTCTCATGATGCGGAAATCAATCTTTTTCTTGATCCGTGGCATAACCATTATTTAGCACCACATCATATTCGATTCAGCTTGTATTTTTGTGTGTTGTCTCATGGAGTTACTTTCTGTAATTTCACCTATCTACTCTGTCCTTAGGCAATATTGGGTGGATTTTCATGAGAAGCAATTTTGTGGTAGGTTTCTTATCTCATCATAAATTTTGTCTTAGAAGAGATAGTGATGTGGGAACCTCCAAACAACATTGGCATCGTTGGTAACACGAGATTGAGTATTTTTGCTACCATGATATGGTTAATTAAATATCATAAATATTGGTTTAAGCTCTAGCCGCGGAGCAAGACATCTCGTTGTTTATAGCCAGTGTATTGGGAGTTTCGGTATTGTCGTCATCTTTGTTGTTTTCCCTTTCCAACATCGGTTTCTTGGCTTTGTGGTGATTCGTGCTTGTAACTATTAGTGTTATTTAAATCGCATGACTTAGGTTAATGAGATTTCTATGTTTGGAGATGTTTATGTCATTCACGCATGCCTGTTTGAGTGAAATCTCATTTTCATATCTAAACTAACGGTTGTCATAGAGCTGGAAAGAATAGAATTCTGTATTGAATAAATTTTAGCAAAGGACCGGTTTTGTGTTGATTTTCGTTATGGGTATACTAATAAATAAATCATCGTTCCTTGTCAAGCTAAAATTTATTTATGGTCTTTTTGTGTGTGATTTCAGTTTTCGCATTTTTGGTGTAACCGACTTCCTTCTTCGCAAATATGAGACTTGAATCGTTTAAATTTTCGTAAAATACATTTTTTTGAAGTTTTTTTAAAATATTGTTAAAAAAGACATTTTTATCATTTTCTTATTTTATATAGGAAAGTGAAGTCGTTTTGGAAGGAAATTTTCAGAATAAACGTGACAAATTTTCAAGTAGAAATTTATTTTTGTGAAAAATATCGATTTTTGGTCACATAAACGGTTTAAGGAAGATTTTTGGATGCTTTGTGTGCGCGTTGTAGAGGTGCAATAGGACCGATGATACGATAAAACATTCAGTGTAACAAGGAAAAGGTTGTTTTAGTCTTGGAAACATTGTTTCCATGCCTTGTCAATGATGCGCGCGAGCTATTAAATAACTCATTTTACGTTTTAAAGCTTGTTTTAAGCCTCCTTTAGAGTCTATAGTTGTAAATTTTCGGAGTTTTTTGGGCAACTGAGGTGATAATTCCACCGTAGGGCGGGAAATGGAATATTTGTAAGCAGAGGAAATGTAAAAATTCTTCACTTTGATTTCCTTTTTCCGATTTAGGAGAAATTAAGTAGAGAACGATTAGATTGTGTGACATTTTGGATGGTAGGGTTTGGATGCAAAATTGGTTGCTTCACACTTTTATTCGTAATTGTGTGAAGGAAATGGATAAAAAAGAATTTTCAAAATTTGCATTCATATAGAACTGCTAGTATATTTAGAATGTTTTGCATCATGTTTTTGAAAGTGCTTTAAACATCTTAATGCATACATATAGGTGGCCCGATTTAGAATCATCTTGCATGCATGTTTTATGGTTGAAATGCATTAATTACACCATGCACACATACACATGGTTTCAATGTGGATGTACACAAATTGGTTGTGTAGATAAGATAATTAGGTGTCAGAATTTCGGGACGAAATTCCTTTTAAAGGGGAAGAATTTTGTACAATAAATAGTTATTTAATTAGAATCTCAAAAATAGGAATTCTGCGAATAATGGAATTTGACCACGAAACTTATCTGATGCGTTCGTCTCGGAATTCTGGTCAACTTTCATGTTTGGAGTTTCGCGAACGGAGTCTGGATGAAAAAGCTATGGACGAAATATGAAAATGGACGGATAATAAATAAAATAGAATAATATATATAGAAATAAATCTTCACCCAACCACCTCACTGCCAGGTCGACCAGCGGCCGACCGCTGGCTGCGATCGCTTGGTCGAACCAGGCAGCGACGGCTAGGGTTAAGGGGGTTGGTTTATAAAATTATATTAAAACGGATGGACAGATGTTCTTCAAAATGAATCCAATGATGCAAGGCCATTTCCACCCCTATAAATAAAGGGGTAGAGCATCATTCTTTTCCATTTAAAATCTATGGAAGCAGCGGAGCTCTGCCATTTTCCTTCCTCTTCTAACCTAATTTCTAAGTAAAATATATTCATATATATATCAAATCAAATCAAATTCATATGGAATTGGGAAGATAATTAGATCCAATGGAAGAGAATGCTCAACGATAGATTTCTTCGCTCTCTTCCCTTCTTCTTACATTTCTACAGATCTAGAATTTCCCCCTTTCTAGATAAGTTGTAGATTTATAAGAATTTGGGGATTGTAAGCCTAAAAAGGTTCAAAATTCAGAAATTGGAAGCTATAAAGTGAGTGGGAAATTTACTAATACAATTGTAGTGACTTATCTATTTCGTTTGAATCCAAGCTATGTTTTATGCCTATCAGATCTGCTTATTTAAATAATTGTAAATTGTTTTTTTTTCAAAAAGAAATATATAATATAATAAAAGGGAGGATCCAGCCATTCTCCAACGGCTCACAAAATCTGTTTCCGCTGACAGCTGAAACCGTGCACATACATGAACAAAAGAAACAAAATACAAAAAAACCACCAAAATACCCATGAAGTCTAAGAAGATGGACATCACTACGACGGTAGGAAGGACCATCTAGGAAGGCTCCTCCCTGAACCTAAAAGATGATGTGGAAAAGGATCCTGAGAACCATGGTGGGAAGAGCAGTCATGGAAGCTCAAAACATATCTAGGATCTCAAAGAGCTACCAAAGCCCCGGCTGTTCTAGAGGTCCTACCAATGGAGGAGAACAGCAAGCAGTCCCTTGCACCAGATAGATCCAACCCAGCAACCTATAATCCATGACCTGAACAACTAGTGAACAATGTCAGTAGCGGGGGAGGGGGAGTGACAAGAGAAGGTCAGATAAACCACAAAGACACGAATGCATACGAACCATACATACCTAGAATCAACCGATACGTAATTTGGGAGTGGCTATTAGCGTTGAAACATCAAAGGCAACAACCAACCTCCTCGGCCTGGAACCGATCACACCCCTGAACGGCCTACCCCGAAAAGCTAGGAATACATCATTCCTAATTTTCCGAATAATGGTCGGAGGGTCCATAGACACTTTGTCAATGATTGCCTTGTTCTGCGTGCACCAGATATGCCAACAGATCAAACAAGGAATCAGACAAAAAAGGCTCGTGCAAAGACTTCTACCTGAGATGCCTGTCCACCAGAATCTCAGGAAGTCTTCAAACGAGTTTGCATTACATCGACAACCTAACAGGTTCCCAAGGTAATTCCAAACAGACCTAGCACAAACCCCAGAGGTCAACAAATGAAAAGATGATTCGGTGATGCCAGCACTGCAGCACCTGCACTGGAAATGAGCAGGATACCGATTCTATGAAGGTTCTCATCTAATGGTAAACCATTATGCATGGTTTTCCACATGAATAGAGACACCTTCATGGGAATACGGACATTCCAAATGAAAGAGAACAGAGGAAGCTCAAACGTAGGATTCCGCACAGAATTTCACACAGTTGAAAGCGAGAAGGGATTGCCGTCCCAAGAGATACCCCCTCCATGAGCATCTAATATGACCTTCACAGATTGCATCCGTTTCCACGTCTCACTAGCGTAGGATGGGATACCGATGTAATGCGTACTTTCCGGCCTTCGGTACTTGGCGTGAAGGAACGTAGCCCAAAGGGAATTGTTCGCTCCAAACCTTACCCAAAGCTTGCAAGCAAAGGCCACACAGACGTCTTGAGGTTTACGGGGGCCCAGGTCTCCCTCACCTTTGGGACGACAGATAACCTTACACAATTAGTTCAGTGCTGAAATAATTGTAAATTGTGATAACCATCAGATCTGATTATGAATATGTTTAAAATTTGTAAATGACAAGTTGTGGTTATATATACATGAATTATAGGATTTTTATATATTTTTCCCATATATATTCCTACAAGTTGTGTCATGAAATATGAATATGTTGTATATGTTAAATAGCACTGTGGATGTGGAAATCAGTCCCATTAAACATAAATTTGTTGTAGTTGTGTTTCAAGTCTTTAGTTCAGTGCTAAAATATGAAATATGAAATATGTAAATTTGGGTAAAAAGATGAATTTTTGTATTATGTAATTGTAATAATAAAAGAAATATTCCTTGTTTACATTCAATATTATTGGGCTTTTGGCTTAAACATTGTAAATTATGCCGTTTTCCATATTTTTAAATAAAGAGGCATCACAAGAGGTATGACAAAAAGAATTAAAAAGGGAAAAGTGGTGTAAAGGTACATTTAAAATTAAATACATGTTCTTGTATGTAATTTGCATCGACCATTCCAAAAATCAAAAAATATATTACATATATTTCTTGTGATTTGGAAATATGTCAATTCCACAAAATAGGCATGATTTACAATGATTGCGGCTAACGGTCCTTGTGAGACATGAAACCTTTTTGGCAAGATTGAATATAAAAAGGGAATGTTTGGTTAATTGATTAGATCAAATTACTAATTTAAAAATAAGTATTGCAAAATAATAAATAAATATTAATAACTAGTTGACCGCACGAAAAACATAAAAATGAATAGATACGTATTATCCGTCCAAATCAGCGTAAAATGGTGAAATGTAAATTATATTGAATATTTGAATGTTTGAATAAGGTTCAATTATGGAATTATGTGTAAATATAATCCATTTTGAATAAATATATTTATGGTGACCATTTGTAGCAATAAATGTAATTGACTGCTATAAATGAGACCGAAAATAAAGCAATAACCATTGTAACCAATATTGATTAGAGGAAAATAAATGTAAATAGGAAAAATGGTTACAATTGCTAAAATCAATTAGGATAATTGTTGTAGACCCCAATTAGGAAATTAAAATTAAAATCGCATTTAGACACAAGGTTAAACTCAACTTGTGGTGTAAGCCTGCCCGAAACCGACCGGTAAATCCAACGACCACAGGTAGTCAGTTTAATGTGAGGGGTCTAATGCATAAATATAATCATACTAAGGCACGAGGTTAAGTTCACTTGTGGTAGAAGTCTGCCCGGAACCGACCGACATATTAAACATCCACATGTAGTCAACTTAATGTGAGAGGCCTAGTATGTAAATATATAACAGTCAACTAATAAATAAATAAATAAGAATAGGAATTGTCCGTTGGGGTACAACAAATAGATAACTTCGGACTGATAAATAGTTGCCTTAGGAAAATATGATCGCTAGAGTTATAAAGGGAAATAAAAAAGAAATAAATAGAAATGGGTGTCAAAAAGCGGATTAATAGATATTGATTGTCGCTTAAATAATAAGTCCAAATTAGGGAAGAAATTAAATAAATATCCTAGAGAAAAGGTAATATAACCTTCCTTATTTATGTCAATAAAACTTATAATTAAAAATATAGTTGGACTTAGTAGGTTAATATTATAAGACAATATTAACCATATAAACCCGTGATACAGATAAAAGATGTACGTATAGTATTTTCTTATAAAGAAATTAAACAAGAATGACTTAATAATATAGCCTACTTTATCCCAAAAGGGAAATGTGTTAAAGACAAATGAGGGACGAATGAATAACCTTCGCGTATAGTCCGCTTCCTGGGTCCTAAAAGGCTAAGTGACTAGGGTTAAAGAGTCCACCTAGGAATAGGTTTTTCAGTATAGGGGTATAAATGGCAGGTGTGTGCTGGCCTACGCAAACCTGGAAATTAAAAGGGCCAGGTATAGCCATCTATCCTACGGGAAGTAGTAAGTGACTAACGAGGTTATCTAATAAAGTAAGCTAGAAGGTATAACAAACGATAAAATGCCTACTCTCACCTTATGGGGTAAAGGGTAAATGCGTGAGTGTTGGAAGCCTTAACTAGTAGGGCCTGTAGCTACTGCCCTCTAGTTATATGTTAACATTGAATATATTATCGAGGGTTTTTAAGTGACCAATAGGTCCGCCTAGGGCCTTAAGTGATCAGGGGAATTCACCCTATTTATCATTGATAGTGAGGCATTAAATAACAAAGAATAGAGAATGAGGATATATATAAACCCCGAAATTAGGGGCCCACTCTCAACATAATTAACCAGTTAAATTCTGGTATAAAGGCTTCACAAAAATGTGTGTAAATGTTCTATCTCAATAATGTAATTTGAGCGAACCACTTTAGGAAGAGTAGTAGAGTCATGCATAAACTTTAACACATTTGGTTTAGAATCGCTAACCTTATCAGGCATACAACTCAAGTTGAGCCAAACAGAATATATATATATGTGTGTGTGTGTGTGTGTGTGTGTTATAATCTGTTTTGTGCATTTCTTAATTACTTGAGTTAATACTACTTATCCTATTTTGTTTCCGCCGCGAGTTATATTTATCGCACTCTGATTATGCTTATGCTCATTTATTGTAGGTACCAGAAATACGCTTTATGCTTGGATGTATTCAAGTTTTGATTTTGGTTAAAATTTGGGTGCAGTAAAGTGTGGGGTATTACAAGGGACTTAGAAGTAGAACCAAATCCAGAGCCTGAGAAATTTTATCAACATGTTAAAGAAGGAAAACAACCGTTATATCCTGCCTGCACTAAATTTTCTCGACTAAGTTTCTTGATCAGGCTTTATCATTTAAAGTGTGCTTATGGAATTAACGAGTCTGCGTTTGGGGAATTACTAAAGCTTATAAAAGAAGCCTTTCCTGATGCCCAGCAGCCTTTTTCTTCCTATGCTGCAAAGAGTGTCATTAAGGATTTAGGTATTGATTACCAATAAATACATGCCTGGACAAATAGTTGCATGTTATATTGGGCAGAGAACAAAGATAAAGAGGCTTGTGACACTTGTGGTTTTTCGAGGTGGGTTGTAAAAGAAAAAGAAAACATCGCTGATAATAATGATTCACCAAAGTTGATTTCCAAAGTGCTGACAAATGTTATGAGGTACTTTCCTCTAAGACCAAGGCTACAAAGGATATTTATGTGTAAAGAATTTTCCAAACTTACGAGATGGCACCAAGTGGAACGAAAAGAAGATGGAAAACTAAGACATCCAGCTGATAGTGTGGCATGGAAGATGATGGATGCTTACTATCCTGATTTTTCATTAGAAAATTGTAATGTTAAATCGGGTCTAGCATCTGATGGATTTAATCCATATCGTTCAATGAGTTCAAGTTATAGTACATGGCCAATTGTGTTTGTTAACTGCAATCTTCCGCCTTGGTTATGTATGAAAAAAGAGAATTTGATTCTTTCAACATTAATAGCTAGTCCAAATTCTTCAAACAACAGCATTGACGTATATATGCAGCCTTTAATTGCGGAATTGAAAGCGTTATGGAATTTTGGCATCGAAACTTATAACTCCTTGACCAATGGGTGTTTTAATTTACATGCAAGCGTCTTATGGACCATTAGTGATTTTCCGGGATATGCCATGTTGTCAGGTTGGAGCACGAAGGGGAAATTAGCGCGTCCATTATGCAGTTATGAAATTTCTTCAAAATATTGGAGCATAGCGAAAAAATGTGTTATATGAACCATAGAAAGTTTCTTGATTCGACACATAAGTGGAGGCTGGATAAGCGAAGATTTAATGGAGAAACTGAAATGGGGAGCATTCCAGAAATATTATCAGGAACATATATTGAAGAGTTATTGCGGGGGTACAAAAATCAGTTTGGGGATAAGACCAAGAAAACGGGTAAAAGTGACGGCCCTTTTAAAAAAAGGTCAATACTTTTTGGCTTACCATATTGGTGTCATAATCCGCTTTGACATAACCTGGATATCATGCGCATAGAGAAGAGCATATGCGACAAAATATTAGATAGTTTACTTAATGTAGGTCGCATGTCGAAGGATCTCCTAAACGCTCGTTTGGATTTACAGGAGTTGGGCATAAGGAAGGACCTTCATCCTGTTGAATGTGGTGATGGAAAGCATGTTGAAATAAGAGCTGCAATATTTGATATGACAAATAAGGAAAAAGAAATCTTTTGCTCTGTATTGAAGAACGCCAAACTGCCCCACGGTCGTGCCTCGAATGTTAGTCAGTGCGTGTAGATAAAAGAGAGAACGACTGTGGGATATAAGAGCCATGATGTTCATTTCGTATTTCACAATGTGTTACAATTTGCCGTGACGAAAGCGTCAAAACCCAAGGTTGCGTTATCAATGATCAGATTTAGTGCATTCCTTATAGAACTATGGAGTAAGGCTATCGAAGTGGATGATATCAAGAGGCGGAAAAAATAATTATCGAGATACTTTGTCATATTGAAATGATTTTTCCATAGGCTTTTTTCGATATAATTGTACACTTGCCTGTTCATTTATGTAGAGAAATTGTATACAACGGGCCTGAACACCTTAGATGCATGTATCCCATTGAGCGATATCTAGGAAAGTTGAAATCTTATGTTCGAAATAGAGACAGACCAGAAGGTTCCGTTGCAGAAGGTTACTTGGCAGAAGAGTGTATGACTTCTGTTCAAGATTTGTAAGCATTGATGGAGGAACATAAAACATGTCGATTGATTTTGGAAGATGATAGGGCTATAAATTTTGTCCGAATGTCCAACATGCGTTCGTGTCCATGACCGAAATATGTCCGTCCGAGTTTCATTTAGGACACGAGTTAGGGCAACAAAATTTGTATGAAAAAAAATCATGTCTGGTCCGGGCTCGTCTGAATTCGTTCAAATTACTTGTAATTTGACATATATTTGAGAGAAATCTAGTAAAGTGTACAAAATATGATATAAATAGCCATGTCCGACCGAGTCCGATTGTGTTCGTGTCTGAAAAGCATATGTCTGTGTCTGACCGATTTTATTTAGGACACGAATTAGGATAATGAAATTTGTTTGAGAAAATTTTTGGTCTGGTCCGTATTGGGTCCGACTTTTTTTAGGATAGAAACTGAACACACCTCCATCCGGTCCGGTCCGACCGATTTACACCCTTAGAAGATGTCTAATCGATTTGGAATATCATTTTGGAACAAAGAAGAATAAAGATGGAAAGATGTTCAATTTGAAAGATGCAGATTGGAAGGCAACACATCGCTATATAATGTTCATTTCCATTAATAAAGAAATTGAGAGTTTGATCGAGTGAGTTCTTAAGGTGCTATATCATTTTCCTTAACTATAAATTAATATCTGCATTTTGTAGTTTTTGACCTTAATTATTATTTAGGGTTCATCGAAATTTTGTGGATGGTCTTGCAAATCCAAGAAAATACAAGAGGGAACGAGAACATTTCGAAGAGTTTTGAAATTGGCTAAAAGAAGAGGTTCTAAAAAAGGACAATATTTCAAGAGATTTAGAGGTGTTTGCATTAGGTCCTAATCAAGTTGCTAGGAAGTTTACCGATTATGTAATAAATGTATATAGATTCCACACAAGATTTAGAGATTCTCGATGTACCACACAAAATAGTGGTGTATTTTTTGACTGCCAAACCACCATCTTTGCAAGTTTGAAAAAACAAAACCCAATAGTTGGTGATGTCAATTACTACAGATCGATCGAAGAAATTTTTAAGCTTGATTATTGGGGAGCTTTCACAGTGGTTTTTTTTAAGTGTTGCTGGTACCAAGAGGAAAAAGATTCATATGGTCTTACTCGAGTAAATTTCAGTAAGTGCTATAAAACTGATCCTTATGTCCTATCTTCGCAAGTGCAACAAGTATTTTATGTGGAAGATTCAGTTGAAAAGAACAGTAATTACGTTATTCAAAATTGTTGAGAGATTGGTGTGATATTGAAAATCAGAATGCAATGGAAGAAGACATGAGTAATCTGCATTCACAAGATATTGGCATAGGTGGTGAACTAGAGCCAGAAGTTGTTGATAGGGGCTGGATTAGGGATGATGTCCCCATAATACAACTAGAAACAGAAGTTCCTCCTGTTCCGTCTCCTTAGGACAAAAAAAATTCCCCGTTGTTATTGCTTTATTTTGGTCTAATCTATTGTCTAATTTATGATGTATTTGGCACTTTTTTTTAGCTGTAAATTATTATCTTTGATTAATGTATTTGGCAGTCTTTTTTCATAATGCAATTTACACTATTCATATGTTTTATGATTTAATGTCTTTCTTTACTGTCATCTAAATTTGTCATAGTCCAAAATGTTAATTGATGTTTTTTGTCCACTTTAACATGCATGTACCTTGTTATAATGTATTCATTTTGTACAGGATGGATGAACTTATAAATATCCGGCTGCACCAAGACGGAGAGTTTCAAAGGACATGTTACGTGGGTGGAAAATCCTTCTTAGTAAAACAATATGATGTGTACTGCTTTTCTTACAGTGTTCTTATGGAGTTTGTTAAAGATTGCCTCCAGCACACTGATATTAAGAGGATTTTATGTCCGCAAAGGAAAGATGGACGGCTGGCAGCTGATATTGAATGACAAGGACGTCAACGAATATGTAGAGGGCTGCAATAAGGAAGAAGAAGTGGATTTTTACATTGACAACACCATTGACAAAGACAGTGAGCCGTTGACTCAACTACAACTACATTTAATCGTACGGCCAAGGAAAAACATAATTCATGGCATATATGTATATGTAATATAGATCCATTCTTGTGTATATATGTGTGTGTGTGTGTGTGAAGAACTACGAAGACCACCGTTATTATTTTTATTGTTACCGGTTCTGTTAAGAAACCGGTTGCAAAGCGCAAGCATATTACCGCACATAGACTTCAACACCAACGCAAAATGGTGAAAAACAATCCAACCTAAGTAGGTCAGAAGAAACTATCGCCGGAGCCTAATATGAATAATGGTGAAGAAGATGTTATTGTTCGGACAAAGGAACCAGGAGGAAATTAAATGTAGAAAATGAAATAGATAATGATGATGATACCCGAGAGAAGGAAGCTAATGTTAAGGTATTTTTCAGTTATCATTTCAGTTTTATTAATCAGGTTTTCAAACGATTTTTTATAAAAATTCTACACATAAAAGCAAGAACTGCATTTTAGTGTTTTCTATTACTTTGTCAATTTCCTATTCCGACCATGAAGGCTGCAACTAATTCAAGTAACTAGTGATTCTTTGTGCCTGCATTCCATTAGAAATGCAAGAACTGTTTATATGTCGACTTCATTTGGTTAACTAGCTTAAATTTATCATCAATGGTGAATAATAATGCTAATTTTCTTGCATTTCTCACAACCACCGTTGTTGATGAAGTATGAACAAGACCGAATCGCCCATATGCAAGAAAATGATGCAGTTAGTAGATCACTTGGGGTGCCTTCATTGGTTAATAATATGAAAGGGGTTGCAGCATGAAATAAGAAAGAAAAAGGTAAAGATATTGATGGATGTGATGAATACATCCTAGAAAATGATGCTGAAGATGACTGTAATGATTCATCGGATTCAGAGGTATAAAAAAGTTACTTGTCTACTACTTATTGTCTTTGCCTTTATAAACGAAAAAAATATCAAACTAAAAATCTTGAACTTCAACTTAATTATAGAGATTCAAAGTTGTTAAGTCAAAGCAACCATTACCGGGACCGAGAACACATTCTCGAGCCAATGTAGCCCTTGAAATTGAGGAAGTGATGACCCGCACCCCCTTCAAAGAAAGCTAGCTCTAACAAGGGAGTGATGACACACACTCCCACCCCAGAGAAAATCAGTAACCTGGATAAAACTGCAGAAACATATAGGAAATTGATGCAACCTATAATGTCTCATATTCCGACAGTTTTAAAACCTTCAACGTCTCGTCCACCAGTTTTAAAACCTACATATAGCAAAATGTTCAAATAATCAACCAGTTGTGAACCTACTGGTTCAGTCGCTGCTTATTTAGCGATGCGGGAACGTCAAAAGCAGAATGTTGCAGCTCCAACAATAAAAAATGTTACTGATCAATTAGAGCAGGAATGGATTGCAGAGGAAGATGAAGAAGGTACAATGTTTCTTTATCTGTGCACCGCACTGCACTGTTGAATGTGTCTATTATAAGTTTTGCATGCATATTATATGTCTTTGTAAGGCCATACATTAATTTTCTATTCATTTTTTTGAACCTGGTATATAAAGTACAAGCTCCAAAAAAACCTAGAGGGGAGTCAAAAATGACCAAGGTGCATGCTAGTGAAAATGCGTGTACGTGCTAATATAATACACACGGATCGTGTAATATGGTGTATAACACACAAGTTTGAAATAATAGCTAATCACAGATATATATAAAACAGTAGATGTAGTAAACTAAAAAAAATCACACCAGGGATTTTTATACTGGTTCGGAGCACCGTCCTACATCCAGTCCCAGACTTCCATCTGGATTTTCATTAACAACCACCTCATTTCACCCGGAGGAACAGGTATACAACACCCGAGCAGACGGATGGGATTTTTCACGCCTCTAACAACACCGAGGACTTCAACACGTGCCTCTTACAACACCGAGGACTTCAACTAAGATGAATATACTTTGTTGTTGAAAGAATATGTTCTTGATAACACGATTTTGTCACTTGTAGTACAAACTTCCTATAATCTTATCCTTAAATAAGATATTTGTGTATATGAAGATTTGGAAGTGGATATCGTATTGAATCAAAAGAATGTTAAATAGATTCTAGGATTCAAACGATATATGATAGAATATGAGCAATTTGAGCGCTTGAGTGTTCAAGATTGAAACCAAGAGAATAGAGATTAGATTGATAGAGTAGGTGATTTGGAATGATGATTTCATGATGTTTATATAGAGGATAAACAGTTGTAACCCTTTGTGAAGAGATACAAACAATGGCCATGATTATTGGTGAAGAGAAAGAGAAGTGTCCTTTAATGAAAGAAGGTGTCTCTTCGAAAAGTTGCTATCTAAAAGAAAACCGTCGACGGGTCAAAAAGGACAAGTAGACAGGAATTTGAATATATATATACACGTTATGTACCCTTGTGCATGTTATTTGTGCATTCTAGGCAGAAACGGTCGACCGCCTGGTTTCAACTGGTCGACCGGTTTAGCCCAGATTGCACAGTTAATGTGCACTCATATATTCATATATATATATATATATATATATATATTCAAAGATTGGAGGTGTGAGATTATTTAAGGATAGGTTTTAACATAAATAACACTACTAACATACCAAATAATCAACCTCTAATGTATAATACCATATGTAGCTCTTTGTTTCTCTTTAAACCAATGAATATCTTCTTTTGTCGATCACGGCGTATCTCTTTGTCAGAAATCAAAAAATTATGAAAATCTTGACTCAACATTTTCCCCCTTTTTGATTGATGACAACAGTAATTCTGAATCTCCCTCTGTATTTGATCTCCCCCTGAGATTGTGTGCCTATAATTGTAAATCTATATTTTCCTGCATATACACTGTTAGCACAATTTTCTCCCCCACAATTGCTCACATCGCCTTTGCTGATGATATAGCCTTTTGAATTATCTCCAAAAATAACGGAGCCACCATCTGAGTATGTAATATTTGTTAATACGCTCTTATCTCCAGTCATGTGTTTTGAGCAACCACTGTCCAAGATCCACTTTCCTCTTTTCCTAAGTGGGACCTGCAAAAAATAAAATTAAGTCCATGGTACCCACTTTTTATGGGGCCCTAAGAGTTAGGTCTTAGGAGTCCAAACCCATATGGGTCCAGTACCCCCTTTATATATATTATTAGAATTAAGTTGCACAGTATTCATGAAATGTCGAATATATTTGTTCCTAATCAAATTGTTATTTGTTTTAAGAACCCATATCTTGATAGTCTTGACATTTTTCTTTTGAAGCTTCACAACTAGTTTTGGCTTGCAATTTAATAAACTAGGATTTTTCTTAGCTTCATCTCTCTTCTTCTTGAGATGTTTCTTGGTTTCTTGTTTCTTATATCCCAAATCTTGTTTGTTTGAAGCAGGTTGTGAAATTTCAATGATCTTTGTCAAATTTTCTCGACCTTTGTTGAAGTTAGAAACATTTTGAGTAATATCATCTAACTTAGTTTGTAAACTAGCCTTTTCAAGGTCTAGAATTTTGACTTTTTCCTTAAGCTCATGATTTTCAGTAGTAAGAGCATCATTTTTCTCTTTTTGAGTTTCAATTTCTTGACTCAAAAGAGATAATTGAGAGTAATTATTAGATGATGATTCTTGAAGTTTTCAAGTTCTTCTTCTAATATTTTCTTGTTATCTTTTAACATATCTCGTTCAAACTCTGCTCTACTCAAATCTGCTTTGGCTTCTTTTTCTTTATATTTAACTATCAATTCGACATTAATATCAAGTACTTCATCAAATGTAGGAATTTGTACCTCATCTTCTGCTGCCATGAAACAAACGTTTGCTTTTTCATTTTCTGTATCACTTTCTGATGAAGATGAGTCTAAATCATCCCATGTAACTGAGAATGCTCATTTCTTTGATTTGTCTTTCTTGTATCTGAATTTGTCATTTTCTGACTTCTTCTTTTGCTCCGGACAATCCTTGTGCATGTGCCTCTTTTTGTGGCAGTTGAAACATTCTATAGCGAATGAAGATGGTTTATTTGATCCAGTTTTCTTTTTGTTATATCGACTAGCTTTTCGTTGTTTCAAGAATTTTTTGAAACCTTTTGCAATGAATGCTAGGTCTTCATCTTCATCTTTTTCTGCATGAAAAGCTACATTTTTCTTTTCTTCTTTCTGTTCCTTTCTTGCCTGCAAATTAGCTTCATAGGACATTAGATTTCCTATCAATTCATTTGGCTTCATGACAGAAAGGTCATTAGCTTCTTCAATTGCTAATACTTTTCCTTCCCATTCACTAGTCAAAGAATGTAGAACTGTTGAAACAACATCAAAATCTGAATATTTTTGTCCTAAACCAATAACTGCATGGTGAATGGTTTGAAACCGTGAATGCATAACATTGATTGTCTCATTCGGCTTCATTTTGAAATTGACTTTTCAGCATGGCTATTTTGGCTTGTTTAACCTTGTTAGTACCTTCATGAGTGGTTTTCAGTGTTTGCCAAATTTGATATGCAGTGGTGCAGATACTAACATGGTTATATTCATTTTGGTCTAATGCACAAAACAACATGTTTATTGCTTTTGCATTTGCGGCTGCTGCCGTTTTCTCAGCCGATGTCCATTCTAAATAATCAGTTGTTGGATTCACTATTTCTTTTTGGGTAGCATTCCAGGCATCATAGCTATTTGATTGCATAAAAAATGACATACGTGTAACACCCCGTGTTTTCTGTGAATATTAAAAGTAACGAATTAAAGAATACTTAATTTTTGAAAGAGGAATTAAGGGAAATGGGTTACGCCATTGTGTTTGTCTTGGAATTCTTCTTGAGATAGAGTCCGGGTTTGCGTGAATCGGGCTCCGTATGAAGAAGTTGAGTTCGAAAGATTTCAAGTTTAAACAGAAATTAAATTAAAATAATAATTAAAGGTCAAAAATGTTCAAAATTCGAAATTTGGTCAGAGCGGGTTGAGTGGGAAATTTCCCGCTCAGAGGTGTCGACCCCCTAGGGGGTGTCGACATAGGTGTCACCCCCTCCCCCTCTGTAGGGAGTCGACCCCTTTTATGATCCAGATCTAGTGACGAATTTTTATAGCCCTGAGCTAATGTGGCCTTCTCTGATTGGCCTGATGACAAATTCTGAGGTATTAGGGCTTATGTGTCATGTTGTGGTTGGCTAGATGACACATCTCTTTGGTTTGGATGGCTCTGATTTCTCCTAGATTAATCTAAAGACTAGAATTAATCCTAGACATCTATATATACGTAGCTAAACCTAAACCCTAACCTCATAACCCTAAAACTACGGTGTCGTCATGTTGTTCATCTACAAGCTAGCCTAGCCTCCTTCATCTTCTCCAAACTAGAAAATCAAATCCAAACTAGAAATCGATAAGAAGAACTTCAAATCAAAAGTCTACATCAAAGGATTAGCTTAACAAATTCAGAAATCAGATCCCAGAATACAAGATCCATCCTTTTTCTGTAAGTTCAGTTATTATTCCGATTTAAACACCTAATAAAAATCATGACTGTAATAATCGGATTTAGAACTATGCTTAATTCTAATTCGTGCTTATCCTTTTGTCAAATCTGAATTGCCTATACCTATGAGACTATTGTGATTGATGTAATGACACCTATCATGCCTATGGGACTGTTGTGACTGACATAATGGAACCTATCATGCCTATGAGACTGTTATGATTGATATGACAGAACTTATCATGTTGTACATCCTATGCCTATGAGACTTTTGTGATTGATATAATGGGAGTTATCATGTTGTACATCAAAATTAGTGATTCTCTTAAGTCCAATCCTATCTAATCTTTATACCTATGGTGTAAATTTCTTAGCTTACCCACACTTATTATTAATGTACAACATGCCGGTTGAAACATGATTCTTGAATTGGGTATACCCTTACATGCCTATTTTTCCTTATGTCAATTCTTATGCTCCTTCTATTTTTCTTTTTTTATTTTCTTTTGTGAATACTAAGTTCATTCGGAACTTAGATTGAATCTCGTCGTACGAGCGATTATAACGCGGGAAAATTGGGTATAATTTAATTGAGTAAATTTTAGCATAGCATGTGAATGTGGCATAAAACTTGTACTGACTACACTTGGGAAATATTGACATAAAACTTGGACACATATGACAAATATGTAAAATGGCTAAAGATGAACATGTCTAACCCAAGGTTAGAGTGAGTTGCGGTGTAAGACTTCCCGGAACCGCCCGGCACATCCAGCGACCGCAACAATATAGATCTAATGTGAGAGGTTAGCGCATTAGGTCCAAAAACCCGAGGTTAGATTGAGTTGCGGTGTAAGACTGCCCGGAACCGCCCGGCACATCCACCGACCGCAACAATATAGATCTAATGTGAGAGGTTGGTACTTTAATGAATGAATTAAAGCCAAGGAACAGACATGGTAAGAATGGTAGGGTTAAGTTAATTAAGGCAATACTTAACCAATACAACATGTTAGTTAAACAGATGGGTGGGGTTAGGTAAATGTGAGAACACTTAACCGTTATAACATGTTGATTAGGAAACCCTAGTGACGGAGACCCATTTCAGCAGTAACCCACATAGATGTATCACGGTACCCTAAAGTAGGCAGGGTGGGGCACGATTACTGGGCTGATTATAAGCGGTCAAAATAGCAGCGGGTGGTGCAGTAGTGTAGGTTCCGGCGGAGTATAGGCGTGCACGTACTCCGGAGTGGATAAAGCAGGCACTGGGAATCAGTAGTATACACTGTGCATCTAGAATTTGTGTCGGATTGCCACCATAGGTATTGATACACCCTATGGAGGGACCAGCACAGGTATCTACAATTAAGCGGGGCCGAATGACACAAGCAATAAATGCATGCGAGAGTAGAAGCCGATCGGAAAAAGAAGATCACTTTGTTATGAACACATGATGGTAGTTGAAACATTCGTTAGTAGGTGCAGAGAAATGGAAATGAATGCGATAGTATATTCAGTTTATCTTGCCTTGTCTTATGTTATCTTATTTCCATGATATTGTCCTATGTTCAGTTTATTCATGTCATGATCCTTTTACCTGTTTACATGCTGAATAATCACTTGTAACAACCTGCATTCTACGCATCAGGGGATCGTAGAATAATTATTTCTTTCCCATATGAAGTCGTATGGTCATGTAACTTTGGGAAACAACCATTAGAGTCATTTCCCATGTTCATGATTTTTGCCGATTTTTAAATGACCGATTTGCCCCTAGCTGATCTTGTTTTAGCCATAACTTTTGATTGAAAAGGAATTTTGACCTGAAACCACTTCCATTAGATTCGTTTGATGGTTTACCTTTCCGTAGAGTGGTCACAAGCGAAAAACGGACTTACCGTTTGGGAGATATGGCTGAAATAAGGTTTGGAAGGTGAAAAACTGCTTAACCGGGCCAAATAGGATGATTAGTGAATGAGCCCATAACCCATTTCGGGATTTGGGTTATGAGGAGGTTGAAAAGAGTTAGGGTTTCATTCTATTTCAGTTTTCTAGCCTCCACTTACCTCTTAGAAACCCTAAAAATGGCCTCCAACCTCTAAATCACCTCCAAATCACTTTCTACTTGAAGATTGGGCTTAGCAACATCAAATCAAGAGAGATCAATACCAAATCAACATTAGAGCTGCTGTTTAGCATTGATATTCACGCCCAAACAGAGATTTATTTCAGATTTAAGTTTTATTTATGGCTAAGGTGAGTGATTTGCATAGTTCATCACTAATTATGGTTAATTAAGGGTAGTTAGTGTTAATTAGCGAATTCAAACATGATAAAATTCTGGAAAAATATTTATAAAATTCGAAATGATGTTTTAGACCTCTGATATGAATTTGGGTTAGTTTGGTTAAGTTTTGCTAATCATATCATTAGTTTCACCTAAACATACTTAAGGGAAAATATGTGGTTTTGGCTATGTTTGATCCATTTTAACCTATCATATTGTTGTTTTGGTGTTTGTGGTTGATTATACATATTGCTATGACTGTATGGCAAGCTTTGTGATTGATTAGAATAGTTGGAATGGTCGAAAACGCCATCGAGTGGCGTAAACTGCTTGCTGGAGAAAGTGCAGAAAATTGGCCAATCCGGATCAGAGCGGAGGAAAGGACCCGATCTGAACCACCTTCCTTACCCGACCCGAACCGATTCATGGGTATTTGCAACGATCCGGACCGGAGACCACGACCTGATGGTGGAAGGAGCTCGAACCCGAACCGCGTCACGTACTGGAGCACCCGATCCGCTTGCACGATCCGAACCGTGGAGCATGGAGCACAAACCGAAGATGGTCCACGACTCCGCCAGCAGCTCCGACCCGAACCCATGGATGGAGATGGACTTGGAGGCCCCGACCCGACCCGTTGAGGTGATGACCAATAACCCGAGATGCAAAAGTAGTCCAAATGGAAGTTAGAGCTCAGGGTCCAGTTGGGAACCAATGAGTTCACTTCATGGTTGGGCTTTGTTGCGGGACGTGTGCTAAGGAGTTGTCGACGTTCATAACTTCGATTCACCACTAAAAATGAATGATGGGCTACTTATCAGTGTAGTAGAGTCACTACGACTCGAGGGGGAAGGTGATGGTAGCAAGACTACGTTATCAGTGCAGTAGAGTCATTATGACTCGAGGGGCAAAGTGATCGTAGTAAGACTATGAGCCAGCGCAGATGGGGTGAAAACTCCATGGGGCAAGTGGACATAGTAAAGGATTGGTAAGGCTATAAACCAGCGCATATGGGGTGAATAACTCCATGGGGCAAGTGGACATAGCGAAGGATTAGTGGCTATGTATCAGTGCAGTGAAGCCATTTACGACTTCATGGGGCAAGGTGATCATAACAAAGTATTGAGGTGATCGAAGTGGTGGATATCGTATGCTTTACGCACTGAGTGAGAGATGTGAGGATGGTTGTTATGCTTGATTGTTTGCCATCACTATGACATGCACACCCCCACCCCCGTTATCTTTACACCATTTGAAATGGCACCTTAGAGTGTTGTACAGTATGTAGTGCTAACTCTTTGGTTGCAGGTCCAGGTTCAGGTATGGTTTACTATACCTGTTATTGTTCTGTTTAGATGCTTATCGCTCATACCAGACTTTTTGTCTGACCTAGAGTTTTATGTCTCTTCTTATTACTCTGGGTGCTCACACGAGCAGACTAGAGACAGGTTAGTTGGTGATGCACGAGTAGCTAATTCGGAGGCGAGCGGGAGGCTTCCATGTATGATATATAGATATTCTCCCTGTGTCATTGGTGGTCGCTACTTGGGCATTAGTAGTGTACCTCCCTTATCTTGGTTTTGTTTTCTGAGACAGTTTTAAAAGTTGTAATAATGTTAGCTTTGGATCATAAGCTGTACTTGGATTTTCCGCTGCTATGATAGTTTGTTTTCAGCTTATGAACTGTCTCACCTGTTTTATGTCAAGTATGTTGTTATTATATTTTGTTCTATGCACTGTGAGACTTTCTACAGGTTCTTTGTTGTTTCTTCGTCTTCTTTCTTTTCTTATGACGACCGTCCCGTGCTAACTGGACATGTGTACAACGCACCTTTGGAATAAATGTCAGTTGGTGCGGGGCGGGCCGTCACATCACTGGACTTACCAGGCTTATGTCTGACCCGTTATCTTTTGCCTTCTTTTCTTCTGTTCACCCCCCCTCCCCCAGGTCCGCAGGGAGTGAATACTTCATCTTAGTGCAGACCTTTTCCAGCTTGAAGAGAGTAGATGTATTGCTTGGATTCTCTTTTCTTGGGCTATGGCTGTGGTTACATTTTTATTGGGGATTTATGCGGCTTTACTACTGTTTTATGCTTCTTTATGTACTTGGAGTTTTAAATCAGGACAGATGTTTTATTGTAATAATTTAGAAGTTGGGTTTTTAGACAATGCTTGTAATGTTTTGACTGAGCAACGTTATTTATGAAATGATTTCAGTTTTCCGCTGTTTATATGTCTGTCTTGTAAATTATCTGTGTCTTTTACCTAAAATGCTTCACCAACGTTAATGCATTCCCTTTGTGAGTGACCTTAACGGAGGTGGGGTGTTTCACTTGGTATCAGAGCGATGGTTTACCAGATCAGATAAAAGTTTTTGAAAACTATTTTTTTTTTAAAAAGAAATTTAAAGAAGCATTTTTTAAGAAAAGTGTTGTTTTATTTTAAAGGCATAATCCCCAAAGCCATATGCATTATCTTTCTATCCTTTGTTTTGAACCTTTTCTTTTCGTTTCAGCATGTCTGGGGATCTTAATCTTCCCGAGGGCGTACCGATATCTGGCTGGTTCAGAAGGTATTTGGAGGCTAGGGCTAATGATGCAGGCCTAGCCGACGTTCCTCCTCCCCCAGTTGCAGCCGTTCCACCTCCTCCTCCTCCACGTGTGAATGCTTTCTCGAAGATATGTAAAGACTTTCGAGCTATGGGTGGAAAAACTTTAATGGGACTGAGTCATTTGTGGAAGCAAGAAAAGGAAACAGAATATTTGTTTGTTATCTTCGAAGTGGACGATAGGCAGAAGATACAATTGGCTGTATGGTTACTTAAGGACGAAGCCTCTTACTGGTGGGAAGTCACTAATGCTGAGAGACCAGTTGAAACTTGGGAGGATTTCAGAATGAGGTTTGAAATGAAGTTCCTCTCGCAAGCTGAACGAAGCCTACAGATGGAGAAGTTCTTAGCATTCAAACAGGGAAGCCTATCGATTAAGGAATACGTCAACCAATTCAACCAACTGGCTAGATTCGGACTGGAGTTAGTAAACACTCCACATAAAAAGGCTCTACGATTCGTTAGAGGGTTAAATGAGCCACTACACAGCCTAGCTATGTCCCATATACCTATGGGTGTGACTTTTGAGAGACTGGTGGACATGGCACTATTACAGGAGGAAGACAAGGATGGCAAGAAAGAGGCGAAGGTGGAAGAACCTCTATACAAGAAAGTGGAGGGATCGCAGAATAAGAAGACGGATTCCAAGAAAGGCGGGAAAAATAACAAACCCCGTGACAAGAGGAAGTGTAAATTTTGTGGCAAAACTGGACATCTAATTAAAAACTGCAGGAAGAAGAAGAGGAAGATGGGTGGTTGCTTTCAATGCGGCGAGACATGACATATGGCTAAGGATTGCCTAAAAAGGCAAGGGCAAGGGAAGAGGACTGGATCTACTTCTGGAGGGAAGATTCATGCTCTCATTGCACCTCCGCAAGAAAGAGGTAGAAATATTTCTGTTGAGAGTTTAGTTTATCTTTCTGATCATCCAGTTCGTACTCTTTTTTATTCTGGCGCATCGCATTCTTTTATATCTACTACTTTAGTTGAATCTCTACACCTAGATACCAGTATAGTAGAGGACCCCATGGTTGTTTCAAATCCAATTGGGGGTTCGGCCTATTTATCAATGATTTGTTTGGATTTGGAAATTTCTATACTAAGTGTTGGGTTTAGATGTAATGCTTATGTTTTGGGTTTCACGGTCTATGGGTTGATTCTAGGCATGGATTGGTTATCCAGTAATGGTGCCATCCTCGATTGTGAAAAGAGAGTGGTTAGACTTACGACTCGCCTCGGTAACACTCTCGAAATCTCTTGTAATCCCATGAATTCTGTTATGCTTACCTACCTAGAATCTCTTGATGCATCTGTTGAAAACTTGCAATCTGTTAGAGTAGTCTGTGAATACTCAGATGTCTTTGAAGAGGTGAAAGGTTTGCCTCCAAAGCGAGAGATAGACTTCCGCATATACCTTGTTGATAATGCAAAACCTGTTGCTTTACCCGTTAGACACATGACTCCAAGGGAAAGGAAAGAGCTCAGAAAGCAAGTTAAAGAGTTGCTTGAAACGGTGTTCATAAGGCGGAGTATTTCTGAATAGGGTGCTCCAGTGGTGTTTGCAACCAAAGCGGATGGTTCACTTTGCCTGTGCGTGGACTATAGGGAGCTAAACAAGCTGACAAAGAAGAATAGGAACCCACTTCCTAGAATAGACTACTTGTTTGACCAGCTCGTAGGTGCCTCGCACTACACCAGAAAAGTCCTTTGGTAGTGTTTAAAAAACGCTACCAAAACTTTTAATAGCGTTTTAATGAACGCTACTACAGGTCCCGCAACTAAAAGTCTAAATTTTTTGGTTGCGTTTTGATAAACGCTACCGTATAGTTAACGTAGTTGCGTTTTCCAACCGCTACCGAAGGTCTATATGTGGGTCACTTTTTGATTTTATGTAGCGTTTATTTTCTGCAACTAAAAACTTTTCGTTGCATTTATTTTATGCCACTAAAAATTCAGATGGTATGTTACATTTGTTTCTGTAACGTTTCTAAAACGCTACTAAAAGGTATTGATTGTTTTGTTACATATTTTAAATGCTACTCCGCATTGCTAATGGAATATATTATTCTCAACAACAAGTTATATAATAAAATCAGCAGCGATCGTACAAAAATCTGATTTAATGCAACAATCAATCACATAATCGTCATATTCAAATAACTAAGAACACATTAGTCAAATAAGTATTTTCTATAACCATTTAGATAATAGTTATTTGACAAAATCAACAAATTCACATATCACAAGCATTCAAAAACAAATTTACACAATAAGTAGTAACAAATATCATAATACATACAATAATTAAAGTCATATCCATTTTTACTGATGGTCTTCACTCCAAAAAAGCTAATTACCTATTGAAAATATTAATTGGTTATTACTAAAACAAGCACATAAACAATATTAATAGAATTCGATCATGAATAAACAATATTAACTCTATGCTTCTTTCACTTCATACAACACCCATCTCTTCCTAGACCAATACAAGTAGCAACAAAATCAACTCCGCACATTACCCTCACCACAACATGACCATCCACCCGCATCACAACCCAAGAAAATCATCACCCACCACAGCCAAAAATGACCAAATCCTTTGATGTTTAGTGCTATTGATACTATATTCTCATTGTATCATGTCTTGAATCATTCAAATTAGATGTCTTTATTAATTAATTTAAGAAGGTAAATCAAACATGAATTTCTTGCAGACTTCAATATACAACATTGTAGAATAATTTAAGAAGAATCCCATCAGATGTATTTATGCTTACGGATCAAACTCTATGCGTTGCTTTAATTTTCTTGATTTGATAATAAACCACCCAACCAGCTCTATTCACGGTCAATGTTTAGAAACTACCATCTCTATTTCCCTCATTTTTATATCAAAGTAAAAAAATGAACATACAATTACCATGCTCGCGCATCCTTCTCCACTGCATGAAGGTTTTTCCTCAAGTTTCCAGCTTTTGACATTGTTATACATCTTCTACAGTATGCCAAGGGACACTGCTCATATACTTGAACATGAATTGTACAAATGAGGATGGTTTTACCACAAAGAAATGAAATTATGGTTGTTAAGAGTTCAAAACAGCGAGCCTACAGTTAAGACAAATACATATGAAAGAGGTTCTTATCGTGTTTTTGAGCCAGCACATATTGAATCACATATAAAGGACAACGTCGATATATACTATGATGCAGTAGAAAAGCAACCTGCATTACCTCAACATTAGCCAGTTCCTTTTTTTCATGTAGTTTTTTTTTCACGTAGGATCAACTTTGGAAGAAGAATCGATTTTAAGTGCATTACCTGCATTTCCTCACCGAATCAACGTAGTTGCACATCAATAAAACGAAAAGTCGTCAGCACATCCTCCCTTCAAACAAAACTGCTACCCCAAAACATACACTCCTCTCTTCAACCAAAATCTTCAAACTTAGCTCTTTCCCATATCCACCGTAAACAACAAAACTGCTCTAGCGTGCTAAACCCGAACATTATACTTCACAACATTGCATATTTACTTGACAAACTCACAAACCCAATATTTTTTATAGTCTGTGCATATCATAAAATAAGTCATTAAGAAGTAACTCAATGTACACATATAAAATAAAATTACCTCAAGAACTCTATTAGCTTGTTTATTGTAACGTGAAGAAACAGTGTTATCGGCTAAAGTTGAGACAAGGGTGCCACCTACCACAGTTTCATAAACCATAATTGTTGAGCTCTTGAGCACTCCTCTTTTGTCTTTTGCACAACTTTTCGATATAATAAATCCACTGTGTGCTCAAATGATGAGAACATTATCCTAGAATCTGCAGAAATATAAAATGAACATAAATAGCAGAAGGAAATGGTCCTGATTAAACGTGACATATAGCATGAACAAATAACATAAAATGTGAAGTTTATTTCTTTCCTTTTCCCTTTTCTAGAAAAGAAAAAAGAAAAAGAAAAGGAGGTGATATGCATGAGATAACATAAATGGAAAATAGTAATTACGTGGAAGATTCTGGGCCCATAAAAGAAACAACCGTTTGTAAAATCTGTATCAGAAGTGACATTTTGATTATTATTTACAACTATTGATGGAACAAAAAGGTAAATTAATGTAATACACTAACCCAGATAAGCCAGCTGTGCAGCATATAGCTTTGGAAAATCAGGCCCTATTCCAAACTTAGGTTGAGTCTGCACGTGCATTTTTACAGCTTCAAAAGGGCATAAAGCAACATCGGCTATGACTTGGGCAACAAAGTTTTGTTTGCAAAACGCGCACTTTCCAACCAACTTATCTCAGGTAAAGACATCAAGGATATATCAACTAGTTTTGTGTGCAAAAAAGTGCAAGTAATGTAAGAATCTAGTCCAGCATTCTAATACAATTTTTTAATGTCCATCTAACCATAAAATGCCTAATCTGGTAATGTAGTCAAATAAATTAAGATTATTAGCAAACAAAATGTTGTATCTCACACGCATTGTCGTATTTCAACAAAAATCTTCGTTCTTATATGACAAGGCCCAAGTCAAATGTAAGATTCAAGTTAACATCGGAATATTGCCAGAACCTTTCAAAGCTAAGCTACCTTGTGGGGTACAGCGACAACTACCCACACCAAGCGCACCGTACATGCGCTTCCATCCCTGCGAGTACAACTACCGGCTGCCGAGGCTTCCAGTACCTCGACTCCACCAAGCCAAATCCTAACGTGGCCATGGGTGCCCCAGTTGGCGGGTCCCTTCCAAAATGACTCCTACATCGATCTCAGAAACAACAACATGCAGAGCGAGCCCACCACTTATAACAGTGTCATAGGGCTACTATCTGGCCTTGTTACTATGTCGTATGTTGCCCAGTCTCTCAGTTAGAGTTTTATCTCATGTAAGTTAAGCATATGCTACTTATTCATTGTTGTGTTGTTGGTGATTTGTATCCGGGTTGTGTATAAGTAATTTTTTCCATGTGTTCCATATGATGGTTTATTGTATTGTAATTTTAGTAAGAATGAGTTTAATTTTGCTATAAAAAAGGGGAATATTACCAGAACTGCTAATAATGTCCAAATGCAAGACTTGAATGAGAAATGATAAAGTAGAAAGGTACTGAATACAACAACAGTATAAAATCACTACAAGAGTGAGAAATGATAAAAGTAGAAAGGTAAAATACAACAATAATATAAAAATTGCTGAATTTTATGAACTATTCAGTGCAAACTGAAGTAAGCTTGCTTAAGACAATACCATGGTTCCGACATTAATAATTATAACATGTAAGTTGTAAAAAAGTGGACATGTTTTATGCTAGAATTGTCACAAGCAAGTAACATGAATTTTTTTTATATGAGCGGAAATTATGGTGTTTTCTAAGCTAAATATTTTCAGTCCTGCTAATAACCGAACTCAAATTTTGACTGAAAAGCATTATCGGCTTGACCAACACAATGATAAATTCATATCATGTCTAAAAACATATATTATAGCCCGTGATACCCAAATATACTTTCGAATAGAAACCGCTAACATGTAATATGAAACACATTTTGTAGGGTAATTGTAAATTGAAAGCTTCCAAAGATTGCGGTACTTTTTCCTTTTATTTTTAGAAAACAAAGAGGCACGAAAAAAGAAATATCGAGTGATGCATGTAGATCTCCAATACACATGGATGAAAATCACAGGATATTAATGAAAACTATAGTGCTTGCTATGCCTAGTTTTTTCAGTCCTTCCGTTGAACTCGAATTTGAACCCTTTTTAATTATATGTAAATATAAAATTTGTCCTATAATTTCTAATTGTTCTTTGCTTGTTTTTTGTGTAAATGATTGAGTTCAGCTAAAGCACCATATTGGACACAAAATAATTATTATCCCTGGAAATATTATGACAAAGTCTGCATCGAAATTTCCCCAAACTATTGTAGTATCATTATCAACGTAAATTCTAAGTTGAATAGGTAACAGGCGCATGTCAACTACTGGGGCATTCAAACGGTTATAATCTTGAAGTGCAGGAATGCAATTTCTTCACTCAAAATTGTTGTTGGTGCTTCTATAATTATTTTAACAACTAGCTTTATTTCCATGAACTAATGTGAGATACACTTAATTGTGACTAACTTTATAAGTAGACTACTAACTTATCTATCAACTATGCATGGCCATATCTCACAAATTTACTTCGGGGAAAAACTAACTTGCAGCAAAATTAAAATTCATGTCGGAACGAAAAAAATGTCAGTAACACATAGCTACCTTCAAGCTACAAGACCCCACTACCGCCCTTGGCACTTTTACATTTCAACTTTCCTTTGCATCTCAGCAACACAAACCTACCTTCAATCCATACAAGCATCAGTTTCCCCCACCACCTGCTGCTGCATTTCGTTCGCCTGTTCATTGGACTGCTTGTCTATGAACAACCAAAATCAAAACCCAAACACTATCAGCATCTTCTCACCTCTGCCCACATCCCTTTAACCTTTAACACTACCTGAGCTGACCAACACCTCTATAACCTTCACGTCCTTAACCACAACAACTAGTCTCCAACCACAGTTGACATTCTAAATAACTAAAAACTCACCTAGGCTAAACAAAACCCACACTTCAACTTCCTTCATCCCTGTCATCGCATTCACCTCTTTGAACGACCTACGGTCACAGCAACCAGGCTTCTCTTTTCCACCAAAATACACCAGCTTAAACCCCTGAAATAATCACGCTCTCCTCTTCCATTCTACCAAATTCCTTTGTCGATCACAAACCAGCACCCCAAAATTGAGCTGAAAACTTCGTCAAGCTGCATGACCAACCCCCCCCCCCCCCACACCGCCCTCAAAAATCGCCTCTCCCTTCATCCAATCGCACCCAATTCAAACCCTCCATAATCAACGCCTCTTTACAAAGCAAACCTACTTCCATCTTCACTGTCTTCATCTGCATCATTGAGAGGTTTCTCAACCCCGACCTACAGTTTATAAAGCTATTTTTATGAAATCGATATGAGACGACATAATTTATTGCTTGAACAATAAAGAAATGAACTTCTAATTAATCTAAGGAGCAACTCAAATGTATCAGCAACTAGCACTAAAGGAAAACAAAAGAATGATGATACTCAAGGAACACCTTTGCTTAAACAGAGTACACATAATAATGGTGATAATTTAAGCTATCAAAAGAATAAAGCAAATTCAAAATTCTAAACCATCAACTGAGAAATTTATTTCAGTGAATTCAAATTTACCTAGTCGGTCAAATCATTCATCAAAAAATGGAGTATCAAGCTGTAATGCGAGAATCCAACATACAAATGTATCTGATTATGAAGTTAAAGATAACAAATCCACAAGCCCTAAGAACAACAAGGAGGAACCAAACTCTAATACTATTCCCAGATGAGAAACCTGTGTGAGTTCAAATAAGTCATGTGTTCAGAATGAGGAAGATTATAATGCTGAAAAGACGTTGAGTGCCAAATTTCCTTTGTCTTCCACAGCAAAAAATAAAATAAAATGAAGTTCTCAAAGTCTGATCCAACATAAAAGATGAAAACAAAAATCAAGAAATCTTCTGATGACGAAAAAACTTCACATTTAAGGGTTCCATCTGATTTTGCTATGCCTATTAAGGTACTAGACTCTAAAAAGAAGCCTTTAAATGCTAAAAAAACTGTGGATATTCCACACAAGAGGACTCCAGAAAATGTCAAAAAGCCGATGGAATTTGTATAAGAAGGCAAAATTTTCTAGTGTGTAAAAGTAAAAAATGAATATATTGTGAAAAACGAAGAGAACACAGATGACGATAGCGATGACGACATAACAATTTCACAAGGACTAAAAATTATGATTTTTCGAGTAGTCAATCATCCACAAAAAATGCAGTAGAGAAGACCAGGTGGTTGAAGGATTATATCAAAGATATACACGTAACTTACACAAAGATTTTCACTGGTACAGACCATACCAAGAAGCAGATTATTATGCCCACTTATCTTATCGATAAACTGGCACTTAAGGCAGACAATGAAATGGGATGACGATGAGGCAGAAACTGTAGGATGCTGCACTTTAAAGGTGGAAAATGTAACATGCATTCTTCTAAATAAGCTATAATTTATTTTTCTTGGTTAAGATTATATTATTTATTACAATACCGTGGAAGTTGATTTGCTGGTTTATAAAGCAATTGGGGATATCCAAACTGCTAAGAAAAGCGACGGAGCAAAAAAAAGTTGGAGGAGATGATCTCTTGGATATGCTGGATACAAGGAGGCTTAATGCTCATTTGAAGGATCTAATGCCTGGGCTTACCGCCAATAATGTTCGTACATATAATGCTTATATTACATTAGATAGCATACTGAGAGAGCAATGCAAACGTGGTACGCTACAATAGAAAATCATTGTTTATCAAAGAGCAAATACAGAGGTTGCGTTCATATGCAATCATCAATGCAGTGCCTCAAAGAGACGTGAAACCCAAATGTGAAGACTAAATGAAAAAAATAGATGAATTAAAGGCATAAAACGATGAATTAAAATAGGATTTGAATAGAGCATGAAAAGGGAAACCACCACTTAGTTCTAAAAGGAGTCTGTCACCCAAAATGTTGGAAAGAAGATAAGTCAAATTGATGAGAAAATATTGAGGATGGAAACGGATAAAAATAATAAAGTGGAATAAAAAACAGTAGCATTTGGAACTTCTAAAATTAACTATCTTAATCCCAGGATTTCAGTTGCATGGTGCAAACGCAATAAAGCTCCTGTGGAGAAGATATTTAACAAGTCCCAGCTAGCAAATATTCATGGACAATGGATGTTGAACAGATTATAGATTTTAACCTTTTATAGTTCAAAGTTTTCAATTTTACTGCATATGCAGTGAGCACAAAGCATTGTCATAATTAGAGATTCTAAAATAAATAAATCTGTTTATAAAGTGCGAGTACAGAAACTTCAATGATGATAACTGTATAACATACTTTTTTTGTTAATGTAAACTATATGATTTCCCAAACAAAACAAAAACTTAAGCTAACTGTGAAGTTGAGGTAATATTAAAATTAGATTGTTCTTGCAATAGTGGAGCCAAAAAACAGGATGGATATGAGTATTACAAGGTCTTATGTATATTTAACTACTTGTATACCTGATGTACAGGGCATGTAAGGTCCAAATCATGCTCCATTAATAATTCTGAAAACTAATCAGCACCAAAAGTACACAAAATTGCACCATCATTCACATTCCCCATCCTTGAATTAACATCACTGCAAGGATCAAACCAAAGCAGGTCACAAACGAAATAGTATAGGGTACTTCAGTAGGCCATTTTAGGCTATCAATTTGATCCAAATTTCCCAAATCAGGAGGAAAAAGACCATGCATGCATAAACTTCTATAACCAATAAGGGAAGCTACAGGAAAATAATTAAAATAATCAATGAAGACTTTTTGTAGGCATACAAAAACAACATTGAAAATGTTGATATCTTGATCTTAATCGCCCAATCATTAAGTTATTAGTTTACATGGGAAAGTTAATACCAAAATTGCTTGAGACTAAAATGCAATGTAATAATTTATAGCATAGTTTCCATTAGGTGTCAAAAGAGTGTTAGTTTCTAATTTTAGAACTTAATTGTAGCCTTAAAAATTTCTTTTGGACCAATAATATCAAGTGTCATTAAACAAATTTACCCTATATTTATTCTCATCTAAGGAGTATACTTGCAAAAGTTTACTGCGTCAACAACTTCTGAACTTGCATTAGGATCGATTTTAACCATTGAATATAAAAAAATAAAAAGCATATTTCTTTTAAGTACCCAAGAACAAATATATGTTTTTTTGAAAAACTTTCAAAAATGCATACATGACTAAAATTGCACTAAAAAATAAGACTGAGAAAATAGACCAGAATTTTTGTTTCCAAGATGAACATTTCTCTTCAAAATTATTAATTGAACACTATATCATGTCAAAAGTATTTATTACTGTAATGCTAGAATTAATTCCTCTATAGAGTAAGCATATACATATCATAGAATCTGAAAAATTAAACTCAAGATTACTAACATGTTCACAGTTGAAAATCACATATAATATTTAATGTAAATTACTAATCTAGCTTACTGGTATTAACTCGTAATTTAACCAACCCACAATTCAGAAATACTAAAGTCAAATCTTTTACAATAAACCAACATACCAAATAGTGGATAAAAAGCTAGTTTGTAGTCTTAATGATCAATTACCTTGTTCATAATTATTTAAACTAAGCCAAGCACAAAACTTTCTTTCGACTGAAATAGTGAACTATGGGCGTATTCAGAGTTTGAAAGGTTTTATAGAGTTCTGACTACGTCGAATTTGCCTTAGATGCTTCCACAAACTAGGGTTTTAACTAGGAGAGGAACGACTCTAGAGGAGCTGATGATTGGTCTGTTTGAGACTACGTTTGAGAGAGTTAGAATTGAAGTGGTTGCAAGATCTTGAAGATTGTTAAGGACAGATTTGAGATACTCAATGAGATATGGAATGATGCCACTCTTTACTATTATTTCCTTATTGCGTTCATTTCGGACAGCCAAATCCATGGGCGCGAGCAAGGCACTCTTTCGCTCTCTAATTGATCGCAGATAACATTGATATAAGAGGATCCACAATCGAAGGCAAGTTGAAATGGGGAAGACAAAAAGGAGTAAAGTAATTTAGGTGAAGACGAGAAAGGAGGGAACTAATTTAGGTTTAGGCGGAAAAATGAAAATAGAGGAGGGAAGTGAAACGTAATGAGAGGGAACGACTAAACGTAACCAATATTTCAGTATTGTTAAATAAATGTAACCAAAACCTCATAATGCAAAATTAAAAACCACATTGGTCGCATATACATATCAAACGCAACCAATAAATGTAACCATATGTATATTTTCTTGTAGTGTCGGTTTTCTCCCAATTAGATCTGGCCACCGGATTTCATCAGCTAAGAGTGGCTAAAGACTGCATAGATAAGACCACGTTCAGGACTCCGGATGGTTTCTTCGAATGGCTTGTCATGCCTTTCGGATTGACAAACGCACCCGCCTATTTCGTAGACTTGATGAGCAGGGTGTTCAGAGAGTTCCTTAATAAATTTATAGTGGTCTTCGTGGACGACATTTTGATTTTTTCAAAAAGTGAGGAAGAACATGCTTTGCATTTAAGGGAAGTCATGGATACTCTTCGTGCACATCAGCTGAAAGCAAAATTCTCCAAATGCCATTTTTGGAGAGAAGAAGTAAGGTTTCTTGGACATGTGGTGTCCAAAGAGGGAATAGATGTGGATCCCGCAAAAGTAGTTGCGGTGCAAGATTGGAAGATTCCACAGAATGCAACCGAAGTACGAAGTTTTCTTGGGCTAGCGGGCTTTTACAGAAAGTTCATTAAGGACTTTGCGAAGATCTCAACCCCACTTACTAGATTGACGAAGAAGAACCTAACTTTTGCCTGGGATTTGGATTGTGATGTTGCCTTCCAACGATTGAAAAGGGCTCTAACAACAGCCCCGGTTCTGACATTGCCTGATGGGAGTAAGATGTTTATGGTACACACAGACGCATGCGGTACCGGACTAGGCGCTGTGTTGATGCAAGAAGGCAAGGTAGTTTGTTATGGGGGAAGGCATTTGAAGGTACATGAGAAAAACTACCCAACTCATGATCTAGAACTAGCTGCCATTATTTTCGCTCTTAAGTCATGGCGTCATTACCTACTAGGAGAAAGGTTTGAATTGTTTACTGACCATAAATTGTTAAAGTACATTTTCTCATAGAAAGATCTTAGCTAAAGACAACAGAGGTGGATGGGATTTCTTGCCTCATACGATTTTGAGATTTCTTATACCCCTGGCAAGGGCAATGTGGTAGCGGACGCCTTAAGTAGGAAAAAGCTGACCTTAAGTCCTCTCTTTGTAGAAAGGCAAAGCTTGGAGTACATGGAAAACTTTGACTTTAGACCCTCCTTTGAATTTGTACCTGGTTTGTTAGCTTCGCTAAAGGTGCGGCCTACTCTTTTGGACTCAATAGGAACCGCGCAACGTGAAGACCCTCAGGTAGTTGATGTGATGGATAAGCTAATTAGAGGTGAGACTTCTAGTCACCTCAGTAGATACTCCATCGATGACAAGGGTTGGTTGAGACGGGATGGAAGACTATGCGTTCCACAAGCAAGGGATTTGGTGAAAACCGTTCTCGAAGAAGCACACCATTCTAAGTTGACCATACACCCAGGTGGAGACAAGATGTATAAAGACATAAAAAAGGTTTTCTTTTGGAATGGCATGAAGAAGGATGTAGCTGAGTTTGTCTCTAAATGTTTGATATGCCAGCAAGTCAAGGCAGAGCAGAAGAAGCCTGGTGGTCTGCTTCATCCTCTAGAGGTCCCATAGTGGAAATGGGATAGCATTTCAATAGACTTTATTGATTGGTTGCCTAGATCAAGAAGGGGCAATACCAGTATTTGGGTAATAGTAGACAGGCTAACTAAAAGCGCTCACTTTATACCTGTTAAGAGTAGAAGGACTGCCTCATCGTTAGCATCCATTTATCTTAAAGAGGTAGTTCGACTGCATGGAATACCCTCTAGCATAGTAAGTGATCGAGATCCTATCTTTACAAGCGAGTTTTAGAAGAGTTTGCAAGAAACTGTAGGCACACAACTATGCTTAAGCACTGCCTATCACCCTCAAACCAATGGTCAGACGGAAAGGGTGAACAAAGTATTGGAAGATCTCTTGAGATTGTGCATTCTTGATTTTGGGGGAACATGGGTGGATCACCTTCCTTTGGTGGAGTTCACCTACAACAATAGCTACCAAGCCACTATAGGCATGGCACCCTTTGAGGCCTTGTATGGGAGACCATGCCGATCACCAACTTATTGGTGGGAGTCTACAGACAAGCTCGAACTTGGGCCTGACATGATCAGAGAAACTTCAGAGAAGGTGGACTTGATACGAAGACGAATGAAGACTGCACAAGATAGACAGAAGTCCTACGCTGATAAAAGAAGGACCGACCTTGAGTTTGAGGTTGGAGACAAAGTTTTTCTTAAACTATCTCCTTTGAAGAATGTCGTCCGCTTTAGGTCCGTAGGAAAATTGGCACCAAGATTTGTAGGGCCATTTCCCATCATTGAGAGGATTGGGAAGATGGCTTATAAAGTAGAGCTGCCCGAAAGATTGGCTGGAGTACATAATGTCTCTCATTTACGAAAGTGCTTACATGAGTCTGCGGAAGTTGTGGAGCCAAGCATACTAGAGGAAATAGAAGTGGAACGAGAAGCAATGGTGGGAAGAGTTCCAACTCGTATCTTGGGTACAGAAGTTAAAAAGCTACGCAATTGTGAGGTCAATCTAGTTAAAGTACAATGGGGTGATGCTGAGGAAGACGTGACTTGGGAGACTGAGGACAAGATACGCGCAGCCTACCCTTATCTTTTTGAGGGTACATCCTTGATCTCTTTTTCCACAAGTTTATGCATGCTTGTATCTATCTCTTAAGTATATCTCCTTGGTCCTATTTCTTAATCCTTAGGTAGAAACCAATGGATATAAACTATTTGAAAACATGTTATGATTGACGGTTGCAAGTGGTTGCTAGGGGTTGCTCGTGGATGCATACACACACACACACTAGGTACTAGATCGGCTCAGTCACTTTCATATTGCATATGCATATATGTATTTATATATGGATTGAAACTTGATATGTTATCATGTGGACGTTGCATTTGTATGAATGATTGTGCACTCATGTAGAAGTTACAAAATACGATTAGGGATAATTGCATACATGATGGACTCATAGCACCGACATGATTCACATTAAGGAGGTCAACTGAATCAGTAGACCGCCTGATTTTGCATTAGATAAGGACATACACACACACTATGCATATGATCATGAAAGCATTAGAAATATTTTTAAGGACAATGGATGCCTGTGATTGATGGTTGAGTAGATGGATGTTGAATGTTAGGATACATTCTTCTTAACTTAGAGATTTCAGGGACGAAATCCTTTAAGGAGGGGAGAATGTAACACCCCGTGTTTTATGTGAATATTAAAAGTAACGAATTAAAGAATACTTAATATTTAGAAGAGGAATTAAGAGAAATGGGTTACGCCATTGCGTTCGTCTCGGAATTCTGCTTGAGATAAAGTCCGAATTTGCGTGAATCGGGCTCCGTAAGAAGAAGTTATGGAGTTCGGAAGATTTCAAGTTTAAATAGAAATTAAATTAAAATAATAATTAAAGGTCAAAACTGTTCAAAATTCGAAATTCGGTCAGAGCGGACTGAGCAGGAAATTTCCCGCTCAGAGGTGTCGACCTCCCTATAGGGGTGTCGACATAGGTGTCGACCCCCCCGTAGGGAGTTGACCCCTTTTGTGATCCAGATCCAGTGACGAATTTTTATAGCCCTGAGCTGATGTGGCCTTCTCTGATTGGCCAGATGACAAATTCTGAGGTATTAGGGCTTATGTGTCATGCTGTGGTTGGCTGGATGACACATCTCTTTGGTTTGGATGGCTCTGATTTCTCCTAGACTAATATAAAGGCTAGAATTAATCCTAGACACCTATATATACGTAGCTAAACCTAAACCCTAACCTCATAACCCTAAAACTACGGTGCCATCATGTTGTTCATCTACAAGCCATCCTAGCCTCCTTCATCTTCTCCAAACTAGAAATCGATTAGAAGAACTTCAAATCAAAAGTCTACATCAAAGGATTAGCTTAACAAATTCAGAAATCAGATCCTAGAATACAAGATCCGTCCTTTTTCTGTAAGTTCGGTTATTATTCCGATTTAAACACCTAGTAGAAATCATGACTGTAATAATCGGATTTAGAACTATGCCTAATTCTAATTCATTCTTATCCTTTTGTCAAATCTGAATTGCCTATGCCTATGAGACTATTGTGATTGATGTAATGACACCTATCATGCATATGGGACTGTTGTGACTGACATAATGGAACCTATCATGCCTATGAGACTGTTGTGATTGATATGACAGAACTTATCATTTTGTACATCTTAGCCTATGAGACTATTGTGATTGATATAATGGGAATTATCATGTTGTACATCAAAATTAGTGATTCTCTTAAGTCCAATCCTATCTAATCTTTATACCTATGGTGTAAATTTCTTAGCTCGCCCACACTTATTATTAATGTACAACATGCCTGTTGAAACATGATTCTTGAATTGGGTATACCCTTACATGCCTATTTTTCCTTATGTCAATTCTTATGCTCCTTCTTTATGTTTCTTTTTTTTATTTTCTTTTGTGAATACTAAGTTCATTCGGAACTTAGATTGAATCTCGTCGTACATGCGATTATAATGCGGGAAAATTGGGTATAATTTAGTTGAGTAAATTTTGGAATAGCATGTGAATGTGGCATAAAACTTATACTGACTACACTTGGGAAATATTGACATAAAACTTGGACACATATGACAAATATGTAAAATGGCTAAAGATGAACATGCCTAACCCGAGGTTAGATTGAGTTGCGGTGTAAGACTGTCTGGAACCGCCCGGCACATCCAACGACCGCAACAATATAGATCTAATGTGAGAGGTTAGCGCATTAAGCCCAAAAACCCGAGGTTAGATTGAGTTGCGGTGTAAGACTTCCCGGAACCGCCCGGCACATCCAGCGACTGCAACAATATAGATCTAATGTGAGAGGTTGGTGCTTTAATGAATGAATTAAAGCTAAGGAACAGACAGGCTAAGAATGGTAGGGTTAAGTTAATTAAGGCAACACTTAACCAATACAACATGTTAGTTAAACAGAAGGGTGGGGTTAGGTAAATGTGAGAACACTTAACCGTTATAACATGTTGATTAGGAAACCCTAGTGACGGGGACCCATTTCAGCAGTAACCCACATAGATGTATCACTGTACCCTGAACTAGGAAGGGTGGGGCACGATTACTGGGCTGATTATAAGCGGTCAAAATAGCGGCGGGTGGTGCAGCAGTGTATGTTCCGGCGGAGTATGGGCGTGCACATACTCCGGAGTGGATAAAGTAGGCACTGGGCATTAATAGTATACACTGTGCATCTAGAATTTGTGTCGGGTTGCCACCATAGGAATTGATACACCCTATGGCGGGACCAGCATAGGTATCTACAATCAAGCGGGGCCGAATGACACAAGTAATAAATGCATGCGAGTAGAAGCCGATCGGAAAAAGGGATCACTTTGTTATAAACACATGATGGTAGTTGAAACATTCGTTAGCCAGTGCAGAGAAATGGAAATGTGTGCGATAGTATATTCAGTTTATCTTGCCTTATCTTATGTTATCTTATTTCCATGGTATTTTCCTATGTTCAGTTTATTCATGTCATGATCCTTTTACCTGTTTACATGCTGAATAATCACTGGACTTACCTGGCTTATGTCTGACTCGTTTTCTTTTGCCTTCTTTTCTTTCGTTCCCCCCCCCAGGTCCGCAGGGAGGGAATACTTCAGCTTAGTGCAGACCTTTTCCAGCTTGAAGAGAGTAGATGTATTGCTTGGATTCTCTTTTCTTAGGCTATGGCTGTGGTTACACTTTTATTGGGGATTTATGCTGCTTTACTAATGTTTTATGCTTCTTTATGTACTTGGAGTTTTCAATCAAGACAGATGTTTTATTGTCATAATTTAGAAGTTGGGTTTTGAGACAATGCTTGTAATGTTTTGACTGAACCGCGTTATTTATGAAATGATTTCAGTTTTCCGCTGTTTATACGTCTGTCTTGTAAATTATCTGTGCCTTTTACCTAAAATGCTTCACCAAAGTTAATGCATTCCCTTTGTGAGTGACCTTAACGGAGATGGGGTGTTTCAATACGTGTTGCCCAATAGCTATAGTTGAGACCATTGAAGAATGGAGGTCTTTGTGTCGATTGACCTTATGTGTAAGTTGAAGTGCTGGTGCTTGCGTTATTTTCCATATTACTAGAATATATCATATAACTGTGTTACGGTTATATGAAGACCTTGCTCTGATACCAAATGAAAATGCCTGTACGTGCTAATATAATACACACGGATTGTGTAATATGGTGTATAACACACAAGTTTGAAATAATAGCTAATCACAGATATATATAAAACAGTAGATGTAGTAAACTAAAAAAATCACACCAGGGATTTTTATACTGGTTCGGAGCACCGTCCTACATCCAGTCCCAGACTTCCATCTGGATTTTCACTAACAACCACCTCATTTCACCCGGAGGAACATGTATACAACACCCGAGCAGACGAATGAGATTTTTCACGCCTTTAACAACACCGAGGACTTCAACACGTGCCTCTTACAACACCGAGGACTTCAACTAAGATGAATATACTTTGTTGTTGAAAGAATATGTTCTTGATAACACGATTTTGTCACTTGTAGTACAAACTTCCTATAATCTTATCCTCAAATAAGATATTTGTGTATATGAAGATTTGGAAGTGGATATCGTATTGAATCAAAAGAATGTTAAATAGATTCTAGGATTCAAACGATATATGATAGAATATGAGCAATTTGAGCGCTTGAGTGTTCAAGATTGAAACCAAGAGAATAGAGATTAGATTGATAGAGTAGGTGATTTGGAATGATGATTTCATGATGTTTATATAGAGGATAAATAGTTGTAACCCTTTGTGAAGAGTTACAAACAATGGCCATGATTATTGGTGAAGAGAAAGAGAAGTATCCTTTAACGAAAGAAGGTGTCTCTTCGAAAAGTTGCTATCTGGAAGAAAATGGTCGACAGGTCAAAAAGAACCAGTAGACAGGAATTTGAATATATATACACGTTATGTACCCGTGTGCATGTTATCTGTGCATTCTGGGCAGAAACGGCCGACCGCTTGGTTTCAACCGGTCGACTGGCTTAGCCCAGATTGCACAGTTAATGTGCACTTATATATTCTTATATATATATTCAAAGATTGGAGGTGTGAGATTATTTGAGGATAGATTTTAAAATAAATAACACTACTATCATACCAAATAATCAATCTCTAATGTATAATACCATATGTATCTCTTTGTGTCTCTTTAAACCAATGAATATCTTCTTTTTGTTGATCACGGCATATCTCTTTGTCAAAAATCAAAACTTTATGAAAATCTTGACTCAACATCTGGAACCCCCGATGATAAAGTAGTCATTGCTTTGAATGAGGATGGTCATCCAGTTTCCGGTAATATTACGGAGTCAAGCAATTTTCTTGGGGCACTAGCAAAGGATAATGTGTCTCTTACTTACATCAATTGGCATGTTGTTCATGATCATTTAAAGCGATAAATGTTGGAATACGCTTTGGTAAAATCTATCACCCTAAACCATAGTTCAACTGACTTCCTAAATGTTTGGTTTTAATTAATTAGTTTGTTTCCTGAATTTTGTGTTTGATATATTGCAGGCTAGGTATGTGACGTATGTCATTCCGAATGAAGGACACAAGTGGGTCTTGAACACACTTAATGACTCTTGGAGGCAGTACAAGTCTCGTATGAAAGCAAGGTATTATAAACATAATTCAACTGATGAGGAAAGTCTTGTGAATAGGCCCAATACAATTCCATTGGAGGATTTTAAAATGCTCTTGAAATACCCGGGGGATGAAGCAGTTCAGGTACGACTTAAATGTGACCACAAAAGAAAACTAATTTGTATAATGCTAATTTAATTATCATGCAACAAATGGAAATAAATAAATAAAGTAAATTAATGATATTCACATTTGTATAACAATTAGTAGTTCACATTATCTTGTTTTGTGCTAATCTTTTCTTTAGTAATTCACATTGTCTTATTTAGTGCTAATCTTTTCTTTAGTAGTTTGTGTTATCTTGTTCAATGCTATTTTATTTTTTTGGATTTCCAGGCCCTAGCTGAGACTAATTCTGCGCATCGTAATTCATTAAGTGAGACCAATACCATGAATCCAAAAACTCAAGAAATAGCCAAAGAACAGGTAGTATGTGTTTTTTTGAACTTATGTTAATTTTTTTGTGATTGAGTTTAAATTGGCCACATGATAATTTTAATTTCTTATATCATTGAATTATATTTTATATCATTATCACAATGTTCATAGGCAACAGCTAGATTTGTAAATTCTTAAGATTGAATGTTAAAAATTCTGTTTAATTTTTTATAATTCTAATACTTGACAAAGAAGGAAGGACCCAAAAAATGCCAGTCCATTTGCTGCCTTGGTCTATTTGGAAACGTATAAACGAGAACCAAGGAGAACTTATAAGACAAATACGGATGAACCAAAAGCCAAATACGTAAGTACATTAGATACTGAAATAACAGTTTAATAGTTAGTTTGAAAGATAACCACATTGCAGCTGAAACTTCCACATTTTAATTTAAATGTTTTAAAGATAACCAGTTCTGTTAATAATTTTTTTTCGAGTAGCTTATATAACGTATTTGACCCAAGATCAATTATGAATCTATACTTGTGTCAGTATAGTTGGCACATTGTACGTTTGTTGGAGCTGCTTACTAAATCGAACAAATAGTTAGTTTGAAAGATAGCCAGTTCTGTTAATAAATTCATTCCTGCCAGCTGCCTGTTTATATGCTTTCCTGGTTTTCATTTTGTAGGTGAAGATTCAAGCAATGGTGGATGCAGGAAATATTACTGAGGCAGATGCACTTGTCTCTGGTGCGAAGAGTCATGGACGGAACTGGCTTGTGGGAAGGCGAGGTAAAATGGCTGAAAATTTCAAACAGCTCGTGGTTCTTCAGACAGTTATGTGTAAGAGTCAACCAAAAAAATAAGGCAACAACTTGAGGTAGATTTGAAAGCAAAGGTGAACAGAAAAGTGAAAGAGGACGTGTCATGGGTGTTGAAAAAGATAGGTGAAGCTAATCCAGATCTTAATTTAGATGTCGGAGACTTTTGTATCACCACAACAAGTGATGAAGATGACATTGGTACTCCAACAACCCCGACAACTGAATGAAGTATTTGGATGGTATGTATTAGCCCTTTTGGTATATTCGAATTGTATTTTTAAATTATGTACTTATGGTATGTGTTGATGATGGCACTTGTGATATGTGGCGGTGATGACACTTGGGGTTTGGTATATAGAATTGGTTGGTCTGATTGTGGTGATGAAAGTTTTGGTTGGATTTATTATATGAATATTTTGGTATGTTTGAATGTGGTACAATGTTTTGGATTCTATATATGTACTGCAGAATTTGTAATTACAGGTTTGTCTTTGCCTTCTTACAATGTAGCATTTGCCTTTTTTACTATTGCAGTTGATTTTTTTTCTGATGTCGCATTACAGGATAGTGGTGTTGCATTACAAAGTGTAGTGGAGTTGCATTAAGTACAATATTATTAATTCAACTATGGTACGACATGTGGGACCCACAGATGACGTGGTGCCATGTGGATAGCTGACGTGGCATGTGACCCATGGTAGCTGACATGGAGAGCCGACGTGGCATGTGATACGTTGGCAGTTGATATGGAAAGTTCATGCGGTCCCTACTATCGTGACCTGGAAGCCAGGCTCTAACTTCTACTTAAGGAAACGTTGTATATTGTTGTTGCATTACTTGCAAGTGCTGTTGCAGTAGGGTTATAATGCAATACTTTCTTTCTATGGCAGTGGATGGGCAAAAGCGTTGCCTTAGAAAGCTAAGGCAACGACCGTAGATGCCACGCCTCTCTGATGTTGCCTATTTAAAAAACGGCTTAAGGAAATGCTTTTTCAATCTACAGCCACATAAACTAGTGTCAAATATGTCCACTTTTGTAGTAGTGACTGATCCAATGCGGGTGGACTATGTTTATATTGGACTGATCCAGTGGGTAATTTATTTATACCGGGCTGATTCAATGGGAACTTTATTTGTACTGGAATGATCCAGTGCGGCGGGACTATGTTTATACCGGAGTGATCCAGTGGGGACTTTATTTAAACCGGCCTGATCCGTGTGAACTTTATTTATACTAGACTGATCCAGTGTGAACTTTATTTATACTGGACGGATCCAGTGCGGGGGGACTATGTTTATACTGGAATAATCTAGTGGGGACTTTGTTTGTACTGGACTGATCCAATGCGGGGGGACTATGTTTATACTGGAATAATCAAGTGGAGATTTTATTTATGTTGAACTGATCTAGTGTGGACTTTATTTATACTGGGTTGATCCAATGCGGTGGAGGGGGGAGGGGGAGGGAGGTTATGTTTATACTGGATTGATCCAATGGGGACTTTATTTATACTGGACTGACCAATGTGGACTTTTCTATATTAGACTGATCCATTACGGGGGGAAGGGGCTATGTTTATATTGGACTGATCTAATGGGGACTTTATTTATACTGGACTGATCCAGTAGGGACTTTATTTATGCTGGACTGATCTAGTGTGAACTTTATTTATACTGGACGGATCCAGTTGGAGGGACGGAGCCCTACACGCAATATTTATTGATATCATGGAAGTACAATGGTCGTTAGTCCAACCTCGAACATGACTGGGGACCACAAGCTGGTTCCGTGCATCCGGGCTGACGTTGTCGCTTCGATTACATATAGGAGAGGTAGAAAAGGGCGACAAATCGCCAATACGAAATGCAACATAGATGTCGGACCGTGGTCCGGGAAAGCCATAGAGGATCTGCAGAGTTGGGTTGGTCGAGAGTTGGACCATGGGCATTGGGCCTGGGCCTGTCCTGAGTAGTAGCTAGGGAATGTGCCTGTCCAAGCGCCACAGTCCAAGTTCGAACATATTGCGCAAACTCTCCACTTCTGACATGCTCCAACCATGTTCTGGGGATGTCGACACTCGTTGGTATTATGACCACGGGGTCATGAAATAAGAAGTGTTGGCCAAAATTCCTTTCTCTTTGAGTGGGCTCCCTAATGGGAGGCTGCTTGAATGGAGCAATTGATCGAACTTCCTAAAAGATCTCTTCTAGAGTATGGGTATGCTCCAGGGAAGACAGGAGCTTAAACCTCTTCTTAGCGCTTGAGCGATTATCCCTAGAAGAGGACGTGCCTTTGCTTGAAACCATAGCTTGACTGTCCATAACTTCGAGGACGAAGCTTCCGTCGGGAATGTGGGTGCCTCCGAGTGTAGCGGAAGCAATGTTGGCCCATGGGTTAATGTTGTCCTGTTGTAGAGTTTGCCCCCAAGTCCTGAGTCATGAACTGCGGAACGTAAGCACTTGTTCTAGTGATTCTATTTGGTCAGTCGACCTTCCAGAGCCATGTAATCTACCTTCAATCCGAGCGAGAAAGGTATTCATAACTTCCGCTTGCCGATCCAGACAAGCAATCAAACCTCTAGCCAGATTTGCTAAGTCCTCTCGAGTGACTAAGTTCGAGAGTTCCTCAATCGCGGAGTGTTCTTGACTTTTCTTGCTGCCAGGAGCCTAAGCCTTAGAGGTAGCGTCGAGCCTTTTGCGTTTAACCATGCTGGAGAGCGAGTGACAAAGTTGGAGTCAAAGATTATAACTGAAGTCGAAATCCAAAAACTAACCCAAAGACAACTCCGGGAATTCAATCCGAAGTAGAGGTCAAAGCTATGCGCCCCCCTCCTGACGCTCCAAAATGTTGATGTGGAAAGTGTTCGTGGACTCAACGCACGCCCGCATTCCATGTGAGTGTGTATCAGAACAAAAAAAACCAAAGAAAAATAAGTAAATGCAGGAGATCACAGCTTTTTATAGCGGTTCGACACTAACGCCTACGTCCACTTTATAGTGATCATTCATCATATGTTTGTCGATTACAATGTTATACAAGTTCAGATAATGTTTAAGTACAAAGCGTTATAATAAAATAACAAAAAGATTGTTAATTCTAAACTTTGACTAAAATGTTCTTCTTCTTCTTCGTTGAGTGAGAGAAGTGCTGACTTAGTCAACAATGTCCAAGAAGTGTAAAACAGTCCAAAAGTAGTGTAATAACTCTTGTAGATGTCCAATAAGTGATGGAAAACGTGTATGCAACGTTTTAATTATCCAAGCTGTGTCCAATAGCCTTGGGGAAGAAGATGGAAGCCATTAATGGTGCTAGAGAGCTTCAAAAATGCAAAGAACCCAACCCTTTTTATGTTGGAAGTGACAGGGTATTTATAGTGGAGTTTGGTAGTGGAGTAGGTAGAAAATGGGGCTCACACACTAAATTTTTTATACTTGGAAGAGGCCACTATGCAAATCTTGAATCGCACTATGTTTTGCAGGAAAACTCGTATCCCTCTAGGGGAAATGAAATTAATAAACCTCCTAGGAGGTATGAATTTCGTATTCCCCAGAGGGATATGAAATTCGTATCCTTGGGGATACGAAAATTAGTATCCCCTGAGGGATACGAGTCTTCCTATCCCTTGAGGGAATACGGTGGTTTAAAGGGGGAATCGAGGGATTCAAAAGCGACCGAGGGATACGAAACTGAGTGGAGGGGAGGGATTTGAAGCTTCCGGACACGAAGTGGGGGGCACCGAAGAACTAGGACCCGAGACTCGTTGGTTCCAGAGAGTTTCGAACATCTTGGAGATGAGGGATCCGAAAGTAGAGATGGATCCGAAATTCTTTAGCTGACTGACGTGCATTCACAGATTTGGCATAACTTTTAAACCGTAAGTCTGTTTTGGTCAAACAAAAGTTGTACCTGAAGCTAATTCAGATGCTATAAGAGTTACGTAGCAAAGCACCGTAATTGATGATTTCGGGCTCAAAAAAGGTCATCTGAAGGGGTTTCAGGCCATTTTTATATTTGTGACGTGACTTTAACCAAATTGCCATGTTTTATGATGATGCTTCCGACGTTTGAACGCGTTGCTAGTTCAAAAAGTGTCATGTGACAGCTTTGACAAAAAATCATGTCAACATTTTCCCCTCAAAACATGTCTTGCTTGATAGGAGGAAGATGAATTTTGCGAGAAGATCAGAAATCTAGAAAACCAAAGCTAGGAGAAGTCTGAGGTGAACTCATGTAATTAGAAAACTAAAGAGTTGTGATCGCGCCGGACTGTATTATTTAGAAATCCATTAGAAGATGACGATCGTTGAGACTGTAATAGAAGTCCGACAGTCGTTGAGAACGTATTTGGATTTGAACTTTGACGATCACTAGGATCATATTTAGAATGGACCATCGAATCTGGGATGCTTAAGATCCAGAAAAAAGAGGAGCCACGAGCCTGTTGAATCTTGCCGAAGCAAATATATACCTACAAAGAGGATTTTGCACTTGGCATGCCCAGTTATGTAATGTTACGTGTATAAAGGGCCAAGTTATTAAGGTTTCTACGATGAGATGATTGCGATAAGGAACTCCCGTGCTTGGCAGACATGGTCGAGTAGTTTTTATGTTTGGAAAACTTATTCGTGGAATCTTAACAACTGATGGGCCCAACCAATGGGAGAAATCGTGGACCGGAGTCCGAAACTAAGAACCGAAGTTCAAAGTTCATACCCAACTGATCGAGGGGGGGGGGGGAGACCGGAGTCTGAGACATTATTTATACCAGACTGATCCAGTGTGAACTTTATTTATACCGGACTAATCCAGTGTGAACTTTATTTATACTGGACTGATCCAGTGTGAACTTTATTTATACTGGACTAATCCAGTGGTGGGGTGACTATGTTTATACTGGACTGATCTAGTGAGGACTTTATTTATACTGGACTGATTCCGTGCGGACTTTATTTATACTGGATTGATCTAGTGCGGGGGGCTATGTTTATATTGGACTGATCCAGTGGGGACTTTATTTATACTGGACTGATCCAGTGCGGGAGGACTATGTTTATACTGGACTGATCCAGTGTCGACTTTATTTATACTGGATTGATCCAGTGGGGACTTTATTTATACTGAACTGATCCAATGCGAACTTTATTTATACTGGATTGATCCAGTTGGGGGGACGGAGCCCTACACGCAATCTTTATTGATACCATGGAAGTACAATGGTCGTTAGTCTAACCCTGAACACGATTGGATACCACAAGCCAGTTCCATGCGTGGGGGCTGACGTTGCCGCTTCGATTATATATAGGAGAGGTAGAAAATGGCGAGAAGTTGCCAATAAGAAAAGCAACATAGGCATCGGACCGTGGTCCGGGAAAGCCATAGAGGATATGCACAATTGGGTTAGTCAAGAGTTGGACTATGGGGATGGGCCCCGGGCCTGTCCTGAGTAGTAGCTAGGGACCGCGCCTGTCCAGGCGCTACAGTCCAATTTCGAACATATCATGCCAGCTCTCCACTTCAGACATGCTCTTCGGTCACGTAGTGGAGGTGTCAACACTCGTTGGTATTATGACCGTCGAGGTCATGAAATAAGCTGTGTCAGCAAGAATCCATTTCTCTTTGAGTGGGCTCCATAACGAGAGGCTGTTTGAATGGAGCGATGGCTCGAACCTCCAAAAAAGATCTCTTCCAGAGTATGGCTAAGCTCTAGGGAAGACGAGAGCTTGGTCTTGAGCAATTATCCCTAGAAGAGGGCTTGCCTTTTCTTGAAACCATGGCTTGACTGTCCAAAACTTCAAGGATGGAGTTCCATCCGGAATGTGGGTGCCCCGAGTGTAGCGAGGGCGATGCTGGCCCAGGGGTTAATGTTGTCCTGTTGTAGAGTTTGTGAGGTTGCCCCCCAAGTCCCGAGTCACGAACTGCGGAACGTAAGCACTTGTTCCAATGATGTTTATTTGGTCATTCGACCTTCCAGAGTCATGCAGTCTATCTTCAATCCGAGCGAGAAAGGTATTCATAACTTCCTCTTGTCGATCCAGACAATCAATCAAACCTCTAGCTAGATCTGCTAAGTCCTTTCAAGTTACTCAGTCGTGGAGTGTTCTTGACTTTCCTCGCTGCCAATATCCCGAGTCTCGGAGGTAGTGTCGAACCCTTTGCGTTTAACCATGCTGGAGAGCGAGTGACAAGGCCGGAGTCGAAGACTAAAACCATAGTCAAAATCCAAAACCATACCCGAAGGCAACTCCAAGAATCCAATCCGAAGAAGAGGTCAAAGTTGTGCACCCCCTTCCTGGCCTGCCAGAATGTTGACGTAAAAAGTTGTCGTGGACTCAACGCACGCCAACATCCGATGTGAGTGTGTATAGTGAACACAGAAAACCAAAGAAAAATAAGTAAATGCGGGAGAACACGACTTTTTATAATGGTTTAGCACTAATGCCTATGTCCACTTTATTGTGATCATTCATCATATGTTTGTCGATTATAACGTTATACAAGTTCAGATAATGTTTAAGTACAAAGCGTTACAGTAGACTAACAAAAAGATTATTAACTCTAAACTTTGACTAAAATGTTCTTCTTAGTTGAGTGAGAGAAGTGTTGTCTTGGTCAACAATGTCCAAGAAGTTTAAAACAATCCAAAAGTAGTGTAATAGCTCTTGTAGATGTCCAACAAGTGATGAAAAACGTGTATGCATCGTTTTAATTATCCAAACTATGTCCAATATCCTTGAGGAAGAAGATGGAAGTCATTAATGGTGCTTCAGGGTTTCAAGAATCCAACTCCTTTTATGTTGGAAGTGAGGGGGTATTTATAGTGGAGTAGGTAGAAAATGGGGCCCACACACTGAAATTTGTACCCTTAGAATTGGCCACTCTTCAAATCTCGAATCCCACTATGTTATGCAGGAAAACTAGCATCTCTCTAGAGGATACGAAATTCGCATCCTCCTTGGGGGTACGAATTTCATATCCCTTAGGGGGATGCGAAATTCATATCCCTGAGGACGCGAAAATTCGTATCCCTTGAGGGATACGAGTCTTCGTATCCCCTAGGGGATACAGTGGTTTAAAGAGGAAACTGAGGGATTCGAAAGTGGCCAAGGGACACAGAACTGAATGGAGGGGAGGGAGTCGAAGCTTCTGGACACGAAGTGTGGGAATACAAAATTGCTGATGCCATGAGATACAAAGAACAGGGATCCGAGACTCGTTGGTTCCAGAGAGGTTCGAACTTCTTGGAGATGAGGGAACCGAAAGTAGAGAGAGATCCGAAATTCTTGAGTTGATTGACATGCGTTCACGGAAATGGGCATAATCTTCAAATCGTAAGTCCGTTTTGGTCAAACGAAAGTTGTACCTGAAGATACTTCACAGGGCTACAAGAAATACGGTGTAAGGCACCGTAATTGATGATTTCGTGCCCAAAAAAGGTCATCTAAAGGGGTTTCAGACCATTTTTATGTTCGTGACGTGACTTTGACCAAATTGCTTTATGTTTTCTAATGATGCTTTCGACGTTTGAATGCGTTGTTAGTTGAAAACGTGATGTGTGACAGTTTTGACTAAAAAGTGTGTCAACAACATAGAACAGAAGAGATAAGGGAGAGACCTTTTATTTCTATTGATTCAGTTATCTCTACAATGTAAACAATCCCTATGTATATAGAGTTTACATGCATGTAAATTACAATAAAATCCCTTAGCATATTTGTATATTCATCCTTATTACTTTTACCTTTTACAACAATTGACATATTTTATTTTTTATGCGGGAATTAGTAAGGGCTCGTTCACAATGATTTAATACCATGTTGCGGTGGCGTTCGCGTCCGACGTCAACGACTCATTTTACACCGTCCCCTCAAACGACTCTTTTCACTCTCTTTTATACCACATCTCCACTTTTCATCCTTCATTACCCTCATCTTCTTCTTGTTCTTCGACGAAATAAATGTCTACCTCCGATTCATCCTCCGATTTCGACGATTTGATTGATCTCTAAGGGATATCATTATGCCAAAATGCACGGAGAAATCATATGACCTGGATTTATACTTCATAGTTTATCGGTTTTGCTTGGATCAATGACATTTTGAATGAGTAACAACAACGTTGTCAAAATTATTTTCGAATGAAAAGACTTTGCTTCCACTTGTTATGTGAAAAATACAACATCATGGTCTTTCTTCAATGACAAAATTTTGTGTCACCGAGATGGTTGGTATTTTCGTTTACACAATAACTATTGGGCTCTCAGATAGACAACTTAGCGAAAGATTTCAAAGAGCAGATAGTAAAATTTCCATTTGTTTTCATGCTGTTCTAATTGTTTTTCAATTACTGGCTGCTGATATAATAAAGTCAGACGATCCACAATTTAATTCTGTCCCACATCACATCAGCAGTTCAACCTGGTATTATCCAATACTATATTGGTGCTATAGATGGTACACACGTATCTGCACACTTACCTGCAAATCGAGTTATCCCATATATCGGAAAAAAAAGTTTTACTACCAGAATATATTAGTGGTATGCTCTTTCAATTTACAGTTTACTTATGTTATGGCTGGTTGGGAAGGGACTGCACATGATAGTAGAATTTTTAATTCAGTTACAAATGATAGAAACTTCAACTTTCCTAAATCTACAGTTAGACAGTATTATTTGGTCGATTCGGGCTATCCACTTTAGGCTGGATATTTACCACCTTATCGAAATATGAGGTATCATATTTCGCATTTTCGTGACACCGTGAATCAACCAAAACCGCTCAATGAAGTGTTTAATTTCTACCATTCGAGTTTACGGATGGCCGTTGAAAGAACTTTTGGCATTTGAGAACAAAAATTTGCCATTTTGACGAGTATACCTACATATGCATTTGAAACTCAAGTCAAAAATGTCGTAGCTACAATGGCCTTACACAACTTCATACTCAAATATAATAGTGGTGATCCAGATTTTATAGCTTTTGATGATGATCTTGAACTTATCCCGATGAATACTTGAAGGAAATTTTGCTCTGAGAAATGCGATGAACAAAGGTACTAAACGAGTACAACGAAATTAATACAAAAAAATAGAAGTATATAGAGATACCCTAAAACATGGTGCTGAGTCCTACTAGAATTTGCCTTTTTAAATTTACGACCCCTAGCGTTTTCTTTTGGGCATTGTTATTGACACTCCATTTTCTGTTAAGGGGAGGCCAAATTTTAAGAACACTCCACTTTTTTTAAATTGTTAAGGGAGGGATCAACGTAGATGACTATTTTTTTTTACTTTTTACGTTTTTACCCTTACTTCTAAAAATTACTCACCGTAAAGGCAAATTCTATTTATACACCAAAAATTCCTTAACATACACCATTATTTTTTCTATAAAATTTTATTACTAAATTACCCTTTTCTCATAGTTGCTTTTTCAATACTTCTGCATATAAAAAGTCAAATCATTCTTAAAAGTATTGAAATTTGATACAAACTAGATATATTAACGAATTATTTAATCATGAAATCTAAAATTTCAATTAAGAAAACATTCATAAATAACGGTCTAATTTAGAAGTGTTGATTTATTTTGTAAAATTACAGTAATTTTGTTCAAATTGATTTTTTTTCATAAAGTTAATAAAAGTTGCAATATTAGTACAAGAAATATATTTCATTTTGTAAAATTTTACTCAATTTGATGCAAAGAGTTTCTAATTTTTGGTAATTGTGTTTTAAATTTGAAAAAGGAAAGAAAAAGAAGATGAAAACATGGATATTTTAGCAAAAGAAACAGTATGTAAAGAAATATATGGTGTGTATTAGTTTATTATAATTTTTGGTATATGTTTAGCAATTTTTGGTGTATAAATAGAATTAGCCAACTGTAAAATCATAAGTCTCATAAATCACAAAAACCCAAATTAAGCCTAAATGGATAATAATGTAAAAGTACATTTATTTGTTAAGCGACTACTTTCCTCCTTGTTACTCCCTTAACAATTTTTTAGAAAATAAAAAATTGGTCTTTTCCTAACAATATTTGCAGGGTCAATCCTTTTTTTTTTTTTTTTGTCAAGAGCAGCGCACTCTCCGAAAAGCAGACGCAGATGGCAGAAGAGAGAACAGCAGAATATCACTCAAAAGACTTCGAATTCGCAGAAATTGAAAGGGAAGTGAACAGCAATCGATCTCTTCATTACCATATAGCTCCTTTTATATCTTCGAATCCACCATCGTCATCATCAGATCCGTGGCGTGTCTTTCATCGCCGCCACTCTAAGGGAAAATTCTTTAAGGTCTTCGTTCTGTTAACTACTTCAGTTTTTCAACCAACAGTTGGGATTGCATTCTCCCTTTTTAGATATTTATGACATATATTGAGGGTTTGTTTGTTTAATGAACGCAGGAAAGAAGATATATTCTGAAAGAGTTTTCGGAGCTGAATAACGCTGGTGATTTTGCTAAGGTTTTGGAAGTTGGGTGCGGAAATGGCAGCACTGTTCTTCCCATTTTGCGGTAATTTATTAAAATGAATTGGGTCTCAATGTTATACTACCATTTTAATTTGTATGGCTACCAAATTTACATATGCAAATCAACAATGCAAATATATTATAAATGGCGTGGTTATCATGTAGGGTAAATAGGAACAATTGAATACTTGCCAAGTGTCGAATATCAGTCACCAACTTAATGTTTTGGTCAGCTTGCGTGTGATAACTGCTTCATTAGGAGAAGTGATAAATTCAAGAGCAGTATCATTGGCACCAAAATATACACTAAAAATCACCTATGTTTCAATTGACCACGAAAAGTGAGTGTATTCTTCCTTGCAATTGATGTCGAGTTGGCGATTGATGTGAAGAATAAACTGCTGACTGATGTGTATATTCTTGAATAGTGGATTCATCTAAAGCGATGCTATTTGCCGTTATACTTGTTAACTGGGTAGTCAAGGTGCAAAAGCGCAAAAAAGCCCAAGGCTTGCGCCTTAGCTGCGCTTTTTTTTCCCGATGTCACTGTAAAAACTGCACTTACAACTATAACTTAATATATAGTTTTGACAATAAATAATAGCTGAGTTTGTGATTTTAATGATAAAACTTCATAAGTTCATGTCACAAACCAAAATAAGTAGTCGAAAAACCATTCAATCTAAATTTACAACAACAAAATACTTAAAATGAAAAAGCGCGCTTTTTGCACTTTGGTTTTTTTTGCGCTTTTGGGTTTTTTTGCGCTTCACCAACAGGTGCGCCTTAAACTAAAAAAAAAAAAAACTAATTGCGCCTTGCTTTTTTTTTTCTGCCTAGGCGCGCTCCTTGCCTGCATAGCTTGTTAAATTGGGTGCTTTTAGCATTCACTTTAGCAGTTTTAACATACAAACTTAAATTTGTCAACGTCCTCTTTAGACTCGAGGAATAAATCCACGCATAGGTTTACAGTTCAAAAACGAAAACCCAACATAATTTAGAACCCTATTTCTAATGTTAGAGTTGTGAACTCTATGAATTCGGACATTCTTGATATTGTATTTCTTTAGGCATAGTTTCAGAAACAAAAATTTCTTAGTTATAGTATATATATATATATATATATATATGTGTGTCTATATATATATAAGTGAGTATTTTTTAATGTTATTTTCCACTATCTCTGGTGTACCATTGCTATATCTTTTCACACATTTACCATCGTGGAACCACTTAACGGTTCAACTAAATAACAGTGGAAAAAGGAACATTTAATTGTGAAAGATGTGCCATGAGACACACTATGACACATGGTATGGAGCGGCGCAATGCGAGAACAATGCCCTTTATTCCGATGATGCAACCTAATAAATGCATTATTAGTTACTATTTTTAGTTTTTTTTTAAAGCTCCTTTTCCAAAATCCAAACATGCATTAAACTCAGTATTTATTATGCAATTTTTTTTTCAGTTGATTTTCATTCATGTCATACCATATCTTGCCCTTTTTGTTAACTTAATATATTCTACATCATCTATATGTAGCTTGATATTTTAGTTTATGACAAATGATATAGCATTCAACCATACAATATAATTGAATAATAATACATGCCTTTTATTCTCAAAATATTAGGTAGAAAATACATATATATCCTTTGTTAAGACGAACTTTATTTACAAAATGATATCCATTTTTAGAAAAATGTAGTTACAAATTATTGTTATTTTTTTTAGGGGCAAATTATGAACCTTTGTACTTATAGCATGAAAATTCACATAACATTATATATATATATATATATATATATGTATGTATATATATATGATTATTTTACTATACCAAGCTGTATGAAACAATGATAATGAGATATACTAGAGATGTATTTTAAGGGGTCATTTTGTTGGGTATATGTGCAAACCATTTCAAAAAGTTGTGCATCATTGGCCATATCATGCCAAGACTTTATGAAGATTTTGTGTCTTTTTGATGTCAGCATCTTAAGTAACATTGTAGGCAAAAATGTAAATGAATGTGGAGTTGAGTTTGGAAATATGATGGTTATGTGATTCAATGTTTCTTCCTGTTGAAAACATGAAGTACATTTACATTTGCATTTGCATTTGCATTTGCATTTGCATCGTGCTGATTTTGTGAGAATAAATTCATGTCTACATGTCTTCTGGTGTATACTTTTTTTTTTTCAGCAGCAGCAGTAGTAATCTTCTTTTTAACCAAACACATACAACCTTCAAAGGAGTTTCTATATCCAGTAAAATTGCAAGGAATACCATGATATTGAATTCACGTTTAATGTTATTTTTTAAGTTTTAACATGGAAAACAAGAGCGATCAAACATATTCTAAGCGAATTATAGCCAGACGAATGATTATAAATGATTGTTGTTTAGGAAAGGATAAGATAGTATGTATATAAGATATACAATAAACATTGATGATATCCGCCCAATAAGAATAAGGGATATCAGATCGAGCAATCAATATGTGCGTCATATTTAGAATGTGATGGTGCTTTTGTTTTTGTTCTTATGTCTATGGTTTACTGAATTGAGAGTGATGTTTTTGTTAGATAAAATAGATTCAATTTGTTTACTTGTATATTTCACATCCTCATCTTAGCAGATAAAAAATAAAATGAAAACCATAGATAGAAGTTCAAACGAACAGATCTAACAGCTACGAGAGTTATGGTAAATTGGATGATTATATTTAGTTTAGTAAATGACAAGATGTTTATAAAATGGACAATAGGTATTGATGATATCCACCGAATAAGAATCATTGATAATTGATATCGGATTGAGCAATCAGTAACAGTATGCACATCATGTTTAGAACGTGACATTGCTTTCATTTTGTTCTTGTGTATATGGACAACTAAATTGATCAGTGATGCCTTAGTTAGATAAAATAGATTCAAATTGTTTACTTATATGTTTCACATTTCTGTGATCCTATCTTAACCAAAATAACAAACAAATTTTGTAAGAATAGACCAACTTTATTCATAAAGTTCATAAAAACAACAGGGCAATCACTTCTTTCGTGCATTGCAAAAATATACACTTGGACTGATCATTTCTATACATTGCATTTTAGCAAAAATAAATAATGGAGGTAACAATTGCACAAGTCTGAATGGATAAATGTTTGTGGTTGAGTGGATGATGATAACGAAGAAGATGGTGGCAAAGTGATATTTCGTTCAAGTTAACAAAATGTGCATCTATTGCGTGGTTTGTGAATTTTGTTAGGATTCTACTTATATTTGGAGAAAAACAAGGAGGACTGGAGAATTAGGATTTTATTTAATAGGAAGAGAAGTAGGAAGAAACAGTAAAAATGTAGTCAAGGGTGGAAACAATTTTTTCTCTGTTTCGTTCAGAATAGGATTCTTAAATACAACACAGAATGATAAAAGCAAATTGACAATTGTCCCTGCAAATTTTGTAACCTACTGCATGGTGATAAACGACAAGATAGTTGAAAATGACAAAATGGTTACTATTGTTCAGTGTTTGTCTGTCTTGAATGCAGTATTTGTATGTATTGACTAGTGGGCTGGACTGCATCATATGGTTGAGCCATATCATTACCATCCCCTTCGAAATGGGTCTTGTCCTCAAGGTCATAATGAGGTAGTAACTATGTCAAATGTCTTAGGTGGATTTGGAGGGAGTGGTTCGTGGTTGAGGTCAGGGAATATCATCAATATGTCTTGAGGGTTGGAGTGGTATCTTTCATTGCAGTTAAAACCCAAGCCTTATTATCTGCAGACATTCATTTCAGTTGGTGTTAGTTTCTTTATCAGATAGCTTTGGGTAGGATGTTGGGCTGGTGTTGTTTGCTGATATGCTAGTGAGAGTAGTGCCGGTGTCTGATGAAATGACTGCGAAGGGAATGGCGCTTCTGTTGTCAGTTTTGCGGGGTGGGTAGTGTAAGTTTCGGAGAATGATGTTTGACTGAAACTGGAGCGGGCTTTGCTGAATTTTTGTTTGAGCAGTTTGGCTATGTCAATGGTTTCGAAAATGGTGGTGGGTTTGAGTATGAGAAGCTCGTTTTGGATGTGGAGTTTGAGGTCACAAATGAAGCAATATAGAATGATGTTGGATGGTGGAGTGGTGTTTGGTTGCTTACGATCTCATAGGTGGATTGATAGCCGTCGATGGTAGCAGTCTGTTTCGAGTTGGGAGTTGATGAAAGTAGAGGGTCTGAATCATTGCTCGATTGCCATTTTTAGAGACTGTCATGTTGAAAGTTGATGATTTGGATGCATCCATATCCATTGTAACCGTGTTAATGCTTGTTTGGCCATATAAAAGCTTGTGAGACCAGCGTATCGTTTGTGTGGGGTGTTATGTTAAATGAAAAATATCTAGGCTTGGATGATCGAATCGAGAGGGTTGGAGCTGTCGAATGTGGTAAGTTCACATTTTGGGGTCTGGTCGGGGCGACGTTTGGTGTTTGTAGTAGTGGATTTTGCCAGATTGGTTGGTTGTTGATATTTGAGGTAGGGAATGTGGATTGTGGAGTAGATGAGGTTGCGGGATTGTCAAGTTTGGTTGTTAGTACGACATGGGATTAAATAATTTGTTGGAGACTGGCATTCAGCCCAGTGTAGTCTATAACGCATAGCGCAAGGCTTGCGCTATGCGCTATTGCGTTCATTTAGAAAAATAAGTAATCAAAATATATTTTGCCTAACTGAATTTTTGTTTGTTTTTTGCTTTTGCATATTTTGCGTCATATCCAAACCATTCATGACTCCAAATACAAGCACTACCATACTTTATGCATTATTAAATATTTTTTATGTGAAATGCAATTATATTACAAAAAAATTGATAAGTTCTATGGTACATTCAAAATAATTGATGGATATAATATATTAGTGTCTTACAAATTTGAAATTTATTCTTATAATTGTGATAAAATTTATTTCTATTTATCAATCATGGTGATATAAAACTCTAAGAAAAAATGCATGAAAATACACATTTATACAAAATGATTTTTAAAAAAATCTACTAACATGTACTTAGAAAAAAAGCATAAATAAGAAAAGTTGTAAAGTGAAAATAAGATCAAATGAAAATAATATATGAAGTCTACAATAACAAGATGCAAATAAACAAAAGTTAAACGTGATTCAAGTGTACAATAACAAAACATAGAAATTATATTATGCTTCTAAATTTTTAAAACATAGTCACTAGTTTCATCTAAATCATAACCATTAATCATTATTTAAATGTCAATGATCATCAATTTCTTCTTCTTTCGTGTCATACTCTATGGTATTTTTCCTCCGAGTCATTATAAATACAATAGCATACTATTTTGAGCTTAAATCACTGTCCAAATATTTAAAAAAGAGAAAAACAAAATAGCGCGTTGTTTAGAGCTATGCGCTATGAGAAAATAGCGCGCTATTGGGAATCCTTGCGCTATTATAAGTACAATAGCGCAAGCACTGCGCTATACGCTATTTATCGCTATAACGCACGCTTTGATAACACAGATTCCGCCGAGATGTTGGTTTTGTAGTTTGATACCTTTGATTTGTGGGACTGTTTGGATGATGTCAATGGCTTGTTGGCTGTTGCGGAGATACTGTATCGCTTCATATGGTTGGCAGGTCATTGTTGCAGGCTAGGAAAATGGGATAAAGAGGAGTAGAGGAGGGAGAACAATGGTGAAAGCACTAAAATGGTAGGATTCTATTTACATTTGGAGAAAAACGAAAAGAACAAGAGAAGTAGAGAAGAAAAAGGCAAGGAAGGAAGAACCGTAGGAATAGAAAAAATGCAGACAATGGAGGAAATAATTGCAACATCTTCGTTTCTTTCATAATAACACTCCTAAATACAACATAGCAAGATAAAAACAGATGGACTGCTGTCCCTACAGATTTTGTAACCTACTGCATGATAATAAAATGACAAAATAGTTGAAGATGAAAAAATGGTTGCTTTGATTCATGCTTGCTTCTTTTGCATGCAAAATATTTGATTGATGGGCTGGCCTGCATCATAGGTTGAAGCTATATACGAGTTTTCTTAAATTTGTGCTCTTTGTCATTCAAGTAATTACAAGCTGAAGAACCTTGTTACATGTATCCACATTAATATTGTGGTTAAAACTACATCTTCAACTCTGTTGTTTTGTTTAGTCTTCTAAATCATATGCGAAACTGATGCTGTATAACATATGACTGTACCACTGATCCATACCACTTGATGGAATGCTTCTTATTTTTACAAGAAAAGGCAATAATGTGAAATGAAATAACAATTCCTGGATCCTTTTATCAATTGCTATGAATGTAACATTTAATTTGTTCTTTGTTATAACTAGAAGGTTAACCCCTTCATCATCACAAATTTATCCTATAAACCTATCCATCATGAACACTGTGTAGTTTTGTGAATTCTAATTCTGTTTAACTTTTACCATCAGCGCAAAACAGGGAATTGCTGTCTATGCTTGTGATTGTAGTCCAGAAGTTCTTGAAATAGCAAAAGAGACACTAGCTATGACAAATATTGTTTCAGTGCAAGATAGATTTCATCCGTTTTTATTGGACTTGTGTGAAAATGCTTTTCCGAATTGGTTGTTCTGCACAAAATGTCAGAATACATCTTTGGAAGAGTCAGTTAACAATATACCAGGTATTCTTATTTTGCTGAGTTTTGGTACCAAAACATGCACATCAAAACCAAAACATGCACATCAAAACCAAAACATGCACAGCAAAATTCTGATTCAATCTTTGGGGTTAGATATCGATCCAGCAAATTGTTTATCTTCCACAACCTTAAATGGGCCATTGACATCTGGAGGTGTTCATTGTTGCATTGGTGGATTCGATTTTGTTACTTTGGTAAGTACCAGCGTAATTCTTTCCTTTTATTTAGTGCTTTAACTTATATATCTTGTAATGAAATCACAATTTACAAGGTTATAATCTGTTATAGTGGCCATCGAGTACCTGATTCTTGATGTAATTTCTTCCGTATTTTCCAAGAATAATTAGGATCCTGAACTTACCGTTCAAAGGGAGATTAACGGGTCATTCAGACAAATCTTAGGTCTTACTTAAATAGTTGAACATGATTTAGATTTGTTCGAAGTATTTGGTGTATCAACTATAGTAAAGACGCGGTTTGCAATTATTTGATGGCTCTTTTGAACATTTAATCTTTATGACTAGTTATAGAAATTTACATGCGATCACATAAAATCATAAGCGGCGTGTGAGTGCTGAAAGGTGGTATTATGGGTTGGAATGACCTCTTCCAATATTTAATTATGAGATGATATAAATAAACAAGCAAAACCAAGGACTTGTAACAGAGGTAGACTCGGCTCAAATTTATGGACTGCTTAGCACCGATATCTTTTTCCTAACAAACATGGGTACTTATATAATTTGGCCTTAATTTGATTGTATTTCAAATCTAGATGATCTCACTTGATTTTTTTTACTTCTTGTTGGACAAATGTCAGTTGAAATCATTTAAAAAGGATCACAAACATCTCATTTTATACTGATCCTAGCCAAGAACTTTGGGTCTCGGCCTACTTTTTTTTCTTTCTCCAATAGATCTTGGCTAATGTCTTTGATCGTATCTCGGATGAAATCTCGTTCAGATTCAGACAAGATATTTAATTAAATATATATATTTTTTAACAACAACAACCACCAGCAGGGGCAACAACAACAAATTGGGTCCAAGTATATTAAAAAACAAGGGTACTTATAAATTTGATTTGGCCTTAATTTGAGGCAGTATTTCAGTATCTGGATGATCCTACTTGTTTAAAAAAAAAGGGAAAATCTTGGTTGAATTCCTTTTTAAAATGGTTCACATAAAAATATATCATTTACATCTTATTTGACATCGATCCTGGTGAAGAACTTTCATTTTTTAATGATCTTGGTTAATGTCTTTGATCATATCTGAGAAGAAATCTTGTTCATACTCCAACAACAAACACACTTGTCATTTTACTCTCTTTAACTATTTGATTCTATACAGGGCCGGCCCGATAGTTTTTGATGCCCTAGACAAACAAATATTTTTTCCATTTTCGTTGCCCCATTTTGTAAAATAATATGCATAAATTACATGAAAATTAAAATTACAGATTGCAATGTTGATTTCAAAATATTGTAAACCAAATCACCAGTTTACAAGTCAAAATATTGTATATCAATATGGTATCTGTTAGATCGAAATTTGGACCTAACACCCAAATTGTTATGAACTGTAGAAAATTTTAAATGAAGAACAAGGAAAAAGAAAATAACACTCAGAATTTATAGTGGTTCGGCGTTAACGAGCCTACGTCCACTTTATATCTTATTGATTGTGCTTTAAAAGCTTATACAACAATGATTTCTCTCAATATTTCAGTGGTTTGACAACAATGGCGGATTCAGTACTCAATATTGCCAAAAGGATCCCGAAAAATGCCAAGCTCTGGGCTATTTATAGCTGATTTTGTCAGGCGGATCGCGGACACGTGGCACGAATCCCGAGATCATCGGATCGCATCGCCACCGTTGAAGAAACAGTCGAACTAGCCGTTGTGGACAGGTGTCGTGATTTGCTTGAAAATCGGATCGTGCAGATGGGGAGAATTGGCCCGGATAACGGTTGGGGACACGTGTCGCCAGATCCGTGCGATTCGGATCGCTGAAGACTAGCTCGCGCTTGAACAAGTCAGAGGGTTCGCCATGCACCAGGGGATCAGATCGGTTCGCTCGGGGTATCAATGTAAGCTTGGATCGGATCGCCCAGCTACGCCGTTCGCTGATGAGATGGGGCGATCCGTAGAGACGCGATCCGATATTTGGGCGAGACGACGGTGCGCGATTCGATATCGAGCGAAACGATGATGCGCGATCCATTCCTTCATGTTCTTAGATACTGTGGTTTCCTGCTTTCCTCTTACGAATGATCCTGGGTGGCTTGGTCAAAAAGCGAGCCAACAGTATCAAACCAAAAAAACTAACAATCATAAAACATCCACTGTCAAACACCAGGAATTGACAAGTTCATGAGATAATCAAACTGCATTGTTATTCACTTGTTGCAAAAAGAAATTAGAAACTAACCAAACAAAATGATACTAGAATAGCCTGACAGCTTGGTAAGCAAGACAAGAGCAGTCAAATACCAGCAAACCACTTATATCAGTTGATGTCAGCATCATCAAAGTCGTCTTCGAAAGAGTTGAAGAAATCTGCCTCGCACGTAGTTCGATCGGCCTCGTAGAGGAAATCAATCCCATCAGCTTTGTCGACTTCCATGCGAACTGTGTATAGATCCCTTCATTTTAGTTTCCTCCTGATGATTTCCTCCTTTGGTTTGTTACGTTGATTTTCTTTTTCTAGGGCTGAGAATTTGGGATCTATCACTTCTTGCATTCTTTGAACGCTAAACTCGCATGTTTATTGTAGTTGGAAAGCTTGAAATAGGTGAACAAAATTGCAAATTGAAGTCAGTCCAATTTCATTTAACAAATTGAATCCTTCCTGCAAAATTGAAGCTTTAATTCATTTAGCAACTTGAAGCCCTCATGCAAAATTGCAAATTGAAACAAGTCAGTCCAATTTCTAACAAAAATAACGAAACTGCTAACTGAAAAAAAAGGAATTCTGGTGCCTATGTGTTGAATTGAAACTGCAAACTGAAAATTACCAGGCCACTTCATTCTAAGCAGCAAGTTCGAACTCGAAATTGAACTGAAATCGCAAAATGAAACTCAAACAGCGAAGCCGACGCCTGTCGAAGCTGAAGCCGAAGCCTATCGAGCAACGAGCCAAAGCCTATCGAGCAACGAGCCGAAGCCTGTCGAGGACCGCGGTGGAAGGTGAATCTCTACGAAGCACGGAAGGGCGAAACTCGAATGGAGCGGAGTGTGGAGAGGCTGCGGAGCGATTTATTTCGAATGGCGGTAAAAAATTGATTTTTGATGCCCCCTTACGGATTGATGCCCTAGGCATTTGTCTTGCCTGCCTTGGGCAAGGGCTGGGTCTGATTCTATATTGGGTCCAAATATATTCATAAAAAAATAATCTATTAACTATTTGATTTCATATTTGTCATTTTACTGTTTTTATGCAAAATTCCGAATCTGAAATGAGAACAAAACCCGAGATCTAAAACATTGATTTGTTGACAATTCAATGTTTTGATAGTTGGCAAATTAAAATCCAACATTAGAGCTCCTTCGACAAGAGGTGGGTTGCTGGACAATCCACCTCCAACATAGTGTCATTTGACTGCGATTGGTTGCTTTGACAATCCACAGTGTTGGTTATATCCGTCTTTAAGAGAGCCATATTCCTTGTCCGACCTTCTTTAGGTCGGATAAGCAGGTGTGAAATGTAAAATAATGGCCCTATGCATTCTATTCGTCAGGTTTGCACTTATCTGGCTTTCTAAAAGTCCTGTAAGTTGGTTTAGTTTTTCATTTTTCTACTAGAGATTGATTTAATTATGTTGTTGGGAATTGATTGAAGTGGACTTGTATAAGATACGGGGTTGATTGAAAGTGGGAACGTCTTTTGTTGTTGTTGATTGACAGAGAGAAATGAGTGACGTTGAGTATTTTAGGATTAGGAACAACACTTGGTTTCGGGGTTCATACATTTCTTCCCTATTCACAAACTTGTAGATATTCACTCTTTCAGCAGTGCCATTGAAGAAGATGCCATTCGTCCTTGAACAATGCCTCTCTGTTTTGAAACCTGGGTGTTTGCTTCTGTTTCGAGACTATGGTAATGTTTCAAGTTGTTATTTTTGTCCAGCCATAAACAGATGTTGTAACCTATTTTATACATTTAGTTGCAATAGTATACATTTATTCTGTAGCTCAGAACCTGTGTGTATTTCCAGGACTCTATGACATGACAATGCTTAGGTTTCCATCTGAGCAAAGAGTTGGATTCAGAGAGTATACACGATTAGATGGCACTCTTTCTTATTTCTTTTCGCTAGAATCTGCGAGAGAACTCTTTCTTCGTGCTGGGTTCATCGAGGTATTGTAGTTTTAAGATTTTGGTTTTTAGTTTATTTTTGTTTTTCTAAGAAGAAACAATAAAGCTAATTGAACCGAAGGATTTTACGCTCGGTTGATATGGGAGAGAGATAAATGAGTAGGACCCCCATGAATTGCGCCTCAAAAGTAGGAGGTGGAACCCCACATTTTTTTCTCTATTTCGCATGATTTGACGGCATTTTGTTCGGTCCGCCTAGCATCATTACTCAAGAAGAAAATATCTAAAAATACATTTGAGATTATTTGGCAAAGTTCATACAAATGTTCTTATCAAATGAACTCTGTTGTTCCCTGACTTTTTTTTTTCAACAGTAAGATCAAATGCAACTATGCAGCCATCACTCTGCACACTATCTTCTAAACGTACATGTTATAAACGCACACCAGCTATGCATGCATATGTCAGAGTTTTAACCTTATCAGAGAACAAAGTGGTTGTTTAAAATAGTTACATACTACCTTTATTTCTGTTTGGTATTTGTTCTTTATAACAGTTGGTGCTAATTTTCAAATAATAAATTATTAAATCAACAATAATCATCTCTACTTTATTTCATCGGGAAGAGTCAAATCAAGAACCCGCGTGCTTTATTGTGAACTAAATCAATTCATGTTATTATATAACGGCTACCATGTGAACTAATTCAATTCATGTTATTATATAACGGCTACCAGTATATGCCCCTGAATGGGATCTTACATTTCTTATGTGATATTCCTTAACCTAAAATGTCCGCATAAATATATGTTGGGAGTCAAGTGACCCGATATCAAGTTGTTTTGATATTCTACAGTTACATGTTGAATACCATATCCTTATGTTGTATTATTTATTTATTTGTGGTGTGTATGGGGGAAAATGCAGTTAGAACTTGAATATTGCTGTGTGAGCTCTGTGAACCGTCGGAATGGGAAGAAAATGCAACGGATATGGGTACATGGAAAATTTCAAAAGCCCCTGGCCAAGTAATTGGTTAGGTACCATACATTCCATTGTTATGACATGCATTTTAGTCGTGAAGTTGCACTTCTGAGCATTGGTGATATCAGAAAATATTTTGGAAATGTTACAAACCCATGTAAAATAATAATGTATGACTTTTTTCCGTTGGTTATATGATTCCAAAACTATTGTTATTTTGTGTTCTTTATCATTTTTTTTGGGGGTTGGGTGGGAGGCCAAATGGTTAAATAGGTTTGAGATTGATAAAGAATGTTAAAACCAAAACAGTTATTCAACAAACCAAACTCAATAACTATTTTTTCAAAACAGAAATCAACCGAGTTGAAAATAATCATCTTGGTTTATTGGTTTTATTGGTTGTTTTTTAAATAAATTAGATTGTTTCGTGTTTAGTTGGTACCATAATATGATATTGAAAAAACTGATTATATGCATATATATCTAAATATGTGATGAGACCATGAATAAACACTTATCCTCAAATGTTCCTACTCAAAGGTGTTTTAGTTTTGAGAATGTGATATCGATACACGGCCAAGGTAGTGTATGTAAGACTTCCTATATGATTGACTGTGATTTAGACATGACAAGATTACGTAACTGTGGTTGTTAAGGAACACCTACAGAACGTTTCATTGAGAGCACTATACAGGTTTTTGAATCTATCATAAGATTTCATGTGAAGATGTGCATCGTTTGACTTGAAACTGTCACAGATCTTATGTGTTAAGACCTTACTTTGATTATGGTTAATCACAAAACAAATGGATCATGTTGCAACCATAGATGAGTATATGTTGGAATTCCTGAAGCGAAACACTAGTTTGGAGGTAAATTATCTCATTACATAAAGAATGGTGATGTAATTATAATTGGAAAGCAGTCATAATGATTGTGTTCGGTAATATGGTTGACCATAGCGTTTTTAAGATTGAACAAAGTGGATTTGAAGTCTGAATTTTGCAATTAACACATAGATAATTAGCGTGCGTTTGGTTTGTGCTTTTTAATTTTGGATTTTTGTACATACGAAAATGAGAATGACAGACGTATATCGTGGAAAAAAGGCTGTTTTAGAAAACGAAGTTAACGCTCAAAGCAAAAAATAATTTTTATTGTTTTCTGTGTTTTAGAAAATAACAAAAGAACGATTAGCAATTCATCCATCCACCGTCTCGTCACCGCTTCGTCTTTGTTCTGTCCTTCCGCAACCCCACAACTCTGTCTATCTTTTGTAATTAGCGTTAAAAGCTCAAAACACGAACCATAAAAATAAATCAAACGACCTTTTAGAATTTTGACCATTAATAGAGCTCTAGATGTCTAAATAACATAGTGGGTGAAGAGACAAACATGTGCAACATATAGTTCCTTTAAGGTGTAGCTTAAATGATTATAAAGTAGGACTTTCCTAGATGATATGGAAGCATCGGCTGCACATCTATTATGGTGCTTCAGTAAAGTTGGTCCATGGTTTAATGTTAGAATCCTTCAAATATTCTTAAGGATCAAGTGTCACACTTGCGAATCACACAATCATAACTCTTCAGTATCTGGCCAAAATTAATTCTAAATTAGTATGGAGATAATACTATAATGCCTATATTTATTTATTAAGGGCACGTATATGTTATTCACAACGTAAAAATAATAAGATGACGTCTTGATATATTGGCATAAAATAGCAATATCAGGGTTGGCCATAACATTAGAGTAGATTGATTCTAGAATGGTTTTGTAATGGAAAAGGGAATGAACCACAATTTATTGTGTACTTCTTGGTACACTAACGATGCAGTTGGCTTTGCGTTACTAGCTACTATCACTAGACCTCAAGAGCCTTCATCCTCCTTGCTTCATTCTTCATTTCCTGCTTAAATTACACATCGAGTATGGCATAGGAATTCATACATAGAGTTTAAGAAGCTTGCTCTCTAAAAAGTGTTGTTGGTATGATGTAAAAACTGTCAGCGTCATCATTTAGAGACGTAAACTTTTTTTTTAATGATTTCATATGTTACATTAACTTTAATTTAAATATATTGCTGGACCAAAATAAATTAAAATAATTATTAATTTTTTTCGACTATGATTTAAAAGTATTTTCAAATCAAACAAAATGCCAGATGAGTGGAGGAGAAGCATTTTAGTTCCAATCTTCAAAAATAAAAGAGATATTCAAAGTTGCACAAATATAGAGGAATTAAGCTTATGAGTCATACAATGAAACTTTGGGAGAGAGTTTGCGAGCAGCGTTTGAGGAGGTTGACAAGTGTCTCTAGGAATCAATTTGGTTTTATGCCTGGAAGGTAAACCACTGAGGCGATTTTCTTGGTTAGACAACTTATGGAGAGATACATGGAGCAGAAAAAAGATCTTCACATGGTTTTTATTGACCTGGAGAAAGCTTATGACAGAGTGCCGAGGAGGCTTATGTGGTGGACACTAAAAAGGAAGAGTGTCATCAAAATATATTACCCTTATTAAGGATATGTATAAGGGGGTTGTGACTAGTGTTAGGGCATGCGATGGTGAGACTAGAAACTTTCCAATTAACATAGGGTTACATCAAGGTTCGGCTCTGAGTCCCTATATTTTTGCATTAGTGATGGATGAAATCACAAAAGATATACAAAGGTAGATTCCCTGGTGTATGCTCTTTGCCGATGATGTTGTGCTGATTGATGAAAGTACAATAGGGGTTAATCGACAACTGGAGTTGTGGAGGGAGACCTTGGAATCAAAGGGTTTCAGGCTTAGCAGAACTAAAACAGAGTATATGAAGTGTGAGTTTAGTAGTGTCAGGTCAGATGACGGAGATGTTACCCTGGCCGGTAGAGTAGTACCCAAGAAGGAATCGTTTCGATACTTAGGATCTATGTTGCAGTTTGATGGAGAGATTGATAAGGATGTTAGTTTTAGAGTTCAAGCTGGATGGGTGAAATGACGACTAGCATCTGACATTCTCTGTGATCGGAAGATTCCTCAGAAGCTTAAAGGAAAGTTCTATAGGACAACAATCAGGCCTGCAATGTTATATGGTGCAGAATGTTGGCCTACTAAGAGGCAACACATCCAGAAGATAAGCGTAGCAGAGATGCGGATGCTGCGTTGGAGCTGTGGGCATACCAGATGAGATCGGATTAGAAATGAGGATATTCGGGAAAAACTTGGAGTTGCACATATTGAAGAGAAGTTAGTCCAATACCGCTTGAGATGGTTTGGACATATCCAACGTAGACCATACAATGCACCTGTACGCGTTGGAATTCTAGGCCGCGCCGAAGGCCCAAAGAGAGGTAGAGGTCGACCTAAAATGACATGGGAGGAGATAATAAAGAGAGATTTAAGTAACTGGAGTTTATCGGAAGAGCTGGTAGTTGATAGGAGTGCATGGAAACTGGCAATCCATGTACCAGAACCTTAGGGATTATTATTATTATTATTATTATTATTATTATTATTATTATTAGACTTTATTTCATGTTTACTGAACCTTTTTACTTTTTATTACTATTTTAGATTTTATTTTACTTTTATTGAACCTTTTTACTTATTACTATTTCCGATGTGTAAAATCTAACTGACATACGCTGTCAGACACTCGTCCATTCGGATTTGTTCTGGGATTGAACAGACCAAACTTATTTTATAATAACGCTTGCATCTCGTTGACTTCAGCATTCTGTTATGCGTCGTAAACTTCGAATCGAAGTGGAATTTGTTTATTCCGGACTCTTCGAACGATGTACGAATATTCTTTTTACAGTCGATAAATGTTTATCGTTTTAATCAGGAGTATTACTCCGTTTCAGATAAATTATTATTCTATAAACAGTGTTTTGCTTATCTGGTTCACATTAGTACAGTTAAATTTTCCTTTAAACAAATCAGTTGAGGTGTATATGATTTTTGACAGTGTTTTGTTCATCATTTGAAAATTTCCCATGCTTCGCACACTGTATTCGCTTTTCCTTTATTATTTGTGCTTGGAGATGTTTCAACTTACTTCCTTCCTTTTTATTTCTCCCTTGATGATTATTTATTGTATAAATAATTTAAATAATAAATTTTAAATTATTTATTCAAGTATTATTTACATTTCGAACTGAGCGAACTTCTACAGTTGAATTCATCGGTTTGATCTCAGCTTTTATTTTCCACTTGCCATTGCTTAATTAAATAAAAACACTTCTTTTATTTAATTATTTATTTTTATTTATATTTCAAATTTAAATTTAAACTATTTTTAATTTAAATCATCGCTTTATTAAAATCAATTTGGCGAATTACCAAAGTGCCGGACTTGGCAAGTGCCAAAGTACCAGGCCTTGGCATTGCCAAAGTGCCAGACTTTAGCACTGCCAAAGTGCCAAGATTTGGCAAATGCCAAATCTGGTTTGGCAAGTGCCAAGCCTTGGTTTGGGAAGTGCCAAACCCTGGTTTGGCAAGTGCCAAACACAGTATTTGGCAAGTGCCAAATCAGTTTGGCACTTTCATTTCTCATCAGGTAGCCATGCACAGTGGTACACGTGCACACCACCGCCGGCCATTGTGACGCCACCGCGACCATCCCATCACACCACGCTTCGCCTCCAGGTCAACCTCCAACCACCTGATCATCGATCCTCCGCCGCTACAGTGAAATCACTGTTCGAGCCCCCCCTCGTCAGAAAACATCATCGGAGAATCCTCCTCGTGCTCGCACCTCCGACCATATGACGCCGAACCCTTCTGGCCTCGACACCGCATCCCCCTGACGCCGCTATCCCCCCACGTCCGACTTCCCCAAAGTTCACCGTCGACGAGAAATTCCGACGCAAAGAACCGAACCCATTTACACAGTAAAAACCCTAATTTCGATTCGTTTGCAAAATCTATACATTAGAAAAATCCGTTTTCATTTTTCCCCGATACCCCCGTCCCTGATGATCCTTCCCTCGCAACCGCCTGACCCCAAGTGTCTCCGATGGTCGGAATTTGGTCCAAGACCATTTTCAGTTCATGTCCAAAATTCTCGTGATATATATACTTAAAAATCATGAAATTCATTTTAAAAATCATCAATTCAACCTACGATTCTATTCATATAATCAAAACGGGTTTTTATCACATTTGAATTTCAACTTTGATTTTGGTTTACAGAGAAATTCTCTGTGTTATTCTGTTTTGAACAAAAGCTTTGAAAATGTTATTACTTTGATCTGGTATGTGAATGTATGGTATGTTTGCACCAGATCCATACACTTTCATCAATCAAAATGTGGATCATCATGTTTATTCATTTCCAGAGTTAATTGTACATGTTCTGTACTTTACAGAACACATATACAGGTTTTAACAGAAATGTTCAATCATCAAATCAATTGGACACACATTCAATGATGTATACTACATAGTAGATCAGTCTATAGGGATGAAATCAAGTGGTTCTAACATCATGTTTTACTGGTTGACAGTAACAGACAGTAAACAAACAAAACATGGCAGTTTGATCTATGTAAAAACTGTTTTACAGTAAGTAATTTAAACACAGAAAATTTAGAGTGTTTCACTCACCAAATTGCTTTCCAAGATCCAGAAAATGTCTTCAGTTTTTAGATGTGAATTTCATATTTGTTTGTGAGGAGAAAATGAAGAATTTGAGTGATATTTATAGGCAAGTTCATATTTTAAAAAAAATGAATTTCCATGCACATGATTGAACAGTAAACTTCACTTAGCCTCACCCCTCAATCCTATAGTCCCTACGGCACATGCATGAAGAACATGCATTGAAGAATTTGTCTCATTAAGGTTTGTAGCCAATGACATGCTCCTAGGTTAGTTCTTCTAGAAGGTTTCACCTTAACTTCATTAAATGCATGGATCTCGTTTTGGATTTTATAGCTTTAAACAAATGCTCTACTTTGTTTTCTTCTTGCTGAGATTTTCTTCTTGCCTAAGGAAGTGCACATGTTACTTGTATTAGGATTTTAGGGAGATGGTTTATGAGATCCTAGATTACTATTCCAAGTATGCTTCATTAAATGATTTTGTCTCACTTGGTAGTTTCCTTTTTGTCTTTTGTTTAGATATTTGTTGGTGATAAAAAACAAATGTTTATATATGCTAGTATTTCATATTGTAGCCGATTTGTTTTCATGTTATAGACAACCATGTTGTGGTGTTTTTATCCCAAGATCCTTCTCTACATTTAAATGAACAAAATACTCCTTATTTTGTTCATGTTGTAAGGCCTTATTGTTTTTAACACCCTTGCTTTTACAAAATGATACTATGAAGTATTATATTTTCTCTTATGTATATTTCCATATGAATTTCTATTCAAATTCAAGATGAATCAAGTATATACAATACATATGCTTATGCATATATATATATTTATTTCAAAAATCTCCTTAGTATTGATTTTTAACTAGTAAATCTCATTTTAATTCCTCATTAAGATGATTTAAAAATAGTCGAAAAAGTCGGGACATTACAGTCCACCCCCCTTATAAGAATTTCGTCCCCGAAATTAAAAGTAAGAAAGAAAGAATTTTTCCCAAAAGATGATATATCATATCACTACTACTTAGTACCTGCTAATTATACATTAGACCCATACTCGTACTAGTCATACATACATACTACAATACTAGGCTATACTTGACTAAATCAAGTTATAGCTACATAATATACACATACATAGTCACACACTCCTCCCTACTCCTCCGGATCACTATCAATCACTATCCACTCGTCATCGGAAATATTTACTACTTCAACCACCTCATCGTCGTCATCCGATGGCACAAAAACATCCATAATCCCCGGGTTAGCCGGTACCACCTCCTCATCATCAGAGATCTCTATAACTTCCACGGGCGGAATCATGTACACCTGAATCCAAGGATAACCAAACTCTCCAAAAATCTCGACCCATCCACCTACTTCGTGATACTCTACAAGTGCCTGCTTTAGTTTCTCCCATATCGCTACTGCTGGGTCCACAAACTCTGCTGGTTGCTCTCCCATATCAGCTATCGGTGTCTCAGGGACAACTTCCTCCTCATACTCTTCCTCATCATCACCCTCGACATCCATATCTTCTGCCTCGTCCTCATCTCGGTCGCTATCATCATCACTATCATCATCTCCGTCTCTAAAACCGGTCTCAATCATAAGTATATCATCATCCTCTGAGGGTTCCGTGCTGTCTGGATCTTGCTCCATGGGTTCCTCCCTTCCTACATAAGACTCTTCCGATGTCCTGTGGTTACCTTCGTCATCACTCGGTATCCTCTCCCTAACATCTTCAGAATCACCCACTCTCGCTCGCTTGGCTAGTAATCTCTCGGTCTGGCGTGATGTAAGTCTCTTTCTTGTGGTCTTCTTCATTAGTGGTGCCATCTGGAAAGTAAACAAGGAAATAGAACTCGTCAATGATAGAATCATAGCAAGGGAGTTCATAAGTTCTAATAAACTGAATCCACAAATGTACATACCAATGCTCACAGAAATGAAGAAATCCAAGGTTTCATTTCATCCAAACAAACCAAATAACAAAACATACCTAATCTATAGAAAAATCCGGGTATAATTTCCTGATATGTTTCTCGGTCCCCCACGTGCAATCCTTCGGATTATTGCTCCACTGAATCTTCAGCAGATTTACTGCTTTGTTACGAAGTTGCTTTTCTTCTTTATCGATAATACAAAATGGTCGTCGAATCACTGTCAAATCTGATTCAATTTCTATTTCATGCTGAACAAATGGTTCCAGAATTAAAGACGGATCGTGCAAACATTTCCTCAAATGAGATACGTGAAATACATTGTGAATCCCTGCCATATGTTCGGGCAATTCAACTCTATAGGCTAGAAATCCAATTCTCTCCAGAACTCGGAAAGGTCCAACAAATCGCGGAGTTAACTTTCCAGCTTTACCAAATCTCACCACTCCTCTCATCGGTGAAATCTTCACAAATACCAGATCTCCTATCTCAAATACAAGATCCCTTCGCCTTTGATCAGCATAACTTTTCTGTCGATCCTGGGCTTCTTTCATTCTCAACTTTACCAACTCCACCTTTTATGTTGCTTCTCGGATCATATCTGGTCCAAGTATTAGTTTGTCTCCTGATTCGATCCAACATGCAGGTGCTTTACAAGGTCTTCCATACAGTGCTTCGTATGGTGCCATCTGTATACTCGCCTGGTAACTATTGTTATAAGCGAATTCCACCAAATGTAGATGATCTTCCCATGATCCTCCAAAATTTAGAATACACTCTCTTAACAAATCTTCCAATATTCGGTTCACTCTCTCAGTCTGACCGTCCGTTTGAGGATGGTAAGCTGTACTAAGATTCAATTTCATTCCCAAAGTCTTTTGCAACGCTTCCCAAAATTTACTTGTAAAGATAGGATCTCTATCGCTTACAATGCTTGCTGGGACTCCGTGTAGTCGTACAATCTCTCTCATGAAAACTTCGGCTAAAGATACGGCTGTGCGTGTCGGTTTTACTGGAATGAAATGCGCACTTTTTGTCAGTCGATCGACAATTACCCAAACTCTCTTCTTGTTCTGGGCAATCCATCGATAAAATCCATGGATATCATTTCCCATTTCCAGTTGGGTATTTCTAATGATCGTAACAGTCCAGCCGTCTTCTGATGATCTCCCTTCACTTGCTGACAACACAAACATTCATTCACGAAAGTTGTAATATCCTTCTTCATTCCTGGCCACCAGAATACTCGTTTCATATCGTGATTCATTTTATGAATTCCTGGATGGATGCTTAACTTTGATGTGTGGCATTCTTTCAAAACTTCTTGTCTTAGCCCATCCACATCTGGAACGCATAATCTGTTGTTAATCTTTAACACTCCTCGGTTATCTAACTCGAAATCAGACTCTTTTCCCTCCATGACTCCTTGAATGATCTTTTCCAGTTTGGCATCTCTTCTTTGATTGCTCATAATCCTTTCTTGGAGAGTTGGTGTGACTTCCAATAGGGATAAAACTGCGTTTCTACTCAAGGCGTCAGCTACTACGTTTGCTTTGCCGGGTGTATAAATGATATCCAAATCATACGATGCAAGAAATTCCAACCATCGTTGTTGTCTTAAATTTAAATCCTTCTGGGAAAATGAGTACCTCAATGGTTTATGATCTGTAAAAAATTCGAATTTTCCACCCAGAAGATAATGCCTCCATATCTTTAATGCAAAAACAACGGCCAATAACTCCAGATTGTGAGTTGCATAATTCTTCTCGTGTATCTTTAATTGCCTACTTGCATATGCAATTACACGACGGTTCTGCATCAACACGACTCCTAATCCAGTTCCACAAGCGTTGGTATAAACTTCAAATTTGCTTGTTCCATCGGGAACTGCTAACACTGGTGCTTTGGTTAAACGATCTTTTAACTCGTGAAAAGATTCTTCACACTTCGGGGTCCAAACAAACTTATGGTTTTTCTTCGTTAATTTCGTCAGACGGGACGATATCTTAGAATAATCTTGAATAAATCTTCGGTAATATCCCGCCAATCCTAGGAAACTTCGAACGTCGGTTGGTGTACGAGGTTGTCTCCACTGTTGTACTGATTCAACTTTCACCGGATCTACTGATATCCCATCTCCATTTACAATGTGTCCCAAAAATCTCACTTCAGATTTCCAAAAATGGCATTTTGAAAATTTGGCTTTCAACACATTTTTCCTCAGAGTTTCTAATACTACTTTAAGGTGATAGCGATGCTCCTCTTCAGTTTTTGAATAAATCAGAATATCGTCAATGAAAATTAGAACGAACTTGTTCAGAATTTTTCTAAAGACTCTGTTCATTAAATCCACGAAAAATGCTGGTGCATTGGTTAGACCGAATGGCATAACCAACCACCCATAAAAGAAGTCCGGGCCTCTAAATGCTGTGAAAGGAATACTATCTTCAGCGATTCTTAATTGGTGAAATCCTGTTGTTAGGTCCATTTGGGAGAATACTGTTGCTCCATGCAATTGATCGAAAAGATCGTCGATTCGGGGTAAAGGGTATTTGTTTTTGATGGTTGCTTTGTTTAATTCTCTATAGTCAACACACAGTCGCAACGACCCGTCAGACTTTACTACAAAAACTACTGCCGAGCCCCAACTAGAAAAACTTGGTCGGATTAAGCCTTTTATCAGCAAATCCCGAGTCTGTTTCTCCAGTTATGATACTTCCTTTGGAGCCATACGTCTCTTTGGTTGCACTATCGGTCTCGCTCCTAGGATTAAATCGATTCGGAATTCTATCTCCCGATGAGGAGGTAAACTTCCGACTTCTTCGAATATATCCTTGAATTCTCTCACTGCGTCCAGTGTCTCAAGGTTCTCTTTTGGTGCTTCTAGGGCGTATAGGAAACTACATGTATGAATACTGGGTTTTCCACAAGGTATTCTAGCTTTACGGTCTAAACTGGTTATCAAGGTTATGGTTTCTTTATCACATTTTATCTTGGCTTGGAACTCGCTCAGCCAGTCCAATCCAAGAATAAAATTGAAACTTTTGAAATCTAGGACATAGAAGTCGAATCGAAAGGAATGTGAGAGATATAATAGTGCTATATCCTCACAACACATTTTTAACTCAGTTTTACCACCAATGGGATTTGATACACAAATTGGGTTTGGGGAAATCATTGGTTTAAGGTTAAATTGGTCTACAGTTTCAGAAGAAATAAAACTGTGTGAAGCGCCAGTGTCAAACAAAACTCGAAGGTAAATTCCTTTAAATTGTAAAGTACCTTCCAGCACTCCCTTCCCCTTCACAGTCTGAGAGCCAGATGGTTCATTCTTGATGGCATACACCTTTGCCTGAGGTGCCCTTTTCATCAGCGAACAGTCTTTCACCATATGCCCATGCTGATGATAGTTGAAACAGAGGTTCTTCAATACCATCTCATTCCTCTGAACTTGCTGTTGCTGTGGTTGTTGCTGAGGCTTCCTTTGCTGCTGTTGTTGGGGTTTCTTGTTGCTCTTTTGTTTACAGAACCTGGCAATGTGACCCTTCTGTTTGCAATTCTGACACATCACATTCTTGAAACGATTCTCAGTTTTCTGCTGAACTGCTTTTCCTTGGTTCTTGTTATCTTTCCAATCAGGGTTAAATTTCCTTTTCTGGGGATTCCCTCCACTCGCTTCTCCAGTCTGAGCCTTTGCTGCAGTTGGGTTTTTAGCATCCAGGGCTTCATACCTGAGAGCTAAATCCACGAGTTCGACAAATGGATCTTTTAGATGCCCCATCATACGACCTTGAAGACTATCCTTTAATCCTGCTATGAACATTTCGTTTTTCTTCAGTGAGGTATTTACCAACTCTGGTCCAAAGCTTGATAGCGCATTGAACTTGTTCTCGTATTCAGTGACAGTCATGCTTTCTTGTTTCAGGTCAATGAAGTCTCGGTACATCCTGGTTTTTCCAGTTGCAGGCAGATACTGGGCTTCAAAAGCTGCTTTGAACATGGCCCAAGTAAAGTTCTCCTCCAGAGTGTTTGCAGTCTGGGCATCCCACCAGATGGCTGCAGCTCCTTCCAGATTCCATGATGCTAACAGACGTTTGTACTCGTCATCTAACTTCAGTCCCTTAAAAATCTTTTCACAAGATCTAATCCATGCTTGGACGTCAACCAGTGATTCTGTTCCCTTAAAAGTTTTTCCTCCCAGAGTAGTGTAGTTCTTGCAAATCATAGCGAAGTTTGGCTGCGTTGGAGCTTGGACTACTTTAGTTGTATCCACTTGGGTCTGATTAACAGTGTGCCCATTGGTCGTAGTCGCCCGACTTGCTCCTCGGCCTCGCCTTGCTTGAGAACTCATTGTCAACTTCTGAGTAAATGATTTGAGAGTTAATACCCATCAGGAAATCAGTCTTTAGGGATAACCTAACCAAATAACTAGGGCCGTCCTATACTATACGGTTTTTTTATATAAAAATACGCTCTCTCAGCACTAACTTATAGCCTAGGTGTTCAGAAATCCTAAGCTCTGATACCAACTGTAACGGCGCGATTTTCCATGCCTGGGAAACCGTGTCATTTTTGAAAGAATTTAGAAGATGAGATAGAAAAGACAGAACTTATAGAATAGAAGAGTAAGAAGTTATCAGAATCTCACAGAGGAATTTCCCAAATACTTATATATATTACATCATAGAGTCTGATGCATCAGAGTACATAACATATTACATCATCATGGTTCAACATCATAGTCATACAGTACCATACTACAATACCATAGATACTCAAACTGGTAATTAAACATATATGCTACTAGGTCTTGATCTTGTTCTGCATCATGTTCCACTTGCCTTACCTGAACCTACTTGTCTACTCATAATAAATATTATGAGTACCCAAAAGTTTAAGAAACACAAAAATAAACTCTGGGTCAATCAGTGGACTGGTGTGAGGAAACATAATTAAACAATGTAAACAGGGAAATAAGTGTCAAGGTTTTCATTATGACGGTTCATTTACTTTAGAAATCTTTAGATCCATCCATGTCTAATATCTGGAAAATGATCTAAGTCCTTTATATCAAAACATTTGATATTATAATAGTTCGTAACAGATAACTAAAAATCTAGTGAAACGCTTGCATCTCACGTTCACGTATATAGTATACAACTTTAAAAGTTCGCAGAGCGCGTATTGGAGTTTTGATTCCAACATACAGGGTATGGGAGCACCCACCGATCAGTGTACTCTAGAGAGGATACACTGGGGTTCAACAAGAACGTCTTGTAACCCGGCCACACATGACCGTCCACTCATTTAGCTTGAGTGTGACGAATATATAATCACTCCTACGGTTTGAGCTCGATTTACCGTTTCCGAATGCTACAGCAGCGAAATAGATTTAAGAAGTTAAATAAGGAAGTCCTCTAGATGGTGATAATATACCCTGCTTGGGTATGACCCAACTAGCCATGCTGCTTAGCCCAACTTTTGTTACTTCCGGGTTGTGAAGTTTTGAGGTCATGTTGTTCTTCTGACAGATTATTTTTTTACATTCTTTGAATGCCACATCGTCCTATCCGTCAGAAATACTCATTCGATTACCCAAATATATTATGGGTAATAAAGCAAAGAGAAACGAATTCCTCCGCTACCAACGTAATATACTTACGTAAATCCGATGTGCAAAATCTAACTGACATACGCTGTCAGACACTCGTCCATTCAGATTTGTTCTGGGATTGAACAAACCAAACTTATTTTATAATAACGCTTGCATCTCGTTGACTTCAGCATTCTGTTATGCGTCGTAAACTTCGAATCGAAGTGGAATTTGTTTATTCCGGACTCTTCGAACGATGTACGAATATTCTTTTTACAGTCGATAAATGTTTATCGTTTTAATCAGGAGTATTACTCCGTTTCAGATAAATTATTATTCTATAAACAGTATTTTGCTTATCTGGTTCACATTAGTACAGTCAAATTTTCCTTTAAATAAATCAGTTGAGGTGTATATGATTTTTGAGAGTGTTTTGTTCATCATTTGAAAATTTCCCGTGCTTCGCACACTGTATTCGCTTTTCCTTTATTATTTGTGCTTGGCGATGTTTCAACTTACTTCCTTCCTTTTTATTTCTCCCTTGATGATTATTTATTTTATAAATAATTTAAATAATAAATTTTAAATTATTTATTCAAGTATTATTTATATTTCGAACATAGCGAACTTCTACAGTCGAATTCATCGGTTTGATCTCAGCTTTTATTTTCCACTTGCCATTGCTTAATTAAATAAAAACACTTCTTTTATTTATTTATTTATTTTTATTTCAAATTTAAATTTAAACTATTTTTAATTTAAATCATCGCTTTATTAAAATCAATTTGGCGAATTACCAAAGTGCCGGACTTGGCACTGCCAAAGTACCAGGCCTTGGCACTGCCAAAGTGCCAGACTTTGGCACTGCCAAAGTGCCAGACTTTGGCACTGCCAAAGTGCCAAGATTTGGCAAATGCCAAATCTGGATTGGCAAGTGCCAAGCCTTGGTTTGGGAAGTGCCAAACCCTGGTTTGGCAAGTGCCAAACACAGTATTTGGCAAGTGCCAAATCGGTTTGGCACTTTCATTTCTCATCAGGTAGCCGTGCACAGTGGTGCACGTGCACACCACCGCCGGCCATCGTGACGCCACCGCGACCATCCCATCACACCACGCTTCGCCTCCAGGTCAACCTCCAACCACCTGATCATTGATCCTCCGCTGCTACAGTGAAATCACTGTTCGAGCTCCCCCTCGTCAGAAAACATCATCGGAGAATCCTCCTCGTGCTCGCACCTCCGACCATATGACGCCGAACCCTTCTGGCCTCGACACCACACCCCCCTGACGCCGCTATCCCCCCACGTCCGACTTCCCCAAAGTTCACCGTCGACGAGAAATTCCGACGCAAAGAACCGAACCCATTTACACAGTAAAAACCCTAATTTCGATTCGTTTGCAAAATCTATACATTAGAAAAATCCATTTTCATTTTTCCCCGATACCCCAGTCCCTGATGATCCTTCCCTCGTAACCGCCTGACCCCAAGTGTCTCCGATGGTCGGAATTTGGTCCAAGACCATTTTCAGTTCATGTCCGAAATTCTCGTGATATATATACTTAAAAATCATGAAATTCATTTTAAAAATCATCAATTCAACCTACGATTTTATTCATATAATCAAAACGGGTTTTTATCACATTTGAATTTCAACTTTGATTTTGGTTTACAGAGAACTTCTCTGTGTTATTCTGTTTTGAACAAAAGCTTTGAAAATGTTATTACTTTGATCTGGTATGTGAATGTATGGTATGTTTGCACCAGATCCATACACTTTCATCAATCAAAATGTGGATCATCATGTTTATTCATTTCCAGAGTTAATTGTACATGTTCTGTACTTTACAGAACACACATACAGGTTTTAACAGAAATGTTCAATCATCAAATCAATTTGCACACACATTCAATGATGTATACTACATAGTAGATCAGTCTATAGGGATGAAATCAAGTGGTTCTAACATCATGTTTTACTGGTTGACAGTAACAGACAGTAAACAAACAAAACATGGCAGTTTGATCTATGTAAAAACTGTTTTACAGTAAGTAATTTAAACACAGAAAATTTAGAGTGTTTCACTCACCAAATTGCTTTCCAAGATCCAGAAAATGTCTTCAGTTTTTAGATGTGAATTTCATATTTGTTTGTGAGGAGAAAATGAAGAATTTGAGTGATATTTATAGGCAAGTTCATATTTTAAAAAAATGAATTTCCATGCACATGATTGAACAGTAAACTTCACTTAGCCTCACCCCTCAATCCTATAGTCCCTACGGCACATGCATGAAGAACATGCATTGAAGAATTTGTCTCATTAATGTTTGTAGCCAATTACATGCTCCTAGGTTAGTTCTTCTAGAAGGTTTCACCTTAACTTCATTAAATGCATGGATCTCTTTTTTGGATTTTATAGCTTTAAACAAATGCTCTACTTTGTTTTCTTCTTGCTGAGATTTTCTTCTTACCTAAGGAAGTGCACATGTTACTTGTATTAGGATTTTAGGGAGATGGTTTATGAGATCCTAGATTACTGTTCCAAGTATGCTTCATTAAATGATTTTGTCTCACTTGGTAGTTTCCTTTTTGTCTTTTGTTTAGATATTTGTTGGTGATCAAAAACAAATGTTTATATATGCTAGTATTTCATATTGTAGCCGATTTGTTTTCATGTTATAGACAACCATGTTGCGGTGTTTTTATCCTAAGGTCCTTCTATACATTTAAATGAACAAAATACTCCTTATTTTGTTCATGTTGTAAGGCCTTATTGTTTTTAACACCCTTGCTTTTACAAAATGATACTATGAAGTATTATATTTTCTCTTATGTATAATTCCATATGAATTTCTATTCAAATTCAAGATGAATCAAGTATATACAATACATATGCTTATGCATATATATATATATATATATATATTTATTTATTTCAAAAATCTCCTTAGTATTGATTTTTAACTAGTAAATCTCATTTTAATTCCTTATTAAAATGATTTAAAAATAGTCGAAAAAGTCGGGACATTACAGTGCGTTCCAACCGGGTCATGTGCGTGCATGGATCCCGGTCTGCCTCTAAGGATGTAAGACGCCGTGACATCTGTAAATAGTTCTGTGCCAATTGTTTGTCACTTTAGGGAGTGATACACCCTACTGTGGGGCCGACACAGGGTATTTATGTATTAGGGAGCCGATCGCTTTGGGTAGGGTTTTAGGGTACACTTAGTTCTGTCTGTTTCTGTTGGTACCGTCTGTTTCTGTTGGGTGGTAACACCTGTCTGTTTCTGTGTGGTACCGTCTGTTGGGGTGGTAAAGGCCCATTTACTAGTGTACCCCTAATTCTACATTCTGTTTCCGTAGGGATTAATCTGTTTCTGTACCTTCTGTTCGGGTGGTAAAGGCCCATTATTAGCATTCTGTTTCTGTACTTTCTGTTGGGGTGGTAAAGGCCCGTTACTAGCATTCTCTTCTGTGGAAATTATTCTGTTCCCGTTTCTGTTTCAGTTTAGACATTGGGGTGACACCTAATCCGGTTATACTAGTATTAGTGCAGAGAAGCGAAAAGTAATAGCTTATATCATTCTGTTTCTTCTGTTTAACGTAAGTATATCTGCTACTCCTGTTACTGTTATCTCTCATCCAATTTTATTTGCATGCCATGATTATTATTATCTGTTCATATGCTGAAAGTCACTGGATTTGCCAGACTTTATGTCTGTCCTTGCTTGTTTTCGCCCCTTTTCTTCCGTTTCCCCCCAGGTTTTCCAAGGAGGGAATACTTTAGCTTGATCCGGATTTCTTCTGCTTGAAGTACTTGAAGTGCGTAAAGTATGGCTTAACTTCTTATGGCATCTTCTGTAGGGATTATGATTTTATAATTTTGTACTCTGATGACTTTCTGAACAAGACTGATATTTATGTACTTGAGTTTTTGGTAAAGATGTAACCATACTGATTTCTGTTTTCCGCTGTAATAAAGTTATAATTTCTCTAGTATTGTTTATCTATCTTGAAATTTTCTGTTCTGTTTACTAAAATGCTCCACCAAAGTTAAGGCATTCCCTTTGTGAGTGTCCTTAACGGAGGTGGGGTGTTATAGAAGGCATTTGATCTCCTTCTTCCTCCTACACCTTTCCACCATTAAAAATCCAAATCTAAAGGAGGAAATCAAAGATCTACACCATTCAAGGCTAGATCTACATCATTTCAAAGGCAAATTCATCGGATCGAGGGGTTTGATTCAGAGTGCTCGTTGTCCAGATTCTTATTTCTATTGTTTTAGACTGTTTCGGCAAATCGGAGAGTGATTTACATCTCTCACTTGAATCTCTAACATGAATGCAATGAAATATATGAGAGTTTATGCATGTTTCTCATCAAATTGGAATGTTTTATCATAGATTTACACCATTATAAGTTCATTTTCATATGCATCACCCTATGATCTAATCTAACAAGTTTTACTCATTAATTTCATGTCATTTTACATGTTTATGTTAGTTAGATCTCTCAATTTGATCATATGTTCATTTTAATGGTTTTTGGTGAGATTTACATCATTTTTGTAGTAATCGTCATATTTATGTGGTTAGTAATGTTATGATATGTTTATGATTGTGTTTGATGATTTTGGTAGTGTCGGTTTCGTCGGATTCGTCGTTTGGTGAAGTTTTGGTCGAAATCGGAGTTGAATTGCAATATGCAGAAATTGGCTCGGCCATAGGTTGAATCGGCCAGAAAATGGCTCGGCCATAGGTTGAATCGGCCAGGAGTTGACTCGGCCATAGGTTGAATCGGCCATAGGTTGAATCGGCCAGAAGTCGGATTGAAATGAAGTTGGATCGGGCAGGAGTGGATTGGATCGGGTCATATTCAGATCGGGTCATATTCGGATCGGGTCATATTCGGACCGGGTCATATTCGGACCGGGTCATATTTGGATCGGGTCGGTCATATAGGTGATTGGATCGGGTCGGTCGTGTTGGTTGGATCGGTCGAGTTTGAAGCCAGAAGGGCGCTGGATCGGGTCGATCTAGTTTGGATCGGGTCGGTCTGAAAAAGGGCGGATTGGTCATGTTTTTTTAACAGCGCTTTTAAACGTTGTGGTTGATAGTGATGATGCTATGGTTTGTTTCCAACAGGGTCATTTTCTAAAAAAGTACGATTTCAGGTACGACTCAGATTTGGAGAAAAGGTCTGAAAAAATATTTTTCGAGGCAACCCCCCGAACCCTAGCTACAACGCAGTAGTAATTGGCTCGGTGATGATGTGACTTCGAAGTAAATTCAAGTAGGAAGGTTCAAAGTGTTGAATGTGTTTGTTGATCAAGGTGGAACAACGAATGAGGTGGCAACTCAAAGGTTGTGAGTTGGTGGATAATGGTTGCTCGAGAAGGTTGCTTGGGCTATGAAATGTCGTCAAGGTTGGATGACTAGAGATGTGAAGGCCGAGAAGTCGTCGTTGTCGTAAGTTCTAGCAGGCTCAAAGCAGGGTTACAATGGGGGCACCCAATAGACTGGAAGGTTGCTGGTCGAGTACCTTGGGTATCGTTGAAAGGCCTAGTTGTTAAGGTTGGACATTGTCAAGGTTGGATATATGGAGTTTATGCTAGAACTGGGGTTACCATTAGCCCTTGACATATGGCAAGGTAGGTCGTCATACGATTAACGGTGGTTTCAAAGCAGGATTGGCGGTGATAGCTAGAGTTAGTCATGGATGATTGGTTTTTCTGTTTGTACCATCTCACATAGATTATCCAAAGTCGAGGGAGATGTTCTCTGAGTGCTTAACCGATATTGGTTTAGGCCTCTAGGGAGAGTACTTGGGGAATGTTAAACTCGATTAGGGTTGTCTGTATGAGACTTATGTAATCTGGATGTTATGATGTTTTCCATGATTGAATGAGTGTTCTGGTTTCTATGGATGAATGGTTGAATTGTTTATAGTAAAGGCTATCACTGTCCGATGTGGGGAAGATACTGGTGTCATGGGTAGATTAGTATGTTTATCTATCCTTTCTCATACACTTTATCATTGAAGTTTGTTAGTTGTTTTATTGCTCACTAAGACTGTTGTCTGACTCAAGGTTTTATGTTTCCTCTTATTACCTTAGCTGTTCATCCGGTTGTGGATGGGCAGACTAAGTAGCAAGTGACAGGTGATGCTTTAGTGAGGACGATGGTGCTGATCGGTGGCGAGCAGGAGGCTCACATACCAGTTTTGCTACTATCTAATAATTGGATTTCCGCTGTTTACTTTTCTAAATAATGTAGTGAGGCAACTTTGTATAAACACTATTTCCAAGTTTGTGGATTTTACTTTCTGGTTGTATGAAAGTCTTGTGTTTCTGCTTCACTATTACTACTTGTTGTATATGTTCTATTATATTTTATCCTTGTGCTGTGAGTTTCCGACAGGTTCCGCTTGTGTTTACCTACCCTGATGATCGTCCATGACTGCCTTGCACACCTTTCAACGCATTATTTCTTTTGTATAGTGCGGGGGTTATGGGCGGTCGTCACATTTGGTATCAGAGCTTTGGTCAACGATTTTTGGCCAAAGTTCAAGGACGTAATCATGTATGAGAGACGTACTTGTAGATTTCAGTTAGATGCTTACTACATATATTAGCATATATAGTAGTAACGGTTGTTTTCCTTTAGCAGATTTCTTGAAGGTGACTAATTATTCTAAATTGCAGATTTAGAATGAGTAGACGAGAAACAAGACGCGCTGCCAGGGGAGCCAATACTGAAGGGGGAAATGGTGGTGAACCTAATTACCCAGCCATGTTTGAAGCCATGGCAGAAGCAATTATGCGAAGGGTGCCCGCTCCAGTGGCGGCAACGGTAGATGTTGATGTGCGAGTTCCTAGAGTAATAGATTTTGCAAAGCTGTGCAAGGACTTTACATCTCTAGGGGGAAACCATTCAAGGTAACTAAACCAGCTGAAGAGGTTCAGAGGTGGATGGATTCTTATGTTCGAATCTTTGGAGACTTGGGTATCGAGGATGCAATAAAGAGAAAACTTGCCTCAAGGCAACTGCAGAATAGGGCCATGGAATGGTGGAATTCTGTTACACTCGAGACTCCAGAGGAAGAAATTTCATGGGAGCTATTCCAAGCTAAGTTTGAAGCAAAGTTTATCTCCACAACTCAGAAATCTGCTCTATTCAAGAAGTTCGTAGAGCTGAAACAGAATGGTCGTTCTGTGCTTGACTATATTTCTGATTTCGAAGCTTTGTCTAGATATGTTCGTTCGTACATTGATACACCATATCAGGAGATAGAGAAGTTTGTCTTGGGTTTGGATGCTTATATCGGAAAACCGTTAGTGGACCATCTTGATGATTCATATGAGATATGATGGAAAAAGCTATTCGTCATGGGAGCTTATTTCCTAAGGAAGCAAATGTTGTCGCTGCCATCAAAGAGACTCAGAAACCACAACAGGGTGGTAATAATAAGAAGAGGAAGCAACAACAGCAAAAGGGAAAAGATGGCCTAAAGAAACCCAAGAGTGAGGTGGTTTGCTTTAACTGCCAGCAGAAAGGTCATTTTGCTAATGAGTGCAAGAATCCCAAAGCTGAAAAGAAGTGCTTCAAATGTGGAAAGCCTGGGCATGAGAAGAAATATTGTCCAGAATCAGCTAAGGGAAAGCAGATTGTGAAGGCATATGCTTTGGAAGCTATGCCATCTTCTTCGAGAGCACCTACTGCAGAGGAGAAGGGATGGTGTCATGGTGCAAGGTACTCTTTCTGTTAATGGTGTTTCAGTTCGTGTGCTTTTCGATACTGGAGCATCACATTCCTTCATTTGCAATGAGCTTGTGTGTCTCTTTGGTTTGGAACCTGAGATTTGTGATAGACCCTTCGTAGTGACTAATCCAACTGGGGGTTTGTCAAATCTTTGCATGATATGTCGAGGTCTAGAGTTGTCGAGTCATGGTTGTTCTTTTGTGTGTGATTTCTTTGTTCTTAAATTCGCTGGGTTTGGGATCATCTTGGGCATGGATTGGCTCAAGAGGTATGCGGCAAGGGTGAATTGCGAGAAGCTAGAGGTGAGGGTCGGGGATGTGGAAGGGCGAAAGGTGTTGATTAGATGTAAGCGCGAAGACGGGGTCTTCGTGAGTTATCTATATTCGCTTGGGATTCCACAAGAAGACGTGTCATTAGTGCTGATCGCTAATGAGTATATAGATGTCTTTGACGAGGTCAATGGCTTGCCGCCACATCGTGAGATCGAGTTTAGGATCGATTTGGTCGAGGGTGCTAGACCAATCGTTATGCCATTTAGGCGGATGGCGCCTAAGGAACAACGAGAGTTAGAGGTGCAAGTTAGAGACCTTTTGGGAAAAAGATTCATTCAGAGGAGTGTTTCCGAATGGGGTGCACCGGTCGTATTTGCAACTAAGGCAGATGGCTCGTTAAGATTGTGTGTGGACTATCGTGAGCTGAACAAGATGACTAAGAAGAACAAGTATCCGTTGCCAAGGATTGACGACTTGTTCGATCAGCTTTACGAAGCCAAAGTGTTTTCTCAGATGGATTTGGCAATGGGATTTCACCAGTTGAGAGTGGCTAAGGATAGTGTGCCAAAGACTTCTTTTAGGACACCATCTGGTTTCTTCGAATGGTTGATGATGCCATAAGGGTTGACTAACGCGCCAGCGTATTTTGTGGATCTTATGAATAGAGTGTTCAGAGATCAGTTGAACAAGTTTGTACTTGTGTTCATGGATGATATTCTGGTTTACTCCAGAAATGAGGAAGAACATAAGACGCACTTGAGAGTTGTGTTAGAGATTTTGCGGAAGCATCAGCTTAAGGCTAAGTTCTCAAAGTGTCACCTCTGGAAGGATGAAGTGAGGTTCTTAGGTCATGTAGTTTCTGGAAAAGGGATAGCGGTTGACCCCGCTAAAGTTGCAGTAATCCAGGACTGGGATCGACCTAAGAATGCAACGGATGTTCAGAGTTTCCTTGGGATGGCAGGATATTACCGATGGTTTATCAAGGATTTCTCCAAGGTAGCTGCACCGTTGACAGGGTTGACGAAGAAGAACCAAGTGTTCACATGGGTTGAAAAGTGTGAACAAGCATTTGGAATCCTGAAGGAGAGATTGACGAGTGCACCTGTGTTGACCATTCTAAGTGGGAATGAAGAGATGGTGGTATATAACGATGTATGTGGTACTGGACTTGGAGCAGTGCTAATGCAGAAAGATAAGGTTGTGGCCTATGCGAGTCGACAGCTGAAGCCACATGAGAAGAATTACCCAACTCATAATTTGGAGTTGGCGGCGATTGTGTTTGCTCTGAAGATGTGGACACATTACTTGTTAGGAGTTCGATTCGAGTTGTTTACGGATCACAAGTCCTTGAAGTATCTTTTCTCCCAAAAGGATTTGAATCTTTGGCAGCAAATATGGTTAGAGTTTCTGGCGTCATATGATTTTGGCATAGCCTATACTCTGGGAAAGGGCAACGCAGTTGCAGATGCGTTAAGTCGAAGACACGCAAATTTTGGAGCGATGTTTTCGGAATGGAAGAGCCTCGAGTACTTGGCAAGGTTCGATTTCAGGCCAAGGTGTGAGTTGGAACTTGAAATGTTGGCGAGCTTGTCGATAAGACCTACTCTTATCGAAAGGATTGACGAGAGCCAAAAGAAGGATGCGAAGCTTATTGAGTTCATTCAGAAACTGGAAGCAGAAGATAAAGAGTTCGAGGTCTATCGAGAAGGTTGGCTTCGAAAGCAAGGGTGATTAGTTGCTCCTAATATTGACGGATTGAGGGATGAGGTTCTGAGAGAATGTCATCACTCGAAGCTGACGATTCATCCTGGTGGAAATAAGATGTATCAGGACATGAAGAGAGTCTACTACTGGGAAGGGATGAAGCGATATATTGGAAAGTTCATTTCCAAGTGTATGAACTGTCAGTTGGTGAAAGCTGAACAGAAGAAGCCGAGCGGTTTACTTCAGGCATTAGAAGTTCCTACATGGAAGTGGGAGCAAGTATCGATGGATTTTATCGATGGACTACCTAGAACCAGGGCAGGAAACGAGGGGATTTGGGTCATCGTGGATCGTTTGACCAAAAGTGCGAGATTCATTCCTGTCAAGTCGACTAGGATGGCATCAAAATTGGCAGAACTTTATGTGAAATGGATAGTTCGATTCCATGGTGTCCCAAAGAGTATAGTGAGTGACCGAGATCCATTATTCATGAGTGGATTTTGGAAAAGTTTGCAAGAAGCTTTGGGAACCGAGTTGTGCTTAAGTACGACATATCATCCCTAAACTGATGGTCAGACCGAGAGAGTCAATCGAGTTTTGGAAGATCTCCTGAGGGCTTGTGCGTTAGACTTCGGAGGATCATGGGAAGACCATCTATGTGACAGCCCGCCCCGCACCAGTTGACATTTCCAATGAAAGTGCGTTGTGCCAATGCCCGTCCAGCACGGGACGGTCGCCAAAGAAAGAAAAAGAAAGGAATTTGAACTAGAAAGGAACCAATATAATGTCTCATAGCGCATGGGATAAAATATAATAATAACATACTTTGACGTAAACAGGCGAGACAATGTATAAGCTGAAAACTAAACATCATAGCAGCGTAAAATCCAAATACAGCTTATGTTCCACATCATCATTATTACAACTTTTGAAAACTGCCTCTAAAGCAAAGTAAAGGAAAGGTACACTACTAATGCCCAAAGTAGTGACCAGCAACGACACATGGAGAATATCTATATACGTTATACGTGGGAGCCTCCTGCTCGTCTCCGGTACGGCTACTCATGCATACCACCTAACCTGTCTCTAGTCTGCCCATTTAAGAGCATCCAAAGTAATAAGAAGAGACATAAAACTATGGGTCAGACAAAAGTCTGGTATGAGCAAGAAGCAGCAAAACAGAACAATAATAGGTATACTAAACCATACCTGAACCTGGACCTGCAGCCAAAGAGTTAGTACAACATACCGCTCAATACTCTAAGGTGCCACTAAACATAAGGTGTAAAGAATACGGGGGTGGGGGTGTGCGTGACTTTGTGATGGAAAAAAATCAATCATAGCAACCATCCTCACATCTCTCACTCAGTGCGTAAAGCATACGATATCCACCACTTTGATCACTAGATCCATCAAGGTAGTGACGGAGTCCGACTTGTATAACAATTGCTACCACCAAGCTTTCCCTATGAAGTCACGACTAAATCCTTACAAATGAACCCACCTCATTGGTCCATAGCCAATAGTCCTACCTAGGCCACTGCGGCCCTGAATCCCTCCACATACTCTGCACTCCATAGTGATCCAAAGTTATAGACATCGATAACCCCTTAGCACACGTCCCACAGCAAAGCCCAACTCATGAAGTTAACCCATTGGTTCCCAACTGGATCCCGAGTTCTGCTTCCTATTTGGACTTCCTTTGCATCTCGGGTTTTGGTCGAATTGGAGTTGGTCTTTAGAAAAATCATCGCGTAGAAGTGGGAGTACACATCCGGTTCGGTTCGGATATACCACGCTCAAGCTTCCTATTCGGTTCGGTCTGCTCCCCTCAGTTCGGTTCAGATTCACGATGTTCGAGTTCCCTATTCAGTTCGGTTCGGTGCTTCTGAAGCGGTCTGGTTCGGTGCTCGAGTCTCTAGTTGGTTCGGTCCTTTTGCCCTCCAATTAATCATGTTTAAGCATAACTAATGATATGATTAGCAAAACTAATGATATGATTAGCAAAACTTAAACAAATTAACCAAATTTTCTAACAGAGGCCTAAAACAATATTTCAAAATTTATAAATATTTTTCCAGATTTTTAACATGCATAATTTCGTTAATTAACACTAATCACTCTAATTAACTGTAATTAGTGTAAAAACAATGCTAATCACTCACCTTAGCCAAAATAAAATACAAAATCTGAAATCGTTCTCTGTTTGGCGCTGTTCCCAAGGCTATACTGCAGTTCTACCTTGATTTTTGTGCAAATCCGCTTTGATTTGATGTAGATTTGGCTTAATTAGCGATTAGAAGGTGATTTGGGGGTGTTTTAGCAAGTGGAGGACATTACTAGGGTTCCAAGAATGAAAGTGGCGGCTGAAAATGTGTCTAAAGAAATGTTTTCTAACCCTAATCAGCCCCTATATACCCCTAATCACGAAATCCCCCAATGGGCCTAGCTATTAACTACCCAATTAAGCTCGGTTAAGCTGTTTTTAACCTCCTAAACCTTGTTTCAACCATATCTCCCAAACGGTAAGTCCGTTTTTCACATATGACCACTCTACGGAAAGGTAAACATCATCCGGATCTAATGGAAGTGGTTTCAGGTCAAAACTCCTTTCCAATCAAAAGTTATGGCCGAAACAAGATCAACTAGGGGCAAAACGGTCATTTAAAAATCGACAAAAATCATGAACATGGGAAATGACCCCAATAGTCGTCTTCCAAAGTTACATGACCATACGACTTCGTATGTAAAAGAATTAATACTCTATGATCCTTCGATGCGTAGAATGCGGGTCGTTACATTCTCCCCCCTCCCCCCACCTTAAGAAATTTCGTCCCCGAAATTCCTTAGCCCAAAACATACAAAGAATCCCGCATACCAATCATTAACAAAACAATAAAGCATACAAAAAAACACAAGCAAGGGAGTACTATACCAATATAAAAATCTTACTAGGAAAAGAGTTCGGGATACTTCCTCCTTATGTTCTCTTCTGTTTCCCAAGTACATTCTTCCTCATTGTCACCCCACTGAACTTTGACTAGTCTCACCGCCTTCCTTCGAAGTTGCTTCGTATCGTTCCCAACAATACGCATGGGCCTGCGGTTCCCAACCGCCTCGGGTTCAACCTCGATATCATCCAACTGATCTGGTGAAATAGACACACTAGGGTCGTGCACAAACTTCCTTAACTGGGAAAAATGAAATACATTATGAACTCCCGCCATCTTGTCTGGTAATTCAACTTTATATGCCAAATTCCCAATTTGCTGGAGAACTGGGAATGGTCCAACAAATCTTGGGGTTAACTTGCCTCTCCTTCCAAATCGTATCACGCTCTTTAACGGAGAAATCTTGACAAACACCAAGTCACCAATGGAGAACTTTAAATCTCTTCTCCTCTTATCAGCATAACTCTTCGGCCTGTCTTGGCCAGCCTTCATTCTCTATTGAATAATCTTGATCTTGTCTGAATTTCTCTTATCACATCTGGTCCAGGCACAAACTTCTCACTAGTTTCTAACCAACATGACGGTGAGTTGCATGGTCTTCCATACAAAGCTTTAAATGGAGCCATACCAATACTCGATTGATAACCGTTATTATATGCAAACTCTACTAGATGCAAATGGTCATCCCATGATCGACCAAAATCTAATATGCAAGCTCTCAAGAGATCTTCTAACACATGATTCACCCTCTCTGTCTGACCATCGGTTTGAGGATGATACGCGGTATTGAGATGTAATCCTGATTCTAAAGCCTCTTGTAAGCTCTTCCAAAATCCACTAGTAAACAATGGATCTCGGTCGCTCACAATGCCCTTGGGTATTCCATGAAATCTCACTATCCACTTCATATACAATTCTGCTAACTTAGCTGACGGGTATGAACCTTGCACTTTTAGTCAATCGATCTACGATTACCTAAACGCTATCATGACCTGATCTAGTCCTTGGCAAACCGCCGATGAAATCCATCGAGACTTGTTCCCATTTCCATTCTGGAATTTATAATGGTTGCAACAAACCACTAGGCTTCTTTTGCTCAGCTGGCAATTCATGCATTTGGATATAAACTTCCCAACGTCTCTTTTCATCCCTTTCCAGTAGTAGGTCTGCTTCATGTCTCGATACATCTTGTTACCACCGGGGTGTATAGTCAGTTTTGAGTGATGACATTCTCTAAGCACTTCATCTCTCAACCCATTGACATTGGGTACAACCAGTCTTCCATTCTTTCTAAGTCATCCATCTCGATCAAGCCCGTACTCGTTCATCTCCTCATCGATGTCCATCTCTAATTTGGAGATGATTTTCAATAAGTTAGGATCGTCCCTCTGACTGGAACCAATCCGCTCAATCAAAGTAGGTCTGACCGTCAAACTTGCTAATATTTCTGGATCCAATTTTCACTTTGGTCTGAAATCATAATCAGCGATGTACTCCAGTTGCTTCCACTCATAAAACATAGCCCCTAATCTGGCATGACTTCTACTCAATGCATCAGCTACCGCATTGCCCTTTCCTGGTGTGTATGCGATATTGAAATCGTAGGAAGCCAAGAATTCTAACCATCTTTGCTGTCGGAGATTTAGATCCTTCTGAGAGAAAAGATACTTTAGTGACTTATGATCGGTAAACAACTCGAATCTTTCTCCCAAGAGATAATGTCTCCACATATTCAACGCGAATACGATCGCCGCTAATTCCAAATCGTGGGTAGGGTATCTTCTCTTGTGCGGTTTCAATTGCCGACTTGCATAAGCTACAACCCTACCTCCTTGCATCAGTACAACACCTAGTCCGGTACCACATGCATCTGTGTATACCATCATCTCTTCATTCCCTTTAGGGATGACTAACACTGGTACACATGTCAACTTGTCCTTTAGACTCTTGAATGCATTCTCACACTTTTAGTCCCAGGCGAAAGCTTGATTCTTCTTGGTCAACTGAGTCAATGGTGCCGCTATCTTGGAGAAGTCTTGGATAAACTTACGGTAATACCCAGCTAATCCCAAGAAACATCTTATGTCCGTTGCATTCTCGGGCATAGACCAATCTTGTATCGTAGCCACCTTCACAGGGTCCACGGCGATACCATTCTCTGAAAAAACATGGCCCAAAAATCTCACTTCCCTCCTCTAGAATTGACACTTAGAAAACTTTGCTTTCAATTGGTGTTTTCTCAACACCTCCATCACTATCCTCAAGTGTTCCTTGTGTTCTTCCTCTGTCCTTGAATAAACAAATATATCGTCCACGAACGCAAGAACAAACTTATTCAACTGATCTCTGAATACCCTATTCATAAGATCCACAAAATATGCTGGTGCATTGGTCAACCCGAATGGCATGACCAACCACTCATAGAATCTAGACGGCGTCCGAAAGGTCGTTTTAGCTATACTCTCAGGTTCAACCCTAAGCTGATGAAAACCTATCGCGAGATCCAACTGGGAGAACACTCTCGCGCCATCAGCTGATCAAACAAATCTTCTATCCGCGGTAGAGGATACTTGTTCTTCCTCGTCACCTTATTCAATTCGCGGTAGTCCACACACAAACGAAGGAAACCATCTGCCTTGGTAGCAAACACAACTAGTGCTCCCCACTCAGAAACACTTCTTCTGATAAATCCCTTCTTCAAAAGATCGCTCACTTGCACCCCGAGCTCTCACTTCTTCCTTGGTGCCATACGACGAAGTGGCATCACTATAGGTCTGGCATCTTTCACCAAGTCAATACGGATCTCAATCTCTCGGTGTGGTGGAAGTCCGGTCACTTCCTCGAAGACGTTCGGATACTGGCCAGCCACGGGCACATCTGACAACTCGTCATGCGGGATGTCGAGGGAATTTAGAAAACTAGCCATTACCCCATCACTGGGTAGACCACCAAACACTACCCTCTGCACATCATCCGCTCTAACTGTCACCAAAAAGCCCTCACAATCTACCACCACCCCGTACCTTTGGAGCCAATCGACTCCCAAAATTATGCCAAACCCTGTAAAGCCCAAAACAAAGCAATCACAAACAAACATACATCCATGAATCGATAAGACGACATTACGACAAATCATGCTAAGGCCAGTCGAACCACCAATCGGATCCGTCACCGCTAAAGGTCTATCGACTATCTCGGGTTCTAATCCCAACCTATCTTCCAGGTCACTAGATATAAAGGAACCGGAAGCTCCGGTATCAAACAATACTCAAACAGGAACATCATAAATAGAAAACATACCTTGAATGACGACTTTCTTTCCTTTCTCCGCCGCAGTTGGGGCATTCGACGAAGAAGGAACAACATTGATAGCATATGCTTTCACAATCTGCTTTTCCTTAGGGGGTTGCGGACACTTATCCTTGTGATGTCCAACTTGGCCACAGTTGAAGCACTTCCTACCCGCTGGCTTGACCCGACATTCTTTGGCATAATGGCCCTTCTTACCACAGCCGAAGAACTCAACATCTTTCTTATTCTTTTTCTTTTGGCCATCCTTGGTCTGATTCTGCTTTCTCTTACTCTGAGAACCATTCTTGTCTCCACCGCTTACTTGCGGCTTTGGCTCCTCTACAGATGCAACCTCATTCTTCGACTTAGGGTATAGACTCTCTGATCTCAAAGCTTTTCCCACAATCAATTCAAACGTCTCATCGATGTGGTTTATAAGCCTTTCCCCCAAGTACTGATCTAAGCCTGTTATGAACTTTTCCATTTTCTTCTCGGCAGTATCAATAAGGGACAATCCATATTTCGATAAAGTATTGAACTCTGTAATGTACTCCGAGACTGCCCTACCATTCTGCTTAAGCTCCCGAAATTTCCTAAACAACTCTGACTTCTGGGCAGCTGGGATGAACTTATCACTGAATCGGGCCTTAAACTGATCCCAAGTAACTGATCCTCAAGGGTAGCTGCCTTAATAACGTTCCACTAATTCATCGCCCGTCCTTGCAGCTGACGGGATGCTAACTTTCTCTTCATCGCATCCTCGATACCCAAGTCTTCGAAGATACGCTCACAGCTATCCAACCAATCTTGAACATCCGTGGCCGATTCCGTTCCGTGGAACGACTTTCCACCAAGACTATTGTAATCCTTGCATAGCTTGGCAAAATCGGCCCTAGGCGCTTGCACCGCTGCACCACCACCATTAGCAACATTGGGAATTGCCCTTTAAACATCCCTAAGCATCTCTCTCATGAAGTCAGTGAACATAGTCCTTATGTCAGGAGCATTCCCATTATTGGCTCCTCTACCAGCACCCCTCATATATCGGCTCATCGTTCAATCTGTAAAGAGAAACGATTAACCATCCTCTTTGTGGTGTCAGTGCAGTGCGACTTCATCCTTAGCTATACTAATAGTATATATAGCTTTTGAAAACCAAAATAATCACAAATACGCGCCCTCATATACGTATTATCTCTCCCTGGTGTCTTTCCCTAGGTTAACTACGCAACCTAGAGCTCTGGTACCAAGTGTGATGGCCCGCCCCACACCAGTCGACATTTCCAATGAAAGTGCATTGTGCTAATGCCCGACCAGCACGGGACGGTCGCCAAAGAAAGAAAAAGAAAGGAATTTGAACTAGCAAGGAACCTGTAGAATGTCTCACAGCGCATGGGATAAAATACAATAATAACATACTTTGACATAAACAGGCGAGACAGTGTATAAGCAGAAAACTAAACATCATAGCAGCGGAAAATCCAAATACAGCTTATGTTCCACATCATCATTATTACAACTTTTGAAAACTGTCTCTAAAGCAAAGTAAAGGAAAGGTACACTACTAATTCCCAAAGTAGTGACCAACAACGACATAGGGAGAATATCTATATATATTATACGTGGGAGCCTCCTGCTCGTCTCCGGTACAGCTACTCGTGCATACCACTTAACCTTTCTCTAGTCTGCCCATTTAAGAGCACCCAGAGTAATAAGAAGAGATATAAAACTCTGGGTCAGACAAAAGTCTGGTATGAGCGATAAGCAGCAAAACAGAACAATAACAGGTATACTAAACCATACCTGAACCTGGACCTGCAACCAAAGAGTTAGCACACCATACCGCTCAATACTCTAAGGTGCCACTAAAAATAAGGTGTAAAGAATATGGGGGTGGGGGTGACATGGTGATGGCAAACAATCAATCATAGCAACCATCCTCACATCTCTCACTCAGTGCGTAAAGCATACGATATCCACCACTTTGATCACTAGATCCATCGAGGTAGTGACGGAGTCTGACTTGTATAACTATTGCTACCACCAAGCTTGCCCCATGGAGTCACGACTAAAACCTTACAAATGACCCCACCTCATTGGTCCATAGCCAATAGTCCTACCTAGGCCACTGCGGCCCTGGATCCATCCACATACCCCGCACTCCATAGTGATCCAAAGTTATAGACATCGATAACCCCTTAGCACACGTCCCGCAGCAAAGCCCAACTCATGAAGTTAACCCGTTGGTTCCCAACTGGATCCTGAGTTCTACTTCCTATTTGGACTTCCTTTGCATCTCGAGTTTTGGTCGAATTGGAGTTGGTCTTTAGAAAAATCATCGCGTAGAAGTGGGAGTACACATCCGGTTCGGTTCGGATATACCACACTCAAGCTTCCTGTTCGGTTCGGTCTGCTCCCCTCAGTTCGGTTCGGATTCACGATGTTCGAGTTCCCCATTCAGTTCGGTTCGGTGCTTCTGAAGCGGTTCGGTTCGGTGTTCGAGTCTCTCGTTGGTTCGGTCCTTTTACCCTCCAGTTAATCCGATCCGATCTATCCTGTGCCAAGCTCCAGCCCAACCCCGACACGATCCAAATGGCCTTCCTTGTTGCCATGCCATTCCTCTGGTGCTAGGTTCCGATCCGGTTTGGTTTCTCTGCCCAGTCCACTATCCGATCCGAGCCCCCTAACCCGATCGGATCCGAAACCCTGCACATTTTCCTGCAAGTTTTCCAGCGACTGTTTTACGTCATACGACGACGTTTTCGACCATTCTAACTCTTCTAATCAACCACAAAGCATATCATACAGTCATAGCAACATGTACCACAAACACCAAAACAATAATTTGATAGGTTAAAACGAATCAAACATAGCCAAAATCCCATATTTTCCCTTAATCATGTTTAAGCATAACTAATGATATGATTAGCAAAACTTAACCAAAATAACCAAATTTTCTAATAGAGGCCTAAAAAAATATTTCAAAAATTATAAATATTTTTCCAGATTTTTAACATGCATAATTTCGTTAATTAACACTAATCACCCTAATTAACTGTAATTAGTGTAAAAACAATGCTAATCACTCACCTTAGCCAAAATAAAATACAAAATCTGAAATGATTCTCTGTTTGGCGCTGTTCCCAAGGCTATACAGCAGTTCTACCTTGATTTTTGTGCTAATCCGCTTTGATTTGATGTAGATTTGGCTTAATTAGCGATTAAAAGGTGATTTGGGGTGTTTTAGCAAGTGGAGGCCATTACTAGGGTTCCAAGAATGAAAGTGGTGGCTAAAAATGTGTCTAAAGAACTATTTTCTAACCCTAATCATCCCCTATATACCCCTAATCCCAAAATCCCCCAATGGGCCTAGCTGTTAACTACCCAATTAAGCCCGGTCAAGCTGTTTTTCACCTCCTAAACCTTGTTTCAGCCATATCTCGCAAACGCTAAGTCCGTTTTTCACATATGACCACTCTACGGAAAGGTAAACCATCATTCGGATCTAATGGTAGCGGTTTCAGGTAAAAAAATCCTTTCCAATCAAAAGTTATGGCCGAAACAAGATCAACTAGGGGCAAAATGGTCATTTAAAAATCGGCAAAAATCATGAACATGGGAAATGACCCCAAAGTCGTCTCCCAAAGTTACATGACCATATGACTTCGTATGTGAAAGAATTAATACTCTACGATCCTTCGATGCGTAGAATGCGGGTCGTTGCATTCTCCCCTATAAAGAAATCTCATCCCCAAAATTCCTTAGCCCAAAACATACAAAGGATCCCGCATGCCTACCAATCATTAACAAAACAATAAAGCATGCAAAACAGCAGAACAAGCCTATCCTAGCATGCGGTTTATTAGCAAGGGAGTACTATACCAATATAAAAACCTTATTAGGCAAAGAGTTCTGGATACTTCCTCCTTATGTTCTCTTCTGTTTCCCAAGTACAGTCTTCCTCATTGTCACCCCACTGAACTTTGACTAGTCTCACCGCCTTCCTTCGAAGTTGCTTCGTATCGTTCCCAACAATACGCATGGGCCTGCGGTTCCCAACCGCCTCGGGTTCAACCTCGATATCATCCAACTGATCCGGTGAAATAGTCACAATAGGGTCGTGCACAAACTTCCTTAACTGGGAAACATGAAATACATTATGAACTCACGCAATTTTATCTGATAATTCAACTTTATATGCCAAATTCCCAATTTGCTCGAGAACTGGGAATGGTCCAACAAATCTTGGTGTTAACTTGCCTCTCCTACCAAATCGTATCACGCTCTTTAACGGAGAAATTTTGACAAACACCAAGTCGCCAATGGAGAACTTTAAATCTCTTCTCCTCTTATCAGCATAACTCCTCTGCCTGTCTTGGACAGCCTTCATTCGCTGTTGAATAATCTTGATATTGTCAGAAGTTTCTCTTATCACATCTGGTCCAAGCACAAACTTCTCACCAGTTTCTAACCAACATGATGGTGAGTTGCATGGTCTTCCATACAAAGCTTCAAATGGAGCCATACCAATACTAGATTGATAACTGTTATTATATGAAAACTCTACTAGATGCGAATGGTCATCCATGATCCACCAAAATCTAATATGCAAGCTCTCAAGAGATCTTCTAACACTCGATTCACCCGCTCTGTCTGACCGTCGGTTTGAGGATGATACGCAGTACTGAGATGTAATTCTGATCCTAACGCCTCTTGTAAGCTCTTCCAAAACCCACTAGTAAACAACGAATCTCGGTCGCTCATAATGCCTTTGGGTATTCCATGAAATCTCACTATCCACTTCATATACATTTCTGCTAACTTAGCTGTAGTTCTATTCGACTTGACGGGTATGAACCTTGCACTTTTAGTCAATCGATCTACGATTACCCAAATGCTATCATGACCTGATCTAGTCCTTGGTAAACCGTCGATGAAATCCATCGAGACTTGTTCCCATTTCCATTCTGGAATTTCTAATGGTTGCAACAAACCACTAGGCTTCTTTTGCTCAGCTGGCAATTCATGCATTTGGATATAAACTTCCCAACGTCTCTTTTCATCCCTTTCCAGTAGTAGGTCTGCTTCATGTCTCGATACATCTTGTTACCACCGGGGTGTATAGTCAGTTTTGAGTGATGACATTCTCTAAGCACTTCATCTCTCAACCCATTGGCATTGGGTACAACCAGTCTTCCATTCTTTTTAAGCCATCCATCTCGATCAAGCCCATACTCGTTCATCTCCTCATCGATGTCCATCTCTAACTTGGAGATGATTTTCAATAAGCTAGGATCGTCCCTCTGACTGGAACCAATCCGCTCAGTCAAAGTGGGTCTGATCGTAAAACTTGCTAATATTTCTGGATCCAATTTGCACTTTGGTCTGAAATCATACCCAGCGATGTACTCCAGTTTCTTCCACTCAAGAAACATACCCCCTAAACTGGCATGTCTTCTACTCAATGCATCAGCTACCGCATTGCCCTTTCCTGGTGTGTATGCGATATCGAAATCGTAGGAAGCCAAGAATTCTAACCATCTTTGCTATCGGAGATTTAGACCCTTCTAAGAGAAAAGATACTTTAGTGACTTATGATCGGTAAATAACTCGAATCTTTCTCCCAAGAGATAATGTCTCCACATCTTCAAAGCGAATACGATCGCCGCTAATTCCAAATCGTGGGTAGGGTATCTTCTCTCGTGCGGTTTCAATTGCCGACTTGCATAAGCTACAACCCTACCACCTTGCATCATTACAACACCTAGTCCGGTACCACAGGCATCTGTGTATACCATCATCTCTTCATTCCCTTTAGGGATGACTAACACTGGTACACATGTCAACTTGTCCTTTAGACTCTTGAATGCATTCTCACACTTTTCGTCCCAGACGAAAGCTTGATTCTTCTCGGTCAACTGATTCAACGGTGCCGCTATCTTGGACAAGTCTTGGATAAACTTACGGTAGCATCCAACTAATCTCGAGAAACTTCTTATGTCCGTTGCATTCTTGGGCGTAGACCAATCTTGTACCGTAGCCACCTTCGCAAGGTCCACGACGATACCATTCTCTGAAACAACATGGCCCAAGAATCTCACTTCCCTCCTCCAGAAGTGACACTTAGAAAACTTTGCTTTCAGTTGGTGTTTTCTCAACACCTGCATCACTATCCTCAAGTGTTCCTTGTGTTCTTCCTCTGTCCCTGAATAAACAAGTATATCGTCCACAAACACAAGAACAAACTTATTCAACTAATCTCTGAATACCCTATTCATAAGATCCACAAAATATGCTGGTGCATTGGTCAACCCCAATGGCATGACCAACCACTCATAGAATCCAAATGGCGTCCAAAAGGCCGTTTTAGCTATACTCTCAGCTTCCACCCTAAGCTAATGAAAACCTGTTGCGAGATCCAATTGGGTGAACACTCTCGCGCCACTCAACTGATCAAACAGATCATCTATCCGCGGTAGAGGATATCGTCACCTTATTCAATTCGCGGTAGTCCACACACAAACGAAGGGAACCATCTTCCTTGGTAGCAAACACAACTGGTGCTCCCCACTCAGAAATACTTCTTCTGATAAATCCCTTCTTCAAAAGATCGCTCACTTGCACCCCGAGCTCTCGCTGCTCCCTTGGTGCCATACGACGAAGTGGCATCACTATAGGTCTGGCATCTTTCACCAAGTCGATACGGAACACAATCTCTCGGTTTGGTGGAAGTCCGGTCACTTCCTCGAAGACGTTCGAATACTGGCCAGCCACATGCACATCTGACAACTCATCATGCGGGATATCGAGGGAATTTAGAAAACTAGCCATTACCCCATCACTGGGTAGACCACCAAACACTACCCTCCGCCCATCATCCACTCTAACTATCACCAAAAAGCCCTCACAGTCGACCACCACCCCGTACCTTTGGAGCCAATTGACTCCCAAAATAATGCCAAACCCAGTAAAGCCCAAAACAAAGCAATCAAAAACAAACATACATCCATGACTCGATAAGACCACATTACGAATAATCATGCTAAGGCTAGTCGAACCACCAATCGGGTTCGTCACCGCTAAAGGTCTATTGACTATCTCGAGTTTCAATCCCAACCTATCTTCCAGGTCACTAGATATGAAGGAACGGGAAGCTCCAATATCAAACAATACTCGAACAGGAACATCATAAATAGAAAGCATACCTTGAATGACCACATTCTTTCCTTTCTCCGCCGCGGTTGGGGCATTCGATGAAGAAGGAACAACATTGATAGCATATGCTTTCACAATCTGCTTTTCCTTAGGGGGTTGCAGGCACTTATCCTTGTGATGTCCCACTTGGCCATAGTTGAAGCACTTCCTATCCGCTGGCTTGACCCGACATTCTTTGGCATAGTGGCCCTTCTTACCACAGCTGAAGCACTCAACATCTTTCTTATTCTTTTGGCCATCCTTGGTCTGATTCTGCTTTCTCTTACTCTGAGAACCATTCTTGCCTCCACCGCTTGCTTGCGGCTTTGGCTCCTCTGCAGATGAAACCTCAGTCTTCGACTTAGGTTATAGCCTCTCTGATCTCAAAGCTTTTCCCACAATCGATTCAAACGTCTCACCGATGTGGTTTATAAGCCTTTCCCCCAAGTACTGATCTAAGCCTACTATGAACTTTTCATTTTTCTTCTCGGTAGTATCAATAAGGGACAATCCATATTTCAATAGAGTATCGAACTCTGCAATGTACTCCGAGAGTGCCCTACCATTCTGCTTAAGCTCCAGAAATTTCCTAAACAACTCTAACTTCTGGGCAGCTGGGATGAACTTATCACTGAATCGGGCCTTAAACTGATCCCAAGTAACCTGATCCTCAGGGGTAGCTGCCTTAATAGCGTTCCACTAATTCATCGCCCGTCCTTGCAGCTGACGTGATGCTAACTTTCTCTTCATCACATCCTCAATACCCAAGTCTTCGAAGATACGCTCACAGCTATCCAACCTATCTTGAACATCTGTAGCCGATTCCATTCTGTGGAACGGCTTTCCACCAAGACTGGTGTAATCCTTGCATAGCTTGGCGAAATCGGCCCTAGGCGCTTGCACCGCTGCACCGCCACCATTAGCAGCATTGGGAACTTCCCTCTGAACGTCCCTATGCATATCTCTCATGAAGTCAGTGAACATAGTCCTCATGTTAGGAGCATTCGCATTATTGGCTCCTCTACCAGCACCTCTCGTATATCGGCTCATCGTTCAATCTGTAAAGAGAAATGATTAACCATCCTCTTTGTGGTGTCATTGCAGTGCGACTTCATCCTTAGCTATACTAATAGTATATATATAGCTTTTGAAAACCAAAATAATCACAAATACATGCCCTCATATACGTATTATCTCTCCCTGGTGTCTTTCCCTAGGTTAACTATGCAACCTAGAGCTCTGATACCAAGTGTGACGGTCCACCCCGCACCAGTCGACATTTCCAATGAAAGTGCGTTGTGCCAATGCCCGACCAACACGGGACGGTCGCCAAAGAAAGAAAAAGAAAGGAATTTGAACTAGCAAGGAACCTGTAGAATGTCTCACAGCGCATGGGATAAAATATAATAATAACATACTTTGACATAAACAGGCGGGACAATGTATAAGCTGAAAACTAAACATCATAGCAGCGGAAAATCCAAATACAGCTTATGTTCCACATCATCATTATTACAACTTTTGAAACATGTCTCTAAAGCAAAGTAAAGGAAAGGTACACTACTAATGCCCAAAGTAGTGACCAGCAGCGACACAGGGAGAGAATATATATATATATATATATATATATATATATATATATATATATATATATATATTATACGTGGGAGCCTCCTGCTCGTCTCCAGTACAGCTACTCGTGCATACCACCTAACCTGTCTCTAGTCTACCCGTTTAAGAGCACCCAGAGTAATAAGAAGAGACATAAAACTCTGGGTCAGTCAAAAATCTGGTATGAGCGATAAGCAACAAAACATAACAATAACGGTATACTAAACCATACCTGAACCTGGACCTCCAACCAAAGAGTTAGCACAACATACCGCTCAATACTCTAAGGTGCCACTAAACATAAGGTGTAAAGAATACGGGGGTGGGGGTGTGCGTGACATAGTGATGGCAAATAATCAATCATAGCAACCTTCCTCACATCTCTCACACCCTGCGTGAAGCATACGATATCCACCACTTTGATCACTAGATCCATCGAGGTAGTGACAGAGTCCGAATTGTATAACTATTGCTACAACCAAGCTTGCCCCATGGAGTCACGATTAAATCCTTACAAATGAACCCACCTCATTGGTCCATAGCCAATAGTCCTACCTAGGCCACTGCGGCCCTGAATCCGTCCATATACCCTGCACTCTATAGTGATCCAAAGTTATAGACATCGATAACCCCTTAGCACACGTCCCGCAGCAAAGCCCAACTCATGAAGTTAACCCATTGGTTCCCAACTGGATCCCGAGTTCTACTTCCTATTTGGACTTCCTTTGCATCTCGGGTTTTGGTCGAATTGGAGTTGGTCTTTAGAAAAATCATCGCGTAGAAGTGGGAGTACACATCCGGTTCGGTTCGGATATACGATGCTCAAGCTTCCTATTCGGTTCGGTCTGCTCCCCTCAGTTCGGTTCAGATTCACGATGTTCGAGTTCCCTATTCAGTTCGGTTCGGTGCTTCTGAAGCGGTTTGGTTCGCTGCTCGAGTCTCTGGTTGGTTCGGTCCTTTTGCCCTCCAATAATCCAATCCGATCCTATCCCGTGCCAAGCTCCAGCCCAACCCCGACACGATCCAAATGGCCTTCCTTGTTGCCATTCATTTCCTCTGGTGCTAGGTTCCGATACGGTTCGGTTTCTCTGCCCAGTCCACTATCCGATTCGAGCCCCCTAACCCGATTCGATCCGAAACCCTGCACATTTTCCTGCAACTTTTCCAGCGACTGTTTTACGCCATATGACGGTGTTTTTAACCATTCTAACTCTTCTAATCAACTACAAAGCATACCATACAGTCATAGCAACATGTATAATCAACCACAAACGCCAAAACAATAATTTGATAGGTTAAAACGAATCAAACATAGCCAAAATCCCATATTTTCCTTTAATCATGTTTAAGCATAACTAATGATATGATTAGCAAAACTTAACCAAATCAACCAAATTTTCTATCAGAGGCCTAGAACAATATTTCGAAATTTATAAATATTTTTCCAGATTTTTAACATGCATAATTTCGTTAATTAACACTAATCACCCTAATTAACTGTAATTAGTGTAAAAACAATGCTAATCACTCACCTTAGCCAAAATAAAATACAAAATCTGAAATGATTCCCTGTTTGGCACTGTTCCCAAGGCTATACAGCATTTCTACCTTGATTTTTGTGCTAATCCGCTTTGATTTGATGTAGATTTGACTTAATTAGCGATTAGAAGGTGATTTGGGGTGCTTTAGCAAGTGGAGGCCATTACTAGGGTTCCAAGAATGAAAGTGGCAGCGAAAATGTGTCTAAAGAAATGTTTTCTAACCCTAATCAACCCCTATATACCCCTAATCCCGAAATCCCCCAATGGGCCTAGCTGTTAACTACCCAGTTAAGCTCGGTTAAGCTGTTTTTCACCTCCTAGACCTTGTTTCAGTCATATCTCCCAAACAGTAAGTCAGTTTTTTACTTATGACCACTCTACGGAAAGGTAAACCATCATCCGGATCTAATGGAAGTGGTTTAAGGTCAAAACTCCTTTCCAATCAAAAGTTATGGCCGAAACAAGATCAGCTAGGGGCAAAATGGTCATTTAAAAATCGGCAAAAATCATGAACATGGGAAATGACCCCAATAGCCGTCTCCCAAAGTTACATGACCATACGACTTCGTATGTGAAAGAATTAATACTCTACGATCCTTCGATGCGTAGAATGCGGGTCGTTACAATCTACATCTAGTTGAGTTTGCGTATAATAATAGCTACCAATCTAGTAATACGAAGCATTGTATGGAAGGCCGTGCAATTCTCTAGCATGTTGGCTAGAAACTGGAGATAAGTTGGTACTTGGGCCTGAGATGATTAGAGAAACATCGGATTGTATCGAGATAGTTTGACAACGAATGAAGGCAGCCCAGGACCATTAGAAGAGTTATGCCGACAAGCGTCGTAAGAACTTGGAATTCGATGTGGGTGATATGGTTTTCGTGAAACCTTCGCCGCTAAAGCACATGGTTAGATTTGGTAAGAAAGGAAAGTTAGCTCCAAGGTTTGTTGGACCATTTCCGATAGTCGAGCGAATTGGAAAGCTCACATATAGATTGGAGTTACTCGAGCAGATGTCGAGTGTGCATAATGTGTTCCATGTGTCGTTTCTATAGAAATTCGTGCATGATTCGAATATAGTGGTATCTTCAGAGCAGTACGAAGACTTAGAGACCGTAGTTTCGAGACCTCGTAAGCCACTTCGTGTTGTGGGGAATGACACGAAACAGCTTAGGAGGAAGACGGTTAAGCTAGTCAAGGTGCAATGGAGTGAGGATGGAGACGAATGTACATGGGAGGTGGAAGAGACCATGAGAGCGACTCATCCAGTACTCTTCGTCGGTAGGACCCTTTGATATCGTATCTTCGATATATCGTTGTATCTTGTTGTTGATTGTTAGAGTTTCACGTGCTAGGATAAGGCTATGGATGCTTGGCTTGATGGATGCTAGTTTGGATGATAGAATTGGCTTTTCATGGATGATAGCATGCGGAATTGTTGTGATTACTTGGGTTTGTTTGGAATTTCGGGGGCGAAATTCTTAAGGGGGTGGGGGGGGGGGGGGGGGCAAGGGAGAATGTAACAGCCCGCATTTTACATATCGGAAGATCGTAAAATATATTTGTTTTATTCTCTAAGGGTTGGATCATTCTCATCTTTTAATATGTTGTTTAAGGGGATGTGAGACATGTCCATAATTTTTACCGATTTTGTTTGTGACCATTTTGCCCTTGTCAGCCTTATACAAGGCATACCTTTTGACTCAGGTCGAATTAGAGGGTGAGACCTGTGCCATTTGAAAGGAATTGATGATTGCCTTTCCGTAGAGTGGTTACATTAAAGATTTGGCTCAGCGGTTTAGGAGAAATCGCTGTTTTAAGGTTTTTCAGTTGGCTATTCAGGTTTTGGAGCCTTAGTAGAATCCTATAAATAAGAGGTGAGAGTGGAGGGAAAAAGGATTACTTTTTTCCATTCCCTCATTTGAAGGCATTTGATCTCCTTCTTCCTCCTACACCTTTCCACCATTAAAAATCCAAATCTAAGAGAGGAAATCGAAGATCTACACTATTCAAGGCTAGATCTACATCATTTCAAAGGCAAATTCATCGGATCAAGGGGTTTGATTCGGAGTGCTCGCTGTCCGGATTCTTATTTCTATTGTTTTAGATTGTTTCGGCAAATCGATGAGTGATTTACATCTCTCACATGAAGTATATGAGAGTTTGTGCATGTTTCTCATCAAATTGGGATGTTTTATCATGGATTCACACCATTATAAGTTCATTTTCATATGCATCACCCTATGATCTAATCTAACAAGTTTTACTCATTAATTTCATGTCATTTTACATGTTTATGTTAGTTAGATCTCTCAATTTAATCATATGTTCATTTTAATTGTTTTTGGTGAGATTTACATCATTTTTTTTGGTAAGCGTCATATTTATGTGGTTAATAATGTTATGATATGTTTATGATTGTGTTTGATGATTTTGGTAGTGTCGATTTCGTCGGATTCATCGTTTGGCGAAGTTTTGGTCAAAATCGGAGTTGAATTGCAATATGCAGAAATTGGCTCGGCCATAGTTTGAGTCGGCCAGAAAATGGCTCGGCCATAGGTTGAATTGGCCAGGAGTTGACTCGGCCATAGGTTGAATCGGCCAGAAGTCGGATTGAAATGAAGTTGGATCGGACAGGAGTGGATTGGATCAGGTCATATTCGGATCGGGTCATATTTGGAACGGGTCATATTTGGATCGGGTCGGTCATATAGGTGATTGGATCGGGTTGGTCGTGTTGGTTGGATCGTTCGAGTTTGAAGTCAGAAGGGCACTGGATCGGGTCGACCTAGTTGGATCGGGTCGGTCTGAAATAGGGCAGATCGGTCATGTTTTTTTAACAGCGCTTTTAAACGCTGTGGTTGATAGTGATGATGCTATGGTTTGTTTCCAACAGGGTCATTTTCTAAAAAAGTACGTTTTTTGGGTACGACTCAGATTTGGAGAAAAGGTCTGAAAAAATATTTTTCGGGGGCAACCCCCCGAACCCTAGCTGCAGCACAGTAGTAATTGGCTCGATGATGATGTGACTTCGAAGTAAATTCAAGTAGGAATGTTCGAAGTGTTGAATATGTTCGTTGATCAAGGTGGAACAACGAATGAGGTGGCAACTCAAAGGTTGTGAGTTGGTGGATAATGGTTGCTCGAGAAGGTTGCTTGGGCTATGAAATGTCGTCAAGGTTGGATGACTAGAGATGCAAAGGCCGAGAAGTCGTCGTTGTCGTAAGTTCTAGCAGGCTCAAAGCAGGGGTACAATGGGGGCACCCAATAGTCTGGAAGGTTGCTGGTCGAGTACCTTGGGTATCGTTGAAAGGCCTAGTTATCAAGGTTGGACATATGGAGTTTATGCTAGAACTGGGGTTACCATTAGCCCTTGACATATGGCAAGGTTGGCCATCATATGATTAACAGTGGTTTCAAAGCAGGATTGGCGGTGATAGCTAGAGTCAGTTATGGATGATTGGTTGTTCTATTTGTACTATCTCACGTAGATTATCCAAAGTCGAGGGAGATGTTCTCTGAGTGCTTAACTGATATTGGTTTAGGCCTCTGGAGAGAGTACTTGGGGAATGTTAAACTCGATTAGGGTTGTCTGTGTGAGACTTATATAATATGGATGTTATGAGTGTTTTCCATGATTGATTGAGTGTTCTGGTTTCTATGGATGAATGGTTGAATTGTTTATAGTAAAGCCTATCACTGTCTGATGTAGGGAAGATAAGGTTGAGTTTTTCTCTGGTGTCATGGTAGATTAGTATGTTTATCTATCCTTTCTCATACACTTTATTGTTGAAGTTTGTTAGCTGTTTTATCGCTCACTAAGACTTTTGTCTGACTCAAGGTTTTATGTTTCCTCTTATTACCTTGGTTGTTCATCCAGTTGTGGATGTGCAGACTAAGTAGCAGGTGACAGGTGATGCTTTAGTGAGGACGATGGTGCTGATCGGTGGCGAGCAGGAGGCTCACGTACCAGTTTTACTACTATCTAATAATTGGGTTTCCGCTGCTTGCTTTTCTAAATAATGTAGTGAGGCAACTTTGTATAAAGACTATTTTCAAGTTTGTGGATATTACTTTCTGGTTGTATGAAAGTCTTGGGTTTCTGCTTCACTATTACTACCTATTGTATATGTTCTATTATATTTTATCTTTGCGATGTGAGTTTACGACAGGTTCCGCTTGTGTTTGCCTACCCTGATGATCGTCCATGACTGCCTTGCACACCTTTCAACGCATTATTTCTTTTGTATAGTGCGTGGGTTATGGGCGGTCGTCACAAATCAACAAATTACACCAATTTCATTAAAAGTTTTGTGGTGCTCATGCACCGCGTAAGGAAGAAAGTGCTAGCACTATATAGCCATCTTATAGTTAGTATAGATAATGAAATTGTCCTCAATATGTATCTACAAATTTTGAGGTGCATGTCTGAGCAAATTGAAAGGATTCAAAAAATTCCAGTATAGTGCGAACTACACACAACCTTACTCATTTCTGCAAGTGTAAACCAAAGAATCACATTTTGCCTTCGATAATGTAAATAACTGAATTTTCTATATGAGATTTGTAAAACAAGCAGATATCTAAAAAGAAAACCAACAGCAACTGATGTACATATACAGTATTTGACTGATAACAATAACAGACAAGGACTTCTGTTACCAACGCACATGACATCACAAAACATAAACTTTCTGCAGCTTTATATTACACTTCAATGATATCCAACTCACCCATTTTATGTTGGTCATCTTGCATGACTTTATGCACTGTTTTAAATATGGAACCACACATATCATATATTTATTTCGAATCAGCCTGAAAAAGGAGAATTAATTCCACAAAATCACTGGAGGTAACTAACCTACAAATATTGGAGCCCCCGAGCATAGCTGTACTATAGGTCATCGGAATGTATTTTCATTTTATTATGAGCTGTATAGCCATTACAGATTCTAATCTGTACGTGCTGATTTATTAACACTATTTGTTGTTGCGTACTGCCTTTGTCATTGTACATGTCAAAATCAAGTTTTTTAGAACATTTGTTTGTATATAGGTTACAATGTCAAAGCATTTTGATCTTCATCTTCTGCAGTACAGTTAGTTTTATATACATTGTTGTACGACAAACAAGTTTTATAATCTCATATAAACAGATATTAAACTCTACATTTTCCTACAGACTATTACTTCTCCTAAAACCAAAGGTACATCAAGATATAACACACTGCCTGTGTGTGAAGCACGGGCCACTCACTAGTTTCCAATAAAAAGGGGAAGAGTTGTAGATAAGGCAGGAACGCACGGAAGAAAGAATTTTAGACGTACACATAAGCAAAGTTTGGATTTTGTTTTCTATTATAGGAAATAGAAGATTAGAGTTGGATGATCCAACGTTATTATATTTTTAATTGTTGTCCTCTTTTGATAAACATGTTTAAGCTTTTGTTTCCAAATTATAAACATTATTTCTCTTTTCTTTTTATTTTTCTTTTAAATCACATAAATGGGACTCACGGTTAGTTGTAAAAGATATCAAATGATCAAAGAAGGAAAAATAGGATGTTCTTTTCATTCAAAAGTATAATCTAAATTCCGATCATTATGACATACATTCATGAAATCGACAAAGTAGTTAGAATTTCGCATTCCAATATCGTTTGCAACATTAATCACAACATACGAGTCAACACTACAACGATTAAATACCGAATAATGATTTAGAGACAGTTTGCGAGGTGATTTTTCACAAAATAACTACTCTAGTAGAATCTTAACCGCTTATTTTGAAGTAGTTGATGGAAGTTTCAATCCAAATTGAAATGAGTTTGGAGAATCCGCGGAAGATGAAATCTTAAGCGATGGAAACAACGATTTAAATCAACCATCTCAATGGACGCAAAGAAGGGAAAATTCAGGAGGAAGCAACACAAATGCTCCAATTTCAGGTTAAATGAAATTTCATTAAACTTTTTTGCTTCAACTCAACAAAAATGATCAAAAGACGAACATGAGGAACTTGTTATTGTTGGCTATAGCGTTCTGCCGATAAAAAGAAAGGTATGCTGCGAACCAAAATCACTTTATGGACATCTTGTAATGACCCGAAAATCCCCGCCCTTTGAATCGACCATAAACCACACAGGTTTGATCCAAAAGTTGGAAATCCTCGAATGCACTAACTCTGGGCATGCAACACATCAGAACAAATAACAGAAGACTTTTATTACATCATAATAATGCAACATTAGAGTACAGAATATCAGAGTACATCGATATAATAATACAACATCGAAAGATAATTTACAATGAATTTAATACAATGCAGCGGAAGACTATCAATGCTCTGGACACAACTTTAAGCTTCGATCCAGAATCCTACTCAATATATCTGCAAAATAAGCTACTCAACTGCACGTGTGGAAAGAGGGCATCAGAGTTTGCAAAGTGAAAAAAACTACGAGTCAGTCATGGGACTGGTATGAGAAATCTTTCCAAACTTATCTAACAATATGGCTAATCATAGGACCATGACGCTAACGCGGAATGAGTTTACTCCATAAGATTGCCAGTGCATAAATTAAATAAATTTTTATTCAAAAACAATGCAATTATAAAAATGAAATCATTATAAGACTCAAGTCCCATCACACAACGCAACGCAAACCGGAGGATAGAGTTTTACCTTATAATGATCAAACATGCTTGATACATTGAAAATAGTATTTTAATATTATTATTAGTGTCTAATCAGTTTTAAAATACTTCAAAGTAAATGTATCAATCCTAGACGGCATAGTACCCCATCCTACTATGTCTCCATATATAGGTTTACAATCAAAACCGTAATGTCGTATTGGAAATTGGGTTTCCATCACGAGTCAAGGCTAGGGACGATCTCCTTACCAATTCGAGACACTCTAGCAATGTCTTAGGATCCCTCGCAGTGAACCTTTGGATCCTGTAGTGCCGGTCCACAAATATTCCTTAGTGGATTGGCAATTCCTGAACACACGTTTCCTGATCCTATTGCACCTATAATTTGGTCATTATTGACCAATAAATCCTAGGTACCTCATAATCCGTCAACCACATAAGTAAAATGTCAGGGCTTGCAAAACCATGATACCACTTCTAGCTAGAAAGAAACGTGTGCACTCCCTGCGTTCCCTTGTCTCGTTTCTGAATCTTACTGGGGTGTGAGGCTCGCGAGGTAATGTTATACACAAAGCTATGCCGAAATAGGCTATGCTTTGATCATCAACCACAAGGCTCTGCTTTTCAACAAAAGCCTTGATCATCTGCATCTTGTCATGCCACATTGACAATCCATGCCACACGATCGATAACTACTAATATATAACCTCTGAGCTCGTGCGTCTTAGAGAAGGGTGTTAAGTAAGAGAATAAATTCTCCGCCACCAATCAGATATATATTAAGTAGAAATCAATTTACATGGAATGAAATTCAATGTCAGACATACATCCATTTACAAGTCTGTTCTGCATCTGAACGAAACCAGAGACACCTTATTCCCGGTCCTGTATGTCCAATACGGAAGAGAGGGCTCGCTTATCCGGACAATCAACAAGTACGTCCACACAACTACCACTTTAACCCTTTTCTAGGAGCGACCCAGTGTCGAGTATCAGTAGCCGTCCATTCGATGTAAAGATCGCCGGTCTTCAATCACCGCCTTCAATGTCTTCGATTTAAATCGTCGCATAATTGTTTGAAATGAGATTGAACTCGACCTTTTCAAATAATTCTCACATATATATAATTTATACCATTTCATATCGTTAATATTATTTTATAATGATTTATCGCTATTTTTATTTATATAAAAAATAGCCCAACGACGCTTCGGGTCAATATGCTGCCCAGGCGCTGTTTATTTACCCAAATTTGATTTACACATCTCTCGAAATCTAACTGTTGGATTTTAACAAAATCTATGTCTCGGAAAGATCTTCTCAAAGTGGTCCTAACGGTTCCAGCTTTGGGGAAATCCGACGGTCGGACCTTTTGGTATAACCGTTTAAAGTTACGATTCCGAAACGCGAACTACCGCGCGTGATTCGTTTAATTTTAATTTATATTTATATATAATTATATATAAATATAAACCATTCGACGATTCCACTAATGTATTTAATGTGCCAAATAAAAGAATGTTTTATTTGCATATCATAACTACATGTTCATAATGTCAAATAAAATATATTTTATTTACATGACAATTGAGCTAATGACAAATAAAAAGCTAATTTTTATTTGTATTTCTATTTTTAACTTTAACAAATAAAAAGGAATATTTTATTTGTATATAGTTTCAATGCATATTTTGACAATAAAAATAATTCATACAAATTCTAATGTATGTGTTGTCAATAAAAATGATATTTTAACTTTGCTAATATATGCATTGTCAATAAAAATGTTTCTTCGACTTTGCATACAAATTCTAATATATGCATTGTCAATAAAAAGATATTTTAACTTTGTATATAAATTCTAATATATGCATTGTTAATAAAATGATATTTTAACTTTGCATATAAATTCTAATATATGCATTTTCAATAAAATGATATTTTAACTTTGCATATAAATTCTAATATATGCATTGTCAATAAAATGATATTTTAACTTTGCATATAAATTCTAATGTATGCATTGTCAATAAAATGATTCTTTCATTTTTGTCGAAAATTCTTGTTTCCTAGTTTCTTAAATTACATTAAAAATGTGAATTTTTAATGTAGACATGATTTTATTTAAAACATGAACATTTTCCTATTTTCTTACATTACATTAAAAATGTTAAATTTTAATGTAGACATGTTTTTATTTTAAAACATAAACATTTTTCTAGTTCTTATTTCAATTCAACAAAATGACAAAAATGGTTCGTTTCATTTTTGTTTCAACTTCTAATTCGACAAAATGATAAAAATGGTTCTTTTCATTTTTGTTGAAAATTCTAATTCAACAAAATGATAAAAATAGTTCTTTTCATTTTTGTTGAAAATTCTAATTCAACAAAATGATAAAAATGGTTCTTTTCATTTTTGTTGATTCTAATTCAACAAAATGATAAAAATGGTTCTTTTCATTTTTATTGAAAATTCTAATTCAACAAAATGATAAAAATAGTTCTTTTCATTTTTTTTGAAAATTCTACTTCAACAAAATGAGTATAAGTGGTGATTGCACTTATGTTGACAATTCTAGTTTGACAAAATGATTAAAAGGGATAATTTCATTTTGTTAACAATTCTACTTTAACAAAATGAATAAAAAGTGATGATTTCATTTTTTTTTAACAATTCTAGTTTAACAAAATGAATATAAGTGATGGTGGCATTTATGTCTAACATGACATTTTTAACTAAAATGTTATTTTAATTCTAACATGACATTTTTAACTAAAATGTTATTTTAATTCTAACATGACATTTTTTTTATATAATTCAATCTTTAAGAAACTAAACTACATTAAAAATGTAATTTTTAATGTTCAATCTTTTTATTGAAAACTAAACTACATTAAAATGTAATTTTTAATGTGCAATCTTTTTATTGAAAATAATTAATAATAAAAATGATATTTTTCATGTTCCATCTTTTTAATGAAATCCAAACTCCATTAAAAACGTAATTTTTAATGTGAAATCTTTTTATTGAAAACAATGAACGATAAAAATGATATTTTTCATTGTTTCAAATCTTTTTAATGAAATCTAAACTCCATTAAACATGTATTTTTTAATGTGAAATCTTTTTATTGTAAACAATGAATGATAAAAATGATATTTTTCATTGTTTCCAATCTTTTTAATGAAACAAAGTGACGATAAAAAAATATGATCTTTAATAACTAATCTTTTATTGCGACAAAATGGCAATAAAAATATGTTCTTTTATTTGAACTCTTTTTATTGTAACAAATTAACAATAAAAATATAATCTTTTATTTCAACTCTTTTTATTCTATTCTTTATATTGCAACCAAATGAAAATAAAAAATGTGAACTTTTTATTTTAATCTTTTAAATTGAAACAAGGTGACAATAACAATAAAAAAAATGTTCTTCTTTCTAATCTAATGAAACATGTTAAGTGACAAGTTCATGGATTCAATAAAAAGGATATTTTTATTGTAAAACAAATCCAATGTATTCTATGTTCATAGATTCAATAAAAATGATATTTTATTGCTAAACAAAATCTAAACAAAAACCATGTTCATAGTCTCAATAAAAAGTATATTTTTATTATTTCAAAACCCAAATCAAAGTTCATGGGTTCGATAAAGATGAGTTTTTGATTACAAAAACCACATCAGAATTCATGGATTCAGATAAAAGAAGAATCTTTATTATAAAATCAGATCTACAGACATGAATATCGAAATCCAACCCATTCATACATCGCAATCAAAATCAACCAATTCTAATTCCATACATCACGTATATGATTTATAATAACGTACATACATGGATTTCATATAACGATAAATAATTCAATTTTAATTATAAAATCAGATATCTCACCTTGGATTTGAAACTGTCCGAAATTCTGATTTGCTCTGTTTTGATTCTAGTCGGTTCCATGATGTAGTTTGCGGTGAGACGATTCCAACGCACTTTTGTTTATTCGATTCTAATAAGTACTGAGCAAGATACAACGATTTATACATTATGTAATAAAACAAAGATTTAACTAAATTAACTAAGAAAATAATTAACTCCACTTATCCTTCTTTATCGTTTACAATTGATATCGACGAACCCTCCTTCAACTTTCTCCCTCCAGAACGCACGTCCACCAGAGGCTTTGACTGCCCATCGGAGACCACCTCGCTGAAGAGCATTGCGCCGCCACTCCATGGATGTGATAGCGCGCAACTCGAGGTCGTCCTGAGCCCTAGAAAGCCGATCGAATCATCACGTTTGAGCTTCGAATTTGAACAGTACACACGATTATTTTTGATCACTCCAGAACCAAATCAACGAGCACACTTTGTAGAATAATTTTCACTTTATAATCAATAATTAATTTGAATTAGATTGGAAGAATTTATGGGAGGAAGATCGCACTTTTCCGGCCGTTGTTCGGATTAGAGGCGGCGGCTTCGTACTATTTAGGGGATTAGGGTTACGATGTTTGACCGTATATATATATAATAATAATATATTTAATTCTTTAATTCAAAATTTACTTTCTTATCGGTCCGGACTCCAAACGAGGCCCAACGACTGTCGGCCCTAGCTAAATATCCCCATTCCGAACACAATGGGATATGTTTTGTAGGCCCGTTCAATTGTTTTAATTAGTTTTTATCAAAATTAAAATATAAATCATTATATATTAAATTTAAACGCACATTTTAATTTACCGGGACCACATACTAACTCCAAAAATTTCAGAAAAATAAATCTAGCTATGTTTTAACGATACGGTCCTAACAAAACTAATTTCGTCGAATTTGGAGACAGTTTGAAAATTGGTCATTTTCTGGTCGATCCAATTTGACTAAAATTGACAAAACACGTTTTCTATTGCCACGCTCACATATTAATTCCAAAAATTTTGAAAATTGGAATCTAGCAATAATTTGACATTCCGGATTCAACCAAAGTGGTTTCGTCGAAAATGGAGGTCATTTGCAAAATGGCTATTTATACGGGCTATATATTATATTAAATTCCAAAGCGACTATTCTGAATATTCAACTGACCATAACTTTTTAATCCCGCTATGAAATTTCAATTTTTCGGATTCATTGGAAAGATATTATTAAACAGATTTTGATAGTTTTGGTTTCACTAAAGTCCGATTTATTTTGGATCCTATATATTCAATCAAAGTTCAAATTCAAATTTTCAAACTACTATGCTATTTCTAACTCCTTTTAAAAATTGAAATAAATATATTCGTTCTAACTTCAATTTAAATAAATTTTTAACCGTTATTATTTGAAATAGATCATTTTAAATATTCAAAATCCATTAAAATTTCTAAAATAAAATTTTTAAATTGGTTCCAAAATTTCTGGTCGTTACACATCTACTTTAAGCCTTTTTCATGCTATCTACCTAATAGTATTTCTATATCAGTTGAATCTTTAGGAAACACAAGAGAGTTGTAAGAATGAGTGTAACAACCCGTATTTTGATAACATGATTAAGACGAGAATCAAGGCAGAATTTAATTTTAAATTCTGAATCAAGCGAAATGGGCTATGCCATTGCGTTCGTCTCGAAAAAAATACGCGAAATAGAGTCCGAGTTTTCGAAAATCGGAGTCCGTATGACCCGGTTAAGGCCCAACGAAGTTTTCAGAAAATTTCTAAGTAAAAAAACAGATTTCAAATTCAAACTTGAATTTGGAAAATTGGGCCAGTTGGACCAGGCGGGAAAAATTCCCGCCACAGTACCCAAGTCGACAGCCCTGTCGACTTGGGAGTCGACTTGGTCTGACCAAGTCGACAGCCCTGTCGACTTGGCTGTCGACTTGGCTCAGACGAGCATTCCTGGCTTGGTGCACCTGCACTGGTCCCTGGTCTTGTTCTGGAAGCTTCTGACGTGGTTTGATGGTTCAGATCTATCCTAGGGTTAATCTAAGGGCCTAAAACTATCCTAATCTCTATAAAAAGACCCTAAACCTAACCTAAATCCCTAAAAATCAAACCTAGCAACTAAGTGCTGCCAAAATCAATTTGGATCATGGCCTCCACCTCCAATCCCTAGAGCCTATGCATTCAAATCGGGTTCAAATCAAAAGGTGCAAGCTTGCTACACCAAATAGAGGCCAAATCAACGTTGCTATGCGAGTTTCATGACGGATCTTCATCAAAGGAGCCACCTTTCTTCGTCAAAATGATTCATGCTCCTAGTCCTCTTGCCACGCTATGTAAGTTCTAGCTACTTGTAGATTTAAACGATGATCTTGATGTGACATGGGATAAAATGCAAAGTAACATGAGTATGTTAGCCTATGGGAACCTAGTTTGCCCCTTTATCATGAACATATGACTTTGGGTTATGTTGTAGCGACTAAACCATGCTATTCATGTTACATTGGACCTAGTTTGCCATGCAAGATTGGATCTTTGTTTGTGGTATGTTAGCATGCACACTTGAAAACCACTTTGACTCATGAAACATGTGCATGAATGTGACTTTGAGGCTATGCAAGTATATGAACCCGAAATCCCTTATGATAATATGCAAGTTTACCTTTTTTTTTTCACATGAGTAACATGGGCATGTTCATCCCTTCATGATAGGTTTATGACATGAACACTTATGCAAGTAATCCCCTTTTATGCTATGCATGTTTGTGGCCAAATCCCCTTGAGATACTATGCATGTTTGTGGCCAAATCACCTTATGACACTATGCATGTTTTTGGCCAAGGTTGTGCATGTGGAAGCCAATCCCTTTTTGGCATCATGCATGTTTTGAGGCCAATATGTGACGTAGTATCCTTACTATGTTGACTCGCTTTTGCTTGCGTTGGAAAACACGACTTTGGGGTAGTTAGATAAACATGAACATGACGCGAAATCTTGACTTGAATATGACATGAAAACTTGACTTGAGGTTACATGTGAACACAACATGTAAGTTGAACCAAAATGGGGGCATGACACGTGGGGTAAACTTGGGACTTGAAATTAGACACGTATGGGTTGTAAGTGTAATATAACACTAGACCAAACATGGAAGTGGCCAACTCGAGGTTGGGTTGAGTTTGTAGCATAAATCTACCCGGACCCGCCCGGCTTAACTAGTAGCTACAAACAATAGGATCCAATGTGAGAAGTTGGTCATGTCGCGCTTAAGACCCGAGGTTAAACTAGGTTGTGGTGTAAATCTACCTGGACCCGCCCGGCTTAACTAGTAACCACAACAAGGTCTAATGTGAGAGGTTGAGGGTGCATTAATTAAATTAATGCCACATGATAAGGTTAAGTAAATTTGACTAATGACACTTAACCGATATGACACGAATGGGTAGGTTAAGTGGGACCGGACTTGATTTCTTAATGACACTTAACCATGCAAGATGATTAGGGGATGAGGTTAAGTAATTTACACTTAACTAATCCGACTTGGTAATTAGATGGGGTTAAGTAATTAAGACTTAACTAATCTAAACACGGTAATTAGATGGGGTTAAGTAATTGACGCTTAACTAATCTAAACACGGTAATTAGATGGGGTTAAGTAATCCACACTTAACTAATCTAAACACGGTAATTCGATGGGGTTAAGTTAAACACTTAACCAACTTAAACTTGGTAATTAGATGAGGTTAAGTAACCAATACTTAACCAACTTAACGTGATAATTTAATGGGGTTAAGCAACTTATACTTAACCAATTATACATGATGATTTGATGGGGTTAAGTAACCTACACTTAACCAATCTAATACGCGGACCTGATAAGGTTAAGTCACAAGACCTTTTTAGAATATACTTAACCATTGTAGTACGATTAGAGGATGGGGTTAAGCCCACCTATACTTAACCAATCCGACTCGATAATTTGATGGGATTAAGATAATCTATGCTTAATCGATCTAGCAAGATAATCCGATAGGATTAAGGTAAGCTAGTACTTGACCAATTTGACTTGATAGGGTTAAGTCATGAGCCTCTGGGTACACTTAACCAGCTTGTAGGGCTAAGTCTTGAACTTAAATACTTAGCCAATCTTGACGTGATTCGTGGGCGGGTTAAGGCATGGACTTGAATGATAACACTTAACCCAATAAGACAAACCCTAGTTAGAGGAACTAGGTATAGAATCGTGGTTAATCAAAGATAACGGGAAAGGAAGCTAAGTGGTAAACCTTAGTTAAGGGTAACTAAGTAATAATTCTTAGCTAAGGACATATGATTAATTCACAAAGCGATGAGTAACCTGATACGGTAGGTCATCGCTTAGTATACGGGGAGGAGCAAGTTATCTGACTTGGATAAAAGCTCCAGCGCACTGGGTGCCGAAGTGGAAGCTTCGGGGGACGTGAGGATATTCTTGGGATCCCTCTGTGGGCTGCCAGGTAATTATACTAGGCCCATGAGAGGTTAAGGTCTGCGTTAGAAGGACCAAGAGTATGCCTTGGTTGCTATGCGAGCGACCTAAAGACTGGGATGGATTAGCGTGGAGTCGACGATTCTTGGTTTTTGCCCTGGATAGCACATCGCCGACTACCTACCATCTATAGTCAATCGTGTACGTGCGGAAAGGCAGGGAACCCCCAACAGACCATGTGCTTGCTATCGAGTCATGGGTGAGGTTGGCCCGTAGGAAAGTGGGGCTATAGTGGGGCCGTGGAGTGGTTCTTATACATGATTTTTCTTGGATTGCCTTTCAGTAGTTGAGGGAGGGGTCACGTGGGACCATAGCCACGGGTACGAAAACAGACCTTGATATCTGCATCAGCAGACGATTTAAAGCTCCCGACCGAGTTCCGTATTTCTTGATTTGCCCTGGCACGGAACTCGGATGGCACATTGGGGAACATGTGCATCTAGACATGGAAAACGATTCACGATACATACGTGGGATCAAGGGCGCGGTTGACGGGTGGCGTAATCCCTAGTGGTCCTAGGTGGCCAAGACCCAAACCGAGACACAGAAACGTTCATTAGGTAGCATAATCCCTAGCGGCCCTAGGTGGCATAAATCCTAAGTGGACGCGCGATAGTTCATGGTAGGGAAACACAACTAGATCAAGGGTTGCAGTCCAAAACAACTTCAAGGATAAAACGTTTACATGGGAAAGCCCGTATGGCCTATGGCAAAGGACTGAACTTATACATGGAGAGAAACATACGAGTTGGGAAAACCTACATATGCTATATATTAGGTTGACATGGACCATTTCATGACATGGGGCAAGGGTCATTCATGGTTAACACATGATGCGGGTCGGGATACTAGTACGAGAGGTGCAGAGCAAATATACATGTTAGAACCAGGAAAAATATGCATAATAGACACCGGGGGATGTTAGACAGGATAGATACCTTGGGATAGTATACTTGATAGAAACCTGACGATGTGATACCCTGATTTATCACGACACCGTAGTTTATCACGATATCTTAGTTTACCTTGCTACAGTAGTTCAGCCAGTTACCCTGGTTTAGTTTATCTATCTTGTAGTCATCCTTATGTTTACTTTCAGTTTATGCATGTCATGTTACCTTTACCTGTTTTTATTCTGGGAGTAGATAGGACTTACCAGTCTTTATGACTGACCCCGTTTTCTTTCGCCTCTTTGTCTTCCGTTTCCCCCCAGGTTCCAGGGAGGAAATGATGTTGCTTAGTTCGGGCCTCTTATGCTTGAAGGTCATCATGTATAGCTTGATGTATAGCTTGGTCTTCTCTTGGCTATGGCTGCTTCACCGCTTTATTTTGGGGAATAATTTATGAAAAGGTTTTCATGCTTCTTTATTATTGCAAGACAGGTTTTGATGTACTCTGATGTAAAAGGCTTTAGACCTTAATTATTAATGTTTATGAAAGTTCGATTTTCCTTCCGCTATTTTATATGTTCTGTCTTGTGATACTTCTGTGCATGTTTACCAATAATGCCCCTCTAAAGCTAGTGCATTCCTTTGCGAGTGACCCTAGCGGAGGCGGGGTGTTACATTTGGTATCAGAGCAGAAGGTTACCAGACTGGGCAAAAGTTTTTAAAGACCTTCTGAAAACTATTTGAAAAACCGTTTATAAAGAAGCATTTTTCAAGAAAAGTTTGTTTTAAAGGCTATTCCCCAAAAGCCATTAGCACCATCCTTTGATTCCTTGATTAAATCTCGTTTCCTTTCTTTTCTCCATCCATGGTCACAGTAGTTCTCACTGTGACTAATCTTGGTCTAGCCACGTAGGTGTTTCCCGTACGATGGAGGTGGTTCTCGAGAGACCCATTGACGTGTTACAAGAAAGGATAATAAGAGTAAGGATAAAGGATACCAGCTTAAGGATAAGCAACTGTTGTTAGGGCTTGGTTCATCAAGGAGGACAAGGACAAGATCAGCGGAGAGGGAAATAGTACGCTCCCACTTCTGGGGTGCCTAAAAGAAATGGTACCGTTTCTATTAGAGGTTCAGCCTTCCTTTTCTATCATCCCGTCCAGACTTTGTTTTGATCATCGTATCACTTAAGTCTGCTTAGATAGTTGAGTCTCTGCACCTTAGTACTAGCATGGTAGAGGATCCCAGTTTTGTCCCAAAAATCTGGTTGGAGAGTTGGTCCATTCCTTCATGACTTGTTGGATTTGAGAATGACATGTCTCAACTACGGATAGATTCTAAGGATAAAGTGGTCACCCAATAAGGGGTGCCATTCTCGATTTTGGAAAGAGGGTAGTTAGACTCTCGACTCATCTTGGTGATAGCCTCAAAGTCTCGTGTAACCTTTTTGGGTTCTGTCATGGTTAGTTACCTAGAATCCTGGGATGCAGTTGTTGGTAATCCGTTCAAATAGGATTCGCCGCTAAGGTGGATGGTTCGTTTCGATTATGCATGGGTTATGGCAATCACCCTAGTAAGAACCCTTGGCAACATGGATCGGCATCGGAAAACGAGATCCAGAATTCACTAGTGAATTTTGGAGAGCTTGCATGAGTACGCAGACATATTTGAGCCGAGCATACTAGGGAAAGAATAAGTGAAAGTGAAATGGGAGGCGACAGTGAGATGAGTTCCACTCACACCTTGGAAATAGGAATCAAGGAGCTACGAAATCATGAAGTCAAAGGCGGTCAAGGCCTGATGGGATTGAGCTCATGGAAATGCGGCTTGGACGCGCGCATCACGTCTCTTTTTAAGAGTATATTTTTGATCCTTGGTTCACCTGTAAAGCTTACTTGCATGCTATCGCTTGGTGGATATCCTCTCGGTCCTGTTTCTGTTACAAACCCCGTAAGGAGTTTGTCTTGTTTATCTTCTCGATCTTATCCTGGGAACCTTAGGTAGAACGTTATGGATGTAAACATGTATTTGAGACATGTTATGATTGATATGGTTGCAAATGGTTGCAAGTGGTTGCAAGTGGATGCGCGAATACACGTTAGATACTAGATTGACGCGATCACGTTTCATGTTGCATATGCACGAGCATTTATACTTCTGTATGGATAAAAATTGAATGTGTTGTCATGTGGATGTTGCATATGAATGAATGGTTGTGCACGCATATAGTATCTATATGACTAGGACTATTTGCATACATGTTGGATTCATGGCACTATGCATATTTTTGCATTAGAAAAATTATTCAGGCCTGATCATTAGCATTAGCTAAGGAACATGTACACACACGTTTTACATATATTCATACAGCATTAGAAATCATCTAAGGACAATTGTTGCTTGTGGATGATGTTTTGAGTAGATGGATGATGGATGGTAGGATATGTTCTTCCTAACTTGGAGATTTCGGGGACGAAATACTAAAAGGTGGGGAGAATGTAACAACCCGTATTTCGATAACATGATTAAGAAGAGAATCAAGGCAGAATTTAATTTTAAATTCTGAATCAAGCGAAATGGGCTATGCCATTGCATTCGTCTCGAAAAAATACGCGAAATAGAGTCCGAGTTTTCGAAAATCGGAGTCCGTATGACCCGGTTAAGGCCCAACGAAGTTTTCAGAAAATTTCTAAGTAAAAAAACAGATTTCAAATTCAAACTTGAATTTGGAAAATTGGGCCAGTTGGGCCAGGCGGGAAAAATTCCCGCCACAGTACCCAAGTCAACAGCCCTGTCGACTTGGGAGTCGACTTGGTCTGACCAAGTCGACAGCCCTGTCGACTTGGCTGTCGACTTGGCTCAGACGAGCATTCCTGGCTTGGTGCACCTGCACTGGTCCCTGGTCTTGTTCTGGAAGCTTCTGACGTGGTTTGATGGTTCAGATCTATCCTAGGGTTAATCTAAGGGCCTAAAACTATCCTAATCTCTATAAAAAGACCCTAAACCTAACCTAAATCCCTAAAAATCAAACCTAGCAACTAAGTGCTGCCAAAATCAATTTTGATCATGGCCTCCACCTCCAATCCCTAGAGCCTATGCATTCAAATCGGGTTCAAATCAAAAGGTGCAAGCTTGCTACACCAAATAGAGGCCAAATCAACGTTGCTATGCGAGTTTCATGACGGATCTTCATCAAAGGAGCCACCTTTCTTCGTCAAAACGATTCATGCTCCTAGTCCTCTTGCCACGCTATGTAAGTTCTAACTACTTGTAGATTTAAACGATGATCTTGATGTGACATGGGATAAAATGCAAAGTAACATGAGTATGTTAGCCTATGGGAACCTAGTTTGCCCCTTTATCATGAACATATGACTTTGGGTTATGTTGTAGCGACTAAACCATGCTATTCATGTTACATTGGACCTAGTTTGCCATGCAAGATTGGACCTTTGTTTGTGGTATGTTAGCATGCACACTTGAAAACCACTTTGACTCATGAAACATGTGCATGAATGTGACTTTGAGGCTATGCAAGTATATGAACCCGAAATCCCTTATGATAATATGCAAGTTTACCTTTTTTTTTTTCACATGAGTAACATGGGCATGTTCATCCCTTCATGATAGGTTTATGACATGAACACTTATGCAAGTAATCCCCTTTTATGCTATGCATGTTTGTGGCCAAATCCCCTTGAGATACTATGCATGTTTGTGGCCAAATCACCTTATGACACTATGCATGTTTTTGGCCAAGGTTGTGCATGTGGAAGCCAATCCCTTTTTGGCATCATGCATGTTTTGAGGCCAATATGTGACGTAGTATCCTTACTATGTTGACTCGCTTTTGGTTGCGTTGGAAAACACGACTTTGGGGTAGTTAGATAAACATGAACATGACGCGAAATCTTGACTTGAAAACTTGACTTGAGGTTACATGTGAACACGACATGTAAGTTGAACCAAAATGGGGGCATGACACGTGGGGTAAACTTGGGACTTGAAATTAGACACGTATGGGTTGTAAGTGTAATATAACACTAGACCAAACATGGAAGTGGCCAACTCGAGGTTGGGTTGAGTTTGTAGCATAAATCTACCCGGACCCGCCCGGCTTAACTAGTAGCTACAAACAATAGGATCCAATGTGAGAAGTTGGTCATGTCGCGCTTAAGACCCGAGGTTAGACTAGGTTGTGGTGTAAATCTACCCGGACCCGCCCGGCTTAACTAGTAACCACAACAAGGTCTAATGTGAGAGGTTGAGGGTGCATTAATTAAATTAATGCCACATGATAAGGTTAAGTAAATTTGACTAATGACACTTAACCGATATGACACGAATGGGTAGGTTAAGTGGGACCGGACTTGATTTCTTAATGACACTTAACCATGCAAGATGATTAGGGGATGAGGTTAAGTAATTTACACTTAACTAATCCGACTTGGTAATTAGATGGGGTTAAGTAATTAAGACTTAACTAATCTAAACACGGTAATTAGATGGGGTTAAGTAATTGACGCTTAACTAATCCAAACACGGTAATTAGATGGGGTTAAGTAATCCACACTTAACTACTCTAAACACGGTAATTCGATAGGGTTAAGTTAAACACTTAACCAACTTAAACTTGGTAATTCAACGAGGTTGAGTAACCAATACTTAACCAACTTAACGTGATAATTTAATGGGGTTAAGCAACTTATACTTAACCAATTATACATGATGATTTGATGGGGTTAAGTAACCTACACTTAACCAATCTAATACGCGGACCTGATAAGGTTAAGTCACAAGACCTTTTTAGAATATACTTAACCATTGTAGTACGATTAGAGGATGGGGTTAAGCCCACCTATACTTAACCAATCCGACTCGATAATTTGATGGGATTAAGATAATCTATGCTTAATCGATCTAGCAAGATAATCCGATAGGATTAAGGTAAGCTAGTACTTGACCAATTTGACTTGATAGGGTTAAGTCATGAGCCTCTGGGTACACTTAACCAGCTTGTAGGGCTAAGTCTTGAACTTAAATACTTAGCCAATCTTGACGTGATTCGTGGGCGGGTTAAGGCATGGACTTGAATGATAACACTTAACCCAATAAGACAAACCCTAGTTAGAGGAACTAGGTATAGAATCGTGGTTAATCAAGGATAACGGGAAAGGAAGCTAAGTGGTAAACCTTAGTTAAGGGTAACTAAGTAATAATTCTTAGCTAAGGACATAGGATTAATTCACAAAGCGATGAGTAACCTGATACGGTAGGTCATCGCTTAGTATACGAGGAGGAGCAAGTTATCTGACTTGGATAAAAGCTCCAGCGCACTGGGTGCCGAAGTGGAAGCTTCGGGGGACGTGAGGATATTCTTGGGATCCCTTTGTGGGCTGCCAGGTAATTATACTAGGCCCATGAGAGGTTAAGGTCTGCGTTAGAAGGACCAAGAGTATGCCTTGGTTGCTATGCGAGCGACCTAAAGACTGGGATGGATTAGCGTGGAGTCGACGATTCTTGGTTTTTGCCCTGGATAGCACATCGCCGACTACCTACCATCTTTAGTCAATCGTGTACGTGCGGAAAGGCAGGGAACCCCCAACAGACCATGTGCTTGCTATCGAGTCATGGGTGAGGTTGGCCCGTAGGAAAGTGGGGCTATAGTGGGGCCGTGGAGTGGTTCTTATACATGATTTTTCTTGGATTGCCTTTCAGTAGTTGAGGGAGGGGTCACGTGGGACCATAGCCACGGGTACGAAAACAGACCTTGATATCTGCATCAGCAGACGATTTAAAGCTCCTGACCGAGTTCCGTATTTCTTGATTTGCCCTGGCACGGAACTCGGATGGCACATTGGGGAACATGTGCATCTAGACATGGAAAACGATTCATGATACATACGTGGGATCAAGGGCGCGGTTGACGGGTGGCGTAATCCCTAGTGGTCCTAGGTGGCCAAGACCCAAACCGAGACACGGAAACGTTCATTAGGTAGCATAATCCCTAGCGGCCCTAGGTGGCATAAATCCTAAGTGGACGCGCGATAGTTCATGGTAGGGAAACACAACTAGATCAAGGGTTGCAGTCCAAAACAACTTCAAGGATAAAACGTTTACATGGGAAAGCCCGTATGGCCTATGGGAAAGGACTGAACTTATACATGGAGAGAAACATACGAGTTGGGAAAACCTACATATGCTATATATTAGGTTGACATGGACCATTTCATGACATGGGGCAAGGGACATTCATGGTTAACACATGACGCGGGTCGGGATACTAGTACGAGAGGTGCAGAGCAAATATACATGTTAGAACCAGGAAAAATATACATAATAGACACCGGGGGATGTTAGTCAGGATAGATACCTTGGGATAGTATACTTGATAGAAACCTGACGATGTGATACCCTGATTTATCACGACACCGTAGTTTATCACGATATCTTAGTTTACCTTGCTACAGTAGTTCAGCCAGTTACCCTGGTTTAGTTTATCTATCTTGTAGTCATCCTTATGTTTACTTTCAGTTTATGCATGTCATGTTACCTTTACCTGTTTTTATTCTGGGAGTAGATAGGACTTACCAGTCTTTATGACTGACCCCGTTTTCTTTCGCCTCTTTGTCTTCCGTTCCCTCCCAGGTTCCAGGGAGGAAATGATGTTGCTTAGTTCGGGCCTCTTATGCTTGAAGGTCATCATGTATAGCTTGATGTATAGCTTGGTCTTCTCTTGGCTATGGCTGCTTCACCGCTTTATTTTAGGGAATAATTTATGAAAAGGTTTTCATGCTTCTTTATTATTACAAGACAGGTTTTGATGTACTCTGATGTAAAAGGCTTTAGACCTTAATTATTAATGTTTATGAAAGTTCGATTTTCCTTCCGCTATTTTATATGTTCTGTCTTGTGATACTTCTGTGCATGTTTACCAATAATGCCCCTCTAAAGCTAGTGCATTCCTTTGCGAGTGACCCTAGCGGAGGCGGGGTGTTACAATGAGGCTTATTAAAAATTAGGGGTGATCATTTATTATTTAAAATCGAACAAACTAAAAAACCAGTTAACTTTGGTTGACATGATTCAGTTTTGTTAGTTAATTGATTGGTTTTTACAAAAAAAATGGGTTTGTTGATGAGTTTACTTTTCAATATTCAAAAATTGAACCAACCAATTAAAACAAATTTAAAAATAAAGAAGTTACTACTAACAACACTATTATTTTTCCTTTCAATTAATATTGATATTTTTAGAAGATAATTTTATTTCACAATGTTTGCAACATATATACTTAATAAATTGTATAAACTATATTATATCATCATTCATAAGATCTAATACATTTTAAGATAAACCAAATACTATAGGTTTAATTTATGTTTCTTGATTGAGTGTTTTAGCTTCAACATTTTTGCTTGGCTTTAAATCGAACTAACATTTGCTCACCCTATTAAAAATGAAATGAGAACATGATAGTTATGGAGGTAAGAAAATAAAGTGGGGCTACATTTGATAATTTGGTGGGTTATCTTTCTACCATCCTTCTAGTAAATTATTTAGTTTTATAATTTACTAATGTTTTATTAAAATTTTCAGTTTGAGCACGCTCGTGTTGTTTGTGTACAAAAAAATAAGGAGCTGCTGTAACACCCGTAGTTGTAATTAATATATTTTTAAAATATAGGATCCACCTATCAAAATGATGGATGATGTGGCATTATATGAAAGATAAAAAAGACATATTTGATTATGGTCGTCAATGGGTACCCGGAAAATCTGAAATTCGTCCGCATCCCTATCCGAAGTGCGGATAAATATCCGATATCGGAAAAAATGGGTGCGGATATGGATACATTGATATCTGTCTTTGTTGTCTCTCCTATAAATATTAAGTATGACTGTGTTCATTCGGGTAGTGAATTGAGCGATCCAGTATATTAATTGGACCGATCCAGTATATAAGAGGTGCGTAGCGACTTTGCTAACTATGTCCAGTAAATGAGGTATGACTGTGTTCACTAGGGGAATGGAGTGCTTTCAAGTATCTGAAAATTATACGTATGATTTTTTTTAAATTATGCTCAAAATTATATGTATTTCAGTACAATGAATGAGATTTATTTATTGTTTTATTAAGTCGAAGGTTTATATTATATGCACTACGCATATTAGCTACTCAAATCTATTTAATTTCATCATATCTATTTTTTTAACACTTCCGTAATCAATGAAATTGGAAAACATGTATGTTAAACTAAAAAATTTCATTTATATTTCTTGATTTACCGATCGTTGGCGGATAGGATAATTATTCGATATCCGTCCGTAACCACAGATACAAATATCCGAAAATGATTTCGAATGCAGATATAGATATAACATTATCCATATTCGAAAGTATCCATTGACGACCCTAATAACATTATTTAGAATATTTAATTAGATAATTAAGTAAAAGGTGGCATGGATAATGAAATTTGTAATTAAATTGGTTATGCCTGAAAAATGAATTAATAAAAATGATTATAACTTAGAGAGGAAGGAGGAATTTGTAAATAGAGAAAAACAGGAATTGACTATAATTTCTATGCATATTTCTTACATTCCTACTTTATGTCATTTTGCATTCGTATAAACTTAAACACATTCAAGGCACACTATTGCAAGTAGCTTAAGAAATGAAAAATCTTAGGAAGTCATGATGTAGCTTGGGGAAATCAAGATTTAGCTTTGGAAAATCAAATCAAAACTTAAATCTCATCATTCTTTATCAAATCTAAGTGAATAATGAGTATCCATTTTAAGTTTTATTATTTCATTTTGGTTTTATGATTAAATTTGGAACTTATTTGCGTTATTATGTCATGTTTGAATGATTGATGATTATGCTTGTTTGTAACAACCCGTATTTCAATAACATGTTAAAACGAGAATCAAGGCAGAATTTCATTTTAAATTCTGAATCAAGTAAAACGGGCTATGCCATTGCGTTCGTCTCGGAAAAATACGCGAAATAGAGTCCGAGTTTTCGAAAATCGGAGTCCGTATGACCCGGTTAAGGCCCAAAGAAGTTTTCGGGAAATTTGAATTTCGAAACATGCAGAAATGGGGCCAGGCGGGAAAATTCCCGCCCAGACATGTCGACAGGCATGTCGACAGGCATGTCGACATGCATGTCGACAGGCATGTCGACAGGGCTGTCGACTTGCCCTGTCGGCTGATTCTGGTCTGGTGCACCTATTTTCTATCTTGGCTAGGTTTTTGGGCCTGGTTTGAAATCTGACGGCTCTGCTTGGTCCTAGGGTTAATCTAAGGGCCTAAAACTATCCTAATCTCTATAAAAAGACCCTAAACCTACCCCTAAACCCTCATTATTCACTCATGTAACTAAACTATGGCCAAATTTCTACTCTCATGGCCTCCATCTCAAATCCCTAGAGCCTATGCACTCAAATCAAGTTCAAATCAAAAGATGCAAGCTTGCTACACCAAATGGAGGCCAAATCAACGTTGTTATGCGAGTTTCATGACGGATCTTCATCAAAGGAGCCACCTTTCTTCGTCAAAATGATGCATGATCCCTTTCCTAAGCCTTGCCTAAGTAAGTTCTAGCTACTTTTGGGTCAAAACGGTATTTTAATGTTGACATGGGATAAAATGAGGCTAAACATGATTATGCGAACATATATGAACCTTACCTTGCCTCTTGTGTTCATGTTTATGATCTTAGGCCATGTGAGTGACTTAATCATGCCTCTCATGCTATGCATAACCTAGCTTAACTTGCAAGTTTGGATCTTTATGCATGAAATGCTAGCATGAACCTTTAGGAACCATTTTACTTGTGAAACCTTGGCTAAGACTAGATTTTGGGGCTTATGCATGTTTATGAACCCAAACCCCTTTATGCTATCATGTAAGTTTGTGGCCAAGTCTTTTATGAGATTATGCATGTTTATGGCCAAACCCTTTTCGTGATAATATGCATGTTTGTGGCCAAATTACCTTATGACACTATGCATGTTCATGGTCAATTTCTTTATGATGTTATGCATGTGGAAGCCAAGCCCTTTTTGGCATCATGCATGTTTTGAGACCAATATGTGGCATAGCATCCTTACTATGTTGACTCGCTTTGCTTGCGTTGGGAAAACACGATTTTGGGTAGTTAGATAAACATGAACATGTCGCAAAATCTTAACTTGAATATGACATGTGTTTATACTTGAAAATGTGACTTGAAGGATAACATGGAAGTTGGCATGTAAGTATGCATAAAAACATGAGCTTGGGAATTTACCTATTAAGTTAGGTCTACCCTTTGGGAATTTACCTATTAAGTTAGGTCTACCCAAATGCTCGAAAAGCTTGTAACATGTTTTGGAAACACGATGAACTTAGATAATATGAGTGTGGCCAACTCGAGGTTGGGTTGAGTTTGCAACGTAAAACTACCCGGAACCGACCGGCCTAACTAGTAGTTGCAAACAATAGGACCCAATGTGAGAAGTTGGTCATGTCGCGCTTAAGACCCGAGGTTAGACTAGGTTGTGGTGTAAATCTACCCGGACCCGCCCGGCTTAACTAGTAACCACAACAAGGTCTAATGTGAGAGGTTGAGGGTGCATTAATTAAACTAATGCCACATAATAGGGTTAAGTTAATTTGATTAATGAGGCTTAATCAAATATGATATGGACAAATGGGTTAAGTAATCTGATTAGGCTAATGATACTTAACAAAACATGATAAGCTTGGGTAGGTTAAGTAACTTGATTTGCCTAATGACACTTGACCATTTTTATACGACTAATGGACGGGATTAAGTTAACCAACACTTAATCAATCCAACACGATAACGTGATAAGGTTAAGTAAATTTTCTTAATGACACTTAACCGTATAATACAGTTAATGGATGGGGTTAAGATTAGGCTTAACTAATCTAAGCATAGAAATCGGATGGGGTTAAGTTAGCCTAGACTTAATTAATCCCACTTGGTAATTTAATGGGGTTAAGTTAAACACTTAACTAATTTAACACGATGATTTGATGAATTTAAGTGACCTATACTTAACCAATCTAACTCGTTAATTTGATGAGGTTAAGTTAACCTATACTTAACCAATCTAACGTGAAAACATGATAAGGCTAAGTCACGAATCGTTTCGAATACGCTTGACCGATTTGACTCGGTAATCAGATGGGGTCAAATTAATATATACTTAACCAATCTAAAATGATAATTAGACGAGGTTAAGCCTTGGATTGCTTGATATACTTAACCAACCCGACACATGGTCTGTAGGGTTAAGTCTTGGGCTTGGATACTTAGCCAGTTTCGACATGTTTTGTAGACGGGTTAAGTTGTGAACTTAAGTGACACTTAACCCATTAGATAAACCCTAATTCGGAGGATTAGGTAGATAACCATAGTTAACAAGAATTATGGAAATAAGGCTAAGTGGTAAACCTTAGTTAAGGGAAACTAAGCAATAATTCTTAGTCAAGGAAATTTGGACCACTTCTTAGATGGATCAAGTAACCCGATACGTTAGAGTATGCGTGTAGGAGCAGGCTATCTGATTTGGATAAAGGCTCCAACGAACGGGGTAACGAAGCAGCGGCTTCGGGGAACGTAAGGGTATTCTTGGGATCCCTCTGTGAGCTGTCAGGTCATTATACTAGGCTCACGAGAGGTTGAGGTCTGCGGTAGAAGAACCAAGAATATGCCTTGGTTGCTATGCGAGCGACCTAAAGACTGGGGTGGATAGCAGTGAGTCGGCGAATACATACGGTGCCTGAGATAGCAAGTTCGTCGATCATCTACCATCTTAAGTCAAGCGTGTACGTACGGAAAGGCAGGGGACACCCAACAGACCATAATTTGCTATCTAATTATGGGTGAGGTAGGTCGTAGGATGTGGGCTGACCGGAGTGTAGTTCTCATGCAAGATTTTCTCTTGTGTTGCCTTTCACTAGTTGAGGGAGGGGTCTCGTGGGACCATAGCCACGTGTAGAAAAGCAGACCTTAGTATCTGCATCGGCAGATAAATCTAAAGCTCCCGACCGAGTCCTGTATTTCCTGGTTTGCCCTGTGACAGGACTCGGATGGCACGATGTGATACACGTGCATACAGTTATAGAAAAACGATTCACGATGAATACGTGGGGAAAAGGGCGCGGTTGAGGGTTAGCGTAATCCCTAGTGGCCTAGGTGGTTTAACCCAAACTGAAATACGAAAGCGTGCAATTGGTAAGCGTAATCCCTAGTGGTGCTAGGTGGCGTAAGTCCTAGTAATTCAAACGATGATTCATATGGAAGAGCCTAGCTAGAACAAGGGTGACAATCCAAACGATTTCAAGGATAGTACGACATGAGGAAGCCCGTACGAGGTACGGCAAAGGACTGAACTTGTATACATGGAAGGAAACATATGATTTGAGTAACCTATATATACGATATTAGGTTGACATGGACCATTACACGACTGTGGGCAAGGGACATTCATGGTTAACACATGACGCGGGTAGGGATACTAGTACGAGAGGTGCAGAGCAAATATACATGTTAGAACTAGGAAGAATAGACATAATAGATACCGTGGGATGTTAGACGGGGTAGATACCTTGGGATAATGTACTCGATAGAAATCTGACGATGTGATACCTTGACTTATCATAACACCGTAATTTTTCATGATACCTTAGTTTACCTTGCCGCAGTAGTTTAACCGGCTACTCTGGTTTATCTATCTTGTAGTTATCCTTATGTTTACTTTCAGTTTATGCATGTCATGTTACCTTTACCTGTTTTTATACTGGAAGTAGATAGGACTTACTCAGTCTTTTTGACTGACCCGTTTTGTTTCGCCTCTTTTCTTCCGTTCCCCCCCCAGGTTTCAGGGAGGAAACAATGCTGTTTAGTTCGGATTTCTTCTGCTTGAAGGTCATCATGGATGGCTTGGACTTCTCTTGGCTATGGCTACTTTACTGTTTTACTTGGGGAATAATTTATGAAAAAGTCTTTATGCTTCTTTACTATTGCAAGACAGGTTTTGATGTACTCTGATGTAAAAGGCTTTAGACCTTATTTATTCATGTTATGAAAGTTTGATTTTACTTCCGCTATTTATATATATGTTCTGTCTTGTGATATTTCTGTGCATGTTTACCAATAATGCCCCTCTAAAGCTAGTGCATTCCTTTGCGAGTGACCCTAGCGGAGGCGGGGTGTTACATTTGGTATCAGAGCAGAAGGTTACCAGACTGGGCAAAAGTTTTTTTTAAAGACCTTCTGAAAACTATTTGAAAATCGTTTATAAAGAAGCATTTTTCAAGAAAGTTTTCTTTTAAAAGAAAAAGGCTATTCCCCAAAGGCCATTAGCACTATCCTTGTTTCCTTAATTGAATCTCTTTTCCTTTCTTTCCTCCATCTGTAGTCACAGTGGTTTTAACTGCGACTAGTCTTTTCTATCCACGAAAGTGCTTTCCATGCGATGGAGGTGGTTCTCGAGAGACCAGTGGCCGCGTTATAAGAAAGGATAGTTAAGTATCATGGAACAGGGACAAGATCATTCGGAGGGCAACAGTATGCTCTCATTGCTAGGGTACCTCGGAAGGAGGGTAACGATCTTGTTAAAGGTTTAGTTTTTCTTCTCTATCATCCCGTCGGGACTTTGTTTTGATCACCGCATCTTTTAAGTCCGCTTCGATAGTTGAGTCTCTGCACCTTAGTACTAGCGTAGTAGAGAATCCCGCTTTTGTCTCAAGTCCTATTGGAAGATCGGTCCATTTATTCATAGCTTGTTTGGATTTGAGAATGTCTATATCAAGTGTTGAGCTTGGAAATAATGCTTATGTTTATAAGTTGTGGATGGATTCTAGGGATGAAGTGGTTATCCAGTAAGGGGTGCCACTCCCGGTTTTAAAAGGAGGGTAGTTAGACTCTTGGCTTGCTGTGGTAATACCCTCGAAGTCTCGTGTAACCTTTTGGGTTCTGTTATGGCTAGTTACCTAGAATCCCAGGATGCAGTTGTTGGTAATCCGTTTGAATAGAATTCGCCGCTAAGGCGGATGGTTCGTTTCGATTATGTATGAGTTATGGGAATCACCCTAGTAAGGACTCTTGGCAATTTGGATTGGCATCGGAAAACGAGATCCAGAATTCACTAGTGAATTTTGGAGAGCTGGCTTGAGTACGTAGATAGGGTTCAGCCAAGTATACTAGGGAAAGAATAAGTGCAAGTGGAACGAGAGGCCATGAGGAAATGAGTTCCAACTCATGATATGGAAACAGGAAATAAGAAGCTGCGAAATCGTGAAGTTAAAGGACGGTCAAGGCACGATGGAACTAAGCTCAAGAAAATGCGACTCAGAAGGATGAAGACTAGATGCGCACATGATATCTCTCTTTGGGAGTATATCTTTGATCCCTGTTTTCTGTAGAGCTTACTTGTAGGCTATCTTTTGTGGACATCCTCTCGGTCCTATTTTCTGTTACAAACCCCGTAAGGAGTTTGTCTTGTTTATCTTCTCGACCCTATTTCAAGGAATCTTAGGTAGAACCCTATGGATGTAAACATGTATTTGAAACATGTTATGGTTGATATGGTTGCAAATGGTTGCAAGTGGTTGCTCGTGGATGCGCGAATTTACATTAGGTATTAGCTCGACTCGGTCACATTTCATATTGCATATGCACGAGTATTTATACTTGTTTATGGATGAAATTGAATGTGTTATCATACGGATGTTGCATATGGTTGAATGTTTGTGCACGCATATAGTGTATATGACTAGGACTATTTGCATACATGATGGATTCATAGCACTAAACATATTTTTGCATTCAAAAGATTTTTCAGGCCTGATCATTAGCATTAGCTAAGGAACATGTACACACACGTTTTGCATACATTCATAAAGCATTAGGAGTCGTCTAAGGACAATGGTTGCTTGTGGATGATGGTTTGAGTAGATGGATGATGGATGGTAGGATATGTTCTTCCTAACTTAGAGATTTCGGGGACGAAATCCTAAAAGGTGGGGAGAATGTAACAACCCGTATTTCAATAACATGTTAAAACGAGAATCAAGGCAGAATTTCATTTTAAATTCTGAATCAAGTAAAACGGGCTATGCCATTGCGTTCGTCTCGGAAAAATACGCGAAATAGAGTCCGAGTTTTCGAAAATCGGAGTCCGTATGACCCAGTTAAGGCCCAAAGAAGTTTTCGGGAAATTTGAATTTCGAAACATGCAGAAATGGGGCCAGGCGGGAAAATTCCCGCCCAGACATGTCGACAGGCATGTCGACAGGCATGTCGACATGCATGTCGACAGGCATGTCGACAGGCATGTCGACAGGGCTGTCGACTTGCCCTGTCGGCTGATTCTGGTCTGGTGCACCTATTTTCTATCTTGGCTAGGTTTTTGGGCCTGGTTTGAAATCTGACGGCTCTGCTTGGTCCTAGGGTTAATCTAAGGGCCTAAAACTATCCTAATCTCTATAAAAAGACCCTAAACCTACCCCTAAACCCTCATTATTCACTCATGTAACTAAACTATGGCCAAATTTCTACTCTCATGGCCTCCATCTCAAATCCCTAGAGCCTATGCACTCAAATCAAGTTCAAATCAAAAGATGCAAGCTTGCTACACCAAATGGAGGCCAAATCAACGTTGTTATGCGAGTTTCATGACGGATCTTCATTAAAGGAGCCACCTTTCTTCGTCAAAATGATGCATGATCCCTTTCCTAAGCCTTGCCTAAGTAAGTTCTAGCTACTTTTGGGTCAAAACGGTATTTTAATGTTGACATGGGATAAAATGAGGCTAAACATGATTATGCGAACATATATGAACCTTACCTTGCCTCTTGTGTTCATGTTTATGATCTTAGGCCATGTGAGTGACTTAATCATGCCTCTCATGCTATGCATAACCTAGCTTAACTTGCAAGTTTGGATCTTTATGCATGAAATGCTAGCATGAACCTTTAGGAACCATTTTACTTGTGAAACCTTGGCTAAGACTAGATTTTGGGGCTTATGCATGTTTATGAACCCAAACCCCTTTATGCTATCATGTAAGTTTGTGGCCAAGTCTTTTATGAGATTATGCATGTTTATGGCCAAACCCTTTTCGTGATAATATGCATGTTTGTGGCCAAATTACCTTATGACACTATGCATGTTCATGGTCAATTTCTTTATGATGTTATGCATGTGGAAGCCAAGCCCTTTTTGGCATCATGCATGTTTTGAGACCAATATGTGGCATAGCATCCTTACTATGTTGACTCGCTTTGCTTGCGTTGGGAAAACACGATTTTGGGTAGTTAGATAAACATGAACATGTCGCAAAATCTTAACTTGAATATGACATGTGTTTATACTTGAAAATGTGACTTGAAGGATAACATGGAAGTTGGCATGTAAGTATGCATAAAAACATGAGCTTGGGAATTTACCTATTAAGTTAGGTCTACCCTTTGGGAATTTACCTATTAAGTTAGGTCTACCCAAATGCTCGAAAAGCTTGTAACATGTTTTGGAAACACGATGAACTTAGATAATATGAGTGTGGCCAACTCGAGGTTGGGTTGAGTTTGCAACGTAAAACTACCCGGAACCGACCGGCCTAACTAGTAGTTGCAAACAATAGGACCCAATGTGAGAAGTTGGTCATGTCGCGCTTAAGACCCGAGGTTAGACTAGGTTGTGGTGTAAATCTACCCGGACCCGCCCGGCTTAACTAGTAACCACAACAAGGTCTAATGTGAGAGGTTGAGGGTGCATTAATTAAACTAATGCCACATAATAGGGTTAAGTTAATTTGATTAATGAGGCTTAATCAAATATGATATGGACAAATGGGTTAAGTAATCTGATTAGTCTAATGATACTTAACAAAACATGATAAGCTTGGGTAGGTTAAGTAACTTGATTTGCCTAATGACACTTGACCATTTTTATACGACTAATGGACGGGATTAAGTTAACCAACACTTAATCAATCCAACACGATAACGTGATAAGGTTAAGTAAATTTTCTTAATGACACTTAACCGTATAATACAGTTAATGGATGGGGTTAAGATTAGGCTTAACTAATCTAAGCATAGAAATCGGATGGGGTTAAGTTAGCCTAGACTTAATTAATCCCACTTGGTAATTTAATGGGGTTAAGTTAAACACTTAACTAATTTAACACGATGATTTGATGAATTTAAGTGACCTATACTTAACCAATCTAACTCGTTAATTTGATGAGGTTAAGTTAACCTATACTTAACCAATCTAACGTGAAAACATGATAAGGCTAAGTCACGAATCGTTTCGAATACGCTTGACCGATTTGACTCGGTAATCAGATGGGGTCAAATTAATATATACTTAACCAATCTAAAATGATAATTAGACGAGGTTAAGCCTTGGATTGCTTGATATACTTAACCAACCCGACACATGGTCTGTAGGGTTAAGTCTTGGGCTTGGATACTTAGCCAGTTTCGACATGTTTTGTAGACGGGTTAAGTTGTGAACTTAAGTGACACTTAACCCATTAGATAAACCCTAATTCGGAGGATTAGGTAGATAACCATAGTTAACAAGAATTATGGAAATAAGGCTAAGTGGTAAACCTTAGTTAAGGGAAACTAAGCAATAATTCTTAGTCAAGGAAATTTGGACCACTTCTTAGATGGATCAAGTAACCCGATACGTTAGAGTATGCGTGTAGGAGCAGGCTATCTGATTTGGATAAAGGCTCCAACGAACGGGGTAACGAAGCAGCGGCTTCGGGGAACGTAAGGGTATTCTTGGGATCCCTCTGTGAGCTGTCAGGTCATTATACTAGGCTCACGAGAGGTTGAGGTCTGCGGTAGAAGAACCAAGAATATGCCTTGGTTGCTATGCGAGCGACCTAAAGACTGGGGTGGATAGCAGTGAGTCGGCGAATACATACGGTGCCTGAGATAGCAAGTTCGTCGATCATCTACCATCTTAAGTCAAGCGTGTACGTACGGAAAGGCAGGGGACACCCAACAGACCATAATTTGCTATCTAATTATGGGTGAGGTAGGTCGTAGGATGTGGGCTGACCGGAGTGTAGTTCTCATGCAAGATTTTCTCTTGTGTTGCCTTTCACTAGTTGAGGGAGGGGTCTCGTGGGACCATAGCCACGTGTAGAAAAGCAGACCTTAGTATCTGCATCGGCAGATAAATCTAAAGCTCCCGACCGAGTCCTGTATTTCCTGGTTTGCCCTGTGATAGGACTCGGATGGCACGATGTGATACACGTGCATACAGTTATAGAAAAACGATTCACGATGAATACGTGGGGAAAAGGGCGCGGTTGAGGGTTAGCGTAATCCCTAGTGGCCTAGGTGGTTTAACCCAAACTGAAATACGAAAGCGTGCAATTGGTAAGCGTAATCCCTAGTGGTGCTAGGTGGCGTAAGTCCTAGTAATTCAAACGATGATTCATATGGAAGAGCCTAGCTAGAACAAGGGTGACAATCCAAACGATTTCAAGGATAGTACGACATGAGGAAGCCCGTACGAGGTACGGCAAAGGACTGAACTTGTATACATGGAAGGAAACATATGATTTGAGTAACCTATATATACGATATTAGGTTGACATGGACCATTACACGACTGTGGGCAAGGGACATTCATGGTTAACACATGACGCGGGTAGGGATACTAGTACGAGAGGTGCAGAGCAAATATACATGTTAGAACTAGGAAGAATAGACATAATAGATACCGTGGGATGTTAGACGGGGTAGATACCTTGGGATAATGTACTCGATAGAAATCTGACGATGTGATACCTTGACTTATCATAACACCGTAATTTTTCATGATACCTTAGTTTACCTTGCCGCAGTAGTTTAACCGGCTACTCTGGTTTATCTATCTTGTAGTTATCCTTATGTTTACTTTCAGTTTATGCATGTCATGTTACCTTTACCTGTTTTTATACTGGAAGTAGATAGGACTTACTCAGTCTTTTTGACTGACCCGTTTTGTTTCGCCTCTTTTCTTCCGTTCCCCCCCAGGTTTCAGGGAGGAAACAATGCTGTTTAGTTCGGATTTCTTCTGCTTGAAGGTCATCATGGATGGCTTGGACTTCTCTTGGCTATGGCTACTTTACTGTTTTACTTGGGGAATAATTTATGAAAAAGTCTTTATGCTTCTTTACTATTGCAAGACAGGTTTTGATGTACTCTGATGTAAAAGGCTTTAGACCTTATTTATTCATGTTATGAAAGTTTGATTTTACTTCCGCTATTTATATATATGTTCTGTCTTGTGATATTTCTGTGCATGTTTACCAATAATGCCCCTCTAAAGCTAGTGCATTCCTTTGCGAGTGACCCTAGCGGAGGCGGGGTGTTACATTGTTCGTTGATTTACTGGATTTATTTATGAAATTTAGTTAGTAGTTTTAATTGTGATAACCTATTATATGACATCTAAATGACTTGAAATTTTGATATGATGTTAGAAACATTATTTTAAAAATGGATTATTAATCTCATTATTTTTAAGAGAGTATGCATATTTTATGAATTTCACAAGGAAAATGATTTATTTTGGGTTTTAATTAATAATAATAATTGAAATGTGTTTCTGGCTCCAAAATTTTAGAAATCTATAAAATCTAATTTATTTTGATTTTCAGGGATTTTTCCCAAATGTTTATGATTGTTATAAATTTATTTGGCTGAAAAGACAAACTGTTTTGTGAATAATATTTTTGGTATATGGTAAATTTTTGAGAAGTATATAGTAAAGTATTTTACTAGTCAATAGAAATTTGAGATAGAACCGAAGTTGGTGAAAAAGATTACTTCATATATAAATTGTTCAGTTTTTACACTAATTATGGGAATCGCCATTCCCGTTGGTGTGATGTTGCACCCTATCCATGCCATAATGTCTCTGTCAACCATGGTGGAAGCATACGACCTCAATAGGTATATGATGATTCTATCCTACCTCAGTAATGACATTCATGCTTTTGGCATAGGCAATACCGCTTGCTTCCAACGTCAATATCTTATGATCTAGTACCGCATGTTCTCTATGTTGTATTGTTTCAATACCGACAATGACTCTATAAAGCTACTACACTGATGGTTTTCATTCCAATAATTTATTATGGTGATGTCGCATGTCGGCACTATATTATTTGAAGCGGCATTGATACGGCTTATTGTTATTCCGACCATAACTATGTTGGATTGAAGAAGAGGAGAAAACAAAACAATATTAAAATTTTAGCACTCCTTAATTTCTTTCTTTTTTGCTTTCACTTTCTCTTACTACCATACAAAATGATCATCCATATTTGTATAGTGGTTTACATGACCTTACAATTCAATAGACGCCCTTCATTAATAGACATAACACTTAACGAACAGACACACCATTAATTAACATGACTTTTGACTCATAAGACACAACCATTAACTTAAATAGACACAACAAATTACGAGCCCATATTAATTGGGTTTACTTTCAAACATCCCCCCTTAAACCCAATTCTTTAATCATTTTAAAACTTTTCTTCAAACTTCAAAACTTCTGAGAACATCTGGGCTTTGATTTATTTATATCTCACGCGTTTGGGTTTACGCTCAATGATTTCTTCATTCCTCAAAGCATCATTTTCTACATTTAAAGCATTATTTTCCCAGTCTTCCAGTAACTGTTGTTGAGCTAAAACTTCTACATGTTGCTTCTATGCCTCGGTTGCAAAATCAGCATTAAATCTTGTTACTGGAATGCTTGTCCATCTACTTACAACCTCTATAATTTCCTCAGGACCGACGGTTTCTGTTAACATCAAGTTTTCTCTTATCTGACCTCCAGGCTTTGCAATGGCTGCATCAATCTCTTGGAGGGCACCGTATTTGAGATTGGCAGTTTGAGCTAAATCCATTCTTCTCTCCGCTTCTTGCAAAGTGAACATCAAATCCTCACACCTCTGCTTCAATTTCCATACCTCATCAATTCTTTCCTTTTCCATTCTGTATTTCATTCTTGATGGATTCAGCTTATTCCTCAAGACTATTGCCTTATCAGGCAAACGCCGCCCAGTGATGTAGCGGGCAGAAAGTTGAGCAGCAACAACAAGCGCTCTGTGTTGAATACGAACATGAACACCTGTTTCCACAAAATGAGACTGCAAGCTAGACGCATCATGATTTATATCTTCATTGATATCCATCATTGAAATATCATTATCTGTATCTTCATTTTCCACAAACGAAGCATTGCAATCAAATTTTCCAGCTACTCTCATCTTGGAACTACCAGGCTCATTTTCCAACATCAGCGATTGTACTTCTACAGCTGAATCTGACCCATTAACAGCAGTTTTAGCAATTTGATCTTCCTCAGTAGTGTGACCAATCTCCATTGACTTTTCACAAGACTTTGAATCCGAAGCAAGTGTTTCATCCTCTTTTTCTTCACTCCCAATATCTTCATTTTCAACTCTTTTGTTTTCGTCCTCTTCTTCGTCCTTCTCTTCATCTTCTTCTTCTTTGTTCTCCGTCACATTCTTACCATAAACCTCCTTCAATAAATTCCACGAATCTTTTGTAGATTTTTCTCCAAGAATATGTCTCCATGCTTCTTCATCGACATTCTCACACATCAAAACACGAGCTTGGTGATCTCTCTGTCTCAAGCTTACAAATGTTTTACTCTCTTTCTCTGTCATGTTTTTAACATCTTTTGGCCATTCGTATCCACACTCAACAATCTCCCATAATCCTTTGGAGATCAACTCTTCTTTCTTTTTGTTACTCCATTTTTTGAAGTTTTCTTTCGTGAGAACGAACGTTGAGAAAAATAAAAATTTCATAGTTTCAACAAGGCTCTGATACCACTTTGTTGGATTGAAGAAGAGGAGAAAACAAAAAAATATTAAATTTTTAGCACTCCCTAATTTCTTTCTTTTTTGCTTTCACTTTCTCTTACTACCATACAAAATGATCACCATATTTATATAGTGGTTTACATGACCTTACAATTCAATAGACACTCTTCATTAATAGACATAACACTTAACGAACAGACACACCATTAATTAACATGACTTTTGACTCATAAGACACAACCATTAACTTAAATAGACACAACAAATTACGAACCCACATTAATTGGGTTTACTTTCCATAACTATACAAAGAGGCATTGATGCTACATTTCCATATTTTCGATATTAGTCTCTTTAGGTGGTGATGCCGTAGTTATTGTTTTTGACATAGATTTCCACGGCAATGGTGCTTCCTGGCATTAATTTCGAACATTCCCATAGCACCAAATTCACCAAGTTTTAAAGTGTAATACTATGTGATCCAAAGTTTACGTCACTTATATTTGACAATTTATATATGTTATTGAAATGCGACATAAATGGTTTTGGCCTTATGGTCTTATACTTTAAAAATTAGAAGCTTTAACACGGCTTCATTATAGAGGGGTATGATATACCTGTAGAGGCTATATTATCAACATACACGGTTTATTGTTTTTGCTTTATAGCTTAAGTTTAGAGGTACGAACACCTTTAGAGGATTTCAAAGTTCATCATTACTATTTATAACAAAATTTATATTAGCATAATTTTTTGGATAAAGAAAAAGGTTATATTTTCCTTATTCTAAATATGATTTCAAGGATTAAATCATTTGTAAATTATATTTTCATGGAAATGAAAATGGTATTTAATCTAGTATTTTACTGGAGAGATTATAATTCTTATCACCTTTAGGTAAATTGTTATAGGAAGAAATTACGTAGACATTAAAAAACCATAGGGGACTGATGTATGGTAGCGCCATATACTTCAGCTGTTATCTCCTGGCTGTATTAGTCAACAATTCCACTGCATTAAGGCTTTGTTAAGGTAAGACCAAATAAGGATTTATGTAAAGAAAGGAATTCACAAAGTTGAGACATGTTATTAGTTGGCCAACAAAACCCTTAAGATCAGAATGACCCTAGGAATAATAAGTTTTTGCCAGACCTTCTAGTTCCCTCATAACGAGATTTTGAGAATGTAGTATATTTGATAAGCTCGAGCCAGACATAACATTTGTAGTCGCCTCAAAAAAACTATGGTGAGGGTAAATAGTCAGTTGATTCAAAGAGTGGTCATGATTACCCAAGTAACATGCATGGTATGATTGTTTAATGTTTATTATCTATCTTAACCATTATAGTTGCAGGAGCTTGATTTATGATTAACATATTTTTAGATGATACCAATGAGAGGGAAAATCCATTCCGCTAAACAGAGTGGTTTCACTCAAAATCATTTTCTGAGATAGTATATTATTATTATTCATAACAAAGTCCAATCCAAAGTTTTGTTATTCTTCTTAAACTCTCAGGTGCTCACTTGAGTAGTTTAAGAGTAAGACTTTCATGTTTTAGGTCCTGGCGGATAAAGCTTTCAAATACGTACAAGAGGAAGATCTAGCTATCGATGAGTATTTTATCCACTATGTTGTTATTTTATCTATGTGTATATAATATTACTAATTGCGTTGTATAGTAATGAACTCTAGTCAACTACAAAGGCATATACATATGTCGCTTTTGGTGTATTTTGTAATAATTATTTTGTCTAAACTTAGGATACACTTCGGATTATGTAATTGATAATTTGAATTAAAGAAATGTATTATGAAAATTTTCATATTCATGAGCTTTTGATGTTAATGACACTATTAACTGATCTCATTTTGTCACTGCAGAATAATATTATTGATGACTACTGCATCAATAATGCTTATTTTCGGACCTTAGAATGTTGATATTGCAACTTGGTATCAAAGCAAAAGTTTATGCAAAATTAGAAGAATTTTGAGTTTTAAAATGATTTTGGAAACATAATCCTAATGTATCAAAGAGGAATGGATTATGGTGTAGGGTAATGCTATAATAACATACTTGCATTTGCGACACATATATAAACAAATATATATCTTGTGAATATGGTGCCGTTGGAATTAACAACCTTAGGACTTGGAATAATGTTGCCTTCACTATGCATTTTGACAATTTGATTAAATCAAGAAACACTTTGTTGGTTAAATGGTCGATAAATTACAACATGAAGAGTAAAGATATCTGACTTATGGAATCCAAGCAAGGTCAAAGTCGGGTACAGAAACTTCTATTGAAATAGAGAGGTTCCTTTCTTCCTCGTGTTAAAATTCACTTAGCTCCCTAAAGCAAGACAAAATTATGATGTATTCCCTAGTTGGATCGTGGCTAGCAGAGTGACATACTTATTAATGAAAAAGCCTCCTTTTATATATGTACCAATATTATGTATCTCCCTCAGATTTCAGAATGTTAATTCCATCTGAAGCAACCACTCTAGCAATTTTTATACCTTCACAGACACTGGTATCTACTTATGGTCTAAAGGGAACAAGGTGCATTCAATTGCTGAAACTTACAAAACTTTGAGCCTTTGCTTCCCTTGCCAAATTTCCTTGGATTTGCAGGGTTTGGAACAAATCAACCAGTGAAAAATCAAACTTCTTTCTCTGGAGGGTCTTAAAGAATGCACTTCACATTTTGGCTAACCTTAACTACATGGGTATACAACTAAACAAATCTTGCATATTCTTAAATGCAAGGTCGAGCACATTCTTCACCTGTTTTCCAAGTGTTCCCCCTTTTCCTTCGGTATAAGATCGTAGAGAAGGGTTTCTTTTCCTTCGGCATAAGATCGTAGAGAAGGGTTTGTGAATCTAGTTTGGGATAATAAGATTGAATGGACTAATATTTACAAGGAGGCGAGGTGGAACACTTAAACTTGTTATATGCTACCGGTTATGCTTAAAGTATTTATCTATGTTTTATGGTAAAAGAGAGAAATGATAATATTCAATGATAAGAAAAGAACTTGTATGGATATATACAATGAAATGCGCCATGAGATTCACCAGGAAATGCCGCACTCACTTGTTGATCTTGAGCGATTAGGCATTGAAATCCAAAGATGACTTTTTTTTGCACTTTTTGGTGCTTCTTCTTTTCGAGTTTTTATGTTTTCTGTTTTTCCTCTACTGCCCAGTTTATCTCTGTAATCTTCTATTTACAAGACCTTTTTTCTTGTTATAAATAAAATTGTAGTGGATCATTCAATTCTGTTAGCCTTCCTAAAAAAGTGTACAAATCTTGTATCTATTATTCATTTTTTTCACTATTAGATTGTTCTTTCGTATCCAATTAAAGTTCATATGTAGATTTAAGAAAAGTAAGATATGAGGGCAGGAAATAGAAGAAATCATGGTTGACAATAAAATGCTAATGTGGTTGTTGGAGCACTACGGTGGATGTGGGAGCTATCTATTAGATCTTCATTAATATGATACAACACGAGAAGCACTTGGATTGATTGGTGGTAATGTTGGAGGAGCAAATCCTAAAGTTTTGGTTATTAACAGTTATGTTGTGGTGAGTCGAGATTATGCAAGACTTGAAACCCATTCATTAGAGCCAATGATGTTATTGAAGTGGAGAATGTGTTCCTTCATTGTGAAAGTATCTTCACTGATTTAGGTCGCAATGATGACTGAAAGAGGCGGTTAGTATCCAGGTAATTGCAAGGAGATGCATTGTACTGGTGAAACAACATAACCGTTGCAATGCCAAAAGAGAAGTTGACTTATAATTATTTCAAGAGGAGGTTTAATAAGAGACTCACGTCAAAAATAACTAAGTCTATATTTCTTAGGAAGTTTGTTTTGTTAGTATAAAAAGACATTACAGTGCTAGAGTATGCAACAAGGTTTAAGGAGTTATCCAAATATAGGTATTCTACGGTGGATACAATGATTAAGAGAATTGGAAATTTCATCCATGGATTAAAGCCAAAGCTTGCGAGGTAGTCCTTGTCATGTCTTTCTGATCCATTTGATGTAATAGTAGATATGATAACAATGAATGAAGAGATGCTTGTTTTCTTTTGTGGTAAAAAATGGCGGAGGTTCAACGCCGTCAGAGTCGGGAAAGGGAATTCTTTCAAAAGAACGGAGTCGGTAGAATGTAGCTTTCAAGAAAGAAAAGAGTATTCAGTGCAACAAACGCAATAAAAAAGGGAACCTTGTGAATAATTTCCTTCGATTGATGGAAAAACGATCACTGGAAGGAAGAGTTTCAAATGCTTTAATTTGATCAGATCAGACAATATAAGAACTAGTGCAATGAACCAATTAAAGTGGAAAATAGAAAAGTATTTTCTTTGGAACCACCTAACTCGAAAACCAATAGTGACGGAGAAAGGAAAAGTGTAACGGAAGGTACACTTTTGATTCACAGCTTCCTATTAAAGTTTACTTTGATATTGGTGCATCATTTTCTTTTGCCTCTCATTTCTTAGCTGTGAGTGGATAGTGTACTTGGTAAAGAATTCTATTTTTGATACGGATGTTTTATTGAGTGCAATAGAAAAGGGAGGCAAGTTAAATCAGGATTATGTAGTAAGGAACTTTATAGATGCCTTAGAAGAGGAAGGAAAGTTAAATCAGGATTCCGTAGTAAGGAAACTTATAGATGTCATGAGCTAGTTATTGTTAGGGAATGCGTAATGCAGATCATAAGGCAAAACAAACACTAGAGGGGGAGTGAATAGTGTTTATGAGAAATTTATGAAATCTTAAACTTATATGATCTACTATATGAATCATACACAATAGAGATTATCACAGACACAGAGTCAAACACAGAAATGGATAAATATAAAACGCAGAAAAAGGAAAGAACACACCGGATTTTATACTGGATCGGTTTACTCCTACCTCCAGTCCCACACAATGCTAGATTGCGCAGAGTTTTATTATTATCAATATCCAATTACGACCCCTTGATTTCACGGCTACAAGATTAACACTGCTCCAAACACCCTTGATTTCACGTCTACAAGTTTAGCATTGCTCTCTTTCCTTGATTTCAGGGACACAAGGAACACACCCTTTCACAAACAACTCCCAAATTATTACAACAGCCTTATAACTCTTCAATGGCACTTCAATTCAGAGAGTAGTAGATAGAGATTGAGAAAAGATGAAGTTTGATGTAATCTGATTAGAAATCGACAGAGTATAAGTGTAGAAATCAAGAAAATATGAAATATTAATGGTGGTATAAAGAGGGTGAAGATGGAGAAGAAGAATGATTTAAAAATTCGAAATCAGACCCTATTTATAGTATTTGAAAGGTTGTAGCGTTTCAAAAACGTTACAAATAGTGGAAAGACACTTCCTTTGAAAATTGTATTTCTAATGGTTGTATGTCGACATAGCTATTTATGTATGTCGACATATTTATAGTATTTTTGTTTTTTAAAATTACTTTCAAGCGTTCAAACATATATATTATTCTGGAAATTCTTGAATCAAAACTTAGTGATATAAATGAATATTCTAAAGTGGGAAATCATGTGAAATTGTAATAATATATTTTATAAACATATTTATAAAGTTATAAAGTTTAAAACTATAAAATTATATATAAACTTATATATATTTAAAACTTTTAAACTTATTTGTTTGGAATCATAACTAAGCTAAATAATTTGATAATAATTTGAAATCAGAATTTGAAAAACAGAATTTGAACTTGGAGTGCTATTCAGAGTCTTACATATAAAATAGACTCTATTACTATATTTTTCTTGAACTCTTGATAACCAAATGTGGCGAACCGAACTTCCCCATTAAAGAAAGAACGAATTGCTTTGAGGACAAGACGAATCAGAACACAAATAGAAGAACATTTCATTGCTTATAACTACAATTTCATCAGAATACAAGAATATATAGAGTATGAATAAATATTATACAATAGAGAATATCAGAGATTTAAATACATTACTGCAGCGGAAAAAATAATACAAAACATAACTGAAAGAAATACACGGATACAGAGCTTTCCGAGTATCACTTTAGCTATAAAGCAGGATCCTGTGAATGTAAATCTGCAAAAACCCAACTACTAGCTGCCCGTGTGGAAAATAGGGGCACCCAGAGTTTAGGTTAAAACAATAAACTCCAGGTCAGTCATGTGACTGGTGTGAGAACTAAAACAGTTATAAATCTTTAGTTTTAAAGTTAGGTAAATCAAGGGACCACGCCGTATAACACGGAACAGATTTCCTTCCAAGAATACCAGTGCATAAAACAAACAGCGCAATGCTAAATAAAGAAAAATGAAGCTATTATAAGACCCAGGTCCCATCACACAATGCAACGCAAGTCGGAGGATAGGGTTTTCCCTTATAATAGCCAAACATGCTTGGTACGTTTAAAACAAATCATTTTGATACTATTATAGTGTAAAGTATATGAAAACAACTTCAAATATAAATGTATCAATCATAGGCGGCATGGGTACCATCTATCATGTCGCCAATACTAGGCTCTACAATCAAAACCGAAATATCACGTATTGGAAATTGGATCTCTGTCATGAGTCGAGGCAAGGGGCAAGCTCCTCTCCGTTCGAGACACTCTAGCAAATGTCTCAGGACCACACACAGCGATCCTTGGAATCGGTTGGGCCGGTCCTCTCTTACTTTTGAGGATTGACAATTCCTGAACACACGTTTCCCGGTCCTATCAGACCTATCTCCGTGGCGCCTCGCATTCCAACAACCACACAGGTAAAAAGTATATAAATGCCAGGGCTGATAGGTTACTGACATCACCCATAGCTAGAAAGAAACGTCGTATTCTCCCAACGATCCTTATCCCGTTTTTGACTCATACCGAGGTGTGAGGCTCGCGAATTAACGATATACACAAAACTTTGCCACACAGGCCGTGCTTTGATCATCAACCACAAGACTTTGCCTTCCAACAGAAGCCTTGATCAGTTGCCACTTAGGCATGCCACACAGGAAATTCATTCCATGCGATTGATATCCATCAATATATAACCTCTGAGCTCGTATGTCTCAGAGAAGGGCGTTAAGCAAGAGAATAAATTCTCCGCCGCCAAACAGATATATATAATAGAAATCAATCACACAGAATAAAATCCAATGTCAGACACACAGTCCATTTACAAGTTCGTTTTAGGTCTGAACGAAACCGGAGGAACCTTATTCCTCGCATATCCATCGATCTCCAAGTACGTCTGGACGATCACCAACTGGTTCCCTCCTCTTGGGTGTACAGCCCAATCAAGATCATCAATAATCATCTAAACGATGTGAAGACCTCTGGTCTTCAACCACCGTCTTCATTGTCGACTTATCGTCGAATCGGTTATTCAGAATGGGTATAAACCCGGCCTTTTCGAATAACCCGCGTATATAATAAACAAGTGTTACAGAAACACAACATACGCCTCATTCCAATTTAGAGTATTCTTTTATTCAAATATTCACATTCTTAGGGAAAGGTCCCCATTAATTTTATCAAAGATAAATTCTTCTAAATTTATTCTTTGATCTTCCTTTTGATATCGAATCAACCCATGTTAAGGTTTTCCAAACTAGTCGGGATTAGCGAACCACACAGAAGTAATCATTCATTTTATTTCCCAATCCCAACCTATTCATCCCATGGAGCAAAACTGGTAATACTCCATATCTAACATGGCGGTGTTATCGGTAAATATTAATTACCATTTCACGGTCAAATTTAATCAAAGATTTAACTATCACTTTGGAGAAAAACTGGTGATACTCCATTCTGGATCACTTTAATTTAATTAAAGATTCATAAAAACTCCACTTAGTTTTAATCTTCCCAAAAATTAGTATCCTGTCATTAACTGGGTTAAAGAACCAATGTCATCTAAAACACGGTTCACGATAAACCCAAAATCACTTTCCATTGTTAATCGGGTTAAAGAACAGGTGTTATTCAAAACACCGCTCACGATAAACCCCAAAAACCAATTTAAATTCAATTCCAATTAAATACTAATTAACTGAACAATTTTACTAAATCTTAATTAAAAGATTTACTCTTTTCTAAACTGGGTTCAAGAACAGTGTTATTTAAGACACCATTCACGACGAACCCAAAATCCCATTTGATATTAAATACAACGCTCTGAATAGAAAATATATCGGCTTATATTCTATATCAAATTCTGAAACCAACAAATAACGTATTGGAAATAATGGCACAAATATATCTTTCAAATTTCCACAACCATATCTGTATAATCACGAAGTCCAACATCGAAATATTCCGAAGATAATTTCGATTCAAATCCATTCCAATTCGTATATTGGAAAATCTGATTATTTTCAAAACCATTTCAAATCTAGTTCAAAACTAGTTCATTTCGATAAAAATATATTTTTATCCTTTTTAAATATGGGATTTTTCATCCCAGTTCTTTCTAATTCGTATATTCCGTTTTTACACAAATTATTAATAATTTTATCAAGGCCCGTACAGTTGGTTTTCAATAGCGGCCACCGAACTGCACTTACAGCGACCTTTTCCAAATTTGATTTGGACATAATTCCAAATCCAACCATTATATTTCAAATTTCTAATATTCACTGGAAAGCTCTTTTCGACACGAACCCAATGCTTCCTGTTTCAAGAGAATCCGACGGTCGGATCTCCCGCAACGTCAATTCGAAGTCAATGGTCGAAATTCGCGAATTGCCGTGGCGCGACGCGTTCTATTCAGGCCATTTAATATATATAATATATATATTATATATATTTCGTCGATTTCAATTCAAAACATATTTTATAAATCGTTTAAATTCGTTTTAAAAATGACTTCAACTTCATATTCAATTTTAAATCAAAATTGAATATTCCATATCATTAATATATAAATGATAATATTTTCAAAACGTTATATTTTGAAATCACTTCCTTTTCTATATTCATTATAAAAACGAATATAATCGATATTAATATCGTTCGCGTCAAAATGGCGCAAATCTAATCAACACGGCTTTATATATTTTAATAACTTCGTTATTCTATTCAACAAATGAATATTTTATTTTTCAACACATGAATATATATTTCTTTCAACATATGAATATTCTCAACACATGAGTATCGTCAACACATGACTATTTTTGTTATTTAATATATTTTATAAAATTATGATTTCTATTGTTCAATTCTTAATCAGACTCCAACCGTAAATTAGTAAGAGAACGATTCCCTAAGTATTAACCCCGAAGGCCGGAACCAACATCAGATCAATACCCAGGAAACCACTCATCTTAACTAGTTTCTAGTTAGTTTCTAATTTTATATATGATAAAGATGTGAATTTTATTGTTAAAATATTTCGTTCAACACATGATAAGTTTCAACACATGAATATTCTCAACACATGAGTATCGTCAACACATGACTATTTATTCTATTCAACACATGAATCTTTATTTTATAATATTCTTTATTTTCCAAATTGGAATGAGGCCCAATCAATTACCATATAATGTTAATTATATGGATTCCATACAACACATGTATATAATAGCAATGATAAATAATCAACCATCATCCAAAGTGCACTACACAACTGTCTGTCAACCTATCAATTGACATACAACTAAATAATTGGGATTAGTATACATCAAATATCATCCCAATACCCGTGTGGGGTTTCAAATCAACAAACACTGAATATTATTTGTGCAGTTGGGCGATGTGTAAAATTTATCATCCCAATCAATGTCCTTCAAATGGGTGTACATAAACAAATCGTTCGATTTGTAAATGAATATTTATTTATTCACATTCCCGTTAAATTTATATTTTTAACGATAAATAATTTATTTCAACGCATGAATCTGTTTTCATTCATTCCACATCACAATCAATTTTTACCACATAACAAAATCAAACAAGTCGTCGATAGTCTGTGGACAACGGGTGTCGGGTGCTGCTAAGCACCGTCTGCATCCTAGTATAAATTTTTAACTAGAAAACAAGAATTAAAGTGAGAAGTTCTCACTGAGGGTTCCACTCCTCCAGTCTATATTTTTGAACGGTCCGGACTTCTTTTTCCACCAGTTCCATTGCAATTCTCTTCGTGCTGTTCATAATAAAAATCATATTTTTATCGCTTTATCCCAACAAATAAAAATCATATTTTTATTTCTACTTCATATATTTTTACAACGCTTCCTTCTATATAAAAATTTTATTTTTATATCTCTACTTCTTATATAAAGATCGAATTTTTATTTCGCTTCATATATAATAAAAATCGAATTTTTATCGTTATTTCATAAATATGAAAATCTAATTTTTACATAGCTAAATATTATATTTTTACTTTGTCATTTCAACAATAAAATTCGAATCTTAATACATGCTACTTAATGATAAAAATAAAATCTTTCCTACTTCAAAGATATAATCTTTTCTACTATAAAAATATGAACTTTTCTACTTCAAAGATCTAAACTTTATACGAATGAAAATCTATACTTCATATATAAAAATCACGTTTTTATATTCTCTATTGTATAAAATCATATTTTTAAAACGCTACTATATATATGAAGATTATATTTTTAGTTCAACTCCACCTAGATAAAAATCATATTTTTATCGTTTCTTCACATAGATAAAAATCGTAACTTTATCCCTTCGTTTGCCTTATAAAAATCACAACTTTCAAGCGATAAAAATCCAATCTTTCCTCTTGTAAAAAGCAAATCTCTATATAGTAAAAATCACACTTTTACTTCATCGCTACATGTATAAAGATCATATCTTTACATAACGAAACATCTAATTTTTATACACAATGTTAAATATAATAAAGATCAATTCTTTATATAAGGATATATATAACCAAAATCATATTTTCTATTTCTAATAAATAAATAAAAATCACATCTTTATCATCATTACATGTAAATAAAAATATAAACTTTTCATAATTAAAAATATAAGCTTGTCATGTTCTAAAAATCTAATCTTTGCTAATATAAAGGTTCAAACTTTATTCGTATTCATAATTACAGCTTTATATTTATTAAAAAAATATATTTTTATATTTTAAAGTCATATAAAAACTGAAAATAACTAAATGTAAATAAATTAAAAAGAAAACTCACTGATTTCGGTCGTCGGAGGGCAGCGGGGTTGGTGGCGGTGGACCTCTGGTGGTTGAGGGGTGTGCTCCGGTGGTTGTGGGTTTGTTAGGGTTTGGGGGCTTCGAAATCGAAGTGGAGAGAGAGAGAGATGGTCGGATTTCGGCGCGGTGGGGGCGTTGGTGGCTGTCGGTTGTGTGGGAGGGGCCCGCCGTGGCTGATTTAGAGAGGGGAGGGGTTTTAGGAGAAGAGAGAAGGAGGAGGGAGGAGCGCGAGTGGCAGGGGGAGGGGATGGCCGCGGTTTCCTCTGGCGGCGGCACCGGATGCGCGGCACCCCTGGGGACCATGGCGGCGGCAATTCAACCCCCCTCCCCTCCCATGTTTTTTTATTATTTAAAACCCGTAACGGGTTTGTGAAAGGAGAAAGGGGGTTGACCCCCTTTTTCTATTATTTTTTTATATATATATTTCCCCAAAAAGTGACTTTTAATTTCGACCTCCAAACGATACCCACCGCCTGTCATCCCTAGCTAATTACCCCCATTTCGAATACAATGGGATATGTATCGTAAGCCGATTCGATCAGTTTCCGACAAAATCAAAATATAAATCTATATATTGAATTTGAACGCACATTTCAATTTACCGGGGCCACATACGGACTCTAAAAATCTCTAAAAAATATTTTCTAGCTTCATACTGACGATACGGTCCTAACAAAACTAATTTCGTCAAAATCTAAGACCATTTGAAAAATGGCCATTTTCTGGTCGATCGAAATAGACTGAAACTGTTAAAACACGTTTCACTTTGCCACACTCACATATTGATTTCAAAAATTACGAATTTTGGAATCTAGCAATAATTCGACATCCCGGATCCAACAAAAGTGGTTTCGTCGAAAACAGAGGTCGTTTGCAAAATTTCCATTTTTAAGGGCCAGAATTCCATAGTGACTTTTCTGAATTTTCAATTGGGCGTAACTTTTGATTCCCGCTATGAAATTTCAATTTTTCGGATTCATTGGAAAGATATTCTCAATTAGATTCTAATATTTTTTGTTTCACTAAAATCCAGTTTATTTTAAATCCTGTACGTTCATTGGAAATTTGAAATCGAATTTTCGAACTACCGCGCCATTTTCAATTCCTTTTATATTTAAAATAAAATATTTATATTCTAACGTCGATGCATATAAATATATACATTCTAATTCTATTCAAAATAAATTTCTCGTCGTTAATATTTAAAATAATTCATTTTAAATATTCAAAATTTACTAAAATTTCCAAAATAAATTTTTTAAATTGGCTCAGAATTTCCTGGTTGTTACAACCTCCCCCACTTAAAACTTTTCGTCCTCGAAAAGGAACGAAGCTGAATGTTGTTTCCTAATCAACTCAACTTTCATTTTTTTATGGCTTAAGTTCTTCGACTTTTCAGTTTCTAACAAATTTTCAAATTCTTCAAAAATTTGTCTAACACCCTAAATTCTCGAAAAATTTCGCCATAACCTCCCCTGCACCGGGAGCTTCAGAATATTTCAAATAGCCTCCCATGGCCCTCACCAATCCAAAAGAAAAAGAAAACTCCAAGCGGCTAGCCAATCGGCTCATAAAATCATCAAATCCCCAAGAAATACAATAAACATGTACCTATTTGTCGGGCAAACAATTTTATTCCTCTGCTCTAGCCTCCTTGCTATGACCTGTTCAATGTATATGCATGCAATTGTAATCAATTTTCAATTTTGTTCTAAATTTGGTTCCATTAGGCTAAGTGGTTCAAAATTTTAATAAATGAAACCAATAATCAAACAACACAATCAGCAATCAATTAGTGGATTATCGTTTCAAATTCATAATTTTGATATATATACATAAAATCATGTTTTTGATGGCAATTCACAACAATAAGCCCTATCTAGTTTTGGTTCTCACACCGGTTTAATGGAAATATATAGATATCCCACATTCGAAACTCGAATATAAATTCTGATGATGAGTACTCAATCATTAGAATCATCTCCGGGCGACTAGAGTGTGATTCTATATCTATCCAGTATATTAAAACTTCGAATATACGTTCATGACACGTATATGAAAAATCTTTATATACTCGATTGTCCAAATTCAATACAAATAAAATATTCAAATACGTATACTTGAATTTAATTTTCAAAACAAAATTTGTTTTCAACTTTATTTTAAAAATAACACTCCTTCAACTTGCTCCAGGATACTACTGATCCCATCTCTAACGAGCCATTCTTATTGGACATTACTAATCCAATCTCTGATGAATTCTTTCGTTTGGTTCTAATGTGTCTTGTTCTCGAGCTCTATAAACCAGAGCTCTGATAGCAAATGTGGCGACCCGAACTTCCCCGGTAAGGGAAGAACGAATTGCTTTGAGGACAAGACGAATCAGAACACAAACAGAAGAACATTTCATTGCTTATTACAACAATTCCATCAGAATACAAGAATATACAAAGTATGAATAAATATTATAAAACAGAGAATATCAGAGATTTAAATACATTACTACAGCGGAAAAAATAATACAAAACATAACTGAAAGAAATACACGGATACAGAGCTTTCCGAATATCAGTTCAGCTATAAAGCAGGATCCTGTGAATGTAAATCTGAAAAACCCAACTACTAGCTGCCCGTGTGGAAAATAGGGGCACCCAGAGTTTAGGTTAAAATAATAAACTCCAGGTCAGTCATGTGACTGGTGTGAGAACTAAAACAGTTATAAATCTTTATTTTTAAAGTTAGGTAAATAAATGGACCACGCCGTATAACACGGAACGAGTTTCCTCCCAAGAATACTAGTGCATAAAAAAAATAGCGCAATGCTAAATAAAGAAAAATGAAACTATTATAAGACCCAGGTCCCATTACACAATGCAACGCAAGCCGGAGGATAGGGTTTCCCTTATAATAGCCAAACATGCTTGGTACGTTTAAAACAAATCATTTTGATACTATTATAGAGTAAAGTGTATGAAAACAACTTCAAATATAAATGTATCAATCATAGGCGGCATGGGCACCATTTATCATGTCACCAATACTAGGCTCTACAATCAAAACCGAAATATCACGTATTGGAAATTGGATTTCTGTCATGAGTCGAGGCAAGGGGCAAGCTCCTCTCCGTTCGAGACACTCTAGCAAATGTCTCAGGACCAAACACAGCGATCCTTGGAATCGGTTGGGCCGGTCCTCTCTTACTTTTGAGGATTGGCAATTCCTGAACACAATTTTCCTGGTCCTATCAGACCTATATCCGAGGCGCCTCGCATTCCAACAACCACACAGGTAAAAAGTATATAAACGTCAGGGCTGGTAGGTCACTGACATCACCCATAGCTAGAAAGAAACGTCGTATTCTCTCAACGGTCCTTATCCCGTTTTTGACTCATACCGAGGTGCGAGGCTCGCGAATTAACGATATACACAAAGCTATGCCACATAGGCTGTGCTTTGATCATCAACCACAAGAATTTGCTTTTCAACAGAAGCCTTGATATTTTGCCACTTAGGCATGCTACACAGGAAATTCATTCCATGCGATTGATATCCATCAATATATAACCTCTGAGCTCGTACGTCTCAAAGAAGGGCGTTAAGCAAGAGAATAAATTCTCCACTGCCAAACAGATATATATTTAATAGAAATCAATCACACAAAATAAAATCCAATGTTAGACACACAGTCCATTTACAAGTTCGTTCTGGGTCTGAACGAAACCGGAGGAACCTTATTCCTCACATATCCATCGATCTCCAAGTACGTCTGGACGATCACCAACTGGTTCCCTCCTCTTGGGTTTATAGCCCAATCAAGATCATCAATAATCATCCAAATGATGTGAAGACCTCTGGTCTTCAATCACCGTCTTCATCGTCGACTTATCGTCGAATCGGTTATTCAGAATGGGTATAAACCCGACCTTTCCGAATAACCCGTGTATATAATAAACAAGTGTTACACAAACACAACACACGCCTCATTCCAATTCAGAGTATTCTTTTATTCAAATATTCACATTCTTAGGGAAAGGTTCCCATTAATTTTATCAAAGATAAATTCTTCTAAATTTATTCTTTAATCTTCCTTTTGATATCGAATCAACCCATGTTAAGGTTTTCCAAACTAGTAGGGATTAGCGAGCCACACCGAAGTAATCATTCATTTTATTTCCCAATCCCAACCTATTCATCCCATGGAGCAAAACTGGTAATACTCCATATCTAACACCACGGTGTTATCGGTAAATTTTAATTACCATTTCACGTTCAAATCTAATCAAAGATTTAACTATCGGTTTGGAGCAAAACTGGTGATACTCCATTCTCGATCACTTTAATCTAATTAAAGATTCATTAAAACTCCACTTAGTTTTAATCTTCCCAAAAATAATATCCTGTCTTTAACTGGGTTAAAGAACCAATGTCATCTAAAACACGGTTCACAATAAACCCAAAATCACTTTCCATTGTTAATCGGGTTAAAGAACAGGTGTTATTCAAAACACCGCTCACGATAAACCCCAAAAACCAACTTAAATTCAGTTCCAATTAAATACTAATTAACTGGACAATTTTACTAAATCTTAATTAAAAGATTTACTCTTTTCTAAATTGGGTTCAAGAACAGTGTTATTTAAGACACCATTCACGATGAACCCAAAATCCCATTTGATATTAAATACAAGGCTCTGAATAGAAAATATATCGGTTTATATTCAATATCAAATTCTGAAACCAACAAATATCGTATTGGAAATAACGATATAAATATCTTTACAATTTCCACAACCTTGTCTGTATAATCACGAAATCCAACATCGAAATATTCCGAAGATAATTTCGATTCAAATCCATTCCAATTCGTATATTGGAAACTCTGATTATTTTCAAAACCTTTTCAAATCTAGTTCAAAACTAGTTCATTTCGATAAGAATATATTTTTATCCTTTTTAAATATGGGATTTTTCAACCCAGTTCTTTCCAATTCATATATTATGTTTTTACACAAATTATTAATAATTTTATCAAAGCATGTACAGTCGGTTTTCAATAACGGCCACCGAACTGCACTTACAACGACCATTTCCAAATTTGATTTGGACATAATTCCAAATCCAACTATTAGATTTCAAATTTCTAATATTCATTGGAAAGCTCTTTTCGACACGAACCCAACGGTTCTGGTTTCAGGAGAATCCGATGGTCGAATCTCTCGCAACGTCAATTCGAAGTCAATGGTCGAAATTTGCGAACTGCCGCGGCGCGCCGCGTTCTATTCAGGCCATTTAATATATAAAATATATATATTATATATATTTCGTCGATTTCAATTCAAAACGTATTTTATAAATCGTTTAAATTCGTTTTAAAAATGACTTCAACTTCATATTCAATTTTAAATCAAAATTGAAAATTCCATATCATTAATATATAAATGATAATATTTTCAAAACGTTATATTTTGAAATCACTTCCTTTTCTATATTCATTATAAAAAAGAATATAATCGATATAAATATTGTTCGCGTCAAAATGGCGCAAATCTAATCAACACAGCTTTATATATTTCAATAACTTCGTTATTCTATTCAACAAATGAATATTTTATTTTTCAACACATGAATATATATTTCTTTCAACACATGAATATTCTCAACACATGAGTATCGTCAACACATGAATATTTTTGTTATTTAATATATTTTATAAAATTATGATTTCTATTGTTCAATTCTTAATCAGACTCTAACCGTAAATTAGTAAGAGAACGATTCCCTAAGTATTAACCCCGAAGGCCGGAACCAACATCAGAACAATACCCAGGAAACCACTCATCTTAACTAGTTTCCAGTTAGTTTCTAATTTTATATATGATAAAGATGTGAATTATATTGTTAAAATATTTCGTTCAACACATGATAAGTTTCAACACATGAATATTCTCAACACATGAGTATCGTCAACACATGACTATTTATTCTATTCAACACATGAATCTTTATTTTATAATATTCTTTATTTTCCAAATTGGAATGAGGCCCAATCAATTACCATATAATGTTAATTATATGGATTCCATACAACATAGGTATATAATAGCAATGATAAATAATCAACCATCATCCAAAGTGCACTACACAACTGTCTGTCAACCTATCGATTGACATACAACTAAATAATTGGGATTAGTATACATCAAATATTATCCCAATACCCGTGTGGGGTTTCAAATCAACAAACACTGAATATTATTTGTGCAGTTGGGCGATGTGTAAAATTTATCATCCCAATCAATGTCGTTCAAATGGGTGTACATAAACAAATCGTTCGATTTGTAAATGAATATTTATTTATTCACATTCCCGTTAAATTTATATTTTTAACGATAAATAATTTATTTCAACACATGAATCTATTTTCATTCATTCCACATCACAATCAATTTTCACCACATAACAAAATCAAACAAGTCGTCGATGGTCTGTGGACAACGGGTGTCGGGTGCTGCTAAGCACCGTCTTCATCCTAGTATATATTTTTAACTAGAAAACAAGAATTAAAGTGAGAAGTTCTCACCGAGGGTTCCACTCCTCCAGTCTTTATTTTTGAACGGTCCGGACTTCTTTTTCCACCAGTTCCATCGCAACTCTCTTCGTGTTGTTCATAATAAAAATCATATTTTTATCGCTTTATCCCAACAAATAAAAATCATATTTTCATTTCTACTTCATATATTTTTACAACGCTTCCTTCTATATAAAAATTATATTTTTATATCTCTACTTCTTATAAAAAGATCGAATTTTTATTTCGCTTCATATATAATAAAAATCGAATTTTTATCGTTATTTCATAAATATAAAAATCTAATTTTTACATAGCTAAAAATTATATTTTTACTTTGTCATTTCAACAATAAAATTCGAATCTTAATACATGCTACTTAATGATAAAAATAAAATCTTTCCTACTTCAAAGATATAATCTTTTCTACTATAAAAATATGAACTTTTCTACATCAAAGATCTAAACTTTATACGAATGAAAATCTATACTTCATATATAAAAATCACTTTTTTATATTCTCTATTATATAAAAATCATATTTTTAAAATGCTACTATATATATGAAGATTATATTTTTAGTTCAACTCCACCTAGATAAAAATCATATTTTTATCGTTTCTTCACATAGATAAAAATCGTAACTTTATCCCTTCGTTTGCCTTATAAAAATCACAACTTTCAAGCGATAAAAATCCAATCTTTCCTCTTGTAAAAAGCAAATCTCTATATAGTAAAAATCACAATTTTACTTCATCGCTACATGTATAAAGATCATATCTTTACATAACGAAAAATCTAAATTTTATACACAATGTTAAATATAATAAAGATCACTTCTTTTATAAGGATATATATAACAAAAATCATATTTTTCTATTTCTAATAAATAAATAAAAATCACATCTTTATCATCATTACATATAAATAAAAATATAAGCTTTTCATAATTATAAATATAAGCTTGTCATGTTCTAAAAATCTAATCTTTGCTAATATAAAGATTCAAACTTTATTCGCATTCATAAATATAGCTTTATATTTATTAAAAATTATATTTTTATATTTTTAAAGTCATATAAAAACTGAAAATAACTAAATGTAAATAAATTAAAAAGAAAACTCACTGATTTCGGTCGTCGGAGGGCAGGGGGGTTGGTGGCGGCGGACCTCTGGTGGTTGAGGGGTGTGCTCCGGTGGTTGTGGGTTTGTTAGGGTTTCGGGGCTTCGAAATCGAAGTGGAGAGAGAGAGAGATGGTCAAATTTCGGCGCGGTGGGGGCGTTGGTGGCTGTCGGTTGTGTGGGAGGGGCCCGACGTGGCTGTTTTAGAGAAGGGAGGGGTTTTAAGAGAAGAGAGAAGGAGGAGGGAGGAGCGAGAGGGGAAGGGGGGAGGGGATGGCCGCGGTTTCCTCTGGCGGCGGCACCGGATGCGCGGCACCCCTAGGGACCGCGGCGGCGGCGATTCAACCCCCTCCTCCCCCCATGTTTTATTATTATTTTAAACCCGTAACGTGTTTGTGAAAGGAGAAAGGTGGTTGACCCCCTTTTTCTATTATTTTTTATATATATATTTCCCCAAAAAGTGACTTTTAATTTCGACCTCCAAACGAGACCCACCGCCTGTCATCCCTAGCTAATTACCCCCATTTCGAACACAATGGGATATGTATCGTAAGCCGATTCGATCGTTTCAATCAGTTTCCGTCAAAACCAAAATATAAATCTATATATTGAATTTGAACGCACATTTCAATTTACCGGGGCCACTTACGGACTCTAAAAATCTCTAAAAAATATTTTCTAGCTTCATATTGACGATACGGTCCTAACAAAACTAATTTCGTCAAAATTTGAGACCGTTTGAAAAATGGCCATTTTCTGGTCGATCGAAATAGACTGAAACTGTTAAAACACGTTTCACTTTGCCACACTCACATATTGATTTCAAAAATTACGAATTTTGGAATCTAGCAATAATTCGACATCCCGGATCCAACAAAAGTGGTTTCGTCGAAAACAGAGGTTGTTTGCAAAATTTCCATTTTTAAGGGCCAGGATTCCATAGTGACTATTTTGAATTTTCAATTGGGCGTAACTTTTGATTCCCGTTATGAAATTTCAATTTTTCGGATTCATTGGAAAGATATTCTCAATTAGATTCTAATATTTTTTGTTTCACTAAAATCCGGTTTATTTTGAATCCTGTACGTTCATTTGAAATTTGAAATCGAATTTCCGAACTACCGCGCCATTTTCAATTCCTTTTATATTTAAAATAAAATATTTATATTCTAACGTCGATGCATATAAATATATACATTCTAATTCTATTCAAAATAAATTTCTCGTCGTTAATATTTAAAATAATTCATTTTAAATATTCAAAATTTACTAAAATTTCCAAAATATTTTTTTTAAATTGGCTCAGAATTTCCTGGTTGTTACAATCTCCCCCACTAAAAACTTTTCATCCTAGAAAAGGAACGAAGCTGAAATTTGTTTCCTAATCAACTCAACTTTCATTTTTTTTATGGCTTAAGTTCTTCGACTTTTCAGTTTCTAAGAAATGTTCAAATTCTTCAAAAATTTGTCTAACACCCTAAATTTTCGAAAAATTTCGCCATAACCTCCCCAGCACCGGGAGCTTCAGAATATTTCAAATAGCCTCCCATGGCCCTCACCAATCCAAAAGAAAAAGAAAAAGCCAAGCGGCTAGCCAATCGGCTCATAAAATCATCAAATCCCCAAGAAATACAATAAACATGTACCTATTTGTCGGGCAAACAATTTTATTCCTCTGCTTTAGCCTCCTTGCTATGACCTGTTCAATGTATATGCATGTATATGCATGCAATTGTAATCAATTTTCAATTCTGTTCTAAATTTGGTTCCATTAGGCTAAGTGGTTCAAAATTTTAATAAATGAAACCAATAATCAAACAACACAATCAGCAATCAATTAGTGGATTATCGTTTCAAATTCATAATTTTGATATATATACATAAAATCATGTTTTTGATGGCAATTCACAACAATAAGCCCTATCTAGTTTTGGTTCTCACACCGGTCTAATGGAAATATATAGATATCCCACATTTGAAACTCGAATATAAATTCTGATGATGAGTACTCAATCATTAGAATCATCTCTGGGCGACTAGAGTGTGATTCTATATCTATCCATTATATTAAAACTTCGAATATACGTTCATGACGCGTATATGCAAAATCTTTATATACTCGATTGTCCAAATTCAATACAAATAAAATATTCAAATACGTATACTTGAATTTAATTTTCAAAACAAAATTTGTTTTCAATTTTATTTTAAAAATAACACTCTTTCAACTTGCTCCAGGATACTACTGATCCCATCTCTAACGAGCCATTCTTATTGGACATTACTAATCCAATCTCTGATGAATTCTTTCGTTTGGTTCTAATGTGTCTTGTTCTCGAGCTCTATAAACCAGAGCACTGATACCAAATGTGGCGACCCGAACTTCCCCGGTAAGGAAACAACGAATTGATTTGAGGACAAGACGAATCAGAACACAAACAGAAGAACATTTCATTGCTTATTACAACAATTCCATCAGAATACAAGAATATACAAAGTATGAATAAATATTATAAAACAGAGAATATCAGAGATTTAAATACATTACTATAGCGGAAAAAATAATACAAAACATAACTGAAAGAAATACACGGATACAGAGCTTTCCGAATATCACTTCAGCTATAAAGCAGGATCCTGTGAATGTAAATCTGCAAAAACCCAACTACTAGCTGCCCATGTGGAAAATAGGGGCACCCAGAGTTTAGGTTAAAATAATAAACTCCAGGTCAGTCATGTGACTGGTGTGAGAACTAAAACAGTTATAAATCTTTATTTTTAAAGTTAGGTAAATAAATGGACCACGCCGTATAACACGGAACGGGTTTCCTCCCAAGAATACTAGTGCATAAAAAAAATAGCGCAATGCTAAATAAAGAAAAATGAAGATATTATAAGACCCAGGTCCCATCACATAATGCAACGCAAGCCGGAGGATAGGGTTTTCCCTTATAATAGCCAAACATGCTTGGTACATTTAAAACAAATCATTTTGATACTATTATAGTGTAAAGTGTATGAAAACAACTTCAAATATAAATGTATCAATCATAGGCGGCATGGGCACCATTTATCATGTCGCCAATACTAGGCTCTACAATCAAAACCGAAATATCACGTATTGGAAATTGGATTTCTGTCATGAGTCGAGGCAAGGGGCAAGCTCCTCTTCGTTCGAGATACTCTAGCAAATGTCTCAGGACCAAACACAGCGATCCTTGGAATCGGTTGGGCCGGTCCTCTCTTACTTTTGAGGATTGGCAATTCCTGAACACACGTTTCCTAGTCCTATCAGACCTATATCCGAGGCGCCTCGCATTCCAACAACCACACAGGTAAAAAGTATATAAATGTCAGGGCTGGTAGGTCACTGACATCACCCATAGCTAGAAAGAAACGTCGTATTCTCCCAACGGTCCTTATCCCGTTTTTGACTCATACCGAGGTGTGAGGCTCGCGAATTAACGATATACACAAAGTTATGCCACATAGGCCGTGCTTTGATCATCAACCACAAGACTTTGCTTTTCAACAGAAGCCTTGATATTTTGCCACTTTGGCATGCCACACAGGAAATTCATTCCATGCAATTGATATCCATCAGTATATAACCTCTGAGCTCGTACGTCTCAGAGAAGGGCGTTAAGCAAGAGAATAAATTCTTCATTGCCAAACAGATATATATTTAATAGAAATCAATCACACAAAATAAAATCCAATGTTAGATACACAGTCCATTTACAAGTTCGTTCTGGGTCTGAACGAAACCGGAGGAACCTGATTCCTCGCATATCCATCGATCTCCAAGTACGTCTGGACGATCACCAACTGGTTCCCTCCTCTTGGGTGTACAACCCAATCAAGATCATCAATAATCATCCAAACGATGTGAAGACCTCTGGTCTTCAACCACCGTCTTCATCGTCGACTTATCGTCGAATCGGTTATTCAGAATGGGTATAAACCCGGCCTTTCCGAATAACCCGTGTATATAATAAACAAGTGTTACACAAACACAACACACGCCTCATTCCAATTCAGAGTATTCTTTTATTCAAATATTCACATTCTTAGGGAAAGGTTCCCATTAATTTTACCAAAGATAAATTCTTCTAAATTTATTCTTTAATCTTCCTTTTGATATCGAATCAACCCATGTTAAGGTTTTCCAAACTAGTCGGGATTAGTGAGCCACATCGAAGTAATCATTCATTTTATTTCCCAATCCCAACCTATTCATCCCATGGAGCAAAACTGGTAATACTTCATATCTAACACCATGGTGTTATCGGTAAATATTAATTACCATTTCACATTCAAATCTAATCAAAGATTTAACTATCGGTTTGGAGCAAAACTGGTGATACTCCATTCTCGATCACTTTAATCTAATTAAAGATTCATTAAAACTCCACTTAGTTTTAATCTTCCCAAAAATAATATCCTTTCTTTAACTGGGTTAAAGAACCAATGTCATCTAAAACACGGTTCACAATAAACCCAAAATCACTTTCCACTGTTAATCGGGTTAAAGAACAGGTGTTATTCAAAACACCACTCACGATAAACCCCAAAAACCAACTTAAATTCAGTTCCATTTAAATACTAATTAACTGGACAATTTTACTAAATCTTAATTAAAAGATTTACTCTTTTCTAAACTGGGTTCAAGAACAGTGTTATTTAAGACACCATTCACGACGAACCCAAAATCCCATTTGATATTAAATACAAGGCTCTGAATAGAAAATATATCGGCTTATATTCAATATCAAATTCTGAAACCAACAAATATCGTATTGGAAATAACGATATAAATATATCTTTCAAATTTCCACAACCTTGTCTGTATAATCATGAAATCCAACATCGAAATATTCCGAAGATAATTTCGATTCAAATCCATTCCAATTCGTATATTGGAAACTCTGATTATTTTCAAAACCTTTTCAAATCTAGTTCAAAACTAGTTCATTTCGATAAGAATATATTTTTATCCTTTTTAAATATGGGATTTTTCATTCCAGTTCTTTCCAATTCATATATTATGTTTTTACACAAATTATTAATAATTTTATCAAAGCATGTACAGTCAGTTTTCAATAACGGCCACCGAACTGCACTTACAACGACCTTTTCCAAATTTGATTTGGACATAATTCCAAATCCAACTAATAGATTTCAAATTTCTAATATTCATTGGAAAGCTCTTTTTGACACGAACCCAACGGTTCTGGTTTCAGGAGAATCCGATGGTCGGATCTCTCGCAACGTCAATTCGAAATCAATGGTCGAAATTTGCGAACTGCCGCGGTGCGCCGCGTTCTATTCAGGCAATTTAATATATATAATATATATTTCATCGATTTCAATTCAAAACGTATTTTACAAATCGTTTAAATTCGTTTTAAAAACGACTTCAACTTCATATTCAATTTTAATTCAAAATTGAAAATTCCATATCATTAATATATAAATGATAATATTTTCAAAACGTTATATTTTGAAATCACTTCCTTTTCTATATTCATTATAAAAAAGAATATAATCGATATAAATATTGTTCGCGTCAAAATGGTGCAAATCTAATCAACAAGGCTTTATATATTTTAATAACTTCGTTATTCTATTCAACAAATGAATATTTTATTTTTCAACACATGAATATATATTTCTTTCAACACATGAATATTCTCAACACATGAGTATCGTCAACACATGACTATTTTTGTTATTTAATATATTTTATAAAATTATGATTTCTATTGTTCAATTCTTAATCAGACTCCAACCGTAAATTAGTAAGAGAACGATTCCCTAAGTATTAACCCCGAAGGACGGAACCAACATCAGATCAATACCCAGGAAACCACTCATCTTAACTAGTTTCCAGTTAGTTTCTAATTTTATATATGATAAAGATGTGAATTTTATTGTTAAAATATTTCGTTCAACACATGATAAGTTTCAACACATGAATATTCTCAACACATGAGTATCGTCAACACATGACTATTTATTCTATTCAACACATGAATCTTTATTTTATAATATTCTTTATTTTCCAAATTGGAATGAGGCCCAATCAATTACCATATAATGTTAATTATATGGATTCCATACAACACATGTATATAATAGCAATGATAAATAATCAACCATCATCGAAAGTGCACTACACAACTGTCTGTCAACCTATCGATTGACATACAACTAAATAATTGGGATTAGTCTACATCAAATATCATCCCAATACCCGTGTGGGGTTTCAAATCAACAAACACTGAATATTATTTGTGCAGTTGGGCGATGTGTAAAATTTATCATCCCAATCAATGTCCATCAAATGGGTGTACATAAACAAATCGTTCGATTTGTAAATGAATATTTATTTATTCACATTCCCGTTAAATTTATATTTTTAACGATAAATAATTTATTTCAACACATGAATCTATTTTCATTCATTCCACATCACAATCAATTTTCACCACATAACAAAATCAAACAAGTCGTCGATGGTCTGTGGACAACGGGTGTCGGGTGCTGCTAAGCTCCGTCTGCATCCTAGTATATATTTTTTAACTAGAAAACAAGAATTAAAGTGAGAAGTTCTCACTGAGGGTTCCACTCCTCCAGTCTTTATTTCTAAATGGTCCGGACTTCTTTTTCCACCAGTTCCATCGCAATTCTCTTCGTGCTGTTCATAATAAAAATCATATTTTTATCGCTTTATCCCAACAAATAAAAATCATATTTTTATTTCTACTTCATATATTTTTACAACGCTTCCTTCTATATAAAAATTATATTTTTATATCTCTACTTCTTATATAAATATCGAATTTTTATTTCGCTTCATATAGAATAAAAATCGAATTTTTATCGTTATTTCATAAATATAAAAATCTAATTTTTACATAGCTAAAAATTATATTTTTACTTTGTCATTTCAACAATAAAATTCGAATCTTAATACATGCTACTTAATGATAAAAATAAAATCTTTCCTACTTCAAAGATATAATCTTTTCTACTATAAAAATATGAACTTTTCTACTTCAAAGATCTAAACTTTATACGAATGAAAATCTATACTTCATATATAAAAATCACGTTTTTATATTCTCTATTATATAAAAATCATATTTTTAAAACGCTACTATATATATGAAGATTATATTTTTAGTTCAACTCCACCTAGATAAAAATCATATTTTTATCGTTTCTTCACATAGATAAAAATCGTAACTTTATCCCTTCGTTTGCCTTATAAAAATCACAACTTTCAAGCGATAAAAATCCAATCTTTCCTCTTGTAAAAAGCAAATCTCTATATAGTAAAAATCACACTTTTACTTCATCGCTACATGTATAAAGATCATATCTTTACATAACGAAAAATCTAATTTTTATACACAATGTTAAATATAATAAAGATCACTTCTTTATATAAGGATATATATAACAAAAATCATATTTTTCTATTTCTAATAAATAAATAAATAAAAATCACATCTTTATCATCATTACATGTAAATAAAAATATAAGCTTTTCATAATTAAAAATATAAGCTTGTCATGTTATAAAAATCTAATCTTTGCTAATATAAAGATTCAAACTTTATTCGCATTCATAAATATAGCTTTATATTTATTAAAAATTATATTTTTATATTTTTAAAGTCATATAAAAACTGAAAATAACTAAATGTAAATAAATTAAAAAGAAAACTCACTGATTTCGGTCGTCGGAGGGCGGGGGGTTGGTGGCGGCGGACCTCTGGTGGTTGAGGGGTGTGCTCCGGTGGTTGTGGGTTTGTTAGGGTTTGGGGGCTTCGAAATCGAAGTGGAGAGAGAGAGAGAGAGATGGTCGGATTTCGGCGGGGTGGGGGCGTTGGTGGCTGTCGGTTGTGTGGGAGGGGCCCGGCGTGGCTGTTTTAGAGAGGGGAGGGGTTTTAGGAGAAGAGAGAAGGAGGATGGAGGAGCGCGAGGGGAAGGGGGGAGGGGATGGTCGCGGTTTCCTCTAGCGGCGGCACCGGATGCGCGACACCCCTGGGGACCGCGGCGGCGGTGATTCAACCCCCTCCTCCCCCCCATGTTTTATTATTATTTAAAACCCATAACGGGTTTGTGAAAGGAGAAATGGGGTTGACCCCCTTATTCTATTATTTTTTTTATATATATATTTCCCCAAAAAGTGACTTTTAATTTCGACCTCCAAACGAGACCCACCGCCTGTCATCCCTAGCTAATTACCCCCATTTCGAACACAATGGGATATGTATCATAAGCCGATTCGATCGTTTCAATCAGTTTCCGTCAAAATCAAAATATAAATCTATATATTAAATTTGAACGCACATTTCAATTTATCGGGGCCACATACGGACTCTAAAAATCTCTAAAAAATATTTTCTAGCTTCATATTGATGATACGGTCCTAACAAAACTAATTTCATCAAAATATGAGACCGTTTGAAAAATGGCCATTTTCTGGTCGATCGAAATAGACTGAAACTGTTAAAACACGTTTCACTTTGCCACACACACATATTGATTTCAAAAATTACGAAGTTTGGAATCTAGCAATAATTCGACATCCCGGATCCAACAAAAGTGGTTTCGTCGAAAACAGATGTCGTTTGCAAAATTTCCATTTTTAAGGGCTAGAATTCCATAGTGACTATTCTGAATTTTCAATTGGGCGTAACTTTTGATTCACGCTATGAAATTTCAATTTTTCGGATTCATTGGAAAGATATTCTCAATTAGATTCTAATATTTTTTGTTTCACTAAAATCCGGTTTATTTTGAAATCGAATTTTTGAACTACCGCGCCATTTTCAATTCCTTTTATATTTAAAATAAAATATTTATATTCTAACGTCGATGCATATAAATATATACATTCTAATTCTATTCAAAATAAATTTCTCATCGTTAATATTTAAAATAATTTATTTTAAATATTCAAAATTTACTAAAATTTCCAAAATAAATTTTTTAAATTGGCTCAGAATTTCCGGGTTGTTACAATCTCCCCCACTTAAAACTTTTCGTCCTCGAAAAGGAACGAAGCTGAAAGTTGTTTCCTAATCAACTCAACTTTCATTTTTTTATGGCTTAAGTTCTTCGACTTTTCAGTTTCTAAGAAATTTTCAAATTCTTCAAAAATTTGTCTAACACCCTAAATTTTCGAAAAATTTCGCCATAACCCCCCCTGCACCGGGAGCTTCAGAATATTTCAAATAGCCTCCCATGGCCCTCACCAATCCAAAAGAAAAATAAAAAGCCAAGCGGCTAGCCAATCGGCTCATAAAATCATCAAATCCCCAAGAAATACAATAAACATGTACCTATTTGTCGGGCAAACAATTTTATTCCTCTGCTCTAGCCTCCTTGCTATGACCTGTTCAATGTATATGCATGTATATGCATGCAATTGCAATCAATTTTCAATTCTGTTCTAAATTTGGTTCCATTAGGCTAAGTGGTTCAAAATTTTAATAAATGAAACCAATAATCAAACAACACAATCAGCAATCAATTAGTGGATTATCGTTTCAAATTCATAATTTTGAAATATATACATAAAATCATGTTTTTGATGGAAATTCACAACAATAAGCCCTATCTAGTTTTGGTTCTCACACCGGTCTAATGGAAATATATAGATATCCCACATTCGAAACTCGAATATAAATTCTGATGATGAGTAATCAATCATTAATATCATCTCCCGACGACTAGAGTGTGATACTATATCTATCCAGTATATTAAAACTTCGAATATACGTTCATGATGCGCAAATGAAAATCTTTATATACTCGATTGTCCAAATTCAATACAAATAAAATATTCAAATACGTATACTTGAATTTAATTTTCAAAACAAAATTTGTTTTCAATTTTATTTTAAAAATAACACTCTTTTAACTTGCTCTAGGATACTACTGATCCCATCTCTAACGAGCCATTCTTATTGGACATTACTAATCCAATCTCTGATGAATTCTTTCGTTTGGTTCTAATGTGTCTTGTTCTCGAGCTCTGTAAACCAGAGCTTTGATACCAAATGTGGCGACCCGAACTTCCCTGATAAGGAAAGAACGAATTGCTTTGAGGACAAGACGAATCAGAACACAAATAGAAGAACATTTCATTGCTTATTACAACAATTCCATCAGAATACAAGAATATACAAAGTATGAATAAATATTATAAAATAGAGAATATCAGAGATTTAAATACATTACTACAGCGGAAAAAACAATACAAAACATAACTGAAAGAAATACACGGATACTGAGCTTTCCGAATATCACTTCAGCTATAAAAAAGGATCATGTGAGTGTAAATCTACAAAAACCCAACTACTAGCTGCCCATGTGGAAAATAGGGGCACCCAGAGTTTAGGTTAAAATAATAAACTCCAGGTCAGTCATGTGACTGGTGTGAGAACTAAAACAGTTATAAATCTTTATTTTTAAAGTTAGGTAAATAAATGGACCACGCCGTATAACACGGAACGGGTTTCCTCCCAAGAATACTAGTGCATAAAAAAAACAGCGCAATGCTAAATAAAGAAAAATGAAGCTATTATAAGACCCAGGTCCCATCACATAATGCAACGCAAGCCGGAGGATAGGGTTTTCCCTTTAATAGCCAAACATGCTTGGTACGTTTAAAACAAATCATTTTGATACTATTATAGTGTAAAGTGTATGAAAACAACTTCAAATTTAAATGTATCAATCATAGGCGGCATGGGCACCATTTATCATGTCGCCAATACTAGGCTCTACAATCAAAACCGAAATATCACGTATTGGAAATTGGATTTCTGTCATGAGTCGAGGCAAGGGGTAAGCTCCTCTCCGTTCGAGACACTCTAGCAAATGTCTCAGGACCAAACACAGCGATCCTTGGAATCGGTTGGGCCGGTCCTCTCTTACTTTTGAGGATTGGCAATTCCTGAACACACGTTTCCAGGTCGTATCAGACCTATATCCGAGGCGCCTCGCATTCCAACAACCACACAGGTAAAAGGTATATAAATGTCAGGGCTGGTAGGTCTCTGAAATCACCCATAGCTAGAAAGAAACGTCGTATTCTCCCAACGGTCCTTATCCTGTTTTTGAGTCATACCGAGGTGTGAGGCTCGCGAATTAGCGATATACACAAAGCTATGCCACATAGGCCGTGCTTTGATCATCAACCACAAGACTTTGCTTTTCAACAGAAGCCTTGATATTTTGCCACTAAGGAATGCCACACAGGAAATTCATTCCATGCGATTGATATCCATCAATATATAACCTCTGAGCTCGTACGTCTCAGAGAAGGGCGTTAAGCAAGAGAATAAATTCTTCACTGCCAAACAGATATATATTTAATAGAAATCAATCACACATAATAAAATCCAATGTTAGACACACAGTCCATTTACAAGTTCGTTCTGGGTCTGAACGAAACCGGAGGAACCTTATTCCTCGCATATCCATCGATCTCCAAGTACGTCTGGACGATCACCAACTGGTTCCCTCCTCTTGGGTGTACAGCCCAATCAAGATCATCAATAATCATCCAAACGATGTGAAGATCTCTGGTTTTCAACCACCATCTTCATCGTCGACTTATCGTCGAATCGGTTATTCAGAATGGGTATAAACCCGGCCTTTCCGAATAACCCGTGTATATAATAAACAAGTGTTACACAAACACAACACACGCCTCATTCCAATTCAGAGTATTCTTTTATTCTATTATTCACATTCTTAGGGAAAGGTTCCCATTAATTTTATCAAAGATAAATTCTTCTAAATTTATTCTTTAATCTTCCTTTTGATATCGAATCAACCCTTGTTAAGGATTTCCAAACTAGTCGGGATTAGCGAGCCACACCGAAGTAATCGTTCATTTTATTTCCCAATACCAACATATTCATCCCATGGAGCAAAACTGGTAATACTCCATATCTAACACCACGGTGTTATCGGTAAATATTAATTACCATTTCACGTTCAAATCTAAACAAAGATTTAACTATCGGTTTGGAGCAATACTGGTGATACTCCATTCTCGATCACTTTAATCTAATTAAAGATTCATTAAAACTCCACTTAGTTTTAATCTTCCCAAAAATAATATCCTGTCTTTAACTGGGTTAAAGAACCAATATCATCTAAAACACGGTTCACAATAAACCCAAAATCACTTTCCATTGTTAATCGGGTTAAAGAACAGGTGTTATTCAAAACACCGCTCACGATAGACTCCAAAAACCAACTTAAATTCAGTTCCAATTAAATACTAATTAACTGGACAATTTTACTAAATCTTAATTAAAAGATTTACTCTTTTTTAAACTGGGTTCAAGAACAGTGTTATTTAAGACACCATTCACGACGAACCCAAAATCCCATTTGATATTAAATACAAGGCTCTGAATAGAGAATATATCGGCTTATATTCAATATCAAATTCTGAAACCAACAAATATCGTATTGGAAATAACGATCTAAAAATATATCTTTCAAATTTCCACAACCTTGTTTGTATAATCATGAAATCCAACATCGAAATATTCCGAAGATAATTTCGATTCAAATCCATGCCAATTCGTATATTGGAAAATCTGATTATTTTCAAAACCTTTTCAAATCTAGTTCAAAACTAGTTCATTTCGATAAGAATATATTTTTATCCTTTTTAAATATGGGATTTTTCATCCCAGTTCATTCCAATTCATATATTATGTTTTTACACAAATTATTAATAATTTTAATAATTTTGTCAAAGCATGTACAGTCGGTTTTCAATAACGGCCACCGAACTGCACTTACAACGACCTTTTCCAAATTTGATTTGGGCATAATTCCAAATCCAACTATTAGATTTCAAATTTCTAATATTCATTGGAAAGCTCTTTTCGACACGAACCCAACGGTTCTGGTTTTAGGAGAATCCGATGGTCGGATCTCTCGCAACGTCAATTCGAAGTCAATGGTCGAAATTTGCGAACTGCCGCGGCGCGCCGCGTTCTATTCAGGCCATTTAACATATATAATATATATATATTATATATATTTCGTCGATTTCAATTCAAAACATATTTTATAAATCGTTTAAATTCATTTTAAAAACGACTTCAACTTCATATTCAATTTTAAATCAAAATTGAAAATTCCATATCATTAATATATAAATGATAATATTTTCAAAACGTTATATTTTGAAATCACTTCCTCTTCTATATTCATTATAAAAAAGAATATAATCGATACAAGTATTGTTCGCGTCAAAATGGCGCAAATCTAATCAACACGGCTTTATATATTTCAATAACTTCATTATTCTATTCAACAAATGAATATTTTATTTTTCAACACATGAATATATATTTCTTTCAACACATGAATATTCTCAACACATGAGTATCGTCAACACATGACTATTTTTGTTATTTAATATATTTTATAAAATTATGATTTCTATTGTTCAATTCTTAATCAGACTCCAACCGTAAATTAGTAAGAGAACGATTCCCTAAGTATTAACCCCGAAGGCCAGAACCAACATCAGATCAATACCCAGGAAACCACTCATCTTAACTAGTTTCCAATTAGTTTCTAATTTTATATATGATAAAGATGTGAATTTTATTGTTAAAATATTTCGTTCAACACATGATAAGTTTCAACACATGAATATTCTCAACACATGAGTATCGTCAACACATGACTATTTATTCTATTCAACACATGAATCTTTATTTTATAATATTCTTTATTTTCCAAATTGGAATGAGGCCCAATCAATTACCATATAATGTTAATTATATGGATTCCATACAACACATGTATATAATAGCAATGATAAATTATCAACCATCATCCAAAGTGCACTACACAACTGTCTGTCAACCTATCGATTGACATACAACTAAATAATTGGGATTAGTGTACATCAAATATCATCCCAATACCCGTGTGGGGTTTCAAATCAACAAACACTGACTATTATTTGTGCAGTTGGGCGATGTGTAAAATTTATCGTCCCAATCTATATCCTTCAAATGGGTGTACATAAACAAATCGTTTGATTTGTAAATGAATATTTATTTATTCACATTTCCGTTAAATTTATATTTTTAACGATAAATAATTTACTTCAACACATGTATCTATTTTCATTCATTCCACATCACAATCAATTTTCACCACACAACAAAATAAAACAAGTCGTCCATGGTCTGTGGACAACGAGCGTCGGGTGCTACTAAGCACCGTCCGCATCCTAGTATATATTTTTAACTAGAAAACAAGAATTAAAGTGAGAAGTTCTCACCGAAGGTTCCACTCCTCCAGTCTTTATTTCTGAATGGTCCGGACTTCTTTTTCCACTAGTTCCATCGCAATTCTTTTCGCGCTGTTCATAGTAAAAATCATATTTTTATCGCTTTATCCCAACAAATAAAAGTCATATTTTTATTTCTACTTCATATATTTTTACAATGCTTCCTTCTATATAAAAATTATATTTTTATATCTCTACTTCTTATATAAAGATCGAATTTTTATTTCGCTTCATATATAATAAAATCGAAATTTTATCGTTATTTCATAAATATAAAAATCTAATTTTTACATAGCTAAAAATTATATTTTTACTGTCATTTCAACAATAAAAATCGAATCTTTATACACGCTACTTGATGATAAAAATCAAATCTTTCCTACTTCAAAGATATAATCTTTTCTGCTATAAAAATTCAATGATCTAAACTTTATACTAATGAAAATCTATACTTCATATATAAAAATCATGTTTTTATATTCTCTATTATATAAAAATCATATTTTTAAAACGCTACTATATATATGAAGATTATATTTTTAGTTCAACTCCACCTAGATAAAAATCATATTTTTATCGTTTATTCACATAGATAAAAATCATAACTTTATCCCTTCGTTTGCCTTATAAAAATCACAACTTTCAAGCGATAAAAATCCAATCTTTCCTCTTGTAAAAACCAAATCTCTATATAGTAAAAATCACACTTTTAATTCGTCGCTACATGTATAAAGATCATATTTTTACATAACGAAAAATCTATTTTTTATACACCATGTTAAATATAATAAAGATCACTTCTTTATATAAGGATATATATAACAAAAATCATATTTTTCTATTGCTAATAAATAAATAAAAATCACATCTTTATCATCATTACATATAAATAAAAATATAAGCTTGTCATGTTCTAAAAATCTAATCTTTGCTAATATAAAGATTCAAACTTTATTCGCATTCATAAATATAGCTTTATATTTATTAAAAATTATATTTTTAAAGTCATATAAAAACTTAAAATAACTGAATGTAAATAAATTAAAAAGAAAACTTACTGATTTCGGTCGTTGGAGAGCAAGGGGTTGGTGGCGGCGGACCTCTGGTGATCGAGGGGTGTGCTCCGGTGGTTGTGGGTTTGTTAGGGTTTGGGGGCTTCGAAATCGAAGTGGAGAGAGGGAGATGGCCGGAGTTCGGCATGGTGGGGGCGTTAGTGGCTGTCGGTTGTGTGGGAGGGGCCTGGCGTGGCTGTTTTAGAGAGGGGAGGGGTTTTAGGAGAAGAGAGAAGGAGGAGGCGAGGGGAAGGGGGAGGGGATGACCGCGGTTTCCTCTGGCGGCGGCGCCGGAGGCGCGGCGCCCCTGGGGACTGCGGCGGCGGTGATTTACCCCCCCTCCCCCCCCCACGTTTTATTATTATTATTTAAAACCCGTAACGGGTTTGTGAAAGGAGAAAGGGGGTTGACCCCCTTTTTCTATTATTTTTTTAATATTTCCCCAAAAAGTGACTTTTAATTTCGACCTCCAAACGTGACCCACCGCCTGTCGTCCCTAGATACTTACCCCCATTCCGAACACAATGGGATATATTTCGTAAGTCGATTCGATTGTTTCGATCAGTTTCCGTCGAAATCAAAATATAAATCTATATATTGAATTTGAACGCACATTTCAATTTACCGGGGCCACATACGGACTCTAAAAATCCCCGAAAAATATTTTCTAGCTTCGTATTGATGATACGGTCCTAACAAAACTTTTCGTCAAATTCTGAGACCGTTTAAAAAATGGCCATTTTCTGGTCGATCGAAATAGACCGAAACTGTTAAAACACGTTTTACTTTGCCACGCTCACATATTGATTTCAAAAATTACAAATTTTGGAATCTAGCAATAATTCGACATCCCGGATCCAACAAAAGTGGTTTCGTCGAAAACAGAGGTCGTTTGCAAAATTTCCATTTTTAAGGGCCAGAATTCCATAGTGACTATTCTGAATTTTCAATTGGGCGTAACTTTTGATTCCCGCTATGAAATTTCAATTTTTCGGATTCGTTGGAAAGATATTCTCAATTAGATTCTAATATTTTTTGTTTTGCTAAAATCCGTTTTATTTTGAATCTTGTACGTTCATTTGAAATTTGAAATAGAATTTTCGAACTACCGCGCCATTTTCAATTCCTTTTATATTTAAAATAAAATATTTATATTCTAACGTCGATTCATATAAATATGTACATTCTAATTCTATTTAAAATAAATTTCTCATCGTTAATATATAAAATAATTAATTTTAAATATTCAAAATTTACTAAAATTGCCAAAATAAATTTTTTAAATTGGCTCAGAATTTCCGGGTTGTTACAAATCTCTTCTGAATCCTGAATCTCTTGAAACTCTAAAACTATACAGCCTTTAGTATTTAAGTCCTGTATAGAAATCCTGCTATATATATATATTCTAGATAGAGATGTTAGTATATATTTTTATAATAAATGATAACTGAATAAGGTTGTTGTCATCAACACTCCATTCTCCAACGGTTATAGGATTATCCACATAAATTCACTACATTTAGAATTGATCATGTACATGAAGCAGAACTCATTAGTAGACCATCAAGTAGTGTAACACCTACAGAGATGAAGTTAAATTAAGCAGTTCAACTTAGGAAGTGACCATGGTGTCTTTAAGAAACTGAAAGCTAAATGAGAAGATGGTGAAGAACATATATCCTTTGCCGAGGATCAATGATTTGTTTGATCAATTGAGTGGAGTCAAATTATTTTCTCAGTAGGATTTGGCTACATGATTCCATCAATTGAGAGTAGCTGAAGAAAATATTCCTTCGGCTGTATTTTGAACAATGAATCATATGAGTGGCCAGTCACGCTATTTCGGCTGATTACTGCACCTGCTTTCTTTGTGTGTCTGATGAACAAGATTTTCTAAGTGTATTTAGATAGGTTTTTGTCGGTATTTATAGGTGACATTTTGATATTTTTTAAGAATGAACAAGACCATGAAGTTCACCTCGGAATAATGCTTGAGATATCAAGGCTATATCAACTAAAAAAGAAGTTTTTAAAATGTCATTTTTGGAAAAGAGAAGTGAAGTTTCTTGGTCATATAGTTTGGAGAAAGGATTACCAGAAGATCCAACAAACATTGAAGCTGTTAATAATTGAAAGGGACCCGGGACAGTGAGATTAAGAATTTTCTTAGAATAGTTGGCTATTATAGTATATACAAATAGGATTGCTCTTGTATAACAACATTGACAACTAAGCTAACTAAGAAGGACATGGAGTCCGTTTACACTAGTAAATGTAAGGCGACATTCTAGAAGATGAAGTAATTATAGATCAATTCACCTGATTTAGTTGTTTTGAAAGGGAATCGAGATTTGGTATTGTACACAGATTCATGTGGTATAAGATTAGCGGTTGTGTTGATGGGGTAAAGTAATTGCCTATGCTTCTCGACAGCTGAAACCAATGAAGTTAGGCGTCCAACTCACAACTTAGAGTTAACTGTTGTGATTTTTTTGCTTTGAAGGAAGGTGTGCAAACGTTATCTTTGGGTGAAGTGTTAGAGTTGTTCCCATATCATAAGTCATTACAGTACCTATTCTCTTAGAAGAAATTAAATATAATACAACAAAGATGACTAGAGTTTTTTTTACATTATGTGACTTTGGCAGTTGAGTACATAATAGGAAAAGGAAACAAAGTGGTTGATATGCTTAGTAGGAAACATCAAAATGCGATGTTGCCCATGATAGCTAAATGGAAAGAATTAGAAGCATTGATTGCATTTGGTGTACATATAAGATATAATTGTTATTCTAGTTGAGAAACCACTATGATGTTGTGTTTAGGAGTTCAACCAATAATGACTGAAAGAATTACTTCTAAGCAAAGATATTATTCGGTACCAACCGAATGGACCAAAAGTCTAGAAGATGGGCCTAAGATGGATGATGATAAAGGCTATAGTCTTGACTATAATAGACGGTTAAGAAAGAAAGGACATTTGTATGTTTCAGATATTCTAACACCTATGAAAATATATGAATAACGATAAGTTAAAGTATGAAAATAAGCTAAAAAGTAAAATTTTCACAAATGTTTGAATTTGACTACGGGGACTTTACCATTGCATCTGAATCAATTTAATGGAAAATTTTCATATATAACTAATCGTGATCCGACTCAGTGTGGAAGAGATTATGAGGGGTAAAATATTTAAATTTATATTTGATATGAAAAGCAATAATAATAGGAGGTCATTCGATCTTAGGGGCAATCGACTGTGGCGATCAACCTCAATCTTTGGCGATTGACCATCCCATCAGATTAAAATGTGCTTTGGGAGTGGGTTCTTCATGAATTTAGACACCAACATGACAAAGCCCAGATTGGATTTACTATTTTAGGGAAAGAGGAGTGAGGTATCTGGATGGTGATATTTTCTTCGTGACATGTTTTCACGGCTGTGTAGCTGTTGGAACATGATTATACAGGTAGATTTTTAAAAAATAAAATACATTAGGATCTACGGGTTAAGAAGAGGGGAATGATGTGTTACACGGCTCTATCCCAGGGTACATCTAATAGATAATAGTATAAATAGACCATACACCTAACCGTAAATCACTTATATTTTATTTCATTGAGGAACTACTTCTTCACTTCTTTCTCTTCCAAAAATTAAATTAAAATTAAAATCAGGGATAAACGAAATTAAAAACAGGACTCATGCAGAGGGAAAAGCTAAGGGATGTCCGTGACGATAGATCTTAGGCTTCAATGTGAGTGGGAATTAGATTTTGAATTAAAAATGATAACACTAAAATTAAAATGAGTAAAACACATTAAGGGGAAACTAGGTTAGAAGCATTATGTTTCGTTAAAGTCTATCTGAACAATGTTTGGACATGCAAAGCCGACGCAAGAAATAATAGCACAAGGAAAAAACTATGTGTGAAAAGATCAGGCTAGACATCACAAATAGAAATTTGTTTGGGGCTCGTCCTAATGACATAAGAGCTCGCAACGTCGGCATAAGAAATAAGAGGCCATAAGTGAGAATGAGACATAAAAAAGTCCGTTCCTGGCTATATATGACGTGCAAACATTGGAGTAGGCAAGAAATGACTTTATGTAGTCATACACTTATAGTGTGAAGCCGTACGTTCTAATATATTCATAGAAAACTTCAGAGTCAGTAATAAGAGACCAGAATGGGTGACTCGGACTTAGCCCTTACGAATTCAACCTTATTTAGCTTGCTCCTGGTATGCATTACTAGCACAGAAGAACTATTATGCATCTCGAGTACCACTCTCTTCTGGTATTTTTTTCTTAATCCCATCTAACATTTACCTCTTTAAATCTGAATTGTTCATTTTCATTTACTCACATATGGAATGTAAGTAGTACATTTTAGCGTTTGCTCTCTCTGGTTACAAAAAAAGGTATGAACTAGTACCATTTTTTACATATGCAAATATAGTAGCCTAAGCTATCTCTTGGTTACTGCAAGTGGTAAAAAAACTAGCAATAATTTTGCTATAAAATACATCATTTTATATTTAAAGCCTAATTAGTCAGTAATAATATAAAAAAATAGCCTGAAACAATAAATAAGAGTTATGAAGTAATGGATCATGTAAAAGAAGCTTGCATGTTTCATTTCTTGCCCAAAGGGATATATATATATATATATATATATATGAATCATGGAAGAGAGACTGATGGAACATATACAATTTATGCAATATAAGGACACAAGAAGCTAGCACTTGTAATGGGTGACCATGAAAACAATTTTTATAATTGATTCTAGAGAAATGTAAAAACCTCAAGGGGATAGCAATAATCAGAAAATTGAAAAATAAAATTCAAATGAAAACTTTGTATAACAAATGGTTATTTCATTTACTAAAACAATTTCACCATTCTAACTAGAGAAATTTAAGCTAATTTTAGCAGTAAAACTCAAAAACGTTTATTCATTTTGAACATAAAAGGAATATTGTAGATCTAAGTAATAGCCAAGCAAACAAATTCCTCTACTATGATAGAATTTACCTATTTTATACTCGTCGAAGCCGAACAAAAGCAAAACATGAAGCATGTCAGAGGAAAAAAGCCTGCAACTATCAAGAACCGCTGCCACGCATCATGATGATGAAGTATCTTGGACCAGGAGTTGCGCTATATTGAAGTCGATCTTGTTTGCGCCAAATTCGATGGATAGTGTAAATAAGAAGTGAATAAATGGCTATGTACATCAAAATTTGTTGATGTGGCATACCATTACAAAAGTTCAAAATTTGTAAATTGAGTTATCAAACACATCAAGATGAAGCAATCAAAAATCCGTACCGGATTAATCCCATTTATAGATTCAGTGACAACAATATGATTCAGCTAACTTTCAAACCCAATAATACTAGATGTAATTTTTTTGAAACCTAGAACTTTTAAAATAAAAACAGCAGTGCTCAAATTATTGAAACTTGCAACTTTTATTATTTCCTAGTGAAAATAAAACTGACTCTTATATGAATTGATTTAAAATTAGCACTAGTAATCGACATAATCTTGTTGCTCAAGTTAAAATTCACACCTAAAGCACACAAGGACAACGAGATGGCGATGGTGCGAGGAGGAAGCGGAGTGGCTTTTTTGATAGGGAAAAAAGAATGAGGAAGAGAGACAGTCCCTAAATCGGAGCAGCTGTAGTAGATTGACGTCAGTGTTTGATTTTCGATTTCAGTTAGGGATAACCTAGAGTTCTCAAAGGGCGTCAGCTACAATAGTAGATCTAGATTAGGGTTTCCGATTTCAAATTGAGGATACAAGGGATATTTTGTTTCCCTTTGTATATACATAAGGGCAATAAATGGCCGGAACCAAAATTTCATGGATGGAGCCAAAATTTGGAAGGTGGACTCATAATTCAGGGTTTGGAGCAAAATTTATCTTTAAAATCGATATTTGACTATTACATCAAAAAGGTTGCGATGAAAAAAATAATTTGGATGAATATCTACAGCATAAAATTTATATTCTTTTATTTTGAAATTATTTCAACATTTTTGAGTTTTCTAAAATATTAAACATTTTTTAAATTCAAATTTGTACTTCTCATGTTTCTAATTTTATTGGAATTTCAAACTTTAATTATTAATTTTATGAATAAATAAAAATTTATTTTGGAAAATTTCAATTTTTTTTTCAAATATTAACTGTAATGTATAAGTAGTATTACCAATTATTAAATACTAGAAAATAAATATCGCTTCCTAATTATTAAAGAGTACTTATTAATCATTCGTTATTAAAAGTAAACATTAATTACTACTTCTTATGTATATAATAATTATTAGTTAAATATTAAGTATGGCTAATAAATATTAAATATTACTTCTTAATGTTAATTAATAAAATTATTTATTTATTAGTTTTATATAATACTATTTGTAATTACTATTTATTAGTTATTACATATTTAGTATTAATTATTCAAAGTTATCAATTATTAAATAATTACTTCGTATTTATTAATTATTAAAGTACCGATTCATATTAGTTCATTATTATTACTTAATACTCCTTCTACTATAACCAAATATTACTTATTACTTCGTATTTTTGTATTTAATAGTAATTATGTTTACCAAAGGTAGGGAAAAATAATTTTTAAAAGTATGTTTTTAGCAACTGACTTTACTAGTTGTTAAAAAAACGCGAATATCATAAGTGGTGAAAACAGTTCCTAATGATACTGTTTGCAACAAGTTTTGAAGCGCAGTTGCAAATAATATTTTTGTTGCAACTGTTATGGAAGTGCGATTGCTAAAAGTATGTTTTTGCAACCAGTAGGGAAGCACAGTTGCTAAAAATATGCTTTTCACAATAGGTAGAAAAGTCCTGTTGTTGAATCTCATTTATTGCAATTGCTATAAAAGATCTGTTGCTAAAAATCGTTTATTGCAACTGTCGTGTGACACCAGTTGCAAATAGCTAGTTGCAACAGGGTATTTTTTTTGTAGTGATAGATGAAACTTATACTATTCATGGAATTTGTAAGGTAATTATACCATTATTCCATCTACAGTATGTGTTGAGTACACAAATTTATATTGAATATAGAATGATCCAATTTATTTTTAATTTTTATACTCTATATAAATTGGTTTTGTATTTGGAAATAAATGGAAATAATTTTCTGATATTCGATATTTGAACTCATAGTTCAAATTATACTGTTCGGGGAATTTTGAAAGGTACTCATACCATTTTTCCACTTATAGCATTGGTTGATTATAAGGATTGGTATTGAATATAAGCTGATATAAATTTTATTCAAATCTTATATTTAATATCAAATGGTGCTTGGTCTGTTGTGAACGATGTTTTAAATGACATCATTCTTTAACCCTGGATAATTGGTGTTAGGTGTGAATAATGTTTTGAGATGACATTATTCTTTAACCTAAGTTGAGTTTGATTTGAAAATTTAAAGACCTTTTAAAATGCTAATAGAGAAATGCTTAATGATCTTGTTTTAGAAATGAAAAGGAATTGGGGAACTAACGAATCTTAATTAAAGATTTTAACTATTTTTGATTTAAAAAGATATGTTTTAAAGAAGGATTTATGAAATGAATAGTTTCAATAAAATGGTTTTAATTAACCACTCAAAATGGAAGAGAGACTTAATGAATCATGTATTTCCATATAGTTTTAAAATAGCGATTTTATTTGGAAAGACCAGATTCAGAATTTGGGTCCAACAAAACCATTCCAAATAATTGTATGACATTATGAAACAATTAAAGACAGCGTTGAAGACCAGGAACCTTCACATCGAAAGGACTACTCTCTGAATGTCTAAAATGGGTCGCTTCGTACTTAAGATGGATTTACCAGTATTTTAACAGTGGTTTAGATGTATTTGGAGGAATTTTGGATTTTCAAGGGCTTCTCTTCTTTATTAGATGAGGAATAAAGCACCTTCGATTTCGTTCAGTCCCAGAATGAACTTGTATGGATGTCTGTCTAACATTGTGTTTTATAATGTATTTATTGGTCTTTACTAAAAATATTTCTGTTGGTGGCGGAGGGGTTACCTCTTAGCTTAACACCCTTCTTTAAGACATACGAGTTCACAGGTTATATTGTCAGTCGTATATTATGAAATGACAGTGTGTCAAACTAAGTGATGTGATATTGATGATTAAAGCATGGCTTAGAGAGCGTATCTTTGTGTAACGAGACTTCGACAAACCTCATACCTCGGAAATGGCCAAAACTAGAAAGAGGCAGCAAGGTTATGGCTTATCATCTACTATTTAGATAAAAAGTGTACTATAGTATGGAGCCCAAGTATTACTTATGTGGCAACTTCTATTTGTTGTGGTTGTTGATGTTGCAGGACCCCGATTTTAGGTTGGTAATGACCGGGGGATGATATACTCTAGTGTGATCTAGGTAGGGAGATCCCGACCTTGGGTTGCTAAACAAAGAGTTGTTCTCGGTACATTCCTATAGAGATGTACCCATCGGTAAGGAAGTTCCTTAGGCTGGTCATTTGTTGGAAATCCATTCTCCACTACGAGTTTGTATTTTTTAGTTGTGAACCTGTATGTCGACATAATATATTGTACCTATGACGGCTAGGATTGATACGTTTATTTGCAAAAGTGATTTCCACATTAGACACTAATAATAATATAAAATGTTTTCGTGTATCAAGCATGTTTCAGTACCATAAGGAGAAACCTCTTATATGTCTGCGCTTGCATGGCGTGTGTGCCGAGAGACCTTGTAGCACCCCATATTTTATATAAATATTAAATTAGAAAATTGATAATTTATGATTTTAGAATTTTTCCTTGAAACATATACCATTGTGTTCGTCGCAATTTTTAGATTTGTTTTGATATATGACTTAACCAAAAAGGAGCCTGTATGGGGGAAGCTATTAACAAATAAAGAATTAAAAGATTATATGCGCATATACGCACACAAATTTGAAATTTGAAATTAAATAAGTGTTATAAGTAATCTTCCTATGTAATACTTTGAAAGAAGATGAATGTTGGTGTTAAAGTTAATAAGAACTTAAAATCGACTGAAAACGCGTTCAAGACCCAGGAGCTAGGTCAACCCAGCCTTCGCATGAGTTGGCCCATGTGTCGACCTTAGGGTCGACCCACCTCTATGGTGGGTCGACACAGGGGTCTACCCACCCGGGCCAGATCTATTTTGTGTTGTGACGTGTTTTTCTATTTTAAACGGTTCAAATTTTATATTCTCAAATCTGATGGACTAGAATTTCCTGTATCCTATAAATAGACTAGTAAGGCCTAGCCACTAACTCATACTTTCTAAGATGACGCCAAGACCTTCCATTTTCTATCCCCTCTAAATCTATCAGAAATTATGAAATTAGCTTTAGGATATTCCGATTCAAGATTTGAAGGCAAAGAATGTAAATCTACAACAAATGTGTTCAAATTTTTGATCAACGTGAGGTAAGTCCTATGAATCTGAATTATTTTGGTTTCTTTCTTTCTCTCTTCTTTTAATATAAGGTTTGCAATTTCGTGGCTATTTTAATACCAGATTCAGTTTGGAAGGCCACAAAATCACAAATCTGAATCAGATTCAAGGATTGGAAAGCTGTCAGGTGAGTGGATTTAGAACTATACCTTTTGGAAATTGGTATATTTACCGTTTACGTTCCCCATTATTTTTAACATGTTAGATAATTGTAATTTGTAGTAATTGCAATATAATTTATTCTCAAATATGTTAAGAATATGCTATTGTACAAACTTGTTCTATTAATCTTCTGTTTGAATTAAGAATTACTATAATACTAAAATTGTGGAATTTACAATAAATGTGAATATGTTACTGAAAATGTTGTTTAATGACAAATTGGATATATTTTAAATCAAATTACAGTGGAAGTGGGAATAATGAAAATAAAATGTATGTTCCTAATTTGTATAGAAATTTTACAATGATTTAGAAATAGTAAATAACATCTAACTCAGAAAATAAAAAGTGATAATTAATAGTGGACTGGGTTAGATGGATTTTAAAAAAAATTGATACATTTCCATAATGGTAAAATTACTAAGAATGTAGTTGCAAGGAAAAGGAAGGAAAAAAGGGATTAGTGTGAAATAGTGATTCTTTTATAGTATTGCTTACTAATTGAAAAAAAAGTATGTCCACGATGGAAGTAAAAGAGATAGCTTGCAACTATGGATCTTGATTGATGTGCGTCATGTAAATGGATCTTTATGTCTTTCCACTTATCAATTTAATAAGGTGTGTGAAATATTTTCCTTAAATAATGAGAATATGTAGGACGATAAATAAATGGTTGTTACAATTATGAAAGTTTAGTTAAGATTAAGGAACCAATGGTTAATGTGATGAACGGTGAATATAACATATTATAATTAATTATATGAATGAGAATGTAATATAATAGGTAGGATTGTCCTAGGAAAAAGCGGAATTATAATATTAGTTATAATAAATGAAAAAGAGAACTTATTAATAAACCTCAGTTAAAAGAACTAAGTTAATAAGTAAACAACAACAGGTTGTAATGACAGTGTAAGACATGATTATGATTAAATAAGAAAGAATAAATTAGGCTTATTATTGGAAGGCTTATGAAATGAAATAAGTTGTACTTAATTATGTATTAAGTAGACATGTCATAAGAAAACATGAGAATTAGGAAAAGGTATACTTAATTATACATTAAGTAAAACATGTTATTGTAACTTGTAAACATATAATTGGACAATAAATTAAATGGTGATAAAAACGGTGCCAGTTACTTTCGTTAATCACAATCTTAGAAATAACATGTTATGTCAATAGGCTTATTAATTAACTTAAAACAGGTTAAGTTAAATCACTGGATTAATAAGCTAAAGGGGTTCATTTCTTTGAGATATAAGAGGCTTAGAGAAAACCTGGTAACTTGAATAAAAAGCTAATATGCAGATAATCAAGCTAATTGGCAATTTAATAAGATAAGACAAGCGCGTGATTAAAATGTTAAACATAAAATCTAATAACACATTAGTGTGATGTGCTAGGACCAATCCGCACGTATGAAGGTGAAGAACCAAACGGGGTAGATCATCGTGGTGTCTGAAGACATGGGAGGAGCATGTCCATCTGATTATTCTGCCTGGTTATTCTGTCTATTTGCTGTAGGACTGAATGGAAGCTCGTCGTTTCCGAGGGATGTGGTAGGGTACTCCGTGGTGGTCCTCTGTGCGGTGCATGCTCATGCTGTGCTCGCAGAGCATTAGTTTGTGCGGTACCACCCAGTGTGTATACCTTTAGTGCAACTGTAGCTTGGCAATCAGAAGGCTATCGCAGATGGCATTGGGTGACTCGACGATTTTCCTCGGGAAGAGGCAGGTCAGGGCCTGTACATGATAGTAGTCGTCAGGTACTTGTCCTCTCCAGTCAGTGGCATATGGAAAGACTAAATCTATACATAGAGACCATTGATTTTTCACTATGGAGACGTTGGTTGTGAGACAAGCTAATTTGGATGTTAGGTTGTTTGATTGGGGAACACCACTTAGCTCTTGATGTAGTCCTTTACTAGCTGAGGGAAGGACCAGGGTCGGGCCATAGCCACCGTGAAGATGTAGACCATACTTGGATATCTTTATTGTAGGCCTCATGATGTAGACCTGTACATATATGGAAAGCTCCCGACCAAGTTCTATGCACTGGATGCAGCCCTATTATGAGACTTGGGGCACAGTAGAAGTACGTACATGTGAGGGTCTAGATACACACACAAGTGTTGTATTGTAGACAGTAGGGCATTACTCCATGTTGAGACCTGGTTCGATCGAGGAGTTTGGATACGACGATCTATACGCTTACGTTGTATAGTGATGATGGTTCGTGTGATTATGTGGCGTAATGATTTGGATTTTTGTACGTCGTTCGGCGTAGGATGAATGTTGAATATGCCTTCGTGGCATGACGGTGGAGACCGTACAAGAATGATGCTATGGGGAGTACCTTGAGATGTGGGGGTTATGGCTATATATATACATATATATATATACTATATTAGTTTAATCTACTAGGGAGTAGATGGGTACGACGTGAGTGTAGAGTCTTGAGTGTTGTTAACCCAAAAATCCTAATAAATAATAAAACATAACTAAACGGTATATGTATGGTTAATTCAAAATGTTCAATTTGTCCAGTCACCAAAATTTTGTGTTTTGACCCTCTTCTCATAACATACTCGTAAGTTAAGTTTATAGTAGAGATTTGGTAGCCTTTGGACGCTAGATAGACGGTGTTATTATTTCAGTAAGACTATATTTGATTATTATATTTAATCCATTATGTTATGAGATATTTTATCAAGCTCTGATATATTTATTATCTTTGTCTTTTTAGAAAGATACAAGACAAGCCAACTTGAGTTTTGATAGATTGAGATTTTTAAAAGAAGTTGGTCTATCAAAATTCGGGTTGTTACATCTGGTATCAGTGCTTAGGTTTAGGATTCCTACATAGATAGCGAGTGAACATATTTGTATTTTTTAAAATATAAGTATATTATATATATATACACACACACCTAGATCCATAAAAGTTGGATCCCACATGTTAGTATCTAAAATGTTAGTATTTCAGATTAGTGGGTTTGGCAGTTGAGCCTTATAAATTAGGAAAGAGTAAAAGGAAATGGATTAGGAATCTATATATTTGAAGAAAAATTATTTTGGGGAAGTATTTAGGGAGGTCTAAATAAGTTAGAAACCCACTTTGAGTCTAGTCCCATTGTTAGCTTTTAAGAACTTGAAATTTTTAAAGCTTTTGGGTGGTACTTTACTGGTTTTTCAAGTTTTGACCTTAAAAAGTTTACAATTTTAAATATGTACTAGTTAAATTGTGTAGAAACAATTTTTGAAACAAAAAGAGGTATTTTTAACATTTGAAAAAAAAATGTAAGAAACATATTTGGAAATTACATATTGAATTTTAAGAAAAAATGGGGTATATTTTGGAAACATTTATTTCTTATGATTTTTTTGATCTTAAATGAATTCTTTTGGAAAAATGTGTTTATTATAGAGCATATATAGCTCAATAGTTTTAAGCTATAAAGTATAAAAGAATTAAATAACAAAACATAGTAAAGATTGCATTTTGTCAAAAAACTAAATTTTTCGGTTAGGAAAATTTTGAAAATATATATTCTTTTTACAATAATTTTTGACATGAACTTTGGTGGGCGGACAAAATAAGTTGTTAAAAATTTAGAACAAAGTAGATGTTTGCACTTAGTTGCAAGTAATTGAATTTGCATAAAAAAAGAATTGTTGTGAAATTAATTGAAAAATATTTGTCCATGTCTACTCTAGTTTTTATGATTTGAAAAAAAATATTGCGAGATGTCATTTTTATGGTTTCGCAAAAATGATTTAATGAAGAAAAATAAAGTTTCGAAGCTTTTAACTTTTGAAATAAAAAAGACAAGGCCAAACCACATTTAAAACCTTGAAGTAGGTAAGGATTAATACTTAGGAAATACGGGGGATATTTTGAGGCTATATAGTAGATAGCGATAGTTGTTTTGGAATAATAAGAAAATTCCCAAAGAGTTCGTAAGCACTATAAAGCCTAGGTTGTTGCTTAGAATAGACTGTTAGTACACAACAAGGACCAGTTTTGACAAGTAGATGGTAGGCATGCGAGTTGTTTATATCTTGTGGTTTGGAGTTTTTCTTGTCAACAGGGACATGGTCCTAGGATTCTTAGCTGTTGGTAGTAGTTGTGTAGTGTGCTTGTTTTCCTGTTCTAGTTTTGAAAGAATTAAAAGGCTTATTTGAAATTAAGTCTAGGTGGGTGGATTAAGTTAAATAATATAAGAAAAAAGGTGATGATATAACTAAAAGAAAACAACAAATCCAGTAAAGCAACAATATGACAGTTGAGAAAAGTGGAAATTTTCAAAAAAAAAATTGGATTTTTCCAAATTAAGTTAGAAAAGAAAATTAGAACAAAGAAAATTTTCTTATGTAAACTGTGCTTGGGTAGGAAGATAGGAAATCTTTATATAATAGTTGCATAAAATTCAAGTACATATAGAAAATGTACATAAAAGAAAAACAGAAGATATGAAGTTTTTGTTTTCCACCTCTTTTGTAACATAAGAAATCGAATTCAGAAAATTAGAATTTTTTGTAATTCGCAAATTTAAAGTTAGCTGGTAGGGTTTTGGTTGCAAAAATTGGATGAACTACGCTCTAGCTCTATAAGAGTGTGGGAAAATTTGGATGGAAATAGTATTTTGAATTTAAAAATATTGCCTTCATATATAAATTGTCAGTATATTAAGGATGTGTGCATCATGATTTCAAAAAGTTTTCAAAAAAATTTGCATTCATATAGGAGGTACGGCTTAGTACATTCATGTATTATTATGATTTATTTCACCTTTTATAAGTGCACAAATGGTTGAAAATTGGATGCACACATGATGATTGTGAATTATGTGAGGAATTACTTAACTTTACCCTTACAAAATTTCAGGGACGAAATTTCCTAAGGGTGGAGAAATGTAATACCCTCATATTTGATATAAATATTAAACAAAAATATCGATAATTTATGATTTCAAAATTTGTCCCCGAGACATATACCATTGTGTTCAAAAGAAAAAAAATATTAGACTCGACTTTTACACCTACGCTTCCTGACAATTTTTTGATTCGGTTAATATATGACTTGCCCAAAATGGAGCCCGTTTGGGGAAGCTATTAACAAATAAAGAATTAAAAGATTGTATGCGCATTTACATGCACAATTTCGAAATTTGAAATTAAACAAGTGTTATAAGTGGAAATTAATAATCTTCCTAAGTAATATTTAAAAAGAAACTGAACATTACTAGTTAACGTTAATCAGAAATTAAAATCGGTAGAAAACACGTTTAAGACCAGGACGCTGGGTCGATCTAGGCTTACATTGGGTCGACCCACCTCTAAGGTGGGTCAACATAGGAGTCGACCCACCAGGGCTAGGTCTGTTTTGTGTTATGGCGTGTTTTTCTAATTAACGGTTTGCATTTGGAAATTTTACAGTGATTGGAAATGGTAAATAACATCTAACTTAGAAAACAAAAAGTAAAAACTAGTAGTGGACTGGGTTAGATGGACTTGGAAAAAAAATTGATACATTTCCATAACGGTAAAATTACTATGAACAGAGGTGCAAGAAAAAGGAAGGAAAATGGGATTAGTGTGAAATAGGGAATTTTTTACTGTATTGCACACTAATCAAATAAAATGATATATGTATATCCACGATGAAAGTAAAAGAGATAGCTTGAAACTATGGCTCTTGATTGATGTGCGTTATGTAAATGAATCTTTCTATCTTTCCACTAATCAATCTAATAAGGCGTGTGAAATATTTTCCTAAAATAATGAGAATATACAGGACGGTAAATAAATGGATTTTACAACAGTAAAAGTTGGTTAATGTCAAGGAACCAAGGAAAAATGTGATTAACGGGGAATATAACATATTATAATTAATTATATGAATAAAAATATAATATAATAGGTAGGATCGTCCTAGGTACAAACGAAATTATAACATGGGTTATAATAAATGAAAAAGCGAACTTATTAATAAACCTTAGTTAAGAGAACTAAGTTAATATGTAAACAACAACGACATGTTATGATGATAGTGCAAGACAAGGTTATGATTAAATAAGAAATAATAAAATGGGCTTATTATTGGTACACTTATGAAATGAAATAAGTTGTGCTTAATTATGTATTAAGTAGACATGTCATAAGAAAACATGAGAATCGGGAAAAGATATACTTAATTATACATTAAGTAAAACATGTTATAGTAGCTTGTAAACATGTAATTGGACAATAACGACTTGGTGATAAAAAGGGGTTGTAGATTACTTTCATTAATTACAATCTTAGGAATAATATGTTATATCACTGGGCTTATTAATGAACTTAAAACTGGTTATGTTAAATCACCAGATTAATAAGTGAAAGGGGTCCATTCCTTTGAGATATAAGGGGATCAAATAAAACCTGGTAACTTGAATAAAAAGCCAATATGTGGATAATCAAGTTAATCTGCAGTCTGATAAGATAAGACATGCGCATGATTAAAAGGTTAGACGTAGAATCTAATAACTTGTTAATGCGATGCACTTGGACTAGTCCGCACGTACGAAGGCGAAGAACCCAACGGGGTAGATCATCATGTTGTTTGGAGATATGGAAGGAACACATCCATTTGATTATTCTACCTAGTTATTCTTTTCATTTTCTATGTGGGACTGGAGGAAAGCACGCGACTTCCAAGGGACATGGTATGGTACTCTGTGGTGGTCCTCTGTGTGAAGCATGCTCAGGGTGTACTTGCAGAGGTTTGGTCTGCACGGTACCACCCGAGGAGTATACTTGACTGCAGCTATAGCTTGGCAGTCAGAAGGCTGTGGCGGATGGCATTCAGTGATTCGACGATTTGCCTCGGGAAGAGGTGGTTCAGGACCAATAAAAGATAGTAATCGTCGGGTACCTGGGAAGTCAGTGGGATGCAGAAAGACTAGAGATAAACCTAGAGACCATCGATCTTTCACTATCGAGACGTTGGTTGTGAGATACATAAATTTGGATGTTAGATAGCTTGATAGGGGCACGTCACTTAGCTCTTGATGTAGTCTTTCACTAGTTGAGGGAGTGGCCATGGTAGGGCCATAGCCACCGTGAAAATGCAAACAGTACTTGGATATTTGTATTATATGCCTCATGATGTGGACCTTACAGATATGGAAAGCTCCCGACCGAGTACCGTGCATTGGATGCAGCCCTATTACTAGACTCAAGGTACGGTAGACAATACATATATATGAGGGTCTAGATACACGCAATGGGTAGTGTATCGTAGACAGTAGGGAATTACTCCGTGTTGAAACTGGTTCAACCGAGGAGTTTGGATATGATGATCTATATGCTTACGTGGTATAGTGATGATGGTTCTGTACGATTACGTGGTATAATCATTTGGATTTCCGTATGTCGTTAAGCAAATGATGGATGTTGCATATGCTTCCATGACATGACAGTGGAGATCGTTTGATAAGGGTACTATGGGGAGTACCTTGAGATGTGGGGTATAGCTATACATATACACTATATTAGGTTAATCTACTGTGGAGTAGATGGGTATGTCATGAGTGTAGAGCCTTGAGTGTTGTTAACCCAAAATAACCAAGAAAACATAACTGAACGGTATATGTAAGGTTATTTCAGAATGTATAATTGGTCCAGTCACCAGAACTTTGTGTTCTGATCCCCTCCTCATAATATACTCGCAGGTTAGGTTTATGGCAGAGATTTGGTAGCCTTTGGACACTTGATAGATATTGTTTTTATTTCTGTAAGGGTGTATTTGGTTATTAAATTTTATTCATTCTGCTGTGAAATGTTTTATCAAGCTCTGATATATTTATTTTCTTTGTCTTTTCTGCAGGATGCCAGAGAAGCCAACTCGAGCTTTGATAGATTAGTATTTAAAAAAAAAACCGTCTATCAAAATTCAGGTTGTTACTGACCTTATGGTAGCTTCATTTTCAGTAAGCATTGCGAGTTTTTATACGTTGGTATTCATGAGGGAAAACTACGTTTCATGTTTAGACGGCATGGTCTTATGAATTACCTTACTTTTTAAAGATATAACTATTTTGGTTTCACATGTCAGTCACATGAATAGCCTGGAGTTTATTGTTCTTTCCTCCTAAACTAGGGGTACCCATATTTTCCATACGGGCAGCCTAGTAGTTTAGGTTTTTACAGATTTACTCTTGGAGTCATTTTAGAGAAGGTTCTACATTAAAGCTGGAGCTGTGTCCAGAGTGTTTTATTTCTTTCGCTGAGCTTAGTTGTTTCTGTTGTGTATGTAATTTTCCATTGTACTATGATATATTTTTACTCTGATGTACATTTTTTTGTTATGATTATGGAAAAGTTCTTTTTCCGTTCCAATGTGTAAGTATCCCTAACTATTCGCCTTTGAGAACGTCTCGACTCTGTTTAATTACCAAGTCGAGAAGGGCTGAAAGGCGAGTCATTACAATATGTTAGATAGATTCAGTTTAGTTAACATATTTATTCCTATGTTGTTATCCCTACTATTGTTTCTAATCCTCTTTGTTGAAGTACATGCCCAAGTACAAAGAAGAAAGATTTGATTTGTTTGGATGCCTTATTCTCTTTTAATTGCATCTAAATGTTAAGCTTGCTTGAAAAAGAGTTAAGTAGTTGAAGTGGAGTAGTGGTTTTTTCTATTTGGTGCATTTTGGGGATATTATTCCCTAGATATGGGTAACCACTTTTGGGGGAAATGTAATGACTTTTAGGGCATTTAGGAAATGTAACGACTTTTAGGAAATGTAACAACCCGCATTCTAAGTATTAAAATATCATAGAATATTTATTTTATTTTCATATGAGGTCGTATGACTGTATAACTTTAGGAAATGACTTTTAGGGCAACTTCCTACTTTCACCATTTTTTTCGAATTTTAATGTGATCGTTTTTCTCTTGGAAAATCTTGTTTAGCCCATAACTTTTGATTGGTTAAACCTGAAACCACTTCCACTAGATTCGGATGATGGTTTCCCATTTTGTAGAGTGGTCACATTAAGCAAACAGACATAACATTTAGGAGGAATGACAGAATTAAATTCTGGGCTAGTTTAGGCAGCTTAATTGGATTGTGTAAGGTCATTAGGGGGAAGGCCCAAAGTCTATTTCGGGATTAGTGTCAAGCAAGAGCTGAATGGGTAGGAGAATCATTCATTCTTACTTTTACAACTTCCAAGAAAATTCCTATCAACCTCTAATGGCTTCCATCCTCTAAAATACCTTCTAATCTGTTCTTTAATTAGCCTAAACCAATGATTAATGAAGATTATATTAGCTCAACATCAAATAAAGTTTGGGGCTGCTGCACAGCATTGAAATACAAGCTAAATCATCATCTATTTTAGATCTAACAATTTAATGTAATTAAAGTGAGTGGTTAGTATCATTACCCACTAATTAGGATTAATTAATAAATAATCACCTCTAAAAATCAAAGAAAAATGCTCATAAATCCTGGTTTAATATGTTATTACACATATATGAAATTGTGTTAATTTGATTAAGTTTTGTCAATCCCGGAAATTAGGGAAGCCAAAATAACAATGCATTCGTAACCTCGTTGTGATGGTTTTCCTTACTTTATTGGCCTAGATATTGCTTTTATATGTTGTTTTAGTTGTTTGGTATACCAAGACATTGCCTAGAAATCTTAGGATGGATGCAAACCCCATCGTATAGAGAAACATTACATTAAAAACTTTTCTGGAAGTGCTACAGGTCCCGATTCGACATTCTCAGTTCTAATTAGTGCCGAACCAATGTTGTCCGATGTAACAACCCGGAAAATGAGAACCAATTTAATAATTTTATTTTAGCAAATTTAATGAATTTTGAATATTTAAAATGATTTATTTAAAATAATAACGACTGGAAATTTTGAATAGAATTAGAATGTATAAATTTAGATAAATCAAAATTAGAATATAAATATTTATTTTAATTATAAAAGGAATTAGAAATGGCACGGTAGTTTGGAAATTCGATTTCAAATTTCAAATGAATGTACTGGATTCAAAATAAACCGGATTTTAGTAAAATCAGAAATTTTTGAATTTGTTTAAAAAAATCTTTCCAACAGATGTGAAAATCCAGATTTCATAACGGGAATTAAAAGTTATGTCCAGTTGAAAATTCAGAATAGTCGCTATAGAGTTTATATGATATATAGCCCTTAAAAATAAATATTCTGCAAACGACCTCCGTTTTCGACGAGACCACATTTGTTGGATCCGGAATGTCAAATTATTGTTAGATTCCAATTTTCATAATTTTTGGAATTAATATGTGAGCATGGCGGATTTAAACGTGTTTGGTCAATTCAGATTGAATTTAATCGACTGGATAATGACCGTTTTTCAAACGGTCTCCAAATTCGACAAAATTAGTTTTGTTAGGACCGTATTGTCAAAACATAGCTAGATTTATTTTTCTGGAATTTTTGGAGTTAGTATGTGGCTCTGGTGAATTAAAATGTGCGTTTGAATTTAAAATATATTGATTTATATTTTAAATTTAATGGAAGCTATTCGTAACAGCCGACTCGGGTTACGAAACATATCCCATTATGTACGAAATAAGGGTATTACACTTGGGGGGGGGGGACAGTTGTTGGGCTCGATTTGGAGCTAAAAGGAAAAAGTAACTTTTGGGGGTTAAATAAATAATTAAATATATAAAAGGGTTTCAACCCTAATTTTTCATCACACAAAAATCGAGCGCCTCCTTTTTACCAAAACCCTCCCGTCGCCTGCGATGACTCCATCAGACAGCCTCCTGCGCCTTCGACTGGCAAGCCGTCACCGTTCCCAACCGCTATCCCCTCCAATCTCCTCCCTCGTCCGCCACGCCCCTTTCTCCACCTCGAAACCCCAAGCCCAAACCCATAAAACCGCTGCCGCCAGTCATTGTGAGACTACACCGCCCCCTGCCATCTTCTCCGACCAACCTCTACCACCCGCGCAGCACCCCCAGTCCATCCAACCGATAACACAGTGAGTTTTCCCTTTTTATAAATTACATTGTTTTTTATTTCGATTTTTTCTTTAATGAATAACAATGTTATGAAATTCAGATTTTTGTATAGATAGTACAGATTTAAAAATACGATATAAAAATCGGATCTTTTGTATGTATGTAGTGACATAAAGATTTGGTTTTTCATTACATAAAGGTTAGATTTTTTTTAATTAGATAAAGACACAGTTTTTAATGATATAAAAAGATAGATTTTTAAAATGAGAAAGGTTAGATTTTTAAAATAAGAAAAGATTATATTTTTATGAAGAAAAGCTTTGATTTTTAAATATGAAAAGCTTTGATTTCTATAAGCTAAAAGATTGAATTTTATAAGTTAAAAGATTATATTTTTAAAATAGAAAGATAAGATTTTTAAAAATATAAAGATTATATTTTTAAAATAGAAAGATATGATTTTTAAAAATATTAATGTAAGATTTTAAAAAATAGAAAGATAAGATTTTAAAAAATATAAAGGTAAGATTTTAAAAAATAGAAAGATAAGATTTTTTAAAAATATAAAAATGAGATTTTTAAAAACATAAAATGAGATTTTTATCGTATGAATCATAATGATTTTTAGTCAGATAAAAATTCAATTTTTAGTTATATAAAAATATGATATATATATATATATAGCGATATAAAAATGCGTTTTTTATATATATGAACATCATATTAAAAATATGATTTTTACCATGAACAGCGTGAAAAGGGTTGCGATGGAACTGGTGGAAAACAAATCCAAATCCAAACCATTCAGAAATATAGAATGGAGGAGCGGATCCCAAAGGTGAGAACTTCTCACTTTAATTTATTTTCTAGTTAAAAATATATAATAGGATGCAGACGGTGCTTAGTAGCACCCGACACCTTTGTTTGAAACCATGTTTGTTTGGTTGTTTGGTTGATTGGATTATTTGGTTGAATTTGGTTTGGGAAATGAAATGAATTGATTAGAATTTGGTTTGCACATGGCGCGAGCCATTATTAGGCGAGGGATATGGCTAGACCTTATTCCGGTTCTAGTATCGCGCCGTTATGCTGCCGAAATTTTCTAAAAATGTTAGAACAATAAAAATATCATTTTTATTGTATAAATGAACTGTATAAAATATTCATGGGTTGAAATAAATATTTTATCGTTAAAAATATAATTTTTAACGGGTGCATGAATGAAAATAAATATTCATTTACAAATCGAACGATTTGTTTATGTACACACATTTGACTGATATTGATTGGGACGATATATTTTACACATCGCCCAACTGCACTAATAATAATCAGTGTTTGCTGTTTGAAAGCCCCACACAAGTATTGGGATGATATTGGACATACACTAATCCCAATATTTAGTTGTATGTCAACCGATGGATTGACAGGCTGTTATAAGCGTTGATTATTTATATTTAACGCTTATGCAGTTGTGTAATGCACTCTGGATGACGGTTGACTATGTTTGATTATTGTTGTGTACACGTGTATGAAATCCATATATATAAAATTATATGGTAATTTTGACCGTGTCTGATTCCAATTCGAAAAGAACGAATATTTTAAATAACGAATATTTTAAAATTAATGAATAATGAATATTTTTAAAATAACTAATATTTTAAAATAATATTTAGTAATGGATCAAAATATGATTTTGATGTCCGATTTGGGATGGACACGAAAATATTTAAATACACAATGTCGTGTTGATTAAATTAACGCCATTTTGAGGTGAACGATATTTATATCGATTTTATTCATTTTTATAATGAATATCGAAAAGGAAGTGATTTCAAAATCTAATGTTTTGAAAATATTATCATTTACATATTAATGATATATAATATTCAATTTTGATTTAAAATTGAATATGAAGTTGAAATCATTTTGAAAATGAATTTAAAACAATTTACAAAATACGTTTTAAATGGAAATTGATGAAATATATATAATATATATTATATATATTTAATGGCCCGAATAGAACGCGTCGCGCCGCGGCTGTTTGCGAATTTCGACGACTGACTTTGAATGAATATTACGGGAGATCCGACCATCGGATTCTCCTAAAACTGGAACCGTTGGGTTCGTATCGAAAAGAGCTTTCCAATGAATATAAGAGATTTGAAATCTAACAGCTGGATTTGGAATTATGTCCAAATCAAACTCGGGAAAGGTCGATGTAAGTGCAGTTCGATGACCGTTTATGGAAATCGACTCTACGGGGCTTGAAAAAATTATTAAAATTATTAATAATTTGTGTAAAATCATAATAAATGATTTGGAAAGAATTAGGATGAAAAATTCCATATTTGAAAAGATAAAATATATTTTTATCTAAATGAACAAGTTATTAACTAGAATTAAAATCCAATTATTTTTAAATAATTAAATTGGATTGAGATGGTTTTAAAAATAACCAGAATTTCCAATATATGAATTGGAGTGGATTTGAATGGAAATCATCTTCAGAATGTCTTGATGTTGGATTTCGTGATTATATATATATTGTTATGGAAATTTGAAAGATATATTTATATCGTTTTTTCCAATACGATATTTGTTGGTTTCATAATTTGATATTGAATATAAGCCGATATATTTTCTATTCAGAGCCTTGTATTTATTATCAAATGAGATTTTGGGTTTGTCGTGAACGGTGTCTTAAATAACACTGTTCTTAAACCCAGTTGAGAAAAGAATAAATCTTTTAATTGAGATTTAGTGAAGTTTTCCAATTAATTAAGATTTAAGTGGAATTGAATAAAAGAACTGGATTTTGGGTTTGTCGTGAACGGTGTCTTTAGTAACACTGTTCTTAAACCCTGTTGGAAAAGAATAAATCTTTTAATTAAGATCATCAGAGTTTCCAGTCACATTTGGTAATTGGAATAAAATGGAATGTGAATCGGGTTTATCGTGAACTGTGTTTTTAACGACATTCGTTCTTTAACCTGATTAACAGTGAAATATGATTTGGTATTTATAAATATTTTAATTAAGATTTAGGGGAAATTTTCCAAAGTAAAGTTTTCCAATTTAATTAAATAATTTGGAATGGAATGGAATTCGATTTGGTAATAATCGAAGTGAACTTCTGTGGAGGATGACTATTACTATATATGGAATTTAAAAGGCTTTGCCGTTATTCCATTTATATTATCGGTTGGATATGGAAGTTTATATCGATTATATATATTGATTTGTTTTCCTTGAAGATTCCATTGTTAATGGAAGTGATTTTGGGTTTATCGTGAACTGTGTTTTAAGTGACATTCGTTCCTTAATCCAGTTAAAGATGAGATTAATTTCTTAACTTTGAATAATCATTACATAATGATTTTTGAGATTAAAACTGAATTAGCGTTTTAATGAATCTTTAATTAAATTGGAATGTGAATGGGATGATTAAATTTATCGAATTCATGGAATGATCGAGAATGGAGTATCACCAGTTTTGCTCCAAGCGATAGTTAAATCTTTAATTAGGTTTGAACGTGAAATGGTAATTAATTTTACTGATGACACCATGGTTTTAGATATGGAGTATTACCAGTTTTGCTCCATGGGATGAATAGGTTGGGATTGGGAAATTAAACAAACGATTACTTCAGTAAGGTGCTCTAATCTCGACTAGTTTGGATAAACCTTAATTTGGTTTGGATTGATATCCAAAGGAAGATTAAAGAATAAATTCAAAGAATTTATCTTTGATAAAATTAACGGGAACCTTTCCCAAAGGATATGAATATTTAAATAAAAGAATATTCAGAATTGGAATGAGGTGTATCTTGTGTTTTTATAGCACTTGTTTATTATATACGCGAGTTATTCGGAAAGACCGGGTTTATCCCATTCGGAATAACTGAATCGGTGATGAGTCGACGATGAAGACGGTGGTTGAAGACTGGAGGTCTTCACATCGTTTGGATGATTACTGATGTCTTGATTGGGTTGTACACCCAAGATGAGGTAATAAGTGATGATCTTCCAGACTTATTTGGAGATCGACCGAATATGCGAGGGCCTCTTGTAATGACCCAAATTTTAATATAGTTAATTTATGGATTAATTAATTAAGGAATAAAATTCAAAAGTGTGCAAGAAAATGTAGAAAAGTATTAATGTAAAGAAATGCATGTGACAAATTAAAGGTAAGAAGATTAAATATTAGTACGTGCGTTAAATAAGGAGATTTAACACAATAATGCATACGGTAAAAGTATGAAATAAATAGATGCATATATGTACATATGTGCAATTATTTTATAAAGATAAATAAATAGATGCATATATGTACATATGTGCAATTATGTTATAAAGATACAAATTTAATAATGTGTGAGTACGAAAGGAATCAATACATGCAGTAAATTGATTGCAACATTGATTTGTAGATATATTTAATATGACATTGATTAGAAAACAAGTAATTTGTCATTTATGTTCGATTGATTGTCATTTATGTTTATTTGATGATAATTTAGGAAACCATGTAATTAATCTTAATTTGTACGAATACTTACGCTAATTTGTCACTTATGTCAAATAACATTAAAGAGAATATGATAATTTGTCACTTATGTTAATTGACAAAAAAATATATATAGAATATACATACATATATATATATATTGTGTACGCATCATGTGGATACATACATACATACATACATACATATATATATATGACGTGTACGCATCATGTGGCGCACGTAGCGCATTTTTGTTGGTCAAGGATTGTTTTTTTGAATGCGGCCTTCTCTGATTGGCCTGGTGACGAATTCTGAGGTATTAGGGCTTATGTTTCATGCTGTGATTGGCTGAGTGACACATCTCTTTGGTTTGGATGGCTCTGATTACTCCTAGACTGATCTAAAGGCTAGAATTAATCCTACACTCTTATATAATCACATCTAACTTAAAACCTAAATCAAAACAAAAATCATTCTCATGCCGCCATGCTGCTACAACATAGACTAAGCAAGCTTCTCTTATTCAATGAATTAAAACTTAGGATGGTGGAAAAAGGATTCTACGCTTAATCTATTCTCTTCTTTAATCCGTTCATATTGAGTATGGCTCCTTTAACAAGATAATTGCTGAACGTAATTGTGATGGGTTTATAAGTTGGACTATATGAATATGACTAATTACATATACTCGATTAAGTCCATTTTATGATGTTAATTCATGTGCCTAATTGTGTATGCTCGATTAGATTCATTTTATGATGTTGTTGTATGCAAGTTCGTATGCAAATTATATGCAAGTTTATATGTAAATCTTGTGATACTAGTCTACATGTCTAATTACATATTTAAGTTTATATGCAAATCATATGCAAGTTTATGTGAAAATCATATTCATACATGCAAGTTCATATTTATATGTTTAGATCTATGCAAGTCATATTTTATATGATTAGATCCATGCCAGTTTATATGTTTATGCAAATTCATATTTTATATGTGTATTGCTTATGCAGGTCATTGATTATGCAAATTTATGTCAATTTAAATTATGATCATGCAAGTTTATGATCCATGCTAGTCTATTTTCATATGTTAATTTGGATCTAATTTGTTATGCAAGTTCATATGCTAATTTAGATCTAATTTGTTATGCAAGTTCATATGTTAATTTAGATCTAATTTGTTATGCAAGTTCATATGTTAATTTAGATCTAATTTGTTGTGCAAATCCATATGTTAATTTAGATCTAATTTGTTATGCATTTCGATATATTAATTTAGATCTAATTTGTTATGGAAGTTCATATGTTAATTTAGATCCAATTTGTTATGCAAGTTCATATGTTAATTTAGATTTAACTTGTTATGCAAGTTTATATGTTAATTTAGATCTATTTTGTTATGCAAGTTCATAAATGGGATCTTTTGTTATGTGCTAGTTATGTTCATAATTGGATCTATATTGTTTTATGCCAGTTTGGATGTTATATGTCTCTTTCTTTCCCTTTTTCTTATGAGTTAGGCCAATTGCGAGCCTAACATATTATATGAATCATATGAACGATTGACGTTGGGAAACAGTTGGGAAACATTAAATATTGGGCATTATGTAATTGGCATAAAATGGGTTGTAATCATATAATTAAATTTGGGCATATCTAGTAAATGTGGCATAACTTGAATTGACCACACTTATGGATAATTTACATATAAATCTAGACTTGGACATAAATGGTAAATATGTAAATTGGTTAAAAGATAAACATGCCTAACTCGAGGTTAGATTGAGTTGCAGTGTAGGACTGCCCAGGACCGCCCGGCACATCCAGCGACCGCAACAACACAGATATAATGTGAGAGGTTAGCGCATTAAACCCAAAACCCGAGGTTAGAATGAGTTTGCGGTAGAAGTCTGCCTGGAACCGCCTGACACATCCAGCAATCGCAAACAAAAGTTCTAATATGAGAGGTTGGTGCATTAATAAATTAACTAATGTCAATGAACAGAAATGCTTAGAACGAAAGGGTTAAGTAACACATGAATAGGCGACACTTAACCAATACAACATGTTAATTAGACAAGTGGGTGGGGTTAAGTAAATTGAGAACACTTAACCAATACAACATGTTAATTAGATAAGTGGGTGGGGTTAAGTAAATTAAGAACACTTAACCAATACAACATGTTAATTAGATAAGTGGGTGGGGTTAAGTAAATTGAGAACACTTAACCAATACAACATGTTAATTAGACAAGTAGGTGGGGTTAAGTAAATTTAAAACACTTAACCAATATAACATGATGAATGAACAGGGTTAAGTTAATAAGAAACACTTACCCAATACAACATGAGGTGTGGGTGGGTTAAGTTAACATGAATGCACAAAACTTAACCAATATTACATGAACAAAGGGGATAGGGTTAAGGCAAGCTTAACCAATAATACATATTGACTTGATAAGTAGGAGGGTTAAGTAAACCTTGGGTAGGTGGGTAATATTAGTGTATATAGGTCCACAAACTTAACCGTTAAATAAACATGTTTGAATCAGTGGGAGGGTTAAATACATCTCGTGTTCATAGGTAATATTTGCATATATAGGCCCACAAACTTAACCAGTAGGAAACCCTAGTAACGGGGACCCCTTTCAGCAGTAACCCACATAGATGTATCATGGTACCCTGAACTAGGAAAGGTGGGGCACGATTACTGAGCTGATTATAAGCGGTCAAAATAGCTGCGGGTGGTGCGGCAGTGTAGGTTCCGGCGGAGTATGGGTGTGCACGTGCTCCGGAGTGGAAAAAGCAGGCACTGGGCATCAGTAGTATACACTGTGCATCTTGAATTGTGTCGGGTAGCCATCATAGGGATTGATACACCCTATGGTGGGGACATCACAGGTATCTACATAAAAGTGGGGCCGAATGACACAAGTAAACTAGCGGGGCCGAATGACACAAGTAAATAAGCGGGGCCGAATGACACAAGTAATAAATACGTGCGAGTTTGGGAGCCGATCGATTAAGCGATAAGTGGGTAGTGTGGGGACATCTAGTATTTAGTATGGGCGAGTAAGGATGGTATGGGGTGAATACCTCTTACTAGATGTTACGCTTGAGGACTACCAATTACAAGATGGGGATCAATTTTCAGTATGGAACTAGTAACGGTGCGGTGAAATTAGCATTGGTGCAGTGTAGTAATTACCCTTTAGTGATTAGAAGCGCGATCAACGTTTGTCTTAGTCATCCTGCTTACCTTGTCATGCATATTTATGTATAATCATTTCTTACTTTCTAGTTTATGTTCTTATCCTGTTACTTTAATGATTATATTGTTAAAGTCACTGGACTCACCAGACTTATGTCTGACCTAGTTTGTTTTCACCTCTTTTCTTCCATTTCCCCCCTAGATTTTTAGAGTGGAAATGCTCAAGCTTAGTTCGGATATCCCTTCTTCCAGCTTGAAGTTGAAAGATGAATTGCTTGGCTTTGATTCATCTTATCTATGTCATTTTCTGTTGGGGATTACAGTTTTAATATTAAGTACTCTGAAGGTTTTGTACAAGACTGATATTATGTACTTGGTTTTGGTAATTGGAAATGTAATCAAACTTATTTCTGTTTCCGCTGCAATAAAGTTATAAAAATTTTCAAGTACTACTTTCTATCTTGTAATATTCCGTTATGTTTACTTATAATACTCCATGAAACTTAATGCATTCCCTTTGTGAGTGACATTAACGGATATGGGGTGTTACACTTGTATCAAAGCTGAAGGTTACCAGATTAGATAAAAGTTTTTGAAACTATTTTCAAAAAGGTTTTAAAAGGAAGTATTTTCGAAAGGAAAGTTTATTTTGAAAAACATAATCCTCAAAAGCCATATATCTTTCTTCCGATTCTTTGTTTCGAGTTCCTTCCTCTTTCCCTTTTGAATCTCTTCCTTCGCGTATAGATGCTTTTTCTAAGATGTGTAAGGACTTCCGTGCGGAAAACCACTTCATGGGACTGAGACGTTTGTCGAGGCTAGAAGTTGGCTCAACGAAGTGGGCTTGTTGGTACCTTTGAGATAGACGATGGGAGGAAGGTTCAACCAGCTGCTTGGTTAATGAAGGATGAAGCTTCATTTTGGTGGGAGGTCATGAATGGAGAACGTGCAGGGGAGACATGGATAGGACGCAGGATAAGAAAGTGGATCCAAAGAAAGGCGGTAAGGATAATAAGGGCCAAGAGAAAAAGGAAGTACCACAATTGTGAAATACCTGACCACTTAAAGAAAGACGTTAGAAAGAAGAAGAAGACTAGTTGTTATCATTACGGAGAGACAGAACATCTTATCAGGATTGTCCAAAGAGGCAAGGGCAAGGGTAAGGACAAAGTACAGGATCTTCAGAAGGGCAGGTTGTGTTGTCGTGGTCAGTATATCGGAAAGAGATAGGAAGTTTTGGTTGAAGATTTGATTTCTTTTTCCTAAAACTCTTTTCGACTTTTGCGCTTCGCACTCATTTGTATCTGCTTTGATAGTTGAAACACTTCACCTAAATACTAGTCTAGTTATGGATCCCATTGTAGTCTCAAATCCTATTGGTGGTTTGGCTCACTTATCTGTGGTTTGTCGGGATTTGAGAGTGTCTATCTTGGGCATTGGGCTTGAATGCAACGCCTTCGTTCTTGGTGTCACGGGCTATAGCTTAATTCTAGGAATGGATTAGCTAGCCAGACATGGTGCCATCCTAGACTATGAAAAGAGGATAGTTAGACTATTTACTCGTTGTGGAAAGACCCTTGATACTTCCTGTGACCCTAGGGGTTCAGTGATGCCTAGCTACCTGGAATCTCTTGACGCATTCATTGATGATTTGAAATTTGTTTGTGTGGTCCGTGAGTTTGATGACATCTTTGATGAAGTTCGGGGTTTACCCCCGAGGCGCGAGATAGACTTTGCGTATCACGAGATGAGAGCTTGAGGAAGACAATTCTTGAAGAAGCATTTACATGATACCGCGGAAGCAGTGGAGCCGAGCATGCTTAGGGAAGTGGAAGTGGAGCAAGATGCCACGATTAGACGAGCTCCTACATGCATCCTTGGATCGGAGGTCAAGAAGTTACACAACCGAGAGGTCAAGTGGTTAAAGTACAATGGGGAGATAATCAAGTAGATGCGACTTGGGAGACGGAAGACAAGATGCGTACGCTGTACCCTTTCCTTTGGAGGGTATGTTCTTAACTTCTCCTTTTTCTATCGCTTTGTTTATACTTGTTCTATCCATCAGTATGTCCTCTCAATTACATCTTCGATCTTTAGGTAGGAAAATCCTATGGTTGTAAACATGCGTTTGAGACATGTTATGTTTGGTGGATGCAAGTGTTTGCTAGTGGTTTCTCATGGATGCATTTACACACACATCATGCACTAGATCGGCTCAATCACTTTCATATTGCATATGAATAAGTGTGCATAATTAATTTGATGGATGTATATTGAATGTGTTATCATATGGATGTTGCATTTGAATGAATGATTGTGCACGCATGTAAAAATGATATGTATCATTAGGATTCTTTTGCATACATAATGGACGCATGGCACTATCATGAATTGCATTAAGGAGGTCGACTGAGTCAGTAGACCGCCTGATTTTGCATTAGAGTAGGAACATATACACATACTTTTGCATATGTTCATTAAAGCATTAGAAATCTTTTAAGGACAATGGATGTCTGTGATTGATGGATGAGTAGATGGATGATGGATGGTAGGATGGTAACATTCTTCTTAACTTGGAGATTTCGGGGACGAAATCCTTTAAGGAGGGGAGAATGTAATAACCCAAATTTGTATATAATTAATTGATGGATTAATTAATTAAGGAAGAAAATTCAAAAGTGTGCAAGAAAATGTAGAAAAGTATTAATGTAAAGAAATGCATGTGACAAATTAAAGGTAAGAAGATTAACATATTAGTACATGCGTTAAATAAGGAGATTTAACGCAATAATGCATACGGTAAAAGTATTAAATAAGTAGATGCATACATGTACATATGTGCAATTATGTTATAAAGATAAATAAATAGATGCATATATGTACATATGTGCAATTATGTTATAAAGATACAAATTTAAAAATGTGTGAGTACAGAAGGAATCAATACATGCAATAAATTGATTGCAACATTGATTTGTAGATATATTTAATATGATATTGATTAGAAAACAAGTAATTTGTCATTTATGTTCGATTGATTGTCATTTATGTTTATTTGACGATAATTTAGGAAACCATGTAATTAATCTTAATTCGTATGAATACTTATGCTAATTTGTCACTTATGTCAATTAACATTTAAGAGAATATGATAATTTTTCACTTATGTTAACTGACAATAAAAAAATATAGAATATATATACATATATATATATATACACGACATGTACGCATCATGTGGCGCTGGCGCATTTTTGTTAGTCAAGGATTGTTTTTTTGAATGTGGCCTTCTCTGATTGGCCTGGTGACGAATTCTGAGGTATTAGGGCTTATGTGTCGTGCTGTGATTGGCTGAGTGACACATCTCTTTGGTTTGGATGGCTCTGATTACTCCTAGACCGATCAAAAGGCTAGAATTAATCCTACACTCTTATATAATCACATCTAACCTAAAACCTAAATCAAAACAAAAATCATTCTCAAGCCGCTATGCTGCTGCAACATAGATTGAGCAAGCTTCTCTTATTCAACGAATTAAAACTTAGGATGATGGGAAAAAGGATTCTATGCTTAATCTATTCTCTTCTTTAATCCGTTCATAGTGAGTACAACTCTTTTAACAAGATAATTGTCGAACGTAATTGTGATGGGTTTATAAGTTGGACTATATGAATAGGAATAATTACATATACTTGATTAAGTCCATTTTATAATGTTAATTCATGTGCCTAATTGTGTATTCTCGATTAGATTCATTTTATGATGTTGTTGTATGCAAGTTCGTATGCAAATCATATGCAAGTTTATATGTAAATCATGTGATATTAGTCTACATGTCTAATTACATATGTAAGTTTATATGCAAGTTTGTATGCAAATCATATGCAAGTTTATGTGAAATCATATTCATACATGCAAGTTCCTACTTATATGTTTAGATCTATGCAAGTCATATTTTATATGATTAGATCCATGCCAGTTTATATGTTTATGCAAATTCATATTTTATATGTCTATTGCTTATGCAAGTCATTGATTATACAAATTTATGTCAATGTAAATTATGATCATGCAAGTTTATGATCCATGCTAGTCTATTTTAATATGTTAATTTAGATCTAATTTGTTATGCAAGTTCATATGTTAATTTAAATCTAATTTGTTATGCAAGTTCATATGTTAATTTAGATTAAATTTGTTATGCACGTTCATATGTTATTTTAGATCTAATTTGTTGTGCAAGTCTATATGTTAATTTAGATCTAATTTGTTATGAAAGTCCATATGTTAATTTAGATCTAACTTGTTATGGAAGTCCATATGTTAATTTAGATCTAATTTGTTATGCAAGTTCATATATTAATTTAGATCTAACTTGTTATGATGGTTCATATGTTAATTTAGATATATTTTGTTATGCAAGTTCATAAATGGGATATTTGTTATATGCTAGTTATGTTCATAATTAGATCTATATTGTTTTATGCCAGTTTGGATGTTATATGTCTCTTTCTTTCCCTTTTTCTTATGAGTTAGGCTAATTGTGAGCCTAACGTATTATATGAATCATACGAACGATTGACGTTGGGAAACAGTTAAGAAACATTAAATATTGGACATTATGTAATTGGCATAAAATGAGTTGTAATCATATAATTAATTTTGGGCATATCTATTAAATGTGGCATGACTTGAATTGACCACACTTATGGATAATTTACATATAAATCTAGACTTGGACATAAATGGTAAATATGTAAATTGGTTAAAAGATGAACATGCCTAACTCGAGGTTAGATTGAGTTGCGGTGTAAGACTACCCGAAACAGCCCGACACATCCAGCGACTGCAATAACACAGATCTAATGTGAGAGGTTAGCGCATTAAGCCCAAAACCCGAGGTTAGAATGAGTTTGCGGTAGAAGTCTGCCCAGAACCGCCCGACACATCCAGCAACCGCAAACAACAGTTCTAATGTGAGAGGTTGGTGCATTAATAAATTAATTAATGCCAATGAACAGACATTCTTAGAACGGAAGGATTAAGTAACATTTGAATAGGCGATACTTAACTAATACAACAAGTTAATTAGACAAGTGGGTGGGGTTAAGTAAATTGAGAACACTTAACCAATACAACATGTTAATTAGATAAGTGGGTTGGGTTAAGTAAATTGAGAACACTTAACTAGTACAACATGTTAATTAGATAAGTGGGTGAGGTTAAGTAAATTGAGAACACTTAACCAATACAACATGTTAATTAGACAAGTGGGTGGGGTTAAGTAAATTTAAAACACTTAACCAATATAACATGATGAGTGAACAAAGTTAAGTTAATAAGAAACACTTAACTAATACAACATGATGTGTGGGTGGGTTAAGTTAACATGAATGGACAACACTTAACCAATATTACATGAACAAAGGGTATAGGGTTAAGGCAAGCTTAACCAATAATACATATTGACTTGATAAGTATGAGGGTTAAGTAAATCTTGGGTAGATGCGTAATATTAGTGTATATAGGCCCACAGACTTAACCGTCAAATAAACATGTGTGAATCAGTGGGAGGGTTAAGTACATCTCATGTAGGTGGGTAGTATTTGCATATATAAGCCCACAAACTTAACCAGTAGGAAACCCTAGTAACGGGGACCCATTTCAGTAGTAACCCACATAGATGTATCATGGTACCCTGAACTAGGAAGGGTGGGGCACGATTACTGGGCTGATTATAAGCGGTCAAAATAGCGGTGGGTGGTGCGGCAGTGTAGGTTCCGGCGGAGTATGGGCATGCACGTGCTCCGGAGTGGAAAAAGCAGGCATTGGGCATCTGTAGTACACACTGTGCATCTTGAATTGTGTCGGGTAGCCATCATAGGGATTGATACTCCCTATGGTGGGACCAACAAAGGTATCTACATAGAAGCAGGGTCGAATGACACAAGTAAACAAGCGGGACCGAATGACACAAGTAATTAATACGTGCGAGTTAGGGAGCTGATCGATTAAGCGATAAGTGGGTAGTGTGGGGACATTTAGTATTTGGTATGGGCAAGTAAAGATTGTATGGGGTGAATACCTCTTACTAGATGTTATGCCGAGGACTACCAATTACAAGATGGGGATCAACTTTCAGTATGGAACTAGTAACGGTGCGGTGAAATTAGCATTGGTGCAGTGTAGTAATTATCCTTCAGTGATTAGAAGCGCGATCAACGTTTATCTTATTCATCCTACTTACCTTGTCATGCATATTTATGTATAGTCATTTCTTACTTTCCAGTTTATGTTCTTATCCTGTTACTTTAATGATTATATTGTTAAAGTCACTGGAATTACCTGGCTTATGTCTGACCTAGTTTGTTTTCGCCTCTTTTCTTCCGGCCCCCCAAGGTTTTTAGGGAGGAAATACTCAAGCTTAGTTCGGATATCCCTTCTTCCAACTTGAAGTTGAAAGATGAATTGCTTGGCTTTGATTCAGCTTATCTATGGCATTTTCTGTTGGGGATTACAATTTAATGTTAAGTACTCTAAAGGTTTTGTACAAGACTGATATTATGTACTTGGTTTTGGCATTTGGAAATGTAATCAAACTTATTTCTGTTTCCGCTGCAATAAAGTTATAAAAAATTTCAAGTACTACTTTCTCTGTCTTGTAATATTTCGTTCTATTTACTTATAATACTCCACGAAACTTAATGCATTCCCTTTGTGAGTGACATTAACAGACGTAGGGTGTTACACCTCTGTCCTGTATTGGACATATGGGACGAGGAATAAGGTGCCTTTGGTTTCGTTCAGACCCAGAACAGACTTGTAAATGGATGTGTGTCTGACATCGGATTTCATTCGGTGTAATTTATAGACATCTGTCGCATGGCGTGAATTGCCTATGTGGCATGCTGAGATGCAAATGATCAAGGCTTATGTTGAAAAGCAGAGTCTTGTGGTTGATGATCAACGCACGACTTTAATATAGCATAGCTTTGTGTATAGCGTTAATTCGCGAGCCTCACACCCCGGTGTGAACCAGAAATGGGAGAGGACCTCAGGGAGGACATGCATTTCCTTCTAGCTAAGAGAGGTGTCAGGGTTTTGCAAGCCCAGACGTTTTACTTATGTGGATGATGGATAGCAAGGCGCCTCGGATATATCAGTTACTACGGAGCCGACGGATATTGAGTCATCTGGCTCATTTACGCCTCATAGGGTGGGGAAACGTATTGTCCAAGCATTATAATCCACTTTGTGTGGACCGGCCCTGATGATCTAGGTGCAATTTCAGTTGTTCCTGAGACATGGGCTAGATTGCCTCGAAGTGGTAAGGACGATCCCTTGCCTTGGTTCACAGACGGAAATCCAACTTCCAATACGACATTTTACGGTTTTAGTTGCATACTATTGGCGACATAGTGGCATGGGATGCTAATGCTGTCTATGACTGATACATTTATATTTGAAGTGATTTTATACACTATGCACTTATAATAATATCAAAATGATTTGTTTTAAACATACCAAGCATGTTTGGCTATTATAAGGTAAAACTCTATACTCCGACTTGCGTTGCATTGTGTGATGGGACCTGAGTCTTATAATAACTTCATTTTTCCAAAAAGCATTGCGCTGTTTTATTACATGCACTGGTATTCTTGGGAGGAAACCCGTTCCGTGTTATATGGCGTGGTCCCTTGATATATTTGATTTTAAAGTAAAGTTTTAAATAACTGTTTTAGTTCTCACACAGGTCACATGACTGACCTGGAGTTTATTGCTTTAACCCAAACTCTGGTACCCCTATTTTCCACACGTGCAGCTAGTAGTTTTGGTTTTGAAGATATTATTTTCATAGGATCCACTACAACAAAACAGATCTATTACAACGTCCATTTTACAACGGGCGTTTGCTGCCCGTTGTAATAGACTGCTGTTACAACGGTCATTTTCTGGACCGTTGTAATAGATGCCTGTACAACACCCTTTCTACAACGGGCATATAATGCCCGTTGTAATAAATGATATTACAACGGTCATTTCTAGGCCCGTTGTAATAAATATCTATTTTACAACGGTCACAAAACGCCCGTTGTAATAGATGTCTATTTTACAACGGTCACAAAATGTCCGTTGTAATAGACGCTAATTTTTGACAATTAATAATTACAATACTTCCATAAAATTAATTTTGATTATTTAATAATTAATCATTAATCATATATTACTTATTATTAAGTATAATATCATATTACTAATTACTAATCATTAATATATTATATTATTTATTAATATTTAATAATCAATCATTAATAATATTATATTAATCATTTATAAATTATAATAATTAATGATTATTAATAAATAATCTCTAATTATTAATTATTATATATAATCAATATTCCAACAAACTTAATTTTACTTTCCAGTTATTAGTAAATAATATATATCCAGTAATCAATATCAATAATTTATAATTAACAATAAACATTAATAATTTATGATTAATAATATTACTACACTATATGAAAAATAATCATTTTAACCGATGTTAATTTTACAATGATCATATAAATTTATGCTAATTAACAATAAACATTAATAATTTATGCTAATTTTTAATTTTGAAGGTTGTTTTTTATTTTTTAAACATTGTAAGTCTGTAGTATTCAACTATATTTACCAAATATTGTAAACTCGAAGTTGATCAACAACAATAAATAGTTGTTAATTCTATTTATTTATTATTTTACAACATTATCATAACGTTATGTCAATCCATATTTAGGACAACGTTTGTTATACGTTGTTACGATTATACAACTTTTGATTAATGTTATAAATTCTAATATTTCAACTTGATATGTTTTTGTTTTAGGAAAAAAGGTTTTAGTTTGCCTTGCAAAAAAAAAGGTTTTAGCAATCCATACCAACTTTAAAAGTAGATCTGAACCGTTCTTTCAAATTGACTTGTTCGAACCATGCTATTTTTGAGGGGCTCATATGCGAAAAACATCGAATTAAAAAAAATCACGTTCTCCTCTAACCCTAAATTCGGTCTCTCGTGATTTCACCATCAAATCCCCAAATTCCCTAAATTATTATCTCTTGTAGGTGCTTAATGGTGGAACCACTTGGACCAACCTCCTGTGATAGTCTATCAATTACGATCTTCTCCACTACCTTGCAATTGAAAGCCAGACTCATCTGCAACAATCTGAAAATCGAGCTCCTCTGCAATTCGAGATCCGCTGCCACCTGAGTTGAGTTTCTGTGCCATCATTGCCTTTTCATGCTATAGATACGGTAACCTTAATTCCTTTAGATTTGATTTATTTACTACTTTTACCTAATTATTTTGATCTGAATATGGAGTAAACCTAAGTACCTAATCAATTTGTTTTACAATCTGAGTATTTGGTCATTTTTAGCGTTTATCACTAAAAAAAATGTCATATTCTGTTCTATAATTTTTCTAGTATTCCTTGAGAATTAGACAATTCGATGAAACGATTCACTATTTCATCTGCAAGCATGTTTTCTTCAGCCGAGAACAACCCTAGTTTGTTGATGAGGCTATGTACTTGTATTCTATTTTTATTATTTGACATTATTGCATGGAAATACAGGGAGTATTGAAGCCCTTTAGTTAGCTAGTTTATTTTTTCATCGTAAATGTTTTCTGCTGCTTCGAACAATAAAGTTTATATTTCGGAACATCAAATTGTAAATGATTCTTTTGTGTTTAAAAGTGCCAAAACATGTATTATTGGATTTTTTTGGCTAGTAGAACAGAATATAATCAGCTAAAATGTGTCTTTTACCAAAGAATCTATATTATAAGTTCTTGCTAAAAAATCATCCTTGTATGTAATTGATTGTCTCTGTAATTATCAACAGTTATTCAAAATTAGAGTCTCGCACTTCTCCTTTAAGTTAAATACTTTTAATTGAAAATAGAGTTACCAAGTGCTGGTATGAAGAGTTGGAGTGAATTTGCAATCTAACAATAGCCAACATATATTAAAGAAAGGGATCCGACGGTATGGTTGAAATGGACCCGGATTTTCCTAGAGGTGGTGCTGAGCCTCAGGTGGAAGTAGTTGATTTTTTTTATTGCTCTTAGCCATGTCATTAACTATTTTACCGTATTATTTCAAGGGCCTCACTACAAGAAAAGTTCTTTATTCATAGCATTAAGAAATATAAAACAAAAGTGTTTTAACACTCCTTGATCCTTTTTTTCTACCCAACAACATTGCGTAAGCGCCTCCACGTAAATTGCAAACCGATTCTTCATTTTTTTTAACTGCTTCCTCCATACAAATCCCTAATCTAACAGCACCACTGAAAAACCCTAACTGTTTTAAATTTAAATCTTCTTCTCCATTCTTTGACATCATACCAATGACAACGTTGTTGTACATGAAGGTGGGTGGCCACTAACTCAAATTCGACAATCAACTGTCGCATCCGTCAAGCATTTTGTCGTGTTATTTAACATATTATTTTCATTATAGGGAGCATGGATCAATATTTCCTTCTTTTCTGCCTATTTTGAACAACCGATTAACTTTGATTTCTTATTATAAATTGTAGACTATTATGATTGAACATGTAATGAAGCAATTACATGAAAAGCATTGTCACAGTTATGGTAGTTTCCCATGTAAAAATTAGGAAACTGAAAATAATGGTATATTTGAATGACTAAATGAAAATAAATTGATTATCAACTTCATCCAGTTATTCTCCTTTGCATGTTGTCTCCGTTGTTGCTCTCTTCATCCTAATTATTTGTTAAATCTATTTTTTATAAATGGGGTTTAAAAAAGAGGTGAGCTTGGATTTTGATGTTCAAATTATGTGATATAACATGGACTTTGATAAATCTTCAATAAGAAAGCTAGTATATGATTTATATAATATTCATGCATAAAGAGTTGAACTTTTTTGCAAGTGTTCGGTCGACTATCTTAAACAGCCTATACATCCATAAATGGACGTAAGTAAGAAAAAGTTATTAAATACATTGATAAATCAAGAGTAAAGAAAACTAAGGGAAAAAACTATTGGATAAAATATAGGAAACAGTTTTATAACTGTTAAATTTTAAATTCGTAAAGTATAGTCTTTCTAAATTGCATTGATAAGTTATTGCTCATCAAATTTAACAATGATAGAGTTGAATAAAATTGTCAAAATAAATCATAGTTAATACCATTTGATTGTTTTACCTTATTACCTGTTCAACTACATGAAAAAAAAATCTTCCTAAAATAAACAAACTGTAATGTAGAAATAAAGAAGAGCAAGAATTTAATAGACTTTCATAGTAGTATTTATAGAAAATATAATCGATGAAATCAAATGAGTAAACGAATAACCGTTAGTATGTCTCAAGTCTAACATACCTATATTAATTGGGATACGTACGATAATTTAAGCTGAATCATAACCATCTTGTTTTTCATACAAAATAAAACTAACCTGTTGATATTAAATGGTGATGTGGCAGCCTTCATTTTCACACTAAATACACGCCCTCTTATTTCCTGGTAGTAGCGAGTTAATGTCAGTATGAATGCACAGTTTTTAAAGCTAATTGAAGAAAACAAATCAAACTGAGACGAATGACATGTAATAAGGATCACACCAAAGCATTTGTTTGATAAATAAAAAAAGTAACTTATACATGATAAAGGGAGTATTCACCAATCAAATTTATTTGCTTTGTATTACAGCAAATTAGATAATACCGATGGAACTAAAAAATACATGATCTACAGTTCGGGTTGCAATAAGTCACACAAACTACATGCAATGTAAGAAATAACATCAAATCGAATCTTAAATTAATGTAGGGTAGAGTTTAATGTCAAATTGAGTATCGGAAACAAAAATTATAATTGTATTCCTTTTCCATTGCACAATTTTTTCCCCTAAGTTATATGTAAGTAATGGATATGTATAATTTGGTTTAATTTGTTATAATGGATCCTAAAGGGAAAACAATCAATGTACAATGTGCAAGAAATACAGATACAAATGCACGGATTTTGTGCACTCGCTCATGCTTGGATTCGATGTCCTGGATGCACTCGCTGTCCTCCGTATCGTCGATCTATACGTCGGCTCCTTCGAGATCAAGGACATGAAAACGCTCAGAGGAGAGCATCTCTCTCGTGCTATTGGAAGGCTTTCGGGCAAAGAAGGAAAAACCAAGTTCGCAGGGGCGGAGGCACGTTGCTACTGGCCTGGGCACGTGCCCCTCCCAGTATCCGCGTAAACGAAAAACTAAACAGGAAAAAGCTTGTTCTCAGAAAAATAAAATAAAAAACCCTTCTCTCGTTCTCAGAAAATAAGTGAAAAACCCCAATTTTTTAAGAATCAAATCGCAAGTCCAATTCCAAGCACAACTCATCGTTGCAAGGCATCCTAAGTCACCCTCCACCATCTTGCAAAAGCAGCTTGATGCAATCTCCTTCACAGCCGCAGGCCATCTTGTTGCTGGTCGCCTGGTCTCTGAAAATAGTAGTGAGTAGTGGCCTAATAATTTGATTTTACTGATTAATCTAAGTGTTTTTTAGTTGAATCGGCTTTTGATTGCATCAACTGTTGTAGAGTTGGTAATAACGTGATTCAGTTTTTTAGTTTGCTGCAAAGATGGGTTCAAGTTGATTATTATAGTGTTAGCTTAAAAATGATTACTGTTCAGGGATGTATTTTATAAGAGAATGGACAAAGAAAATAAAGGGAATTAATAACAAGATCAAATTCAGCTAAAACATAAACCTTGAAGACAATACCTTTAGGCTTTAGAGTAGATCAATTTCAGTTGTCATGAAAATAAGGTTGACATGTAAAAGAAATTATGCAGTTCAATGGTTGACAAAAAATAATTTTGCAGACTACCTGAAATGAAAAAATTTATGTAGATCAAATGGTTGACATGAAAAAAAAAATACCCCTCCCAAATATATTTTTTGGCTACGCCACAGCAAGTTCGCCATCGAGAACTCAACTAGAACCAAAATCATTATTGTCGATACAATGATTCACATCCTTGGTTCAGTTCTCAACATCAAAGTTGCTAGGGATGCACTTTGCAGTCTCATTTTGGGGTCCCCTGCTCGAAAGGTTTATTCTAAGCTTAGAGCTGTTACTGCTCAATTGGCTGAGAAGTATTAATATTTACTTTTATATCTTTGAGTTATCCTCGATTTTTATATCGGTTATGTTATTGTTACCTACATGTTATTTCTGTACCGTTGAAAATGTAACATGAGATGGATCATCAGCCTTGTGATTCATGGTTTGGTTTATTTGCTGTAGGAATTTTGTAGGAATTGAATTGCTTGCATGTATTTGGTTTTTTGTATGTCTCTGCTAAGCGTAGCAATATTTTACAGCTCTGAATTATTTATAATTTCAATTATAATTTCCTTTGGATGCTTAAAACACAGAAAATAATGTTATTAATAGTTTATACCGTGATGCTGCATTTGAAGTCTTAAATTGCTTGGGCAAATAATTATAAAAAATCAGCTTCAAAAGCAATGAACTTTGTTTAGTCATAATAAATCAACGAATAGGCATAACAAATAAATTAACAGTAAGCAACTTTCACATGTTATTTTCTTTTTCTTTTGTTAGCCTTTATTATTATTAACGTTTTTATTCTCACTTTCTAGGCTAGTAGTTTTCCCAGAGTGACATCTCTTGATTTTTCTACACAAGAGGATTTTACATATCTTGTTAGCATAATCGGACGTCTTGGTCAGTCTTGTCATAAATGAAGAACATTCACATTGCATCAATAGGACATTGCAATCAAGCTGAAAAAACTGAAGAACATTCACATTGCATCAATCCGACATTGCAATCAAGCTGTGCTGGCTCTAGCAGAAGCAAGCTTAAGGTATGGTGCATATTTAGCAGAATTTGCAGTTTGTTTGTAACAATATATTTTGCTCTACTATTATTTTCATTCTCAGAACATAGGAAATGTGTTATTACAAATGTTGTCTCTCCGAGATTTCATGTCCCAGAGTGATAATAATCCTTTTTCCTTTAATTTTGTAGGAAGTCCGAGATTGTTGTCTCTCCGTATATTGGGCAGTTGCGTCGAAGGCACTAAATTAACTGCTGAGAAGAAATACTGGGGAGGAGAAGAGGGAAGTTCAATTTACCGTTGGTTTCTGGTAAGGGGATTTATTTATTTATTTTTAGTTGTATCAATAAACATCATTTCCTAACCAGCATACAAATGTTGTTCCTGCAAATGTTCCTATGATTAATTTATAATTTTTTGCTACCTGTAGTTTTGGTATGGGTATGCGTGTGCATGCAACTTTTTTAGGGTAAATAACATTGGACGAAATAATAAGCATCCAGATCCGTCTGAAGCAATAAGTGAATTTTATTTTGCGAACTATTGATATAAAGAAAAGAAAAGGAAAGAAAGCACCTCCAGTCTTAAATAAATATACATGTGTAAAAAAGCATTGCAAAATCTTAAAATAAAAAGTTTCATATGTTATACAAAATTTTAGCGCAGCATTTTCTCTCTATAAATCTGAAATCAACAAGACCCATAAAATGTTAAGAATTGTTCTTATTCAAAATTTAGTTGAAAACACAATATTAATGGATAGATCGTTAAGAAAAGCATTTATAATTTGGGAGTACATCATTAACTTAATAATAGAGATGTTGCTCATCCCTATTAATGTCTAATTTTGGGTTGGACTTGGGATTTAAGAATAAAGTTAGTCTTTTCACTTCTTGCAAATGAAACATTAGTCAATAAGGGATAAATTATTTAGCAAATTTTCCCTCTTCTATCACTAACAATTAGTGGCTGATGCATCAAATCTTTTAGGTTCTTTGATCAGCTTAATTTGATTGATACTAAACTAATGTGGTAAGAATTACTATTGATATCTGTAAGATTATAGACAGAGCATATACGAGTTTCTTACCCTCCCCCGATTATGTCATTTGGTTATATACATAAACACATCCGTTACATAGCCTTGATGTAGTTCATTATAGAATGCATTTCAGATTTATGGGTCTAAAAAATGCCTTCAAATCAATAAATAGTTATGCCTTAATTTTTAGAACAACTTAGATATGTGGATAATGCTAATTCCTCATCAAAATTGGTATTTGCAGAGATAATTTCCATACCAGTGGACATGCATGCTACAAAGGTTTATTTGGGTAATGCTAATTCCTCATCAAAATGTGGTAACTTTTTTTCTTTTTTTGCAGTCACACCGTGCTAGTAAATATATGCAGTCTCAAGATCAACAGGCCGTTGGATCTGCCGTCGCGTGACACAAAGATTACATTTCTTGGTCTAGTTTTGGTACTTATGAAACTAGTTATGTAATTTATGTTAGAACTATGTCGATGTAACTTATGTAACCTTTTGGAATGTAAACTTATCTAGTCTTTTGGAGTATAAACTTATCGAACTTTTTGAAATGTGTTGGAATTATATGATTCTTGCTTCAGTCTTTTAGTATGTGTTATTATGTGATTTTGATTGTTGCATTACAATATTTATTGCATGTTAAAATATTCATTATTATTATGGATGCATATCGCAACAGTTATATTTAAATTTTCTATTACAACGGGCAAAAACCGTTGTAATATACTGTATTACAACGGGCAAAGGCCGCTTGTAATTTATTAGCTATTACAACGGGTTAATAACCATTGTCATTGAGTCATTGCACGTGACAGAGCCAGTTATTACAACGGTCTTTTACAACAGTCATTGCCCGTTGTCAAATAGTCAGGAGCTATTACGACGGGTCATATTAAGACGGGCATATGCCAGTTGTGAAATACATATTACAACAGTTTTTTCCCGTTGTAAATTAGGACTGTTTTGTTGTAGTGATCCTAGATTTACAACTGGAGCTATATTCAGAACGCTCTGTATCCGTGTATTTCTTACAGTTGTGTTATGTATTGTTTTTCCGCTGCTACGTATTTAAATGTAATTTAAATCTCTGACATTTATCAAATGTATTATATTTATTGATACTCTGTATATTCTTATACTTTGATGTAAATTGTTGTAATAAACAATGAAATGTTCTAATTGTGTTCTGATTTGTCGTGTTCTCAGACAATCCGTTCTTTCTCTTCGGAGACCGGGTAAGTTCGGGTCATCACTGTTTGGTATCAGAGCTTTGGTTTACAGAGCGAAATGAACAAAAGAATTCATCAGAGATTGGATTAGCAATATCCAAAAAGAATGACTCGTTAGAGATAGGATCAGTAGTATCCTAGAATGAGTGTGAAGTGGAGTGTTTTGTTTAAAATAAAAATGAAAACAAATTTTGTTTTGAAAAATTAAATCTAATTATATGTATTTGATTATATTGTTTTATATTGAATTTGGACAATCGAGTATATAAAAAATTTGAATATACGTCTTGCAAACGTGTATTCGAAGTCTCAAATATACTGGATGGATTAGAGTCACATTCTGGTCGCCCGGGGATAATTCTAGTGATGGTGCACCATCGCCAGTATTTATTTTCATGTTTCAAAAGTGGGATTTCTATATATTTCCAGTTGACTGGCTTGAGAACCAAAACTAGATAGGGTATATTGTTGTGACTTGGCATCAAAAATGGATTTTTAGTATATATAACAATTTATGTGTTTGAAACGATAATCCACTAATTGATTGATGATTGTGTTGTTTGATTAATTAAAAATTTTGAACCATTAAGCCAAATTGAGTAAAATATTGAACTGAATTGAAATTGGTTGAAATTGCATGCATATACATGTATATACATTGAACAGGTCATAACAAGGAGGCTAGAGAAGAGGAATAAAAATGTATGCCCGACAAATAGGTACATGTTTACTAATTTATTGGTTTCGATGATTTTATGAGCCGACTGGCTAGCCGCTTGGCTAGCTGCTTGGCTTTTTCTTTTTCTTTTTTGATGGTGAGGGCCCTGCGTGCCTAGTTGAGGTTTTAAATGTCTCCCCGTACAAAGGAGGTTATGGCGAAATTTTTCAAAAATTTAGGGTGTTAGACAAATTTTTGAAGAATTGGAAAATTCTTAGAAACTGAAAAGTTGAAGAATGAAAGCCAAACTGAAAGTTGAGTTGATTAGTAGAACAACTTCCAGCTCCGTTCCTTTTCGAGGACAAAAAGATTTTAAGTGGGGGAGATTACAACAACCCAAAAAATCGGAACTGTAACACCCCGCAGTTCTGTAACATTAAGTTTCACAAATTAAAGTATAATTAAATTTTAGAAGAAGAATTAAGGGAAACGGGTTACGCCATTGCGTTCATCTCGAAATTTTGCTTGAGATAGAGTCCGAGTTTGTGTAAATCGGACTCCGTACGAAGGAGATATGACCTCCGGAAGTTTAAGAATTTATTTAAAATTCAAACAGCTCGAAAAACGGATTCAAAATTCAAAAATAGGACCAGACCCGGGCTGGGCAGGAAAATTGCTACCCAGGGCCCAGGTCGACCAAAGGGTCGACCATAGGGTCGACCTGGTTGACCCAGGTCAACCATAGTGTCGACCATAGTGTCAACCTGGTTGACCCAAGTCGACCATAGGGTCGACCTCCCCTATCGACCTGGTCAGGTCTGGCCAGCCTGGTCTGTGTTCTAGTCGAATTTCTGGGCCTAGTCTTGTCACTAGGGCTGAGTTGTCTTCTTTTGATTGGCTTCTCTTTAGGACGGATGGCTTTGATAAAACCTGGCTTCATCGACGGCTTTAATTAACTTGCAACTCTATAAAAACACCCTAGGTCTCCAACTAATATTCACACAAAATTAAGAACTTGAGCCGCCATGATGTCAGAAGAAAACTACGGAGAGCCTCCGCTCAAAAAGAGATGAACAACGATTCAAGAAACAAAAGTCTAATCTAATTTCTACGCAACGTTTTCTACTCCAAAGGAAAGCTTTGCAAATTCAGAATAACAGAAACCAGAAAACAAGTTTCAGCGCCCGTTGTAAGTATAGTGGTTTTCTGAATATGAATAGAAACTGCGATGTGATTCGATGTAAATGAAATTGGGGTTTTACTATTGTAAAATATTGATGTAAATTCTATGTATTGCGTTGATTTTGTCACATTTTGTATTGGGTGTTTGTGGCATAAATTGGTTGATGCGAGCCTATTGACATTTGTATATGAAAATAAATACCACTTGCAAGTTTGTAGTAAAAACTAGAATTGACATCTTTATGTTATGTCGTTAACATGGTTAGCATACATTCTTTTTAGGCCTAAGCTGAGACCCATGTAAACATGTTCCAAGTTGAAACCTTTTTATATGTTATTATATTTATTTGCAAGTGATAATTGGGTTTATGCAATTACCTTTTGGTTACACAAATCATACTAGTTTCATGTTGAAATAGGCTACTTGATGTAAAGTTAGTTTACACCTTTGGGTTATGTCAAAAAGTGGACATTTTTATGCTAGTTTGGTGTTCGACATTATGCCTAGTTATATGTGTATAAAACCATGTTTAAACAAGTCTAAAAGTACGCCATCTCATGTGACACCAATTTAGTTATATCCTTATTGAACGCAAGTTCACATGACCCACAATCTATGTTAGTGAAAACGCTATGTTGCAAGATCATGCGCCACATATGTATTCTAGAACAATTCATGATTCTGTGCTTCCCCTTTTTATGTTTATGAATTGGGCTGAAATGTTAAGCCCAACATATGTTATGCTGCGTACGTACAAACGGGGGAAATAAACGTTGGGTTTAAAATAAAATACATGTATTGGCATGTTTGACACATGCCAATGACTAGTGACATTTAAAGCAGTATAGATTGTTATACCCAAAATTAGTGAATTTGGATGATTTGGCCATAAACATTTACATATAAAAATGAAAAGTGACAAATATGTAAATCTAGAAAATACGAGCATGCTTAACCCGAGGTTGGATTGAGTTGTGATGTAAACTTGCCCGGACCCGCTCGACTGTCCAGTAATCACAACAATACCTATCCAGTGTGAGAGGTTAAGGCATTGAGCCCAATAATGACCCGAGGTTAGACTGAGTTGTGGCGTAAGACTGCCCGGAACCGACCGGCATACAGGCAGCCACAACAATACATGTCTAATGTGAGTGGTTGGTGCTTTAATAAGACAATTAAAGCTAAGTTAGGATTGGTAGGGTTAAGTTAACTAAAACACTTAACCAACTTAACATGTTAACAAGACAAGACTTGTAGGGGTTAAGTAACTAAGAAAACACTTAGCCAATTTAACATGTTAACTAGACTAGAAGGTGAGGTTAAGTCAAAGTTAATACACTTAACCAATTTAACATATTAACTAGACTAGAGGGTGAGGTTAAGTAAATTCAGGACACTTAACCGTTATAATCTGATAATTAGATAAGTGGGTGAGGTTAAGTAAATTTAGAATACTTAACCATTATAACACGTTAGCTAGATAAGTGGGTAAGGTTAAGTAAATACACTTAGCCAATTTAATATGTTAGCTGGACTAGAGGGTAGGGTTAAGTAAACTTAGAACACTTAACCATCATAGTGTGATAAATTGAATAGGGTTAAGTTGAAACATGAAGGGACAATACCTAACCATTAGAACATGTTAATTAAACAGATGTTAGGGTTAAGTTAACTAAGGGAACACTTAACCGTTATAACATGTTAGTTAAAACCGATGGGCAAGGTTAGGTTAAAAGGGACACTTAATCAATACAAGATGAATGGGTAGGGTCAAGTAATAAGAAATACTTAACCAATATAACTTTGTTTGTGATAGGGTTAAGTCAACATGAACTACTGATAACACTTAGCCAGTTTAATATGACAAAGGAATGGGTTAAGCTAACTTGAATTGACTAATGACACTTAACCAATCCAACTTGACGAGAAAGAGGTCTAAGTAGTAAACCCTAGTTAAGAAACAATCGAGAACGGGAGCTAAGTTGAAATCCCCAGTTAAACAAACTAAGTGATAAACCTTAGTTAACAAGATTTATGGGAAAAGAAACTAAGTGGTAAACCTTAGTTGAGAACAACTAAGTAATAATTCTTTGTCAAGAAAACTGAGCCGGTCCATAATAGATGAATAACCCGATATGGTAGATCATTACTTAACAAGTACATGAGAAGGAGAAAATATTTATCCGATTTCGAAAAAGGCTCCAGCGGACTAGGTTTAGAAGCACGTAGCTTTGGGGGACGTGAGGGTACTCTTAGTATCCCTCTGTGAGGTTGCAGATGATCCGCCTGGGCTCACAGAGGTTAAGGTCTGCGGTAGAAGAACCAAGGGTATGCCTTGGTTGCAGTATGAGCAACCTAAAGACTAGGGTGGATCAGCGTGGTCGGCGATACTTAGTTTAGCCCTGTGATAGCACGTCGTCGACTACCTACCATCTTCAGTCATTCGTAGTACACATGCGGAAAGGCAGAGAACTCCTAACAGACCATATACTTGCTATCTAGTTATGGGTGAGGCTGGCGAATAGGAATGTGGGGGCATAGGTGGCAGGAGTATAGTTCTCGTGCTTGATTTTCTTGGATTGCCTTTCATTAGTTGAGGGAGGGGTCACGTGGGACCATAACCACTGGTAGAAAAACAGACCTTAGCATCTGCATCGGCAGATATCTGAAAGCTCCCGACCGAGTTCCGTGTTTCTAGAATAGCCCTGCCACGGGACTCGGGTCGCACATTTCAGGACATGTGCATCTAGACAGCGACAAACAATTCGCGACACATACGTGGGGAAAGTCTAGGAACATTTACCACTCTAGGTAGTGTGTCCTAGACTAGGGGCGTCGTTCGACGGGTAGCATAATCCCTAGTGGACCTAGGTGGCATAAATCCAGAATCCGAGAAGTATTAGATAAGTCGCATAAACCCTAGTTGAATCTAGGAAGCGCTCGATAAGAAAACCCTAGATTAGATCTAGGTAATAAATAATAGATGTACACCTAAAGGCAACCGCAATTACAGGGATTGGGATCACGTTATCATCTTTATATAGATTACTAGTTGGGATACTAGTTAGGTGGTGCAGAGATATAGAATGGTGTGTGAAAGTATATTCGGTGTAAACTGTCTTGCTTTTGTTTATATTAGTCTGTTATTCGGGTACTGTCCCATTTTTCAGTTTATGCCTATCATGTCCTTTTCCTTATTCATATACCAAAACACCACTAGACTTACCAGGCTTTATGTCTGACTCTATGTTTTCTTTCGTATTCTTTTCTTCCGTCCCCCCGGTAGTCAGGGAGGGAATAGCTCAGATTTGTTTGGACCTGTTACTCTTTCCAAGCTTGAAGACCCTTTGATGTGCTGCTTTGGACTCTCTTTTCCACCGCTATGGTTGGCTAATGTTTTATTGGGGAATATCATTGTATATTTATGCTTCTTTATTTTGTTAAAAAAGATAGATACTTTGTTGTTGGAAAACAATCTTTGTACAAGCTGTTTATAAATGAAATAAAGTTTTATTCACTTTTTCGCTGCTTTATTTATCTGTCTTGTAATTTATCTGCATCTTTTTACCTATTATACTTCACAGAACTTAGTGCATTCCCTTTGTGAGTGACACTAATGGATGTGGAGTGTTACACGTGGTATCAGAGCTGAAGGTTACCGGATCAGATAAAAGATTCGAAAAATTATTTTCAAAACGGGTTTAAAAAAAGCATTTTCAAAAGAAAAGTTTTGTTTTAAAGGCATATTCCCCAAAGCCATATGCACTATCTTTTGATTCTCTGTTTGAGTCCTTGTTTCCTTCTTTCTTGAGTCTCTGGGGGTCCTGGCTTTCTGGGAGGTAACCTCATCGAAGAGAGAAGTAGTGCCCGACTTGCATCTATAGCCGTAATAGTTTCACCTACGGCTAGTTTTCTTCCAAGCTTTGTAGGGTTTTCTGTACGATGGAGGCAGCTTTCGAGAGATTTGTCAACATGATTACACAAGGAAGAGGATGAGGAGTTTGGCTAAGGAGCACAATCCAAGGAAGAGGAATTCATGGATATGGACTTGGCTCACGAAGGAGGAAGGAATTATAAAATCTAAGACAAGAGGAAGTAGCTTTTCTATGGTATAATAGGGCATATAATTAATAACAAGGGCAAGGACGAGGGAAAGGATTTTCAGGAGGACGAGTGCGTGCTTTCACCACCAGAATACCTGGGAGAGAGATAGTAAAAGTCTCCATTGAAAAAGTTTAGCTTTTCATTTAATCAACCTGTTAGTACTCTTTTGATCTTAGCGTTTCGCATTCGTTTATACCTGCTTCCATAGTTGAGTCTCTGCACCTAGGTACTTGCATAGTAGAAGATCCCAATTAGTCTCAAATCCAAATTGGTGGTTCGGCCCGTTTACCTTTGGTTTGTGGAGATTTGAGAACGGCCACATTAAGTGTTGAGTTTAAGCATAATGTTTTGGTTCCATGGGCTATGAGTTGATCCTAGGCATGGGTTGGTTGGCTAGTAATTCTGAAAAGTTAGACTTTTTGACTTGCCTTGGAAATACCCTCGAGATTATGAGGATCAGTTAGGCTTAGCTATCTAGAATCGCTTAACACATTTATCAACGATTTGCAATCCGTTAGAATAGTTCATGAGTACATAGATGTTTTGATTAGGTTAGGGGTTTACCCCTAAAACGCGGGATAGACTTCTGCATATATCTGGTTGACAATGAAAAGCCAGCTATCCGATCAACGACAGTTTTGGAAATGGAGGTCAAGAAGCTTCACAATCGTGAAGATTAACTAAATAAGGTATGGTACAGAGAAGCTCAAGAAGATGCGACTTAGAAGACTGAAGACTAGATACGTGCATCATACCCTTTTTCTTAAGGGTATATCCTTTCTCTAGGAGTTTTATGCCTACTTGTTTCTAACTTTTAAGGTATATCCTCTAGGACGTATCATCGATGCTTAGGTAGAAGCCAATGGATGTAACCGTGTATTTGAAACATGTATTTGAAACATGTTATGATTGATGGTTGCAAGTGGTTGCTCGTGGATGCATATACACACCACATGCACTAGAACGACTTAGTCACTTTCGTATTACATTCATATATATGTATTTGCTTAACGAATTTAACTTGATATGTTATCATGTGGATGTTGCGCATGGATGAATGGCTATGCACACATGTAGTATTTGCATAACTAGGGATGCTTGCATACATGATTGGACGCATGGCACTGACATAATTCGCATTAAGGAGGTCAACTGAATCAGTAGACTGCCTGATTTTGCATTAGATAAAGACATATACACACACTATGCATATGAACATGAAAGCATTAGAAATATTTTTAAGGACAATGAATGCATGAGATTGAATGGTTGAGTAAATGGGTGATTGGATAGTAGGACACATTCTTCCTAACTTGAAGATTTCGGGGACGAAATCCTTTTAAGAGGGGGAGAATGTAACACACCGTAGTTCTGTAACATTAAGTTTCACAAATTAAAGTATAATTAAATTTTATAAGAATAATTAAGGGAAACGGGTTACGCCATTGCGTTCGTCTCGAAATTCTACTTGAGATAGAGTCCGAGTTTGCGTAAATAGGACTCCGTACGAAGGAGATATGACCTCTGGAAGTTTAAGAATTTATTTAAAATTCAAACAGCTCGAAAAACGGATTCAAAATTCAAAAATAAGACCAGACCTGGGCTGGGCTGGAAAATTGCTGCCCAGGGCCCAGGTCGACCATAGGGTCGACCTGGTTGACCCAGGTCGACCTGGTTGACCCAGGTCGACCTGGTTGACCCAGGTCGACCATAGGGTCGACCATATGTTCGACCTCCCCTGTCGACCTGGTCAGGTCTGGCTGGCCTGGTATATGTTCTGGTCGAATTTCTGGGCCTGGTCTTGTCACTAGGGCTGAGTTTTCTTCTTTTGATTGGCTTCTCTTTAGAACAGATGGCTTTGATTAAACCTGGCTTCATCGACGGCTTTAATTAACTTGCAACTCTATAAAAACACCCTAGGTCTCCAACTAAAATTCACACAAAAATAAGAACTTGAGCCGCCATGATGTCAGAAGAAAACTAAGGAGAGCCTCCGCTCAAAAAGAGACGAACAACGATTCAAGAAACAAAAGTCTAATCTAATTTCTATGCAACGTTTTCTACTCCAAGGGAAAGCTTTGCAAATTCAGAATAACAGAAATCAGAAAACAAGTTTCAGCGCCCGTTGTAAGTATAGTGGTTTTCTGAATATGAATAGAAACTGCGATGTGATTCGATGTAAATGAAATTGGGGTTTTACTATTGTAAAATATTGATGTAAATTCTATGTATTGCGTTGATTTTGTCACATTTTGTATTGGGTGTTTGTGGCATAAATTGGTTGATGCGAGCCTATTGACATTTGTATATGAAAATAAATATCACTTGCAAGTTTGTAGTAAAAACTAGAATTGACATCTTTATGTTATGTCGTTAACATGGTTAGCATACATTCTTTTTAGGCCTAAGCTGAGATTCATGTAAACATGTTCCAAGTTGAAACCTTTTTATACGTTATTATGTTTATTTGCAAGTGATAATTGGGTTTATGCAATTACCTTTTGGTTACACAAATTATACTAGTTTCATGTTGAAATAGGCTACTTGATGTAAAGTTAGTTTACACCTTTGGGTTATGTCAAAAAGTGGACATTTTTATGCTAGTTTGGTGTTCGACATTATGCCTAGTTATATGTGCCTAAACCATGTTTAAACAAGGCTAAAAGTACGCCATCTCATGTGACACCAATTTAGTTATATCCTTAATGAACGCAAGTTCACATGACCCACAATCTATGTTAGTGAAAACGCTATGTTGCAAGATCATGCGCCACATATGTATTCTAGAACAATTCATGATTCTGTGCTTCCCCTTTTTATGTTTATGAATTGGGCTGAAATGTTAAGCCCAACATATGTTATGTTGCGTACGTACAAACGGGGGAAATAAACGTTGGGTTTAAAATAAAGTACATGTATTGGCATGTTTGACACATGCCAATGACTAGTGACATTTAAAGCAGTATAGATTGTTATACCCAAAATTAGTGAATTTGGATGATTTGGCCATAAACATTTACATATAAAAATGAAAAGTGACAAATATGTAAATCTAGAAAATACAAGCATGCTTAACCCAGGGTTGGATTGAGTTGTGATGTAAACTTGCCCGGACCCGCCCGGCTGTCCAGTAATCACAACAATACTTATCCAATGTGAGAGGTTAAGGCATTGAGCCCAATAAAGACCCCAGATTAGACTGAGTTGTGGCGTAAGACTGCCCGGAACCGACCGGCATACAGGCAGCCACAACAATACTTGTCTAATGTGATTGGTTGGTGCTTTAATAAGACAATTAAAGCTAAGTTAGGATTGGTAGGGTTAAGTTAACTAAAACACTTAACCAACTTAACATGTTAACAAGACAAGACTTGTAAGGGTAAAGTAACTAAGAAAACACTTAGCCAATTTAACATGTTAACTGGACTAGAAGGTGAGGTTAAGTAAAAGTTAATACACTTAACCAATTTAACATATTAACTAGACTAGAGGGTGAGGTTAAGTAAATTCAGGACACTTAACCGTTATAATCTGATAATTAGATAAGTGGGTGAGGTTAAGTAAATTTAGAATACTTAACCATTATAACACGTTAGCTAGATAAGTGGGTAAGGTTAAGTAAATACACTTAGCTAATTTAATATGTTAGCTGGACTAGAGGGTAGGGTTAAGTAAACTTAGAACACTTAACCATCATAGTGTGATAAATTGAACAGGGTTAAGTTGAAACATGAAGGGACAATACCTAACTATTAGAACATGTTAATTAAACAGATGTTAGGGTTAAGTTAACTAAGGGAACACTTAACCGTTATAACATGTTAGTTAAAACCGATGGGAAAGGTTAGGTTAAAAGGGACAGTTAACCAATACAAGATGAATGGGTAGGGTCAAGTAATAAGAAATACTTAACCAATATAACTTGGTTTGTGATAGGGTTAAGTCAACATGAACTATTGATAACACTTAGCCAGTTTAATATGACAAAGGAATGGGTTAAGCTCACTTGAATTGACTAATGACACTTAACCAATCCAACTTGACGAGAAAGAGGGCTAAGTAGTAAACCCTAGTTAAGAAACAATCGAGAACGGGAGCTAAGTTGAAATCCCCAGTTAAACAAACTAAGTGATAAACCTTAGTTAACAAGATTTATGGGAAAAGAAACTAAGTGGTAAACCTTAGTTGAGAACAACTAAGTAATAATTCTTTGTCAAGAAAACTGAGTCGGTCCATAATAGATGAATAACCCGATATGGTAGATCATTACTTAACAAGTACATGAGAAGGAGCAAATATTTATCCGATTTCGAAAAAGGCTCCAGCGGACTGGGTTTAGAAGCACGTAGCTTCGGGGGACGTGAGGGTACTCTTGGTATCCCTCTGTGAGGTTGCAGATGATCCGCCTGGGCTCACAGAGGTTAAGGTCTGCGGTAGAAGAACCAAGGGTATGCCTTGGTTGCAGTATGAGCAACCTAAAGACTAGGGTGGATCAGCGTGGGTCGGCGATACATAGTTTAGCCCTGTGATAGCAACCTAAAGACTAGAGAACTCCTAACAGACCATATACTTGCTATCTAGTTATGGGTGAGGCTGGCGAATAGGAATGTGGGGGCATAGGTGGCAGGAGTATAGTTCTCGTGCTTGATTTTCTTGGATTGCCTTTCATTAGTTGAGGGAGGGGTCACGTGGGACCATAACCACTGGTAGAAAAACAGACCTTAGCATCTGCATCGGCAGATATCTGAAAGCTCCCGACCGAGTTCCATGTTTCTAGAATAGCCCTGCCACGGGACTCGGGTCGCACATTTCAGGACATGTGCATCTAGACAGCGACAAACGATTCGCGACACATACGTGGGGAAAGTCTAGGAACATTTACCACTCTAGGTAGTGTGTCCTAGACTAGGGGCGTCGTTCGACGGGTAGCATAATACCTAGTGGACCTAGGTGGCATAAATCCTGAATCCGAGAAGTATTAGATTAGTCGCATAAACCCTAGTTGAATCTAGGAAGCGCTCGATAAGAAAACCCTAGATTAGATTTAGGTAATAAATAATAGATGTACACCTAAAGGCAACCGCAATTACAGGGATTGGGATCACGTTATCATCTTTATATAGATTACTAGTTGGGATACTAGTTAGGTGGTGCAGAGATATAGAATGGTGTGTGATAGTATATTCGGTGTAAACTGTCTTGCTTTGGTTTATATTAGTCTATTATTCGGGTACTGTCCCATTTTCCAGTTTATGCCTGTCATGTCCTTTTCCTTATTCATATACCGAAACACCACTAGACTTACCAGGCTTTATGTCTGACTCTATGTTTTCTTTCGTCTTCTTTTCTTCTGTTCCCCCCCAGGTAGTCAGGGAGGGAATAGCTCAGATTTGTGTGGACCTGTTACTCTTTCCAAGCTTGAAGACCCTTTGATGTGCTGCTTTGGACTCTCTTTTGCACCGCTATGGCTGGCTAATGTTTTATTGGGGAATATCATTGTATATTTATGCTTCTTTATTTTGTTAAACAAGATAGATACTTTGTTGTTGGAAAACAATCTTTGTACAAGCTGTTTATAAATGAAATAAAGTTTTATTCACTTTTCCACTGCTTTATTTATCTGTCTTGTAATTTATCCGCATCTTTTGCCTATTATACTTCACAGAATTTAGTGCATTCCCTTTGTGAGTGACAATAACGGATGTGGAGTGTTACAGGTACTAATTTAAAAAATTTATTTTAGCAAATTTAATGAATTTTGAATATTTAAAATGATTTATTTTAAATAATAATGACTAGAAATTTATTTTGAATAGAATTAGAACGTATGAATTTAGATAAATCGAAATTTGAATATAAATATTTATTTTAATTATACAAGGAATTGGAAATGGCGCGGTAGTTTGAAAATTCGATTTCAAATTTCAAATGAATGTACAGAATTCAAAATAAACCGAATTTTAGTAAAACCAAAAATATTTGAAAAGTGTTTGAAAATATATTTCCAACAAATGTGAAAAGTCCAGATTTCATAATGGGAATTAAAAGTTATGTCCAGTTGAAAATTCAGAATAGTCGCTATGGAATTTATATAATATATAGCCCTTAAAAATATATATTTTGCAAACGACCTCCGTTTTCGACGAGACCGCTGTTGTTGGATCTAGAATGTCAAATTATTGTTAGATTCCAATTTTCATAATTTTTGGAATTAATATGTGAGCGTGGTGGATTTAAACGTGTTTGGTCAATTCAATTTGAATTTAATCGACTGGAAAATGACCGTTTTTCAAACGGTCTCCAAATTCATAAAAATTAGTTTTGTTAGGACCGTATCGTCAAAACATAGATAGATTTATTTTTCTGGAATTTTTGGAGTCAGTATGTGGCTTCGGTAAATTAAAATGTGCGTTTGAATTTAAAATAAATTGATTTATATTTTAAATTTAGCGGAAACTATTTGTAACAGTCGACTTGGGTTACGAAACATATCCCATTGTGTCCGAAATGGGGGTATTATGCTAGGGGGACAGTTGTTGTGTTCGATTTGGAGCGAAAAGGAAAAAGTAACTTTTGGGGGTTAAATAAATAATTAAATATATATAAAAGGGTTTTAACCTTAATTCTTCAGCACACAAAAATCGAGCGCCTCCTTTTTACCAAAACTAACCCGTCTCCTGCGATGACTCCATTGGACCGTCGCCCGTGCCTCCGGCTGGCGCGCCGTCGCCGTTCCCAACCGCAATCCCCTCCAATCTCCTCCCTCCTCCGCCACGCCCCCTTATTGTAACACCCCGAATTTCGGTTAATACTAAAATTCACTAATTACAGAATAAATAATCTTAGATGTGAGAATTGGGGGAAACGGGCTACGTCATTGCGTTCGTCTCGGAAAAATACGTGAAATAGAGTCCAAGTTTTCGAGAATCGGAGTCCGTATGGCCCGGTTATGGCCCAATGAAGTTTACAGAAAATTCAAAGTTCAAAACAGATTTAAAATTCAGATTTAAATTTCAAAAATTGGGGCCATTGGGGCCAGGCGGGAAAAATCCCGCCGAGCCAACCAAGTCGACAGCCCTGTCGACTGGGCAGTCGACTTGGCTAGGACCAAGTCGACAGCCCTGTCGACTTGGGTGTCGACAGGGAGTGCTCGACAGGTTTAACCTGGTGCACCATTTTAGGGATTGGCTTTGTTTTGGGCTGTTCTCTAGAAGCTTCCGGGATCTGATGGTCCTAATCTAACCTAGGGTTGATCTAAGGGCCTAAAACACTTGCCTAATCCTATAAATAAGACCCTAAGCTAGCCCTAAATGATCATAATCCTATCTCCTAACTAAACTATGCCAAAAATTTCTATGATCATGGCCTCCACCCAAAACCCTAGCCTCCATCCTATTTCTAAACTATTTCTATGAAGGCTTTCATGTGCATACAAACATCTTTGAGTGGTATAAGTGATCATTAGCTTGCATTCATCATCAAGTTGCAAGCTTTATGTTCAAGGCTAGAGTTTTTGGGTAATTTGTGGCAAGGGTTTGCTTATGGGAGCCAAGTTGTGAGTTCCTATAGCTTTAATAATCAATTGTTAAATTGATTATGGTAGGATATGATAAGAGATGGCTATGTTTGTGGATAAATGTGTTTATGCAAGTTTAGTATAGTGTATGTTATGTGTTTTGCAAGTTTTATGCTATATGCAAGTTGTGATGCAAGTTTATATGCAAGTTATGATGCAAGTTCATATGCAAGTTGTGATGCAAGTTCATATGCAAGTTATGATGCAAGTTCATATGCAAGTTGTGATGCAAGTTCATATGCAAGTTATGATGCAAGTTCATATGCAAGTTGTGATGCAAGTTCATATGCAAGTTATGATGCAAGTTCATATGCAAGTTGGCCTTTATGTATGACATAAGTACATGTGCGAGTTCGTCCCTTTTAGACCTATGACTTGTATGCAAGTTGACACCTTTTAAACCCATGGTAATGCTAATGATATGCTAAGTTGAACCCATTGTGTGTATGATGAATCTTCTCTTTTGAAGTATGTCATGTTAACGTATTTACGTGGGGACGATGGGGTAAAAATTAATGAACACATAAAATTGTGTGAAGTAGGTATAATTAAACATACCGTAAAGTGGATGGACATAATTGGGAATTTACCTATTAAGTTAGGTCTACCCATATTATGGAATTGGGAATTTACCTATTGAGTTAGGTCTACCCATATTCTTAAATATTTGTAATTAATTAGGGATAATTAATACAAATTATGGGGGTGATTAATTAGGTGTAACTAATCTACTAAGACACGAGGTTGGACCCTTTTGTAGCATAAGACTGCCCGGAACCGACTGGCAAATCCAGCGGCTACAAATGATTGGCCCAATGTGAGAGGTCTTAGTCATAAACTAAATACGTGACAAGTGTAAAGACACGAGGTTAGACTCTGTTATGGCGTAAGGCTGCCCGGAACCAACCGGCATATCCAGCTGCCATAAAAGACAGTCTAATGTGAGAGGTCTTTACAAAGGTTACGATCTTAATTAACTAAGAAACACTTAACCAAATTAGCATGTAGTGGGGCATGAGGGGTTAAGTGGGTGCCTTGGGTGGCATGTAGTAACTAGTGGGGGTGCCTTGGGTGGCATGAGGAAACTAGTGGGTTGCCTTGGGTGGCAATAGAAAATACGATTAGAATACTTAACCAAAGTGGAACATGCAATTAAACATGATTAAAGGGTTAAGTAAGTGCCTTGGGTGGCATGTGGGAATCAAGTAAGTGCCTTGGGTGGCATGTGGAAATCTAGTGGGGGCCTTAAGTGGCAATTGAAATATGATTAGATGACTTAACCAAACCTTAACATGTAGGTGGGCATGATTATAAAAAGGGGTTAAGTGGGATTCACTAGAAATAACAAGCTTAGGTGGTAGCTTGTGGGGGCCCATTTCAACCAATATCCCAAACGTATCTTTGTGGGCTCGACTCTAGTCGAGTGACGGGACACGCATATTAGGCTTGACTATAAGAGGCCAAAACGGGGTAGCGGTGGCAACACATGATCAACGGGTTTCATATGCGTGTGTGGACCCAGGCTGGTTGGTAAGTCGTTGTTGCATCGTGTAGATATAAAGCCGTGCACCGTTGATATTATCAGGTTGCCACTTTGGGGAATGATACACCCCATTGTGGGACCAGCACGGGTATCTACGGTAGGGAGCCGATCGCTTGGGAGTAGTGGGTACACCTAGTGAAGATAGGGGCAGACGGCACCTATGTAGTCAGCTAGGGGTACACAAAACTACTGGGTAAAATTACTAAGTACACTTAGTGGGATCAACCTTTAAGTAGGAATTACCCTTGGGTGGGTAGAACTGGTGTGGTGCAGTGTAGGAATTACCCTTGGGTGGGTAGATCTGGGGTGGTGCAATCTAGCAATTATCCTTGGGTGGATAAATGCGTCTTTTCGGTTATCTTAGTATATCCTGTGTTTAGTTGGCTACTTAGTGTAGTCATTATCCCCAGAGGTACCGTACCTTGTTTATATCATACCCTAATTACTTTAATGATTGTATTGTTAGGGTTATAGGACTCACTCAGACTTATGTCTGACCCCGTTGTTTTTATCCTTTTTCCAACCCTCAGGTTATCAGAGTGGGCCTACTATTAGCGGGCTTTGATCAGACTGCTTTATCTATCTTTTTGGAGCTTGGATCGTGGATATAAAGCTCAGTTTATCTTTTCTGTTATGGCTATTAAGTTATGTAGTGGGATTATGTACTTTTGTTTTATCAGGATGGATATTATGTACTTGACTCTTGTTTATGGTTTTGGTGTAACCAAACATGTTTAACTTTCCGCTGCAATGAAATGATGTTTTAAATTCTCAAGTTTTACTTATATCTGTCTTGTTGTAATTTTTCTGTGCTATATTCACTTAAAATACTCCACCGATGTTATGGCATTCCCATTGAGAGTGACCGTAGCGGGTGTGGGGTGTTACATGTGGTATCAGAGCTTAAGGTTACCAGAACAGATAAAATTTTTAGAAAAACTATTTTCTAAGAATATTTTTGAAAGGAGTATTTTCAAAAACATGTCTTTTAAGAGAAAGGTTTTTGAAAGAAAAGCATAATCCCCGATAGCCATATCTTTATCATTCGAGTTCTCCGTTTTGACTCTCTTCCTCTCTCGTTTTGAGTTTCCCCTCCACGTATAGATGATCTTTCTAAGATAGATAAGAATGGAAAACCACTTCAAGGAACTTGGACATTAGTCGGACTAGAAGTTGGTTCAAGAAGGAGGAGGACTCGTAGGTACCTATTGGATAGACGATGGGAGGAAGGCTCAAATAGTTGATGTTTAATGAAGGACGAAACCTCATTTTGGTGGGAGGTTACGAGTGGAGAATGGGAAGAAGAGGGCTAGTAGTTATCCTTTTGGAGGAATAGGACATCTTATTAGGATTGTCCAAAGAGGCAAGGGCAAGGTACGGAATCTCCTGGAGGGTGGTTGTATTCCCTCACGACTAGGGTACCAGATGGGGATAGGACCGTCTAGGTTGGAATTTGGATTTCTTTAGTATCCGATTCGGACTTTATTTGATTCTGACGCATCAAGTTCGTTTACCTCATCATTGTTAGTTGAGTCACTGCACTTAGACACCAATTAGTAGATGATCCCTTAGTTGTTTCAAACCCAATTGGGGCTCCATGATGTGTTTGGGTTTGAGAATTGCCATACTTAGCATTGAGTTTCGATGTGATGCTTTTTGGGCTTCACGGGCTATGGGTTAGTTTTGGGCATGGACTGGTTATCCAGTAGGGGTGCCGTTCTTGATTTTGAAGGGAGAATTGTTAGGCTTATGACCCGCTTGGGTAACACTCTCGAGATCTCTTGTAATCCCATGGAATCTGTTATGCTAAGTTATCGCTTGACACGTTGATCAAGAGTTTGCGATCTGTTAGAGTGGTCCGGGAATACTCGGATGTGTTGGAGGAGGTAAAGGGCTTACCTCCGGAGCGGGAAAATGACTTCCGAATATATCTGGTAGACAATGCCAAACCAGTATCTTGGCCAGGGTGCCACATGGCTCCTCGTGAGAGGAGGGAACTCCATAAGCAAGTAGGCGATTTGCTTGAGAAGGGGTTCATAAGACGAAGTATATCGAAGTGGGGTGCTTCAGTAGTTCTTGATATGAAGGCGGATGGGTCCCTCAGACTTTGTATAGGTTATAGGGAGTTTAACAAGATAACAAAGAAGAATAGACACCCATTGCCGAGGATTGATGATCTTTTTGATCAGTTGGTTGGCGCCTCAGTATTTTTGCGGGGGACTCAGCCACGGAGTTCCATCAGTTGAGAGTGGCTGAGGATAGTATAGAGAAGACTACCTTTAGGACTCCGGATGGTTTTTATGAGTGGCTGGTGATGCCATTTGGTTTGACGAACGCCCCTGCATACTTTAGTGACTTGATGAGAAGGGTGTTCAGGGAGTACCTAAATAAGTTCGTAATGGTCTTTGTAAATGACATCTTGGTCTTTCCTAGGAGCGAAATAAGTTTTCTTATGAGCTCAATAGGTTGAGCAAAGCCAGTTATGGGATAAACGGTGGTTTTGGACCGAGACCGGCAAGGACATCCAGAATTGGACAAGGGCTTAATTATTTAGCCGTTTTTATACTAGTATCATCTCACGTAGGTCGTCTGAATTCGAAGGAGGTATCCCTTGGGTGTTTGTCTGATATTGGTTTAGACCTTTGGGGCTTGCATTTGGGGGATGTCGAGTTCGACAAGGGTGGTCTGCGTGAGAGATGGATAGTTGTGACGATTTTGCATGGGAGAATATCCTGATTTTCTCTAGAAGTGGAGAAAAGCATGCCCTACATCTTAGGGAAGTGTTGGAGACTCTTTGAGCGCATTGTCTTAAGACAACAAAGGTGGATGGAATTCTTAGCATCCTATGAGTTTGAGATAGCGTATACCCCTAGCAAGGGTAACGTGGTGGCAGACGCCTTAAGCAGAAAAAGGCTGTCTTTGAGTCCATTGTTCGTGGAATGGCGAAGCTTGGAGTTTAATTCTATGTTTGACTTTAGACCTCCCGTTGACTTTGTACCCGGTTTGCTAGCCTCCTTGGAGGTTAGGCATACTCTTTTGGGGCGGATTGGCGAGGCACAGCGAGACGACCCACAGTTGGTTGAGTTAGTAGAGAAGCTCATAAGGGGGGAGTCGTCCAGCCATTTGGGTAGGTACACCATAGATGGTAAGGGGTGGTTGCGTAGAGACGGTAGACTTTGTGTACCGCAAGACGAGGGTTGAGGAAGGCTATACTCGATGATGCACATCGTTCGAATATGACCATTCATCCTGGTAGGGACAAGATGTACCAAGACATGAAGAGAGTTTTCTTCTGGGCCGGTATGAAGAAAGATGTGGCCGAGTATGTGGCTAGATGCTTAGTGTGCCAACAAGTTAAAACGGAGCAAAGGAAACCCGGTGGGTTGCTACACCCATTGGAAGTTCCTCAATGGAAGTGGGATAGTGTCTCGATGGATTTCATCGATGGGTTACCGAGATCGAGGAAGGGCAATACGGGAATTTGGGTTGTGGTAGACAGACTTACCAAGAGTGCCCATTTATTACCCGTGAAGAGTAAGAGGACCGCTCCATGGCTTGCTTCAGTCTATGTTAGAGAGATTGTTAGATTGCATGGCGTACCATCCAGCATTGTGAGTGATCGAGATCCTATCTTCACTAGTGAGTTTTGGAGAAGTTTGCAAGAGGCGGTAGGGACTCAGTTGTGTTTGAGCACCGCATATCATCCTCAGACGGACAGCCAGACTGAGAGGGTGAATCGTGTCCTAGAAGACCTTTTGAGGCTTTGTATCTTAGATTTTGGAGGTACATGGGAATAGCATCTTCCATTGGTGGAGTTCGCATATAATAACAGCTTTCAGTCCAGTATTGGTATGGCTCCTTTCGAAGCTCTTTATGGAAGGCCTTGTCGATCACCTACATGTTGGTGGGAATCTACAAGATCTTGCTTGGGCCTGATATGGTTAGGCAGACTTCTGAGAAGATTGACTTGATTCGAAGGAGGATGAAAGCGGCGCAGCATAGGCAAAAATCTTATGCGGACAAGAGAAGGACGGATCTTGAGTTTGAAGTTGGGGACATGGTCTTTGTCAAAGTGTCTCCGTTACGAAATGTGGTTCGCTTTGGATCTATTGGAAAGTTAGCACCAAGGTTCGTAGGGCCGTTTCCTATTAAGGAAAGGATTGGACGGATGGCATATAGAGTGGAGTTGCCCGACAGACTTAGTGGTGTACATGATGTATTCCATGTGTCACATTTGAGGAAGTGCTTACACGAGACCGCAGAGGTGGTAGAGCCGAGCTTACTTAGAGAAGTGGAAGTAGAGCGTGATATGACTATTTGACGAGCTCCTACTCGCATCCTTGGGTCAGAGACTAGGCAGTTGAGAAACAGAGAGGTTCAACTAGTCAAAGTGCAATGGGGAGAAGATGAGAGCAACGCAACTTGGGAGACGGAAGCGAAGATGCGTTCATTGTACCCATTTCTTTTTGAGGGTATGTCTTTTTAATTTCTCCTCTATCGTTGTCTTGTACTTATCTTATCTTTAGTATGTCCTCTCGTTAGTACTCTTTGACCTTTAGATAGGGTAAACCTATGGTTGAAACATGTGTTTGAGACATGTTATGATTGATGGATGCAAGTGGATGCAAGTGTTTGCTAGTGGTTGCTCGTGGATGCATATACACACACTCTAGGCACTAGATCGGCTCAGTCACTTCATATTGCATATTGCAAAAAAAAAAAATTTGTGTGTAGGAAGCTATATTTATGGTTGTATAATGATTGTGTTATCATATGGATGATGCATTTTTGTGAATGATTGTGCACTCATGTAGATATTGTATGTGTCGATAGGGTTCTCTCGCATACATAATGGATGCATGGCACTATCATGGTTTGCATATGTTCATACATTAGATAGGGAACATATACACACACTTTTTTGCATATGCTCATACATCATTAGAAATTGTTTTAAGGACAATGGATGCCCGTGTTTGATGGATTGAGTAGATGGTTGTTTGGATGGTAGGATATGCATTATCCTTAGCTTAGAGATTTCGGGGACGAAATCCTTTAAGGAGGGGAGAATGTAACACCCCGAATTTCGGTTAATACTAAAATTCACTAATTACAGAATAAATAATCTCAGATGTGAGAATTGGGGGAAACGGGCTACGTCATTGCGTTCGTCTCGGAAAAATACGTGAAATAGAGTCCAAGTTTTCGAGAATCGGAGTCCGTATGGCCCGGTTATGGCCCAATGAAGTTTACAGAAAATTCAAAGTTCAAAACAGATTTAAAATTCAGATTTAAATTTCAAAAATTGGGGCCATTAGGGCCAGGCGGGAAAAATCCCGCCGAGCCAACCAAGTCGACAGCCCTGTCGACTGGGCAGTCGACTTGGCTAGGACCAAGTCGACAGCCCTGTCGACTTGGGTGTCGACAGGGAGTGCTCGACAGGTTTAACCTGGTGCACCATTTTAGGGATTGGCTGTGTTTTGGGCTGTTCTCTAGAAGCTTCCGGGATCTGATGGTCCTAATCTAACCTAGGGTTGATCTAAGGGCCTAAAACACTTGCCTAATCCTATAAATAAGACCCTAAGCTAGCCCTAAATGATCATAATCCTATCTCCTAACTAAACTATGCCAAAATTTTCTATGATCATGGCCTCCACCCAAAACCCTAGCCTCCATCCTATTTCTAAACTATTTCTATGAAGGCTTTCATGTGCATACAAACATCTTTGAGTGGTATAAGTGATCATTAGCTTGCATTCATCATCAAGTTGCAAGCTTTATGTTCAAGGCTAGAGTTTTTGGGTAATTTGTGGCAAGGGTTTGCTTATGGGAGCCAAGTTGTGAGTTCCTATAGCTTTAATAATCAATTGTTAAATTGATTATGGTAGGATATGATAAGAGATGGCTATGTTTGTGGATAAATGTGTTTATGCAAGTTTAGTATAGTGTATGTTATGTGTTTTGCAAGTTTTATGCTATATGCAAGTTGTGATGCAAGTTTATATGCAAGTTATGATGCAAGTTCATATGCAAGTTGTGATGCAAGTTCATATGCAAGTTATGATGCAAGTTCATATGCAAGTTGTGATGCAAGTTCATATGCAAGTTATGATGCAAGTTCATATGCAAGTTGTGATGCAAGTTCATATGCAAGTTATGATGCAAGTTCATATGCAAGTTATGATGCAAGTTCATATGCAAGTTGGCCTTTATGTATGACATAAGTACATGTGCGAGTTCGTCCCTTTTAGACCTATGACTTGTATGCAAGTTGACACCTTTTAAACCCATGGTAATGCTAATGATATGCTAAGTTGAACCCATTGTGTGTATGATGAATCTTCTCTTTTGAAGTATGTCATGTTAACGTATTTACGTGGGGACGATGGGGTAAAAATTAATGAACACATAAAATTGTGTGAAGTAGGTATAATTAAACATACCGTAAAGTGGATGGACATAATTGGGAATTTACCTATTAAGTTAGGTCTACCCATATTATGGAATTGGGAATTTACCTATTGAGTTAGGTCTACCCATATTCTTAAATATTTGTAATTAATTAGGGATAATTAATACAAATTATGGGGGTGATTAATTAGGTGTAATTAATCTACTAAGACACGAGGTTGGACCCTTTTGTAGCATAAGACTGCCCGGAACCGACCGGCAAATCCAGCGGCTACAAATGATTGGCCCAATGTGAGAGGTCTTAGTCATAAACTAAATACGTGACAAGTGTAAAGACACGAGGTTAGACTCTGTTATGGCGTAAGGCTGCCCGGAACCAACCGGCATATCCAGCTGCCATAAAAGACAGTCTAATGTGAGAGGTCTTTACAAAGGTTACGATCTTAATTAACTAAGAAACACTTAACCAAATTAGCATGTAGTGGGGCATGAGGGGTTAAGTGGGTGCCTTGGGTGGCATGTAGTAACTAGTGGGGGTGCCTTGGGTGGCATGAGGAAACTAGTGGGTTGCCTTGGGTGGCAATAGAAAATACGATTAGAATACTTAACCAAAGTGGAACATGCAATTAAACATGATTAAAGGGTTAAGTAAGTGCCTTGGGTGGCATGTGGGAATCAAGTAAGTGCCTTGGGTGGCATGTGGAAATCTAGTGGGGGCCTTAAGTGGCAATTGAAATATGATTAGATGACTTAACCAAACCTTAACATGTAGGTGGGCATGATTATAAAAAGGGGTTAAGTGGGATTCACTAGAAATAACAAGCTTAGGTGGTAGCTTGTGGGGGCCCATTTCAACCAATATCCCAAACGTATCTTTGTGGGCTCGACTCTAGTCGAGTGACGGGACACGCATATTGGGCTTGACTATAAGAGGCCAAAACGGGGTAGCGGTGGCAACGCAGGATCAACGGGTTTCATATGCGTGTGTGGACCCGGGCTGGTTGGTAAGTCGTTGTTGCATCGTGTAGATATAAAGCCGTGCACCGTTGATATTATCAGGTTGCCACTTTGGGGAATGATACACCCCATTGTGGGACCAGCACGGGTATCTACGGTAGGGAGCCGATCGCTTGGGAGTAGTGGGTACACCTAGTGAAGATAGGGGCAGACGGCACCTATGTAGTCAGCTAGGGGTACACAAAACTACTGGGTAAAATTACTAAGTACACTTAGTGGGATCAACCTTTAAGTAGGAATTACCCTTGGGTGGGTAGAACTGGTGTGGTGCAGTGTAGGAATTACCCTTGGGTGGGTAGATCTGGGGTGGTGCAATCTAGCAATTATCCTTGGGTGGATAAATGCGTCTTTTCGGTTATCTTAGTATATCCTGTGTTTAGTTGGCTACTTAGTGTAGTCATTATCCCCAGAGGTACCGTACCTTGTTTATATCATACCCTAATTACTTTAATGATTGTATTGTTAGGGTTATAGGACTCACTCAGACTTATGTCTGACCCCGTTGTTTTTATCTTTTTTCCAACCCTCAGGTTATCAGAGTGGGCCTACTATTAGCGGGCTTTGATCAGACTGCTTTATCTATCTTTTTGGAGCTTGGATCGTGGATATAAAGCTCAGTTTATCTTTTCTGTTATGGCTATTAAGTTATGTAGTGGGATTATGTACTTTTGTTTTATCAGGATGGATATTATGTACTTGACTCTTGTTTATGGTTTTGGTGTAACCAAACATGTTTAACTTTCCGCTGCAATGAAATGATGTTTTAAATTCTCAAGTTTTACTTATATCTGTCTTGTTGTAATTTTTCTGTTCTATATTCACTTAAAATACTCCACCGATGTTATGGCATTCCCATTGAGAGTGACCGTAGCGGGTGTGGGGTGTTACACTTATCCACCTCGAAACCTCAAGCCCAAACCCATTAAACCGCTGCTTCCAGTCATTGTGAACCCCACGCCGCCCCCTGCCACCTTCTCCGACCAACCGCTGCCACCCGCACAGCACCCCCAGTCCCTCCAACCGATAACACAGTGAGTTTTCCCTTTTTATAAATTACATTGTATTTTATTTTGATTTTTTCTTTATTAAATAACATTGTGATAAAATTCAGATTTTTTATTGATAATATAGATTTAAATCGATTTAAAAATTGGATCTTTTGTATGTATGTAGCGACATAAAGATTTGGTTTTTCATTACATAAAGATTAGATTTTTTTAATTAGATAAAGACACGGTTTTTAATGATATAAAAGATAGATTTTTAAAATGAAAAAGGTTAGATTTTTAAAATAAGAAAAGATTATATTTTTATGAAGAAAAGCTTTGATTTTTAAATATGAAAAGCTATGATCTCTATAAGTTAAAAGATTGAATTTTTATAAGTTAAAAGATTATATTTTTAAAATAGAAAGATAAGATTTCTAAAAATAGAAAGATTATATTTTTAAAATAGAAAGATAAGATTTTAAAGAATATAAAGGTAAGATTTTTAAAAATAGAAAGATAAGATTTTTAAAAATATAAAGGTAAGATTTTTAAAAAACAAAAAGATAAGATTTTTAAAAAATAAAGATGAGATTTTTAAAAATATAAAAATGAGATTTTTATCGTATGAATCATAATGATTTTTAATCAGACAAAAATTCGATTTTTAGTTATATAAAAAATATGATTTATATATATATATAGCGATATAAAAATGCGATTTTTAAATATATGAACATCATATTAAAAATATGATTTTTACTATGAACAGCGTGAAAAGGATTGCGATGGAATTGGTGGAAATCAAATCCAAATCTGAACCATTCAGAAATATAGAATGGAGGAGTGGATCCCAAAGGTGAGAACTTCTCACTTTAATTTATTTTCTAGTTAAAAATATATACTAGGATGCAGACGGTGCTTAGTAGAACCCGATACCTTTGTTTGAAACCATGTTTGTTTGGTTGATTGGATTATTTGGTTGAATTTGGTTTGGAAAATGAAATGAATTGATTAGAATCTGGTTTGTACATGGCGCGAGCCATTATTAGGCGAGGGATAAGGCTAGACCTTATTCCAGTTCTAGTATCGTGCCGTTATGCTGCCGAAATTTTCTAAAAATGTTAGAACAATAAAAATATCATATTTATTGTATAAATGAACTGTATAAAATATTCGTAGGTTGAAATAAATATTTTATCGTTAAAAATATAATTTTTAATGGGTACATGAATGAAAATAAATATTCATTTATAAATCGGATGATTTGTTTATGTACACACATTTGACTGATATTGATTAGGACGATATATTTTACACATCGCCCAACTGCACAAATAATAATCAATGTTTGTTGTTTGAAAACCCCACATAGGTATTGGGATGATATTGGACATACACTAATCCCAATATTTAGTTGTATGTCAATTGATGGGTTGACAGGCTGTTATAAGCGTTGATTATTTATATTTTACACTTATGCAGTTGTGTAATGCACTTTGGATGACGATTGACTGTGTTTGATTATTGTTGTGTACACGTGTATGAAATCCATATAAATAAAAATATATGGTAATTGACTGTGTTTGATTCCAATTCAGAAAGAACGAATATTTTAAATAACGAATATTTTAAAATTGATGAATAATGAATATTTTAAAAATAACTAATATTTTAAAATAATATTTAGTAATGGATCAAAATATGATTTTGATGTCCGATTTGGGATGGACACAAAAATATTTAAATATATAAAGTCGTGCTGATTAAATTAACGCCATTTTGACGTGAATTGTATTTATATCGATTTCATTCATTTTTATAATGAAATATCGAAAAGGAAGTGATTTCAAAATCTAATGTTTTGAAAATATCATCATTTATATATTAATGATATGGAATATTCAATTTTGATTTAAAATTGAATATGTAGTTGAAATCGTTTTGAAAACGAATTTAAAAAGATTTATAAAATACGTTTTAAATGGAATTGATGAAATATATATATTATATATATTTAATGGCCTGAATAGAACGCGTCGCGCTGCGGCCATTCGTGAATTTCGACCACTGACTTCGAACACATATTACGGGAGATTCGACCGTCGGATTCTCCAAAAACCAGAACCGTTGGGTTCGTATCAAAAAGAGCTTTCCAATGAATAGAAGAGATTTGAAATCTAACTGATGGATTTGTAATTATGTCCAAATCAAATTTGGGAAAGGTCGTTGTAAGTGCAGTTCGATGACCGTTTATGGAAATCAACTGTACGGGCCTTGATAAAATTATTAAAAATATTAATAATTTGTGTAAAATCATAATAAATGATTTGGAAAGAATTAGGATGAAAAATTCCATATTTAAAAAGATAAAAATATATTTTTAACGAAATGAACTAGTTATTAACTAGAATTAAAATCCAATTATTTTTAAATAAATAAATTGGATTGAGATGGTTTTAAAAATAACCAGAATTTCCGATATATGAGTTGGAGTGAATTTGAATGGAAATCATCTTCAGAATGTTTCGATGTTGGATTTCGTGATTATACAGATATTGTTATGGAAATTTGAAAGATATATTTATATCGTTATTTCCCATACGATATTTTTTGGTTTCAGAATTTAATATTGAATATAAGCTGATATATTTTCTATTCAGAACCTTGTAATTAATATCAAATGATATTTTGGGTTTGTCGTGAACGGTGTCTTAAATAACACTCTTCTTAAACCCAGTTGAGAAAAGAATAAATCTTTTAATTAAGGTTTAATGAAGTTTTCCAATTAATTAAGATTTAATTGGAATTGAATAAAAAAAATTGGATTTTGGGTTTGTCATGAACGGTGTCTTCAGTAACACTGTTCTTAAACCCCGTTGGAAAAGAATAAATCTTTTAATTAAGATTATTAGAGTTTCCACTTACATTTGGTAATTGGAATAAAATGGAATGTGAATCGAGTTTATCGTGAACTGTGTTTTTAACGACATTCGTTCTTTAACCCGATTAACAGTGAAATATGGTTTGGAATTTATAAATCTTTTAATTAAGATTTAGGGGAAATTTTCCAAAGTAAAGTTTTCCAATTTAATTAAATAATTTGGAATGAAATGGAATTCGATTTGGTAATAATTGAAGTGAACTTCTGTGGAGGAAGACTTTTACAATATATGGAATTTAAAAGGCTTTGCCATTATTCCATTTATATTATCGGTTGGATATGAAAGTTTATATCAATTATATATATTGATCTGTTTTCCGTGAAGATTCCATTGTTAATGGAAGTGATTTTGGGTTTATCGTGAACTGTTTTTTAAATGACATTAGTTCTTTAACCCAGTTAAAGATGAGATTAATTTCTTAACTTTGAATAATCATTACGAAATGATTTTTGAGATTAAAACTGAATTAGAGTTTTAATGAATCTTTAATTAGATTGAAATGTGAATGGGATAATTAAATTTATCGAATTCATGGAATGATCGAGAATGGAGTATCACCAGTTTTGCTCCAAGCGATAGTTAAATCTTTGATTAGATTTGAATGTGAAATGGTAATTAATTTTATCGATGACACCGTGGTGTTAGATATGGAGTATTACCAGTTTTGCTCCATGGGATGAATAGGTTGGGATTGGGAAATTAAACAAATGATTACTTCGGTAAGGTGCGCTAATCTCGACCAGGTTGGATAAACCTTAATTTGGTTTGGACTGATATCCAAAGGAAGATTAAAGAATAAATTTAAAGAATTTATCTTTGATAAAATTAATGGGAACCTTTCCCAAAGGATATGAATATTTAAATAAAAGAATATTTAGAATTGGAATTAGGCGTATGTTGTGTTTTTATAGCACTTGTTTATTATATACGTGAGTTATTCGGAAAAACCGGGTTTATCCGATCTGAATAACTGAATCGGCGATGAGTCGACGATGAAGACGGTGGTTGAAGACCAGAGGTCTTCACATCGTTTGGATGATTACTGATGTCTTGATTGGGCTGTACACCTAAGACAAGGTAATAAGTGGTGATCGTCTAGACGTACTTGGAGATCGACCGGATATGCGAGGGCCTCTCTCCTGTATTGGACATATGGGACGAGGAATAATGTGCCTCCGGTTTCGTTCAGACTCAGAACGGACTTTTAAATCGATGTGTGTCTGACATCGGATTTCATTCTGTGTGATTGATAGACATCATTCACATGGCGTGAATTGGTTGTGTGGCATGTTGAGATGCAAATGATCAAGGCTTCTGTTGAAAAGCAGAGTCTTGTGGTTGATGATCAAAGCACGGCTTTAATATAGCATAGCTTTGTGTATAGCGTTAATTCGCCTCACATCCCGGTGTGAACCAAAAACGGGAGAGGACCTCAGGGAGGACATGCGTTTCCTTCTAGTTAGGAGTGATGTCATGGTTTTGCAAGCCCAGACGTTTTACTTATGTGGATGATGGATAGCGAGGCGCCTCAGATATATCGGTTACTACGGTGCCGATGGATATTGAGTCATCTGGCTCATTTACGCACCATAGGGCGGCGAAACGTATTGTTCATGCATTATAATCCACTTCGTGTGGACCGGCCCTGACGATCTAGGTGTAGTTGCGGCTGTTCCTGAGACATGGGCTAGATTGTCTCGAAGCTGTAAGGACGATCCCTTGCCTTGGTTCATAGACGGAAATCCAACTTCCAATATGACATTTTACGGTTTTAGTTGTATACTATTGGCGACATAGTGGCATGGGACGCTAATGCCGTCTATGATTGATTTATTTATATTTGAAGTGATTTTATACACTTTGCACTTATAATAATATCAAAATGATTTGTTTTAAACGTACCAAGCATGTTGTAACAACCCAGAAATGCGAGCCAATTTAAAATTTTTATTTTGGCAATTTTAATGAAGTTTGAACATTTAAAATGAATTATTTTAAATAATAATGACGAGAAATTTACTTTGAATAGAATTCGAACGTATATATTTATATAGATCATCGTTAGAATATAAATATTTTATTTTAATTATAAAAGGAATTGAAAATGGCGCGGTAGTTCGATAATTCGATTTCAAATTTCAGTTGAACATACGGGGTGCAAAATAAACCGGATTTTAGTGAAACTGAAAATATTAAAATCTAAATGAGAATATCTTTCCAACAAATCCGAAAAATCGAAATTTCATAGCGGGAATCAAAAGATATGTCCAGTTGAAAATTCTGAATAGTCGTTATGGAATTCAGGCCCTTAAAAATGGAAATTTTGCAAACGACCTCGGATTTCGACGAAACCACTTTGGTTGGGTCCGTGATGTCAAGTTATTGCTAGGTTCCAAATTTCGTAATTTTTCGAATCAATATGTGAGCGTGGCAATGGAAAACGCGTTTGACCAATTTCAGTTGATTTTAATCGACTAGAAATTGGCCATTTTTCCAACGGTCTCGGAATTTGACGAAACTAGTTTTATTAGGACCGTATCATCAATACGAAGATAGAAAATATTTTTCTAGAATTTTTCAAGTGAGTATGTGACCCCAGTAAATAGAAATGCGCATTCAAATTCAATATATAGAGTTATATTTTGATTTGAACGGAAACTGGTCGAAACAGTCGAATCAGCTTACAATACATATCCCATTGTGTTCAGAATGGGGGTAAAACGCTAGGGACGACAGTCGGTGGGTTCGATTTCGAGTTCGAAATAAAAAGTTGATTTTGAATTTTAAAATAAAATAAATAAATAAATATATATATATTAGATGGCCCCCCCTTATTTCTCTCTCTCTTTCCTCTGTTAGTTCAAATCGAAATAAAAGAAAAAAAACCACAGATCCCGTTCAATCTACCACCGCGCCCCCTCCCCCAGGCGGCGCCGCCCACCGCCGAACTCCCTCACCCCGTCGCGACCTCCCCTCCACCACCCTCCTCCGTTCAACTCCTCCAAACCCCAAAACCGAAGCCCCTTTCTCCCTAATCCCCAAACCGCAAGGACCCATGCCCTAGACTGGAAACCCACCGCCGTTCATCTCCCCCGTCGCACCCCCGACAGCGCCGACGACGGCTGAAGACCCCCCCCCCCATCGACAATTTGTGGCTAGAATAAAGGTGAGTTTTATGTTTTTTTATTTAGATTAAAAACTGATTTTTATTTAGATTAAAAACTGATTTTAATTTAGTTTAAAAACTGAAAAAGGTTGATCTTTTAAAACTGAAAAAAATTTGATTTTTTATCTACATGAACAACGAATAAAGATGAGATCTTTATATAGAGAAAGATGCGATTTTTATATTATAGAAAGGTTAAAAATCGATTTTTTATATATGAGAAAGAAGAACAAAAATAGAATTTTTATATAATAGAGAATATAAAGATGTGATTTTTACATATGTAGTGGATACGGGTGACGAAAGTGGCAAAAGGCGAGCACGATGAAGATTTCTACATATGAAGAGTCGTGGAGTTTGGATTTAGCTTTCGGTGAGGAATTCTCACTTTAAATTTCTTTTCCTAGTTATAAATATATACTAGGATGCAGACGGTGCTTAGCAGCACCCGACACCCGTCGTCCACAGACCATGGATGACTTGTTTGTTTGATTGATGTGTTGTGAAAATTGTTTGTGATGTTGATGTGAAATAGATAATAAAATATATTCATGGTTGAAATAAATTAATTATCATTAAAAATATAATTGTTAACGTGAATATGAATATAGTGAATGTGAATAAATAAATATTCATCTACAAACCAGACGGTTTGTTTATGAACACCTATTTGAAGGACATTGATTGGGACGATAAATTTTACACATCGCCTACACAAATAAAATCTGTGTTTGATTGTTTGAAACCCCACACTGGTATTGGGATGATATTGGGCATACACTAATCCCAATAATTAGTTGTATGTCGATCGATTGGTCGACAGGCTGTGTAGGCGTTAATTATTTATATTTGATGCTTATGCAGTTGTGTGGTGCACTTTGGATGATGGTTGATTGTTTATCGTTGCTATTATATACAAGTGGAATCCATATAATTAACATTATATGGTAATTGATTGGGCCTCATTCCAATTGGGAAAATAAAGAATATTAGACTATAAAAATAGTCATGTGTTGACGATGCTCATGTGTTGAGAATATTCATGTGTTAAGTAAAATATTTTAACAACAAAATTTACATCTTTATCATATTTAAAATTAGAATCTACTTTGCAGTTGGAATCTGATTAAAAATCAAATGATAGATACCATAATTTTATAAAATGTATTACATAACAAAAATAGTCGTGTGTTGACAGTACTCATGTGTTGAGATTAGTCAGGTGTTGAAAGAAATATAGATTCATGTGTTGAATAGAATAAATATTCATTTGTTGAATAGAATAACGAATTTATTGAAATATATAAAGCCGTGTTGATTAGAGTTGCGCTATTTTGACGTAAACGATATTTATATCGATTATATTTGTTTTTATAATGAATATAGAAAAGGTAGTGATTTCAAAATATAATGTTTTGAAAATATTATCATTTATATAGTAATGATAAGAAATATTCAATTTTGATTTGAAATTGAATATAGAGTTGAAATAGTTTTGAAAACGAATTTAAAACGATTTATAAAATACGTTTTAAAAGGAAATCGACTAAATATATAATATATATATATATATGTTATATATATAATGGCCTGAATAGAACGCGCTGCGCCGCGGCAGTTCGTGAATTTCGACCATTGACGTCGAATTGACGTTGCGGGAGATCCGACCGTCGGATTCTCCTAAAACCAGAACCGTTGGGTTCGTATCGAAAAGAGCTTTCCAATGAATATTAGAAATTTGAAATCTAACGGTTGGATTTGGAATTATGTCCAAATCAAATTTGGAAAAGGTCGATATAAGTGTAGTTCGGTGACCGTGGATGGAAATCGACTGTACGGGCCTTGACAAAATTATTAAAAATATTAATAATTTGTGTAAAATCATAATATGTGAATTGGAAAGAGCTGGGATGAAAAATTCCACATTTGAAAGGATAAAAATAGATTTTTATCGAAATGAACTAGTTTTGAACTAGAATTAAAATCAATTTATTTTTGAAATAAATAAATTGAATTTGAATTGGTTTTGAAAATAACCAGAATTTCCAATATATATAAAGTGGAAGTGGATTTAAATCGAAACTTTCTTTGAAATATTTCGATGTTGGATTCCGTGATTATACAGATATTGTTATAGGAATTTGAAAGATATATTTATATCGTTATTTCCAATACGATATTTGTTGGTTTCAGAATTTGATATTGAATATAAGCCGATATATTTTCTATTCAGAGCCTTGTTTTTAATATCAAATGTGATTTTGGGTTTATCGTGAATCGTGTTCTATATGACATTGGTTCTTTAACCCAGTTAAAGACAGGACATTGATTTTTGGGAAAATTAAAACTAAGTGGAGTTTTAATGAATCTTTAATTAGATTGAAAGTGAATTGATAATTTAAATTATCAAACCTGAAAAGTGATCAAGAATGGAGTATCACCAGTTTTGCTCCAAAGCGATAATTAAATCTTTAATTAGATTTGAACGTGAAATGGTAATTAATTTTACCAATAACACCGTGGTGTTAGATATGAAATATTTCCAGTTTTGCTCCATGGGATGAATAGGTTGAGATTGGGAAATAAAATAAATAATTACTTCGGTGTGGTTCGCTAATCCCGACTAGTTTGGAAAACCATAATACGGTTTGAAATGATATCCAAAGGAAGATTAAAGAATAAATTTAGAAGAATTTATCTTTGATAAAATTAATGGGAACCTATTCCCTAATGATGTGGAGATTTGAATAAAAGAATATTCTGAATTGGAATGAGGCGTATGTTGTGTTTGTGTAACACGTGTTTATTATATACGCGGGTTATTCGGAAAGACCGGGTTTATACCCATTCTGAATAACCGATTCGACGATATGTCGAAGATGAGGACGGTGGTTGAAGACCGGAAGTCTTCACATCGTTTGGGTGATTACTAATGATCTTGATTGGGCTGTACACCCAAGAGGAGGGAAACAGTTGGTGATCGTCCAGACGTACTTGGAGATCGATGGATATGCGAGGAAAGTGCCTCCGGTTTCGTTCAGACCCAGAACAAACTTGTAAATGGACAGTGTGTCTGACATTGGATTTTATTCTGTGTGGATTGATCTCTATTAAATATACATCCGTTTGGCGGCAGAGAATTTATTCTCTTGCTTAACGCCCTTCTCTGAGACGTACGAGCTCAGAGGTTTTATATCGATGGACATCAGTAGCACGGAGTGAACTGCCTATGTGGCACGCCTAAGTGGCAGATGATCAAGGCTTCTGTTGAAAAGCAAAGTCTTGTGGTTGATGATCAAAGCACGGCCTGTGTGGCGTAGCTTTGTGTATAACGTGAATTCGCGAGCCTCACACCTCGGTGTGAGTCAAAAACGGGATAGTGACTGCAGGGAGAGCACGTCGTTTCTTTCTAGCTAGTGGTGGTGTCAGTGCTTAAACTGGCTGACATTTATATAATTTTCACCCATGTGGTTGTTGGAATGCGAGGCGCCTCGGATATATGTCTGTTAGGACCGGGAAACGTGTGCTCAAGAATTGCCAATCCTCAAAAGTAAGAGAGGACCGGCCCTGAAGATCCAAGGATCATAGTGGGGTCCTGAGACATTTGCTAGAGTGTCTCGAACGGAGAGGAGCTTGCCCCTTGCCTCGACTCATGACGGAAATCCAATTTCCAATATGTGATATTGCGGTTATATTTGTAGAACCTAGTATGGCGACATAGTGGTATGGGTCATTAATGTCGTCTATGATTGATATTTATGATTGAAATTGTTTTGACACTATACACTTATAATAGTATCAAATAATGTGTTTTTTTAACGTATCAAGCATGCTTTGGCTATTATAAGGTAAAAACCCTATCCTCCGGCTTGCGTTGCATTGTGTGATGGGACCTGGGTCTTATAATAGCTTCATTTTTCTTTATTTAGCATTGCGCTGTTTGTTTTATGCACTGGTATTTTTGGGAGGAATCCCGTTCCGTGTTATACGGCGTGGTCCCTTGATTTACCTAACTTTGAAAATAAAGATTAATAACTATTTTAGTTCTCACACCAGTCACATGACTGACCTGGAGTTTATTGTTTTAACCTAAACTCTGGGTGCCCCTATTTTCTACACGGGCAGCTAGTAGTTTTGGTTTTGCAGATTTATATTCACAGGATCCTGGTTTACAGCTGGAATGATATCTGGAAAGCTCTGTATCCGTGTATCATCTTCAGTTGTGTTTTGTATTATTTTTCGCTGCTTTGTAATTTATTGTAATCTCTGATATTTATCGAATGTGTAATATTTATTCATACTATGTATATTCTTGTATCTGATGGAATTGTTGTAATAACAATGAAATGTTATGCTGTCTGCGTTCTGATGTGTGTTGTCCTCAATTCAATCTGTGCTTTCCTTACCAGGGAAGTTCGGGCTGTCTCACACGTTTGGCTATTATAAGGTAAAACTCTATCCTCCGGCTTGCGTTGTATTGTGTGATGGGACCTGGGTCTTATAGTAGCTTCATTTTTCCAAAATGCATTGCACTGTTTTGTTATATGCACTGGTATTCTTGGGAGGTAACCCGTTCCGTGTTATACGGCGTGGTCCCTTGATATATCTGATTTTAAAGTAAAATTTTAAATAACTGTTTTTGTTCTCACACCAGTCACATGACTGACCTGGAGTTCATTGTTTTAACCTAAACTTTGGGTGCCCCTATTTTCCACACGGGCAGCTAGTAGTTTTGGTTTTGCAGATATTATTTTCATAGGATCCTGGATTTACAACTGGAGCTATATTTGGAATGCTCTGTATCTGTGTATTTCTTACAGTTGTGTTATGTATTATTTTTCCGCTGCTATGTATCTAAATGTAATTTAAATCTCTGACATTTATAAAATGTATAATATATATATTCATACTTTGTATATTCTTGTACTCTGATGTAAATTGTTGTAATAAGCAATGAAATGTTCTTCTGTTTTTGTTCTGATTTGTCGTGTTCTCAGACAATCCGTTCTTTCTCTTCTCTTCGGAGACCGGGGAAGTTTGGGTCGTCACATCCGATTTGCATGAAAATTTGCGGGGACGAAAAGGAAGGTCCCATAAGGCCTAGGCCGAATTATTAGTCGTTTGGAGTTATGGAGGTCTAGTTATATGACTTCAAGTTCAGTTCAACATTCTAGGATCTAGTGGGAGTCGGATTGTTAGAGCTGGACCAATGTTAACCGGTTTGCATGAAATTGTATGAGGACAACAAGGAAGATCCTAGAAGGTTCTACTCTGAATTTTGAGTCATTTGGAGTTATGGAGATCAAGTTATAGTGCTTTGAAGTTCATTTCGACTTATCCTGTCCGGAAATTATTCTATCTGGGACTTCCATATTCGAGAATAATTAAAGGGAATGGATTCGCGTGGCATTGCATTACTTCTTGATGACGACTAAACTCTTTTGAAGATACTCCAGTACGACTAACTAATCCAAGATGCAGAGGAGAGTCTAGGTGGGAAATTACTACCTGGATCCAGATGGGAACCATCGGGGTGACTTTTAGGTTAGACTTTGCAGTGGGAACGATTGCAAAGGAGATATCAGTATTCGCGACTTTAGCATGTCAACAGGGGAGTGACACGAGGAGGATCAGAGTCCATGCTGTGTGCGAGACATACTTAGTCCATGTTTTGTGCGCGATATTGCCAATCCATGATGTGTGCGGGACATGTAAGCGTCACGATATATTTGGTAGCTAAAGATGTGAGTATTTTATTCTCGAAGCATTAAGCAAGGGAATGTGAGGATGTTTGCTATGTTCGGATGTTTGTTATCATTATATCATGCACAACTTTATTTACACTTAGTATTCTGATTACCATAAAATAGCGTACATGGTTATATGTGCTAACTCTTTGGATGCCGGCCCAGGTCAGGTATGATTTATCATACTTATTGTGTTATCCTATATAGTGATTGAGATTACTGTCGCTCACACCAGTCTTTTATCTGACCCAAAGTTTTATGTTTCCTCTTATTACTTTTGGTGCTTATCGACGATACTGATGTGAAGACCGAGTAGTAAGTTTAGGTATTATCCAAAGCTCTGTTGGTTGATTTGTAGGAGGCAATGATTTATATAATTATACTTGTATTATATCTGTTTATTTCCGCTATGTAGCACCATGGAGCCTTGATTGTGTTGTGTGTTCTTTTAGAGACATCGTATTAATTAAGTTTATTCATCTCTTGTATAAACTCTATTATTGTTATGCATAACTGTATGAGACAGTATACCTTGATTATCTGGTTTACAAAGTTATCACTGTCTTGCCTGTTTTATATCTATGATTTGATTATTATATGTTATCGACGCAATGTGAGATATACGACAGGCTCTGTGGTTTTATTTATGTTATGTTCCCTTCTCTCTTTTCTATTCCCTTTTTCCTTCTTCTTTCTCTTATTTTTTATTACTTCTTTCTCTTGATGATCGCTTACATCAATCGGTGTGCCTGCACAGCGCAGGTTTTCAGTTATGAGCACCACTGGTGTAAGGAGGGTCATCACATTTTACTTGGAAAAGATTTCGTCCAAGTACTGGGTATGAGCCAATAACATTTTTAGAACTATTTAGAGAAATCTGGCTCATCACCTCTTAGATTTGAAGTATGTAGTTAACTGAGTGACGTGTCTAGACTAGATTAAAACAACTACTTTAACGACCTAAGATCCCCTAACTCCACTATAATAAGACCCTTGTAACAACCCAAGTTTTGACCTCCCGAATAAGTGAAATTAATAATGTTGACTGCAATTTAAGAATAGAGAAAATAAAATGTGAATCTATAATGGAGAATTCAACTAATCATTAAGTTGATTAATTAATGAGTTTTGAGTTGATTTGGGGTAATTTGAGTATTTAAATTGAAGTAAATAGATAATAGGAGGATCTAAATTAAATCAATGTGATGAAAAAAAAATTAAAACAAAGAAAAAAGCTCTAAAAATGTTATATTGCAGATTCATGATAAATTATGTGTCTAGGGATTCTTATGTGTTATATTACAACAAAATGTAAATTATAGTTGAACAATGAATTTTATTGTAAAAGAGTGCCTTTCAACACATAATTAAGTTGCAAGTAATAAAATGAATTGTAAATGTTGATTGGGAACTAATATTTGAATAATAAAATAATTCCAACATGATTGAATATTCGTTTGTTATAAAACAATGGATTTTATATAATTTTATTGTTAAATATGTAGGTTTTGAATAAACCATAATGTAAAATGGGAATATTGTTGGAAACCAATATTTGATGGCATTAAAAATATTTTTAACAAGGTTTAATATTTATTTTGATAAGAGAATGAAATTGTATAAATTTTGACATTAGAAATGTAAGTTTTAACAAGTAAAAGTATAAAATGAATCTTTTAACAAAAATGTAAATTTTAGCGTAGCTATACCGAAATAATTAAAATTGTTTAAGAAGCGTTTTAAATATGATTGTACAATTTTTATAGAGTAGTACAATGTTAAATTTGTAAGCATAAAAAATAAATAGCATTAATATTGTATGAAAGCATGTAAATAATGTTAATTGCATAGTTTAAGGTTTAATTAGTTACACTTAGGTTAATAAGAGAGACTTGGGCCAAAAAATTGAGTCCATTATCCAAAATACTTAGGAAAAAAAATATTCAAAAACTTAAATTCATGGTACACATCTTTTCTTTTGAGAAAACTTCTTCTTCCTCCTCTTTAGTTTACACTGAAAAGAATTTTCTTTTTCCTCTTCAAATCTTTAAAACCAAATTTAATTGAAATAGAAAAGTTTTGAAAGGCACACAAATTGAAATCCTACAGGTAATCTTAAAAAAACCTTATGATTTACTTCAGAAATCTCTCGAAACTATGAATTTTTGTATGTTGTCTTCTTCCTTTTTGTTGCATGTCATTGTAATCTCAGGGTGCTGAAGCTATTTGGTGTAACATCTTAGATTTTTAGCCATCTAATATTGAACATTTAAAATTATTTTAAATGTTGAAATTGAATAATAAATGGAATTTTATATTGAATTTATCGATTTAATAATCAATATACGATTTAATATCAAATATATCACATTATCGTATATGGAAACAACAAACAGTTGAATTCAGAGTTAAAATTGAATCAGAACGATTCTATAGGTTAATATTAATTCTATATGAATTAGAACGATAATAACAATTTATTATCAATGAATTTGATTGGTTTGAGTTTAAAACATATTTTAATCAATTTTAGTTGATATGTGAAATAGTCAAATTTCAAACGTAGAATTTGACAAAATTGGTTCCATCAGATCCGTAATAATGTATTATTATCGAATGTCAAATTTGGTAACATTTGGATTTATCTTATGATTAGAAAATGCTTGGAAATAATTGAATTGAAGTTTATGTAAAACGTTACTTTGATATTATTATTTTGTATATACGATTGGATTTTGGCTTGTAATATATTCCGTAGAGTTCAGAATATCATATAATATTGGTAACATCGGTCGCTGCATCTAGATAGGGGGTTGAGATGGTGAGTAATTGTCACGACCAGGAATTTCGCTCGATCCGAATCAGTCGCTAAACCGATCAAGGCCGTTCGAAATGCCTGATTGTTTTGAGAACACGACAAAATAGAACGCAGACGGAGAACATTTCATTGTATGTTACAACAATTCCATCGGAATACAAGAATATACAGAGTATAAATAAATATTACACAACAGAAAAATATCAGAGATTACAGTACATTACATAGCAGGGGAAAATAATACAAAATACAACTGACGAAGCTACACGGATACAAAGCTTTCCGGATATCGTTCCAGCTGTAAACCAGGTTCCTGTGAATATAAATCTGCAAAACAAAAAACTACTAGTTGCTAGTGTCAAAATAAGGGCACCCAGAGTTTAGGTTAAAACAATAAACTCCAGGTCAGTCATGTGACTGGTGTGAGAACTAAAACAGTTATTAATCTTTATTTTAAAGTTAGGTAAATCGAGGGACCACGCCGTATGACACGGAACGGGTTTCCTCCCAAGAATACCAGTGCATAAAACAACATCGCAATGCTAAATAAAGAACAATGAAGCTATTTTAAGACCCAGGTCCCATCACATAATGCAACACAAACCGGAGGATAGGGTTTTACCTTATAATAGCCCAAGAATGCTTGATACGTTTAAAACAAATCATTAGATAGTACTATAAGTATATAGTGTCAGAAACAATTTCAAATCATAAGTATCAATCATAGACGGCATGGGTACCATATATCATGTCGCCATACTAGGCTCTACAATCAAAACCGCAAAGTCACGTATTTGGAAATTGGATTTCCATCTGTGAACCAAGGCTAGGGATCGTCCTTTACCGATTCGAGGCAATCTAGCCCATGTCTCAGGCAAGCGCGCAGACAAGCCTTGGATCGTCAGGGCCGGTCCACCGATGTGGATTAAAATGGTTGAACACTACGTCTCCCCACCCTATGGGGCGTAAATGAGCCAAATGACTCCATCGGCTCCACACAGTCACCGATATATCCGAGGCGCCTCGCAACAGCAACAACCACATAAGTCAAACTCTTTAGGGCGTGTAAAACCACTGACGCCACTTCTAGCTAGAAGGAAACGCATGACCTCCCTGAAGTCCTCTCCCATTTCTGGTCCACTACCGGGGTGTGAGGCTTGCGAATCAACGTTACATAAAGCTATGCCACACAGGCCGTGCTTTGATCATCAACTACAAGACTTTGCTTTTCAACAGAAGCCCTGATCTATTGCCACTTAGGCATGCCACACAGGCAATTCACTCCATGCGATTGATATCCATTGATATATAACACCTGAGCTCGTACGTCTCAGAGAAGGGCGTTAAGCAAGAGAATAAATTCTCCGCCGCCAAATAGATATATGTTTAATAGAAATCAATCACACAGAATAAAATCCAATGTCAGACACACAGTCCATTTACAAGTTCGTTCTGGGTCTGAACGAAACGGGAGGCACCTAGTACCCGCATATCCATCGATCTCCAAGTACGTCTGGACGATCACCAACTGATTCTCTCCTCTTGGGTGTACGGCCCAACAAGATCATCAGTAATTATCCAAACGACGTGAAGACCTCCGGTCTTCAACCACCGTCTTCCTCTTCGACACCACGACGAATCAGTTATTCAGAATGGGATAAACCCGGTCTTTCCGAATAACTCGCGTATATAATAAACAAGTGTTACATAAACACAACATACGCCTCATTCCAATTCAGAATATTCTTTTATTCAAATATTCTTATACTTTGGGAAAGGTTCCCTTTAATTTTATCAAAGATAAATTCTTTAAATTTATTCTTTAATCTTCCTTTGAATATCAATTCAAACTACTCGAGATTTGCGAACCACACCGAAGTAATTATTTATTTTATTTCCCAATCCCAACCTATTCATCCCATGAAGTAAAACTGGTCATACTTCATATCTAACACCACAGTGTTATCGGTAAATTCAATTACCATTTCACGTTCAAATCTAATTAAAGATTTAACTATCGCCTGGAGTAAAACTGGTGATACTCCATTCTCGATCTTTTCAATCTAATTAAAGATTCATCAAAACTCCACTTAGTCTTAATCCTTAACTGGGTTAAAGAATCAGTGTCATTTAAAACACGGTTCACGATAAACCCAAAATCACATTCTATTCATTATCGGGTTAAAGAACAAGTGTTATTTAAAACACTGTTCACGATAAACCCAAAAATCAATTCAAATTCAATTCCAATTAAATACCATTTAATTGGTACACTTCATTAAATCTAAATAAAAAGATTTAATCTGTTTCTCAACTGGGTTTAAAATAGTGTTAATGAAGACACCATTCACGACAAACCCATATCACATTTGATATTAAATACAAGGCTCTGAATAGAAAATATATCGGCTTATATTCAATATCAAATTCTACGACCAACAAATATCGGATTGGAAATAACGATATAAATATATCTTTCAAATTCCCATAACAATATCTGTATCATCACGAAATCCAACATCGGAGTATTCCAAAGACAATTTCGATTCAAATCCATTCCAATTCAATTATTGGAAAATCTGGTTATTTTCAAAACCATTTCAAATCATATTTATTTATTTTAAAGATAAATAAATTATTATTCTACTTCAAAACTAGTTCATTTTGATAAAAATCTGTTTTTATCTTTTCAAATATGGAGTTTTTCATCCCAATTCTTCCCAAATCACTTCTTATGATTTTACACAAATTATTACTAATTTTAATAATTTTATCAAGGCCCGTACATTCGATTTCCATCAACGGCCATCGAACTGCAGTTACAGGGACCTTTTCCAAATTTGATTTGGACATAATTCCAAATCCAACCGTTAGATTTCTAATTTCTCACTTTCTTAGAAAGTTCTTTTCGATACGAACCCAACGGTTCTGGTTTTAGGAGAATCCGACGGTCGGATCTCCCGTAATATTCATTCGAAGTCAATGGTCGAAATTCATGAACTACCGCAGTGCCGCGCGTTCTATTCAGGCCATTATATTATATATATAAAATGTATAATATATACTTCGTCGATTTCCTTTTAAAACGTATTATATAAATCGTTTTAAATTCGTTTTCAAAACGATTTCAACTTCTTTTCAAATTCAAATCAAAATTGAATTTTTCCTTATAAATTCGTTTTAAATTCATTTCAAATTGATTTCAATTCAAATCGATTTTTAATTCAATTTCAATTCGTTTTCAATTCAATTCAATTTCAATTCGAATTCATTTCTATTCAATTTTAATTCGAATTCATTTCTATTCAATTTCAATTCGAATTCATTTCTATTCAGTTTAATTCGAATTTCAATTCTTTTCAAAATATCAGATTTTGAAATCACTTTCGATATTCATTATAAAATGAATAAAATCGATATAAATATCGTTCACGTCAAAATGGCGTCAATCTAATCAACACGGCTTCATATATTTCTATTTTCAAATATTTCCTTTTCAAATATTTCTATTCAAATATTTTATTCAAATAGGTCTCTTCAAATATTCTATTTCAAAACTGGAATGAGGCCCAATCAATTACCATAGATTTTATTTCTATGGATTTTCATACAACGTATGTACATATCCACAATGACAAATAATCAACCATCATCCAAAGTGCAATCTACACTGTATAAGCATCAGATATAAATATTCAACGCTTATAACAGTCTGTCAATCAATCAATCGACATACAACTAATTATTGGGATTAGTGTATGTCATATATCACCCCAATACCCGTGTGGGTTTTTCAAACAATCAAACACAGATTTTATTTGTGCAGTTGGGCGATGTATAAAATTTATCGTCCCAATCAATCTCAGTCAAATGTGCGTATATAAACAAATCGTCGATCTGTTTATAAATATTCATTTCATATACACGTTAAAAATTATATTTTTAACTATAAAATATTTTCCACTATAAAATAATTTTTTTCATTTCACATCACTCAATCAACTACACATTAAAATCAATCAAACAAGCATACAAGCCGTCCATGGTCTGTGGACGACGGGTGTCGGGTGCTACTAAACACCGTCTGCATCCTAGTACATATTTCAACTAGAAAAATATGTAAAAGGTGAGGAGTTCTCACCTTAGGGTTCCACTCCTCCATTCTTTATTTCTGAACGGTTCGGGTTTCTGTTTCGCCTTCGGTCAATCCCGTCGCACTCTTATTCACACTGGTCATAATAAAAATCACATTTTTATTTCAACGCTATAAAAATTCCATTTTATCTCACTATATGTATAAAATAAAAACCAGATTTTTATTTCGCGACATATATAAAAATCGTATTTTTATATTCTCTACCTTATAAAAATTATATTTTTTATACTCTATACTATATAAAAATCATATTTTTATAATCTTTGCTATATAAAAATTCTATTTTTATTTCGCTACTCATATCAAAATCGAATTTTTATTTCGTACAACACATATAAAAATCGTATTTTTATATTCATACTTATATAAATTCGATTTTTCAACTTCTTTAAATTATAAAAATCCGACCTTTTTCACTTTAAAAATCCGGCCTTTTATCTATGCTTCATATATATTTTTAAAACTGAAAATAATCGACGTTATTTATTTAAAACAAAAATGGTTGATTTTACAATGCAAAGATGCTTTATTTTTCAAATCATGCAAATTAAAAATCAGATTATCTTTATAAGTAGAATAACCAATTTAATTAAACCAATTACATGGAAAATAAATAATTTAAAAATTAAAACAGCTCACTGTTAGTCTTGCTTGGAAAAGAAACCACGGCCGCTCTCTTCTTTCCTCTTCTTCCTGAACTAGCGCGCACGTGGAGGTAAAGGGGGCGACTGACTTTGCTGGCTGAGGGGAGGTGGCGTGTTTGCTCGTGTTTCAAGGAGGAGGGCTGAATTCGCTGCGATGGAGTGAAGGGAGGGGGTGAACGCGAGGTCGGGGTGCTGCGCCAGTCGGGGGGGGGGATTCCGACTGCGACGGCGGAGGATTTTTGGAGGGTGGCGGCGGTCTCTTGGCTAGGACGTGGGTTCTAGGGTAGTTGAGGAGAGCGGGGGGTTTGGGGATGTTGCGGATCCGCCTGAGGGGGGTCGAGGCGCGAGGGGGTCATCGACGTGGAGCGGTGGAAGCGGGTGGTAGGCGACAGGGTTGGCCTGAAGGGAGGAGGCGCGATCGATTTTAGGTTTAGGTTTTTTTTTCAGTTTCTGACGTGGAATGGGGGGAAGAGAGTATAGTGGGGGAGGGATATAGAAAATTATATATATATTAATTAATCCAAAAAGTTTCTTTTTAAAACGAACTCCAAACCGCATCCAACGGCTGTCATCCCTAGCTAATTACCCACATTCCGAACACAATGGGATATGTATCGCAGGCCAATTCAATCGTTACGATCAATTTCCGTTGAATTTAAAATATAAATCTTTATATATTCAATTTAAATGCACATTTCAATTTACCAGGGACACATACTAACTCGAAAAATTCCCAAAAAATATTTTCTAACTTCGTATTGACGATACGGTCCTAACAAAATTAATTTCGTTGAAATCTGAGACCGTTTGAAAAATGGCCATTTTCCAGTCGATTAAAATCAACTAAAACTGGTCAAACGTGTTTTCCTTTGCCACGCTCACATATTGATTCGAAAAATTATTAAATTTGAAACCTAGCAATAATTTGACATCCCGGATCCAACAAAAGTGGTTTCGTCGAAAACCGAGGTTGTTTGCAAAATGGCCATTTTCTAAGGGCCGAAATTCCATAGCGACTATTCTGAATTTTCAACTGGACGTAAATTTTGATTCCCGCTATGAAATTTCAATTTTTATGATTCGTTGGAAAGATATCCTCAATTAGATTCTAATATTTTTGGTTTCGCTAAAATCCAGTTTATTTTGCACCCGGTACATTCAAATGAAATTTGAAATCGAATTATCGAACTACCGCGCCATTCTCCATTCCTTTTATAATTATATATAATTATTTATATTCTAACGACGACGTATATAGATATATATACGTTCTATTCTATTCAAAATAAATTTCTCGTCGATATTATTTAAAATCATTCATTATAAATGTTCAAACTTCATTAAAATTGCCAAAATAAAAATTTTAAATTGGCTCGCATTTCTGGGTTATTACAATCTCCCTGTAACGACCCAGAAAATCTGAACCAATTAATTTTTTTTAAATTGGCTAAAATAATAGATTTTAAATATTTAAAATAAATATTTTAAATAATGGCGATGAAAACTGAGTTTGAATCGGCAATTGAAAATGAATATAATTAATTATAATTATAAACAAGGCTTGAAATGGCGCTGCAGTTTCAAAATTTGAATTCAAACTTTGTCGGACTGTACCGGGTGCAAAACAAAACGGATTTTAGTGAAACCAAAAATATTTAAATCTGTTAGTGAATACCTTTCCGACGAATCTGAAAAATCGAATATTCATAGCGGAAAGCAAAAGATATGGCCGAATGAATTTTCAGAAGGGTCGATATGGAATTTATATAGCCCGTGAAAATGGCCATTTTGCATACGACCTCGGAATTCGACGAAACCACTTTTGTTGGATCCAGGGTGAGAAGTTATTGCTAGGTTTCAAATTTCATAATTTTTAAAGCTAGTATGTGAGCGTGGCAAAGGAAAATGTGTTTTGGTCAATTACAGTTAAATTGGATCGACCAGAAATGGGCCTTTTTGCAAACGGTCTCAGAATTCGACGAAACTAGTTTTGTTGGTACCGTATCATTAAAACATAGCCAGATTTATTTTTCTGGAATTTTTCGAATCAATTTGTGGCCCTGGCAAATTGAAATGCACGTTCAAATTAAATATTGAATGTTTTATATTTTAATTTGAAGAATAAATGGCTGTAACAATCAAAATGGCTTACGAAACATATCCCTTTGTGTCTGGGATGGGGGTAATTAGCTAGGGGCGACAGTCGTTGGGTTTGAGAAGGAGTTCGTTTTCGAAAACACTATTTTAAAATTAAATAAACCTCCCGGCCAATAGAAATTTTTCTTTCATTAATTTAAAAATAAAAAAAATAAAAAAACCCTCCGTTATCCAGGCGCCCTCGACGGAAACCAAGCCGCCACCTTCTCTCCTCGTTTCCCGCCGCCACAGCCACTTCCACGCCGCGCCACCGCCAGATCTCAACAGCCCTCCTCCCCCTCGTCACATCCATACCCACCTCGACCCCCCTCGTCGACCGTACAGCGTGAATCGGGCCTCCAAAGGCGCCGCCTTTGGACAGCCGCCACCACCGCTAGGAGCCATCGCAGGGGACCCCACCACCGGCGCCGGAAAGGCCTCGCCTCCCTCTTCGACACCATATAAACCGATGGTCCTATCGCTTCCCGGATTTGCTGAAAATTGGCGACCTAGTTTTGAGCATTCAAACGAGGTATACGGCTTGTTTATTTTCAACTGATTTTCACACTTTAAAGCGTTGCAAAACTTTGAAAAATCATATCTTTTTCATTCGTTAACGAAATTCGATGAAACAGGAAACATCGTGACCGTGTGGACGCCTTCTACATTTTAGAAGAGACCGCATATTTTTCTGAGCCTTCTGCTATTTTTGGTGGAGGGGAACCCAAGGTGAGATTTCTAATTTAAAAACAATATGGAAAATGACGATGTATAAATTATATAGTCGATGTATGAGTTATATAAGCGTTGTACACCCCTTGTATAAGCGTTGTATAAGTTGTACGTTCGATGTATAAGTTATATATATGCGTTGTAAAAATTATATATGTGTTGAAATAAAAGTGAATTGCTATATATAAATATATATATATACGCCCCTCGTCCACAAACCATGGACGATATTTATTGATTGTGATTGGTGTGAAAATTGATTGATAGCGAATGGTTGTTTGGGATTGTTTGTGATTGATATTGATTGATCGTGGTTGAAAAATACCCATTTGTGGTTGAGAAATATTTGGTTGAAACCACATAGGATTAGTTTGTGGAAATGAAATAAATATATACATGCCGCCTGCGTGCGAACTAGATGCATGATCCCCATTGTCAAAAACCGCGAGGTTTTAAGGTAGAGCGAGGAGCCGTACTAGGGACGGTCCCGGTTTTAACTACCCTGCCGTTATGCTGCCGAAATTTTGAATAATATTCATGTGTTTGAATTATTTTCATTTGTTGTAACTATATTTATTCATTGAATAGAAAACCTTCATGTTTGAATCGATATTCATTCGTTGATTAGAAATTCATGTGTTGAATGGTATTCGTGTTTTAAATATAAAAACCACATTTTTATCTATATATAGAAACCATAGAAAACCTTCATGTGTTGAATCGATATTCATTCGTTGATTAGAAATTCATGTGTTGAATGGTATTCATATTTTGAAATAAATTGTTTCATAATAAAAATCACCTTTTTATCCTCTGTATGAGCTATGTAAAATGACCTCGTTTTAAAATAAATTGTTTTATAAGGAAAATCCTATTTTTATCACCTATATTAACTACATAAAATAATAGTGTTTTGAAATGAATTGTTTTACAATAAAAATCACATTTTTATTATATACCTGAATTGTTGAAATGTGAAGTGTTAAAAATAGCAACTCGTTCAAATAAATATGCATGAGTCGAAATATTCACTAATTAGCTAATGATATGATTCTCGCCTATGCATGCAACATTAGAATGAATTGTGTTTTTAAACCAAATGGAATCAAATATGACGTTGAATGGAAAATGATAAGTGATAAGAACTGTATATATGTACATGCATATTTATTGAACAGGTTATAGCAAAAGGGGCTAGAGAAGAGGAATAAAATTTTGTGCCCGACAAATAGGTACACATTTACTGTTTAGTTTGGGTGATGATTTTATGAGCCTGTTGGCTAGCCGCTTGGCTTTTTCTTTTTCTTTTTGACATGAGACGCCCGTGTGGCTATTTGGGAATTTTCCCAGCCTCTCCCGTACAAAGGAGGTTATGGCGAAATTTTCCAAAATTTAAAGGCGTTAGTGAAATATTTGAAGTGAAACGATATTGAAATTGTTGAATGAACTATATTTATATAAATATAAATAAAATTAAAACGAAACGTGGCCGTGCAGTTCGTGTTTTGAAACCGTGATTTCAAACAACTAGTGCGGGAAATCCGACCATTGGATTTTCCTGAAACCGCAACCGTCGGGTTCGCCTTGGAAATATCTTTCCAACGGCACCAACTTTGTAAAGATCCAACGGTTGGATTGTCTGGAATGTTTACTTCAAATCTGAAGAAAAACAGCGCCAGAAACGATTATATTTATTTATATATATATAAATATAATTATATTTAATCGAATAACGACGCTGTAGTTCGTATTTTGAAATCGAAACTTCAAACGATTGTACCGGGAGATCCGACCGTCGGATTTTCCCGAAACTGGAACCGTTGGATTCGTTTCGAAAAGACCTTTCTAATGATGTAAACTTTGTGAAGATCCAACAGTTAGATTTTCAGATATGTGTAAATCAAATCTGAAGAAAAACAGCGCCACGGCCGCGTTATGGCCCGAAGCGTCGTTTTGAATAAATTGGCGATTTTAAAATAAATAAAAATAGCGATAAATCGTTACAAAATATCATAAACGATATGGAATGGAAATGAACTGAATTGCTCGATTTATGTTGTATTTGATGGTTGAATGTGTTTGGTGTGAAAATTACATTAAAGAACAAAATTGGTGTTGTCGAATGATTTAACCATTAAAATAAATTGATTTGAAATTCTAAATAAACGTGAATTATTTGAAAAGGCCGAGTTAATTCTCATTTCAAATAATTGACCGACGATTGAAAGTCGAAGATGAAGATGGTGGTCGAAGACCGGAGATCTTCACCTCGTTTGGATGGTAACCGAGGTCCTGATTGGGAGGCATCCCGCAATATGGATAATGAGTGGTGATCGTCCAGACGTACGTGGTGATCGATGGGTTTGCGAGGTATTTAGTGCCTCCGGTTTCGTTCAGACCCAGAACGGACTTGTAAATGGACTATGTGTCTGACATTGGATTTTATTATGTGTCGATTGATCTCTATTAAATATACATCTGTTTTGGCGGCGGAGAATTTATTCTTTTTGCTTAACGCCCTTCTCTGAAACGCACGAGCTCAGAGGTTGTATATCGATGGACATCAGTCGCATGGCATGAATTGCTAGTGTGGCATGCCTAAGTGGCAAATGATCAGGGCTTCTGTTGAAAAGCAAAGTCTTGTGGTGATGATCAAAGCACCGCCTGTGTGGCGTAGCTTTGTGTATAACGTGAATTCGCGAGCCTCACACCCCGGTATGAACCAGAAACGGGAGAAGGACCTCAGGGAGGGCATGCGTTTCTTTCTAGCTAGGGTGGTGTCAGTGACCTACCAGCCCTGACATTTATATACTTTTCACCTATGTGGTTGTTGCTTTTGCGAGGCGCCTCGGTTTGATCGGACGATCCGGGTCCGATGGAGTCATTCGTTGGCTCGTTGACGCCCCAAAGGGCGGGGAAACGTAGAGTTCAGGCATAATAATCCACATCGGTGGACCGGCCCTGTCGTTCCAAGGCTTGCCTGCGCGCTTGCCTGAGACACGGGCTAGAGCGTCTCGAATTCGGTAAGGACTATCTTTTGCCTTGGTTCATAACGGAAATCCAATTTCCAAATACGTGACTGTGCGGTTTTGATTGTGTATATATATGGCGACATGATATATGGTACCCATGCCGTCTATGATTGATAGTTATGATTTGAAATTGTTTTCAAAACATATAAACACTAGCAATAATATCAAACGCCTTTGTTTTATTCGTATCAAGCATATTTGGCCGTTATAAGGTAAAACTCTATCCTCCGGTTTGCGTTGCATTGTGTGATGAGAACTGAGTCTTATAACGGCTTCATTTTTACAAAAAGCATAGCGATGTTTAAAAGGAAGATTTGTTTTAAAGCACTGGCAATCCAATGGAGTAAACCCGTTCCACGAAAGTGGCGTGGTCCTGTGATTGGCCATATTATATATGTGTTGAATAGATTTCTCATACCAGTCCCATGACTGACTCGTAGTTTGTTTCACTTTCAAACTCGGGTGCCCCTTTTTCTACACGGGCAGCCTTGTATTCAGGTTTAGTTGGTTCTTTCTGGATAGCTGGAGCTGAAGATGGATTCTATCATTTATCTCCTTTTATGCTGTTCAGCTCCTATTGTACGTATTATGTTTGTTTTCCGCGGTAGACATTTATGTATAGCTGAACTGTATTTTTACTAAGTATGATCCTGTATACTGTGTAACTCTGATGATTACTTTTATCCAGTATATTCTATTGTTCATTATCTGGTGTATTTATTTAATTCTGTTCTGCTATTTCCTGTTTTTGTGTTATATTCCACGGATTACCCTTTCCGCCGTCGGTACGGGGTTTGGGGTCGTCGCACTCCCCCACTTAAAACTTTTTGTCCCCGAGAAGGAACGAAGCCGAAAGTTGTTTCACAAATCAACTCAACTTCCATTGTTTTCATTACGGCTTAAGTTCTTCAACTTTTCAGTTTCTAAGAACTTTTGAAATTTTCCAAAAATTTGGCTAACACCCTAAATTTTCGAAAAATTTCGCCATAACCTTCCCTGCACCAGGGACTTCGGGATATTTCATATAGCCTCCCATGGCCTTCTTCAATCCAAAAGAAAAAGAAAAAGTCAAGCGGCTAGCCAATCAACTCACAAAATCATCATCACCCAAACAAAACAGTAAATTATGGTAAACATGTACCTATTTGTTGGGCAAACAATTTTATTCTTCTGCTCTAGCCTCCTTGCTATGACCTGTTCAATGTATAGACATGTATATGCATGCAAATGCGACTAATTTTCAATACAATTCACTATTTGATACAATTTGGCTAAATGGTTCAACTTTTAACTAATCAACCAATAATCAAACAACACAATCAGCAATCAATTAGTTGATTATCATTTCAAATTCATAATTTTGATATATAGTCAAAAATCACATTTTTGATGCCAAACCACAACAATAAGCCATATCTAGTCTCGGTTCTCACACCAGTCTAATGGAAATATATAGAAATCTCACTTTCGTTACTCGAAAATAAATTCTGATGATGTTCAAACTATAGCGATCATCAGAACCATCTCTGGGCGACTAGAGTGTGATTCTATATCTATCCAGTATATTAAAACTTCGAATACACGCGGATCAGACGTATACGCAAAATCTTTATATACCGGATTGTCCAAATTCAATATATAAAATATAATCAAATACGAATAGTTGCTTAAAATTTTCAAAACAAAAATTGTTTTCATTTCGAAAATATACTCTTCACACTCGTTCTAGGATACTGCTGATCTATCTCTAACGAGTCATTCCCATTGGATATTACTAATCCAATTTCTGATGAATTCTTTCGTATGGTTCTAGTGTGTCTTGTTCTCTGAGCTTTGTAAACCAAAGCTCCGATACCAAGCTGTCATGACCAGGAATTTCGCTCGATCCGAATCAATCGCTAAACCGATCAAGACCGTTCGAAACGCCTGATTGTTTTGAGAACACGACAAAATAGAACGCAGACGGAGAACATTTCATTGTATATTACAACAATTCCATCGGAATACAAGAATATACAGAGTATAAATAAATATTACACAAAAGAAAAATATCAGAGATTACAGTACATTACATAGCAGCGGAAAATAATACAAAATACAACTGAAGAAGATACACGGATACAACCGGATATCGTTCCAGCTGTAAACCAGGTTCCTGTGAATATAAATCTGCAAAACCCAAAACTACTAGCTGCCCGTGTCAAAATAAGGGCACCCAGAGTTTAGGTTAAAACAATAAACTCCAGGTCAGTCATGTGACTGGTGTGAGAACTAAAACAGTTATTAATCTTTATTTTAAAGTTAGGTAAATCGAGGGACCACGCCATATGACACGGAACGGGTTTCCTCCCAAGAATACCAGTGCATAAAACAACAGCGCAATGCTAAATAAAGAACAATGAAGCTATTATAAGACCCAGGTCCCATCACACAATGCAACACAAACCGGAGGATAGGGTTTTACCTTATAATAGCCAAAGAATGCTTGATACGTTTAAAACAAATCATTTGATAGTACTATAAGTGTATAGTGTCAGAAACAATTTCAAATCATAAGTATCAATCATAAACGACATGGGTACCATATATCATGTCGCCATACTAGGCTCTACAATCAAAACCGCTAAGTCATGTATTTGGAAATTGGATTTCCATCTGTGAACCAAAGCTAGGGATCGTCCTTTACCGAATCGAGACAATCTAGCCCATGTCTCAGGCAAGCGCGCAGACAAGCCTTGGAACGTCAGGGCCGGTCCACCGATGCGGATTAAAATGCCTGAACACTACGTATCCCCGCCCTATGGGGCGTAAATTAGCCAAATGACTCCATCGGCTCCACACAGTCACCGATATATCTGAGGCGCCTCGCAACAGCAACAACCACAAAAGTCAAACTCGTCAGGGCGTGTAAAACCACTGACGCCACTTCTAGTTAGAAGGAAACGCATGCCTTCCCTGAAGTCCTCTCCCGTTTCTGGTCCGCTACCGGGGTGTGAGGCTCGCGAATCAACGTTACACAAAGCTATGCCATACAGGCCGTGCTTTGATCATCAACTACAAGACATTGCTTTTCAACAGAAGCCCTGATCTATTGCCACTTAGGCATGCCACACAGACAATTCACTCCATGCGATTGATATCCATCGATATATAACCCCTGAGCTCATTCGTCTCAGAGAAGGGCGTTAAACAAGAGAATAAATTCTCCGCCGCCAAACAGATATATATTTAATAGAAATCAATCACACAGAATAAAATCCAATGTCAGACACACAATCCATTTACAAGTTCGTTCTGGGCCTGAACGAAACCGGAGACACCTAGTACCCCGCATATCCATCGATCTCCAAGTACGTCTGGACGATCACCAACTGATTCTCTCCTCTTGGGTGTACGACCCAATCAAGATCATCAGTAATTATCCAAACGACGTGAAGACCTCCGGTCTTCAACTACCGTCTTCCTCTTTGACACCACGTCGAATCAGTTATTCAGAATGGGATAACCCCGGTCTTTCCGAATAACTCGCGTATATAATAAACAAGTATTACACAAACACAACGTACGCCTCATTCCAATTCAGAATATTCTTTTATTCAAATATTCTTATACTTTGGTAAAGGTTCCCATTAATTTTATCAAAGATAAATTCTTTAAATTTATTCTTTAATCTTCCTTTGAATATCAATTCAAACTAGTCGAGATTTGCGAACCACACGGAAGTAATTATTTATTTTATTTCCCAATCCCTACCTATTCATCCCATGAAGTAAAACTGGTCATACTTCATATCTAACACCACAGTGTAATCGGTAAATTCAATTACCATTTCATGTTCAAATCTAATTAAAGATTTAACTATCGCCTGGAGTAAAACTGGTGATTCTCCATTCTCGATCTTTTCAATCTAATTAAAGATTCATCAAAACTCCACTTAGTTTTAATCCTTAACTGGGTTAAAGAATCAGTGTCATTTAAAACACGGTTCACGATAAACCCAAAATCACATTCCATTCATTATCTGGTTAAAGAACAAGTGTTATTTAAAACACTGTTCACGATAAACCCAAAAATAAATTCAAATTCAATTCCAATTAAATACCATTTAATTGGTACACTTCATTAAATCTAAATAAAAAGATTTAATCTTTTTCTCAACTGGGTTTAAGAACAGTGTTAATGAAGACACCATTCACGACAAACCTATATCACATTTGATATTAAATACAAGGCTCTGAATAGAAAATATATCGGCTTATATTCAATATCAAATTCTACGACCAACAAATATCAGATTGGAAATAACGATATAAATATATCTTTCAAATTCCCATAAAAATATCTATATCATCACGAAATCCAACATCGAAATATTCCAAAGACAATTTCGATTCAAATCCATTCCAATTCAATTATTGGAAATTTTGGTTATTTTCAAAACCATTTCAAATCCAATTTATTTATTTTAAAGATAAATAAATTATTATTCTAGTTCAAAACTAGTTCATTTCGATAAAAATCTATTTTTATCTTTTCAAATATGGAGTTTTTCATCCCAATTCTTCCCAAATCACTTCTTATGATTTTACACAAATTATTACTATTTTTAATAATTTTATCAAGCCCCGTATAGTCGATTTCCATCAACGGCCATCGAACTGCACTTACAACGACCTTTTCCAAATTTGATTTGGACATAACTCCAAATCCAACCGTTAGATTTCTAACTTCTCACATTCTTAGAAAGTTCTTTTCGATACGAACCCAACGGTTCTGGTTTTAGGAGAATCCGACGGTCGGATCTCCCGTAATATCCATTCGAAGTCAATGGTCGAAATTCACGAACTACCGCAGTGCAGCGCGTTCTATTCAGGCCATTATATTATATATATAATACATATAATATATACTTCGTCAATTTCCTTTAAAAACGTATTATATAAATCTTTTTAAATTCGTTTTCAAAACAATTTCAACTACTTTTCAAATTCAAATCAAAATTGAATTTTTCCTTATAAATTCGTTTTAAATTCATTTCAAATTGATTTCAATTCAAATCGATTTTAAATTCAATTTCAGTTCATTTTCAATTCAATTCAATTTCAATTCGAATTCATTTCTATTCAATATCAATTCGAATTCATTTCTATTCAGTTTAATTCGAATTTCAATTCTTTTCAAAATATCAGATTTTGAAATCACTTTCGATATTCATTATAAAATGAATAAAATCGATATAAATATCGTTCACGTCAAAATGGCGTCAATCTAATCAACACGGCTTCATATATTTCTATTTTCAAATATTCTATTTCAAATATTTCTTTTTCAAATATTTCTATTCAAATATTTTATTCAAATAGGTCTCTACAAATATTCTATTTCAAAACTGGAATGAGGCCCAATCAATTACCATAGATTTTATTTCTATGGATTTTCATACAACGCATGTACATATCCACAATGACTAATAATCAACCATCATCCAAAGTGCATTCTACACTGTATAAGCATCAGATATAAATATTCAACGCTTATAATAGTCTGTCAATCAATCGATCGACATACAACTAATTATTGGGATTAGTGTATGTCATATATCACCCCAATACCCGTGTGGGATTTTCAAACAATCAAACACAGATTTTATTTATGCAGTTGGGCGATGTGTAAAATTTATCGCCCCAATCAATCTCAATCAAATGTGTGTATATAAACAAATCGTCGATTTGTTTATAAATATTCATTTCATATACACGTTAAAAATTATATTTTTAACTATAAAATGTTTTATTTCATTTCACATCACATCACTCAATCAACTACACATCAAAATCAATCAAACAAGCATACAAGCCGTCCATGGTCTGTGGACGACGGGTGTCGGGTGCTACTATACACCGTCTGCATCCTAGTACATATTTCAACTAGAAAAATAAATAAAAGGTGAGGAGTTCTCACCTTCGGGTTCCACTCCTCCATTCTTTATTTTTGAACGGTTCGGGTTTCTGTTTCGCCTTCGGTCAATCCCGTCGCACTCTTATTCACACTGGTCATAATAAAAATCACATTTTTATTTCAACGCTATAAAAATCCCATTTTTATCTCACTATATATATAATAAAAACCAGATTTGTATTTCGCGATATATATAAAAATCGTATTTTTATATTCTCTACCTTATAAAAATTATATTTTTATACTCTGTACTATGTAAAAATCATATTTTTATAATCTTTGCTATATAAAAATTCTATTTTTATTTCTCTACTCATATCAAAATCGAATTTTTATTTCGTACAACACATATAAAAATCGTAATTTTATATTCATACTTACATAAATTCGATTTTTCAACTTCTTTAAATTATAAAAATCCGACCTTTTTCGCTTTAAAAATCCGGCCTTTTTCTCTTTAAAAATCCGGCCTTCTATCTATGCTTCATATATATTTTTAAAACTAAAAATAATCGACGTTATTTATTTAAAACAAAAATGGTTGATTTTACAATCCAAAGATGCTTTATTTTTCAAATCATGCAAATTAAAAATCAGATTTTCTTTATAAGTAGAATAACCAATTTAATTAAACCAATTACATGGAAAATAAATAATTTAATAATTAAAACAGCTCACTGTTAGTCTTGCTTGGAAAAGAAACCACGTCCGCTCTCTTCTTTCCTCTTCTTCCTAAACTAGCGCGCACCTGGAGGTAAAGGGGGCATCTGACTTTGCTGGCTGAGGGGAGGTGGTGTGTTTGCTCGTGTTTCAAGGAGGAGGAGGGCTGAATCCGCTGCGATGGAGTGAAGGGAGGGGGTGAACGCGAGGTCGGGGTGCTGCACCAGTCGGGGGGGAGGGGAGGGGCGATTTCGACTGCGACGACGGAGGAGGAGTTCTAGAGGGTGGCGGCGCTCTCTTGGCTAGGGCGTGGGTTCTAGGGTAGTTGAGGAGAGCGGGGGGTTTGGGGATGTTGCGGATCCGCCTGAGTGGGTCGAGGCGCGAGGGGGTCATCGACGTGGAGCGGTGGAAGCGGGTGGTGGACGGCGGGGTCGGCCTGAAGGGAGGAGGCATGATCGATTTTAGGTTTAGGTTTTTTTTTATTTTCAGTTTCTGACGTGGAATGGGGGGAAGAGAGTATAGCGGGGGAGGGATATAGAAAATTATATATATTAATTAATTAATTAATCCAAAAAGTTGCTTTTTAAAACGAACTCCAAACCGCACCCAACGACTGTCATCCCCAGCTAATTACCCCCATTCCGAACACAATGGGATATGTATCGCAAGCCAATTCGATCGTTACGATCAGTTTCCATTGAATTTAAAATATAAATCTTTATATATCCAATTTAAACGCACATTTCAATTTACCGGGGACACATACTAACTCGAAAAATTCCCGAAAAATATTTTCTAACTTCGTATTGACGATACGGTCCTAACAAAACTAATTTCATCGAAATCTGAGACCGTTTGAAAAATGGCCATTTTCCAGTCGATTAAAATCAACTGAAACTGGTCAAACGCGTTTTCCGTTGCCACGCTCACATATTGATTCGAAAAATTATGAAATTTGAAATCTAGCAATAATTTGACATCCCGGATCCAACAAAAGTGGTTTTGTCGAAAACCGAGGTCGTTTGCAAAATGGCCATTTTCTAAGGGCCGAAATTCCATAGCGACTATTCTGAATTTTCAACTGGACGTAACTTTTGATTCCCGCTATGAAATTTCAATTTTTCTGATTCGTTGGAAAGATATTCTCAATTAGATTCTAATATTTTTGGTTTCGCTAAAATTCGTTTGTTTTGCACCAGGTACATTCAAATGAAATTTGAAATCGAATTATCGAACTACCGCGTCATTCTCAATTCCTTTTATAATTATATATAATTATTTATATTCTAACGATGACGTATATAGATATATACGTTCTATTCTATTCAAAATAAATTTCTCGTCGATATTATTTAAAATCATTCATTATAAATGTTCAAACTTCATTAAAATTGCCAAAATAAAAAATTTAAATTGGCTCGCATTTCTGGGTTATTACAGTAATGGACCGCTAGATGTTTCGGGTTATTATATAATATAAAATAAATAAAATTCTGAAAATGGATGGCTTTCCTAACGTATTAAATTCGCACAGACCTAAGGAGTAAAATCACAAAGCCAGTTTCCTGGAGCTGTAGAATTGCCTTCTTCCTTCACAACAAAGGTTAACAAGACTTAATGGTTTCAGTACGGTTTGTTTCTTTTCGCATCTATAAAATTAAACCCTAAACCTTCGCTAAAACCAGTGAAATCAATTCAAGCCATCGTCTTGTAATGTCCCATATTTTTAACAATTTAATAATTAATTTACTTTGTTATTTAAATATTGATTTGGTGATTTAAATGACTTGAATTAAGTAATTTTTATTATTTAATTAATATAAATAATATTTAATTTCGAAATACTCGGAAATAGTAGAATTCACAATACAAATAATATTTAATTTCGAAATACTCGGAAATAGTAGAATTCACAATATTGTGTGAATAGGATGATTTAAATGATTTAATTCAAATTAGAATTTAATTATAATAACAAATTTATTTATTTAACAAATTTAAACGTATAAATTAAAATATAATTTAAAACAAGTTCGTAACATCGTGGTAGTTCGTAATATTACATTTTGAACTTTAAACGAGTACACGGGATTTGTTATAAGTCGAATTTTGTTGAAACAAGAAACGTTCGAATCCGACGAACTATAATTTTCTAATGGAAGAGAAAAATCGATACTTCGTCATGTAGATTGTGAGTTATGTCCAAATCAAATTTTCAGAAAGTCGCTATGGAATCGTTTATAAATTATAGTAATTTATTTAATATAATATAAAAGGATTTTTATATATATTGGATATCGATTTAACCTGGATTTGAAATATCGAGTTATAAATTCAAGTATGTTTATTTTGTAGCTATATGATATTCTATTTGGATATATACGATAATATTAATTTATTATTGTAATATTTAATTGTTTTTCAATATATTAATATTATATTGGTTTATTCAAGCCTTAAAAATAGTCATTTTTGCGAACGACCTTCGTTTTTGACGAAACGAGTTTTATTAAATCCGTAATGATCAATTATTGCTATATTTCAAGTTTCACACCAATCAGAGTTGTTTTGTGACAATGCAAAATTTAAATGTAAATCTATCAATAATTTGACTTAAAAATAATGTTGTATGAGAAAACGGACTCGGAATTTGACGAAACAAGTTTCGTTTGGTCCGTAATATCAAACTGTTGTTGTGTGTCAATTTTTCATCGAAGCTGGATATTATATGTGATCATACGGATTTTTAAATGACGAATACGCAGAGCGATTGACTAAAATTGAATAAAACAATCAATAAAAATAATGTCCTAACCTATATATATCTCTTAACCTTTTACAAACCCTTGTATTTTTATCTTTGACAATTAACACTACATGGCCGCCACAATTTTCCAATGCAACGTGAAGAAACCAATGTTTCAAAATTCATACAAAATCAAAGAAAATTTTAAAAAAATCCAGAACAGGTGTTTTTGAATTTAGGAAGTGAAGCTCTTCAATCCAGTATAGTTTTTGAATGGATCGAAGTTTTCTACGTTCGCTGGAAATATGATACTGTGGGCTAGGATTCAAGAGATTTTGTAATACAAACATTGTATGAGGTTTTGAGAATTTTATTTGGATTTATCAGTAGATTTGGCACTTTCTTGAAGAATTTTAGGATTTTTGAGGTGAAAAAGGTTCGATCATTATTCTGTAAAACATCGTATTGCTATAAAAGTCGCGAACCACATGGGTGACGCTAGTTGATGATGTGTCATATGGACGAAGGCTTTACAATGAATCTTGTTTGGAGTGATTTGGAGTACATCTCCATTTTTGGCAAAATAAAATGCCTGATTGGATATATTGACTGTTATTCGTTATTTAACGATTTACGACCAAAGTGAGTAAACTCACTAACTATGTCTAGTTTATAATTTTATAAACGTAATTTAGTATTGATAAATGATGATTAATTTTTGTGTGATGGTTGTTTGGATGAATTGAAAATAATTGGTTGAAATTATTAATATGGTTATAGATATAAAATTGTTGTTTTAATTATTGATTTTATTTACCATAATAATCTACAGTGGAACGAAACTGATGTTATTTAGTTGTTTAACATCTATGGATGCAGCGAAACAGGTTGGAGGGATCCAAATGGATTCCTCAACGTTTATATTATTAGTTTTCATATATTGTGATATATGATGTGATATATAATCTGTTAATGATTATGCGTGTTTGGATAATATTGACCCTTTTTCTTTGGTATTTTAAATACCATAAGTAATACTGGAATATATTAAAAAAAAGAATTTTTGAAGTAAGTATTGAATTTAAGTATTTTATAAAATCAATGGATTTGTTGAAAGGAAATATTTGGAAAACTAATAGAATTAAAAAAAGGGAACTTGCGAGATATAAAAGAATTATGAGAAGTATGGTATAAAGTAGATTTCAAATAGAAATCTTTTTTAATCGATAGATTGAGAAGATTAATTTATAAGCGATATTTATAAATTAATTAAAATATTTATTATTAGATAAATTTAATATATATAAGTTTGAATTTATATTGAGAGGTAAAAATCGGTTTTAACACCAACATCTTTAATCAAATTAGAACTTAGCAGTTATAAAAGGAATTTAAAACTAGATTGTAAGTAATTGGAAATAAAAATGCATTTTGTATGAATAATTCTATGAACAGAAGTATAAATAGAATTTGGATTTAAGATATTATTTTAACTACGAAATCAAACTGTTTTGATTATATAAAGAAGATATTATTCATATTTGATGCGAATAATTGATTAAAGCAAGTATTTTGCAAAGGAGAATATTATAAAGAATATTATTCAAATTTGATGTAAATAATGGATTGGAGCAAATATATTTGTGCGAATGAAAATATTTAATTGGGTTTTGGAAATAAGAATTCAAATAGGAATTTGAATTGAAAAGGGAAATTTGAAATCATTCTAAAGTGAAACGAAGAATTTTATTTTGATATTTGGAATACAACTTAATTGAGATAAATCCAAAGGATTTATAATTGGAATTCGACTACGTCGAATTTTATAAAAAATTCATTCAAATTATTTAGAACTTGGCGAGAAAATTTATATTTGGTTTCGAACCAAAAATGTATAATCCAATATGAACTCGATAGTAAGCTATAAACTTGTTAATTAATTAACAAGAAGTTAATTCTAAACGAGAGTTTTAAATTGAAGTGAAATATGAATGAAGATTTATAAAGGGACTCGATAAATAAGATTTGAGCCTATAATGCGATTTTTAAATGAAATCAAAAGTTGGTTTGATATAACTGGTGCAGATTTGTATAGAAGGAATAATATTCACTTTTAAAGTGAATAACGTTTTGAAAGCAACAAACGTTGCAAATGGAAACGAGGACAAAGAAATGGAGCTGACCTGAACGGTGAGATATTTCCGAAGTTCGGAATATAAATCAAATGAGGTTATTCCGAAGTTCGAAATATGAATCAAACAAAGATTTTTTTTGATAGAGAATTTACATTGGAATTCGACTACGTCGGATTTAGGGAAGTATTATTTACTTTTCGTTTTTAATAAAGATTAAAATTATTTACTGGTTTATATTATACAATGATTATCTATTCAAATTAAAAAAATAAAAGTTATATTTAAGTTTATTATATTTCGAAAGCATGGATTATAACATTATTGTTAAAATCAATGATTTCTATAAAAGAAGTGGATTCGTAAACTAAATCTGAGAGTTACGTAAGCAATGTCTATTAAAGGTTAAGTTGTGAACTTTATCTATTTCGAAGTTAATAATATTGTTCAGTTAAGGTCTGAGAGTTAATTATACCTCAACTTGATTGGCTTCACGGTTAACTAAGGAATGGTTAAAGTTTGATAGCGAGGTTTGGTTAAGTGAAGTAATTAATGAGTGTTAATGATTTGGAGTTGGCATAGCGATGTTTTATTTAACATCTGTTTTAATCCAATGAAGGAGTTATGGAAACATTTTCCAAACAAAATCAGAAATGATTTCTAATATAGAAAATAAGAAATGGTAATAAACATGGAAATGTTTTCCTATGTTAATAACATATAGTTTCTAAATATAGAAGTTGTGAATATATATATGAGAATGTTTACCGATGATTAAAAAGAAATATTTTCTAAAATATAGAAAATTAATAGTTTATAATAGACGTTTTTCCGAGAATCTTGAGAGGCTAAACGACTTTTAAGAAGTACATGGAAAAACAGGAAATGTGGAAATGAGTAAACTACTGATAAATTAATTTAAAGGGATAAATGTTGATTGATGATTGATAGATAGATTTTCTGTTTGGAAATAAGATCATTGTTTATATGGATGTTTTCCTTTGATAGTTAAATAATCGACTAAAAGTTTTTATTAAATTTTCCATTGTCAATACGGAGAGACTGGGATCAGATTATTATCTGAAAACCACTCCGTATTGGCATAAGGGTTGCAAATGAAATTTTGATAAGCGTTGCAAATTAAATTTTGCTGAAGATAATTAAAGATGGAGTTATGCAAGGGCTTCTCTGACAATCCTAGGTAGAAATTTCCTAAGATGGATTGACGAAATGGTAACTTTGGTTTGTCTTGTCCCAGGTTGACCCATATGGACGAATGTCTAACAGAGTATGCCTAGCAGATCATATACATTGATTTCTTCAAACGTATTACGTCTGGTGGCGGAGGAATTCATTTCTCTTAGCTTTACACCTGTGACATTGTTGAGAAATCGATAAATGGTTTGGCAGGTTTGATGATGTGGCATTCAAATTGAATGAAGATGTGGCATGTCAAAAGTTAAGCATGGCCTTAAGATTCACAACCGGGAAATGGTATAAAAATAGGTAGGTCGCATGGCTAAGTGGGTAGCTCCCAATTAGGGTGTACTTTCACCTGATCTAGATAAAATTCAATTGCTTCTTTAATCTATTTTGGTGTTATCCCTTTTGGGAATTGTTGCAGAATGGAGTTTTGATGACAACAACCTTATTTCAATTATCGTTTATTATAAAATATATGCTAACAATTTTGTATAGAATATATATATATATATAAAGGAATTATATACAGGAAATATTACTGAAGACTGTACAGTTATAAAGATGATAGAGATTTAAAGATCAGAGAAATTTCAAGAATCATGAGTAATCAAGATTTCAAGAGTTCAAGATCAATATAGTTATAGAGTCTTAATTTTGTAAGACTCTAAATAGAACTCCAAGTTCAAATTCAAATTCAAATTTTCAATTCTATCCTCAATCCTCTCTATTTTATTTTTCTATTTTTATTCTTCTTCGTTTTTCAAACTTAGATTTTTTTATATACTTTATATTTATACTTTATATAGTCTAAAACCTTATAATTTTATAAATATATTTATTTAGTTTAAAAGTATGTTTTCATATGATTTTCTATCATATAATGTTAATTTATAACACTAGAATTTTACTCAAGAATTTCCAGAATTAGTTTAATATCAAAATACTTGAAAATGTTATGAAAATGAAAAACAACATGACTATGCCGACATACCAAAAAGTGTATGTCGACATATAACTGCTATTTTTTCTAATTTTGAAGGGAAGTGTCTTTTCACTTTTTGAAACTCTTCAGAATCATTGCAACCCTTCATACTCTATAAAAAGAAGTCAAAACTGAATTTTTTAACACATCTTCTTCTCTAACTTCATACTGTTTCATCCCACCATTATTCTTAATCATTTTTACGGTTATACTCTGCTGAATTCAATTCTGTTTTGATAAAAATTCTTCCCTCTACACTCTCTACTCTCTAAATCAAGTGTTATTTAAGAGTTATAGGGTTGTTTTTTAATAGGTTGGGTTGAATAAACCTTGTTGTGAGTCAAAGAGGAGTCGGTGTGTCCTTGTGGGCCGTGAAATCAAGGAAATAGGAGTCGGTGTATTCTTGTGAGCCGTGAAATCAAGAAAGTAGGAATCAGTGTCTCCTTGTGGGCCATGAAATTAGGGAGGGTGTAATTGACTATTGAAAGAGTAATAAAACTCTGCACAATCCAGCGTTGTGCGGGACTGGACGTAGGAGTGATCTGAAAATACAATCCGATGTGTTCTTTCCTTTTCTGCATTTTTATCTCTTTTTATTTTGCATTTGTGTTTGAATCTGTGTCTGTCATTGTGTTTGCGTTGTTTGATTCATTCCATTATTCTCTTTAGTTTTAAGTTTTGGTTAAATTCTTACAAATGATATTCACCCCCTCTAGTGTTTGCTTTTCCTTAACGATCCATTCCGCAGTCCCTAACAATTTGTACCAGAGCAAGGTTTTTCAAAAAGTTCATAATCTGATTTTTGAAAATGTCAAATATCGAACACTAGTTTTAATTCATGTATTGCATCAAGTATTAGATGAGTTTGCATTCAATTTTATTGAAAAATCAAGTTATTATGATTTGATTTTTGAAATTTGAAAATTTGAAATTTGAAATGTTCTAAATTGAAATTTTTGATCCATGGATATGTTACAAAACCATCATGATATTATTGTAGTTAGTTATTTTGAAAAATCGTTTGATTATTCATTTGATTATTTGAAAAGTCATTTGAACTATTCGAAAAGTTACTCGATTCTTTAAAAAGTTGTGTTGTTTTACAAGAAAAGATGTGTTATATGGCTATTGGTAATTCAAACTTAGAAAAGATGGGTGACGTGACTGTTGGTAATTCAAACTCTGAAATGGCGGCTATTGAAAATTCAAATTCGAAAAAGAAATCAAAAAGAGGAGAAGAGTAATGACGGTTGGTGAAGAGAAATCAAGAAGAAATGGATACGTATAATGAAAACCGGCAAAGAAATGGATTGTAGTTCTCGTTCCCGGGGTCGATTTGATTGGTAGATCATCAAATTCCGATCAAAATTGAGTGAGATACTGCAGTTTGAAGTTGACGATTCAAAACTGAAAACTGTTACGGGATTTTATGCATAACTCTTACTGTTTCAACTTGCTGCACCCTAATATCATCCAAATTCATCCCCAAACTATTACTAGATCGTATTCCTCGAAATCCTCTTCTATTTGCCGCTGATTTCGTCCAATTCTGTCAAGAAACGAAGAAGTTATGCCTCTTTAAAGTTTGATTAAAAATGAAAAACAACAAGAAGAAGAGAAGTGATGATGAAAGACATGACTTTTGGGCATTCATATAGTAGTAGAAGTGTCCATTCATTCAAAATTCAAAATTCAAATTCAAATTTTGGCACCAAGTTGGTTGAACTACTAAATCTTCAATATCTTTTCTCATATAGCGTTCAAATTCAGTAAATGAACGTACCATCCTAATCAGAAAAACGAGCCCGTCACAATAGAGCAGATCTCACCATCAAATTCCAGAAGATCAATTTAGAATTTAGAAAATATTGAAGAAATGGATCTAAAAACTGGGTACACCTTAATTAATTTTTAAATTTTTGGTTGGATGGATGTTTTGCTTGCTTTGCTTTGTTTTAAATTTAGACTTTAAACTTTAAATTTGAAATTCAAAAATAATTAAAATGAAATTAATATAATAATAATTTTTTTTTTGAAATTTGGATGTTTGTTAAGATTAATATTATTTCAGGAAATAGTTAAACCTGAAATATAAATCGATAATATAAAACCAAGAAGTAAAAACAATATGTTTTTTGTTTTTCCACATGTATGTTGACATACATAAATAGTCATGCCAACATAATGAAATTCAAATTTTGAATTTCAAAAGTTTAAACTTTCAAACTTCCCTCCATTTTTTAAATTAGAAAATGGCAGTTCAAACTCTAGTAATTAACTTTGTTTGCCTACTTATTTTTCTTATATCTTGTTTCAAAATATATATATTATTCTTATGATTTCATAACTATTTTGGGTTACATTATCACAAATACTATTCTCAACTTAATACTTATTTAAAGTTCATATTAAGATTTATAAAACATGTATATTTAACTTAACATAAAGAAATATATATATATATATACCTGATTTTTTTAAGTAGTTTAAGTATAAGAAGTTTTATAGATTACTTTATAATGTTTTTATAACTATAGATTTCTTCTAAAATATAAATGGTTTTTTAGCAAATAAATATGTTTTGATTTCTAAAGTTTAAATTTAAAATTTATTTGTATCAAATTATTGATGTATATCTCATAAATTAAATTTTAACTTCTTTTTAAATTAGTTTTATATATACTTATGTATATATGTTTATATAGCTTACTTTATATTATACAAAATTTATATTCTCTTTAGAAAGATCTTCAATTCTTACTATATTTACCCTATTAATATTATTTAACTCCATAATTATTTTGAATGTTTTACTACTCATCATGAATATTTTTTAATTAAACTCTTATCTTTATTTCAATCACTTTCATTAGTATAATTAACCTAAGTCTAGAAAATAACATTATCCTTGTTTGATTCAAATAATTTATTATATGCATAATAGTTAGATATTACTTTAAGTATCTTTTATAGAAATACATATCATCATCAAATCATTCTATATATTATTACCATAACATCATCACACATCTTATTTCATAACATATTTACTTTGTCTTGATTAATTTTATTGACTTATTTGGCTTGATTAAATTAATTGGATTGATTGACTTGTTTGGTTTGTTTGACTTGAATAACCTATTTGACTCACTTGACATGGTTAAGTTTCATTAGTGATTGATAGGAGCTTTATAAGTTTTAGGATAAATAGAAGTTATAATAAATGTTTAGCTTTGAATTTATTAGTGTTTTGTTACAACAAAACTTAAATTGGTTGACTGTTTGGATTAAATCACTTCATAGTTGTAAGAATATCTTATCAAAGTTATTTCTTAGCCCAGAGTAAAGTCTTATTATAGTTTTAAGGAAATCAGAGTTTAGGATAGGTTTACTCTTGTATTAGATTAAGGGGGAGTTTTATAGTTTCCAGGATTAGCTTAAGGTTTAGAAGTGTTTATTAACATATATTACTTAATTTGTTTGATTTGATTTGATTAATTGCTTGAATTGATTGTTTGAATTGATTGCTTGAATTGATTGCTTGAATTGCTTGTTTGAATTGCTTGTTTGGATTGATTTCTTGATTGATTAAAAATATTGATTGTATTGCTTAGTTTATTATCCTTCTATTTAAACTAGTATAGTTATAATTTAGGGGGAGTTATATACAGAATTAGGATTTAGGATCCGGGGAAGTGCTTTATTATTTTGGAAATTATAGGATTTAGAGGGAGTAGTTTTAGAATTTATTTTTGATACTGCCAAAGGTGGAGAAATTATAAAATATGGGCATAGTTTTATAGAATTCTTACAGACAGGGGGAGTATAAGCGGAACATCACCAAACAGGTGTATATACGTGTATGATATTTTATAAACTAAGGTTGTCATCATCAAAAAGGGGGAGATTGTTGGAGAATGGAGTTTTGATGACAACAACCTTATTTCAATTATCATTGATTATAAAATATGTGTTAACACTTTTGTATGGAATATATATATATATATATATATATATATGCAAGAATCATACACAGGAAATATTACTGAAGACCGTACAGTTATAAAGATGATAGAGATCTAAAGATCAGAGAAATTTCAAGACTCATGTGTAATCAAGATTTCAAGAGTTCAAGATCAATATCGTTATAGAGTCTAAATTTTGTAAGACTCTAAATAGCACTCCAGGTTCAAATTCTAATTTTCAAATTCTAATTTTTCAAATTCTGATTTTTCAATTCTATCCTCAATCCTCTCTATTATGTTTTTCTATTTTGTTTCTATTTTTATTCTTCTTCTTTTTTCAAACTTAGATTTTTTATATACTTTATATTTATACTTTATATAGTTTAAAACCTTATAATTTTATAAATATGTTTATTTAGTTTAAAAATATGTTTTCATATGATTTTCTATCATATAATATTAATTTACAACACTAGAATTTTACTCAAGAATTTCCAGAATTAGTTTTATATCAAAATACTTGGAAACTTATTTTGAAAATGAAAAATACACATGACTATGTCGACATAGCAAAAAGTGTATGTCGACATATAACTGCTATTTTTTCTAATTTTGAAGGGAAGTGTCTTTTCACTTTTTGAAACGCCTCAGAACTGTTGCAACCCTTCATACTCTATAAAAAGAGGTTAAAACCAATTTTTTTAACACATCTTCTTCTCTAACTTCATACTCTTTCATCCCACCATCGTTCTTAATCATTTTTATGGTTTTTACACTTATACTCTATTTTGATAAAACTTCTTCCCTCTACACTCTCTACTCTCTCCTCTCTGAACCAAGTGATATTGAAGAGTTATAGGGCTGTTTTGTAATAGGTTGATTGAATAAACCTTGTTGTGAGTCAAAGAGGAGTCGGTGTGTCCTTGTGGGCCGTGAAATCAAGGAAATAGAAGTCGGTGTGTTCTTGTGAGCCGTGAAATCAAGAAAGTAGGAAATAGTGTCTCTTTGTGAGCCATGAAATCAGGGAGGGTGTAATTGACTATTGAAAGAGTAATTAAACTTTGCACAATCCGGCGTTGTGTGGGACTGGACGTAGGAGTGATATGAACCAATATAAAATCCGGTGTGTTCTTTCTTTTTCTGCATTTTTATTTCTGTTTATTTTGCATTTGTGTTTGAATCTATGTCTGTGATTGTGTTTGTGCTGTTTGATTCATTCCATAATTCTTTTTAGTTTTAAATTTTGGTTAAATTCTTACAAACACTATTCACCCCCCTCTAGTGGTTGCTTTGCCTTAACGATCCATTCCGCAGTCCCTAATAGGAATGGTTGCTGATCCCAACCGTTTGTGATAATACATTCGGTACACTCAAGCGATATGAGTGACCAGTTATGTTTAGTATGGGTTGCAAGATATTCTTGCTGAACCCGGTGTATTCCTCTCTATAGATACACTGTCGGGTTCCATACCTTGCCAGTTGGAATCCATTCTCCAATAAGAGCCTGTACTTTTGATTGTATATTATGTATGTGGAGCGTGAGATGCAAGCATTCTGCTAGATTGCTATTTATTTGATTTTGGTACCTTTATTATATCATAATAGTACTGATTTCAAAGAATATTTTGGGTTATCGTATGGTAAAAACCATCCATGTTTATGAGTTGATCGGTCTTACGATTATCCTTTCTTTTAAAAAGTGTTTTTAAAAGTTAAACCAAATGGTTGTAGTTTACTCACACTAGTCCCATGACTGACCTAAAGTTAATTTTGTTTTGTTTTACCCTAAACTTTTGGGTGCTCAATTTTGTATGGGTAGTTAAGTAGCTCAGGTTATTACAGATACTCCTGGAGGAGTTTGGAGTAGGAGGCTTCAACATTAGTTATCTATTGTTTATTTTCGATGTGTACTATATGTATCTAGAAATAGGTGTTTATAACTGATCCAGAGATAGCTGTTGTGCTTTGATGATGGTATGTGTATACAGTTCCATTTTGTATTTCAAAGTTATGTTATATAATATATTTTATTCATTCGGCTGTGAGATTCGTGTTTACTCTGATGTTGCTGTATTTATTTTCTTCTTATTTTCTATTCTAACTTTCTTTCTTTATATTTATCACCCTCTAACATCTTCTATTAATGATCCAGTAAAGATCTGGGGCTTGGTTAGTCGATATGGTATTTATGTTGATAATCAGGATCGAGAATTTGTCGGTTCGCTATAGTGGTATCAGAGAGAGGTTGAGTGATAACCTTGACCCTGTGGCATAACTCAATAGAGATGTAGTTAGTAATACCCTAGATTGATTTGAGTGTATATATACGAGAGGACGTATTTGTAAATTTTCTAAAAGTTGTTTTACATTGTAGAGATTTATTGATTGAGTGGTTTATGAATTCCGGTCAATCAGTATGATCCATTGTATCGATAGGGATCTCTAAACACTTGAATAAGATGAACCGATGTAGTATGTTTTGAAAAAGAGGGTAAATGAAATAATTTTACCCAAAATATATTTTGATATAAAAAGTAAATATCTTGGGATACTTATAATATATTGGATATGATGGTTGTTATTATAGTCGAATATGATTATAATTGGAATGATTATAAACAACCAATTAGAATCCAAATAAGTGTAATATATAAAAACAGAAGGATTAAATCTGAATTTATATGGGAGCTGGTATTTAATTCTGGAAATTTGGAATAGTGTTTATAAATGGATTTAGATTAAATATATGGAAATTTTAAATCCTGGGAGATTCTAAAATGTTTTCAAGCATTTGGAAGGATACTTTGATTTTTTTTTTTAAATGGAAGTGTTTAAAAACGATTTTGAAAGTGATATAGTATTGAACCCACTTCAGTCGCTGGAAAATAACCCTGATGATGCTGACTACATCATCATTGTTAATTTTCGAGTTTCTAAGTGATGTATTACTACTAAGGATATTGTTTTTGAATTGTTTTGAGAAAACAAGTTGATTTGAATCCTTAAAATGAATATTTGATTTTACAAAAAAGAAAGGAAAAAAAGCTAAGATGTTAAAATTCCCAGGAAATTATTGTTTGAATTAAAATGAATTGATTTTTGAAATAAAAATCGGATTTTTATTTTGAGATAAAGATGCTGACTAGAGATATTAATTAGTTAATGAAATATGCGGATGGTTTACTTGATTAAGTATATTGGATTGGTGAGTTAAGGATTTTGAATCAAGAACATAATTTGAGTTTAAAATGGAATTTGGCTTCAGCATAAACGAATGTCTATGTTGAGAATAAATTGATTGGAGATCAAGTAGGAAGGCATTTGTATATGTTGAATTGATAGAGGATGGAAGAGATAGAGTTGAATACCCGACAAAAAGGTACAAGTTTATATTTTATATGAGTACGAGATTTATGATCCTATTTGGCAAGCCGATTGGCTATTTGATTTTCTTTTGGATTGGAGAAGGCCTGGAGAGGCAAGTTGTAGTTGTACAGAATGAGCCGTGCAAAGGAGAAGCTGGCAAAAAAATTCAAAAATTTAGGGTGTTAGAAAATTTTCAGAATTTTCGAAAATTTTCATTGATAAGAATAAATTAATAATTTAATTGAAATCAATTGGTTTAGTTGAATCTGTAGTTAGGAAATATAACAAAATATTTTTAATCTAGTTAGTAGGGTTGATAGCATCTTTCCAGCTTAGTAATCGGGGACAAAATTCTTTTAAGGGGAAGGAATGTAACATCCCAGATTTTTAACAATTTAATAATTAATTAATTAATTTGAATATTGATTTGGTGATTTAAATGACTTGAATTAAGTAATTTTGATTATTTAATTAATATAAATAATATTTAATTCCGAAATAGTCGGAAATAGTAGAATTTGCAATATTGTATGAACTGGATGATTTAACTGATTTAATTCAATTTAGAATTTAATTATAATAACAAATTTATTTATTTAACGAAGTTTGAACATATTTATTAATTATAATATAATTTAAAACGAGCTCATAACGTCGTGGTAGTTCGTAATATTACATTTTGAACTTTAAGTGAGTATACAGGATTCGTTATAAGTCAGATTTCATTGAAATAAGAAACATTTGAATCTGGTAAAATAAAATTTTCTAATGGAAGAGAAAAATCGAGATTTCATCGTGTAGGTTGTGATTTATGTCCAAGTTAAATTTTCAGAAAGTTGTTGTGGAATCGTTTATAAATTATAATGATTTATTTAATATAATATAAAAGGATTTTTATATATATTGGATATCGAATTAATTTGAATTTGAAATATCGATTTATAAATTCGAGTATGTTTATTTTGTAGTTATATGATATTATATTTGGATATATATGATAATATTAATTTATTGTTGTTAAATTTAATTGTTTTTCAATATATTAATATTATATTGGTTTATTCAAGCCTTAAAATAGCCATTTTTGCAAACGACTTCCGTTTTTGATGAAATGAGTTTTATTAAATCCGAAATGATTAATTATTGCTAGATTTCAAGTTTTGCACCAATCGGAGTTGTTTTGTGACCATGCAAAATTGAAATGCAAATCGATCAATAATTTGACTTTAAAATAATGTTGTGTGAGCAAACAAACTCGTAATTTGTCAAAACAAGTTTCGTTGGGTCTTTGATGTCAAATTGTAGCTGTATGTCCATTTTCATCAAAGCTGGATATTATATGTGATCATAGATTTTTAAATGACGAATACGTATAGCGATTGATTAAAACTGAATAAAATAATCCATAAAAAATGTCCTAACCTATATATATCTCTAAACCTTATACAAACCCTTGTTTTTCATTTTTGATGGTCAACACTCCATGGCCGCCACAATTTTTCTATAGAACTTGAATAAACCAATGTTTCAAAATTCATACAACATCAAAGAAAAATTTTAAAAATCGAAAATGGGTATTTTTTATTTCAAGAAGTGAAGCTCTTTAATCCAGTATAGTTTTTGAATGTTTCGAAGTTTTCTACGTTCGATGGAAATATGATACCATGGGCTAGGGTTTAAGAAATTTTGTAATAAAACATTGTTTGAGGTTTTGAGTATTTTATTTGGATTTATGAGTAGATTTGGCACTTGGTTGAAGAATTTTGGGATTTTTGAGGTGAAAAAGGTTCGGTCATTGTGTGTAAAACAACGTATTGCTGTAGAAGTCGTGAACCATATGGGTGACGTGAGTTGATGATGGGTTGCATATAATTGAAGAGAATTTGATGGAGATAAATATGGTTATTTTATTTTTGAGATTCTTGTGGAATTAGCAGTATATGTGGAGTTTTGGTGACCTTGATGACAAAATGGTTCACTGGTTGTCATGAGATGGAGCCTCCGTATGCCCCAATTCAATGGTCGCCACACTCCTGTTCTAATTCCTTAAAAACGATCGATCTACCTATTGAAACCTTCCACTCCTTAAGGCAATTTCGAAGAGGACCACACCCCCTTTAGATCCGTACTGTTGGATCTCGTACAGAGGAGTATTTCACTCGCACCGACCCCGAGAACCGCCGCCGCATCAAGCGGATTTTCGCCCTCTAGGCTCCACCGAACACGCCACCGTTCAGGGGGGTGGCGCGCCCCTCCAAGTCCTCCGTCGTGGTAAAGGCTGATTCCCTCCCCGTGCCTCGAACCGCATGCAAACTCGAGCCCTAAGTTCGAAGACATTGAAAAAATAGTCACCCGAGTTCTGTTTCACGAGGAAGAAAGGGTAGGGGTAAATTTGTAATTAATTTAGTTGGCCAATTATATTTTAATTAATTTAAACATATGTTTAAAGTATAAATGTTGATAACTCGTTCATTTCTTATCAGAATTCGATAAAACTGAATGCGTTGGAATCACAACGACAAGATCTACATTTTAGAACTGACTGCAGAATTTATAGAGCCTTCTACAATTTTGAAGAAATTAAAAGCGAGGTGAGATATCTAAATTCAGAATTAAAATAAATAAAAATATGTTAGGATGCAGACAGAGTTTAGAAACTCCCGACACCGTCGTCCACAAACCATGGACGACTTGTTTGAGTTGTGATTTGAAATTGGTGGATACTACGAATGGTTGATTGTTGATTTCGGTTGATTTTGGTTGAAAACAAATAGGATTAGTTTTGCGGAAAAATTCGTTTGCGTACGAATTAGATTATTGAAATCCCCCTTGTCAAAAGCTGCAAGGCTTTAAGGTAGCGCGAGGAGCCGTACATTGGGACGGTGCCGGTTTTAATTACCCTGCCGTTATGCTGCCGAAATTTTCTGAAATATTCGTATATGAAATGAAATTTGTTTGAACATCCAAAATTCACATTTTTATTGAATATAGAATAAGGAGAATATTCATTTTTGAAATGAAAATAAGTCAAACAATAAAAATCTACATTTTGATTGTATATGAAAATTGTTCATTGTTTTAAAACAAATCATGATTACATTAAAAATACCATTTTTAATATGAATATAGAATATAGGAAAATTGTTCATTGTTTTAAAACAAATCATGGTTACATTAAAAATACCATTTTAATGTGAATATAGAATATAGGAAATTTGTTCATTGTTTTAAAATAAAACATAATTACATTAAAAATACCATTTTTAAAGTGAATATAGAATATAAAAGATATGTTCATGTTTTTTTTAAGTAAAAATGATTACATTAAAATCCCATTTTTAATGTGAATGTAGAACATAGAAAAGTGTTAAGGTTTGAAATTTAAAACATTTTAACATTAAAATTTTATTTTTAATGTAAATACAAAATATGTGAAAGGTGTTCATGTTTCGAAATAAAACATGTCTAACATTAAAAATTTCATTTTTAATGTAACTATAGAATATGAGAAAATTGTTTATGTTTTAAAATAAAAACATGCCAACATTAAAAATCATATTTTAATGTCATGTAATAAAGCTAGAAAAATTGATCATATTTTGAAAGCAAAATATGTTTACATTAAAATCCTCACTTTAATGTAAAGTAGAAAACTATGAAATGATCATGTTTTGAAAAGAAAAATAAGTTGACATTACAAATTTCATCTTTAATGTAAATGTAGAGAACTAGGAAAATATTCATGTTTTAGAAATAAAAACATGTTTGCATTGAAATTTACATTTTCAATGTTAATGAATATTATAAAATGACAATTGTAAAATAAAAATGTGTTTACATTTAATTTTACATTTTTCATGTTAATGATACATTAAAAAGAATCATTGTTATATAAAAATGTTTTTACATTGGAATTCACATTTCGATGTAAATGAATCATTAGTAAAAGGATAAAAAGATCAAATTCTTTTTAATAATAGGATAAAAAGTTACATTTTTATATAATATGGTAAAAGAAGTTTAAAGGTTACATTTTTATATAATGTAATAATAGAATAGAAAGGATTACATTTTCATATAATGTAATAAAAGAATAAAAGAAATAAAAATAACATTTTTATTATGTAATAAAGACTGAATGAAAAGATTTCATGTTCTTTGTAACATAGAAAAGAATACATTTTCTATGCAACATAGAATGATTACATTTTTGTTGTAATATGGAAATGTTTACATTTTTGTGTGATATAGAAAAGATTGCAGTTTTTTGTAGAAATGTAAAAAGGTTATGTTTTAGATATAAAACATGTTATCATTAAACATCACATTTATAATGAAGTGTAAAGAAATTAGAAAAATGCCATGTTTTAGATATAAAAATATGTTATCATTAAAAATTTCATTTTTAATGAAATGTAAGGACATTGAAAAATGTTCATTGTTTTGAAATGGGAATAGTTTGAAATCGTCGAATGAATTAATTTATATATTTATATATAGATATAAATTAAAATAAAATGAATCGCGCTGCTGTAGTTCGCGTTTTGAAATCGTAACTTCAAACGATTAAACCGAGAGATCCGACCGTCGGATATTCCCAAAACTGGAACCACTAAGATCCAACGGTTAGATTTGGAGAAATTTGTAAATCAAATTTTGATGAAAACAGCGCCAAGGCCATGTAATGACCCGAAGCCCCGTTTATTTATAATGGGTATTTTTAAATAAATAAAAATAGCGATAAATCATTATAAAATTTTATAAATGATATGGGATGACAAGATTGATTTAAATTATATATTCGAGAATTATTTGAAAAGTCTGAGTTAAATCTCATTTCATATAATTATACGACGATTGGAAGTCGAAGATTTGAAGAAGGTGATTGAGGACCGGCGATCTTCACATCGAATGGATGATTACTGATGCCCTGGATCGGTTAGCTCCCAAGAGGGGTTACAGTGGTAGTTGTCTGGACGTACTTGTTGATTGTCCGGATATGCTCGGTGTCCCCAGTTTCGTTCAGACCCAGAACATACTTGTAAATGGATGTATGTCTGACATTGGATTTTATTCTGTGCTGATTGATTTCTAGTTAATATATATCTGTTGGGTGGCGGAGAATTTATTCTCTTGCTTAACACCCCTCTCTGAGACGTACGAGCTCAGAGGTTATATATTGGTAGACATCAGTCGCATGGCATGAATTGTCAGTGTGGCATGCCAAGATGCAAATGATCAAGGCTTATTGTTGAAAAGCAGCGCCTTGTGGTTGATGATCAAAGAACAACTTTTAATAGCACAACTTTGTGTATTTCGTTACTTCGTGAGCCTCACACCCCGGTTACCGGAAACGGGAGTAAGGACAGCAGGGAGGACATACATTTCTTTCTAGCTAGAAGTGGTGTCATGTTTTTCACAAGGCCTGAAATTTTTACTTATGTGGATGATGGAATGAGGCACCTCGATTATTTGAGTCCCTAATGGCTCTATTTACGTCCCATAGGGTGGGGAAACGTATTGTTCAGGCATTATTAATCCACTAACATATTTGTGGACCGGCCCTGAAGATCAAAGGTGCAATTGCGACTGATCCTGAGGCACGGGCTAGAGTGTCTCGAATTCGGTAAGGACTATCTTTTGCCTTGGTTCATGATGGAAATCCAACTTCCAATACAACCCATGCGATTTTTATTGTATGACTAGTATGGCGACATAGTATATGGTAGTTATGTCGTCTATGATTAATACATTATGATTGAAATGTTTTTGAAACATATATATACTAATAATAATATCAAATCCGTTTTATCGTATCAAGCATATTTTGACCATTATAAGGTAAAACTCTATCCTCCGGTTTGCGTTGCATTGTGTGATGGGACTTAAGTCTTATAATGGTTTCATTTTTATAAAAAGCATTGCGTTGTTTAACGATTTACTTTATTTATGCACTGGCAATCCAATGGAGTAAACCCATTCGGCGTTAGCGGCGTGGTCATGTGATTAGCCTTATTACCAAATAAGTTAAATAAGATTTCTCATACCAGTCCCATGATTGACTCATAGTTTGTTTCACTTTGCAAACTCGGGTGCCCATTTTTCCACACAGGCAGCCTTGTATACAGGTTTAGCAGATTCATTCTGGATAGCTATGGAGCTAAAGATGGATATTATCTTTCCTATTATGCTGTTCAGGTTTCACTTAATGTATTTTTTTTTATTCCACTGCCGACATTTTATATTAAGCAGAAACTGTATTCTATGCTGAGTATGATCCTATTATGCTGTGTAACTCTATTGATTTATTATTTCCAGTGTAATTTGATGGACATTATCTACTGTAATTTTGTATTTATGTTCTGCTGTTACTGTTATGTGTTATATTCCAATGGTTATCCTTGTTTTCGTACTGCGGAAGTTTGGGGTCATCACAGTTGGTATTAGAGCTTTCGTTAAATTTAGCTCGGAATATAACATATTAACAAACTCATCAGAGATAGAATCAGCAGAATTCCAAAACGAATAACTTATCATAGATAGGACTAGTAATGTCCTAGAATGAGTAAAAATACACCCACATAGATTCATTTACATTTAAATGTATGTCTCTATGTTTTAAAATATTTATTCTGTTGGCCACTCTTTGTCTGCTATTTGCAGACATAGTAGAAATGAGTGGCAGAAATAGAAGAAGTAAATCTTTGGTTCGACAATCTAATGAGCCAGTCATGCTCCCACAACCAGAACCAGATCTAGAAGCTCTAGTAAAGAGGTATCGAAATCTGGGTGGAGAACCATTCTCGGGCAAGGAGTCCATTATTGAAACACAAGCATGGATGTGTTCCCTGAGAGAATTTTTGAAGGCTTAAAGTTGGAAGATGATCAGAAAAGACTAATAGCATTTTGGGTACTCAAGGGCGAAGTTTTATTCTGGTGGGAAACTGTTACTAAGGAAAATCCAGAAGGTAGTATTACCTGGGATAAATTCAAAGAAATTTTCACAGAAAAATTTATTCCTCCAGGAGAAATTGATCGGTTATATGATGAGTTCTACAATCTGAAACAAGGTGATATGACCATTCAGGAGTAATAAAAGAAATTCGAGGAACTCTCCCGCTTTGCCCCAGAACTAATCGAAGATCCTTTGAGGACAAATCAAAGATTTATTAAAGGACTTCAAAGCAAATTCCTAAATTGGGTAACTGCACATATTAATCTCCCTTTTTCTGAAATGATAGTTATGGCTTGTCGCTATGAGGATCTTAATAAGCAAGGTGTTTTGGAAGATGAAGGAGAAGGCAGCTCTAGCAACAAAAGGAAGTTTGAAGCTGACATCCCTGAGGAAGGTACAGAGCCTGAGGTCAGTAAGAAGCCAAACGCCAATAAGAAAAGACCAAGATCTCAGAAAGAACCGTTAACGATTGCCACATGTTCTAACTGCAATAGGCAAGGATATTTGTCGAAAAACTGCAAATCTTCGAAGAAACGAAAGAATGATGGATTTAAATCCAATAAGAAGTCTCAAGAAATTTGAGAAATTTGGATCTTTGTTGGTTTTGTTTTTTGAAACAATGAAATTTGAGAAAATAGAGTACAATCTTTATTTGGTTTTATGGAACGATGCAATTATAAAATAAAGTGGGAATTTTTATGTAACATGGAAATTGAAAGTAGAGTTGGAATCTTTATTTATGAAACATTGAAAGGGAAATAAAGTTTTAATCTTTATTTTAGTTTAAAACTAATAAATGTTTTCATGTAATCTAGTTTCAAAAATTACATGTTTTGTTTCAAAATAAAATCACATGTTTGTGTCAAATTAAATTACATGTTTTGATTTGTGCTTCAAACTAGGATTACAAGTTTCATTGTCACTTTCTTTTGAAAACAAAATAGTACATTTTGTTGTAAATTTTAGCTTCAACAAAATATTTCATTTTGTTGTTAATTTTAATTTCAACTAAATAATTCATGTACGTTACATGTTTTAATTAACATACATTACAACTGAAATTAATGTACCTTAGCTAGTAATTAATGTATGTCAAAATAAGAAGGAACGGAATTGGAAATTTCCATAAGAATATATAATGTTAATTAGTCTTATATATTTGAAGTTTGAATTCTGTAAATATGAATAAAAGGTAAATATATGACGAAAGAATTAAGGAAGGGTAATGAAACAGGTTACAAATTAGTGTTGTAATTAATGTAAAGAAAACAGTCGACTAAGTATAAAATTATGAATGACATTAATTAAGAGATTTATTGGTTTAAATTATATGTGTAAACGTTTGCATGTATATACACACATCAACATGATCATAGCCAAAATCAGTTATACATGTTTTGAAATTTAAAGGGTTGCAATTAGAAGAAAAGCAAGCATTTAATTTGTTATAAATACAAAGAGGCATATAGGGGAAATAACTTGTGCATTTATTCTCTACTCTCTCTCCTCTTCTATTGATCATTCAAATTCATTTTTAGACATGAAACTATTCCTTTTATTCCCCTTTTGTTCTCTCTTCTTTTTATATATTTATAATCTTCAGACCTCATATATAAATAAATAAAAATATTATAAATTAAGGATTAAACAATTCCTAGAAACCCTATTCATCATCTCAGAGCCGCCACCCTTGTATTTTCAATGGCCGATACAGCTCCTATCTTCTTCTCAAACCCCTCCTTCTCCACTAACCTTTAGACGCCAACCCATACACCACATCAAAGCTCCTTCTCTCCTCTATCCGCACATACCAGCCTCGCCCTCCAATTCAGCCTGTAGCGCCCGCCTCGATTCCCCAAACCGACCCGTGCCGACCCTGCCTACGGCCACCCTGCACCACCGAACTCCTCCTCCTTCCCGGCGCACGTGCGCCACACACCCCCCTACGACGTCCTGACACCCGATGGCCTTCAAGCTGCAAGATTGGATCGGAAAATAAAGACCTAAGTTTGAACTAATTGGAGAAGCCACAGTCGAATTCAAATTGGAGAAGAAGAGGTTGATTTTAAGTAGTTTATTTATTTAATTCTATTTAAAAAGTTAATAAACGCAAATAATCCATATCTTATTCAATTGGATTCAGAATCGAACGATTTTCGAACCGTTGGAATCGCAGAACCAAGATCTATCTTTCAGAATTGACCAGATCTGAAACCAGATATTTTGGAAAATCAGGAAATTTCAAATCAGAACGGTTCGGTGAGAATTCTATTTTAAAAATATGATTATTTATTTATTTAATTCACTACAAAATCTATATTCATATTATATGAAATACATGTTGTTGCTGCATAGATTATTATTTCCATGTTGATTGTTTTGTTATGGTTGTGATTCAGAATTGCTTGTTATTGTTAGTGAATGATTGTATGTGATTCCCCTTTGGTTCATAGATTAGAAATTTAAAATTGATTGTATGTGATGATTGTGAGTAAAATTGTAGATCTGAACTCTATTTCTAAATCAATGTATAAAGGATTCAACTTTGGTTGAGAAATTTAAAGGATTCAACTTGGTTTTATATAAATTAAGAGATGGTAACTTTGTTGTGTATAATAAAGTTTGAAACTTTGTTGTATATAAGGAAAGATTGTAACTTTGTTTATAAGAAAAGATGGTAAGATTGTTTTATAGAATTAAGGATTGTAATTTTGTTTTATCATAAAAGATGGTAGGTTTGTTTATAATTAAAAAGATTTCACCTTTGTTTGTTAAATAGAGATTTCACCCTTTTTATTGTAAAATTAAGAGATATTATTTTTGTTTGAAAGAAAAAGACATTATTTGTGTAAAAAGGAAAGACATTATTTTTGAAAGTAAAAAGAAAGACAAATATAATATTTTCATTCATTTAGCTAAATATATTTAACATATGTAATGAACATTTTTCACTGTCATATATTTAACAAATGTAATGAACATTTTCCACTGTCATATATTTAACATATGTAATGAACATTTTTCACTGTCATATATTTAACATATGTAATGAACATTTTGCACTGTCATATATTCAACATATGTAATGAACATTTTTCACTGTCATATATTTAACATATGTAGTGAACATTTTTTTTTCAATGTAAAGAAGCAGCGACTAATTCACATTTTGTATGTCACTTGAAATGAAATAAATTTGTTAACATATAAATTCACTTTTTATATGTCATTAGAAATGAAATAAATTTGTTAATTCAAATTTTGTATGTCACTTGAGATGGAAAAATTGCATTTTCATAGTATGAGAAAAGAAGATAAAAGAGTTATACTCTTTATATGTAATGTAAGAGAGAAGGACTACATTTTCATGTAATGAAAGCAAAGAATATAAAGATTTCATCTTTATGTATTGAAATCAAAGAGAAGAGGAAAAAGAAATGTTTACAATAAAAATCCCATTTTTATTGTAAATGAAGAAAATATAAAAATGATCATTATTTGAGAAAAAGAACAAGACGACATTAAAAAGTTTCGTTTTTATGTAATTTTGGAAAACAAGGAAATGTTCATTATTCAAAATAATAACAAGTTGACAATAAGATAAAAATATAAGAGTGACAAAATATTCATTTTGTCAAATATAAAGGAAAGATAAAAATGTAAGAATGACAAAAATATGCATTAGAATGAAGTTGCATTTTTATTAGAAAGTGTAGGTTAAATAAAAATTGAACATAACGATATTTTAGTAAATATATTATAGTTTTAATGTTGCGTATACTGAATATGAAATAACATATATTTATTTGTTAAATGTCATGCACTGCATATGAAAATATATTTATTTGTATGTGTCATTTACTGCATATGAAATAACATATATTTATTTGTTAAACGTCATGCACTGCATATGAAAATATATTTATTTGTAAGTGTCATTTACTGCATATGAAATAACACATATTTATCTGTTGATGTCATATACTGCATATGAAATAAAATTTTGTAATGTCATATATTGCATATGAAATGAAGTGCATAGTTAAAATCATACCTTTTGCATATAAAGCGAAGTATTTTAAATGTCATTTAGAAAAGAACAAAAATTCACATTTTTGGTTAAAGAAAGAAAAGAACAAAAATTCAAATTTTTGTTCAAAGGGAAAGAGAAAAAAAAGACAAAATTTACATTTGTGTTTAATGTAAATCCAAAATAAAAAAAAATTACATTTTGTTAAATGAAATTAAAAAGGAGAAAAGTTACATTTTTGTTTAAATGTAATTAAAGTAACAAGAAAATTTACATTTTTTTTATGTAAAGAGAATTTAAAGAAGAAAGTTTACACTTTCATGTAGATGGGACTTAATGAAGGGAATTTACATTTTAAGGAATTGGATTTTCATATAAAAGAGATAAAGTTAGAAATTTACATTTTTATTATGTAAACAAGAGTATGAACTTGCATTTTAAATGAAATTTACATTTTTATTAGGTAACCTAGAATGAGAACTTGCATTGCAAATAAAAATTACATTTTTAATTGAACTAAAGATAAAATATTTGTTATGCAAATAAAAAATTACATTTTTATTTGAAACTATGATATGCAATTGGCGATGCAAACAAAAAAATAAATTATATTTTTATTGGTAACTATGATATGAAATTTGGCAAGCGAACAAAATTTACATTTCCCAATGTAACTATGATATTGGATTTTCTAAGCGAACAAAATTTACATTTTTATATGTATCTATGAATGAGAAATTGCACTGTAAATTAGAATTACATTTTTATTATGTAGTTAAGGTATGATATTACATTGTAAATCAAAATTTCGTTTTCATGATGTAACTTAAGAATGGAATTTACATTGCCATTCTAAAATAGTCAAGATCATTTTGGTTTTGCCTTGAAAGAGATAAGAAGAATTATTATTTTTGCTTGGCATTGAAAGAATAACAAAGTTATTATTTTTGTTACATTGAAATTAAACAAACAAAAATATATTCATTTGTATAGAAATGAAGTTGACACCAAAATATATTGCATTTTTGGTTAGGAATTGAGTGACACAAAAATACGCATTTTTGTTAAATTATAAGTGACGTACAAAAATATTCATTTTTGTTGTAATTGGAATGACACACAAAATATACATTTTGTGTATATGATATGTATGGGAAATAAACGAAAACATTGTTGCGTGTGATGATATATATCAATATTGGATATAAATAAGAAGATTTGTTGTTAGCAAAACTTAGTAAAATGAAATGGATGAAGGAATTATATATAATTATATATATATAAATTAAAATCAAACGATATGGAATGATTTCCAACTTATATATACGCGAGAATTATTTGGAAAGTCCGAGTCTATCTCATTCCAAATAATTTGAACGACGTTTAAAAATTCAAGAGTTGAAGACGGCGATTGAAGACCGACGATCTTCATATCGAATTGACGACGACTGCTGATGCCCATGATGGGAGTAGCTACATTGAAGGGGCTATAGTGGTGGCCGTCCGGACGTAGTGTTGATTTGTACGGATTTGGCTTTCGCTCGGACCCAGAGCATAAGCTTATAAATGGATTGCGTGTCCGACATCGTACTCTGTTAAATATCATATTATTGATTTTCTGTCTATATATAAATGATTGGTGGTGAAGAATTTATTCTTTACTTAACACCCGTTTATATATTGATGGATGGTCAATGGTACGGTATGGATTGACAATGTGGCACGCTAAGATGAAGATGATCAAGGCTTTGTTGAAAAGCAGGCCTTCTGGTTATGACGTTACTTCGCGAGCCTCACAACCCGGTTGGAAAAAGCAGGCCTTGTGCTTAAACTGGCTGATATTTACTTATGTGGATGATGGATGACGAGGCCTCGGTATTAGGTCCTATAGGACCGGGAAACTTGTGTTCAGGAATTGCCAATCCTCAAAGCTGTATGTGAGGACCGGCCCTACTGTTTCCAAGGGTTCACTGCGGGGAATCCTGGGGCATTAGCTAGAGTGTCTCGAATCGGTAAGGAGCTCTTCCCTAGCCTTGACTCATGATGGAAATCCAATTTCCAATACGCCCCATGCGGTTTTGATTGTATTACTAGTACGGAGGCATAATATATGGGTACCTATGCTTCCTAGGATTGATACATTATGATTGAAACGTTTTATTAAAACATATACACACTAATAATAATATTGTTTTTACGTATTTATCATCTTCTAATCACCATAAGGTAAAACTCTATCCTCTGGTGTGCGTTGCATTGTGTGATGGGACCTGAGTCTTATGGTGGTTTCATTTTTCTAAAAAGCATTGCGTTATTTGACGATTTACTTTATTGTTATGCACAGCAATCCATTGGAGTAAACCCGTTCCGCGTTAGCGGCGTGGTCCTTGGATTTGCCTTATTACAATTAGTTAAACTAGTTAAGAATTCTCACACCAGTCCCATGACTGACTCGTAGTTTGTTTCCACCTTTGCAAACTTGGGTGCCCTCTTTTCCACACGGGCAGTCGAGTAATTTGTCTTCAGGTTTATCTCTTGAGCAGGATTCTGGATTGAATCTTAAAGCTGTGTCCAGAACATTGAAGTCTTCCGCTGTGCATTATATTAAATTATTGTATTTTACCTTCCGCTGCATTATATTCCGTACTCTGTTATATTCTGTACTCTGATGTAACATTTATTATTGATGTTATAAAAGTCTTTTGTTATTTGTTCTGATGTTGCTGTATTACCAAAGTTGATGTATCCGCAGATTTCCAACCTTTGGTTCAGACCTGTGTGGTTTATGGTCGATTCAAAGGATGGGAACTTCCGGGTCATCACAACCAATGTAGCTCAACTCAATAACACGACAAATGCTGCAATGCCCTCAGCTATTCAGCCAAGGCCAGATGTTTTGAAAGGCACTCTTTCTATTAAAAATATTCCTATCATAGTATTATTTTATACAGGTGCATCACGAAGTTTCATTTCGAGTAATACAATCAAGAAGATCAATCTAAAAACGTGGGATCTTAAAGAATCGATTAGTGTCCATAGTTCTTGGTGTATATTGCCGAGTGCCGATCTCATTTTCTTATTACCGGTTCCCTATTAATTTGATTGTCATGGATTTTTCCGAGTTCAATGTTATTCTTGGGATGGAATGGTTAACGAGATATAAAGCCAAGGTTAAATATGCTGAAAGGTTTGTTAAAGTTAAAACAAAGCTTGGAGATATTTTTGTACCCTGCATAGGCACAGATTCCGACAGAAAAGAATTTTGGGCTGCTCTTGAGGTCACCCCCACTGCTCTTGAAAATAATCCTGTCGTCAAAAATTATGCTAATGTGTTCGAAGAAGTTGATAGCTTACCTCCGCGAAGAGAAATCGACTTCAGGATTGATTGGTCCCAAATGCAAGGCCAGTTGTGCATTCTATTCGAAGAATGACGTGGAAAGAGAAAGAAGAATTGAGTAACCATACTAAACAACTTTAATGGAAAGGTATGATTAGGCCTAGCTTTTCGGAGTGGGGTGTAGCAGTAGTGTTTGTTCCTAAGTCAGACAGTACTCTCAGACTATGTGTGGTTTACCAAGACCTTAACAAGCAGACACTCAAGAATAAGTATCTATTGCCCCGTATAGATGACTTATTGGATCGTTTAAATGGAGCGAAAGTGTTTTCAAAGATGGACCTAGCTACAGGTTTCCATCAATAGCGTATTGCTGAAGAGTGTGTTCCTTTGACAACTTTCAGAGGTCCAGACATATTTTACGAATGGTTAGTAATGCCGTCTCGGCTTATGCAACGCTCCAGCCTATTTTGTCGATTTGATGAATCGAGTATCCCGGGATGTTTTGAACAAATTTGTGCTGGTCTTCATTGATGACATCTTAATCTTCTCCAAGTCAACTACCGAGCATGAGAAACATTTAGAACAAGTTTTGGAAATTCTGAGAAAGAATGTATTAAAAGCCAAATTTTCAAAATGTGTATTCTGGCAAGAAGAAGTGAAGTTCCTCGGTCATGTAGTATGGAAGGAAGGAATTTCAGTGGATCCTAGCAAAATCACAGCCATTCAAGATTGGAAGCAGCCTAGCACTCCTACTGAAGTCAGAAGTTTTCTAAGATTGGCTGGCTATTATTGGAAATTCGTTAAAGATTTTTCGAGGATAGCTTGTCCATTAATGAAGCTTACCAATAAGCATACAAAGTTCATTTGGGATCCTGAATGTAACGACCCGTATTCTACGCATCATAGGATCGTAGGATATTTATTTCTTTCACATACGAAGTCGTATGGTCATGTAACTTTGGGAGACGACTATTGGGGTCATTTCCCATGTTCATGATTTTTCTCGATTTTTAAATGACCATTTTACCCCTAGTTGGCACTGTTTTGGCCATAACTTTTGACTGGAAAGGAATTTTGACCTGAAACCACTTCCATTGGCTCCGGATGATGGTTTCTCTTTCCGTAGAGTGGTCACATTAGCCAAACGGACTCACCGTTTGGGAGATATGGCTGAAACAAGTTTCAGATGGTTAAAAACAGCTTAATTGGGCTTAACCGGGTGATTAGCAGCTAGGCCCAAGGGGAATTTCGGGTTTAGGGGTATATGGAGGCTGATTAGGGTTAGAAAACATTTCTTTAGACATTTTCCAGCCGCCACTTTCATTTCTCTTGACCTAGCCATGGCCTCCACTCTCTAAATCTCTCTAAAACACCCAAAAATCACTTTCTAATTGGAGATTAGGCATAGCAAACATCGAATCAAGGAGTATTAGCACAAGAACCGAGGTGGAGCTGCTGTGTAAGATTGGGAACAGCTCCAAATCAGAGAATATTTCAGTTTTGGGGTTCTAGTTGTGGCAAAGGTGAGTGATAGCATCGTTTTGACACTAATTACAGTTAATTAAGGGTAATTAGTGAAGATTAGCGAATTTATACACTAATAAATTCTGGAAAAATGTTTAGAAATTCTTAAATAATATTTCATGCCTCTGTTAGAAAATTTAGACGATTTGATTAAGTTTTACTAAGTATGTGCTTAAATATGATTAAGAAGGATTATAGGAAAATGTGAGGTTTTAGCCACTTTTGATCTATTTTGATTCATTTGGATTGTTGTTTGGTGTTTGTGGTTGCTCTTACATATTGCTATGACTCTATGGTATATTTTATGATTGATTAGAATAGTTAAATTGGTCGAAAACGTCGTCGAATGGCGTAGAAAGCTCGCTGGAAAGTTGCAGAAGTGTGCAGGTTCCGAACCGGATCGGATCGGATGAGGGCTCGGATCGGATATGTGAACTGGGCAAGAAACCCGACCCGAACCGGAGCTTAGCACATAGGAAGTTTGGCGAGGAGGAAGGCCGTTTGCTTAGAGTTGGAGTGGACAAGGGGATCGGATCGGAAGAATAATGGAGACCAGATCGGATCGACTCAAGAATGGAAGGCTACGACTGGAGCAAGGTAAAGGGGAGCGGATCGGATCAGGGCAGATGAAGAACGGAAGCGGATCGGATCAGAGTGGATGGAAAACGAGGGAGCTGATCGGAGGAAACTGGAAGGAAGACAGTGACCCGACCCGACCCGGAGGAGGACACCGACCCGACCCGAAGTGGACTACCGACCCGAACCGATGAAGGTGATGACTACCGACCCGAACCGATGAAGGTGATGACTACCGAACCGAACCGAATTCTAGGACTGTTAATGTGCGACAACTCTTCTAAAGACCCACTCCAATTCGACAAAACCCGAGATGCAAAGGAAGTCCAAATGAGGAGTTAGAGCTCAAGATTCAGATGGGAATCAACGAGTTCGCTTCATGGTTGGGCTTTGCTGCGGGACGCGTGCCAAGGAGTTATCGACGTCTATAGCTTTGAACCACTATGGTAGGAGGTACGAAGGCGGATTCAGGGCCATTATGGCATCGGTAGAACCAAGGGCTACGACCAATGAAGTGGGTCATTGAAATGTTTGGTCATGACTCCAAGTGTTTGGCTTGGTCACAGCAGGGTTTCTACAAGTCGGGATTCGTCGTTACCTCAGTTTGTCTAGTGTTCCAAAGTGGTAGATGTCGTACGCTTTACGCACTGAGTGAGAGATGTGAGGATGGTTGCTATGGATGATTTGTTTGCTATCATTGTGACATGCACACCCCACCCCCGTATCCTTACACCCTTTATTATGGCACCTTGGAGTATTGTACGGTATGTGGTACTAACTCTTTGGTTGCAGGTCCAGGTTCAGGTATGGCTTAGTATACCTGTTATTATTCTGTTTAGATGCTTATCGCTCATACCAGGCTTTATGTCTGACCCAGAGTTTTATGTCTCCTCTTATTACTCTGGGTGCTCACATGAGAAGACTAGAGACAGGTTAGCTGGTGATGCACGGGTAGATGATCCGGAGACGAGCAGGAGGCTTCCACGTACTATATACATAATATTCTCCCTGTGTTGTTGAAGATCACTGCTTGGGCATTATTGGTGTATCTTCTACTTTAGCTTTCTTTTGTTTAGAGACAGTAAATTTGGAAAATTGTAATAAGCTGTATTTGGATTTCCGCTGCTTTGATGATTGATGTTGATTTTAGTTATCAGCTTATGCACTGTCTCGCCTGTTTTATGTCAAGTATGTTGTTATTATATTTTATCCCATGCGCTGTGAGACATTCTACAGGTTCCTTGATTAGTTCATCCTCTTCTCTCTACTCTTCTGACGACCGTTCTGTGCTAGCTGGGCATGTGTACAGCGCAGTTTCGGAGGAAATGCAGGCTGGTGCGGGGCGGGCCGTCACACTTGGTATCAGAGCTCTAGGTTGCGTAGTTAACCTAGGGAAGTTATCAGGGAGAGATAATACACGTATACGAGAGGGCGTATTTGTGATTACTTTGGTTTTTAAAAGCTATATATATATATATATACTATTAGTAGTATAAGGATGAAGTCGTACTGCACTAGCACCACTATGGAGTCGTTAATCGTTTCCTTTTCAGATTGACGATGAGCCGATATACTAGAGGTGCTGGTAGGGGAGCCAACAATGGGAATGCTGCTGACATGAGGACGATGTTTACAGACCTCATGAGAGAGATGCTTAGAGATGCACAGAGGGCAGCTCCCAATGGTGGAAATGGTGGTGGTCCAATGGTGCAGGCGCCAAGAGTCGACTTCGCCAAGCTGAATAAGGATTATACTAGCCTTGGTGGGAAGCCGTTCCACGGAACGGAGTCGGCTACAGATGTTCAGGATTGGGTGGATAGTTGCGAACGTATCTTCGAGGATTTGGGTATCGAGGATGCGATGAAAAGAAAGCTAGCGTCCCGTCAGTTGCAAGGGCGGGCAATGAATTGGTGGAATGCTATAAAGGCAGCTACTCCCGAAGATCAGATTACTTGGGAGCAGTTTAAGGCTCGCTTTAGTGAGAAGTTCATTCCGGCTGCTCAGAAGTCAGTGCTGTTTAAGAAATTCCTGGAGCTCAAGCAGAATGGCAGAGCTGTCTCGGAGTATATTGCTGAATTTGACACTTTGTCAAAATATGGGTTTTCTCTTATTGATACTGCCGAGAAAAAGAATGAGAAATTCATAACTGGTTTGGATCAGTACTTGGGGGAAAAACTTATTAACCACATCGATGAGACGTTTGAGTCGATTGTGGGGAAAGCGCTAAGATCAGAAAGTCTCTACCCTAAGTCGAAGACTGAGGTTGCATCTGCAGAAGAGCCAAAACCACAAGCAAGTGGTGGAGGAAAAGGTGGTTCCCAGAATAAGAGAAAGCAGAATCAGGCTAAGGATGGCCATAAGAAAAGGAGTAAGCAAGATGTGGAGTGCTTCAGCTGTGGTAAGAAGGGCCATTATGCTAGTAATTGTCGGGCCAAGCCAGCGGATAGGAAGTGCTTCAACTGTGGCCAAATGGGACATCACAAGGACAAGTGTCCACAACCCCCTAAAGAAAAGCAGATGGTGAGAGCATATGCCCTTAATGCTATTCCTTCTTCGTCGAATGCCCCAACTGCGGCGGAGAAGGGAAAGAATGTCGTCATTCAAGGTATGCTTTCTGTTTATGATGTTCCTGTTAGAGTTTTGTTTGATACCGGAGCTTCCAGTTCTTTCATATCTAGTGACTTGGTAGATAGGTTGGGATTGGAGCCTGAGATTGTCGATAGACCTTTAGTAGTGACAAACCCGATTGGTGGTTCGACTAGCCTTAGCATGATTTGTCATAATGTGGTTCTATCGAGTCATGGATGCATGTTTGTTTGTGATTGCTTTGTTTTGGGCTTTACTGGGTTTGGCATTATTTTGGGAGTAGATTGGCTCCAAAGGTACGGGGTGGTGGTAGACTGTGAGGGCTTTTTAGTGACAGCTAGAGCGGATGATGGGCGAAGGATAGTGTTTGGTGGTCTACCCAGTAAGGGGGTATTGGCTAGTTTTCTAAACTCCCTTGACATTCCGCATAGTGAGTTGTCAGGTTTGCCCGTGGTTGGCCAGTATCTGGATGTTTTCGAAGAAGTGACCGGACTTCCACCACACCGAGAGATTGAGTTTCGTATTGATTTGGTAAAAGATGCCAGACCTATAGTGATGCCACTTCGTCGTATGGCACCAAGGGAGCAGCGAGAGCTCGGGATGCAGGTCAGCGATCTTTTGAAGAAGGGATTTATCAGAAGGAGTGTTTCTGAATGGGGAGCACCAGTTGTGGTTGCTACCAAGGCGGATGGTTCCCTTCGTCTGTGTGTAGACTACCGCGAGTTGAATAAAGTGACGAGGAAGAACAAGTATCCTCTCCCGCGGATAGATGATTTGTTCGATCAGTTGAGTGGCGCGAGAATATTTTCTCAGTTGGATCTCGCGACAGGTTTTCATCAGCTTAGAGTGGAAGCTGAGAGTATAGCTAAAACGGCATTTCGAACGCCGTCTGGATTTTATGAATGGTTGGTTATGCCATTTGGGCTGACCAATGCCCCAGCATATTTTGTGGATCTTATGAATAGGGTATTCAGAGATCAGTTGAATAAGTTTGTCCTTGTGTTCGTTGATGATATTTTGGTCTATTCGAGGACAGAGGAAGAACACAAGGAACATTTAAGAGTAGCGATGGAGGTGTTGAGAAAACACCAATTGAAAGCAAAGTTTTCTAAGTGTCACTTCTGGAAGAGGGAAGTGAGGTTCTTGGGCCATGTTGTATCATAGAATGGTATTGCCGTGGACCCAGCAAAGGTGGCTACGGTACAAGACTGCCCTACGCCCAAGAATGCAACAGATGTAAGAAGTTTCTTGGGGTTAGCTGGATATTATCGTAAGTTTATCCAAGGTTTCTCCAAGATAGCAACACCATTGACCCAGTTGACCAAGAAGAATCAAGCTTTTGTCTGGGACGAAAGGTGCGGGGATGCATTTAAAAGTCTAAAGGACAAGTTGACAAGCGCACCAGTGTTAGTCATTCCTAAGGGGGATGAAGAGATGACGGTATACACGGATGCCTGTGGTACCGGACTGGGTGCTGTATTGATGCAAGGCGGTAGGGTTGTAGCTTACGCAAGTCGGCAATTGAAACCGCACGAGAGAAGATACCCTACCTATGATTTAGAATTGGCAGCGATCGTGTTCGCGTTAAAGATGTGGAGACACTATCTCTTGGGAGAAAGATTTGAGCTGTTTACAGATCATAAGTCGTTGAAGTACCTATTCTCCCAGAAGGATTTAAATCTCCGTCAGTAGAGATGGTTAGAGTTCTTAGCTTCCTACGATTTTGACATCGCATACACACCAGGAAAGGGCAATGCGGTGGCTGATGCATTGAGTAGAAGACATGCCAGCTTAGGGGCTATGTTCCTTGAATGGAAGCAACTGGAGTTTATCGCGGGGTTTGATTTCAGACCAAAGTGCGAATTGGATCCAGAGATGTTAGCAAGTTTGACGGTCAGACCCACTTTGATTGAGCGGATCGGCTCTAGTCAGAGGGACGATCCTAACCTAGTAGAAATCATCTCCAAGTTAAAGATGGATATCAATGAGGAGATGAACAAGTATGGGCTTGATCGAGATGGATGGCTTAGAAAGAATGGAAAGCTTGTTGTACCCAATGTCAATGGATTGAGAGATGAAGTGCTTAGAGAATGTCATCACTCAAAGCTGACTATACACCCCGGTGGTAATAAGATGTATCGAGATATGAAGCAGACCTACTACTGGGAAGGGATGAAAAGAGACGTTGGGAAGTTTATATCCAAGTGCATGAATTGCCAGCTAGTTAAAGCCGAACAAAAGAAGCCTAGTGGGTTGTTACAACCATTAGAAATTCCCGAATGGAAATGGGAGCAAGTCTCGATGGATTTCATCGATGGTTTACCAAGGACTAGATCGGGACATGATAGCATTTGGGTGATTGTGGACCGATTGACAAAAAGTGCAAGATTTATACCAGTTAAATCAACCAGAACGGCAGCTAAATTAGCAGAATTGTATGTGAAGTGGGTAGTGAGATTTCATGGAATACCTAAAAGCATTGTGAGTGACCGAGACCCGTTGTTCACTAGTGGGTTTTGGAAAAGCTTACAAGAGGCTCTAGGGTCAGAGTTACATCTCAGTACCGCATATCATCCTCAGACCGACGGTCAGACGGAAAGGGTGAATCGTATTTTGGAAGACCTCTTGAGAGCATGTATATTGGATTTTGGTGGATCATGGGATGACCATTTGCATCTAGTAGAGTTTGCATATAATAATAGCTACCAATCCAGTATCGATATGGCTCCGTTTGAAGCTTTGTACGGAAGGCCGTGTAACTCACCATCATGTTGGATAGAGACTGGCGAGAAGTTTATGCTTGGACCAGATGTGGTGAGGGAAACTTCAGATAAGATTAAGATCATTCAACAGCGAATGAAGGCTGCCCAAGATAGGCAGAAGAGTTATGCTGATAAGAGGAGAAGAGACTTAAAATTCTCCGTTGGCGACTTGGTGTTTGTCAAGATTTCTCCGTTGAAGAGCGTAATACGATTTGGCAGGAGAGGCAAATTAGCACCAAGATTTGTTGGTCCATTCCCTGTTCTTGAACTAGTCGGGAATTTGGCATATAGAATTGACTTACCAGAGAAGTTGGCGGGAGTTCACAACGTATTTCATGTTTCCCAACTAAGGAAATTCGTTCACGACTCAAATATGACTATTTCACCTGATCAGTTAGAGGACTTCGAAGTAGAACCCGAGGCGGTTGGGAACCGTAAGCTGGCCCGTATTGTCGAGCACGACATGAAGCAACTTCGAAGGAAGGCGGTGAAGCTAGTCAAGGTTCAGTGGAGCGAGGACGAGAATGATTGTACTTGCGAAACAGAGGAGGACATAAGGAAGAAGCATCCAGAACTCTTTACCTGGTAAGATTTTGACTTCAATTTAGTTTTCCGCATGCTAGGATAGGCTTGTTTGCTTGTTTTGCATATTTGAATGTTGTATATGGTTGTTAGGCATGCGGGATCCCTTGTATGTTTTGGGTTAAGGAATTTCGGGGACGAAATTTCTTAAGGGGGGGAGAGTGTAACGACCCGTATTCTACGCATCATAGGATCGTAGGATATTTATTTCTTTCACATACGAAGTCGTATGGTCATGTAACTTTGGGAGACGACTATTGGGGTCATTTCCCATGTTCATGATTTTTCTCGATTTTTAAATGACCATTTTACCCCTAGTTGGCACTGTTTTGGCCATAACTTTTGACTGGAAAGGAATTTTGACCTGAAACCACTTCCATTGGCTCCGGATGATGGTTTCTCTTTCCGTAGAGTGGTCAATTAGCCAAACGGACTCACCGTTTGGGAGATATGGCTGAAACAAGTTTCAGATGGTTAAAAACAGCTTAATTGGGCTTAACCGGGTGATTAGCAGCTAGGCCCAAGGGGAATTTCGGGTTTAGGGGTATATGGAGGCTGATTAGGGTTAGAAAACATTTCTTTAGACATTTTCCAGCCGCCACTTTCATTTCTCTTGACCTAGCCATGGCCTCCACTCTCTAAATCTCTCTAAAACACCCAAAAATCACTTTCTAATTGGAGATTAGGCATAGCAAACATCGAATCAAGGAGTATTAGCACAAGAACCGAGGTGGAGCTGCTGTGTAAGATTGGGAATAGCGCCAAATCAGAGAATATTTCAGTTTTGGGGTTCTAGTTGTGGCAAAGGTGAGTGATAGCATCGTTTTGACACTAATTACAGTTAATTAAGGGTAATTAGTGAAGATTAGCGAATTTATACACTAATAAATTCTGGAAAAATGTTTAGAAATTCTTAAATAATATTTCATGCCTCTGTTAGAAAATTTAGACGATTTGATTAAGTTTTACTAAGTATGTGCTTAAATATGATTAAGAAGGATTATAGGAAAATGTGAGGTTTTAGCCACTTTTGATCTATTTTGATTCATTTGGATTGTTGTTTGGTGTTTGTGGTTGCTCTTACATATTGCTTTGACTCTATGGTATGTTTTATGATTGATTAGAATAGTTAAATTGGTCGAAAACGTCGTCGAATGGCGTAGAAAGCTCGCTGGAAAGTTGCAGAAGTGTGCAGGTTCCGAACCGGATCGGATCGGATGAGGGCTCGGATCGGATATGTGAACTGGGCAAGAAACCCGACCCGAACCGGAGCTTAGCACATAGGAAGTTTGGCGAGGAGGAAGGCCGTTTGCTTAGAGTTGGAGTGGACAAGGGGATCGGATCAGAAGAATAATGGAGACCAGATCGGATCGACTCAAGAATGGAAGGCTACGACTGGAGCAAGGTAAAGGGGAGCGGATCGAATCAGGGCAGATGAAGAACGGAAGCGGATCGGATCAGAGTGGATGGAAAACGAGGGAGCTGATCGGAGGAAACTGGAAGAAAGACAGTGACCCGACCCGACCCGGAGGAGGACACCGACCCGACCCGAAGTGGACTACCGACCCGAACCGATGAAGGTGATGACTACCGACCCGAACCGATGAAGGTGATGACTACCGAACCAAACCGAATTCTAGGACTGTTAATGTGCGACAACTCTTCTGAAGACCCACTCCAATTCGACAAAACCCGAGATGCAAAGGAAGTCCAAATGAGGAGTTAGAGCTCAAGATTCAGATGGGAATCAACGAGTTCGCTTCATGGTTGGGCTTTGCTGCGGGACGCGTGCCAAGGAGTTATCGACGTCTATAGCTTTGAACCACTATGGTAGGAGGTACGAAGGCGAATTCAGGGCCATTATGGCATCGGTAGAACCAAGGGCTACGACCAATGAAGTGGGTCATTGAAATGTTTGGTCATGACTCCAAGTGTTTGGCTTGGTCACAGCAGGGTTTCTACAAGTCGGGATTCGTCGTTACCTCAGTTTGTCTAGTGTTCCAAAGTGGTAGATGTCGTACGCTTTACGCACTGAGTGAGAGATGTGAGGATGGTTGCTATGGATGATTTGTTTGCTATCATTGTGACATGCACACCCCACCCCCGTATCCTTACACCCTTTATTATGGCACCTTGGAGTATTGTACGGTATGTGGTACTAACTCTTTGGTTGCAGGTCCAGGTTCAGGTATGGCTTAGTATACCTGTTATTATTCTGTTTAGATGCTTATCGCTCATACCAGGCTTTATGTCTGACCCAGAGTTTTATGTCTCCTCTTATTACTCTGGGTGCTCACACGAGCAGACTAGAGACAGGTTAGCTGGTGATGCACGGGTAGATGATCCGGAGACGAGCAGGAGGCTTCCACGTACTATATACATAATATTCTCCCTGTGTTGTTGAAGATCACTGCTTGGGCATTGTTGGTGTATCTTCTACTTTAGCTTTCTTTTGTTTAGAGACAGTAAATTTGGAAAATTGTAATAAGCTGTATTTGGATTTCCGCTGCTTTGATGATTGATGTTGATTTTAGTTATCAGCTTATGCACTGTCTCGCCTGTTTTATGTCAAGTATGTTGTTATTATATTTTATCCCATGCGCTGTGAGACATTCTACAGGTTCCTTGATTAGTTCATCCTCTTCTCTCTACTCTTCTGACGACCATTCTGTGCTAGCTGGGCATGTGTACAGCGCACTTTCGGAGGAAATGCAGGCTGGTGCGGGGCGGGCCGTCACACTGAATGTGAGGCAGCTTTCCAAGACCTAAAACTAAGGTTGACTACTGCTCCAGTGTTGACTATTATTGAAGGCAATCAAGATTTGAAAGTTTGGACTGATGCTTCTAGAGAAGGTATTGGTGCGGTATTAATGCAAAGAGACAAAGTAGTTGCTTATGCTAGCCATCAATTGAAACCGCATGAGAAGAAATACCCCACTCATGATCTTGAGCTGATGGCCATCGTATTTGCTTTAAAGATATGGAGGCACTATCTTTTGGGTGAGAAGTTCGAATTATATACAGATCATAAATCCTTGAAGTATCTGTTCACCCAAAAGGACTTGAATTTGAGGCAGCAACATTGGGTAGAATTTCTTGCAGCTTATGATTTGGACATCTTATATACTCCAGGAAAAGCCAACATTGTGGCAGATGCACTTAGCAGAAAGAATGCAGACGTCGCCAGTCTTATCCTCGCCAACCTCTTCATTACACCCACATTGATCGACAAAATCTCTGCTCTTCAGAAGGATGATGAATTTATATAGAGAATTAGTAAAAGAGTTCGAGAAGGCGAACCCTCAAGTTTCCAAATTGATAACAAGGGAGTTCTGAGGTTGAAAGGCCGAATTTGTGTCGCAAATATTCCTGAGCTCAGAAGAGAAGTAATGGATGAATGTCATAAATCCAAACTTTATATTCATCCAGGGGTGAGCAAGAAGTATCATGATCTCAAGCGCACGTTCTGGTAGAAGTCTATGAAAAGAGACAAATCCATTTATGTCAGCAGGTGTTCTACTTGCCAATAAGTCAAAAGTGATCAACAAAAACCTGCCGGCTTGTTACAACCACTACCAGTTCCAAGTTGGAAATGAGATCAAATTTCCATGGATTTTATAGATGGCTTGCCCCAAACCAGAAAAGGCAATGACAGTATATGGGTGATTGTAGATCGTCTCACAAAAACTGCCTATTTTATTCCTGTCAAATCAACTAGAACAGCTCAAAGTTTGGCAAAAATTTATTTCAAAGAAATTGTACGACTACATGGAGTCCCCAGTAGCATTGTAAGTGACCATGACCCTATAATTACTAGTAAATTCTGGGAAGCATTCCAAGAGGAGCCGGGGACAACATTAAATATGAGCACCGCTTATCATCCTCAAATAGACGGCCAGACTGAGAGGGTGAACCGTATACAGAAATACATGTTGCGGGCTTGCATTCTTGACTTTGGCGGATAATGGGAAGACCACTTGCATTTGGTCGAGTTCTCTCATAATAATAGTTACCAAGCAAGCTTGGAAATGTCTCCATTCGAAGCATTGTATGGAAGGCCTTGCAGATCTCCTGCATGTTGGGTGGAACCAGGCAATAGACTAGTGTTGTGTCCCGACATGATTAGAGAAGCTTCGGACAAAGTTGATTTTATTAAGAAGCGATTGCTAACAGCTCAAAGCCGACATAAAAGTTATGCAGATGCAAGAAGAAGGGATTTAGAATTTGCTATTGGCGATTATGTGTACTTGAGAGTTTCTCCATTAAGAGGAGTAGTTCTCTTCGGGAAGACTGGGAAGTTGGCACCAAGTTTCATTGGTCCATTTCCTATTCTAGAAGGAATTGGAACTCTCGCTTACAGGATTTAGTTGCCTGACTGATTGCCAGGGGTACATGATGTATTCCATGTGTCTCAATTTCGGAAGTATGTACATGATCCAGACTTGATTGTGGAGGAAGCTGCACAGCAAGATTTGGAGATTACCCCGAATTTAGCAGCAAGAAGGGAGCCGGTAAAGATCATTGGCAAAGAAACCCGAGTTCTTAGGAACAAAAGAATTCGTCTAGTCAAAGTGCAGTAAAGCGAAGATCCTAGAGACTGTACCTGGGAGACAAAGGATAGCATTAAACAGGCTTATCCCCAGTGCAGAGTGGATATCTCTGACTAGCTCTAGTGCAAGGTACATTTACCATATTTATATTTTCCGTTTTGTTTCCTACTTTACTATAGTTTCCTTTTCGGGGACGAAAACTTTTAAGTGGGGGAGATTGTAACAACCCGGAAAATCAGAACCAATTTAAAATTTTTATTTTGACTATTTTGAATAGTTGAAATAATTTATTTTAAATAATAACGATTAAAAATTTATTTAAATCAAAGTTAGAACGAATATACTTATTTTCATTTTAAAAGGAGTTGGAAATAGCGCGACAGTTTGAAATTTTGAATTCAAACTTTGACTGACTGTACCGGATGCAAAATGAATCGGATTTTAGTGAAACCAAAAATATTTAAATCTGTTTAAGATTATCTTTCCAACGAATCAAAAAAATTGAAATTTCGTAGCGGGAATCAAAAGTTATGGTCAATTGAATATTCAGAAAGGCCACTATAGAATTTATATATATATTTAATATATATATAGCCCGTATAAATAGTCATTTTTCAAACGACCTCCATTTTCGAAGAAACCACTTTTGTTGGAACCAAAATGTCAAAATATTGCTAGATTCCAATTTTCATAATTTTTGGGATCAATATGTGAGCATGGCAAAAGAAAACGTGTTTTGACCATTTCAGTCAATTTCAATCGACCAGAAAATGGGCATTTTTCAAACGGGCTCCAAATTCGACGAAACTAGTTTTGTTGGGACCGTATCATCAAAACAGAGCCAGATTTAATTTTTGGGAATTTTTAGAGTTGGTATGTGGCCCCGGTAAATTAAAATATGCGATCAAATTAAATAATTAAATGTTTTATTATTTAATTTGAAAAATAACTAACTGAAAAAGTCGAATGGACCTACAAGACCTATCCCATTGTGTCCGAAATGGTGGTATTTAGTTAGGGGCATCACTCGCTGGGTTTGATTTGGGGTTAGAAGCGATTTATGTATAATCCTAGTACATCTTCTACATAGCCGCCGTATGCCCCAATTCAATGGTCGCCGCACTCCTGTTCTAATCCCTTAAAAACGATCGATTTACCTATTGAAACCTTACATTCCTTAAGGCAATTTCAAAGAGGACCACTCCCCCTTCAGATCCGTACGGTTGGATCTCGTACAGAGGAGTATTTCCCTCGCACCGACCCCGAGAACCGCCACCGCATCAAGCGGATTTTCCCCTTCAGGCTCCACCGAACTCGCCGCCGTTCAGCGGGGTGGTGCGCCCCTCCAAGTTCTCCATCGTGGTGAAGGCCGATTCCCTCCCCGTGCCTCGAACCGCGTGCAAACTCGAGCCCTAAGTTCGAAGACATTGAAAAATAGTCGGCCGAGTTCTGTTTCACAAGGAAAAAAGGGTGGAGGTAAATTTGTAATTAATTTAATTGGCCAATTATATTTTAATTAATTTAAACATATGTTTAAAGTATAAATGTTGATAACTCGTTCGTTTCTTACCAGAATTCGACAAAACTGGATGCGTTGGAATCATGTAACAACCCGGAAATGCGAGCCAATTTAAAATTTTTATTTTGGCAATTTTAGTGAATTTTGAACATTTAAAATAAATTATTTTAAATAATATCAACGAGAAATTTATTTTTAATAGAATCGAACGTATATATTTATATACGTCGTCGTTAGAATATAAATAATTATTTATAATTATAAAAGGAATTGAAAATGGCGCGGTAGTTCGATAATTCGATTTCAAACTTCAATTGAATGTACCGGGTGCAAAATAAACCGGATTTTAACGAAACCAAAAATAATAGGATCTATTTGATAATATCTTTCCAACGAATCCGAAAAATCAAAATTTCATAGCGGGGATAAAAAGATATGTCCAGTTGAAAATTCTGAATAGTCGCTATGGAATTCAGGCCCTTAAAAATGGGAATTTGGCAAACGACCTCGGATTTCGACGAAACCACTTTTGTTGGATCCGGGATAGAAAATTATTGCTAGATTCCAATTTTCATAATTTTTCGAATCAATATGTGAGCGTGGCAAAGGAAAACATGTTTGACCAGTTTCAGTTGATTTTAATCGACAGGAAAATGGCCATTTCTCCAACGGTCTCAGAATTCGACGAAATTTGTTTTGTTAGTACCATATCGTCAATACGAAGCTAGAAAATATTTTTCTGGGATTTATAGAGTTAGTATGTGACCCCAGTAAATTGAAATGCGCGTTCAAATTCAGTATATAGAGTTATATGTTGATTTTGACGAAAACTGATCGAAACAGTCGAATCAGCTTACGTTACATATCCCATTGTGTTTGGAATGGGGGTAATTAGCTATGGACGACAGGCGGTGGGCCTTGTTTAGAGGTCGAAAATAAAAGTCAACCTTTTTGAAAATTAAATAATTAAATAAATAAAATAAAACCCTCCTCTCTCCTCTCCTAACTCCTCTGCCCCCCCCATTATTCATTCGATCCAGGAAAAAAAAAGAGAAGGAAGGGGGAGGAGCCGCGGATCCTCCCACCGTCGCGCACCGTGCCTTCCCAGGTGGGGCGCCACCACCGCGCGCAGCCTCTTTCCCCCTCCTCCTTCATCGAACCCGATTCCCCCTTCCTCTTCCCTGCTCCTCCCACTTCCTCCGTTCTTCCCTCCTTCTTCTAATCAAACCACCCACCGACGTGCGCTAGAGCACCAACGCCCCCCCTCTGCAATCGAACACTGTAAGCTTCCTTTTTATTTCTATTTTGTTTTGTTTTTATTTAATAAAATCAGTTTGTTTACATAGTAAAAATATAATCTTTTATAAAGTAGGAGTATTAAAAATATGATTTTTATTCATATGAATAACATACAAAGATTTGATTTTTTATTTTAAACAAAGATGTGATTTTTAATTTTAAACAAAGGTATGATTTTGTCTATAGGAAAGACTAGATTTTTAATAATGTTGAAATATAATTTTTATAATATAGAAAGATTAAAAATTGAATTTTTATTATCGTAGAGTATTAAAGGTGAAATCTTTATATTTGAAAAGGTGAAATCTTTATATTTGAAAAGGTGAAATCTTTATATTAGAAAAGGCGGAATCTTTATATAGAGAATAGCGTGATAAAAATATAATCTTTATTATATGAACATCGATGTAAAAATAGATTTTTTATCTATATAGTAACGATGTAAAAATAGAATTTTTATCTATACAGTAACGATGTAAAAATAGAATTTTTATCTATATAGTAACGATGTAAAAATAGAATTTTTATCTATATAGTAGCGGTGTAAAAATAGATTTTTTTTCCATATGGAGTGATTATAAAAATATGATTTTTATATACATAGCAACAATATAAAAATGTGATTTTTATATATGTAGTGGCTACGGGCAACGAAAGTGACAAAAGGCGAGAACAACAATGGCTTCTACATAGGAAGAGTCATGGTATTGGATTAGCTTTGGTGAGAACTTCTCACTCTAAATTTCTTTTTCTAGTTATATATGTATACTAGGATGCAGACGGTGCTTAGCAGCACCCGACACCCGTCGTCCACAGACCATGGACGGCTTGTTTGTTTGATTGATGTGTTGTGAAAATTGTTTGTGATGTTGATGTGAAATAGATAATGAAATATATTCATGTGTTGAAATAAATTAATTATCGTTGAAAATATAATTTTTAACGTGAATCTGAATAAATAAATAATTATAAACAAATCGGCCGATTTGTTTATATGCACTGATTTGACTGATATTGATTGGGACGATAAATTTTACACATCGCCCAACTGCACAAATAAAAATCTATGTTTGTTGATTTGAAACCCCACACGGGTGTTGGGATGATATTTGGCATACACTAATCCCAATTATTTAATTGTATGTCGATCGATTGGTCGACAGGCTGTGTAAGCGTTAATTATTTATATTTGATGCTTATGCAGTTGTGTGGTGCACTTTGAATGATGGTTGATTATTTATCGTTGCTATATATACCTGTGTTGTATGGAATCCATATAATTAACGTTATATGGTAATTGATTGGGCCTCATTCCAATCAGGAAGATAAGGAATATTATAAAAGAAAATTCATGTGTTGAATATAAAAATAGTCATGTGTTGACGATGTTCATGTGTTGAAACTATTTATGTGTTGAGTACAATATTTTAATAATAAAATTTACATCTTTATCATATTTAAAATTAGAACTACTTTACGGTTGGAGTCTAATTAAAAATCAAACGATAGATACCATAGTTTTATAAAATATTTTACACAACAAAAATAGTTGTGTGTTGACAGTACTCATGTGTTGAAATTAGTCGTGTGTTGAAAGAAATATAGATTCATGTGTTGAATATAATATATATTCATTTGTTGAATATAATAACGAATTTATTGAAATATATAAAGCCGTGTTGATTAGAGTTGCGTCATTTTGACGTAAGCGATATTTATATCGATTATATTCGTTTTTATAATGAATATAGAAAAGGTGGTGATTCCAGAATATAAAGTTTTGAAAATATTATCATTTATATAGTAATGATACGAAATATTCAATTTTGATTTGAAATTGAATATAGAGTTGAAATGGTTTTGAAAACGAATTTAAAACGATTTATAAAATACGTTTTAAAAAGGAAATCGACGAAATATATATAATATATATATATATATATTATATATATATAATGGCCTGAATAGAACGCGCCGCGCCGTGGCAGTTCGTGAATTTCGACCATTGACTTCGAATTGACGTTGCGGGAGATCCGACCGTCGGATTCTCCTAAAACCGGAATCGTTGGGTTCGTATATAAAAGGGCTTTCCAATGAATATTAGTAATTTGAAATCCAACGGTTGGATTTGGAATTATGTCCAAATCAAATTTGAAAAAGGTCGTTGTAAGTGCAGTTTGATGGCCGTTGATGGAAATCGACTGTACGGGCCTTGATAAAATTATTAAAAATATTAATAATTTGTGCAAAATCATAATATGTGAATTGGAAAGAACTGGGATGAAAAACTCCACATTTGAAACGATAAAAATAGATTTTTATCGAAATGAACTAGTTTTGAACTAGAATTAAAATCAATTTATTTTTGAAATAAATAAATTGAATTTGAAAGTGATTTTAAAAATAATCAATATTCCCAATACGTGAATTGGGCTGGAGTTGAATCGAAATTATCTTCGGAATATTTCAGTGTTGGATTTCGTGACTATACAGATATTGTTATGGGAATTTGAAAGATATATTTTATATCGTTATTTCCAATACGATATTTGTTGGTTTCAGGATTTGATATTGAATATAAGCTGGTATATTTTCTATTCAGAGCCTTGTATTTAATATCAAATGAGATTTGGGTTTGTCGTGAATGGTGTCTTCATTAACACTGTTCTTAAGCCCAATAAAGAAAAAGATTAAATCTTTCTATTTAGATTTAATGAAGTGTATCAATTAAATAATATTTAATTGGAATTGAATTTGAATTGGTTTTTGGGTTTGTCGTGAGTGGTGTTTTGAACAACACCTGTTCTTTAACCCGATTAACAATAAAATGTGATTTTGGGTTTATCGTGAATCGTGTTTTAAATGACATTAGTTCTTTAACCCAATTAAAGACAGGATATTGATTTTTGAAAAGATTAAAACTAAGTGGAGTTTTAATGAATCTTTAATTAGATTGAAATGTGAATTGACAATTTAAATTATCAAATTTGGAAAGTGATCGAGAATGGAGTACCACTAGTTTTGCTCCAAAGCGATATTTAAATCTTTAATTAGATTTGAACGTGAAATGGAAATTAACTTTACCGATAGCACTGTGGTGTTAGATATGGAGTATTACCAATTTTTCTCCAGGGGATGTATAGGTTGGGATTGGGAAATAAAACAAATAATTACTACGGTGTGGTTCGCTAATCCCGACTAGTTTGAAATGATATCCAAAGGATGATTAAAGAATAAATTTAGAAGAATTTATCTTGGATAAAATTAATGGGAACCTTTCCCTAAGAATGTGATTTTGTGAATAAAAGAATATTCTGAATTGGAATGAGGCGTTCGTTGTGTTTGTGTAACATTTGTTTACTATATACGTGGGATATTCAGAAAGGCCGGGTTTATACCCATTCTGAATAACCGATTCGACGAGATGTCGAAGATGAAGACGGTGGTTGAAGACCGGAAGTCTCCACATCGTTTGGGTGATTACTGATGATCTCGATTGGGCTGTACACCCAAGATGAGGGAAACAGTTGGTGATCGTCCAGACGTACTTGGAGATGGATGGATATGCGAGGAAAGTGCCTCCGGTTTCATTCAGACCCAGAACGAACTTGTAAATGGATTGTGTGTCTGACATTGGATTTTATTCTGTGTTGATTGATCTCTATTAAATGTACATCTGTTTGGCGGCGGAGAATTTATTCTCTTGCTTAACGCCCTTCTTTGAGACGTACGAGCTCAGAGGTTGTATATCGATGGACATCAGTCGCATGAAGTGAATTGCCAGTGTGGCACGCGTAAGTGGCAATTGATCAAGGCTTCTGTTGAAAAGCAAAATCTTGTGGTTGATGATCAAAGCACGGCCTGTGTGGCGCAGCTTTGTGTATAACGTGATTTCGCGAGCCTCACACCTCGGTATGAGTTAAAAACGGGATAGTGACTGCAGGGAGAGCACGACGTTTCTTTCTAGCTAAGGTGGTGTCAGTGACCTACCAGCCCTGACATTTATATACTTTTCACCTGTGTGATTGTTGGAATGCGAGGCGCCTCAGATATAGGTCTGTAAGGACCGGGAAACGTGTGTTCAGGAATAATTAATCCTCAAAAGTAAGAGAGGACCGACCCTGAAGATCCAAGGATCATAGTGGGGTCCTGGGACATTTGCTAGAGTGTCTCGAATCGGAGAGGAGCTTTCCCCTTGCCTCGACTCATGACGGAAATCCAATTTCCAATACGTGATATTGCGGTTTTATTTGTAGAGCCTAGTATGGCGACATGATAGATGGTACCCATGCCGCCTATGATTGATATTTATGATTGAAATTGTTTTGACACTATACACTTATAATAGTATCAAATGATTTGTTTTAAACGTATCAAGCATGTTTGGCTATTATAAGGGAAAACCCTATCCTCCGGCTTGCGTTGCATTGTGTGATGGGACCTGGGTCTTATAATAGCTTCATTTTTCCAAAAAGCATTGCGCTATTTTGTTATATGCACTAGTATTCTTGGGAGGAAACCCGTTCCGTGTTATACGTCGTGGTCCCTTGAATTACTCTCTTCTAAAGTAAAGTTTTAAATAATTGTTTTAGTTCTCACACCAGTCACATGACTGACCTGGAGTTTATTGTTTTAACCTAAACTCTGGGTGCACCTATTTTCCACACGGGCAGCTAGTAGTTTTGGTTTTGCAGATTTGTTTTCACAGGATCCTGATTTACAGCTGGAACGATGCTCGGAAAGCTCTGTATCCGTGTATTACTTCTAGTTGTGTTTTGTATTATTTTCGCTGCGATGTATTTAAATGTAATTTATTGTAATCTCTGATATTTTTCTGTTGTATAATATTTATTCATACTCTGTATATTCTTGTATTCCGATGAAATTGTTGTAATAGCAATGAAATGTTCTTCCATCTGCGTTCCGATTCGTCTTGTACTCAATTCTATCCGAGCTTTCCTTACCGGGGAAGTTCGGGTCGTCTCAGTTTGGTATCAGAGCTTTGGTTTACAGAGCTCGAGAACAAGACACATTAGAACCATACGAAAGAATTCATCAGATATTGGATTAGTAATATCCAATTAGAATGACTCGTTAAAGATAGGATTAGTAGTATCCTAGAACGAGTGTGAAGAGTATATTTTTCAAATGAAAACAAATTTTATTTTGAAAATTTAAATCACTTTATACGTATCTGATTATTTATCTATTTTGAATATGGACAATCGAGTATATAAAGATTTCGCGTATACGCGTCATGAACGTATATTCGAAGTTTTAATATACTAGATAGATATAGGATCACACTCTAGTTGCCCGGGGATGGTTCTGATAATGCTGCAGCGTTACCCGTATTTATTTTCGAGTGATGAAGGTGTGATTTCTATATATTTCCATTAGACTGGTGTGAGAACCAAAATATAGCTAGAATACATTGTTGTGATTTGGCATCAAAACATGATTTTCTGTATATATATCCAATTATGAAATTGAAACTCTAATTCACTAATTGATTGATGTTTGTGTTGTTTGTTTATTTGTTTGATAATTTTGAACCATTTATGCCTAATTGAATCAAATATTGAATTGTATTGAAAATTGGTCGCATTTGCTTGCATATACATGTACTTACATTGAACAGGTCATAGCAAGGAGGCTAGAGCAGAGAGTAAAATTTGTTTGCCCGACAAATAGGTACATGTTTACCATAATTTACTGTTTTGTTTGGGTGATGATTTTATGAGCCGATTGGCTTTTTCTTTTTCTTTTTGAGATCAGAAGGCCTATATGGCAATTTCGGGATTTTCCCGGTGCTCCCGGTGCAGGGGAGGTTATGGCGAAATTTTTCGAAAATTTAGGGTGTTAGCCAAATTTGAAAAGTTCTTAGAAACTGAAAAGTTGAAGAACTTAAGCCGTTGTCAAAATAATGGAAGTTGAGTTGATTTGTTAAACAACTTTCGGCTTCGTTCCTTTTCGACTTCCATTGTTATGTTCCTTTTCGGCCTTTGATTTAGAGAAGATTAGAATATCATCAATAAAATCCAAAACAAATTTATTCAATTAAATCACACATTGAACTGATAAGAAAATAGTTAGAAATATATACTTGTGCATTATATATGTTTGAATAGGAAATTGGATAGCTATTGAGTAAAGATTTTATTTGCGTGCCCGACAAATAGGTAAACCTTAATGAGTTGGATGCGAAATATTATTATATCAACTCCTGTGAATGCCATTGGATGCGGAGTGCTGGTTATTCGGTGTGAAATAATAAACATCGCCATAGGATAGCAATAATTAATTTTGAACTACATTACATGGCATACTTCTGGAAGATAGGCATACTTCATCATATACCACATAAGCATTTGGAGCTTGTGTGACGAGGTGGAAGATTTACCATACGAGTGAGAGGCTTGTATGGCGATGACTATATTTTACAGGTTGAACTGATGACTGATATGGACTATTTAAATTGTAACGATAAAATTGCCAGATTAATAAAAACCCCACACGGGTCTGGAGGTGACAATAATCACGTCTCTCTAGTTATTAGATACGGCACATGGACTATTTATTTCCCACATGGGACGAGGTAACGAGGATTTATCCTCTGGAGCATTTAAAATACACACTCCCTCAGGCTTTGACAGGGTGACGAGGATTTATTCTCTGGAGTTATTATCAATACACGCTCCCCTGTAAACACAAGAATATATCACTATAAATATGTGTATGCTTATTAGGATTTATTGTGTACCTAATACGGCCCAATAAATTTCCAAACCTCTCCCCGTACAAAGGAGGTTATGGCGAAATTTTTCAAAAATTTCGAGTGTTAGCCAAATTTTTGAAGAATTTGAAAATTCTCAGAAACTGAAAAGTTGGAGAATGGAAGCCAGATCGATCGTAGAGTTGATTAATCAAACCACTTTCGACTTTGTTGCTTTTCGAGGACGAAAAGTTTTAAGTGGGGCAGATTGTAACAACCCGGAAATGCGAGACAATTTAAAAATTTTATTTTGTCAAATTTAGTGAATTTTGAACATTTAAAATGAATTATTTTAAATAATATCAACGAGAAATTTATTTTGAATAGAATCGAACGTATATATTTATATACGTCGTCGTTAGAATATAAATAATTATTTATAATTATAAAAGGAATTGAAAATGGCGCGGTAGTTCGATAATTCGATTTCAAACATCAATCGAATGTACCGGGTGCAAAATAAACCGGATTTTAACGAAACCAAAAATAATAGGATCTATTTGATAATATCTTTCCAACGAATCCGAAAAATCAAAATTTCATAGCAGGGATAAAAAGATATGTTTAGTTGAAAATTCTGAATAGTCGCTATGGAATTCAGGCCCTTAAAAATGGGAATTTTCAAACGACCTCGGATTTCGACGAAACCACATTTGTTGGATCCGGGATGGAAAATTATTGCTAGATTCCAATTTTCATAATTTTTCGAATCAATATGTGAGCGTGGCAAAGGAAAACGTGTTTGACTAGTTTCAGTTGATTTTAATCGACTGGAAAATGGCCATTTCTCCAACGGTCTCAGAATTCGACGAAATTTGTTTTGTTAGGACCGTATCGTCAATACGAAGCTAGAAAATATTTTTCTGGGATTTATAGAGTTAGTATGTGACCCCGGTAAATTGAAATGCGCGTTCAAATTCAATATTTAGAGTTATATGTTGATTTTGACGAAAACTGATCGAAACAGTCGAATCAGCTTACGTTACATATCCCATTGTGTTCGGAATGGGGGTAATTAGCTATGGACGACAGGCGGTGGGCCTTCTTTAGAGGTCGAAAATAAAAGTCAACCTTTTTGAAAATTAAATAATTAAATAAATAAAATAAAACCCTCCTCTCTCCTCTCCTAACTCCTCTGCCCCCCCATTCTTCATTCGATCCAGGAAAAAAAGAGAAGGGGGAGGAGCCGCCGCTCCTCCCACCGTCGCGCACGGCGCCTCCCCAGGTGGGGCGCCACCACCGCGCGCAGCCTCTTTCCCCCCTCCTCCTTCATTGAACCCGATTCCCCCTTCCTCTTCCCTGCTCCTCCCACTTCCTCCGTTCTTCCCTCCTTCTTCTAATCAAACCACCCACCGACGTGCGCTAGAGCACCAACGCCCCCCCTCTGCAATCGAACACTGTAAGCTTCCTTTTTTCTTTTTATTTCTATTTGTTTTGTTTTTATTTAATAAAATCAATTTGTTTACATAGTAAAAATATAATCTTTTATAAAGTAGGAGTATTAAAAATATGATTTTTATTCATATGAATAACATACAAAGATTTGATTTTTTATTTTAAACAAAGATGTGATTTTTAATTTTAAACAAAGGTATGATTTTGTCTATAGGAAAGATTAGATTTTTAATAATGTTGAAATATAATTTTTATAATATAGAAAGATTAAAAAATTGAATTTTTATTATAGTAGAGTATTAAAGGTGAAATCTTTATATTTGAAAAGGTTAAATCTTTATATTTGAAAAGGTGAAATCTTTATATTAGAAAAGGCGGAATCTTTATATAGAGAATAACGTGATAAAAATATAATCTTTATTATATGAACATCGATGTAAAAATAGAATTTTTATCTATATAGTAACGATGAAAAAATAGAATTTTTATCTATATAGTAACGATGTAAAAATAGAATTTTTATCTATATAGTAACGATGTAAAAATAGAATTTTTATCTATATAGTAACGATGTAGAAATAGAATTTTTATCTATATAGTAATGATGTAAAAATAGAATTTTTATCTATATAGTAACGATGTAAAAATAGAATTTTTATCTATATAGTAGTGGTGTAAAAATAGAATTTTTATCCATATGGAGTGTGTTAGCCTGCTTTGTGACCAGGCTACCCAAAGCAAAGATCATGTTGACACACCTCTCGATGAATGCTGTCTGATATGGAATCTCTGGATAACATCGCTCTCTGGCATTGGAAGCATCGTCAGAAGACACAAGGCAGTTTGGTCAAAATCACAACATCAGTATAAACTAGCCCGAAACCCCTATCAAATGACCTCATTTGGATCTATTCACCTCATATACTCGTAGCCCTTTGAATTAGCTTCAGTTTGAGCTTTGGTTTGGCTCAATCGGACTTACGGTTTGAAAGTTACGCCCATTTCCGTGAACGAGTGTAAGCTGGCATATGACCGCGATCCGATCCGCCCTTGCCTACGCGATCCGATCCGCCCTTGCCTATGCGATCCGATCCGCCCTTGCCTACGCGATCCGATCCGACCCATGACCGCGATCCGATCCGCCCTTGCCTACGCGATCCGATCCGACCCATGACCGCGATCCGACCCATGACCGCGATCCGACCCATGACCGCGATCCGACCCATGACCGCGATCCGACCTTCGGACCTGTTCAAACGCAGCTTGTTTTGACCTATTCTCAAGGCTACTGGCTCTCCTATTTTTCTGGATCGCCTGCCACGTACCCCATCACGAACCAGTCCTCCCAGGAGCTTTCCTACAGCTATAAATACACCTTCATAGGGCATTTTCAGGGGACTTTTGGCATCTCCTCATCCATGGCTGCCATGGCCAACACTTCTCCATGAATAACCACTATCTTCCTCAATAAATTCAATGGATTCAGAGAGAATTATTCATTGAATTCAAGTGATTGAAAGACAATATTCATTGTAATTGTAATCTATGAGTGAAATGAGGAAATATGAAGTGGACGTAGGCTCGTTAACGCCGAACCACTATAAAAATCTCGTTGTCTTGCTCTTTTCTCTATTTTTCAGTTATTTCTTCATATCCTATGCTCAAAATACGACGATTTGGGTGTTAGGACCATTTTTTGGTCTAACAGAGTGATTATAAAAATATGATTTTTATATACATAGCAACAATATAAAAATGTGATTTTTATATATGTAGTGGCTACGGGCAACGAAAGTGACAAAAGGCGAGAACAACAATGGCTTCTACATAGGAAGAGTCATGGTATTGGATTAGCTTTGGTGAGAACTTCTCACTCTAAATTTCTTTTTCTAGTTATATATATATACTAGGATGCAGACGGTGCTTAGCAGCACCCGACACCCGTCGTCCACAGACCATGGACGGCTTGTTTGTTTGATTGATGTGTTGTGAAAATTGTTTGTGATGTTGATGTGAAATAGATAATGAAATATATTCATGTGTTGAAATAAATAAATTATCATTGAAAATATAATTTTTAACGTGAATGTGAATAAATAAATAATTATAAACAAATCAGCCGATTTGTTTATATGCACTGATTTGACTGATATTGATTGGGACGATAAATTTTACACATCGCCCAACGGCACAAATAAAAATCTGTGTTTGTTGATTTGAAACCCCACACGGGTGTTGGGATGATATTTGGCATAAACTAATCCCAATTATTTAATTGTATGTCGATCGATTGGTCGACAAGCTGTGTAAGCGTTAATTATTTATATTTGATGCTTATGCAGTTGTGTGGTGCTCTTTGAATGATGGTTGATTATTTATCGTTGCTATTATATACCTGTGTTGTATGGAATCCATATAATTAACGTTATATGGTAATTGATTGGGCCTCATTCCAATCAGGAAGATAAGGAATATTATAAAAGAAAATTCATGTGTTGAATATAAAAATAGTCATGTGTTGACGATGTTCATGTGTTGAAACTATTTATGTGTTGAGTACAATATTTTAATAATAAAATCTACATCTTTATCATATTTAAAATTAGAACTACTTTACGGTTGGAGTCTAATTAAAAATCAAACGATAGATACCATAGTTTTGTAAAATATTTTACATAACAAAAATAGTTGTGTGTTGACAGTACTCATGTGTTGAGATTAGTCGTGTGTTGAAAGAAATATAGATTCATGTGTTGAATAGAATATATATTCATTTGTTGAATAGAATAACGAATTTATTGAAATATATAAAGCCGTGTTGATTAGAGTTGCGTCATTTTGACGTGAGCGATATTTATATCGATTATATTCGTTTTTATAATGAATATAGAAAAGGTAGTGATTCCAAAATATAACGTTTTGAAAATATTATCATTTATATAGTAATGATACGAAATATTCAATTTTGATTTGAAATTGAATATAGAGTTGAAATGGTTTTGAAAACGAATTTAAAACGATTTATAAAATACGTTTTAAAAAGGAAATCGATGAAATATAATATATATATATATATATATATATATATATATATATTATATAATGGCCTGAATAGAACGCGCCGCGCCGCGGCAGTTCGTGAATTTCGACCATTGACTTCGAATTGACGTTGCGGGAGATCCGACCGTTGGATTCTCCTAAAACCGAAACCGTTGGGTTCGTATCGAAAAGAGCTTTCCAATGAATATTAGAAATTTGAAATCCAACGGTTGGATTTGGAATTATGTCCAAATCAAATTTGAAAAAGGTCGCTGTAAGTGCAATTCGATGGCCGTTGATGGAAATCGACTGTACGGGCCTTGATAAAATTATTAAAAATATTAATAATTTGTGCAAAATCATAATATGTGAATTGGAAAGAACTGGGATAAAAAACTCCACATTTGAAGCGATAAAAATAGATTTTTATCGAAATGAACTAGTTTTGAACTAGAATTAAAATCAATTTATTTTTGAAATAAATAAACTGAATTTGAAAGTGATTTTAAAAATAATCAATATTCCCAATACGTGAATTGGGCTGGAGTTGAATCGAAATTATCTTCGGAATATTTTGGTGTTGGATTTCGTGACTATACAGATATTGTTATGGGAATTTGAAAGATATATTTTATATCGTTATTTCCAATACGATATTTGTTGGTTTCAGGATTTGATATTGAATATAAGCCGGTATATTTTCTATTCAGAGCCTTGTATTTAATATCAAATGAGATTTGGGTTTGTCGTGAATGGTGTCTTCATTAACACTGTTCTTAAGCCCAATAAAGAAAAAGATTAAATCTTTCTATTTAGATTTAATGAAGTGTATCAATTAAATAATATTTAATTGGAATTGAATTTGAATTGGTTTTTGGGTTTATCGTGAGCGGTGTTTTGAACAACACCTGTTCTTTAACCCGATTAACAATAGAATGTGATTTTGGGTTTATCGTGAATCGTGTTTTAAATGACATTGGTTCTTTAACCCAATTAAAGACAGGATATTGATTTTTGAAAAGATTAAAACTAAGTGGAGTTTTAATGAATCTTTAATTAGATTGAAATGTGAATTGATAATTTAAATTATCAAATTTGGGAAGTGATCGAGAATGGAGTATCACCAGTTTTGCTCCAAAGCGATAGTTAAATCTTTAATTAGATTTGAACGTGAAATGGTAATTAACTTTACCGATAGCACCGTGGTGTTAGATATGGAGTATTACCAGTTTTGCTCCAGAGGATGAATAGGTTAGGATTGGGAAATAAAACAAATAATTACTACGGTGTGGTTCGCTAATCCCGACTAGTTTGAAATGATATCCAAAGGAAGATTAAAGAATAAATTTAGAAGAATTTATCTTGGATAAAATTAATGGGAACCTTTCCCTAAGAACGTGATTTTGTGAATAAAAGAATATTCTGAATTGGAATGAGGCGTTCGTTGTGTTTGTGTAACATTTGTTTACTATATACGTGGGACATTCAGAAAGGTCGGGTTTATACCCATTCTGAATAACCGATTCGACGAGATGTCGAAGATGAAGACGGTGGTTAAAGACCGGAAGTCTCCACATCGTTTGGGTGATTACTGATGATCTCGATTGGGCTGTACACCCAAGATGAGGGAAACAGTTGGTGATCGTCCAGACGTACTTGGAGATGGATGGATATGCGAGGAAAGTGCCTCCAGTTTCGTTCAGACCCAGAACGAACTTGTAAATGGATTGTGTGTCAGACATTGGATTTTATTCTGTGTTGATTGATCTCTATTAAATATACATCTGTTTGGCGGCGGAGAATTTATTCTCTTGCTTAACGCCCTTCTCTGAGACGTATGAGCTCAGAGGTTGTATATCAATGGACATCAGTCGCATGAAGTGAATTGCCAGTGTGGCACGCGTAAGTGGCAATTGATCAAGGCTTCTGTTGAAAAGAAAAGTCTTTTGGTTGATGATCAAAGCACGGCCTGTGTGGCGCAGCTTTGTGTATAACGTGAATTCGCGAGCCTCACATCTCGGTATGAGTCAAAAATGGGATAGTGACTGCAGGGAGAGCACGACGTTTCTTTCTAGCTAAGGTGGTGTCAGTGACCTACCAGTCCTGACATTTATATACTTTTCACCTGTGTGGTTGTTGGAATGCGAGGCGCCTCAGATATAGGTCTGTAAGGACCGGGAAACGTGTGTTCAGGAATAATTAATCCTCAAAAGTAAGAGAGGACCTGCCCTGAAGATCCAAGGATCATAGTGGGGTCCTGGGACATTTGCTAGAGTGTCTCGAATCGGAGAGGAGCTTGCCCCTTGCCTCGACTCATGACGGAAATTCAATTTCCAATACGTGATATTGCGGTTTTATTTTTAGAGCCTAGTATGGCGACATGATAGATGGTACCCATGTCGCCTATGATTGATATTTATGATTGAAATTGTTTTGACACTATACACTTATAATAGTATCAAATGATTTGTTTTAAACGTATCAAGCATGTTTGGCTATTATAAGGGAAAACCCTATCCTCCGGCTTGTGTTGCATTGTGTGATGGGACCTGGGTCTTATAATAGCTTCATTTTTCCAAAAAGCATTGCGCTGTTTTGTTATATGCACTAGTATTCTTGGGAGGAAACCCGTTTCATGTTATACGGCGTGGTCCCTTGAATTACTCTCTTCTAAAGTAAAGTTTTAAATAACTGTTTTAGTTCTCACACCAGTCACATGACTGACCTAGAGTTTATTGTTTTAACCTAAACTCTGGGTGCCCCTATTTTCCACACGGGCAGCTAGTAGTTTTGGTTTTGAAGATTTCTTTTCACAGGATCCTTATTTACAGCTGGAACGATGCTCAGAAAGCTCTGTATCCGTGTATTACTTCTAGTTGTGTTTTGTATTATTTTCAGCTGCGATGTATTTAAATGTAATTTATTGTAATCTCTGATATTTTTCTGTTGTATAATATTTATTCATACTCTGTATATTCTTGTATTCTGATGGAATTGTTGTAATAGCAATGAAATATTCTTCCATCTGCGTTCCGATTCGTCTTGTACTCAATTCTATCTGGGCTTTCCTTACCGGGGAAGTTCGGGTCGTCTCAAATCACAACGACAAGATCTACATTTCAAAATTGACCGCAAAATTTTTAGAGCCTTCTACAATTTTGAAGAAATTAAAAGCGAGGTGAGATATCTGAATTCAGAATTAAAATAAATAAAAATATATTAGGATGCAGACGGAGTTTAGAAACTCCCAACACCGGTCGTCCACAAACCATGGACGACTTGTTTGAGCTGTGATTTGAAATTGGCGGATACTATGATTAGTTTTATGGAAAAATTCATCTGTGTACGAAATAGATTACTGAAATCCCCCTTGTCAAAAGCTGCGAGGCTTTAAGGTAATGCGAGGAGCCGTACATTGGGACGGTGCCGGTTTTAATTACCCTGCCGTTATGCTGCCGAAATTTTCTGAAATATTCGTATATGAAATGAAATTTGTTTGAACATCCAAAATTCACCTTTTTATTGAATATAGAAATAAGGAGAATATTCATTTTTTGAAATGAAATTAAGTTAAATAATAAAAATCTACATTTTTATTGTATATGAAAATTGTTCATTGTTCTAAAACAAATCATGATTACATTAAAAATACCATTTTTAATGTGAACATAGAATATAGGAAAATTGTTCAATGTTTTGGAACAAATCATGATTACATTAGAAATACCATTTTAATGTGAATATAGAATATAGGAAATTTGTTCATTGTTTTAAAACAAAACATAATTACATTAAAAATACCATTTTTAAAGTGAATATAGAGTATAGAAAATATGTTCATGTTTTTTTAAATAAAAATGATTACATTAAAATCCCATTTTTAATGTGTATGTAGAACATAGAAAAGTGTTAAGGTTTGAAATTTAAAACATGTTAACATTAAAATTTTATTTTTAATGTAAATACAGAATATGTGAAGGGTGTTCATGTTTTGAAATAAAACATGTCTAACATTAAAATTTTCATTTTTAATTTAACTATAGAATATGAGAAAATTGTTTATGTTTTAAAATAAAAACATGCTAACATTAAAAATCGTATTTTAATTTCATAAAATAAAAGCTATAAAAATTGATCATATTTTGAAAGCAAAATATGTTTACATTAAAATCCTCATTTTAATGTAATGTAGAAAACTAGGAAATGATCATGTTTTGAAAAGAAAAATAAGTTGACATTGAAAATTTGATCTTTAATGTAAATGTAGAAAGCTAGGAAAATATTCATGTTTTAGACATAAAAACATGTTTGCATTGAAATTTACATTTTCAATGTTAATGAATATTATAAAATGACAATTGTAAAATAAAAATGTGTTTACATTTAATTTTACATTTTTAATGTTAATGAAACATTAAAAAGAATCATTGTTATATAAAAATGTTTTTACATTGGAATTCACATTTCGATATAAATGACTCATTAGTAAAAGGATAAAAAGATTACATTATTTTTAATAATAGGATAAAAATTTACTTTTTTATATAATGTGGTAAAAGAAGTTTAAAGGTTACATTTTTATACAATGTAATAATAGAATAGAAAGGATTACATTTTTATATAATGTAATAAAAGAAATAAAATTACATTTTTATTATGTAATAAAGACTGAATGAAAAAGATTTCGTGTTCTTTGTAACATAGAAAAGAATACATTTTCTATGCAACATAGAATGATTACATTTTTTATTGTGAAATGGAAATATTTACATTTTTGTATGATATAGAAAAGATTGCCATTTTTGTAGAAATGTAAAAAGGTTATGTTTTAGATATAAAATATGTTATCATTAAAAATCACATTTTTAATGAAGTGTAAAGAAATTAGAAAAATGCCATGTTTTAGATATAAAAACATGTTATCATTAAAAATTTCATTTTTAATGAAATGTAAGGACATTGAAAAATGTTCATTGCTGTGAAATGGAAATAGTTTGAAATCGTCGAATGAATTAATTTACATATTTATATATAAATATAAATTTAAATAAAATGAGTCGCGCTGCTGCAGTTTGTGTTTTGAAATCGTAACTTCAAACGATTATACCGAGAGATCGGACGGTCGGATTTCCCAAAACCGAAACCGTTGGGTTCGTTTTGGAATGATCTTTCTAACGATGTAAAATTTGCTAAGACCCAACAGTTAGATTTGGAGAAATGTGTAAATCAAATTTTGATGAAAACAGCGCTAGGGCCATGTAATGACTTGAAGCGCCGTTTATTTAAAAATGGCTATTTTTAAATAAATAAAAATAGCGATAAATCGTTATAAAATATTATAAACGATATGGAATGAAAAGATTGACTAAAATTGTGACGATCCCAAAATCCGAGGGGCGGTATTAAGGATAATCATTAGGAAATAACACATTAATCATCATAGCAGAGTACAGATAATAGCAGAAACAATAAATAAAATAATTTCACATGGATATGACAGCGGAATCACAACATGTAGGAATATCAGAATAGCATAACGTGGGATATACTTAGTAAATAAAAAGGAAAGTGATCAATCATCATCGCCAGAGGCGGAATGCATACATGCAGTGAGACATAATAAGGGTATCAGTCTACATCGCCGAAGGCGGAATACATATACATATAGTGAGAAATACGGAAAGTAAATCAGTCTGCATCGCCCGTGGCAGAATCATAACATAAGTATATTAATGGCGGAAAAGGTCAAAGTCGTCTCTGTGAAGTCAGCCTCGCCATGAGCCAAAAATGCACTCTATGCAGCAGTGCAGAACCAAAAACCACCTGCCACCTATGTACTAGGCCGCCCGTGTGAAAATAAGGGCACCCGCGTTTGCAAAGTGAAACAAACAACGAGTCAGTCATGGGGACTGGTATGAGGAATCTATTTAACAGTTAAACAACAGTAAATAGCAAATCATAGGACCACGCCACTTTCGCGGAACGGGTTTACTCCAGTGATTGCTAGTGCATTTAAAACAAAGTAAGTTCTTTTAAAACAACGCAATGCTTTTTGAAAGAATGAAGCCATTATAAGACTCAGGTCCCATCACACAATGCAACGCAAGCCGGAGGATAGAGTTTTACCTTATAAGGGCCAAATATGCTTGATACGTATAAAGCAAAATCAATTGATATTATTACTAGTGCATATATGTTTCAAAAACGAATAGCATCATAAATATCAATCATAGGCGACATGAGCGTCCCATGCCACTATGTCGCCATATATAAGTTACAATCAAGTCCGTTATCTCGTATTGGAAATTGGATTTCCGTCATGAGTCGAGGCAAGGGGCAAGCTCCTCTCCGCTTCGAGACACTCTAGCAAATGCCTCAGGACTACACACTCTGGGTAACCCTTGGATCTTCAGGGCCGGTCCTCACTTACGTTAGAGGATTAGTTATTTCTGAACACACGATTCCCGGTCCTTACAGACCTATAATCGAGGCGCCTCGCATTCCAACAACCACAAAGGTGAAAAGTAGATATATATGTCAGGGCTGGTAAGTCACTGACACCACCATAGCTAGAAAGAAACGTCGTGCTCTCCCTGCAGTCCGTATCCCGTTTTTAACTCATACCGGGGTGTGAGGTTCGCGAATCTATGAAATACACAAAGCTAGGCCACGTAGACCTTGCTTTGATCATCATCCACAAGACTTTGCTTTGCAACAGAAGCCTTGATCACAGCATCTTGGCATGCCACATAGGCAGTCCACTCCATACGATTGATTTCCATCGATATATAACCTCTAAGCTCGTACGTCTCAGAGAAGGGCATTAAGCAAAAGAATAAATTCTCCGCCGCCAAACAGATATATATTTAACAGAGATCAATCAGTACAGAACAAAATCCAATGTCAGACACACAGTCCATTTACAAGTCCATCCCGGGTCTGAACGAAACCGGAGGCGTCAAATTCCTCGCATATCCGTCCAATCAACACATACGTTCAGACGGCTACTACCTCCGTCCCCTTCCGGTAGCTACTCCGGTTAGGAACCTCAATAGCGCCCATCCAACCGATTCAAAGATCGTCGGTCTTGAATCGCCTTTGCATTTCCCGATTCGAATCGCTCGATAAATTATTTGAAATGAGGGTGAGCTCGGCCTTTTCAAATAATTCACGTCATTAGAATTTAAATCGATTCATTTTATGGTTATATTATTCGACACCCATCTTTCGGTTCTTTAGTGTTATTTTCATGCCATACACATACAACCATCAAATATCAAACAATTCAAGCCCAATTGGTTTATTCTCAATCAATATTGCTTGTAATATTTTATAACGATTTTTCGCCATTTTTATTTATTTAAAAATGACCATATTTAATTAAACGACGTTTCAGGTCGTGTCGTGGCGCTGGCGCTGTTTTTCTTCAGATTTGTTTTACACATATCGGGAAATCTAACCGTTGGATTTCTACAAAGTCTATATCAGTGGGGAGATATTCCCAAAGCGAACCCAACGGTTCCAGTTTCGTGAGAATCCGACGGTCGGATCTTCCACACTAGTCGTTTGAAGTTATGGTTTCAAAATTCGAACTGCAGTGTCGTTATTCGATTTAATTTTATTATATTTATATATATATATAAATATAAACGATTTTGGCGCTGTTTTTCTTCAGATTTGAATTAAACATTTCGGACAATCCAGCCGTTGGATTTTTACAAGGTTGGTGCCGTTGGAAAGATATTTCCAAGGCGAACCCAGCGGTTTCGGTTTTGGGAAAATCCGATGGTCGGATTTCTCGTACTAATCGTTTCAAATTACGATTCCGAAACGCGAACTGCCCGGCCTCTATTCCCTTTAATTATATTTATATTTATCTATATAAATATGGTTCATTCTATAATTTCAACTATAGTTCGTTCTATATTTTCAACTTCGTTTTCACTTCAAATATTTCACTAACGCCTTAATATTTCGAAAAATTTCGCCATAACCTCCATTGTACGGGGAGGGGTTTGGAAATTTATTGGGCCGTATTAGGTACCCAATAAATCCTAAAAAGCATTCACATATTTATAGTGATATATTCTGGTGTTTACGGGGGAGTATGTACTGATAATCACTCGAGAGAATAAATTCTCGTCACCCCCGTTTCCGTGTGGAAATAAATAGTCCATGTGCCGTATCTAATAACTAGAGCGACGTGATTATTGTCAACTCCAGACCCGTGTGGGGTTTTTATTAATCTGGCAATTTATCGTTATAATTTATATAATCCATATCAGTCATCAGTTCAACCTGTAGTACATAGTCATCGCCATACGAGCCTCTTGCTTGTATGGTAAATCTTCCACCTCGTCACACAAGCTCCAATTGCTTATGTGGAATATGATGAAGTATGCCTATCATCAAGAAGTATGCCATGTAGCGTAGTTCAAAATTTATTGTTACTATCCTATGGCGTTGTTTATTATTTCACACAGAAAAACCAGCACTCCGCATCCAATGGCATTCACAGGAGTTGATATATAAATAAAATTGCGCAGCCAACTCATCAAGGTTTACCTATTTGTCGGGCATGCAAATAATTTCTTTACTCTATAGCTAATCCATTTTTCCTGTTCAACACATGTATATATATGCAGAACAAAGCTAATAATAATATTTCTAGCAAACTATTATTTATTTCAACACATGTGTATTTTTAACTAAGCCTATACATGGTAAAAGGAATATTTTTATCATCAAAAATATTTATTCGACACATGTGTATTTTTAACTAAGCGTATACATGATAAAAGGAATATTTTTATCATCAAAAATATTTATTCGACACCTGTGTATTTTTAACTAAGCGTATACTTGATAAAAGGGATATTTTTATCATCAAAAATATTTATTCGACACATGTGTATTTTTAACTAAGCGTATACATGATAAAAGGGATATTTTTATCATCAAAAAGATTTATTTGACACATGTGTATTTTTAACTAAGCGTATACATGATAAAAGGGATATTTTTATCATCAAAAATATTTATTCGACACATGTGTATTTTTAACTCTTCATATTTCCTATAAAAATATAGTTTTCATTGTCGATTCATTTTATTTTTAAAAGATGATAACATTCAACACATGAACTTCAACTCAACGAATGAATTGCAAGTCAACACATGAATATTTTATATAGTTTGTATATATATAAAAATGTGATTTTTATCGCTAAAGCCATTTGTTTAAATTCAAATAATATTCAACACATGAATTTCAACTCAACGAATGAATTGCAACTCAACACATGAATATTCGATATAGTTTGTATATATATAGAAATGTGATTTTTATCGCTAAAGCCATTTGTTTAAATTCAAATAATATTCAACACATGAATTTCAACTCAACGAATGAATTGCAACTCAACACATGAATATTCGATATAGTTTGTATATATATAAAAATGTGATTTTTATCGCTAAAGCCATTTGTTTAAATTCAAATAATATTCAACACATGAATTTCAACTCAACGAATGAATTGCAACTCAACACATGAATATTCGATATAGTTTGTATATATATAAAAATGTGATTTTTATCGCTAAAGCCATTTGTTTAAATTCAAATAATATTCAACACATGAATTTCAACTCAACGAATGAATTGCAACTCAACACATGAATATTCGATACCGTTTGTATAATTTATTTCAACGAATGAAAAATATTCTAACACATAGATATTTCAGAAAATTTCGGCAGCATAACGGCAGGGTAGTTAAAACCGGGACCGTCCCTAGTACGGCTCCTCGCTCTACCTTAAAACCTCGCGGTTTTTGACAATGGGGATCATGCATCTAGTTCGCACGCAGACGGCATGTTTTATTTTCAATTCCACAATCCTATTCTATTTTGTTTCAACCACAAGAGGGTATTTTTCAACCACAAAGGTATTTTTCAACCATAATATCAACCACAAACAATTATTTCCAACCATTCGTCAAACCATATAACATCACGTCAATCACAAGCAATAAATATCGTCCATGGTCTGTGGACGAGGGGAGTATATATATATATATATATATATAAAATATAATATTTCACTTGCATTTCATCACAATTCAAAGCATATATGTTTCAAACAACGCTTGTATAATTTATACATCGCTAATATAACTTATACAACACATGTACATGAGGTATACAATGCGTATATAATTTACACTTCGCTTATATAATTTATACAACGCGATTTCATTCACACAGATAATTTAGATTCCTCACATTGGTTATTGCGGTGCTAAAAATCGTAGGAAGGTCAGAAAAATCCGCGGCTTCTTCTAGAATGTAGAGAGCCTCCTTGCGGTCACGGTGTCTCCTGTTTCATCGAATTTCGTTAAAGAACGAAAAAGATATCATTTTTCAAAGTTTTGCAACACTTAAAAGTGTTATTTTCATTTCAGAATTTTCATCAGAAAGGTTTTCAAAACCTTCGAAACTAGGTCACCAATTTTCAGTCGATCCGTACCTCTATGCTTCGATCAGGCTACGCTGCGTCGAAGAGCTACGAAGCACCTCCAGAACGGCGGTGGTGGCGAGTGGTTCGGTGGCCTGTGCTCGTCGCGGCGGCGCTCAGAAGGTCGCGCCTTCCTCCTCGATTTCCGGCGTCGATAGTCGATGGGAGGAGACGTGGGTTGGTCGGATGTGGAGAGGGGACTACGGCAGTCAGAAACCTCAACGGGGGTCGGCGGTGAAATCGCCTGAGGCGGTCGGAAAAAAGGGAAGAAGTCTCGTGCGATGTGGATCGTCCAATCGCGCTCTGGCGGCTAGGGTTTTAGATTTTTTTTTTTAAATGAAAAATTCCTATTGGTCCATGCTTTATAGGAAATTTTAAATAGTGTTTTTGCAAACGGACTCCTTTTTAAACCCAACGACTGTCGCCCCTAGCTAAATACCCCCATTCCGGACACAATGGGATATGTTTCGTTGGCCATTTCGACTGTTACAGTCAGTTATTTTTCAAATTAAAATATAAAACATTCGATATTTAATTTAAACGTACATTTCAATTTGCCAGGGCCACAAATTGAATCGAAAAATTCCAGAAAAATATATCTAGCTTTGTTTTGACGATACGGTCCTAACTAAACAAGTTTCGTCGAATTCTGAGCTCGTTTGAAAAACGGCCATTTTTAGGTCGACCCATTTTAACAGAATTTGACCAAACACGTTATCTTTTGCCCCGCTCACATACTAGCTTCAAAAATTATGAAATTTGAAACTTAGCAATAATTTGACATTCCGGACCCAACAAAAGTGGTTTCGTCGAATTCCGAGGTCGTATGCAAAATCTCAATTTTCAAGGGCTATATATACTATATAGCGACCTTTCTGAAAATTCATTTGGCCATAACTTTTGATTTCCGTTATGAAATTTCGATTTTTCAGATTCGTTAGAAAGGTATTGATAAATAGATTTAAATATTTTCAGTTCCGTCAAAATCCGTTATATTTTCCACCCGGTACAATCAGACAAAGTTTATATTCAAAATTTCAAACTGCCATATTATCCACAATTCTATATTTTATTGAAATAGGCTATTTAAATTATACAAATTCTTTGGTAATAACCTAATTTAAAATTTTTAAACTGGTTCACATTTTCCGGGTTATTACAATCTCCCCCACTTAAAACTTTTCGTCCTCGAAAAGGAAATAACAGTTAAGCAGGAAATAAAATGTAAATGCAAAGTATTGTAAAGGTACCTTGCACCGGAGTTAGTCAGAGATGTCCACTCTGCATTTGGGATAGGCTTGTTTAATGCTTTCCTCAGTTTCCCAAGTACAGTCTCTAGGATCACTACTCCACTGCACTTTGACTAAATGAATCTTTTTCCTCCTTAGCTCTCTGGTTTCTTTGCCAACTATTTTTAATGGCTCTCTACTGAGTGCTAATTCTGGAGTTATGTCAATATCATGCTGCGCTGCTTCTTCCACAATAAGGTCGGGATCATGAACATGTTTTCTGAGTTGAGATACGTGGAACACATTATGTATACCAGGCAACCAATTAGGTAATGAAACCCTATGTGCAAGAGTTCCAATCCGTTCAAGTATAGGAAAGGGACCAATAAATCTCGGTGCCAACTTCCCAGTCTTGCCAAATCTGATTACCCCTCGCATTGGAGAAACTCTTAAATAAACATAATCGCCAACGGCAAACGATATATTCCTTCTCCTCGCATCAGCATAACTTTTCTGCCGGCTCTGCGCTGTTTTCAATCTCTTCTTAATGAAATCGACTTTATCCGATGCTTCTTGAATCATATCGGGCCCTAACACAAGTCTGTTGCCAGGTTCTACCCAACATGCGGGAGATCTGCACGGTCTACCGTATAATGCTTCAAATGGAGACATTCCCAAACTTGCTTGATAGCTATTGTTGTAAGAGAATTCTGCTAAATGTAAGTGATCTTCCCATGAGCCTCCAAAATCAATAACGCAAGCCCGCAGTAAATCTTCTAAAATTCTATTCACCCGCTCAGTTTGGCCATCTGTCTGAGGGTGATAAGCGGTGCTTAGATTCAATTTGGTTCCCAATTCTTCCTGGAATGCTTCCCAGAATTTGCTAGTAAATAGGGGATCTCTATCGCTGACTATATTGAGCGGCACTCCATGTAGTTTAACTATTTCTCTGAAGTAAATCTGTGCTAGACTTTGAGCCGTTCTGTTGGATCGGACGGGTATGAAATGGGCAGTCTTCGTGAAGCGATCTACGATTACCCATATACTGTCGTTTCCTTTCTTAGTTCGAGGCAGGCCATCGATGAAATCCATCGAAATTTGTTCCCACTTCCATCCTGGAATTTCTAAGGGTTGTAATAATCCCGCCAATTTCTGCTGATCACTCTTAACTAGCTGATAAGTGGAGCATCTGCTAACATATATTGAAATATCTCTTTTCATCGCCTTCCACCAGAATGTGCGTTTGATATCGTTATACATTTTGCTCACACCAGGGTGGATACTTAACTTGGACTTGTGGCACTCACCAAGTATTTTTCTTCTAAGCTCTGGGATTCCAGGCACACAAATTCGCCCTTTTAATCTTAGGACCCCTTGGCTATCAAGGCTAAAATCTGAGGGTTTTCCTTCTTGGATCCGCTGGCTAATCCTTTTAATGAATTCATCGTCCTTCTGAAGAATAGTAATCTTATCTTGTAAGGAAGAAGTAATGATAAAACTGGCAATGATTTCATTCTTTCTGCTGAGAGCATCAGCTACAACATTGGCTTTCCCCGGAGTGTATAGAATTTCAAAATCGTATGCTGCAAGGAATTCTAACCAACGCTGTTGTCTCAAGTTTAGATCTTTCTGAGTGAAAAGATATTTCAAGGATTGATGATCGGTAAATAGTTCGAACTTCTCGCCCAGCAAATAATGCCTCCAGATTCTTAAAGCGAACACGATGGCTAATAACTCAAGATCATGAGTTGCATAGTTTCTTTCATGCGGCTTTAGTTGACGACTGACATAAGCGATCACTTGGCCTTTTTGCATTAACACTGCGCCTAGCCCTCTAATAGAAGCATCTGTCCATACAGTCAAGTCTTGGTTACCTTCTATAATGGTCAATACTGGCGCGGTTGTCAACTTCAGTTTCAGCTCCTGGAAAGCTTCTTCACATTCGGGAGTCCATTTGAATTTCTCATGCTTCTTTGTAAGCTTTGTCAATACACCAGATATCTTTGAAAAATCCTGAACGAATTTCCGATAGTAACTAGCCAGTCCAAGGAAACTTCGAACTTCTGTGGGGGTAGTAGGTTGTTTCCAGTTCTGAATCGCTGTAATTTTTCTTGGGTCTACAGCAATTCCTTCCTTTGATACGACATGGCCTAGGAATTTAACTTCATTCTGCCAGAAGACACACTTTGAAAATTTAGCTTTCAAGACATTTCTCCTTAGAATTTTCAACACTTGTTCTAAATGTTTTGCATGTTCGTCTTCCGACTTGGAGTAGATTAAAATGTCATCAATGAAGACTAGAACAAATTTATTCAATACACCACGGAACACTCTGTTCATAAGATCAATGAAGTATGCTGGAGCGTTGCACAAGCCGAATGGCATTACTAACCATTCGTAGAATAAATCGGGACCCCTGAAGGCTGTTAAAGGAACACAGTTATAACAACCCGTATTTTCAATAAACTGTTATAACATAAATCGAGGCAGAATTTAATTCAAAAATCAGAATCAGGGGAAAAGGGCTATGCCATTGCGATCGTCTCGGAAAAATACGCGAAATAGAGTCCGAGTTTTCGAAAATCGGAGTCCGTATGACCCAGTTAAGGCCCATTGAAGTTTTCAGAAATTTCTATGCTAAAGACAGATTTAAATTTCAAATTAAAATCAAGGATTAGGGCTAATCAGGGTTAGGCGGGAAAATTCCCGCCAGGGGCCCATGTCGACAGGCATGTCGACAGGGCACCCAGGGTGTCGACTGCCCTGTCGACAGCCCTGTCGACAGGGGGTGCCCAGGCAGTTCAGCCTGGTGCACCATTTCTGATTTGGGTTGGGTCATGTGGCTTGGTTCTGGAGAATACTAAGATCTGACGGGCCAAACCTAATCTAGGGTTAATCCTAGGGCCTAAAACACTCTAATTCTCTATAAATATACCCCTAATCCTACCCTAAAGCCTCATTAATCAATCTTGCAACTAAACTATGTCAATTTGAATCCTCAAATGGCCTCCACCTAAAACCTAGCCTCCACCTTCCTCAAAGTTTAATCCTATGATGATATGATGATCATACAACCTTTTCTATGTTGTATGAATGCTTAATAACTTGCATACTTCATTAAGATGCAAGTTTGATTTGCTAAAGTTTGTGTTTTTGGGATTTTGCAAAAGGGTTTTCTTATTTGAGGCTTTGTTTTGGTTTTTAAAAGGGCTTCTTCATCTTATTTGGTGGATTTGTGGCTTGTTTATATTTGTAAGCCCTCTTACCTTCACTTTACAAACTTTAAAGTTAATGTTTGGTGAAAGTTGAGATTTATGTGAGTTTAGTTGATTATGCATGCTTATGCGAACTCACTATGTCATGTTTTATATGATTCATAAGTTATGCATGCATATGCGAGATTTCTATGCCATGTTTTACATGTTTCACAAGTTATGCATGCTTATGCGAGCTTATTATGTCATGTTCTACATGTTTCATGGGTTATGCATGTTTATGCAAGATCACCTTACCATGATATGCAAGTTTAATGGATTATGCATGTTCATCTTATCATGTTATGCAAGTTTAATGGATTATGCATGCTTAGGCAAGCTCATCTTACCATGTTATGCAAGTTTAATGGATTATGCATGTTCGCCTTACCATGTTATGCATATTTAATAAGCTATGCATGTTTATGCGAATTCACCATGACATGATTTGCAAGTTTAACATGTATGCATGTTTATTATGACATGTGAAGTTCACCATGTATGTTATGCCAAGTTACCTTTTATACCCTTATACGTTATGACGAATATGTAAGCGAGATAATGACGTTGGGAGGGTTTGGGTAAACTTAAAAATACATGAAACTAAAAGATTGGGAATTTACCTATTAAGTTAGGTCTACCCCTTGGGAATTTACCTATTAAGTTAGGTCTACCCAAGTATATGTTAACTTGTAAATATGTTTTGAAGTGGACATGACATTAGATAACATGATATGGCCAACTCGAGGTTAGACCTAGTTGTGGTGTAAATCTTCCCAGGTAACCACAACGTGGGGTCTAATGTGGGTAGTTGGTCATGTTGCACCATAAGACCCGAGGTTAGACCTAGACGTGGTGTAAATCTTCCCAGGTAACCACGGATGTCTAATGTGAGAGGTTGGGTGCGTTAAGTAATTAATGCCTCATGATTAGGGTTAAGTCATGGCCCACTAATACTTAACCAATAATGGGGATGCGAGGATTAGATGGGGATAAGTGGTTACACTTAGCTAATCTAATCCGGGATTAGTGAGGGGTTAAAACCACATTTAACCCTCTTAGAAACCCTAGCAACGTGGTCTGTTCCAGCAGTAATCCCAGTTTGGTATCACTACAACCCTACAGCTAGGTTAGGGCGGGGCACGATTACTGGACTGATGTAAGCGACCAAAGCGACGGCTGAGTGGTACAGTGGTGCGGGTCCGGCGGGCTACGGACGTGCACGTAGTCCGATGTTGGACAAACTCGAGGCACGGGTACCAGTAGGCTTAGACTGTGCATTATTGCTTAGGTGTCTGGGGTTGACACCTTAGGGCTTGATACACCCGAAGGTGGACCCAGCACAGTCTGACTACATCCATGTGGGCCGTATGGACACCAACACTCGACGTGTTAGGTTTATAGGGAGCCGATCGACTAGACCGTTGGGCTGGGCCTTATACTAAGGTCACTTCATGTTATTGGGCCAAAGTTTGGGCTAAGGGATCAAGATCTGTTTTGTGGGTTTGCTAGTACACTGTGGTGCAAAGTTTAAGCTCGTCTATCTGATGTCACCTTTATCTATTGCCAGTATGTTCATCTCAGTTTCCATCATACTGTTAACTTTATTAGTTTATAGATTGATCGTAGTAGGGCTTACCAGTCTTTTTGACTGACCTGTTTTCTTTCGCTTCTTTTCTTCCGTTTTCCCCCCCCCCCCCACAGGTTCTCAGGGAGGGACTACATCTGCTTAGTGGATCTTTGACTTGCTTGTTGGATAGCTCATGTATGGATCTGAGCTAGCTGTGGCTTATCTTTTATTTCTGGGGATTAGTACTGATGTTTTACCATGTATTTTGTTATCACGTATCTAGACTGGAGTTGTATTTTGGATCATGACATTTTGATATTATGTACTTGACTATGTTGGTTTTCTGAGATGATGAGGATGGGTTTTTATCTGCTACCGCTGCTTTACTTATATTTATTTTTATATACTCTGTCTTGCGATATCTCTGTGCATGTTTACCTTCACAATAACGCCCCTCCAAAGCTAGTACATTCTAAGGAGTGATCCTAGTGGAGGTGGGGTGTTACATTTGGTATCAGAGCCAGGTTAACAAGATTGAACAAAACTTTTGAAAAAAAAAAAACCCTTTTTGAAAAACTATTTTCAAAAACCTACTAAGTATTTTCCAAAATAAAGTCTAGATTATTTTAAGGCTAATCCCCAAAAGCCATCAGCGTTATCCTTCGTTCCCTTGACCTAATCTTATCTTATCTCTTGTTTCAGTATGGCTGAGAATCTTGACATCCCAGATGGAGTGAACGTACCACTCTGGTATAGGAGACTCCTAGAAGCTAGGGCGGCAGCTGGTCCCGCCAACCCTACTCCCACTCCTCCTCCTGTAGTTGAGAATCCTATCCCTAATATCCCTCCTCCGGTGGTCCCTGCTCCCCCTCCTCCAGCAGTTAATATTCCCCCTCTTGTTGCTGAGGCTCCTCTTCCTCCTCCTCCCCCTCAGCATCCTCAGATTGAGTTTACAAAGGTGTGTAAAGACTTCAAGGCAATGGGGGGCAAGAATTTTCTAGGCACAGAATCTTTCGTTGAAGCTAGGAATTGGCTGAAGGACACGGAGGACTTGTTTGCCATCTTTGGGATAGATGACGAGAGGAAGATCTTATTGACCGTATGGCTTCTGAAGGATGAGGCGGCCTATTGGTGGGAGGTCACCAATGGGACGAGGCCCGTTGAGACTTGGGCCGATTTGAGGGCTAGATTTGTGACCAAGTTTCTATCTTCAGCTGAAGCAAATTTACAAATGGAGAAGTTCATTGCACTAAAACAAGGGGATATGTCTGTCAAGGAGTATGTGAACAAGTTTAATCAGCTGGCCCGCTTTGGTTTGGATATAGTAAACACCCCGGAGAAGAAGGCTCTTCGATTTGCCAGAGGATTAAATGAGCCGCTACAGGGCTTGGCAATGTCACATATTCCGCATGGAGCCACTTTCGAGAGTTTGGTCAATATGGCTCTGCTTCAGGGAGAGGGAAAGAAGGAAGTCAAGTCAGGCGATACTCAGGCAAAGAAGGCTGATTCTCAAGGCAAAGGCAACCAAGGTCAAAGCAGTCAAGGAAATCAGAATAAGAACAAGAAGGGCAACAACAAAGGCAAGGGGAAGTGCAATTACTGTGGCATAGCTGGGCATTTTGCTAAGGATTGCAGGAAGAAGAAAAGGAAGCTTAGTGGTGGATGCTTTTCTTGTGGAGAGACTGGGCACTTCAGCAAAGACTGCCCAAAGAAGAAAGGACAGGCTGGATCTTCAGGAGGGCAAGTTCATGCTCTCAATGCCGCTTCGGTTCCCGAGAGAGGTAGTGTTTCTGTTGAGAACCTTGTTTATATCTCTGATCTTCCAGTACGTACCTTGTTTGATTCCGGTGCATCACATAGCTTTATTTCATCTGATCTTGTTGATAGTTTGCACCTCAGTACTAGCTTAGTGGATGATCCCGTTTGTGTTTCGAATCCCATTGGGGGTTCTGCTCATCTATCCATGATATGTGAGGATCTAAAGATCTCTATACTCAGCGTTGAGTTCTTGTGTAGTGCGTATGTTCTAGGTTTCAGGGGATACAGATTGATCTTGGGCATGGATTGGCTGTCTAGATATGGAGCCATTCTGGATTGTGAGCATAGGGTTGTAAGGCTTGTGACTCGCCTGGGTAACACCTTAGAGATTTCATGCAATCCGAAGAATCCCGTCATGTTATGCTATCTAGAATCTCTCGACTCCTCGGAGGAGGCCCTTCAGTCTGTAAGGGTGGTCCGAGATTATCCAGATGTGTTTGAAGAAGTTAAGGGGTTGCCCCCTAAACGAGAGATTGACTTTCGCATCTATCTGGTAGATAATGCTAAGCCTGTTTCTTTGCCCGTTCGGCATATGGCTCCGCGTGAGAGACGGGAGTTGAGCAAGCAAGTGAAAGAATTGCTTGAGAAGGGCTTCATCAGAAGGAGTATATCCGAATGGGGAGCGCCTGTGGTGTTTGCAACTAAGGCAGATGGCTCTCTTCGACTCTGTGTGGATTATAGAGAATTGAATAAGCTGACTAAGAAGAACCGACACCCGTTACCAAGGATCGATGATCTCTTTGATCAACTTGTTGGTGCCTCTGTTTTCTCTCAGCTTGACCTTGCTACGGGTTTTCATCAGCTCAGAGTGGCTGAAGACAGTATAGACAAGACTGCATTCAGAACTCCAGACGGATTCTTTGAATGGCTTGTTATGCCGTTCGGTTTGACGAATGCACCCGCGTATTTTGTGGATTTGATGAGTAGGGTGTTTCGGGAGTTCTTGAATAAGTTTGTCGTGGTCTTTGTTGATGATATTCTGGTCTTCTCCAAGGATGAGGAAGAGCATGCGAGGCACCTAGTAGAGGTGATGGATACACTCAGAGCACACCAGTTAAAAGCCAAGTTCTCCAAGTGCCACTTTTGGAGAAGGGAAGTCAGATTTCTTGGGCATATCGTATCCAAGCAAGGCTTAGCAGTGGATCCCGCTAAGGTGGTTGCAGTTCAGGATTGGAAGACTCCAAGGAATGCAACCGAGGTGAGAAGCTTTCTGGGTCTTGCGGGTTTCTATCGGAAGTTCATTAAAGACTTCGCAAAGATATCCGCTCCTCTTACTAAGTTGACGAAGAAGAACTTAGTCTTTGCTTGGGATATGGATTGTGAGCTTGCTTTTCAGAGACTCAAAAGAGCCCTTACCTCCGCACCAGTTCTAGCCTTACCCGATGGTGGTAAGATATTTACCGTGTACACTGATGCTTGTGGCACGGGATTGGGTGCCGTTCTGATGCAAGAGGGCAGAGTTATATGCTTTGGTGGAAGGCAACTTAAGGTGCATGAGAGGAATTATCCCACTCATGATCTAGAGCTAGCAGCGATTGTATATGCGCTCAAAGCATGGCGTCATTATCTTCTGGGAGAGAGATTCGAGCTATATACCGATCATAAGTCTTTGAAGTATCTCTTTTCGCAGAAAGATCTGAACTTAAGACAGCAGAGATGGATGGAATTTTTGGCTTCCTATGATTTTGAGATATCCTATACCCCTGGCAAGGGGAATGTTGTAGCGGATGCGTTGAGTAGGAAAAGGTTGACACTAAGTCCTCTGTTTGTTGAGATGAAGAATTTAGAGTTCTTAGCGACCTTTGATTTCTCTTTGGCAATGGAATCGGTGACCGGTTCCTTGGCATCTTTAGAGCTCAGGCCTACCCTCCTAGATCAAGTTGGGGCTTCGCAAAAGGAAGACCCTCAGATAATTGAGATCTTGGATAAGCTGGTTCGAGGGGAGACATCTAGTCACCTTGCTCGATATTCTATAGACGATAGGGGTTGGCTGAGGAGAGATGGAAGGCTTTGTGTCCCGATGGTAGAAGACTTGGTGAGGAAAGTCCTCGAGGAAGCACATCGCTCCAAGATGACCATACATCCAGGGGGTGATAAGATGTATAAGGACATGAAGCGCGTTTTCTTCTGGCCCGGAATGAAAAAGGATGTGGCGGAGTTTGTCTCGAGATGTGTTACTTGTCAGAGAGTAAAAGCTGAGTCGAAGAAGCCCGGTGGGCTATTACATCCGCTAGAGGTCCCGCTATGGAAGTGGGAGAGCATTTCTATGGACTTTATTGATGGGCTTCCAAGGTCCAGGAAGGGGAATACGAGCATATGGGTCATTGTGGATAGGCTCACGAAGAGTGCTCACTTTATCCCGGTGAAGAGCAAAAGGACAGCATCTGGACTAGCATCAGTGTATCTTCGTGAGATAGTGCGACTACATGGAGTCCCTTCCAGCATAGTCAGTGACCGGGACCCCATCTTTACTAGTCAGTTCTGGAACAGCTTGCAGGAGGCTATGGGCACGAAATTGAACCTGAGTACGGCCTATCACCCACAAACAGACGGCCAGACAGAAAGGGTGAATAGGGTACTTGAGGACTTGTTGAGGCTTTGCATTCTGGATTTTGGTGGTGCTTGGGAAGACCATCTTCCTCTTGTCGAGTTTGCATACAACAACAGTTATCAGGCGAGCATAGGGATGGCACCCTTTGAGGCTTTATATGGGAGGCCGTGCAAGTAACCTACATGTTGGTGGGAATCCACGGATAAGCTTATACTTGGACCCGACATGATTAGGGATACATCCGAGAAGGTTGAGTTGATTAGAAGACGGATGAAAGTGGCCCAAGACCGGCAGAAATCCTATGCTGACAGGCGAAGGTCCGAATTGGAGTTTGAGGTTGGGGACAAGGTTTTCGTGAAGGTTTCTCCTTTGCGGAATGTGGTCCGATTTGGAGCTGTTGGGAAGCTAGCACCGAGATTTGTTGGACCCTTCCCCATCATGGAGAGAATTGGGAAGATGGCTTATAGAGTGCAATTGCCCGAGAAGTTGTCCGGAGTGCATAATGTCTTTCATGTCTCGCATCTCCGGAAGTGCCTGCATGAGTCCGCTGAGGTGGTTGAGCCTAGCATGCTTGAAGACGTGGAGGTAGAGAAAGAAGCAACTTTAAGGAAAGCTCCGATTCGTATCTTGGGGACAGAGACCAAGAAGCTAAGGAATCGCGAGGTCAGGTTAGTGAAAGTTCAATGAGGTGAAGCCGAAGAGGACGCAACTTGGGAAACCGAGGAGAAGATGCGTGGGCTTTATCCATTCCTGTTTGAGGGTACACTCTCAATCTCTTCCCTTTGCTAGTATATCTTTCTCTTTGCTAATCCATATTTATCTAGTTATCGTGCTAAGCTTGTCATGAGAACCTTAGGTAGAAACCCTTTTGATGAAACATGTGTTTGAAGCATGTTATGGTTGATGGTTGCAAGTGGTTGCAAGTGTTTGCAAGTGGTCACTCGTGGATGCATGATACACATTAGGCACTAGATCGGCTCACACACTCCTCATATTGCATGTGCATGAGTGTTTATACTTATTCTTGGATGAAATTTGTATGCAATCACATGGATGTTGCATATGGATGTATGATTGAGCATGCATATAGAGATTATACATTATGTTAGGGATTTGCATACATGTGGATACATTTCACTAACATATTTTGCATTGATCATTGCATTAGATAAGTACATATACACACACTTTTGCATATGTTCATACAGCATTTAGAATCTTTTAAGGACAATGGCTGCTCGTGGATGATGTTTTGAGTAGATGGATGTTGGATGGTAGGATATGTTCTTCCTAACTTGAAGATTTCGGGGACGAAATCCTTTAAGGAGGGGAGAATATAACAACCCGTATTTTCAATAAACTGTTATAACATAAATCGAGGCAGAATTTAATTCAAAAATCAGAATCAGGGGAAAAGGGCTATGCCATTGCGATCGTCTCGGAAAAATACGCGAAATAGAGTCCGAGTTTTCGAAAATCGGAGTCCGTATGACCCAGTTAAGGCCCATTGAAGTTTTCAGAAATTTCTATGCTAAAGACAGATTTAAATTTCAAATTAAAATCAAGGATTAGGGCTAATCAGGGTTAGGCGGGAAAATTCCCGCCAGGGGCCCATGTCGACAGGCATGTCGACAGGGCACCCAGGGTGTCGACTGCCCTGTCGACAGCCCTGTCGACAGGGGGTGCCCAGGCAGTTCAGCCTGGTGCACCATTTCTGATTTGGGTTGGGTCATGTGGCTTGGTTCTGGAGAATACTAAGATCTGACGGGCCAAACCTAATCTAGGGTTAATCCTAGGGCCTAAAACACTCTAATTCTTTATAAATATACCCCTAATCCTACCCTAAAGCCTCATTAATCAATCTTGCAACTAAACTATGTCAATTTGAATCCTCAAATGGCCTCCACCTAAAACCTAGCCTCCACCTTCCTCAAAGTTTAATCCTATGATGATATGATGATCATACAACCTTTTCTATGTTGTATGAATGCTTAATAACTTGCATACTTCATTAAGATGCAAGTTTGATTTGCTAAAGTTTGTGTTTTTGGGATTTTGCAAAAGGGTTTTCTTATTTGAGGCTTTGTTTTGGTTTTTAAAAGGGCTTCTTCATCTTATTTGGTGGATTTGTGGCTTGTTTATATTTGTAAGCCCTCTTACCTTCACTTTACAAACTTTAAAGTTAATGTTTGGTGAAAGTTGAGATTTATGTGAGTTTAGTTGATTATGCATGCTTATGCGAACTCACTATGTCATGTTTTATATGATTCATAAGTTATGCATGCATATGCGAGATTTCTATGCCATGTTTTACATGTTTCACAAGTTATGCATGCTTATGCGAGCTTATTATGTCATGTTCTACATGTTTCATGGGTTATGCATGTTTATGCAAGATCACCTTACCATGATATGCAAGTTTAATGGATTATGCATGTTCATCTTATCATGTTATGCAAGTTTAATGGATTATGCATGCTTAGGCAAGCTCATCTTACCATGTTATGCAAGTTTAATGGATTATGCATGTTCGCCTTACCATGTTATGCATATTTAATAAGCTATGCATGTTTATGCAAATTCACCATGACATGATTTGCAAGTTTAACATGTATGCATGTTTATTATGACATGTGAAGTTCACCATGTATGTTATGCCAAGTTACCTTTTATACCCTTATACGTTATGACGAATATGTAAGCGAGATAATGACGTTGGGAGGGTTTGGGTAAACTTAAAAATACATGAAACTAAAAGATTGGGAATTTACCTATTAAGTTAGGTCTACCCCTTGGGAATTTACCTATTAAGTTAGGTCTACCCAAGTATATGTTAACTTGTAAATATGTTTTGAAGTGGACATGACATTAGATAACATGATATGGCCAACTCGAGGTTAGACCTAGTTGTGGTGTAAATCTTCCCAGGTAACCACAACGTGGGGTCTAATGTGGGTAGTTGGTCATGTTGCACCATAAGACCCGAGGTTAGACCTAGACGTGGTGTAAATCTTCCCAGGTAACCACGGATGTCTAATGTGAGAGGTTGGGTGCGTTAAGTAATTAATGCCTCATGATTAGGGTTAAGTCATGGCCCACTAATACTTAACCAATAATGGGGATGCGAGGATTAGATGGGGATAAGTGGTTACACTTAGCTAATCTAATCCGGGATTAGTGAGGGGTTAAAACCACATTTAACCCTCTTAGAAACCCTAGCAACGTGGTCTGTTCCAGCAGTAATCCCAGTTTGGTATCACTACAACCCTACAGCTAGGTTAGGGCAGGGCACGATTACTGGACTGATGTAAGCGACCAAAGCGACGGCTGAGTGGTACAGCGGTGCGGGTCCGGCGGGCTACGGACGTGCACGTAGTCCGATGTTGGACAAACTCGAGGCACGGGTACCAGTAGGCTTAGACTGTGCATTATTGCTTAGGTGTCTGGGGTTGACACCTTAGGGCTTGATACACCCGAAGGTGGACCCAGCACAGTCTGACTACATCCATGTGGGCCGTATGGACACCAACACTCGACGTGTTAGGTTTATAGGGAGCCGATCGACTAGACCGTTGGGCTGGGCCTTATACTAAGGTCACTTCATGTTATTGGGCCAAAGTTTGGGCTAAGGGATCAAGATCTGTTTTGTGGGTTTGCTAGTACACTGTGGTGCAAAGTTTAAGCTCGTCTATCTGATGTCACCTTTATCTATTGCCAGTATGTTCATCTCAGTTTCCATCATACTGTTAACTTTATTAGTTTATAGATTGATCGTAGTAGGGCTTACCAGTCTTTTTGACTGACCTGTTTTCTTTCGCTTCTTTTCTTCCGTTTCCCCCCCCCACAGGTTCTCAGGGAGGGACTACATCTGCTTAGTGGATCTTTGACTTGCTTGTTGGATAGCTCATGTATGGATCTGAGCTAGCTGTGGCTTATCTTTTATTTCTGGGGATTAGTACTGATGTTTTACCATGTATTTTGTTATCACGTATCTAGACTAGAGTTGTATTTTGGATCATGACATTTTGATATTATGTACTTGACTATGTTGGTTTTCTGAGATGATGAGGATGGGTTTTTATCTGCTACCGCTGCTTTACTTATATTTATTTTTATATACTCTGTCTTGCGATATCTCTGTGCATGTTTACCTTCACAATAACGCCCCTCCAAAGCTAGTACATTCTAAGGAGTGATCCTAGTGGAGGTGGGGTGTTACAACAGTCTTCGGCTATACGTAATTGGTGGAAACCTGTAGCTAGGTCCATTCTGGAGAATACTGTTGCTCCATTTAATTGATCTAACAGGTCATCTATTCAGGGCAAGGGATATTTGTTCTTCATTGTCTGTTTATTGAGATCTCGGTAATCAACACAAAGTCTTAGAGTACCGTCTGATTTCGGGACAAATACTACTGCTGCTCCCCATGCTGAAAAGCTCGGTCTGATTAGACCTTTCCAAAGCAATTCTCGGGTTTGACTACTTAACTCTTCTTCTTCTTTCGGGGCCATTCTTCTAATTGGATGTACTACTGGTCGGGCGTTAGGAATTAAATCTATTCTAAATTCAATTTCTCTTTGCGGCGGTAAGTTTTCTACTTCTTCAAACACATCCGCATAATTTTTAACGACCGGTATCTTTTCTATCGAAGGGGGAGTAATTTCTAAAGAAGACCAAAATTCTGTTCTATTAATTTCTGCACCGAGACATGGTATAGTGATATGCCCCGATTTTGTTTCAACTTTCACGATTCTTTCGGCACATCTAACTTCAGCCTTATATTGTGTCAACCAGTCCAGCCCCAGTATAATATCAAATTCAGAAAGGTCCATGACAATCACTTTAAAAGAGAACTTGTAGCAAGAATAAGAGATTGGCACTCTACAGTATAAACTGAGACTAACGGAACTTCCTATTGGGTTTCGAACTTTAATTGGTTCCTTAAGTTTTCTTCGTTTCAATTTTAATTTATGAACAAGGTTACCAGAAATGAAGCTACGTGATGCACCAGTATCAAAAAGTACAGACACAGGAATATTTTTAATGGTAAGGGTACCTCCCAAGACATCGGGTTTACCTGATCCATCAGTGGTAGCTGGCGGGGTCTTCCCGTCATAGACATGAGCCACTTGTGCGCTCTTCTTCAAAGGACAATTCTTGCTATAGTGCCCCTTCTTATGGCAGTTGTAGCATTCGGCTGAGTCATTTGCCTTTGGTTTCCTCGGAGCTTTGCATACATTAGAAAAGTGACCTGGCTTCCCGCAGTTGTAGCAATTTCCTTTCGGGATCTTTGCAGGTTTCTGAGTAGCGGCCGCGGTAATGCTAGATTCGGGTTGATCTGTTGAAGCCTTGCGCTTATTTCCAGCTTGGCTTTTGGCGCGGTCTTGGCTAGCATGCCTCTCATCCATGTCTTCGTAATTGCAAGCCATCTCTACTAGTTCTGTAAAGGAGAGTTTGATGTTGCTCATAGCTCTATCGTGGTACTTGCGCTTCAGCCCAAATATGAATCTCTTGTTCTTTGCTTTGTTGGTCGTAATCAACTCTGGAGCATAGCGCGACAACTGGGTGAACTTATTTAGATAATCCTGAATAGAGAGGTCTCCTTGCTGGAGATTAGCAAACTGCTCCCGCATCCTCTCTTGAGCCTGTTCCGGTACAAACTTCTCATTGAACAGAGTCTTGAACTGCTCCCAAGTCCGGATAGTACCAGCGGCATCTTCTGAGGTAATGGCATCCCACCACAGCTCTGCTTCCTCCTGAAGGAGCCAAATGCCAAGTCGGGCTTTGTTGTTAGTTCCCATACCCATGCCTTCAAAGATTTTCTCACAGGTTTTCAGCCAAGCTATAGCCTCGGTCACTGTACCAGTGCCAGTAAAAGGTTTTCCCCCAAGATTTCTGTACCTCTTCGCTACTTTATCTAGCTCAAAGTCTTCTGGTGCTGGTGGCTGAACAATAGGGCCTTCCACTACTACGGGGATATTCCCCCGTCCTCCTGCTGCATCTCCTCGGCCTCCACGGCCTCCTCTAGCTGCTACTGCTCGTGTATCCATCTAAGAGTACTGTATAAGCAAGAAAAGAGTCAAGCTCACAGATTTGATAATTTTCATAAATGATAAAGCAGGGGAATACAAGGAAAGATAATGATGATGTACTGATCAAATTGTTTTGCTAATCTGCTTAGCTCATTCAAGGACATTGCTAATCCTATCTCTAATGAGCTACTCGCATTAGAACACTACTGATTCTATTCTGATGAGGTGTTTAATGTGTTAGATCCCGGAACTAAGGTTAACCAAAGCTCTGATACCAACTGTGACGATCCCAAAATCCGAGGGGCGGTATTAAGGATAATCATTAGGAAATAACACATTAATCATCATAGCAGAGTACAGATAATAGCAGAAACAATAAATAAAATAATTTCACATGGATATGACAGCGGAATCACAACATATAGGAATATCAGAATAGCATAACGTGGGATATACTTAGTAAATAAAAAGGAAAGTGATCAGTCATCATCGCCAGAGGCGGAATGCATACATGCAGTGAGACATAATAAGGGTATCAGTCTACATCGCCGAAGGCGGAATACATATACATATAGTGAGAGATACAGAAAGTAAACCAGTCTGCATCGCCCATGGCGGAATCATAACATAAGTATAGTAATGGCGGAAAAGGTCAAAGTCGTCTCTGTGAAGTCAGCCTCGCCATGAGCCAAAAATGCACTCTATGCAGCAGTGCCGAACCAAAAACCACCTGCCACCTGTGTACTAGGCTGCCCGTGTGAAAATAAGGGCACCCGCGTTTGCAAAGTGAAACAAACAACGAGTCAGTCATGGGGACTGGTATGAGGAATCTATTTAACAGTTAAACAACAGTAAATAGCAAATCATAGGACCACGCCACTTTCGCGGAACGGGTTTACTCCAGTGATTGCTAGTGCATTTAAAACAAAGTAAGTTCTTTTAAAACAACGCAATGCTTTTTGAAAGAATGAAGCCATTATAAGACTCAGGTCCCATCACACAATGCAACGCAAGCCGGAGGATAGAGTTTTACCTTATAAGGGCCAAATATGCTTGATACGTATAAAGCAAAATCAATTGATATTATTACTAGTGCATATATGTTTCAAAAACGAATAGCATCATAAATATCAATCATAGGCGACATGAGCGTCCCATGCCACTATGTCGCCATATATAAGTTACAATCAAGTCCGTTATCTCGTATTGGAAATTGGATTTCCGTCATGAGTCGAGGCAAGGGGCAAGCTCCTCTCCGCTTCGAGACACTCTAGCAAATGCCTCAGGACTACACACTCTGGGTAACCCTTGGATCTTCAGGGCCGGTCCTCACTTACGTTAGAGGATTAGTTATTCCTGAACACACGATTCCCAGTCCTTACAGACCTATAATCGAGGCGCCTCGCATTCCAACAACCACAAAGGTGAAAAGTAGATATATATGTCAGGGCTGGTAAGTCACTGACACCACCATAGCTAGAAAGAAACGTCGTGCTCTCCCTGCAGTCCGTATCCCGTTTTTAACTCATACCGGGGTGTGAGGTTCGCGAATCTACGAAATACACAAAGCTAGGCCACGTAGACCTTGCGTTGATCATCATCCACAAGACTTTGCTTTGCAATAGAAGCCTTGATCACAACATCTTGGCATGCCACATAGGCAGTCCACTCCATACGATTGATTTCCATCCATATATAACCTCTAAGCTCGTACGTCTCAGAGAAGGGCGTTAAGCAAAAGAATAAATTCTCCGCCGCCAAACAGATATATATTTAACAGAGATCAATCAGTACAGAACAAAATCCAATGTCAAACACACAGTCCATTTACAAGTCCGTCCTGGGTCTAAATGAAACCGGAGGCGTCAAATTCCTCGCATATCCGTCCAATCAACACATACGTTCAGACGGCTACTACCTCCGTCCCCTTCCGGTAGCTACTCCGGTTAGGAACCTCAATAGCGCCCATCCAACCGATACGAAGATCGTCGGTCTTGAATCGCCTTTGCATTTCCCGATTCGAATCGCTCGATAAATTATTTGAAATGAGGGTGAGCTCGGCCTTTTCAAATAATTCACGTCATTAGAATTTAAATCGATTCATTTTATGGTTATATTATTCGACACCCATCTTTCGGTTCTTTAGTGTTATTTTCATGCCATACACATACAACCATCAAATATCAAACAATTCAAGCCCAATTGGTTTATTCTCAATCAATATTGCTTGTAATATTTTATAACGATTTTTCGCCATTTTTATTTATTTAAAAATGGCCATATTTAATTAAACGACGTTTCAGGTCGTGTCGTGGCGCTGGCGCTGTTTTTCTTCAGATTTGTTTTACACATATCGGGAAATCTAACCGTTGGATTTCTACAAAGTCTATATCAGTGGGGAGATATTCCCAAAGCGAACCCAACGGTTCCAGTTTCGTGAGAATCCGACGGTCGGATCTTCCACACTAGTCGTTTGAAGTTATGGTTTCAAAATTCGCACTACAGCGTCGTTATTCGATTTAATTTTATTATATTTATATATATATAAATATAAACGATTTTGGCGCTGTTTTTCTTCAGATTTGAATTAAACATTCCGGACAATCCAACAGTTGGATTTTTACAAGGTTGGTGCCGTTGGAAAGATATTTCCAAGGCGAACCCAGCGGTTTCGGTTTCGGGAAAATCCGATGGTCGGATTTCTCGTACTAATCGTTTCAAATTACGATTCCGAAATGCAAACTGCCCGGCCTCTATTCCCTTTAATTATATTTATATTTATCTATATAAATATGGTTCATTCTATAATTTCAACTATAGTTCGTTCTATATTTTCAACTTCGTTTTCACTTCAAATATTTCACTAACGCCTTAATATTTCGAAAAATTTCGCCATAACCTCCTTTGTACGGGGAGGGGTTTGGAAATTTATTGGGCCGTATTAGGTACCCAATAAATCCTAAAAAGCATTCACATATTTATAGTGATATATTCTGGTGTTTACGGGGGAGTATGTACTGATAATCACTCGAGAGAATAAATTCTCGTCACCCCGTTTCCGTGTGGAAATAAATAGTCCATGTGCCGTATCTAATAACTAGAGCGACGTGATTATTGTCAACTCCAGACCCGTGTGGGGTTTTTATTAATCTGGCAATTTATCGTTATAATTTATATAATCCATATCAGTCATCAGTTCAACCTGTTGTACATAGTCATCGCCATACGAGCTTCTCGTCACCCCGTTTCCGTGTGGAAATAAATAGTCCATGTGCCGTATCTAATAACTAGAGCGACGTGATTATTGTCAACTCCAGACCCGTGTGGGGTTTTTATTAATCTGGCAATTTATCGTTATAATTTATATAATCCATATCAGTCATCAGTTCAACCTGTAGTACATAGTCATCGCCATACGAGCCTCTTGCTTGTATGGTAAATCTTCCACCTCGTCACACAAGCTCCAATTGCTTATGTGGAATATGATGAAGTATGCCTATCGTCAAGAAGTATGCCATGTAGCGTAGTTCAAAATTTATTGTTACTATCCTATGGCGTTGTTTATTATTTCACACAGAAAAACCAGCACTCCGCATCCAATGGCATTCACAGGAGTTGATATATAAATAAAATTGCGCAGCCAACTCATCAAGGTTTACCTATTTGTCGGGCACGCAAATAATTTCTTTACTCTACTGCTAATCCATTTTTCCTGTTCAACACATGTATATATATGCAGAACAAAGCTAATAATAATATTTCTAGCAAACTATTATTTATTTCAACACATGTGTATTTTTAACTAAGCCTATACATGGTAAAAGGAATATTTTTATCATCAAAAATATTTATTCGACACATGTGTATTTTTAACTAAGCGTATACATGATAAAAGGAATATTTTTATCATCAAAAATATTTATTCGACACCTGTGTATTTTTAACTAAGCGTATACATGATAAAAGGGATATTTTTATCATCAAAAATATTTATTCGACACATGTGTATTTTTAACTAAGCGTATACATGATAAAAGGGATATTTTTATCATCAAAAATATTTATTCGACACATGTGTATTTTTAACTAAGCGTATACATGATAAAAGGGATATTTTTATCATCAAAAATATATATTCGACACATGTGTATTTTTAACTCTTCATATTCCCTATAAAAATATAGTTTTCATTGTCGATTCATTTTATTTTTAAAAGATGATAGCATTCAACACATGAACTTCAACTCAACGAATGAATTGCAAGTCAACACATGAATATTCTATATAGTTTGTATATATATAAAAATGTGATTTTTATCGCTAAAGCCATTTGTTTAAATTCAAATAATATTCAACACATGAATTTCAACTCAACAAATGAATTGCAACTCAACACATGAATATTCGATATAGTTTGTATATATATAAAAATGTGATTTTTATCGCTAAAGCCATTTGTTTAAATTCAAATAATATTCAACACATGAATTTCAACTCAACGAATGAATTGCAACTCAACACATGAATATTCGATATAGTTTGTATATATATAAAAATGTGATTTTTATCGCTAAAGCCATTTGTTTAAATTCAAATAATATTCAACACATGAATTTCAACTCAACGAATGAATTGCAACTCAACACATGAATATTCGATATAGTTTGTATATATATAAAAATGTGATTTTTATCGCTAAAGCCATTTGTTTAAATTCAAATAATATTCAACACATGAATTTCAACTCAACGAATGAATTGCAACTCAACACATGAATATTCGATACCGTTTGTATAATTTATTTCAACGAATGAAAAATATTCTAACACATAGATATTTCAGAAAATTTCGGCAGCATAACGGCAGGGTAGTTAAAACCGGGACCGTCCCTAGTACGGCTCCTCGCTCTACCTTAAAACCTCGCGGTTTTTGACAATGGGGATCATGCATCTAGTTCGCATGCAGGCGGCATGTTTTATTTTCAATTCCACAATCCTATTCTATTTTGTTTCAACCACAAGAGGGTATTTTTCAACCACAAAGGTATTTTTCAACCATAATATCAACCACAAACAATTATTTCCAACCATTCGTCAAACCATATAACATCACGTCAATCACAAGCAATAAATATCGTCCATGGTCTGTGGACGAGGGGAGTATATATATATATATATAAAATATAATATTTCACTTGCATTTCATCACAATTCAAAGCATATATGTTTCAAACAACGCTTGTATAATTTATACATCGCTAATATAACTTATACAACACATGTACATGAGGTATACAATGCGTATATAATTTACACTTCGCTTATATAATTTATACAACGCGATTTCATTCACACAGATAATTTAGATTCCTCACATTGGTTATTGCGGTGCTAAAAATCGTAGGAAGGTCAGAAAAATCTGCGGCTTCTTCTAGAATGTAGAGAGCCTCCTTGCGGTCACGGTGTCTCCTGTTTCATCGAATTTCGTTAAAGAACGAAAAAGATATTATTTTTCAAAGTTTTTCAACACTTAAAAGTGTTATTTTCATTTCAGAATTTTCATCAGAAAGGTTTTCAAAACCTTCGAAACTAGGTCACCAATTTTCAGTCGATCCGTACCTCTATGCTTCGATCAGGCTACGCTGCGTCGAAGAGCTACGAAGCACCTCCAGAACGGCGGTGGTGGCGAGTGGTTCGGTGGCCTGTGCTCGTCGCGGCGGCGCTCAGAAGGTCGCGCCTTCCTCCTCGATTTCCGGCGTCGATAGTCGATGGGAGGAGACGTGGGTTGGTCGGATGTGGAGAGGGGACTACGGCGGTCAGAAACCTCAACGGGGGTCGGCGGTGAAATCGCCTGAGGCGGTCGGAAAAAGGGGAAGAAGTCTCGTGCGACGTGGATCGTCCAATCGCGCTCTGGCGGCTAGGGTTTTAGATTATTTTTTTTAAATGAAAAATTCCTATTGGTCCATGCTTTATAGGAAATTTTAAATAGTGTTTTTGCAAACGGACTCCTTTTTAAACCCAACGACTATCGCCCCTAGCTAAATACCCCCATTCCGGACACAATGGGATAAGTTTCGTTGGCCATTTCGACTGTTACAGTCAGTTATTTTTCAAATTAAAATATAAAACATTCGATATTTAATTTAAACATACATTTCAATTTGCCAGGGCCACAAACTGAATCAAAAAATTCCAGAAAAATATATCTAGCTTTGTTTTGACGATACGGTCCTAACAAAACCAGTTTCGTCGAATTCTGAGCTCGTTTGAAAAACGGCCATTTTTAGGTCGACCCATTTTAACAGAATTTGACCAAACACGTTATCTTTTGCCCCGCTCACATACTAGCTTCAAAAATTATGAAATTTGAAACTTAGCAATAATTTGACATTCCGGACCCAACAAAAGTGGTTTCATCGAATTCCGAGGTCGTATGCAAAATCTCAATTTTCAAGGGCTATATATACTATATAGCGACCTTTCTGAAAATTCATTTGGCCATAACTTTTGATTTCCGTTATGAAATTTTTATTTTTCAGATTCGTTAGAAAGGTATTGATAAACAGATTTAAATATTTTCAGTTCCGTCAAAATCCGTTATATTTTCCACCCGGTACAGTCAGACAAAGTTTATATTCAAAATTTCAAACTGCCATATTATCCACAATTCTATATTTTATTGAAATAGGCTATTTAAATTATACAAATTCTTTGGTAATAACCTAATTTAAAAATTTTAAACTGGTTCACATTTTCCGGGTTATTACAAAAATTATATATTCGAGAATTATTTGAAAAGTCCGAGTTAAATCTCATTTCAAATAATTGTACGACGATTGGAAGATAAAGATTTGAAGACGGTGATTGAAGACCGGCGATCTTCACATCAAATGGATGACTACTGATGCCCTATATCGGTTAGCTCCCAGGAGGGGTTACAGTGGTAGTTGTCCGGACGTACTTGTTGATTGTTCGGATATGCTCGGTGTCTCCAGTTTCGTTCAGACCCAGAACGGACCTGTAAATGGATGTATGTCTAACATTGGATTTTATTCTTTGCTGATTGATTTCTAGTTAATATATATCTGTTGGGTGGCAGAGAATTTATTCTATTGCTTAACACCCCTCTCTGAGATGTCAAAGGTTATATATTGGTAGACATCAGTCGCATGGCGTGAATTGTCAGTGTGGCATGCCAAGATGCAAATGATCAAGGCTTAATGTTGAAAAGCAGAGCCTTGCGGTTGATGATCAAAGCACATCTTTTAATAGCATAGCTTTGTGTATTTCGTTACTTCGCGAGCCTCACACCCCGGGATGAACTAGAAACGGGAGTAAGGACTACAGGGAGTACATACATTTCTTTCTAGCTAGAAATGGTGTCATGGTTTTCACAAGGCCTGACATTTTACTTATGTGGATGATGGAATGAGGCGTCTCGGTTATTTGAGTCCCTAGTGGCTCTATTTACATCCCATAGGGTGGGGAAACGTATTGTTCGGGCATTATTAATCAACTAACATATTTATGGACCAGCCCTGAAGATCCAAGGTGCAGTTGCGACTGATCCTGAGGCACGGGCTAGAGTGTCTCCAATTCGGTTAGGACTATCTTTTGCCTTGGTTCATGATGGAAATCCAACTTCCAATATGAACCATGCGGTTTTGATTGTATAACTAGTATGGCGACATAGTATATGGTCGCTATGTCGTCCATGATTGATACATTATGATTGAAATGTTTTTGAAACATATATATATACTAATAATAATATCAAATTCGTTTTATCGTATCAAGCATGTTTTGACCATTATAAGGTAAAACTCTATCCTCCGGTTTGTGTTGCATTTTGTGACGGGACTTGAGTCTTATAATGGTTTCATTTTTATAAAAAGCATTGCGTTGTTTAACGATTTACTTTATTCATGCACTGATAATCCTATGGAGTAAACCCGTTCCGCGTTAGCGGCGTGGCCCTGTGATTAGCCTTATTACCAAATAGGTTAAATAAGATTTCTCATACCAGTCCCATGACTGACTCATAGTTTATTTCACGTTGCTAACTCGGGTGCCCTCTTTTCCACACGGGCAGCCTTGTATATAGGTTTAGCAGATTCATTCTGGATAGCTATGGAGCTGAAGATGGATATTATCATTCCTATTATGCTGTTCAGACTTCACTTATTACACTATGTTTTTATTCCACTGCTGACATTTTATATTAAGCTGAAGCTGTATTCTATGCTAAGTATGATCCTATTATGTTGTGTAACTCTGATGATGTATTATTTCCAGTGTAATTTGATGAACATTATCTGCTGTAATTCTCTATTTCTGTTCTGCTGTTACTGTTATGTGTTATATTCCAATGGTTATCCTTGTGTTCGTACTGCGGAAGTTTGGGGTCATCACAGTGCGGCCATTGAAGCAGGTCTTTATGCAAAGAAGGTAATGAGCAGGAAAAATCATGGTTAACATGGTGATTAGTATAAGTTATTAATATTAATTAATTATTTAAATTTATCGTTAATGATCGTAAGTATATAAAACTTATAAAATTCATAACTCTCTCATTCATTATCAGAAAGTGATGAAATAAGATCCATTGGGATCGTATGGACGAAGGCTTTACAATGAATCTGATTTGGAGTGATTTGGAGTTCATCTCAATTTTTGGCAAAGTGAAACGCCTGATTGGATCTATGGACCGTTATTCGTTATTTAACGATTTACGACCAAAGTGGGTAAACTCACTAACTCCCCTCAGTTTATAATTTTATAAATGTTAATTTAGTATTGATAAATAATGATTGATTGTTGTGTGATCATTGTTTGGATGAATTTAAAATTACTGGTTGAAATTATAAATATAGTTATAGATATAAAATCGTTGGTTTAATTATTGATTCTATTTAACATGATAATTTACATGTTGGAAGGATCCAACTAGATTCCAACTTATTCAAGCATCAGATATACCAGATCATTAATAGAAAGAAGTTAGAGGGTGAGAAATAGAAAGAACGAAATTTAGAATAGAAGAAGATCACAATAGAACAGAATTAGAGTAAATACGAATCTCACAGCGGAACGAATATAATATAACATTTCTTTGAAATACAAAACTGTATTTGACTTACATACATCATCAGAGTATATCACATATATATCAAAGAGGAAACAAATTCTATATAGATCTAACATTTTTTAGCCTCCTGCTTCAAGGTTCTCCAAGTATATCTGTAAAATCCCGACTACTTGACTGCCCATACAAATTTGAGAACCCAAGAGTTTAGGGTAAAAAACCAAAATAAACTCTGGGTCAATCATGGGACCGGTGCGAGTAAACACCAACCATTTCAGTTTAACGTTTCAAAATCCCTTTTCAAAAGAAAGGATAATCGTAAGACCGATCCACACATAAACATGGATTGTTTTTACCTTACAACGAACCAAAACATTTTTAAAATCAATATTTTCTAATCTAATAATTTTGTCTAATTCAAGTAAATAGCAATCTAGCGGTACGCTTCCATCTCACGCTCCACATATATAATATACAATCCAAAACCGCGGTCTCTTATTGGGTAAAGGATTTCCAACCATGACAAGGTATGGAACGACCTTCCATTCAATGTGCTCTAGAGGGGATACACTGGAGTTCAACAAGAACATCTTATAACTCAGCCACACATGACCGGCCATTCATTTCGCTTGAATGTTCCAAATATATTGTCACCTTATAGTTGGTATACCAACATAATTATTCCCGGGAGATACAGAAATCAAATAAGTAACAAATATGAATATTCTTTAGATGATGACAATATATCCTAATTGGGTGCATGTAACAACCCGTATTTTCAGAACTAATTTAAAATTTTGATTTAAGCTATTTTAATGAATATGGAATATAAATTGATTATTTTTGCTAAATAAAATTTGAGAACAATTTTAAAAATTAGATTTTATAATTTATTTGACTTAAAAAAACTCAGTAAAATTATTAATATGATTTATGAACTTTGTTTTGGAAATTTTAAAAATTCGACTTTTAAAATCATCGCATAACCCTTAAAAAATGAAATTTTGCTAGGAAACTCAGAATTCGATTCCGTTTTTTCTGGACTCGTATCATCTAATAATGGCTAAATCCAAAAGGCCATGATTTTTGGAGTTGAAGTTTGGGCGTATAAGAAGAAAAGGTACGCTAAAATCGCATTGTTGAAGCTAAATTGAGCAGTTTTACAAGGGAACATTATTCAGATGACCTCGTATCATCGAATAATGGTGAGATTCCAAGTTGCGTGATTTTTAGAATCAGTATGTGACCGGGAGTGATTTTTAAAGTGAAAAACATATAATATTTTGACTTTAAAGATTCGTTGTTTGTGCATACAGACTCGGAATTCAACGAAACCAATTTCCTTGGGTCTGTAATGTCAGAGAGTAGTTGCACATCAATTTTCAGCGAAAACGGGATCTGTGGGTGGTCACAAGGATTTTTAAAAAATTAAAATAGGCATAATTTGAGTATAAAAAAAGAATAAAGTTAATATAAAAATAATTTGCACCTACTATATAACATCCTGAACACTTCTAAAATCTAATCCTAATCATTCATTCACCGTAGCCCCTTTCTCCACATTTCCTAAACCTAAATGCAACTTCTAAAATCCGTAACAAATCAAAGAAAATTCTACAAGTTGCAAAGCTTAGATCTTTGAACTCGTATGAGTGTAAGCTTCTACATATATCAATTTGGTTGAGTTTGGTGAAGATTTTGTACGCTCAAAAATTTACAGCGTGCGTTTTTTGGATGTATGCGAGCTAGGATTGGATGGTTCTTCATATAGAAGCGATGATGCATGAATTCGAGTTTGTTTTGGTGTTTAGAAGATAGAATAGCACGTTGTAGCCAAATTTGAGGCGATTCGGCGACAAAAAGTGTCGAGACCTAGAGCATGCGTTCGTGGGGAAGACAGTAAACGCATTTTTGGAAGCAAGCTTGTGTTTAAGATTCATGGTGTTTAGATTGTAGAGGAGAAGAATAGAAGAAGAACGGTGTTTACAGTTTGTGTTTTCATGGAGAAATGAAGGAGAAAGAGATGAAGGAAGATTGCATGAAGGGGGACATGGGGCTGTTGTGTATGCGTTAGTTTTGGGGAGGAAGAAAGAGATTAGAGGATGTAATTAGAAAGGATTAAGGTAATTAATTAATTAATTAATTAATTAATTATGTTAATTAAATATATGTACATGAAAATTGACAAAAGCATAACTTTTTCATACGAACTCGGAATTCAGCGAAACAAGATGCTCGGAACCGTATCGATGAGAGCTTCACAATAAAACTGATTTGGACTGATTTGGGTGTCGTATGTGGACCGTGGAGCCAAAAAGGTAACATTCCTTTGCATAAAAAAATGACAGAGTGGACACCCAAGGTGAGAACACCTTCTCACTCAAAATTATTTGATCATGTTATTATATTCATGTATAAAAAATATACAAAATTTCCAGTGTAGATTTCATCAGTTTTAATCACTATAAATTGTATACGGTGCCTGTTAGTTCACCACTCTCGTCCATAAACCATGGACGATTTAATTGGCTGTATTGTGTGTTGATTTTACTGTTGAAATGTTTAACATATTAAAAATAAAGTTAATATTAATATGGTCGTTGAAATTAAATTATAAATATCCATTTATAATTTAAACAGTAAAATGGGCTAAGTAGAAAAATAATTCAAACTGAATTAAAATTGGTTAAATTTATTAATCAATGATTTATTTAAACAGGCTGTTGTTGTTTGAAAACCCCACACGGGTATTGGGATGGTATTTGACATATACTAATCCCAATATTTAATTATATGTCAATCGATGGGTCGACAGGCTGTGATGAGCATTATTTATTTATTTTAATGCTCACACAGTTGTAAATTTCACTCTGGATGTGAATGGACTATTTAATGATTATTTATCATTATTGTCGAGCATATGCGATGTATGAAATACATACAACTGAAATTATATGGTAATTGATTGAGTCGCATTCTGATTCAGAAATAAAGAATATCTTAGAATAAAGAGCATTTAAAAATAAAGAATATTTGAAAAAAATTATACATATATATTTTTTAAAATAATCAATATTCCATATAAAATATTTATGTGTTGCATAAAATGTTTAAACAATAAAAATATCATTTTTATTGAATCTATAAACCATATATAATATTCATGTGTCGAATAAAATGTTTGAACAATAAAAATATCAATTTTATTGAATGTATAAACCAAATAAAATTTTCATATGTCGCATAAAATGTTTGAACAATAAAAGTATCATTTTTATTGAATGTATAAACCATATATATTATTCATGTGTCGCATAAAATGTTTGAACAATAAAAATATCATTTTTATTGAATGTATAAACCATATATAATATTCATATGTCACATAAAATGTTTGAACAATAAAAATATCATTTTTATTTAATGTATATTCCGTATAAAATATTCATGTGTCGCGTAAAATGTTTGAACAATAAAAATATCATTTTTATTGAATGTATAAACCATGTATAATATTCATGTGTCACATAAAATGTTTGAACAATAAAAATATCATTTTTATTGTATATATAAACCATATATAATATTCATGTGTCGCATAAATGTTTGAACAATAAAAATATCATTTTTATTAAATGAATATTCCTTACAAAATATTCATGTGTCGCATAAAATGTTTGAACATTAAAAATATCATTTTTATTGAATGTATAAACCTTATAGAATATTCATGTGTCGCATAAAATGTTTGAACCATAAAAATATCATTTTTAGTGAATGTATAAACCATATATAATATTCATGTGTCGCATAAAATGTTTGAACAATAAAAATATCATTTTTATGGAATGTATAAACCCTATAAAATATTTATGTGTCGCATAAAATGTTTGAACAATAAAAATATCATTTTTATTGAACGTATAAACCCTATAGATCATGTGGCGCATAAAATGTTTGAACAATAAAAATATCATTTTTATTGAATGTACAAACCATATATAATATTCGTGTGTTGCATAAAATGTTTGAACAAAAAGAATATCATTTTTATTGAATGTATAAACTATATAAAATATTCATGCATTGAATAAAATGTTTGAACAATAAAAATAGTTATATAGTTAGACGCCTTTTTAACCTAAATGGGATTATCGATCAATTTTATTCATTTTATAATGAATTTCGAAAGAAGTGATTTGAAAATTTAATATAATCAAATTTTCCAATGTATGATTTGAAGCGAAATTGGAATTTTGGGTTTGTCGCAAATGGTGTCTTAAAAAACACTGTTCTTAAACCCAGTTGAGGAAAGAATAAATCTTTTAATTAAGATTTAGAGAAATTTACCAATTAATTTATATTTAACTGGAGCTGAAATGAAAGTTGATTGTGGGTTTATCGTGAACTGTGTTTTAAATGACATTTGTTCTTTAACCCAATTAACAGTGAAAATATAATTTGGAATTTATAAATCTTTGTATTAAGATTTAAATGGAAATTTCCCCAAAGTAAAGTTTTCCAATTTAAAATATTAAATTGGAATTGAATGGAATTCGATTTGGTAATAATTGAGATGAACTTCTGTGAATGAAGACCATTACTATATATGGAATTTAAAATGCCTTGCCAGTATTCCATTTATATTATTAGTCTGATACGAGAATTTATATCGATTATATACTGTTATGATTTCCGTATAGATTCTATTTTGATGGAATATGATTTTGGGTTTATCGTGAACAGTGTTTTTAAATAACATTTGTTCTTTAACCCCGTTAAAGATAAAATTAATTTCTTAAATTTGAATAATCATTAAGTAATGATTTTTGAGACTAAAACTAAACTAGTGTTTTAATGAATCTTTAATAAGATTAAAATGAGAATGAGATAATTAAATTTATCGAATTCATGAAATGATCGAGAATGGGATACCACCAGTTTTACTCCAAGCGATAGTTAAATCTTTAATTAGATTTGAACGTGAAATGGTAATTAATTTTACCGATAACACAGTGGGTGTTAGATATGGAGTACTGCCAGTTTTGCTTCATGGGATGAATAGGTTGGGATTGGGAATAATAAATGATCACTTCGGTAAAGTTCGCTAATCCCGACTAGTTGATAAACCTTAATTTGGTTTAGAATTGTGAAAAGATAAAACAAAATCTTTTGAAATTGATATCCATAGGAAGATTAAAGAATAAATTTAAAAGAATTTATTTTTGATAAAATTAATGGGAACCTTTCCTTAAAAATGTGAATATTGGAATAAAAGAATATTCTGAATTGGAATGAGGCGTATGATGTGTTTTTATTGCACTTTATTATTGATTATAAAATACGCGAGTTATTTGGAAAGACTAGATTTAACCCATTCTGAATAATTAGTACGACGACTAAAAGTCGACGATGAAGACGGTGGTTGAAGACCAGAGATCTTCACATCGTTTGGATGATTACTGATGTCTTAATTGTGTTGTACACCCAAGACAAGGTAATAAGTGGTGATTATTCAGACGTACTTAGAGATCGACGAATATGCGACGACCTCTCTCCTGTATTAGACATATGGGACGAGGATTAAGGTGCCTCCGATTTCGTTCAGACCTAGAACGGACTTGTAAATGGATGTGTGTCTGACATTGGATTTCATTCTGTGCTAATTGATTTCTATTAAATATATATCTGCTTGGTGGCGGAGAATTTATTCTCTTGCTTAACACCCTTCTCTGAGACGTACGAGCTTAGAGGTTATATATTGATAGACATTAGTTGTATGGCGTGAATTGTCAGTGTGGCATGCCAAGATGCAAGTGATCAAGGCTTTTGTTGAAAAGTAGAGTCTTGTGGATGATGATCAAAGAACAGCTTTAATTAGCATAGCTTTGTGTATAGCGTTACTTCGCGAGCCTCACACCCCGGTATGAACCGGAAATGGGAGAGGACAGCAGAGAGGACATGCGTTTCTTTCTAGCTAGGAGTGGTGTCATGGTATGGAGCCCATACATTTTTACTTATGTGGATGATGGAAAGCGAGGTAACTGGGATATTGAGTCCCTAGTGGCTCATATTTTATGCCCCATAGGGCAGAGAAACATATTGTTCAGGAATTTCCAATCCACTAAAGTCTGTGTGGACCGGCCCTGCATGCTCCAGGTGTAGTTGCGGCTGAGCCTGAGACTCGGGCTAGAGAGTCTCGAATTCGGTAAGGATGATCCCTTGCCTTGGTTCATGATAGAAATCCAACTTCCAATACGACATCATGCGGTTTTAATTGTAGAACTAGTATGGCGACATGATATATGGTGCCCTGCCGTCTATGATTAATACATTTATATTTGAAGTTGCTTTTAAACACTATGCACTTAAAATATCAAAATAATTTGTTTTATACTATCAAGCATGTTCTGCTATTATAAGGGAAAGCTCTATCCTCCGGCTTGCGTTGCATTGTGTGAGGGGACCTGAGTCTTATAATAGCTTCTTTTTTTCAAAAAGTATTGCATTGTTTTATTTTAAACTAAGATTCATGTGGCGGGAACCCGTTCCGTGTTATACGGGGTGGTCCCATGATTTACAAACTTTTAAAGTAAAGTTTTAATAACTATTTTAGTTCTCACACCACTCCCAATACTGACTCGGAGTTTATCGTTCAACCTAAACTCTGAGTGCCTCTATTTTGCACACGGGCAGTCAGTAGTTTCGGTCTTTGCAGATATTTATTTACACAGGATCATGGATTTACAGCTGGAGCTATATTCGGAAAGCTTTGTATTATGTATTCCCTTCAGTTGTGTTGTAGATGTATTTTCCGCTATTCATTGTATTTATACATTGAAATTTCCGCTGCTTTGTTATTTATTAAATCTCTGATATTGTATTTCCAATGCGTAATATTTATTCGTATTCTGCAATATTCTTGTACTCTGATGGAAATTATTGTTATAGCAATGAAATGTTCTATTGTTTGTGTTTCCATGCTTAGCGTTCTCAACTCAATCCGGGCTTTCCCGAAAGGGGAAGTTTTAGTCGTTTCATTTTGGTATCAGAGCTTTGGTTTATAGAGCTCGTGAACAAGACACGTTAGAACCAAACAAAAGAATTCATCAGAGATAGGATTAGTAACATCCTATAAGAATAACTCGTTAGAGATAGGGTTAGTAATGCCCTAAAATGAGTTTGAATAGTATTATTTATAAAAAAATTGAATTTAGTTTTGAAAATTATACCTTATTATACGTATTTGAGTATTTTATTTTTAATTTTGGACAATCGAGTATATGCAGATTTTGCATATACGCGTCGTGAACGTATATTCGAAGTCTCAAATATACCGGATAGATATAGAATCACACTCTAGTAGCCCTGGGATAATTCTGATGATGACAGTTGCATCATCAGTATTTATGTTCGAGTTTCGAAAGTGAGATATCTATATATTTTCAATTGACTGGTGTGAGAACCAAAACTTAGTTAGAGTTTATTGCTGTGATTTGCACTAAAAATATGATTTTTGATTGTATATAGAAAGTTATATGGTTGAAAATTTAATTGACTAATTGATTGCTGGTTGTGATGTTTGATTATTAGTTTAACTAATAAAAATATTGGAATGATAATTAATTTAACCAATATGTGAATAAATGGTAAATTAAGCCAGATTAAATTAATATTGAACTGAATTGAAAATTGAGCAGAATTGCATACATGTACACATATATATATATATGTGTGTATGAACAGGTCATAGCAAGGAGGTTAAGAAGAGAAATAAAATTGTATGCCCGGCAAATGGGTACATGTTTACTGTATTTCTTGGGTTTTGATGATTTTATGAGCCGATTGGCTAGCCGCTTGGCTAATTCCTTTTCTTTTGGATTGATGACGAGCCTGTGAGGCAAGTTGTGGTTTTAAATATCAAACCGCACAAAGGAGGTTATGGCGATTTTTTTCAAAAATTTAGGGTGTTAGCCAAATTTTTGAGAAATTAGAAAATTCTTAGAAACTGAAAAGTTGAAGAATGAAAGCCAGAATGGAAGTTGAGTTGGTTATTTAAACAACTTTCAGCTCCGTTACTTTTCGATGATGAAAAGATTTTAAGTGGGGAAGATTGTAACAACCCGCATTTTTAGAACTAATTTAAAATTTTGATTTAAGCTAATTTAACGAATATGCGAATATAAATTGGTTATTTTTGCTAAATAAAATTTGAGAAAAACTTTAAAAATTAGATTTTATATTTTATTTGACTTAAAACAAACTTAGTAAAATTATTAAATTGATTTATAAGCTTTGTTTTGGAAATTTTAAAAATTCGATTTCTAAAATCATCGCATAGCCCTTAAACAATGAATTTTTGCTAGGAAACTCAGAATTCGATTCCGCTTTTTTTTGCACTCGTATCGTCTAATAATGGTTAAATCCAAAAGGCCAAGATTTTTGGAGTTGACGTTTGGGCGTACAGGAAGAAAATGTATGCTAAAATCGCATTTTTGAAGCTACTTTGAGCAGTTTTACAAAGGAACATTATTCAGACAACCTCGGAATTCGATTCTACTTTTTTTTTGGATTGGTAACGTCGAATAATGGTAAGATTCCAAGTTCCGTGATTTTTAGAATCAGTATGTGACCGGGAGTGATTTTAAAGTAAAAAACAGACAATATTTTGACTTTAAAAATTCGCTGTTTGTGCATACAGACTTAGATTTCGACGAAACCAGTTTCATTGGGTCCGTAATGTTAGAGAGTAGCTGCATGTTAATTTTCAGCGAAAACAGAATCTATAGGCGGTCGCACGAATTTTTAAATAATGAAAATATGCATAATTTAAGTATAAAAAAAGAATAAAGTTAATATAAAAATTATTTGCACCTACTATATAACTTGCTAAACACTTCTAAAACCTAAACCTAATCATTCATTCACCATAGCCCCTTTCTCCACATTTCCTAAACCTAAATGCAACTTCTAAAATTCATAACAAATCAAAGAAAATTCAACAAACTACAAAGCTTAGATCTTTGAACTCGTATAAGTGTAAGCTTCCACATATATCAATTTGGTTGAGTTTGGTGAACATTTTGTATGCTAAAAAATTACAGCATGCGTTTTTTGGATGTATGCGAGCTAGGATTGTATGGTTCTTCACATAGAAGTGACGATGCATGAATTCGAGTTTGTTTTGGTGTTTAGAAGGTAGAATAGCACGTTGTGGCCAAATTTGAGGCGATTTGGTGATAAAAAGTGTCGAGGCCTGGAGTATGCATTCGTGGGAAGATAGTAAACGCATTTTTCGAAGCAAGCATCCTTTTGAGATTCATGGTGTTGAGATTGTAGAGGAGAAGAAGAGAAGGAGAACGGTGTTTATAGTTTGTGTTTTCATGGAGAAACGAAGGAGAAAGAGGTGAAGGAAGATTACATGCAGAGAGACATGGGGCTGCTTTGTATACGTTAGTTTTGGGGAATAAGAAAGAGATTAGAGGATGTAATTAGTAAGGATTAAGGTAATTAATTATGTTAATTACATATATGTACATAAAAATTGAAAAAACATAACTTTTTCATACGAGCTCGGAATTCAGCGAAACAAGATGCGTTGGAACCATATTGACGAGAGCTTCGCAATAAATTTGATTTGGAGTGATTTGGGTGTTGTATGTGGATGCTGGATCCGAAAAGGTTACATTTCGTTGCATAAAAAAATGACGGAGTGGAAACCTAAGGTGAGAACTCCTTCTCACTCAAAATTATTCTATCATATTATTACATTCATGTATAAAAAATATATAAAATTTCTAGTGTAGATTTCTATCAGTTTTAATCACTATAAATTGTATACGGTGCTTGTTAGTTCACCACTCTTGTCCACAAACAATGGACGATTTAATTGGTTGTATTGTGTATTGATATGACTATTGAAATGTTTAACATATTAAAAATAATGTTAATATTAATGTGGTAGTTGAAATTAAATTATAAATATCCATTTATAATTGAAACAATAAAATGGGCTAAGTAGAAAAATAATTTAAACCGAATTAAAATTGGTTAAATTTATTAAACAATGATTTATTTAAATGGACTGCTGTTGTTTGAAATCCCCATACGGGTATTGGGATGATATTTAACATACACTAATCCCAATATTTAATTATATGTCAATCGATGGGTTGACAGGCTGTGATGAGCATTATTTATTTATTTATTTTTGTAACAACCCGGAAAATACGAGCCAATTTAAAAATTTTAAATTGGTCATTTCAAAGGAATTTGAACAATTGAAATAGAATATTTCAATAAAATAGTGAATTAGAAATAGTGAGTAGGTTTGAAAATTTGAATTCAAACTTTGACTGACTGTGCAGGGTGGAAAATATAACGGATTTTAGAGAAACCAAAAATATTTAAATCTGTTAGTGAATACCTTTCTAACGATTCTGAAAAATCGAAATTTCATAACGGGAATCAAAAGTTATGGCCGAATGAATTTTCAGAAAGGTCGCTATATAGAATATATAGCCCTGGAAAATTGATATTTTGCAAACGACCTCGGAATTCGACGAAACCACTTTTGTTGGGTCCGGGATGTCAAATTATTGCTAGGTTTCAAATTTCATAATTTTTGAAGCTAGTATGCGAGCGTGGCAAAAGAAAATGTGTTTGGTCAATTTCTGTTAAATTGGATCGACCAGAAAATGGCCATTTTTCAAACGATCTCAAAATTCGACGAAACTAGTTTTGTTGGGACCGTAGCGTCAAAACTTAGCTAGAATTATTTTTCTGGAATTTTTCGAATCAGTTTGTGGCCCTGGGAAATTGAAATGTACGTTCAAAGTTAAAATTAAATGTTTTATACTTTAATTTGAAAAATAACTGACTGTAACAGTCGAATTGGCCAACGAAACATATCCCATTGTGTCCGGGATGAGGGTATTTAGCTAAGGGCGACAGTCGTTGGGTTTGAATTGGTGTCCGTGTGGAGAAACAGTATTTTAAAATATAATAAAACCATAGGCCAATCAAAATTAGCCATTCATTTTTTTTTTAAAAACGAAGAAACCCTTTTCTTTCTTTCCCGATCGACGGCGACGCGAGCTCCAACCTTCCCCTTCAAATCGCCGCCGCCTCAGCCCCCTATCGCCGCCGCCATCACCACCAGTGGATGCCGCCGCCTCCCCTCTTCCAATCCGACCTTCCCTCGTCACCTCCCTCCTCCCCATTGACGAGAACGAGGCCCAGGAAGTCCGACACATCCCAGCGCCGCCACGTGCGCCACCGACCACCGAACCACCCCAAACCACCCTGCGCCGACTCCCCTCTCCTCCCTCTTCCACGTCATCACCTCCGATCAACCCTTCGTGCCTCGGTTTTCGCGAAAACCACAACCCTAGTTTTGAACCACCGTGAAAGGTGAGTTCTTTTTGATGTTTGCACTTTGAAAAATCATATCTTTATGGTATGTCGACGAAATTCGATGAAACAGGAAACATCGGGACCGCAAGGAAGCTCTCTACCACATAGAAGAGACCGCGGATTTTTATGAGTCGTCTACGATTTTTAGCACTCCGAAAACCAATGTGAGAAATCTAAATTAAATGAATTTGAATGGAAAATGTCGTGTATAAATTATATAAGCGAAATATAAATTACACACGTGTCGTATACCTCATGCACATGCGTTGTGTAAGCTATATAAGCGAAGTATGAATTATACATGCATAGAATAATTAGTATATGTGTTGAAATGCAAGTGAAATATAGCAATAATATATATATATATCTATATATACTCCCCTTGTCCACAAACCATGGACGATATTTATTGTTGTGAATTGGTGTGAAATATTGGATGAAAAATGCGAATGGTTGAATAATTGTTTGTGGTTGATATTGATTGGTTGTGGTTGAAAAATACCCATTGGTGATTGGAATGAATTGGAAAAATTGTGGAAATAAAAATAAAACATGCCGCCTGCGTGCGAATTAGATGCATGAATCCCCATTGTCAAAAACCGCGAGGTTTTAAGGTAGAGCGAAGAGCCGTACTAGGGACGGTGTCGGTTTTAACTACCCTGCCGTTATGCTGCCGAAATTTTGAATAATATTCGTGTGTTAGAATTATTTTCATTTGTTGAAATTATCTTCATGCGTTAAAATTAAATTCATGTGTGAATGAATGAAGTGTTTAAACAATAAAAATCACATTTTTATAATATATATGAAGTATGAAAAATATTCGCCTTATATATAAATAGTTTCAACAATAAAAATTTCATCTTTCTTATATGAACAACATATATAAAATATCCATGTGTGGAGGTGCTCATGTGTTGAGAAGTGTGTGTATTGGAAAAGTTCATGTGTTGAATAAAAAGATTGAACAATAAAAATTACATTTTTATTGAAACTATGAAGTGTTAAAAACATTCATTGGTTGAATAAATATTTTAAATGATAAAAATATCATTTTTATCATATATGTGATATGCTAAAGATATGCGAGCGTTGAAATTAATATTTGTAAAAGAAATATTATTTTTAACATGCATAGGAACTAAATAAAATAGTCATGTGTTGAAATATATTTTAGTTCGCCAAAATTATCAATTTTGAAATGTGAAGTGTTAAAAATAGCCACTTGTTCAAATAAATATGCATGAGTTGAAATATTCATTAATTAGCTAATGATATGATTTTTGCCTATGCATGCAACATTAGAATGAATGGTGTTTTTAAACCAAATTGAATCAAATATGAAGTTGAATGGAAAATGATAAGTGATAAAAATTGCATATATGTACATGCATATTTATTGAACAGGTTATAGCAAAGGGGCTAGAGAAGAGGAATAAAATTTTGTGCCCGACAAATAGGTACACATTTACTGTTTTGTTTGGGTGATGATTTTATGAGCCTGTTGGCTTTTTCTTTTTGACATGAGACGCCCATGTGGCTATTTGGGAATTTTCCCAGCCCCTCCCGTACAAAGGAGGTTATGGCGAAATTTTCCAAAATTTAAAGGCGTTAGTGAAATATTTGAAGTGAAAATGATATAGGAATTTTTGAATGAACTATATTTATATAAATATATAAATATAAATAAAATTAAAACGAAACGTGGCTATGCAGTTCGTGTTTTGAAACCGTGATTTCAAACGACTAGTGCGGGGAATCCGACCATTGGATTTTCCCGAAACCGCAACCGTTGGGTTCGCCTTGGAAATATCTTTCCAACGGCACCAACCTTGTAGTGATCCGACGGTTGGATTGTCTAGAATGTTTAATTCAAATCTGAAGAAAAACAACGCCAGAAACGATTATATTTATATATATATAAATATAATTAAATTAAATCGAATAATGACGCTGCAGTTCGTAAATTGAAATCGTAACTTCAAATGGCTAGTGTGGAAGATCCGACCGTCAGATTTTCCCGAAACTGAAACCGTTGGATTCGTTTTGAAATGATCTTCCTAATGACATAAAATCTGTGAAGATCCAAGGGTTAGATTTTCAGATATGTGTAAAACAAATTTAGTGAAAAACAACGCCAGTGCATCGGCACGACCTGAAACGTCGTTTAATTAAATATGGCCGTTTTAAATAAATAAAAATGGGGATATATCGTTATAAAATACTATAGACGATATAGATTGGAAATAAACCAATTTTGTTGTGTTTGCTTGATATGTGATGGTTGAAGGTATTTAACATGAAAATTATAACTAAAGAACTAAAATGTGAATGTTGAATAGTCCAACCATGTGATAAATTAATTTGAAAATATAAATATACGTGGGTTATTTGAAAAGGCCGAGTTCATCTCATTTCAAATAATCGATCGACGTTGAGAAGTCGAAGAGTCGAAGACGGTTGAAGACCGATGATCTTCACATTGGATGGATGGGCGCTACTGATGCTCGTGATTGGAGTAGTTACCGTGAAGGAGCTAAAGTAGTAGCCGTCCAAACATACTGTTGATTATACGGATAGGCGAGGAATTTGGTGCCTCCGGCTTCGTTCAAACCCAGAACGGACTTGTAAATGGACTGTGTGTCTGACATTGGATTTTGTTCTGTGCTGATTGATCTCTGTTAAATATATATCTGTTTGGCGGCGGAGAATTTATTCTCTTGCTTAATTCCCTTCTTTGAGACGTACGAGCTCAGAGGTTATGTATTGATAGAAATCAGTCGCATGGAGTGGATTGCCTGTGTGGCACGCCTAAGTGGCATATGATCAAGGCTTCTGTTGCAAAGCAAAGTCTTGTGGTTGATGATCAAAGCATGGTCTGTGTGACGTAGCTTTGTGTATAACGTGAATTCGCGAGCCTCACACCCCGGTATGAGTCAAAAACGGGAGACGGACCACTGGGAGAGCACGACCTTTCTTTCTAGCTAAGGTGGTGTCAGTGACCTACCAGCCCTGACATTATATATACTTTTCACCTGTGTGGTTGTTGGAATACGAGGTGCCTCGATTATAGGTCTGTAAGGACCGGGAAACGTGTGTTCAGTAATTGCCAATCCTCAAAAGTAAGAGAGGACTGGCCCAGCCGATTCCAAGGATCATAGTGGGGTCCTGGGACATTTGCTAGAGTGTCTCGAACGGAGAGGAGCTTGCCCCTTGCCTCGACTCATGAAGGAATCCAATTTCCAATACGAAATATGCGGATGTGATTGTATTACTAGTATGGCGACATAGTAGATGGTAGCTATGCCGCCTAGGATTAATATTTATGATTGAATTTGCTTTTGAAACATATATGCACTAGTAATAATATCAAACACTTTTGTTTTATACGTATGAAGCATTTTTGGCCATTATAAGGTAAAACTCTATCCTCCGGCTTGCGTTGCATTGTGTGATGGGACCTGAGTCTTATAATGGCTTCATTTTATAAAAAGCATTGCGATGATTTAATCATTTACTTTATTTCATGCACTAGCACTCATTGGAGTAAACCCGTTCCGCGAAACTGGCGTGGTCCTTTGATTTGCCTTATTATTGTTGTTAATAAGTTAAGTAGATTTCTCATACCAGTCCCAGGACTGACTCGTAGTTTGTTTCACCTTGCAAACTCGGGTCCCCTCATTTTCACACGGGTAGCCTAGTTACAGGTACCTGGTGCACTTTTGGCTCATGGCGAGGCTTGACTACACTGTGCTGACTTTGACTCTTTCCGCCATTTTAGTATATGTATTATGATTCCGCCATTGGCGATGTAGACTGATATTTATTTTGTGTACTCTTTATGTATTATCCCGCCTCTGGCGATTGTGACTGATTATGTATTATTATGCACTAAGTTGTATCCTGCACTGCGCTCTCTGATGTGGTGATATCTATATGATTCCGTTGTCATATGTGTGTAAATTATTCTATTTTATTTTTATGCTATTATCTGTGATCTGCTAATGATGATTGATGTGTTATATTCCAATGATTATCCTTAACACCGTGTCACGGGGTTTTGGGATCGTCACAGCTGGTATTAGAGCTTTGGTTAACCTTAGTTCTGGAGTCTAACACATTAAACACTTCGTCAAAATAGAATCAGTAGTATTCTAAGGAGAGTAGCTCATTAGAGATAGGACTAGTAAAGTCCTAGATTGAGCCAAGCAGAATAGCAAAAACAATTTGATCAGTCCATCGTTATCTTTCCTTAAATTTTCTGCTTAACCATGCAATGAATTATCGTTTCTATAAGCTGACTCTTTTCTTGCTTATATAGAACTTGAAAAATGGCTACTAGAGCAGCCTCCGCTAGAGGAGGCCGTGCCGGCCGTGGTAGAGGACGGGGAGAAGTGCCAGTAGAAGAAGGACCTTTGATACAACCCCCGGCCGCTCAATACTTCGAGCTGGACCGCGTGGCTAAGAGATATAAAAACCTAGGAGGCAAGACCTTCTCGGGTACTGGCACAGTAATAGAGGCCCTTGCATGGCTCAAAACATGCGAGAAAATACTAGAAGGCCTAAGGCTTGGAGATCAAGATAAAGCTATTATGGGTGCCTGGCTTATGTAGGAATAAGCTGAACTATGGTGGGAATCTCTCACCGCCGGGAATAGAGAAGCTGGAAGAACCTGGGACGGATTCAAAGAACTCTTCAAAGAGAAATATGTCCCAGAACAAGCCTTAGAACGCGTGCACGATGACTTCGCCAACCTCCAGCAAGGGGATCTTTCAGTGCAAGATTATCTGAATAAATTTACACAGTTGTCCCCCTATGCTCCGGAGCTTGTCGCCACTGCAAAGTCCAAAAATAAGAGGTTTATCCTTGGGCTAAAGCGACAGTATCATGATAGAGCCATGGCCCACGTCAAGCTGGAATTTAATGAATTGGTGGAAATGACATGCAACTACGAAGACCTTGACCAAAGGCATCTGGAGCAGGATCGCGCTAAAAGTCAAGATGGAAACAAACGCAAGCCTGCTGGGAATCAAGCTGAGTCAAGCCAAGCAGCATCCTCAAAACCTCAGACTGGCAGGCCGCCAAGAGGAAGCTGCTATAACTGTGGCAAAATGGGGCACTTCTCTAATGTGTGCACAGCCCCGAAGAGGCAGAAGACAAATTCACAAGGTTCAAGCCAGGGTTCTCAGAACCCTCGCTCCTGCTTTAATTGCCGCAAGACGGATCATCTTGTCAAAGATTGTCCTTTGCTGAAGAAGGCCGCAGTAGCTCACGTGTATGACGGGTCGAGCCCGCCAGCTGCTTCCGATGGAGCAGGTAAACCCGACGTTTTGGGAGGTAAACAGAGATAGCTTAAAGAATCGGTTGAAGTACATAACCCGATAGGAGGATCTCTCATTCTCAGTTCATATTGTAAAGTACCTGTTTCTTTTTCTCGATACAAGTTTCCCTTTGATTTAATCATCATGGATTTTCCCGAATTTGATATCATTCTCGGGCTTGATTGATTAACGAAATATGAAGCCGAAGTAAATTATGTGGAAAGAATCGTTAAAATTCGAACGAAGCTTGGATATATTACTGTACCATGTCATGGTTCGAATCCAGATAGAAAAGAATTTTGGTCGGCGTTAGAGGTTATCCCCACTTCCATAGAAAAGATTCCTATTGTCAGAAACTATGCGGATGTGTTTGAAGAAGTTGAAAACTTACCTCCGCAAAGAGAAATAGAATTTAGAATCGATCTAATTCCCAATGCCAGACCAGCGGTACATCCAATTCGCAGAATGACTCCGAAGGAAAAAGAAGAATTAGGCGATCAAACTCGTCAACTGTTGTGGAAGGGTCTAATCAGACCTAGCTTTTCTAATTGGGGTGCAGTTGTTGTGTTTGTCCCAAAGTCAGACGGTACTCTTCGATTATGCGTTGATTACCGAGACCTCAACAAACAGACGCTCAAAAATAAATATTCATTACCCCGCATCGACGATCTGCTAGACCAATTGAATGGGGCGAGAGTATTTTCCCGGATGGACCTAGCTACAGGTTTTCATCAATTGAGGATAGCAGAAGAGTGTGTTCCTTTGACAGCTTTCAGAGGTCCAGACATATTTTATGAATGGTTAGTAATGCCGTTCGGCCTGTGCAATGCTCCAGCATACTTTGTCGATCTAATGAATAGAGTGTTCAGGGGAGTTCTGAATAAATTTGTCCTCGTATTCATCGATGATATTTTAATCTACTCCAAATCAAAACCCGAGCAAAAAAAACACTTAGAACAAGTATTGGAGATTCTAAGAAAGAACGTCTTCAAAGACAAATTCTCTAAATGTGTCTTCTGGCAAGAAAAAGTGAAGTTTCTTGGCCATGACGTGTCAAAAAAAGGGATTTCTGTAGATCCGAGCAAAATAACAGCGATTCAAGACTGGAAACAACCCACTACACCCACAGAAGTTAGAAATTTTATGGGGTTGGCTAGTTATTATCGAAAGTTCGTTAAGGATTTTTCGAAGATATCCGGTCCGTTAACGAAGCTCACGAAGAAGCATGAGAAATTTAAGTGGACTTCCGACTGTGAAGAAGCTTTCCAGGAATTGAAATCGAAACTGACAACTGCTCCAGTGTTAACCATTATTGATGGTAATCAGGATTTAACAGTTTGGACAGATGCTTCTATTAGAGGTCTTGGTGCAGTGTTAATGCAAAGAGGCCAAGTAGTCGCTTATGCAAGTCGCCAACTGAAACCACATGAGAAGAATTATGTAACTCATGATCTTGAGTTGCTAGCCATCGTTTTTGCTTTGAAAATCTGGAGGCATTATTTATTGGGCAAGAAATTTGTGCTGTACACAGATCATCAATCATTGAAGTATTTATACACTTAGAAAGATCTGAATTTGAGACAGCAGCGTTGGCTAGAATTTCTTGCAGCGTATGATCTTGATATCCTGTATACGCCGGGAAAGGATAACGTTGTAGCGGATGCGCTTAGTAGGAAAACCGCAATCATCGCCAATCTTATAAATACGCCTGGATTGATTGATAAGATTTCAGCCCTTCAAAAAGACGATGAATTCATTCAGAGAATCAGTCAGAGGGTCAAAGAAGGAGAAACCACAAGTTTCCGTATAGACAATAAAGGGGTTCTCAGGTTAAATGATAGGATTTGCATTCCAAATATTCCAGGCCTTCGAAGAGAAGTGTTAGATGAATGCCATAAATCCAAACTTTGCATTCATCCCGATGTGAGTAAAATGTACAACGATATCAAACGCACTTTCTGGTGGAAGGCAATGAAGAGGGATATTTCTTTGTATGTTAGCAGATGCCCTACTTGTCAATTGGTCAAGAGTGACCAACAGAAGCTAGCTGGATTGTTGCAACCGTTGGAAGTTCCAGGTTGGAAATGGGAACAGATTTCCATGGATTTCATAGATGGTTTTCCGCGAACCAAGAAAGGTAATGACAACATTTGGGTAATCGTAGATCGCTTCACGAAGACTGCCCATTTTATACCTGTCAGATCCAATAGAACCGCTCAAAGTCTAGCACAGATATATTTCAAAGAAATCGTTAAGCTGCATGGAATTCCTATCAGCATAGTCAGTGATAGAGACCCAATATTTGCTAACAAATTCTGGGAGGCTTTCCAGATAGAATTGGGAACGAAACTGAATATGAGCACCGCTTATCACCCTCAAACAGATGGCCAGACTGAGCGGGTGAATAGAATTCTAGAAGATTTATTGCGGGCTTGTATAATTGATTTTGGTGGGTCATGGGAAGATCACTTGCATTTGGCAGAATTCTCATATAACAATAGCTATCAAGCAAGTTTGGGAATGTCGCCATTTGAAGCATTATATGGCAGACCGTGCAGATCTCCAGCATGTTGGGTAGAGCCTGGCAACAGACTTGTGTTAGGACCCGATATGATTAGAGAAGCATCTGATAAAGTCGACTGCATCAAAAAGCGATTGAGAACCGCACAAAGCCGACAAAAAAGTTATGCAGATTCTAGAAGAAGAGATTTGACATTTGCTGTTGGTGACTGTGTTTATTTGAAAGTTTCTCCGATGAGAGGAGTAATCAGATTTGGCAAAACTGGGAAGTTGGCACCGAGATTTATTGGTCCCTTTCCTATACTTGAACGAATTGGAACTCCTGCTTATAGGGCTCAATTACCAGATTGGTTGCCTGGAGTGCATGATGTATTTCACGTATCACAACTTAGAAGACATGTGCATGATCCGGATCTTGTTGTAGAAGAAGCAGCGCAACAGGATATAGACATAACTCCAGAATTAGCAGTCAGAAGAGAGCCATTAAAGATTGTTGGCAAAGAAACTAGAGAACTGAGAAGCAAAAAGGTTCATTTAGTTAAAGTGCAGTGGAGTAGTGATCCTAGAGACTGTACTTGGGAGACTGAGGAAAGCATTAAGCAAGCTTACCCCAAATGCAGAGTGGACATCTCTGACTAACTCCGGTGCAAGGTACCTTTACAATACTTTGCATTTACATTTTGTTTCCTACTTTACTGTTGTTTCCTTTTCGAGGATGAAAAGTTTTAAGTGGGGGAGATTGTAACAACCCGGAAAATACGAGCCAATTTAAAAAATTTAAATTGGTCATTTCAAAGGAATTTGAACAATTGAAATAGAATATTTCAATAAAATAGTGAATTAGAAATAGTGAGTCAGTTTGAAAATTTGAATTCAAACTTTGACTGACTGTGCGGGGTGGAAAATATAACGGATTTTAGCGAAACCAAAAATATTTAAATCTGTTAGTGAATACCTTTCTAACGATTCTGAAAAATCGAAATTTCATAACGGGAATCAAAAGTTATAGCCGAATGAATTTTCAGAAAGGTCGCTATATAGAATATATAGCCCTGGAAAATTGATATTTTGCAAACGACCTCGGAATTCGACGAAACCACTTTTGTTGGGTCCGGGATGTCAAATTATTGCTAGGTTTCAAATTTCATAATTTTTGAAGCTAGTATGCGAGCGTGGCAAAAGAAAATGTGTTTGGTCAATTTCTGTTAAATTGGATCGACCAGAAAATGGCCATTTTTCAAACGATCTCAGAATTCGACGAAACTAGTTTTGTTGGGACCGTAGTGTCAAAACATAGCTAGAATTATTTTTCTGGAATTTTTTGAATCAGTTTGTGGCCCTGGCAAATTGAAATGTACATTTAAAGTTAAAATTAAATGTTTTATACTTTAATTTGAAAAATAACTGTCTGTAACAGTCGAATTGGCCAACAAAACATATCCCATTGTGTTCGGGATGGGGGTATTTAGCTAGGGGCGACAGTCGTTGGGTTTGAATTGGTGTCCGTGTGGAGAAACAGTATTTTAAAATATAATAAAACCATGGGCCAATAAAAATTAGCCATTCATTATTTAAAAAAAACGAAGAAACCCTTTTCTTTCTTCCTCGATCGACGGCGACGCGAGCTCCAACCTTCCCCTTCAAATCGTCGCCGCCTCAGCCCCCTATCGCTGCCGCCACCACCACCAGTCGACGCCGCCGCCTCTCCTCTTCCAATACGACCTACCATCGTCACCTCCCGCCTCCCCATTGACGAGAACAAGGCCCAGGAAGTCCGACACTTCCCAGCGCCGCCACGTGCGCCACCGGCCACCGACCACCGAACCACCCCAAACCGCCCTGCGCCGACTCCCCTCTCCTCCCTCTTCCACGTCATCACCTCCGATCATCCCCTCGTGCCTCGGTTTTAGCGAAAACCGCAACCCTAGTTTTGAACCATCGTGAAAGGTGAGTTCTTTTTGATGTTTGCACTTTGAAAAATCATATCTTTATGGTATGTTGACGAAATTCGATGAAACAGGAAACATCGGGACCGCAAGGAAGCTCTCTACCACATAGAAGAGACCGCGGATTTTTCTGAGTCATCTACGATTTTTAGCACTCTGAAAACCAATGTGAGAAATCTAAATTAAATGAATTTGAATGGAAAATGTCGTGTATAAATTATATAAGCGAAATATAAATTACACACGTGTTGTATACCTCATGTACATGCGTTGTGTAAGCTATATAAGCGAAGTATGAATTATACATGCATAGAATAATTAGTATATGTGTTGAAATGCAAGTGAAATATAGCAATAATATATATATATATCTATATATACTCCCCTCGTCCACAAACCATGGACGATATTTATTGTTGTGAATTGGTGTGAAATATTGGATGAAAAATGCTAATGGTTGAATAATTGTTTGTGGTTGATATTGATTGGTTGTGGTTGAAAAATACCCATTGGTGATTGGAATGAATTGGAAAAATTGTGGAAATAAAAATAAAACATGCCGCCTGCGTGCGAATTAGATGCATGAATCCCCATTGTCAAAAACCGCGAGGTTTTAAGGTAGAGCGAGGAGCCGTACTAGGGACGGTGCCGGTTTTAACTACCCTGCCGTTATGCTGCCGAAATTTTGAATAATATTCATGTGTTAGAATTATTTTCATTTGTTGAAATTATCTTCATGCGTTAAAATTAAATTCATGTGTAAATGAATGAAGTGTTTAAACAATAAAAATCACATTTTTATAATATATATGAAGTATGAAAAATATTCGCCTTATATATAAATAGTTTCAACAATAAAAATTTCATCTTTCTTATATGAACAACATATATAAAATATCCATGTGTGAAGGTGCTCATGTGTTGAGAAGTGTGTGTATTGGAAAAGTTCATGTGTTGAATAAAAAGATTGAACAATAAAAATTACATTTTTATTGAAACTATTAAGTGTTAAAAACATTCATTGGTTGAATAAATATTTTAAATGATAAAAATATCATTTTTATCATATATGTGATATGCTAAAGATATGCGAGCGTTGAAATTAATATTTGTGAAAGAAATATTATTTTTAACATGCATAGGAACTAAATAAAATAGTCATGTGTTGAAATATATTTTAGTTCGCCAAAATTATCAATTTTGAAATGTGAAGTGTTAAAAATAGCCACTTGTTCAAATAAATATGCATGAGTTGAAATATTCATTAATTAGCTAATGATATGATTTTTGCCTATGCATGCAACATTAGAATGAATGGTGTTTTTAAACCAAATTGAATCAAATATGAAGTTGAATTGTAACACCCCACACCCGCTACGGACACTCACTAAGGGAATGCCATAGCATCGGTGAAGTATTTTAAGTGAATATAGAACAGAAAAATTACAACAAGACAGATATAAATAATACTTGAAAATTTAAAACATCATTTCATTGCAGCAGAAGATAAACATGTCTGGTTACAATACCAAAACCAACTAAAACAAGAGTCAAGTACTAAATATCCATCCTGATAAAAATAAAAGTACATAATCCCACTACATAACTAATAGCCATAATAGAAAAGATAACCGAGCTTTACTTCAAGAGTCCAAGCTCCAAGATAGATAAAGCAGTCTGAATCAAACTCCACTAGAACTAGGCCCAACCTGAGGACCTGAGGGGGAAAAAGGTAAAAACAACGGGGTCAGACATAAGTCTGAGTGAGCCCTATAACTTTAACAATACAATCATTAAAGTAATTAGGGTATGATATAAACTTGGTACGGTAATGACTGGGGATTAATGACTACACTCAGCAGCCAACTAAGATAACGGTAAAGACGCATCTACCCACCCAAGGATAATTACTAACTGCACCACACCAGTCATTCCTAACTTAAAGGTTGATCCCACCCAAGGCCTTAGAAATTTAAGTAGTAGTTTCGTGTACCCCTAGCTGACCACATAGGTGCCGTCTGCCCCTATCTCCACTAGGTGTACCCACTACTCCCCAAGTGATCGGCTCCCTAACGTAGATACCCGTGCTGGCCCCACAGTGGGGTGTATCACTCCCCAAAGTGGCAACCCGATACAACCAACGGTGCACGGCTTATACCTACACGATGCAACAAAGTCTTACCTACCAGCCCGGGTCCACACACGCATATGAAACCCGTTGGATTTGCGTTGCCACCGCTAACCCGTTTTGGCCTCTTATAGTCAAGCCCAGTACGCGTGTCCCGTCCTCGACATGGGTCGAGCCCACAAAGATACATATGGGTTACTGGTTGAAATGGGCCCCCAAAAGCTACCCACCTAAGCTTGTCCCTTTTCTAGTGCATCCCACTTAACCCTTTAATCATGTTTAATTACATGTTTCTACTTGGTTAAGTATTCTAATCGTATTTTCTATTGCCACCCAAGGCAACCCACTAGATTTCCACATGCCACCCAAGGCACTTGATTTCCACATGCCACCCAAGGCACCTACTTAACCCCTCATGCCCCACTACATGCTTATCTGGTTAAGTGTTTCTTAATTGATTAAGACCGTAACCTTGTAAAGACCTCTCACATTAGACTGTCTTTTATGGCAGCTGGATTTGCCGGTCGGGTCCGGGCAGCCTTACGCCATAACAGAGTCTAACCTCGTGTCTTTACATTTGTCACGTATTTAGTTTATGCCTAAGACCTCTCACATTGGACCGACATTTGTAGCCGCTGGATTTGTCGGGCGGGTCCGGGCAGTCTTATGCTACAAAAGGGTCCAACCTCGTGTTTTAGTCGATTAATTACACCTAATTAATCACCCCCATATTTTGAATTAATTTTCCCTAATTAATTCCAATTTAATGATGTACATAATTGACTCAATTATGTCCATCCACTTATGGTATGCAACATCATACCAATTTCACCACAATTTTGTTAACATGAATATTAACCCCATCGTTCCCCACGCAATACGCTAACATGACATACTTAAAAGGGAAGATTCATCACAAATACAATGGGTTCAACTTAGCATAACATTAGCATCAACATGGGTTTAAAAGGTGTCAACTTGCATATATGACCCTAGCATCAAACCCAACTAGCATAAATAATCAACCCAAACTTGCATGAATCACATATGTCATAAAGAGGGTAACTTGCATAGATGTTCATGTCATAGACCTATCATAAAGGGATAAACTTGCATACATGTCATAGGTCTAAAAAGGGATGAACTTGCATATGTTACTCATATCATAAAAAGGGGTAAACATGCATATGTATGCATGACATACAAAGGGGTAAACTTGCATATGTATGCATATCATACAAAGGTGTAAACTTGCACATGTTACTTGCATATAATCAAACACCAAACTTGCATAACATGTCATATATGAACTTGCATATAATCAAACACCAAACTTGCATAACATGTCATATATGAACTTGCATATAATCAAACACCAAACTTGCATAACATGGTGTCATAATGGATCAATGTTTATCATAGTGATTTTCATAACTAGCATCATGAACACATAGCATAAAACTTGCATAACTAGCATCATGAACATATAGCATAAAACTTGCATAACTAACATCATGAGCACATAGCATATGATAACATAACTTGCATTGATCCACATACATAACCATAACCTCATTATATCCTATCATAATTAGTTTAGCAATTGCTTGCTAAAGGCATAGAAACTCACAACTTGTTGATTAGCACTCCTATGAAGAAGATTAAGTTGCTAGAGTTGATTAGAAGTTGATTTGTGAAGCTATCTTCTTCTAAAATTTGATGGAGGCTCCTTCCAAGTTGCATTTTGACGGCATGACGACGTTGTCTCCAATTTTAATGAGTTTTAGGGTAGGATTAGGTTGTATTTATAAGAGTAGTTAGGTGTTTTAGGCCATTAGATTAACCCTAAATCAGATTAGAGCCGTCAGATCTCGTCACTAGCCAACAAAACACAGCCCAGATCCCAAATCAGTGCACCCAGGTCACCTGGGCTCGACCAGGGAGGTCGACCCTAGGGTCGACACCCATGTCGACCTGGTGGGCAGGTCGACCCCCAGGTCGACTCCCAGGTCGACTCCCAGGTCGACCTGGTCTGGGCGGGAATTTTCCCGCCTAGCCCATATTCTGCATTTTTGAAATCTGTTTCGTTTTCTGATTTTTCGTGAAACTTCTAAAGGCCATATCTCGGACATACGGACTCCGATTCACGAAATTTCGGACTCTATTTCGCGTATTTTTCCGAGACGAACACAACCGCGAAACCTGTTTCCCTTAATTCTTACGTCTGAGGTTAATTATTCCTTAATTACTAATCATTAATATTAAGTGAAATTCGGGGTGTTACATTCTCCCCTACTTAAAGGATTTCGTCCCCGAAATCTCTAAGTCAAGAAGAACGTATCCTACCAACCAAACAACCATCTACTAAACCATCAAACACGGGCATCCATTGTCCTTAAAGTTTCTAATGCTGTATGAACATATGCAAGAAGTGTGTGTATATGTTCCCTATCTAATGCAAAATTAGGCGGTCTACTGATTCAGCTGACCTCCTTAATGCAAACCATGATAGTGCCATGCATCCAATATGTATGCGAAAGAACCCTATCGACACATACTATTTCTACATGTGTGCACAACCATACACCAAAATGCATCATCCATATGATAACACAACCATTATACATCCATCAATTTAGCTACCTACACACAGTTATATGCAATATGCAACATGAAGTGACTGAGCCGATCTAGTGTCTAAAGTGTGGGTATATGCATCCACGAGCAACCACTAGCAAACACTTGCATCCACACGCATCCATCAATCATAACATGTCTCAAACACATGTTTCAACCATAGGTTTACCCTATCTAAAGGTCAAAGGTACTAACGAGAGGACATACTAAAGATAAGATAAGAACTAGACAAACGGTAAAGGAGAAATTAAAAGACATACCCTCAAAAAGGAATGGGTACAGCGAACGCATCTTCGCCTATGTCTCCCAAGTAGCGTTGCTCTCATCATCTCCCCATTGCACTTTGACTAGTCGGACCTCTCAGTTTCTCAACTTCCTAATCTCTGACCCAAGGATGCGAGTAGGAGCTCGTCGAATCGTCGCATCACGCTCTACCTCCACTTCTCTAAGCAAGCTTGGCTCTACCACCTCTGCAGTCTCATGTAGGCACTTCCTCAAATGTGACACATGGAATACGTCATGTACACCACTAAGTCTCTCGGGCAACTCCACTCTATATGCCATCTGTCCAATCCTTTCCTTAATAGGAAACGACCCTACAAACCTTGGTGCTAACTTCCCAACGGACCCAAAGCGAACAACATTCCGTAATGGAGATACTTTGACAAAGACCGTGTCCCCAACATTAAACTCAAGATCCGTCCTCCTCTTATCCACGTAGGATTTCTGTCTGTCTTGCGCCGCTTTCATCCTTCTTCTAATCAAATCAATCTTTTCCGAAGTCTCTTTAACCATATCAGGCCCAAGCAAGATCTTATCCGTAGATTCCCACCAACATGTAGGTGACCGACAAGGCCTTCCATAAAGAGCTTCGAAAGGAGCCATGCCAATACTAGACTGAAAGCTGTTGTTATACGCGAACTCCACCAATGGAAGATGCTCTTCCCATGTACCTCCAAAATCTAAGATACATAGCCTCAAAAGGTCTTCTAGAATACGATTCACCCTCTCGGTCTGGCCGTCCGTCTGAGGATGATATGCGGTGCTCAAACACAACTGAGTCGCTACCGCCTCTTGCAAACTCTTCCAAAACTCGCTAGTGAAGATGGGATCTCGATCGCTCACTATGCTAGAAGGTACACCATGCAATCGAACTATCTCTCGAATGTAGACTGAAGCTAGCCATGGAGCAGTCCTCTTGCTCTTCACGGGTATGAAATGGGCGCTCTTAGTAAGTCTGTCTACCACAACCCAAATTCCCGTATTCCCCTTCCTTGATCTTGGTAACCCATCGACAAAGTCCATCGAGACGCTATCCCACTTCCATTGCGGAACCTCCAATGGGTGAAGCAACCCACCGGGTTTCTTTTGCTCCGCTTTCACTTGTTGGCACACCAAGCATCTAGCGACATACTCAGCCACATCCTTCTTCATACCGGCCCAAAAGAAAACTCGCTTCATGTCTTGGTACATCTTGTCCCCACCGGGATGAATGGTCATCTTCGAACGATGTGCATCGCCAAGAACAGCCTTCTTTAAACCCTCGTCTTGCGGTACACAAAGTCTACCGTCTCTACGCAACCACCCCTTACCATCTAGGGTGTACCTACTCAAATGGCTGGACGACTCCCCTCTTATGAGCTTCTCTACTAACTCAACCAATTGTGGGTCGTCCCGCTGTGCCTCACCAATCCGTCCCAAAAGAGTAGGTCTGACCTCTATGGATGCTAGCAAACCGAGTACAAAGTCAACGGAGGGTCTGAAGTCAAACATCGAGATAAATTCCAAGCTTCGTCGTTCAACGAACAATAGACTCAAGGACAACCTTTTTCTGCTTAAGGCGTCTGCCACCACGTTACCCTTGCCAGGGGTATATGCTATCTCAAAATCATAGGATGCTAAGAACTCCATCCACCTTTGTTGCCTTAAGTTCAAATCCTTTTGAGAAAACAAGTACTTCAATGATTTGTGGTCAGTGAACAATTCAAACCTCATGCCAAGAAGATAATGGCGCTACGACTTAAGCGCAAAAACAATAGCGGCCAACTCTAGATCATGCGTAGGGTAATTTTTCTCATGCACTTTCAACTGCCTTCCCCCCCATAGGCTATTACCCTTCCCTCTTTCATTAAGACTGCGCCTAGTCCTGTCCTACAAGCATCGGTATAAACAACAAATGGCTTACTCGCATCTGGCAACACTAAGACTGGAGCTGTGGTTAAAGCTCTCTTTAACCATTGGAACGCATCATCACAATCTACGTCCCATGTGAAAACTAGATTCTTCTTCGTCAAGCGAGTTAATGGGGCTGATATCTTCGCGAAGTCCTTGATAAACTTCCTATAGTAGCCAGCCAACCCCAATAAACTCCTCACCTCGGTAGCATTCTTCGGAACCTTCCAATCTTGGATGGATACTACCTTAGCGGGATCCACAGCTATCCCTTCCTTAGAGACCACGTGCCCTAAGAACCGCACTTCCTTCCTCCAGAAGTGACATTTAGAGAATTTAGCCTTAAGGCTATGCGCTCGAAGAGTCCCCAACACTTCCCTAAGATGTAGGGCATGCTCTTCTTCACTCTTAGAAAAGACTAATATGTCATCCACAAAGACCACCACGAACTTATTAAGGTACTCCCTGAACACCCTACTCATCAAATCAACAAAGTATGCAGGGGCGTTCGTCAAACCAAAGGGCATCACCAGCCACTCATAGAAACCATCCGGAGTCCTAAAGGCAGTCTTGTCTGTGCTATCCTCAGCCACTCTCAACTGATGAAACCCCGTGGCTAAGTCCAACTGTGAAAACACTGAGGCGCCAACCAACTGATCAAAGAGATCATCAATCCTCGGCAATGGGTGTCTATTCTTCTTTGTAAGTTTGTTGAGTTCTCTATAGTCTACACAAAGCCTAAGAGACCCATCCGCCTTCATGGCAAAAACCACTGGAGCACCCCACTCCGATATACTTCGTCTTATGAACCCTTTCTCAAGCAACTCCCCTACTTGCTTATTGAGTTCCCTCCTCTCACGAGGAGCCATGAGGCGCACTGGCAAAGATACCGGTTTAGCATTGTCTACCAGATATATTTGGAAGTCAATCTCCCGCTTCGGAGGTAAGCCCTTCACCTCCTCAAACACATCCGAGTATTCCCGGACCACTCTAACAGATTGCAAACTCTCGACCGAAGCGTCAAGCGATTCAAGATAACTTAGCATAACAGAATCCATGGGATTACAAGAGATCTCGAGAGTGTTACCCAAGCGGGTCATGAGCCTAACAACTCTCCTTTCACAATCAATAACGGCACCATTACTGGATAACCAGTCCATGCCCAAAATCAACCCATAGCCCGTGAAGCCCAAAACAAAAGCATCACATCTAAACTCAACGCTAAGTATGGAAATCTTCAAACCCAAACACATCATGGACAAATAAGTGGAGCCCCTAATTGGGTTTGAAACAACCAAGGGATCATCTACTAGATTGGTGTCTAAGTGCAGTGACTCAACTAATGATGATGAGATAAACGAATGCGATGCGCCAGAGTCGAATAAAGTACAGACAGGATGATCAAACAGAAAAACTAGACTTTCAACGGAAATAGTTCTACCTCTTTCCTGAATCGGTGAAACCGCGAGAGCCTGAACTTGCCTCCTTGCCTGACCTGGTGCCATAAGAGCTTGCACCTGTCCTCCTGAGGTAGATCCCGTCCTCTGCCCCTTCTTTGGGCAGTCTTTCACTAGATGCCCTGCTTCGCCACAGTGGAAGCAGCCAGTCTTTTTCTTCTTTCGACAATCTTTGCTTAGGTGGCCTGGTGTCCCACAGTTGAAACACTTCTTCTTTCCCTTGCCACCGTTGCCTTTCCCACCCTTGTTTTGTTGTTGCTGTTGAGGTCTCTTCTGATCTCCTTTCTTCTCGGGTGCCTTATTAGCATTGGGACCCTTCTCTTCCTCATGCATAAGTGCCATGTCTACTAGCTTCTCAAAGGTGGCCCCCATAGGGATGTGAGTCATAGCCAATCCATGCATCAGTTCATTCAAGCCTTTAACGAACCTCAAAGCCTTCTTCTCCGGTGTATTCACCATGTCTATGCCAAATCTTGCTAGCTGATTAAACTTGTTGACATATTCCTTCACTGATAAGTTTCCTTGCTTTAGTGTCAAGAACCGTTCCATATACAGATTCTCTTCCGCCCTTGAGAGAAACTTTGCCACAAACCTTTGTCTGAAATCCGCCCAAGAGTCAACTAGGCGTTCTCCATTAGTGACCTCCCACCAGAACGAGGCCTCTCCCTTCATTAACCAAACAGCTAACTTGACTTTCTTTCCTTCTTCCATATCAAAGATGTCTATCAACTCTTCCGTTTCCTTAAGCCAATCCCTAGCTTCCACAAAAGTTTCTGATCCTTGAAAAGGTTTCCCTCCCATAGCCTTAAATTCCTTGCAAGTCTTAGCAAAAGTATCCGCGCGAAGAGGAGGAGGGGGAGGAAGATCGGGTGCAACTGGTGGTCGAGGAACATTTGTTGGACCCGCAGTGGCGACCCTAGCCTCCATCAACCTCCTATACCATACTGGTATCGCTACACCCTCCGGAAAGTTAAGATCTTCAGCCATGCTGAAACGAAAAAGGAAAGATTCAAAACGGAGAATTCGAAAGATAATGATATGGCTATTGGGGATTATGCTTTTCTTTCAAAAACTTTTCTCTTAAAAGACATGTTTTTGAAAATACTCCTTCAAAAATGTTATTAGAAAAATAGTTTTTCTAAAAGTTTTATCTGTTCTGGTAACCTTAAGCTCTGATACCACGTGTAACACCCCACACCCGCTACGGACACTCACTAAGGGAATGCCATAGCATCGGTGGAGTATTTTAAGTGAATATAGAACAGAAAAATTACAACAAGACAGATATAAATAATACTTGAAAATTTAAAACATCATTTCATTGCAGCAGAAGATAAACATGTCTGGTTACAATACCAAAACCAACTAAAACAAGAGTCAAGTACTAAATATCCATCCTGATAAAAATAAAAGTACATAATCCCACTACATAACTAATAGCCATAATAGAAAAGATAACCGAGCTTTACTTCAAGAGTCCAAGCTCCAAGATAGATAAAGCAGTCTGAATCAAACTCCACTAGAACTAGGCCCAACCTGAGGACCTGAGGGGGAAAAGGGTAAAAACAACGGGGTCAGACATAAGTCTGAGTGAGCCCTATAACTTTAACAATACAATCATTAAAGTAATTAGGGTATGATATAAACTTGGTACGGTAATGACTGGGGATTAATGACTACACTCAACAGCCAACTAAGATAACGGTAAAGACGCATCTACCCACCCAAGGATAATTACTAACTGCACCACACCAGTCATTCCTAACTTAAAGGTTGATCCCACCTAAGGACTTAGAAATTAAACTAGTAGTTTCGTGTACCCCTAGCTGACCACATAGGTGCCGTCTGCCCCTATCTCCACTAGGTGTACCCACTACTCCCCAAGCGATCGGCTCCCTAACGTAGATACCTGTGCTGGCCCCACAGTGGGGTGTATCACTCCCCAAAGTGGCAACCCGATACAACCAACGGTGCACGGCTTATACCTACACGATGCAACAACGTCTTACCTACCAGCCCGGGTCCACACACGCATATGAAACCCGTTGGACTTGCGTTGCCACCGCTAACCCGTTTTGGCCTCTTATAGTCAAGCCCAGTACGCGTGTCCCGTCCTCGACATGGGTCGAGCCCACAAAGATACATATGGGTTACTGGTTGAAATGGGCCCCCAAAAGCTACCCACCTAAGCTTGTCCCTTTTCTAGTGCATCCCACTTAACCCTTTAATCATGTTTAATTACATGTTTCTACTTGGTTAAGTATTCTAATCGTATTTTCTATTGCCACCCAAGGCAACCCACTAGATTTCCACATGCCACCCAAGGCACTTGATTTCCACATGCCACCCAAGGCACCCACTTAACCCCTCATGCCCCACTACATGCTTATCTGGTTAAGTGTTTCTTAATTGATTAAGACCGTAACCTTGTAAAGACCTCTCACATTAGACTGTCTTTTATGGCAGCTGGATTTGCCGGTCGGGTCCGGGCAGCCTTACGCCATAACAGAGTCTAACCTCGTGTCTTTACATTTGTCACGTATTTAGTTTATGCCTAAGACCTCTCACATTGGACCGACATTTGTAGCCGCTGGATTTGTCGGGCGGGTCCGGGCAGTCTTATGCTACAAAAGGGTCCAACCTCGTGTCTTAGTCGATTAATTACACCTAATTAATCACCCCCATATTTTGAATTAATTTTCCCTAATTAATTCCAATTTAATGATGTACATAATTGACTCAATTATGTCCATCCACTTATGGTATGCAACATCATACCAATTTCACCACAATTTTGTTAACATGAATATTAACCCCATCGTTCCCCACGCAATACGCTAACATGACATACTTAAAAGGGAAGATTCATCACAAATACAATGGGTTCAACTTAGCATAACATTAGCATCAACATGGGTTTAAAAGGTGTCAACTTGCATATATGACCCTAGCATCAAACCCAACTAGCATAAATAATCAACCCAAACTTGCATGAATCACATATGTCATAAAGAGGGTAACTTGCATAGATGTTCATGTCATAGACCTATCATAAAGGGATAAACTGGCATACATGTAATAGGTCTAAAAAGGGATGAACTTGCATATGTTACTCATATCATAAAAAGGGGTAAACATGCATATGTATGCATGACATACAAAGGGTTAAACTTGCATATGTATGCATATCATACAAAGGTGTAAACTTGCACATGTTACTTGCATATAATCAAACACCAAACTTGCATAACATGTCATATATGAACTTGCATATAATCAAACACCAAACTTGCATAACATGTCATATATGAACTTGCATATAATCAAACACCAAACTTGCATAACATGTCATATATGAACTTGCATATAATCAAACACCAAACTCGCATAACATGTCATATATGAACTTGCATATAATCAAACACCAAACTTGCATAACATGGTGTCATAATGGATCAATGTTTATCATAGTGATTTGCATAACTAGCATCATGAACACATAGCATAAAACTTGCATAACTAGCATCATGAACATATAGCATAAAACTTGCATAACTAACATCATGAGCACATAGCATATGATAACATAACTTGCATTGATCCACATACATAACCATAACCTCATTATATCCTATCATAATTAGTTTAGCAATTGCTTGCTAAAGGCATAGAAACTCACAACTTGTTGATTAGCACTCCTATGAAGAAGATTAAGTTGCTAGAGTTGATTAGAAGTTGATTTGAGAAGCTATCTTCTTCTAAAATTTGATGGAGGCTCCTTCCAAGTTGCATTTTGACGGCATGACGACGTTGTCTCCAATTTTAATGAGTTTTAGGGTAGGATTAGGTTGTATTTATAAGAGTAGTTAGGTGTTTTAGGCCATTAGATTAACCCTAAATCAGATTAGAGCCGTCAGATCTCGTCACTAGCCACCAAAACACAGCCCAGATCCCAAATCAGTGCACCCAGGTCACCTGGGCTCGACCAGGGAGGTCGACCCTAGGGTCGACACCCATGTCGACCTGGTGGGCAGGTCGACCCCCAGGTCGACTCCCAGGTCGACCTGGTCTGGGCGGGAATTTTCCCGCCTAGCCCATATTCTGCATTTTTGAAATCTCTTTCGTTTTCTGATTTTTCGTGAAACTTCTAAAGGCCATATCTCGGACATACGGACTCCGATTCACGAAATTTCGGACTCTATTTCGCGTATTTTTCCGAGACAAATGCAACCGCGAAACCCGTTTCTCTTAATTCTCACGTCTGAGGTTAATTATTCCTTAAATACTAGTCATTAATATTAAGTGAAATTCGGGGTGTTACATGAATGGAAAATGATAAGTGATAAAAATTGCATATATGTACATGCATATTTATTGAACAGGTTATAGTATAGGGGCTAGAGAAGAGGAATAAAATTTTGTGCCCGACAAATAGATACACATTTATTGTTTTGTTTGGTTGATGATTTTATGAGCCTGTTGGCTTTTTCTTTTTCTTTTTGACATGAGACGCCCATGTGGCTATTTGGGAATTTTCCCAGCCCCTCCCGTACAAAGGAGGTTATGGCGAAATTTTCCAAAATTTAAAGGCGTTAGTGAAATATTTGAAGTGAAAACGATATAGGAATTTTTGAATGAACTATATTTATATAAATATATAAATATAAATAAAATTAAAACGAAACGTGGCCGTGCAGTTCGTGTTTTGAAACCGTGATTTCAAACGACTAGTGCGGGAAATCCGACCATTGGATTTTCCCGAAACCGCAACCGTTGGGTTCGCCTTGGAAATATCTTTCCAATGGCACCAACCTTGTAGTGATCCGACAGTTGGATTGTCTGGAATGTTTAATTCAAATCTAAAGAAAAACAGCGCCAGAAATGATTATATATATATATATAACTAAATTAAATCGAATAACAACGCTGCAGTTCGTAAATTGAAATCGTAACTTCAAATGGCTAGTGTGGAAGATCCGACCGTCGGATTTTCCCGAAACTGAAACCGTTGGATTCGTTTTGAAATGATCTTCCTAATGACATAAAATCTGGGAAGATCCAACGGTTAGATTTTCAGATATGTGTAAAACAAATTAAGTGAAAAACAGCGCCAGTGCATTGGCACGACCTGAAACGTCGTTTAATTCAATATGGCCGTTTTAAATAAATAAAAATGGCGATATATCGTTATAAAATACTATAGACGATACAGAGTGGAAATAAACCAATTTTGTTGTGTTTGCTTGATATGTGATGGTTGAAGGTATTTAACATGAAAATTATAACTAAAGAACTAAAATGTGAATGTTGAATAGTCCAACCATCTGATAAATTGATTTGAAAATCTAAATATACGTGGGTTATTTGAAAAGGCCGAGTTCATCTCATTTCAAATAATCGATCGACGTTGAGAAGTCGAAGAGTCGAAGACGGTTGAAGACCGATGATCTTCACATTAGATGGATGGGCGCTACTGATGCTCGTGATTGGAGTAGCTACCGTGAAGGAGCTGAAGTAGTAGCCGTCCAAACATACTGTTGATTGTACGGATATGCGAGGAATTTGGTGCCTCCGGCTTCGTTCAAACCCAGAACGGACTTGTAAATGGACTGTGAGTCTGACATTGGATTTTGTTCTGTGCTGATTGATCTCTGCTAAATAAATATCTGTTTGGCGGCGGAGAATTTTTTTCTCTTGCTTAACGCCCTTCTCTGAGACGTACGAGCTCAGAGGTTATGTATTGATAGAAATCAGTCGCGTGGAGTGGATTGCCTGTGTGGCACGCCTAAGTGGCATATGATCAAGGCTTCTGTTGCAAAGCAAAGTCTTGTGGTTGATGATCAAAGCATGGTCTGTGTGACGTAGCTTTGTGTATAACGTGAATTCGCGAGCCTCACACCCCGGTATGAGTCAAAAACGGGAGACGGACCGCTGGGAGAGCACGACGTTTCTTTCTAGCTAAGGTGGTGTCAGTGACCTACCAGTCCTGACATTATATATACTTTTTACCTATGTGGTTGTTGGAATACGAGGCGCCTCGATTATAGGTCTGTAAGGACCGGGAAACGTGTGTTCAGGAATTGCCAATCCTCAAAAGTAAGAGAGGACCGGCCCAGCCGATTCCAAGGATCATAGTGGGGTCCTGGGACATTTGCTAGAGTGTCTCGAATGGAGAGGAGCTTGCCCCTTGCCTCGACTCATGAAAGAATCCAATTTCCAATACGAAATATGCGGATGTGATTGTATTACTAGTATGGCGACATAGTAGATGGTAGCTATGCCGCCTAGGATTGATATTTATGATTGAATTTTCTTTTGAAACATATATGCACTAGTAATAATATCAAACACTTTTGTTTTATACGTATGAAGCATTTTTGGCCATTATAAGGTAAAACTCTATCCTCCGGCTTGCGTTGCATTGTGTGATGGGACCTGAGTCTTATAATGGCTTCATTTTATAAAAAGCATTGCGATGATTTAATCATTTACTTTATTTCATGCACTAGCACTCATTGGAGTAAACCCGTTCCGTGAAAGTGGCGTGGTCCTTTGATTTTCCTTATTATTGTTGTTAATAAGTTAAGTAGATTTCTCATACCAGTCCTAGGACTGACTCGTAGTTTGTTTCACCTTGCAAACTCGGGTGCCCTCATTTTCACATAGGCAACCTAGTTATGGGTACTTGGCGCACTTTTGGCTCATGGCGAGACTTGACTACACCGGGCTGACTTTGACTCTTTCCGCCATTTTAGTATATGTATTATGATTCCGCCATTGGCGATGTAGACTGATATTTATTTTGTGTACTCTTTATGTATTATCCCGCCTCTGGCGATGGTGACTGATTATGTAATATTATGCACTAAGTTGTATCCTGCACTGTGCTCTCTGATGTGGTGATATTTATATGATTCCGCTGTCATATGTGTGTAAATTATTCTATTTTATGTTTATGCTATTATCTGTGATCTGCCAATGATGATTGATGTGTTATATTCCAATGATTATCCTTAACACTGTGTCACGGGGTTTTGGGATCGTCACAATTTTAATGCTCACACAGTTGTAAACTTCACTCTGGATGTGAATGGACTGTTTAATGATTATTTATCATTATTGTTGAACACATGCGATGTATGAAATTCATATAACAGAAATTATATGGTAATTGATTGAGTCGCATTTCGATTCAGAAATAAAGAATATTCTTAAATAAAAAGTATTTAAAAATAAAGAATATTTTAAAATATATATATATTTTAAATATGAATATTCCATATAAAATATTCTTCTGTCGCATAAAATGTTTGAATAATAAAAATATCATTTTTATTGAATGTATAAACCATATATAAAATGTTTGAACAATAAAAATATCATTTTTATTGAATGTATAAACCATATATAATATTCATGTGTCGCATAAAATGTTTGAAAAATAAAAATATCATTTTTATTGAATGTATAAACCATATAAAATATTCATTTGTCGCATAAAATGTTTGAACTATGAAAATATCATTTTTATTGAATGTTTATTCCATATATAATATTCATGTATCGCATAAAATGTTTGAACAATAAAAATTTCATTTTTGTTGAATGTATAAACCATATATAATATTCATGTGTCGCATAAAATGTTTGAACAATAAAATTATCATTTTTATTGAATGTATAAACCATATATAATATTCATGTGTCGCATAAAATATTTGAACAATAAAAATATCATTTTTATTGAATGTATAAACCATATAAAATATTCATGTGTTAAAATGTTTAAACAATAAAAATATCATTTTTATTGAATGAATATTCCATATAAAATATTCATGTGTGGCATAAAATGTTTGAATAATAAAAATATCATTTTTATTGAATGTATAAACCCTACAGAATATTCATGTGTCACATAAAATGTTTGAATAGTAAAAATATCATTTTCACTGAATGTATAAACCATATATAATATTCATGTGTCGCATAAAATGTTTGAACAATAAAAATATCATTTTAATTGACTATATAAACCCTATAAAATATTCATGTGTCGCATAAAATGATTGAACAATAAAAATATCATTTTTATTGAATTCATAAACCGTATAGAATATTCGTGTGTCGCATAAAATGTTTGAACAATAAAAATATCATTTTTATTGAATGTACAAACCATATATAATATTCATGTGTTTCATGGAATGTCTGAACAATAAGAATATCATTTTATTGAATGTATAAACTATATAAAATATTCATGTGTTAAGTAAAATGTTTGAACAATAAAAATAGTTAGTTAGTTAGTTAGGTGCCCTTTTAACCCGAATAGGTTTAACGATCGATTTTATTAATTTTATAATGAATTTCGAAAAGAAGTGATTTCAAAATTTAATATAATCAAATTTTCCAACGTATGATTTGAAGAAAAATTGGATATTTGGGTTTGTCGTGAGTGGTTTCTTAAATAACACTGTTCTTAAACCCTGTTGAGGAAAGAATAAATCTTTTAATTAAGATTTAGAGAAATTTACCAATTAATTTATATTTAATTGGAACTGAAATGAAAGTTGATTGCGGGTTTATCGTGAACTGTGTTTTAAACGACATTTGTTCTTTAACCTAATTATCGTGAACTGTGTTTTAAATGACATTTGTTCTTTAACCCAAAGTAAAGTTTTCCAATTTAATATATAAAATTGGAATTGAATGGAATTCGATTTGGTAATAATTGAGATGAACTTCTATGAATGAAGATCATTACTATATATGGAATTTAAAAGGCCTTGCCACTATTCCATTTATATTATTAGTCTGATAAGAGAATTTATATCGATTATATAGTGTTATGATTTCCGTGTAGATTCCATTTTGATGGAAGATGATTTTGGGTTTATCGTGAACAATGTTTTTAAATGACATTTGTTCTTTAACTCAGTTAAAGATAAAATTAATTTCTTAAGCTTGATGAATCATTAAGTAATGATTTTTGAGATTAAAACTAAACTAGAGTTTTAATGAATCTTTAATTAGATTAAAATTAGAATGAGATAATTAAATTTATTGAATTCATGAAATGATCGAGAATGGGGTACCACCAGTTTTACTCCAGGTGATAGTTAAATCTTTATCTAGATTTGAACGTGAAATGGTAATAAATTAAACCGATGACCCAGTGGGTGCTAGATATGGAGTACTGCAAGTTTTGCTCCATGGGATTAATAGGTTGGGATTGGGAAAAATAAACAATAAATGATTACTTCAGTAAAGTTCGCTAATCCCGACTAGTTGATAAACCTTAATTTGGTTTAGAATTGTGAAAAGATAAAATAAAATCTTTTGAAATTGGTATCCATAGGAAGATTAAAGAATAAATTTAAAAGAATTTATTTTTGATAAAATTAATGGGAACCTTTCCTTAGAAATGTGAATATTGGAATAAAAGAATATTCTGAATTGGAGTGAGGCATATGATGTGTTTTTATTGCACTTTATTATTGATTATAAAATACGCGAGTTATTTGGAAAGACGGATTTAACCCATTCTGAATAATTACTGCGACGACTAAAAATCGACGATGAAGACGGTGGTTGAAGACCGGAGATCTTCACATCGTTTGGATGATTACTGATGTCTTGATTCGGCTGTACATGTACACCCAAGACAAGGTAATAAGTGATGATTATTCAGACGTACTTGGAGATCGACGGATATGCAACGACCTCTCTCCTGTATTGGACATATGGGACGAGGAATAAGGTGCCTCCAGTTTCGTTCAGACCCAGAACAGACTTATAAATGGATGTGCGTCTGACATTGGATTTCATTCTATGCTAACTGATTTCTATTAAATATATATCTGTTTGGTGGCGGAGAATTTGTTCTCTTGCTTAACACCCTTCTCTGAGACATATGAGCTTAGAGGTTATATATTGATAGACATCAGTTGTATGGCGTAAATTATCAGTGTGACATGACAAGATGCAAATGTTCAAGGCTTTTGTTGAAAAGCAGAGTCATGTGGATGGTGATCAAAGCACATCTTTAATTATCATAACTTTGTGTATAGCGTTACTTCGCGAGCCTCACACCCCCGATATAAACCAGAAATGGGAGAGGACAGTAGGGAGGACATGCGTTTCTTTCTAGCTAGGAGTGGTGTCATTGTATGGAGCCCAGACATTTTTACTTATGTGGATGATGAAAAGCGAGGTACCTCAGATATTGAGTCCCTAGTGTCTCGTATTTTATGCCCCATAGGGCAAGGAAACGTATTGTTCAGGAATTGCCAATCAACTAAAGTATGTGCGGACCGGCCCTGCATGCTTCTAGTGCAGTTGCGGCTGAGCCTGAGACTCAGGCTAGAGTGTCTCGAATTCGGTAAGGATGATCCCTTGCCTTGGTTCATGATGGAAATCCAACTTCCAATATGACATCATGCGGTTTTGATTGTAGAATTAGTATGACGACATGATATATGGTACTCATGCCGTCTATGATTGATACATTTATATTTGAAGTTGCTTTTAAACTCTATGCACTTATAATATCAAAGTAATTTGTTTTATACGTATCAAGAATATTTGGCTATTATAAGAAAAAGCTCTATCCTTTGGCTTGCGTTGCATTGTGTGAGGGGACCTGAGTCTTATAATAGCTTCATTTTTTCAAAAATAATTGCGTTGTCTTATTTTAAACTAAGATTCATGTGGAGGAAACCCGTTCTGTGTTATACGGCGTGGTCCCATGATTTCCAAAATTTTAAAATAAAGTTTTAATAACTGTTTTAGTTCTCACACCAGTCCCATGACTGAATCGGAGTTTGTCATTCAACCAAAACTCTGGGTGCCTTTATTTTCCACACGGGCAGTTAGTAGTTTTGGTCTTTGTAGATATTTATTTTCCCAGGATCCTGGATCTACAGCTGAAAGTATATTCGGAAAGCTTTGTATCCGTGCATTCCCTTCAGTTGTGTTATAGATATATTTTCCGCTATTCATTGTATTTATACATTGAAATTTCCGCTACTTTGATATTTGTTAAATCTTTGGTATTGTATTTCCAATGTGTAGTATTTATTCTTGCTCTGGAATATTCTTGTACTTTGATGGAAATTGTTGTAATAGCAATGAAATGTTCTATTATTTGTGTTCTGATGCGTCGTGTTCTCAACTCAATCCGGGCTTTTCCGAGAGGGGAAGTTTGGGTGGTTTCTGTGCGACCCACTTAGCCATGCTTCCTGCCCGGTTTTTGTCATTTCGCGGTTAATGAAGCTTGAGGTCATAGCGTATCTTTTAAAAGATCACATCTTCATTACTTTGAATTCTACATCATCATACCCGCCAAATCACAAATTGATTTCTTTAAAAATACCACGGGTATAATGCTAAGAGAAACGAATTTCTCCGCCACCAAAGTAAATACATTTGAAGAGATCAACTTACGCGATCTATTGTATATACTCTATTAGACATTCATCCATACAAGTTGTCCTCGGACAGGACAAACCGAAGGCATTATTCTGTAAATCCATCTTAGGCAATTTCTACTTAGGATTTCCAGAACAATCCTTGCATAAACTCTGTCGTCAATTATCTTTATCATACTTGATTTGCAATGCTAATGCCCATGCGGAGTGCTTTTCATATAATAAATCTGATCCCAGTCTCTCCGAATTGACAATGGAAAAATGGTAAAAAACTTTGATAGCCGGTGATTTAACTATCAAAGGAAAACATCCATACACACAACGATCTTATCTCCAAATGGAAATTTATCGATCAACCATCCATCAAAACTGAGCCCCTTAAATTAATTTATCAATAATTTATTCATTTCCCCAATTTCCTGTTTCCCATATTTTCCCAAATATTTCTCAAAACCAGTTTTGCCTCACACGATCGTTGGAAAATGTTTCCATCTATTTTAAACTATTAATTTTCTATATTTAGAAAATATCTCTTTTTAACACTGGGAATTAATTCCATATGTTCACAACTCTTATTCTCTACATTTAGAAAATATACATTATTTAACATCGGAAAATATTTCCATTACTTATTCACGCATCACAATTCTTCCCCATTCATCAGTCTCAAACTGTAAACTAGTAAAAGAATAATTTCCCTAGTATTAACCCCGAAAGCCAAAACCAACATCAGATCGACACTCAGAAAGTCGTTCAACTTAACTAGTCTTTAGTTAGTTTCTAATTTCCTTAATCCGATTTTATAATTTCTTATCACATTATTGCTTACGCATCTCTCGGATTCAGTTTACGAACCCACTTTTTTAACGGTAATCATTTGATTATAACGATAATGTTATAATCTCTGTTTCTAAATTATTTAACTTCAAAAAATACTTTTTATTCATTAATTTTAATAAATAAATAAATAATAAGGTAAATAAATAATGCTTGATAAAATCGGAAAGTAAATATTACTTTCCTGAATTCGATATAATCAAATTTCAACTTATAACTCCTTTTTGAATAATCTATATTCGACTAATGTTCTGAACTTCAGAACAAGTTTCAGGTCCACTCAGTTTCTAAATTCACTTTTGAATTTATTACTTCCAAATATTTACTCATTTCCTTTCATCGTCATTCCAATTTACAAAACGTTTTCTTTTGAAAACTAATATTCACTTTTAAAACTTGAATATTATTTCTTTACAGAAAACTAGACTTGTTTTATCAAATAAATCTTGATTTCTATATATAAGTACCATTACAGTTTCATATTTCATTTATCAAGTTGTTATAAATATTCATATTCATAATTCACTTCATAATCTATATTTACCTGTCAACTTCTTATTTATATAACCAATTCATAATTAAACGTTGATTTCATATTCGATTTTAAATTGTTGATTTCAAAAATCGAATATTATCTATCTTGTTAGTTTCTGAATTATATAACACATAATTTCTAAAAATAAATTATATTGACAACATTCATCATCGTTAGATTTTAGTTACAAATTCTTATGGGTTTATTCATATTTCGAACATCGAAATATTTTCATCGTTTTTGTTTGAAATGAATTCCCAATTTCCCTTCCCTTACATCATTCTTATATTTTCAATTTACTTAATAATAATTATTCCATTTTATTTCTAACATCTACTACTTGTTTTAATATGATTAAAACGAAGTTATTATATTCTAGTCCATTCAAATTTCAATTTCTATTTAAAAATAGATTATCTATTTTAAAAACCCCAAATTCCTTACTAGCATATTCGAATATATTTTGCGATATTTAAATACCAATTATTCTTGGTCAATTTTATTAAAACATCCCAAAACACACAATAATCAATCACTAATTATTTTTCACATTATATAATGCAATATATATGAAAAACAATAATACAATTTGCTGAGGAATTCATTTGGATCCGTCCATCCTATTTCCCTGCATCCACAGATGTTAATCAACATAATAACACTGATTTCATACCAATATGAAATATTAAAATAAATAGAATCAGTATTTAACCAATAACTTCATATATATAACTATCAACCAAATTTATTTGTTAATTATCCAAACAACCATCACACAACATTCAACCATTATTTATCAATATTAAATAACATTTATAATATTATAAAACTGGGCAGAGTTAGTGAGTTTACTCACCTTGGTCATTAATCGTTAAATAATGATTAATGTTTGATTTTTTAAATCTGACATTTTAATCTGCCATAAATTCAAACGTACTCCAGTCAGTTCCAACCCCGTTCCAGTACGTAGTCTGCGATCATATGATCCCCAAGATCCTGTTTTGTTAAATTTCGATATCGTATGAGTGAGTTATGATATTAACTAGCTTATATGTTATTTACATTAAAATTTAACTTAATAATATAACTAAAAAAATGGGCCTCACCTCTTTTGATTTTCTCAGCCCATCTTGAGAAATAAAACCCGTATGATACAACATCTCTTCTTCCACTCATATTTAAAAAAAACGCTCCTCACTTCTTATCTCCATTCGTACCATTTAACCCTTCCTGCAAGCACATTTATCCCATGCATATGCCATTTGTTTAATACTATTACTATTGTGATTTCCAAAACTCTGCGTGACTTTGTCACCAAGTTCTCCCCCTTCAAACTGAGTGTATCGAATACAGTCCGGTTCCAATCCAATTTAATAATTAAGTCAGTATTTTGATCAGTTTTACTATTTAAACAATTACCCTTAGTAAAATCAATAACTAAATTTACGTTACTCATATGAATTACTCAACCACGTGAAATCCCAAAGCCCAACCATTTCAACTTAAAACTCCTGAACCGCATTCCTTTCTTCCTCTTACAGTTCGAAACCGAACTATTTTTCCTCCCCCATGGCCCTTCGTTTACACCTTATCTCCTTCTCCAGCTTATAAAAATCCAAATGAAAACCACCGTAACTGCCCTTCTCAAGACCTATGCACCAAAATAGTTTCCCATCTCCAAAGCTTCCTCTCCCAGAAAAACACTGCAGTTCCTCCAATAGCTCCACTTAACCTGCCATGCATTTCCTCCTATTTCCTCTTTCTTGTTCACTGTCTAGCATCCACCAACTCCCTCATAGCACGCACACCACCTACAACCTACACCATCTTCTTCCACAAGGAAAACGCTCTTGTTACCTACTCTGTACTGAAAACCTTGCCCCCATTATCTTCCACCATTACAGCATTTTTTATAACGTTGAGACTTCCTACGCTCACTTTGCTTGTGGAAAAAAAAAGATAAGGGAAAAGTAGGTGAGTTATGTGGTTTTGACAGTGGCACACAAGCCTGAGAAACAGAGGCTTTGAATTAAGAAGACAGTTGATGCGTGAGGAGGGGTCACCATGATGGGTTTGCTGTTTCGAAGAAATAAGGATGAAGGCGTGGCTTGTTATATATGGGTACAATACATTAGCCGGCAAGGAATAGCATAAGCAGGTTTTACAGCTCTCGAATGTAGGTTTGCAAAATTATTTTTTTAAATGTTGATTTGCCTTAACAGTCGTATAGGAGATAGAGTAGGATACGAAGTGAAAATATATAGCTGGGTTTTCTTCGGTAAGTAGCCTGCTTGATTTAATTTCACCTGAGAAGTTTGCATCTTGGGGGGAATAAAGTAGCTGGTGTGATTTGAATGAACACAGCAGGTAGAAGATGGCAGCAAATTTCGTAGCTTGTTTCAAGCTGTTGTAGCTGTTGTACGTGATAGGGTATAGTATAGGGGCTACGTTGAGTTTTCACTTCACAAATAAATGTTGAATCTGAAAGCACTGGTCTACGCGATGTATGTACAGGATAGGCTAGGCATGTCTTCAGTAGGAAAGAGTCATACAGCTTGTGAATGAAGGTTTGGTTAGTAAGTTTATCAAAAGGATTTACGAAGTCCATTGCATAAAATTTCCGCTTATTTACGAACTGACATCGACAAAAATAAAAATATTTTTGAGACGAGCAGTTTGCCACAATCCCAAAAATATAATAATATAGACAAGATAACTTACTATGTAAAACCCCAAATCGCTAACATAGGATGTAAAATACATTAAACAAAAAGTACCTTATTTTCTAAAATAAAAATCACAGAAAAATTATATAAATAAAAACAAGAATACGTCTCAAAAATCTTTTTCAAACTCGAAACTAATATTTAATTATATTAAATAAATCGTTATGGCTTATAAACGATTACATAACGACCATTTGAAAATTTGATTTGGACAAAGCTTAAAATCTATAAGGCGAAATCTCGATTTCTCACTTCCATTAGAAAAATATAGTTAATTAGATTTGAACGTTTCTTGTTTCAAAGAAGTCCGACTTATAATGAATCTTGTATAGTCGCTTGAAGTTCAAAACTCAATATTTTGAACTACCGCGACGTTATGAGCTCGATTATAATATATATTATAATTAATATGTTCAACCGTCATTTGATTAATATATTTGTTATTATAATTCGAATATAAACTCGTTTAAATTTACCATGTTAACCAATTCGCATTAAATTGCAAATTTAACAATTTCTGACTATTTTTGAAATTAATTTTTATCACCCCATTATTTATATTAATTAAATATTCAAAATAAACTCAAACCATTTAAATTACCAAACCATTATGTTAAAATTATTAAATAAATTAATTATTAAAACGCTAAAATTCTGGAATGTTACAATCCTCCCCCCTAAAAGAATTTCATCCCCGAAATTACCGAGGTAGGAAAAACGTTATTAATCACATTAACTAGGTAAAAATATTTTATTTTGGTTCTTAATTTCAGTCTCAATCGAATCAATTAATTTTATGTAAAATATTTATTTATTCTTATTAACGAAATATTCAAAAATTCTAAAAAAAATTAACACCTTAGATTTTCGAAAAAAATCGCCAACTCCTCCTTTGTACGACTCAATAGGTACAACTACAACTCGCTTCTTCAGGTGTAACAACCTGAATTTCCCTACCCTTCGAATCGACCATAAGGCCCTATCTAAAAGTCGGAAATCCCCAGATTATTAACTTTGGGCGCACAATACATCGAAACAAACAACATAAGACTTTTATTAACATCATAATAATGTTAAATCAGAGTGCAAAATATCAGAGTACATCGAAAATTATACAGTGGAAGATAAATTTACAATAAATGTAATACAATATAGCAAAACCAAATGAGCTAACAGAGCAGAAAACTATCAATGCTCTGAACACAGTTTTAAGCTTCAATCCAGAATCCCGCTTCATGAAATAATCTGCAAAATAAACTACTCGATTGCCCATGTGGAAAATATGTGCACCTGAGCTTGCAAGAGAAATACAAACTACGAGTCAGTCATGAGACTGGCATGAGAAACTCTACAGTTATAAACAACTTATATAAAAATTAGGCATATCAGGGGACCACGCCGTATAACATGGAGCAGGTTTACTCCACTAGATTGTCAGTACACATACAACTACCGTAAATAATAGAACTACGGATCTGCAATGCATAAGACAACATGCAATTACTCAATCTACCCATTTAGGCTTAATCCCCAAATTTATATTTTCAAAATCCAATTCACTTTATAGAAATTATTCCTTTGGACTTTATTTCCTGATTTCTTATTTCAAATTATTTGAAATACATATCTAGCTTTCATATCAAAGTAGATTTCACTTTGGGATCTCAAACAAAATCTTTGGAAATATGAATTCTAAAATATCACAATGCATACAAACAGTATGCAACCAAATATCGGGAGGTTTCTCTCGTCAACAAAGCCAAGGGTCGGTTCCTTAGTCAGTCGATATATATACGTGCACCTCCCACACGTGGAGCAAGCTACACCTGACCAAGTCTTAAGGTCCTGGGTCCTCTCTCCCCATACTTTTAGTTGTCAGGGTTACCCTTAATCTCTAGCCACATACTAAATCATTTTTATATCCCGAAGTAGGGAAAACCCTTTCACAACATAATAATCACAAGTACTTTTAAACTATAGTACTTCACATCAGGAATTCACACATATGATCAGTCACTATTAATCATATAACCTTTGAGCTCGTATGTCTCAAAGAAGGGTGTTAAGTTAGAGATTATATTCTCCGCCACCAAACAGATATATCATCAATAACAACCAATTGGTTATGTGATGAACTACAATGCCAAACACAAAATACTTTTGTAAATCATTTCGAAACATCGGGGTTAGTCCTCGAAATCCTTAGAACATTTTTATAAAACATCGGCTATCCAAAATCAGGAACAATACTTCTTTTCACTTAAGAAAATCTCATTTCAAAATCACTCATTAAATTTTAAATGAACTCAACAACATCGCTAAACACCTCATAGTCAAATCGTGAAGTGTTTTACTAGGTTTTAGCATAACAATATTTCTACCCAACCCAATGATAAATGTGAAAGCATACCTGCTAATAAACTGGTCGAGCACAATCCAAACAATCAATTAATCATAATCAATATCAACAACCAAGTATATTTGGTTCTAACACATCTCATGTTTTAGTAAATTTAATTACCATTTATTCATTCCAAATCTATTTAAAGATTTATTAAAACTCTTCTTAGTTTTAATCGCTAAAATCGTTACATTCAACTTTCTGGAAATTAATCTTGTCTTTAATTGGGTTAAAGAACAAATGTTATTTAAAACACAGTTCACGATAAACCCGAAATCATCTTCCATTTAATATGGAACATTCATGGAAATCCAATCAGTCGTAATCAGTGTTAATTTCCATATCAAACTAATACTATAAGTGGAATAATGGCAAATACTTTTAAATTCCATAAATAGTAGTGGTCTTCATTCACAGAAGCTCATCTTAGTTGTTATTAAATCGAATTCCATTCAATTCCAATTTAGATTATTAAGTTAGAAAACTTCACTTTGGAAAATTTCCATTATATTTTAATTAAATGATTCATAAATTCCAAATCATATGTTCACTGTTAATTGCTAAAATATGTGAATCAGAGGAACTGAAAAGTCACGGAAAAATGCCAAATGGTCCAGGCTCCGGCCAGGAAAGAGACTGGATCAATCTAGACTGTGGACCAAGATCCCTTCGGTCTACAGCCAAAACCAGTCGATTGGTCAATTTCAGACCAATCGACTGGTTTGTACCTGGGCTGCTGCCCAGGAAGACCACCAGTCGACTGGTCTGAATCCGACCAGTCGACTGGTCTGAATCCCACCAGTCGACTGGTCTGAACCTGGGCCATTTCCCAGGTCAAATAGGGAGGGTATTGACTCTCCCAGTCGAGCGCCGACGATCATGCATGATCAGTCGAGTCTCGTGAACACTTAAGGACATCCACATGGCCTTAATGGTTTCTGAAACAACTCAAAAACACATGCACAAACATATATACATGAGATTGCAATGATTTTAATTATAAACCCCAAAAGGACTAAATTCTCTAACCAAAGCAATCATATGCGATATAAGCGAATTGTGAAGTCTTAGAACTTGCCGGTGCGACAAGGAGCTTCACAATATCACCAAAATAACTCATAGCATATGAATTGGATTATGTGGACAATTATAATCATAATTTTTGATTCAATGAAACTAAAACTAACGAACCAGAAAGTGTATACTTATCTAACCTATTCATATGCACAACTCAAACAATTAACTAGCAGGTAGTTAACTAACTAGCCCTTTCAGTTCCGATTTCTCACATACTTACATAAACTTCACTTAAAAATCAGATCTTTTTCATACTACTAGTCATTAACCCATACCGAATGAAACACCCCACGTTCTTTAATGTCACTCACAAAGGGAATGCATTAACTTTAGTGAAGCGTTATAGGTAAGAGATGCAGATAAATTACAAGATAGACAAATAAACAGCGGAAAAACTAAATTTTATTTCATAAGCAACGTAGTTAAGTCAAGCTTTTACAACAATTGACTCAATCATACTTAAAAGTATTATATAAAACTTCTGTCTTGATTCAAGAATTTCCAAGTATATAAGAAGCATAAAACATAGCAAAGTAGCATAAGTCCCCAAATTAAAGTGCAATCACAGCCTTGGCCAAAGATAAGAGGTTCCAAGCCATACATCATAGAATCTCCAAGCTTGAAAAGAGAAACAGTCCAAACTAAGTTGAGCTATTCCCTCCCTAACTACCTGAGGGGGAGGGGGGAACGGAAGAAAAGAAGACGAAAGAAAACAGATCAGACATAAGTCTGGTAAGTCCAGTGATTTTTCAGCATGTAAACAAGATAAAGGATCATGACATGAATAAACTGAAAATAAGACAATACCATAAAACAAGATAACTTAAGACAAGATAAGGCAAGGTAAACTGAATGTGCTTCTACACTTTCTCTGCTTCGTTACTACCCTGTTATTCTGATTTCTATATCTCTGCATCGCCTAACTAGTGTCCCAACTAGTGATCTATATAAAATGATAATATTACAACGTGATCCCAATCCCCGCAATTGTGGTAGCCTTCAGGTGTACATCTAGTAGGAGGATCTTACCTCAATCAACCTAATTGCCACGAAGATGTTAGATGTACCCTTACTACCCTATCGATCGGCTCCCTACTTGTATTAATGTTCCATGTGTCTGTGTTAATCAGCCCTCTCTTGCGTGTAGATACTCTGTGTTGGTCCCACCATAAGGTGTATCAATCCTTATGATTGCACCCCGACATGATTCAAGATGCACAGTGTGTAACTACTGGTACCCAGTGCCTGCTTTTTCCCACTCCAGAGTACGTGCATGCCCGTAAACCGTCGGAACCTACACTGACATACCCTCTGCCGCTATTTTGACAGCTTATAATCACCCCAGTAATCGTGCCCCACCCTGCTTAGTTCATGGTACCATGATACATCTATGTGGGTTACTGCTGAAATGGGTCCCCGTTACTAGGGTTTCCTACTGGTTAAGTTTGTGGGCCTACATATACTAATATTACCCATCTATACGAGATGTACTTAACCCTCCCACCGATTCAAGCATGTTTATTTAACGGTTAAGTTTGTGGGCCTATATATACTAATATTACCCACCTACACGAGATGTACTTAACCCTCCCACCGATTCAAGCATGTTTATTTAACGGTTAAGTTTGTGGGCCTATATATACTAATATTACCCACCTACACGAGATGTACTTAACCCTCCCACCGATTCAAGCATGTTTATTTAACGGTTAAGTTTGTGGGCCTATATATACTAATATTACCCACCTACACGAGATGTACTTAACCCTCCCACTGATCAATTCAATACGTATTATTGGTTAAGCTTACCTTAACCCTATCTGCTTCGTTCATGTAATATTGGTTAAGTGTTATCCATTCATGTTAACTTAACCCACCCATACATCATGTTGTATTTGTTAGGTGTTTTCTATTAACTTAACCCCACTCGTTCATCATGTTATATTGGTTAAGTGTTGCCCTCTTGTGTTACTCAACCCTATTATACATCATGTTATATATATTGGTTAAGCGTTGCCTTCTTGTGTTACTTAAGCCTACCATACATCATGTTATATATTGGTTAAGTGTTGCCTTCTTCTGTTACTCAACCCTAGCATACATCATGTTATATCGGTTGAGTGTTGCCTTAGTTAACTTAACCCTACCATTTGTTTAATTAACATGTTGTACTGGTTAAGTGTTGCCTTAGTTAAGTTAACCCTGCCATTTGTTTAATTAACATGTTGTACTGGTTAAGTGTTGCCTCAGTTAACTTAACCTTCCCATTTGTTTAATTAAAATGTTGTACTGGTTAAGTGTTGCCTCAGTTAACTTAACCCTCCCATTTGTTTAATTAACATGTTGTACTGGTTAAGTGTTGCCTTAGTTAACTTTACCCTACCATTCTTAACATGTCTTGTTCATTAGCATTGATTTATTAATGCACGAACCTGTGACGGCCCACCCCGCACCAACCGACATTTCCAATGAAAGTGCGTTGTGCCAATGCCCGACCAGTACAGGATGGTCGCCAAAGAAAGGAATTTGAACTAACGAGGAACCTGTAGAATGTCTCATAGTGCATGGGATAAAATATAATAATAAAATAACTTTGACATAAAAAGGTGAGACAGTGCATAAGCTGAAAACTAAACCATCATAGCAGCGGAAAATCCAAAATACAGCTTATGTTCCACATCATCATTATTACAACTTTTAAAAACTGTCTCTAAAGCAAAATAAGAAAGGTACACTACTAGTGCTCAAAGTAGTAACCAGCAGCGACACAGGAAGAATATATAGAGAATAGTACGTGTAAGCCTCCTACTCATCTCTGGACAGCTACTCATGTACAACCAGCTAACCTATGTCTGGACTGCCACTTTAAGAGCACCCAGAGTAATAAGAAAAGACATAAAACTCTGGGTCAGACAAAAGTCTGGTACGAGCGATAAGCAACAAAACAGAACAATAACAGGTATAATCCAATCATACCTGAACCTGGACCTGCAACCAAAGAGTTAGCACAACAAGATGTATAGTACTCTAAGGTAACACTAACACATGGTATAAGATACGGGGGTGGGGTTGTGCATGTCATAATGATAGCAAACATCAAACATAGCAATCATCCTCACATCTCTCACTCGGTGCGTAAAGCATATGATATCCACCACTCGATCACCCAATCCTTTGCTACGATCACTTTACTCCATAGAGTCACTATGACCCCATCGCACTGATCCATAGCCACTAATCCGTCTCTAAGTGGTGAACTAAAGTTATGGATATCGATAACCGCTTTGCACACGTCTCGCAGCAAAGCCCAATCATGGAGTTAACTCGTTGGTTCCCAACTGGATCCTGAGTTCTACTTCCTATTTGGACTACCTTTGCATCTCGGGTTTTGGTCTCCTTCGGATCAGTTTGAATGTGCGTAGTACCCTAGTTATCATCGGTTCGGTTCGTGATGTCTTCACTCGAGCGGTCGAGTCGTTAGCTCCCTCTCATGGTGTGTCGGATCGTGCTCCTTCACTCAAGCGGGTTGGGTCGTGATACTCCAGGCTGGGGTCGTGGTGCTACACTGGTTTGGATCTTGGTACCCCGTCATATGGGTTCGGATCATGCCATCCTAACCAGGTTGGGTCGAGCTTCTCCATCCGGGTTGGTTCGTGATCCACTCCACTGCGGTTCGGTTCAAGTTCCTCAGCTCATGGGTGTTCCACTCGTGGTGCCTTCTCGGAGCATCGGGTCGGTTCATGCCTCCAGGCTTCGTGGTTCCACCGGCGGTTCGTGGGGAGGGGATACTTCATGAGCGGGTCGTGTTGGAGAAGGTGAGCACGATCGGTTCGGTTCGGATATAGGCGATCCAGTCCAATTCCTGCATATTTTCCTGCAACTTTTCCAGCGACTATTTTACGCCACACGACGGCGTTTTCGACCATTCTAACTATTCTAATCAATCACAAAGCATACCATACAGTCATAGCAACATAAAGAATTGACTACAAACAGCAAAACAACAATTTAACATGTTTATACGGATCAAACATACCCCCAAAACCCATGTTTTTCCCTTAATCATGTTCAAGCATAACTAATGATAGGATTAAAAAAAACTTAACCAAACTTTATAATAGAGACATAAAATGATGTTTTAGAATTTTACAAATTTTTCCAGATTTTTCTGAGTTATAATTTTGCTAATTAACACTAATTACCCCCTAATCAGCCGTAATTAGTGTAAAACAATGCAAATCACTCACCTTAGCCACAATCAAACTATAGATCTGAAATATTCTCTATTTTGGGGCGTTTTCCTATGCAACACAATAGCTCCAACTCTGATTTGGTGTTGATTAGCCCTTGATTTGACGTAGCCTGGCTTAATCTTCAATTAGAAAGCGATTAGGAGCGATTTGGGATGAAATTAGAAAGTGGAGGTCATAGCTAGGGTTAGAGAAATGTTTTAGGAGGCTGAAAAATGAAATAAAATTCGTTTTCCTACTGTTCTCAACCTCCCCATAACCCTAATCCCGAAATGGGTTATGGGCCCTCTTGCTAATCACCCTAATTAGGCTCGGTTAAGCTGTTTTTCACCTTCTAAACCTTGTTTCAGCCATATCTCCCAAACGGTGAGTCCGTTTGGCTAATGTGACCACTCTACAGAAAGGTAAACCATCATCCGAATCTAATGGAAGTGGTTTCAGGTCAAAACTCCTTACCAATCAAAAGTTATGGCCAAAACAAGATCAGCTAGGGGCAAAACGGTCATTTAAAAATCGGAAAAAATCATGAACATGGGAAATGACCCCAATAGTCGTCTCCCAAAGTTACATGGCTATATGACTTCGCACGAGAAAGAAATAAATATTCTATGATTCCTAGATGCGTAGAATGCAGGTTGTTACATTCTCCCCCCTTAAAAAATTTCGCCCGCGAAATTCTTTAACTAAGAAACAAGCAAAGGATCCCGCATGCCTACCAACCATTCACAATAATCAAACATACAAAAACAAACAAACAAGTCTATCCTAGCATGCGGAAAACTAAGTTGCAATTAAAATCTTACCAGGTAAAGAGTTTTGGATACGTCTTCCTAATGCTCTCCTCTGTCTCCCAAGTACAGTCAGTCTCATTCTCGCCCCACTGAACATTGACTAGATCTATCGCTTTCCTTCGAAGTTGCTTTGTATCGTGCTCGACAATACGAATCGGCTTGCGGTTCTCAACTGCCTCGGGTTCTACTTCGATATCATCCAACTGATCAGGTGAAATAGTCATATCGAGGTCGTGCACGAATTTCCTTAACTGGGAAACATGAAATACGTTATGAACTCCTGCCATCTTCTCTGGTAATTCAACTTTATATACAAATTCCCAACTTGCTCGAGGATTGGGAATGGACCAACAAATCTTGGTGTTAACTTGCCTCTCCTACCAAATCGTATCATGCTCTTTAATGGAGAGATCTTGACGAATACCAAGTCGTTAACGAAGAATTCCATATCTCTTCGTCTTCTATCAGCGTAACCCTTCTGCCTATCTTGGGCAACCTTCATTCGCTGTTGGACAACCTTGTTCTTATCTGAAGTTTTTCTTATTACTTCTAGTATAAGCACAAATTTCCCACTGTTTTCTAACCGACATGATGGTGAGTTGCATGGTCTTCCGTACAAAGCTTCAAATGAAGCTACTCCAATACTAGACTGATAACTATTATCATATGTGAATCCAACCAGATGCAAATAGTCATCCCATGATCCACCAAAATCCAATATACAAGCTCTCAAGAGAACTTCTAATACTCGATTCACCCTCTCTGTTTGACCATCGGTTCATGGATGATACGCGGTATTGAGATGTAATTCTGATCCTAAAGCCTCTTGTAAGCTCTTCCAAAACCCACTAGTAAATAATGGATCTCGGTCACTCACAATGCCTTTGGTTACTCCATGAAATCTCACTACCCACTTCATATACAATTTTACTAACTTAACTGTTGTTCTATTCGATTTGACAGGTATAAACCTTACACTCTTGGTTAATCGATCCACAATCACCCAAATACTATCATGGCCCGATCTAATCCTCAGCAAACCATCTATGAAATCCATCGAGACTTATTCCCAGTTCCATTCGGGAATTTTCAACGGTTGTAACAAACCACTAGGCTTCCTTTGCTCAGTTTTAACTAATTAGCAATTAATACTCTTGGAGATAAACTTCCCAACGACTCTCTTCATCCTTTTCCAGTAGTAGGTCTGCTTCATGTCTCGATACATTTTGTTACCACCGGGGGTGCATAGTCAGTTTTGAGTGATGACGTTCTCTAAGAACTTCATCTCTCAATCCATTGACATTAGGAATAACTAGTCTATCATTCTTTCGAAGCCATCTTCCTCGATCAAGTCCATACTTGTTCATCTTCTCACTGTCGATGCCCATCTCTACCTTGGAGATGATTTCCAATAGATTAGGATCGTCCCTCTGACTGGAACCAATCCTCTCAATCAAAGTCGGTTTGATTGTCAAACTTGCTAACATTTCTGAATCCAATCCATATTAAGTCTGAAATCATATCCCACGATATACTCCAGTTACTTTCATTCAAGAAACATAGCACCTAAACAGGCATGCCTCCTACTCAATGCATCAGTACAACACCTAGTCTGGTACCATATGCATCTGTGTATACTGTCATCTCTTCGTTCTCTATTACCAGAATCCTACGGGTGATAGTCTACTCAAGGGAATAAACCAGGAACAAACATAACAACCATAACATCCATCAAACATGTCCTATCTATCACCTGCTAAAGCCATACACACGTTGATACCTACTTGACTGGTCCAACCAATCCCAAGGTTAACGAAAGCCCCGCCTTCATACATACGTCGATACCTACTTGACTGGTCCAACCAATCCCAAGGCTAATGGAAGCCCCGCCTCCATACGGACTACCGTACGTCCAATGTACGTTTATCCTCCAAGGATAACTAGATCACGTCCAACGGATCTAAGGTAATGGGCATCCCCCGATACCCCTGCTTCTAGTCCGCCTAAAACACTCGAGTCCCACCCAAGTCTTTCCATTATCTTGCTGCCCTCTCGAGTCCAACTCGAGCCAATCCATTTCTTTGCAGCCTTCTCGAGTCCAACTCGAGTCAATATATTACCCATAAACTCAGACCCATTCTTGAGTATACATTACCCGACAAACTCTAATCCAGCGTGAGTCATCTCCCTATTCGTTGCATCTCCAAGATCAATGAACACCTATTTTCTTTTACGAGTTCAAGTCCAACTTGAGTCGTCCTAATCCTTCGTTGCATCTTCCATGATCAACGAACACATCCTATTCCTTCAAAAAGAACATCAACATAGGGTCCTAAACAATCCATTACTTTGCATCTTTCTCGAGTCCCACTAGAGTCATCTCATAACCCTATCGAGTCCAACTCGCATCAGCCCATACCATTGAACAGTCTTATCATGTCATGGCTGCACACACTCCTCGAGTAAGCCAAGATATCATTCAATGGAAATCACAACAACTACTTATATCTCACGCAAACCATCCTAGTCTAACTCGACATTCCCTAAGCACAAGCCCCAAAGGCCTAAACCAATATCAGACAAACACTCAAGGAACATCTCCTCCGAATTCAGACAATCTACGTGAGATGATACAACCAAAACAACTAAGCAATCACAAGCAAACATACATCCATAACTCGATAAGACCACATTACAACAAATCATGCAAAGACTAGTCATACCACCTATCAGGTTCGTCACAACTAAAGGTCTATCGACTATCTCAGGTTCCAATCCCAACTTATCTTCCAGGTCACTAGATATGAAGCAATGGGATGCCTCGCTATCAACAAAATTAGAACAGAAACATCAAAAATAGAAAGCATACCTCGAATAATGACGCCCTTTCCCTTCTCCGCCGCAGTTGGGGCATTTGACGAAGAAGAAACAACATTCATAGCATATGCTTTCACAATCTGCTTCTCTTTAGGGGGTTGCGGGCAATTATCCTTGTGATGTCCCACTTGGCCGCAATTGAAGCACTTCCTTTCCCTAGGCTTTTCCTGACAATCTCTGGCTTAGTGGCCCTTCTTGCCACAACTAAAGAACTCTTTATCTTTGTTGTCCTTCTTTATCTGACCACCCTTGGTCTGATCTTGTTTTCTCTTATTCTGAGACTCCTTCTTACCTCCATCGCTTGCTTGCGGCTTTGGTTCCTTTACAGATGTAATAGCAACATCGGCCTTTGACTTAGGGTAAAGACTCTCTGATCTCAATGCTTTCCCCATTATAAACTCGAACGTCTCGTCGATGTGGTTTATCAGCCTTTCCCTTAAGTACTCATCTAAGTCGGTTATGAACTTCTCGTTCTTCGTCTCGGCAGTGTCGATAAGAGATAATCCATACGTCGATAAAGTATCGAACTCAGCAATATATTCCGAGACTGCCCTACCGTTTTGCTTAAGCTCCAAAAATTTCCTAAACAATTCAGATTTGTGAGCAGCTGGAATGAACTTTTCGTTGAAACAAGTAATAAACTGATTCCAAGTAACTTGATCTTCAGGAGTAGCTGCTTTAATAGCATTCCACTAATTCATAACTCATCCTTGAAGCTGACGCGATGCTAACTTTCTGTTCATGGCAACATCGATTCCCAAGTCCTCGAAGATGCGCTCACAACTATCCAACCAATCTTGAACATCCGTAGCCGACTCCATTCCATGGAACGACTTCCCGCCAAGACTAGTATAATCCTTGTTAAGATTGGCGAAATCGGCCCTAGGCGCCTGCACTACTGCACCACCACCGTTAGCAACTGCTCCCCGAGCATCCCTAAGCATCTCTCGCATGAAGGTAGTAAACATCGTCCTCATATCAGGAGCCTTCCCATTATTAGCTCCTCTACCAGTACCCCTAGTATATCGGCTCATCGTTCAATCTGTAAGGAGAAAACGATTAACCATCTCTTCAGTGGTGCCAATGCAGTGCGACTTCATCCTTAAATACACTAATAGTAAATATATATACATACATACATACATATATATATATATATATATAACTTTTTGAAAACCAAAATATCACAAATACGCGCTCTTATATACGTACTATCTCTCTCTTGTGTCTTCCCTAGGTTAACTACGCAACCTAGAGCTCTGATACCAAATGTGATGGCCCGCCCCGCACCAGCTGACATTTCCAATGAAAGTGCGTTGTGCTAATGCCCGACTAGCGCAGGACGGTCGCCAAAGAAAGGAATTTGAACTAACGAGGAACCTGTAGAATGTGTCACAGCACATGGGATAAAATATAATAATAACATAACTTATAGGTGAGACAGTGCATAAGCTGAAATCTAAACCATCATTATAGCTTATGTTCCATATCATCATTATTACAACTTTTAAAAACTGTCTCTAAAGAAAAATAAGAAAGGTACACTACTAATGCCCAAAGTAGTGACCAGTAGCAACACAAGGAGAATATATAGATAATAGTACGTGTAAGCCTCCTGCTTGTCTCCGGACAGCTACTCGTGCACAACCAGCTAACCTGTCTCTAGTCTGCCCGTTTAAGAGCACCGAGAGTAATAAGAAGAGACATAAAACTACGGGTCAAACAAAAGTCTGGTATGAGCGATAAGAAACAAAACAGAACAATAACAGGTATAATCCAATCATACCTGAACCTGGACCTGCAACCAAAGAGTTAGCACAACAAGATGTACAGTACTCTAAGGTAACACTAACACATGGTATAAGATACGGGGGTGGGGTTGTGCATGTCATAATGATAGCAAACATCAAACATAACAATCATCCTCACATCTCTCACTCGGTGCGTAAAGCATACGATATCCACCACTCGATCACCCAATCCTTTGCTACGATCACTTTGCTCCATAGAGTCACTATGACCCCATCGCACTGATCCATAGCCACTAATCCGTCTCTAATTGGTGAACTGAAGTTATGGATATCAATAACCACTTTGCACACGTCCCGCGGCAAAGCCCAATCATGAAGTTAACTCGTTGGTTCCCAACTGGATCCTGAGTTCTACTTCCTGTTTGGACTACCTTTGCATCTCGGGTTTTGGTCTCCTTCGGATCAGTTTGAATGTGCGTAGTACCCCAGTTATCATTGGTTCGGTTCATGATGTCTTCACCTGAGCGGTCGAGTCGTTAGCTCCCTCTCATGGTGGGTCGGATTGTGCTCCTTTACTCGAGCGGGTCAGGTCGTGATACTCCATGCTAGAGTCATGGAGCTACACTGGTTCGGATCGTGGTACCCCATCATATGGGTTCGGATCGTGCCATCCACACCAGGTCGGGTCGAGCTTCTCCATCCAGGTCGGTTCGTGATCCACTCCACTGCGGTTCGGTTCAAGTTCCTCAGCTCATGGGTGTTCTACTTGTGGTGCCTTCTCGGAGCATCGGATCGGTTCGTGCCTTCAGGCTTCGTGGTTCCACCAGTGGTTCGTGGGGAGGGGATACTTCACGAGCGGGTCGTGTTGGAGAAGGTGAGCACGATCGGTTCGGATATAGGAGATCCAGTCCAATTCCTGCATATTTTCCTGCAACTTTTCCAGCGACTATTTTATGCCACACGACGGCGTTTTCGACCATTCTAACTGTTCTAATCAATCACAAAGCATACCATACAGTCATAGCAACATATAGAATTGACCACAAACATCAAAACAACAATTTAACATGTTTATACGGATCAAACATACCCCCAAAACCCATGTTTTTCCCTTAATCATGTTCAAGCATAACTAATGATAGGATTAAAAAAACTTAACCAAACTTTATAACAGAGACATAAAATGATGTTTTAGAATTTTACAATTTTTTCCAGATTTTTCTGAGTTATAATTTCGCTAATTAACACTAATTACCCCTAATCAACCGTAATTAGTGTAAAACAATGCAAATCACTCACCTTAGCCACAGTCAAACTATAGATCTGAAATATTCTCTGTTTTGGGAAATTTTCCTATGCAATACAACAGCTCGAACTCTAATTTAGTGTTGATTAGCCCTTGATTTGACGTAGCTTGGCTTAATCTTCAATTAGAAAGCGATTTAGGATGAAATTAGAAGGTGGAGGTCATGGCTACGGTTAGAGAAATGTTTTAGGCGGTTGAAATATGAAATAAAATTCGTTTTCCTAATGTTCTCAGCCTCCCCATAACCCTAATCCCGAAATGGGTTATGGGCCCTCTTGCTAATCAATCTAATTAGGTCAGGTTAAGCTGTTTTTCACCTTCTAAACTTTGATTCAGCCATATCTCCCAAACGGTGAGTCCGTTTGGCTAATGTGACCACTCTACGGAAAGGTATACCATCATCCGGATTTGATGGAAGTGGTTTCAAGTCAAAAATCCTTACCAATCAAAAGTTATCGCCAAAAAAAGACCAGCTAGGGGAAAACGCTCATTTAAAAATCGGTAAAAATTATGAACATGGGAAATAACCCCAATAGTCGTCTCCCAAAGTTTCATGGCTATACGACTTCGCACGAGAAAGAAATTAATATCCTACGATCCCTAGATGCGTAAAATGCGGGTTGTTACATCTCTCACATTAGATCTGTGTTGTTGCGGTCACTGGATGTGCCGAGCGGTTCTGGGCAGTTTTACACCACAAATCAATCTAACCTCGGGTTTTTCTTGGGCATGATGCACTAACCTCTCACATTAGATAGGTGTTGTTGCGGTTACTGGATGTGTCGGGTGGTTCCGGGCAGTTTTACACCACAACTCAATCTAACCTTGGGTTAGGCATATTCATCCTTTATTTAATTTACATATTCGTCATTTATGTCAAGTTTATATGTAAATTATCCACAAGTGTTGTCATGTCACATTTACTATTTAAATTATGTTCATGACTAATGGTATACAAATTTTACCATTTTATGCTAACATGATTATGAGCCAATCTATGCCATTAGCATGTAATTTAATGTTTGACCCCAACATTTCCCCCGTTATTCGTTCGCATGATTTACGTAGAACGTTAGGCTCGCAAATTAGCCTAACTCATAAACAAAAGGAAAAAGAAAGGAACATGTAGCATTCCAACAACACAAAAATAATATGAATCTAACTAAGCATGTGTAATACAATTTTTTCATGAACAATATAAACTTAATCAAGCATATTAATGTGAACTTATACTTGAGTTAGATCCAATTAACATAGATCTTAAGCATATGAACAGGAATTTACATAGATCTTAAACATATGTATTAACTTGGATCTAAACATGTAAGCATGCAGATCTAAACATATAAGCATATATGAACATGACTTAGTTTATGAACATGTACATAACATAACATAAAAGCAAGCATGTAGATCCAAACATATAAACATATATGAATATGACTTAGCTTATGAACATGTACATAACATCACATAAAAGCATCACCAAATTAATATACAATATGATAGGCTCAATTATACAAATCACAATAGTCTCACAGGCATAGTTAATTTCAGATTTGTCATGAGGATAAACATGAATCAGAATCACAATTAGGCATTGTTCTAGATTCGATTTATTTCAAGTCATGACTTTTGTATATTTAAATCTGAAATATAATTGAACTTACAAAAAAAGGACAGTTCTTGTATTCTAGAATCTGATTTCTGAATTTGTTAAGCTATTCCTTTGATGTAGACTATTGATGTTCTTCTAATTAATTTCTAGTTGAAGAAGATATTCTAGTTTTAAGAAGATGGAGGCTATGCTAGTTCAGAGAGAGACAGCATGACGACTTCATAGAATGTGTTTATGTGTTTTAGGTTTAGGGTTTGAGTTGATTATATAGAAGTCTAGGATTAAGTCTAGCCTTTGGATTAGTCTAGGAGAAATCATAGCCATCAAACCAAAGAGTGCGTCATCCAGCCAACCATAGCATGACACATATGCCCTAATACCTCAGAAATCAGTCATTGGCCACTCAGAGAAGGCCTCAGCACAGGGTTGTCAAAATTCATCACTGGTCAGATCTGGCTGATGGTGTCGACCCCTACAGTGGGGGTCGACAACTATGTCGACCTCGGTGTCGACCTTAAAGAGCCTGAGTCGACATAGGTGTCGACCCAGTGGGACTCGGGTCGACACCCCAAACGTGGTCGGTTCCGTGTTTCCTCCTCCCGCCTTCACTATTTTGAATATTTTATTTTAATTCTGGTTTAAACTGAAATCTTCTAACCTCCATAACTTCTTCATACTGTATCTGTTTCACACAAACTCGGACTCTATCTCAAGTAAAATTCCGAGATGAACTCAATGGCGTAACCCGCTTCCCTTAATTCTTCTTTTAAAGATTAATTATTCTTTAATTATCTCTTATGTCCCGTTTAAGATTACGGGGTGCTCTTATGTCCCGTTTAAAAATTACGGGGTGTTACATTCTCCCCTCCTTAAAGGATTTCATCCCCGAAATCTCCAAGTCAAGAAGAATGTTTATCCTACCATCCAACTTTCATCTACTCAACCATTCAATCACAGGCATCCATTGTCCTTAAAAGATCTCTAATGATTTTCATGAACATATGCATAGTGTGTGTATATGTCCTTACCCATATGCAAAATCAAGCGGTCTACTGATTCAGTTGACCTCCTTAATGCTAATTATGTCAGTGCCATGAGTCCATCGTGTATGCAATTATTCCTAATCGTACCTTATAACCTCTTCATGAGTGCACAATCATTCATACAAATGCAACATCCATATGATAACACATCAAGTTTCAATCCATATACAAATACATATATGCATATGCAATATGAAAGTGACTGAGCCGATCTAATGTCTAATGTGTGTGTATATGCATCCATGAGCAACCACTAGAAAACACTTACATCCACTTGCATCTACCAAACATAACATTTCTCAAACACATGTTTGCATCCATTGGCTTCTACCTAAGGATCGAGGATAGGACCGAGAGGATATACTTAAAAGATAAAGACTAGCATGCTAATAAACTTTACAGAAAAAGAGAGATCAAGGATATACCCTCAAAAAGGGTATGATGCGTGTGTCTAGACTTCAGCCTTCTAAGTCACATCTTCTTGAGCTTCACCCCATTGTGCTCTGACTGTCTTAACTTCACGATTGCGTAGCTTCTTAATTTCTGTTTCAAAGTATGAGTTGGAACTCATTTCACTGTCGCCTCTTGTTCCACCCTTTCTCCTTCTAGTATACTCTGGACTACAACTTCTGCTATGTCATGTTATCATTTCCTCAAAGGGTCTTCAAAATTCACTAAAGGGTATTCCATGTAGAAGAACTATCTCTTGAAAATAAACAAATGCTAACCATGTTACTAAGTGCATTTATTAAGGTGATTAAAGGTATCTTCTCATCTTAACTTATCCATTGCGTCAACTATCTGAGAGTCTTTTCTTTGTGAAGTCCCAATTTGATCCAAAAGCGTAGGTTTTACTCCTAACGATACCAACTACTAACTTAACTGAAGGTTTTAAAATCAAGGGTTGATATGTATTCTGAATTTTTCCTTTCCACCTAAAGAGGATTTGAAGTCAACTTTTTCTTCTTAAGGCATCCACTACGACCTTACCCTTCCTTTTCACATCAAAATGGCGCCTAGTCCCATGCCGCATGCATCCGTTTATACCGTAAACCTTTTACTACCGTAAGGTAAAAGTCAAGACTGGGGTCGTTGTAAGAGCCCTCCTCCATCATTGGAAAGCGACATCACAATCAATATCCCGAGCAAAGGTTAGATTCTTCTTCGTTAATCCAGTAAGTGGGACTAATACCTTCGCATAGGTCTTAATGAACTTCCTATATTTGTCCGGTAGTCCAAGAAAGCTCCTTACGTCTGTTGCATTCCTTGGGACCTTTCAGTCTTGTATCGCAACTACTTTTGCGGGATCTACTGCTAACCCTTCTTTGGATGCCACATGACCTAGAAACCTTACTTCTTCTCTCCAAAAATGACATTTTTAGAGAACTTCGCCTTAGTTGATGCACTTGGAGGGTATTTGAGACTTCCCTTAGATGCAAAGCATGTTCTTCCTCATTCTTAGGGGAAACCAAAATATCATCTATGCACAAGCGAAGTGAACCATCTGCCTTTGTAACGACAACGACTAGAGCACACCATTCAGAAATACTTCGCCTTATGAACCCTTTTTCAAGTAACTCTTTTACTTGTTTACTGAGCCCTTTATTTCCCTTGGATTCATGTGTCGTACAGGTAATGCAACTGGCTTTGCATTGTCAACTAGATATATGCAGAAGTCTATCTCGCGTTTTAGGGGACAAACCCCTAACCTAATCAAAAACATCTGCGTACTCATGGACTACTACAACGGATCACAAATCGTCGATAGATGCATCAAGTGACTCTAGATAGCTAAGACAAACTGATCCCTTGGGATCGCACGAAATATCGAGGGTATTCCCGAGGCAAGTCGAAAGTCTAACTACCCTCCTTTCACAATTACTAGCTAACCAATCCATGCCTAGAATCAACCCATAGCCCATGAAACCAAAAACATAAGCATTACACTTAGACTCAATAATTAATATAGCTATTCTCAAATCCTTACAAACCAAAGATAAATGAGCCGAACTACCAATTGGATTTGAGACAATAATGGGATCTTCTACTATACAAGCACTAAGGTGTAAAGACTCAACTATGGGAGCAGATATAAACAAATGTGAAGCGCTAAAATAAAATAAAAAGTACTAACATGATGATCAAAAAGAAAAACTAGACTTTTCCAATAGAAACTTTACTACCTCTCTCTCAGGTACGCTGGCGGTGAGAGCATGCACTTGCCCTCCTAGAAATCATGTCCTTAGTTCTTGCCCTTGTCCTTAATTATATGACCCGTTATGCCATAATAACGACACTTCCTATTGTCTTAGATTTTTCTATTCTTTACTCCTTTGTGAACCAAGTCCATATTCATGAGTTTCTCATCCTTGGGTTGTGCTCCTAAGCCAAACTCCCTCGTTCTCATCTTTTCCATCCTTGTGTGGCTTGTTGACAAGTCTATTGAAAGCTGCCTCTATCGCCTGGAAAACCCTACAAATCTTGAAAGAAAATTAGCCGTAAATGAAACTACTGGGGCTATAGATGGAAGTTGGGCACTTCTTTGCCCTTTGACAGGTGTCGTAGTCTCATCAAGCCTACGGAACCATGCCGCGATGAGGTTACCTCCCAGAAAGCCAGGAGCCCCAGAGACTCAATAAAGAAGGAAAACAAGGATTCAAACAGAGGATCAAAAGATAATGCATATGGCTTTGGGGAATATGCCTTTAAAACAAAACTTTTCTTTAGAAATTGCTTCTTCTAAAACCGTTTTGAAAACAATTTTTTCAAATCTTTTATCAGATCCAGTAACCTTCAGCTCTGATACCAAATGAAACAACCCACGTTCATTAATGTCACTCACAAAGGGAATGCACTAACTTTAGTGAAGCTTTATAGGTAAGAGATGCAGTTAAATTACAAGATAGACAAATAAACAGCGGAAAATCTAAATTTTATTTCATAAGCAACGTAGTTCAGTCAAGCTTTTACAACAATTGACTCAATCATACTTAAAAGTATTACATAAAACTTCTGTCTAGATTCAAAAACTTCCAAGTATATAAGAAGCATAAAACATAGCAAAGTAGCATAAGTCCCCAAAATAAAGTCCAATCACAGCCATGGCCAAAGATAAGAGGTTCCAAGCCATACATCATAGAATCTCCAAGCTTGGAAAGAGAAACAGTCCAAACTAAGCTGAGCTATTCCCTCCTTGACTACCTGGGAGGGAAACGGAAGAAAAGAAGACGAAAGAAAACAGGTCAGGCATAAGTCTGGTAAGTCTAGTGATTTTTCAGCATGTAAACAAGATAAAGGACCATGACATGAATAAACTGAAAATAGGACAATACCATAAAACAAGATAACTTAAGACAAGATAAGGCAAGGTAAACTGAATGCGCTTCTACTCTTTCTCTGCTTCGCTACTACCATGTTATTCTGATTTCTATATCTGTGCATCGCCTAACTAGTGTCCCAACTAGTAATCTGTATAAAATGATAATATTACAATGTGATCTCAATCCCCGCAATTGTGGTAGCCTTCAGGTGTACATCTAGTAGGAGGATCTTACCTCAATCAGCCTAATTGCCACAAAGATGTTAGATGTACCCTTACTACCCTATCGACCGGCTCCCTACTTGTATTAATGTTACATGTGTCTGTATCAATCGGCCCTCTCTTGTGTGTAGATACCCTGTGCTAGTCCCACCATAAGGTGTATCAATCCTTATGATAGCAACCCGACATGATTCAAGATGCACAGTGTGTAACTACTGGTACCCAGTGCCTACTTTTTCCCACTCCGAAGTACGTGCACGTCCATAAACCATCGGGACTGTAATAACCCGGAAAATGTGAACCAGTTTAAAATTTTTAAATTAGGTTATTACCTAAGAATTTGAATAATTGAAATAGCCTATTTCCATAAAATATAGAATTGGGTATAATAATGCAGTTTGAAATTTTGAATACAAACATTGTCTGACTGTACCGGGAGGAAAATATAACGGATTTTAGCGAAACTGAAAATATTTAAATCTGTTTAAGTATACCTTTCTAACGAATCTGAAAAATCGAAATTTCATAGCGGGAATCAAAAGTTATGGCCAAATGAATTTCCAGAAAGGTCGCTATATAGTATATATGGCCCTTGAAAATTGAGATTTTGCATACGACCTCGGAATTCGACGAAACCACTTTTGTTGGGTCCGGGATGTCAAATTATGGCTAAGTTTCAAATTTCATAATTTTTGAAGCTAGTATGTGAGCGGGGCAAAAGATAATGTGTTTGGTCAAATTCTGTTAAAATGGGTCGACCTAAAATGGCCGTTTTTCAAACGAGCTCAGAATTCAACGAAACTAGTTTTGTTAGGACCGTATCGTCAAAACAAAGCTAGATTTATTTTTCTGGAATTTTTTGATTCAGTTTGTGGCCCTGGCAAATTGAAATGTACGTTTAAATTAAATATCGAATGTTTTATATTTTAATTTGAAAAATAACTGAATGTAACAGTCGAAATGGCCAACGAAACATATCCCATTGAGTTCGGAATGGGGGTAATTAGCTAGGGGCGACAGTCGTTGGGTTTAAAAAGGAGTCCGTTTGCAAAAACACTATTTAAAATTTCCTATAAAGCATGGACCAATAGGAATTTTTCATAAAAAAAATAATAAAATCCGAAACCCTAGCCGCCAGAGACGATTGGACGACGCACAGTGCTCGAATCTTCTCGTCGATATTGCCGCCGCCTCAGGCGATTTCACCGCCGACCCCAGTTGAGACTTCCGACCGCCTTCGCCTCCTCTCCACATCCGACCAACCCACGACCCCAGCCATCGACCATCGGCGTCGGAAATCGTCGAGGAAGTCACGACCTTCAGAGCGCCGCCGCGACGAGCACAGGCCGCCGAACCCTTCGCCACCACCGCCGATCTGGAGGTGGTTCGTAGCTCTTTGACGCAGCAAGGTCTGATCGAAGCATCGAGGTACGGATTGGCTGAAAATTCGTGACCAAGTTTCGAAGGTTTTAAAAAATTTACTGACGTAAATTCTGAAATGAAAATAACACTTTTAAGTGTTGCAAAACTTTGAAAAATAATATCTTTTTCGTTCTCTAACGAAATTCGATGAAACAGGAGACACCGTGACCGCAAGGAGGCTCTCTACATTCTAGAAGAAGCCGCGGATTTTTCTGACCTTCCTATGATTTTTAGCACCGCAATAACCAATGTGAGGAATCTAAACTATTTGTGTGAATGAAATCGCGTTGTATAAATTATATAAGCGAAGTGTAAATTATATACACATTGTATACCTCATGTACATGTGTTGTATAAGTTATATTAGCAATGTATAAATTATACAAGCGTTGAATGAAACATATATGCTTTGAATTGTGATGAAATGCAAGTGAATTATTATATATATATACTCCCCTCGTCCACAGACCATGGACGATATTTATTGCTTGTGTTTGACGTGATATTATATGGTATGACGAATGGTTGGAAATAATTGTTTGTGGTTGATATTATGGTTGAAAAATACCTTTATGGTTGAAAAATACCTTTGTGGTTGAAAAATACCCTCTTGTAGTTGAAACAAGATAGAATAGGATTGTGGAATTGAAAATAAAACATGCCGCCTGCGTGCGAACTAGATGCATGATCCCCATTGTCAAAAACCGCGAGGTTTTAAGGTAGAGCGAGGAGCCGTACTAGGGACGGTCCCGGTTTTAACTACCCTGCCGTTATGCTGCCGAAATTTTCTGAAATATTTATGTGTTAGAATAATTTTCATTCGTTGAAATAAATTATACAAAATATATAGAGTATTCATGTGTTGAGTTGCAATTCATTCGTTGAGTTGAAATTCATGTGTTGAATATTATTTGAATTTAAACAAATGGCTTTAGCGATAAAAATCACATTTTATATATATACAAACTATATAGAATATTCATGTGTTGAGTTGCAATTCATTCGTTGGGTTGAAATTCATGTGTTGAATGTTATCATCTTTTAAAGAAAAAATAAATCGACAATGAAAACTATATTTTTATAATGAATATGAGGAGTTAAAAATACACAGGTGTCGAATAAATATTTTGATGATAAAAATATTCCTTTTATCATGTATACGTTTAGTTAAAAATACACACGTGTCGAATAAATATTTTGATGATAAAAATATTCCTTTTATCATGTATACGCTTAGTTAAAAATACACACGTGTTGAAATAAATAATAGTTTACTATAAATATTATTATTAGCTTTGTTCTGCGTATATATACATGTGTTGAACAGGAAAAATGGGTTAGCTGTAGAGTAAAGAAATTATTTGCGTGCCCGACAAATAGGTAAACCTTGATGAGTTGGCTGCGCAATTTTATTTATATATCAACTCCTGTGAATGCCATTGGATGCGGAGTGCTGGTTATTCTATGTGAAATAATAAATAACGCCATAGGATAGTAACAATTAATTTTGAACTACACTACATGGCATACTTCTTGATGATAGGCATACTTCATCATATCCCACATAAGCAATTGGAGCTTGTGTGACGAGGTGGAAGATTTACCATACAAGCAAGAGGCTTGTATGGCGATGACTATGTACTACAGGTTGAACTGATGACTGATATGGACTATATAAATTATAACGATAAATTGCCAGATTAATAAAAACCCCACACGGGTCTGGAGTTGACAATAATCACGTCGCTCTAGTTATTAGATACGGCACATGGACTATTTATTTCCACACGGAAACTGGGTGACGAGAATTTATTCTCTGGAGTGATTATCAGTACATGCTCCCCCGTAAACACCAAAATATATCACTATAAATATGTGAATGCTTTTTAGGATTTATTGGGTACCTAATACGGCCCAATAAATTTCCAAACCCCTCCCCGTACAAAGGAGGTTATGGCGAAATTTTTCGAAATATTAAGGCGTTAGTGAAATATTTGAAGTGAAAACGAAGTTGAAAATATAAAATGAACTATAGTTGAAATTATAGAAAGAACTATATTTATATATATAAATATAAATATAATTAAAAGGAATAGAGGCCGTGCAGTTCGCGTTTTGGAATCGTAATTTGAAACGATTAGTACGAGAAATCCGACCATCGGATTTTCCCGAAACCGCAACCGCTGGGTTCGCCTTGGAAATATCTTTCCAACAGCCACAACCTTGTAAAAATCCAACGGTTGGATTGTCTGGAATGTTTAATTCAAATCTGAAGAAAAACAGCGCCAGAATCGTTTATATTTATATATAAATATAAATATAATTAAATTAAATCGAATAACGACGCTGCAGTTCGAATTTTGAAAACGTAACTTCAAACGACTAGTGTGGAAGATCCGACCGTCGGATTCTCACGAAACTGGAACCGTTGGGTTCGCTTTGGGAATATCTTCCCCCTGGTGTAGACTTTGTAGAAATCCAACTCCGATATGTGTAAAACAAATTAAGGGAAAAACAGCGCCAGTGCCACGACACGACCTGAAACGTCGTTTAATTAAATATGGCCATTTTTAAATAAATAAAAATGGCGAAAAATCGTTATAAAATATTATAAGCAATATTGATTGAGAATAAACCAATTGGGCTTGAATTGTTTGAAATTTGAAGGTTGTATGTGTTTGACACGAAAATAACACTAAATAACTGAAAGATGGACGTCGAATAATATAACCATAGAAAGAATCGATTTAAATTCTAATGTCGTGAATTATTTGAAAAGGCCGAGCTAACCCTCATTTCAAATAATTTATCGAGCGATTCGAATTGGAAAATGCAAAGACGATTCAAGACCGACGATCTTCGTATCGATTGGATGGGCGCTACTGAGGTTCCTAACCGGAGTAGCTACCGGAAGGGGACGAAAGTAGTAGCCGTCTGAACGTATGTGTTGATTGGACGGATATACGAGGGATTTGACGCCTCCGGTTTCGTTCAGACCCAGAGCGGACTTGTAAATGGACTGTGTGTCTGACATTGGATTTTGTTCTATACTGATTGATCTCTGTTAAATATATATCGGCTTGGCGACAGAGAATTTATTCTTTTGCTTAACGCCCTTCTCTGAGACGTACGAGCTTAGAGGTTATATATCGATGGAAATCAATCGTATGGAGTGGACAGCCTATGTGGCATGCCAAGATGCTGTGATCAAGGCTTCTGTTGCAAAGCAAAGTCTTGTGGATGATGATCAAAGCAAGGTCTACGTGGCCTGGCTTTGTGTATTTCGTAGATTCGCGAGCCTCACATCCCGGTATGAGTTGAAAACGGGATACGGACTGCAGGGAGAGCACGAAGTTTCTTTCTAGCTATGGTGGTGTCAGTGACTTACCAGCCCTGACATATATATCTACTTTTCACCTTTGTGGTTGTTGGAATGCGAGGCGCCTCGATTATAGGTCTGTAATGACCGGGAAACGTGTGTTCAGGAATAACTAATCCTCAAACGTAAGAGAGGACCGGCCCTGAAGATCCAGGGGTTACCCAGAGTGTGTAGTCCCGAGGCATTTGCTAAAGTGTCTCGAAGCGGAGAGGAGCTTGCCCCTTGCCTCGACTCATGACGGAAATCCAATTTCCAATACGAAATAACGGACTTGATTGTAGAACTAGTATGGCGACATAGTAGATGGTATCTATGCCGCCTATGATTGATATTTATGATGCTATTCGTTTTGAAACATATATGCACTTGTAATAATATCAAATGATTTTGCTTTATACGTATCAAGCATATTTGGCTATTATAAGGTAAAACTCTATCCTCCGGCTTGCGTTGCATTGTGTGATGGGACCTGAGTCTTATAATGGCTTCATTCTTTCAAAAAGCATTGCGTTGGTTTAAAAAGAATTTACTTAGTTTTAAATGCACTAGCAATCACTGGAGAAAACCCGTTCCGCGAAAGTGGCGTGGTCCTATGATTTGCTACTACTGTTGTTTAATTGTTAAATAGATTCCTCATACCAGTCCCCATGACTGACTCGTTGTTTGTTTCACTTTGCAAACGCGGGTGCCCTTATTTTCACACGGGCAGCCTAGTACACAGGTGACAGGTTGTTTTTGGCTCTGCACTGCTGCATAGGGTGCATTTTTGGCTCGTGGCGAGGCTGACTACACAGAGACGACTTTGACTTTTTCCGCCATTACTATACTTATGTTATGATTCCGCCACGGGCGATGCAGACTGATTTACTTTCCGTATTTCTCATTATATGTATATGTATTCCGCCTTCGGCGATGTAGACTGATACCCTTATTATGTCTCACTGCATGTATGTATTCCGCCTCTGGCGATGATGACTGGTCACTTTCCTTTTTATTTACTAAGTTATATCCCACGCTATGCTATTCTGATGTTATTACATGTTGTTATTCCGCTGTCATATCCATGTAAAATTATTCCATTTATTGTTTCTGCTATTATCTGTACTCTGCTATGATGATTAATGTGTTATTTCCTAATGATTATCCTTAATACCGCCCCTCGGATTTTGGGATCGTCACAGTTGGTATCAGAGCTTTGGTTAACCTTAGTCCCGAGATCTAACACATTAAACACCTCGTCAGAATAGAATCAGTAGTGTTCTAATGCGAGTAGCTCATTAGAGATAGGATTAGTAATGTCCTAGAATGAGCTAAGCAGATTAGCAAAACAATTTGATCAGTACATCATCATTATCTTTCCTTGTATTCCCCTTCTTTATCATTTATGAAAATTATCAAATCTGTGAGCTTGACTCTTTTCTTGCTTATACAGTATTCGCTTAGATGGCTACACGAGCAGCAGCAGCTAGAGGAGGCCGTGGAGGCCGAGGAGTGGCAGCAGGAGGACGGGGGAATATCCCCGTAGTTGTGGAAATCCCTATTGTTCAGCCACCTACACCAGAAGACTTTGAGCTGGATAAAGTAGCAAAGAGGTACAGAAATCTTGGAGGAAAACCTTTTACTGGCACAGGAACAGTGACCGAGGCAATAGCTTGGCTGAAAACCTGTGAGAAAATCTTTGAAGGCATGGGTATGGGAACCAACAACAAAGCCCGACTTGGCATTTGGCTCCTTCAGGAGGAAGCAGAGCTGTGGTGGGATGCCATTACCTCAGAAGATGCTGCAGGTACTGTCAAGACTTGGGAACAATTCAGAACTATGTTCAATGAGAAGTTTGTACCTGAACAAGCTCTAGAGAGGATGCGGGAGCAATTTGCTAATCTCCAGCAAGGAGATCTCTCTATTCAGGATTATCTAAATAAGTTCACCCAATTGTCGCGCTATGCTCCAGAGCTGATTATGACCAACAAAGCAAAGAACAAGAGATTCATATTTGGGCTGAAGCGCAAGTACCACGATAGAGCTATGGGCAACATCAAACTCTCCTTTACAGAACTAGTAGAGATGGCTTGCAATTACGAAGACATGGATGAGAGGCATGCTAGCCAAGACCGCGCCAAAAGCCAAGCTGGAAATAAGCGCAAAGCCTCAACAGATCAACCCGAATCTAGCATTACCGCGGCCGCTACTCAGAAATCTGCAAAGATCCCCAAAGGAAATTGCTACAACTGCGGGAAGCCAGGTCACTTTTTCTAATGTATGCAAAGCCCCGAGGAAGCCAAAGGCAAATGACTCAGCCGAATGCTACAACTGCCATAAGAAGGGGAACTATAGCAGGAACTGTCCTCTGAAGCAGAATGCACAAGTGGCTCATGTCTATGACGGGAAGACCCCGCCAGCTATCACGGATGGATCAGGTAAACCCGACGTCTTGGGAGGTACCCTTACCATTAAAAATATTCCTGTTTCTGTACTTTTTGATACCGGTGCATCACGTAGCTTCATTTCTGGTAATCTTGTTCACAAATTAAAATTGAAACGAAGAAAACTTAAGGAACCAATTAAAGTTCGAAACCCAATAGGAAGTTCCGTTAGTCTCAGTTTATACTGTAGAGTGCCAATCTCTTATTCTTGCTACAAGTTCTCTTTTAAAGTGATTGTCATGGACCTTTCCGAATTTGATATTATACTGGGGCTGGACTGGTTGACACAATACAAGGCCGAAGTTAGATGTGCCGAAAGAATTGTGAAAGTTGAAACAAAATCGGGGCATATCACTATACCATGTCTCGGTGCAGAAATTAATAGAACAGAATTTTGGTCTTCTTTAGAAGTTATTCCCCCTTCATTAGAAAAGATACCGGTCGTTAAAAACTATGCGGATGTGTTTGAAGAAGTAGAAAACTTACCGCCGCAAAGAGAAATTGAATTTAGAATAGATCTAATTCCTAACGCCCGACCAGTGGTACATCCAATTAGAAGAATGGCCCCGAATGAAAAAGAAGAGTTAAGTAGTCAAACCCGAGAATTGCTTTGGAAAGGTCTAATTAGACCGGGCTTTTCAGCTTGGGGAGCCGCAGTAGTATTCGTCCCGAAATCAGACGGTACTCTAAGACTTTGCGTTGATTACCGAGATATCAATAAACAAACACTGAAGAACAAATATCCCTTGCCCCGAATAGACGATCTGTTAGATCAATTAAATGGAGCAACAGTATTCTCCAGAATGGACCTAGCTACAGGTTTCCACCAATTACGTATAGCCGAAGACTGTGTTCCTTTGACAGCCTTCAGGGCGATTTATTCTACGAATGGTTAGTAATGCCGTTCGGCTTGTGTAACGCTCCGGCATACTTCGTTGATCTTATGAACAAAGTGTTCCGTGGTGTATTGAATAAATTTGTTCTAGTCTTCATCGATGACATTTTAATCTACTCCAAGTCGAAAGACGAACATGCAAAACATTTAGAACAAGTGTTGAAAATTCTAAGGAGAAATGTCTTGAAAGCTAAATTTTCTAAGTGTGTCTTCTGGCAGAATGAAGTTAAATTCCTAGGCCATGTCGTATCAAAAGAAGGGATTGCTGTAGATCCAAGCAAAATTACAGCGATTCAGAACTGGAAACAACCTACTACACCTACTGAAGTTCGAAGTTTCCTTGGATTGGCTAGTTACTATCGGAAATTCGTTCAGGATTTTTCAAAAATATCAGGAGTATTGACAAAGCTTACAAAGAAGCATGAAAAATTCAAATGGACTCCCGAATGTGAAGAAGCTTTCCAGGAGCTGAAACTGAAGTTGACAACTGCTCCAGTATTGACCATTATAGAAGGTAACCAAGACTTGACAGTATGGACAGATGCTTCTATTAGAGGGCTAGGCGCAGTGTTAATGCAAAAAGGCCAAGTGATCGCTTATGCTAGCCGTCAACTAAAGCCACATGAGAGAAACTATGCTACTCATGATCTTGAGTTATTAGCTATCGTGTTCGCTTTAAGAATCTGGAGGCATTATTTACTGGGCGAGAAGTTTGAACTATTCACCGATCATCAATCCTTGAAATATCTGTTCACTTAGAAAGATCTAAACTTGAGACAACAGCGTTGGTTAGAATTCCTTGCAGCATACGATTTTGAAATTCTCTACACTCCAGGGAAAGCCAATGTTGTAGCAGATGCGCTCAGCAGAAAGAATGAAATCATCGCCAGTTTTGTCATCACGTCTTCATTAATAGACAGGATCTCGACCCTTCAGAAAGACGATGAATTTATTCAAAGAATCAGTCAGAGAGTCAAAGGAGGTGAATCCACAAGTTTTCGACTCGATGACAAAGGAGTTCTAAGATTAAAGGGCAGAATTTGCATCCCAAACCTTCCCGAGCTCAGAAGAGAAATACTTGACGAGTGCCACAAATCCAAATTAAGCATCCATCCTGGTGTGAGCAAAATGTATAATGATATCAAGCGCACATTCTGGTGGAAGGCGATGAAAAGAGATATTTCAATATATGTTAGCAGGTGCTCCACTTGCCAGCTAGTCAAGAGTGATCAACAGAAATTGGCTGGACTATTACAACCCTTGGAAATTCCAGGATGGAAGTGGGAACAAATCTCGATGGATTTCATCGATGGTTTGCCTCGAACTAGAAAAGGAAACGACAATATATGGGTAATCGTAGATCGCTTCACGAAGACTGCCCATTTCATACCTATCCGATCCAACAGAACGGCTCAAAGTCTAGCACAGATTTACTTCAGAGAAATAGTTAAACTTCATGGAGTGCCACTCAGTATAGTTAGTGATAGAGATCCCCTATTTACTAGCAAATTCTGGGAAGCATTCCAGGAAGAATTGGGAACCAAATTAAATCTAAGCACCGCTTATCACCCTCAGACAGATGGCCAAACTGAGCGGGTGAATAGAATTCTAGAAGATTTACCGCGGGCTTGCGTTATTGATTTTGGAGGCTCATGGGAAGATCACTTACATTTAGCAGAATTCTCTTACAACAATAGCTATCAAGCAAGTTTGGGAATGTCCCCATTTGAAGCATTATACGGTAGACCGTGCAGATCTCCCGCATGTTGGGTAGAACCTGGCAACAGACTTGTGTTAGGGCCCGATATGATTCGAGAAGCATCGGATAAAGTCGATTTCATTAAGAAGCGATTAAAATCCGCACAGAGCCGATAGAAAAGTTATGCTGATGCGAGAAGAAGGGATATATCGTTTACCGTTGGCGATTATGTTTATTTAAGAGTTTCTCCAATGCGAGGAGTAATCAGATTTGGCAAGACTGGGAAGTTGGCACCGAGATTTATTGGTCCCTTTCCTATACTTGAACGGATTGGAACTCTTGCATATAGGGTTTCATTACCTAATTGGTTGCCTGGAGTACATGATGTGTTCCACGTGTCTCAACTCAGAAAACATGTTCATGATCCCGATCTTGTTGTGGAAGAAGCAGCGCAACATGATATTGACATAACTCCAGAATTAGCACTCAGAAGAGAGCCATTAAAGATAGTTGGCAAAGAAACTAGAGAGCTAAGGAGGAAAAAGATTCATCTAGTCAAAGTGCAGTGGAGTAGTGATCCTAGAGACTGTACTTGGGAGACTGAGGAAAGCATTAAACAAGCCTATCCCAAATGCAGAGTGGACATCTCTGACTAACTCCGGTGCAAGGTACTTTTACAATACTTTGCATTTACATTTATTTCCTGCCTAGCTGTTATTTCCTTTTCGAGGACGAAAAGTTTTAAGTGGGGGAGATTGTAATAACCCGGAAAATGTGAACCAGTTTAAAATTTTTAAATTAGGTTATTACCTAAGAATTTGAATAATTTAAATAGCCTATTTCCATAAAATATAGAATTGGGTATAATAATGCAGTTTGAAATTTTGAATACAAACATTGTCTGACTGTACCGGGAGGAAAATATAACGGATTTTAGCGAAACTGAAAATATTTAAATCTGTTTAAGTATACCTTTCTAACGAATCTGAAAAATCGAAATTTCATAGCGGGAATCAAAAGTTATGGCCAAATGAATTTCCAGAAAGGTCGCTATATAGTATATATGGCCCTTGAAAATTGAGTTTTTGCATACGACCTCGGAATTCGACGAAACCACTTTTGTTGGGTCCGGGATGTCAAATTATTGCTAAGTTTCAAATTTCATAATTTTGAAGCTAGTATGTGAGCGGGGCAAAAGATAATGTGTTTGGTCAAATTCTGTTAAAATGGGTCGACCTAAAAATGGCCGTTTTTCAAACGAGCTCAGAATTCGACGAAACTAGTTTTGATTGGACCGTATCGTCAAAACAAAGCTAGATTTATTTTTCTGGAATTTTTTGATTCAGTTTGTGGCCCTGGCAAATTGAAATGTACGTTTAAATTAAATATCGAATGTTTTATATTTTAATTTGAAAAATAACTGACTGTAACAGTCGAAATGGCCAACGAAACATATCCCATTGAGTTCGGAATGGGGGTAATTAGCTAGGGGCGACAGTCGTTGGGTTTAAAAAGGAGTCCGTTTGCAAAAACCCTATTTAAAATTTCCTATAAAGCATGGACCAATAGGAATTTTTCATTAAAAAAATAATAATAAAATCCGAAACCCTAGCCGCCAGAGACGATTGGACGACGCACAGTGCTCGAATCTTCTCGTCGATATTGCCGCCGCCTCAGGCGATTTCACCGCCGACCCCAGTTGAGACTTCCGACCGCCTTCGCCTCCTCTCCACATCCGACCAACCCACGACCCCAGCCATCGACCATCGGCGTCGGAAATCGTCGAGGAAGTCACGACCTTCAGAGCGCCGCCGCGACGAGCACAGGCCGCCGAACCCTTCGCCACCACCGCCGATCTGGAGGTGGTTCGTAGCTCTTTGACGCAGCAAGGTCTGATCGAAGCATCGAGGTACGGATTGGCTGAAAATTCGTGACCTAGTTTCGAAGGTTTTAAAAACTTTACTGATGTAAATTCTTAAATGAAAATAACACTTTTAAGTGTTGCAAAACTTTGAAAAATAATATCTTTTTCGTTCTCTAACGAAATTCGATGAAACAGGAGACACCGTGACCGTAAGGAGGCTCTCTACATTCTAGAAGAAGCCGCGGATTTTTCTGACCTTCCTACGATTTTTAGCACCGCAATAACCAATGTGAGGAATCTAAACTATTTGTGTGAATGAAATCGCGTTGTATAAATTATATAAGCGAAGTGTAAATTATATACACATTGTATACCTCATGTACATGTGTTGTATAAGTTATATTAGCAATGTATAAATTATACAAGCGTTGAATGAAACATATATGCTTTGAATTGTGATAAAATGCAAGTGAATTATTATATATATATATATATACACTCCCCTCGTCCACAGACCATGGACGATATTTATTGCTTGTGTTTGACGTGATATTATATGGTATGACGAATGGTTGGAAATAATTGTTTGTGGTTGATATTATGGTTGAAAAATACCTTTATGGTTGAAAAATACCTTTGTGGTTGAAAAATACCCTCTTGTGGTTGAAACAAAATAGAATAGGATTGTGGAATTGAAAATAAAACATGCCGCCTGCGTGCGAACTAGATGCATGATCCCCATTGTCAAAAACCGCGAGGTTTTAAGGTAGAGCGAGGAGCCGTACTAGGGACGGTCCCGGTTTTAACTACCCTGCCGTTATGCTGCCGAAATTTTCTGAAATATTTATGTGTTAGAATAATTTTCATTCGTTGAAATAAATTATACAAAATATATAGAGTATTCATGTGTTGAGTTGCAATTCATTCGTTGAGTTGAAATTCATGTGTTGAATATTATTTGAATTTAAACAAATGGCTTTAGCGATAAAAATCACATTTTATATATATACAAACTATATAGAATATTCATGTGTTGAGTTGCAATTCATTCGTTGGGTTGAAATTCATGTGTTGAATGTTATCATCTTTTAAAGATAAAATAAATCGACAATGAAAACTATATTTTTATAATGAATATGAGGAGTTAAAAATACACACGTGTCGAATAAATATTTTGATGATAAAAATATTCCTTTTATCATGTATACGCTTAGTTAAAAATACACACGTGTCGAATAAATATTTTGATGATAAAAATATTCCTTTTATCATGTATACGCTTAGTTAAAAATACACACGTGTTGAAATAAATAATAGTTTGCTAGAAATATTATTATTAGCTTTGTTCTGCATATATATACATGTGTTGAACAGGAAAAATGGGTTAGCTGTAGAGTAAAGAAATTATTTGCGTGCCCGACAAATAGGTAAACCTTGATGAGTTGGCTGCGCAATTTTATTTATATATCAACTCCTGTGAATGCCATTGGATGCGGAGTGCTGGTTATTCTGTGTGAAATAATAAATAACGCCATAGGATAGTAACAATTAATTTTGAACTACACTACATGGCATACTTCTTGATGATAGGCATACTTCATCATATCCCACATAAGCAATTGGAGCTTGTGTGACGAGGTGGAAGATTTACCATACAAGCAAGAGGCTTGTATGGCGATGACTATGTACTACAGGTTGAACTGATGACTGATATGGACTATATAAATTATAACGATAAATTGCCAGATTAATAAAAACCCCACACGGGTCTGGAGTTGACAATAATCACGTCGCTCTAGTTATTAGATACGACACATGGACTATTTATTTCCACACGGAAACGGGGTGACGAGAATTTATTCTCTGGAGTGATTATCAGTACATGCTCCCCCGTAAACACTTAAATATATCACTATAAATATGTGAATGCTTTTTAGGATTTATTGGGTACCTAATACGGCCCAATAAATTTCCAAACCCCTCCCCGTACAAAGGAGGTTATGGCGAAATTTTTCGAAATATTAAGGCGTTAGTGAAATATTTGAAGTGAAAACGAAGTTGAAAATATAAAATGAACTATAGTTGAAATTATAGAAAGAACTATATTTATATATATAAATATAAATATAATTAAAAGGAATAGAGGCCGTGCAGTTCGCGTTTCGGAATCGTAATTTGAAACGATTAGTACGAGAAATCCGACCATCGGATTTTCCCGAAACCGCAACCGCTGGGTTCGCCTTGGAAATATCTTTCCAACGGCAACAACCTTGTAAAAATCCAACGGTTGGATTGTCTGGAATGTTTAATTCAAATCTGAAGAAAAACAGCGCCAGAATCGTTTATATTTATATATAAATATAAATATAATTAAATTAAATCGAATAACGACGCTGCAGTTCGAATTTTGAAAACGTAACTTCAAACGACTAGTGTGGAAGATCCGACCGTCGGATTCTCACGAAACTGGAACCGTTGGGTTTGCTTTGGGAATATCTTCCCCCTGGTGTAGAGTTTGTAGAAATCCAACGGTTAGATTTTCCGATATGTGTAAAACAAATTAAGGGAAAAACAGCGCCAGTGCCACGGCACGACCTGAAACGTCGTTTAATTAAATATGGCCATTTTTAAATAAATAAAAATGGCGAAAAATCGTTATAAAATATTATAAGCAATATTGATTGAGAATAAACCAATTGGGCTTGAATTGTTTGATATTTGATGGTTGTATGTGTTTGACACGAAAATAACACTAAATAACTGAAAGATGGATGTCGAATAATATAACCATAGAAAGAATCGATTTAAATTCTAATGTCGTGAATTATTTGAAAAGGCCGAGCTAACCCTCATTTCAAATAATTTATCGAGCGATTCGAATTGGAAAATGCAAAGACGATTCAAGACCGACGATCTTCGTATCGGTTGGATGGGCGCTACTGAGGTTCCTAACCGGAGTAGCTACCGGAAGGGGACGGAAGTAGTAGCCGTCTGAACGTATGTGTTGATTGGACGGATATACGAGGGATTTGACGCCTCCGGTTTCGTTCAAACCCAGAGCGGACTTGTAAATGGACTATGTGTCTGACATTGGATTTTGGTCTATACTGATTGATCTCTGTTAAATATATATCGGCTTGGCGGCAGAGAATTTATTCTTTTGCTTAACGCCCTTCTCTGAGACGTACGAGCTTAGAGGTTATATATCGATGGAAATCAATCGTATGGAGTGGACTGCCTATGTGGCATGCCAAGATGCTGTGATCAAGGCTTCTGTTGCAAAGAAAAGTCTTGTGGATGATGATCAAAGCAAGGTCTACGTGGCCTGGCTTTGTGTATTTCGTAGATTCGCGAGCCTCACACCCCGGTATGAGTTGAAAACGGGATACGGACTGCAGGGAGAGCACGACGTTTCTTTCTAGCTATGGTGGTGTCAGTGACTTACCAGCCCTGACATATATATCTACTTTTCACCTTTGTGGTTGTTGGAATGCGAGGCGCCTCGATTATAGGTCTGTAAGGACCGGGAAACGTGTGTTCAGGAATAACTAATCCTCAAACGTAAGAGAGGACCGGCCCTGAAGATCCAGGGGTTACCCAGAGTGTGTAGTCCCGAGGCATTTGCTAGAGTGTCTCGAAGCGGAGAGGAGCTTGCCCCTTGCCTCGACTCATGACGGAAATCCAATTTCCAATACGAAATAACGGACTTGATTGTAGAACTAGTATGGCGACATAGTAGATGGTAGCTATGCCGCCTATGATTGATATTTATGATGCTATTCGTTTTGAAACATATATGCACTAGTAATAATATCAAATGATTTTGCTTTATACGTATCAAACATATTTGGCTATTATAAGGTAAAACTCTATCCTCCGGCTTGCGTTGCATTGTGTGATGGGACCTGAGTCTTATAATGGCTTCATTCTTTCAAAAAGCATTGCGCTGTTTTAAAAAGAATTTACTTAGTTTTAAATGCACTAGCAATCACTGGAGAAAACCCGTTCCGCGAAAGTGGCGTGGTCCTATGATTTGCTACTACTGTTGTTTAATTGTTAAATAGATTCCTCATACTAGTCCCCATGACTGACTCGTTGTTTGTTTCACTTTGCAAACGCGGGTGCCCTTATTTTCACACGGGCAGCCTAGTACACAGGTGACAGGTTGTTTTTGGCTCTGCACTGCTGCATAGGGTGCATTTTTGGCTCATGGCGAGGCTGACTACACAGAGACGACTTTGACTTTTTCCGCCATTACTATACTTATGTTATGATTCCGCCACGGGCGATGCAGACTGATTTACTTTCCGTATTTCTCATTATATGTATATGTATTCCGCCTTCGGCGATGTAGACTGATACCCTTATTATGTCTCACTGCATGTATGTATTCCGCCTCTGGCGATGATGACTGGTCACTTTCCTTTTTATTTACTAAGTTATATCCCACGCTATGCTATTCTGATGTTATTACATGTTGTTATTCCGCTGTCATATCCATGTAAAATTATTCCATTTATTGTTTCTGCTATTATCTGTACTCTGCTATGATGATTAATGTGTTATTTCCTAATGATTATCCTTAATACCGCCCCTCGGATTTTGGGATCGTCACAGGGACCTACACTGACGTACCCCCTACCGCTATTTTGACCGCTTATAATCAGCCCAGTAATCGTGCCCCACCCTGCCTAGTTCAGGGTACCATGATAAATCTATGTGGGTTACTACGGAAATGGGCCCCGTTACTAGGGTTTTCTACTGGTTAAGTTTGTGGGCCTATATATACAAATATTACCCACCTACACGAGATGTACTTAACCCTCCCACTAATACAAGCATATTTATTTAATGGTTAAGTCTGTGGGCCTATATATACTAATATTACCCACCTACACGAGATGTACTTAACCCTCCCACCGATTCAAGCATGTTTATTTAACGGTTAAGTTTGTGAGCCTATATATACTAATATTACCCACCTACACGAGATGTACATAACCCTCCCACCGATTCAAGCATGTTTATTTAACAGCTAAGTTTGTGGGCTTATATATATACTAATATTACCCACCTACACGAGATGTACTTAACCCTCCTACCGATTCAAGCATGTTTATTTAACGATTAAGTTTGTGGACCTATATATACTAATATTACCCACCTACACGAGATGGACTTAACCCTCCCACTGATCAAGTCAATATGTATTATTGGTTAAGCTTGCCTTAACCCTATCTGAAAATCCCCACCCTCCATTAAGGTCACTCACAAAGGGAATACCTTAACTTTGGTGGAGGTTTTTAAGTAAAAGTCATAGATAAACACAAGACAGATATATATAAACACACACACACACACACACACACATATATATATATATATATAAGCAGCGGAAAACAACAGACTTTTAATTTCATAAAAATGTGTTCATACAAAGCCTTTCCATAACTGTCACATAATAACTTCCAAAACATTACATCATCATTTCTGTCTTGGTTATTAAATAAAGAAGCATAAAAACATAACTAAAACTACATAATCCCCGTAGAGTGTGTCCAACAGCCATTGCTGAAGAAAGAGAGTGCAAACCGTACATCTACTATCTTGAAGCTTGCAAAGAATCTGACTAAGCTGGGTTGTTTCCTCCCTGTGGACCTGTGGGGGGGGGGAACGGGAGAAAAGAAGACGAAAGAAAATAGGATCAGACATAAAGCCTTGTAAGTCTAGTGACACTTCACTATGAGAATAAGAAAAAGGGCATGACAAGTATAAACTGGAAATGGGAAAGTGTCATAAACTAAGGTAAAGCAGTTTGAATCGAATATACTATCGCATCCCACGTTGTATCTCTGCACCTACTTGTATTGTTTTAACTAGCACCCCATGCAGAAGGTGAAGTGATCCCCTTTTTCTAAAGATCGGCTCCTACTCGCCTAATCATCTGTTTCCTACGGCCCCAAATATTGTAGACACCTATGTTGGCCCCACCATAGGGTGTACCAAGTCCCATGGTGGTGACCCGACACAATCCTTAGAATGCATAGGTTATACTACTGGTGCCCCCAGTGCCCTGTTTGTCTGCTCCGAAGTGTGTGCACGCCTGCACTTCATTAGAACCCACACTGTTGCACCCACTGCCGTCGCTTTTGACCGCTTACAATCAGCCCAGTAATCGTGCCCCACCCTGCCTAGTTTCAGGGTAACAAGATACCTAATTGGGTTACAGCTGAAATGGGTCCCCGTTACTAGGGTTTTCTAGTCAAACATGTTATGTGGTTAAGTGTCTGTATTTAGCTAACCCTACCCATCAGTTTAATTAACATGTTGAATTGGTTAAGTGTTTTAGTTAACTTAACCCTACCATCCTGACTGTCTGTCCTTAGCTTTTTAAAGCACCGACCACTCACATTAGACAGGTATTGTTACGGTTACTGGATGTGCCAGTCGGTTCCGGGCAGATTTACACCGTAACTCAGTCTAACCTTGGGTCCTTATTGGGCTCAATGCTTAACCACCCACATTGGATAGGTATTGTTGTGACTACTGGACAGCTGGGCGGATCCAGGAAGGTTTACATCACAACTTAATCCAACCTCGTTAAGCATATTCGTATTTTCTAAATTTACATATTTGTCTTTATTATTTATTATATGTAAATTTGTCAACAATTAAATGTTGTGGCCCACTATCCAAGTTTAACATTTTTGGTATAAGAATTTATACCATCCAAGTGCCACTAATTTTTGGCATGTGACAAACATGCCAATTTCATATATTTTCTTATGTCAAGTTTTACCAATATTCCCAACGTTACCCCATTCAGATATTAGGCTAACAATCTTAGCCTAATTCTCGTTCGCATGGTTTTTAACATATAATATTAGGCTAAAAACTTAGCCAAATTTAGTGCACACAAATTGGCATAAGGGAATTCATAAACATAAACATGACATAGGTGTAAACTTGGCATTTTTGGCATAGTCAATATGAACATCATAGGTGTGAACTTGCAAAATAGTCAACATACATATATGTGAGTTTGCAATATAGACTAAATCATGGGTTTCAACTTATCATGTGAACTTGCCTTGAAATAGGGATCTAACAAAATAGGTATCACATAAATTAGCATATGATTTAGACAACATAAGCCTAAACATGTTTTGGATCTAGGCATAACATCGAACATCACTAGCATAAGACAAGAATATGATATTTTCATAAGTATGTGTAATTTTATGACAAGGGCATGAACTAGATCCAATCATATATCTAATTACAACATGAAACAAGTATTAAAGTGGATCTTGGCATGGATCCAATTAACTTGCAACTTTCTGACAAACATACTAGCATGTATGTGAACATAATCGTTTAGGCATAAAGGTTCTAGTATATATATATATATACATGAAATCTTAATCACATACAACCTATATAATTCACATAAACATATAGGTGTCGATTACAACATGAACTATACAACTTGCATGTGATTCTACATGTATAATTGGATCAACATAAACTCAATTATATCACAAACATCACAATACCACAATCATTACATCGCATATGAATCAGCATCGTTGTTATACAATAACACAATTTCATTCCCAATTTACAACGAATCAAGTCTTAATTTTATTCACATCGGAAGAATCACTATACTTACAACAAACGACGGTCTTGTTTTCTGATTTCTGAATTCTGAATTTGAATTGCTTTCCTTTGGATAGACTAACGTTGATTTGATTATTGTTTTAACTTTAATTTGGCTCGTCTCTAAGCTTTTCTACAAGTGGAGGCTCCCCCTAGTTTTCTCCCGACAGCATGGCGGCTCCGTCTCTAATTTCTTATGTGAATTTAGGTTAGAGTGTTGAGTTATATTTATAGAATTTCATATTGATTTGAGCCGTCAGATGATCACAGACGAATCTAGACCATTCACCTCGAGAGGAGCCAACCAAAATGCGACATGTCAGCCCTAGTGATACAGCCAAGCCTCAGAAATCGACTAGAACCCGACCAGGCTAGTCCGGGCCAAACCAGGTCGACTAGGCAGGTCGACCCCCAGGTCGATGTAACAGCCCGCATTTTACATATCGGAAGATCGTAAAATATTTTTATTTTATTCCCTGAGGGTTGGATCATTCTCATCTTTTGGTATGTTGCTTATGGGGATGTGTGACATGTCCATAATTTTTACCGATTTTGTTTGTGACCATTTTGCCCCTGTCAGTCTTGTACTGGGCATAACTTTTGACTCAGGTCGAATCAGAGGGTGAGACCTGTGCCATTGGAAAGGAATTGATGATTCCCTTTCCGTAGAGTGGTTACATTAAGGATTTGGTTCAGCGGTTTGGGAGAAATCGCTATTTTAAGGTTTTTCAGTTGGCTGTTCAGGTTTTGGAAGGCTAATGGGCTGATTTGGAGAAGGCCCATTAGAGGGTGGGTGGAGACTATAAATAGGGGGTAAGGGGTATGGAGAAAGGTTGGCATTTTCCATTCTCTTATGGGGAGGCTTTGATCTCCTTCTTCCTCTAACATCTTTCCACCATTAAAATTCCAAAATCCAAGGAGGAAAATCGAAGATCTACACCATAAGAGGCTAGATCTACATCGTCTCAAGGGCGAATTCATCGGATTGAAGAGTTTGATTCGAAGTGTTCGCTGTCCGGATTGCGTTTTCATTGTTTTGCTTAGATTTGGATAATTGGTGAGTGATTTATATCTCTCATTCGGATTCATGCAAGTATATGGGTTTTAGGATGTTAATTTCATCATTTCCATGTTATTTTCCTTAGATCCACACCATGCTAAGTCCATTTTATATATGAATCACCTTAGGATCTGATCAAGATAATTTAAATGGTTAATTTTATGATTTTTCTCAAGATTATGCAAGTTAGATCCGTTTTTATGTTCATATGATTCACTTATCATGTTTTGGGAAATTTATGTGTTTTGATGGAAATTGTTAGATTGATGATATTGTTGGTTGCATAACATGTTTGTGATTGTGTTTGGATGAATCGGATAAGCTGGATTCGTCGTTTGACGAAGTTTTGGTTGAAATCGGAGTCGAATTGGAGATGTGCAGGTTTCTGGTCGTCCTGGAGTTGGTCGGGTCGGTCTGGAATGAGGTGGTCGGTCATAGTATGGCTTGGGAAGCAAGTCAGGGAGCTGGTCGTTTTAAGCTGGTCGGTCCAGAAGGAGCAGAAGTGTTTCTGGTCGGTTTCAGATGGTGGCATTCTGGTTGGTTTTTACTAGAAGCAAATCCTGGTCGCTCTGAAGGAGCTGGTCGGTCAGGTGGAGCAAAATCTGGTCGGTCTTGATGGGGTCGATCCAAAGCTGGTCGGTCCCAAGGAGGTCGAGTCGATCCAAAGCTGCAAGGAGGTCGAGTCGATCCAAAGCTGCATGGAGCGGGTCGTTCTGGAGCAAGGCTGGTCGGTTTTTGGCTGGTCATTCTGGAGCAAGGTTCTGGTCGGTTTTGGCAGGGTCGTTTTCTGAAAAAGTACGTTTTCGGGTACGACTCGGGTACGAACCAAAAAGGTCTGAAAAAATATTTTTTGGGGGCAACCCCCCGAACCCTAGCCGCAGCGCAGTGATGTGTTTTGGTTCGGTGATGGCGTGACTTCGAGGTGATTCAAGTAGGAAGACTCGAAGTGATGAATGTGTTCGTTGATCAAGGTGAAACAACGAATGCGGAGACAACTCAAAGGTCGTGAGTTGGTGGATAATGGCTGCTCGAGAAGGTTGCTTGAGCTATGAAACATCATCAAGGTTGGACGATTAGAGATGCGAAGGCCGAGAAGTCATCGTTGTCGTAAGTTCTAGCAGGCTCAAAGCAGGGGTACGATGGGTATCGTTGAAAGGCCCAAAAGACCGGTTGTTGGTCGAGTACCCTGGGTCTTTCTGGTTGGGGAAAGGCCTAGTGTCAAGGTTGGACATTGCCAAGGTTGGGCATATGGAGTTCATGCTAGAACTGGGGTTATCATTAGCCCTTGACATATGGCAAGGTTGGTCGTCATACGATAATGATGGTTTCGAAGCAGGATTGGCAGTGATAGCCAGAGTCAGTCATGAATGATTAGTTGTTCTGTTTGTACTATCTCACATAGATTATCCAAAGTCGACGGAGACGTTCTTTGAGTGCTTAAGTGATATTGGTCTAGGCCTCTGGCGAGAGTACTTGAGGAATGTTAAACTCGATTAGGGTTGTCTTCGTGAGACTTATCTGGATGTCATGTGTGTTCTCTATGATTGAATGAGTGTTCTGGTTTCTATGGATGAATGGTTGAAATGCTTGGTGTAAAGGCTATCACTGTCCGATGTGGGGAAGATAAGGTTGAGTTCTTCTCTGGTGATGTGGGTAGATAAGTTGTTCATTTACCCATTCTCATATGCTTTCTTGTTGAAGTTTGTTAGCTGTATTATCGCTCACTAAGACTATTGTCTGACTCAAGGTTTTATGTCTCCTCTTATTACCTTGGGCTGTTCATCCGGTTGTGGATGGGCAGACTAAGTAGCAGGTTACAGGTAATGGAGCTTAGTGATACGAGGAAGCTGAGCGATGACGAGCAGGAGGCTGGCGTACCAGTTTTATTCTATCTAGTATTTCTGTTTCCGCTGTTTGAGTTGCTTGAGAGTTGTAGTGAGGCCTTATGTACAAACTTGGATATCAGTTGGATAATCTTTATGGATGTTTGAAAGAGTTTCAAAAGTTTGCTATATGATACCTCATTACTATCACCTGTTGTATATGTTCTATTATATTTTATCCTTGCGCTGTGAGTTCTACGACAGGTTTCGATGTGTTCACTTACTATGATGATCGTCCATAGCAGCCTGGCACGCCTTTCAGCGCATTATTCCTCTTGTTTAGTGCGGGGGTTATGGGCGGTCGTCACAGTCGACCTGGTGCCTGGGCGGGAATTTTCCCGCCCAGTCCAGTTTGGGTCTGAATTCGAAATTTGAACAGAATTTTTGAACCGTTTGAATTTTAATTTTAATTCTGAAAGTTCCGGAGGTCATAATTCATTCTTACGGAGTCCGATTCATGCAAACTTGGACTCTATCTCAAGCAGAATTCCGAGACGAATGTAACGGTGTAACCCGTTTCCCTTAATTCTTTCATCTAAAATTAATTATACTTTAATTTGTTAATTTACAGTTAACATAAAATTCAAGGTGTTACATTCTCCCCTCCTTAAAGGATTTCGTCCCCGAAATCTTCAAGTCTAGGAGAACGTAAGTTCTAACATCCAATCGTCCATCTACTCAACCATCAACCACAGGCGTCCATTGTCCTTAAAAGACTTCTAATGCTTTATGATCATATGCACAATGTGTGTACATGTTCTTATCTAATGCAAAAATTAGGCGGTCTACTGATTCAGTTGACCTCCTTAATGCAAATCGTGTAAGTGTCATGAATCCATATGTATGCAAAAAAAATTCTATTCATAATTCTACATGAGTGCGCAACCATTCATACAAGTGCGACATCCATATAATGACATATCAAGTTTTGACCACATACAAATATAAATACATATATGCATATGCAGTATGAAGTGACTGAGCCGATCTAAAACCTAGGTTGTGTGTGTATATGCATCCACGAGCAACCACTAGCAACCACTTACAACCACTTGCAGCCATCAACCATAACATGTTTCAAATACTTGTTTACATCCAAAGGGTTTCTACCTAAGGATAAAGGATAATATCGAGGAGATCATACCTAAAAAGATAGATACAAGCACAACTTTAAGGAAAAAGAGAGGTCAAGGATATACCCTCAAAAAGAAAAGGGTAGGTCACGCGTATTCTGTCCTCAGTTTCCCAAGTTGCATCTTCCTCGGCGTCGCTCCACTGAACTTTAACGAGCTTGACTTCGCGGTTGCATAGCTTTTTCACTTCAGTTCCTACGATTCGAGTTGGAACTCTCCTTATAGTTGCTTCGCGTTCTACTTCGACTTCTTCTAGCATGTTTGGCTCCACCACTTCCGCAGATTCATGTAGACATTTTCGGAGATGAGAAACGTGAAAGACATTGTGAATTCCAGCCAATCTTTCAGGTAGTTCTACTCTATAAGCCATTTTCCCAATCTTCTCGATGATAGGGAATGGTCCAACAAATCTTGGTGCTGGCTTTCCTGCAGATCCAAAGCGAACGACGTTCCTTAAAGGAGATACCTTAAGGAAAACCCTGTCCCCAACCTCAAACTCAAGGTCGGTCCTTCTTTTGTCTGCGTAGGATTTCTGTCTATCTTGGGCAATCTTCATTCTCCTTCGTATCAGGTCTACTTTTTCTGAAGTCTCTCTAATCATGTCTGGCCCAAGTATAATCTTGTCAGTAGACTCCTACCAACAAGTTGGTGATCGGCAAGGTCTTCCATATAGAGCTTCAAAGGGCGCCATGCCGATAGTGGCTTGGTAACTGTTGTTGTAGGCAAATTCCACTAAAGGAAGATGATCCTCCCAAGCCCCTCCGAAGTCAAGAACGCATAGTCTCAAAAGATCTTCAATACTCTATTCACCCTTTCTGTCTGACCATCAGTTTGGGGGTGATAGGCTATGCTCAAGCATAACTGTGTGCCTATAGCTTCTTGCAGACTCCGCCAAAATTCGCTTGTGAAGATGGGATCTCTGTCACTCACTATACTGGAGGGTATTCCATGGAGTCGAACTATTTCCTTGAGATAAAGAGAAGCTAAAGACGAAGCAGTCCTTCTACTCTTGATAGGTAAAAAGTTGGCGCTTTTAGTAAGCCTGTTCACTGTTACCCAAATGCAAGTATTGCCTCTTCTTGACCTAGACAACCCATCAATGAAGTCCATTGAAATGCTATCCCACTTCCATTGCTGGAATTCTAGAGGATGAAGTAGTCCTCCAGGATTCTTCTGTTCCGCCTTGACCTGTTGGCATATCATGCACTTAGAAACGAAATCTGCCACGCCCTTCTTCATGCCGTCCCAAAAGAAAACTCTCTTTACGTCCTTGTACATCTTGTCCCCGCCTGGGTGTATTGTCATCTTGGAATGATGTTCTTCCTCAAGAACCTTCTTTACCAAATCCCTTGCTTGTGGGACGCATATTCTTCCATCTCGCCTCAGCCAACCCTTATCATCGATGGAGTACCTATTGAGGTGACTGGAAGTTTCACCCCTAATTAGCTTACCAATCACATCCACAAGCTGAGGGTCTTCACGTTGTGCGGCCCCTATCGAGTCTAAAAGAGTGGGCCGTACTTCTAGGGATGCCAATAAACTAGGTATAAAATCTGAGGAGGGCCTAAAGTCGAAACTAGCTATATACTCCAGCTTTTCCTTTCCACAAAGAGAGGGCTTAAGGTCAGTTTCTTTTGGCTCAACGCGTCTGCTACTACGTTGTCTTTGCCGGGTGTATAGCAAATTTCAAAGTCATATGAGGCAAGGAACTCCATCCTCCTTTGCTACCTCAAGTTAAGATCTTTCTGCGAGAAAAGATACTTCAACGATTTATGGTCAGTATATAATTCGAATTTCTCACCAAGGAGATAATGGCGCCAAGACTTAAGCGCAAAGACGATGGTGGCCAACTCAAGATCGTGGGTTGGGTGGTTCTTTTCATGAACTCTCAGTTGTCTTCCACCATAAGCTACTACCCTCCCTTCTTGCATTAGAACGACGCCTAGTCCCGTACTACAAGCATCCGTGTATACTGCGAACATCTTGCTTCCATCTGGCAAAGTTAGAACTGGGGCTGTTGTGAGAGCCCTTTTTAGGAGTTGGAAAGCAATATCACAGTCTAAAACCCAAGCGAATGGCAGATTCTTCTTTGTTAGCCTTGTGAGTGGAGCTGAGATTTTCGCGAAATCCCTAATGAACTTTCGGTGAAAACCGGCTTGCCCAAGAAAGCTTCGGACTTCGGTTGCATTTCTTGGTGTCTTCCAATCTTGCACTGCCACCACTTTCGCATGGTCCACAGCTAATCCCTCTTTGGACACTATATGTCCAAGAAATCTTACTTCTTCTCTCCAAAAGTGGCATTTGGAGAATTTGGCTTTTAGCTGATGAACTCGAAGAGTTTCCATGATCTCCTTCAGATGCTGAGCATGTTCTTCCTCATTCTTTGAGAAGATCAAAATATCGTCCATGAAGACCACCACGAAGTTATTGAGGAATTCTCTGAACACCCTGCTCATTAGGTCTACGAAATAAGCAGGTGCGTTTGTCAAACCGAAAGGCATGACAAGCCACTTGAAGAAACCGTCTGGGGTTCTGAACACCGTTTTATCAATACTATCTTCAACTACCCTTAGCTGATGGAACCCAGTAGCCAGATCAAGTTGGGAGAAGACCAACGCACCTACAAGCTGATCAAACAAATCGTCTATTCTGGGAAGCGGGTGTCTATTCTTTTTAATCAGCTTGTTTAGCTCCCTATAGTCCATACAAAGACGTAGTGAACCATCTGCTTTGGTGGCGGACACCACTGGAGCACCCCATTCCGAGATACATCTCCTTATAAACCCCTTCTCGAGAAGCTCCTTAACTTGCTTACTGAGCTCCTTTCTCTCCTTTGGAGCCATGTGTCTAACAGGCAGAGCTACGGGCTTTGCATTATCAACAAGATATATGCGGAAGTCTATTTCCCGTTTCGGAGGTAAGCCTTTCACCTCTTCAAAGACATCCGGATATTCCCGGACCACTCTAACCGACTGCAAATTCTCAACAGAAGCATCAAGCGACTCTAGATAACTAAGCATAACAGCATTCAAGGGATTACAAGAAATTTCTAGAGTGTTACCGAGCCGAGTCAAGAGTCTAACCACTCTTTTCTCACAATAAAGAATGGCACCATTACTGGATAACCAGTCCATGCCTAAGATCAGTCCATATCCTGAGAAGCCCAAAACAAAGGCGCTACATCTAAATTCAACACTTAGAATAGAGATGTTCAAATCCAAGCAAACCACCGACAAATAAGCCGATCCCCCAATTGGATTCGAAACAACCGAGGGATCTTCTACCATACTAGTGTCTAGGTGCAGAGATTCTACTAAAGCAGATGAAATAAAAGAGTATGATGCACCAGAATCAAAGAGAGTGCGAACTGGATGATCATAAAGATAAACTAAGCTTTCGACGGAAATATTTCTACCTCGTTCCTGTAGAGGTGCCACTAGCGCGTGAACCTGTCTCCCTGAGGTGGATCCAGTCCTCTGTCCCTGCCCCCGCTTCTTTGGGCAGTCCTTAGCCAAGTGCCCAGTCTCTCCACATTGAAAACAACCACCATTCATCTTCGCCTTCTTCTTTCTGCAGTCTTTTGCTATATGTCCCACAATGCCACAGAAATTGCACTTTCTCTTTTCACGGGATTTGTTGTTATTCCTGCTTTTCTTGAAGTCTGTCTTCTTAGCCTATAAACCTTCTTTCTTTTCTTGAGGCACTTCCACCTTTGCCTCCTTCTTGCCTTTATCTTCCTCGTGTAGCAGCGCCATGTCCTCCAAGCTTTCATAAGTTGCTTCCATGGGTATATGGGTCATTGCAAGGCTGTGTAGAGGCTCATTCAAACCTTTGACGAAGCGAAGGGCCTTATTGTGTTGGGTGTTTACTAAATCCAGCCCAAATCTGGCCAGCTGATTAAACTGATTGACGTACTCCTTGATTGTCATATTTCCTTGTTTCAAAGTTAGGAACTTCTCCATTTGCAGGCTTCTTTCAGCTTGGGAGAGGAATTTCATCTCAAACCTCATCCTTAAGCAACCACACCGCTAGCTGTATCTGTCGTCAACTTCGAAGATGATGAACAAGTCCTCGGTCTCCTTCAGCCAGTTCCTTACTGCCACAAATGATTCAGTTCCATAAAAGTCCTTTCCTCCCATAGCCTTGAAGTCTCTACATGTCTTAGCGAAAGTATTTCCACGTGGAGGAGGAGGAGGAACCGCTGCCACTGTTGGAGGAGGAATGTCTGCTGGGCCCACACCATTGGCCCTAGCCTCTAGGTACCTTCGGAACCAGCCAGGGATCGGTACTGCTTCTGGAAGGTTAAGATCTCCAGACATGCTAGAACAAAAAGGGAAGTATTCAAGACAAAGGATAGAGAGATAGTGCATATGGCTTTTGGGGAATTATGCTTTTTAAAAATAACTCTTTTTCTTGAAAAAGATGCTTCTTTAAACTTCTTTTTTGAAAATAGTTTCAAAAACTTTAATCTAGTCTGGGAAAACTGTGCTCTGATACCAAGTGAAACACCCCACCCTCCATTAAGGTCACTCACAAAGGGAATGCCTTAACTTTGGTGGAGGTTTTTAAGTAAATGTCACAGATAAACACAAGATAGATATATAAACACACACACACACACACACACACACATATATATATATATATATATATAAGCAGCGGAAAACAACAGACTTTTTATTTCATAAAAATGTGTTCATACAAAGCCTTTCCATAACTGTCACATAATAACTTCCAAAACATTACATCATCATTTATGTCTTGGTTATTAAACAAAGAAGCATAAAAACATAATTAAAACTGCATAATCCCCATAGAGTGTGTCCAACAGACATTACCAAAGAAAGAGAGTCCAAACCGTACATCTACTATCTTGAAGCTTGCAAAGAATCTGACAAAGCTGGGTTGTTTTCTCCCTGTGGACCTGGGGAGGGGGGACGGAAGAAAAGAAGACGAAAGAAAATAGGGTCAGACATAAAGCCTGGTAAGTCTAGTGAATCTTTAGTAAGAGAATAAGAAAAAGGGCATGACAAATATAAACTGGAAATGGGAAAGTGTCATAAACTAAGGTAAAGCAGTTTGAATCGAATATACTATCGCATCCCACACTGTGTCTCTGCACCTACTTGTATTGTTTTAACTGGCACCTCATGCAGGAGGTGAAGTGATCCCCTTTTTCTGAAGATCGGCTCCTACTCGCCTAATCATCTGTGTCCTACGGCCCCTTAATATTGTAGACACCTATGTTGGCCCCACCATGGGGTGTATCAAGTCCCATGGTGGCGACCCGACACAATCCTTAGAATGCATAGGTTATACTACCGGTGCCCCCAGTGCCCTGTTTGTCTGCTCCGAAGTGTGTGCACGCCCACACTCCGTTAGAACCCACACTGTTGCACCCACCGCCGTCGCTTTTGACCGCTTACAATCAGCCCAGTAATCGTGCCCCACCTTGCCTACTTTCAGGGTACCATGATACCTAATTGGGTTACTGCTGAAATGGGTCCCAGTTACTAGGGTTTTCTAGTCAAACATGTTAAGTGGTTAAGTGTCTGTATTTAGCTAACCCTACCCATCAGTTTAATTATCATGTTGAATTGGTTAAGTGTTTTAGTTAACTTAACCCTACCATCCTGACTGTTTGTCCTTAGCTTTTTAAAGCACCGACCACTCACATTAGACAGGTATTGTTACAGTTACTGGATGTGCCGGTCGGTTCCGGGCAGATTTACACTGTAACTCAATCTAACCTCGGGTCCTTATTGGGCTCAATGATTAACCACCCATATTGTATAGGTATTGTTGTGACTACTGGACAGCCGGGAGGGTTCAGGAAGGTTTACATCACAACTCAATCCAACCTCGTGTTAAGCATATTCGTATTTTCTAAATTTACATATTTGTCTTTATTACTTATTATATGTAAATTTGTCAACAATTTAATGTTGTGGCCCACTATCCAGGTTTAACATTTTTGGTATAAGAATTTCATCCAAGTGCCACTAATTTTTAGCATGTGACAAACATGCCAATTTCATATATTTTCTTATATCGAGTTTTACCAATATTCCCAACGTTACCCCGTTTAGATATTAGGCTAACAATCTTAGCCTAATTCTCGTTCGCATGGTTTTTAACATATAATATTAGGCTAAAAACTTAGCCAAATTTAGCACACACAAATTGGCATAAGGGAATTCATAAACATAAACATGACATAGGTGTAAACTTGGCATTTTTGGCATAGTCAATATGAACATCATAGGTGTGAACTTGCAAAATAGTAAACATACATATATGTGAGTTTGCAACATAGACTAAATCATGGGTTTCAACTTATCATGTGAACTTGCCTTGAAATAGGGATATAACAAAATAGGTATCACATAAATTAGCATATGATTTAGACAACATAAGCCTAAACATGTTTTGGATCTAGGCATAACATCGAACATCACTAGCATACGACAAGAATATGATATTTTCATAAGTATGTATAATTTTATGACAAGGGTGTGAACTAGATCCAATCATATATCTAATTACAACATGAAACATGTATTAAAGTGGATCTTGGCATGGATCCAATTAACTTGCAACTTTCTTACAAACATACTAGCATGTATGTGAACATAATCGTTTAGGCATAAACGTTCTAGCATATATATATATACATGAAATCTTAATCACATACAACCTATATAATTCACATAAACATATAGGTGTCGATTACAACATGAACTATACAACTTGCATGTGATTCTACATGTACAATAGGATCAACATAAACTCAATTATATCACAAACATCACAATACCACAATCATCTACATGTACAATAGGATCAACATAAACTCAATTATATCACAAACATCACAATACCACAATCATTACATCGCATATGAATCAGCATCGTTGTTATACAATAACACAATTTCATTCCCAATTTACAACAAATCAAGTCTTAATTTTATTCACATCGGAAGAATCACTATACTTACAACAAACGACGGTCTTGTTTTCTGATTTCTGAATTCTGAATTTGAATTGCTTTCCTTTGGGTAGACTAACATTGATTTGATTATTGTTTTAACTTTAATTTGGCTCGTCTCTAAGCTTTTCTACAAGTGGAGGCTCCCCGTAGTTTTCTCCCGATAGCATGGCGGCCCCGTCTCTAATTTGTTATGTGAATTTAGGTTAGAGTGTTAAGTTATATTTATAGAATTTCAGATTGATTTGAGCCGTCAGATGATCACAGACGAATCTAGACCATTCACCTCGAGAGGAGCCAACCAAAATGCGACATGTCAGCCCTAGTGACACGACCAAGCCTCAGAAATCGACCAGAACCCGACCAGGCCAGCCAGGGCCAAACCAGGTCGGCTGGGCAGGTCGACCCCCAGGTCGACCCTATGGTCGACCTGGTCACCCAGGTCGACCCTCAGGTCGACCTGGTGCCTGGGCGGGAATTTTCCCGCCCAGTCCAGTTTGGGTCTGAATTCGAAATTTGAACAGAATTTTTGAACCGTTTGAATTTTAATTTGAATTCTGAAACTTCCGGAGGTCATAATTCCTTCATACGGAGTCCGATTCACGCAAACTCGGACTCTATCTCAAGCAGAATTCCGAGATGAACGTAATGGCGTAACCCATTTCCCTTAATTCTTTCGTCTAGAATTAATTATATTTTAATTTGTTAATTTACAGTTAACAAAAAATTCCGGGTGTTACACTATCCGCTTCGTTCATGTAATATTGGTTAAGTGTTATCCATTCATGTTAATTTAACCCACCCACACATCATGTTGTATTGGTTAGGTGTTTTCTATTAACTTAACCCTCACTCATTCATCATGTTATATTGGTTAAGTGTTGCCCTCTTGTGTTACTTAACCCTATCATACATCATGTTATATATATTGGTTAAGTGTTGCCTTCTTGTGTTACTTAACCCTACCATACATCATGTTATATATTGGTTAAGTGTTGTCTTCTTCTGTTACTCAACCCTACCATACATCATGTTGTATCTATTAAGTGTTGCCTTAGTTAACTTAACCCTACCATTTGTTTAATTAACATGTTGTATTGGTTAAGTGTTGCCTTAGTTAACTTAACTCTACCATTTGTTTAATTAACATGTTGTACTGGTTAAGTGTTGCCTTAGTTAACTTAACCCTCCCATTTGTTTAATTAACATGTTGTACTGGTTAAGTGTTGCCTTTGTTAACTTAACGCTCCCATTTGTTTAATTAACATGTTGTACTAGTTAAGTGTTGCCTTAGTTAACTTAACCCTACCATTCTTAACATGTCTTGATCATTAGCATTGATTTATTAATGCACCAACCTCTTACATTAGATTTGTGTTGTTGCGGTTACTGGATGTGTCGGGCGGTTCCGGGCAGTTTTACACCACGACTCAATCTAACCTCGGGTTTTTCTTGGGCATGATGCGCTAACCTCTCACATTAGAGAGGTGTTGTTGCGGTTACTGGATGTGCCGGGTGGTTCCGGGCAATTTTACACCACAACTCAATCTAACCTCGGGTTAGGCAAGTTCATCCTTTATTTAATTTACATATTCGTCATTTATGTCAAGTTTATATGTAAATTATCCACGAGTGTTGTCATGTCACATTTACTATTTAAATTATGTCCATAATTAATGGTATACAAATTATACCATTTCATGCTATTATTCATTTACATGATTATGAGCCAATCTATGCCATTAGCATGTAATTTAATGTTTGACCCCAATATTTCCCCTGTTATTCGTTCGCATAATTTACATAGAACGTTACGCTCGCAAATTAGCCTAACTCATAAACAAAAGGGAAAAGAAAGGAACATGTAGCATTCCAACAACACAATATAATATGAATCTAACTAAGCATGTGTAATACAAATTTTTCATGAACAATATAAACTTAATCAAGCATATCAATGTGAACTTATACTTCAGTTTGATCCAATTAACATAGATCTTAAGCATATGAACAGGAATTTATATAGATCTTAAACATATGTATTAACTTGGATCTAAACATGTAAGCATGTAGATCTAAACATATAAGCATATATGAGCATGACTTAGTTTATGAACATGTACATAACATAACATAAAAGCAAGCATGTAGATCTAAACATGTAAGCATATATGAACATGACTTAGCTTACGAACATGTACATAACATCACATAAAAGCATCACCAAATTAATATACAATATAATAGGTTCAATTGTACAAATCACAATAGTCTCATAGGCACAGTTAATTTCAGATTTGTCATAAGGATAAACATGAATCAGAATCATAATTAGGCACAGTTCTAGATTCGATTTATTTCAAGTCGTGACTTTTATATATTTAAATCTAAAATATAACTGAACTTATAGAAAAAGAACAGTTCTTGTATTCTGGAATCTGATTTCTGAATTTGTTAAGCTATTCCTTTGATGTAGACTATTGATGTTCTTCTAATTGATTTCTAGTTGAAGAAGATATTCTAGTTTTAAGAAGATGGAGGCTACGCTAGTTCAGAGAGAGACAGCATGACGACTTCATAGAATGTGTTTATGTGCTTTAGGTTTAGGGTTTGAGTTGATTATATAGAAGTCTAGGATTAATTATAGCCTTTAGATTAGTCTAGGAGAAATCAGAGCCATCAAACCAAAGAGATGTGTCATTCAGCCAACCATAGCATGACATATATGCCCTAATATCTCAGAAATTAGTCATTGGCCAATCAGAGAAGGCCACATCAGCATAGGGTTGTCAAAATTCGTCACAGGCCAGATCTGGCTGATGGGGTTGACCCCTACAGAGGGGTCAACACCTATGTCAACCCCGGTGTCGAACCCAAAGAGCCTGAGTCGACATAGGTGTCGACCCAGTGGGACTCGGGTCGACACCCAAAACGTGGTCGGTTCCGCGTTTCCTCCTCCCGCCTTCGCTGTTTTGAATATTTTATTTTAATTCTGGTTTAAACTGAAATCTTCTAACCTCCATAACTTCTTCATACTGTATCTGTTTTACGCAAACTCGGGCTCTATCTCAAGTAGAATTCTAAGATGAACGCAATGGCGCAACCTGTTTCCCTTAATTCTTCTTTTCAAGATTAATTATTCTTTAATTATCTCTTATGTACCATTTTAAAATTACGGGGTGTTACACCAAACATCGTCACCCTAATTTCAACCAAACAACAGTGTATAACTCAATCGAATTCACAACTATTATCAATAATTAACTCAACAACATCGCTAAACACCGCATAGTCAAATCGTGGAGTGTTTCACTAGGTGTTAGCATACCAGTATTTCTATCTAACCCAATGCTAAACGTAAAGGCATACCTGCTCAAAACTGGTGGAGTACAATCCAAACAATCAATATCAAAAATCAAGTATATTTGGTTCTAACACATTTCATGTTTTAGTAAATTTGATTACCATTTATTCATTCCAAATCTAATTAAAGATTTATTAAAACTCTTATTAGTTTTAATCTCAAATCATTACTTAATGATTACAACTTTCGGGAAATTAATCTTGTCTTAACTTAGGTTAAGAACAAATGTTATTTAAAACACAGTTCATGATAAAGCCAAAATCATCTTCCATTTAATATGGAATATTCACGAAAATTCGATCAATCCTAATCAATATAAATTTCCATATCAAACTAATACTATAAGTGGAATAACGACAAATACTTTTTAATTCCATAAATAATAGCGGTCTTCATCCACAGAAGCTCATCTCGATTATTATTAAATCAAATTCCATTCGATTCCAATTTAGCTTATTAAATTGGAAAACTTCGCTTTGGAAAATTTCCATTAAATTTTAATTAAAAGAGTCATAAATTCCAAATCTTATCTTCACTGTTAATGGCTGAAATCTACGATTCAGAGAAACTGAAAAGTCACGGAAAAAAGCCAAACGGTTTGGGCTCCGGCCGGGAAAGATCCTGGATCAATCTAGACTGTGGACCGAGGTTCCCCTGGTCCACATCCAAAACTAGTCGACTGGTCCATTTCAAACCAATCGACTAATCTGTACCTCGGCTGCTGCCCAGGAAGACCACCAGTTGACTGGTCTGAATCTCGCCAGTCGACTGGTCTGAATCTGACCAGTCGACTGGTTTGAACCCGGGTCATTGCCCAGGTCAGATAGGGAGGATATTTACTCTCCTGGTCGAGTGCCAACGATCGTGCATGATCATTCGAGTCTTGTGAACACTTAGGGACGTCCACGAGGCCTTAACGGTTTGCCGAAATAACTCAAAAACACATGCACAAACGTATTTACATGAGATTGCAATGATTTTGATTATAAACCCCAAAAGGACTAAATTCTCTAACCAAAGCAATCAAATGCGATATGAGCGAATGGTGAAGTCTTAGAACTTGCCGGTGCGACAACGGAGCTTCAAAATATCACCAAAACAACTCACATCATATGAATTGGATTGAGTGGACAATTCTAATCATAATTTTCGATTCAATGAAACTAAAACTAACGAATCAAAAAGTTTATAATTATCTAACGAATTCATATGCACAACTCAAACAATTAACTATCAAATAGTTAACTAACTAGCCATTTTGGTTTCTGTTTCTCACATACTTACATAAACTACACTTAAAAATCAAATCTTATTCATACTACTTGTCATTAACCCCATACCAAACATCATTAAATCATATCATCAACTCCTAATATCAACCAAACAACAATATATAACTCAGTCAAGTTTACAACTATTATGAATAGTCAACTAGCCCTTATAATCGTTAAAAAGTTCTCATCTTTGCTTGCTAAAAGCAAGAAATCGAATGATAAGCTAAAATAGCCTCTCTTCCCATATACTTAAGTTTCCTAAGAGTTTGGTCATAGGAATCCTCAAAAATAGAAGAGGAGATAAGCTAGAGAAGATAAAGAGGAGGCTTACCTATGCTTCTACACTTAATTTCTTCAAGAATTGGAGCCCCAAGATTAAGCTAGGGTTTAGGGAATTTTAATTTCCCTTTCCTCTCCCCCATTTTCTATTTTTAATAAGTGAAAATGAATGAATGGAAGGAGCGGGCTGATTTCGTTACATGGAATGGGCTAGGTTTAGCCAAACCAGGACCCAACCAGGGTCCCAATTTTTGCAAACTCGAAACATATCAATGCTTATAGTTTTCGAGCACACAAACGACATTTTGAACTCAATGGATGTGGTTTCAAGTCCAAATTCATCAGCATGCAAAATGTGACTTTTAGGACTATGTGATGATTTAAAAATAGAAATTTTAAATTCTGACGTAATTTCTTATAAATTATATTAAAAATAAAATTTAAATTTGTTCCAAAATCTCAGGGATGTTACTTCAGGTCTTTTCCAGTCCAAAGAAAATCAAATAGCCAAGTGGCTTACCAAATAGGCTCATAAAAATCTCATACTCAAATATAATACAAACTTGTACCTTTTTCTCAAGTATTCAACTCTATTTCTTCCATCTGCTATCATTTCATCATGTATCCATGCATTTCCAATTGATCTCCAATCAATTATTCTCAAACTAGTCTTCGCTTATATCTAAACCAAATCTCATTTCAAAATCCACTTTCAATCTTAATTCCAAATTCTTACTTAACAATTCAATTCCTGATTATCTCTGATCCCATCAAATTTTATTTAACTTAGTTCAAGTTAAATTCTAATTTATTTACTCACTTTTACCATTTCAATTTATTTAACTTCATAATTTAAATTTAAATTTCAAAATTCAAATTCCTGGGTTTTATTTCAAACCAGCTTGAAATCATATATATTAATACATAACAATAGAAACTCAAAACATTTGAATTTTTAAACAACTTGTTTCCTCAAAACAATTCAAAAACAAAATCCTTGGTAGTAATCCGTCACTTAGAAACTCGAAAATGAACACTGATGATGCGGCCGTAATCATCAGAACTATTTTCCAGTGATTGAAGTGAGTTCAATACTATATCATTTCAAAAACCATTCTTAAACATTTCCAAATTTGAAATTACCTCAATATACCTTTTCAACACTTCGAAAACATTTCCAAATTTCCCCAAGATTTAAAATTTCCCTATATTTAATCCAAATCCATTTACAAATACCTTTCCAATTTTCCAAGTTTTAATCTCAATCATGGTTTAAATCTGGATTTAATTCATCTGAATTTATATATCATTTTTATACGAATTCTGATTGGTTATTTATAACCATTTCGATTATAATATTATTCGATTATAATTACAACGAACACATCCTATATATTATAATAATTCAAATACTTATATACTTATTTTAATAACAAAATATATTTTGGGTAAAATTATTTCGTTTACCCATATCTCAAAATATAATGTGTCGATTCATCGTATTCAAGTGTTTAGAAACCCCTATCGTCATTATGGTTCCCCACCATCGACCAAAATTCATAAGCCACTCAACCAATAAATCTCCACAATATAAAACAATTTTTATATAATCAAACAAATACGCTCTCTCATATATATACACTCAACTCAATCTATGGTATTACTAACCCCATCTTTATATATTGAGTTACGCCACAGAGCCAAGGTACTTGCTCAACCTTCACTCTGATACCACTATAATGACCCAAGGGTTTTCGACCCCGAAAATCAACATAATTACTATGTTGACTATTCAAGCATCGGAAATACAAGATAATTAATAGAAAGAAGTTAGAGGTGAGAAATAGAAAGAAAGAAAATTAGAATAGAAAAAGAAGATCACAACAGAACAGAATCAAAGTAAACATGAATCTTACAGTGGAATATAATATAACGTTTCTTTGAAATACAAACTGTCTTTTACTTACATACATCATTAGAGTATATCACACACGCACACACACACACACACACACACACACACACACACACACACACATATATATATATATATATATATATCATAGCGGAAACATACTCTATATAGATCTAACATTTTTTAGCCTCCTGCTCCAAGCTCCTCCAAATATATCTGTAAAATCCCGATTACTTCACTACCCATACAAATTTGGGCACCCAAGAGTTTAGGGAAAAACAAAACAAATTAAACTATGGGTTAGTCATGGGACAGGTGTGAGTAAACTCCAACCATTTAAGCTTAACTTTTCAAAATCCCTTTTTAAAAGAAAGGATAATCATAAGACCAATCCACACATAAGCACGGATGGTTTTTACCTTACGATGACCCAAAACATTTTTAAAATCAATACTTTACTGTTATTATATTAGTGTCTAATTCAATTAAATATCAATCTAGTGGAACGCTTGCATCTCACGCTCCACATATATAATATATAATCAAAAACCACGGGCTTTTATTGGGAAAAGGATTTCCAACTACGACAAGGTACAGAACCACCTTCCGATTTGTGTACTCTAGAGGGGATACACTGGGGTTCAACAAGAGCATCTTGCAACTCAGCCACACATGGCCGACCATTCATTTCGCTTGAATATTCCAAATATATTGTCACTTTACGGTTGGTATACCAACATAACCATTCCTAGGAAATACAAAAATGAAAGAAGTAGTAAATATGAATATTCTCTAGATGGTGACAATATACCCTAATTGGATGCGACCCACTTAGCCATGCTAGCTGCCTGATTTTTGTCATTTCCCGGTTGATGAGGCTTGAGGTCATAGCGTATCTTTTAACATATCACACCTTCATTACTTTGAATGCCACATCATCATACCCGCCAAATCACAAATTGATTTCTCCAAAAAGACCACAGGTATAAAGCTAAGAGAAATGAATTCCTCCGCTACCAAACGTAAATACGTTTGAAGAGATCAACTTACACGATCTATTAGATATACTCTATCAGACATTCATCCATACAAGTTGTCCGGGGACTGGGCAAACCGAAGGCACTATTCTGTAAATCCATCTTAGGCAATTCCTACCTAGGTTCGCCAGAACAGTCCTTGCAAAACTCTTTCTTCAATTATCTTTATCATACTTGATTCGCAATGCTAATGCCCATGCGGAGTAGTTTTCAGATAATAAATATGATCCCGGTCTTTCCGTATTAACAACGTAAAAATGGTGAAAAACTTTTATAGTCGGTGATTTAACTATCAAAGGAAAAAATTAATACACACAACGATCTTATCTCTAAATGGAAATTTACCGATCTACCATCCAACAACACTGATCCCCTAAAACTAAATTATCAATAATTTATTCATCTCTCCAATTTCTTGTTTTGCAATTTTCCCAAAAATTTCTCAAAACCAGTTTTGCCTCACATGATCCTTGGAAAACATTTCCATCTATTTTAAACTATTTATTTTCTATATTTAGAAAATATCTATTTTTTACACCAGGAATTAATTCCATATATTTACAACTCTTATTTTCTACATTTAGAAAATATACGTTATTTAACATCGGAAAATATTTCCATTACTTATTCACGCATAACTATTCTTCTCCATTCATTATCCTATAACTGTAAGCTGGTAAGATAACAATTTCATAAGATCAACCCCGAAGGCCAAAACCAAAATCAGATTAACACTCAGAAAGCCATTCAACTTAAATTGTCTCTAGTCAGTATCTAATTTCCTTAATCCCATTTCTTAATTTCTTAATACATTATTACTTACGCATCTCTCTGGTTCAGTTTACGAATCCACTTCTTTAACGGTAATAATTTGATTATAACGATAACATTATAATCTCTGTTTCTAAAACATTTAACTTCAAAATATACTTTTTATTCATTAATTTTAAAAATTAATTAATTAATTAGGTAAATAAATAAATAAGGCTTGATAAAAATCGAAAAGTAAATAATACTTTTTTGAATTCGATATAATCTAATTTCAACTTATAACTCCTTTATGAATAATCTATATTCGATTAATGTTCAGAACTTCAGAATAAACTCACCGTTCCAGGTCCACTCGGTTTCTAAATTCACTTTTGAATTTATTATTTCCAAATATTTACTCATTTCCTTTCATCGTCATTCCAATTTACAAAACGTTTGCTTTTAAAAACCATTATTCACTTTTAAAACATGAATATTTCTTCTTTACAGAAAACTAGACTTGTTTTATCAAATAAATCTTGATTTCTATTTATAAATACCATACAGGTTCATATTTCATTTATCAAGCTGTTATAAAAAAATCATATTTATAATTCGCTTCATAATCTCTATTTACCAGTCAACTTCTTATTTATATAACCAGTTTATAATTAAATGTTGATTTCATATTCAATTTTAAATTATTGTTTTCAAAAATCGAATATTATCTATCTTGTTAATTTCTGAATTATATAACATATAATTTCTAAAAATAAATTATATTGACAATATCGTCATCATTGGATTTTAGTTACAAATCCTTATGGGTTTATTCATATTTCGAACATCAAAATAGTTTCATCGTTTTTGTTTGAAATGAATTCCCAATTTCCCTTTCCTTACTTCATTCTTATATTTTCAATTTTTTTAATAATAATTATTCCATTTTATTTCTAACATGAACTACTTGTTTTAATATAATTAAAACAAGTTATTATATTCTAGTCCATTTGAATTTCAATTTCTATTTAAATTTTTTTTACCCATTTTAGAAACCCCAAATTACTTACCAGTATATTCAAATATATTTTGCGGTATTTAAATACCAATTATTCCAGGTCAATGTTATTCAAACATCCCAAAACACACAATAATCAATCACCAATTATTTGTCACATCATATAATGTAGTAGATATGAAAAACAATAAAATAATTTGTTGAGGAATCCAGTTGGATCCCTCCAACCTGTTTCCCTGCATCCACAGATGTTAATCAACAAAATAACACTGATTTAATATCAATATGAAATATTAAAATAAATTGAATCAGTATTTAATGTAAGAACCCGTAACTTCCCCGTGAAGGAAAGCGCGGATACTTTGAGAACAACACACAAAAGGACGCAGACGGAGGAACATTTCATTGTTATTACAACAATTCCATCAGAATACAAGAATATACAGAGTATAAATGAATAAAATACATTCGATGAATATCAGAGATTACAATAAATTACATAGCAGCGGAAAAATATACAAAATACAACTGAAAGTGATACACGGATACAGAGCTTTCCGAGCATCGTTCCAGCTGTAAATCAGGACCCTGTGAATATAAATCTGCAAAACCAAAACTACTAGATGCCCGTGCGGAAAATAGGGCACCCAGAGTTTAGGTTAAAAACAATAAACTCCAGGTCAGTCATGTGACTGGTGTGAGAACTAAAACAGTTATTCAAAACTTTACTTTAAAAGAGAGTAATTCAAGGGACCACGCCGTATAACACGGAACGGGTTTCCTCCCAAGAATACTAGTGCATATAACAAAACAGCGCAATGCTCTTTAGAAAAATGAAGCTATTATAAGACCCAGGTCCCATCACACAATGCAACGCAAGTCGGAGGATAGGGTTTTCCCTTATAATAGCCAAACATGCTTGGTACATCTAAACAAATCATTTGATACTATTATAAGTGTATAGTGTCAAAACAATTTTCAATCATAAATATCAATCATAGGCGGCATGGGTACCATATATCATGTCGCCATACTAGTTCTACAATTAAAACCGCAATATCACGTATTGGAAATTGGATTTCCGTCATGAGTCGAGGCAAGGGGCAAGCTCCTCTCCGATTCGAGACACTCTAGCAAATGTCCCAGGACCCCACTATGATCCTTGGATCTTCAGGGCTGGTCCTCTCTCACTTTTGAGGATTAGTTATTCCTGAACACACGTTTCCCGGTCCTTACAGACCTATATCCGAGGCGCCTCGTATCCAACAACCACACAGGTGAAAAGTATATAAATGTCAGGGCTGGTAGGTCACTGACACCACCTTAACTAGAAAGAAACGTCATGCTCTCCCTGCAGTCACTATCCCGTTTTTGACTCATACCGAGGTGTGAGGCTCGCGAATTCACGTTATACACAAAGCTACGCCACACAGGCCGTGCTTTGATCATCAACCACAAGACTTTGCTTTTCAACAAAAGCCTTGATCAATTGCTACTTACGCGTGCCACACTGGCAATTCACTCCATGCGACTGATGTCCATCGATATACAACCTCTGAGCTCGTAAGTCTCAGAGAAGGGCTTTAAGCAAGAGAATAAATTCTCCGCCGCCAAACAGATGTATATTTAATAGAGATCAATCAACACAGAATAAAATCCAATGTCAGACACACAATCCATTTACAAGTTCGTTCTGGGTCTGAACGAAACCGGAGGCACTTTCCTCGCATATCCATCTATCTCCAAGTACGTCTGGACGATCACCAACTGTTTCCCTCATCTTGGGTGTACAGCCCAATCGAGATTATCAGTAATCACCCAAACGATGTGAAGACTTCCGGTCTTCAACCACCGTCTTCATCTTCGACATCTCGTCGAATCGGTTATTTAGAATGGGTATAAACCCGACCTTTCTGAATAACCCACGTATATGATAAACAAATGTTACACAAACACAACAAACGCCTCATTCCAATTCAGAATGTTCTTTTATTCACAAAATCACATTCTTAAGGAAAGGTTCCCATTAATTTTATCCAAGATAAATTCTTCTAAATTTATTCTTTAATCTTCCTTCGGATATCATTTCAAACTAGTCTGGATTAGCGAACCACACCGAAGTAATTATTTATTTTATTTCCCAATCCCAACCTATTCATCCCATGGAGCAAAACTGGTAATACTCCATATCTAACACCACAGTATTATCGGTAAAATTAATTACCCTTTCACGCTCAAATCTAATTAAAGATTTAACTATCGCTTTGGAGCAAAACTGGTGGTACTCCATTCTCGATCACCTTTCAGATTTGATAATTTAAATTATCAATTCTCTTTTTAATCTAATTAAAGATTCATTAAAACCCCACTTAGTTTCAATCTTTTCAAAAATCAATATCCTGCCTTTAACTGGGTTAAAGAACCAATGTCATCTAAAACACGATTCACGATAAACCCAAATCACATTTGATATTAAATACAAGGCTCTGAATGGAAAATATACCGGCTTATATTCAATATCCAATTCTGAAACCAACAAATATCGTATTGGAAATAACGATATAAAATATATCTTTCAAATTCCCATAACAATATCTGTGTAGTCACGAAATCCAACATCGAAATATTCCGAAGATAATTTCGATTCGACTCCAGTCCAATTCACGTATTGGGAATACTGATTATTTTTAAAACCACTTTCAAATTCAATTTATTTATTTCAAAAATAAATTGATTTTAATTTTAGTTCAAAACTAGTTCATTTCGACAAAAAACTATTTTTATCTTTCCAAATGTGGGATTCTTCAGCCCAATTCTTTCCAGTTCACATATTATGATTTTACACAAATTATAGGTATTTTTAATAATTTTATCAAGGCCCGTACAGTCGATTTCCAATAATGGCCATCGAACTGCACTTACAGCGACCTTTTTCGAATTTGGTTTGGACATAACTCCAAATCCAACTGTTAGATTTCAAATTTCTAATATTCATTGGAAAGCTCTTTTCGATACGAACCCAACGGTTCGGGTTTTAGGAGAATCCGACGGTCGGATCTCCCGCAACGTCAATTCGAAGTTAATGGCCGAAATCCACGAACTGCCGCGGCGCGGCGCGTTCTATTCAGGCAATTATATATATAATATATATATATATATTATATATATTTCGTCGATTTCCTTTTAAAACGTATTTTATAAATAGTTCTAAATTCGTTTCATAAACAATTTCAACTTCATCTTCAATTTCAAATTGATTTGATTTCAATTCAATTCGAATTCTAATTCGTTTCAATTCAATTCAATTTCTAATTCGTTTCAATTCAATTCAATTTCTATTTCGTTTCAATTCAATTTCTAATTCGTTTCAATTCAATTCAATTCAATTTGAATTTACCTTCTATTTAATTCAGTTCGAATCCATTTCAAATTGATTTCAATTTAATTTTAGTTCGTTTTAAATTTCATTCAAAACGATTTCAATTCGTTTTTAATTCAATTTCAATTTAATTCAATTTGAATTCATTTCTATTTAATTCGAATTCAAATTCACTTTCTATTCAATTTCAATTCAAATTCACTTTCTATTCAATTCGAATCGAATTCATTTTCTATTTGATTCGAATTCATTTCAAATTGATTCAATAAAATTTCAATTTGAATTTTAATCTAATTTAATTTGAATTTCATTTCAAAATATTAAATTTGAAATCACTTTTCAATATTCATTGTAAAACGAATAAAATCGATATAAATATCGTTCACGTCAAAATAGCGCAACTCTAATGAATACGGCTTTATATATTTCAATAAATTCGTTATTCTATTCAACAAATTAATATATATATATATATTCCATTCAACACATGAATCTATATTTCTTTCAACACACGACTAATCTCAACACATGAGTACTGTCAACACATCACTATTTTTGTTATTTAAAATATTTTATAAAATTATGGTATCTATCGTTTGATTTTCAATCAGACTCCACCGTGAAGTAGTTCTAATTTTAAATATGATAAAGATGTAAATTTTATTATTAAAATATTTTTCTCAACACACGAATAGTTTCAATACATGAACATCGTCAACTCATGAATATTTTTATATTCAACACATGAATTTTCCTTTATAATATTCATTATTTTCCCGATTGGAATGAGGCCCAATCAATCACCATATAATGTTAATTATATGGATTCCATACAACACATGTATATAAAAGCAATGATAAACAATCAACCATCATCCAAGGTGCACCACACAACTGCACAAGCATCAAATATAAATAATCAATGCTTACACAGTCTGTCGACCTATCGATCGACATACAATTAAATAATTGGGATTAGTGTATGCCAAATATCATCCCAACACCCGTGTGGGGTTTCAAATCAACAAACACATATTTTTATTTGTGCAGATGGGTGATGTGTAAAATTTATCGATCCAGTCAATATCAGTCAAATCAGTGTATATAAACAAATCGGCCGATTTGTTTATTAATATTTATTTATTCCCTTTCAAGTTAAAAATTATATTTTAAACGATAAAATATTTAATTTCAACTATCTACATTTTTTTCGATTTCACATCAACAACACAAACAAATTTCACAACACATCAATTAAACAAACAAGCCATCCATGGTCTGTGGATGACGGGTGTCGGGTGCTACTAAGCACCGTCTGCATCCTAGTATATATATATATAACTAGAAAAAGAATTTTAGAGTGAGATGTTCTCACCAAAGCTATCCCAACTCCACGACTCTTCATTTATAGAAATCTTCGTTGTTCTCGCCTTTTGTCACTTTCGCTGCCCGTAGCCACTACATATATAAAAATCGAATTTTTACTTCGCTATTCAATATATAAAAATCGAATTTTTACTTCGCTATTCAATATATAAAAATCGAATTTTTGCTTCGCTCCTATATAGATAAAAATTCTATTTTTACATCGCTACTATACAGATAAAAATTCCATTTTTACATTGCTACTATATAAATAAAAATTCTATTTTTACATTGCCACTATATAAATAAAAATTCTATTTTTACATTGCCACTATATAAATAAAAATTCTATTTTTACATCGATACTATATAGATAAAAATTCTCTATATAAAGATTTTATTTTTATATTCTCTATTATATAGAAATTTTATTTTCAATACACTACTTATATAAAAATAGTATTTTTATATCTTCCACTATATAAAGGTCATATTTTTAATACTCTACACAAATAAAAATCATATTTTTGATTCACTACATATATAAAGATCAAATTTTTAGCACTTCTATAATGGAAAAATTATATTTTTAACCTTCTACAATATAGAAGATTATATTTTTATAGTTCTACAATATTAGAGACTATATTTTTCATTGCAAAAACTAATTAAACAAAACAAAATAAATCAAAGGGCTTACAGCAATTGAAGAGGAGGAGGGGGTTTCGGCGCGCGGATGCAGGCGCGGTGGAGGCGTCTGGGCGGCGGCAACAGGAGGAGGGGGCGCGGTGCGAGGTGGGGGTCAGGAGGGAGCGACGGGATTTGGGTGGCTCGCGGGTTTCAACGGGGAGGAGGAGAAGAAGAGGGATCGAAGGGGGGGTGTGCGGTGTGGCGGCGCCGCTCCGTTGGGAGGAGCGACGGCGCTCCTCCCCCTCTTCATCGTCTTTTTTTTTTGATTTCTGAATTAAATCGGGGGGGCCTGATCGAGGGTGTAGGAGAGAAAGGGGGGATATTATTTATTTATTTATTTTAATTTTAAAAAAGTTGACTTTTTCATATGACCACTAAACGAGGCCCACCGCCTGTCGTCCATAGCTAATTACCCCCATTCCGAACACAACGGGATATGTATCATAAGCTGATTCGATCGTTTCGATCAGTTTCCGTTAAAATCAACATATAACTCTATATATTGAATTTGAACACGCATTTCAATTTACCGGGGTCACAAACGAACTCCATAAATCCCATAAAAATATTTTCTAGCTTAGTATTGACGATACGGTCCTAACAAAACTAGTTTCGTCGAATTCTGAGACCGTTGGAAAAATGGTCATTTTCCAGTCGATTAAAATCAACTAAAACTGGTCAAACACGTTTTCCTTTGCCATGCTCACATATTGATTCGAAAAATTATGAAATTTGGAATCTAGCAATAATTTGACATCACGGATCCAACAAAAGTGGTTTCGTCGAAATCCGAGGTCGTTTGCAAAATTCCCATTTTTAAGGGCCTGAATTCCATAGCGACTATTCAGAATTTTCAACTGGACATATCTTTTGATTCCCGCTATGAAATTTCGATTTTTCAGATTCGTTGGAAAGATATTCTCAAATAGATTCTAATATTTTTGGTTTCACAAAAATCCGGTTTATTTTGCACCCGGTACACTCAATTGAAGTTTGAAATCGAATTATCGAACTACCGCGCCATTTTCAATTCTATTTATAATTATATATAATTATTTATATTCTAACAACGACGTATATAATATATACGTTCGATTCTATATTCAAAATCAATTTCTCGTCGATATTATTTAAAATAATCCATTTTAAATGTAGAAAATTCGCTAAAATTGCCAAAATAAAAATTTTTAACTGGCCCAGATTTTCGGGTTGTTACAATCTCCCCTACTTAAAACTTTTCGTCCCCGAAAAAGAACAAAGTCGAAAGTGGTTTGATTAATCAACTCTACGTTCGATCTGGCTTCCATTCTCCAACTTTTCAGTTTCTGAGAATTTTCAAATTCTTCAAAAATTTGGCTAACACCCGGAATTTTCGAAAAATTTCGCCATAACCTCCCCTGCACCGGAGCCACGGGAAAATCCCGAAATTGCCATACAGGCCTTCTGATCTCAAAAAGAAAAAGAAAAAGCCAAGCGGCTAGCCAATCGGCTCATAAAATCATCATCACCCAAACAAAACAGTAAATTATAGTAAACATGTACCTATTTGTCGGGCAAATTTTTTTTATTCTCTGCTCTAGCCTCCTTGCTATGACCTGTTCAATGTAAGTACATGTATATGCATGTAAATGCGACCAATTTTCAATACAATTCAATGTTTGATTCAATTAGGCATATGGTTCAAAATTATCAAACAAATAAACAAACAACACAACCATCAATCAATTAGTGGATTAGAGTTTCAAATTCATAATTTTGATATATACAAATAATCATGTTTTTGATGCCAATACACAACAAATAAATCTATCTATATTAGTTTTGGTTCTCACACCAGTCTAATGGAAATATATAGAAATCACACCTTCTTCACTCGAAAATAAATTCTGACGACGAGTACTCAACCATCAGAATCATCTTCGGGCCACTAGAGTATGATTCTATATCTATCCAGTATATTAAAACTTCGAATATACGTTCATGACGCGTATATGCAAAATCTTTATATACTCGATTGTCCAAATTCAAAATAAATAAATAATCAAATACGTATAAAACAATTTAAATTTTCAAATCAAAATTGTTTTCATTTGAAAAATATACTCTTCACGCTCGTCCTAGGATACTACTGATCCCATCTCTAACGAGTCATTCTAATTGGATATTACTAATCCAATATCTGATGAATTCTTTTGTATGGTTCTAACGTGTCTTGTTCTCGAGCTCTGTAAACCAAAGCTCTGATACCAAACTGTAAGAACCCGTAACTTCCCCGTAAAGGAAAGCGCGGATACTTTGAGAACAACACACAAAAGGACGCAGACGGAGGAACATTTCATTGTTATTACAACAATTCCATCAGAATACAAGAATATACAGAGTATAAATGAATAAAATACATTCGATGAATATCAGAGATTACAATAAATTACATAGCAGCGGAAAAATATAAAAACACAACTGAAAGTGATACACGGATACAGAGCTTTCCGAGCATCGTTCCAGCTGTAAATCAGGACCCTGTGAATATAAATCTGCAAAACCAAAACTACTAGCTGCCCATGCGGAAAATAAGGCACCCAGAGTTTAGGTTAAAACAATAAACTCCAGGTCAGTCATGTGACTGGTGTGAGAACTAAAACAGTTATTCAAAACTTTACTTTAAAAGAGAGTAATTCAAGGGACCACGCCGTATAACACGGAACGGGTTTCCTCCCAAGAATACTAGTGCATATAACAAAACAGCGCAATGCTCTTTAGAAAAATGAAGTTATTATAAGACCCAGGTCCCATCACACAATGCAACGCAAGCCGGAGGATAGGGTTTTCCCATATAATAGCCAAACATGCTTGGTACGTCTAAACAAATCATTTGATACTATTATAAATGTATAGTGTCAAAACAATTTTCAATCATAAATATCAATCATAGGCGGCATGGGTACCATATATCATGTCGCCATACTAGTTCTACAATTAAAACCGCAATATCACGTATTGGAAATTGGATTTCCGTCATGAGTCGAGGCAAGGGGCAAGCTCCTCTCCGATTCGAGACACTCTAGCAAATGTCCCAGGACCCCACTATGATCCTTGGATCTTCAAGGTCAGTCCTCTCTTACTTTTGAGGATTAGTTATTCCTGAACACATGTTTCCCGGTCCTTACAGACCTATATCTGAGGCGCCTCGTATCCAACAACCACACAGGTGAAAAGTATATAAATGTCAGGGCTGGTAGGTCACTGACACCACCTTAGCTAGAAAGAAACGTCGTGCTCTCCCTGCAGTCACTATCCCGTTTTTGACTCATACCGAGGTGTGAGGCTCGCGAATTCACGTTATACACAAAGCTACGCCACACAGGCCGTGCTTTGATCATCAACCACAAGACTTTACTTTTCAACAAAAGCCTTGATCAATTGCCACTTACGCGTGCCACACTGGCAATTCACTCCATGCGACTGATGTCCATCGATATACAACCTCTGAGCTCGTACGTCTCAGAGAAGGGCGTTAAGCAAGAGAATAAATTCTCCGCCGCCAAACAGATGTATATTTAATAGAGATCAATCAACACAGAATAAAATCCAATGTCAGACACACAATCCATTTACAAGTTCGTTCTGGGTCTGAACGAAACCGGAGGCACTTTCCTTGCATATCCATCCATCTCCAAGTACGTTTGGACGATCACCAACTGTTTCCCTCATCTTGGGTGTACAGCCCAATCGAGATTATCAGTAATCACCCAAACGATGTGAAGACTTCTGGTCTTCAACCACCGTCTTCATCTTCGACATCTCGTCGAATCGGTTATTCAGAATGGGTATAAACCCGGCCTTTCTGAATAACCCACGTATATGATAAACAAATGTTACACAAACACAACAAACGCCTCATTCCAATTCAGAATGTTCTTTTATTCACAAGATCACATTCTTAAGGAAAGGTTCCCATTAATTTTATCCAAGATAAATTCTTCTAAATTTATTCTGTAATCTTCCTTCGGATATCATTTCAAACTAGTCGGGATTAGCGAACCACACCGAAGTAATTATTTATTTTATTTCCCAATCCCAACCTATTCATCCCATGGAGCAAAACTGGTAATACTCCATATCTAACACCACAGTATTATCGGTAAAATTAATTACCCTTTCACGTTCAAATCTAATTAAAGATTTAACTATCGCTTTGGAGCAAAACTGGTGGTACTCCATTCTCGATCACCTTTCAGATTTGATAATTTAAATTATCAATTCTCTTTTTAATCTAATTAAAGATTCATTAAAACCCCACTTAGTTTCAATCTTTTCAAAAATCAATATCCTGCCTTAAACTGGGTTAAAGAACCAATGTCATCTAAAACACGATTCACGATAAACCCAAATCACATTTGATATTAAATACAAGGCTCTGAATGGAAAATATACCGGCTTATATTCAATATCCAATTCTGAAACCAACAAATATCGTATTGGAAATAACGATATAAAATATATCTTTCAAATTCCCATAACAATATTTGTGTAGTCACGAAATCCAACATCGAAATATTCCGAAGATAATTTCGATTCAACTCCAGTCCAATTCACGTATTGGGAATACTGATTATTTTTAAAATCACTTTCAAATTCAATTTATTTATTTCAAAAATAAATTGATTTTAATTTTAGTTCAAAACTAGTTCATTTCGACAAAAATCTATTTTTATCTTTTCAAATGTGGGATTCTTCAGCCCAGTTCTTTCCAGTTCACATATTATGATTTTACACAAATTATAGGTATTTTTAATAATTTTATCAAAGCCCGTACAGTCGATTTCTAATAATGGCCATCGAACTGCACTTACAGCGACCTTTTTCGAATTTGATTTGGACATAACTCCAAATCCAACTGTTAGATTTCAAATTTCTAATATTCATTGGAAAGCTCTTTTCGATACGAACCCAACGGCTCCGGTTTTAGGAGAATCCGACGGTCGGATCTCCCGCAACGTCAATTCGAAGTTAATAGCCGAAATTCACGAACTGCTGCGGCGCGGCGCGTTCTATTCAGGCCATTATATATATAATATATATATATTATATATATTTCGTCGATTTCCTTTTAAAACATATTTTATAAATAGTTCTAAATTCATTTCAAAAACAATTTCAACTTCATCTTCAATTTCAAATCGATTTGATTTCAATTCAATTCGAATTCTAATTCGTTTCAATTCAATTCAATTTCTAATTCGTTTCAATTCAATTCAATTTCTAATTCGTTTCAATTCAATTCAATTTCTAATTCGTTTCAATTCAATTCAATTTGAATTTTCCTTTTATTTAATTCAATTCGAATTCATTTCAAATTGATTTCAATTTAATTTTAGTTCGTTTTAAATTTCATTCAAAACGATTTCAATTCGTTTTTAATTCAATTTCAATTTAATTCAATTTGAGTTCATTTCTATTTAATTCGAATTCAAATTCACTTTCTATTCAATTTCAATTAAAATTCACTTTCTATTCAATTCGAATCGAATTCATTTTCTATTTGATTCGAGTTCATTTAAAATTGATTCAATAAAATTTCAATTTGAATTTTAATCTAATTTAATTTGAATTTCATTTCAAAATATTAAATTTTGAAATCACTTTTCAATATTCATTGTAAAACGAATAAAATCGATATAAATATCGTTCACGTCAAAATAGCGCAACTCTAATCAACACGGCTTTATATATTTCAATAAATTCGTTATTCTATTCAACAAATGAATATATATATATATATATATTCCATTCAACATATGAATCTATATTTCTTTCAACACACGACTAATCTCAACACATCACTATTTTTGTTATGTAAAATATTTTATAAAATTATGGTATCTATCGTTTGATTTTCAATCAGACTCCACCGTGAAGTAGTTCTAATTTTAAATATGATAAAGATGTAAATTTTATTATTAAAATATTTTTCTCAACACACGAATAGTTTCAACACATGAACATCGTCAACACATGAGTATTTTTATATTCAACACATGAATTTTCCTTTATAATATTCATTATTTTCCCGATTGGAATGAGGCCCAATCAATCACCATATAATGTTAATTATATGGATTCCATACAACACATGTATATAAAAGCAATGATAAACAATCAACCATCATCCAAGGTGCACCACACAACTGCACAAGCGTCAAATATAAATAATCAATGCTTACACAGTCTGTCGACCTATCGATCGACATACAATTAAATAATTGGGATTAGTGTATGCCAAATATCATCCCAACACCCGTGTGGGGTTTCAAATCAACAAACACATATTTTTATTTGTGCAGATGGGTGATGTGTAAAATTTATCGACCCAGTCAATATCAGTCAAATCAGTGTATATAAACAAATCGGCCGATTTGTTTATAAATATTTATTTATTCCCTTTCACGTTAAAAATTATATTTTTAACGATAAAATATTTAATTTCAACTATCTACATTTTTTTCGATTTCACATCAACAACACAAACAAATTTCACAACACATCAATTAAACAAACAAGCCATCCATGGTCTGTGGATGACGGGTGTCGGGTGCTACTAAGCACCGTCTGCATCCTAGTATATATATATATAACTAGAAAAAGAATTTTAGAGTGAGATGTTCTCACCAAAGCTATCCCAACTCCACGACTCTTCATTTATAGAAATCTTCGTTGTTCTCGCCTTTTGTCACTTTCGCTGCCCGTAGCCACTACATATATAAAAATCGAATTTTTACTTCGCTATTCAATATATAAAAATCGAATTTTTACTTCGCTATTCAATATATAAAAATCGAATTTTTGCTTCGCTCCTATATAGATAAAAATTCTATTTTTACATCGCTACTATACAGATAAAAATTCCATTTTTACATTGCTACTATATAAATAAAAATTCTATTTTTACATTGCCACTATATAAATAAAAATTCTATTTTTACATTGCCACTATATAAATAAAAATTCTATTTTTACATCGATACTATATAGATAAAAATTCTCTATATAAAGATTTTATTTTTATATTCTCTATTATATAGAAATTTTATTTTCAATACACTACTTATATAAAAATAGTATTTTTATATCTTCCACTATATAAAGGTCATATTTTTAATACTCTACACAAATAAAAATCATATTTTTGATTCACTACATATATAAAGATCAAATTTTTAGCACTTCTATAATGGAAAAATTATATTTTTAACCTTCTACAATATAGAAGATTATATTTTTATAGTTCTACAATATAAGAGACTATATTTTTCATTGCAAAAACTAATTAAACAAAACAAAATAAAATAAATCAAAGGGCTTACAACAATTGAAGAGGAGGAGGGGGTTTCGGCGCGCGGATGCAGGCGCGGTGGAGGCGTCTAGGCGGCGGCAACAGGAGGAGGGGGCACGGTGCGAGGTGGGGGTTAGGAGGGAGCGACGGGATTTGGGTGGCTCGCGGGTTTCAACGGGGAGGAGGAGAAGAAGAGGGATCGAAGGGGGGTGTGCGGTGTGGCGGCGTCGCTCCGATGGGAGGAGCGACGACGCTCCGATGGGAGGAGCGACGACGCTCCTCCCCCTCTTCATCGTCTTTTTTTTTCTGAATTAAATCGGGGGGGGGGGGGGGCTGATCGAGGGTGTAGGAGAGAAAGGGGGGATATTATTTTTTTATTTATTTAATTTCAAAAAAGTTGACTTTTTCATATGACCTCTAAACGAGGCCCACCGCCTGTCGTCCATAGCTAATTACCCCCATTCCGAACACAACGGGATATGTATCGTAAGCTAATTCGATCGTTTCGATCAGTTTCCGTTAAAATCAACATATAACTCTATATATTGAATTTGAACACGCATTTCAATTTACTGGGGTCACATACGAACTCCAGAAATCCCATAAAAATATTTTCTAGCTTAGTATTGGCGATACGGTCCTAACAAAACTAGTTTCGTCAAATTCTGAGACCGTTGGAAAAATGGCCATTTTCCAGTCGATTAAAATCAACTGAAACTGGTCAAACACGTTTTCCTTTGCCACGCTCACATATTGATTCGAAAAATTATGAAATTTGGAATCTAGCAATAATTTGACATCACGGATCCAACAAAAGTGGTTTCGTCGAAATCCGAGGTCGTTTGCAAAATTCCCATTTTAAGGGCCTGAATTTCATAGTGACTATTCAGAATTTTCAACTGGACATATCTTTTGATTCCCGCTATGAAATTTCGATTTTTCAGATTCATTGGAAAGATATTCTCAAATAGATTCTAATATTTTTGGTTTCACTAAAATCCGGTTTATTTTGCACCCGGTACATTCAATTGAAGTTTGAAATCGAATTATCGAACTACCGCGCCATTTTCAATTCTATTTATAATTATATATAATTATTTATATTCTAATGACGACGTATATAATATATACGTTCGATTCTATATTCAAAATAAATTTCTCGTCGATATTATTTAAATTAATCCATTTTAAATGTAGAAAATTCGCTAAAATTGCCAAAATAAAAATTTTAAACTGGCCCAGATTTTCGGGTTGTTACATTTAACTAATAACTTCATGTATATATATATAACTAGCAACCAAATTAATTTGTAAATTATCCAAATAACCATCACACGTCATTCAACCATTATTTGTCAATATTAAATAATGTTTATAATATTATAGAATTGGATAGAGTTAGTGAGTTTACTCACCATAGTCATTAATCGTTAAATAACGATTAACGTTTGATTTGTTAAATCTGATGTTTTAATCTGCCATAAATTCAAACGAACTCCAATTAGTTCCAACCCGGTTTCATTACATAGTCTGAGATCATATGATCCCATTGGATCCTGTTTTGTTAAATTTCGATATCGTATGAGTGAGTTATAATATTAACTAGCTTATATGTTATTTACATTAAAATTTAACTTAATAATATAAATAAAAAAAACGGGCCTCAAATCTTTTGATTTTCTCAGCCCATCATGAGAAATAATACCTGTATGCTACAACGTCTCTTCTTCCACTCATATTATTTTGTAAAATACTGCTCCTCATTTTTTATCTCCATTCGTGCCATTTAAACCTTCCTGCGAACTCCTTACCTCCACGCATATGCCATTTATTATTATTATTATTATTATTATTATTATTATGATTTCCATAACATGTGCATACCCTCTGCGTGACTTTGTCACCAACTCCTCCCCCTTCAAACTGAGTATATCGAATACAGTCTGGTTCTAATCTTATTTAATAATTAAGTCAGTATTTTTGATCAGTTTTACTATTTAAAAAATTACCCTTATTAAAATCAGTAACTAAATTTACATTACTTATATGAATTACTCACCCACGTTAAAGCCTAAAGCCCAACCATTTCAACTTAAAACTTATGACCCACATTCCTTTCTTCCTCTCCATCACGTATACAGTTCAAAACCGAACTATTGTTCCTCCCCCATGGCCCTTCGTTTACACCTTTACTGCTCCTTCTCCAGCTTATGAAAATCCGAACGCAAAACACCATAATCGCCCTTCTCAAGACCCATGCACCAAAACAGTTTACCCATCTCTAAAGCTACCTCTCCCAAAATAAAATGTTGTAGTTCCTCCAATAGCTCCACTTAGCCTGCCATGCATTTCCGCCTGTTTCCTACTTCTTGTTCACCATCCAAGCGTCCATCAACTCCCCCATGGCACGCACACCGCCTACAACCTACTCCTTCTTCCACAATGAAAACGCTCCTATTACCCACTCTATACCAAAAACCCTACTCCCATTATCTTCCACCATTACTGCATTTTTATAACGTTGAGACTTCCTACGCATACTTTGCTTTTGGAAAAAAGACGAGGGAAAAGAAGGTGAGTTATATGTTTTTGACGGGGGCACACAAGCCTGAGAAACCGAGGCTTTGAATTGGGAAGACGGGAAGATGCATGAGGAGGAGCTGCCATGGTAGGTTCGTTGTTTCGAAGAAATAAAAAATGAAGGTGTGGCATGTTATATATATGGGTACAATACCTTGGCCTCTAAGGAATAGCGTAAGCAGGTTTTACAACTCTCGAATATAGGTTTGCAAATTTTTTTTTAAAACGTTGATTTGCCTTAACAGGCTTATAGGAGATAGAGTAGGATACGAAGTGAAAACACATAGTTGGGTTTTCTTTGGTAGGTAGCCTGCTTGATTTAATTTCACCTGGGAAGTCTGCGTCTTTGGGGGAATAAAGTAGTTGGTGTGATTTGAACGAACATGACAAGTAGAAGATGGCAACAAATTTCATGGCTTGTTTCAAGCTGCTATAGCTGTTGTACGTGATAGGGTATAATATAGGGGTTGTTTTGAGTTTTCACTTCACAAACAAATGTTGAGTCTGAAAGCATTAGTCTGTGCGATGTATGTAGAGTATAGGCTAGGCATGTCTTCAATAGGAAAGAGTCATACAGCTTGTGAATGAAGGTTTAGTTAGTAAGTTTATCAAAAGGATTTACGGACTCCGTTGCATAAAAATTTCGTTTATTTACTAACCGATATCGACAAAAATAAAAATATCGTTTAGACGAGCTATTTGCCATGATTCCAAAAATATATTAATATAGACAAGATAGCTTACTATGTGAAATCCCAAAACCGTTGATATAGGGTGTAAAATACATTAAACAAAAAGTAGTTTATTTTCCAAAATAAAAACTGCAAAAAAATTAAATAAATAAAAATAAGAATACATGCCAAATATCTTGTCCAAACTCAAAACCAATATTTAATTATATTAAATAAATCATTATAGCTTATAAACGATTACATAATGACTATTTGAAAATTTGATTTGGGCATAACATATAATCTATATGGCAAAATCTCAATTTTTCACTTCCATTGGAAAAATATAGTTAATTAGATTCGAAGTTTCTTGTTTCAAAGAAATCCAACTTATAACGAATCCTGTATAGTCATTTGAAGTTCAAAACTTAATATTACGAACTACTACGACGTTATGAGCTCGATTATAATTTATATTATAAATAATTCATTCAACTGTCATTTAATTAATATATTCCTTATTAAAATTCGAATATAAACTCATTTAAATTTCTCACGTTAACCACTTCACATAGAATTGCAAATTTAACTATTTCTGACTATTTTTGAAATTAAATTTTATTACCCATTATTTATGTTAATTAAATATTCAAAATATTTGAAATCAAACCATTTAAATTACCAAACTGTTATGTTAAAGTAATTAAATAAATTAATGATTAAATCTCTAAAATTCTGGGATGTTACATGAGAAGTGTGATATATAGTAGATTTTAAATAGAAATTTGTTTTAGTAGACAAATTGAGAAGAACAATTTATAAGCGATATTTATAAATTAATTAAAATGTTTATTATTGAATATATATACGTCTGAATTTATATTGAGAGGTAAAATTGATTTTAACACCAATATCTTTAATCAAATTAGAACCTAGAAATTATAAAAGGAATTTTAAATAGACTGTAAGTAATTGGAAATAAAAATGGATTTTGTATGAATAATTTTATGAACATAAGTATAAACTGAATTTGGATTTAAGATATAATTTTAAATGTGAAATCAAACTGTTTTGATTATATAAAGAAGATATTATTCATATTTGATGTGAATAATGGATTAAAGCAAGTATTTTGCAAAGGAGAATATCATAAAAGAATATTATTCACATTTGATGTAAATAACGGATTAGTGCAAATATATTTGTGCGAATGAGAATATTAAAAGGGAACTAGGTTTTGGAAATAAGAATTCAAATGGGAATTTGAATAGAAAAGGAATATTTGAAATCATTCTAGAGTGAAACGATGAATTTTATTCTGATACTTGGAATACAACTAAATTGAGAAAATTCAAAGAATTGTTATTGGAATTCGACTATGTCGAATTTTATAAATAATCTATTCAAATTATTTAGAACTTGGCAAGAAAAATTATATTTGGTATCGAACCAAAAATGTATAATCGAATATGAATTCAATAGTAAGCTATTAACTTGTTAATTAATTAACAAGAAGTGAATTGTAAATAAGAGTTTTAAATTGAAGTGAAATATGAATGATGATTTATAAAGGGACTCGATAAGCAAGATTTGAACCTATAATGCGATTTTTAAATGAAATCAAAAATTGATTTGATATAACGAGTCCAGATTTCTATAGAAGGAATAATATTCACTTTTAAAGTGAATAACAATATTAAAGCAACAAACGTTGCAAATGGAAATAAGTACAAAGAAATGGAGCTGACCTGAATAATGAGATATTTTCGAAGTTTGGAATAGAAGATTAGTCCAAAGTTTGGAGTATGAATTCAATAAAGATTTTTTTTGAAAGAGAATTTACATGGCGATTCGACTACGTCAGATTCGGGAAAGTGTTATTTACTTTTTTACTTTTAATAAAGATAAAAATTATTTATTGGTTTATATTATGTAATGATTATCTATTCAAATTAATAAATGAAAGTAATATTTAAGTTTATTATATTTTGGAAGCATGGATTATAAAGTTATTGTTTAAATCAATGATTTCTGTAAAAGAAGTGAATTCATAAATCGAATCCGATAGTTACATAAGAAATGTTTGTTAAAGATTGAGTTGTGAACTTTTTCTATTTCGAAGTTAATTATATTGTTCAGTAAAGTTCCGAGAGGTAATTATACACCAACTTGATTGGCTTCATTGTTAACTAAGGAATGGTTAAAGTTTGATAGCGAGGTTTGGTTAAGTGAAGCAATTAATGAGTGTTAATGGTTTGGAGTTGGCATAGCGATGTTTTATTTAACATCTGTTTTAATACAATGAAGGAGTTTTGGAAACGTTTTCCAAATAAAATCAGAAATGTTTTCTAATATAGAAAATAAGAAATGGGAATAAACATGGAAATGTTTTCCAATGTTAATAACACACAGTTTCAAAATATAGAAGTTGTGAACATATGTATAAGAATATTTACTGATGATTAAAAAGAAATATATTCTGAAATATTGAAAATAAATAGTTTATAATAGACGTTTTTCCGTGAATCGTGAGAGGCTAAACGGGTTTTAAGAAGTATATGAAAATGGGGAAATGTGGAATTGAATAAATTAATTTAAAGTGATAAATGTTGATATATGATTGATCGATAGATTTTCCATTTGGAAATAAGATCGTTGTTTGTATTGATGTTTTCCTTTGATAGTTAAATAACCAACTATCAAAATTTTTGAAATTTTTTTCATTGTCAATACGGAGAGACGTGGATCAGATTATTATCTGAAAACCACTCTGCATTGGATTAAGCGTTGCGAATTAAATTTTGCTGAAGATAATCGAAGGAGTTATGCAAGGGTTGTTCTGAAAATCCTTAGTAGACATTGCATTAGATGGATTGACGAAATGGTAGTTTCGGTTTGTCTAGGCCTAGAACAACCTGTATAGACGAATGTCTAACAGAGCATACCTAACAGATCATGTACATTGATCTCTTCAAACATATTACATCTGATGGCGGAGGAATTCGTTTCACCTAGGTTTATACATGTGATAATGTTGGGAAATCAATAAATGGTTTGGCAGGTTCGACGATGTGGCATTCAAAGTGAATGAAGATGTGGCATGTCAAAAGATAAGCGTGACCTCAATCCTCACAACCGGGAAATGGTACAAAATCAGGTAGGTCGCATGGCTAAGTGGATAGCTCCCAATTAGGGTGTACTGTCACCTAATCTAGAGAAAATCCAATTGCTTCTTTAATATATTTTGATTTGTCCCTTTCGGGAATGGTTGCTGATCCCAACCGTTGGTGATAATGCATTCAGTACACTCAAGCGAAATGAGTGATCGATCATGTTTAGCCTATCTTGCAAGATGTTATTGTTGAACCCGGTGTATTCCTCTCTAGAGATACACTGTCGGAAGGTGGTTCCATACCTTGCCAGTTAACATCCATTCTCCAATAAGGGCTGTTGTTTTGATTGTATATTATGTATGTGGAGCGTGAGATGCAAGCATTCTGCTACACTGTTATTTATTTGATTTAGACACTATTATAATATCGGAGTGGTATTGATTTCAAAGAATATTTTGGGTTATCGTAAGGTAAAACCATCCGTGTTTATGTGTGGATCAGTCTTACGATTATCCTTTCTTTTAAAAAGGGTTTCTAAAAGTTAAAACAAATGGTTGGAGTTTACTCACACCAGTCCCATGACTGACCCAGAGTTTATTTTGTTTTGTTTTACCCTAAACTCCTGGGTGCCCAATTTTGTACAGGCAGTCAAGTAGTTCACGTTATTACAAATACCCTTGGAGGAGTTTGGAGTAGGAGGCTTCAACATTAGTTATCTATTTTTTTTATTTCCATTGTGTACTATATGTATTTGGAAACATGTGTTTATAACTGTTCCAGTGATAGTTGTTATGCTCTGATGATGGTATGTATATACAGTTTCGATTTGTGTTTCAAAGTTATGTTATATAATATATTTTACTCGTTCCACTGTGAGCTTCGTGTTTACTCTAATGTTGTTGTATTTATGTTCTTCTTCTTCTTCTTTTATTCTAACTTTCTTTCTATTTCTTACCCTCTAACTTCTTTCTATTAATGATCCAGTAAAGTTCTGGTGCTTGGTTAGTCGATATGGTATTTATGTCGATAATTAGGATCGCGAATTTGTCGATTCGTTACAGCCTTATTGTTTCATTTTCCAGTAACAAAATACTAAATCCCTCTTTCTTTTGAATTCTTCAATAACTTGTTAAAAATCAAATACTCAGCTGAGTTCAGTAATTCTGAATATGTTAAGCTACTGCAAACGAGTGCTTCGAGCAAGTATTCATGATTTTAATTTCGGTTGTTCTCTCTGTTGCTCATCAGCGAGACTAGGGTTGAGCCTCGGCGCGGTTAGGGTCGGCGTAAGGTTGAACGAGGATCGTTTTGGGTTTCTGTCACGAAGGAGCACTAGTCGTAGTGATTGGGTGGATCTCGTGACAAGTAATATCGAGCATGTGGAATACTGGCAGAGAGGAAGGGATGTTGCGATTGTTTTCATAGAGGCAAGCGCTCGATTTGAGGCTGTTGACGAGTAGGTGGAGGTCAGTGAATCTGGTTCGAAGGGGGTTGTTGAGTATGTGGGTTCAGGTGATTGTTGTGACAGGAGAAGGAAGCAGGTTCTTGGAGTTTTATTTAGGGAAGCTTGCTACAGTAATAAGGAAGATGTGGCAGTGGCTCATTAGGTCAGAGACTGCAGGGCAGGGAGCAACACATGTCAGCTCTCGGTTGAAGGAGTTGGGTTTGGACATTAAAAGTTGATGGGATTACGGGTATTAGCAGTAATGTTATGACCAAGTTAAGTGGTTCGGCATCAACACAATAGTGGGTATGTGGTGTTAAAGAGGAATGATAATTGACTACAAGATGTTTGGTAAAATGTAGGAATGGGATGGTGAAATTTTTGGGGCTGATTCTAGGCGAGGATTGTTGAGCTTGCTTCATTTTTGGTTGAGGCTTCAAGGTTTATGATTTTACGAAGTCTAAAAATGCATAAAATAATTTATTCATCATAGTAACTAATTTAAATTAATAATAGTTTAATTGTTAAATACAAATAAATTATCATAGGTACTAAGTAGATTCAACTCAAGTAGATTCGTGGCCATGACGTTACGAGATTTATCAAGATATTCGGTAAAGGAAAATCACGGTGAGTAAACTCATTCTCTGGAATTCATTTATAATTTTATTTTAAAATAATTTTTATATATTGTGTAATAACCCGAAAATCCGAGCCAATTAAAAAAAATTATTTTGGCAATTTTGGTGAAATTTGAACATTTAAAATGATTTATTTTAAATAATATCGACGAAAAATTTATTTTGAATAGAATTCGAACGTATATATTATATAGATCATCGTTAGAATATAGATATTTATTTTAAATTATAAAAGGAATTGAAAATGGCGAGGTAGTTCGATAATTCGATTTCAAAATTCAAATGAATGTACAGGATTCAAAATAATTCGGATTTTAGTGAAACAAAAAATATTTGAATCTATTTGAGAATGTGTTTCCATCGAATCCGAAAAATTGAAATTTCATAGCGGGAATCAAAAGTTATGTCCAGTTGAATTTTCAGAATAGTCGCTATGGAATTCTGGCCCTTAAAAATGGAAATTTTGCAAACGACCTCGCTTTTCGACGAAACCACTTTTGTTGGATCCGTGATGTCAAGATATTGCTAGATTCCGAAATTCATAATTTTTCGAATCAAAATGTGAGCGTGGTAAAGGAAAACGCATTTGACCAGTTTCAGTTGATTTTAATCAACTGGAAAATGGCCATTTTTCAAACGGTCTCAGAATTTGACGAAACTAGTTTTGTTAGGACCGTATCGTCAATACGAAGCCAGAAAATATTTTTTTGGGAATTTTTAGAGTTCATATGTGACCCGAGTAAATTTAAATGCGCGTTCAAATTCAATATATTGAATTATATGTTGATTTTGACGAAAACTGATCGTAACGATCGAATTGGCTTGCGTGACATATCCCATTGTGTTCGGAATGGGGGTAATTAGCTAGGGACGATAGTCGGTGGGTTCGATTTTGAGTTCAAAAGAAAAGGTTGCTTTTTAGGAGTTATGAAATAAAATAAATTAATTAATTATATTTCTCCTTAAACCCCACCTTCCTATCGTTGACTTCATTACAGAAAAAAAGGAAAAACAAAAAAAACTGATCCCGTGCTTCCACCCCCTCCCCCGAAATCGATTGCCTCCACCTCGTCTCAACCGCCGCCGACCTTTACTCCCCCCTACCCCTTCATCCGCCGGCATCGCTAAGACCAGCCTCCCCCGCGAGACCCGAAGTCAACGCCGTCCACTCGAGATTCGCCACCTCGAGGCATGCTCGAGTTCACCGTACTCCTCGCCGGAGGTGCGGCGCTCCAGTCACGACAAGGTGGTGCCGTCAGATCTTGTCCAAGCTTCACAGTGGAGGCACAAATCCGAACCCTAGGGTTCGTGCAATTTTTGAAATGAGCGGTGGTGAATTCCTAAACGTGAATGATGATAGGATTAAAGAGGGTAATGATTTACATTGGGTAGTTTATTTATTTTCAGTTTTGTTTAATTTTAACAGTGAAATTATTTACAGATTTTTATATAATTAGTATTGCTTTAAAATTCTGATTTTTATGCAAATAATATTGTTTTTAAATCAGTTTGCTTTAGGAGAAAAAATATATACTTTGCTTTAGAAAATAAAAATATCGCAGTTTTTGAAAATAAAAATATAAATAACATTGGTTTAAAAACGTAAGGAACTTTGGTTTTTAAAAAAAATATAAAGATGAGCGATTTAAAAATAGGAAGATGGGATTTTTAAGATATGATTTTTATCATGAGGGTAGAGTATAAAAAAATAATTTTAATGTAAGATAGAGAATAAGAATATAATTTTTTATTAATGTACTGATAATAAAAATATAATTTTTATAATATAGAAAGGTTAAAAATATATTTTTTATAATATAGAAAGGTTAAAAATATAATTTTTATAATATAGAAAAGTTAAAAATATAATTTTTATACTAGTGGCATATTAAAAATATGATTTTTATATAGTAGAGATCATAAAAATATAATTTTTATCCATGGAGTGATAATATAAAAATGTGATTTTTATATATGTAGCGAGCACGAACGACGAAAGTGACAAAAGGCGAGCACAGCGAGATTTTCCTACATATGAAGAGTCATGGCGTTTGGTTTAGCTTGGGTGAGAACTCCTCACCTTTAATTTAAATTTCTAGTTGAAATATATACTAGGATGCAGACGATGTTTAGTAGCACCCGACACCCGTCGTCCACAGACCATGGACGGCTTGTATGCTTGTTTGTTTGATTTTGATGTGTAGTTGATTGTGTGATGTGATGTGAAATGAAATAAAATATTTATATAGTTAAAATATTTTATAGTTGAAAATAGAAATTTTAACCTGTATTTAAAATGAAATAAAAATAAACAAATCGGACGATTTGTTTATATACACACATTTGACTGATATTGATTGGGACGATAAATTTTACATATCGCCCAACTGCACAAATAAAATCTGTGTTTGATTGTTTGAAAACCCCACACGGGTATTGGGGGTGATATAGGACATACACTAATCCCAATAATTAGTTGTATGTCGATCGATTGATTGACAGACTGTTATAAACATTGAATATTTATATTTGATGCTTATACAGTGTAGAATGCACTTTGGATAATGGTTGATTATTTTTCATTGTTGATATATACATGCGTTGTATGTAAATCCATAGAAATAAAATCTATGGTAATTGATTGGGCATCATTCCAGTTTTGAAAAGAAATATTTGAAATAGAAATATATGAAATAGAAATATTTGAAATAGAAATATTTGAATAGAAATATTTGAAATAGAAATACTTGAATAGAATTATTTGAAAAAGAAATGTTTGGAATAGAATATTCGAAATAGAAATATATAAAGCCGTGTTGATTAGATTGACGCCATTTTGACGTGAACGATATTTTTATCGACTCTATTTGTTTTTAATGAATATTGAAAAGTGATTTCAATAATCGAATATTTAGAAAATAAACTGAAATTGATTAGAAATGAATTCGAATTGAAATTGAATAGAATTGAATTCGAATTGAAATTGAATTGAATTGAAAATGAACTGAAATTGAAATCAATTTGAAATGAATTTAAAACGAATTTATAAGGAAAAATTCAATTTTGATTTGAATCCGAAATGAAGTTGAAATCGTTTCGAAAACGAATTATAAAATACGTTTTAAAAGGAAATCGAGGAAATATATATATATATAATATATACATAATATATATATATATAATATACATAATATATATATATATAATATATATAAATAATATATATATATAATGGCCTGAATAGAACGCGCCGCGGCAGTTCGCGAATTTCGACCATTGACTTTGAATGGATATTGCGGGAGATCCGACCGTCGGATTCTCCTAAAACTGGAACCGTTGGGTTCGTATCGAAAAGAGCTTTCTAACGAATATTAGAAATTTGAAATATAACGGTTGGATTTGGAATTATGTCCAAATCAAATTTGGAAAAGGTCGCTGTAAGTGCAGTTCGATGGCCGTTGATGGAAATCGACTATAGGCGCCTTGATAAAATTATTAAAAATAGTAATAATTTGTGTAAAATCATAAGAAATGATTTGTGAAGAATTGGGATGAAAAACTCCATATTTGAAAAGATAAAAGTAGATTTTTATCGAAATGAACTAGTTTTGAACTAGAATAATAATTTATTTATTTTTAAAATAAATAAATTGGATTTGAAATGGTTTTGAAAATAACCAGAATTTCCAATAATTGAATTGGAATGGATTTGAATCGACATTGTCTTCGGAATATTTCGATATTGGATTTCTTGATGAAACAAATATTGTTATGGGAATTTGAAAGATATATTTATATCGTTATTTCCAATACGATATTTGTTGGTCGTAGAATTTGATATTGAATATAAGCCGATATATTTTCTATTCAGAGCCTTGTATTTAATATCAACTGCAATTTGGGTTTGTCGTGAATGGTGTCTTCATTAACACAGTTCTTAAGCCCAGTTGAGAAAAAGATTAAATCTTTTTATTTAGATTTAATGAAGTGTACCAATTAAATAATATTTAATTGGAATTGAATTGGTATTGATTTTTGGGTTTATCGTGAGCAATGTTTTAAATAACACTTGTTCTTTAACCCGATAATTAATGGAATGTGATTTTGGGTTTACCGTGAACCGTGTTTTAAATGACACCGATTCTTTAACCCAGTCAAAGATTAAAACTAAGTGGATTTTTAATAAATCTTTAATTAGATTGAAAAGATCGAGAATGGAGTATCACCAGTTTTACTCTAGGCGATAGTTAAATCTTTAATTATATTTGAACGTGAAATGGTAATTGAATTTACCGATAACACCGTGGTGTTAGATATGAAGTATTACCAGTTTTACTTCATGGGATGAATAGGTTGGGATGGAGAAATTAAAACAAATGATTACTTCGGTAAGGTTCGTTAATCCCGACTAGTTTGAAGTGATATTCAAAGGAAGACTAAAGAATAAATTTAGAAGAATTTATCTTTGATAAAATTTATGGGAACCTTTCCCTAAGAATGTGAAATTTAGAAACTAACTGGAGATTAGTTAAGTTGAATGGTTTCCTGGGTATTGATCTGATGTTGGTTTCGGCCTACAGGGTTAATATTTGGGGAATTGTTCTCTTGCTAATTTACTGTTAGTGAATGATGAATTGGAATGAGGCGTATGTTGTGTTTGTGTAACACATGTTTGTTGTATACGCGAGTTATTCAGAAAGACCGGGTTTATCCCATTCTGAATAACTGATTCGACGTGGTGTCGAGGATGAAGACGGTGGTCGAAGACCGGAAGTCTTCACGTCGTTTGGGTGATTACTGATGATCTTGATTGGGCCGTACACCCAAGAGGAGGGAATCAGTTGGTGGTCGTCCAGACGTACTTGGAGACCGATGGATATGCGGGGTACTAGGTGCCTCCGGTTTCGTTCATACCCAGAACGGATTTGTAAATGGATGTGTGTCTGACATCGGATTTCATTCTATGTGATTGATATCGGGTGCATAGCGTGAATTGCCTGTGTGGAATGCTAAGATGCAAATGATCAAGGCTTCTGTTGAAAAGCAAAGTCTTGTGGTTGATGATCAAAGCACTGCCTGTGTGGCATAGCTTTGTGTAGCGTTGATTCGCGAGCCTCACACCCCGGTTGTGAACCAGAAACGGGTGAGGACCTCAGGGAGGGCATGCGTTTCCTTCTAGTTAAAAGTGGCGTCAGTGGTTTTACACGCCCTGACGAGTTTGACTTATGTGGTTGTTGCAGTTGTGAGGCGCCTCGGTTAGATCGGACGATCCGGGTCCGATGGAGTCATTCGTTGGCTCATTTACGCCCCAAAGGGCGGGGAAACGCAGTGTTCAGGCATTTTAATCCACATCAGTGGACCGGTCCTATCGCTCCAAAGGCTTGACTGAGTACTTGCCTGATACATGGGCTAGATTGTCTCGAATCGGTAGAGGACGATCCCTGGCCTCGGTTCACAGATGGAAATCCAACTTCCAATACATGACGTTTCGATGTTAGTTGTAATCCTATATATGGCGACATAATGGGATGGGGCGCTTATGTCGTCTATGATTGATACTTATGATTTAAAGTTGTCTTATATACTATGCACATATTATAGTATCAAATGATTCGTTTTAAACGTATCAAGCATTCTTGGCTATTATAAGGTAAAAACCCTATCCTTCGGCTTGCGTTGCATTGTGTGATGGGACCTGGGTCTTATAATAGCTTCATTGTTCTATATTTATCATTGCGCTGTTGTTTTATGCACTGGTATTCTTCGGAGGAAACTCGTTCCGCGTTATACGGCGTGGTCCCTTGATATATCTGCTTTAAAGTAAAGTTTTAAATAACTGTTTTAGTTCTCACACCAGTCCCATGACTGACCTGGGGTTTATTGTTTTAACCTAAACTCTGGGTGCCCTTATTTTGACATGGGCAGCTAGTAGTTTTGGGTTTGCAGATTTATATTCACAAGATCCTGGTTTACAGCTGGAACGATACTCGGAAAGCTCTGTATCCGTGTATTACTTTCAGTTGCATACTGTATTATTTTCCGCTGCTATGTAATGTATTGTAATCTCTGATATTTTATAATGTGTAATATTGACTTATACTCTGTATATTCGTGTAATCTGATGGAATTGTTGTAATAAACAAAGAAATGTTCTTCTGTCTGCGTTCTGATTTGTCGTGTTCTCAAAACAATCAGGCATTTCGAACGGTCTGGGTCGGTTTAGCGACTGATTCGGATCGAGCGGAATTCTTGGTCGTAACATTATTGTTTATTGGTTGATTGGATGCATTGAATTATTGTTGATGAATTATGGATATTATATATAATATATATTAGTTATGTTTAAGCCTTGTAGTTATGGTTATTATATATATATATATATATATATTGGATATTTCTCGCAGTACCATTAGCGGATGACCCTATCACTCATGATATATTAAGTGGACGACCTACTATATCACAATATCCTACCTTGAAGCAGGATTGGTATTACTTATGTTGATTACCATCTGTAGATGTAGGGAAAACATGCTGGAGGGATTAAAATGGATTCCGCAAACTTATTTATTGTTGTTTACATATTTATATATGTGTGATATGTTGAATTGGACCGATGGTTTGTGTGTTTGGATGTCACTAGCCCTAAAATATTGATATTTAGTAATATCATGAAAAAGGGATATTTAGATTTTAAAAGGAAATTAAATTTTTACAAAGTAGAAATTGAATTTCGAATGGGCTAGAATTAATAAATTTGTTTTTCTAATAAATGCAAGTGGTTGAATTTATAAACGACATTTATAAATGAACTGAAATAAATTATTGTTGAATAATCTTTGAATTGTGAATTCAAGTATGAATTTAAAATGGATTTATAATTGGAAATCATTTCAGGAAAAGGAAACAATGAAATTTATTCCGATGTTCGGATTGCTAACTGAATTTAAATAAATCCACATGGATTTATGGTTTGAATTAGGCTATGTCGAATTTATAGAAATAAAATTATTTCCAGAAGATATTGGAATTGTATATGAAAATAGATGCTAAGTTTATATACATAAGTTATAATAATAAGAATTGAGTTCAAATAGATTTTTTTTTGGATGTTTGTTTAATATAAAATAAGGAAGTTAATTTATAAACAATGTTTACGAATGCAAGCAATTTTCATTGGATAAATTGGAAATAGATTTTTCCAAATATACGAAATGGCACTTAAAAATAATATTTTTCAATGAGATAGAAGAAGGGATTTTTAAGATAAGTACTGTCAATTTTTGTATTACAAACTCTTATCCGTCTTAAGATAAGAACATTGTCGATCAAGGTCTGAGAGGTAATTAAAATACCCCAATTTAAACGACTTTACTATTATCAAGAGATGATATTAGTTTGTAATGGTAAGGGATGTTGAAGTAATTGATTATTTGTATAAAAGGAATTTATAATTGAAATTCAATTATATTTCTTGTTTATAAAATAAGTTATGTCTAAGGAAATTGGAATTCAATATAGGAATTCAATGGTGAATAATTAATAACCGAGTTATGAATTTTGAATTAATAAATCAATGATTTGATAATTAAAATGTTTACGTTAAATTTGGGAAATTGGTTTCATTGGAGTTGGAATTTTATATAATAAACAAAGGTAAACGTTTATAATTTAATTTAATTAAAAACAAACTCGCCACAGCGCAGTAGTTCGTAATTTGACAATTCGAACTCCAATCGAGTATACAGAAATCAATATAAATCGGGATTCAATGAAACAAGAAACGTTCGGACCTATCAAATGATAATTTTAATATGGAAGAGAAAAATCTGGATTTCATTCTATATATTTTGGTTTATATCAAAATCAAAATTTCTGAAAAATGGCGCTATAATCATTTGTAAATTATAACGATTGAATAAATAAAATCAAAGGATTTTATGTTAAATCAAATTTCGATATCGGTTTTAGAAATCCCGACTTAAGTTATAAAATAAATATTAACTCAAGTGGGGTGGATGGATGTTTATTTGAAACAAAAATCATATTTTTAATTATTGAACAGAATTAACTAAGAAAAAGAAGAATTACTTAATCAAGTTTGAATTGAGTTGACTTTGGATAAGCGAATGGTAATTGTAAATTCATATTCGAATCGAATACGAAACTGAATTAAAAATGGAATTCGATTGGTCATAAGAAAATTAAAATTAGATATGAACATGATATGTTCAAATTGAAATATGATTAAGCAAAGAAGCTAGTTAGAAAATTAATTTGTGAATGGAGAACGATTAAAGTAAAAAGTATCAAATTGATTTGAAATAAACCGAGAATGGTTGAATAGATGTTAGACTTTTATGGAATGAAGAGAATGAATATTATAATTTGTGTCCCCGACAAAAGATACATGTTTAAACTCCATATGAGATTTTATGAGCCTATTGGGCAAGCTGCTTGGTTTTTTGACTTTCTTTTTGAATGGAAAGTGCCTAGAAAGGCGAGTTGTAGTTGTACCAATCGAGCCGTGCAAACGAGACGCCATCGAAATTTTTCGGAAATTTAAGGAATTAGAATATTTTTAAGAAATTTTGATAAAGAGAAATCAATATATCGGTATATATAATTCGATAAGTAAACGAACTTATAATAGAACATTGTAAACCAAAAAGGGGCCAGTGATTGCTTAATGGATGTTTGTTTTTCTTTGATAGTTAAATAACCGGCTATCAAAGTTTTTAACCATCGTTGTCAATATGGAGAGACCGGTTGGATTTATTATTTGAAAACCACTATGTATAGGCCTAGGCATTGCGATTTAGATTGTTTGAAGATAATTGAAGATGGAGTAAAGTGCATGGGCTGTTCTATTTACAGGATACTGCCTTTGGCTTGTCCAGTCCTAGAACAACCTATATGGACGAATGTTTGATAGAGTATGCCTAACGGATCATATAAGACGATCTTTCCAAGGTGTTATGTTTGGTGGCGAAGGAATTCGTTTCTCGTGGCTTTTTGTACTCGTAATATTTTCGGGATGATCAACAAGTGATTTGATGGGTTTGACGATGTGGCATTCAAATTGGTTGTTGACCAGATATTCTAAAAAGGAAGACGTAGCCTCAAGCCTCATCAACTGGGAAATGACAAAAATTGGGCACGCAGCATGGCTAGTTGGGTCATTCCCAAGCAGGGTGTATTATTATCAATCTAGAGAAAATTCATTTGTTCTTCTTTCAATTATGTATCTTACGGGTTATGGTTGGAGGGCCAACAACCTTTAGTGATAATACATTCGGTCCACTCAAGCTAAATGAGTGACAGGTCATGTGTGGCCGGGTTGCAAGATGTTCTTATTGAACCCCCAGCGTATCCTCTCTAGAGTACACTGATTGAGAGGTGGTCCCATACCTTGTCATAGTTGAAATCCAATATCAATAAGCGCCTGCGGTTTTTGATTTTATACTATGTATGTAGAGCATGAGATGCAAGCGTTCTACTAGATGATTATTTATATCACCGTACTTTCATATATGTTTTGGGTTATAGTAAGGTAAAGACCGTCCATGCTTATGTGTGGGGTGGTCTTACTATTACCCTTTTCTTTCAAATGTTAAACAATATGGTTGGAGTTTACTCACACTAGTCCCATGACTGACCCGGAGTTTACTTTGTTTGTTTTACCCTAAACTCTTGGATGCCCAAATTTGTATGGGCACTCAAGTGTTTTAGGATTTTACAGATACACTTGGAAGAGTTTGAAGCAGGAGGCTACAGCGTTAGTTATTTAGAGTTATTTCTGTTGTGATATGTATGTGTTGTAGTCTGATATGGTATGTATATACAGGACAAAATTGTATTTCAAAGTTATGATATATGATATTATAATTTGTTCAGTTCCGTTGTGAGATTTGTGATGTTTCTTTTGTTCTATCTTCTATATATTTCTATTTCTATTTCTTTAACCTTAAAGGCTCATATTTCTTTGCAATTTGGGTTAGAAGTGAGTTGTTTTAGTCAACTCAGATGGTACAAATTTGCAGGTCGTTACATTTGGTATCAAAGCTTATGTTGAGCGAACACCTAAGCTTTAGTGGGGTTTATTGATTAGAGATAGGGTTAGTAGTAACCTAGAATGAGTTGAGTTATATATATGAGAGAGCTTATTTGTAAGTTGATATAAAAAATCGTTTTATATTGAGTTGATTGGTTTGTCGGGTGGTTTATGAACTCTGCTCGGTACAGTATGATCAACTGTATCGATACATGTTTCTAAACACGTACAGAGTAACTCAACACAATATTGTTTTTAAAGCTGGGTTAATGAAGTAATTTTGCCCAAAATTATATTTTGCTATAAAAGAATAATTTTCTAAAATTATTATATATGGATGTGTTGATTGAGATTACAACCAACTTAGTTTATAAAACTGAAATGGTTATATATAACTAAATGAAATGGTATAAGAACTTAATATACAAATGAAATGAATTAAAATTGGATTTAAACCAAAATTCGAATTTAAATCCTGGATGCTTGAGAAATATTTTCTAAAATGATTATAAAATAATATGGTTTTTATTTTGGAAGGATTTTTGAATAAAAATCATACTGAATGAATTTTGGAAATGGTAAAGCATTGAACTCACTTCAGTGGCTAGAAAATAATTCCGATGATGAACTGCGACATCGTCGGCGTTCATTTTGAGTTTCTAAGTGATTTATTGATACGATATTAAAATTTCTAATGGAGATTTATTTGACAAAACTTGTTGTTTTGGAAAATTAAAATGTTTTGAATTTGCAATTGGGTATTAAAACATATATGTATATATTTATATGATTCCAAAAGGGATTTGAAATAAAAGCCTAGGAATTGGGATTCTGGAATCAAAATTTAACTCAAGCAACTTAATTGGATTGAAATAAATAAATTGATTTGAAACAATTTGAATAAATTTGATTGCATAGGATTGCAAGCATATATGGTGTGTAATATGAATAAAAATCAATGGTTTTGGTAGAACTAAAATTGTAAAGATATAAAGGTTGAGTTCAACATAAGTGGGCTTTTGAAAAGTTAATGGGTCTGTAGCATTTCTTCCTTCTTACTAATTTCGGGGACGAAATTGTTTTAAGGGGGAAGAATTTAACGTCTCGGATTTTTATCCATTTCATATTGAACATTTAAATTTATTTTAAATGTTGAATTGGAAAGTGAGTGGATTTTTTATTGAATCATCGATTTAATAATCAATATACGATATATTATCGAATTATCGTATATGGAAACAACAAACAATTGAATTGAGAGTAAAAAAGGAATCGGAACGATTCTATAGGTTAATATTAATTCTATTTGAAGTAGAACGATAGTAATAATTTATTATTGAAGAATTTGAATGGTTTAAATTTAAAATATATTTTAATGAATTTTAGTTGATATGTAAAATAGTCAAATTTCAGCGATCTTAGAATTTGATGAAATCAATTCCATCAGATCAGTAATTATGTATTATTATCGAATTTCAAATTTGGTAACATTTGGATTTATCGTATGGTTAGAAAATGCTTGGAAATAATTCAATTGAAGTTTATGTAAAACGTTATTTAATATTATTATTTCGTATATACGATTGAATTTGGGACCAGAATCTGTTCCATTGAGTTCAAAATATCGTATAATCATGGAAACGTCAATTGTTGCGTCTAGATAGGGGTTGTAACAGCCCGCATTTTACGAATCAGAAGATCATAAAATATTTTTATTTTATTCCCTGAGGGTTGGATCATTCTCATCTTTTAATATGTTGCTTATGGGGATGTGAGACATGTCCATAATTTTTACCAATTTTGTTTATGACCATTTTTCCCCTGTTAGTCTTGTATAGGGTATAACTTTTGACTCAGGTTGAATCAGTGGGTGAGACCTATGCCATTGGAAAGGACTTTATGATTGCCTTTCCGTAGAGTGGTTACATTAAAGATTTGGCTCAGCAGTTTTGGAGGAATCGCTGTTTTAAGGTTTTTCAGTTGGTCGTTTAGGTTTTGGGAGCTTAATATGTTGATTTGGGAAGGCCCATTAGTGGGTTTGTGTATTCCTATAAATAGGGGGTGAGAGTGGAGGGAAAAAGTTTACTTTGCCATTCTCTCATTTGGAGGCATTGATCTCCTTCTTCCTCTAACACCTTTCCGCCATTAAAAATCCAAATCTAAGGAGGGAAATCATAGATCTACACCATTGGAGGCTAGATCTACATCATTTCAAAGGTGAATTCATCAGATTGAGGAGTTTGTTTCAAATTGCTCACTGTCTAGATTCATAATTATATCATTTTAGCTTGTATTGGTGAATCGGTGAGTGATTTACATCTCTCACATGAATGCAATGAAGTATATGAGTTTTTGTGCAAGTTTTTCAGCAATTGCAAGTGCTTTACCGTAGATCTATATCATTGTATGGCCATTTTCATATGAATCACCCTACGATCTAATTTAGCAAGTCTAACAGGTTGATTTCATACCTTTTCACATGTTTATGCAAGTTAAATCTCTTATTTTGATCATAGGTTCATTTTAATGGTTTTTGGTGAAATTTACCTCATTTTTGTGATAATCGTCATATTCATGTTGATTAACAGTGTTATGACATGTTTATGATTGTGTTTGATGATTTGGTTGAGTTGGTTTCGTCGGATTCCTCATTTGGCGAAGATTTGGTTGAAATCGGAGTTGAATTGCAATATGCAGGTTTTGGTTCGGCCATAAGTGGGTCGGCCTAGTCAGAAAAAGTGGATCGGCCATAAGTGGGTCGGCCTAGTCAATCGGTCATAAGTGGGTCAGCCTAGTCAATCGGCCATAAGTGGGTCGGCCTAGTCAGGAAGTGTGGATCGACCATAAGTGGGTCGGCCTTGTCAGGAAGAGTGGATCGACCATAAGTGGGTCAGCCAAGTCAGAATAAGTGGATCGACCATAAATGGATCGGTCTAGTCAGAAGAAGTTGGGTCGGACCAAAGTGGGTCGGCCTATTCTGGTCAGTCATTTCTGGTTAGCCATTTTTGCCATTTCTTATCTGATATTTCCAGTGATGATGTGACTTCAAAGTGAATTCAATTGGGAAGTTTGGAAGTGTTGAAAAGGGTTTGTTGTTCATTGTATGCAACAAATAGGGAGACAACTCAAGGATGTATTGATTTCGTGTGAAGTGATAACTCTAAAGTGTTCTGAGCTAATTAATAGTTGTAACTGATAACGATTAGAGAGAGGAAGGCCGAGGAATTATCGTTGTCGTAGGTTCTAGCGGACTCAAAGCAGAGGTACAATTGAAGACCAATTGTAGGTCGAGTGCCTTGGGCGTCGTGTATGGCCTAGACACGTGTTGAGTATAGCGTGTAGCATGTGGACTTTTGCTAGAACTGGGGCGTCGTATGTGGTCCTTGACAATTGATGGCAAATTGTTAGCTGGTAATATGATAACGAAGTTTCCAATGTAAGGTTGGCGGTGATAGCCAGAGTCAGTCATGGACGTTTGAATGCATGTTGTGATCATGATTTAGTTGCTTTGCCATATATGAATGGATGCTTTAATTGTCGTGACTGAATTGTTATTCCTTTTGGTGTGTGGATTGTAAAGGCTATCACTATCATGTAACGGGGAAGATAATTGAGAGTTCTTCTCTGGAGATGGGTAGATTAGTTGATTATTTACCCATTCTCATATACTTTATTGATGAAGTTTGTTAGCTGTTTTATCGCTCACTAAGACTGCTGTCTGACTCAAGGTTTTATGTTTCCTCTTATTACCTTGGGCTGTTCATCCGGTTGTGGATGGGCATACTAAGTAACAGGTGGTAGGTATCGCTTTAGTCAGGACGACGGTGCTGATCGATGGTGAGCAGGAGGCTCACGTACCAGTTTTATTACTATCTAATATTTGTTTCCGCTGTTTGCTATTTCTCTGAGTGTTGTAGTGAGGCAAATTGTACAAACACTTTGTTGTTATACACATGTATGGGAAATACTTTCCAGTTGTCATGAAAGTTTAGTGTTTTCTGCTTCACTATCACTTCATGTTGTATATGTTCTATTATATTTTATCCTTGCACTGTGAGTTTACACCAGGTTTTGTTTATCTACCATACCTTGATGATCGTTCATAGCTGCTTGGCACACCTTTCAGTGCATTATTCCTCTTGTATAGTGCGGGGGTTGTGGGCGGTCATCACATTTGGTATCATAGCTCTGGTTAACGATTTTAGCCAAAGTTCAAGGACATAATCACGTATGAGAGAAATACTTGTAGATTTCGGTTGGATGCTTACTATATATATTAGCATATATATAGTGGTAACGGTTGTTTTCCTTTAGCAGTTTTTCTTGTAAGTAGCTAATCATTCTAATTTGCAGATTTAGAATGAGTAGACGACCATCAAGACATGCTGCTAGGGAAGCTAGTACTGGTGGGGGTAATGGCGAGGCAAATTACTTCCCGAACTTGTTTGAAGCTATGGTGGAAACATGCCTTCGAAGGAACCCTCCAGTGGAAGCAACGGTTGAGGTTGGAGTCCCACTGCCTAGAGCTATAGAATTTGCAAAATTATGCAAAGACTTTTCTTCATTGGGAGGAAAACAATTCAAGGGCACTGAACCAACTGAGGAAGTCCAGAGGTAGATGGATACTTGTGTTCTAATTTTCAAGGACTTGGGCGTTGATGATGCAACCAAGAGGAAGCTTGCGTCAAGGCAGTTAGAGGGCAGAGCAATGGACTGGTGGAACTCTGTCACATTTGAGACCACTGAAGAGGATACTTCATGGGAGTTGTTCCAAGCTAAGTTTGAAGCAAAGTTTATCTCCATCGTGCAAATATCTATTTTGTTTAAGAGGTTTGTGGAGCTTAAGTAGAATAGTCGCCCAGTTCTTGACTATATTTCTGACTTCGAGGCTCCGTCGAAGTATGCTCGTTCATATGGGGATAGTACTTAACAAAAGAACGAGAAGTTTGTCTTGGGATTGGATGAATATCTCGGGGATCAGCTTGTGGACCACCTCGATGATAGATTCGAGGAGATCGTCGAGAAGGCTTTGAGGCATGAAAGTCTGTTCCCTAAGAAGATGTCTATTGTTTCACCTAAGGAGGAACAGAAGCCACAACAGGGTGGTAATAATAAGAAAAGGAAGCAACAACAACAGAAAGGAAAGGATGGCCAAAAGAAGCAGAAGGGAGAAGTGACTTGCTTCAATTGTTGGCAGAAGGGCCATTTTGCTAGTGAATGTAAGAATCCTAAAGTTGAGAAGAAGTGCTTCAAGTGTGGGAAGCCAAGACATGAGAAGAAAGATTGTCCAGAATCAGCCAAAGGGAAGCAAGTGATAAAGGCTTATGCTTTGGGGGCAATGCCATCATCTTCGAGGGCTCCTACTGCAGAGGAGAAGGGAAAGGTGTCATGGTGCAAAGTACTCTTTCTGTTCATGGTGTTTCAGTTCGATTTTTGTTTGATACTGGAGCATTGCATTCATTCATTTGCAATGAGCTTATGTATCTCTTAGGTTACGAACCCGAAATTTGTGATAGACCATTGATCATGACATATCCAGTTGGGGGTTCGTCCAGTTTGTGCATATTGTACCATGGTCTAATGTTTTCGATTCATGGTTGCTCTTTTGTGTGTGATTGATTTGTTCTTAACTTCGTTGGGTTTGGGATTAACTTGGGCATGTATTGGCTCAAGAAGTATGCGGCAAGGGTGAATTGCGAGAAGCTAGAGGTGAGAGTCGGGGATGTGGAAGGGCGAAAGGTGTTGATAAAGTGTAAGCGCGAAGAGGGTGTCTTCGTCAGCTATCCATATTCGCTTTTGATTCCACAAGAAGACTTGTCATCTGTGCTGATCGCTAATGAGTATGAGGATGTCTTTGACGAGGTCAAAGGGTTGCCGCCGCATCGAGAGATCGAGTTTAGGATCGATTTGGTCGAGGGTGTTAGACCAATCATTATGCCTTTTAGGCGGATGGTGCCTAAGGAACAACGAGAGTTGGAGGTGCAAGTTCGTGACCTTTTAAGGAAGGGATTCATTCAGAGAAGTGTTTCTGAATAGGGTGCACCAGTCGTGTTTGCAACCAAGGTAGATGGCTCGTTAAGATTGTGTGCGGACTATCATGAGCTGAACAAGGTGACTAAGAAGAACAAGTATCCGTTGCCAAGGATTGATGACTTGTTCGATCAGCTTCACGAAGCCAAAGTGTTTTCTCAGATGGATTTGGCAATGGGATTTCACTAATTGAGGGTGGCCAAGGATAGTGTGCCAAAGACTGCATTTAGGACACCATCTGAATTCTTTGAGTGGTTGGTGATGCCATTTGGGTTGACTAACACGCCAACGTACTTTGTGGATCTTATGAATAGTGTGTTCAGAGATCAGTTGAACAAGTTCATGCTTGTGTTCGTGGATGATATTCTGGTTTACTCTAGGTATGAGGAAGAACAGAAGACGCACTTTAGAGTTGTGTTAGAGATTTTGAAGAAGCATCAGTTGAAGGCTAAGGTCTCGAAGTGTCACTTCTGGAAGGATGAAATGAGGTTCTTAAGTCATATTGTTTATGGAAATGGGATAGCATTTGAACCCACTAAGGTGGCAGCAGTCCAGGACTGGGATAGACCTAAGAATATGACGGATATACAGAGTTTCCTTGGGTTGGCTGGTTATTAACAATGGTTTATCACGGAATTCTCCAAGATAGATGCACCTTTGATAGGATTAACAAAGAAGAACCAAGTATTCACATGGGATGAAAAGTGAGAACAAGCGTTCGGGATCCTGAAGGAGAGAATGATGAGTTCTCCTGTGTTGACTATTCCAAGTGGGAATGAAGAGATGGTGGTATATACCGATGCATGTGGTACTGGGCTTGGAGCATACTAATGCAAAAGGATAAGGTTGTGGCCTACGCGAGTCGACAGCTAAAGCCACATGAGAAGAATTACCCAACTCTTGATTTGGAGTTAGCAGTGATTGTGTTTGCTTTGAAGATGTGGAGACATTACCTGTTGGGAGTCCGATTCGAGTTGTTTACAGATCATAAGTCGTTGAAGTATCTTTTCTCCCAAAAGGATTTGAGTCTTCGACATCAATGATGGTTAGAGTTTCTGGCATCGTATGATTTTGATATAGCCTATACTCCTGGTAAATGTAACGAGTTGCAGATGCGTTAGGTCGAAAACACGCAAGTTTAGGAGCGATGTTTTCGAAATGGAAGAGCCTTGAGTATTTGGCAAGGTTTGATTTCAATCTAAAGTGTGACTTGGAACATGAAATGTTGGCAAGCTTATCGATAAGACCTACTCTCACCGAAAGGATTGGAAAGAGCAAAAAGCGAGATGCAAAGCTTGTCGAATTTATCCAGAGACTAGAACCAGAAGATAAAGAGTTTGAAGTCGATCAAGAAGGTTTACTTCGGAAGCAAGGGCGATTAATTGTTCCTAATATCGATGGATTGAGAGATGTGGTTCTGAGAGAATGTCATCACTCGAAGTTGACGATTCATCCCGGTAGTAATAAGATGTATCAGGACATGAAGAGAGTTTACTACTGGGAGGGGATGAAGCGAGATATTGGAAAGTAAATTTCTAAGTGCATGAACTGTCAGTTAGTGAAAGATGAACAGAAGAAGCCAAGTGGTTTGCTTCAGCCATTGGAAGTTCCTACGTGGAAGTGGGTGCAAATATCAATGGATTTTATCGATGGACTACCTAGAACTAGAGAAGGAAATGAAGGAATTTGGGTCATTGTGGACCGTTTGACCAAAAGTGCGAGATTCATTCATGTCAAGTCGACTAGGACGACATCGAAATTGGCTGAACTATATGTGAAATGGATAGTTCAATTCCATGGAGTCCCAAAGAGTATAACGAGTGACCGAGATCCATTATTCACGAGTGGATTGTGGAAAAGTTTGCAAGAAGCTTTGGGAACCGAGTTGTGCTTGAGTACGATATATCATCCCTAAACTGATGGTCAGACTGAGAGAGTCAATCGAGTTTTGGAAGATCTCATGAGGTTTGTGTGTTATATTTCGGAGGATCATGGGAGGACCATCTACATCTGGTTGAGTTTGCATATAAAAATAACTACCAGTCCAACATTGGGATGGCACCATATGAGGCATTGTATGGGAGACCGTGCAATTCTCCAGCATGTTGGTTAGAAATTGGAGATAAGTTTGTACTTGGGCTAGAGATGATTAGAGACCTCGGATTGTATCAAGATTGTTTGGCAATGAATGAAGACGGCCCAAGATCGCTAGAAAAGCAATGCTGATAAGCATCGAAAAGACTTGGAATTAGAAGTTGGTGACATGGTTTTCATGAAGATTTCACATTGAAGCATGTGGTTCGATTTAGGAGTAAAGGAAAGTTGGCTCCTAGGTTCGTTGGACCATTTCCGATAGTTGAGCGAATTGGAAAGCTTGCATATAGATTGGAGTTACACGAGAAGATGTCGAGTGTGCATAATGTGTTCCATGTGTCATTTCTACGGAAGTTCGTGCATGATTCGAATGCGGTGGTATCATCAGAGCAGTACGAAGACCTAGAATTGGAAATTGCAGTTGTTAAACCTAGTAAGCCACTTCGTGTTATGGAGAATGGCACGAAAAAGCTTAGGAGGAAGACAGTTAAGCTAGTCAAGATACAATAGAGCGAAGATGGTGACGATTGTACATGGGAGACAAAGGAGAGCATGAAGGCGACTCATCCTGAACTCTTCGTCGGTAGGACCCTTTGATATCGTACCATAGTTATATAGTTGTATCTTGTTGATTGTTTGATAGAATTCCATATGCTAGGATTATGCTATGGATGCATGGCTTGATGGTTGCTAGTTTGGATGATAGAATTAGCTTCTCATGGATGGTAGGCATGCAGAATTGTTGTGTTTGCTTAGAATTTCTGAGGGGGGGGGGTGAAATTCTTAAAGGGGGAGAATGTAACAACCTGCATTTTACGTATCAGAAGATCGTACAATATTTTTATTTTATTTCCTAAGGGTTGGATCATTCTCATCTTTTAATATGTTGCTTATGGGGATGTTAGACATGTCCATAATTTTTAAAGATTTTGTTTGTAACCATTTTACCCCTGTTAGTCTTGTACATGGCATAACTTTTGACTCAAGTCGAATTAGAGGTTGAGAGTTATGCCATTGGAAAGGAATCGATGATTTCCTTTCCGTAGAGTGGTTACATTAAAGATTTGGCCCAGCAGATTGGGAGGAATCGCTGTTTTAAGATTTTTCAATTGGTCGTTCAGGTTTTTGGGAGCTTAATGGGTTGATTTGGGAAGGCCCATTAGTGGGCTGGTGGAATCCTATAAATAGGAGTTGAATTGCAATATGCAGGTTTTGGGTCGGCCATAAGTGGGTCAGTCTAGTTAGAAAAAGTGGATTGGCCATAAGTGGGTCGGCCTAGTCAGAAAAAGTGGATCAGCCATAAGTGGGTCGACCTAGTCAGGAAGAGTGGATCGACCATAAGTGGGTCAGCCTAGTCAGAATGAATGGATCGACCATAAGTGGGTCGACCAAGTCAGAATAAGTGGATCGGCCTAGTCAGAAGAAGTTGGGTTGGACCAAAGTTGGGTCGGACAAAGTTATGTCAGACCAAAGTGGCTCGGCCTATTCTGGTCAGCCATTTTTTCCATTTCTGGGCAGCTATTTCTGGTTGGACATTTCTGATGATGTGACTTCAAAGCGAATTCAATTGGGAAGTTTGGAAGTGTTGAAAAGTGCTTGTTGCTCGTTGTATGCAACAAATAGGGAGACAACTCAAGGATGTATTGAGTTCGTGTGAAGTGGTAGCTCTAAAGTGTTCTGAGTTAATTAATAGTCATAATTGATAACGACTAGAGAGACAAAGGTCGAGGAATTATCGTTGTCGTAGGTTCTAGCGGACTCAAAGAAGAGGTGCAATTGAAAACCAATTGTAGGTTGAGTGCCTTGGGCGTCATATATGGCCTAGACATGTGTTGAGTATAGCGTGTAGCATGTGTTGAGTATAGCATGTGGAGTTTTGCTAGAATCGGGGCGTCATGTGTGGTCCTTGACAATTGATGGCAAATTGTTAGCTAGTCATAAGATAACGAAGTTTCCAAAGCAAGGTTGGCGGTGATAGCCAGAGTCAGTCATGGACGTTTGAATGCACGTTGTGATCATGATTGAGTTGCTTTGCCATATATGAATGGATGCTTTAATTGTCGTGACTGAATTGTTATTCCTTTTGGTGTATGGAAGGCTATCACTGTCATGTAACCGGGAAGGAAATTGAGAGTTCTTCTCTGGAGCTGGGTATATTAGTTGATTATTTACCCATTCTCATATGCTTTATTGATGAAGTATGCTAGTTGTTTTATTGCTCACTAAGACTATTGTCTGACTCAAGGTTTTATGTTTCCTCTTATTACCTTGGGCTGTTCATTCGGTTGTGGATGGGCAGACTGAGTAATAGGTGGCAGGTATCACTTTAGTGAGGACGACGATGCTGATCAATGGTGAGCAGGTGGCTCACGTACCAGTTTTATATCTATATAGTATTTGTTTCTGCTATTTGCTATTTCTCTCAGTGTTGTAGTGAGGCAAATTGTACAAACACTATTGTTGTTATCCACGTGTATGGGAAATACTTTCAAGTCGTCATGAAAGTTTAGTATTTTCTGCTTCACTATCACTAGCTGTTGTATATGTTCTATTATATTTTATCCTTGTGCTGTGAGTTTACGCCGGGTTTCGTTTATCTACCATACCTTGATGATCGTCCATAGCTGTCTGGCACACCTTTCAGTGCATTATTCCTCTTGTATAGTGCGGGGGCTATGGGCGGTCGTCACAGAGGTTCGGGATGGTGAGTTATGGACCACAAGATATTTTGGGTTATTATATAATATAAAATCTAAAATAAATAAAGTCCTGAAAACGCAACGCCGCCTTAATATTCATGCAGACCTGAGGAGTAAGATCACACAGCCAATTTCCTCAAGTTGTAGAATTGACTTCTTCCTTCATAACAAAGGGAAACAAGATTTAATTGTTTTGGTATGGCTTGTTTCTTCTTGCGTTTATAAAATTGAACCCCAAACCTTCGCTAAAACCAGTGAAATGAATTCAAGCCATCGCCTTCTTATTTCATTTTCTAGTAACGAAATATTGAATCCCTCTTTCTTCAAAATTCTTCAATAATTCATTAAAAATCAAATACTTAGCTGAATTCGTTAATTATGGATTTGTTAAGCTCGTGCAAGACAGCGCTTCGAGCGAGTATTCATGATTTTGAATTCGGTCGATCTCTCTGTCGCTTATCAACGAGGCTAGGGCCGAGTCTCGGCGCAGTTAGGGTCGGTGTATGGTTAAACGAAGATCGTAGTTAGCTTTCTAGCATGAAGGAGAACTAGTCGGCAGTGATTGGGTGGATCTCGTGACAAATAGTATTGGGCATGCTGAACACAGGCAGAGAGGAAGGCATAGTCACGATTGTTTTCGTGAAGGCAAGCGTTCGATTTGAAGATGCTAACGAGTAGGTGGAGGTCAGTGAATCTGGTTCGAATGGGGTGCTGTTGAGTATGTGGGTTCAGGTGATTGTTGTGACTAGAGAATGACTAGAGAAGTAATGTAACAATTGGAAATCCCCCGATCTCCAAATAGACGGAAAAGGACAGATTGTAATGGGAACACGACGCATCAGAACACAAACAGGAGAACATTTCATTGTTATTACAACAATTGCATCAGAGTACAAGATATTAGAGTTCAAATAAATAATATTATACAGTGGAAATAAAATAATATCAGAGATTAAAGTACAAAGCAGCGGAAATTTAATTGTATAAATATAGTGTATAGTGGAAAATACATCAACTAGCATAACTGAATGAAATACACTGATACAAAGCTTTTCGAATATAGCTCCAGTTGTAATCAAGGATCCTAGGAAAAGAAATATCTACGAAAACCAAAACCACTAGTTGCCCGTGTGGAAAATAGGGGCACACAAAGTTTAGGTTAAAATAATAAACTCCGAGTCAGTCATGGGACTGGTGTGAGAACTAAAACATTTATTCAATCTTTAATTTAAAAGTTAGGAATCATGGGAACACGATGTTTGACACGGAACAGGTTTACTCCACATGAATATCAGTTTAGAAATAAAACAACACAATGCTTTTTGAAAAATGAAGCTATTACAAGACTCAAGTCCCGTCACACAATGCAACGCAAAGCGAAGGATAGAGTTTTCCCTTATAATAGCCAAACATGCTCGGTTCGTTTAAAACAAATCATTTTGATATTACTATAAGTGTGTAGTGTCAAAATCAACTTCAATGTATGAATCATAGACGACATGGGTACCATATATCATGTTGCCATACTAGTTCTACAACTAAAACCGAAAAATGTCGTATTGAAAATTGGATTTCCATCTATGAGTCGAGGCAAGGTATGGCACCTCCCGATTCGAGACACTCTAGAAAATGCCTTAGGATTACACACTCTGGGCAACCCTGGATCATCAGGGTCCATCCACACTTACGTTTGTGGATTGGTTATTCCTGAACACATGTTTCTTGGTCCTATTGGACCTATCTCTGAGCCATTAGGGACTCAATATCCGAGGCGCCTTATTCCATCATCCACATAAGTAAAAATGTATGGGCTCCATACCATGACACCACTCCTAGCTAGAAAGAAACTTCATGGACTCCATGTAGTCATGATCCCGTTTTTGAGTCATACCGGAAGTGAGGCTCGTGAATTAATGCTATACACAAAGCTATGCTAATTAAAGTCGTGCTTTGATCATCAACCACAAGACTCTGCTTTTCAACAAAAGCCATGATCATTTGCATCTCAGCATGCCACACTGGCAATTCACGCCATACGACTGATGTCTATCAATATATAACCTCTAAGTTCGTACGTCTTAGAGAAGGGTGTTAAGCAAGAGAATAAATTATCCACCACCAAACAGATATATATTTAATAGAAATAAATCAACATAGAATGAAATCCAATGTCAGACACACATCCATTTATGGTTTGAACGAAACCGAAGGCACCTTATTCCTCGTCCCATATGTCCAATACAGGAGAGAAGTCCACGCATATCCGGTCAATCTCCAAGTACATCTGGACGATCACCACTTATTACCTTGTCTTGGGTGTACAACCCAATCAAGACATCAGTAATCATCCAAACAATGTGAAGAACTCCAGTCTTTAACCACCGTCTTCATCATCAACTTTTAGTCGTCGTATCAGTTATTCAGAATGGGATAAACTCGGTCTTTCAGAATAACCAGCATATTTTATAATCAATAATGTAGTTATATAAAAACACATCATACGCCTCATTCCAATTCAGAATAGTCTTTTATTCTATCTCTAGGGAAAGGTTCCCATTAATTTTATCAAAGTTAAATTCTGTAAAATTTATTCTTTAATCTTCCTTTGGATATCAATTTCAAAAGATTTTATTTTATCCTTTGTCAATCCTAAACCAAATTATAGTTTATTAACTAGTCGGGATTAGCGAACCTTACCGAAATAATCATTTATTTATCCCAATCTTAACCTAATCATCCCATGGAGCAAAATTGGTAGTACTCCATACCAAACACCCACGGTGTTATTGGTAATTTAATTACCATTTCACGTTCAAATCTAATTAAAGATTTAACTATTGCCTGGAGTAGTACTGGTTGTACTCCATCTAAAAACCTTTCTTGAATTTGGTAAATTTAATTACCCCATTTCCATTTCAATCTAATTAAAGATTCATTAAAAATCTAGTTCGGTTTTAATCTCCAAAAATCATTATTTAATGATTATTCAAATTTAGGAAATAAATCCCATCTCTAAATGGGTTAAAGAATGAATGTCCTTTAAAATATCGTTCACGATAAACCCAAAATCATCTTTCATCAGAATGGAATCTACAACGGAAATCATAACAGTGTATAATCGATATAAATTACCGTATCAAACTAATGATATAAATGGAATAGCGGCAAAGCCTATTAAATTCCATATATAATAACGGTCTTCATGCACAGAAACTCATCTCGATTATTACCAAATCGAATTCCATTCAATTCCAATTTAATCTATTAAATTGGAAAACTTTACTTTGGAAATTTTCTATTAAATATTAATAAGAAGATTTACAAAATTCCAAATTATATCTTCATTGTTTATTGGGTTAAAGAACAAATGTTTTTTTTTAAATATTGTTCACGATAAAGCCAAAATCCAATTTCAATTAAATTCCAATATATTAGATATTAATTAATTGGTAAACTTCTCTAAATCTTAATTAAAAGATTTATTCTTTTCTCAACGGGGTTTAAGAACAGTATTATTTAAGACACCATTCATGACAATCCTAAAATCCAATTTGATATTAGATACAAGGCTTTGAATAGAAATTTTATTGGCTTATATTCAATATCAAATTCTGAAACCAACAAATATCGTATTGGGAATAATGATATCAATATCTTCCAAATTTCTCAACAATATCCGTATAATAACGAAATCTAATATCTAAATATTCCGAAGATTATTTCCACTCAAATCCATTCCAATTTATTAATTAGAAAATTCTGGTTATTTTAAAACCCCTTTTTCAATCCAATTTATTTATTTTAAAACATTGGGTTATTATTCTAGTTAATAACTAGTTCATTCGATAAAAATAATTTTTTTATCTTTTCAAACTTGGAATTTTTCATCCAAAATCTTTCCAAATCATTTATTATGATTTTACATAATTTTTCCTTATTTTTTAATAATTTTATTAAGGCCCTTACAGTCGGTTTCCAATAATGGCCACCGAATTACATTCATAGTGACCTTTTCTGAAATTGATTTGGACATAATTCCAAATCCAACCATTATAATTTAAATCTCTTATATTCATTGGAAAGCTCTTTTCGATACAAACCCAATGGTTCTGGTTTTAGGAGAATCTGACAGTCGGATCTCCCGTTACACCAATTTGAAGTTAATGGTCGAAATTCGCAAACAGTCGCTGCGCGGTGCGTTATATTCAGGCCATTTAATATATATATATATATATATATATATATATATATCGTTGATTTCCATTTAAAACATATTTTATAAATCGTTTATAAATTCATTTTAAAACGATTTCAACTTCACTTTCAATTTTAAATCAAAATTGAATATTCCATATCATTATAATATTAAAATGATAATATTTTGAAAATATTTGAAATCAATTTTTTTTATATTATTTATAAAATAAATAAAATCGATGGATAAACCCGTTCGGGATAAAAATGGCGTTCAACTACCTAACCCAGCTTCATATTCATTTCAGTTCTGAATATTTCAATATTTTTGTGCCCATCCAAAATCGGACATCAAAATCATATCTTGATTCTTCACTGAATAATATTTTAAAACTATACAGAATATTAATTTAAAACTATACTGAATAATATTTGAAAACTATACTATATATTATTTTAAAACTATTTGTTATTTCTGAATTGGAATCAGACTCAATCAATTACCATATAAATATATTTATATGGATTTCCATACATCGCATGTATTCAAAATAATGATAAATAATTGTTAAACATCCACACATCATCCAGAGTGCATTCTACCACTGTATAAGCGATAAAATAAATAAATAACACTCATCACAGTATGTCAACCCATCGATTGACATATAATTAAATTCAGGGAAAATGTGAACAAATTACCATCCCCAGACCCGTGTGGGGTTTTCAAAAAACAACAGTCTATTCAAAATAATCACTCGTTAATTAATTTAATCAATTCTAATTCAATTTGAATTATTTTTCCGATTTACCAATTTTCACTGTTTAAATTATAAATAAATATTTATAATTTAATTTTAATTACCACATTATTGTTAACATTATTTTTAATATGTTAATCATCACAAAATCACAATCAAAACACAATACAGTCAATAAAATCTTCCATGATCTGTGGACGAGGGAGGTGAGCTAACAGGCACCATATACAATTTATAATAATTAAAACTGATAAAAATCTACACTGGCAATTCTATATATTTTTATACATGAATACAATAACATGATTAAGTAATTTTGAGTGAGAAGGAGTTCTCACTTTCGTTTCCACTTCGTCAGTCCTTATTTCTGAATTGTTCTATTTTGAATTAAAATCGTCTCAAATCCTAATTTATTCCAAATCACTTCTAGTTAGCTTCATGTATAGAGTTTTTTCGTCATGATTCCAACAGATCTGAAATCATCGGATTTGGACCTCGTATGGAGAAGATATGTTATTACTTACATTGAATTATATAATTAAAATAATTAATTAGTAATTAAAACAAATTACCTTTTATTTTCAGGACGCCCCCTAACCTACTACACCGCCGTTCTCTCTCCTTCTTGCGCGCCACCTAAGCCACCTGCCATCGATCGGAACCCATCACCTAGAAGCCCTTCGTACCACGTCCCTCCACCACGAACAACTTCCAATTCGAAGCTTCCCTCCCTCCTAAAAATGCATGCGAATGCAGCGAAATGGAGCCCCAAATTTGAGCAGATCTCTTCATGAAACATGATCATACCACTACGGAATCAAAGATCAGAGATTGCTCTTTCATTTTTGTTTTGAATGCCTCTTCTAATTCAAATTAGTTTGAATGAATTTGGGGTTTGAAATCGAAAGCTCGGTGGCCCTTCGTTGATTGTGGCGGCTAAACGTTTTCTAGGGTTACGGCTTTAGTTTGGGGATATTTATAGCTATTTTATTTTAATTTATTAATATTTAATTCTCCAACTTATTGTTTATCGATTCGAACTCCAAATAAAACCCAAAGATTGTCGCCCCCAACTAAATACCCTCATTCCGAACACAATGGAATATGTTTCGTAAACCAATTCTATCGTTTCGATCGGTTTTTCTCAAAATTAAAATATAAAACAATATATACTGAATTTAAACATACTTTTTAATTTACCGGGGCCATATACTAACTCCAAAAAGTACAGAAAAATAAATCTAGCTATGTTTTGACGATACGGTCCTAATAAAACTAATTTCGTCGAATTTGGAGATCGTTTGAAAAATATCATTTTTAACTGGTCGATTTAATTTAAACTAAAATTGAAAACATGTTTAAATTTACCGTGCTTACATATTAATTACAAAAATTACGAAAATTGGAATCTAGCTATAATTTGACATTCCAGATCCAACAAAAGTGGTTTTGTCGAAAACGGAGGTCATTTGCAAAATGACTATTTTTAAGGGATATCTATTATATTAAAATATATATAAATTCCATAGCGACTATTTTGAATTTTAAACTGGACATAACTTACAATTTATAAAGTGAAATCTTAGTTTCTTACATTTGTTAGAAAGATATTATTAATCAGATTCAAATATTTCTGGTTTTACTGAAATCCGATTCATTTTGAATTCTGTACATTCATTTAAAGTTTAAAATCGAATTTTCAAACTACCACGCCATTTCAGGCTTATTTTATAATTAAAGTAAATTTATACGTTCTAACTTCTATTAAAATAAATTTTTAGTCGTTATTATTTAAAATAAATCATTTTAAATATCCAAAATTCATTAAAATAGCTAAAATAAAATTTTTAAATTGGTTCTGAAAATCCAGGTTGTTACAAGGAAGTAGGTTTTTGGAGTTTTGGTTAGGGAAACTTGCTGTAATAACCAGGAAGATGTGGCAGTGGCTCGTCAGGTCAGAGGCTGCAGAGGAGGGAGCAGCACATGTCGGCTCTCGGTTGAACGAGTTGGGTATGGACGTTGACATTTGGTGGAATTGTGGGTATTGGCAGTAATGTTGGGATCAATTTAAGTGGTTCTCCAACACCCCACACTTTTCTATGCCTAAATTTCGACAAAAATCAAAACTCAAACACATCCAAGCATGGAGCATGTAAACCTAGTACGTGCAATAAATGAGCATGAGCAAAATAAGAGTACGATAAGATAACTCACATTAGAAACAAAATAGGGTAACTAGTATTTACTCAAGTAACTACCTTTTTCAAAGTAAGTCACTTTCCCAATACCGAGCATGAGAGAGAACGAGAATCGAAAGCCAAACTAAGACACTTCAGAGAACCCGACCTTCTCTAGAAAACTTGGATGGTTGTAATGAGGAAGGGGGTTAGAACAACAAGATTCTGGTGAATAGGAAATGTACAACACATATTATAATACACGGATGTATCCTGTTTGGTTCAACCCAAGATGTATGCCTACTAAGGTTAGTGATTCTAGCCTAACCTTGTAATTGTTACGCACAACTTTACTACACTTTACACAGTGGTATTCTAAGATATAATACCAAGATAGAACATTTACGCATATGTTAAGAAAGCCTTTAAACCATAATTTAGTTGATTTTTAGACCGAGATGTGAACCCCTAGTTGCGGAGTTTTCATATATATATAAATACATATATATATATACACACACACAAACACACCCCCCTTTCCATCTACTTTCACTTTATTGATTTCTACCTCACTATCAATGATAGATGGGGTGGATTCTCCCGACCACTTAAGACCATAGGCGGACTTATCAGTTACTTAATACCTCTCGATAGTTTGTTCCACATTCTTATAAACTAGAGGGCACTAGCTATAGGCTCTACCAGTTAAGGCTTTTGTCATTCACGCATATACACTTTCCCCGCATAAAGTAAAAGATGGTATTTTATCGCTCGTTATACCTTCTAACTGACCTTATTGGACAACCCCTTTATTCTCTTACTACTTCCCGTAGGGTAGGTAGTCATATCTAACTTTTTTGTTTTCAGGTTTGGGTACACAATACGCACACCTGACATTTAAGACCCCTATACTGAAAGACCTATTCTTTAACCCTAGTCACTTAAGCCTTAGGAAGCGGACTACACACAAAGGTTATTAGGTTCGTACCCCATTATCCCTTAGTACCTTTTCCTATTAGGATAAAGTGGGCTTCGTTATTACGCCCCTTTCTACTTAGTTTTTGTCCACATGATTTATTATCGTCACAGGTTCTTATGGTTAATAATATTTTTACATATTAACCTACTAAGTCCAACTCTACTGTTAGTTAGAAGTTTTATATTCATTAATATAAATAAGGAAGGTTATATCCTCTTTTACCTAGGATATTTATTTGATTATTTCCCTGTTTGGGCTTAGTATTTAAGCAATAATCAATATCCATTAATCTCCTTATGACACTCATTTTCTTTTATTCCTATGTTTATTGCCCTTTATGACCATAACGGTCATAATTTCTATGGCAAACATTTATCAATCCCAAGGTATTTATTTGTTGCACCCCAATAGAAAATTACTATTCTTATTAATTTATTTATTAGTTGATTGCTATATATATATATATATATATATATATATATATATATATGCAACAGGCTTCTTACATTAAGTTGAACACTTGTGGATGTTGGATTTGCCGGTCAGTTCCAGGCGGACTTCTAACACAAGTTGAACTTAACCTCGTGCCTTAGTACATTAATATTTATGCATTAGACCCCTCATCAAGATAACTACCTGTGGATGCTTGATTTGCCGGTCGTTTTTGGGCAGACTTCTACCACAAGTTGAGCTTAACCTCATGTCTAAATGTGGTTATAATGCAAATTTACTAATTTAGGTTATACAACATTAATCCTGATTAATTTAGGAATTGTAACCATTATCCTGTTATGTTTACTTTCCCTAATCAACATTGGTTACAATTGTTATTTATTGATTTGCGGTCCTATTTATAGCAATTAATTATATTGATTGCTACAAATGGTCACCCCAAATATATCAATTTAGCATGGATTACATTTACATTTGATTCCATAATTGAACCTTATCCAAACATTTAGACATTCAACACAATGTATATTTTTATCTTTTTATGCTGCTGTGGACGGATAATATTTATATGTTTCTGTTTTATGTTTTCGTGCGGTCAACATAGTTGTTATTATTATTATTCTTTAAATTTAATTTTGGTTAAGTCAACAACCAAACATTCCTTTTTGCATTCCATCTTGCCAAAAGGTTTTAATCTTAATAAGATCGTTAGTTATGGTTATCGTAAATTATGCCTAATTAGTGGAGTTGGCATATTTCCAAATCACAAGAAATATATGTAAATATATAATTTGGAATAGTTGATGCAAATTACACACAAATATGTACATTTATATTTATACGTACATTTGCATCACTTTTCCCTTTTTCATTCTTTTTATCTTATCTTTTGTGATTTCAAAATAATGCCTTTTTATTCAAAGGGAGGAAAACGACATATTTACAATAACTAAGCCAAAACCCAACAATATTGAATATGAACAGGCATATTTCTTTTAATATTACAATAGCATAATTTACCAATCGTATCTTTTTATCCAAATTCACATACATTATTATTCAACTCTTAACTATAGATATGGAACATAACTACATCTAAATGGTGTTCAATGGGACTGATTTCCAGATCTATAGTGCTCTGCAATGTCCACAATACATTTTACAACGTAATTGTAGGAAAAAGCTATAAACATATTTAAGAATCCACAATTAATATTTTGCCTAACCATAATTTGTAATATACAAGTTTTAACAATGTTTACAATTAGATTTGATGGGTGTCAATCCATTTACAATAATTTAGTGAACAGATCTGATAGAAATAGGCATAAAAATTTAGATCTAATTCAAATGAAATAGATAGCCTATTATAAATGTATTCGTAAATTTCTCACTCACTGTAAAGCATCCAAATCCAAAGTTTGAACCTTTTAGGCCTATAATTCCCAATTCTAATAAATCTACAATTTATCTGAAAAGGGGATAATTTCAGATCTATAGAGATGTTAGAAAATAGGAAGAGAGGAGAGAATCTGATTTGGAGCGCCAATTTTTCAATTTTTTCCCATTGGTTCTGATTATCCTTTTAATCCTATGTGATTTGGATTTGATTTGTTGTATATGAATATATTTTTATTTAAGAAATTAGGTTTGGAGAAGGAGGAAAATGGCAGAGCTTCGCTGCTTCCCACATATTTGTGTGGAAAAGAATGATGCCTTAGCCCTTTATTTATAGGAGTGGAATTTTCCTTAAACCGTTGGATTTGTTTTAATTTATATTCGTCCATATGTTTTATATATATTATAAAATAAATCAAATCTAGACGTCACTGGATCTTTTGACACCCAGTGGATCGACCGTAGCGGTCGACCACCGGTCGACTCCTGTGGTCAACCGCCTGGGTCGTCAAATGCCCAGGTCGGCTAGTTAAATAAGGTATATTATATTTGATTATTCTATTTTATTTATTTTCTGTCCATTTACGTATTTCATCCGTAACTTTTTCATATGGACCCTATTCGCGAAACTCCAAACATGAGAGTTGACTAGAATTTTGAGATGAACGCATCAGTTAAAGTTTCGTGTTCAGATTCCATCATTTGTAGAAATTTCTATTTTTAAAATTCTAATACTTAATTTATTTGCCAAAATTCCGGGTTGTTATAGGTTCGGCATCAGCACAACAACGAGTATGTTATGTTAAAGAGGAATGATAATAAACTGCAAAATGTTTGGTAAAATGTAGGAATGGGATGGTGAAATTTTTGGGGCCGATTCGAGGCGAGGATTGTTGAGGTTGCTTCATTTTTGGTTGAGCCAACAAGGTATATGATTTTACGAAGTCTAATAAATGCAAAAAAATAATATATTCATCATAGTAACTAATTTAAATTAATAATAGTTTAATCATTAAATAAAAATGAATTTCATAGGCACTAAGTAGATTCAACTCGAGTAGATTCGTAGCTGCGACGTTATGAAATTTATCAAGATGTTCAGCAAAGGAAAATCAAGGTAAGTAAACTCACTCTCTGGAATTCGTTTTTAATTTTATTTTAAAATAATTTTTATTTGTTGTTCGTTGATTAATTAGATGCATTGAATAATTGTTGATGAATTGTGGCTATTATATATAATATAAATTAGTTATACTTAGGCATGTTGGTTATGGCTATTATATAAATATATATATTGGATATTTCCCACAGTACCATTAGTGGATGACCCTGTCACCCCACGATATATTGAGTGGATGACCTTCTATATTGCGATATCCTTCTCTGAAGCAGGATTGTTATTATTTATGTTGATTAACATCTGTGGATGCAGGGAAAACAGGTTGGAGGGATCCAAATGGATTTCTTAAATTTATTTATTGTTATTTACATATTTATATATGTATGATTTGTTGAATTAGATTGATGGTTTGTGTGTTTGGATGTTTGAATATCATTAGCCCTAAAATGTCAATATTTAATAATATCATGAAAAAGGGATTTCTGGATTTTAAAAGGAAATTATATTTTTCCAAAAATAGAAATTGAATTTTGAATGGGATAGAAATAATAAATTTGTTTTTATAATCAATGCAAGTGGTTGAATTTATAAACGACATTTATAAATGAAGTGAAATAAATTATTGTTGGATAATCTAGGAAACGTGAGTTCAAGCATGAATTTAAAAAGGAATTAATAATTGGAAATCGTTTCAGGAAAAGGAAACGATGAAATTTATTCCGATGTTTGGAATGTAAACTAAATTTAATTAAATCCACATGAATTTATGGTTTGAATTAAGCTATGTCGAATTTATGGAAATAAAATTATTTCCAGAAGATATTGGAATTGTATATGAAAATAGATGCTAAGTTTATATACATAAGTTATAATAATAAGAATATAGTTCAAATTGATTTTTTTGGAAGTTTGTTTAATCTAAAATAAGGAAGTCAATTTATAAACAATGTTTATAAATGCAATGAAGTAATTTTCATCGGATAAGTTGGAAATAGATTTTTCCAAATATAAGAAAAGACATTTAAAAATCATATTTTTAAATGAGATAGAAGAGGGGATTTTTATGATAAGTACTATCAGTTTTTGTATTAGAAACTCTTATCCATCTCAAGATAAGAACGTTGTCGATCAAGATCTGAGAGGTAGTTAAAATACCCCAACTTGAACAACTTACTATTATCAAGAGATGATATTAGTTTGTAGTGGTAGGGGATGTTGAAGTAATTGATTTTTTTCATAAAAGGAATATATAATTGAAATTCGATTATATTGCATGTTTATAAAATAATTTATGTCCAAGGCAACTGGAATTTAATATAGGAATTGAGTGGTGAATAATTTATATTTGAGTTATGATTTTTGAATAAACAAATCAATGATTTTGGATAATTAAAATGTTTACGTTATATTTTGGAAATCGGTTCCACTGGAGTTGGAATTTTGTTTAATAAACGAAGGTAAATGTTTATAGTTTATTTATTCAAATAAACATTTTATGAGGAGCCAAATCCTTCCCAGGGACATTAGGTACTTTCTTTTAACCTGTAGTTTTTTCTTAGAGAATTAAAGCCTGAATAAAAAAATTAGCATGTTGCATGGGAGTTAGTTTGCATGATAAGCACTACTCCGTTATGCAAACACTTGAATTTGAGCTTTCAAATCCTCCTTAATGAAGATTGTCACATGGAATGTACGTGGACTGGGTGACCTGTAACGAACCGGGTTTTTGGCTAATTTTGTTAAACACTAATCTATTTATTTTATTAAACGATTAATATAATTGGATAAATTAGATTTAAATATTTGATAAATTAAATGGTCTGTTTATAAAATCCTATGTACATGCATATTGGTGTGCAGACAAATATGTGGTGTCTTGTATTTGCATTTGTATTTTCATAATTTTTTTATACACATATGAATAAAAATAAACATCACTTAAATCAAAATTTAATATCAATAAACTAGAATACATACTACTTCATGGGTATGAAATATATCATTTATAAATGATGTAACACTTTGGTACTTATGATCAAAACATTTATATACATATGCTATACATATGTGCATGTTCACTGTCCATGACAACACTGGAAAGAACTGAATGTAGTAGCAGCCTTAACAACATCTTTTCCATCAATGCTATGACAACACAAACCATCCTACCCAAAGCCTTGTTAGGCACATGGTTTGTACATATTCATGTACTTAAAGGGACTGGCTGTAGAGGGCTAGGAAAGAATGGAACGTGTGTATTACCTTAGCAAGATCCCTTTCATCCAAAGAGCAAGTAGCAGCTAACAGCTAGCATAACCTAAGCCGAACATTTCCAATCAAATTAAAGACAGCAAGGCCAGCTTCTTACATCCCATCCATCACCACCCTACCTAAGCTAAGCTAAGCTAAGCACTTACACTCTTTCAATTCACATTTAAGGCTTGTCCCCTTACTGCGTTACAAACTTCAGATGCAAGTATCTTGTTACATCTATAAATACACATACATGCACTCCCGTATTCACATACAAAAAGCAACCATAAAACTAGAATAGAAATGGCAACCAAATTGAAGCTGAATTTGTAAACATGAAAATAGAGAAACAGAGTACTATTTTCTATCATATATTTAACATTCAGATTTCAGCGGGTATAATTGGGAATAAAGCAAGGAAAACAAAACATAAGAAAGTGATTAATTTGTTATCTGAAAGCATATGGAAAAGGGTAGAGGATCATGTGAACAAACCTTAGAGGATCAGGAACTAATAGCATGAAATCATGGGCACTTTTATGAGTAAACTTTTCCCTAGTTACCTATTGATTTTTATATAGCGTTGCTATACTATGTTTAGTTAAGACATAAAAACTGAACAAGCAAGAGATTTTAACCTGAAACGGTTAAACAAGGTATATTTGCAAGTAAATCCCCTTTGTTTATTAGTTTGGATATATATAAAAATGCGTGTAGTGGTTTTCACAGTAGACAAAATTCTGGAGCCAACTGTGAACACTGACATTGTGAGTAAATACTGATTTAACCATTTTAATTCAATACTACTGATAAAGTAGGCAAGTATGTTTGTTTAATACACTTAAATCATGCTTGTATATGTCTGGATTGATGATATAATATGTTTGAAATGCTAAAGAACACGCGAGAAATCAAAGAACAGACACAGTAATAGTGGAACAGTGAATTAATGTGTCTGAACCTCTTTTTCTTTAAACCCATTCAAAAATTGTTACAGGTTTGATGAAATATAAAAATATATATGCATAGATCACATTTAGCTAATTTCATCTACCTGTTAAACCTGTGAATGACAAATAAGAACAAAGCAAAAGGGTGAGTAAACCCTTTTTTCCAATTAAATTTATCACCAAGTGATACATAGAGTGATGGATATATATATGCATTAGAATAAAGTATGTTGAAACTTTGTAATCATATTAAGGTGAACCTGGAACTGTGCGTGCTAGTGAATTCACATATATGTGCATTCCTACATTCATAATTTATTTTTATTTCTTTATTGAAATTCCGGAAAATGTAAATTAAATAGTAGTAAAACAGAGGAACTAAAAACATGGTGAGTAAACCTTTGCTTCCACCTTGAATTTATTACCAATTGATAAGTATGCATGTATGTTTTTGAATATGTGTGTGTAGCTAGTTTTTCTTCACATCAAAAATTGGAAGAAGAAAAAAAGAACTTGGAATAATAAAACAGTGGACTAACTATTTTTAGTAGACCTCTTTCCACTTTTAAAATCTTTAGCAAATTAATAAATATGATGGTACATAGTTGTGTATATGTTGAATGCAGTAGACATACTTGTACATACTTGTTTTATCCATTTATGTTTACTCGTATATATGATAGCACATGCTTGCAAATTAATATCATCTGAAGCAAATCAGTCTGCATAGTAGAAGACTGGAAATGAGACAGAAGCCTATAGACAAATAAAAATACATAAAAACAGTAGAGAAATCTGGAACCAAAATTGTGAATCAACTAAAACTTTATTTCCTTTTTACATCTATTGCTAACTGATAAGTATGATAGTGTAAACATGTATACATGTGAAAATGCCTTGAATATGTGGTGTTGATACCATTTTGATAGTCATATGAAAACTAGAAAGAAAAGTGATCTGGAAACATATTAATCAAGGCTCTGTTTTTCTTTAGCAAACAAATGTCAGTGGACACAAAAAACATATGCTCTGTTGCCTTACAAATGCTAATGCCTTAAACCTTGAATATCATTGAGCCTAAATCCTAGGAGGTTTAAGATCAGAATAGTGGGTACGTGACAATCTGGAGTGGCAGCGTTGATTAGCAGGTGGTGGCGCGACGATCGCCAGATGATAGGAGCAACGGTGCATATGTGCGGTACCCAATGTGATGCACAGAAAAAAGAAAAAAAGGGAAATCATTTGTTTCATATGTTAAGGAGCGGCACAGATGACAGGTATTGGAAAGGAGAACTTACGCTAGTTAGTCAAGCGAAAACGGGAGATAAAAAGAAAGAAAAGAGAGGAGAGTGGAGGTTGGCGTGGCATGCTAGGTTGCCTGGAGATGCACACAGATGTACTCATGCAAGAGGCGTTGGAGCTGAACCTTGGTCATGGCCATGTTGAAGTAAAGAGAAAAAATACATATATATGAAAAAACTGTGAAAGGGTAGAAGGATAAACTGATGGAAAAAAAAATGAATGAATAGAAACTGAAAATGGAGAAGGTTAAAACAGAAAGAAGAAATAGCAGAAGTGGGTGCGGCAGTTTTTGTGTGAGTGGATTACGGGCTTAGCCCAGTTTTTGTATTAAAAAAAATTCAAAAGAAGAAACGAAACAGAAATGAAATGGACGGGACAGGAAAAAGTGGAAGGTTGAGAACGAACGAGGTGCTGCATCATATTTATTTTTTCGTTGCTACTGTGGGCTTGGGCTAGGCCCACTAATTAATAAAAAAAAGAAAAAAAGAGGAAAGCTTAAGTCTAAAGTAAGTTTTAAATATACGTTTATAATGTATTAGTAAACATATGTGTATATTGTGAATGGGCTGGTTTCTTGGGCTCGGCCCATTTTAAATAAATTATAAAGAAGAAAATGATTTAAAGTTAAATCCAAAGGTAAACCAAATATAACTATTTATGTTTAAATTCTAATTATATAATATATTAATGTACATATACAAGTTAGATCGAGAACATAGGTTCGAATAGATTTTGGTTCATTGTACATGGTCGAGTCAAACGATAACAAATAACCCGACGCAGTCATCGAGTTTTAGATAGATTGATTTATTAAATAATTAAAAGTGATTTCAATACTAAATATAGTTTAAACTTAATTGAATGTAAATTTACTTGTGAACTGAATCAACACATGAACTTTACTAATCAACAATTATCTACAAATACAGTAAATACTAAATTGAATGTTAAATTGATTGATTTATTCAAGTTATAATAGTTACGATAATCATTTATATTGATATATTTTAGTGGAAATAAACACCGTTCCACTTTGTATTTGACTGGATAAATTGTTTGGATATCCCGTTAGCAGAAATAAACACCCTTCTGCTATTATATCAGTTTGATATATTTTATCAGTTAATATACGATGATGAAATATTATATTGTCAGTTGACAATATTGAATTGTATTTATATGATTGTTTGTGCAAATTGGGTTAATGACTTGAATGTCATTTGAACTTTTATATACCGTTGGAGCTGCTAAGCCATTTTATGTAAAGTAACTCAGAAATATGTTCAAGTGTTGATAATTAGATTTAAATTGTTTTAAGGAGCAATTAAATGGATTATTTTAAATTAATTATATTTTTAATTATTTTAAAGATTTATAATAATCAGTTAATCGGGTTGTGTAGGATTGATTTGAATCAACCATTTAGATAGAAAATGATTAATTAAATTTATTTGTTTAAATGGATAGTTGTTTAAAGACTTGATAATAATAGTTGGGTAAGATAATGATGTTGTTAAACATCGAAGTTAAATTTAGATAAATTATTCAAGATGATATGTTTTAAAACTTAATAACCTCTTAATTAAGTAAGTAAAGAATATAGTTTGGTTATAATTGAAATAGGAAATCAAGTCGATTATTTTTAAATTCCCCTTATTTAATATCGAGCCAAATTGATGAATGTTTCATAACAACAATGTTGTTTAAAAATGGTCTAAGGCTTGGTAATCAGTTGGATTTACAAATGTTGTTTTGTCAAATATTTTGGATATCAAACTTCTACGAATCTTGATGATAAAAATGATTTCAACTCAAGGTCCAAGAGGTAACTAAAGTACCCCAACTTGATCGATTTCACAATTATTCGATAGATCATATTATTTTGTGTCCGGAATGAGTGTTAGAATTGAATATCATTTCTAGCAATGAAGTGAATATTCAAGAGTGAGATTATCCCGTAAGATTGACAATAAGAATTTATAAGTTGAATTAATAATTGTGTTTTAGGAGAAATATATATATAAAGTTAATATATTAAGATTATTTAAATAAGGCTTAGTAGATCCAATAGAAATAAATCTGTTTATTTTATTTTATATTTGATAGTTAGATAACCAACTATCAAATCTGGCGCTTTTTCTCTATCATTTCGAAGAGACCGAAATCTAAATTCCACTTCGATTCGACATTTATGTTTTGAGTCAAAGATTATTGAAGACCGTTGAAGATAGAGTTTATGCAAGGGATATTTTTTCGCTCCTAGGTAGAAATTGCCTAAGATGGATTTACAAAATAGTGCCTTCGGTTTGTCCAGCCCCAGGACAACTTGTACAGACGAATGTCTGATAGAGTATACCTGATAAATTATGTGAATTGATCTCTTCAAACGTATTTACGTTTGGTGGCAGAGGAATTCGTTTCTCTTAGCTTTATACCCGGGATATTTTTGGGGAAATCAATTTGTGATTTGGCGGGTTTGACGATGTGGCATTCAAAGTGAACGAAGACGTGTTACATTAAAGGGTAAGTTCAGCCTCAAGCCTCACAACCAGGAAATGACAAAAATCGGGCAGGCAGCATGGCTATGTGGGTTGCTCCCATTAGGGTGTATTGTCAGCTATCTAGAGAAATTCCATTTGCTTCTTTATTCTATTCAGTGTTGTCCCTTTCGGGAAACGGTGGGTAGCTCCCAACTGTTGGAGACAATATATTTGATACACTCAAGCGAAATGAGTGGTCGGTCATGTGTAGGTCGGGTTGCAAGACGTTCTTGTTGAACCCAGTGTATTCCCCTCTAGCGATACACTATCGGCAGGTGGTTCCATACCTTGTCATAGTGGAATCCAATCTCCAATAAGCGCCCGCGGTTTTGATTGTATACTATATATGTAAAGCGTGAGATGCATGCGTTCTACTAGATTGCTACTTATTTGTATTTAGACACTATTATAATATCAGAATAAGATATTGTTTTCAAAATGTTTTAGGTTATCGTAAGGTAAAAACCATTCGTATTTATGAGTGGATCGGTCTTACGATTATCTTTTCTTTCAAAAGGTTTTTGAAAGTTAAAATCAAATTGTTTTTAATCGTTTACTCACACCAGTCCCATGACTGACCCGGAGTTTATTTTTCTATGTTTCCCTAAACTCTTGGGTGCCCAAATTTGTATGGGCAGTCCAATAGTTCAGGATTTTATAGATTTTCTGGAGGAGCTTGGAGCAGGAGGCTTCAGCGTTAGATATATATAGTTTATTTCCGCTGTATTGAGCATGTGTTATAATCTGATGATGTATGTAATTTCAAATTCAGTTTGTATTTCAAAAGTGATTATTTATATATTATATTTTATTCCGCTGTGATTGTGAGATCCCTTGTTATTGTTCAGTTCCATCTTCTATCGTTTTTCCTTTATTCTAATTTTCTATCTTTCTATTTCTCATATTCTAACTTCTTTCTTTTAATAATTCGTATTTTCGTGTAATTTGGGTTGGACGTGCGTCGTATTCAGTCAGCTCAAATGGTACGGATTTGCTGGTTGTTACATTTGGTATCAGAGCTGAAGGTTGAGTAGTAACCTTGACTCTGTGGCGTAACTCGATAGGGGTAGGGTTGGTAATACCCCAGATTAAATTTGAGTGTATATATATATGAAAGTGTATTTGTTAATTGATATAAAAACTGTTTCATATTGTGTTGATTGGTTTGTCGTAACACCCCACTTCCGTTAAGGTCACTCGCAAAGGGAATGCCTTAACTTCGGTGGAACGTTATAAGTAAAAAAAACAGAAATTTACAAGACAGATAGGCAAAGGAGTACTTGAAAAATTTATAACTCTATTACAGCAGAAACAAAAATAAGTTTGGTTACATCACAATACCAAAACCAAAGTACACAAATATCAGTCTTATACAAAATCCTTCAGAATGCGTAATTTTTAAAGCCATAATCTCCAACAGAGAATGCCATAAATAGGTAGAATCAAAGCCAAGAAATATTTCAAGCACTTCTAGCACTTCAAGCAGATGGAACCTGAATCAAGCTCCTATGTTTCCACCCTGAGAACCTGGGGAGGGGGGAAACGGAAGAAAAGAGGCAAAACAAAGACATAAATCCGGTGAGTCCAGTGACTTTCAGCATATAAATAGATAACAGTATCATGACATGTAAATAAAACTGGATGAGAGATAACCATAACAGGAGTAACAGGTTAACAGAAGAGTCAGAATGATATATGCTAAACTAAGCTTCTTACTTGGTTTTCACTTCTCTGCACTAATACTAGTATAACAGAATTTGGTGTTGTCCTAATATCTAAACAGAAAACAGAATGATATCTTTAGAAACACGATGCTAGTAATGGGCCTTTACCACCCTAACAGAGACAGACAATTTTAGAAACATAATGCTAGTAATGGGCCTTTACCACCCGAACAAAGAGAGACGGTACAGAGATAGAAGAAGAAACGGAATGAGAGCCGGAAACATAATATTCCCTACGGAAACAGAATGTTAGAATTAAGTGTACACTAGTAATTGGCCTTTACCACCCCAACAGACGGTACCACATAGAAACAGATAGGTGTTACCACCCTAACAGAAATAGACGGTACCCCAACAGAAACAGACAGAACTAAGTGTACCCTAAATTCTACCCCAAGCGATCGGCTCCCTAATACATAAATACACTGTGCCGGCCCCACAGAAGGGTGTATCACTCCCTAAAGTGGCAACCTATAGACACAGATCTATTTACAGATGTCACAGTGTCTTACATCCTCAGAGCAGACCGGATCCATGCACGCACATGACCCGTTTGGAATGCGCCATCAACACCCCTCGCCATTATCAGAGTGAACCTCTTACAATTAGTTCAGTAAGCATGCCCTGGACCCCTATCTAGTTATGGGTCATAGTTTTGATACCAGAAAGGGTTACTGACTAATATGGCAAACAACAGATGAAACAAGTAATTACCCCTTCTAACCTTGTGTCCCCAGACTAACAGATTTCAGATTAACTTGCTTACAGATTTCAGATGTACAAAGTTCAGATTAACTAGTCTTCAGATCAGACATACAAGTTAACAAGTTTTCAGACTAATAGATCAGATATACAGATTAACAAGTTTTCAGACTAACGGATCAGATATACAGATTAACAGACTTATAGATTGTTACACCTAACCTTGTATTGGGCCAACGGTTTTATTAGATTCTTCTGTCCAGTTGATTTAACCTTATCTACCCAATACGTTTTAGGCATCATATTTATCTTAGATTTGCATTAATTAAATATTAATGCATAGACCTCTCACATTAGGTCGGTAACTTGTGGACGCTGCAGACTTTTTCCACAAGCCATACCTAAACTCGTGTCTAAGCTTCTTTATGCCCACGACCTCTCACATTAGACTGACAGTTTGCAGTTGCTAGTTAAGCCGGTTGGGACCGGGCAGGCTTCTACCGCAAACAGAGTCTAACCTCGTGTCTCATCATTCTTATTTTAGCTAAAGTATTCTTTCACAGATTATGCCAATATCAGACTGATTATACCAATTCAACAAATTAACTTCTTTACAAGTTACAACAGATTATCCAAAGTTCTATTAACATGTTTTGCTCAATTTTAGATCGAGACTACAGATTTTCGTACCCAAATTACCGTATTCAGTTTCAACAGATTTAGCAGATTAGGCAATTTAACAGATTTAATCACCCCTTAAAATTCCATTGACATACCTCGCTTAATTATAAAATTAAGCCTAATTTTACATGCCTAAATTATATTCATAATTTACAATATAACATATGCCCCAAATTTCTAGTTAAATTTACATAGTACAGAATATTCTCTGAAAACCCCAAATCATGATATACAATATGAATTATGCCAAATTATAGCCTTTGGTTTCAGCGTATGTCAAATATCCAAAATCCCCATTTAGGCATATTCACAACTAATAGTTATCCTATTTTATATAGATCTTTTACGCCTAAACCATGTACCCTTTTTTCTTCCAAGTCATATATCATCATATAAAATATGTCCCCAAATCTAGTTCTTAAATTACAACATATATTATGTCCTCAAAATCAGATCTTGAATTATAACATGCATTATGTTCCCAAATTACAAGTCATATGTTGTCCTACAATAATTCTCCTTCTTCCAAATCATAAACCATCATATATAGTATGCCTAGATCTAGATCTTAAATTACAACATATGCCCTTTTCTTAAATCAGTCACAAATCAGTCATATCCAATCATGCATCATTCATTATTTCCCCCAATTTTAGCATTCGTGCGTCAATCTCTTATGAGATTTGGCTTAGGCTCGTGGTAGCCTGGCTATAGAACAGAAGGAAGGAAGAGATACAGAATAGTTACAATAATAAGATAGATCTACACAGAAAAACAGATCTGATAAAAATAATATGCATAATCTCCAATTCAGATTTATAACCATTTCAAGATCATAATTAAATTTCATATCTGAAAATAACCGTACTCACTATTCGTGGTTTAAGAAAGAGAAGAACAATTCTAGGATCTGATTTTCTGGAGTTGATTTAGCTTTTCGTTGATGTAGGCGTTGATTTGACTACACCATATATGCTGATTAGGCTGTATTTTTAGCCGTATCGAACGCTGTTGGGCACGGTAAATAACCGTATCAAAAAGTGGCGTGTTAATTTATTAGATACGGCTTTAACCCATATCTCAATGGATTAACATACGGCTATTAGCCATACCTAAAGTGTATGTAGATACGGCTAAAAACCATATCTTATACACACACACACACACACACACACATATATATATATATGTAAAAGCAGAAACTGCAGCACATATTATTTGTAACACAAAACATATATAACACAGGATACACTAGTTCACAATTGTAATAGTAAACGAAACATTTGTATGAAATATTTCATTGCATTACAATATATAATGATACATGCTATTTGATTACATTACAATAAATAAGTACACGCTGTTTCATTACACTAAAGAAGATACATAATGTTACATTACAATAAGCTGTGATAAATACCCGAACCGGCGTCATGAGCTTGTTGAATCAATGCTTCCTTCAAGATGAACATCCACCAAAACATTGCATTCTATCCAAGACATGAAGGAACCCTTTAGGAAGATCAACACACTACTCTATCCAAGGCCTGGTAATAAGTTAGCTTGGATAGCATATAGCATGTACACTACAAAGACCTGTAAAAAAGTGCAAACCGCATAGTTTAGGATAGGATATATGTCCACATTATTATTTTCATTAGTAGTTGAATATTGCAAGTCTACAACATTTTTACTTTTTCAGTTGAGACTGAGTCTCGATTAAAGATTGTTGTTATAGCCTAATTAAAGAGCAATATAGAGGATATGTCCACATTACTATAATTCTCATTATTGTCACTTGGTTGCAATGCAGATATAACATTGCATTAGCAAGTTCTATGAGTGGTCGCCCTTAACCAGCCCTATTCGCCCTTAACCAGCCCTATTCAGGGCTTCAAACATGGAATCATACTCTAGTTTTGACCTGATCTAAAATCGCTTCTGGTTACGACTTTGATGCTAAAAGAATTAATGAATTCCGACTTGATATGAAAGAGTTATGGACACTCAAAAATGGACTCAGGCCATGTTTGCAGCAACAAAACGTGCACTTGCAAAGTCTTGTGGCCGAACTGTTCTCGCCGCAAAGGTTATAGATATCAAACGAAGTATTTTTGCACACAAATTTTCATGTATCTATACCATAACACATAAATTTTCATAGAAAAAGCGAGATATTACCTGAAGTTTAGATCAACAAACTCACATGCATGCTTATTAGCTTCATCCAAATGACGGAGGCTGCATGCTGCACACATGTTATATTAATAGTCAGCTTCTATTTTTGCATGTAAGTTGACTAACAAAAATGATTTGTAACATGAGCACAAAGCAACTTGGTTCAATGCAGCAAGTCATAAATGGAAAAGCAGTTTTACGCCTTTACTCACACGCAGTGTGACACACATGACACACCAAACAAATTGGCTAAATCTCAACCTATAAATGTCATTCTATTTTCATTCATGCATCCATCACCGACATTTCTACTCAATCGCACAAATTTCCCAATATCAATTACCAGATACATGCAGCTCAGTCAACAGAACTAGTATGCTTTAGTTCTCAAATCAAATCATACACATGCACTTCAGATCAGTTATAAGGATCAGTGTATCTGGTGCAATAATACACACAAATGAGCAGGACAGCACAATCAAAAGTGTCTGAATTCAAGGTAGACAAATACAACACAAGTAAATGATAGCAAATACACTGTCGCACTATAATACTGGGGATAATACCCAATTTAAGCACAATAGTAGCATATTAAACATAATTTAAACCCAATTCGAATTCAAATTAAACCTAAATTAAACCCATTTCATATTTAAATTTAACGGTGATCTAGTACTCACCTCCAGAGGCGACGAGAAGGATGGACAATGGTGGACTGAGGCTTCGCCGGTCAGCTGAAGGCATCGCGAGATGATGATAACTCATGGACTGCGGTGGATCGATTATTGACAAAGGAAGTTGGTCGAGTACCAAAACCCTAATTTGTGTATTCGGTGGTCGCCATTGCAAAATAAAAAGATGGATTATTTGGCCGAAAGTTTTGATAAGGCAAAACTCGATTGTGCCTATGTACAGGTACGGGAGGGGGAGGAAAAATTTGATACGAATTTCATAAGGTCCAAAGCCACATCAAATGAACTAATCCGGGACTTCGTTGATGGACGGTCAAATTAAGGGTGTTTGGGGGTGGTGCGGATCGCAAAAATTAGTTTGATATGGATTAGGACTGACAAATTTGATACAGCTTATAGCCCAAATTTACGCCCGCATCCTGGTGTGGCAAATTGGCTGATATGGTGTAGTGTTTGTTATCTTTTAATCCTATTCAGATTGGAAGAAGAAGAAGCACTAGTTCTAGCTTAGGTTTCAGTAGAGTAGCGATGCCATTGATTTATTTTAATATGAATTAGGGAAGAGTATAGGCGAAATTAAGTTGTGTGGAGAGAAAGTGAGGTTTGGGGTGTTTAAATAGCTTAGGAGCAACGAATCTGGTCAGAATGGGCGTCTAAATGCAGAAAAATAGATCTATCCTCTAATCTGGAAAAAGGGGGGAGGCCGACCCCCAGGTCGACCTGTTCTACCCAGGTCGACCCCCGGTCAACCTGGGTCCTAGGCGGCAATTTTTCCGCCCAGCCCAGGTGTCTGATTTGAATTCTGAAACTTTGAATTTGAATTCTGGTTGGTTTTTATTTTAAATTCCTGAAACTTCTAAGTGCCGTAACTTCTTCACACGAAGTCCAATTTACGCAAACTCGGACTCTATCTCATGCAGAATTCTGAGACGAACGCAATGGCGCAACCCATTTTCCCTAATTCTTGTCTAAAATATCAAGTATACTTTGTTTTGCTACTTTATGTTCACAGAAAATACGGGGTGTTACATTCTCCTCTCCTTAAGGATTTCGTCCCCGAAATCTTCAAGTTAAGAAGAATGTGTCCTACCATCCAATCACCCATCTACTCAACCATCATCCACAAGCATCCATTGTCCTTTAAAAACTTCTAATGTTGTATGAACATATACAAAAGTGTGTGTATATGTCTCTTATCTAATGCAAAGATCAGGCGGTTTACTGATTCAGTTGACCTCCTTAATCCGAATTATGTTAGTACCATGAGTCCACTTATGTATGAAAGAAATCCTATTTGATGCACGTCATCTTTATATGAGTGCACAACCATTCATCTAAATGCAACATCCATGTGATGAGTCAATCATTTTGCATCCACAAAAATCGAAAAATGCACACACATCCATATGCAGTTTGAGAGTGTTTTTGAGCCGATCTAGTGCCTAGTGTGTGTATATGCATCCACGAGCAACCACTAGCAACCACTTGCATCCACTTGCAACCATCAAACATAACATGTCTCAAACACATGTTTACACCCATTAGTTTCTACCTAAAGGTCGAAGAATCGATCGATAGGATACAACCGAGTGATAGAAGCAAGTACAAAGGTTCCGTTCCTATTAGACATCGGTTAAGAGAATAAATCCCTAAGTATCAACCCCGAAGACCGAAATCAACATCAGATTGACACTCAAAGAATTACTCTCATTAAACAATGTCAAAACTGGAAATCTACATCACGCTTCGAGTAAAAACCCTTATCCTTTTCAGAAATATTCAGATACTCACAAATTACTAGAACAGATCAGATTATCAAATGATTCTCAGGAAACTAAGCATGATAAAATCCCACCATATCCCACAAAACTAGAATGTATTTGTCATGGTCAACTTAACTCCTAACACAGATTCCCTCAAACCCCAACTTATCACAAATAGATGAGTCGTAACCCTTATGGGGTTTTAGACCATAGCGGGATCGGAAACAAGACTAATATTAAAGTGCAGAGTCTCAATTACATAATCAAAATGCCAAAATCAAAAAGAGTTTTATCTCAATAATCAGATAAGGAAATTAAACTTCTACAGAAATATTCCTATCTCTACCCTATCTACCAGTCACGTGAGCATTCGCCTGCCCTCCTGAAGTAGGTTCTGCCCTCTGCCCTTTCCCACGTTTCTTCGGGCAGTCCCTAGTGAAGTGTCCCATTTCTCCACAGTTGAAGCAAGCACCCTTCCTCTTTCTACAATCCTTATTCAGATGAGTCAAGCTTCCACAAGTAAAGCACTTTTTCTCCTTCTTATCTTCAGACTTTTCATCTTTCTTTTGTGTTTCCTTTTTGGGCCACGCTTTCTTGTTCTGTGGTCCTTTGAGCTTTTCTTCTTTCTTCTAACTTTTGGATTCCTCTTCATGCATTAACGCCATGTCAACCAATTTCTCTAAGGTAGCCCCCATAGGAATGTGGGTCATAGCCAACCTATGTAACAACTCATTCAAACCTTTAACGAATCTCAGCGCCTTCTTCTCAGGTGTGTTCACCAAGTCTAAGCCGAATCTCACCAACTGATTGAACTTGTTGACGTACTCCTTCACTGATGAATTCCCTTTCTTCAATGCTAAGAACCTATCCATGTATAAATTCTCTTCCGCTCGTGAGAGGAATTTCATCTTGAACCTATGCCTAAAATCCATCCATGTCTCTCTGGACACTCTCCATTCGTGACCCCCCACCAAAACGAGGCTTCGTCCTTCATTAACCAAGCAGCTAATTGGACCTTCCTTCCATCTTCCATCTCGAAGATACCAAACAAATCTTCCATCTCCTTGAGCCAATTTCAAGCTTCAACAAACGTCTTTGATTCGTGAAAAGGTTTCCAACCCATTTCCCGAAAGTCTTTGCATATCTTCGAAAAAGTATCAACGCGTGGTGGAGGAGGAGGAGGAGGGGGAGGAACGTCTGCTGGGCCTGCGGTTGTGGCCCTAGCCTCCAGATACCTTCTGAACCAAGTTGGTATCGGTATGCCCTTGGGTATCTCGGGTAACCCAGACATGCTGAAAAGAAAATGAAGAGATTCAAAACGGAGAATTTGAAAGACAGATATATGGCTTTGGGGATTATGTTTTTCAAAATAAACTTTACTTTTGAAAATACTTCCTTTTTAAAACCTTTTTGAAAATAGTTTCCAAAAACTTTTTATCAAATCTGGTAACCTTCAGCGCTGATACCGAGAGTAACACCCCATTTCCGTTAAGGTCACTCGCAAAGGGAATGCCCTAACTTCGGTGGAACATTATAAGTAACATAATAGAAATTTACAAGACATATAGGTAAAGGAGTACTTGAAAAATTTATAAATCTATTACAGCAGAAAAAGAAATAAGTTTGGTTACATCACAATACCAAAACCCAAGTACACAAATATCAGTCTTATACAAAATCCTTTAAAATGCGTAATTTTTAAAGCCATAATCCCCAACAGAGAATGCCATAAATAGGTAGAATCAAAGCTAAGCAATATTTCAAGCACTTCTAGCAGATGGAACTTGAATCAAGCTCCTATGTTTCCACCCTGAGAACCTAGGGGGTGGACCGGAAGAAAAGAGGCGAAACAAACTAGGTCAGACATAAGTCCGGTGAGTCCAGTGACTTTAACCATATAAACAGATAACAGTATCATGACATGTAAATAAAACTGGATGAGAGATAACCATAACTGGAGTAGCAGGTTAAAAGAAGAGACAGAATGATATAGGCTAAACTAAGCTTCTTAGTTGGTTTTCACTTCTCTACACTAATACTAGTATAACAGAATTTGGTGTTGTCCTAATATCTAAACAGGAAACAAAACGACCTCTTTAGAAACACGATGCTAGTAATGGGCTTTACCACCCGAACAGAGACAGACAATTTTAGAAACAAAATGCTAGTAATGGGCCTTTACCACCCGAACAGAGACAGACGATACAGAAACAGAAGCAGAAACGGAATTAGAGATGGAAACAGAATATTCCCTACGGAAACAGAATGTTAGAATTAGGTGAACACTAGTAATGGGCCTTTACCACCCCAACAGACGGTACCACACAGAAACAGACAGGTGTTACCATCCCAACAGAAACAGACAGAACTAAGTGTACCCTAAATTCTACCCCAAGCGATCGGCTCCCTAATACATAAATACGTTGTGTCGGCCCCACAGAAGGGTGTATCACTCCCTAAAGTGGCAACCTATAGACACAGATCTATTTACAGATGTCACGGTATCTTACATACTCAGAGCAGACCGGGTCCATGCACGCACATGACCCGGTTGGAATGGGCCATCAACACCCCTCGCCATTATCAGAGTGAACCTCTTACAATTAGTTCAGTAAGCGTGCCCTGGACCCCTATCTAGTGTTGGGTCATAGTTTTAATAACAGAAAGGGTTACTGACTAATATGGGTCCCAAATAACACATGACACAAGTAATTACCCCTCCTAACCTTGTGTCCCCAGACTAACAGATTTCAGATTAATTTGCTTACAGATTTCAGATGTACAAAGTTCAGATTAACTAGTCTTCAGATTAGACATACAAGTTAACAGGTTTTCAGACTAACAGATCAGATATACAGATTAAAAAGCTTTCAGACAAACAAATCAGATATACATATTAACAGACTTACAGATTGTTTCACCTAACCTTGTATTGGGTCTACAGATTTTCAAACGGTTTTATTAGATTCATCAGTCCAGTTGATTTAACTTATATACCCAATACGTTTTAGGCATCATATTTATCTTAGATTTGCATTAATTAAATATTAATGCATAGACCTCTCACATTAGGTCGGTAGCTTGTGGTCGATGGATGTGCCGGGCAGTTCCGGGCAGACTTCTTCCATAAGCCAGACCTAACCTCGTGTCTAAGCATCTTTATGCCTACGACCTCTCACATTAGACTGACAGTTTGCAGTCGTTGGTTAAGCCGGTTGGGTCCGGGCAGGCTTCTACCGCAAACAGAGTCTAACCTCGTGTCTCAGCATTCTTATATTAGTTAAAGTATTCATTCACAGATTATGCCAATATCAGACTAATTATGACAATTCAACAAATTAACTTCTTTACAAGTTACAGTAGACTATCCAAAATTCTATTAACATGTTTTGCTCAATTTTAGATCGATACTACAGATTTTCATACCCAAATTACCATATTCAGTTTCAACAGATTTAGCAGATTAGGCAATTTAACAGATTAAATCACCCCTTAAAATTCCATTGACATGCCTCACTTAATTATAAAATTAAGCCTAATTTTACATGCCTAAATTATAGTCATAATTCACAATATAACATATGCCCCAAATTTCTAGTTAAATTTACATAGTACAGAATATTCTCCAAAAACCCCAAATCATGATATACAATATGAATTATGCCAAATTATAGCCTTTGGTTTTAGCGTATGTCAAATATTCAAAATCCCCATTTAGGCGTATTCACAACTAATAGTTATCCTATTTTAATATAGATCTTTTACGCCTAAATCATGTACCCTTTTTTCTTCCAAGTCATAGATCATCATATAAAATATGTCCCCAAATCTAGATCTTAAATTATAACATATATTATGTCCTCAAAATCAGATCTTGAATTATAACATGCATTATGTTCCCAAATTATAAGTCAAATGTTGTCCTACAATAATTCTCCTTCTTCCAAATCATATACGTCATATATAGTATGCCTAGATCTAGATCTTAAATTACAACATATGCCCTTTTCTTAAATCAGTTACAAATCAATCATATCCAATTATGCATCATTCATTATTTTCCCTAAATTTAGCGTTCGTGCGTCAATCTCTTATGAGATTTGGCTCAGGCTCTTGGTAGCCTGGCTATAGAATAGAAGGTAGGAAGAGATACAGAATAGTTACAATAATAAGATAGATCTACACAGAAAAATAGATCTGATAAACAAGAATATGCATAATCTCAAATTCAGATTTATAACCATGTCAAGATCATGATTAAATTTCATATCTGAAAATAACTGTACTCACAATTCATGGTTTAAGAAAGAGAAGAACAATTCTGGGATCTGATTTTCTGGAGTTGATTTAGCTTTCCGTTGATGTAGGCGTTGATTTGTTATCTTTTAATCCTATTCAGATTAGAAGAAGAAGAAGCACTACTTCTAGCTTAGGTTTCAGCAGAGTAGCGACGCCATTGATTTATTTTAATATGAATTAGGGCAGAATAAAGGCGAAATGAAGTTGTGTGGGTGTTTAAATAGCTTAGGAGCAACGAATCTGGTCAGAATGGGCGTCTAAATGCAGAAAAATGGATCTGTCCTCGTATCTGGAAAAGGAGGGGAGGTCGACCCTATGGTCGACCTGTTCCACCCAGGTCGATCCCTTGTCGACCTGGGTCCTGGGCGGGAATTTTCCCGCCCAGCCCGGGTGTCTGATTTGAATTCTGAAACTTTGAATTTGAATTCGGGTTGGTTTTTATTTTAAATTCCTGAAATTTCTAAGTGCCATAACTTCTTCACACGGAGTCCGATTTACGCAAACTCGGATTCTATCTCAAGCAGAATTCCGAGACGAACACAATGGCGTAACCCGTTTTCCCTAATTCTTCTCTTAAAAACTAAGTATACTTTGTTTTTCTACTTTATGCTCACAGAAAATACGGGGTGTTACATTTGTCGAGTGGTTTATGAATTCTGATCGATACAGAAAGGAACAACTGTATCGATAGGTGTTTCTAAACCTTTGGACAGAGTAATTCGACACAATATTGTTTTAAAAAGCTGGGTAAATGAAATAATTATACCCAAAGAAATTTTTGTTATAAAAGTATAATTTTCTGAAATTATTGTTATATGTGTCGATTGTTGTTATTATAATCAAACAGGATTATAAACATTGAAGTGGTTATTGAGTTTGTATAAAGAATAAATTATACAAATAAGACAAACCGAAGAATTGTTTGAGTAGAACAAGATGTTTCAGGAAAATTTAAAGGTTTTGAATTTACAGTAGAATCAAGATATGTGATTTCAATCTGGATTAGAATTAAGAATTGGAAATCTGGATTCTGTAACTTGAAAATTTAACAGGAGTTGAAAAATTAAAACCTAACTCAAGATCTGTTGAGATAAATGATTTCCTAAGGATCAATCTGAAGTTGATTTCGGTCTTCGAGGTTGATGCTTAGAGGATTATTTTCTTACCAATTTACGGTCAAGAAATGATGAATATTGAAGAGTACAAATAAGAAATGGAAATGTTGTCCAACTATAGTAACTGATATTTCTATGTATAAAATAACTGTGATTAATATTTAATTGCTGAAGTATTGAATATTTTGATTGTCGTGAAATGATTGATAGATAACCTGTGTGTTTTGGGTGCCTTATTTGTGTGATTGTTTGGAGATTACCCATGTATTTGCTTCGTGTATAAATCTATAACTATAGATATAACTGAAATCTCCTCGTCACTCTTCAATTTCGAGGACGAAATTATTTTAAGGGGGGTAGATTGTAACGAACCGGGTTTTTATCTAATTTTGTTAAACACTACTGTATTGATTTTATTAAATGATTATATAATTGGATAAATTAGATTTAAATATTTGATAAATTAAATGGTCTTTTTATAAAATCCTATGTACATGCATATTGGTGTGCAGACAAATATGTGGTGTCTTGTATTTGTGTTTGTATTTTTATAATTTTTTTAAACACATGGGAATAAAAAATAAACATCAATTATATCAAATTTTAATATCAATAAACTAAAATATATACTACTTCATGGGTATGAAATATATCATTTATAAATGATGTAACACTTTGGTACTTGTGATCAAAACATTTATATACGTATGCCATACATATGTGCATGTTCACTGTGACAACATTGGAAAGAACTGAATGTAGTAGCAGCCTTAACAACATCTTTTCCATCAATGTTATAACAATAAAAACCATCCTACCCAAAGCCTGGTTAGGCACATGGTTTGTACATATTCATGTACTTAAAGGGACTGGTTGTAGAGGCCTAGGAAAGAATGGAACATGTGTATTACCTTAGCATGACCCCTTTCCTATCCAAAGAGCATGCAGTAGCTAGCATAACCTAAGCCTAACATTTTCAATCAAATGAAAGACAGCAAGGCGAGCTTCTTACATTCCATCCATCACCACCCTACCTAAGCTAAGCTAAGCACTTACTCTCTTTCAATTCACGTTTAAGGCTTATCCCCTTACTGCGTTACAAACTTCAGATGCAAGTATCTTGTTACGTCTATAAATACACATACATGCCATCCCGTATTCACATACAAAAAGCAACCATAAAACTAGAATAGAAATGGCAACCAAACTAAAGCTGAATTTGTAAACATGAAAATAGAGAAACAGAGTACTATTTTCTATCATATATTTAACATTCAGATTTCAGCGGGTATAATTGGGACTAAAGTAAGGAAAACAAAACATAAGAAAGTGAGTAATTTGTTATCTGAAAGCATATGGAGCAAGAAAGGGTAGAGGATCATGTGAACAAACCTTAGAGGATCGGGAACTAATAGCATGAAATCATGGGCACTTTTATGAGTAAACTTTTCCCTAGTTACCTATTGATTTTTATATAGCGTTGCTATACTATATTTAGTTAAGACATAAAAACTGAACAAGCAAGAGATTTTAACCTGAAACGGTTAAACAAGGTATATTTGCAAGTAAATCCCCTTTGTTTATTAGTTTGCATATATATAAAAATGTGTGTAGTGGTTTTCACAGTAGACAAAATCCTGGAGCCAACTGTGAACACTAACATTGTGAGTAAATACTGATTTAACCATTTTAATTCAATACTACTGATAAAGTAGGCATGTATGTTTGTTTAATACACTTAAATCATGCTTGTATATGTCTGGATTGATGATATAATATGTTTGAAATGCTAAAGAACATGCGGGAAATCAAAGAACAAACATAATAATAGTGGAATAGTGAACAAATGTGATTGAACTTATTTTTCTTTAAACCCATTCAAAAACTGTTACTGGTTTGATGAAATATAAAAACATATATGCATAGATCACATTTAGCTAATTTCATCTACTTGTTAAACCTATGAATGACATCTGAGAACAGAACGAAAGGGTGAGTAAACCTTTTTCCCAATTAAATTTATTACTAAGTGATACATAGAATGACGGATATATATATATATATATGCGTCAGAATAAAGTATGTTGAAACTTAGTAATCATATTAAGGTGAACCTGGAACTGTGCGTGCTAGTGAATTCACATATATGTGCATTCCTACATTCATCATTTATTTCTATTTCTTTATTGAAATTCTGGAAAATGTAAATTAAATAGTATTAAAACAAAGGAACAAAAAACATGGTGAGTAAACCTTTTCTTCCACTTTGAATTTATTACCAATTGATAAGTATGCATATGTGTTTTTGAATATGTGGGTAGTTAGTTATTCTTCACATCAAAAATTGGAAGAAGAAAAAAAGAACATGGAATAATAAAATAGTGGACTAACTATTTTCACTAGACCTCTTTCCCCTTTTAAAATCTTTAGCAAATTAATAAATATGATAGTACATACTTGTGTATATGTTGAACGCAGTAGAATACTTGTACATACTTGTTTTAGCCATTTATGTTTACTTATATATGATAGCACATTCTTGCAAATTAATACCATCTGAAACAAATCAGTCTGCATAGCAGAAGAATGGAAATGAGACAGAAGCCTGTAGACAAATAAAAATACATAAAAACAGTAGTGAAATCTGGAACCAAAATTGTGAATCAACTAAAACTTTATTTCCTTTTTACATATATTGCTATCTGATAAGTATGATAGTGTAAATGTGTATACATGTTTAAATTTCTTGAGTGTGTGGTATTGATACCATTTTGATATTCATATGAAAACTGGAAAGAAAAGTGATCTGGAAACATATTAATTAAGGCTCTGTTTTTCTTTAGCAAACAAATGTTAGTGAACACAAAAAACATATGCTCTGTTGCCTTACAAATGCTAATGCCTTAAACCTTGAATATCATTGAGTCTAAATCCTAAGAGGTTTAAGATCAGAACAGTGGGTCCGCGGTAATCTGGAGTGGCAGCGTTGATTTGTAGGTGGTGGCGCGACGGTCGCCAGGTGATAGGAGCAACGGTGCATGTGCACGGTGCACAATGCGATGCACAGAAAAAAAAGGGAAATCATTTGTTTCATATGTTAAGGGGCGACGCAAATGACTGGTATTGGAAAGGGTAACTTATGCTAGTTAGTCAAGCGAAAATGGGAGATAAACAGAAAGAGCCGAAAGGAGAGTGGAGGCTAGCGTGACATGCTAGGTTGCCTGGAGATGCACGCGGATGTACTCATGCAAGGGGCGTTGAAGCTGAACCTTGATCATGGCCATGTTGATGTAAAGAAAAAAATTACATATATATGAACAAAACTGGAAAAGGGTAGAAGGACAAACTGATGGAAAAAAAATGAAAGAATAGAAACTGAGAATGGAGAAGGTTAAAACAGAAGGAAGAAACAGCAGATGTGGGTGCGGTAGTTTTTTGTGTGAGTGGATTACAGGCTTAGCCCAGTTTTTCTATTAAAAAAAATTCATAAGAAGAAACAAAACAGAAATGAAATGAACGGGACAGGAAAAAGAGGAAGGATGAGAACGAACGAGGTGCTGCAGCATATTTAGTTTTTCATTGCTACTGTCGGCTTGGGCTAGGCCCACTAATTAATAAAAAAACGAAAAAAAAGAGAGGAAAGCTTAAGTCTAAAGTATGTTTTAAATCTATGTTTAAAATATATTAGTAAACATATGTGTATATTGTGAATGGGTTGGTTTCTTTGGCTCGGCCCATTTTAAATAAATTATAAAGAAGAAAATGATTTAGAGTTAAATCCAAAGGCAAACCAAATATAATTATTTATGTTTAAATTCTAATTATATAATATAGTAATGTACATATACAAGTTAGATCGAGAACATAGGTTCAAATAGATTTTGGTTCATTGTACATGATCGAGTCAAACGATAATAAATAACTCGACGCAGTCATCGAGTTTTAGATAGATTGATTTATTAAATAATTAAAAGTGATTTCAATACTAAATATAGTTTAAACTTAATTGAATGTAAATTTACGTGTGAATTGGATCAACGCATGAACTTTACTAATCAACAATGATCTATAAATACAGTAAATACTAAATTGAATGTTAAATTGATTAATTGATTTATTAAAGTTATTATAGTTACGATAATCATTTATATTGACATATGTTAATGGAAATAAACACCGTTCCACTTTGTATTTGATTGGCTAAATTGTTTGGATATCCCGTTAGCAGAAATAAACACTCTTCTGCTATCATATCAATTTGATATATTTTATCTGAATATACGATGATGAAATATTATATTGTTAGTAAAAAATATTGAATTGTATTTATATGATTTTTTGTGCAAGTTGGGTTAATGACTTGAATGTCATCTGAACTGTTATATACCGTTGGAGCTGCTAAGCCATTTTCTATAAAGTAACTCAGAAATATGTTCAAGTTTTGATAATTAGATTTAAATTGTTTTAAGGAGCAATCAAATGGATTATTTTATATTAATTATATTCTTATTGTTTAAAGACTTGATAATAACAGTTTGGGTAAGATAATGATGTTGTTAAATATCGAAATTAAATTTAGATAAATTATTCAAGATGATATGTTTTAAAACTTAATTAACCTCTTAATTAAGTAAGTGGAGAATATAGTTTGGTTATAAACGAAATAGGAAATCAAGTCAATTATTTTTAAATTCCCCTGATTTATTATCGAGTCAAATTGGCGAATGTTTTAAAACAACAATGTTGTTTAAAAATGGTCTAAGGTTTGGTAATCAATTGGATTTACAAATGTTGTTTTGTCAAATATTTTGGATATCGAACTTCTACGAATCTTGATGATAAAAATGGTTTCGACACAAGGTCCGAGAGGTAACTAAGGTACCCGAACTTGATCGATTTCACTATTATTCGATAGATCATATTAGTTTGTGTTCAGAATGAGTGTTAGAATTGAATATCATTTCCTGCAATGAAGTGAGTATTCAAGAGTGAGATTATCCCATAAGACTGACAATAAGAATTTATAAGTTGAATTAATACTTGTGTTTAAGGATAAATATATATAAAGTAAATATATTAAGATTATTTAAATAAGGCTTAGCAGATCCAATAGAAATAAATCTGTTTATTTTATTTTATATTTTATAGTTAAATAACCAACTTTCAAATCTGGACCATTTTCATTACCATTTCGAAGAGACAGGAATCTAATTCCACTTCGATTCGACATTTACGTTTTGAGTCAGATATTATTGAAGACCGTTGAAGACGGAGTTTATGCAAGGGCTATTTCGTTGATCTAAGGTAGAAATTGCCTGAGATGGATTTACAAAATAGTGCCTTCGATTTGTCCAGTCCCAAGACAACTTGTACGGACGAATGTCTGACAGAGTATACCTAATAAATTACGTGAATTGATCTCTTCAAATAAATTTACATTTGGTGGCGAAGGAATTCGCTTCTCTTAGCTTTATACCCGGAATATTTTTAGGGAAATCAATTTGTGATTTGGCAGGTTTGACGATGTGGCATTCAAAGTGAATGAAGACGTGTTACATCAAAGGGTAAGTTCAGCCTCAAGCCTCACAACTGGGAAATGACAAAAATAGGGCAGGCAGCATGGCTATGTGGGTCGCTCCCATTAGGGTGTATTATCACCTATCTAGAGAAATTATATTTGCTTCTTTATTCTATTCGATGCTGTCCCTTTCGGGAAACGGTGGGTAGCTCCCAACCGTTGGTGACAATATATTCGATACACTCAAGCGAAATGAGTGGTCGGTCATATGTGGGCCAGGTTGCAAGACGTTCTTGTTAAACCCAGTGTATTCCCCTCTAGAGAAACACTATCGGCAGGTGGTTCCATACCTTGTCATAGTCGGAATCAATCTCCAATAAGCGCCCGCGGTTTTAATTGTATACTATGTATGTAGAGCGTGAGATGCAAGCGTTCTGCTAGATTGCTACTTATTTGTATTTAGACACTATTATAATATCAGAATAAGATATTGTTTTAAAATTGTTTTGGGTTATTGTAAGCTAAAACCATCCGTATTTATGTGTGGATCGGTCTTACGATTATCTTTTCTTTCAAAAGGTTTTTGAAAGTTAAAATCAAATTGTTTTTAATAGTTTACTCACTCCAGTCCCATGACTGACCCAGAGTTTATTTTTCTATGTTTCCCTAAACTCTTGGGTGCCCAAATTTGTACGGGCTGTCCAATAGTTCAGGATTTTACAGATTTTGTGGAGGAGCTTGGAGCAGGAGGCTTCAGCGTTAGATATATAGAGTTATTTTCGCTGTATGGTGCATGTGTTATACTCTGATGATGTATGTAATTTCAAATCCAGTTTGTACTTCAAAATTGATTATTTATATATTATATTTTATTCCGCTGCGAACTGTGAGATCCTTTGTTGTTGTTCAGTTCCATCTTCTATCTATTTTCTTCTATTCTAATTTTCTGTCTTCCTATTTCTTATCCTTTAACTTCTTTCTATTAATGATTCGTATTATTGTGCAATTTGGGTTGGATGTACGTCATATTCAGTCAGCTCAAACGGTACGGATTTGCGGGTTGTTACATGACCCATACAAAAGTCACTCGATTAACCATGTCTTAACACCTTATAGAATATATATTCTTCTCCTTCAACAAACAATGACCACTGATCCCGATTCTAGATTAATCGGACAACTGGGTGGTCCATTTTTGTCACGCTGGGCACATATCAATGCTTACGAATCTAAAGGCGGCATTATCACTGCATGGAATGAATCCACCTGGGCTCACCAACAAACTTTCACACCCCTTATGCCTTACATGTCTCCCTCAAACATCTCCCATCCAATAACTTATATTTCATCACCAATATCTGTGGTCCGCAAGACGTAAATGATAGATATGCTTTATGGCAAAGCTACATTGATTTTGCATCTCTAGTTAATGGCCCCTGGATAATAGCTGGAGATTTTAACACTACAAGGACCATATTAGAAAGAAATCATGGTCAACATTCCTACGATACCCTAAGCTTTAACTCCTTAATCAATTCATGCTCCCTTATTGATCCTCTGGTCTGCAACCATCTTTTTACATGGTCAAGCAGAAGACCAACCATTGCTTGCCAAGCTCGACTGTTTCCTTTTCAACTCGGCCTGGAAGGACCTCCATCCGCTTTCCTTGGTCATTGGACTAGCCACGATCATTCCAACCACTATCCCCTCCTCCTAGATTTCGGTTCCCCTTCCACTTCCAAACGTCCCTCCAGATTTGAATGCTTGTGGCTGCTTGAACCTAATTTTGAAGACTTCATTAAACTGGCTTGGTCCCAACCTACCCAGAGTCAGTCTGTTACTAAAAGAGTGGTCCTAAAACTTGGATCTTTAAGAAAATTAATCCGTCCATGGGCTAAGAACATCTGGGTCTCTCTTAGAACAAAGATGGAAGCAGTGCAAGATGTTATACTGAAATCGAATATTCTGGAGGAATCCCGTCCACTAACAGCAGTTGAGCTGAGAGAGCATAAGGACCTTGAGGAGGAACTGGACAGACTCATCAAACAAGAGGAGATTGGGTGGAAACAACATTCCAAAGCAAAATGGATTGAGGAAGGTAATAAAAATACAACATACTTTCACCATCTGGCCAACGGTAGACGAAGGTCCTTGTACATTTCTGAAATTCAGCATAACAATGTCAATTACTCTAACTAATCTAACATTCTCCGTCTCTTCTCCGAGTACTACCGATACCTTCTTGGAAAACAATCCCTTCCCCTCCCGGACATTGACTGGCATCTCCTCTACCTTAACCCCCCTCAGCTGCGGTTAGACCATTCATTCTAAGAGAATGAAATATGGAATGCCTTGAAGCACATGGCCAATGATAAAGCACCAGGCCCAGATGGATTTGGCCGATTCTTCTTTAAGAAATTTTGGCCCACTGTTAAACATGATATTACTGCTATCTGTAATGAATTTCAGGAAGATCCAATGACCATTTCAAGAATGAATTACGCAAATGTGGTGCTCCTTCCTAAGACAATGGGTTCAACCTCCCTTTCTTCTTTCCGTCTCATCAGCCTCCTTAGTACCACGTATAAAATTATCACAAATATCCTTGCTAACAGACAACAATCGGTTATCTCATTACTGGTTGGCACTGAGCAATCTACCTTCATTATGGGCTACAACATTTTAGATTGTGTTGTTGCTACATAGGAGGTTATTTCCTATTGCCACTCCACTTCGACTCCTGGTGTCCTCCTAAAAATGGAATTCTCCAAAGCGTTTAACCCTGTCATTAGAACTTCATCCTCCAACTCATGGCCAATACAAGTTTTCCTCCTAGATGGTGTGACTGGATTAAGTGCATCCTTCAAACTACTTGTTTATCCATTAATGTCAACGGAGATTTTGGAAACCTTTTCAAAACCTTGCGTGGTCTTAGGCAAGGAGACCTGCTCTCCCCTCTCATATTTGTCCTCATTGCTGATGTTTTCAACCAAATGGTCCAGTTAGCTGTCAACAATCACCATCTTGCAGGCATTAAGCATCCGATATCAAATCAGATGATCTCCAACCTCCAATTTGCTGATGGCACTGTCCTTTTCACCTCTATTGATCCTTCCCACCTTCATCAATTATCCATCAATTTCCATAAGAGCTCCATCATTATGCTTGACAACACCGACCATCTTGGGCCCACTATCTCCAATTTCCTTGACAGCAACCTTCCCCATTCCCCATCACCTACCTTGGTATCCCCCTCCGTCCCACCAAACTTAAGAAAATGGATTGGATCCCCCTTATTGATAAGATTGAAACTAGACTCTCTACATGCAAAGTCAAATCCCTTTCCTCCGTTGGCCGCCTGGTGCTAGTAAAATCTGTCCTCTTTGACATCCCCATATACTGGTTGTCATTCCATAAAACTCCGTGTTGGGTTATCAATCGAATAGATTCCATCTGAAGCTCTTTCCTATGGAATGGCAATAAGCTTAAACTTTTGCTAAATTGGCGATTTGTTTGTCTCCGTTGAGATCAAGGAGGCTTGGGTATAACTGACCTATGTTCCTTTAACTCGGGTCTCCTCTCAAATTGGCTTTGGAAGATTCTCACCTCCGGAAATTTCATATGGAAAGATTGGATCCTATCTATGCACTATCACTCCAACTCTAACCTTGTCCTTCACTTCTTACCTCTTTCTAATCCCTCTTCTTTCTGGTCTGGTGTTCTATCTACTCTCCCAAGAGTTAATAACCTCTTCCACGTCAGGCTGGGTAATGGCAGCAACTGCCTTTTCTGGCTCGACATATGGCAGGTTGCCCTCTCCCTCTCTCATTTTCTATCCTAACTCTTTCCCCTCAGCACCTCTCATGATTTGACAGTTCTTCAATATTCCACTTATGGTCCTTCCCATTTCTGCCCTAACTCCCTCTTCTATCTCCCCATTCTATCTGACTTCCTCAAAGTATGCAACATCATCCTCTCTCTCCATTTTGATGAAGCTGCTAATTCTTACTACTGGACACTATCACCAAACAAGGGTTTCTCTATGTCTTCTTGCTACCAATTCCTGAACCATCATAGTTGTCTTTTCTCCTTCTCTAGACTCTTGAAATGTAGGCTACCTCCATGAATACCCTTCCTTCAATGGTGTCTTGTCAGAGCGTGCATCAACATCAGAGACAGACTCTATCGTTTTCATGTTCCAACTATCCCTAACTGCGCACTATGTTCGGTTGAGAATGAAACTGCTCACCACCATTTCCTGGAATGCGATTTCTCTTATCTCATCCTTGCAGCAATAAGTTCTCACCTTCTAGGTTTCTTCCCCGAGATCACTTCCTTCTTTGATCATTGGCAGTACAATCCCCCTAACTTATAACAACCCGAATTCCGACGGACCGTTTTTTTTTAAAACCAATCCATCGAAACCCGAGTTGGTTTTCCCTGGTATCCTGCAGAAAAGGCAGAGACATAAAACATGTCAGAGTTTGGAAAATATCTCACAGCGAAAGGATAAAATATAATGTAATTAAAACATAGCTTTACCTTAATAACAATACTGCTAAACCAGTATCCAAAGCTACACAGTCTCTGTCATAAATCTAACCTGCGAATGTTATGAGGAGGGGGGTCAGAACACAAGTTCTGGTGACTGGACTTAAATTACACTTCTGGATAATCTTACATATACCGTTCAATCACATTTCTTATTTATTAGGTTATCTGTGGTATTAGCGCTCAAGGCTTACACACACACGTCACACCCATCTACTCCCTAGTAGATTATCCTAATATAATGTATATGTAGCTACCCCCAAACTGAGGTACACCCCATGGTACCCCACTCGTATGGTCTCCTCCATAACACCACATTTATAAGCGCAGTCCCTCATCCTATGCCATATTAACGTACATATCTCTTTACATATGTAGCAACGCTACATTCGCATAGAACCACTATCGCTATACTACGTAAGCGTACTGACGGTTGTCCTCGAACTTTTTCATCGAGTTAGATTCCTTCATCGAGTAATGCCCTAGAGTCTATGATACAACACCAAGAGCAGACATACATGTATCTAAACTTTCCCACGAACGTATCGTCAAATGTATTCGATACCTAACCCGCACACCTGTCGTATGTGTGCCCGAGTTCCATGGCAGGGCTACACAAGAAACACGGAACTCGGTCGGGAGCTTTCCCCATGTCTATGCAGGCCCTCCTTTAAGAGCCTCTCACACAAATATCCGTAGGGTATGTTTCCTATGGTGGATATGGCCCTACCTCAGCCCCTTCCTCAACTAGTAAAGACTACAAGAGCTAAGCGACAAGCCCCTAAGTAAACAATCTAAACATTCATGTGGCGTCTCCCCTCAACCATCGTCCCACGATGGTGAATGGTTAATGGTATCTTGGGTCTAGCTCTAGTCTTTCTGCATCCTCCTGTCTGCCGATGACAGGCACTCGACGACCTGCTATCCTTATTGGTCCTGACCCTCCGCCTCCGTTGAGGCAGCCGTCGAATCAGCTTTTCCGTCACCGCGTACAGCAATTTGACTGCCAAGTTATTCTAGCAGTCAAAGTCCACCTACCTAGTAGTTACGCGCAGACCAAACCTCTGCCGTCACAGCCTTAAACATCTTCCCCCACACAGAGGACTACTAGGAGCACCTACAACGTCTTAAGAAGCCGTGTGCTTCCCCTTCCAGTCCGTTGGAGCCGCCAGAAAAGTCAGATGAACGTGTGCACCCCTCATGCCTTATGACACCGTGATGATCTACCTCGTTGGGCTATTCATCCTATAACGTACGGACTGCTCCAAGCGCCTTAGTTTAATATGTCATTAGACCCTACGTCTAATCATTAATTAAGCGCTTGCGCCACCTCATTAGTTTTCTCATTTAACTTGGTTATTCTCATTCAAATTAACTTCCTTTTTAAGTTTATCAAGTTACCCTTGCTTATTAATTCCATTTATAACTTAACCCATTTAAGTTTATTACTAAGCCTACAACAAGTTATCCTCATAATCTATTCATTATTCCATCTTATGGTTACCATAACATGTTCTACTTAATTTATAATTAAGTACATCTTAATTCACATATACATTGGTAAGAGAATAACTCCCTAAGTATCAACCCCGAAGACCGAAATCAACATCAGATTGACACTCAGAGAATTACTCAACTCAACCAATCACCTGTTATGTCCTAATCCCTTTCCATTCATATAACTTATGTTATTTGTATTTGTAGATTTATTTTTGCCTTTACAGATTACTTAATTTACAATTAGTTACATCTTACCATATAATATTAGTTATTTCATTTTCCCCCTACCATTCCTTATAACTTACCTTATTCCATAAGTTATAATTCTCACTTGTCCCTAGGACAAGCCTACCTATTATCTTTCCTTTTCTTATTCAAGTTCATTCATAATAGGTTATTATCATTCCCCATTTTGGCATTAATTAAGATTAACTTAACCCTTCCCACTTCTTTAACTAGTTTACTTAACCCCTACTCAATTCAGCTAGTTCGTAACACCACTACAAATTTAATTAGGTTAAGCATTCCAATTTGACAAATTATCCATGCTACCCATGTTACCCACTTAACCCCTTTATTATATCCATGTCAACCTTACATGTGTCGTCTTGGTTAAGTGTTCATTATTAGTTATTATGTCCGTAAACGCGCAAGACCACTCACATTAGATTGTCGTTTGCGGTTGCTGGATATGTCGGGTGGTTCCGGGCAGACTTCTACCGCATCTGAATCTAACCTCGTGTATAAGGCATTCATTATTATTTTTCTTAATTTATACCCAATTTAAAGTATTGGATTATAATATATTCCAATTACCCGTAATTTTTAATTCAAATTATGCTTACAATTCTAATCCAAGTTATGCCTATATTTCCGTGTATACATGTTATACCAAATTATGCCCAAACCAATCTCATAATTATCATCAATCTTATGCCAATTACTTTTATTTACATGTTCCCCAAACCTTTCCAATTTTTCATATTTATTTCAATTATGCCCCAATTCCAATCATCAATTTTTTTCCCAAAATTAGTCTTATATTCAATTAAACGATATCCCCATTTTCCCTTTTTCAATATCGTATCAAAACTTTTCCAATTTTCTCAATTTCGTTCGTGCGCATATTTCAGCGAGATTGGACTAGGCTCGAAGGTAGCCTAGTCTTAAAAATAAATAGGGAAATAGAAGGAGAAGAATAGAATAAACATAAAATTAAGACTGTAGTAATTACCATGTTTATCAATTAATCTTTATATAAATGGGAATGTCTATCGATGCATATACCATTATTCAAAATTATAAATTAAACCCACTCACCTTGATTTGCTTTCCAACCCTAAATAATCTTGAATCTAATCCATATCTACTCTTCCGCACCATAAATCTAGGCACTTTTATCGCAAATCTGAATTCTTTTCTCTAACTTTGAAGAAGAAGAAGCCTAGATTTAATCTTCATTTTATTTTTATTTTGAATATGTTTTGGAGGAGAAGAGAAAAGGGCAGAGCTTTCTCTATTGAAGAAGAAGAGGAAGAAGAATAGGTTTGGAGGCAGATTTTTGGCGTTGCCTAAGAAATTGTGAGGATGAAGTAGCCGTAGCCACCTTATTTATAGGCATGCTAAACTAATCTAGTCCTTTAGATTTAATCTAAAACTCAATCAAAGCTAACCACGTCATCCGACCAATAGGAAATGGACGCCTTGCCAAAAAAACAAACATTAACCAATAAAAACGCGCCATGTGTGCAACGTGATGCACAACAGCAGAGAGGTGTCGACACCCCCTACACGTTATATATATATATATATATATTTGAAATTTGATTTATCAATAATAAAATTTCAAATATCCTCTTTTTAAACATTCTCTCAATTAAACCCCCTTTTAACCCTTTTCATACTAAGCCACTTTTTAACCGCTTTCACACTAATTCACTTTTTAGCCATTCCTTAAAAATCATATGGCGCTGGTGGGAATCAAACCCTCAACCTCTTGTATACAAGTCACATGTTCTAACCAACGGAGCTACTAAGTATTTTGTTAACAAGACTTATGAAAAGGCTAGATATTATCCTTTTTCTCATTCCTCTTTTTCATGTTTTGTTACATTATTTAAATTAAAGATATCTCTTTCATTTTAAATTGGTTTTCTACAAACCATAGGTCTAAATTGTCTAGAAAATCGCCATGAATACAATGACGCTAATTTCGTGACCAAATTCTGGAAGCTTTTCAAATTTTCCTTTTTATTTCTTTTTAAATGTTTGCATGCAATTTTAATTGCATTACATTGCATTTCTTCTCATTTCATATATTGCATGTAATTTCTTTTATTAATCTTTTTCCTTTATTTCACTGCATGAACTTATTACATGCAATTTTATTGTCATTATTTGATTTTTCTCTTAAATGTATCTATGTATATAATATATACATATTTTCACGTTTTTAATTTCATTAAAAATGCGGGGTGTTACATTCTCCTACCCTTAAGAAATTTCATCCTAGAAATTTGATAGGGATTAAATAGCTAATCCCTCGTATAATATACATCCATCATGTGTGCATCCAATTTTTACAAACATTGTGCATATGTGCAAAGTGAAATACATCATAGTAATGTATGTATGCCTAATTGGTACCACCTATATGTATGCAAACTTTTAAAATCTCTGTTAAAACATGTGCTCACATCCTAAATATACTTTCAGTTCTATATGAATGCAATATTTTTGAAAAATCAAAATATTTTTCATCCAAATTTTCTCACACTCTGACAGAGTAAGAGCATAGTTCATCCAACTATTGCATCCAAAACCCTACCAATCATCATTAAATTTCAAAATTTAGAAAAATATAATTTTCCAAATTCGATTTCTTATGTTATAAAAAGGTATAAAACGGAAAAATTCACATCTTCCTTTTTTTCTTTTAAGTACCTTTTCTAATTGTACTTGGATTTTATAATTTTATATAACTACTATATAAAAAATTTCTATTTTCCTGTCTAAGCACAACCCACATAAGAAAATTTTCTTTTCTTTTTCAACTTACCTTGGAAAAATTTCCATTTTTATCCATCTTTTCTTAAGATTTTCATTTTCTTTTCCCGTCACGTTTGTTGCTTCACTGAAATTGTTTTTTTTTAAGTTAGGCTATTTTCTTTCTTAGCTTATTTGACTAAATCCAGTGATTTAAGTTTATTTTCAAATAAGCTTTTCTATCATCCTACACAGCTACTGCTAAGGGCCAGGAATCCTAAGACTATTTCACTTAAGAAAAGTCCAACCACAAACTCTCAACTCTCATTTGCCCTTCTCTATCAGTACTAGTCCTTACTGTGTATTACTAGCCTACACTTTTCTTTTAAGAAACAATCCTAAGCTTTACAATGCTTATGCATTCTACGGGATTTTTATTATTATTCCAAGATAATCCTTATCTACTCCATTATTTTAAAAACATGGTTTAGCCCCCTTTTTTCAAAAATTAAAAATGCTAAAACTTTTATTTTCTTCTCCAAAACTTACTTTCGCCAAACCATAAAAACATATCACAACATAAAAATACAAAATACCTTTTTTTTCAAACCACAAAAACTGGAGTAGACGAAGACAACTATTTCTTAATTGGTTTTACATTGTTTCTACCTATAATTTCAATTTAACTATTTACCACAATGTGCAAACATCTACTCTATTCTTATTCTCTACAACTTATTTTGTCCACCCAACAAAATTTCTTTCTAAAACAATAATCAAATTTTATTGTCAACCGAATAGAGATTTCAAAACTTCCTTTTACAAAGTGCAACATTTTGTATGCTTTACTTTTTAATCCTTTCATATATTAAAATATGAAAACTAATGAGCTATACATGTTCTATAATGTACACTTTTTCTTGAGAGAATTCTTTTAAAACAAGAAATTATTAATTTACAAAGTATACCCCACTTTACTTTAAAACCCAATATGCTTTTTACAAATATGCTTTTTACAAATATGTTTCTAACATATCTCTTTCAAACATCAAAATACTTTTAAGAATAAAACTTGAAAACACCATAAACTCCTTTTGCCAAAACTTTAACAATTTCAAGTTCTTAAAAGTTAATCATTGGGTTAGACTCAAAGTGGGTCTCCAACTCAACTAGCTTTCCTAGACACTTCCCACAAGATCAATTCTCTCAACTATATATATTCCTAATCCATTTTCCACTTTTTAACCTTTATCTAATTTATAAGGTTTTACTTCTAACCCACTAATCTGAAATGCTAACATTTTAGTTACTAACATATGGGATACACCTTTTCCAGTACTTATTACTTTGTACACTTTCCACCCAAACCATCTAAGGGTCTCAAAATTTCTATGTTCATTTCTTTAGCGTACAAAACAGATATCCCATTTCTTTCCACATTTTTCTCTTTCTATCTAGTGGGCTCCCTTATGGATCTAGGTTTATATATATAATATATTTATATTTTTAAAAATACAAATACACTAACTCATTATCTATATAGGAATCCTAAACCGAAGCTCTGATACCAAGTGTAACAACCCGAATTCCGACAGACCGATTTTTTTCCAAAAAAACCAATCCATCGAAACCCAAGTTGGTTTGCCCTGGTATCCTGTAGAAAAGATCGAGACATAAAACATGTCAGAGTTCGGAAAATATCTCACAGTGGAAGGAATAAAATATGATGTAATTAAAACATTGCTTTACCTTAATAATAATACTGCTAAACCAGTATCCAAAGCTATACAGTCTTTGTCATGAACCTAACCTACGAATGTTATGTGGAGGGGGGTCAGAACACAAGTTCTGGTAACTGGACTTAAATTACACTTCTAGATAATCCTACATATACCATTCAATCACATTTCTTATTTATTAGGCTATCTGTATTATTAGCGCTTAAGGCTTACAAACACATCGCACCCATCTACTCCCTAGTAGATTAACCTAATATAATGTATATGTAGCTACCCCCAAACTGAGGTACACCCCATGGTACCCCACTCGCACGGTCTCCTCCGTAACACCACATTTATGTGCGCAGTCCCTCATCCTATGTCATAGTAACGTACATATCTCTTTACATATATAACAACGCTACATCCGCATAGAACCACTATCGCTGTACTACATAAGCGTACCGACTGCTATCCTCGAATTTTTTCATCGAGCTAGATTCCTTTACTGAGTAATGCCCTAGAGTCTACGATACACCACCCAGAGCAGACGTGCATGTATCTAGACTTTCCAACATACGTATCGTCAAATGTATTCGATACCTAACCCGCACACCTATCGTGTGCGTGTCCGAATTCTGTGGCAGGGCTACACAAGAAACACGGAACTCGATTGGGAGCTTTCTTCATATGTGTGTAGGCCCGCCTTTAAGAGCCTCTCACAAAAATATCCCTAAGGTCTGTTTTCTACGGTGGCTATGGCCCCATCTCATCCTCTCCCTCAACTAGTAAAGAGTACAAAAGCTAAGCGACAAGCCCCTAAGCAAAAAATTTAAACATCCTTGTGGCATATCCCCTCAACCATCGTCCCACGATAGTGAATGGTTAATGGTATCTTGGGTCTAGCTCTAGTCTTTCCGCATCCTCCTGGCTGCCGATGACAGGAACTCGACGACCTACTATCCTTGTTGGTCCTTACCCTCCACCTCCATTGAGGCAGCTGTCGAATCACCTTTTCCGTCACTGAGCACAGTATTCTGACTGCCATGTTATTCTTGCAGTCAAGGCCCACCCACCTAGTAGCTACGCGCAGACCCAACCTCAACGTGCACAGCCTTAAACATCTGCCATCAAACAGAGGACTATTAGGAGCACCTTTAACGTCTTAGGAAGCCGCGTGCTTCCCCTTCCAGTTCGTTGGAGCCACCAAAAAAGTCAGACGAACGTGCGCTCCCCTCGTGCCTTATGGCACCGTGATGATCTACGTCGTTGGGCAATTCATCCTATAATGTTCGGATTGCTCCAAGCGCCTCAGTTTAATATGTCATTAAACCCTACGTCTAATCATTAATTACACGCTTGCGCCACCTCTTCAGTTTTCCCATTTAACTTGATTATTCTCATTCACATTAACTTCCTTTTTAAGCTCACCAAGTTACCCTTGCTTATTAATTCCATTTATAACTTAACCCATTTAAGTTTATTAATAAGACTACAACAAGTTATCCTCATAATCTATTCATTATTCCATATTATGGTTACCATAACATGTTCTACTTAATTTATAATTAAGTACATCTTAATTCACATATACATTGGTAAGAGAATAACTCCCTAAATATCAACCCCAAAGACCGAAATCAACATCAAATTGACACTCAGAGAATTACTCAACTCAACCAATCTCTTGTTATGTCCTAATCCTATTCCATTCATATAACTTATGTTATTTTTATTTGTAGATTTATTCTTGCCTTTACAGATGACTTAATTTACAATTAAGTACATCTTACCTTATTACATAATTTATTTCATTTTCCCCCTTCCATTCCTTATAACTTACCTTATTCCATAAGTTATAATTCCCACTTGTTCCTAGGACAAGCCTACCTATTATATTTCCTTTTCTTATTCAAGTTCATTCATAACAGGTTATTATATTTCCCCATTTTGGCATTAATTAAGATTAACTTAACCCTTCCCACTTCTTTAACTAGTTTACTTAACACCTACTCAATTCAGCTGGTTCGTAACACCAATACAAATTTAATTAGGTTAAGTATTCCAATTTAACAAATTATCCATGCTACCCATGTTACCCACTTAACCGCTTTATTATATCCATGTCAACCTTACATGTGTCGTCTTGGTTAAGTGTTCATTATTATTTATTATGTCCGTAAACGCGCAAGACCTCTCACATTAGATTGTCGTTTGCGGTTGCTGGATATGCCGAGTGGTTCCTGGCAGACTTCTACCGCATCCGAATCTAACCTCGTGTCTTGACACAATTACGGGTTCAATTTCTACCTATGACCTCTGACATTAGATTACCGTTTGCGGTTGCTGGATATGTCGGGCGGTTCCGGGCAGACTTCTACCGCGAACCAAATCTAACCTCTTGGCTTAGTCATTCATTATTTTTATTCTTAATTCATGCCCAATTTCAGGTTTTGGATTATAATACATTCCAATTACCCATAATTTCTAATTCAAATTATGCTTACAATTCTAATCCAAGTTATGCCTATATTTCCATGTATACAAATTATATCAAATTATGCCCAAAACAATTTCTTAATTATCATCAATCTTATGCTAATTATTTTTATTTACATGTTCCCCAAACCTTTCCAATTTTTCATATTTATTTTACTTATGCCCAAATTCCAATCATCAATTTTTTTTCCCAAAATTAAAGTCTTATATTCAATTAAACGATATCCCCATATTCCCTTTTTCATTATCGTATCCAAACTTTTCCATTATCCCAATTTTGTTCGTGCGCATATTTCAGCGAGATTGGACTAGGCTCGAAGGTAGCCTAGTCTTAAAAATAAATAGGGAAATAGAAGGAGAAGAATAGAATAAACTTAAAATTAAGACTGTAGTAATTAGCATGTTTATCAGTTAATCTTTATATAAATGGGGAATATCGAACGATGCATATACCATTATTCAAAATTATAATTTAAACCCACTCACTTTGATTTTCTTTCCAAACCTGAATAATCTTGAATCTGATCCATATCTACTCTTCCGCAGCATAAATCTAGGCACTTTTATCGCAAATCTGAATTCTTTTCTCTAACTTCGAAGAAGAAGAAGCCTATATTTAACCTTCATTTTATTTTTATTTTGAATATGTTTTGGAGGAGAAGAGAAAAGGGAAGAGCTTTCTCTAGTTGAAGAAGAAGAGGAAGAAGAATAGGTTTGGAGGCAGAGTTTTGGCGTCGCCTAAGAAATTGTAAGGATGAAGTAAACCTAGCCACCTAATTTATAGGCATGCTAAACTAATCTATTCCTTTAGATTTAATCAAACACTCCATCAAAGCTAACCATGTCATCCGACCAATAAGAAATGGCCGCCTTGCCAAAAAACAAACATTAACCAATAAAAACGCGCCATGTGTGCAACGTGATGCGCAGCAGCAAGGGGTGTCGACACCCCCTACACGTCATATTTATTTATTTATTTATTTATTTATGTGAAATTCGATTTATCAATAATCAAATTTCAAATATCCTCTTTTGAAACATTCTCTCAATTAAACCCCCTTTTAACCCTTTTCATACTAAGCCACTTTTTAACCGCTTTCACACTAAGCCACTTTGTAGCCATTCCTTTAAAAAACATATGGCGCTAGTGGGAATTGAACTCTCAACCTCTTGTATACAAGTCACATGTTCTAACCAACTGAGCTGCTAAGAATTTTGTTAACAAGACTTATGACAAGGCTAGATATTATCATTTTTCTCATTCCTCTTTTTCATGTTTTGTTACATTATTTAAATTAAAGATATCTCTTTCATTTTAAATTGGTTTTCTATAAACCATAGGTGTAAATTGACCAGAAAATCACCACGAATGCAATGATGCTAATTTCGTGACCAAATTCTGGAAGCTTTTCAAATTTTCCTTTTTATTTCTTTTTAAATGTACGCATGCAATTTTAATTTCATTACATTGCATTTCTTCTCAATTCATATATTGCATGCAATTTCTTTTATTAATCTTTTCCTTCATGTAATGACCCGGGTTTTTGATGACTTTGGTTATCGACATAAACTCAATGATGACTAACCAAACGTCGAAAAATACCGGTCATTAATGAAAGAAATTAGAGGGTGAGGATAGATATGATAGAAACTTAGAATAGAAGAAGAAGAACACAACATCAGAGTAAAACGAATCTCACAGCGGAACGAATAACATATAATATATGTAACAAAACTTTGAAATATACATTTGTATTTGAGTATACATCATTATCAAAGTACAACACTTACAACACAGCGGAAATAACTATAGCTATATGATCCTGAAGCCTTCTGCTCCAGCTATTCAAGTATCTGTAAATCCCGACTACTTGACTGCCCGTACAAATTTAGGCACCCAAGAGTTTAGGGAAAACAACAAAATAAACTCCGGGTCAGTCATGGGAATGGTATGAATAAAACAGTTTAAAACAGTTTGAACAAGTAAACGATATCTCATAAGACCACACCGTATAACAGAACGGGTTTTTCCCTTATGAGAATCTAAATTATCTTTATATCAAAAACCTTTTGATATTATAATAATGTCTATCAACCACAGTATAATAATCATCTAGCAGAACGCTTTCATCTCACGTTCTATATATATAGTATACAATCAAAACCGCAAGCACGTATTGGGTAATGGATTTCAAACTATTACAAGGTATGGAACCACCTTTCGCTCGTGTACCTCTAGAGAGGAATACACTGGGTTCAACAAGAACATCTTGCAACCCGGCCACACATGACCGACCACTCATTTCGCTTGAGTGTATCGAATGTATATCACCAACGGTTGGGATCAGCAACCGTTTCCCGAATGGGACAACATCAACAATAGATTTTTAGAAGTAAATGAAACTCTAGATCAGGTGATTATACACCCTACTTCGGTGCGACCGACTTAGCCATGCTGCCTGCCCGATTTCTGTCATTTACCGGTTGATGAGGCTAGAAGCTACGCTTTATCATCACATCAGATTCACTTTGAATGTCGCATCGTCAAATCCATCAAATCACCGATTGACATCCTCAACCATACATTATGTGTTAGCTAAAAGAAGTTTCGTTCTCCGCTTCCACTCTTGGTACGGTTGGAGAAATCAATATACGTGATCGTCTGGAAATACTCTGTCAGACATCCGTCCATACAAGTCATCCAGGAACAGGATGAACCGAAGGCACTATTCTGTAAAAAGGATACCCCTTGCATAACTCCGTCTTCAATTTCCTTTGGCATATATGATTCGCAACGCTTATGCCAATACAGAGTGGTTCTTTGGATAATAATCCAACCGGTCTCTCCATATTAACAACGTTAAAATTGTCAAAACTTCGATAGTCTGTGATTGAACTATCGAAGAAAACAGGTGTGCAAACAACGATATTATTTCCAAATGGAAATTTATATCGATCAAACATCATTCAACATTTATTTCTTTATTTCATTAATTTACTTATCTCCTGTTTCCCTATATTCAATATTTCTTATTTTCTAAATTTGGAAAATATACGTTATTAACAATGGAAAACATTTCCATTTCTTGTTTTCTTTATTAGAAAACAGTTCTGGTTTGTTATTTGGAAAACATTTCCAAAGCTTCTTCATTGGACTTAGACAGATGTTTAAACAAACCATCGCGATGCCAACTCAAACCATTTCCTTTAATTACTAAATTCACTTAACCATCCTTTATTATCGAACCTTAACCATTCCTTAGTTAAAATGAAGTCAATCAAGTTGGGGTAATACTACCTCTTAGACCTTAACTGAACAACGTTTCTAACCTTGAAATAGACAAAGTTCACCCTTCTAATTCTTTAACAAACTTCCTTACGTAACTCTCTTTCAAATCTTTTCTATTCGATAATTCTTTCCTTCGATAAGGTTTATTCGATAACTCTATTCAATTTATTCTATTCACTTAACTCTTATCGAATAAACTATATTCGATAACTCTTTTAATTTTATTTGAATAAACTATATATTCGATTAACTCCTTTTACTTTCTATTCGAATAAACTATATTCGATTAACTCATTTGCTTTAACTCTAATCGATTAAACTAACATCGATTAACTCCTTTCGATTAAACTAACATCGATTAACTCCTTTTACTTTCTATTCGAATAAACTATATTCGATTAACTCCTTTGCTTTAACTCTAATCGATTAAACTAACATCGATAACTCCTTTCGATTAAACTAACATCGATTAACTCCTTTTACTTTCTATTCGAATAAACTATATTCGATTAACTCCTTTTAACTCGATTAAACTAACATCGATTAACTCCTTTTACTTCGATTTATAAAGATTTCCTTTTTAACAACGTTTATTCATTTTTAAAGATTTACTTTTAGTAACGATTCTACACTTTAAAATGATTTCCTTCTTATAATAGTTTCCTTTTTATAACGTTTTCCCCTTTTCTAAATATCCCCTATTTATAAATATTCCAATTTAAAAATATTTCTTATTTATGAATATTCCATTTATAAATATTTTAATTTCAAATATCACTTTGAAAATATTCCCTTATCAACATTTACGGCATGTTATGGTATTCAACATATCAAATCACGATGATCAGTATCGTCCAAACACATATAATTGACAATAGATTATATATATATCGCATCATATATCACAATATATAAAAAAACAGTAATATAACTGTTGAGGAATCCAGTTGGATTCCTCCAACCTGTTTCCCTATATTCACAGATGTTAAACAATATAGATAACATCACTTTCAGTTCCATATGATATATTCTGTTAAACAAAATCAATATAGAAATTCAACTAACTGACTAGCAGTTCAATCAAACAGTCAACACACAGTCAAACAGATAATTTCTAACAGTTCTAAAAATACAACATGAAATATAAACTGTTCAGAGTTAGTGAGATTTACTCACAGTTGCGCGTTAATCGTTAAATAACGGTTTGCATTATTTGATTCAGTCGGACAATTTATTTTGCCATAAATTGTAACTGTCTCTGATCCACTCCCGGTCAGTCTCATTGTGTTGCTCCCGTCCATACGATCCCAACACAACTTACGGTTCGTCAATCTGACACCGTATGGTCAAGATATTATAAACACAAGTTAATACAACACTTAGATTTAAATAAAACTTTAAATTCAATTCAATTGGGCTTTACCCAGTTATACCGGCCCAAAAGACTTCTGCGCTGACCCATTTTCCCACTCCCGTTCTTTAAGCCCAGACCCGCAAATTTTGCTCCTTCTAACCATTCAATTCTCCACGTTTTGTTTTTCTTCTAAACCACTTCCTCCTTTGTGTTTCCATTTCCAAAACCTTCAGTTCTTCCACCGATATGCCATCCGCAAGCACTTCACCATTTAAACTTCCGAGCTTCCTGTGCATATATGGCTATGGCCATGCGTTTATGATTAAGAATACCACACTCCAAACTATATCAAGCCCCTTTAAAACAAAGAACAGGCACGCAAGCTCCAACAAGCGTTCTCCAGACTTCGGCCCCTGTTTTCCCCCTCCACGCACCATTGTTTCACAGACCAACTACTCACCATAAACCCTTCCTTAAAACCGAAACCTCCTCCTCTGTGAATAACATCTCGCCATTCCCTCAGTCTGACCGCCGTCCAACTGTGCTGGTGCAAGCGCCTCAGCGCTCTCAAATCCTCCAACCAAACCCGACTGTTCCGGTCTCTTCGATTTCCAGCTACCCTCCTTCGAACGTCGACGTTGTTCGATGAGATTCTGGCCATCACAAACAATAGTATCTGATCATAGCAGTATACTGACAAGATCTCATCGCCCTACCCCAAATTCCAGTTGAAGTTCTCTTGAATCGATCAGTGGAATTACGGAAAAATTGGGAGGAGTATGGGTAATTTACGGCCGTTACTTTGTTTGTGGAGGCGGCATTTATCTGTTGACCGCGGCACATTTGTTTAACCCAGAATTTAGGTTAACGTGAGTATTTATAAGGAAAGCTAGGGTTGGATTTCTTGAGGATGTTTTGAGGGCCACGCCTTCTGTTTGAGTCCACAGAGAACAGTATACTGTAAAGGATAAACGTGTCCATTATATGTTCATGTGTGAAGGACTAAAGGGTATACAAAATGTTTAGTTCTCAAAGTGAAGTTATTTGGTTCTCACCGCACAAAGTTTCACTTGTTCTATGGATCGCTGTAGACAGAAATAAACATACCATTGTAATCAGCAATGTGCCAGAATTCCAAAAATATAATAATACCGGTAGATTAACTCATATTTTGAAACCCCAAAATCGCTGATTAAGGGTGCACAATACTCCAAATAAAAAGTTGCTTATTTAATTAATTAAAAATTACAGTAAAATTCTAAAAATTAAATTATCGCTATGTCTCAAAAGAACCTTGTCTAAATTCAAACCCGATCTCTAGTTATATCGAATAAACCGTTACGGTCGATAATGATTCTATAGCGACTATTTTAAAATTTGATTTGGACATATCTCAAAATCCACACGACGAAATCCTGCTTTTTCTCTTCCTCTAGAAAGATATACTCCACCAGCTCCACACGTTTCTTGTTTCACATAAATCCGATTTAAAACGAACCCTGTACATTCAGTTGAAGTTCGAATCGCCAATTTACGAACTACAACGCCATTTCGAGCTCGATTTTAATTATATTATAACTCTACGTTCAAACTGTCGTTTATATAATATATTCATTATTCAAATTCAATTCCAAGCTGAATTAAATATCACAGATGATCCGGTTCACACCATATCGCCATTTCAGCCAATTCTGATTATTTCGGGATCAAATATATTATTTAATTTATTATTTTAATTAAATATTCATCATTATTTAATTAAACCACCATTTAATTCACTATATCACTATTATAAATAATTAAATAAATTAATTATATTACATCTGCCAATGCGGGTCATAACAATCTTCCCCACTTAAAATAATTTCGTCCTCGAAATTGCTAAAAGGTAGAGGATGACCCTATCGACTGGTTAGAACATATTTGTTCACTTCTTAACTTCAGTTTCAACTGAACCAATTTAATTTCAATTAAACTATTAATTAATTCTTATCAACGAAAATTTTCAAAAATCATGAAAATTTTCTAACGCCTTAACTTTTAGAAAAATTTCGCCAGCACCTCCTTTGTACTGGTCAATAGGTCAAACCACCACTCGCCTCTCTGGGCCATCTCCAACCCAAAAGAAAATCAAACAGCCAAGCGGCTTGCCAATTCGGCTCATCAAAATCTCATATCCAATAGAAATATAAACTTGTACCTTTTATCGGCATATCATTATATCCTATCCACCTGTTATCAATTTAGCGGATACAAGGGTCATCCCAATCAAATTCCAATCTGCTTTTATCCACAACACAACCATTCGCTTATATCCGAGCCAAATATCATTTTAACTCGAGTTTCTTCTCGATTCTCAACTCTTAACTTGATTATCCCATTACACTTCAAATTTGAATCTCACAATCCAATTTGTCTTGATATCATTCTAATTCAATCTTAGTTACCACTTTACTGGCTTTACTTTAATTCAATTTTGCTTTTACAAATTTCTGTTAAATTTGTTTTTAATTCAAACAGTCTTTCCCTGGGAGTTTTTTTTAAACAGTTTACTCTTTTCAAAAATCAAAATTTCCTTTTGAACATGTCACTGAGCCCTTAATTAATATTCCATTAGTTAAATCACTTCTCTATTTCTTTATCAATATTTGTTAACTAAATATTTTCAATAACCATATTGGCCTTTTATGTTATTTGGAAAACATTTCAGAATATCGCCTTCCTTTATTTTCTAAACTTTTAGAAAATATATGCTATTTATAATTGGAAAATATTCCAATTACTTATCTCTTTTCCGATCTCGTTTATTTCTATACTTAGGAAATGTTTAACATCTATTTCCAAGCTTACACTTATTTGGGTTAAAACGGATGTTGTGTAAAACATCGTTACGACAACCCAAATACTATATTCAACTAACTCTTACTCAGCATTGATCTTCGAGCCTGAAATCTTACTATTTATTTGTTAATAATGAAATCAATCAAGTTAGGGTATAACTACCTCTCAGACCTTGACTGAATAACATTTATAACGTCAAAACAGATATGACTACTTACTCGAATAATCAATACCATACAACTACTTATTCACTTTTAAACACGTATACGCTTCCTCTTTCTATTCTTACTAGATTTTATTCTTAGTCTTCCTTTTTGATTTTTTACTATTCTATTTCTAAGTTCGTTTCCTTATTGACTTCTATATATATCGATACGTTGATGTAACAACCCGTATTTTAATAACGTGTTATAACCATAAATCTAGGCAGAATTAAATTTTAAAATAAGAACCAAGGGAAACGGGTTGCGCCATTGCGTTCGTCTCGGAATTCTACATGAAATCGAGTCCGAGTTTTCGAAAATCGGAGTCTGTATGACCAAGTTATGGCTCCCCAAAGTTTCAGAAATATTCAGAGTTCAAAACAGCTCGAATTCGAATTCAAAATTCGAATTTCAAACGCAGAACAGACGGGGCGGGAAATTTCCAGCCCAGACCCAGGTCGACTGGGGAGTCGACACCCCCAGGACCAGGTCGACTGCGCAGTCGACTTGGGTGTCGACCTGGTCACCTAGCCTGTTTTTGAGCCAGAAGTATCTAGTCTCGTTGCTTGTCCAGATTCACTCTCTAAACACTATATAAACAACCCCTGACCCTAGACTTTCTATCACATTCTTGTCTGACCAATTGCTGCTGAAGTTCTGACTAGAAGATAGAGAACAAGGAGGCTATTCAAGACTTTGTTAGTGCTACGTTGGTTTGGGGATTTGCTAGAGATTCTGCTTCTACTCTTTTTGCTTTCTCATTCTCTAGACTATGATCTGTAAGCCCTTTGTCACTCTTAGATTTAAACTGTAAATTTAACCTGAACATGATGTAAACTGAAATTATGCATAAACATGATAACTAAGTTGGATCTACTATTGTATATCTTGGATCTATGACTATCACTTTTGAATCTGTTATTTTGAATCTAGTTTTGTACACCCCAGATCTATTCATCTTAAATGTTGACTTGTGGAATATTAGTATGAACTTGATTTGGATATATTCATGTTTAATCTAAAACCCCTTTACGATCTTTGTCTTGCCATGCCTGTGAAGTTGAAACTATTATTGGGGTATTATCTTATGCCAATCCTTTACCATGTCTATCACCATGTCTTGTCAAGTTGATGTTGAGACCTTATTTCATATGCCTGTAATGTTATAATCATCATGCTTAACTTGTGAACACCTTTTCCATTCTATGACTATCCTGTTTGTGTTATTCCCTATTTTGACATGTTGTATTAATGTGAATTCACGTACGTTGGGGATACGTTTTGGGTAGATTAGGCAAACTTGAAAATTGGCTATGGAATTGACATGATATGACATGAAAACTTGACATGAGAATAAGCTTGAAAACATGAATTTGGGACATGACAATTAGATAACTTGAAAATGGCCAACTCGAGGTTGGGTTGAATTTGCAACGTAAATCTGCCCGGAACCGCCCGGGAAATCCAGTAGTTGCAAATAATAGGACCCAATGTGAGTAGTTGGTCATATAGCACTTTAACCCGAGGTTAGACTAGGTTATGGTGTAAATCTGCCCGGAACCGCCCGGCACATCCAGTAACCGTAACCAAGTCTAATGTGAGAGGTTGGGGTGCGTTAAGTGAATTGATGCCACATGGTAGGGTTAAGTCATGGACCACTTGAATACACTTAACCAATTTGATACATGTTTGGATAGGGGTTAAGTCATGACCTTTTTAATGACAACACTTAACCCATTAGAAATCCTAGCCACGTGGTCCCTTTCAGCAGTAACCCACTTAGAAGTATCACGATACCCTGGGGACTAGGCAGGGTGGGGCACGATTACTGGGCTGATTGTAAGCGACCAAGAATAACGGCTGAGTAAGGTGCGCCAGTGTAGGTTCAGGCGGACTAGGGTCGTGCACTTAGTCCGGAGTTGAAAAAGTAGGCATGGGCACCCGTAGTACTACATTGTGCGTGCTTGATTTGTGTCAGTGGTTGACACCCTAGGACCTGATACACCCTAGGGTGGACCTAGCACATGTGACTACATTCCGCGATTGGGCCGTATAACACCGACACACGACGAGAAAAGCCGATCGATTAGGACGGACTGTTGGACCCCGTATTGGGTCATTTCATGTTATTGGGTTTAGGGATCATTTCTAGATTTATACTTGACATGGATTTGGACACTAGTACAGTTAGTGCAGTAAACCTTGTATATGCGATGCCACTCTTATCTTGTTACCTTTTATTATCATGCCAGTCCAGTTATTATCTTTATGTTTAATCTCAGTTTCTCATGTCCAGTTAACTTTATTAGTTTTTATGCTGATAGTCACTAGGGCTTACCAGTCTTTTTGACTGACCCGTTTTCTTCCACCTCTTTTTCTTTCGTTTCCCCCACCAGGTTCTCAGGGAGGAAACTCTAGCTCTTAGCTTGGACTTTGCTTGCTTTCTGACAGCTCATGTACGGTTTGGTCCTGAGCTATGCTATGGCTGCACTCATGCTCTTTTTGGGGAATAATATTGGACTTATGTTGTTTTAAGTACTTTGCTTCTTTAGAACTTGATGTAATGAAATAACGACTTGGTATTTTGATGTAAGAGGTTTTGACTCTATTTCCCACGTAATGAGATTTGGTTAAATTTATATCCGCTGCTTTATATACTCTGTTTAATTTATGTTCTATCTTGTGTTATCTCTGTGCCTGTTTACTAGATAATACCCCTCCAAAACTAGTGCATTCCCTTTGTGAGTGACCCTAGCAGAGGTGGGGTGTTACATTTGGTATCAGAGCAGAAGGTTACCAGACTGGGCAAAGGTTTAAAAAAAACTTTCTGAAAATTATTTTCAAAACCATTTATATAGAAGCATTTTTCAAGAAAAGTTCTATTTTTAAGAAAAGGCTATTCCCCAAAAGCCATTAGCACTTTCCTTGTTTCCTCGTTTGAATCTTTTTCTTTTCGTTTCTCAGCATGGCCGATCTTAACCTTCCCGAGGGAGTACCCATACCCGGATGGTTCCGAAGGTACTTGGAAGCTAAGGCCAACGATGCGGGCCCGGCAGACATCCTTCCTCGTCCTCCTCCAGTAGCCGCGGTTCCTCCTCCTCCTCCCGGCACCGGCTTCGCCAAAATATGCAAAGACTTTATAGGAATGGGCGGCAAAAGCTTCCTTGGAACTGAGACCTTCGCTGAGGCACGAAACTGGTTAAAGGAGACTGAAGACTGAAGACCTGTTCGTTATCTTCGATATGGAGAATCATAGGAAAGTTCAGTTGGCAGCATGGTTGTTGAAAGAGGAAGCTGCATTTTGGTGGGAAGTCACCAATGCTACCAGACCAATTGAGACTTGGGCAGACTTTAGAGAGAGGTTTGGGCTTAAATTCTTATCATCAGCAGAAGCGAACCTTCAGATGGAGAGGTTCCTGGCACTCAAGCAAGGGGACATGTCTGTTAGGGAGTACGTGAATAAGTTTAATCAGCTTGCTCGGTTTGGTTTGGACTTAGTCAACACGGCTGAGAAGAAGGCTCTACGATTTGCTCGAGGATTGAGCGAGCCACTCCACACTATGGCCATGACTCATGTGCCCATGGGGGCGACCTTTGAAAGCTTGGTGAATATGGCCCTACTTCATGAGGAAGACAAGGGTGACAAAAAGGAGGTTAAGTCTAATGAGACTCAGAACAAGAAGGTTGACTTCAAGAAGGGAGGCAACAAGAATAACAAGGGCAACAACAACAATGCTAACAAGCCACGTGAGACGAGGAAGTGCAACTTTTGTGGTATCACGGGACATATAGCTAAAGACTGTAGGAGGAAGAAAAGAAAGTGGGTGAATGCTTTCACTGCGGGGATATTGGACACATCAGTAAGGATTGCCCTAAGAAGCAAGGACAGGGGCTAGGGTAGACACAGCGAGCAGGACCTTCTGGAGGGCAGTTGCAGGCTCTCAACACCACTCCAGCTCTTGACCGAGGTAGTAATATTTCTGTAGAAAGCCTAGTTTACATTTCCGAATTTCCTGTTCGAACCTTATTTGACTCTGGCGCATCGCATACTTTTATCTCTTCTGATATTGTTGAAAATCTGCACTTAAGTACTAGTCTAGTTGATGATCCCGTTAGTGTTTCAAATCCGATTGGGGGCTCTGCCCATTTATCTATGATTTGTGTTGATTTGAGGATTTCCATCTTAAGCGTGGAATTCACGTGTAATGCTTATGTTCTCGGATTCATGGGATATGGTTTAATTCTGGGCATGGATTGGTTGTCCAATTATGGAGCTATCCTTGATTGTGAAGGAAGGGTAGTGAGGCTCATGACACGCCTTTGTAATACCCTTGAACTTTCTTTTAACCCGAAGGGTCCGGTCATGTTATGTTATCTTGAATCTCTCGACTCGTCCGTCGACAATCTGCACTCCGTGAGAGTAGTCCGAGAATATCCTGATGTCTTTGATGAGGTGAAAGGGTTACCCCCTAAACGCGAGATAGACTTCCGAATTTATCTGGTTGATAATGCCAAGCCTGTTTCATTGCCCGTTAGGCATATGGCCCCGCGAGAAAGAAGAGAGCTCAGTAAACAAATCAAGGAGTTGCTCGAGACAAATTTCATAAGGCGAAGCATTTCTGAATGGGGTGCTCCGGTGGTATTCGCTACTAAGGCGGATGGTTCGCTTCGTCTGTGTGTAGATTATCGTGAGTTAAACAAGCTGACGAAGAAGAATAGGCACCCACTACCAAGAATCGATGATCTTTTTGACCAGCTTGTAGGAGCATCTGTTTTCTCTCAACTCGATCTAGCCACAGGATTCCATCAACTTAGAGTGGCTGAGGATAGCATTGACAAAACCGCATTTAGGACTCCAGATGGGTTCTTCGAATGGCTCGTCATGCCGTTTGGGTTAACAAATGCACCCGCATACTTTGTAGACCTGATGAGTAGGGTGTTTCGGGAGTTCCTTAACAAGTTCATGGTGGTTTTTGTGGACGATATTCTAATCTTCTCAAAGGATGAAGAAGAGCATGCTCGACACCTCAAGGAAGTCATGGATATGCTTAGAGCACACCAGTTAAAGGCTAAGTTCTCCAAATGCCATTTTTGGAGGGAGAAAGTTCGGTTTCTTGGGCACGTAGTTTCTAAGCAAGGTTTAGCCGTGGACCCCGCAAAGGTAGTTGCGGTGCAAAACTGGAAAATTCCTAAGAATGCAACAGAGGTGAGAAGCTTTCTCGGTTTGGCGGGCTTTTATAGGAAGTTCATTAAGGACTTCGCTAAGATTTCAGCCCTCTTACTAAGTTAACAAAGAAAACCCTAGCGTTTGCATGGGACATAGAATGTGAGACTGCTTTCCAGAGACTCAAGAGAGCCCTCACCACAGCTCCAGTTTTAGCATTACCCGATGGAGGAAAAATGTTTACGGTGTCCACAGATGCGTGCGGCACGGGATTAGGCGCTGTCCTAATGCAAGAAGGAAGAGAGATATGCTATGGGGGTAGACAACTTAAAGTTCATGAGAAGAACTATCCCACACATGACTTGGAGTTAGCCGCGATTGTTTTTGCACTTAAAGCTTGGCGCCATTATCTCCTAGGGGAGAAATTCGAGCTGTATACCGACCACAAATCGCTTAAGTATCTCTTTTCGCAAAAAGATTTGAATCTGAGACAGCAGCGGTGGGTGGAATTCTTGGCCTCATATGATTTCGATATAACTTATACCCCTGGCAAGGGTAACGTGGTGGCGGATGCGCTAAGTAGAAAAAGGTTGACTTTGAGCCCCTTATTTGTTGAAAGAAAAAGTCTAGAGTTTATAGCGACCTTTGATTTACGCATGCTGTTGAGTTAGTGACTGGTACGTTAGCATCTCTTGAGCTGAGTCCTACGCTTCTAGATCAAGTAGGGACTTCGCAGAAAGAAGACCCACATATAGTCGAAATCATGGACAAGTTAATCAGTGGTGAGACGTCAAGTCACCTGGGTAGGTATGCCATTGATGAAAAAGGATGGCTAAGGCGCGATGGAAGGCTATGTGTTCCACTGGGGGGAGACTTAGTAAATAAAGTTCTCGAAGAGGCGCATCACTCGAAGATGACTATACATCCCGGAGGGGATAAGATGTACAGAGATATGAAACGCATTTTCTTTTGGGCCGAAATGAAAAAGGACGTGGCATAATTCGTCTCAAAGTGCATGGTGTGCCAACAAGTCAAGGCCGAATCTAAGAAGCCTGGTAGGCTATTAAATTCTTTGGAGGTCCCGCAATGGAAGTGGGAAAGTATCTCGATGGATTTCGTGGATGGATTGTCTAGGTCGAGGAAGGGGAATACTAGCATATGGGTCATTTTTGATAGACTCACGAAGAGTGCCGACTTCATCCCGATGAAAAGCAAAAGGACTGCGTCAGGGCTAGCGTCTATTTACCTTCGAGAGATAGTACGGTTGAACGGGGTTCCTTCTAGCATAGTCAGTGACTGTGACCCAATTTTCACTAGCCAGTTTTGGAATAGTCTGTAAGAAGCAATGGGTACGCAACTTAATTTAAGTACAGCCTATCACCCTTAGACGGATGGACAGACCGAAAGGGTAAATAGAGTACTAGAGGATCTTTTGAGGCTATGCATTCTTGATTTTGGTGGTACTTGGGAAGACCATCTCCCTCTCGTGGAGTTTGCTTATAATAATAGCTACCAAGCTAGCATAGGGATGGCACCGTTCGAAGCCCTGTATGGAAGACCGTGCAAGTCACCAACTTGTTGGTGGGAGACGACTAACAGATTTATACTTGGCCCCGACATGATACGAGACACTTCTGAGAAGGTGGTGTTGATACGAAGACGAATGAAAGCGGCCCAAGATAGACAAAAATATTATGCGGATAAGAGAAGGACAGACCTAGAGTTCGAAGTCAGAGATATTGTTTTCATAAAAGTCTCTCCTTTGCGCAATGTGGTTCGTTTTGGAGCAATTGGAAAGCTAGCACCGAGATTCGTAGGACCGTTCCCTATCACTGAGAGGATTGGGCAGATGGCCTATAAGGTAGAGTTACCTGAGAGGTTGGCCGGAGTACACAATGTCTTTCACGTCTCGCATCTCCGAAAGTGCCTACATGAATCAGCTGAGGTGGTTGAGCCAAGCATCCTCGAAGGCGTAGAAGTGGAGAAAGAAGCAACGCTGAGGCGAGTTCCTATTCGTATCTTAGGGACGGAGATCAAGAAGCTAAGGAATCGCGAAGTCAAGCTAGTCAAAGTACAGTGGAGTGAAGCTCAAGAAGACGCAACTTGGGAAACCGAGGAGAAGATACGCGCGCTTTACCCATTTCTTTTTTAGGGTACTTTATCGATCTCTTTTTCCTTTGAGCTTGTAAACCTTTCATCTCATGCAACCTATGTTTGTTTTGTTAATCTTGTCTTGAGAACCTTAGAACCCTCTTTGGATGTAAACATGTATTTGAAACATGTTATGGTTGATGTTTGCAAATGGTTGCAAGTGTTTGCAAGTGATTTCTAGTGGATGCATGACACACATTAGGCACTAGATCGGCTCAGACACCATTTCATGTTGCATTTGCATGGGTGCTTATACTTGTACATGGATGAACTTGTTATGCTATCACGTGGATATTGCATATGGATGATGTTTGTGCACTCATGTAGAAATTTTAAGTTATGTTAGGAATTTGCATATAGGTTGGACTCATTACACTAACATATCTTGCATTAAGGAGGTTTACTGAATCAGTAACCGCCTGATCTTTTGCATTAGATAAGTACATATACACACACATACTGCATATGTTCATACAACATTAGAGATCTTTTTAAGGACAATGGTTGCTCGTGAATGATGTTGTGAGTAGATGGATGTGGATGGTAGGATGCGTTCTTCCTAACTTAGAGATTTCGGGGACGAAATCCTTTAAGGAGGGGAGAATGTAACAACCCGTATTTTAATAACGTGTTATAACCATAAATCTAGGCAGAATTAAATTTTAAAATAAGAACCAAGGGAAACGGGTTGCGCCATTGCGTTCGACTCGGAATTCTGCATGAAATCGAGTCCGAGTTTTCGAAAATCGGAGTCCGTATGACCAAGTTATGGCTCCCCAAAGTTTCAGAAATATTCAGAGTTCAAAACAGCTCGAATTCGAATTCAAAATTGGAATTTCAAACGCAGAACAGACGGGGCGGGAAATTTCCAGCCCAGACCCAGGTCGACTGGGGAGTCGACTGGGCAGTCGACACCCCCAGGACCAGGTCGACTGCGCAGTTGACTTGGGTGTCGACCTGGTCACCTAACTTGTTTTTGAGCCAGATGTATCTGGTCTCGTTGCTTGTCCAGATTCACTCTCTAAACACTATATAAACAGCCCCTGACCCTAGACTTTCTATCACATTCTTGTCCGACCATATGCTGCTGAAGTTCTGACTGGAAGATAGAGAACAAGGAGGCTATTCAAGACTTTGTTAGTGCTATGTTGGTTTGGGGATTTGCTAGAGATTCTGCTTCTACTCTTTTTGCTTTCTCATTCTCTAGACTACGATCTGTAAGCCCTTTGTCACTCTTAGATTTAAACTGTAAATTTAACCTGAACACGATGTAAACTGAAATTATGCATAAACATGATAACTAAGTTGGATCTACTATTGTATATCTTGGATATATGACTATCACTTTTGAATCTGTTATTTTGAATCTAGTTTTGTACACCCCAGATCTATTCATCTTAAATGTTGACTTGTGGAATATTAGTATGAACTTGATTTGGATATATTCATGTTTAATCTAAAACCCCTTTACGATCTTTGTCTTGCCATGCCTCTGAAGTTGAAACTATTATTGGGGTATTATCTTATGCCAATCCTTTACCATGTCTATCACCATGTCTTGTCAAGTTGATGTTGAGACCCTATTTCATATGCCTGTAATGTTATAATCATCATGCTTAACTTGTGAACACCTTTTCCATTCTATGACTATCCTGTTTGTGTTATTCCCTATTTTGACATGTTGTATTAATGCGAATTCACGTACGTTGGGGATACGTTTTGGGTAGATTAGGCAAACTTGAAAATTGGCTATGGAATTGACATGATATGACATGAAAACTTGACATGAGAATAAGCTTGAAAACATGAATTTGGGACATGACAATTAGATAACTTGAAAATGGCCAACTCGAGGTTGGGTTGAATTTGCAACGTAAATCTGCCCGGAACCGCCCGGCAAATCCAGTAGTTGCAAATAATAGGACCCAATGTGAGTAGTTGGTCATATAGCACTTTAAACCCGAGGTTAGACTAGGTTGTGGTGTAAATCTGCCCGAAACCGCCCGACACATCCAGTAACCGTAACCAAGTCTAATGTGAGAGGTTGGGTGCGTTAAGTGAATTAATGCCACATGGTAGGGTTAAGTCATGGACCACTTGAATACACTTAACCAATTTGATACATGTTTGGATAGGGGTTAAGTCATGACCTTTTTAATGACAACACTTAACCCATTAGAAATCCTAGCCACGTGGTCCCTTTCAGCAGTAACCCACTTAGAAGTATCACGATACCCTAGGGACTAGGCAGGGTGGGGCACGATTACTGGGCTGATTGTAAGCGACCAAGAATAACGACTGAGTAAGGTGCGCCAGTGTAGGTTCAGGCGGACTAGGGTCGTGCACTTAGTCCGGAGTTGAAAAAGTAGGCATGGGCACCCATAGTACTACATTGTGCGTGCTTGATTTGTGTCAGTGGTTGACACCCTAGGACCTGATACACCCTAGGGTGGACCTAGCACATGTGACTACATTCCGCGATTGGGCCGTATAACACCGACACACGACGAGAAAAGTCGATTGATTAGGACGGACTGTTGGACCCCATATTGGGTCATTTCATGTTATTGGGTTTAGGGATCATTTCTGGATATATACTTGACATGGATTTGGACACTAGTGCAGTAAACCTTGTATATGCGATGCCACTCTTATCTTGTTACCTTTTATTATCATGCCAGTCCAGTTATTATCTTTATGTTTAATCTCAGTTTCTCATGTCCAGTTGACTTTATTAGTTTTTATGCTGATAGTCACTAGGGCTTACTAGTCTTGTTGACTAACCCGTTTTATTCCACCTCTTTTTCTTTCGTCCCCCCCCCCTAGGTTCTCAGGGAGGAAACTCTAGCTCTTAGCTTGGACTTTGCTTGCTTTCTGACAGCTCATGTACGGTTTGGTCCTGAGCTATGCTATGGCTGCACTCATGCTCTTTTTGGGGAATAATATTGGACTTATGTTGTTTTAAGTACTTTGCTTCTTTAGAACTTGATGTAATGAAATAACGACTTGGTAATTTGATGTAAGAGGTTTTGACTCTATTTCCCACGTAATGAGATTTGGTTAAATTTATATCCGCTGCTTTATATACTCTGTTTAATTTATGTTCTGTCTTGTGTTATCTCTGTGCATGTTTACTAGATAATACCCCTCCAAAACTAGTGCATTCCCTTTGTGAGTGACCCTAGCAGAGGTGGGGTGTTACAGTTGATTTCTAACTATCAAATTATCTTAAAAATATTCTAACTCCTTAAACTCCCGGAAAAATTCGCCATAACCTACTTTGTACTAGGAGCATCAGGATATTTCAAATAGCCTCCCATGGCCCTCACCAATCCAAAAGAAAAAGGAAAAACCAAGCGGCTAGCCGATACGGTGCATAAAATCTCATATATGAATCAAATACATACCTTTTCGTCGAGCATTCTATTTATATACCTTCATACCTTATCCATCCATATCTCATGTATATTTATACCTACCCAATCTATTTTAACTATTCCTGATCGTTTTAACTCAATTCGTTAATTAATTTGTTAATTAACTCTTTAGTCTATTTCACTTTTATATTTGAACATGACATGTTCAAATATATTTTAACTTGCTTATTAACTAATTTGAATCCAAATTTCAAATTTGAGTTCTATATTCGATTCCGAATATCCATTTACTAATCCAATTCACCCTTTAAAGTTCAACTTCAAATTCAAAACTCGATTAACTAATTCCTCTTCGACTTAGTTAATTCTATTCAATTTCTATTCAAATTTTATATCACTTCTATTATTCAAATCTATATATCAAATTCTATTATTCAAATCCTATATATCAAATTCTATTCAAGTTCTATAATATAAATCCCATTTGAATTCTATATTAAAATTCTATATCTTCAAATTCTATATTTGAATTCCTTTTGAACTCTATATTCAAATTCTATATATTCAAATTCTATATTCTAAATTCCATTTGAATTCTATATTCAAACTCTATTTCAATTCCAATGAATTTCATATATTCAAACTCCCTTTGAATTTCTATATTCAAATCCTATTATTACTCTATATGAATTCTATATTCAATTTTCCATTATTTTAATCTTCTTTATTCAAATCTCATTTGAATTTCTATATTCAAATCCCCTTTGAATTTTCTATATTCAAATCCCCTTTGAATTTTCTATATTCAAATCCCCTTTGAATTTTCTTATTCAAATTCTATGTTTGACCTTCCTTTATTCAAATTCCTTTTCAAACTTTCTTTATTTATTCTTTAAATAAGTCTCGATTTCATTTCCTTTTGAAATCGATATTTCTACCTTTGGAAAATAGATTTCCCTTTCAATTCCACACTTGTATTTTTAGTTCTGAATTATCCAATGATAATTCTTTTCACTTCATTTATAAACTTCGTTTATAAAAGAACTATTTATAAACTTTGTTTATAAAGGAACTTCTTGTTTTATTTCTTTTAAAACAAGTTAATATTTCAAATCTATTTAAAAAAAATTCAAATTCTATATTATAAATCCCATTTTTGAAATTCAACACAACTTGTCTTTCCCAAAACAAATTCAAAACAGTATCTCTGGTAGTAATTCGTCACTTACAACTCGAAAATGAATACTGATGATGCAGCTGTCATCATCAGAATCTATTTTCCGGCGATCGAAGTGAGTTCAATACTATAAAACCATTTCTAAACATTTCCACTTTGAAATTCATTTCAAAATATAATTCACACTGCTTGTAAAACAATTTAAAATCTCCCAGGATCTTAAATTTTCCTTATTTTTAATCCAAATCCATTTACAAACACTTATCCAATTTTCCAGAATTTTAATTAAATTTCTGGTTTAAATTTCAGATTTAACTAATCTGATTTCACGTATTTTACTTATATGGATTCTGATTGGTCATTTACATAACCATTTAATTTATAATCTTACTCGATTATAATAACAACCAATATATCTACTTTATTATAATTTTGATATATATATCTTCTCTATATCAAGATATACCTTGGGTAAACTTATTTTAATTTACCCTCTTTTCAAAACATATCGTGTCGACCCATCGTATTCGAGTGTTTATAAACTCCTACCGATACAGTGGATCAAACTGATCGACCAGAACTCATAAACGACTCAACCAATAAATCTCCACAATATAAAACAAATTCTTATATCAATAACAAATACGTTCACTCGTATATATACACTCAACTCAATCTAGGGTATTACTAACCCTATCTCTACCGAGTCACGCCACAGAGCCGAGGTAATTCACTTAACTTAAGCTCTGATACCAAAAGTAATGACCCGGGTTTTTGACGACTATGGTTATCGACATAAACTCAATGATGACTAACCAAACGTCGAAAAATACCGGTCATTAATGAAAGAAATTAGAGGGTGAGGATAGATAAGATAGAAACTTAGAATAGAAGAAGAAGAACACAACATCAGAGTAACACGAATCTCACAGCGGAACGAATAACATATAATATATGTAACATAACTTTGAAATATACATTTGTATTTGAATATACATCATTATCAAAGTACAACACTTACAACACAGCGGAAATAACTATAGCTATATGATCCTGAAGCCTCCAGCTCCAGCTCTTCAAGTATCTGTAAATCCCGACTACTTGACTGCCCGTACAAACTTAGGCACCCAAGAGTTTAGGGAAAACAAAAAAATAAACTCTGGGTCAGTCATGGAACTGGTATGATTAAAACAGTTTGAACAAGTAAACGATATCTCATAAGACCACGTCGTATAATGGAACAGGTTTTTCCCTTATGAGAATCTAAATTATCTTTATATCAAAAACCTTTTGATATTATAATAATGTCTATCAACCACAGTATAATAATCATCTAGCAGAACGCTTTCATCTCATGTTCTACATATATAGTATACAATCAAAACCGCAAGCACGTATTGTGTAATGGATTTCCAACTATGAAAAGGTATGGAACCACCTTTCGCTCGTGTACCTCTAGAGAGGAATACACTGGGTTCAACAAGAACATCTTGCAACCTGGCCACACATGACCGACCACTCATTTCGCTTGAGTGTATCGAATGTATATCACCAACGGTTGGGATCAGCAACCGTTTCCCGAATGGGACAACATCAACAATAGATTTTTAGAAGTAAATGAAACTCTAGATCAGGTGATTATACACCCTACTTTGGTGCGACCGACTTAGCCATGCTGCCTGCCCGATTTCTGTCATTTACCGGTTGATGAGGCTAGAAGCTACGCTTTATCATCACATCAGATTCACTTTGAATGCCGCATCGTCAAATCCATCAAATCACTGATTGACGTCCTCCACTATACATTATGTGTTAGCTAAAAGAAGTTTCCTTCTCCGCTAACACTCTTGGTACGGTTGGAGAAATCAATATACGTGATCGTCTGGAAATACTCTGTCAGACATCCGTCCATACAAGTCATCCAGGAACAGGATGAACCGAAGGCACTATTCTGTAAACAGGATACCCCTTGCATAACTCCATCTTCAATTTCCTTTGGCATATATGATTCGCAAAGCTTATGCCAATACAGAGTGGTTCTTTGGATAATAATCCAACCGGTCTCTCCATATTAACAACGTTAAAATGGTTAAAAACTTCGTTAGTCTGTGATTTAACTATCGAAGAAAACACGTGTGCAAACAACGATATTATTTCCAAATGGAAATTTATATCGATCAAACATCATTCAACATTTATCTCTTTATTTCATTAATTTACTTATCTCCTGTTTCCCTATATTCAATATTTCTTATTTTCTAAATTTGGAAAATATACGTTATTAACAATGGAAAACATTTCCATTTCTTGTTTTCTTTATTAGAAAACATTTCTGGTTTCTTATTTGGAAAACATTTCCAAAGCTTCTTCATTGGACTTAGACAGATGTTTAAACAAACCATCGCGATGCCAACTCAAACCATTTCCTTTAATTACTAAATTCACTTAACCATCCTTTACTATTGAACCTTAACCATTCCTTAGTTAAAATGATGTCAATCAAGTTGGGGTAGTACTACCTCTCAGACCTTAACTGAACAACGTTTCTAACCTTGAAATAGACAAAGTTCACCCTTTTAATTCTTTAACAAACTTCCTTACGTAACTCTCTTTCAAATCTTTTCTATTCGATAATTCTTTCCTTCGATAAGGTATATTCGATAACTCTATTCAATTTATTCTATTCACTTAACTCTTATCGAATAAACTATATTCGATAATTCTTTTAATTTTATTTGAATAAACTATATATTCGATTAACTCCTTTTACTTTCTATTCGAATAAACTATATTCGATTAACTCATTTGCTTTAACTCTAATCGATTAAACTAACATCGATTAACTCCTTTCAATTAAACTAACATCAATTAACTATTTTTACTTTCTATTCGAATAAACTATATTCGATTAACTCCTTTGCTTTAACTCTAATCGATTAAACTAACATCGATTAACTCCTTTCGATTAAACTAACATCGATTAACTCCTTTTACTTTCTATTCGAATAAACTATATTCGATTAACTCCTTTTAACTCGATTAAACTAACATCGATTAACTCCTTTTACTTCGATTTATAAAGATTTCCTTTTTAACAACGTTTATTCATTTTTAAAGATTTACTTTTAGTAACGGTTCTCCAGTTTAAAATGATTTCCTTCTTATAATAGTTTCCTTTTTATAACATTTTCCCTTTTTCTAAATATCCCCTATTTATAAATATTCCAACTTATAAATATTTCTTATTTATAAATATTTCATTTATAAATATTTTAATTTCAAATATCACTTTGAAAATATTCCCTTATCAACATTTACGGCATGTTATGGTATTCAACATACCAAATCACGATGATCAGTATCGTCCAAACACATATAATTGACAACAGATTATATATATATCGCATCATATATCACAATATATAAAAAAACAGTAATATAACTGTTGAGGAATCCAGTTGGATTCCTCCAACCTGTTTCCCTATATTCACAGATGTTAAACAATATAGATAACATCACTTTTAGTTCCATATGATATATTCTATTAAACAGAATCAATATAGAAATTCAACTAACTGACTAGCAGTTCAATCAAACAGTCAACACACAGTCAAACAGACAATTTCTAACAGTTCTAAAAATACAACATGAAATATAAACTATTCAGAGTTAGTGAGATTTACTCACAGTTGCGCGTTAATCGTTAAATAACGGTTTGCGTTATTTGATTCAGTCGGACATTTTATTTTGCCATAAATTGTAACTATCTCCGATCAACTCCCGTTCAGTCTCATTGTGTTGCTCCCGTCCATACGATCCCAACGCAACTTACGGTTCGTCAATCTGACACCGTATGGTCAAGATATTATAAACACAAGTTAATACAACACTTAGATTTAAGTAAAACTTTAAATTCAATTCAATTGGGCTTTACCCAATTATACCGGCCCAAAAGACTTCTGCGCTGACCCATTTTCCCACTCCCGTTCTTTAAGCCCAGACCCGCAAATTTTGCTCCTTCTACCCATTCAATTCTCCACGTTTTGTTTTTCTTCTAAACCACTTCCTCCTTTGTGTTTCCATTTCCAAAACCTTCAGTTCTTCCACCGATATGCCATCCGTAAGCACTTCACCATTTAAACTTCCGAGCTTCCTGTGCATATATGGCTATGGCCATGCGTTTATGATTAAGAATACCACACTCCAAACTATATCAAGCCCCGTTAAAACAAAGAACAGGCACGCAAGCTCCAACAAGCGTTCTCCAGACTTCGGCCCCTGTTTTCCCCCTCCACGCACCGTTGTTTCATAGACCAATTACTCACCGTAAACCCTTCCTTAAAACCGAAACCTCCTCCTCTGTGAACAACATCTCGCCCTTCCCTCAGTCTGACCACCGTCCATCTATGCTGGCGCAAGTGCCTCAGCGCTCTCAAATCCTCCAACCAAACCCGACTGTTCTGGTCTCTTCGATTTCCAGTTACCCTCCTTCGAACGTCGACGTTGTTCGACGAGATTCTGGCCCTCACAAACAATAGTATCCGATCATAGCAGTATACTGACAAGATCTCATCGCCCTACCCCAATTCCAGTTGAAGTTCTCATGAATCGATCAGTGGAATTAAGGAAAAATTGGGAGGAGTATGGGTAATTTACGGCCGTTACTTTGTTTGGTGGAGACGACATTTATCTGTTGACCGCAGCACATTTGTTTAACCCATAATTTAGGTTAACGTGAGTATTTATAAGGAAAGATAGGGTTGGATTTCTTTAGTATGTTTTGAGGGCCACGCCTTCTGTTTGAGTCCACAGAGAACGGTATACTGTAAAGGACAAACGTGTCCATTATATGTTCATGCGTGAAGGACTAAAGGGTATACAAAATGTTTAGTTCTCAAAGTGAAGTTATTTGGTTCTCGCCGCACAAAGTTTCACTTGTTCTATGGATCGTTGTAGACAGAAATAAACATACCATTGTAATCAGCGATGTGCCAGGATTCCAAGAATATAATAATACCGGTAGATTAACTCATATTTTGAAACCCCAAAATCGCTGATTAAGGGTGCACAATACTCCAAATAAAAAGTTGCTTATTTAATTAATTAAAAATTACAGTAAAATTCTAAAAATTAAATTATCACTATGTCTCAAAAGAACCTTGTCTAAATTCAAACCCGATCTCTAGTTCTATCGAATAAACCGTTACGATCGATAATGATTCTATAACGACTATTTTAAAATTTGATTTGGACATATCTCAAAATCCACATGACGAAATCCTGATTTTTCTCTTCCTCTAGAAAGATATACTCCACCAGCTCCACACGTTTCTTGTTTCACATAAATCCGATTTAAAACGAACCATGTACATTCAGTTGAAGTTCGAATCGCCAATTTACGAACTGCAGTGCCATTTCGAGCTCGATTTTAATTATATTATAACTCTACGTTCAAACTGTCGTTTATATAATATATTCATTATTTAAATTCAATTCCAAGCTGAATTAAATATCACAGATGATCCGGTTCACACCATATCGCCATTTCAGCCAATTTTGACTATTTCAGAATCAAATATATTATTTAATTTATTATTTTAATTAAATATTCATCATTATTTAATTAAACCACCATTTAATTCACTATATCACTATTATAAATAATTAAATAAATTAATTATATTACATCTGCCAATGCGGGTCATTACACTTCATTATACTACATGAACTTATTACATGCAATTTTAATATCATTATTTAATTTTTCCCTTAAATATATCTATGTATATAATATATATACATATTTCCACATTTTTAATTTCATTAAAAATGCGGGGTTTTACATTCTCCCACCCTTAAGAAATTTCGTCCTAGAAATTTGATAGGGATTAAATAGCTAATCCCTCGTATAATATACATTCATCATGTGTGCATCCAATTTTTACAAACATTGTGCACATGTGCAAAGTGAAATATATCATAGTAATGTATGTATGCCTAATTGGTACCACCTATATGTATGCAAACTTTTAAAATCTCTTTTAAGACATGTGCTCACATCCTAAATATACTTTCAATTCTATATGAATGCAATATTTTTGAAAAATCAAGAATTTTTCATCAAAATTTTCCCACATTCTTACAGAGTAAGAGCATAGTTCATCCAAAACCTTACCAATCATCATTAAATTTCAAAATTTAGAAAAATCTAATTTTATAAACTAGATTTCTTATGTTATAAAAAGGCATAAAACGGAAAAATTCACATCTTCCTTTTTTTCTATTAAGTACCTTTTATAATTGTACTTGGATTTTATGTAACTGCTCTATAAAAATTTCCTACTTTCCTATCCAAGCACAATACAGTGATTTAAGTTTATTTTCAAATACGCTTTTCTATCATCCTACACAGCTACTGCTAAGGGCCAAGAATCCTAAGATTGTTTCACTTAAGAAAAGTCCAACCACAAATTCTCAACTCTCAATTGCCCTTTACTATCACTACTAGTCCTTGTTGTGTATTACTAGGCTACACTTTTCTTTCAAGCAACAATCTTAAGCTTTACAATGCTTATGCATTCTACGGAATTTTTTTTATTGTTCCAAGATAATCCTTATCTACTCCATTATTTTAAAAATATGGTTTGGGCCCCTTTTTTCAAAAATTAAAAATGCGAAAACTTTTATTTTCTTCTCCAAAACTTACTTTCGCCAAAACGTAAAAACATGTCACAACATAAAAATACAAAACATCTTTTTTTTTCAAACCACAAAAACTGGAGTAGACGAAGACAACTATTTCTTAATTGGTTTTACATAGTTTCTACCTACAATTTTAATTTAGCTATTTACCACAAGGTGCAAACATTTATTCTATTCTTATTCTCTACAACTTATTTTGTCCACCCAACAAAATTTCTTTTTAAAACAATAATCAAAATTTATTGTCAACCGAATAGAGATGTCAAAACTTCCTTTTACAAAGTGCAACATTTTGTATGCTTTACTTTTTAATCCTTTCATATATTAAAATATGAAAACTAGTGAGCTATACATGCTCTATAATGTACACTTTTTCATGAGAGAATTCTTTTAAAACAAGAAATTATTAATTTACAAAGTATACCCCACTTTACTTTAAAACCCAACATTAATTTTTACAAATATGTTTCTAACTTATTTCTTTCAAACATCAAAAATAATTTTAAGATTAAAACTTGAAAACACCACAAACTCCTTTTGCCAAAACTCTAACAATTTCAAGTCCTTAAAAGTTAATCATTGGGTTAGACTCAAAGTGGGTCTCCAACTCAACTAGGCTTTCCTAGACACTTCCCACAAGATCAATTCTCTTAACTATATATATTCCTAATACATTTTCCACTTTTTAACCATTATCTAATTTATAAGGTTTTACTTCTAACCCACTAATCTGAAATGCTAACATTTCAGTTACTAACATATGGGATACACCTTTCTCCAATACCTATTACTTTGTACACTTTCCACCTAAACCACCTAAGGGTCTCAAAATTTCTATGTTCATTTCTTTAGTGTACAAAAAAGATATCCCATTTCTTTCCACATTTTTCTCTTTCTATCTAGTGGCTCCCCTATGGATCTAGGTTTATATATATAATAAATTTATATTTTAAAAAATACAAATATGCTCACTCATTATCTATATAGGAATCCTAAACCAAAGCTCTGATACCGAGTGTAACAACCCGAATTCCGATGGACAGATTTTTTCTTCAAAAAACCAATCCATCGAAACCCGAGTTGGTTTGCCCTGGTATCCTACAGAAAATACAGAGACATAAAACATGTCAGAGTTCAGATAATATCTCACAGCGAAAGGAATAAAATATAATGTAATTAAAACATAGCTTTACCTTAATAACAATACTACTAAACCAGTATCCAAAGCTATACAGTCTTTGTCATGAACCTAACCTGCGAATGTTATGAGGAGGGGGGGGTCAGAACACAAGTTCTGGTGACTGAACTTAAATTACACTTCTGGATAATCCTACATATACCGTTCAATCACATTTCTTATTTATTAGGTTATCTGTATTATTAGCGCTTAAGGCTTACGCACACACATCGCACCCATCTACTCCCTAGTAGATTAACCTAATATAATGTATATGTAGCTACTTCCAAACTGAGGTACACCCTATGGTACCTCACTCGCACGGTCTCCTCCGTAACACCACATTTATTTGCGCAGTCCCTCATCCTATGCCATAGTAACATACATATTTCTTTACATATATAACAACGCTACATCCACATAGAACCACTATCGCTATACTACATAAGCGTACCTACTGCTATCCTCGAACTTTTTCATCAAGTTAGATTCCTTCATCGAGTAATGCCCAGAGTCTATAATACACCACCAGATCAGACATGTATGTATCTAGACTTTCCCACGTATGTATAGTCAATCGTATTCAATACCTAACCCGCACACCAATCGTGTGCATGCCCGAGTTCCGTGGCAAGGCTACACAAGAAACAAGGAACTCAGTGGGAGCTTTCCTCATATCTGTGCAGGCCCGCCTTTAAGAGCCTCTCACATAAATATCCCTAGGGTCTGTTTTCTATGGTGGCTATGGCCCCACCTCAGCCCCTCCCTCAACTAGTGAAGACTACAAGAGCTAAGCGACAATCCCCTAAGCAAACAATCTAAACATCAATGTGGCGTCTCCCCCTCAACCACCATCCCACGATAGTGAATGGTTAATGGTATCTTGGGTCTACCTCTTATCTTTCCTTTTCTTATTCTAGTTCATTCATAATAGGTTATTATCATTCCCCATTTTGGCATTAATTAAGATTAACTTAACCCTTCCCACTTCTTTTACTAGTTTACTTAACCCTTACTCAATTCAGCTGGTTCGAAACACCACTACAAATTTAATTAGGTTAAGTATTCCAATTTAACAAATTATCCATGCTACCCATGTTACCCACTTAACCCCTTTATTATATCCATGTCAACCTTACAAGTGTCGACTTAGTTAAGTGTTCATTATTATTTATTATGTCCGTAAATGCGCAAGACCTCTCACATTAGATTGCTGTTTGCGGTTGCTGCATATGCCGGGCGGTTCCAGGCAGACTTCTACCGCATCCGAATCTAACCTCGTGTCTTGGCACCATTATGGGTTCGATTTCCACCTAAGAACTCTCACATTAGATTACCATTTGCGGTTGCTGGATATGCCACGCAGTTCCGGGCAGACTTCTACCGCAAACCAAATATAACCTCGTGTCTTAGTCATTCATTATTATTTTTCTTAATTCATACCCAATTTCAAGTCTTGGATTATAATATATTCCAATTACCCATAATTTCTAATTCAAATTATGCTTACAATTCTAATCCAAGTTATGCCTATATTTCCATGTATGCAAGTTATACCAAATTATGCCCAAACCAATTTCATAATTATCATCAATCTTATGACAATTACTTTTATTTACATGTTCCCCAAACCTTTCCAATTTTTCATATTTATTTCAATTATGCCCAAATTCCAATCATCAATTTTTTTCCCAAAATTACAGTCTTATATTCAATTAAACGATATCTCCATATTCCCTTTTTCATTATCGTATCCAAACTTTTCCAATTATCTCAATTTCGTTCGTGCACATATTTCAGCGAGATTGGACTAGGCTCGAAGGTAGCCTAATCTTAAAAATAAATAGGGAAATCGAAGGAGAAAAATAGAATAAACATAAAATTAAGACTATAGTAATTTGCATGTTTATCAATTAATCTTTATATAAATAAGGAATGTCAAATGATGCATATACCATTATTCAAAATTATAATTTAGACCCACTAACCTTGATTTGCTTTCCAACCCTAAATAATCTTGAATCTAATCCATATCTACTCTTACGCATAAATCTAGGCGCTTTTATCGCAAATCTAAATTCTTTTCTCTAACTTTGAAGAAGAAAAAAAAGAAACCTAGATTTAATCTTCATTTTATTTTTATTTTGAATATGTTTTGGAGGAGAAGAGAAAAGGGCAGAGCTTTCTCTAATTAAAGAAGAAGAGGAAGAAGAATAGGTTTGGAGGTAGAGTTTTGGCATCGCCTAAGAAATTGTGAGGATGAAGTAACCCTAGCCACCTTATTTATAGGCACGCTAAACTAATCTAGTCCTTTATATTTCCATCAAAGCTAACCACGTCATCCGACCAATAGGAAATGACCGCCTTGCAAAAAAAGCAAACATTAACCAATAAAAATGCGCCATGTGTGCAATGTGATGCGCAATAGCAGGAGGGGTGTCGACACCCCTGCTTGGGTGTCGACACATGTGTCGACACCCCCTACAAGTCATATATATATATATATATATATATATATATTTATTTATTTATATGAAATTTGATTTGTCAATAATCAAATTTCAAATATCCACTTTTCAAACATTCTCTTAATGAAACCCCCTTTTAACCGCTTTCACACTAAGCCACTTTTTAGCCATTCCCTTAAAAAAACATATGGCGCTGGTGGGAATCGAACTCTCAACCTCTTGTATACAAGTCACATGTTCTAACCAACTAAGCTACTAAGTCTTTTGGTAACAAGACATGTGACAATGCTAGATTTATCCTTTTTCTCATTCCTCTTTTTCATGTTTTGTTACATTATTTAAATTAAAGACATCTCTTTCATTTTAAATCGGTTTTCTACAAATTATAGGTCTAAATTGACCAGAAAATCGCCACGAACGCAGTGACACTAATTTTGTGACCAAATTGTGGAAGCTTTTCAAATTTTCCTTTTTATTTCTTTTTAAATGTTCGCATGCAATTTTAATTGCATTACATTGCATTTCTTCTCATTTCATATATTGCATGTAATTTCTTTTATTAATCTTTTTCCTTCATTTCACTGCATGAACTTATTACATGCAATTTTATTGTCATTATTTAATTTTTCTCTTAAATATATCTATGTATATAATATATATACATGTTTCCACATTTTTAATTTCATTAGAAATGCGGGGAGTTACATAACTCTTCCGTGGATAACTTATAGCTATTTATTGTTGGTTCATCTAGAAAGAACGCAATGCGACTATCTTTGGCAAACCTAGGAGTTTTTTCGAAGGGATATATAGACATATCACAAATTTGTTTTATACTTACTCAGGTATGGCTCACTTAGCACCCTTCAGGCTACTAGCCGTGAAGAGCCTCATTAGGATGAAGGGCAAGGAAGCACAAATGCTGGTTGGATGGATGGAAGGAACTTCTGATTGACGTGCATGTTGTTCTAGGTTTGCTATTTTCTTCACTTTTTTATGTACATATTTTTGTTTTACTAATGCTACTTGAACTCGTGGGATGGTACTTTAATCCCAAACTTATTATTTTGGCTATCAATCAAGTTTGTTGATCGGATAAATTTATTATCTGAGCTATCTAATCGGTTGTGCAGCGCCACGCTGCATACCTGTCTACTCGAAAAATCATATTTCTAATTATTGAATAGAATTAACTAAGTAGAATAAGAATTAGTTAATCAAGTTTGAATCAAATTGACTTTGGATAAGTGAATGGTAATTGTAAATTCATATTCGAAATTCAATATGAAACTTGAATTAAAAATGGAATTCGATTGGTTGTAAGAAAATTAAAATTAGATATGAACGTGATATGTTCAAATTAAAAGATGATTGCGCAAGGAAGCTAATTAGAAAATTAATTAGCAAATGGAAAACAATTACAGTATTGAATTGATCTGAAATAAACCATGAATGGTTGAATAGATGTTAGACAAGTATGGAATGAAGAGAACGAAGATTATAATTTGAGTCTCTGACAAAATGGTACATGTTTAAATTCCATATGAGATTTTATGAGCTTATTTGGCAAAATGCTTGGCTTTTTTATTTTCTTTTCAAGTGGAAAGGGCATAGAGATGCAAGTTCTAATTGTACCGACTAGCAGTGCAAAGGAGACGCTAGCGAAATTTTCTGTAAATGTAAGGAGTTAGAATATTTTTAAGAAATTTTAATAACTACAAATCAATATATCGATATATACATATTTCGATAAGGAAATGAACTTATAATAAACATTGTGAACCAAAAAGGGGCCAACGATTGTTTGATGGATGTTTATTTTCCTTTGATAGTTAAATAACTGGCTATCAAGTTTTTGACAAACGTTGTCAATATGGAGAGATCAGTTGGATTTATTATCCGAAAACCACTCCGTATAGGCTTAGGCGTTGTGAATCAGATTATTTGAAGATAATTGAAGATGGAGTAAAGAGAAAGAGTTGTTCTGTTTATAGGATAGTGCGTTCGACTTGTCCAGTCCCAAGACAACCTATATGGACGAATGTCTGATATAGTATGCCTAACAGATCACATAAGACGATCTTTTTAAGGTACTTTGTCTAGTTGAGAAGGAATTCATCTCTCTTATCTTTTTATACCCGTAATATTTTTAGGAAGATCAAAAATTGATTTGACGGGGTTGATGATGTGGGATTAAAAGTGAATGGTGGCCAGATGTTCTAAAAAGGAAAACGTAGCCTCAAGCCTCATCAATCGGGAAATGATAAAAATCGGGCAAGCAACATGGCTAGTTGGGTCATACCAAGGCAGGGTGTATTATCACCGATCTAGAGAAAATTTATTTATTCTTCTTTCGATTCCGTATCTTACGAGTTACGGTTGAAGGGCCGACAACCGTGGGTGGTAATACATTCGGTCCACTCAAGCTAAATGAGTGACTGCTCATGTGTGGCCAGGTTACAAGATGTTCTTGTTGAACCCCAATGTACCCCCCTTGAGAGTACACTGATCGAGAGGTGGTTTCATACCTTAACATAGTTGGAATCCAAACTTCAATAAGCGCCTGCAGTTTTAGATTTTGTACTATGTATGTAGAGCGTGAGATGCAAGTATTCTACTAGATGGTTATTTATATCGTCGTATTTTCATATAAAAAATGTTTTGGGTTATAGTATGGTAAAAACCGTCCAAGTTTATGTGTGGACTGGTCTTACTATTATCATTTTTTTTCAAAAGTTTTTTTTTTCAAAAGTTAAACAATATCGTTGGAATTTACCCACACCAGTCCCATGATTGAACAATAGTTTATTTTGTTTGTTTTACCCTAAACTCTTGGGTGCCCAAATTTGTACGGGAAGTTAAATTTTTTAGGATTTTACAAATACACTTGGAGAGCTTGAAGCAGGAGGCTTCGCTATTAGTTATTTAGAATTTTTTCCGCTATGATGTATATGTGTTATAGTCTGATATTTTTTGTATATATGATACAAATTTGTATTTCAAAGTTATAATATATGATATTATATTTTGTTCAGTTCTAGTGTGAGATTCTAGTATTTCTTTTGTTCTATCTTCTATCTATTTCTGTTTCTTTAACCCTAATGACTCGTAAATTTGGGTTGGAAGTGAGTTGTTTTAGTCAACTCAAATAGTACGGATTTGCGGGCCATTACATTTGGAGACCTTGAAGCTTCAATATTGTGCAAAAATTTCACTACTAATTTGCTAAATTCACTATTACAAGTTTAAAGTAAGTTTATAACTCACACTTCAAGCTTACATCAGGTTTTCATGTTGATAATTTGTCATTTGTTGGAAAAGAAATTTTGAGACTGAATCTGAAATGAATTTGGTTATATCTTCTGCATTACTTATCCAAATTCGATGATTCATGATGTTCTAAAAATAATAGATTATCTGCTCTAATTTCATGTTTTGAGTTTTATAACATTTTATTGTTTATATGGTCAAAAATACATTTTTGTATCGCTCTTCCGAGACTAAAACGACAGTAGTAGTGAAAATTTGGTCTGAGAAATGTTTTAATCTTATCTTCTTTGTTACATATTGTAGTTTTATAATACTTGAATGTTTTTAAAATTTTATGATATCCTTTGTAATTTTCATATTTTTTTACCAGGTTTTGAGTTTTAAATAGGCTAATTGGCTCTTTAAGCCGCAGGCCTATCATTATTTTTTTAATTGAAATTTTAAGATTTAATTTCCAGATAATGAAATTGTCATATCTTTTAATTCATAAGTCGGAACAAAGTTTTTATTTTTCTGACTTTGAGGTAACGCAATCCTTTTCAACTTTCATGTTTTTGTTTTCTCAAATTCTATGTTTTATAGGGGCTAATTGGCTCTTTAAGATGTAGCCCTATCGTTGTTTAATTATTTATAATTTGAGACTTTCATCTCCTAAAAATAAAATTATCGTAACTTTTGAATCGTAAGTCTGAATTAAGTGACTCGTTTTTGACTATGATCTAAGGTAATTATCTTTGACCTTCATGTTTCATGTTTTCTTAAACTCAGGGTCTAAAAGCGGTGAACCTAATAATAAGCCACAGTCCTGGTTTCATTTACAAAATTAGTTAAGTTTCTATTTTCGAATGATTTCTAAGTAATATTTGGTGTTGTTTCAATGAGATTAATGCAACAATAGGGAAGACAATATTAACATCAATCCGTACTCCGAATTGGTGAAGTTTCATGTGAATTTTGGTGTGACACCCCACATCCGTTAATGTCATTCATTAATAGAATGTATTAAGTTTCATGAAGCGTTATAGGTAAATAGAAACAGAAACATTACAAGATAAATATAAAGTAGCAGCGGAATTTAAAACTTTTTATTAAGCAGAAAACATCATGGCTACATCATATGTTTGAAATGCATAAAACCCAGTACATCATTAAAACATTTGTCTTGCACTTAAAATATCAGAGTACAAAAATAAAATAAGCATAATCCCCAAAACATAGCCATAGTAGAGAGATATGAAATCAAGCAGTACATCTAAGCAGCTCCAAGCAAGATGAAAGCAGAATCATGATCAAGCTTGAGTATTCCCATCCTGAGAACTTGGGGGGAAAGCGAAAGAGAAAGAAGAGGAAACAAAATAGGTTAGACATAAAGTCTGGCGAGTCCAGTTACTTTTAGAATATAAATAAGTAAAAGTGTCATGACAGGCACATTAAGTGGATAAAAGAGATAACATCATAAAAGGCAGGTATGACAAGGTAAACAGGATAAACATGATAGAGTATATTGCGCTTCTCTAGTACTTTCCCTTTCTCTCTCTGCACCAATACTAATATAACTAGAATGAGATGATCCCAACATGTATAAGATGGTAGATTTAGGTGCACTTCTAGTGAGAGATTTTTACCCCATATAATAACAGGCAGCCCAACATACCGGAGTTACCCCTAAGGATAATAAAAGGCTCCTAAACATACCGGAGTCTAGATGTACCCTAATTACTACCCCAATCGATCGGCTCCCTACTGCATAGACACCCTGTGATGGCCCCATAGTAGGATGTATCACTTCCTAAATTGGCAACCCTTTGTTTTCAGGATGTGCAAAACCATATCTACAGGTGTCACGGTGTCTAAACCTCCTATGCTGGAACCATGCACACATATGACTCCGTCGGAATGTGCCACCCACACCATCCCCCACTTTTGGATCTCTTACAATCAGCCGAGTAAGCGTCCCCCGACTCCGACCTAGGTCGGAGTACTCATTTGATACCTATATATGGGTTACTGACTGAAACCGATCCCACACACAAGATGATACAAGCTTCCTCCTACGCTTGCATCCCTACTAGGTTTTCCATAGATTATGCCATACTGGAGTAAAAGATTGCATAACCCCATAGGTTAAGCTCGCGGGCCTATATATAAATATTACCCACCAACCCAGGATATACATAACCCTCCCACTATTTCATACAAATTTTACTTAACCCCTACTCAAGTTAACATATTCATCCAATCCCTATGGATTCAACTAGGTTAAGTATCCAAGTTTATAACCATATTCATTTATGATTATAATGTATTAGACCTCTCACATTAAGCCTACAACTTGTGGATGCTGGATATGTCGGGCAATTCCAGTCAGACTTCTTCCACAAATCGGGCTTAACCTCATGTCTTAGCATGTCGCGTGTTTATGCACTTAGACCCCTCCCATTAGATTTACCACTTGTGGTCGCTGGATATGTCGGGCGGCTCCAGGCAGACTTCCACCACAAATGTAATCTAACCTCGTGTCTAAGCGCGGTTACAGTTTCTAATTACTGTAATTCTAAGCATCTTCATTATTAACCAATTATTCCTATGTCATTATAGGTTTTCGTGCCCCTTTCCCAAGTCATGTTCATAATAAATCGTATGACTAAATTAAAGTCTTTAATCAAAGTTTGGTTTAGGCCCCAAATCCATATTTATGTATTACATTCAAGTTACGCCCAATTTCCCAATACAAGTCATGCCCCAAATTTAACATTTTCCCTCGTTCCTAATTTTACGCATTCGTATATTTCAGCGACATGCCTAGGATCGAAGGTAGCCTGGCTATATAAAAAAAATAAAAGGGAAAAGAAGAAGAGAAGAGGACAGAAATGATCATAATAACAAGATTGACATATAATGGCAGAAATATGCATATCAACTTATAAACATACAGTGACGAAGTTGGGCATAATGATAAGATAGGTATATAGGAACAGATCTGATGAACGTGCGATAGTAGAACTGATTCTAACGTAACAGGGACATCATAAACAGGCATGATGAGACCAAAGCAATGAATTAGATCTACTAAAAAAAGCAAATCTGACATGATTAATAGGTATAGGCTTAGATCTACTTCATAGTCATGTCAGAATAACTTAAATACACATGTTATAGCAGATCTGATATGATTCAAATAGTCACAGGATTAGATCCAAGTTATAGTCATGTTAAGATTAACTTTTAAGTATTTAAATCTAAAAATAACATAGACTCACTATGATTGAATCTAAGAAATAGAAGAGGGATTGCAGATGTTGAATCACAGATCTCTAAACTTGAATAACTTTGTTGTTGAAGAAAAAATGCTATTTCAATCTAGGAAGAGATAGCATCTGGTCCTCCACTGTTTTTGTGTGAATAAAACAACGAGAAGGGGTTCTTATTTATGGCCTATGGTTCACGAATCTGGTCAGAAAATTAGTCCACATTTATAGAAATGTTTCTCTTTCGGATCTAGGGGTGTCGATAGGGTGTCGACACCCTCCTTATGGTGTCGACCCATGGATTGACACCCCTAGGGCAGGGGCCGACCCCCAACGGGCTTGGTTCCCGCGTTGTCCTGCCTTCGATTTTTAGACTGATTTTTAATTTCTGAAATGGTTTTATTTACATATAACTGGCTTATATGTATACAAACTTTAATCCTTAATACCTTCTTCATACGGTGTCTATTTTATGTAAACCAGGTGTCTATTTTGACTAGAATTCCGAGACGAATGCAATGGCACAGTCTGTTTCTCTTAATTCTGAATATTTATTTAATTATTGTTTAATTTATCATCTTTAATGTTGTTAAAATTACAGGGTTTTACATTCTCCCCTACTCAAAGGATTTCGTCCCTGAAATCTTTAAGTTAAGTAGAATGTATACCTTAACCTCCATCATCCATCTACTCATCCACCAATCATAGGCTTCCAATGTCCTTACAAATTTCTAATGCTTATGAACATATGCAAAAATGTGTGTGTATGTCCTTATACTAATGCGAAAGATCAAGCGGTTTACTGATTCAGTCGACCTCCTTAATGCAATGTATGTTAGTGTCATGAATCCAACATGTATGCAAATACTCCTAATATATTAAGTAAGTTCTATATGTGTGCAAAATCGTTCATCCAAATGCAACATCTATATGATGATACACTCACTTTCATCCATAAAAAGAAGAAAAGTGCACACACATCCATATGCAGTATGAGAGTGATTGAGCCAATCTAGTGCCTAATGTGCATGTATATTTATCCATGAGAAAACACTAGCAAACACTTGCATCCATCAAACATAACATGTCTCAAACACATTTTTACATCCACGGGATTCCTACCTAAAGGTCGAAGAATTCGATCGATAGGATATACTTAAGTGATAGAAACAAGCATGAATAAAAAGCTTTAGAAAAAGAAGTTAAGGATATACCCTTGAAAAGGAAAGGGTACGAAGCGCTAATCTTGTCTTTGATCTCCCAAGTTGCATCTCCTGGTTATCTCCCCACCAAACTTTCATCAACTTGACTTCTCGGTTGCGTAGCTTCTTAACTTCTAATCCAAGAATACAGGTGGGAACTCGCCTAATTTTCGCCTCCCGTTCCACATTTACTTCCTCAAGTATACTCAGCTCTACTACTTCAACAGTATCATGTAAGCACTTTCGCAAATAAGAAATGTGGAAAACATCATGAACGATGGATAGTCTTTCTGGTAGCTTTACTTTATAGGCCATTTGGCCAATCCTTTCTATTATGGGAAATGGCCCTACAAATCTTGGTGTTAGTTTCCCTATAGATCCAAAGCAAATCACATTCCTTAATGGTGATACCTTAATGAAAACCATGTCTCCCACCTCAAACTCAATGTCAGCCCTTCTCCTATCTACATAGGATTTTTGCCTATCCTGAGCGGTCTTCGTTCACCATCTAATAAGATCAATCTTTTCGGACGTTTCTCTAACCATATCTGGTCCAAGTAGAAGTCTTTCTGTAGACTCCCACCAACAAGTCGGTGATCTACAAGGACATCCGTATAATGCTTTGAAGCGCGCCATGCCAATGCTAGCTTGATAACTATTGTTGTAGGCAAACTCTACCAAAGGAAAATGCTCTTCCCAAGTCCCTCTGAAGTTTAGGATACACAGTCTTAAAAGATACTTAAGAATTCTATTCACTTTTTTCCGTTTGTCCATCGGTCTTAGGGTGATAAGCGATGCTCAAACACAGCTGTGTACCTAATGCTTCTTGCAAGCTCCTCCAAAATTCACTAGTAAAAATGGGGTCACGATCACTTATGATACTGGAAGGTACTCCATGAAGATGGACTATCTCACGAAAGTAAATTGCTGCCAACCACGCTGCCGTCCTCTTACTCATAACTGGAATGAAATGAGCGCTCTTAGTATGTCTGTCTACTACAGCCCAAATATTGGTATTTCCCTTCCTTGGACTAGGAAAACCATCGTTGAAATCCATAGGGATGCTCTCCTACTTCCACTGTGGAACTTCTGAAGGATGAAGTAAACCACTGGGCTTCTTTTGCTCAGATTTGACTTGCTGGCAAATCAAACATTGAGAAACAAACTCTGCCACATCTTTCTTCATCCTAGCCCAAAAGAAAACCCTCTTCATATCCCTATACATCTTATCACCACCTGGATGAATAGTCATCTTAGAATGATAGGCTTCCTCAAGGACTGTCTTCAACATACTCCCTACTTGGGGACACAAAGCCTTCCATCTCATTGCAACCACCCTCTATCGTCTATTGAATATCTACTGAGGTGACTTGAAGTCTCCCTTTTACTGAGCCTATCCAAGATGTCTAAAATATGTGGATTCTCTCGCTGCGAAGCTCCTATCTGATCCTTAAGAGTAGGTCGCACCTCTAGTGATGCTAATAAGCCAGGCAAAACTCGGTGGAGGGTTTAAAGGCAAAAGTCGACATAAACTCCAAGCTTTTCCTCTCCACAAACAAAGGACTTAAGGCCATCCTCTTCCTACTCATTGCGTCTGCCACCATATTAACCTTGCCAGGGGTATAAGAAATCTCGAAGTCATAAGATGCTAGGAACTCCATCCACTTTGTTGCCTTAAATTAAGATCCTTCTGTGAGAACACGTACTTGAGAGATTTATGATCAGTGTACAACTCAAACTTCTCCCCAAGCAAATAATGGCGCCAAGTCTTAAGAGAAAATACTATGGCAGCTAGCTCTAAGTCATGGGTAGGGTAGTTCTTCTCATGAACTCTTAGCTGTCTACCTCCATAACATACTACCCTTCCCTCTTGCATCAGAACCGCACCAAGCCCTGTACCACATGCATCAATGTATACTGTAAACACTTTGTTCCCATCAGGAAAGGTCAAGACCGGGGCTATTGCCAGAGCACTCTTCAATCGCTAGAAAGCAACATCACAATCTATATCCCATGAAAACGTCAAATTCTTCTTCGTCGGCCTGGCGAGTGGGTCTAATATCTTCGTGACGTTCTTAATGAACTTCCTATAATAGCCTGCCATTCCAAGAAAACTTCTCACCTCCGTTGCATTCTTTGGGATCTTCCAATCTTGAACTGCAACTACCGTCGCAGGATCTATTGCTATCCCATCTTTAGAAACCACATGCCCTAGGAAGTCACCTCTTTCCTCCAAAAATGATACTTGGAGAACTTTGCCTTAAGCTGGTGTGCACATAGAGTTTTCAAAACCGCCCTTATATGTAAGGCATGCTCTTCCTCGCTCTTCGAGAAAATTAAGATGTCATCAACAAAGACCACTACTAACTTATTTGGAAACTCCTGAAACACCCTACTCATTAGATCAACAAAATAGGCGGGTGCATTCGTGAACCCAAAAGGCATAACAAGCCAGTCAAAGAAACCATCTCGAGTCCTAAAAGCGGTCTTATCTATACTTTCCTCGGCCACACTCAACTGGTGAAACCACATGGCCAGGTCTAACTAAGAGAAAACCGATGCACCAACAAGCTGGTCAAACAGATCATCTATCCTCGGAAGTGGGTGCATGTTCTTCTTAGTGAGTTTACTCAACTCCCTATAGTCCACACATAAGCAAAGCGAACCATCCACTTTTGTTGTGAATGCCACCAGAGCACCCTATTCAGATATGCTGCCTAATAAACCCTTTCTCAAGTAGCTCCCTTACTTGCTTACTAAGCTCCCTCCTTTATCTTGGAGCCATATAGCGCACAGGCAATGCAACTGGCTTTGCATTGTCCACCAAGTATATAAGAAAATAGATCTTGCGCCTCGAAGGTAATCGCCGAACCTCATCAAAAAATAAGAGTACTCACGGACTACTAATACAGATCACAGATCATCGATAGATGCATCAAGTGACTATAGGAAACTAAGCATGACATACCCCTTAGGGTCACAAGAAATCTCGAGGGTCGTCCCATGGCAAGTCAAAAGTCTAAAGACCCTCCTCTCACAATCCAGAATGGCATGATACATGGCTAGCCAATCCATCCCTAGAATCAAACCATAGCCTATAAAACCGAGCACATATCCACCGCACTCAAACTCGATGCCTAACACGGATATTCTCAAAACTCGATAAATCATGGACAAATGAGTCATTCCACCAATGGGGTTTGAGACACAATGGGATTTACTACCATACTAGTATTAAGGTGCAGAGAATCGACTATAGAATCAGATATAAATGAATGTGAAGCGCCAAAATCAGAAGGAGTTCTAGTTGGATGATTGGAAAGAGAAATCAAACCTTCCATAGAAACTTTCCTACCTCTATCTGGAGCACTGGTCATGAGAGCATGCACCTGCCTCCAGAAGCTCCTTCCCTTTAACCTTGTCCTTGCTTCTTCAGACACTCCTTAGAAAAATGTCCGACCTCTCCACAATTGAAACAAGCATTCTTCCTTCTTTTGCAGTCCTTGATCAAGTGACCCTCGCGTCCGCAATTATGAAACTTCCTCTTATCCATAGCCTTGTCGTTCTTTCGCCCTTCTTTTGTTGTTGTTATTACTGTCCCTTCTTGGGCCATACTTTCTTGTTTTGTGTTTCCTCCACCTTAATGTAACACCCCACCTCTGCTAGGGTCACTCACAAAGGGAATGCACTAGTTTTGGAGGGGTATTATCTAGTAAACAGGCACAGAGATAACACAAGACAGAACATAAATTAAACAGAGTATATAAAGCAGCGGATATAAATTTAACCCAATCTCATTACGTGGAAAATAGAGTTAAAACCTCTTACATCAAAATACCAAGTCATTATTTCATTACATCAAGTTCTAAAGAAGCAAAGTACTTAAAACAACATAAGTCCAATATTATTCCCCAAAAAGAGCATGAGTGCAGCCATAGCATAGCTCAAGACCAAACCGTACATGAGCTGTCAGAAAAGCAAGCAAAGTCCAAGCTAAGAGCTAGAGTTTCCTCCCTGAGAACCTGGGGGGGAAACGAAAGAAAAAGAGGTGGAAGAAAACGGGTCAGTCAAAAAGACTGGTAAGCCCTAGTGACTATCAGCATAAAAACTAATAAAGTTAACTGGACACGAGAAACTGAGATTAAACATAAAGATAATAACTGGAGTGGCATGATAATAAAAGGTAACAAGATAAGGATGGCATCGCATATACAAGGTTTACTGCACTAACTGTACTAGTGTCCAAATCCATGTCAAGTATAAATCCAGAAATGATCCCTAAACCCAATAACATGAAATGACCCAATACGGGGTCCAACAGTCCGTCCTAATCGATCGGCTTTTCTAGTCGTGTGTCGGTGTTATACGGCCCAATCGCGGAATGTAGTCACATGTGCTAGGTCCACCCTAGGGTGTATCAGGTCCTAGGGTGTCAACCACTGACACAAATCAAGCACGCACAATGTAGTACTACGGGTGCCCATGCCTACTTTTTCAACTCCGGACTAAGAGCATGACCCTAGTCCGCCTGAACCTACACTGGCGCACCTTACTCAACCGTTATTCTTGGTCGCTTACAATCAGCCCAGTAATCGTGCCCCACCCTGCCTAGTCCCCAGGGTATCGTGATAGTTCTAAGTGGGTTACTGCTGAAAGGACCACGTGGCTAGGATTTCTAATGGGTTAAATGTTGTCGTTAAAAAGGTCATGACTTAACCCCTATCCAAACATGTATCAAATTGGTTAAGTGTATTCAAGTGGTCCATGACTTAACCCTACCATGTGGCATTAATTCACTTAACGCACCCAACCTCTCACATTAGACTTGGTTACGGTTACTGGATGTGTCGGGCGGTTTCGGGCAGATTTACACCACAACCTAGTCTAACCTCGGGTTTAAAGTGCTATATGACCAACTACTCACATTGGGTCCTATTATTTGCAACTACTGGATTTGCCGGGCGGTTCCGGGCAGATTTACGTTGCAAATTCAACCCAACCTCGAGTTGGCCATTTTCAAGTTATCTAATTGTCATGTCCCAAATTCATGTTTTCAAGCTTATTCTCATGTCAAGTTTTCATGTCATATCATGTCAATTCCATAGCCAATTTTCAAGTTTGCCTAATCTACCCAAAACGTATCCCCAACGTACGTGAATTCGCATTAATACAACATGTCAAAATAGGGAATAACACAAACAGGATAGTCATAGAATGGAAAAGGTGTTCACAAGTTAAGCATGATGATTATAACATTACAGGCATATGAAATAGGGTCTCAACATCAACTTGACAAGACATGGTGATAGACATGGTAAAGGATTGGCATAAGGTAATACCCCAATAATAGTTTCAACATCACATGCATGGCAAGATAAAGATCGGAAAGGGGTTTTAGATTAAACATGAATATATCCAAATCAAGTTCATACTAATATTCCACAAGTCAACATTTAAGATGAACAGATCTGGGGTGTACAAAACTAGATTCAAAATAACAGATTTAAAAGTGATAGTCATAGATCCAAGATATACAATAGTAGATCCAACTTAGTTATCATGTTTATGCATAATTTCAGTTTACATCGTGTTCAGGTTAAATTTACAGTTTAAATCTAAGAGTGACAAAGGGCTTACAGATCGTAGTCCAGAGAATGAGAAAGCAAAAAGAGTAGAAGCAGAATCCCTAGCAAATCCCCAAACCAACGTAGCACTAACAAAGTCCTGAATAGTCTCCTTGTTCTCTATCTTCCAGTCAGAACTTCAGCAGCATATGGTCGGACAAGAATGTGATAGAAAGTCTAGGGTCAGGGGCTGTTTATATAGTGTTTAGAGAGTGAATCTGGACAAGCAACGAGACCAGATACATCTAGCTCAAAAACAGGCTAGGTGACTAGGTCGACACCAAGTCGACTGCGCAGTCGACCTGGTCCTGGGGGTGTCGACTGCCCAGTCGACTCCCCAGTCGACCTGGGTCTGGGCGGGAAATTTCCCGCCCTGTCTGTTCTGCGTTTGAAATTCGAATTTTGAATTCGAATTCAAGCTGTTTTGAACTCTGAATATTTCTGAAACTTTGGGGAGCCATAACTTGGTCATACGGACTCCGATTTTCGAAAACTCGGACTCGATTTCATGTAGAATTTCGAGATGAACGTAATGGCGTAACCCGTTTCCCTTGATTCTTATTTTAAAATTTTATTCTGCCTTGATTTATAGTTATAACACGTTATTAAATTACGGGTTGTTACACTTAACTTCTTTCTTTTTAGCTTTATCTTCCTCATGCATCAATGCCATATAAACGAGACTTTCAAAAGTTACTCCCATCGGAATATGGGATATAGTTAACCCATAAAGGGGTTCATTCAGTCCTTTAGCAAACCGCAAAGCTTTCTTATGCGGGGTATCCATTAGCTTCAACCCAAACCTTGCAAGTTGATTAAATTTGTTAACATACTCTTTAACAGTCATGCTTCCTTGCTTAAGTGCTAGAAACATTTCCATTTTCATACTTTTCTCAGATTGAGAAAGAAACTTCATTTCAAACCTCTACCGAAAATCATCCCAAGTCTCCACTGGACGCCCTGCTTGCATCACTTCCCACTAGAATGAAGCCTTATCTTTCAGCAGCTAAGCGGCTAATAGAATCTTTTTATGATCACCCACTTTGAAAATTCCAAACAAGTCCTCCGTCTCTTTGAGCCAATTATTTTCCTCTACCAAAGTTTTGGTTCCTCGAAATGGCTTTCCACCCATGGAACAGAAATCTTTGCAGATATTTGAGAAATTATCTGCTAGCGGAGGAGAAGGATGAGGAACAATGGGTGTAGCTGGGGGAGAAACGTCTGCTTTGCCACCGGCGGGCGTCGTTGCCTCTAGATACCTATAGAACCAGCCTGGTATCGTAACGCCCTGAGGAATATTAGGATCGCAGACATGCTGAAAAGAAAAGGAAAAGGGATTCAAACAGAGAACCAAAAGATATTACATATGGCTTTAGGTAATATGTTTTTCAAAACAGACTTTTCTTTTGAAAATGCTTTCTTCTAAAACCTTTTTGAAAATAATTTTCGAAATCTTTTATCCGATCTGGTAATGTTCAGCTCTGATACCAAGTGTGACACCCCACGTCCGTTAATTCACTCAATAAGAGAATGCGTTAAGTTTTGTGAAGCGTTATAGGTAAACAGAAACATAAACATTACAAGGCAGACAAAAAATAACAGTGGAATTTAAAACTTTTAATTAAGAAGAAAACATCATGGTTACATTATATGTCTGAAATGCATAAAACCCAATACATCATTAAAACTTCTGTCTTGTACTTAAAATATCAGAGAACAAAAATTGAAGAAGCATAATCCCCAAAACATAGCCATAGTAGAGAGATATGAAATCAAGCAGTACATCTAAGCAACTCCAAGCAAGATGAAAGCAGAATCCTAATCAAGCTTGAGTATTTCCACCTTGAGAACTTGGGAGGGAAAGTGGAAGAGAAAGGAGAGGAAACAAAATAGGTCAGACATAAAGTCTGGCGAGTCCAGTTACTTTTAGCATATAAATAAGTAAAAGTGTCATGACAGGCATATAATGTGGATAAGAGAGATAACATCATAAAAGGCAGGTATGACAAGGTAAACAGGATAAACATAATAGAGTATATTACGCTTCTCTAGTACTTTCCCTTTCTCTCTTTGCACCAATACTAGTATAACTAGAATGAGATTATCCCCAAAATGTATAAGATGGTAGAATTAGGTGTACTTATAGAGAGAGGTTTTAACCCCATACACTAACAGGCAGCCCAACATACTAGAGTTACCCCTAAGGATAATAACGAGCTCCTAAACATACCGGAGTCTAGATGTACCCTAATTACTACCCCAAACGATCGACTCCCTACTTCGTAGATACCCTGTGATGGCCCCACATTAGGATGTATCACCTCCTAAAGTGGCAACTCTTCGTTTTTAGGATGTGCAAAACCATATCTACAGGTGTCATGGCGTCTAAACCTCCTCTGCCGGATGCATTCACGCACATGACTTCGTCAGAATGCGCCGCCCACACCATCCCCACTTTTGGATCTCTTATAATCAGCCCAGTAAGCGTGCTCCGACTCCGAACTAGTTCGGAGTACTCGATTGATACCTATATATGGGGTTACTGACTGAAACAGGTCACATACACAAGATGATACAAGCTTCCCCCTACGCTTGTGTAACAACCCAGAATTTTGGAACCAATTAAATTTTAATTTAAGCGATTTTGAGGAATATGGAGTATAAATTGGTTACTTTTATGAAATAAAAAGAAGAGGATAACTTTAAAATTAGTTTTATATACTATTTGATTTAAAACAAACTCAGGAAAAAATTATTTAAGTTAAATTATTGAATATAAATTGGTCTTAATTAAATAAAATTTATGATATTATTAATGGATTTTATTAATTTTTGCCGAAAGATAGTTTGGAAATAATGTGTTCATTATAGATGAAATAAATTCCAATACATACATGTATATATCTTTGTCTATCATCTTTAATTCTTTCCCTATTTGTTCAAAATGTAACGTTTAAGAATTTGGAACAGGATTACATGTGAATAACTGCATTTGTTTTAATGTCCTCCTCTCTCTTCGTTGTTTCATTAAAACTGCACCATTCCTCTCTTTCAAAATTGACACATTCTTTTATTCTTTTATTTATTTATTTATCCTTTCCTAAAAATATTGCATGTTCTTCCTTATCTCTTTCCCACTTTAACAATGAATCGTTTCCTTCAATTTTGAAAAAGAAATAAGTGTTTATTTAATCAACACACAAATTTTCTAATTATTAACTTATTCTTGAGTAATCAACTAAAAAAAACTTTTCCTAAATAAACAAATACCTGGAATCCTATTAATGACGAAGGTTGAATTAAGATAATAAGTGCAACATTTATAACAGTAAATTTTTAACAATAAGGATATGTATTTTAGATATGTTGGTTGCAATAATGATGAAACAATTATTAAATTAGAAATTGTACCTATTGTTTGTATATCGTAATTTTAAAACAATTTCGAATTAGTATAGGTAGGATACAACCTTTGATTTTCTTCCTAGTAACTATAATCTATTTTTGAATTCAATGTAGGAACCTCAATTGGAATCCTTTAGAAAAAAATTGAAAATAAATGTGATTGATTGTTTTAAAAAGAGAAACACATGCTTATGTTTGTATGAAAAGAAAACAAATGAATATAAATTTGTATATAGTAGTTAAGGATATCAATTAGGGGTTCCTCATTTGATTTATAATTATGCATTGAGTACTTTCCCATTTTTCTGTTTCTTATTTTATTTTTATTTTTGAATAAGAAATAAATACGCTACCTCATGCTTATTTCAATAGAATATGTTGTATAAATTATGATACTTATTGTTATGTATTTTGAAATTTAAAAAGTCATACGACTTTCATATAGTCAGCATCAGATAATAAATCACGTATTCATTTCTTTTTGTTATCATTTTTCCCTATGTAATTTTTCTTTTGAATTTAGAATAATAATAAAAAGTTGATAAGAGTGACACCTTGTGCTTAGTCAGTAAATTTATTTACTTCGTAACCTACCTAATATGAAGGGACACATTAGAGAAATAAATAAGGTATCTTTCTCAGTTCCCTTATTATTTTGTTTCTTCTTTGCAATTGTCTCTATTAATATTCTCTAATTCTAGACCTTAGCTTACTCCTCTTCCTTTATTCTCTGTAAACAAAAATGAGCAGCCACCATTTTGTTCTTTTCTTTCCTTCAAAAAAAAAGGATTCCAACCAAATCACTCCATGAAAAATTCTAAAAGAAGTTTTGATTAATATCCTCTTCGATTTTATACGATTGTCCAAGCGTGCGATAGTGAAATTGAGGAACGATGAATGGGTTCAAAATGGTCCAGAAAAGAGCGATGAAGAAGGAGCAGTATCGGCCCTTGGATCATAGGATGAACGGCCAAATGGAAAGATGATAAGGTTAAGGCCTAATTAAAGTTTAATTATAAATTACTTATTTATTATTGTAATCAAATTTTAAAACGATCATATCTTTTGTAATCGAAATCATAATTCAGCAAACTGAATTGCGTTGGAACCGTATTTCCAAGATTTACAACATGGAGTTGACCAAAACAGATTTAGATTTCGTCTAATTTTTTCAGAGTGGAAAGATTTCGGTGAGATTTCTTTCGTTTTAAAATAATTAATCAATTCATTTATATATGTTTATTTTTAGTTATATATTTCAGATCTGTTTGTGCTGATATTGTATGATGTTTGTTCTATTGGTTGTGATGGATAATTATAAGATTCATGTGTGTTAAACAAATATGATTATACATCCCTTTATTTTATTGAATTGATTTAGATTATCAATTCAAGATCAATATATAATGGATAATTATAGATCTATATGCTTTAGACCAATATTATTATTCATCCTTTTATTTTATTGAGTTGATTTAGATCATCGATTCAATATCAAAATTTGTAGTTTGGCACTTTTATGGGATTGATCTAGTTAATCAATTCATATTTTGTCACTTTATTTGAATTGATTTAGCTTATCAATTCAATATAAAAACATGAATCATTTGTGTTGAATTGATTTAAATTGTCAATTTAAATGAAAGGCATTATTTTGTCAATCCAATGTATAATATCATTTTGTCACCTTATTGGATTGCCAATTAAATATTGTCAACTTTTTATACATGTTTGAATTGGAATAGAAAAATGAATGATTCTTATTTGTGATCTCAAGCACAAACATTACGTAGAAAAATAAACATGTCTCTTATTTGTGTTCTCAAACACAAATATAACGTAGAATAAAATAAAAAGTGAAATATGACGATGTAAAAAGATTCAATAGTTTTATTGAAAATAAAAAGTGAAATCTGACGATGTGAAAAGATTCAATATTTTTATAGAAAATAAAAAGTGAAATATGGCGATGTGAAAAGATTCAATATTTTTATTGAAAATAAAAAGTGAAATATGACGAAGTGAAAAAATCCAATTTTTATTATGTAACTTAAGAATGAGATTTACATTGCAAATTAAAAGCACAATTTTGTTATGTAAGTAAAGAGTAAGATTTTACATTGTAAATTAAAAACACAATTTTGTTATGTAAATAAAGAAAGAGATTTTACACCGTAAATTGAAATTAATTTTTTATATGTAATTAAGAATAGGATGTACAAGTAAATAAAAAGTACATTTTTATATGTAGTTTAGAAAGAGAATTTGCACTGTAAATAAAAATTACATTTTTTTATTATTACGTAATTAAAGAGTAGGATTTACATTGTAAATTAAAAGTACATTTTATATGTAATTAAAGGATAAGAATTTGCATTGTAAATAAAATTACAGTTTTAAATGGAATTTAAGAATAAGACTTTACCATTGCAATTAAAATTACATTTTCTATGTAATTCATAAGGATAAGAATTCACTGTTTATGAAATTTGTAGCAACCCGGGTAATTCGACGCTCGAATCCAGACACTAACACATCCCGTGTCCAAACTCAAGCATCGAAAACCCAGAAAGCTAATAGAAAGAAGTTAGAGGATGAGAAAAGAAAGAAAGAAATATTAGAATAGAAGAATAAGAAGATCAGAATCTCACAACAGAATGGACAAAATATAATAATCAAAAATACTTTATAAGAGAATTGCATATTACAACATCAGAGTACACATTCAGATCAATACAACACACAGTGGAAATAAACTAGTACCAGTATATATATGAAATACGTCTCGGCTTCAACTCCTTTTCCGAAGCTCCAAGCGATACCTAACCTGATAATATACTCGGTCTGACCCGAGCACATTTGAAGCAAAGAAAAATTCACCCGGATCAGTAAATACTTTCAGTGATAAATTCATACAGCAACCAACTTATTTAACTTTGAATATTTCTTTTGAACAAAAGGATAATAGTAAGATCAGTCCACACATAAACACGGACGGGTTTTTGCCTTACTATAACCCAAACCATTTTGTGATCAATATATTATTCTGATATTATAATAGTGTCTAAATACAAGTAAGTAAAATCTAGCAGAACGCTTGCATCTCACGCTCCACATATATAGTATACAATCAAAACCGCGGGCGCTTATTGGAGATTGGATTTCCAACTATGACAAGGTATGGGCCCACTTACTGATAGTGTATCTCTAGAGACGAATACACTGGGTTCAACAAGAAAGTCTTGCAACCCGGCCCACACATGACCGACCACTCATTTCTCTTGAGTGTATCGAGCATATTGTCACCTTATGGCTTTTTGTCGTGCGACCACCGTAATTCCTGGGAGATACAGAAATGAAAAGAAGTAACAAATATGAATATTCTCTAGATGGTGACAATACACTCTAGTGGGTGTGACCCACATAGCCATGCTGCCTGCCCGATTTTTGGCATATCCCGGTTGATGAGGCTTGAGGCTATAATCGACTTCTAACACATCTTGCCACTATTCACATCGCCCATATACGTCATCCAAGTACAGGATGAACCGAAGGCACCCTCCTACCGCATCCTAGGAATCACCCTATAGATCAGTAGCGAGTAGTCCTTGCAACCCGTAGATTCCAATCACGACCGAATCAAAGTATATCTCTGGGGATCAGCCAGAGATTGTAAGTAACTCTTCCGTTTCATGAAGATCTATAGTCTTCAAATGCTCCATCTCGATCAGCGTCTTTGACGTATACATATTTATTGGTCGGAATGGTTTTCGAATATAAATTCGATCCCGGTCTTCCTGTACCAATAACGTTGGGTCAGATTTTGATAGTTGGTTCTTTGACTACCAAAATAAACAACTATAAAAAAACAAACATATCCATTGGTTTATACACAGCATCACTTGGCCCTTATAATATATTGGCTTAACTATGTTAATATTCTCAAATCCCTTTTACCTATAAACCTAGAAAATATCTTAAATCATACCTAATTTATCTTTTACTAACATTACAAAACATTCCCATAACATTTCTTATCGATTCAAATTACGACATCTTCTTTGGCCTCGTTATTTGAACACCAAAATCACCACTCATCCTTTTCGGATAAACCCATTTAAATCTCATTTCAATACTTTTTGAAATTACCATTATACTTTCACCAATCTCCCTTTTTATTTCCTTTATTAGGGAAAAAACATTTCAAATTTCTCTAACCCCTTTTTATCTCGAAATCTCATCATATATATATTTCTAAATCCTTCAAGTAATGTTACACTTTTATTTTTCCCAAAATATTTTATGCTAACACCTTCACCATTACGACTAACACCATCTTTTGATAATCCTGAAGTTGTTCAAGTTGGGGTATTTTAATTACCTCTCAGACCTTGATCAACAACATTCATATCGTAAGATAGATATCAGTTGTAATACAAAAACCAATTCTTATTTTCCTTATCACAACAAATCTCATTTTAATTCCCTCTTGATGAAATACTATCTTTTCTTTGAAATAATCTATATTGCATCTTTATAACTTATCTCGTTTAACTACTCTAATTCAACTTGGGTTTACCTTTTGACTTCCCTTTTCATATCTACACTAGTTATTAATCATCAGAAAATAATTCTCTAAATATTGACCCCGAAGGCCGAAACCAACATCAGATCAACATTTAGAAATCACTCATCTCATCTGATTTCCAGTTAAACCCCAATACTTTAAATTCATGCTCTGGCTCAAATGCCATTTCTAATATATTCAATACACATTGGGTTTCATATTCCGTCGAAATCTTGGATTTCATAAATCTGATTAAATAGGATTTCAAATAAGGATTTCTCTTTAAGCCACAATTTAAACTTAACTTCTATTTTCATTAATATCATTTATTTAAAATATTAATAAGCCTTATCTTTTCCCAAAATCCCATTTTTTCTTTTAAGTCCCAAAATTTCCAATTTGATTATTGTTAAATGGTAATCAAATTTCACATTAGAAATATGTTTTACTTAACCAATTATCATTTCCATTACATAAATATAAATTAATTTAATAAATCCATTTTATTTAACACAGTTGACTTAGTCAACTCCTAATATGATTATCTCGTTAAACAAAACTTAATTTATCTTCCCCTTTAAATAAATCACAAAACTGATTAATTTAAATAATCCCATTTGATTTATAATTGTCCTTCAATCTTTTATCTAAATAAACATGGTTTGGTTTACCATTAACTATCCTCATTAGTGAACTAATTAAATAAACAATTTCAGTTAACACTGTTAACTTGTTCAACTCCAAACACGATTAACTTGCTAGTCAATCGTTATCGATTCTACCATTTAAATTAATTAATAATTAAATAATCTAAATAATTATTTTCACTTTGATTTTTATTAGATCAATATCAATGTGAACCTGTTCTAATTGTTTTGTCACTTCTGGTCACTTGAATTAGCTAAATACAGTTGTTTACAAATCACTTAATAAGCACGTGCTTCGCGCACGGTAGAATTTGGCTAAACCAATCAATGTATAGATGTGGTTGTTTTATCCCCTTTTTAGAAACTTCATTTAAATCATCTAATAAAAATCCATATTCGGTTATAAAATAAATTCCATACTTTATTTCTAGCGATCCGTCTAACGGTGAATCGATCTTTATAAAACGGTGTGTATCATGGCCATCTACTATTTATTCCTAAATCAATAATATATATTGATTTAAAGCTCAGCCGCAATCAACAACCAACAGGGTTTTAAAGCCAACGGTTTTCAAACAGTTCATATAAAATATGAAATAACAATATACTAAATATTTGAGGAACTGGTTTGATTCCTCCTCTCTGTTCTTCCCTGCATCACAAATCATTATAATATTTCATATCCGTACATAGAAATATTTTAAACGACGATAATATAATTAATGTCAACCATTAAAGCAACCAGAGGCATCCAAGGCATCCAATCAACCAATTAAATTTAATTATACGAATTTAGCACATCCTAGTATTTCAGAAATGTGTGAGAATTAACTCACCTTGGTTTCTGATAAACGATCGTTGTGTTATTCCGTCTAATTAAACGGGCATGTAAAATTAAACGGAAACTCGATTGCTTCAGATTCCTTCCCGAACTTGCACAGCAGTACAATCTCCGCTAATATGATTCCATTTAATCCAGTTTCATTAATTTCTGTGATCGTATGAGCTAGTTGTGATCATTTAAATTTTAACTTAGATTTAGAATAATAAACTTGATTAAATTTTATAATTAAATTACCAACCACTTCATTTACCTTAAAAGCCGCTATTATTGACGCGTTTTCCATCCTTTGTTTGTCTAAAGCCAACTTCTCCTTATCACAGTAATCCTCTTCTATACCTCATCCTTTCCCTTCTTTTTTTTCTTTTTTCTGCTTTTAAGGCCCAACGCCGGCCCAATTTTCTCCTCCATACTCTTTTCTCCCTCCAGTATTTCTTCTTTCCCACTTATTTCGGCCTCCCCACGTAAACACCTGCTGTCGCCATTTACTGCTTCATTTCCTTCCTCATCTCTTTTCAAAATACCAGACCAGTTTCTTCTTACAACGTGCACAACCCCCTAGTATGACCCATGCAACGTTCCTTTAACCCTTCCCATCACTCACGTTCTACGCAAAATGCCACCAGTCCAATAGCCTATCCACGCCGAGACTCCAACTGGTCCACCGCCACCATCATCATGATCCCAAAACTCTTCATCACATTACTAGTGGTTGATTTCCAATTTCCCTTCTTCATATATTTCACGCCACCTTCCTCAACGTCCTTCCCAATGAAAACAACAACCTACTTCTACTCTCCCATGTTCTCCTTGCGTTGGTCACAAGGACTCACCATGCCAATACAATATTCCATCATAATAGAAAACATCAAACTTCTCATCACCATTCCACAAAAACGGTACCAACGTGAAAACAACCAACTCCTTCTTTCTCCTTTTTCTTCAAACTGTAAAGCCACGCCCGAAAGCCCACCAATGTTCAACTTCCTCCCGTGACAGCGAGTGCTCCTTCCCCATATTCGTAAGCTTTCCTTCCATTCGCAACTTCTTCTTTACCAGTAAAATAATCCGTTATGTTTTTGAACACCCCTTCCTTTTTTATAATGGAAGCTCTCAGTTTGGTTTTGTTTTAGAAATCTTGAGAGAACTGGCGTATTTATAGCACGAGTATACTTGGGTGGCACAGGTGTTGGATTGGAACGCAAGGAGATGGAAACCTTGGCTGTCACGGCACTTAAGTTTGGCCCGCAAGCAAAATGCTGTAGGAACGTAGGCAGCTGTTGTCCTTGTGTTAGCCTGTATATTCAGGGTAGGCACATGGAAGCAAATATGATTTTCATAAAGCTGTGCAAAAGAAAGTAGGTGGGTACTTACATTAGGGTAGGATTTGTGATACAATATAGGATAACAAGATGGTTGAGGAAAGAGGATGAAGACAGGGTGTACACCGTACCCTTTTGAATACTGCATGTTTAAAGTGTCAGTGTCGTTCTAGGCAATAGGAATGGGAAATAGTCTTCACACCTAAGTTTGCTTTGTTTCAGCATGTGCTCTCATTAAATATGATTAGAAAGCATGCATGTCCCTCCCTTACGTGTATCAGTGGGTTTTATATTTAATAAAGAAGAATCTGAACATAGGTTGGCGCAAATACAATGCTGAAATGAAAAGATACTCAAAGTCTATGCCTCTAGGTAGATTTAGGTTATGATTTGATTTATTTTATAATGTATAGATTTCCGTCAAAGGTCATGTGAAGTAGCAGAAAGATTTTCCAAAGCCTTACTTATTGAGACACAGCGACAATTAATTGAAATGACAAATGATATTTATTTATTCTTAAATTTTAATGTGCGACTAGCGATTACAACGAACGATTTTTAGTTTTAAAGTGAGCGTATCCCGTCATATAAGATTCCGTCCTCATACGACTTGCTCTCGACAGAAATGAATATACCATCGCGCTCAGCAATGCGCCACAATCCCAAAAATATAATAATATCGGTAGGTTGACTTATATTGTGAAAACCCAAAATGTTGATATAGGGTGCAAAATACTCCAAATAAAAAGTTGCTTATTTTACGAATTAAAAATTACAGTAAAATTCTAAAAATTAAATTATAACTACATCTCAAAGAGCTTATCCAAAATCGAAACCAATATTTAATTATAATTAAATAAATTGTTATGGCGTATAAACGATTTCACAACGACTATTTTAAAATTTGATTTGGACGTAAAATAAAATCTATAATACGAAAACTCGATTTTTCTCCTCCATTAAAAAAATATTATCAACTAGATTCAAATGCTTCTTGTTTCACCGAAATCCGACGTAACACGGATTCAGTATAGTTAGTTGAAGTTGAAATTCAATTCTACGAACTACCGCGCTGTTTCGAGTTCGTTTTATAATTTAAAATATAAATATAAACGCTCAGTCGTCGTTTAATTAACAATTTCGATATGGAATCCCATAAATAATTCAAATATAATATTAAAATAAATCTAAATATTCGAATCAAATTAGCAGGAAAATCCGGGTCGTTACAAAATTACATTTTTAATGTAATTAAAGAGAGAAATTCGACAATGTAGACAAAATTACATTTTCAATGTGATTCATAAGGATATGAATTTTTCATCGTTAATGTAATTACATTTTTCATGTAATTAAAAAGTATGAATTTACATTGCAAATTAAAAAGGACATTTTTGTTTTGTAAATAAAGATGAGAATTTACATAGTAAATCAAAAATACATTCTTATATGTAATTAAAGATTTATAGTTTACATGTAAAACAAAATTTCATTTTTATATGTAATGAAATGGTAAGAAATTGCATAGCATATAAAATTCATTTTTTTATATGTAATTAAGGTATAGAACTTTACATTGCAAATTAAAAGACAAGATTTGACATGTAATATTAATCACATTTTTAATGTTGTTAAAAAGTATGATTTTATATTGTAAATTAAAAGATAGGAATTTTACATTATTATGTTACATTTTTTTATGTAATTAAAAAGTAGAATTTGACGTTGTAAATAAAATTACATTTTTAATGTAATTTGTAAAGATAAAAAAATTCACCGCTATGTTAATTACACTCTTATGTAATTAAAAAGAAAAATTGGGCATTGGAATCAAAATTACATTTTTATGTAATTTAAAAAGGGTAAAATTTACATGTAATTAAAAAGAATAAAGAATGGAATTTACATTTTTAATGTAAATAAAAGAATAAATAATGGAATTTACATTTTTAATGTAAATAAAAGAATAAAGAATGGAATTCAACATTGTAATATAATTTAAAATCCTATGTAAATATAAGAACTAAAGAATAAGGGAGAAAATGGACCTTGAATTATAATTTACATTTTTAATGTAAACAAGGGAGTAAAAAAAATGTTGAAATACTGTTTTCATTTTAAATGAATTAAAAATGAATGGGTATAGGTAGTTGTTGAGCTCGTTATTGAATTGAACGACATTATTATGGTTAAACGTTTTATATTTATATATTTTATATATAAATATAATTAAAATTAAACGAATGGAGCACGATGGTTCGCGTTTTGAAATCGTACCTTTAAACGACTATATCAAAAGATCCGACCGTCGGATTTTCCAAAAACGAAAACCGTTAGGACCGCTTTGGGAAGATCTTTCCAACGATATAAACTACGTTAAAATCCAACGGTTAGATTTTGAGAAATGTGTAAATCAAATTTGTTGAAAACAGCGCCAGGGTCGCTCCTTTGACCCGAAGCATTATTAATTAAAGATTTAATTATTTTAAATAATTAAGGTAAGAATTAATCGTTATAAAATAACATAACGACATGAAATGGGTTTTCTCAAATTATATATGCGGGAATTATTTGGAAAGTCCAAGTTAATCTCATTCCAAATAATCAAATGACGTTAAAGGTCGAAGTGTGAAGACGGCGAATGAAGACCGTGAATCTTTCCTCGAATGGACAACGATCAAGACCCTGAATTGACTTGCTCCCAATTCAAGGGTCGGGGTAATTGGCCAAACGTACATGTTGATTTCACAGATATGCGGGTACCTCCTTTCCGTACTGGACATACAGGACGAGAGTATCTCCAATTTCGTTCAGACCCAGAACGGGCTTATAAATGGAATGTGTGTTCGACATTGTGCACCTTATATTGTATTTATTAATTTTCTGCCGAATGTACGAATGATTGGTGGCAGAGAATTCATTCTCTTTCTTAACACCCTTTTGTATATTTCGGCAAAGGATTGGTAGTGTTATATGGAGTGACGGTGTGGCATACTAAGATCCAATGATCAAGGTTTCTTGTTGAAAAGCAGAACCTTGTGGTGACAATCAAAGCACAACTTGAATAAGCATAGCTTTGTGTATTACGTAGCTTCACGAGCCTCACAACCCGGTTGAGTCTAAAACGGGAGAAGGGAACGCAGGGAGAGCAGCACGTTTCTTTCTAGCTAGAAGTAGTGTCAGTGCTTAAACTGGCTGATATTTTACTTATGTGGATGATGGAATGAGGCGCCTCGGATGATAGGTCCTATAGGATCGGGAAATGTGTGTTCAGGAATAACTAATCCACAAAGGTGTATGTGTGGACCGGCCCTGCAGGATCCAAGGGTTCTCTGCGGGGGATCCTGAGACATTAGCTAGAGTGTCTTGAATCGGTAAGGAGCTCCTCCCTAGCCTTGACTCATGATGGAAAGCCAAATTCCCAATATGACCCTACAAATTTGATTGTATTACTAGTATGGAGGCATAGTATATGGTAGCTATGCTTCCTAGGAATAATACATTTACTTTGAAATGTTTTTGTAACATATATACACTAATAATAATATCAAATTCGCTTTTATCATACCAAGCATGTTTAATCACCATAAGGTAAAACTCTATCCTCTGGTTTGCGTTGCATTGTGTGATGGGACTTGAGTCTTATGGTGATTCCATTTTTGAAAAAGCATTGCGTTGTTTTACGATTTACTTATTGTTTGTTCTGTCACTTTAAATTATGCATGACAATCCATTGGAATAAACCCGTTCCGCGTTAGCGGCGTGGTCCTTGGATTTGCCTTATTACTATTAGTTAAATTAGTAAAGAATTCTCACACCAGCCCCATGACTGACCCGTTGTTTGTTTCCACCTTTGCAAACTCGGGTGCCCATTATTTTCCACACAGGCAGTCGAGTAGTTTGTCAACAGGTCTTCATCTCGAGCAGGATTCTGGATTGAAGCTTAAAGCTGTGTCCAGAGCATAGTTCTCTTCCGCTACCTTAGTTATTTTATTTCCGCTGCACTGTATTGTATTTGTTGTAATTTAAATCTTCCGCTATATTTTATTCGATGTACTCTGATATTCTGTACTCTGATGTAACATTATATGATGTAATAAAAGTCTGTTGTTGTTGTTCTGATGTGTTGTAGCCCAAAGTAAGCGTATCCGGCAACTTCCCGCAAGGGCGATTTTCGGGTCGTTTCAGTTGGTATCAGAGCTTTGGTTAGCTCAAATCTTTGGGGTACAACTCGTTAGGACTGTACAAAAGACTCATCAGAGATTGGATTAGTAATATCCAATAAGAATACTCATTAGAGATAGGATCAGCAGTATCCTAGAATGAGAAAACTCATTAGAGATGGGGTTAGTAATGCCCTAGAATGAGTTGAGAGTGACAAGTTTATAATTAATGTATTTTAATCCGATTTTAGAAAATATGATTTTTGAATATACAAAAGTTATATATATATTTAAAAACTAATCAACTAATTGATTTATGATTGTGTTGTGAAATTATTAGTTCAACTAATAAAATTATTGAAACCAATTAAAGGAGGAAATTTGAGTTGGTAATGAAACAACTTTTAGCTTCATTCCTTTTCGAGGACGAAAAGTTCTTAAGTAGGGGAGATTGTAACAACCCGGAATTTTGGAACTAATTTAAGTTTTAATTCAAGCTATTTTGAGGAATGTGGAGTATAAATTGGTTATTTTTATGAAATAAAAAGATGAGGATAACTTTAAAATTAGTTTTATATACTATTTGATTGAAAATAAACTAAGGAAAAATTTATTTAAATTAAATTATTGAATATAAATTGGTCTTAAATAAAATTTATGATATTATTAATGGATTTTATTATTTTTTGCTGAAAGATTGTTTGGAAATAATGTGTTCATTATAGATGAAATAAATTCCAATACATACATGTATATATCTTTGTCTATCATCTTTAATTCTTTCCCTATTTGTTCAAAATGTAACGTTTAAGAATTTGGAACAGGATTACATGTGAATAACTGCATTTGTTTTAATGTCCTCCTCTCTCTTCGTTGTTTCATTAAAACTGCACCATTCCTCTCTTTCAAAATTGACACATTCTTTTATTCTTTTATTTATTTATTTATCCTTTCCTAAAAATATTGCATGTTCTTCCTTATCTCTTTCCCACTTTAACAATGAATCGTTTCCTTCAATTTTGAAAAAGAAATAAGTGTTTATTTAATCAACACACAAATTTTCTAATTATTAACTTATTCTTGAGTAATCAACTAAAAAAAACTTTTCCTAAATAAACAAATACCTGGAATCCTATTAATGACGAAGGTTGAATTAAGATAATAAGTGCAACATTTATAACAGTAAATTTTTAACAATAAGGATATGTATTTTAGATATGTTGGTTGCAATAATGATGAAACAATTATTAAATTAGAAATTGTACCTATTGTTTGTATATCGTAATTTTAAAACAATTTCGAATTAGTATAGGTAGGATACAACCTTTGATTTTCTTCCTAGTAACTATAATCTATTTTTGAATTCAATGTAGGAACCTCAATTGGAATCCTTTAGAAAAAAATTGAAAATAAATGTGATTGATTGTTTTAAAAAGAGAAACACATGCTTATGTTTGTATGAAAAGAAAACAAATGAATATAAATTTGTATATAGTAGTTAAGGATATCAATTAGGGGTTCCTCATTTGATTTATAATTATGCATTGAGTACTTTCCCATTTTTCTGTTTCTTATTTTATTTTTAATTTTGAATAATAAATAAATACGCTACCTCATGCTTAGTTCAATAGAATATGTTGCATAAATTATGGTACTTATTGTTGTGTATTTTGAAATTTAAAAAGTCAAACGACTTTCATATAGTTAGCATCAGACAACAAATCATGTATTCATATCTTTCTGTTATCATTTTTTCCTATGTAATTTTTCTTTTGAATTTAGAATAATAAATAAAAGTTGATAAGAGTGACACCTTGTGCTTAGTCAGTAAATTTATTTACTTCGTAACCTACCTAATATGAAGGGACACATTAGAGAAATAAATAAGGTATCTTTCCCAATTCCCTTCCTTATTATTTTGTTTCTTCTTTGCAATTGTCTCTATTAATATTCTCTAATTCTAGACCTTAGCCTACTCCTCTTCCTTTATTCTCTGTAAACAAAAATGAGCAGCCACCATTTTGTTCTTTTCTTTCCTTAAAAAGGATTTCAACCAAATCACTCCATGAAAAATTCTAAAGGAAGTTTGATTAATATCCTCTTCGATTTTATGCGATTGTCCAAGCGTGCGATAGTGAAATTGAGGAACGATGAATGAGTTCAAAATGGTCCAGAAAAGAGCGATGAAGGAGCAGTATCGGCCCTTGGATCAGAGGATGAACGGCCAAATGGAAAGATGATATGGTTAAGGCCTAATTAAAGTTTAATTATAAATTACTTATTTATTAATGTAATCAAATCTTAAAACGATCATATCTTTTGCAATCGAAATCAGAATTCAGCAAACTGAATTGCGTTGGAACCGTATTTCCAAGATCTACAACATGGAGTTGACCAAAACAGATTTAGATTTTGTCTAATTTATGTCAGAGTGGAAAGCTTTCAGTGAGATTTCTTTAGTTTTAAAATAATTAATCAATTCATTTATATTTTTTTATTTATAGTTATATATTTCAGATCTATTTGTGCTAATATTGTATGATGATTGTTCTGTTGGTTGTGATGGATGATTATAAGATTCATGTGTGTTAAACAAATATGATTATTCATCCCATTATTTTATTGAATTGATTTAGATTATCAATTCAAGATCAATATATAATGGATAATTATAGATCTATATGCCTTAGACCAATATTATTATTCATCCTTTTATTTTATTGAGTTGATTTAGATCATCGATTCAATATCAAAATTTGTAGTTTGGCACTTTTATGGGATTAATCTAGTTAATCAATTCATATTTTGTCACTTTATTTGAATTGATTTAGCTTATCAATTCAATATAAAAACATGAATCATTTGTGTTGAATTGATTTAAATTGTCAATTTAAATGAAAGGCATTATTTTGTCAATCCAATGTATAATATCATTTTGTCACCTTATTGGATTGCCAATTAAATATTGTCAACTTTGTATACATGTTTGAATTGGAATAGAAAAATGAATGATTCTTATTTGTGTTCTCAAGCACAAACATTACATAGAAAAATAAACATGTCTCTTATTTGTGTTCTCAAACACAAATATAACATAGAATAAAATAAAAAGTGAAATATAATGATGTGAAAAGATTCAATATTTTTATTGAAAATAAAAAGTGAAATATGACGATGTGAAAAGATTCAATATTTTTATTGAAAATAAAAAGTGAAATATGGCGATGTGAAAAGATTCAATAATTTTATTGAAAATAAAAAGTGAAATATGACGATGTGAAAAGATCCAATTTTTATTATATAACTTAAGAATGAGATTTACATTGCAAATTAAAAACACAATTTTGTTATGTAAATAAAGAGTAAGATTTTACATTATAAATTAAAAACACATTTTTGTTATGTAAATAAAGAAAGAGATTTTACACTGTAAATTGAAATTACATTTTTATATGTAATTAAGTATAGGATGTACATGTAAATAAAAATTACATTTTTATATACAGTCTAGAAAGAGAATTTGCACTATAAATAAAAATTACATTTTCTTTATTATTACGTAATTAAAGAGTAGGATTTACATTGTAAATTAAAAGTACATTTTAAATGTAATTAAAGGATAAAAATTTGCATTGTAAATAAAATTACAGTTTTAAATGGAATTTAAAAATAAGACTTTACCGTTGCAATTAAAATTACATTTTCAATGTAATTCATAAGGAAAGAATTCACTGTTTATGAAATTACATTTTTAATGTAATTAAAAAGAGAAATTGGACAATGTAGAAAAAATTACATTTTCAATGTGATTCATAAGGATAGAATTTTTCAACGTTAATGCAATTACATTTTTCATGTAATTAAAAAGTATGAATTTACATTGCAAATTAAAAAGGACATTTTTGTTATGTGAATAAAGATGAGAATTTACATAGTAAATCAAAAATACATTCTTATATGTAATTAAAGATTTATAGTTTACATGTAAAACAAAATTTCATTTTTATATGTAATGAAAGAGTAAGAAATTGCATAGCATATAAAATTCATTTTTTTATATGTAATTAGGGTATAGAACTTTACATTGCAAATTAAAAGACAAGATTTGACGTGTAATATTAATCACATTTTTAATGTAGTTAAAAAGTATGATTTTATATTGTAAATTAAAAGATAGGAATTTTACATTATTATGTTACATTTTTTTTATGTAATTCAAAAGTAGAATTTGACGTTGTAAATAAAATTACATTTTTAATATAATTTGTAAAGATAAAAAAATTCACCGCTATGTTAATTACACTCTTATGTAATTAAAAAGAAAAATTGGGCATTGGAATCAAAATTACATTTTTATGTAATTTAAAAAGGGTAAAATTTACATGTAATTAAAAAGAATAAAGAATGGAATTTACATTTTTAATGTAAATAAAAGAATAAAGAATGGAATTTACATTTTTAATGTAAATAAAAGAATAAAGAATGGAATTCAACATTGTAATATAATTTACAATCCTATGTAAATATAAGAACTAAGGAATAAGGGAGAAATTGGACCTTGAATTATAATTTACATTTTTAATGTAAACAAGGGAATAAAAAAATGTTGAAATATTGTTTTCATTTTAAATGAATTAAAAATGAATGGGTATAGGTAGTTGTTGAGCTCGTTATCGAATTGAACGACATTATTATGGTAAAACGTTTTATATTTATATATTTTATATATAAATATAATTAAAATTAAACGAATCGAGCACGGTAGTTCGCGTTTTGAAATCGTACCTTTAAACAACTATATCAAAAGATCCGACCATCGGATTTTCCAAAAACGAAAACCGTTAGGACCGCTTTGGGAAGATCTTTCCAACGATATAAACTACGTTAAAATCCAACGGTTAGATTTTAAGAAATGTGTAAATCAAAATTTGTTGAAAACATCGCCAGGGTCGCTCCTTTGACCCGAAGCGTCGTTAATTAAAGATTTAATTATTTTAAATAATTCAGGTAAGAATTAATTGTTATAAAATAACATAACGCATGAAATGGGTTTTCTCAAATTATATATGCGAGAATTATTTGGAAAGTCCGAGTTAATCTCATTCCAAATAATCAAACGAAGTTAAAGGTCGAAGTGTGAAGACGGCGAATGAAGACCGTGAATCTTCCCTCGAATGTACAACGATCAAGATCTTGAATTGACTTGCTCCCAATTCAAGGGGTGGGGTAATTGGCCAAACGTACATGTTGATTTCACGGATATGCAGGTACCTCCTTTTCGTACTGGACATACGGGATGAGAGTATCTCCAGTTTCGTTCAGACCCAGAACGGACTTATAAATGGAATGTGTGTCCGACATTGTACTCCTTTATATTGTATTTTTTAATTTTCTGCCGAATGTACGAATGATTGGTGGCGGATAATTCATTCTCTTGCTTAACACCCTTTTGTATATTTCGGCAAAGGATTGGTAGTGTGATATGGAGTGACGGTGTGGCATACTAAGATTCAATGATCAAGGTTTCTTGTTGAAAAGCAGAACCTTGTGGTGACGATCAAAGCACGCTTGAATAAGCATAGCTTTGTGTATTACGTAGCTTCATGAGCCTCACAACCCGGTTGAGTCTAAAACGGGAGAAGGGAACGCAGGGAGAGCAGCACGTTTCTTTCTAGCTAGAAGTAGTGTCAGTGCTTAAACTGGCTGATATTTTACTTATGTGGATGATGGAACGAGGTGCCTCAGATGATAGGTCCTAAAGGATCAGGAAACGTGTGTTTAGGATTAACTAATCCACAAAGCTGTATGTGTGGACCGGCCATGCAGGATCCAAGGGTTCACTGCGGGGGATCCTGAGACATTAGCTAGAGTGTCTCGAATTGGTAAGGAGCGCCTCCCTAGCCTTGACTCATGATGGAAAACCAAATTCCCAATACGACCGTACAAATTTGATTGTATTACTAGTATGGAGGCATAGTATATGGTATCTATGCTTCCTAAGATTGATACATTTACTTTGAAATGTTTTTGTAACATATATACACTAATAATAATATCAAATTCGCTTTTATCGTACCAAGCATGTTTAATCACCATAAGGTAAGATTCTATCCTCTGGTTTGCGTTGCATTGTGTGATGGGACTTGAGTCTTATGGTGATTCCATTTTTCTAAAGGCATTGCGTTGTTTTACGATTTACTTATTGTTTGTTCTGTCACTTTAAATTATGCACGGCAATCCATTGGAATAAACCCGTTCCGCATTTGCGGCGTGGTCCTTGGATTTGCCTTATTACTATTAGTTAAATTAGTTAAGAATTCTCACACCAGTCCCATGACTGACCCGTTGTTTGTTTCCACCTTTGCAAGGGTGCCCATTATTTTCCACACGGGCAATCGAGTAGTTTATCTATAGGTCTTCATCTCGAGCAGGATTCTGGATTGAAGCTTAAAGCTGTGTCTAGAGCATAGTTCTCTTCCGTTGCCTTAGTTATTTTATTTCCGCTGCACTGTATTTTATTTGTTATAATTTAAATCTTCCGCTATATTTTATTCGATGTACTCTGATATTCTGTACTCTGATGTAACATTATATGATGTAATAAAAGTCTGTTGTTGTTCTGATGTGTTGTAGCCCAAAGTAAGTGTATCCGGCGATTTCCCGCAAGGGCGATTTTCGGGTAGTTTCAGCTTGCATCCCTACTAGGTTTTCCATAGGTTATTCCATACCATAGTAAAAGATTGCAAAACCCCATAGGTTAAGTTTGTGGGCCTATATATATATTACCCACCAACCCAAGATATATTTAACCCTCCCACAGTTTCATACAATTTTACTTAGCCCTACTCAAGTTATCATATTCATCCAATCCCTATGGATTCAACTAGTTTAAGTATCCAAGTTTATTACCATATTCATTTATGGTTATAATGTACTAGACGTCCCACATTAAGCCAACAACTTGTGGATGCTGGATATGCCGGTCGGTTCAGGGCAGACTTCTTCCAAAAGTCGGGCTTAACCTCGTGTCTTAGCACGTCTCCTGTTTTTGCACTTAGACACCTCACATTAGATTTACCACTTGTGGTCGCTGGATATGTATTACATTCAAGTTATGGATGTTGGATATGTATTACATTCAAGTTATGTATTACATTAGATTTACCACTTAAGCCTACAACTTGTGGATGTTGTATATGCCGGGCTGTTCCGGGTAGACTTCCACCACAAGTGTAATCTAACCTCGTGTCTAAGCGCAGTTAGAGTTTCTAACTACTGTAATTCTAGGCATCTTCATTATTTACTAATTATTCCTGAGGCATTATAGGTTTTCATGCCCCTTTCCCAAGTCAATCTTGACATGACCAAATTAAGGTCTTTAATCAAAGTTTGGTTTATGCCCCAAATCCATATTCATGTATTACATTCAAATTATGCCCAATTTCCCAATACAAGTTATCCCCTAAATTTAACATTTTTCCCTCGTTCCCAATTTTACGCATTCGCATATTTCAGCGGCATGCCTAGGCTCGAAGGTAGCCTAGCTATATAAAAAAATAAAAGGGAAAGGAAGAAGGAAAAGAACAGAAATGATTATAATAACAAGATTGACATATAATTGCAGAAATAGGCATAGCAACTTATAAACATACAGTGACAAAGTTGGGCGTAATGATAAGATAGGCATATAAGAACAGATCTAATGAACATGCAATAGTAGAACTGATTCTAACGTAAGAGGGACATCATAAACATGCATGATGAGATCTAAGCAATGAATCAGATCAACTAACAATAGCAGATATGACATGATAGTATAAGCTTAGATCTAGTTGATAGTCATGTCAAAATAACTTAAATACACAGGTTATAGAAGATCTGATATGATTCAAATAGTCACAAGCTTAGATCCAAGTTATAATCATGTCAAGATTAACTTTTAAGTATTTAAATCTAAAAATAACGTAGACTCACTGTGATTGGATCTTTGAAATAAAAGAGGGATTGCAGATGTTGAATCACAGATCTCTAAACTTGAATAACTTGGTTGTCGAAGAAGAAAAGCTATTTCAATCTAGGCAGAGACAATATCTAGTCCTCCATTGTTTTTGTGTGAATAAAATAATGAGAATGGGGTCTTATTTATGGCCTAGGGTTCACGAATTTAGTCAGAAAATAAGTCCACGTTCACAGAAATTTTTCTGGTTCGGATCTGGGGGTGTCGATATTGGTGTCGATACCCCATTTATGGTGTCGACCCATGGGTCGACACCCCTAAGGCAGAGGTCGAGCCCCAATGGGCCTGGTTCTCGCGTTGTCCTGCCTTCAATTTTCAGACTGATTTTTAATTTCCGAAATGGTTTTATTTATATATAAATGGCTTATATGTATACAAACTTTAAACCTTAATATCTTCTTCATACAGTGTCCGGTTTACGCAAACTAGTGTCTACTTGGACCAGAATTCCGAGACCTTAATTCTGAATATCTATTTAATTATTCTCTAATTTATCAACTTTAGTGTTGTTAAAATTACGGGGTGTTACATTTGGTGTGTTTTGATGAATAATTTTATGACTTTGATGATGCATGCACGAGTTTATAAACCATGTAAAAAAGGATTTTCTATATATGTATATATATTACTTTGAGGTAAATGTTTTCTAATTTTTTTTATAAATATAATTATCTCAAAGGTAATATATATAAGAATATTTTCTATTGTAAAAAGGTTTCCAAAATCAACTATTTCTAAATAGTTTTCCAAATCGTTTAAAACCCCGATTTTTTTAAAGTATATTTTGTATACAAAGATCACATGTTTTTGCACTCTTTGAGAGAAAAAGGAAGTGATTTAAATGATATGATAACCACATGGTATAGGACATGTAGATTAATTATATCGGTTAACAAGGTACCTATTCCACTATAGTTACATCTTTATGAAATTGATTATCGTTTAATAAATCGATTATTGAGAACATATGTTATGGGACACACTATTACCACTATTTGAGTTACTGTTTGAGATTTGGTGACACGTTTCATGTTTTAAAAATTCTAGTAATAGATCTTTGCGTTATTTATGATAGGCCTCCACGTATTTTGTGTTTGTGCTTGACCTTCTGGTCATTTGTGTTTTTGTTAATCCTTCAGATCATTTGCGATAGGCTCCATATTCGCGATAACGGTACTGGAAGGCTTCAACCTTTCACTTAATGCATGTGCATGCATAGCTTAGACTCGCCATTTGCGATATGAATCCATCTTTTATGTTATTTCAAGGTTTCACTATTCATTTAATTTCTATAATTTTTGATCTTCAATATATTTTACCATTTTATGAATATAAACTTATAAGATGATAACCTTTGTATTAATTTGAGAATTTAGTGTATTTTGATTTTATATTGTGATTTGAACTCTTAGTTGAGTTCCATGTGTTATGATTTCTTGATTTCATCATTATATTTGTGAAATTTTAGGATTTCCATTTTCATACCTTAGCCTCGAGCTTAGAGCATTCATGTTAATGCAAATGCTTGTCTATTGTGGATTATTGCCTAATTGGGAATCATATTTCAGACTTGAACGAATTATTTCCTTTCGTATCATAACAATATAAACCATTGTGTTCCTTTCTTACTGTGAGAAACTTCTTATCATATGTGCTTGTCTTTACTTATCTATTTCTAACTATCTCGTTTAGGCTAGAATGACCCGTGTATTTTATATACTCAGGTTCGGGTTAGAGCGAGTTTGTATAGGTTAGCACTTGATGTAGATTTGTTTTATTCAGCTTCCTCTTATGGAGTACTTATCACTTTTTGGATGCTTAGACATATTTTGTAATAGTCTTGTTATTTGTTTGTGCAACTCTGAGATGTATATAACCTTTTTGGACTTACTTACATGTATTTTGTATAACCACTTACATATGTGACACCATGTATTGAACTGTTGTTTTATCTATATATAGCCATGTTTGATGTTATGTGATATGTAATAATTGTCGATATTATATTTGTTCTGGATAGATCCATCTAGGATGTGGTGAAATTTCGTAGAATTCCATAAGTTGACTTCTATTGGTCGATATTCCACCTTTATGGAAGATATTTATTCTATTAAACTCTCTCGGTGTATTTATCTTGGGATTAAATTTTTGATGAAACTTGGAATCCTGTCCCATAATGTATGGTTAATTGTTGAATTAATTATCTAGATGAGGATAGAATAATGAGTTAAATCACCAAGATAATAAAATTTGAAGCTCAAGTTAGGATAAAAAGTGTAAATAGTCTGGAGTTAATTAGAGTTGCGCAATAAAACTAGTAAATTATTTCGATTGAGTGCAAAAGTTAAATAATTACATGTGGGGTTTCTGGGATGGTATATAAATAATTAATTGTGTTCAGAATTAAATGTTTAGATGTACTTTTTTGAAAGTAAAATTAGTAGATGTTGGGGTAATAAAATAAATACAACTAAGTAAAATTTGTGATTATCTATTGTGTTGAATCGTCCATGATGTACTTTTAGAATTCTAGTCGATACACATAATCAACGTTATCGATAGGAATTTCTTAAACACAAGTATTAAACATTCAAATACAATATTTTGGACGATAAAATAATTAATTAAAGAAGATTATATGAGTCAAAGTAATGTTAAGCCATTGAATAGATCGTGAAAAGTGGCAGTGCATAACGAGACAATATCGATATTACATCGAGTTTTGCAACTAGTGACGTAATTGATCAGTAAGAATCTAGTGACTTAATATTATTTTGAAGAAAGATAAAAAAATATTTTAAGTAAAATTATGCTTTGAGAAATAGAAGTATAAATACAAGTATACTCTCGTATGAAGATATGTTTTAAAAGGGTAAAATATCTTAGACATAAGCAGGGTTTTAGAAATACACTCTCAAATTTTAAAATTTTAGATGACATAAGCAATCATTCTATCTTTATAATGAAGGGAAAGTAAAATGGCAAGGCTGTTTTGATTTCATAATGAAAATGCAACCGTTTGTTTGAGTGATTACTTACAAAAAGATGGCCAGACATTGTCATTGATTTATTAAGAATTAAAAAGATGAGTATGTATTTTTAAAATGTGTGTTATGGGAAGGATAATATGAGATAATTAACCAATTTGAGTATATTATTTCTTAGATTTTGGGGTAGACGTTAAATTTTTGGGAAATTTTATTCTTTTGAAAGAGCTTGGTTTGTAAAAAGAAATTAAAAATTTTGAATTCTGTTCTCTAAAGGGAGTAAATTCTAAATATGTAATTAGATTTCAAAACTATAATTAAGGGAAATTATATAGATTGACCACCCAGATAAGTGAAGTTAATTATATAGATTGTAATTTAAGAATGAATAAAATAAAATGAGAATTTACGATGGAGAATTCAATTAATCATTATGTTGATTAATTAATGAGTTTTAGGTTGATTTGAAGCAATTTGAGTAATTAAATTGAAGTAAATAGATAACAAGAAGATTTAAATTAAAATAAATGTGATGAATAAAAATCAAAATAAGGGAAATAAAGTTTAAAAAACTTCATATCTCAAATTCTTGATAAAACTATGAGTTTAGATTTTTTTTTGTGTTATTTTGCAACAAATTATAAATTATAGTTGAACAATGAACATTATTGTAAAAGAGTGCTTTGCTAAGCTTAACTAAATTACAAGTAATAAAATAAAATGTAGATGCCGATTGGAAATTAATATTTGAATAATAAAATAATTCCAACATGGTTGAATATTCATTTGTGATAAAATAATGGATCTTGTAATTTAGTTGTTAAATGTGTAAGTTTTGAATAAATCAAAATGCAAAATGTGAATATTGTTGGAAGCCAACATTTGAAGGTGTTAAAAATATTTTTAACAAGGTTTCGTATTTATTTTGACAAGAGAATGTAAATTATATAAATTTTGATTTATTTATGGAAGTTTTAACAAGTAAAAGCATAAAATGAACATTACAAAAATGCAAATTTTAGTGTAGTTATGACAAAATAATGTTAAAATTGTTTAAAAAGAGTTCTGAACATGTTTATACACTTAAGTTTGAAGCTTGTAAATAATGTTAAAATTGTTTAAATAGTGTAGTATAAAAGCATGTAAATAATGTCAATTACATAGTTTGATGCTTAATTAGTTACACTTAAGTTAAAAAGATAGATTTGGGCCAAAAATTGAGTCCATAATCTAAGATAATTAGGAAGGAAATATCTAAAAACTTAAGTTCAAAATAATAATTTAATTTTGATAAAACTTCTTCCTCCTCCTTAGTTTACAGCAAAGCGAATTTTCTTTTTCCTCTTTAAATCTTTAAAACAAACTTCTATCCAAATAAAAAAGTGTTAAAAAGCTAGCAAATTGAAATCACATAAGTAATCTTAACAAAATCATCTGATTTATTTCAGAAGTCTCTCAAAACTAAGAATTTTATTTTATTATCTTCTTCCTTTTTGTTGCATGTCACTGTAATTATGTCTATAGGGTGTTGAAGCTATTTAGAGAACTTAAAGCTTTAATTTTGTGCAAAAACTTTCTTGTTAAGTTGCAAAATTTTCTTCTACAAGTTTAAAAGGTGAGTTTACCGATCAAACTTTTAAGCTTAAATCGGGCTTACATGTTGATAATTTTTTGTTACTGGAAAATAATTTCTGAGATTGAATCTTTTTAAAAAAAATTGGCCATATCTTTTGTGCTACTTATCTGAATTCGATGAATTTGGATGTTCCGGAAAGCAACCTTTCAAGTTTTATGTTTTGAAATATTTTATGGTTTATATGGTCAAAAATGCAATTTTTTTTTGCTGTCATGAGACTAAAACGACAGCAGTAGTGAAATTCAGGTCAGAGAATTTTTTTGTCATATCATTTGCGATACTTATTGAAATTTGATAAATTTTTATATTATGGAATGCTTATGATATCCACTATAACATTCATGTTTTTTTAATCATTTTTGAGTATTAAAGGCTTTAATTGGCTCTTTAAGTTGCAGCACTGTCATTATTTTAGTTGATCGGAATTTTGAGATTTCATTTGCTAGTAACGAAATTGTTATATCTTTTGATTTATAAGATGGAATTAAGTTACCCTTCATCAACTCTAGCTACTGCAATCCTCTTCAAGTTTCATATTTTATGTTTTCTCAAATTCTTTGTTCTATAAGGGCTAATTGGCTCTTTAAACTGTAGCTCTACCATTGTTTAATTATTCAGAGTTTTGAGATTTCATATTCTGAAAATGAAATTCTCATAACTTTTGATCCATAGGGCTAAATTAAGTGATTCTTTTTCTGACTTTGAGTTAAAGCAATCATCCCTGAGTTTCTTGATAAGTTTTCTCAAAGTCTTTATTCAAAAGGGGCAAACTGGTTAAATAAGCGGCAGTCCTGAATTCATTTTCAAAATTTGTGTAGTATCTATTAGATTACTTTTTGAACGCTTTCTGATGCAATATTTGGTGTTGTTTTGATGGGATTAATCCTACAATGGGGAAGCCAGTATTATCACCAATTTGTACCGTGGATTGATGAAATTTCATGTGAATTTTCGTGTGTTATTTCATAAATGATTTTATGATTTTGTTGACACGTACATAAGTTTAAAAAAATTAAAAAATATTTTCTAGATGTATAAATATCACTTTGGGATAAATATTTTCTAAAATTTGTTTAACAAACATAATTATATCAAACCTAATATATACACTAATATTTCTTATTATAAAAACATTTTCAAATCAATTATCTCTAAATCATTTAAAGCCGTTTTAAGTATATTTTTCTACATAAAAATCATATGTTTTTGCACTCTTTATGAGAAAAAGGAAGTGATTTGCAAACCACGTGGTTTGGGCCATTTAGGTTAATAGCATTGGTTAACCCCAGACTTAATTGATTAAAACTACACCTTTGTGAAATCGATTTTCGTTTAGTAAACAAATTAGAAACAACGTGTAACACCTCGTAAAATATACCCTAAATAGATATAGATGATTAAATTAAATATAGCCATAATAAATTAATAAAATATTAATGGGCTAAAAATAAAAAAATAAAAAATTGAGAATTCGCGAAAGTATTACTATTGCGTTCGCGGCGATATTCAGATTTGTTTTCATATTTTATTTGCTGAAATCGGAGTTTATATGAAGTAATGATTAAAACAAGTTATACGTGAATTGTTTTTACACAATATTTGAAATTCAAATTGGATAAATAAATATATGGAATATAAATATATATTAATTGGCATTAAATGAATATTCCATGATAATTTGAATTTTTGAATATATATACATATAGAAGGGGACAAGAATAATCAACTTAAGAAAGGTAATTAATCAATTTAATCTATAATTAATAAAACTGGAAAACGACCAGGAAATATGCTTCCTAGGCAAAATCGACTCAGAGCAGTTGACCGCACCTCTTAAAGGGTGTTGACCGCCCTTAAGGAAAATGGGCAGCAAAGGCTTGTTTTTTTAGGGTTTTTATATAGTTTGCAAGCATGGACAATCTGGATTTAATTAACAGATCCTACGGCCTTTATTTACACTTGCAACTATAAATACAAACCCTCTAGCCTCTCCCTAACCCTATACCTCATTTCACTCTTATGCCTCCACTTTACTTCTCCATTTCTTAACTCCAGACCTCTTGTTAGGTTCTTCTTCCAAATCATATCTTTCAAGATCTAAACTTCTACCTCCCTAGATCTAAATTCTTATGTGTAAACTCTGAAATTAAATTGTATATATGCAAGATTGTAAACTTTGATTCTCCTATATATATATATATATATATATATATATATATATATATTAATAGAAGTTGGAGTTCGTTTCATCGAAGGCTTATATCTAGATTTCTAGAGATATCTTATAATAGTTACCACAAATTTCCTTTTTAGATTCTAGGTGAGTGGAAGTGACATTAATTTGCTATTTTCTTTATTTTGTAGTATGGATATGGATCTATATGCCTATGGGAATTTAGATGTAAACTAAAATATAATATTAATCATCATCCAAATTCCCTATATTTTAATTTTTACAAAAAAATGATCAATCTAATTGTGTTTGTGATTTTGGGTTGTTGTAATAATAAAAGATAACACGATTCTTGTTATATGATTTTCTATATTGTTTATATTTCTTTTTGTTCTATTTTCGTGTAAATCCATATGTTTGATTTTGTGCAAAAGGTTAAGATTTGGATAGAATTATAAATCTAAATAAGTTTGAATCCCTCTTTTTTGCATTAGCATTTTTTGGCTCCCACCGTGGGGCTTGAACCCATGACCATAAGGTTAAAAGCCTTGGTCGGGTTTTGCCAAAGTGTTTAGTGAACGCCTGCTTTCTACAATAGGCTACCGAAGTCTAAAGAGTGGGCCCGTTGAAGAAGTTTGCTTAAAAGTTTTAGAAGTTGTCGAAAAATAATGGTTGCTTCGAAGAAGAATAGCAAGTCTACTAGAGCCTCTATAAGTGCTAATAATGATGGGGCTACACCACATACTTTGAATGAGGACAGTGGTCTATCCTCAAGGTCTGCCATATCCCAAAAAGAATTGAATGTGGTCGTAGCTGGATTGAATGAGAGAATGGATGCTACAACCAAGATGCTGGTGGAAAAGCTTAATGCCTTTCTCAATGCTCAGGCTAACACCCTACTGCCAAAGGTTGTACTTAATGTCGAAGAGAAAGAGGTTTCTTCTGCCTCGGATCCTAGTTGTTCTCATTTTGAAGTTGAAATCAATGATGAAAACAATGACAAAGAGGAAGCAGAGGTCGAAGACTCCAAAGTTAAAGCGATAGAGCATATTGAGAAGTACACTACTCGGAGCACTACTAGTCCTACCAAAGGGGAATCTCCCAAGAGAGGTCCAGGGCACCGGGACTCAAGCCGTGATCGATTCAGCAAGAGGACTGGTGCCTGCTCTTTTGAATGAACCAGTGTCGAGCAGTATATCTCAGGCATGGTCAAGTGGATAATGAAATAAAGTATGGCTCGTGAAGAGGACTGGAAGGAATAGAAGTTTTCGCCAAGTAAGAATCCGTTCATAGAGAGAATCCATAAGGCGAAATTCCCTAAGAAATTTACACCTCTAACGATAGCAGCATATAGGGGGATACGAGACCCGAACATCTTTTTGTTCAAGTATGATCAGCATATGAACGGAGCGAGAGCTACTGACAAAGTAAAGTGTTTGTACTTCCCAGTATGCTTGGAGATTGTAGCTTCATTATGGTTTATTAGACTGTCGGCAAAGTCTGTGGACCAACTTGTTGATCTGGCAAAGAAATTCCAAGAACAGTTCCGACTGTACTCTACGAGAGTGAAGGATGTGATGTCACTTAATGACATGGAGCAGGATTCTGGAGAGTCGTTCAAAGCTTTCCTCACACGATTTCATGCTGCAGCAGCAGAAGTTGCGGATCCGGAACCTCGGTTTGTATTGATGGCATTGAAGCATGCTATAAACATAAAGATAGAGTTCAGGAGGTGGGTCAAGATAAAGAAGCCTAAGACTCTAAAGAAAGTCTATAAAAAAGCAGAGGAATTCATGAGTGTAGAGGATGACCCTCCTCTTGTGTGAAACGTTGCGAAAAGCAGCGCTATTGGGGCAAGGAAAAGTTGTGAGGTTCAAGCTAAGTAGAAAAATATTTCTGGTCAGAAGAGAGGGAACAAGGGGAAAGACAATAAATCTTACAAGAAGATGCGATTCTTTAAGCCTTCAAAGTTGACCCCTCTGAATGAAACTGCAGAAAAGATCTATTTTGCTACGAAGGACTCAAGTATTTTTCCCGAAGTGAAGCCACAGAGAAAAATGCAAATTCTGGTAAGTTCTGTTGCTTCCATAATCAACTAGGACATATTACCTATGAGTGCAAGCACGCAAAGAGTCTGATTGAGGAGCTGATTAGGAAAATCCAGATTCAACATTATGCGAGAAATTAGCAAAATGCTCAAGCTTCCCAGGGGCATAATGCATCCGCAAATCAATCTGGATCAGGAGACAAAGCTCCAGCACCCGTCAACTCAAGACTAGTTATCAATACCATCTCAGGAGGACCTCACCCAACTAGGAAAAACTGGGGAGACATTGAGGGATATGCTGGCTAGTTGAATAATGCTTCGAGAGAGGAGAAACGCTTTGTTCTAAGTAACACATTCCCGGTGAAGGTGCCAAAGACTTCATATGAACATGTGGTGTTTAAAGACAGTGATTCAAAGGAGTGGTTACACCAACGGTCGATTCTATGGTTCTCACAATTGGCATTGGTCCGACAATAGTGAAGAGAGTGTTGGTTAATTGTGGTGCTTCTGCCAATGTTCTCTTCAGAAATACATTCAATAAAATGAAGCTCTCCATGTTAGAAGTGAGGGCATGCATAAACAAAATACATGGGTTCGCTGGTGAATCGAAGCGGCCAATTGGTGTGATTGACTTGCTTGTGGAGCATGGAGATGGAGAGTAGAAAGTGGCAATAATGAAAACCTTTGTCTTGGTGGATGAGCTCTCGGCTTATAATGCATTTTTGGGAAGACCGGATTTGGTAGGTTTTAAGATTGCATTGGCTCCATGGTGCTTGACCATGAAGTTCCCAACGGAGAATGGAGTAGGTGTAATCAACGGTGACCAAGAGACAGCCAGGGAGTGCTATATGATGGAGTTGCGTGATGCTAGAAAGAAATATCTAGGAAAGAATGTGAAGGTTCCCCTCCGCATTCACAACGTCGCCTTATAGCAATTAGGGCGGGGCCTCTGTACTGGTGAGCATAGTGGAGTACAAAAAGAGATAGATCCAAGAAAAGCCAGTATAGGGGAGGGAAGAGCGACTCCAGCTGAGATTACAGTTCTCGTTGCAATTCATCCTAAAGATCCTGATCGAGTGCTAAATATAGGATCTCAACTGAGTTGAAAATTGCAAAATGAATTGGTTGTTTTCATAAAAGCGAATTTGGATGTGTTCGCATGGAGCCACTCAGACATGTGCGGAATATCTCCAGATGTTGCGGTCCATACGCTCCATATTGATCTGCGTGTCCAACCGTGAAAAGGAGAATCCAAGGTACAGAAAGATCGAGAGCTCTAAAAGAAGAAGTAGACAGATTAATGGAGAATGGCTTCATCGGAGAATCTACTTATACATACTGGGTTTCCAACCCCGTACTTGTGAAGAAGTCTGTAACGTCCTGTATTTTTACGGTATAATAATTAACTTATTTAATTATTTAAATAGTGATTTAGAGATTTAAATGGTTGTTTAATTATATAATATTGAATATTTAATTAAAATAAATAATATAATAATATATTTAATTCTGAAATAGTCAGAAATAGTGGAATTCACATTATTGTGTGAATTGGATTATTTATAAGATATAATTCAGTTTAGAATTGACTTATAATAACGAATATATTTAACAAAAGATGGTTGAATGTATTGATTATAATAATTATAATTGAGCTGTAATGTCGCGATAGTTCGTAATATTGAGTTTTGAACTTCAAATGAATATACAGAATCCGTTTTATGTCTGATTTCTGTGAAACAAGAAATGTTAGGATTTGGTGAACTATAATTTTCTAATGGAAGAAAAAATCGAGATTTCGTCGTGTAGATTGTGAGCTGTTATCAAATCAAATTTCCAGAAAATCGCTGTGGAATTCGTTTATAATTTATAACGATTTATTTATATAATAAAAGGATTTTTTGTTTTATATTGATTATCGATTTATCCCAGATTTGAAATATCGAGTTATTAATCCAGATATGTATATTTTGGAGCTGTATGATATTATATTGGGATATACATGATAATAATAATTTATTAAATATTTAATTTAATTGTTTTTAAATATATTAATATTTAAATTAACCTGAAGCTTTAAAAATAGCCATTTTTGCAAACGAGCTCCGTTTTCAACGAAACTAATTTTGTTGGATCTGAAATATTAAATTATTGTTAAACTTCAATTTTCGTGATTTTTGGAGTCAGTATGTGGCCATACGGGATTTTAATGTGAAAAACAGTCAATAATTTGACTTTAAAAATATGCTGCGTGAGCAAACATACTCGGAATTCTACAAAACAAGTTTTTTGGGTTCGTAATGTCAAAATATAGTTGTATGTCCATTTTCATCGAAATTGGATATTGTATGTGATCATAGAGATTTTTAAACAACGAATGGAAGTAACGATACAATAAAAATGAATATAAAAGTCAAATAAAAATTAATATAACATCTCTATAAATACTGTTTACATTCTCTTACCCTAAATCCCTTCTCTGGTCAAACAACAAGCTACCGTTATTTTTTTCATTTACAGTAAACATTCTTGGGCTTAAGAAAAAAATCCACAACAATTAAAATTAAATCTTATAAATCTCAAAGCTTGGTTCATTGTAATGGTTAAGTGTTGTTCTTCATTTCGATGGACTCTGGAGGGATACGGCACCAATTGGGAGGCACAACAGTTTTGTCGTGAGTCATGGCTTATTAGGATTCGTTCGGATTCTTTAGTTCTACGAGGATTGTTTTGCATTTCGAAGCTTGGATTGGTGATTGTTGTAGATTTTAGTGCATTGTGTGAATTTTTGGGATTTTCTGGAATATAAAAATGTCGATCTTATTAGTACCCTGTAGCGTGGTTCGGAAACGCAAGGCAAGGGAGAAGGAGTGCGAGTTCTATGGGATGGTGGTAGGGTTGAAGAGGAAGGAAGGAGAAGAACTACGGTGGTGGTTGTAGGTGTTTTCATTGAGGAACGAAGTCACGAGGTGTTGCTGAAAATCGGAAATGAAGCTCAAAGTTTTGGAGCATCGGGACTTTTGTCTAAATGTTGGAAGAAGAACAAAGGGACGGTGTAACGAACCGGAAAATTCGATGCTCGAATTTTTGACACAATTACATCTAGTGTCCAACTCGAGTACCGAACATCCACAAAATTAATAGAAAGAAGTTAGAGGGTGAGATAAGAAAGAAAGAAATATTAGAATAGAAGAAGAAGATGATGAACTAACACAATACAGAGTCTCACAATGCAGCGGAACAAAATATAATATAGAAATAATCTTTATTGAGAGCTTGAAAATACTTACAAACGTCAGAGTATAGCTTACAATCAGCACATCTGGATAGTTATATTAATCTTTCCTCATATACAACACACAGTGGAATAATGTAATATCATACGTCTGAATCCATCCAGCTCGTCTCTGTACTTCACAGCATCCGATAACCTGGACCTGTACAACCCGGTCTAACCCGAGCATTTCAAATACCGGGCCAGTCTGGTGAACCAGAGTGAGAACAACTCGCAAAGTTTAAGGGAATCATCTAATTAGATTTTAAAGTTCCAAAATCTTTTCGAAATAAAAGGATAATCGCAAGACCAAATCCACACATAAACACGGACGGTCTTTACTTTACGATAACCCAAAACATTTTGAAATCACATATATAATCTGATATTATAATAGTGTCTAAATACAAATAAATAATAATCTAGCGGAACGCTTGCATCTCACGCTCCACATATATAGTATACAAACAAAACCACGGCGCTTATTGGAGATTGGATTCGGACTATGACAAGTATGGAATCACCTGCCGATAGTGTATGTAACACCCCGTAATTTGAACATAAAAATTCACAAATTAAAGTATACTTAATTAAGTGAAATGGGTTGCGCAGAGAAATATATATATTGATATATATATATATATAATTGAAAATTAAATAAATAAATATGCAAAAATGTTCAAAACAACGAATTTGGAGAGGGGAATAACCGAACCGGCCGATTTTTGAGGTCGACCCGAGCTCGCTGGGTCGACTAGGGGTTAATCCAGGGTGTTTGGCTGTCAACCCGTGGGCCGATTCGCTCAAATGCAGATTTTGCATTTGAATGGTTCTCATGGTTCAGCTTTAATCTAAAGGCCATAGATGGTTCCTACACTTGACTTCTTCCCCAAGACATGCTTTGATGGCTTGGATTGAATCTAGGGTTAATCCTATGGCTAATACTATCCTAATCCTCTATAAAAAGACCCCTAAACCTAGCCTAAATCACCATTATTCAATCCTACAACTAAACTATGTCAAATTTGTTCCTCTCATGGCCTCCACTCTCATGCTAAAATTCCTAAGCCTATTTCTATGAGAGATTGTGAGTTCATACAAGTGCTTTCAAACTTGTATGAGTGTTCTTAGTTTGCATTCAAGTCAAGTTGCAACATTTCTATTTCAAAGCAAGGATTTTTATTGATTTGGCGCAAGGGTTTTTCAATTGGGGCTTTCATATTTTGGTGCTTGCATAAGGGCTTCGTCTCAATCTTTATAATAAATATTCATTTGTGTCTTCATAGCGTAGTAAGCCCTTTTCTACTTTCTTTTTATTGAACTCTAAAGTTAAATGAATGATGCAAGTTTGGGGTTGATCATTATGATATGCAAGTTTGGTTGATCATTATGATATGCAAGTTTGGTTGATTATTATGATATGCAAGTTTGGTTAATCATTATGATATGCAAGTTGGTTTAATCATTATGTATGACACATATTGCTATGTTATGCAAGTTAAACTTGATGTTGTGAGCATAAAGCTCCAAGCTTTATATCAAAGGTTGCATTTTGGCAACATGAAAGTTATCATATCCCTTATGATAACTTGCATGTGAGGCTAAATGCGAACTTCTAGCAACTTCTACGTGTCATTTATCACCATGTATCACTCATATGCTAAGTTTGGTTTTATGCATGCTTTTGAAGCCTAACAATGCAATATGCAAGTATATGAACATATGTACATCTCATATGCCACCATGATAAACTTGTGGCTTCAACACCTTTTTGTCATGATTATGCCAAGTTCCCTATTTTACCCTTTATGCGTTGTTGCGATTATGTAAACGATGGGATTACGTTGGGGTTGGGTAAAATTATGACATGAACATAATTTTTATAACATAACGTGATATGTTAACTTGTAATTATGTTTTGGAAACATAATGGACATGACACTTAGAAAATATGAGTGTGGCCAACTCGAGGTTGGGTTGAGTTTGTAGCATAAATCTACCCGGACCCGCCCGGCTTAACTAGTGGCTACAAACAATAGGACCCAATGTGAGAAGTTGGTCATGTTGTGCTCGAACCCGAGGTTAGACCAAGTTGGGGTGTAAAGCTACCCGGACCCGCCCCGCTTAACTAGTAACCACAACAAAGTCTAATGTGAGAGGTTAAAACACATTAAGTTAATTAATGCCTCCTGATTAGGGTTAAGTCATGGTCCACTTAATACTTAATCAATTTGGGCTGGATGGGTTAATCGGGGTTAAGTCACGAACCTTGGGTATACTTAACCAATTTAATCCACGTTTGGATCGGGTTAACCACATTTAACCCGTTAAGGAAACCCTAGTTGCGTGGTCCTTTTCAACAGTAACTCTCTTGATAGTATCATAAGACCCTAGGACTAGGCTAGGGTGGGGCACGATTACTGGGCTGACATGTAAGCGACCAAAACGACGGCTGAGTAGGTACGCCGGTGTAGGTCCAGGCGGACTATGGTCGTGCACATAGTCCGGAGTTGGAGAATCAGGCACGGGTACCAGTAGATCTAGACTGCGCATACTTGATTCGTGTCTGAGGTTGACACCCTAGGACTTGATACACCCTAGGGTGTACCTAGCGCAGTTTAACTACATTGCATGTTTGGGCCGTATGACACCGACACTTGACGAGTTAGGCTTATAGGGAGTCGATCGACTAGACCGTGTAGTTGGACCTTAATTTAGGTCACCTCATGATGATGGGCCAAGCTTGGGCCAAGGGATCAATTCTTGTTTTTACTTGACATGTTAGAATGCTAGTACACCCGTGGTGCAAAACTTAACCTTAATTATGCGATGACACCTTTATCTATCTTGTTAGTTAATCATCATGCCAGTATGTTGTTATCCTTATGTTCATCTCAGCTTCTCATGTCAGTTAACTTTACTAGTTCATAGACAGATAGTAGTAGGGCTTACCAGTCTTTTTGACTGACCTGTTTTCTTTCGCCTCTTTTCTTCCGTTCCCCCCCCCCCCTCAGGTTCTCAGGGTGGGAACATTGGAGCTTAGCTTGGATCTTTACAGCTTGCTTACTGGATTTGCTCATGTACGGTTTTGGACATTGAGCTAGCTATGGTTTATCACTTCATTTTGGGGATAGTACTTTATGTATTTCAGTTTTTCAGTTTATGCTTTTATCTAGACTTTGTTGTTGGAAAATAATGACCAAGTACTTTGTTGTAACATGACTATGGTTTTGAAATGCTAAGTTTTATCCGTTGCTTTACTACTCTGTTTTACTTATATGTTCTGTCTTGTGATATCTGCATGCATGTTTACCTTGTTTAACGCCCCTCCAAAGCTAATGTCCTTGCAAGAGTGGCATTGGCGGAGGTGGGGTGTTACATTTGGTATCAGAGCGTAAGGTTTACAAGATTTGAGCAAAAGTGTTTTTGAAACTTACCTTTTGAAAATCTATTTTCAAAACCAATTAAGTATTTTCCAAGAAAAGTCTAGTTATTTTAAAAAGGCTATTCCCCAAAAGCCATAGTACTATCCTTCGTTTCTTCGTTCTGAATCTATCTTTTTCCTTTTTCAGTATGGCCGATCTTAATCTTCCCGAGGGAGTGACCATTCCCGGATGGTTCCGGAGATACTTGGAAGCTAGGGCCAACGTTGTGGGCCCAGCAAATACCCCCAATATAACCGAGGTTCCTCCTCCTCCTCCTCCTCAGAACCCGCAAGCAGATTTCGCTAAGATTTGCAAAGACTTTAAGGCGATGGGTGGCAAGAACTTTATTGGGACGGAGACTTTTGTGGAGGCAAGAAATTGGTCTAAAGAAACTGAAGATCTCTTCGCCATCTTTGATGTGCAAGATCATAGAAGGGTTCTATTGGCAGCATGGTTATTGAAAGAAGAAGCTGCTTATTGGTGGGAGGTCACCAATGCTACGAGGCCTATAGAGACTTGGGCCGACTTTAGGACAAGATTTGGGCTTAAGTTTCTATCATCAGCTGAGGCGAATTTGCAATTGGAGAAGTTTATATCTTTGAAGCAAGGAGACATGACAGTGAGGGAGTACGTGAATGAGTTTAACAAGCTCGCCCGATTTGGTTTAGACATGATTAATACTCCCCAGAAGAAGGCTTTGCGCTTTGCACGAGGGTTGAATGGGCCACTACAAGGTTTAGCCCTATCTCATATACCTATGGGGGCCACTTTCGAAGGTCTAGTAGACATGGCATTGCTTCAAGGAGATGATAAGAATGGCAAGAAGGAAGTGAAGGCTAATGAGACCCAAGCCAAGAAGACAGACTCCAAGTGGGGAGGAAATCAGAGCAATCAGAACAACAAAAACAACAAGAACAACAAGGGCAACAAGGCCAAGGCAAAGGACCCAAGAAAATGCCACTACTGTGGGAATGTAGGGCACATAGCTAAAGACTGTAAGAAAAGGAAGAGGAAGTCGGGCGAATGCTTTCATTGTGGAGAGACCGGACATTTTAGCAAGGATTGCCCCAAGAAGCAAGGGCAGAATCAGCGTGCAGGACCTTCTGGAGGGCAAGTGCATGCTCTCAACGCCGCTCCAGTTCAGGATCGAGGTAGCATTTCTGTAGAAAGTCTTGTTTATATTTCTGATTATCCTGTTCGCACCTTATTTGATTCTGGCGCATCGCATAGTTTTATTTCATCTGACATTGTTGAAAGTTTGCACCTAAGTACTAGCTTAGTTGAGGATCCCGTTTGTGTTTCAAATCCAATTGGGGGTTCCACCCATCTATCTATGATTTGTGTGGATTTGAAGATTTCTATCTTGACTGTAGAATTCGCGTGTAATGCTTATGTTCTCGGATTCACGGGATATGGGTTAATCTTGGGCATGGATTGGTTGTCCAGTTATGGAGCCATTCTCGATTGTGAACATAGGGTGGTGAGGCTCATGACCCGCCTCGGTAATACCCTAGAAATTTCTTGTAACCCTAGAGGTCCCGTCATGTTATGCTATCTTGAATCTCTCGACTCGTCCATCGATGATCTGCAATCTGTAAGGGTGGTTCGAGACTATCCTGATGTCTTTGAAGAAGTTAAGGGGTTACCCCCTAAACGAGAGATAGATTTCCGCATTTATCTAGTCGATAATGCCAAGCCAGTATCATTGCCCGTTAGGCACATGGCCCCTCATGAGAGAAGGGAGCTCAGTAAGCAAATCAAGGAGCTGCTTGAGAAGGGTTTTATTAGACGAAGCATTTCTGAATGGGGTGCTCCGGTGGTATTCGCTACTAAAGCGGATGGTTCGCTTCGTCTATGTGTTGATTATCGAGAGTTGAACAAGCTGACAAAGAAGAATAGGCACCCGTTACCGAGGATTGATGATCTCTTTGACCAGCTTGTAGGTGCTTCTGTTTTCTCTCAGCTCGATCTAGCCACCGGATTCCATCAGCTTAGAGTAGCTGAGGATAGCATTGATAAAACTGCGTTTAGGACTCCGGATGGATTCTTTGAATGGCTTGTCATGCCATTCGGATTGACTAATGCACCCGCCTACTTCGTAGACTTGATGAGTAGGGTGTTCAGGGAGTTCCTCAACAAGTTTGTTGTTGTCTTCGTGGATGATATTCTGATCTTCTCAAAGGACGAGGAAGAACATGCCAGACATCTCAAGGAAGTGATGGATACGCTTAGAGCGCATCAGTTGAAAGCCAAGTTCTCCAAATGTCATTTCTGGAGAAGGGAAGTTCGGTTTCTTGGACATATAGTTTCTAAGCAAGGCATAGCGGTGGATCCCGCGAAAGTGGTTGTGGTTCAAGATTGGAAGACTCCTAGGAATGCGACCGAAGTAAGAAGCTTTCTCGGTTTGGCGGGCTACTATAGGAAGTTCATCAGAGACTTCGCTAAGATTTCAGCCCCTCTCACTAAGTTGACGAAGAAGAACTTAGTCTTTGCATGGGACTTGGAGTGTGAGCTTGCTTTTCAAAAGCTCAAAAGAGCCCTTACCTCAGCTCCAGTTTTGGCATTACCCGATAGTGGTAAGATGTTTACCGTGTACACAGATGCATGTGGCACGGGGTTAGGAGCTGTTCTGATGCAAGAGGGAAGAGTGATATGTTATGGGGGTAGGCAACTTAAAGTTCATGAGAAGAACTATCCCACTCATGATTTGGAGTTAGCGGCGATCGTCTTTGCACTCAAATCCTGGCGCCACTATCTTCTAGGCGAAAGGTTTGAGTTGTATACTGATCACAAGTCACTCAAATACCTCTTCTCGCAAAAAGATCTGAATCTAAGGCAGCAAAGGTGGATGGAATTTTTGGCATCTTATGACTTCGAGATAGCTTATACCCCTGGCAAGGGTAATGTTGTGGCGGATGCACTAAGCAGAAGGAGATTGACTTTAAGCCCCTTGTTCATTGAGATGAAGAACTTGGAATTCTTGGCAACCTTTGATTTCACGACGGCTGTTGAGTTGATGACGGGTTCATTAGCATCCCTTGAGCTTAGACCCACACTTCTTGATCAAGTTGGGGCTTCGCAGAGGGAAGATCCACAGATAGTCGAAGTTATGGACAAGTTGATTCGGGGTGAGACGTCTAGTCACCTTGCCAGATATACTATTGATGATAAAGGATGGCTAAGGCGTGATGGGAGATTATGTGTTCCTCGGGTGGGAGATTTGGTCCATAGAGTTCTTGAAGAAGCGCATCACTCGAAGATGACTATACATCCGGGAGGAGATAAGATGTATAGAGATATGAAGCGCAGTTTCTTTTGGGATGGAATGAAGAAAGATGTGGCAGAGTATGTTTCAAGGTGCATGGTGTGCCAACAAGTGAAGGTTGAGTCAAAGAAACCAAGTGGGCTATTACATCCATTGGAGGTCCCACAATGGAAGTGGGAGAGTATTTCTATGGATTTTGTGGATGGATTGCCTAGGTCAAGGAGAGGGAACACAAGCATATGGGTCATAGTTGACAGACTTACGAAGAGTGCTCACTTCATCCCAGTAAAGAGCAAGAGGACCGCATCAGGGCTGGCGTCTATTTATCTCCGAGAAATAGTGCGGTTGCATGGAGTTCCTTCTAGCATAGTTAGCGATCGTGACCCGATTTTCACTAGCCAGTTCTGGAACAGTTTGCAAGAAGCGATGGGCACGCGATTGAATTTGAGTACAGCCTATCACCCCCAGACGGATGGCCAAACCGAAAGGGTGAATAGAGTGCTAGAAGATCTCTTGAGGCTTTGTGTTCTCGACTTCGGTGGTACTTGGGAAGACCACCTTCCTCTTGTAGAATTTGCTTATAATAATAGCTATCAAGCCAGCATAGGGATGGCACCATTTGAAGCTTTATATGGGAGACCGTGTAGGTCACCATCTTGTTGGTGGGAGACAACAGATAGACTTATACTTGGGCCCGATATGATACGAGACACATCCGAGAAAGTTGAATTAGTAAGAAGAAGGATGAAAGCGGCCCAAGATAGACAGAAATCCTATGCTGACAAGCGAAGGGCAGATTTGGAATTCGAAGTGGGAGACATGGTTTTCGTGAAGGTTTCTCCTTTGCGAAATGTGGTACGTTTTGGAGCAGCGGGGAAGCTGGCACCAAGGTTCGTAGGACCCTTCCCTATCATAGAGAGAATTGGAAAGATGGCTTATAAGGTGGGATTGCCCGAGAAGCTAGCCGGAGTGCATAATGTCTTTCATGTCTCGCATCTCCGAAAGTGCCTACATGAGTTCGCTGAGGTGGTTGAACCAAGCATTCTTGAAGACATTGAGGTAGAGAAAGAAGCAACCTTGAGAAGAGCTCCGATTCGTATCTTGGGAACAGAGATCAAGAAGCTAAGGAATCGAGAGGTCAAGTTGGTGAAAGTTCGGTGGGGTGAAGCCGACGAAGATGCAACTTGGGAAACCGAGGAGAAGATGCGTGGGCTTTATCCATTTCTTTTTTAGGGTACATTCTAGATCTCTTTTCCTAATTAGCATATCTTTCTTTTTATCCGCGTTTATCTAGTTTATCTTGTTTCGTAGATCTTGTCATGAGAACCTTAGGTAGAAACCCTTGGTTGAAACATGTATTTGAAACATGTTATGCTTGATGGTTGCAAGTGGTTGCAAGTGTTTGCACGTGGATACTCGTGGATGCATGATACACATTAGGCACTAAGATCGGCTCACACACTTTCATGTTGCATATGCATGAGTGCTTATACTTATTCATGGATGAAACTTGTTGAGCTATCACGTGGATGTTGCATATGCATGAATATTATGTGCACTCATGTAGAAATTATAAATTATGTTAGGAATTTGCATACATATGGACTCATTTCACTAACATATTTTGCATTAAGGAGGTTTACTGTATCAGTAACCGCCTGATTTTTGTATTAGATAAGTACATATACACACACCTTTGCATATGATCATACAACATTTAGAATCCTTTAAGGACAATGACTGCACGTGGATGATGTTTTGAGTAGATGGATGATGGATAGTAGGATACGTTCTTCCTAACTTGGAGATTTCGGGGATGAAATCCTTTAAGGAGGGGAGAATGTAACACCCCGTAATTTGAACATAAAAATTCACAAATTAAAGTATACTTAATTAAGTGAAATGGGTTGCGCAGAGAAATATATATATATTGATATATATATATATAATTGAAAATTAAATAAATAAATATGCAAAAATGTTTAAAACAGCGAATTGGGAGAGGGGAATAACCGAACCGGCCGATTTTTGAGGTCGACCCGAGCTCGCTGGGTCGACTAGGGATTAATCCAGGGTGTTTGGCTGTCAACCCGTGGGCCGATTCGCTCAAATGCAGATTTTGCATTTGAATGGTTCTCATGGTTCAGCTTTAATCTAAAGGCCCTAGATGGTTCCTACACTTGACTTCTTCCCCAAGATATGCTTTGATGGCTTGGATTGAATCTAGGGTTAATCCTATGGCTAATACTATCCTAATCCTCTATAAAAAGACCCCTAAACCTAGCCTAAATCACCATTATTCAATCCTACAACTAAACTATGTCAAATTTGTTCCTCTCATGGCCTCCACTCTCATGCGAAAATTCCTAAGCCTATTTCTATGAGAGATTGTGAGTTCATACAAGTGCTTTCAAACTTGTATGAGTGTTCTTAGTTTGCATTCAAGTCAAGTTGCAACATTTCTATTTCAAAGCAAGGATTTTTATTGATTTGGCGCAAGGGTTTTTCAATTTGAGCTTTCATATTTTGGTGCTTGCATAAGGGCTTCGTCTCAATCTTTATAATAAATATTCATTTGTGTCTTCATAGCGTAGTAAGCCCTTTTCTACTTTCTTTTTATTGAACTCTAAAGTTAAATGAATGATGCAAGTTTGGGGTTGATCATTATGATATGCAAGTTTGGTTGATCATTATGATATGCAAGTTTGGTTGATCATTATGCTATGCAAGTTGGTTTAATCATTATGTATGACACATATTGCTATGTTATGCAAGTTAAACTTGATGTTGTGAGCATAAAGCTCCAAGCTTTATATCAAAGGTTGCATTTTGGCAACATGAAAGTTATCATATCCCTTATGATAACTTGCATGTGAGGCTAAATGCGAACTTCTAGCAACTTCTACGTGTCATTTATCACCATGTATCACTCATATGCTAAGTTTGGTTTTATGCATGCTTTTGAAGCCTAACAATGCAATATGCAAGTATATGAACATATGTACATCTCATATGCCACCATGATAAACTTGTGGCTTCAACACCTTTTTGTCATGATTATGCCAAGTTCCCTATTTTACCCTTTATGCGTTGTTGCGATTATGTAAACGATGGGATTACGTTGGGGTTGGGTAAAATTATGACATGAACATGATTTTTATAACATAACGTGATATGTTAACTTGTAATTATGTTTTGGAAACATAATGGACATGACACTTAGAAAATATGAGTGTGGCCAACTCGAGGTTGGGTTGAGTTTGTAGCATAAATCTACCCGGACCCGCCCGGCTTAACTAGTGGCTACAAACAATAGGACCCAATGTGAGAAGTTGGTCATGTTGTGCTCGAACCCGAGGTTAGACCAAGTTGGGGTGTAAAGCTACCCGGACCCGCCCCGCTTAACTAGTAACCACAACAAAGTCTAATGTGAGAGGTTAAAACACATTAAGTTAATTAATGCCTCCTGATTAGGGTTAAGTCATGGTCCACTTAATACTTAATCAATTTGGGCTGGATGGGTTAATCGGGGTTAAGTCACGAACCTTGGGTATACTTAACCAATTTAATCCACGTTTGGATCGGGTTAACCACATTTAACCCGTTAAGGAAACCCTAGTTGCGTGGTCCTTTTCAACAGTAACTCTCTTGATAGTATCATAAGACCCTAGGACTAGGCTAGGGTGGGGCACGATTACTGGGCTGACATGTAAGCGACCAAAACGACGGCTGAGTAGGTACGCCGGTGTAGGTCCAGGCGGACTATGGTCGTGCACATAGTCCGGAGTTGGAGAATCAGGCACGGGTACCAGTAGATCTAGACTGCGCATACTTGATTCGTGTCTGAGGTTGACACCCTAGGACTTGATACACCCTAGGGTGTACCTAGCGCAGTTTAACTACATTGCATGTTTGGGCCGTATGACACCGACACTTGACGAGTTAGGCTTATAGGGAGTCGATCGACTAGACCGTGTAGTTGGACCATAATTTAGGTCACCTCATGATGATGGGCCAAGCTTGGGCCAAGGGATCAATTCTTGTTTTTACTTGACATGTTAGAATGCTAGTACACCCGTGGTGCAAAACTTAACCTTAACTATGCGATGACACCTTTATCTATCTTGTTAGTTAATCATCATGGCAGTATGTTGTTATCCTTATGTTCATCTCAGCTTCTCATGCCAGTTAACTTTACTAGTTCATAGACAGATAGTAGTAGGGCTTACCAGTCTTTTTGACTGACCTGTTTTCTTTTGCCTCTTTTCTTCCGTCCCCCCCCCCTCCCTCCCTCAGGTTCTCAGGGTGGGAACATTGGAGCTTAGCTGGGATCTTTACAGCTTGCTTACTGGATTTGCTCATGTACGGTTTTGGACATTGAGCTAGCTATGGTTTATCACTTCATTTTGGGGATAGTACTTTATGTATTTCAGTTTTTCAGTTTATGCTTTTATCTAGACTTTGTTGTTGGAAAATAATGACCAAGTACTTTGTTGTAACATGACTATGGTTTTGAAATGCTAAGTTTTATCCGCTGCTTTACTACTCTGTTTTACTTATATGTTCTGTCTTGTGATATCTGCATGCATGTTTACCTTGTTTAACGCCCCTCCAAAGCTAATGTCCTTGCAAGAGTGGCATTGGCGGAGGTGGGGTGTTACAGTGTATCTCTAGAGGCAAATACATTGGGTTCAACAAGAACGTCGCAACCAGACCACACATGATCAGCCACTTATTTCGCTTGAGTGTATCGAATGTATATCACCAACGGTTGGGATCAACAACTGTTTCCTGAAAAGGGACAGCATCGATAGATTAAAGAAGCAAAAGGAATTTCTCTAGATAGGTGATTATGCACCCTAATGGGAGCGACCCACATTGCCATGTTGCCTGCCTGATTTTTTTGTCATTTCTCGATTGTGAAGCTTGAGGTCATAACGTATCTTTTGGAATATCTGGCCACCATTCATTTTGAATGTCATATCGTCAAATCCGCCAGAAATCACTAATTAATGTCCACAAAAATAATTGGGTTGTTAAGTTAAGAGAAGGTGTCTTCTCCGCCGCCACAGAAATACGTTTGAGGAAATCAACGTACGTACGTAATCTAATTAAAACATCAATAGCTGCCAACTTTGTTCAACCAGTCCCATAATGAGGCGCTTGTCCATATGGTTCCATCTTACCTTGTTTTATTCAATTCTGCTGCTGCCTGACATAGTTATGATTTTAAATATGGTATTCAATAATTAAAATTTTATATTATTAAAACTTAAATAATATTTTGATTCCCAACTTTTAATTTACTTTATATATCCTCACCATGTTCGGCATATAGGTTTGGCAATTAAAGTCTTTGGATTTGGCAAAGTAATATACACCGTCTCCTTTCATTCATTTGCCATGTCAGTTATAAATGATTAAAGTAAAACATACTTAGGCCTATATATGTTTTCAATGCTTTAGTCCGTGTTGATACCAGGCTGACAATACGTTATAATTTTATATATACTTAAAACACGTTTAACAAATTGATTAGGCAGGCGTATAAACGGGCAATTGTACATGTTTGTATACCCATGCTTAGAACTTAGTATGCACGGTAGCTTCAGAAAAATAACGTTATATATACTCCTTAAATATATACTATTAACTTGAACTAATCTTATCTAATTTCAATCATACTATCTAGTTATTACTGATGTATATGTTTAGACACTTTAATAAAACTCTGCAGGCATTTCATACTACATCAGGTATATATAGGCATGTTTAAGTATTTAATTAGGCAAAGTGATACGCATATTATTACCCAAAGAGAAATACACAAGCCCAGGGAATACTTGGATTGAATGCATAAAGGATTCACATGCAGTTGGTCATGGAATGCATAAAATAGTCACGTGCACCTGAAATGTAATCCCGCCATTTCTCTTTTATTATTGGTTTTTTAATATCTTTCCCGCTAAGAAAGTTGTTATGCCACGTTGGCATTAAGGTTGTTATAATTTGTTATAAGTATGTAAGAATTACAATGAAAAGCATAGAAAAATATTGTTGAGAATTCTTACTGACACCTTCTTCTCCAATGTCTTCTTCTTTCCCAATTAATTCACTAATATCTTCCTCTGCCCAAGTTCATATTCGCATCAATTTGGTGCTTTCATTCTTGACCTCACCTCCTTCATCTACCTCTCATCTCACTTGTCTTCTTACTAATGGACTCCATGGTCGAAACTATCCACAGCAACCACTCCACCAACAAATCCATCCATCAACTTCATGAAACCATCTCTCACCAACAAAACGCCATTAACTCCATCCTAGTCACTCAAGCAAAACACACCACCATGCTTAAAAATCTTCGCGCCGGCACCATCGACATTAAAACAACACTTCAACACCTTACCAAACAAGTGGCCGAACTCCACCGAAAGCTAGACAACCTATTACCTCCACCTCCAAAAATTCCATTGTATATCACTGTTGCAGGTTCCACGGCAGCCCCAGCCCCACCAATAATCTCAATTGCAACTCCTCCTTTGAGCATAGCCGCTGCTGTTGCACCTCCTCTCACCTCGGCCGTAGCCGTTGCTGCTCCTCCTTCGCCTAAGTGTCCTCAGCCCCCCTCTAACATCATCACAGTTGATAGCCTTCTCTTCCACCAGCCAACACCAATACTTATGGCTCCCTTCTCACCCATTAAGCCAAGCGACTCTACCCATCGAATACTTGAGCACTTCTCCAACTCTCACATCGAATTTCTTTTCGATGATTCCATGAAGCAACAGATCTCTTTAGGTGTGTACTCCGAAGTCATTCCCGGTGTGGTTTTGTGCATGAGCCCAGCATTACAACGGACATTGCCAAAAATACAAAAATGGGATGAAGCACACAACATGTTTGCTGAAATGAGCAAGTGGAAATGTGACAGTAAGCCGCTCATCTTTGATCCAGGTGGAAAACATGAAGTCGAGCGATTGTTTGCACCAATCTATGACCTTGAGGACAAGGTCAATTTCAAGGCATGGGTAATGATACGCATATTATTACCCAAAGAGAAATACACAAGCCCAGGGAATACTTGGATTGAATGCATAAAGGATTTACATGCAGTTGGTTATGGAATGCATAAAATAGTCACGTGCACCTGAAATGTAATCCCGTCATTTCTCTTTTATTATTGGTTTTTTAATATCTTTCCCGCTAAGAAAGTTGTTATGCCACGTTGGCATTAAGGTTGTTATAATTTGTTATAAGTATGTAAGAATTACAATGAAAAGCATAGAAAAATATTGCTGAGAATTCTTACTGACACCTTCTTCTCCAATGTCTTCTTCTTTCCCAATTAATTCACTAATATCTTCCTCTGCCTAAGTTCATATCCGCATCACAAAACTAGTAGGGTTCGGCATACTTAACGTCACTTCCATAATATACATATTACTTAAACTATACCGACTAATCGTTAACTAGTTCCGCCACCCTAACTAGGATTAGGCACGGTTTTATAAAAGCTTAACACGTCACCTAAATAGGTGATTTGGCATATTTTTCGAAAAATTTACCAAGCTACTTTATACATTCACGTTATAGATATATTTGGCACTTCCAAAAAGTTATCATATATTTGGGTATGATTTTGGATTGGATATGTGTATTAGTGTACAAACCATAAATTACCGACTTTATAAAACTGGACACGCTAATTTTTTTTATTAAGCCCAAATATAAAGTCTGACCCCTGTACATAATTAAATATAAGCTAAACCGTTATTGTCATGCTAGACCTAGGCTTAAAATTAATTTACTCTTCTTTTATCCCAATATCAAAGCTATTTACCACCTGTTGGAATCAGACCATTATATATACTATTTATATAATAAAATTAACTTAACCGGACGTGATTAGGCTATTATAAAGAGGATTTGGCATTTTTAATTATCTTCCTCCATACCTGCTGTCATACACGCCTCATATTTCCACCTCCTCTCTGTCCCTCTTCGCAACCGGATCTGACATTTCTTCAACTTTCGAAACTGCCACTCCTCCTCTCTCCAGCGTCCTTCCCTAGTACGAAACCGCAAACCATGCTGGCCCTCATCATTTACTGTTTTACTGTATCCGCAACACCCCTTAGAGCATTTCCTTGCTTCAGCAATACTCTCACTACCGCACCAACCCCATGAACCCGCTTCTACCTCAGTTGTCGAAGCCGACACCGACTCCACTGTGTCCAACTACCCTCTTTCACCGCATATACACTCCCCACCACATATCGTTCTCCTTCCCATGCATAGTTTTGAAAACTTGGTGCATATATATGAAGTATGAACCCACGCCATATATATACACGAACCCGAACCATGCCTCTTCACCGTGTTTCCCTGCACACCTTCCTCCTTTCAGTGACTCGCGTTGCATGCCTTCCAACTTCACACAACTGCACTCGCCCATAGACCGCATCACCCCTTCGACCAGAACACCGCTAAATAATTTCTTAAAGAAGCCTTGTCATAAGCTTCCACGTTAGGGAAAAAATGATTTTTGTTTTAAGAGGGAAATACACAATATATATTTGATGTGAAAAGGACCTTTGTTTTAGTGGTTATGGACCATTTTCCTAAATGGAGTGTTCCGATTCAATTGATCTTGCGGGAGAATAAAAATGGAGACTTTTGTCTTACTTTGTTTTGGTGTGGGAGAACGAACCAGGTATACTGGTATATATAGCAAGGAGAAGTAGATAAGAAGAAAGTCTTGTCTTTCAGCTAGCTACGAGAGGTAGCATGTGCTGTTCTTTCGTGGCGTACCTGTTCTTGAGTTGGCTTGTCCATAGCCTGCGTATGATTTGATAGGGTCTGTGCATGAGTTTTCATTTCCTAAGGGTAGCTGAAGCAACATTGGATAGGCTGTATGATTTGATAACTGTTTTTGAGTTGGTCTTCAATGGATATGCATAGCTCATTTAATCGTAGTCAGAAAGTTTGTACGACATAGGTTGATGTAGTTTGGACTTTGGACAATGGCAACGAAGCAGACATTCTTTAATGAGATAATGCAGTTTACCCTTCTTAGATTGTGTAGGATTAGGGTAGCATGTGTATCTTACTTCATGAGATGTGAGAGCACAAGTAGCTCATGCGGAAGGAAATAGAGTACGGAACAGTAGCGTTGGTTTGGGGAGATACAGGAGAAGGTATAGCTGTAGGGGCATGTGAGTAGCTCAGTCTGCAAGATGGAGAAAAGGATAGTTGAACGATTTTGAAAACTCACGGCAGATGGGTAGCTAATATATACCATGTGAATATGGACATGGTAGCTCGTTTTTGATCCGTGAATTCATATGCATGGTACTTTATCAATAGAGTGGCTGCTAGATAGTGGCTGGAGAAAAGAAGGTGTAGGAAAAAGCTAATTAAGGCATACTATTTTTCTTAAGCGCAAACATTTACCCTTTTTTATTTATAGATCTGTTGTGTGTGTGTGTATAGTAGGCTGTTTGAAAAGAAAGAATAAGATAGCACGGTTTAGGCTAGTACATGCAAAGGGTATCCAGTAGAAAATGGGTAGGTTAAATTTAGGATAGGTTATACTTCTTTAACTTTGTAATGAAGTAACTATTTAAATAGTTCTATATAACATTTTACGGTTCATTTTATTCTACCGCCTGCCGTTAAACTCATATCGTTACGCACGTGCTACGAACACAATGAACTGGATATGTTGCTACGTTCCAACGTCTTGGTTTCAACGAAATTTATTTCATTGAAAACAGATTCTGTTTGCATGATGGTGTTATTTAAATTTATCCGTTTACCTATAAATTGTGCATGCCGATAAAACAACTCCGGTTGGCTCCAAACTGGAAATCTAACCATAATTTGCTATATGTATTCTAATAAAATTTGTTTCGTCAAAAACGGAGGTAGTTTGAAAAATAAATCATTTCTGGTGCTTGCATAGTATATCGAATAATTTACCGTGTGTGAAGACGGGCCTCATCAACGCATTGTTTTGATCGTTCTATTTCGTATGATTATTTAATTTCATCATCGATTTCCATTGAGCATTTTATATTCATACTGATATAAATGAATGTCACATCGTAAATTACGAAATATCGCGACGTTTACAAGTTCAAATTATACACATTCAAACTTTGTTATATAAACGAATTATATATTATAAATCCATATTAAATTCCAGATCAATATTTAAAATAATAAAATATATTAAATATCTGGCTACTGAAAATACGGGACGTTACAGACGGGCTTCTGGTTTGGGCCGGGTTAGAATTTGGTGAGGCACGATAAGTATTAAAATCAAATTAAATTACAAAATAATTCATATCAAAACTTGTAATGTTATAATTTGAGCATACTTAATCAGAATTGAGCACCACTGGATCCTTTGGGATCGTATAGACGAGGGCTACACAATGGAACTGATTCAGAGTGAATTGGAGCTCGTTACAATTTATAGCAAAATAAATTGTCTGATCTGAATCAACGACGGTTATCGTTATTTAACGATAAACCACCAATGTGAGTAAAACTCACTAACTCTGACCAGTTATATTTTTATAACGCATTTTTAGAATTGATAAATGATGGTTGATTGTTGTGTGTTGATTGTTTGGATTTATTTGCTAATTAATTGGCCAAAGATATAAATATAGTTACATATATAAATCGTTGATTAAATATTGATTCTGTTTATCAGATTATTTCATATTGAAATGAAATTGATGTTGATTATATTGTTTAACATCTACGATGCAGGGAAACAAGTTGGACGGATCCAACTGGATTCCTCAATATTTACAATACTATTTTTTTCTTTATATATTGTGATATAAGATGTGATATATAATCTGTGATTGATTATGATGACACTGGTCTTATTATTTGGTATTTTAAATACCATAAGAAATACTGGAATGTAAAAATGGAAATTTCAATGTGTATATTGAAAATAAAGGAATTATTTGAAAAATAAGTAGAATTATAAAAAGGAATTATTTGGGAAATAAATAGAATTATAAAAGGAAATATTTGGGAAATAAATAGAAATATAAAAGGAATTATATGGGAAATAAATAGAATTATAAAAGAAAATTGGTGAGACATAAAAGAACTGCGAGAAGATGGATTTAAAGTAGATTGTAAATAGAAATATGTTTTAACAGAAAATTGGGAAGCTTAATTTATAAATAATGTTTTATAAATTAAGTAAAATATTGATCATTGGGTAATTGGATGTATAAAATCTCAATTAATATAGAGAAATAAATCGGTTTCAACACCGATATTTGAAATGGAATTTTAACTTGGTATTTAAAAAGGGAATTTGAACAAGATATTAAGTGTTAGAAGGAAAAATAAGATTTGTACGGATAATTCTGCAAATAAAAATATAAACAGAATTTAAGTTTGAGATATTGTTTTTAAATACGAAATCAAACTGTTTTGATAATATAAAGAAATAGTATTCACATTCCCTGTGAAAAATAGATTAAAGTAAATATTTTGCAAATAAAATATTTATAAAGGAAATTGGATTTGAAATAGGAATTTAAATGGAATTATTGAAATTAGAAACTGACTGGAAATTAGTTGAGTTGAATGGTTTTTGGGTAACGATCTAATGTTGGTTTCGGTCTTCGAGGTTTATACTTGGGAAGCTGTTCTCTTACTAGTTTACAGTTAGAGACTGACAGATGTGGGAAGATAGTAATGCGTGAATCTGAAATGGAAACGTTTTCCGAAGTTAATAACGTATGTTTTCTAAATTTAGAAAATAAGGATTTATGAATATATGGAAACTGGAAATGGGAAAATGAGTAAATTAATGATAAATTATTTTAAAGGGGAAAATGTTGATTGATGATTGATCGATAAAATTTCCATTTGGAAATAAGTTCGTTGTGTGTATAGATGTTTCCTTTGACAGTTAAATAACCGACTATCAAAGTTTTGACCATTTTTCCATTATAGATACGAAGAGATGGGAATCAGATTTATTATCTGAAAACCACTCCATATGGGCATTAGCGTTGCGAATCAAATATGATCAAGATAATTGAAGACGGAGTTTATGCAAGGGCTATTCTGGCAATCCTAGGTAGAAGTTGCCTAAGATGGATTTACAGAATAGTGCCTTCGGTTTGTCCAGTCCTAGGACAACCTGTACAGAAGAATGTATGACATAGTATATTTAATAGATCGCATAAGTTGATCTCTTCAAACGTATTTACATTTGGTGGCGGAGGAATTCATTTCTCTTAGCTGTATACCCGTGGTATTTTTGGAGAAATCAATTTGTGGTTTGGCGGGTATAACGATGCGACATGCAAAGTAAATAAAGGTGTGATCTGTACGTTATAGCCTCTAGCCTCACAACCGAGAAATCGTATAAAATTGGGTAGGTCGCATAGCTAAGTGGGTAGCTCCCAATTAGGGTGTATTGTCACCTGATCTAGAGAAAATCCATTTACTTCTTATATCTATTTTGATTATATCCCTTATGGGAAATGGTTGTTGATCCTAACCGTTGGTGATAATACATTCAGTACACTCAACCGAAATGAGTGACCGGTCATGTTTAGCCTGGGTTACAAGATGTTTTTGTTGAAACTGGTGTATTCCTCTCTAGAGATACATTGTCGGAGGGTGGTCCCATACCTTGCCAGTTGGAATCCATTAACCAATAAGCGCCTGCGGTTTTTGATTATATATTATATATGTGGAACGTGAGATGAAAGCATCTAATAGATTGCTATTTATTTGATTTAGACATTATTATAATATCAGAAGAGTATGGATTTTAAAAGATCGCTTTGGGTTATTGTAAGGTAAAAACCATCCATGTTTATGTGTGGATTGGTCTTATGATTATTTAAAGTTAAACAAATGTTTGGAGTTTACTCACACCAGTCACATGACTGTTCCTGAGTTTATTTTGTTTTGTTTTCCCTAAGCTCTTGGGTGCCCAATTTTGCACAGGCAGTCAAGTAGTCGGGATTTACAGATATACTAGAAGAAGCTTGGAGCAGGAGGCTTCAGCAGCATTTTATAGCTATTGTTTATTTCCGGTGAGATGTAAGTGTTGTACTCTAATATACAAATACAGTTTTGTGTTTCAAAGTTATGTTATATATTATATTTATTCATTCCGCTGTGAGATTCGTGCTTACTCTGATTCTGTTCTATAGTGATCTTCTTCTTCTTCTATTCTAAATTTATTTCTATCTAATTCTCACCCTCTAATTTCTTTCGATTGACGTTCCGGTATGTTCGATACTTGAATAGTTGACATGGGTTATGTCGATTTTCGAGGTCGAAAATTCACGTTCGTTACAAAGTCAAATGGCAAGTGGCGAGTTTGTATAGACTACTCAGACCTCAACAAAGCATGTCCTAAAGATAGCTTTCCTCTTCCCATGATAGATCAACTTATGGATTCTACAGCTGGGCATGATTTGCTTTCATTTATGGACGCATATTCAGGCTATAACCAGAATATGATGTATGCTCTAAATCAGGAAAATACAAGCTTCATCATGGATGTAGGCTTATATTCCTATAAGGTAATGTTGTTCGGATTGAAGAACGCAGGGGCTACTTACCAAGGACTTGTGAATGCTATGTTCAAAGCTCAAATTGAAAAAACAATGGAAGTATGTGTCAACAATACACTGGTTAAGTCAAAAAGGCCACTGATCACTTAGAGAATTTGGCCGAGATGTTTGATATTTTGCGCAAGTTTGGTATGAAGTTGAATCCATTGAAGTGTTCATTCGGAGTTGCATCAGGGAAATTTTTGGGATTCATGGTCAATGCCAGGGGGATAGAAGCCAACCCAGCTCAAATTTTAGATATGAGAGAAATGTGTGCTCCTAGAACCAAGAGAGAACTTCAATGCTTGAATGGGAAGATTGCTGCTCTAGACTGCTTCATATCAAGAGCAACTGACTAGTGTATTCCTTTCTTCGACACTCTAAGAAAGGGGAAGAAAGACTTTCAGTGGGCTCCTGAATGTCAAAAGGCATTTGAGGATCTAATCCAGCACATGGCAACACCCCCGATGCTATCCAAGCCCAATGTTGGGGAAGGATTGTTTTTGTATCTGGCAGGGTCTGCTCATGTGTTAAATGTTACTTTGATAAGGGAGGAATCGAAGGTTCAGAGGCCACTGTACTATATCAGTAAGAGGTTGACCGAGGAAGAGTTGAACTACCCAAAGTTAGAAAACCTCTCTTATTGTCTACTCATAGCCTCAAAGAAGCTCAAGCCATACTTTCAAGCACACTTTGTTAAAGTCCTTACCGATCAGCCGTTGAAGCAAGTTCTGTTCCATTCGGAGAGCTCAGGGAGGTTGTTGAAGTGGAATATTGAGCTCAGTCAGTATGACATCACTTATCATTCCAGGAGAGCGATCAATGGACTAGCACTTGCGTATTTTATTGCAGAGTTCATGGAACGAGGAAAGGAGAAGGAAGAACTTGTCAAAGCATTGATTCAATTGGAACTGTTTGTTGATGGGTCATCAAAAGATTATTGTTCCGGAGTGGGAGTGATTCTGGAAACTCCTGAAGAATGATCGATTTGTTATTCTCTAAGGTTATAATTCCCGTCAACAAATAATGAAATGAGTATGAAGCCCTCATCGTTGGATTGAGGTTGGTAAAAGAGTTGCAGTTGAAGACTTTGCAAACATTCAGTGATTCGCAGTTCATGGTATGTCAAGTTCGAAGAGAGTTTAAGGATAAAGGAGGAAATTAGCCAGCTTATCTATCCAAGGCTTAGGAGCTACTCGATAACTTAGACTTTTACACCATATCACATATTCCTAGAGAGGAAAACATAAAGGTGGATTTATTGGAGAAGTATGCTAGTACGAGAGATAAACAATTGCTGGGGTTTGTCCCAGTTGAAGTTCTTTCCAACCCTAGCACAGAGCAGATCGATGTAGATTGGATTATGGAAACGGTCGAAGAACCGGACTCATGAATGACTCCAATCAGAGACTATCTCCTCAGTGGTGTGCTCCCAACATATTCTAAGAAGTGAAGAAAGATATTACAGAAGGCTTCCATGTATCTCATTCAGGATGGTCAACTATATAGGCGAGGATTTTCTATGCCTCTACTCCGGTGTGTCATGAAGGAGGAGTCAGAAGCAATCATGATGGAATTGCACGAAGGTGAATGTGGAGGTCATACTGGCGGACAGACATTGGCCAAGAAAATTTTGCGATATGGTTACTACTGGCCAGATGTGAATCGAGATTCCGCAGCGTACAATAGAAAGGGCGATACATGTTAGAGGTTTGTGAAGATTCCAAGGGCATCATCCACAGTGATAACATATATGGTCAGTCCATGGCCATTTTCGGTCTGTGGAATCAATCTGATTGGGACGCAACCTACTGCAAAATTCAGCTTCATATATGCCATTGTAACCATTGAATACTTTACCAAATGGGCTGAAGCAAACCGTTGGCCATCATCACCTCAAATAAAGCCATCAATTTTGTCTTGAAGAATATCATCTGCAGGTTTGGTGTGCCACAGAAGATAATCACGGACAATGGGACCCAATTTGAGAGTGAAGAGTTTCAAGGCTTCTGTGCCAAGTATAAAATCCAGAAAAGCTTCGCAGTAGTGGCTCATTCGCAGGCAAATGGGAAGGTGGAAGCAGTGAACAAAATCATAAAGTCAACCATCAAGAAGCGTCTAGAGAAGTCCAAAGGTGATTGGGTAGACGAGCTTCTGCTTGCACTATGGGCATACTGCACAACTCATAAAACTGCAACTGGGCACACTCCCTTCTCGCTGGCTTTTAGTTCTGAAGCAATGATTCCTGTACAGCTAGAGGTTCCCACTCATAGAAGGATACACTTCAATCAAGAGTAAAATGAGAAGTTGCAGCTTGAAGCCCTTGATTAACTCGAAGAGAAAAGAGACGAAGCAGAGCTCAAGGTTGCTGCTCATCAAAGAAGGGTAGTCAGGCATTTCAACTCAAAAGTAAGACTGAGCATCTTCGAGATTGGAGACCTTGTGGTGTAGAAAGTGATGTCTAGGACCAGAGTCTTTGGGCCGAATTGGGAAGGACCCTATGTTATAAGTCAGAAGCTACGAGATGGCACCTTCAAGCTATTAACAACAAATGGGATCCAGATTCCTAGAGCTTGGAATAGCGAGCATCTCTGATGCTACTTTACATGATACTCTATTCAAACTTGTTGTAAGAAGTTGTAAATAATTTCCAAGCATTGTAGTTGAACTCTGTATATGTGAATGAGAAGTTTAATTGCTTGCTTGAATCATATATACGTACTCTTGTTAAATAATTCAAAAGTTGTTAAAAATCAACATCTGGTTGCAGGCTATATAAAGAACGCTACCTCATTTACAATCCAACGAGACCTAGATGCTTTCTAAGGGACAACTCTAGTGTTGAGTGCCGATGGCATCACGTGAAACAAATAAGATGATGTAGTGCTCCGCCTTGCAAATCGTAAAAGAAAGAGCTACCCAGAGTCAAGTGATGAAAAGCATAGCAAATGGGCACAATGTCGAACATATGCACGCTTCATCATAAGGGCGCTTCCCAAAGTGAGAAGTGAAAGACACCAAATATCCATCTGCGATCGCTTGTCGAGATAATCGTCCCATAGGAAAATTGGCATTAGCCCCGCAAAACGATGCAGAAGAGAAAGTAGCCCAACCAAGCTAATTACCAAAAGGTTGTAAGTTCCATCGTAAGGGGAACTTCCTAAGTGCAAGGTCCAGGACATCACCTCTAACCATGATAGCTTGCCAAGCCAACACATCGGGAAGAACAACTGGTGTCCGCCCCATGGGATGATACAACACAACAGAAAACCTTACCTGAAGGAGGCATCCGGTTTAGCTTCACCGATGCCAAATCCACTTGGCAGGAAGTGCAGCGAACAGTGGATTCCTAGCCGAAAGGAGTTGTTCAAGAAAGTTCCTTCGAGGCTTGGCTCAACAGGTCGAAGGAAAGCTCACTTTGGACTCAAGTTGGGAAGACCAGCACAAACCGAAATCCTAGCTGGTAGGCAGTATCCAGGATAATTCCTTCGAGGCATAGCTTGACAGGTCGGAGGAAAGCTAGAAATTGGGCTTGTTGAATGGGGGTGTCCATGGTAGTTCCTTCCAAGCTTGGTTCGACCGCTCGAAGGAAAGTTGACCTTGGGCTCAAGCGAAGTATTAGCTAGTAGGCGGTGTCCAGACTAGGTCCTTTGAGGCCTGGCTTAACAGGTCATAGGAAAGCTGAGTTTGGGCTTGTTGAACGGGGGTGTCCGATTCAGTTTTGATGATGTTGGATTTATCCAGCGAGAGGAGAAACAAACAGCGGATTAAATACTGGAAGGACCACTAAACCCAAGCTAGAAGGACCAGCATATGTATTATAAATATAAGACCTCCCAAGCGGAGGAAAAAAAATCCAAAGACCTCTACAAGCGAGAGCATAGGAATAAAAAAGCTTATGCGGTTAGAAGTACAACATTGACCGACTAAGTCGAATCTGTTAAAATGCACTAAGGCAAGCTCGGAGGCTTCAACCAGTGGCAAACAAAAAAGGTTTTTACCCACGGAATAGAAGTCTCGAGTGCCTCAGCCAAAATTAGAATATTTCAACAAAGTTGATCATGTAGACTCCAAGCAACTTGTGATGATCTATGGTATGGGGCAACACTATTACACTGGAAGGGCTAGTATTCACAAAACATAACACAAGCTCATCAAGACACTTAGTAGTGCAACAATTAAGAACTTGTAATCTGAAAAGAAGCAAATGCACATAAAGAGTATGGCAGAGCAGAAATGAAAAGCTAAAGTACGTAATGCATAAAACAACTTCACATCATCCAAACACAAGTCACAGATACAAGTTTCCACAAAATAACAAAACACAAATCCCGGACACAAGTTTCCATCAAGTCATAGGCGAGGGCCGACACTCGCCTAAACAACCGGTCCAAATAAAAGGCATAAGGAAAATCAAACAATTAAAGTGACATCAGTCAATCCTTCTTGCCACCCTTAGAGGAGCTACTGGATCGGGTTAAAAGCTTTCCAGGCCTGATAGAAGAAAGGTGGGTGTCCGATAAGCTGGCATCCTTGTCCTTATATTTGTTCGCCTTGGTTGCAGAAGAATGAACAAGTGACTTTTTATGATTTGAATGCTTCCCGTTGCGCTTTTGTCGATGGAGGCTTGATCACTTTACCAAAAGAACCCTCTCCCCTTCAGCTAGGCTCTTATCCAAAGTCTCACTATCCTCCTCTGTGTCTCTAGACAAAGTGATTGTGTCATCTAGGTCTCGAATAGCCTGAACCATTTTCGATTGAGACCTAGGCTGTGAGGCAGAGACTGGAGTGGATATAGGAATAAGTGGGGAATCACCCGATGGAGGAATAGCAATTGAAGTAACTGGACTCGTTGCCACCAAAGTGGATGCAGTAATGATAGCTTCAACTCCGACTGTAGCAGGAGGAGTCCACGGTGTAGCAGGGCCTATTGTATATGAATAATAAAAAAAGGAAATCATCGTACCCTTAAGGAGAGAATAAACGACCAAAATCCAAGGTTAATGAGCCAGTCCTGGTTTTACCTGGGGTGACGGGAAGAGTAAGTGATTCGGTCCCAGTTTTACCTGGGAGACCGAGGAGCTCCTGCTCCTTAGCATATAATGGTCCACGTCATCCTCCCCATCATCGTCATTTAGAAACTCCTCAGAAATATCTCTTTTCTTCTTAAGAGGAATGGAAGGATTAGTGGTAGGCACTCCAATAACCTTCGGGTCGGAAGGAATAACATCAGTAAGAGACGTGTCAATGGCAGTAGTAGTCTCTGTTTCCGGAACAGACCCCCAGAGGATCCAGCCCCAGAATATGAAGCATGACCTTTTCAGAGTTGTTCCCAACCCTTGGTAAGAGCTCACGGGATTCATCATCTAAAAGGGCATCAATAAGATCCTCTTCCTTCCAACCTGAACCATCATATTTTCTAAGCACATTTTCCCAATCTTCAGCAAGTGTGATAGAGAACGCATGTTGTAAAAAGCACAAATTGCCTCTATTCGCAACACTCAAAGTGTAAAAATCAAATAAAGAGGTATTAAAGCAGGCCTCATCCTAAATGCGTGCATCCTCAGCAGCAGTCTTGGCCAGTAGAGCGTTATCCCTTTCCTTCTCAAGCCTACCAACCTAAATTTCTAGTTGAGAATTCTTCAAATGCTGAGCACTTTTCTCCCTTTGCAAAATGGCATTAGACTATCTATAAGATGCTATAGATTACATCTCTACAGCTAACTTAAGCTCAGCCGATTTCTAAGCTGAGTGTGCATCCTTTACCTGGGAATGGAGAAAGGTCTATATGGATCTAACAGCGGTAAGTTCATCCTTAAGACACAGGTTTTCTGCCGCAAGCTCGACATTCTACTAAGAAAGGGATGCGATGTTGGCATCGTGAGATTTAAATGTTCTTTCCCATTCGGCTTTATCGTTTTCCATCGTAAGCATGGAAGCAAGATGGCATTGGTTAGCTAGTTGAAGCTCATCACACAATTGGTACCAGTCGGTCATCTTCTCAGCTTCCTTTCGGGTTGCATCCATCCTCTTGTTCATGTCGTCCTTCGTTGCATCTATCCCCTTAAGTATATTGTCCTTGTCTATGGGATGGACATTTACATTGAAACGAACCCCTCTGAAGCACCACTTATCACCAAATATCCGAGAAAACTCCTTTGGACCAGATCGAACACGATAAGGGGGCCTCTTAATGATTGTCATAATGTCGGAAGGAGATGGGGTAACATCTGGGGGATCAAAAGATAGGGTATGTGCAGAAGTAGCAGAACAACATCTTTGCCAACTGTGGAGCGCTTATCTTCGATAATATTACCCATTTTGGTTTTAGAATGCTTGTCTTTAGCCATGGTGTCTTCATCACCTTTGGGGAGCTTACTTTCTCGCCCATGATCTCTATCCTTATCATCACCAGGCCTCTTCCCTTTGCGGTCATTTGTATCATGCTTCTCACGATCATGCTTATTATAATCGTGGTGCTTCTCATGATCACGCTTATCGTTATCGCTTATCATAGTCATATTGCTTCTCGTGATCATCCTTTTCATAGTCATACTTATCTCGCTGATACGAATCCTCTCAAGGTAATCATAATCTCTAGCTTCTTGTTCTCTCCTTGCCCTCTTCTGAGCTTCAATCTCTTGGCGTTAGCGACCAAGGTTGCGTCGTGGGTCGAAGGAACCCGAATAACGGTTGAGATCGCCTATGTAAGATCGGTGCATGGTTGGACCCGTAGAAATGGAAAACAAAAAATTCAGTTTTCTGGAAAGAGAAAATACTAGGGTAGAACAGTAAACATATGCACAATATGGAGATCATAAGTGTGTGTGGCGTATAGTCTAGCATAACAAACCACTCAGTGTTATAGGAGATAGAGACGATCCAGTTTCGGTAACAAGCTTAATAGACGGGGTCTGTGGAGTTCGGACAGGCTGAGAAGAGGTTTGTGTGATCACTGGGGAAGAGGTTTTAGGAGGCAATACAAGTTGTGAGGTGTGTACGTCCCTTGTAAACTTTTCACCCAAAGTCACGTTGAGATCCCCTAAGTTTGCAAACGTATCAAAAGTAGTAACCTCTGTAGCAACGGAATGTATAGGATCAACTTTAGCTATTTCAACACTAATGCTACCTCCAACTGCAGTTTTTCCTCTTTCAAGTTGATCAATAGTGTCGGCTGGACCTTTATCCCCATGATGTTCAAGTTCATCTTCCTCAGGCAAAGGTAATTCATGTCGACTAGATGTCCCAACACCGGTGGCAGTATTCGCTTCAAGCCAGCTAGAAGCATCAGCTTTAGTACTGTTATCTGAGAACTTCTTTAAAGTAGTTTCCACTGCAGAAGTTTTGTCATTGGTATCATCTTTAGCACTTGGGGCATTAGATGTTTCGATTTTTGAAGGCAAAGCAGAAGGTCGGCCAAAAGTAAAAGATCTAGAGGGTGCAAGTAAGGCAAATTTGCGGAGGAATTATACTGTAATAAGAAATTTTGCTTCTTTCCTTCTTATCGACTGCATTTAAAGATGCAAGCATTGAACTGCAAGCCTCAGAATTTTTAATAAGTAGTGGGACTTCTGTAAAGAGAAAAAGGAAGGTTTAATAGATGAAAACTCATAGCAAACTGGGTATATAACTCAAAGTAAATGTTTTTACCTCCTTCCATCCAAGCACTTTGAAATCCTTGAGGACACGAAACATAAACGAATTGGCTTACAAGCCCAGAAATACTCTTTGGCAAGCCAAATACCAATTTGTGGTTCTGAACAGGTTCGACAAAAAAGACATAAGGATTTTCCTTTCTTGTCTTAAAAACACACAAATAGCAAATATCTTTAAAAGTAGGCACGCAATGTCTTTTCCTCATAAACAGCATGTGTAGCCCCAACAAAGTGACATACCCATTGGGGTGTAACTAAAAAGGAGCGATGGCTAATTGATCTAGGACCGTGCATAGAAAATCGTTGAAAGAAGGGACGACCCCACTTACTAGCATCTCACGATTAACAGTTATGAACCCATGAGGTGGCTGATCAGTGTCGCCGTCCGTTCCTGGAAAAATGGTGTTAACCTCGGAAATGCCAAACTGTTTACAATTTTTTTTATAGACCTGTAGACTCATAGTTGTAGAGCATCTTTCCGGAGGTGGCTTGCTCAAAGTTCGAGGATCGGGAAAAGGCTTATTTTCCACTGGCTCAGGTTGTATAGTTGTGGTGGCCTCAGAAGCTTATGGGGAAGCTCCGATTTGACTAGAAGTTGTTGTCACCTTATCCTTACGATGATTTTATTTTTGGGGTGTCTCCATTCTACATAAATATTTTTGTTTAAAAACACATCACAAGTGTGTGTTTCCTATGTGCGAAGTGCAGTGCAAGATTGTGCATGTCATTGGAAAAGTGTGCTTGAAATCTGTAGCTAATTTGTTGACAATGCAGGCAGTTGATAGCAAAATACCGAGCCTAAGTTTTGTGCAAGTGTTGGTGTATCACAGTGTTTGGTGAAGAAAGAAATGCATCAAGGATCCCAAGTCAAAGTTTTGAAATAGTCAAGGCCTGGTTGCTTGAAGACGAAACAATATTGGTTATCAAAATTGCACACGCTTTAAAAGTGGCTCAGGCTTAAGATTTCACTATGTCGTGTGGCCTAAGTTGCTCTATGGGTCATCAGCGGTCCATGCATGGATCGACATAACACATAAATCATATACGATTCATGGATCGCCAAAGGTCCATAGATGAATCATACATGATCCTTATATCGCTAGCGGTACATAAATCGCTAGTGATCCATAGAAGGATTGTGCACAGTCCATTGCCTGATTATGAGCACTCATAAAAGTAAGCAAATACAAAGCCATTCCACTTTAAAGCAATACACACTCTTGACCAATAATGAAACTCGAACTATAACAATCAAGTCTTTAGCTCTTTCAAAACTTCAACAAGCTTTTGCACCAACAACCGAAATCAAGCGTCCTACTTATTCCCCAAAGCACGATGCAAATCTGACAATCATTGGCGATCAATAAGGCACTTACACAAGTAACGATCGACCAACTTCAATAGAAGACAACATGCTCAAATCAGTGTTGCGAATTAATCATGCAACATTGAAATACGGTTCATTATCGTCAACCAGTGTAATAAATGCACAATTCTAGCAAAAGAAACACAAAGAATTCTATGTAAATAAGGTTCTTGGTTCAAATCAAGGTTGCAGAGCAATCACACAACATTGAAATACAGATCAACGTCATCTACAGTAGAAGTTGCATATAAATGCAATACAAGATTTCTATACAAATTTGATGAACATCAAGTTATTGTAGCAGCAAAATTCATGGATGTCACAAGGAATTCTAAACACATCATACAAATGCAAACTCGAGCCAGATCAATCATGGAATGTCATCAAAAAGGCTTATGAAAAAGTATTTCAGAACCAAGCTCTCGGTTATGTTTTAAAAAAATGCAAAAATTCTGTGTAGGTTGTACAAATTCATATTCAAACTGAGCTTGCAGACCAATCACACAATCTCAAGTTTACGTTTCTGCTTGAAAATATACAAAAGACAGTTCAAACTCAGAAATTCTTAGTTGTTTGAAAGAAAATAAAAAGTGTAAATCAATTTTGATGCAAAGACTGACTATAAAAATTCTAGACCAGACCTTCAATGACCAAAAACAAGTTACTTAAACCTATCTAATTCAACCATCACAAAGGTTCGGTTTCATACGTCAGTCACAATTCAACGTCAACAATTCATTCATTGAAGTCATCTCAGTCCCAAAATTAACAAAACGAACTCATCATAAAGACAGTTCAAAATTAAAGGATGCATGACTATTATTTTTAAGGAAAATAAAAAGTCTGAGATAGTTTCAATACATGGCTTGCTACAAAAATCTCCATTCAAACAAAGGTGTCACTTCAGATAGGTTATTAAAATAAATATGCCCGTTGCATTACAAATTTAAATCAGTGAGATTTAAACACCACGAGAAATCCAGTTTCAGACAATTGTTGTGACCCAACATCATCAATTCACACATCAAAAACAGCCAAAATGGGAATATATTCAATTGTAAACCCTAAAAACATAATTAATATACAAAATCAGGAAAATAAATTACTTACATTTGAAAGGATTGGGTAATTCCTGACAGTTAAATAGTTGAGAAGCCTTGACAATGTTGAAAATCGAGATGATCTGACAACTCAGAGTTCGGCTAGGCTCAAACCAGAGGATGTAATGATGGTTGAAGCTAATCTCCTTCCTGGCTGTAATCGTTCAGATCCAGGAAAGGTTCGAAGCTCTTCGGCGATCAGAGAAGCTCTAGGGATTAGGCAACGATGGAGAACTTGATTACAATGGCATTTGAAGACCAAAATTTGATCTGAAGCTATCGAGTGATTGGTGAGACTCCGATAACCAACGCTGATTGTGGTGAACTTGATGGGAAGAGCTGTGGTGAGCTTTAACTTCCTGTGAAATTTCTTCAAAAAGACCTGGACACCATTAATTTGCTTTTTGCTAAGAACGTTGAGAGTACGAAAACGAAGTGGGGTTGGGAATATAAGGAGATGCGGTGAAGGGAAGACGACCGGCCCATCAGAATTATGTCAGCCGAAGCCCATTTGAAATATGCAGTGAACTTTAAGATAAAGGAAGATGTGATCCAATCATTCAAATGACAGACGATCCATTTAAGATGCTATATATTATGGATCGTCTGAGTTTGTTCATATATAATACTTTGCATGGATCGTTAGCATATATCTGTGCATGGGTCGGTGCATTTTTGCCTCATACGAAAGAAGGTGACATGGCAAAATCATGTTTATCGATCGACACTCTCGTATGCAGATGAATCGGCTACTATTTGAGTTGATGGGCCGTTCATTTCTTAAGCAATGAGAGGGCTACACGTGTCAGGAAGATGGATCGCGTACGGCAACTTGATGCTCGGGTCGATGGAAAATATGAAAGAGATGATCCACGATTAACATTTCATGTCAGGTTGTTATTTAAAGGCAAGAATATGGACTGCTTAAAGGGATGGATCATATGCCCTTTGTATGGATCGATGGTTTGTTATGGACCGTTGTAGGTAAGATGATGTGTCTGATGGCACGTGGCAGTACAAGTAATAGTTTGTCCCGTATATTTTTTATATGGAGCGCAGTATTTCAGCATGGATGAATCAATGAAGGTACCTCTCCATACGTATGGATCGTACAAGAAATGCAAGCTGTACGCCAGCTGTATTAATGAATCGGTAAACAATTGCACAAGGATGGATCGACCATGTCTAAAACAAGATAACGTGGAGATATATGGACCATTCTAGCTTCAGCTATGGACCATCAGCTTCTTCAGTGGACCGTTAATAAGCTTCAAGATGGAGCAATGGCATTGTCGTAATATTATGGACCAGTCCATCACCCTGTACACTAAATTACAACAATGCCACTCCATTTCAACCTCTCTTATAAATACTCTTCTACATGAGGGAGGACCGAATTTTCCCATAACGAAGTGCTACCTAGTTCATTTCTCAACGACTCAAAATCAACTCCAACTCGATTAAAGCTCATTCAAGCAAGATCAAAGCTTCTCCTACAACAATCAAATCCAGAAATAGTCAAAGTCGTTCACTGATCGTGGTTATCGAAGGAATTCTTCAACAATCACCGATACTCGTGAAAATCACACGATTCTACTTTGAAGGAGATTGAAGTTAGAGAAGTTTGAAGAAGAAGAGTTTAACTGTAAAAAGAGAAAGATGTACAAAGTTAAAGTAAACATGTACTTTGTAATGGCAAACATGATAATGAAACCTTTTTTCATAGTGGACGTAGGTTGAAATTAAGACCGAACCACTCTAAATCATCTTCACTTTACTTTTCCCCGCATTTATTTGTTCTTGACTTTGTGTGTGATCGCCCTGTGCCAACCGACATTTCCCCGAAATGCGTTGTGTCAAAACCCGACTAGCACGAGACGATCGTCAAAAGAGTTGAAACGTTGAATCACCAAGAACCTGTAGTATATCTCATAGCGCATGGAATAAAATATAATAATAACATAACTTGATATAAAATAGGAGAGACAGTACATAAGATGAAAACTAAGCCATATCCATCAGAGTAGCAGAATCCAAAATACAGCTTCATATCCAATTATTACAACTCCAAAATACTGTCTCTAAAAGGAAATAAAGAGGTACACTACTAATGCCCAAAGCAGTGACCAGCAACAACACAGGGAGAATATATATAATACGTGGAAGCCTCTTGCTCGTCTCCGGACAGCTACTCGTGCATAACCACCTAACCTGCCTCTAGTCTACTCATTTAGGAGCACCTAGAGTAATAAAAAGAGACATAAAACTCTGGGTCAGACAAAAGTCTGGTATGAGCAATAGCAAATCTATATCGCTAAATAGAGCAATAACAAGTATAAGTAGTCATACCTGACGTAGACCTGCAACCAAAGAATTAGCACAACAAGATGCATAATACTCTAAGATAAAGACTAAAATAGAGTGTAAATGGAAGTGTGAGTGTCATGGTGATAGCAAACATCAAACATAGCAATCATCCTCACATCTCTCACTCAGTGCATAAAGCATACTGTAACACCCTGAATTTTCTATGAATATTAAATTAACAAATTTAAGAATACTTAATTTCAAATGTGAGAATTAAGGGAAACGGGTTACACCATTGCGTTCGTCTTGGAATTCTGCTTGAGATAGAGTCCAAGTTTGCATAAATTGGACTCTGTATGAAGAAGTTATGGCCCTACGAAGTTTCAGAATTTAAATAAATTAAAAACAGTTCGAAATTCAAATTCAGACAGGGGAGCAGGCTGGGTGGGAATTCTCCCGCCCAAGGGCCAGGTAAACTAGGGGGTCGACCTACCCATACAGGTCGACCTACCCCTCTACCCCTCCCCCCCCCGCCAGATCTGAAAGATGACGCTGTTTTGACTCATTGCTGAGTCATTAGGGATGAGGTGTTATCCTATCATGACTGAATGGCCTTGATTGCTTCTAGGGTTAATCAAACGCACTAAATTAATTAAAATTCTATATAAGCAACCTAACTCTCAACCTAAAATCACACTAATTCATACCAAGGGCCGCCATGCCGTCAATGGAGAACCTAGAGTAGCCGCTGTTCTCTTTCAACTCGAAAACAAGATAGAAGCAAGAATCAAAATCAAATCTAATCTAAATTAGGATAACAATTAGTCTACATCAAAGGCGAGCAATTCAATTTCAGAATACATATCCTAGAAAAACAAGACCATTCTTTTGTTTGTGAGTATAATTTCTTTCACAAAATAATTAATTAATTTAATTGTGATAAGTTATAATTGGGATTATGAGAATATGACTTTGAATCATGGGATGTTATCATTGACAGTTGTATTATCACACGTTGAATTGTATATGTTTAACTTGATTCATCTTATACAAGTTTAGGATGTTAAATCATATGTATATGAACCTTATGCAAGTTTGGGATGTTAAATCATATGCTATTTTATGAATTTTATGCAAGTCTGTAGATGGATTATACACAAGTTCATATGTGAATCATGTAGATACATATGCTAGTTTATATGCAAACATGTGACATTAATCTACATACATATGCAAGTTCACATCTTTGTGTTTAGATCTATATTTAGATCCATGGCAGTACATAGTTATGAAAATTTATGTTCTATATGCCCATTGCCTATGCTAGTTTTGTATGTGAATCATATGTTAGTTTGAATGAAATTCATATGCAAGTTATAGGAAAACCATATCCACATATGCAAGTTCATGAGTACATGTCTAGATCTATATTTAAATCAATGATACTTTATTCAAATTTATGTATATCCATTTCCTATGTAAGTTATTGGCTTTGCAAACTTATGTCAAGATTCTTAGATCTATTTTATGTGTTGTGATGTTGCTTTTCTTTTTATAAGTTGGACTATTTGCAAGTCTAACATATGTCATATTAAAACGTACGAATAGCGTGGGGACAATGGGAAAATATTGAATATACATAATTGTGAATTGGCATAAAATGGCCTTAAAGGCATATAATTAATTTGAGAAATTAATTGGTATAAATTTATATACCTGAAATTATGGACATAATTTAGGTGACAATTATGGACATAAATTAATTTGGAATTTATTGACAAAATTTGAATATGGATATTAATCCAATTTGGGGTTAAATAATTATGTGTAAATTAACCGCCTAAGGCACGAGATTAGACTCGTTTGTGGTATAAGACTGCCCGGACCCGCCCGACAAATCCAACAACCACAAATGGTAGTCTAATGTGAGAGGTTAAAGGCACAAATTAAATGTGTAACAATTGTAAAGACACGAGGTTAGGCTCGTTTGCGGTATAAGACTGCCCGGACCCGCCCGACAAATCCAGCAACCGCAATGGAAGTCTAATGTAGGAGGTCTTTATAAGGTTACGGTTCTAATGAATTAAGTAACACTTAACCAGATAAACATGTGGTGGGACATGTGGGTTAAGTGGGTGGCCTGGGTGGCATGTGAAATACGATTAGAAACACTTAACCAAGTTGAAAACATGTAAGAAGACATGAATAAGAAGGGGTTAAGTGGGAAGTTCTAGTGGGGACTAAGCATAGGTGGAAAGCTTGTGTCAAACATGGGGACCCTTTTCAAATCAGTAACCCATTAAGTATCTTTGTGAGCTCGAGTTAGATCGAGGATGAGACACGCTTACTGGGTTTTATTGTAAGAGGTCAAAATGGGTTAGCGGTGGCAACGCAAGTCCAACGGGGTCATGTGCGTGCGTGGGCCCGGGCTGGTAGGTAAGACGTTGTTGCATCGTATAGATATAAGCCATGCATCTTTAGTGGTATCGGGTTGCCACTTTGGGGAGTGATACACCCCACTGTGGGACCAGCACGGGTATTTACGAGTTAGGGAGCCGATCGCATGGGGGTAGTGGGTACAACTAGTGGAGATAGGGGCAGGCAACACCTATGAAGGCAACTATGGGTACACGGAACTACCATTATCATTATTATGTTCAGTAGGTGGGATCAACTTTTAGGGTGACTAGTAGTGGTGCAGTATAGTAATTATCTTATAGTGATTAGGAACGAGATTAACGCTAGAATATTCCTCTTGTTTGCTTTGCCATGCCCACTTGTTTCACGGTCATACCTTGTTTTACCAGTTTATGCCTTATCCTAATTACTCTAATAATTATATTGTTAAATTATTGTACTCACCAGATTTTATGTCTGACCCCCTTTGTTTTCGCCTTTTTTCTCCCTCTCCCCCCTAGGTTCTCAGGGTGGGACTAGTACTAGTGGAGCTTGATCTTGGATCTCTTTCTCTTTCTTTTGGAAGTGCCTGGATTGCTAAAAGTAAAGTTCAGCTCATCTCTTTATGGCTACTTGTGTTGGGGTTATGCTTTTTATTTTATGTACTCAGAAACAATTTTGTCAAGATGGTTACTAAGTGTACTTGGTTTTTCGATTGGTTTATGATGTTGTTGTAATCAAACTATTTCTCCGCTGCAATAAATGTTGTTTTGAAAATTTTCTAGTACTAATATATGTATTTATCTTGTTAAATTCTGTTCTATTCACCGATAACACTCCATGAAAGTTAATGCATTCCCTTTGAGAGTGACATTAACGGACGTGGGGTGTTACACGTGGTATCAGAGCTGAAGGTTAACAGAACAGATAAGAGATTTTGAAAAACTGTTTTTCAAAAGCGTTTTATAAAGAAATACTTTCAAAAGTATGTTTAAGGAGAGTATTTTCAAGAGAAAAGTTTGTTTTAAAAACATAACCCCCAAGAGCCATATATCTTTCCTTCGATTCTCCGTTTTGAATCTCTTCCTTTTTCTTTTTCAGCATGTCTGGGGAACCTGAGATACCCGAGGGCATAACGATACCAGGCTGGATTAGAAGGTATCTGGAGGCTAGGGCCACTGCCGCAGGCCCAGCAAATGTTCCTCCTCCCGCAGCTGCAGTCGCTCCTCCTCCTCCCCCGCCTCGCATTGATACTTTTTCAAAGATATGCAAAGATTTTCTAGCAATGGGCGGAAAACCTTTTCACGGATCAGAGACGTTTGTTGAAGCCCGAAATTGGCTTAAGGAGGTGGAAGATCTATTTGGTATTTTCGAGGTGAAAGTTGGAAGGAAGGTCCAATTGGCCGCTTGGTTAATGAAGGACGAAGCCTCGTTTTGGTGGGAGGTCACGAATGGATAGCATCCACTAGAGACGTGGATGGATTTCATACATAGGTTCAAGATGAAATTTTTTTCACGAGCAGAAGAGAATTTATATATGGAAAGATTCTTATCGTTGAAGCAAGAAAATTTGTCAGTAAAGGAGTACGTCAACAAGTTCAATCAGTTGGCGAGATTTGGCTTAGACTTCGTAAACACACCTGAGAAGAAGGCTCTGAGGTTCGTTAAGGGTTTGAATGAGCCGCTACATGGGTTGGCTATGACCCACATTCCGATGGGGGCTACCTTTGAGAAACTAGTTGACATGGCACTTATGCATGAAGAGGAGAAAGGTGCTAATGCTAATAAGGCACCGGAGAAGAAAGGGGATCATAAGAAATCACAACAGCAAAACAAGAAAGGCGGTAAAGATAATAATGGCAAGGGAAAGAAAAAGTGCTTTAATTGTGGGACACCAGGCCATCTAAGCAAGGACTGTAGGAAAAAGAAGAAGACTGGCTGCTTTCACTGTGGGGAGTAAGAACATTTAATTACAGACTGCCCGAGGAAACAGGGGCAAGGGCAAAGGGCAGGGTCTGCTTCTGGAGGGCAGATTCAGGCTCTCATGGCGCCAGGGTAGGCAAGAGGGCAGATTCAGGCTCTCATGGCACCTGGACATGAGAGAGGTAGAAACATTTCTGTTGAAAGTTTGGTTTTTCTGTTTGATCATCCTGTTCGTACTTTATTTGATTCTGGCGCTTCACACTCGTTTGTGTCTGCTTCGTTAGTTGAAACACTGCACCTAAATACTAGTCTAGTTACGGATTCCATAGTAGTCTCAAATCCTATTGGTGGTTCGGCTCATCTTTCAATGATTTCTCGCGATTTGAGAGTGTCTATTTTGAGCGTTGAGTTTGAACGCAACGCCTTCGTTCTTGGCTTCACGGGCTATGGATTGATTCTAGGCATGGATTGGTTATCCAGTAATGGTGCCGTCCTCGATTGTGAAAAGAGAGTGGTTAGACTTATGACTCGCCTTGGCAACACTCTCGCAATCTCTTGTAACCCCATACATTCTGTTATGCTTAGTTACGTAGAATCTCTTGATGCGTCTGTTAAAAACTTGCAGTCTGTTAGAGTAGTCCTTGAATACTTAGATGTATTTGAAAAGGTGAAGGGCTTACCTCCAAAGAGGGAGATAAACTTCCGCGTATATCTTGTTGATAATGCAAAACCCGTAGCTCTACCCGTTAGACACATGGCTCCTAGGGAGAGAAAAGAGCTCAGTAAGCAAGTCAAAGAGCTGCTCGAAAAGGGATTTATAAGGCCGAGTATTTCTGAATGGGGTGCTCCAGTAGTATTCGCAACCAAAGCGGATGGTTCACTTCGCCTATGCGTTGATTATAGGGAGCTAAACAAGCTGACCAAGAAGAATAGGCACCCACTTCCTAGAATAGATGACTTGTTTGATCAGCTTGTAGGTGCATTTGTTTTCTCCCGACTATATTTGGCTACCGGGTTCCATCAGCTAAGAGTAGCTGAAGACAGCATTGATAAGACCGCGTTCAGAACCTCGGATGGTTTCTTCGAATGGCTTGTCATGACTTTCGGCTTGACAAACGCACCTACTTACTTTGTTGACTTGATGAGTAGGGTGTTTAGAGAATTCCTTAATATGTTTGTGGTGGTCTTCGTAGACGACATTTTGATTTTCTCGAAGAATGAGGATGAGCATGCTTTGCATTTAAGGGAAGTCGTGGATACTCTTCGTACACATCAGCTGAAGGCCAAATTCTCCAAATGCCATTTCTGGAGAGAAGAGGTGAGGTTTCTTGGACATGTGGTGTCCAAAGAGGGGTTAGCCGTGGACCTCGCAAAAGTAGTTGCGGTGCAAGATTGGAAGGTTCCACGGAATGCAATCGAAGTCCAAAGCTTTCTCGGGCTAGCGGGCTTTTACTGAAAATTCATTAAAGACTTTGCTAATATCTCAGCCCCACTCACAAGATTAACGAAGAAGAACCTAACTTTCGCTTGGGATTTGGATTGCGATATTGCTTTCCAACGTTTGAAAAGGGTTCTAACAACAGCCCCAGTTCTGACATTGCTAGATGGGTGCAAGATGGTTTCCTTATACACAGATGCACGTGATACCGGACTAGGTGCTGTCTTGGTGCAAGAAGGAAGGTAGTAGCTTATGGAGGCAGACAGTTGAAAGTACATGAGAAAAACTACCCAACCCACGATCTAGAGTTGGCTGCCATCGTCTTTGCGCTTAATTCTTGGTGCCATTATCTCCTAGGTGAGAAGTTTGAATTGTATACTGACCATAAATCGTTGAAGTACCTTTTCTCGTAGAAAGATCTTAACTTAAGACAACAAAGGTGGAGGGAATTTCTTGCCTCTTATGATTTTGAGATTTCCTATACCCTAGGCAAGGGCAATGTGGTAGCAGATGCCTTAAGTAGGAAGAAGCTGACCTTGAGTCCTTTCTTTGTAGAAAGGCAAAGCTTGGAATATATAGCAAACTTTAATTTTAGACCCTCCTCTGAAATTGTGCCTGGTCTATTAGCATCACTACAGGTGCGGCCTACTCTTTTGGACTCAATAGGAACCACGCAACGAGAAGACCCTCAGCTAGTGGATGTGATGGAAAATCTAGTTAGGGGTGAGACTTCTAGTCACCTCAATATATACTCCATCGATGATAGGGGTTGGTTGAGACGGGATGGAAGGTTATGCATCCCACAAGTAAGGGATTTAATGAAGATGGTTCTCGAAGAGGCGCACCATTCCAAACTGACCATACACCCAAGCAGAGACAAGATGTATAAAGATATAAAAAGGGTTTTCTTTTGGAACGGCATGAAGAGTGATGTAACTGAGTTCATCTCTAAGTGTTTGATATGCCAGCAAGCCAAAGCAGAGCAGAAGAAGCCCGATGGTCTACTCCATCCCCTAGAGGTTCCACAGTGGAAATGGGATAGCATTTCAATGGACTTCGTTGATGGGTTGCCTAGGTCAAGAAGGAGAAATACCAGTATTTGGGTAATAGTGGACAAGCTCACTAAAAGCGCTCACTTATACTTGTTAAAAGTAGAAGGATTGCCTCGTCCCTAGCATCCATTTATCTCAAAAAAATAGTTCGACTCCATGGGATACCCTCCACCATATTAAGTGATCGAGATCCTATCTTTACGAGCGAGTTTTGGAAGAGTTTGCAAGAGGCAATAGGCACCCAATTATGCTTAAGCACAGCCTATCACCCCCAAACCGATGGTCAGACGGAAAGGGTGAATAGGGTATTAGAAGATCTCTTGAGATTGTGCATTCTTGACTTTGGAGGGACATGGGAGGATCATCTTCCTTTGGTGGAATTCGCCTACAACAATAGCTACCAAGCCACCATAGGAATGGCACCCTTCGAAGCTTTATATGGAAGACCGTGCCGATCACCAACTTGTTGGTGGGAGTCTACAGATAAGCTCATACTTGGGCTAGACATGATTAGAGAGACCTCAGAAAAGGTGGACTTGATAAGAAGACGGATGAAGGCTGCACAAGATAGACAGAAGTCTTACGCAGACAAAAGAAGGACCGACCTTGAATTTAAGGTTGGAGATAGGGTGTTTCTTAAAGTATCTCCTTTGAGGAATGTCATTCGCTTTGGGTCCGTAGGAAAGCTAGCACCAAGATTTATAGGTCCATTTCCTATTGTTGAAAGGATATGGACGATGGCTTACAGAGTAGGGCTACTCGAGAGACTGGCTGGAGTTCATAATGTTTTTCATGTTTCTCAACTACGAAAGTGCTTACATGAATCCGCGGAAGTGGTGGAGCCGAATATACTAGAGGAAGTAGAAGTGGAACGAGAAGCGACTGTGAGAAGAGTTCCAACTCGTATCTTAGGTATAGAAGTCAAAAAGCTACGCAACCGTGAAGTCAAGCTTGTTAGAATTCAATGGAGTGATGCTGAGGAAGACGCGACTTGGAAGACTGAGAGGAAAATATGCGCAGCCTACCCTTTTCTCTTTGAGGGTACTTCCTTGATCTCTTTTTCCATAAGTTTATTCATGCTTATATCTACCTTTTTAAGTATATCTCCTCCGTCCTATTTTTTATCCTTAGGTAGAAACCGATGGATGTAAACATGTGTTTGAAACATGTTATGATTGATGGTTGCGAGTGGCTGCAAGTGGTTGCTCGTGGATGCATGTACACACACTTTAGGCACCAGATCGGCTCAATCACTTTCATATTGCATACAAATGTGTATGCATATTTAAATTAATGAATGTATAATGGTTGTGTTATCATATGGATGCTGCATTCTGATGAATGGTTGTGCATACATATAGAAGTAATATGTATCGTTAGGATTCTTTTGCATGCATAATGGACGCATGGCACTATCATGATTTGCATTAAGGAGGTCAACTGAATCAGTAGACCGCCTGATTTTGCATTAGATAAGGAACATATACACACACTTTTAGCATATGTTCATACAGCAATAGAAATCTTGTAAGGACAATGGATGCATGTGTTTGATGGTTGAGTAGATGGATGATTGGATGTTAGGATATCATTCTCCTTAACTCGGATATTTCAGAGGCGAAATCCTTTAATGAGGGGAGAATGTAACACCCTGAATTTTCCGTGAATATTAAATTAACAAATTTAAGAATACTTAATTACAAATTTGAGAATTAAGAGAAACGGGTTACGCCATTGCGTTCGTCTCGAAATTCTGCTTGAGATAGAGTCCGAGTTTGCGTAAATTGGACTCCGTATGAAGAAGTTATGGCCTTCCGAATTTTCAGAATTTAAATAAATTAAAAACAGTTCGAAATTCAAATTCAGATAGGGGAGCAAGCTGGGCGGGAATTCTCCCGCCCAAGGGCTAGGTCGACCAGGAGGTCCACCTACCCCCGCCCGGGCAGATCTGAAAGATGACGCTGTTTTGACTCATTGCTGAGTCATTAGGGCTGAGGTGTTATCCTATCTTGACTGAATGGTCTTGATTGCTTCTAGGGTTAATCTGACGGCTCTAAATTAATTAAAATTCTATATAAGAAACCTAACTCTCAACCTAAAATCACACTAATTCATACCAAGAGCCGCCATGCCGTTAATTGAGAACCTAGAGTAGCCGCCGTTCTCTTTCAACTCGAAAACAAGATAGAAGCAAGAATCAAAATAAAATCTAATCTAAATTAGGATAATAATTAGTCTACACCAAAGGCGAGCAATTCAGTTTCAGAATACAGATCCCAGAAAAACAAGACCGTTCTTTTGTTTGTGAGTATAATTTGTTTCACAAATTAATTAATTAATTTATTTGCGATAAGTTATAATTAGGATTATGAGAATATGACTTTGGATCATGTGATGTTATCGTTGACAGTTGTGTTATTGTGGATCTATTTCATATGTTGAATTGTATATGTTTAACTTGATTCATCTTATGCAAGTTTGGGATGTTAAATCATATGTATATGAACCTTATGCAAGTTTGGGATGTTAAATCATATGCTAGTTTATGAATCATATGCAAGTCTGTAGGTGGATTATACACAAGTTCATATGTGAATCATGTAGATACATATGCTAGTTTATATGCAAACATGTGACATTAATCTACATCCATATGCAAGTTCACACCTTTGTGTTTAGATCTATATTTAGATCCATGGCTGTACATAGTTATGCAAATTTATGTTCTATATGCCCATTGCCTATGCTAGTTTTGTATGTGAATCATATGCTAGTTTGAACGAAATTCATATGCAAGTTATAGGAAAACCAAATCCATATATGCAAGTTCATGATTACATGTTTAGATCTATATTTAGTTCCATGATAGTTTATGCAAATTTATGTATATCCATTTCCTATGCAAGTTATTGGCTATGCAAACTTATTTCATGATTCTTAGATCTATTTTATGTGTTGTGATGTTGCTTTTCTTTTTATAAGTTAGACTATTTGCGAGTCTAACATATGTCATATTAAAACGTACGAATAACGTGGGGACAATGGGAAAATATTAAATATACATAATTGTGAATTGGCATAAAATGGCCTTAAAGGCATATAATTAATTTGAGACATTAATTGTTATAAATTTATATACCTGAAATTATGGACATAATTTAGGTGACAATTATGGACATAAATTAATTTGGAATTTATTGACAAAATTTGAATAGGGATATTAATCCAATTTGGGGTTAAATAATTATGTGTAAATTAACCTCCTAAGACACGAGGTTAGACTCGTTTGTGATACAAGACTGCCCGGACTCGCCCAGTAAATCCAGCAACCACAAACGGTAGTCTAATGTGAGAGGTTTTGTAACACCCCACATCTGTTAAGGTCACTCACAAAGGGAATGCCTTAACTTCAATGGAGTATTATGGGTACTGGAACAGAAATATTACAAGACAGACATATATAAAATAGCGGAAAGTAAAGTGGAAGTACTTCAAATCATTTATTAAATAGATTTGTTTACAATAAAAAGCCCATCAATTTCCAATACCCAAATACATAGCTAAAATATCTGTCTTGCTCAAAAACAAAGAAGCATAAAAATAAGTTATAGTATTCCCCAATAAAGCAAAGCAAGCCATAGCCAAGAGAAATCCAAGCCATACATGAAAGAGCCTTGGAGCTTGGTAAGATCCGAACTAAGCTGTATTCCCACCCTGTGAACCTGGGGGGGAAACGGAAGAAAAAGAGGCGAAACAAAACGGGTCCGTCATAAAGACTGAGTAAGTCCTAGTGACTTTCAACATAAAAATGAGTAAAGATAACATGGCATGAATAAACTGAAAGTAAACAAAAGCATGATGACAAGGTAGGCAGGATAAACTAAGATAACAAGATAAACTATGGTAACAAGATAAACTAAGGTAACAAGATAAACTTCGGGCACGATGAAACAAGTATAACATCCCATAATTCCTATCAAGTATCCCACCGCATGGTTTCTATCAAGAGTAACATCGCAAGGTTTCTAAGCTTTACCATTAAAACGATATCTATTTTCTCTGCACCACCTAACTAGCATCCTCATAAGTGTCTTACATTGAATGATCCGTATTCCTACTAGTGTCCCAACTAGTGTCCTGTGTAACAAGGATCCGTACCCCCTACTAGTGTCCCAACTAGTAGCCCGTGTTATATAATAATTACAACGTGATCCCAATCCCCGCAATTATGGTAGCCTTCAGGTGTACATCGATTATGAGGATTCCACCTCGATCACCCCAATGGCCATGTATATATTCGATGCACCCTTACTACCTTATCGATCGGCTCCCTACTTGACCTAGTTCTCGTTTGTGTCACGCAGCCCCCTAATTGTAGATACCTGTTCTGGTCCCACCATGGGGTGTATCAAGTCCCATGGTGGCAACCCTGACACAATCAAGATGCATAGCTTTATACCTACTGATGCCCAGTGGCTAAATTTTCTGCGCCGAAGTGTGTGCACGCCCGCACTCCGTTAGAACCTGCACTGCTGCACCAACCGCCGCTAATTTGACCTCTTATAATCAGCCAAGTAATCGTGCCCCACCCTGCCTAGCTCAGGGTTCCGTTGATACCTAATGTGGGTTACTGCTGAAATGTGTCCCCGATACTAGGTTTTTCTAATGGTTAAGTCTGTGGGCCTATATTCTCTGATATTACCCACCAACCCTGATGTGTACTTAACCCCGCTACTGATTCAAGCATGTGTATTTAATGGTTAAGTGTATGTGGGCCTATATTTACTAATATTACCCACCAACCCGATATGTACTTAATCCTCCTTCCCGTTATGTTACCATGGTCAAGTGTTTATCTTAGTTAACTTAACCTTTCTCGCTTATTATGTTTGATTGGTTAAGTGTGGTTTATTAACTTAACCCCGTTCGTCTATCTGGTTACATTGGTTAAGAATTTTCTTGTTAACTTAACCCCGTGTATTACTTAACCCTACCACGCATCACATCAGATTGGTTAAGTGCATGTTAACTTAACCCCATCCACTAGTCATATTATAATGGTTAAGTGTTATCAACTTATTCAAGTTAACTTAGCCCACCCGCTTGTCTTGTTATGTTGGTTAAGTGTTACTACTTAACCGCAACCACTTGTCTAATTAACCCATTGTATTAGTTAAGTGTTCTCATTAACTTAACCTCACTTTCTAGTCCAGTTTAATCATTTTATAATGGTTAAACATTTGCTTAACCTTACCTACTCCCGTAGTCAACATATTAAATTGGTTAAGTGTCCAGATTAACCTAACCCTACACAGCAATTTAGTTAACATGTTGAAATTGGTTAAGTGTTCTAGTTAACTTAACCCTACCAACCCTAGCTCAGCTTTAGTTGTCTTATTAGGGCACCAACCTCTCACATTAGACAGATATTGTTGTGGCTGTCGGTGTGCCGGTCGGGTCCGGGCAGTCTTACGCCACAACTCAGTCTAACCTCGGGTCTTTATTGGGCCTAATGCTTAGCCTCCCATATTGGATAGGTATTGCTGTGATTACTGGACAGCCGGGCGGGTCCGGGCAGGTTTACATCACAACTCAATCCAACCTCGTGCTAAGCATATTCGTATTTTCCAATTTACATTAATTATGTATATTATTCAAATTCATATTACTGCCTAATTTGTTTCCAATCAATCTCATTAAATTAGATATATAATTAATACCATTTTATGCCATAATTCTAATTTACATTTTAATTATGTAAATTGTTCAAGTTCAAATTTAATGCCCAATTTGTTTCCAATCAATCTCATTAAATTAGGTATACAATTAATACCATTTTATGCCATAAATCACTTATGTGATTAATGACTAATTTATGGCAAGTTTCCAAAAAATTACCAATTATTTTTATGTCCATAATTTACATTAATCAACATTTACTAATTTGGCCCACCTTCCCTTTAAATCGTGTTTATAATTTTTGGTATGTAAATCATACCAAATTAAATGTCACTAACCATGTTTATGCTAAACACGGCAATTACATGTTAATTAACATACGCCCACATTCCAAATTACATGCCCATCAATATATGTACCCAATTCTAGTTGGTTTACATATGTCTAATTCTTGCCTGTTTACATGTACGCCAAGTTTATGCCAATTTACACATATCAAGTTCTAGCCAAATTACACATATACCAAGATCCATGCCAAATTTCATATGCCAATTTATATATGCCTAATCCTAGACAATTTACATATATACCAAGTTTCATGCCTTTTTACATATGTCAAGATTCAGAGTTTACATGTTTACAAAGCTATGCCCAATTTACATAGGTCAAATTTTAGCCAAGTTATACATATCAATATTCTTGCCATATTTTTCATAGGTCAAGTTTCATACCAAACTACATGTATTCCATGTTTACCCCAATTTACCCAAGCTAGCGAATTTTAATTATAACAATAATACCCAATTTCATGTTAATGGCAATAATACCCAAATATGCCTTCGATTCTATCAAATACATATATCCAACAAGACAATATCCCAATATTTCCCCCGTATTCAATCGCACGCAAATCGCAGTTTAGGCCTAGGTCCGAAATTGACCTAGGTTCATCAAAAGAAAATAAATAGGGGAAAGGTAGAATTTTGCATCAAAACAAGATCGGAGAGAAAAACATCATCACAGGCATATTAAGATTACAACTGGATAATAATATCAACATGAATCAAGAAAATTGATTTACAACAGGCTGAATAGACCATGAACTTAGCATGAGAGTAAAGATAGAAAAGTCCAAAGATCAAGATTCAAGAAGAAACAGAAATAGATCTGAATCGATACACATACTTAAATCCAAATCCACTTTATTTCATGGCCACATTATAATTAAATATTTAAACTTGAAAATAACTAGAACTTACAGAGAACGGCTAATGAATTAAGAAGTGAATTTGTCTTAGAAAGTTGCAGTGTCATTGATCTATCCCCTTGAATTTGTTGTAGAAGCATTGATCTTTGATTTGATTTGAGTTTGGACGCTTAAGCTTTAATTTGGAGACGGCGTCCATGGCTCAAGAGAGATTCCAGCAGCATTTAGGTGTCATATGAATTTGTGTGAGTTAGGCTAGGTCTAGGTGTTATTTTATAGGTGTAGCACTTCATTTCAGCAATCGGATTAACCCTAAAACCCATCTGGACCATCAAAACTCGTCCCGGGCCTCAAAAATGGGTTCTGGACCACCCCAGGCCGACCAGGTCGACCTGTATAGGGGGGGGGGAGTCGACACTACAGTCGACACAGGGGGGCAGGTCGACTTGGGTGTCGACACTACAGTCGACACGGGTAGTCTGCCAAAAAGTCTGCTGAAATCTTGTTTTGGCCATATCTTGGTCATACGGACTCCGATTTTCGAAAACTCGGACTCTATTTCACGTATTTTTCCGAGAGGAACGCAATGGTGATGTCCATTTTACCTAATTCCTGATTCTAGAATTAGTTATCCTTAGTTTACTATCTTTTCCGTTACATACGCCGTTATCGAACTAATTTCTCTTCTCTTCCATGTATTAATCAATTCTCCTTATGCATCACCATTATTTACCTATCATAAGCATATTTTCATATATTTTATTTCATTTTTAATTATATTAAAAAACGTACAGGGTGTTACAGGTCGAAGGCACAAATTAAATGCGTAACGATTGTAAAGACATGAGGTTAGGCTCGTTTGCGGTATAAGACTGCCCGGAACCGCCCAGCAAATCCAACAACCACAACGGTAGTCTAATGTGGGAGGTCTTTATAAGGTTACGGTTCTAATGAATTAAGTAACACTTAAATAGATAAACTTGTGGTGGGACATTGGGGTTAAGTGGGTGGCCTGGGTGGCAGGTGAAATACGATTAGAAACACTTAACCAAGTTTAAAACATGTAAGAAGACATGAATAAGAAGGGGTTAAGTCGGAAGTTCTAGTGGGGATCAAGCATGGGTGGAAAGCTTGTGTCAAACATGGGGACCCTTTTCAAACCAGTAACCCATTAAGTATCTTTGTGAGCTCGAGTTAAATCGAGGACGGGACACACTTACTGGATTTGATTGTAAGAGGTCAAAACGGGCTAGCGGTGGCAACGCAAGTCCAACGGGGTCATGTGTGTGCGTGGGCCCGGGCTGGTAGGCAAGACGTTGTTGCATCGTGTAGATATAAGGCGTGCATCTTTAGTGGTATCGGGTTGTCACTTAGGGGAGTGATACACCCTACTGCGGGACCAGCACGGGTATCTACGAGTTAAGGAGCCGATCGCATGGGGGTAGTGGGTACAACTAGTGGAGATAGGGGCAGGTGGCACCTATGAAGGAAACTAAGGGTACAAAAAACAACCATTATCATTATTATGTTCAGTAAGCGGGATCAACTTTTAGGGTGACTAGTAGTGGTGTAGTATAGTAATTATCCTATAGTGATTAGGAACGAGATTAACGCCAGAATATTCCTCTTGTTTGCTTTGTCATGCCCACTTGTTTCACGGTCATACCTTGTTTTACCAGTTTATGCCTTATCCTAGTTACTCTAATAATTATATTGTTAAAGTTATTGTACTCGCCAGACTTTATGTCTGACCCCCTTTGTTTTCGCCTCTTTTCTTCCTCCCCCCCCCCCAGGTTCTCAGGGTGGGACTTGTAATAGTGGAGCTTGATCTTGGATCTCTTTCTCTTTCTTTTGGAAGTGCCTGGATTGTTGAAAGTAAAGTTCAGCTCATCTCATTATGGCTACTTGTGTTGGGGTTATGCTTTTTATTTTATGTACTCAGAAACAATTTTGTCAAGATGGTTACTAAGTGTACTTGGTTTTTCGGTTGGCTTATGATGTTGTTGTAATCAAACTATTTCTCCGCTGCAATAAATGTTGTTTTGAAATTTTTCAAGTACCAATATATGTATCTGTCTTGTTATATTCTGTTCTATTCACCAATAAAACTCCATGAAGGTTAATGCATTCCCTTTGAGAGTGACATTAATGGACGTGGGGTGTTACACATACAATATCCACCGCTTTGATCACTGAATCGTTTTGGAGCCATTACGGAGTCAACTTTGTACAACTATTATTATGACCACACTGCCTTGGCCTATTGTCAATAAACCTACCCAGTCCACACAGCCCTGGCTCTAGGTTATGGGCCAACCAGTCCACACATCCCTGGCTCTGGTTCGTCTACATGCCCCCTCTCTCAGTGGTGAACCAAAGTTACAGATATCGATAGCTAGTTTTCACACGTCCCGCAGCAAAGCCCAACTGCAGAAGTTAACTCCTTGGTTCCCAACAGGATGCTGAGTAATAACTCCCCATTTGGACTTCCTTTGCATCTGGGGTTTTGGTCGAATTGGAGTCGATATTCAGAAGAATTTACGATCGTCGTCACATGGTAGAAGCTCAAATCCGGTTTGGTTGGGAGTCACCATCACGTCTTGGTTCGCAGTCATCATCGAGGTCGGGTCATGGCCCTTCATCGAGTCGTGGTGCCTCCTCCAAGCCGGGTCTTGGATGCTCCATCGGGTCGGATCATGGATGCTCCATCGGGGTCGGTCATGGATGCTTCATTGCAGTCGGGTAGTGGTACTTAGACCCAAGCCGGGTCGTTCTCACTAGTCACGAGCCGAACCCACAAGTCGGGCTCACTTTCCCTAGTCATGAGTCGCACCTCTCAGCAGTTTTCCAGCAAGCTAATTTCGCCAAACGACGGCGTTTTCAACCATTCTAACTTTCCTATGCAATCATAAAACATACCAAACATCAGTAACAACATATAGGTTCAATCAAAAAGATCAAAACATCAATCACATAGGCTATTTGTAACGACCCGGAAATTTGGCGATCTTGGTTATCCGATATACAACACATATCGAACATCCAAGGATCGAAATAACCAAATAGTTAATGAAAGAAATTAGAGGGGGAGAATAGACAAGATAGAAACTTAGAATAGAAGAAGAAGAAGAACACAACATCAGAGTAACACGAACCTCACAGCGGAACGAATAACATATAATCGATAACATATCTTTGAAATAAAAGATTGTACTTGAATATACATATCATCATCAAGTACAACACTTACAACACAGCGGAAATAAACTATAGCTATATGATCCTGAAGCCTCCTGTTCCAGATCTTCAAGTATATGTAAATCCCGACTACTTGACTGCCTGTACAAAATTAGGCACCCAAGATTTTAGGGAAAACAAAACAAAATAAACTCCGGGTCAGTTATGGGACTAGTATGAGTAAAACAGTTTAAAACAGTTTGAGCCATTAAGTGATATCTCATAAGACCACGCCGTATAACGAAACGGGTTTTTCCCTTATGACAATCCAAAACACTTTATATCAAAAACCTTTTGATATTATAATAATGTCTATCAGTCACAATATAATAATCATCTAGCAGAAATGCTTTCATCTCACGTTCTACATATATAGTATACAATCAAAACCACAAGCACATATTGGGTAATGGATTTCCAACTATGACAAGGTATGGAACCACCTTTCGCTAGTGTACCTCTAGAGAGGAATACACCGGGTTCAACAAGAACATCTTGCAACCCGGCCACACATGACCGACCACTCATTTCGCTTGAGTGTATCAAATGTATATCACCAACGGTTGGGATCAACAACCGTTTCCCAAATGGGACAGCATCAACAATAGATTTTTAGAAGTAAATGAAACTCTAGATCAGGTGATTATATGCCCAAATAGGTGCGACCTACATAGCCATGCTACCTGCCTGATTTATGTCATTTTCCGGTTAATGAGGCTTGAGGTTACACTTTATCATCACATCAGATTCACTTCGAATGCCACATTTTTAGATCCATCGAAAATCACTAATTGACGTCTACAATAGTACATTATGTGTTAGCTAAAGAAGTTTCCTTCTCCGCTTCCACTCTTGGTACGGTTGAAGGAATCAATGTACGTGACCTTTCTGGAAATACTCTGTCAGACATTCATCCATACAAGTCATCCAGGAACAGGATGAATCGAAGGCACTATTCAGTACATCCATCTTAGGCACTGTTACCTAAGACTTATACAATAGCCCTTGCATTTTACTCCGTCTTCAATTATCTCTGGCATATATGATTCGCAACGCTTATGCCAATACAGAGTGGTTCTTTGGATAATAATCCAACCGGTGTCTTCATATTAACAACGTTAAAATGGTCAAAACTTTGATAGTCTGTGATTTAACTATCAAAGAAAAACACGTGTGCAAACAATGATATTATTTCCAAATGGAAATTCTATCAATCAATCATCAATCATATATATATATATATATATTTCCTTATTTTCTATGTTTAGAAAATATATGTTATTAACACTAGAAAAAATTTCCATTGTTTATTTATATATCACTATCATTTCACAACTATCAGTCCCTGACTGTAAACTAGTAGGAGAACAATTCTCTAAGTATAAACCCCGAAGGCCGAAACCAACATCAGATTGATACTCAGAAAACTATTCAACTTAACTAATCCCTAGTCAGTTTCTAATCTTGTTTAACTCTATTTCTTTTAACTATGTTCGATTAACTTCTTTTAAATAACTATGTTCAATTGACTCCTTTTGAATAACTATTCAACTTAACTAATCCCTAGTCAGTTCCTAATCATTGGTGTTCGAACCCTTCAGAAATCGCACATGAGGTGCACCTCACTCCCACAAATTCAACTACAGCAACTGATTTACCAATCGAGGCTCAAAACTTCTGAATCCTCCAACCCTAGATTCTACATTTAACTTTTGATACCCCATAAATTTAATCGCAAGCAACAAAATGCATATCAGAAGAAAGACAATCCTTATACGAGCTCAAAGATCCAATTTTTATAATATATGGATTTTATTTGAATTTTTACTTTGATTTTTATTGCTTTCTTTTGAAGAAGAACAGAAAATGAAAACCGCGGACGGTTTCTGTTTTTGGAATAAATGGTTTAGGGTTATGTTGGATATGTAGTGTATTTATAGGAGATTTTAAATAATTTTATATTTATTTATTACCATACGCTCTTGTATTTATCCTTTTAAAAGTTCCTACGGTCATGTATTATAACCCAAAATCACGAAACTGGACATACTGCTAGAGTTTTACATTACGGTCCCAACGAAACAGGTTTCATCGAATTCCGACTCCGTTTGCTCACACAGCGTATTTTTAAACGTCAAAATACTGACTGTTTTTTCACATTAAAATCCCGTACGGCCACATACTGACTTCAAAAATCACGGAACTTGAAATCTAGCAATAATTTGATGTTGTAGATCCAACAAAATTAGTTTCGTCGAATTCTGACTTCGTTTGCAAAAGTGGCTATTTTTACAACTCTGAATAACCCATTTAAATATATAAATATATTTAAATATAATTAAATTAAATATAAATAAATTTATATTATTGTATATATTCACAGTGGAATACCATACAGCTCTAGAATATTCCTATATGAATTTCTAGCTTGATATTTCAAATCCCGATTTAATCGATATTCGATTTAAAAATGAATTTCCTTTTAAAAATATAAATAATTCCTTTATAAATTATAAAGGAATTCCACAACGACTTTTCTAAAATTTGATTTGGACGTAAATCAAAATCTACACGATGAAATCCCAATTTTTCTCTTCCACTAGAAAGATATACTCCACCAGCTCCACACGTTTCTTGTTTCACAGAAATCCGGCTTAAAACGAATCCTGGACATTCAGTTGAAGTTCAAATCGCCAATTAATGAACTACTATGCCATTTCAAGCTCTATTTTAATTATAATATAATTATACGTTCAAACTGTCGTTATTTAAATATATTCGTTATCGTAATTCAATTCCAAGCTGAATTAAATATCGCAGATGATCCAGTTCACACCATATCGCCATTTCAACCAATTCTGATTATTTCAGAATTAAATATATTATTTAATTTATTATTTTAATTAAATATTCATCATTATTTAATTCCACGACCATTAAATTCACTATATCACTATTTATATAATTAAATAAATTAATTATAATACCTCTGCAAATGCGGGTCATTACAATCTTCCCCACTTAAAATAATTTCATCCTCGAAATTGCTAAGGTAGAGAACGACCCTATCGACTGGTTAGAACATATTTGTTCACTTTTTAACTCCAGTTTTCAACTGGACCAATTTAAATTCAATTAAATTATTAATTACTTCTTATCAACGAAAATTTTCAAAAATCCTGAAAATTTTCTAACACCTTAACTTTTCGAAAAATTTCGCCAGCACCTCCTTTGTACTGGTTAATAGGTCAAACTCCAACTTGTCTCTCTGGGCCATCTCCAACCCAAAAGAAAATCAAACAGCCAAGCGGCTTGCCAAATCGGCTCATAAATCTCATGCCTATATCGAATATAAACTTGTACATTTTTGTCGGGCATATCAACTGTATCACTTTCACCTGCTGTCAATTCAGCAGATACAAGGGTCATCCCAATCAAATTCCAATCTGCTTTTATCCACAACACAACCATTCGTTTATATCCGAGCCAAATATCAATTCAACTCGAGTTTCTTCTCAATTCCCAACTCTTAACTTGATTATCACATTACACTTCAAATTTGAATCTCACAATCCAATTTTCTTGATATCATTCTAATTCAATCTCAGTTACCACTTTACTGGCTTTACTTTAATTCAAATTTGTTTTCACAAATTTCTGTTAAATTTGTTTTTAATTCAAACAGTCTTTCCTTGGGAGTTTTTAAACAGTTTACTCTTTTCAAAAATCGAATTTCCTTTTTTGAAATTCAAAACAACTTGTTCTTTCCCAAAAAAAATTCAAAACAGTATCTTTGGTAGTAATTCGTCACTTATAACTCGAAAATGAATACTGATGGTGCAGCTGTCATCATCAGAATCTATTTTCCAGCGATCGAAGTGAGTTCAATACTATAAAACCATTTCTAAACATTTCCACTTTGAAATTCATTTCAAAATATAATTCACACTTCTTGTAAAACAATTTAAAATCCCCCAGGATCTTAAATTTTCCTTATTTTTAATCCAAATCCATTTACAAACACTTATCCAATTTTTTTCCAGAATTTTAATTCAATTCCTGGTTTAAATTTTAGATTTAACTCACCTGATTTCACGTATTTCGCTTATATGAATTCTGATTGGTTATTTACATAACCATTTAATTTATAATCTTACTCGATTATAATATCAACCAATATATCCAATATGTATCAAAATATACTTTGGGTAAACTTATTTTCATTTACCCTCTTTCAAAACATATCGTGCCGACCCATCGTATTTGAGTGTTTATAAACTCCTACCGATACAGTGGATCAAACTGATCGACCAGAACTCATAAACTACTCAACCAATAAATCTTCACAATATAAAATTATTTTTATATCATCTACAAATACGTTCACTCGTATATATACACTCAAACTCAATCTAGGGTATTACTAACCCTATCTCAACCGAGTCTTGCCACAGAGCCAAGGTAAAACTTAATTTAAGCTCTGATACCAACTGTAATGACCCGGAAATTTGGCGATCTTGGTTATCCGATATACAAAACATATCGAACATCCAAGGATCGAAATAACCGAAAAGTTAATGAAAGAAATTAGAGGGTGAGAATAGATAAGATAGAAACTTAGAATAGAAGAAGAAGAACAAAACATCAGAGTAACACGAATCTCACAGCGGAACGAATAACATATAATAGATAACATATCTTTGAAATAAAAGAATGTACTTGAATATACATATCATCATCAAGTACAGCACTTACAACACAGCGGAAATAAACTATAGCTATATGATCCTGAAGCCTCCTGCTCCAGCTCTTCAAGTATCTATAAATCCCGACTACTTGATTGCTCGTACAAAATTGGGCACCCAAGAGTTTAGGGAAAACAAAATAAAATAAACTCCGGGTCAGTCATGGGACTGGTATGAGTAAAACAGTTTAAAACAGCTTGAGCCATTAAGTGATATCTCATAAGACCACGCCGTATAACGGAACGGGTTTTTCCCTTATGAGAATCCAAAATATCTTTATATCAAAAACCTTTTGATATTATAATAATGTCTATTAATCACAATATAATAATCATCTAGCAGAAACGCTTTCATCTCACGTTCTACATATATAGTATACAATCAAAACCGCAAGCATGTATTGGGAAATGGATTTCCAACTATGACAAGGTATGGAACCACCTTTCACTAGTGTGCCTCTAGAAAGGAATACACTGGGTTCAACAAAAACATCTTGCAACCCGACCACACATGACCGAACACTCATTTCGCTTGAGTGTATCGAATGTATACCACCAACGGTTGGGATCAGCAACCGTTTCCCGAATGGGACAACATCAATAATAGATTTTTAGAAGTAAATGAAACTCTAGATCAGATGATTATACGCCCCAATAGGTGTGACCTACATAGCCATGCTACCTGCCCGATTTCTGTCATTTCCCGGTTAATGAGGCTTGAGGTTACGCTTTATCATCACATCAGATTCACTTCGAATGCCACATTTTCAGATCCATTGAAAATCACTAATTGACGTCTACAATAGTACATTATGTGTTAGCTAAAAAAGTTTCCTTCTCCGCTTCCACTCTTGGTACGGTTGAAGGAATCAATGTACGTGACCTTTCTGGAAATACTCTGTCAGACATTCATCCATACAAGTCATCCAGGAACAGGATGAATCGAAGGCACTATTCAGTACATCCATCTTAGGCACTGTTATTTAAGACTTATACAATAGCCCTTGCATTTTACTCCGTCTTCAATTATCTCTGGCATATATGACTCGCAACGCTTATGCCAATACAGAGTGGTTCTTTGGATAATAATCCAACCGGTCTCTCCATATTAACAACGTTAAAATGGTCAAAACTTTGATAGTCTGTGATTTAACTATCAAAGAAAAACACGTGTGCAAACAATGATATTATTTCCAAATGGAAATTCTATCAATCAATCATCAATTATATATATATATATCTATCTATCTATATTTCCTTATTTTCTATGTTTAGAAAATATATGTTATTAACACTGGAAAAAATTTCCATTGTTTATTTATATATCACTATCATTTCACAACTATCAGTCCCTGACTGTAAACTTGTAGGAGAACAATTCTCTAAGTATAAAACCCGAAGGCCGAAACCAACATCAGATTGATACTCAGAAAACTATTCAACTTAACAAATCCCTAGTCAGTTTCTAATCTTGTTTAACTCTATTTCTTTTAACTATGTTCGATTTGTTGAGACAAGATTTTGATCGATGCCAACATATAAAGGTGCAATGAAGATCATTTCATAGAGCTAAGGTTTTTTACTTTGAGTCGTGTTAGAAATATGTTAAAATCTATCCTCAAAGTATAACACGAATGCACAAAACTTCGTTGCTGAAATCTGTATATTTGAGGAATTGAAAAGTCACAGAAAAAGCCCAAACGGTCCAGGCTTCGACTGGGAAAGAGTGCAGAGTGATATAGACTAGGGACCGAGTTCCTCTGGTCCATAGCCAGAAAACGGTCGACCGCCCAAAAAAGGACCGGTCGACCGGTTTTATAGTGTTTGCACATAACAGCTATTTTTTTGATTCTTTAAATTTACATAAACTTAACCAGTCGACCGGTGATTTTCAACCAGTCGACCGGTTCCGAACAACAAGCTTTTTTATGAAGGGTTGCTTCCATTCATCAAGAGTTTTCTCTTCAATTTTCAATGGAAACGGATGCAATCTTTTGTAGAAACTCTTCATGAAGGAATGCAACTATTCTACACTATAAATAGACTTGAAATCATACTTTCAAATCACCGATTCTTGCTCTAAATTCTGATCTTACTTTCTAAATATTCTTGCATTCTAAAAGCTCTCAAATATTTCAATTTCTTATTGAATCATTGAAATTATTTCATATCTTTTGATTCAACAAGCATTCTACTTCCTTAAATCTACGCATTCAAAGTATATACTCGAGGATAAGATTATAGGAAGGGTGTACTACAAGTGACTAGTCTGTGTATTGAAGACACAATATATAGTCAATCATCAACTACTTTGTATTGAAATTTCGGTAAGCCTGTAGCCGTTCAAATCAGGTGGGTAAGCTTGTGGCCCGTGAAATCAAGTGGGTAAACTTGTGGCCCGTGAAATCAAGTGGTGTGTTGTGAACCTGTTCCTCCGGGTGAAGCGAGGTTGTTGATTAGTAAAAATCCAGAGAGAGGTCTAGGACTGGACGTAGGACGGTGCTCCGAACCAGTATAAAAATCCCTGGTGTGATTTTTCTATTAATGCATTTACTTATCTGTGATATTGCTACTGTGAGATCTTTCTTAGTATATATTATATATTCCGCATATCCATATTACTAATCCTGCCTAAAGTCGTCTATCAACACTTTCAATTGTTATCAGAGCCTGGCGTTCTAGAGATCGTAACAACATCCTAGAACAAATGGCAATAAAGAAATCTAGTCAGGGAATGAGAAAATGGAAGAGCAACAAAGCAGGATCAGGAGAGCAAGGAAACAAATGTCTCATGGATAAAGTCAGATCACAATCGGTATGTACAGATTCTTTATATAAAGATATTTTGTTAAACCATGAAAAATTGTTGGAAGATTTTAAAAGTTTGAGTAAACTTAATGTAATCATTGTAGCCAAGGCTAAAAATTGTGAGCAAGAAAATTCCAAATTAAAAGAAGAAAACAATTTTTTGGTAAAACAAGCCAAATGTTTTGAAAATACCTTAGAAAAGCTTATTTCTCAAAAAGATTCCCTTCAAAAAGAAAATAAGCGACTAGAAGATAAAAACAATGTTCTTTTAAAGGAAATCGATCTTTTGCAAAATAGAAACAAATCATTAGAAGATTCTTTAAATAATTCTAGTTCTCTAATTTCGTCTCTTGAAAAAGAGAATGGAGCTCTAACTGAAAAGAATTTGGAATTATCTAAAGAATGTGAGACTTTAAAATTTAATAATAATATTTTGCAAAATGAAATTTCTGACTCAAAAGAAAAACTACAATCATCTTTATATAATTCAGAATCTCAAACTAGTTATCTCGAAAATGAGAATAGAACTTTAAAAAGGAAGAATTCTGAATTAAATATGGGTATTAAAGTTTCTTTTGAAAATATCAATCGCGACTATGGAATCAAATGTACAAATAAGTTCGCGAAATTTAATAAAGGTCAAAATGATTTGAACATGATTTTATCTAGATCTCGACCTTTACATGACAAAAGTGGTATAGGATATAATGAAACCAATCATAGAAATAGTACTAGATATGCTTTTATGTACAATAAGAATATCACTGCTAATGCACATCCAAGACCCAATTATTCTAGAAATTCGAATACTTCTATGACTAACGGTATTTATAATAAATATAGAAGTACGAAAAGGAATATCACTAGAGATTACTTAAGTATTTGGGTTCCTGTAAGTTGGAAAAACTGAGAAAAATATATCGATGATTATTTTGATTCGGTAGTTAATAATGAAAATTTTATCTTTAAAGGTTCCATTAAACCCTCTTGGGTATGGTTACCTTCCATCTAACCCATGGACCCAAATAAAGCAAGTGGGTACCAAAACTATATATGTGTATATTTTGCAGGTACACCACAACAAAGAGAAGGTTATTCGGTATCTCTAAATATCTTTGAAAACTCAGCTTATCAAAGGTGCTATAAATAGTTTTATTCTCTACTACTCTCGATTACTGTGCTTATTATGGTATTTATTCTTTTTAATCGATGACAAAGGGGGAGAATATTATCTCTTATAATTATTCATATCATTCATGTTACATATACTATCATTTAAAGGTATGAGCTTAACATGGTAATAGTATATGTGTGCTAACATTTGTTAATGCAGGAATCAAAAGGTAAGATTAGTTACATTATGAACTAACAAATGTTGCAGAAATTCAGGGGGAGCATTATATTTAAAGAAAGAAAATCTAAGGTGTTGTCATCAATCAAAAAGGGGGAGAATGTTGAGACAAGATTTTGATCGATGCCAACATATAAAGGTGCAATGAAGATCATTTCATAGAGCTAAGGTTTTTTACTTTGAGTCGTGTTAGAAATATGTTAAAATCTATCCTCAAAGTATAACACGAATGCACAAAACTTCGTTGCTGAAATCTGTATATTTGAGGAATTGAAAAGTCACAGAAAAAGCCCAAACGGTCCAGGCTTCGACCGGGAAAGAGTGCAGAGTGATATAGACTATGGACCGAGTTCCTCTGGTCCATAGCCGAAAAACGGTCGACCGCCCAAAAAAGGACCGGTCGACCGGTTTTACTGTGTTTGCACATAACGGCTATTTTTTTTATTCTTTAAATTTCCATAAACTTAACCAGTCGACCGGTGATTTTCAACCAGTCGACCGGTTCTGAACAGCAAGCTTTTTTATGAAGGGTTGCTTCCATTCATCAAGAGTTTTCTCTTCAATTTTCAATGGAAACGGATGCAATCTTTTGTAGAAACTCTTCATGAAGGAATGCAACTATTCTACACTATAAATAGACTTGAAATCATACTTTCAAATCACCGATTCTTACTCTAAATTCTGATCTTACTTTCTAAATATTCTTGCATTCTAAAAGCTCTCAAATATTTCAATTGCTTATTGAATCATTGAAATTATTTCATATCTTTTGATTCAACAAGCGTTCTACTTCCTTAAATCTACGCATTCAAAGTATACACTCGAGGATAAGATTATAGGAAGGGTGTACTACAAGTGACTAATCTGTGTATTGAAGACACAATATATAGTCAATTATCAACTACTTTGTATTGAAATTCCGGTAAGCCTGTAGCCGTTCAAATCAGGTGGGTAAGCTTGTGGCCCGTGAAATCAAGTGGGTAAGCTTGTGGCCCGTGAAATCAAGTGGTGTGTTGTGAACCTGTTCCTCCGGGTGAAGCGAGGTTGTTGATTAGTAAAAATCCAAAGAGAGGTCTGGGACTGGACATAGGACGGTGATCCGAACCAGTATAAAAAGCCCTGGTGTGATTTTTCCTTTTTACTGCATTTACTATTATACAGTTCTGTGATTATCTATTACTTCGTACTCGAATATTGTTTGCCATATTACACGATCCTTTGTGTACTATAGTATCACGTACACATACACTTTCACGATTAACTTTTTTTGAATAACTATGTTCAATTGACTCCTTTTGAATAACTATGTTCAATTGACTCCTTTCGAATAACTATGTTCAATTGACTCCTATTTGATGACTCTATATGATAACTCTAATCGACTAACTCTTTTCTATCTCGTTAATTTCCTTTTATAATCCTATTTATTTTCCCAATAAATATTCCTTTATTCTATTTATTTATCAACTAAATATTCTTTTATTCTATTTATTTACTTTCTATTTGAATATCTTTCTTTATACTTCTATTTACTTCTTAAATAAATATCGTTTTACACTTCTATTTACTTGCTAAGTAAATAATCGTTTTATAAAATTCTTTGATTTTATAATTATTCCCTTTCTAAATATCTCCTATTTATAAATATTCCAGTTTATAAATATTTTATTTTCAATATCACTTTGAAAATTCCCTTATCAACATTCCGGTATGTTATGGTATTCAACATATCAAATCACGATGATCAATATCGTCCAAACGCATAAAATTGACAACAGATTATATATCACATCATATATCACAATATATGAAAAACAGTAAAATAAATGTTGAGGAATCCAGTCGGATTCCTCCAACCTGTTTCCCTGCATCCACAGATGTTACACAATATGATTATCATCACTTTCAGTTCGATATGATTTATCATGATAAACAGAATAAATATAGAAATTCAACTAACTGTCTAGCAGTTCAATCAAACAGTCAACACACAGTCAATCAGCCAATATTTAGCAGTTATAAAAATACAACATGAAATTATAAACTGTTCAGAGTTAGTGAGATTTACTCACATTGGCAGCTCATCATTAAAGAACGATAAACTGTTGTTTGATTTGAATCAAACACTTTATTTCGCCGTAAATTCAAACGAGCACCGATCCACTTCTAGTCAGTTCCATTGGGTAGTGTCCGTCCATACGATCCTAACGTGACCAGTTTCGCTGAATTCTGATTACGAATGGACAAGTTATATAGTTTCAAAGTTAACAATATTTAATAAAATAAAACTTGAATTAAAAAAAACTTGGGCCTTAACTCATGAACCCAGCCCACTACTACCCTTTTGAGGACCCGCACCCACTAGCACGTTTCTTCCCCAAACATCTCAACTCACGAACTCAGCACCTCCACATTTCGAACTCCAGACAAACTCAAACACCCTTCGACTTTCAACTCCACCGAGTTTAACATCACCACCACCATTCGATTCCCATTCGCGAACTGAAATCCTCCATACCAAATTCACAGAGCTCGAATCAAACTACCCGAATGCGACACCCAGGTTCACGCGCTGCTCCACTTAGTTCGATCGACATTATTGGTGTTCGAACCCTTTAGAAATCGCATACGAGGTGCATCTCACTCCCACAAATTCAACTACAGCAACCGATTTACCAATCGAGGCTCAAAACTTTCGAATCCTCCAACCCTAGATTCTACGGTTAACTTTTAATACCCCAGAAATTTAATTGCAAGCCACAAAATGCATATCAGAAGAAAGACAATCCTTATACGAGCTCAAAGATCCAATTTTTATAATATATGGATTTTATTTGAATTTTTACTTTGATTTTTATTGCGTTCTTTTGAAGAAGAACAGAAAATGAAAACCGCGGACGGTTTCTGTTTTTGGAATAAACGGTTTAGGGTTATGTTAGATAGGTAGTGTATTTATAGGAGATTTTAAATAATTTTATATTTATTTATTAGCATACGCTCTTGTATTTATCCTTCTAAAAGTTCCTACGGTCACGTATTATACCCCAAAATCACGAAAATGGACATACTGTTAGAGTTTGACATTACGGTCCCAACGAAACTGGTTTCGTCGAATTCCGACTCCGTTTTCTCACACAACGTATTTTTAACCGTCAAAATACTGACTGTTTTTCACATTAAAATCCTGTACGGCCACATACTGACTTCAAAAATCACGGAACTTGAAATCTAACAATAATTTGATGTTGCAGATCCTACAAAGTTAGTTTCGTCGAATTCCGACTTCGTTTGCAAAAGTGGCTATTTTTACAACTTTGAATAACCCATTTAAATATATAAATATACTTAAATATAATTAAATTAAATATAAATAAATTTATATTATCGTATATATTCACAGTGGAATACATACAGCTCTAGAATATTCCTATATGAATTTCTAGCTTGATATTTCAAATCCCGATTTAAATCGATATTCGATTTAAAATGAATTTCCTTTTAAAAATATAAATAATTCCTTTATAAATTATAAAGGAATTCCACAGCGACTTTTCTAAAATTTGATTTGGACGTAAATCAAAATCTACACGATGAAATCCCGATTTTTCTCTTCCACTAGAAAGATATACTCCACCAGCTCCACACGTTTCTTGTTTCACGGAAATCCAGCTTAAAACGAATCCTGGACATTCAGTTGAAGTTAAAATCACCAATTAATGAACTACTGCGCCATTTCAAGCTCGATTTTAATTATAATATAATTATACATTCAAACTGTCGTTATTTAAATATATTCGTTATCGTAATTCAATTCCTAGCTGAATTAAATATCATAGATGATCCAGTTCACACCATATCGCCATTTCAGCCAATTCTGATTATTTCAGAATTAAATATATTATTTAATTTATTATTTTAATTAAATATTCATCATTATTTAATACCACGACCATTAAATTCACTATATCACTATTTATATAATTAAATAAATTAATTATAATACCTCTGCAAATGCGGGTCATTACACTATTTTAGATCAAACATACCCAAATCCATGATTTTCCCCTTAACCATGTGATTTTCCGCTTAACCTTGTCTAACTATAGGATTAGCAAACTTAATCCAAATTCATACCAGCAACATAAAATATGATTTTAGAAATTTTCACATATTTTTCCCAAATTTTTAGATGTATAATTTCGCTAATTATTACTAATCACCCCTAATTAGCCATAATTGGTGAATAAACATGCAAATCACTCACCTTAGCCTAAAATAAATGTTAGATCTGAAACTTTTATTGATTTGGCTCGGATCCAATGTGGTGTAGCAGCTCTACCTTGAATTTGTGCTAACTCGGCTTGATTTGTTGTAGATTTGATCAATTATTAATTAGAAAGTGATTAGAGAAATATTTAGAAGATAGAAGCCATGATTAGGATAGAGAAATGTTCGTGGCGGCTAGAACAATGAAAGGAGATGATTATCTAACTCATTTTAGCCCTCCCATAACCCTAATCCCGAAACGGGTTATGGACTTAGCTGCTAATCACCTTATTAAGCCCAATTAGGTTGTTTTTCCATCTTCAAATCTTATTTCAGCCATATCTCCCAAGCGTTTAGTCCGTTTGCTTAATTTGACCACTCCACAGAATGGGAAACCATCATCATCATACGAATCCAATGGAAATGGTTTCAGGTCAAAACTCCTTACCAATCAAAAGTTATAGGCAAAACAAGATTCGTCAAGGGCAAAACAGTCATTTAAAATTTGGAAAAACTCGTGAATGTGGGAAATGAACCTAATAGTCGTTTCCCAAAGTTACACGACCATATGACTTCGTATGAAAATAAAACAAATATTTTATGATTCTCTGATACGTAGAATGCGGGTCATTATACGCTTCCCCCTTATGAAATTTTGACCACGAAATTCCTTGACAAAAAAAACATACAATGATGCCCTGCATGCCTATCATCCATTTACAAACAATCATACATACATAATAACACAACAAACCTATCCTAGCATGTGGTTTACTAACAAGGGAATAACTATATCGCGATTAAAATCTTACCAGGTAAAGAGCTCTGGATATGACTTCCTTATGTTCTCCTCGGTTTCCCAAGTACATTCGTTCTCATTATCACCCCACTGGACCTTAACCATTTTCACCGTCTTCCTTCGAAGTTGTTTCGTATCGTGTCGGAAAATACGAATTGGTCTGCGATTTCCAACTGCATCTGGTTCTACCTCGATATCATCTAACTGTCTGGTGAAATAGTCATATCAGAATCGTGCGCGAACTTCCTTAACCGAGAAACATGAAATACATTGTGCACTCCCACCATCTTTTTAGGTAATCCAACTTTACGCGCTAAATTCTCAACTTGTCCAAGAACTGGAAATGGACTAACAAATCACGGTGCTAACTTACCTCTCCTACCAAATAGAATCAAAATTCAACAAAGAAATATTTGCGAATACCAAGTCGCCAGCGGAGAATTTCAAATCTCTCCGCCTTTTATCAGCATAACTCTTCTGCGTATCGTGGGCAACCTTCATTCACTGTTGAATAACCTAGATCCTATCTGAAGTTTCTCTTATTACATCTGGCCCAAGCACAAATTTCTCACCGGTTTCCAATCAACATGATGGTGAATTGCACGGTCTTCTATACAAAGCTTCAAACGGATCAATACCAATACTGGATTGAAACTATTATTATATGCAGACTCAACCAGTTGCAAATGGTCATCCCATGAACCTCCAAAATCCAATATACAAGTTCTCAGGATATCCTCTAATACACGATTCACCCTCTTTGTTTGACCGTCGGTTTGGGGATGGTACGTGGTACTGAGATGTAATTTTGACCCTAAAGCCTCTTGTAAGCTCTTCCAAAACCCACTAGTAAATAATGGATATTGGTCACTCACAATACCTTTAGTTACTCCATGAAATCTCATTACCCACTTCATATACAGTTCCTCTAACTTAGCTGCCATTCTATTCAACTTGACCGGTATAAACCTTGCACTTTTGGTCAATCGATCCACAATCACCCAAATACTATCATGACCCAATCTAGTCCTTGGTAAACCATCGATGAAATCCATTGAGATTTGTTCCCATTTCCATTTGGGAATTTCTAACGGCTGTAACAGACCACTAAACTTCTTTTGCTCGGCTTTAACTAACTGGCAATTCATGCACTTTGATATAAACTTCCCAACTTCTCTCTTCATCCCTTCCCAGTAGTAGGTTTTGTTCATATCTCAATACATTTTGTTACCACCGGGATGTATAGTCAGTTACGAGTGATGATACTCTCTAAGCACTTCATCTCTCAATCCATTAACATTGGGTACAATCAGTCTCCCATTCTATAGAATCCCTCTCGATCAAGTCCACACTTGTTCACTTCCTCACCGTCGATTCCCATCTCTACACTTTGGATGATTTCCAATATGTTAGGATCGTCCCTCTGACTGGGGCCGATCCACTCAATCAAAGTCGGTCTGATCGTCAAACTTGCTAACATCTCTAGATCCAATTTGCACTTAGGTCTGAAATCATATCCTACGATATACTCCAGTTGCTTCCATTCCAGAAACATGCCCCCCTAAATTGGCATGTCTCCTACTCAATGCCTCAGCTAGCGCATTGCCCTTCCCGGGTGTGTATGCGATATTGAAATCATATGAAGCCAAGAACTCTAACCATCTCTACTGACGAAGATTTAAATCCATTTGAGAGAAAAGATACTTTAATGACTTATGATCGGTAAACAACTCGAATCTTTCTCCCAAGAGATAGTGTCTCTACATCTTTAACGTGAACACGATCGCTGCCAATTCCAAATCATTTGTAGGATATATTTTCTCATACGGTTTTCGTTGCCAACTAGAAAAGGCCACAACCATACCTCCTTGCATCAGTACAACACTTAGTCTGGTACCACAGGAATTCGTGTATACCGTCGTCTCTTTGTTCCCCTTAGGAATAACTAACATTGGTGCACACGTTAATTTCTCCTTTAGAATTTTAAATGCATTCTCACACATTTCGTCCTAAGTAAAAGCTTGATTCTTCTTGGTCAATTGAGATAACGGTGCCGCTATCTTGGAGAAGTCTTGAATAAACTTATGATAATATCTAGCTAATCCCAAGGAACTTCTCACGTTCGTTGCATTCTTGGGCATAGACCAATTTTGCACCGTAGCCACCTTCGCATGATCCATGAAAATACCGTTCTTTAAAACAACATGGCCTAAGAATCTCATTTCCCTTCTCCAGAAGTGACAGTTAGAAATTTTTGCTTTCAATTGATGTTTCCTCAACACCTCCATCACGGTCCTCAAATGTTCCTTGTGTTCTTCCTCTGTCCTTGAGTAAATCAAGATATCGTCCATGAACACAAGAACAAAATTATTTAATTGATCCCTGAAAACCCTATTCATAAGATCCACACAATATGCGGGTGCATTGGTCAACCCGAATGGCATGACCAACCACTCATAGAATCCATACGGCGTCTGAAATGTCGTTTTAGGTATACTCTCAGTAGCTACTCGGACCTGATGAAATCCTGTCGTGAGATCCAACTGGGAGAACACTCTTACTCCATCTAGTTGATCAAAAAATCATCTATACATGGAAGAGGATACTTATTCTTCCTAGTCACCTTGTTCAACTCGCGGTAGTCCACACATAAGCGAAGGGAACCATCGGCCTTAGTAGCAAATACAACCGATGCTCCTTACTTGGAAACACTTCTTCGGATAAATCCCTTCTACAAAAGACCGCCTATTGCACTTTGAGCTCTCGCTGCTCCCTTGGCGCCATAAGACGAAGTGGCATCACTATAGGTATGGCATCTTTTACTAAATGAATCCAAAACTCGATATCTCGGTGTGGTGGAAGCCCGGTCACCCCCTCAAAGATGTTTGGATACTCGCCAACAATAGGCACATCTGATAACTCATCATGAAGGATGTCGAAGGAATTTAGAAAACTAGCCATAACCCAATCACTAGGTAGGCAACCCAATACCACCCTCCGCCCATCGTCCGCTTTAATGGTCACCAAAGACCCCTCATAGTCTACCACCACCCTATACCTTTGGAGCCAATCGACTCCCAAAATAATGCCAAACCCAATAAAGCCTAAAATAAAGCAATCACAAGCAAACATACATTCATGACTCGATAAGACCAAATTATGACAAATCATACAAAGGCTAGTCGAACCACTGATCGGGTTCGTCACAACTAAAGGTCTATCGACAATATTTGGTTCCGTTCACAACCTATATTCTAGGTCACTAGACACGAAGGAATGAGAAGCCTGGGTATCAAACAATACTCGAACATGAACATAATAAATGAAAAGCATACCTTGAATAACGACACCCTTTCCCTTCTCCACCGCGGTTGGGGCATTCGACGAGGAAGGAACAGCGTTGGTAGCATATGCTTTCACGATTTGCTTATCCCTAGGGGTTTGCAGACATTCATTCTTGAGATGTCCCACTTGACCACAGTTGAAGCACCTCCTTTCCCCTGGCTTTGCTCGACAATCTCTGGCATAGTGGCCCTTCTTGCCACAGCTAAAGCACTCGATATCTTTCTTATTCTTCTTTTTCTGACCATCCTTGGTTTGGTTTTCTTCTCTCTTATTCTGGGAATTCTTATTGCCTTCACCGCTTGCCCGTTGTTTCAACACCTCTACAGATGTAATAGCGACCTCGGTCTTCGTCTTAGGGTAAAGACTCTCTGATCTTAGGGTAAAGGCTCCCTGATCTCAATGCCTTCTCGATAATAGATTTGAATGTCTTATCGATATGGTTTATAAGTCTTTCCCCCAAGTACCCATCTAGGCCAGTTATGAACTTCTCGTTCTTTTTCTCGGTAGTATCGATAAGAGATAATCCATATTTCGATAAGGTATCGAATTCAGCAATATATTCTGAGACTGCCCTACCTTTTGCTTAAGTTCCAAAAATTTCCTAAACAATTCTGATTTCTGGGCAGCTGGAATAAACTTGTCATTGAAGCGAGTCTTAAACTGATTCCAAGTAATTTGATCCTCGGGAAGCATTCCACCAATTCATAGTCCGTCCTTGAAGCTGACGCGATGCTAACTTTCTCTTCAATGCACCATTGATTCCCAAATCCTCGAAGATGCGCTCACAACTATCAAGCCAAACTTGAACCTCTGTAGCTGATTCTGTTCCATGGAAATGGCTTTCCACCAAGACTAGTATAATCCTTGCTGAGCTTGGCGAAATCATCTCTTGCCGCCTACACTACTTCACTACCTCCGTTTGTAGCATTAGGAACTGCTCCCTGAGCATCCTTAAGCATCTCTCGCATAAAGGCAGTAAACATCGTCCTTATATCAGGGACATTCCCATTGTTATACCCTGAACCCGCTCCCTCTTCAACTTCGATGTAGGGTTCCTCACGCTCCTCGTATTTCGGCTCATCGTTCAATCTGTAAAGAGAAAACGATTAACCATCTCCTTAGTGGTGCCAGTGCAGTGCAACTTCATCTGTAGATATACTAATAGTATATATATAGTTTTTGAAAACCGAAATATCACAAATACGCCCTCTCATATATGTATACTATCTCTTCCGGATGTCTTCCCCTAGGTTAAACTACGCAATCTAGGCTTCGATACTGTTGACGGCAAAAAATGTCATAAACACCAAAGATTCCCAATTACTAGGAATTATAAATATGGTTGCATATACAAGAACATAAAATAGAACATAAGCAGTAAATAACACAAGAGATTTATAGTGGTTCAGCCTTAGTGTGGGCCTACGTCCACTTTGAAGAGTTGTCGGAATTTTATTGATCACTTGGAATATTACAAGGTTGAAATTATCTCATGATATCTCGTTACATTCACTTTTCATTATATATGATGTCATAATCATCATATAATGAATAGATAAGGAAAAAGACAATTTTGTCCTTCTTCTTCCTCAAAGAGGAGATGCCATTAATGAAGCTCTATGGAGGTTTCCAAGCTCAAGAATCCAACCTTTTGAAGTGTGAGGCCATGGGGTATTTATAGGAAGTGGTTAGGCAGGGGTTAGGTAGGAGTGGGTAGAAATGGGGACCATCTACAGGAAATTCGCGCCTCCAGCTGTCGGCCACTGAAAATTTGCACCTGGACAGAGGTGCGAAATTTCTCACTTGCTAGGTACGAAATTTCGCACCTGATAGGTGCAAAATTTCGCACCTGATGGGTGCAAAATTTTCACCTGCTAGTTGCGAAAGTAAGCACCTGCTAGGTGCGAAATTACGCAACTTAGGTGCGAAATTTTGCACCTGCTAGGTGCGAGATTTCGCATCTGTAAGGTGCGAAATTTTGCACTTGGTAGGTATGGAATTTCGCACCTACTAGGTATGAAATTTCGCACCTGGCATGGTGCGAAGTATGTTTTTGGTGAGGGATGTGGTCGAGGCTCGTTGGGACTCGATTTTTCGAACCTTGTAAGGTTTGAAATTTTGAGCCTTGGGCTCGAATTTCCGAACCCCGTGGGGTTCGAAATTTCGAGCCTTGGGCTCGAAGTTCCAATACACTAAGCCCGAGATTTTTTATGCACTGGGGTTCGAGACTTCGAACCCAAGGCCTCGAAACTCCGAACCCGGAGAGCCCGAAAGTTCGAACCAGAGGGATTCGAATTCTCGATCCCAGGGTGGTTCGAGTTTTCGAGCCACCTAGGCTTGAATATTCAGAGCTAAGTGGTTCGAATTTTCGAGCCCGGGGGCGGGCTTAATAGTGTTGCCTTGGATGGATGCCGGTATTTGCCGCTTCAAACTTCGATTTCCGGACTGCTTATCATTGGACTTATATACTCCCTGTTCGATTGCATGAATGTACCAAGGCGCGTATGTATAATTGTACGGATAGGAACTCGAATCTTTCACATAGGATAGAGCATATATCCGGACTGAACCAAACTGCTAGGGTCTTTTAAAGCTTTTATGTACATTCTGCTTTTTTGCATGACACCGCACGCACTTGTTAATTTTCACCAACGCGAGGGGTACGGGTTATTTCACTGTGATGTCTAATACTGGTGCATTAAAGTGAAGCTAGTCATGAAAACAAGACCAAGGACTGGGAAACTTCTGGAAGTTGAGGCTCCCCCGCCATCGTCTCACACATCTGACTCTACTGATAACGACAACTCAGGCGGCAGCGAGCTTGAGACTACTGAAGAATCGTTTCCCTCCCAATTGTGCAGCTCACCCGAGGTGTCTGAGCACAGGGAGCACATTGAGAGGATACATTCTCCCGTCATACATGCGGAAATGGAAAACGTGGACATCATTGATGGTGGAAAACCACCTGCCCCAGTAGCTCCGGACGTGCTGCCTGACGCAGTTATTTTAGTCAATCCACCGGACTCGATGCCGTCGCGCTTGGATGCCACGGCAGCTAAAAAGTTGGCGTTGCGGTTTAGCATCCCGGAGGGAGATGCTCATGCACCTGGAACGAGTGGAAGGGCCCACGCACCGCCGGAGGGTTTCACTGCTTGGAATCGACATACTTGCTTTGCGGGGTGCGTGCCCCTAGCCAATGACTTCATTCGGGAAATGTTATTCTACTTCCGCCTCGCACCATTATTGCTGCACACGAATGCTTATTCCTCACTTCTGGTTACTTGCGTTCTTTATCGAGATTTTGTACACCGGGACCCTACCGGAGAGGACATTAGGTATCTCTTTCATTTTATGCGATCAACTGGTGGATCGTCCTCCCAATGGTTCTTGGAAGCATCTCCTGCTAGTAAATTTTTTGTTGGAAAGTGGCCCAGACCGTTTGTAATTAAGCAAGACTGGTTCTTCGTTCGCTGCCCTCCAGGGTTTGCGAGGATGTGGATACAAGGAAGTGAGTACCTTCGATCTATTCTTATAGCGTTATCGGGCTCCGTGTCTCATTGTTTTCGGATCGTGGTAGGAAATCCCTAGGCGCCTACTGGTGACGAGTATCGTCAACGTCTCGATGCCCTCCGAGTCATCCCTGAAGACTCCCGCAAGAGGACACTGTGGTAGATCAGGACCGCCTTCGGCGTGTTGGATTGCTTCCTGCCAACATGGCCATAATCAGGCCCGCCGTAGCGAGTAGTGCATTGAAAGAGACAACGACGTAAGGCCATATTGTTTCTGGTTTGAAGAGGAAAATAGCTTATGCTGGGCCTGGAACAAAGAAGGCCGTTAAGTTCCAAGAATATGTTGGCGGCAGGAAAGCTGGTAGAGTGGAGACGGCTGCTCAAGACGAGGGGCTAATTAACGCTTCTGTCCCACCCCCGGTGGGAGGGACGGGAGAAGAAGCGTTGACTAGCCCTCATTCTCCTGTAACCTCTCTAGATGCTACCACTTCCCTCGAAAAAGTGGACCAGTTTGCTAGTCTAGGTACCGTCCCTATGGACTTGTCTCTATGGCCGAGCGCAGCTAGTATGGAGGATCTAGCTCGTGCCGCGGAGGGGCTACCTCCCATGATTGGGGAACAATCTGGTCTGTTGAGAGAAAACTTAGGGCATACACTTATACACACCACACTGCATAGAAGAGTGCCTGTGCGTGTTGCCTGACTGGTTTCATTTTGTTTCCTTGACAGGTGACATGACCAAAGGAAGTGGAGGATGAGATCGCGGAGACCGCCATCGCCCCAAAAGTGCTTTCATTAGCTCCTTCAGGAGGGGAGCTAGTTTATATGGCAATGTTCCACCCCCACGGGGTCGCGGCAGTGGGAGTCATTACCAGGATAGGCTCAGTCTTTCACTACACCTCCCCTTCCCCCTCCGATTCGGGTTCCCAAAGGAGATTCACGGCTTGATCTAGGAGTGTCGAGTCATACGTCATCAACAACTCCACCCATTATTGCTCCGTTGGCTCTCGATCAGACTTCAAAGGGGAGATAGCCACAGCTTACGCAGCCGAGGTCGGATATGGCGAATATGGTAGAAACGCAAGATTTGATGGAATCTAGAGTTCGAGAGCTGGCCATCGAGGAGCATATGCCATTTGTAAAACACCACTTCCCTCGGTTATACCTTGATGAGTTATGGTTTGTCCCGGAGCTTCGTCCTGCTCCTGATAGGGAATCCGGAGAGGTATGGGAGCATGTAAAGGCCGCGTATCGCCAGGCTGATGTGCTTACCAAGTACTCCCATCACCTGTCGGATCTGATTAGGAAGAAAAATCAAGAACTCGCTAGTCGACAATCAACTATTGATGCCTAGCAGGCTTCCGTTGTTAATTTGAATGCGGAAATAGGTAGGTTTTCTTATTCGCTCTAAGAATTATTTGCCTCTTGTATCCCAAGGTTGCTAATTTGCGGGACTGTTGTTTCCAGCTGGAGTGAAGCATCAGTACGAGGTGCTAAAAAGGGAAAACGACCATTCTTGCTCTGTTCTGAAGGAAACCATAACTGACTTGACCACTCAGAATATTGGCTTAAAAAAGGAAAAGGACGAGGCAGGCAAGGTTTGCGTTGGATTGAGGAGAGACAATACCCAAGTCCTGCAGCTTCAAGAGAGCAACGAAACTTTAAGAGCGGAGAACGCCCGCCTGACGAGGGAGCTTGAGGTTGCACAGAAAGCGAAGGAGGATGCAGAAGCCAGTAACCGGGATGTGTTATGTAACACCCCGGATTTTTGAATAACCGAATTAACTAAATTAAAGAATAAATGTTTAGCATTATTCTAAAGTTTGTAAGCAAAAGACTTAGTAGCTCATTTGGTTGGAACACGTGACTTGCATACAAGGGGTACAAAGTTCGATCCCTGCCGGCGCCATATTTTTGTTTTAGGGGTATGGCTTAAAAATGGCTTAGTGTGAACGCAGTTCAAAATGTGGTTTAGTGTTAAAATGGTTAATTAGGAAGATAGAAATATATATATAGATATATATATAAAAATAAAATAAAATTGAACCTAAAATTTAAGAAAAAAATTTAAAACAGTGGAAGCGGAAAGGCAAAACACCAAACTGACCTATTTTATGGGTCGACCCGAGACCCGCTGGGTCGCGGGTCAACCCAAGGGTCGACTCAGGAGGTTTGGAATTGGTCCCGTCGGCCCTAAATGGTCTATGATGAAATTTTATGTTTTAGGGCTTAGGTGGCGATTTCTAGTTGGTCTGTTGACATCATTTCTTGGTTTCTAAGGCCTAGATGGATCCTAGAGTGATCCGACGGCTTAAATTAATTCAAAGCTCTATAAAAAGACCCATAGACTCAAACCCTAAATCAGAATTAAAACTAAAATTATGGTCGTCATGCAGTCATCTTGAACCCTAGAGTAGCCGCCACCAATTAGAAGAAGATTAAAGCAACTCAATTCAATCCAACAACAAATTCAACTACAACAAAGGGACGCTAATAAATTCCAGAACTTCGTTGAATGGTGAGTTTGATCACTTTAACAAAATAATTGCTAAATTAATTATTATGTGATATACGTTGGACTATAAGCTGTGGTTGTGAATCTAATTCATATGTTTAATCATGTATGTTAACTTGATTCGTATTATATGATGTTATGCAAGTTTTATATATGATGTTATGCAAGTTTCATGTATGATGTTATGCAAGATTAATATGATTATGCAAGTTTCATATATGATGTTATGCAAGTTAATATGATTATGCAAGTTTCATATACGATGTTATGCAAGTTAATATGATTATGCAAGTTGTACATATGATGTTATGCAAGTTAATATGATTATGCAAGTTTCATATATGATGCTATGCAAGTTAATATGATTATGCAAGTTTCATATATGATGTTATGCAAGTTAATATGATTATGCAAGTTGTACATATGATGTTATGCAAGTTAATAGCATCACGCAAGTTGTATGCGAGTTATATGATGTTATGTAAGTTTGGATCTAAAATATATGCTAGTAGTTCATGATGTTAACTTGTGTCAATGAATCCCTTTTTATAATCCAATCACCTAGGTTTATAACATCAATTTTTATGCGAATATGGATGTGGAACATATGTTAGTTCGTATAAGTATTATGTTCATATGCAAGTTTAAGTGATAATTGGATTCACATATATACAAGTTCACACCTTTAAAGTTTAGATCCATATTCAAGTTGACATTTTTATGTTGAAACTATGACATGCATAGTTATGCAAGTTCACACCTTTTAGATCTATGATTTTTGGATCCTTGATAATACAAAGACTATGCAAGTATGTTGTAATTCTTAATTGCAAGTTAGATGCAAATTAGATCTATTATTGTGTGTATGTTACTTTGTGACGTTTATTCCCTTTTTTAAGTATTAGACTATTTGCTAGTCTAAAATGTATATGTCATGTTAAGCGAACGAATGACGGGGGTACGATGGGGATAATTGTGGATACACACATATTGTGAATTTGGCATGTAATGGCCTAAAAAGGCATGTAATTAATTTTAAGGAATAAAATTAATTAGTGATGAAATTGGTATAATTTATGTACCATAAATAAATGAGCATAATTTAGGTGATAAATTATGGACATAAATAAATATGGAAATTTGAATAGGGAAAGTAATTCAAATTTAAGGAAAATTAATTATGTATAATTAATTGCCTAAGACACGAGGTTGGAATCATTTATGGTGTAAGACTGCCCGGACCCGCCCGGCAAATCCAGCAGCCACAAATGGTAGCCTAATGTGAGAGGTCAAAGGCCCAAACTAAATGCGTAACAATTGTATGGACACGAGGTTAGGCTCGTTTGTGGTGTAAGACTGCCCGGACCCGCCCGGCAAATCCAGCAGCCACAAATGCCAGTCTAATGTGAGAGTTCCTACAGGGGTTATGGTAGTAATAAATTAAGAAATACTTAACCAAAGTAAAACATGTGGTGGGACATGGGGGTTAAGTGGGTGCCTTGGGTGGCATGAGGAAATACGATTAGTAACACTTAACCAAGGTAAAACATGTAAGTGGGACATAGGGGTTAAGTGGGTGCCTTGGGTGGCATGTGGAATTACTAATAGAAACCCTTAACCAAATTTAAAACATGTAAGTGGACATGAAGGGGGTTAAGTGGGATGTACTAGAGGGGACCAAGCCTTGGTGGAAAGCTTGTGTCAAGCATGGGGGGCCCTTTTCAGTCCAGTAGCCCATTAAGTATCTTTATGAGCTCGACCCAAGTCGAGGACGGGACACGCTTACTGGGTCTTATTGTTAGAGGCCAAAATGGGTTAGCGGTGGCAACGCAAGTCCAACGGGGTCACGTGCGTGCGTGGGTCCGGGCTGGTAGGTAAGACGTTGTTGCATCGTGTAGTTATGAGCCGTGCATTCCTTGCATGGTATAAGGTTGCCATATTGGGGAGTGATACACCCCACTGTGGGACCTGCACGGGTATCTACGAGTTAGGGAGCCGATCGAATGGGGTGGGGTAGTGGGTACACCTAGTGGAGATAGGAGCAGACGGCACCTATGTAGTCAGCCAGGGTTACACAAAGCTACCACTATTATTAATAATTATTATGGGGGTACACCTAGTGGAGATAGGAGCAGGCGACACCTATGACGTCAGCTAGGAGTACATGGAATTACCATTATTACTTATTGAAGGGGTACATCTACTGGGGATAGGTACACGCTGGGTACCTATGATAGCAACTAGAGATATACAGTCAAACATGGAGGATAGTGGGTACATCTAGTAGTACACGAAGCTATCATCGTTTTATTTAGCCAAGAGGGATCAAATTGCTAGAGTGACTAGTAGGGGTGCAGTTAGTGTTAGTACTGTACAGTACGGTATAGTACGGTAGAGTATAGTAATTATCCTATGTTGATTAGGAAGCACCATTAACGTTATCTCTGTTTCTCTTGATTGCCTTGCCATACCCATGTGGTTCACACTGTCATTACCTTATTCTCCAGCTTATATCTTATCATATTGCTTTAATAATTATGTTGTTCGAGTTATCGGACTCGCCAGACTTTATGTCTAATCCCCTTTGTTTCCACCTCTTTTCCTCCTTCCCCCCCCCAAGGTTCTAAGGGTGGGACTAGTACTAGTGGAGCTTGATTGGGATCTCTTTGGAAGCACTTGGATTTGGATTGCTGAAGTAAAGTTCAGCCTATCATATTCTTTATGGCTATTTGTAGTAGTGGGATTATGTACTTTGTTTTATCAAGATGGATATTATGTACTTGACTTTGGTTTATGGTTTTTGATGATGTAACCAAACATATTTACCTTCTGCTGCAATAAATAAAGTTTTAAAATTTCAAGTACTGCTTTATATCTGTCTTGTTGTGATTTTTTGTTCTATATTCACTTAAAATGCTCCATGGAAGTTAATGCATTCCCTTTGCGAGTGACATTAATGGACTTGGGGTATTACACGTGGTATCAGAGCTGAAGGTTACCAGAACAGATAAGATATTTTGAAAAACTATTTTTCAAAAGCATTTTTATAAAGAATACTTTCAAAAATATGTTTGTAGAAGAGTATTTTTGAAAGGAAGGTTTATTTTAAGAACATAATCCCCAAGATCCATACATCCTTCCTTCGATTCTCCATTTTGAATCTCTTCCTCTTTCTCTTTTTGAGTTCCCCCCCCCCCTCCGCGTATAGATGCTTTTTCTAAGATAAATAAGGACTTCCGTACGAAGGATGGAAAACCACTTCAAGGGACTTAGACATTTGTCGGGCTAGAAGTTAGTCCAAGGAAGTGGAGGGCTTGTTGGTACCTTTAAGATAGACGATGGGAGGAAGGTTCAAATAGCTATTTGGTTAACAAAGGATGAAACCTCATCTTAGTGGGAGGTCATGAATGGAGAATGTGAAGAAGAAGGCTAGTTGTTTTGGAGAAATAGGACATCTTAGGATTGTCCAAAGAGGCAAGGGCAAAGTACAGGATCTTCTGGAGGGTAGTTGTATTCCCTCACGGGTGGTATACCTAATGGGTGTAGGACCGTCTAAGTTGAAATTTGGTTTTCATTATCATCCTGTTTGAACTTTGTTTGATTCTGGCGCTTCATACTCGTTAGTATCTGCTTCGTTAGTTGAAACACTGCACCTAAATACTAGTCTAGTTAAGGATCCCATCCTAGTCTCAAATCTTATTGGTGGTTCGGCTCATCCTTCAATGGTTTGTCGGGATTTGAGAGTGTCTATCTTGGGCATTGGATTTGAATGCAACGCCTTCGTCCTTGGTTTCACGGGCTATAGTTTGATTCTAGGGGTGGATTGGCTAGCCAGGTGGGGTGCCATCCTAGATTGTGAAAGGAGGGTAGTTAGACTACTGATTCGTTATGGAAAGACCCTCATATTTCTTGTGACCCTAGGGGTTCAGTGATGCTTAGATGCCTAGAATCTTCTGGCGCATCCAACGATGATTGGGAGTCTGTTTGTGTGGTCCGTGAGTATGGAGACGTCTTTGATAAAGTGCGGGGTTTACCCATAGGCGCGAAATAAGTTTTCGTATGTGCTTAATAGATTAAGCAAAGCCAGTTATGTGATCAGCGGTGGTTTTGGAGCAAGACTGGCAAGGACAGCCAGAGTCGGTCAAGTGCTCAATTGGTTGGCCGTCTTACTAGTATCATCTCACGTAGGTCGTCTGAATTCGAAGGAGGTATCCCTTGGGTGTTTGTCTGATATTGGTTTAGGCCTTTGGGGCTTGCACTTGGGGGATGTCGAGTTCGACTAGGATGGTCTGTGTGAGAGATGGATAGTTGTGACGATTCTGCATGGAATAATATCCTGGTTTTCTCTAGAAGCAGAGAAGAGCATGCCCTACATCTTAGGGAAAGCTTAGGGACCCTACAAGTGCACCAGCTTAAAGCTAAGTTCTCCAAAATACCATTTTTGGAGGAAAGAAGTGAGGATTTTAGGGCATGTGGTCTCTAGGGAAGGGTGATATGTTATGGTGGAAGACAATCGAAAGTCCATGAGAAGAATTACCCTTCCCACGACTCAGAATTGGCTGCCATAGTTTTTTGTGCTCAAGTCTTGGCGTCATTATTTGCTTGGTGAGAAGTTTGAGTTGCTTGCAGACCATAAGTCGCTAAAGTACTTGTTCTCTCAGAAAGATCTAAACATGAGGCAACAAAGGTGAATGGAGTTCTTGGCGTCCTATGATTTCGAGATAACATATATGTAACACCCCGTAATTTGAACATAAAAATTCACAAATTAAAGTATACTTAATTAAGTGAAATGGGTTGCGCAGAGAAATATATATATATTGATATATATATATATATATAATTGAAAATTAAATAAATAAATATGCAAAAATGTTCAAAACAACGAACTAGGAGAGGGGAATAACCGAACCGGCCGATTTTTTAGGTCGACCCGAGCTCGCTGGGTCGACTAGGGGTTAATCCAAGGTGTTTGGCTGTCAACCCGTGGGCCGATTCGCTCAAATGCAGATTTTGCATTTGAATGGTTCTCATGGTTCAGCTTTAATCTAAAGGCCCTAGATGGTTCCTACACTTGACTTCTTCCCCAAGACATGCTTTGATGGCTAGGATCTAAACTAAGGTTTATCCTATGGCTAAAACTATCCTAGTCTTCTATAAAAAGACCCCTAACCTAAACCTAAATCACCATTATTCAATCCTACAACTAAACTATGTCAAATTTGTTCCTCTCATGGCCTCCACTCTCATGCTAAAATTTCTAAGCCTATTTCTATGAGAGATTGTGAGTTCATACAAGTGCTTTCAAACTTGTATGAGTGTTCTTAAGTTGCATTCTAGCCAAAGTTGCAACCTTTTCTTGACCAAAAAGCAAGGATCTTGCATGAGAGCTCATAAGCTTCATTCAAAGCCAAAGTTGAAACCTTTCTTCTTCAAAGCAAGGATTTTTATTGATATTTTCTCAAGGGTTTCATTTGGAGCTTGTTCTTTTGGGGTTTTTGGGTGATAGCATGAATGGCTTCGTCTCAATCTTTGTTTTATATGTTGATTTGTGCGTTCATAGCATTGTAAGCCCCCTCCTACTCTTAGATATTAACTATGAAGTTAAATGAATGTTGCAAGTTGGGTTTGAACATTAAGTATCATACATGCTATCATGTTATGTTTCCCATCATGTTTGTAAAGACACCATCTTGATCTTATGGGCTAAAAGCTATAAGCTTTATGTTGAATGTTGCATTATGCAACATGAGAGCTATCATATCCCTTATGATAACTTGCATGTAATGCTATATGCGAACTTCTAGGCATCTTTCTATGTCACTTATCATCATGATTCGCCTATGTGCTAAGTTTGGGGTTATGCATGTTTTTGAGGCTTAATAATGTAACATGCAAGTTAATGAACACACTTACGCCTCATATGCCACCATGATTAACTTGTGGCCTTATACCCTTTTTGTCATGCCTTTGCCAAGTTCCTTCTTTAATCCATTATGCGTTGTTGTGAATGTATATGCGAGTTTAAAAGCGTTGGGGTTAGGTTATGGGGAAACTTTAATGACATGAAACATGATTTGGGTAAATTGGTATAAACATGATAACATGTAACTTTGGCTATGAGCATGGGACTTGGAAACTTGACACGTATGGGTTGTAAGTGTAACAAGACACTAGACCAAACATGAAAATGGCCAACTCGAGGTTGGGTTGAGTTTGTAGCATAAGTCTACCCGGACCCGCCCGGCTTAACTAGTAGCTACAAACAATAGGATCCAATGTGAGAAGTTGGTCATGTCGCGCTTAAGACCCGAGGTTAGACTAGGTTGTGGTGTAAAACTACCCGGACCCGCCCGGCTGTAATGGCGCGTTTTGTTAGCTGTCGAATAATTAATTTATTTAATTATTTATATATCGATTTGGCGATATCGATAACTTAAAGCACAACGTTCGAACTTATAAATGGTGAATATTTAATTTAAAATAATAAATTAAAGATTTTATTTAATTCTGAAATAATCAGAATTGGCTGAAATGGCGATATGGTATGAACCGGATCATCTGTGATATTTAATTCAGCTTGGAATTGAGTTTGAACAATGAATATATTCAATCGTCGACAGTTGAATGTATAGTTTATAATATAATTATAATAGAGCTCGAAATGGCGCTGCAGTTCGTAAATTGGCGATTTGAACTTCAACTGAATGTACAGGATTCATTTTAAGCCGGATATCTGTGAAACAAGAAACGTGTGGAGCTGGTGGAGTATATCATTCTAGTGGAAGAGAAAAATCAGGATTTCATTGTGTAGATTTTGATATACGGCTAAATCAATTTTCAAAATAGTCGCTATAGAATCGTTTATCGACCGTATCGGTTTATTCGATATAACTAGAGATCGGGATTGAATTTAGACAAGGTTCTTTTGGGACATAGTGATAATTTAATTTTTAGAATTTTATGGAAATTTTTATTTAATTAAATAAGCGACTTTTTATTTGAAGTATTTTGCACCCTGTAATCAACATTTTGAGGTTTCAAAATATGAGTAAATCTACCGGTATTATTATATTTTTGGGATCCTGACACGTTGTCCATCACAACGGTATTTTGAGTTCTGTCGATAGTTGTCCGATTTTGTATCGTACGGTTTCTCATTTTCTTACTATTGAAGTAACCGTGTATAATATTAGCCTCTTCATTTTATAAAGCTCGAGCATATCTTGTATTGGTTTATTTTGAATAAGTTATAACAAATATTATTTTTTCATAATATAAAGGGATTCTTCACGGCTAAGGTTAGACAACGTGTGTCATCCCTATCCTAGTTTTCACACCGAAAATGAATGGCCAACCTGTAGCCTACGTAATTGCTTAAGGATTTAACACTTTTAAATAAAAAAACCCAGTACCCTATAAATATGTTTAACCTAAACTTAAAACATTTATTTGTTTCTCTCGCCAAAAAAACTCAAAAAAAAAAAAGAATAGCCGCCTCCTTCTCAAAAACTTCAATTAACTAAATCGAACGTTTTACTCAGCAAAATCACACAAAGTTGGATGCGTTGGCTTCGTGAAGGGGTGGGCTTCGAAAGGGTACACCCAGATTTTTGTGCGGTGCCATTTTTTGAGTTCGAGATTTGTTCAGCGTGGCCTAGAGTTTCGGCGTGGAGGAAATAAGAGCGGAGCTGGGTGTACTTGGGATCGTCCCTTTTATCGTCGGTCCTTGGAGGTGAGGCGGAGAGGCTAACGGGGGCGCGAGGGGGTCTGTTGATGACAGCGTCGCCTGGATCCATGATGGACTGGGAGATGTAATTGTGTCGAGTTCGAGTCTTGGGTGATGGAAAGGTAGGGTTTGCGACGAGGTAGCGGGTGGCGATGGTTGCAGGGTCAGTCGATGACCGGAGCGATGGCAGGAGGCAGTCAAAGTGGCGGTCAAAGGGGGTTTTGAACACTGGAGTCGATTTCTGAGATTGGGGAAGAATCAAATGTGTGGTGCGGGTTTTAAACACGTGGGCGGGCCTTGGTTGTGTGGGATAGGATTTTGGGCTGAGATGTGTTGGTAAGGCCCAACAATTAAATAAATTTAGTTTTTATTAAATTTAATTTAAAGTGTATTAAAATGTAATTGTGATATCTCATCCATACGAGGTCAGAATCGAGAACCGTAAGTTGCGTTAGGATCGTATGGAGGGACACTACACGATGGAACTAACTGGAAGTCCATCGAAGCTCGTTTGAATTTATGGCGAGATAAACTGTTTGATTCAAATCAAACAACAGTTTATCGTTCTTTAACGATGAACTGCCAATGTGAGTAAATCTCACAAACTCTAAACAGTTTTATTTTCACGTTGTATTCTTAGAACTGTTAAAATATTATCTGTTTGACTGTTTGACCGTGTGTTGACTGTTTGATTGAACTGCTAGTCAGTTAGTAGAGATTTTATATATATATATTTACGTATATATATAAACCGTTAAATAGTCATATGTTGATTCTGCTATCAGAATATTTCACAGTGAAGTGAAATCGATGTTGTTGTATTGTCTAACATCTGTGGTGCAGGGAAACAGGTTGGAGGAATCCAACAGGATTCCTCAACAGTTATTTTACTGTGATTTTTATATTGTGATATATAATGTGATGTATATAATCTGTGTGATTTTGTGTGGTGGGACGATATTTATCGTTGTTATATGGCATGTTAAATACCATGAGAAATACCAGAATGTAGGAGAGGGGTTTTCAAAGTATATTTTGAAAATAGTTTATTTATATAAAATCAAGGGATTATATATATATATATATATATATATATAAGAAAAAGGATTCTGAATATAAAGGGGTATAGTTGGTAAAAACAAATATAAAAGAATTATATTTGTAAACCAAATACAAGGGAATATATATGTTAATCGAATATAAGGGGATATATTTGTTAATCAAAATATAAAGGAATTATATTCGTTAAAAGAAATATAAAGGATATTTATTTAGAGATTAAATAAATAGAATTTAACTAAAGGAGATATTTATTTGTTAAATAAATAGGAGTTAACCAAGTGAATTGGTCGAGTTAACTAAGTGAATTGGTCGAGTTAATCGAAGTGAATTTGTTAAGTTAAACTAAGTGAATCGGTTAGAGTAAATCAAAGTGAATTAGTTAAGTTAAACTAACTGGTTAATCGATGTGAATTAGTTAAGTTAAACTAAGTGGTTAATCGATGTGAATTAGTTAAGTTAAACTAATTGGTAAATCAAAGTGAATTAGTTGCGTCAAACTAAGTGGATTAACTAAGTTAAACTAAGTGGATTAGTTCAGTTAATCAAGACAAGTAAATCAAGTTAGGTTAAACCATTTGAGTTAACCAGTTAAAGATAAACAGTTAGAGTTGACCAGTTAAAGTTGACCAGTTAAAGTTGACCAGTTAGAGTTGATCAGTTAGAGTTACTCAGTTAGAGTTGACCAGTTAGAGTTGACCAGTTAGAGTTATCCAAGTAGAGTTAATCGAGTAGAGTTGTCGAATATCACATATCCGAAGTGAAGTTATCGAATATAGGGTATTTGAGAGAAGAGTTATCGAATATAGTTTATTCGAGTGGAGAAATCAAATGTTATTCATTTGAGAAAAGTTATCGAATATAGTTTATTCGAGTGGAGAAATCAAATGTTATTCATTTGAGAAGAGTTACCGAATATTATTTATTCGAAGAGTAGTTATCGAATATTTGTTATTCGAAGTTAGTTAATCCAAAGGAGTTATTCGAAGTTAGTTAATCCAAAGGAGTTATTCGAAGTTAGCTAATCCAAAGTAGTTATTCGAAGTTAGTTAATCCAAAGGAGTTAGTCGAAGAGTTAATCGAATATAGTTATTCGAAAGAAGGTGTTAATCGAATATAGTTATTCAAGTAAAGTTAAAAGAGTTAATCGAATTTAGTTATTCGAAATGAGTTATTCGAATTAGATATTTGAATAGAGTTAAACACATTAGAGTGATTCGAATTACTTATTCAAATAGAGTTAAACACGTAAGAGTTAATTGAATATTAGTTATTCAATTAGAGTTAAATCGAATTTAGTTATTTGAAAGGAGTTAATCAATTTGAATTAAGTTAATCAATTTGAATTAAGTTGAATCGAAATGGAGTAAAATCGATTAGAATTAAGTTAATCGAGTTAGAGTAAATCGAATATTGGTTATTCGAAGGTAAGTTATTCGAATTAGTTATTCGAAGGAGTTAATCAAATGAGTTGATCCAAAGGAGTAAGTCGAATATTAGTTATTCGAATAGAGTTAAAGGAGTTATCGATTTTAGTTTGATCGAAAGGAGTTATCGATTAGTAAATCGAAAGGAGATTTTCGAATATAACATATTCGAAAGAAAGAGATCGAATCTTGTTTATTCGAAAGAGAGAGATTTCGAATATGAGTTATTCGAAGAGAGATAATCGAATATAGGTTATTCGAAGAAGAGTTAATCAAATAGAGATTACTCGAAAGAGAGTTATACGTCGAATTCGATTATAGCGAATTCGGGAAAGTACTATTTACTTTCCAGGGTTTAAATCAAGATTTAGTTATTGATTTAGAAATTAGGTGTCTGTTAAATTATTCGAGTTAGGAGATAAAGTTATAATTTAGGTTAGACATTGCAGAAGTAGGAATTATAACGTTATAGTTATAATCAAACGTTGTCATATAAGAAGTGGATTCGTAACCTGAATCCGAGAATTTGCGTAAACAGATGATTGGAATAAGTGAGTGATGAACTTCATCTATTTCACAGTAAAGGACGTTGTTCAATTAAGGTCTGAGAGGTAATTATACCCCAACTTGATTGACTTCAGAATTGACAAAGGAATAGTTGTGGTTCGATCTAAAAGGTTGATTAGGAATAAAGTTAAGGAATAAGCGATAAATGGATTAAGCGAAACGATGTTTTATACAACGTTCATTGGAAATCCGTAAATGAGTTTTGGAAACGTTTTCCAAATATAGTCAGATATGTTTTCTAAACATAGAAAATGAAATGTTTTCATGATAAGAATTTAAGAAATAGAGTTAAGCAAATTCAGAAACTGATTGGAGAGGGTAAGTTGAACGGTTTTCTAAGTGACGATCTGATGTTGGTTTCGACCTTCCGTATTGATACTTAGAGAATTGTTCTCATACTAGTTACAGTTAGGGACTGATAGTTGCGAAATAATAGTGATGTGAAAATAAACTATGGAAATGTTTTCCAATGATTAATAACATATATTTTCTAAATATATGAAATAAGGAAATATGAACATATGATGATTGATCGATCGAATTTCCATTTGGAAATAAGATCGTTGTTTGTACACCGACATGTTTTCATTTGATAGTTGAATCACAGACTATCAAAGTTTTTACCATTTTAACGTTGTTAATATGGAGAGACCGGGTGGATTATTATCCAAAGAACCACTCTGTATGGGCATAAGCGTTGCGAGCAATATATGCCAACGATAAATTGAAGACGGAGTAAAGTGCAAGGGCTGTTGTATAAGTCTTAGATAACAGTGACTAAGATGGATATACTGAATAGTGCCTTCGGTTTGTCCAGTCCCAGGACAACGTATATGGAAGAAGGTCTGACAGAGTATATCCAATGGATCGCGTAAGTTGATCTGTTCAAACGTATTCACGTTTGGTGGCGGAGGAATTCGTTTCTCTTAGCTATATACCCGTGTTATTTTTGGATAAGTCAATTTGTGATTTGGCGGGTATGACGATGTGGCATTCAAAGTGAATGGTGATCAGATGTTCTGAAGATAGACGTAGCTTCTAGCCTCACACCGGGAAGTAACAAAAGTTGGGCTAGGCAGCATGGCTAGTTGGGTCATCCCCAAGCAGGGTGTATTGTCACCGATCTAGAGAATATTCATATTTATACTTCCTTTTGATTCTGTATCTTCGGATGACGGTTTGATGGCCTACAACCGTGGTGGCAATATATTCGCGACACTCAAGCTAAATGAGTGAGCGGTCATGTGTGGCCGGGTTGCAAGACGTTCTTGTTGAACCCTGAGTGTATCACCTCTAGAGTACACTATTCAGAAGGTGCTCCCATACCTTGTCTGTTGGAATCCAATCTTCAATAAGCGCCCTGCGGTTTATGATTTTATACTATGTATGTAGAACGTGAGATGCAAGCGTTTCTGCTAGATTGATACCTATTTGTACTTAGACATTATTATAATATCACAATGATATTGCTTGTCAAAGTTGTTCAGATTTTCATAAGGGAAAAACCCGTTCCGTATTCACGGCATGGTCTTATGAGATATCCTATACCTGTTTTAAACTATTTTACTCATACCAGTCCCATGACTGACCCGGAGTTTACTTTGTTGTTTTCCCTAAACTCTTGGGTGCCTAAATTTGTACGGGCAGTCAAGTAGTCGGGATTTACAGATATACTTGGAGAGCTTGGAGCAGGAGGCTGCAAGATTCTATAGCTATAGTTATTTCCGCTGTGTTGTAAGTATTGTACTTTGATAAGTGCTATTGTATATATATAACTGTTTACTTCAAAGTTATGTTATATATTATATGTTATTCGTTCCGCTGTGAGATTCGTGTTACTCTGATGATTCTGATGTTCTTCTTCTTCTTCTATTCTATTAGTTCTATCTTTTCTTCCTCACCCTCTACTTTCTTTCACTAACGTCTCGGAATTTCCGACTCTCGAGGAGTCGGAAATTTCCAGTCGTTACAGTTGGTATCAGAGCTTAAGTTAAGAATTACTTGGCTCTGTGGCGTTACTCAGTAGAGATAGGATTAGTAAAATCCTAGATTGGGTTTGAGTGTATATATACGAGTGCGTATTTGTTATTCAATATAAAATGGTTTTATATTGTGGAGACTCATTGGTTGAGTGGCTTATGAATTCTGGTCGATCAGTTGATCCACTGTATCGATAAGGGTTACTAAACACTCGAATACGATGAACCGTCATGGTATGTTTTGAAAGAGGGTAAATGAAATAATTTTTCCCAAAATATATTTGTTTATAGAAGAAATATATATCTTGAAATTATTATAGTATATTGATTGTGTTGGTTGTTATTATAATCGAGTAAGATTATAACATGTGAAATGGTTATAAATAACTAATCAGAATTCATATAAGTGAAGTATATGAAATAGAAGTAAATCTGAAGTTAAATCAGAATTTGGAATTAAAATAAGGAAATTTTAAGTTCCTGGGAGATTTTGAAAATGTTTTTCAACTCAAAATAAATATAGTATTGAACTCACCTGGATGACTGGAAAATAATTCCGAGGATGGATCGATACATCATCGGTGTAATTTTCGAGTTTCTAAGTGGCGGATTACTACCAATGGTTTTGTTTTCAAATGGTGTTGAGGAAAACAAGTTGTTTAGAAATTCAAAAGTTTTGAATTGGTGTTATGGTTTGAAATTGATTTGAAATAAACCCAGGAATTTTGAATGCTGGAATTAAAAATTTAACTAATAAAGTTAAATGGATTGAGAAGACATAAGTGAATAAATACCTTGGAATTTAAACTTGAGCCAAGTTAAATAAATCAGGATTTGGTTAGAGAATAATCTGGATTGGAATTAAGTTGATGGGTTAAGAGTTTGAAATCTGATATTGGAGTTTGAATAGAATTTGACTTGGATAGCACCAAGTGTTTGAGTTGAAGGTTGGATTGAGATAACATTGGTATATGTTGGGTTGATAACAGGTGAAAGTGATAAGAGTTGATATGCCCGACAAAAAAGTACAAGTTTATTTTTGATATAAGCATGAGATTTATGAGCCGAATTGGCAAGCCGCTTGGCCGTTTGATTTTCTTTTGGGTTGGAGATGGCCTAGAGAGGCGAGTTGTGGTTTTACCGATAGGGCTGTACAAAGGAGGTTATGGCAAAATTTTCCGAAAACTTAAAGTGTTAGAAAATTTTCAGAATTTTTGAAAATTTTAATTAGTCGGAAGAATAAATATTTCAGTCGATATTAAGTGGTTCGGTTGAAATCAGAAATAAGGGGTAAACCAATCTTAGGAGTTCCAATATATAGGGTCAACCTCTAACTTAGCAATTTCGAGGACGAAATTATTTTAAGGGGGGAAGTCTGTAATGGCGCGTTTTGTTAGCTGTCGAATAATTAATTTATTTAATTATTTATATATCGATTTGGCGATATCGATAACTTAAAGCACAACGTTCGAACTTATAAATGGTGAATATTTAATTTAAAATAATAAATTAAAGATTTTATTTAATTCTGAAATAATCAGAATTGGCTGAAATGGCGATATGGTATGAACCGGATCATCTGTGATATTTAATTCAGCTTGGAATTGAGTTTGAACAACGAATATATTCAATCGTCGACAGTTGAACGTATAGTTTATAATATAATTATAATAGAGCTCGAAATGGCGCTGCAGTTCGTAAATTGGCGATTTGAACTTCAACTGAATGTACAGGATTCATTTTAAGCCGGATTTCTGTGAAACAAGAAACGTGTGGAGCTGGTGGAGTATATCATTCTAGTGGAAGAGAAAAATCAGGATTTCATTGTGTAGATTTTGATATACGGCTAAATCAATTTTCAAAATAGTCGCTATAGAATCGTTTATCGACCGTATCGGTTTATTCGATATAACTAGAGATCGGGATTGAATTTAGACAAGGTTCTTTTGGGACATAGTGATAATTTAATTTTTAGAATTTTATGGAAATTTTTATTTAATTAAATAAGCGACTTTTTATTTGAAGTATTTTGCACCCTGTAATCAACATTTTGAGGTTTCAAATATGAGTAAATCTACCGGTATTATTATATTTTTGGGATCCTGACACGTTGTCCATCACAACGGTATTTTGAGTTCTGTCGATAGTTGTCCGATTTTGTATCGTACGGTTTCTCATTTTCTTACTATTGAAGTAACCGTGTATAATATTAGCCTCTTCATTTTATAAAGCTCGAGCATATCTTGTATTGGTTTATTTTGAATAAGTTATAACAAATATTATTTTTTTCATAATATAAAGGGATTCTTCACGGCTAAGGTTAGACAACGTGTGTCATCCCTATCCTAGTTTTCACACCGAAAATGAATGGCCAACCTGTAGCCTACGTAATTGCTTAAGGATTTAACACTTTTAAATAAAAAAACCCAGTACCCTATAAATATGTTTAACCTAAACTTAAAACATTTATTTGTTTCTCTCGCCAAAAAAACTCAAAAAAAAAAAAAGAATAGCCGCCTCCTTCTCAAAAACTTCAAGTAACTAAATCGAACGTTTTACTCAGCAAAATCACACAAAGTTGGATGCGTTGGCTTCGTGAAGGGGTGGGCTTCGAAAGGGTACACCCAGATTTTTGTGCGGTGCCATTTTCTGAGTTCGAGATTTGTTCAGCGTGGCCTAGAGTTTCGGCGTGGAGGAAATAAGAGCGGAGCTGGGTGTACTTGGGATCGTCCCTTTTATCGTCGGTCCTTGGAGGTGAGGCGGAGAGGCTAACGGGGGGCGCGAGGGGGTCTGTTGATGACAGCGTCGCCTGGATCCATGATGGACTGGGAGATGTAATTGTGTCGAGTTCGAGTCTTGGGTGATGGAAAGGTAGGGTTTGCGACGAGGTAGCGGGTGGCGATGGTTGCAGGGTCAGTCGATGACCGGAGCGATGGCAGGAGGCAGTCAAAGTGGCGGTCAAAGGGGGTTTTGAACACTGGAGTCGATTTCTGAGATTGGGGAAGAATCAAATGTGTGGTGCAGGTTTTAAACACGTGGGCGGGCCTTGGTTGTGTGGGATAGGATTTTGGGCTGAGATGTGTTGGTAAGGCCCAACAATTGAATAAATTTAGTTTTTATTAAATTTAATTTAAAGTGTATTAAAATGTAATTGTGATATCTCATCCATACGAGGTCAGAATCGAGAACCGTAAGTTGCGTTAGGATCGTATGGAGGGACACTACACGATGGAACTAACTGGAAGTCCATCGAAGCTCGTTTGAATTTATGGCGAAATAAACTGTTTGATTCAAATCAAACAACAGTTTATCGTTCTTTAACGATGAACTGCCAATGTGAGTAAATCTCACAAACTCTAAACAGTTTTATTTTCACGTTGTATTCTTAGAACTGTTAAAATATTATCTGTTTGACTGTTTGACCGTGTGTTGACTGTTTGATTGAACTGCTAGTCAGTTAGTAGAGATTATATATATATTTACGTATATATATAAACCGTTAAATAGTCATATGTTGATTCTGCTATCAGAATATTTCACAATGAAGTGAAATCGATGTTGTTGTATTGTCTAACATCTGTGGTGCAGGGAAACAGGTTGGAGGAATCCAACAGGATTCCTCAACAGTTATTTTACTGTGATTTTTATATTGTGATATATAATGTGATGTATATAATCTGTGTGATTTTGTGTGGTGGGACGATATTTATCGTTGTTATATGGCATGTTAAATACCATGAGAAATACCAGAATGTAGGAGAGGGGTTTTCAAAGTATATTTTGAAAATAGTTTATTTATATAAAATCAAGGGATTATATATATATATATATATATATATATATAAGAAAAAGGATTCTGAATATAAAGGGGTATAGTTGGTAAAAACAAATATAAAAGAATTATATTTGTAAACCAAATACAAGGGAATATATATGTTAATCGAATATAAGGGGATATATTTGTTAATCAAAATATAAAGGAATTATATTCGTTAAAAGAAATATAAAGGATATTTATTTAGAGATTAAATAAATAGAATTTAACTAAAGGAGATATTTATTTGTTAAATAAATAGGAGTTAACCAAGTGAATTGGTCGAGTTAACCAAGTGAATTGGTCGAGTTAATCGAAGTGAATTTGTTAAGTTAAACTAAGTGAATCGGTTAGAGTAAATCAAAGTGAATTAGTTAAGTTAAACTAAGTGGTTAATCGATGTGAATTAGTTAAGTTAAACTAAGTGGTTAATCGATGTGAATTAGTTAAGTTAAACTAATTGGTAAATCAAAGTGAATTAGTTGCGTCAAACTAAGTGGATTAACTAAGTTAAACTAAGTGGATTAGTTCAGTTAATCAAGACAAGTAAATCAAGTTAGGTTAAACCATTTGAGTTAACCAGTTAAAGTTTACCAGTTAAAGATAAACAGTTAGAGTTGACCAGTTAAAGTTGACCAGTTAAAGTTGACCAGTTAGAGTTACTCAGTTAGAGTTGACCAGTTAGAGTTATCCAAGTAGAGTTAATCGAGTAGAGTTGTCGAATATCACATATCCGAAGTAGAGTTATCGAATATAGGGTATTCGAGAGAAGAGTTATCGAATATAGTTTATTCGAGTGGAGAAATCAAATGTTATTCATTTGAGAAAAGTTATCGAATATAGTTTATTCGAGTGGAGAAATCAAATGTTATTCATTTGAGAAGAGTTACCGAATATTATTTATTCGAAGAGTAGTTATCGAATATTTGTTATTCGAAGTTAGTTAATCCAAAGGAGTTATTCGAAGTTATTTAATCCAAAGGAGTTATTCGAAGTTAGCTAATCCAAAGTAGTTATTCGAAGTTAGTTAATCCAAAGGAGTTAGTCGAAGAGTTAATCGAATATAGTTATTCGAAAGAAGGTGTTAATCGAATATAGTTATTCAAGTAAAGTTAAAAGAGTTAATCGAATTTAGTTATTCGAAATGAGTTATTCGAATTAGATATTTGAATAGAGTTAAACACATTAGAGTGATTCAAATTACTTATTCAAATAGAGTTAAACACGTAAGAGTTAATTGAATATTAGTTATTCAATTAGAGTTAAATCGAATTTAGTTATTCGAAAGGAGTTAATCAATTTGAATTAAGTTAATCAATTTGAATTAAGTTGAATCGAAATGGAGTAAAATCGATTAGAATTAAGTTAATCGAGTTATAGTAAATCGAATATTGGTTATTCAAAGGTAAGTTATTCGAATTAGTTATTCGAAGGAGTTTATCAAATGAGTTGATCCAAAGGAGTAAGTCGAATATTAATTATTCGAATAGAGTTAAAGGAGTTATCGATTTTAGTTTGATCGAAAGGAGTTATCGATTAGTAAATCGAAAGGAGATTTTCGAATATAACATATTCGAAAGAAAGAGATCGAATATTGTTTATTCGAAAGAGAGAGATTTCGAATATGAGTTATTCGAAGAGAGATAATCGAATATAGGTTATTCGAAGAAGAGTTAATCAAATAGAGATTACTCGAAAGAGAGTTATACGTCGAATTCGATTATAGCGAATTCGGGAAAGTACTATTTACTTTCCAGGGTTTAAATCAAGATTTAGTTATTGATTTAGAAATTAGGTGTCTGTTAAATTATTCGAGTTAGGAGATAAAGTTATAATTTAGGTTAGACATTGCAGAAGTAGGAATTATAACGTTATAGTTATAATCAAACGTTGTCATATAAGAAGTGGATTCGTAACCTGAATCCGAGAATTTGCGTAAACAGATGATTGGAAAAAGTGAGTGATGAACTTCATCTATTTCACAGTAAAGGACGTTGTTCAATTAAGGTCTGAGAGGTAATTATACCCCAACTTGATTGACTTCAGAATTGACAAAGGAATAGTTGTGGTTCGATCTAAAAGGTTGATTAGGAATAAAGTTAAGGAATAAGCGATAAATGGATTAAGCGAAACGATGTTTTATACAACGTTCATTGGAAATCCGTAAATGAGTTTTGCAAACGTTTTCCAAATATAGTCAGATATGTTTTCTAAACATAGAAAATGAAATGTTTTCATGATAAGAATTTAAGAAATAGAGTTAAGCAAATTCAGAAACTGACTGGAGAGGGTAAGTTGAACGGTTTTCTAAGTGACGATCTGATGTTGGTTTCGACCTTCCGTATTGATACTTAGAGAATTGTTCTCATACTAGTTACAGTTAGGGACTGATAGTTGCGAAATAATAGTGATGTGAAAATAAACTATGGAAATGTTTTCCAATGATTAATAACATATATTTTCTAAATATATGAAATAAGGAAATATGAACATATGATGATTGATCGATCGAATTTCCATTTGGAAATAAGATCGTTGTTTGTACACCGACATGTTTTCATTTGATAGTTGAATCACAGACTATCAAAGTTTTTACCATTTTAACGTTGTTAATATGGAGAGACCGGGTGGATTATTATCCAAAGAACCACTCTGTATGGGCATAAGCGTTGCGAGCAATATATGCCAAAGATAAATTGAAGACGGAGTAAAGTGCAAGGGCTGTTGTATAAGTCTTAGATAACAGTGACTAAGATGGATATACTGAATAGTGCCTTCGGTTTGTCCAGTCCCAGGACAACGTATATGGAAGAAGGTCTGACAGAGTATATCCAATGGATCGCGTAAGTTGATCTGTTCAAACGTATTCACGTTTGGTGGCGGAGGAATTCGTTTCTCTTAGCTATATACCCGTGTTATTTTTGGATAAGTCAATTTGTGATTTGGCGGGTATGACGATGTGGCATTCAAAGTGAATGGTGATCAGATGTTCTGAAGATAGACGTAGCTTCTAGCCTCACACCGGGAAGTAACAAAAGTTGGGCTAGGCAGCATGGCTAGTTGGGTCATCCTCAAGTAGGGTGTATTGTCACCGATCTAGAGAATATTCATATTTATACTTCCTATTGATTCTGTATCTTCGGATGACGGTTTGATGGTCTACAACCTTGGTGGCAATATATTCGCGACACTCAAGCTAAATGAGTGAGCGGTCATGTGTGGCCGGGTTGCAAGACGTTCTTGTTGAACCCTGAGTGTATCACCTCTAGAGTACACTATTCAGAAGGTGCTCCCATACCTTGTCTGTTGGAATCCAATCTTCAATAAGCGCCCTGCGGTTTATGATTTTATACTATGTATGTAGAACGTGAGATGCAAGCGTTTCTGCTAGATTGATACCTATTTGTACTTAGACATTATTATAATATCACAATGATATTGCTTGTCAAAGTTGTTCAGATATTCATAAGGGAAAAACCCGTTCCGTATTCACGGCGTGGTCTTATGAGATATCCTATACCTGTTTTAAACTATTTTACTCATACTAGTCCCATGACTGACCCGGAGTTTACTTTGTTGTTTTCCCTAAACTCTTGGGTGCCTAAATTTGTACGGGCAGTCAAGTACTCGGGATTTACAGATATACTTGGAGAGCTTGGAGCAGGAGGCTGCAAGATTCTATAGCTATAGTTATTTCCGCTGTGTTGTAAGTGTTGTACTCTGATAAGTGCTATTGTATATATATAACTGTTTACTTCAAAGTTATGTTATATATTATATGTTATTCGTTCCGCTGTGAGATTCGTGTTACTCTGATGATTCTGATGTTCTTCTTCTTCTATTCTATTAGTTCTATCTTTTCTTCCTCACCCTCTACTTTCTTTCACTAACGTCTCGGAATTTCCGACTCTCGAGGAGTCGGAAATTTCCAGTCGTTACACCGGCTTAACTAGTAACCACAACAAGGTCTAATGTGAGAGGTTAAGAGTGGATTAATTAAATTAATGCCACATGATAAGGTTAAGTAAATTTGACTAATGACACTTAACCGATATGACATGAATGGGTAGGTTAAGTGGGACCGGGCTTGATTTCTTAATGACACTTAACCATACAAGACAATTAGGGGATGGAGTTAAGTAATTTACGCTTAACTAATCCGACTTGATAATTAGATGGTTTTAAGTAATCCACACTTAACTAATCTAAACACGGTAAATTCGATGAGGTTAAGTAATCCATACTTAACTAATCTAACATGGTAATTAGATGGGGTTAAGTAACTTAAACTTAACTAATCTAAACACGTTAATTAGATGGGGTTAGGTAACTTAGACTTAACTAATCTAAACACGGTAATTAGATGGGGTTAAGTAACCTCCACTTAACTAATCTAAACACGGTAATTCGATGGGGATAAACACTTAACCAATCTAAACATGGTAATTCAATGAGGTTAAGTAACCAGTACTTAACTAACTTAACACGGTAATTTAATGGGGTTAAGTAACTTATACTTGACCAATTATACATGATGATTTGATGAGGTTAAGTAACCTATACTTAACCAATCTAATAGGTGGACCTGATAGGGTTAAGTCACAAGACCTTTTAAAATTAAGCTTAACCATTGTAATACGATTAGTGGATGGGGTTAAGCTAACCCATACTTAACCAATCCGACTCGATAATCTGATGGGATTAAGATAACCTATGCTTAATCAATCTAACATGATAATCTGATAGGGTTAAGACGAATAAATACTTAACCAATTTGACTTGATAGGGTTAAGTCATGGGATTCTTGGTACACTTAACCAACTTGTAGGGCTAAGCCTTGAACTTGAGTACTTAGCCAATCTTGACATGATTCGTAGGAGGGTTAAGTCATGAACTTGAATAACAACACTTAACCCAATAAGCAAAACCCTAGTAGAGGAACTAGGTAGAAAATCGTAGTTAATCAAGGGTAACGGGGAAAGGAAGCTAAGTGGTAAACCTTAGTTAAGTGTAACTAAGTAATAATTCTTAGCCAAGGACATGGGACTAGTTCATGGATAGATGAGTAACCCGGTACGGTAGGTCATCGCTTAAAACACGAGGAGGAGCAAGTAATATGACTTGGATAAAAGCTCCAGCGAACTGGGTGACGAAGCGGAAGCTTCGGGGAACGTGAGGGTACTCTTGGTATCCCTCTGTGAGGTGGCAAGTGATCCATGAAACCCGGCCTCACAGAGGTTAAGGTCTGCGGTAGGAGGGCCAAGAGTATGCCTTGGTTGCTATGCGAGCGACCTAAAGACTGGGATGGATTAGCGTGGAGTCGACGATACCTGATTTTGCCCCGGGATAGCAAGTCGCCGACTACCTACCATCTTTAGTCAATCGTGTAGTACGGAAAGGCAGGGAACTCCCAAAAGACCATATACTAGCTATCAAGTTATGGGTGAGGTTGGCTATCTGGAAGTGGGCATCGATGGGCCTTAGTGTAGTTCTCATACATGATTTTTCTTGGATTGCCTTTCAGTAGTTGAGGGAGGGGTCACGTGGGACCATAGCCACGGGTACAAAAACAGACCTTGATATCTGCATCAGCAGACGACTTAAAGCTCCCGACCGAGTTCCGTATTTCTTGTTTTGCCATGGCACGGAACTCGGATGGCACATTGAGAACATGTGCATCTAGACATGGAAAACGATTCACGATACATACGTGGGATCAAGGGCGCGGTTAACGGGTGGCATAATCCCTAGTGGCCCTAGGTGGCTGAACCCAAACCGAGACACGGAAACGTTCATTAGGTAGCATAATCCCTAGTGGTCCTAGGTGGCATAAATCCTAAGTGAACGCGCGATAGTTCATGGTAAGGAAACATAACTAGATCAAGGGTAGCAGTCCAAAATAACCTCAAGGATAAAACGTTTACATGGGAAAGCCCGTATGGCCTACGACAAAGGACTGAACTTATACATGGAAAGAAACATACGAGTTAGGAAAACCTACATATGCTATATATTAGGTTGACATGGACCATTACATGACATTGGGCAAGGGACATTCATAGTTAACACATGACGCGGGTTGGGATATTAGTACGAAAGGTGCAGAGCAAATATACATGTTAGAACTAGGGGAAATATACATGATAGATACCGTGGGATGTTATACAGGATAGCTACCTTGGGATAGTATACTTGATAGAAACCTGACAATGTGATACCTTGATTTATCTTGACACCGTAGTTTATCATGACACACTCGTGTATCTTGGTACAGTAGTGCATCCTGTTATTTTGGTTTAGCTTATCTATCTTGTCATCATACTTATGTTCATCTCAGTTCCTCATGCCAGTTAACTTTACTAGTTTATATACTGATAGTAGATAGGGCTTACCAGTCTTTATGACTGACCCCGTTTTGTTTCGCCTCTTGTCTTCCGTTCCCCCCCAGGTTACAGGGAGAAAATGCTATTGTTAGTTTGGACTTCTTCTGTTTGAAGGTCATCACGCATGGCTTGGACTTTTCTTGGCTATGGCTACTTTACGGGTTTACTTGGGGAATAATTTATGAAATGGTTTTATGCTTCTTTATTATTGCAAGACAGGTTTTGATGTATTCTGATGTAAAAGGCTTTAGACCTTATTTTATAAGGTAATAAAATTTGTTTTACTTCCGTTGTTTTATATATATATATATATATATATATATATGTTCTGTCTTGTAATATTTCTGTGCATGTTTACCTCGATAATGCTTCACCAAACCTAGTGCATTTCCTTTGTGAGTGACCCTAGCGGAGGTGGGGTGTTACATTTGGTATCAGAGCAGAAGGTTACCAGACTGGGCAAAAGTTTTTAAAACCATCTGAAAACTGTTTGAAAAGCCGTTTTACAAAGAAGCATTTTTTCAAGAAAAGTTTTGTTTTTAAAGGCTATTCCCCAAAAGCCATTAGCACTATCCTTTGATTCCTTGATTGAATCTCTTTTCCTTTCTTTCCTCCATCTGTAGTCACAGTAGTTCTAACTGTGACTAATCTTTGTCTAGCCACGTAGGTGTTTTCCGTACGATGGAGGTGGTTCTCGAGAGACCTATTGCCGTGGTACAAGGAAGGATAATAAGAGTAAGGATAAAGGACGCGAGCTTAAGGATAAGCAACTTGTTGGTATGACTTAGTCCATCAAGGAGGACAAGGACAAGATCATCGGAGAGGGCAATTGTATGCTCTCACTTTTAGTGTACCTAAGAGAAATGGTATCGTTTCTGGTAAAGGTTTAGTCGTTCTTTTCTATCATCCCGTCCAGACTTTGTCTTGATCATCGTATCATTTAAGTCTGCTTGGATAGTTGAGTCTCTGCACCTTAGTACTAGCATGGTAAAGGATCCCAGTTTTTGTCCCAAAAATCTGATTGGAGAGTTGGTCCATTTCTTCACGACTTGTTTGGATTTGAGAATAACATGTCTCGGCTGCGGATGGATTCTAGGGATAAAGTGGTTATCCAGTAAGGGGTGCCATTATCGGTTTTGGAAAGAGGGTAGTTAAACTCTTAACTTGCCTTGGTAATACCCTCGAAGTCTCGGGTAACCTTTTGGGTTCCGTCATGGTTAGTTACCTAGAATCTCTTGATGCATTTATTGGAAATCCCTGATCTGATCGAGTAACGTTCGCCACTAAGGCGGATGGTCCATTCCGCTTATGCATGAGTCATGGGAATCACCCTAGTAAGTGCACGTGTTAACATGGATTGGCATTGGTAAACGAGATCCAGAATTCACTAGTGAATTTTGGAGAGCTTGCATGAGTACGTAGATATGGTTGAACCAAGCATACTAGGGAAAGAATAAGTGAAAGTGAAACGAGAAGCGACAGTGAAAAGAGTTCCGACTCATACCTTGGAAATAGGAATCAAGGAACTACGAAATCATGAAGTCAAAGGCAGTCAAGACACACTGGAATTAAGCTAGAGGAAATGCGGCTTAGACGCGCGCATCGTGTCTCTTTGTAAGAGTATATCGTTGATCCCTGGTTCTCCTGTAGAGCTTGCTTACATGCTATCGCTTGGTGGATATCCTCTCGGTCCTGTTTCTGTTACAAACCCCGTAAGGAGTTTGTCTTGTTGATCTCCTCGATCTTATCTTGGGAACCTTAGATAGAACTCTATGGATGTAAACATGTATTTGAAACATGTTATGATTGATATGGTTGCAAGTGGTTGCTAGTGGTTGCTCGTGGATGCATATGCACACACTCTAGGCACTAGATCGGCTCAATCACTTCATATTGCATATTGCATAAAATTGTGTGTAGGTAGCTATATTAATGGACGTATAATGGTTGTATTATCACATGGATGATGCATTTTGGTGTATGGTTGTGCACACATGTAGAGATAGTATGTGTCGATAGGGATCTTTCGCATACATATTGGATGCATGGCACTATCATGGTTTGCATAAGGAGGTCAACTAAATAAGTGGACCGCCTAATTTTGCATTAGACAGGGAGCATATACACACACTTTTTGCATATGTTCATACGTTATTAGAAATTTTAAGGACAATGGATGCCAGTGTTTGATGGTTTAGTAGATGGTTGTTTGGTTGGTAGGATACGTTCTTCATGACTTAGAGATTTCGGGGACAAAATCCTTTAAGGAGGGGAGAATGTAACACCCCGTAATTTGAACATAAAAATTCACAAATTAAAGTATACTTAATTAAGTGAAATGGGTTGCGCAGAGAAATATATATATTGATATATATATATATATAATTGAAAATTAAATAAATAAATATGCAAAAATGTTCAAAACAGCGAACTGGGAGAGGGGAATAACCGAACCGGCCGATTTTTGAGGTCGACCCAAGCCCGCTGGGTCGACTAGGGGTTAATCCAGGGTGTTTGGCTGTCAACCCGTGGGCCGATTCGCTCAAATGCAGATTTTGCATTTGAATGGTTCTCATGGTTCAGCTTTAATCTAAAGGCCCTAGATGGTTCCTACACTTGACTTCTTCCCCAAGACATGCTTTGATGGCTAGGATCTAAACTAAGGTTTATCCTATGGCTAAAACTATCCTAGTCTTCTATAAAAAACCCCTAACCTAAACCTAAATCACCATTATTCAATCCTACAACTAAACTATGTCAAATTTGTTCCTCTCATGGCCTCCACTCTCATGCTAAAATTCCTAAGCCTATTTCTATGAGAGATTGTGAGTTCATACAAGTGCTTTCAAACTTGTATGAGTGTTCTTAAGTTGCATTCTAGCCAAAGTTGCAACCTTTTCTTGACCAAAAAGCAAGGATCTTGCATGAGAGCTGATAAGCTTCATTCAAAGCCAAAGTTGAAACCTTTCTTCTTCAAAGTAAGGATTTTTATTGATATTTGCTCAAGGGTTTCATTTGGAGCTTGTTCTTTTGGGGTTTTTGGGTGATAGCATGAATGGCTTCGTCTCAATCTTTGTTTTATATGTTGATTTGTGCCTTCATAGCATTGTAAGCCCCCTCCTACTCTTAGATATTAACTATGAAGTTAAATGAATGTTGCAAGTTGGGTTTGAACATTAAGTATCATACATGCTATCATGTTATGTATCCCATCATGTTTGTAAAGACACCATCTTGATCTTATGGGCTAAAAGCTATAAGCTTTATGTTGAATGTTGCATTATGCAACATGAGAGCTATCATATCCCTTATGATAACTTGCATGTAATGCTATATGCGAACTTCTAGGCATCTTTCTATGTCACTTATCATCATGATTCGCCTATGTGCTAAGTTTGGGGTTATGCATGTTTTTGAGGCTTAATAATGTAACATGCAAGTTAATGAACACACTTACGCCTCATATGCCACCATGATTAACTTGTGGCCTTATACCCTTTTTGTCATGCCTTTGCCAAGTTCCTTCTTTAATCCATTATGCGTTGTTGTGAATGTATATGCGAGTTTAAAAGCGTTGGGGTTAGGTTATGGGGAAACTTTAATGACATGAAACATGATTTGGGTAAATTGGTATAAACGTGACAACATGTAACTTTGTCTATGAGCATGGGACTTGGAAACTTGACACGTATGGGTTGTAAGTGTAACAAGACACTAGACCAAACATGAAAATGGCCAACTCGAGGTTGGGTTGAGTTTGTAGCATAAATCTACCCGGACCCGCCCGGCTTAATTAGTGGCTACAAACAATAGGATCCAATGTGAGAAGTTGGTCATGTCGCGCTTAAGACCCGAGGTTAGACTAGGTTGTGGTGTAAAACTACCCGGACCCGCCCGGCTTAACTAGTAACCACAACAAGGTCTAATGTGAGAGGTTAAGAGTGCATTAATTAAATTAATGCCACATGATAAGGTTAAGTAAATTTGACTAATGACACTTAACCGATATGACACGAATGGGTAGGTTAAGTGGGACCGGGCTTGATTTCTTAATGACACTTAACCATACAAGACAATTAGGAGATGGGGTTAAGTAATTTATGCTTAACTAATCCGACTTGATAATTAGATAGTTTTAAGTAATCCACACTTAACTAATCTAAACACGGTAAATTCGATGAGGTTAAGTAATCCATACTTAACTAATCTAACATGGTAATTAGATGGGGTTAAGTAACTTAGACTTAACTAATCTAAACACGGTAATTAGATGGGGTTAGGTAACTTAGACTTAACTAATCTAAACACGGTAATTAGATGGGGTTAAGTAACCTTCACTTAACTAATCTAAACACGGTAATTCGATGGGGATAAACACTTAACCAATCTAAACATGGTAATTCAATGAGGTTAAGTAACCAGTACTTAACTAACTTAACACGGTAATTTAATGGGGTTAAGTAACTTATACTTGACCAATTATACATGATGATTTGACGAGGTTAAGTAACCTATACTTAACCAATCTAATAGGTGGACCTGATAGGGTTAAGTCACAAGACCTTTTAAAATTAAGCTTAACCATTGTAATACAATTAGTGGATGGGGTTAAGCTAACCCATACTTAACCAATCCGACTCGATAATCTGATGGGATTAAGATAACCTATGCTTAATCAATCTAACATGATAATCTGATAGGGTTAAGACGAATAAATACTTAACCAATTTGACTTGATAGGGTTAAGTCATGGGATCCTTGGTACACTTAACCAACTTGTAGGGCTAAGCCTTGAACTTGAGTACTTAGCCAATCTTGACATGATTCGTAGGAGGGTTAAGTCATGAACTTGAATAACAACACTTAACCCAATAAGCAAAACCCTAGTAGAGGAACTAGGTAGAAAATCGTAGTTAATCAAGGGTAACGGGGAAAGGAAGCTAAGTGGTAAACCTTAGTTAAGTGTAACTAAGTAATAATTCTTAGCCAAGGACATGGGACTAGTTCATGGATAGATGAGTAACCCGGTACGGTAGGTCATCGCTTAAAACACGAGGAGGAGCAAGTTATCTGACTTGGATAAAAGCTCCAGCGAACTGGGTGACGAAGCGGAAGCTTCGGGGAACGTGAGGGTACTCTTGGTATCCCTCTGTGAGGTGGCAAGTGGTCATGAAACCCGGCCTCACAGAGGTTAAGGTCTGCGGTAGGAGAGCCAAGAGTATGCCTTGGTTGCTATGCGAGCGACCTAAAGACTGGGATGGATTAGCGTGGAGTCGACGATACCTGATTTTGCCCCGGGATAGCAAGTCGCCGACTACCTACCATCTTTAGTCAATCGTGTACGTACGGAAAGGCAGGGAACTCCCAAAAGACCATATACTAGCTATCAAGTTATGGGTGAGGTTGGCTATCTGGAAGTGGGCATCGATGGGCCTTAGTGTAGTTCTCATACATGATTTTTCTTGGATTGCCTTTCAGTAGTTAAGGGAGGGGTCACGTGGGACCATAGCCATGGGTACAAAAACAGACCTTGATATCTGCATCAGCAGACGACTTAAAGCTTCCGACCGAGTTCCGTATTTCTTGTTTTGCCTTGGCACGGAACTCGGATGGCACATTGAGGAACATGTGCATCTAGACATGGAAAACGATTCATGATACATACGTGGGATAAAGGGCGCGGTTGACGGGTGGCATAATCCCTAGTGGTCCTAAGTGGATGAACCCAAACCGAGACACGGAAACGTTCATTAGGTAGCATAATCCCTAGTGGTCCTAGGTGGCATAAATCCTAAGTGAACGCGCGATAGTTCATGGTAAGGAAACATAACTAGATCAAGGGTAGCAGTCCAAAATAACCTCAAGGATAAAACGTTTACATGGGAAAGCCCGTATGGCCTACGGCAAAGGACTGAACTTATACATGGAAAGAAACATACGAGTTAGGAAAACCTACATATGCTATATATTAGGTTGACATGGACCATTACATGACATTGGGCAAGGGACATTCATAGTTAACACATGACGCGGGTTGGGATATTAGTACGAAAGGTGCAGAGCAAATATACATGTTAGAACTAGGGGAAATATACATGATAGATACCGTGGGATGTTATACAGGATAGCTACCTTGGGATAGTATACTTGATAGAAACCTGACAATGTGATACCTTGATTTATCTTGACACCGTAGTTTATCATGACACACTCGTGTATCTTGGTACAGTAGTGCATCCTGTTATTTTGGTTTAGCTTATCTATCTTGTCATCATACTTATGTTCATCTCAGTTCCTCATGCCAGTTAACTTTACTAGTTTATATACTGATAGTAGATAGGGCTTACCAGTCTTTATGACTGACCCCGTTTTGTTTCGCCTCTTGTCTTCCGTTTCCCCCCCCCCCAGGTTATAGGGAGGAAATGCTATTGTTAGTTTGGACTTCTTCTGTTTGAAGGTCATCACGCATGGCTTGGACTTTTCTTGGCTATGGCTACTTTACGGGTTTACTTAGGGAATAATTTATGAAATGGTTTTATGCTTCTTTATTATTGCAAGACAGGTTTTGATGTATTCTGATGTAAAAGGCTTTAGACCTTATTTTATAAGGTAATAAAATTTGTTTTACTTCCGTTGTTTTGTATATATATGTTCTTTCTTGTAATATTTCTGTGCATGTTTACTTCGATAATGCTTCACCAAACCTAGTGCATTCCCTTTGTGAGTGACCCTAGCGGAGGTAGGGTGTTACAATATACCCCTGACATGGGTAACGTTGTGGCGGATGCCATGAGTAGGAAAAAGTTGACATTGAGTCCTTTGTTTGTCGAGCGACGTAGCTTAGAGTTTATCTCTACCTTTCACTTTAGACCATCCATTGATGTTGTACCCAGTTTGCTAGCGTCCTTGAGGTCAGACCTACACTTTTGGGACGGGTTGGAGAGGCACAGCGTGGTGACCCACAGTTGATGGAGTTAGTAGAGAAGCTCATAAGAGGGGAGTCATCAAGCCACCTAAGTAGGTATACCCTTGATGATAAGTGTTGGTTGTGTAGGGACGATAGACTTTGTGTATCACGGGATGAGAGCTTGAGGAAGGCCATTCTTGATGATGCACATCGTTCGAAGATGACCATTCATCCCGGCGGGGACAAGATGTACAAAGACATGAAGCGAGTTTTCTTTTGGGCTGGTATGAAGAGGGATATGGCCGAGTATGTCGCTAGATGCTTGGTGTGCCAACAAGTAAAAGCGGAGCAAAAGAAACCCGGTGGGTTGCTTCACCCATTGGAGGTTCCACAATGGAATTGGGATAGTGTCTCAATGGATTTTGTCGATGGATTGCCGAGATCGAGGAAGGGTAATACGGGGATTTGGGTTGTGGTAGACAGACTTACTAAAGAGTGCCCATTTCATTCCCGTGAAGAGTAAGAGGACGGCTCCATGGTTAGCTTCCGTATACATTTGAGAGGTAGTCCATTTGCACGGTGTTCCTTCTAGCATAGTGAGTGATCGAGATCCTATCTTTACTAGTGAGTTTTGGAAGAGCTTACAAGAGGCGGTAGGGACTCAGTTATGTTTGAGCACCGCATATCATCCTCAGACGGACGGCCAGACCGAGAGGGTGAATCGTATTCTGGAGGACCTTTTGAGGCTATGTGTCTTAGACTTTGGAGGTATATGGGAAGAGCATCTTCCGTTGGTGGAGTTCGCATATAATAATAGCTTGGCATGGCACCTTTCGAAGCTCTTTATGGAAGGCCTTGTCGTTCACCTACATGTTGGTGGGAATATATGGATAAGATCTTGCTTGGGCCCGATATGATTAGAGAGATTTCGGAAAAGATCGATTTGATTCGAAGGAGGATGAAGGCTGCGCAAGATAGGCAGAAATCTTATGCGGACAAGAGGAGGATAGACCTTGAGATTGACATTGGGGACATGGTCTTTATCAAGGTGTCTCCATTACGGAATGTTGTTCGCTTTGGGTCCATTGGGAAGTTAGCACCAAGGTTCGTAGGGCCGTTTCCTATTAAGGAGAGGATTGGGCAGATGGCGTATAGAGTGGAGTTGCCCGAGAGACTTTGTGGCATACACGATGTATTCCATGTGTCACATTTGAGGAAGTGCTTGCACGAGATCGCGGAAGTGGTAGAGCCGAGCTTGCTTAGAGAGGTGGAGATAGAGCGTGATGCGACGATTCGGCGAGCTCCTACGTGCATTATTAGGTCGGAGGTTAAGAAGTTGAGGAATCGAGGGGTCAAGCTAGTCAAAGTGCAATGGGGAGATGATGAGAGCAACGCTACTTGGGAGACGGAAGGGAAGATGCGTTCATTATACCCTTTTCTTTTTTTGGGTATGTCTTTTAATTTCTCCTTTATCGCTTACCTTATACTTATCTTATCTTTAGTATGTTCTCTCGTTAGTACCTTTGACCTTTAGATAGGGTAGTCCTATGATTGAAACATGTGTTTGAGACATGTTATGTATGATGGATGCATGTGGATGCAAGTGTTTGCTAGTGGTTGCTCGTGGATGCATATACACACACTTTAGGCACTAGACCGGCTCAGTCACTTCATATTACATATTGCATATAAATGTGTGTGCATATTTAAGCTAATGGATGTATAATGGTTGTGCTATCATATGGATGTTGCACTTTGGTGAATGGTTGTGCACACATGTAAAAATAATATGTATCGATAGGGTTCTTTTGCATACATAATGGACGCATGGCACTATCATGGTTTGCATTAAGGGGGTCAACTGAATCAGTAGACCGCCTGATTTTGCATTAGATAAGGAACATATACACGCACTTTTTGCATATGTTCATACAGCATTAGAAATTCTATAAGGATAATGGATGCCTGTGTTTGATGGTTGTTTGGATGTTAGGATATGCATTCTATTTAACTTGGAGATTTCGGGGGCGAAATCCTTTAAGGAGGGTAGAATGTAACACCCCGGATTTTTGAATAATCGAATTAACTAAATTAAAGAATAAATGTTTAGCATTGTTCTAAGGTTTGTAAGCAAAAGACTTAGTAGCTCATTTGGTTGGAACACGTGATTTACATACAAGGGGTACAGAGTTCGATCCCTGCCAGTGCCATATTTTTGTTTTAGGGGTATGGCTTAAAAATGGCTTAGTGGGAACGCAGTTCAAAAAGTGGTTTAGTGTTAAAATGGTTAATTAGGAAGATAGAAATATATATATATATAAAATAAAATTCAACCTAAAATTTAAGAAAAAAATTCAAAACAGCGGAAGCGGGAAGGCAAAACACCAAACCGACCTATTTTATGGGTCGACCCACCTAGACCCAAGGGTCGACTCAAGAGGTTTGGAATTGGTCCCATCGGCCCTAAATGGTCTACGACGAAATTTTATGTTTTAGGGCTTAGGTGGCGATTTCTGGTTGGTCTGTTGACATCATTTCTTGGTTTCTAAGGCCTATATGGATCCTAGAGTGATCCGACGGCTTAAATTAATTCAAAGCTCTATAAAAAGACCCATAGACTCAAACCCTAAATCAGAATTAAAACTAAAACTATGGTCGTCATGCTGTCGTCTTGAACCCTAGAGTAGCCGCCACCAATTAGAAGAAGATTAAAGCAACTCAATTCAATCCAACAGCAAATTCAACTACAACAAAGGGATGCTAATAAATTCCAGAACTTCGTTGAATGGTGAGTTTGATCACTTTAACAAAATAATTGCTAAATTAATTATGATGTGATATACGTTGGATTATAAGTTCTGGTTGTGAATCTAGTTCATATGTTTAATCATGTATGTTAACTTGATTCATATTATATGATGTTATGCAAGTTTTATATATGATGTTATGCAAGTTTCATGTATGATGTTATGCAAGATTAATATGATTATGCAAGTTAATATGATTATGCAAGTTTCATATATGATGTTATGCAAGTAAATATGATTATGCAAGTTTCATATATGATGTTATGCAAGTTAATATGATTATGCAAGTTGTACATATGATGTTATGCAAGTTAATATGATTATGCAAGTTGTACATATGATGTTATGCAAGTTAATATGATTATGCAAGTTTCATATATGATGTTATGCAAGTTAATATGATTATGCAAGTTTCATATATGATGTTATGCAAGTTAATATGATTATGCAAGTTGTACATATGATGTTATGCAAATTAATAGGATCACGCAAGTTGTATGCGAGTTATATGATGTTATGTAAGTTTGGATCTAAAATATATGCCAGTAGTTCATGATGTTAACTTGTGTCAATGAATCCCTTTTTATAATCCAATTACCTAGGTTTATAACATTAGTTCTTATGCGAATATGGATATGGAACATATGCTAGTTCGTATAAGTACTATGTTCATATGCAAGTTTAAGTGATAATTGGATTCACATATATACAAGTTCACACCTTTAAAGTTTAGATCCATATTCAAGTTGATATTTTTATGTTGAAACTATGACATGCATAGTTATGCAAGTTCACACCTTTTAGATCTATGATTTTTGAATCCTTGATAATACAAAGACTATGCAAGTATGTTGTAATTCTTAAATGCAAGTTAGACGCAAATTAGATCTATTATTGTGTGTATGTGACTTTGTGACGTTTATTCCCTTTTTTTAAGTATTAGACTATTTGCTAGTCTAATATGTATATGTCATGTTAAGCGAACGAATGACGGGGGTACGATGGGGATAATAGTGGATACACACATATTGTGAATTTGGCATGTAATGGCCTAAAAAGGCATGTAATTAATATTAAGGAATAAAATTAATTAGTGATGAAATTGGTAGAATTTATATACCATAAATAGATGAGCATAATTTAGGTGATAAATTATGGACATAAATAAATATGGAAATTTGAATAGGGAAAGTAATTCAAATTTGGGGAAAATTAATTATGTATAATTAATTGCCTAAGACACGAGGTTGGAATCATTTGTGGTGTAAGACTGCCCGGACCTGCCCGGAAAATCCAGCAGCCACAAATGGTAGCCCAATGTGAGAGGTCAAAGGCCCAAACTAAATGCGTAACAATTGTATGGACACGAGGTTAGGCTCGTTTGTGGTGTAAGACTGCCCGGACCCACCTGGCAAATCCAGCAGCCACAAATGCCAGTCTAATGTGAGAGGTCCTACAGGGGTTACGGTAGTAGTAAATTAAGAAACACTTAACCAAAGTAAAACATGTGGTGGGACATGGGGGTTAAGTGGGTGCCTTGGGTGGCATGAGGAAATACGATTAGTAACACTTAACCTAGTAAAACATGTAAGTTGGACATAGGGGTTAAGTGGGTGCCTTGGGTGGCATGTGGAATTACTAATAGAAACCCTTAACCAAATTTAAAACATGTAAGTGGACATGAAGGGGGTTAAGTGAGATGTACTAGAGGGGACCAAGCCTAGGTGGAAAGCTTGTGTTAAGCATGGGGGGCCCTTTTCAGTCTAGTAGCCCATTAAGTATCTTTGTGAGCTCGACCCAAGTCGAGGACGGGACACGCCTACTGGGTCTGATTGTTAGAGGCCAAAACGGGTTAGCGGTGGCAACGCAAGTCCAACGGGGTCACGTGCGTGCGTGGGTCCGGGCTGGTAGGTAAGACGTTTTTGCATCGTGTAGTTATAAGCCGTGCATTCCTTGCGTGGTATAAGGTTTCCATATTGGGGAGTGATACACCCCACTGTGGGACCTGCACGAGTATCTACAAGTTAGGGAGCCGATCGAATGGGGCAGGGTAGTGGGTACACCTAGTGGAGATAGGAGCAGACGACACCTATGTAGTTAGCTAGGGGTACACAAAGCTACCACTATTATTAATAATTATTAAGGGGGTACACCTAGTGGAGATAGGAGCAGGCGACACCAATGACGTCAGCTAGGAGTACATGGAATTACCATTATTACTTATTGTAGGGGTACATCTAATGGGGATAGGTACACACTGGGTACCTATGTTAGCAACTAGAGATATACAGTCAAACATGGAGGATAGTGGGTACATCTAGTAGTACACGAAGCTATCATCGTTCTATTTAGCCAAGAGAGATCAAATTTCTAGAGTGACTAGTAGGGGTGCAGTTATTGTTAGTACAGTACAGTACGGTAGACTATAGTAATTATCCTATATGGATTAGGAAGCGCCATTAACGTTATCTCTGTTTCTCTTGATTTCCTTGCCATACCCATGTGGTTCACACAGTCATTCCCTTATTCTCCAGCTTATATCTTATCATATTGCTTTAATAATTATGTTGTTAGAGTTATCGGACTCGCCAGACTTTATGTCTGACCCCCTTTGTTTCCACCTCTTTTCTTCCTTCCCCCCCCCCCCCCCCCCAGGTTCTAAGGGTGGGACTAGTACTAGTGGATCTTGATTGGGATCTCTTTGGGAGCACTTGGATTTGGATTGCTGAAGTAAAGTTCAGCCTATGATTTTCTTTATGGCTATTTGTAGTAGTGGGAATATGTACTTTGTTTTATCAAGATGGTTATTATGTACTTGACTTTGGTTTATGGTTTTTGATGATGTAACCAAACGTATTTACCTTCTGCTGCAATAAATAAAGTTTTAAATTTTCAAGTACCGCTTTATATCTGTCTTGTTGTGATTTTCTGTTCTATATTCACTTAAAATGCTCCATGGAAGTTAATGCATTCCCTTTGCGAGTGACATTAATGGACGTGGGGTGTTACATGTTAGGTACCGCCGAGGGATTAAAAGTTGAACATCAGAGAGAGGTGGAGCAGTTAAGAGACGAGCTAGCGGATGCCGAGTATCGGGCACAGTCGTTTGTGGAGGAAGATATCAAGGACATGCTTGTTAAGGTCCTAAAATTCCGTGGAATTTTTTGGATGAATGACTATTCCTATGACTTAGCTCAAACCTCGGAAAGGCTGGTTCCATATGAGGCTTTCCTGCATGAAGTGGATATTGGGACTTTGGATGAACGACAACTTATGATTGATCTCTTGACCGAGGAGGAGCGTAAGAGGTTGGAGGAGGGTAGGAAGTTGCTGCTTGAGGATGCGGAAAGAGAGAGAGGTTGGAAAGGCTTTCTGCCGAAAAGGGGAAGTTTGTCGTCACTGAGAGCGTTGTGGTAGCGGAGGATCCTGCGGAGGGAAGCTCTTACCAATCGACCGTTCCTGAATTGGTCACGGCAATTGACCCGAAAGCTTTGACTCGGGTTTCGACTAAGCCTGATCTTGAGCATCTGGAGCTAGGAGAGATTGGATTTACGCCGCCCGTTATGCCGGATGCCCTTTCCGCGCTTCCTACACCACCATTGGTCGGAGGTAAATTTCCTTTGCATTGCATCCCCGAGGATGACGTGATTACTAAGTTTGCGGACTAAAAGGTTGTTTTTTCATTGTGCAGTCCCTTTTGAATCGACCATGGTATTGAACCCTACCCTTGTGATTCCTAAAGTGACTGAGTCTGGGCCCGGACTTGAGGGGGTTCAGCTTGGAGAGAGTGGAGATCATCTTGACATCCTCACGGGGATAAGGGTAAATCCCAGCCTTTACGAAAGCCTTGTTGATGAAGGAGAGGATGTGGATGGGCGGAGCGCGACCGTCCGAGGTCCGGTGGAGGCCGATGTGTCCTCGATGGCCACCATGGTGAGTGCGCAGAAAGCCAAGATGGTAGCCAAAAGTGAGGTAGTGGAGGAAAAGTAGAGGTAGGATGAAGCTGCCTGGAGGGAGTTCATAGCCAAGACCAAGGAGGATGCCGAAAAGAGGGCCGTCGCGATTGTTGCTCAGAGGAAGGCCGATGATGAAGTGGAGAAGAAGAGGGCGGTGGACGAGGCTTAGGAGAAGAGAGAGAGGAGGCTCAGTGGAGGGCCCTCGAGACTTGGGAGAAAGCTAGGGCCGGCGATCCGGAGCATAAGTCCCAAAATATTATTGAGTGACAGGCCGCTAAAGAAGCCAGGGAGAAAGCTAGACGGGAAGGGAAAACTATCCCAGAGACGAGTGTCGCAGTGATAGGTTCTACTGCCGGGGGTGCCCCCCGATCTCTGCCGCATGAAGCCAGGCTCGAGCGCCTGCTGTTTTTTCTTGGGTTGCCCGGGGTTATTCCCAAGAGTAGCGAAGGCGCATGACGACACGTTGTGCGGTCCGTCCGACGTAGGCTCTCCCGTCATTCATCGGGTTGAGGCGAGCCTGTAGGCATCGTTGTTCGCCAGGAAAGAGAAGCCCGGGTCATCAGCCCGTATGGTCCGATCGTAGCCATGGGCTACCCCTTAGCCTTGAGAGCTTCGAGGAAGAGACGATTTGTTTGCAAACAAATTAAACAATTATAAACAACTGTAAAATCCATTCGGCTTTCCTAAACAACAAGGATTGTTGTAGAGGGTGTCGAACTCTGGTACCAAAGATATTTTAATTAATATATCCAATCAAGTTATTCCAGTATTTTGTTTGATTGAAAACACAGAAAATAACAGCAATTAAATAAAAAGAGAGATTTATATAATAAGAGAAAGCAATTAGGGGATAATGACATAGATTGGATTCATACTCATCAATAGCCAACAAATAAATATAGATCTAATTCATGTTTCTATCATAGATATGAATCAACGATAATTAGGTTCTTAGAAAAAAATAAGTAAATAACGACAAGCATAGCCTATGCAGGAGCTGAGCTCTTAAACAACCATAGGCTATCAGGACAGATTCACTAATTAATTTCTAAAACCCTAAAATTAAATCTAAATCTGATAATTTTTAGATCGAACATGAATATACCCTGTGAAGGAGCATAGCTCTTAAACGACACAGAATATGATGGTTAGATCTAACCGTTGATTCAAATCCAGATCTACATGTATATAGTCCTCATCTATTGGCTATGTGATTCACGTTGAATCATATCTATTAGCGTCATCACGCCCTAATCAAAGGGGATTAACTAGACGTAGCTAAAGAAGAAGAGAAACATAAACTAAATAACATAAACATAAATAAAATAAAATAAAATAACAACTAAGAGAAGGGAAGAAGAAGGGTTTTATTCCAAGAAGAGAATTACAGAATAAAAATTAATTGTAATTACAAATGAAGGAGATACAGTGTATTTATAGCTGCATTGGCCAAGACTAAGAGGCTAATTACACAATGTGGGACAAAATCCCTTTTCTAAAATAACACATAAACTAGTGTGAACGCAACATGAATGAGAGGCCTTGCAAATGAGCTAATGTGAACGCAATTTGAATGGATTTGCAATTGGCATAGCTTGCGAGCATCAAATGACATCAATTTCTATTGTTTTTAGTATGAGTAGGAACTCCATAACATTTGCAACAAGCTATCTTAATGAAAAGGCATTGGATTATTAAAATATGCAGTAGAAGGTGGTTGAACAACAACATTTCTTCAAGCTTTAATCTAACTCTCAAAATCCACACTCTTCATATACCATTTCTTCAAGCTTTTCAACAATTAAGTGCATTAATCCATTCATCATAAATAATCTGAAAACACAACTATAAATACACAGTATCAATTATTTTAAATATAAAATAAGATAAATAAGTGGATAAAATATACACAATTACGTGTATATCAAATACCCCCACAATTATCTTTTTATTCGTCCTCGAATAAACTAAACTAAGATATGTCACACTTTCATAGGAAACACGATTGCATTTAGCGTATGCAACAAGCCGTTAAGCCCCTAGGTGTCCTTAGTAGGATGAGTGTTGTCTCGTGAGGGTTTTCAGCGGATACTACCCACAAAATCCAAAGTGTCTTATGTACGCGGATTAATCAAACAATATATTTAAGGTCTTTCACATTCCAAGGATTTCACCTAACTTCAATAATAACGTTTTAGCTCCAAATTGTCCATCCCATAATTGGTGCAAAAATGAACAAAATTTTCAAACTGAATCGTAATTCCTTGATAACACTGTAATTGTCTTGAAGGTTAAGAGCGTGGTGTCAACCAAAGTTCTACATATTGACAATGTGAACCCGATCGTTTATTCTTCTCTCTCTTTCTTTTTTTTCAATAATCTTGCACTAGTGTAACTGTACTGTATTGGATGTGAGTTATGCATAAATGAAGGAAATATTTGTAAGTCCGAAAAATGTTATAGATAAGAGGGCAAATGTATTAGCTGAATTTCAAGCTACAAAAGATAAAGTAATACTAAGGCACATATGAACATTATTTTTTGTTTCCTTTCATCTCCTCAACTACAATCCTCGCTTCTAAACACAGTATGATGGTTGTGGATGGAATGGAAATGAATGCTTTATAGTCAAGTATGATGGATGACTATTTTATTCTGAGAGATTTTATCTACATTGCATTTTTCTTTTCTTTTTTTTCTCTTTTTTTCTTTTTTTTTCTTTTTCTTTTTGCATTATGAATGATGAGTGGAGATGGAATGGTATGATACCGTATATTCTTTCATTTGATTCCTCCTCTACTAAGCGAATCATAACCAAAACTTCATGAAAGGAAAGTTTTGTGCCCTAGTTACTCTACTTCTATAACCCTATTTCAACACATAAGTCTGGATTGATATTATATAAAAAGCTGAAAGGAAAGATAAGAAAGTTTCATAAGATTGATAACCCTATATAAAATAAGATGAGGTATATGGTTATCCTACCTTAAAACAAGTACGGAGTGTGTAGTGTAATATTGGTATAAAAGATGTTGTTTTTAACCTTTAAACAAAAGATCCTTAAGTATACCAATATAAGAAAAACTTGTCGAAACATGGATGTAAATCGACTAAAACTTGGGTTTGAATAATGCGGGGTATCGAAGAAGAACGCTACAATGAGTTATTTCTCCTTAATTGGGCCAAGTGGACTTTATAACTTACAAGTTTGAAAAAAATTGAGTGAGAAAAATATTATGCATGAAAACGAACTCAGAAAATCCAACAAATGTAGGTGCAAAATCTTTTTGTTTCATGATTTTTTTTTTGTGATTATTTTTACTTGCACATTCTAACATGTATAACAAAGGTTGACACGCTTACTCCAGAACACGACTAACGTCTGCACAGTCTCAAGCTAGCATCTTAAAAAGACACATTACAACTCAATGAATAAATAATGTTCATTCTCATCACTCAACAATTCAACTTATCAAACAAGAACCAAGGTGTTACTTATGAATTTAAGTTAATCCTTGTTCAATGAATGACCTACTTCATAAAATTTGATTGCTGATGTAATGTAAACTCCCCACCCCCACACTTGAGTGTGGCTGTGCCCTCACAGTCTTAATCAGAAATATCTTAGTGAAAGGGAAAAAATAAGAGAATATTTACATATGTACAAAAGAGGGTTAGTGCATCTTACCGAATGTAATGTGGCTCAAGGAGGACCATGAGCTCTTCCTCTTGATTGGATATTGGTTCCAAGTAAGGTTTAAGGCATTGACATTGACCTTATAGGATGATCCATCAGTTTGATTCTCAATTTCTACCGCACCGTACGAAAAAACAGTCTACGTAGTGTAAGGTCCTGTCCATCTAGATTTTAACTTACTCGGAAATAAATGTAGTTTTGAGTCATACAACAGAACTTTTTGACCTGGCATGAAAGTTTTACGTAAAATTGATTTATCATGAAAAACTTTTGTTCTGTCCTTGTAAATTCGTTCATTTTCATAGGCATCATTTCGAATTTCATCAAGTTCATTAAGTTGAAGCTTCCTATGTTCACCTGCTTGCTCTAAATCAAGATTCAAAGTTTTTATTGCCCATAACACCCTATGTTCTAGTTCAACTAGCAAGTGACATGGCTTACCAAAAATCAACCGATAAGGGGACATACCTAAGTTTGTTTTGAAAGCAGTGCGGTAAACCCAAAGAGCGTCGGTTAACTTTTAGGACCAGTCTTTGCGATTTCGATTCACGGTTTTCTCAAGGATTTGCTTAATCTGCCTATTCGATACGTCAACCTGCCCATAAGTTTGAGGATGGTAAGGAGTGGATAACTTGTGGGTTATCAAATACTTTCTCATGAGGGCTTCAAAAGAACGATTACAGAAGTGCATCCCATTATCACTGATTATTGTGCGAGGTATGCGAAACCTAGAGAAGATATTTTCTTTCAAGAAGCGCACAACAACCTTGTTATCGTTTTTTTTGCATGGAACAGCTTCGACCCATTTAGAAACATAATCTACAGCTAAGAGAATGTAAAGGTTCCCAAAATAATTAGGGAAGGGTCCCATGAAGTCTATACCCCAAACATAAAAAAATTCGACCTCTAGAATGGGATTTAGGGGCATCATATTCCGTTTAGAAATTTTCCCTAAGAATTGACATCAATCGCAAGTTTTGCAAAATTCGTACGCATCTTTGAAAAGGTTGGGCCAGTAGAAACCCGATTGGAGAACCTTTTCGGCTGTCTTTTTGGGACCGAAGTGACCACCACAGGCTTGGTCATGATAGAAAGAGAGAACACTATGAGTTTCAGTGTCGGGAACACACCTTCGAATGATTTGATCGGGACAATACTTGAAAAGATAGGGGTCGTCCTAGAAAAAATGTTTCACTTGGGAAAAGAATTTGTGTTTATCCTTCTTGGACCAAAAAGAAGGGGTCTGCTTGGTGACTAAGTAGTTGACAATGTCAGCGAACCAAGGATCTGTGGATAGAGAAAATAGTTGTTCATCAGGGAAATTCTCGTTGATCGGAAGAGAAGAAGACGGGGCATTTGGAAGACGAGACAAGTGGTCCACAATAACATTGTCAGATCCTTTTTTATCCTTAATGGTAAGGTCAAATTCTTGAAGTAGAAGGATCCAACGAATGAGATGAGCCTTAGCATCCTTTTTAGAGAAAAGGTACCTAAGTGCGGAATGATCAGTATGAACAGTGATGTGTGAGCCAGCTAGATAAGGTCTGAATTTTTCTAGAGCGAAAACGACTGCCAGGAGTTCCTTTTCAATGGTCGTATAATTGATTTGTGCGTCATTCAGAGCCTTACTCGCATAGTAAATGACATGAAGAATCTTATCGATACATTGTCCTAAGACAGCGCCAACAGCGAAATTCGAGGCGTCACACATGATTTCAAAAGGCAGCTTCCAATTAGGAGAGCAGATGATCGGGGCAGAGACAAGTTCATTTTTAAGATGCTCAAAAGGTGAAATGCAATCAGAATTGAAGTCGAAAGGAACATTCTTAACAAGAAGACTGGTCAGAGGTCGAGTGATTTTGCTAAAATCCTTTATAAAGCGATGATAGAAGCCAGCATGACCTAAAAAGGATCAGATGTCCTTAACGTATTTGGGAATGGGAAGATTTGAGATAAACTCAATTTTGGCTTTGTCTACTTCAATTCCTTTATTAGAGATGACATGTCCTAAAACAATGCCATGTTTGACCATGAAGTGACAATTTTCCCAATTAAGTGTTAAGTGTTTATCTTTACAACGGTTAAGAACAAGATCCAGGTGATGTAAATACTTAGTGTAAGAATCCCCGAAGATGGAAAAATCATCCATGAACACTTCCAAAATTCGCTCGATCATATCAGAAAAAATGCTAATCATGCACCTCTGAATGGTTGCAGGTGCATTACATAGATCAAAAGGCATACGATGGTACGCAAATGTACCGAAGGGATAAGTGAAAGTGGTTTTCTCTTGGTCCTCAAGAGCGATAGGGATTTGATTATAGCCTGAGTACCCATCTAGGAAACAGTAATACTCGTGATCGGCTAGTCGTTCTAACATTTGATCGATAAATGGAAGAGGGAAATGATCCTTTCGTGTTGCAGCGTTAAGTTTCCTATAGTCAATGCAAATACGCCAACCAGTCTGGGTGCGGGTTGGGATAAGCTCGTTAGCTTCATTTTGAGCCACGGTAATCCCTGATTTCTTAGGTACAACATGAATCGGACTAACCCATTGACTACCGGAAATCAGGTAGATGATTCCATTGTCAAGGCATTTAAGGATTTCAGCAGAACTGCTTCTTTCATGATGGGGTTTAGTCGATGCTGGGGATCACGAGAAGGTTTGGCATCATCTATAAGGTGGATTCGATGTTGGACTATCGAAGGACTAATCCCCTTATTATCAGCCATGGACCAACCAATTGCTTCCTTATATTTCTTAAGGATGATAAGGAGCAATTGTTCCTGCTCCAAAGTAAGGTCAGAAGCGATAATGACAGGAAAAGTTTCATTGTCTCCTAAGTAAGTGTACTTAAGATGACTGGGCAGCACTTTGAGGTCAGATTTTGGGAAAGACTCAACCAAAGAAATTGGTTAAAGGATAGACTCAATTGTGAGTGGCTCGACAGGAATCAAATTAGAGACATTTTCAGGAATATCTTGAAACAAAGTTTCGTAATTTGATTCAATTTCGTTATTCATATGGTCGAGCTCGGGTTCATTGTCGTGGACTGAATGAATTTCAAAAAACCGATCCACGTAAGAGTTAGGAGAGTTTTCAGTTCTAAAGATGTTTAGCTCAACAGTCATGTTACCGAAAGAAAGTTTCATAGACCCATTTCTGCAGTTGATAATCGCATTAAAGGTTGCTAAGAATTGTCGTCCTTGAATCAAAGGGATCTGGTTTGCAGGATTGCTTACCTGTTGAATTTCTAGGACAATGAAATCAACTGGAAAGATAAATTTGCCTATTTTTAGCAATACATCCTCGATTTTGCCCACAGGTTTCTTAATTGAATGGTCAGCAAGCTAAAGGGTAACCTTGGTGGGTTTCAGTTTTCCTACCCCTAATTGGAAATAGACGAAATATGGAAGCAAGTTAACACTTGCACCTAAGTCTAGCAGGCATCTATCGATTTTCTTATCCCCAATAGTACATGATATTGTGGGGTAGCCAGGATCTTTGTATTTCACTGTCATTGATTGGGACAAGACTTAGCTTAGAGTTGTTGCCAGAAACACTTTCTTAGGTACATGTATATGACGTTTTTGAGTGCACAAATCTTTTAGAAATTTCGCGTACTGTGGAACTTGTTGTATAACATCTAAAAGAAGAATGTTCACTTTAACTTGCTTAAATATGTCAAGGATATTTTCTAGTTGATCTGTCTTTTTCTTAGGTTGGAGTCTATGAGGAAATGGAGCAGACAACTCAGTAGGTTAGGCTACTTGAGTTTGAGGATGGTCCTTGTCAGAAATTGGCTCGATGTTTTGATCTAAGTTGGTCGAATTTTCGGTCGGGTTTGGAAGATTGTCCGGTAAATCGTTTGGGTTGACCACATGGTTGTCAATCTTTTTGCCAGATCTAAGAGTCGTGACCACATTCAAGTGACTAACATTTGAATCTCGAATGATGTGAATTTGGTTGGAGTTAGGATTTTGACGGTTGGGGTTTGGAATGGGTTGACTCGGGAAAGTGCCTCTTTCTCTTTCACTTATGGAGGTGGCTAATTGACTCATTTGCGTTTCAAGTTTAGCGATTGATTGACTCATGTTTTGCATGTGCGAAGTCAATAAGTTTTGAAGATTGCTATTTGATTGGAGATTTTGAGTCGTTGCTTTAGTCAATGTTTCAAGAGCTTTCTCAAGTGACGTCAATCATTTATCATCTTGATGTACAAAAGATTGTTGCGCTTGATTTTGAGAAGGTGGCGCAAGATTTTGGAGTTGAGTTTGTTGAAAGGAAGGATTTGAAGCATTATTCGAAAATGGTTGAAAAGGAGGTCGAACCGAATTCGTATTTGCATTGTTTTGGGCCCAAGAGAAATTAGGATGGTTTCTCCAACCTGGATTGTATGTTGGGGAGAATGGGGTCGTTTCTGTCTTTGTTAAATGCGTTGAGTTGTTCCAATGAATGTGGGCATTGATCGGCTATGTGGTTAGGAATGTTACATCTGTAACATGAAGGCTGAGACACTTGAGCTTGATTTATTTGAGTTGATGAAAGGACATTATCGAATTTGGTTATCATCACGTCTATTTTTTCTTCTAAGGCTACTGATGATCCTGCCGAATGAGCCTTATATCGGGAATAAATCGATTTCTCGTTAAATTTATCCCATTGAGCTGATTTTTTGCCAAATTTTCGAGAAATTTCCAAGTGGCATTGTGATCTTAGGCTAGAAAATTTCCTTGACACATCGATTCGAGCATGGTTCGAGAGTTATTTTCAAGTCCATTGTATAAAATTTGACAAAGAGTCCATTTTTTGAAATTGTGATGTGGACATTTGACTAGAAGCTCTTTAAATCTTTCAAAATATTTTACAAAGGATTCACCCCCAAATTGATGAAAATTGACGATTTCGTTTTGAATTTTGGATGTTTTTTCCGGAGGGTAAATTTTCTTTAGAAAAATGTTCACAAATTCACCCCAAGTTCCAATCGTATTTGAAGGCAAGTTATACAACCATTTCTCAGCATACTCGGTAAGTGCAAATGGAATTAACCTAAGTTTGATTCCATCGTCACTTAATTGTTGAAATTTCATGGTTGCACAAACTTGTTCAAATTTGGTCAAGAAAATATAAGGATCATCACATTCTAGATTGCCGAACTTTGGAAGAGTATTTAGGTGATTCGAATGAATTTCAAAGTGGTTACCCATTGGGGCGGGCAATATGATGCAAGAAAGAATAGAAACACGATCGAGGAAGTATTTGTCCATAGGAGATCGAGGGGGGTTTTCTTCGGCCATGGTTAAGGGAATGTTTGTTTGAACTAAACGATTATCCAAAGGATCACGAGTCCAATTACGCATGCACTAGTGAGAAGAATAAGGGAAGAAGATTAAAAAAAATTGAGAAGCGAATAGAAGCAATTTTTTTTACAAAACGAGAATTGTTTGAAATTCCTTTTTTTAGAGAAAAAGAATTAGACACAAAAGATTTTTTTAAATAAGGTTGAACCTAATGCAAATTACTTATTTACAATTTCTAGAATTATATAATGAAAGTTAGATTTATTTCAACAAAAGATTTCTTAGCCAATTTATTGACAGGAGTTATCAGTGCACCAGGAATCACCCTAGCAATGCAGCCGAAGGTTTAAGTACCTTCAGAGGAACAACCGAAATAATATTTACGAATCACCGTAATATTTATAAACGGTTATTACTCCGTCGTAGTCTAGACACCGAGAAATAATCCGTTAGAACTAAACCAGTTTGTCAAAATATAAGGAAGTCCTTAGAAGACAAAACTAAGATGAATGCGATTTTTTTTGTTTTATTTTAATCAGTCACAGAATGAACAGTCATAGAACAGGCAATTGCAGAAATAAAAAAATTACAAGCAAGTCGATGCCCTGCAGAAGATTTTTACAAGCAATGTCTATATTTTTTTTATTTGCAGCGGCAGTCCCTGTAGAGTTAGAAAATACTCACCTAGATCGGCAGTCTGTCCAGTGCAATTGAGTCGCGTTAGCACATTCACACCCCACCTGGTGTGCAACTACTCGAACCATGAATCGTCCGTCGCTTCCTGTTGTTGTCGCCTCCTATTAATTGCAAGACCGTTGTACCTGTTTTCGAAAAATCCCTCAAACCTTTTTTTTAAGAGAAAGGAAACTGCCAAAAAAATGATTTCCTTTTGTTTTTATTTTTAACAAACCAAATTTAAGATGGCAGTCCTAACTAATGCAAATAAAATCAAATAATTTCACACTAAAATTAAAATGCAGTTAACTAAAGCTAGAATGCAATTAACTAAAGCTTAAAAAGAAAAACTTAAACACTAAAACTCAACACTTAACACTAAAACCAAATATGCATAGCCCATTTGAAAGTTCACAAGCCCATGCCCAATCATTAATATGAAACCAAGCAAACCGCAAATTCTAGAACATCAACCACTTCATATCTTTGCTAAAACAAACCACAAAGCTAGAATCAAAGTCACGAAAAAAACGAAAAAAAATAAAAATAAAATCTTTGAATAGGCTTCGGATCTGAAGAGGAGGTTGTCGGGTTTTGGAATTCGGTTTTAGATTGATCGAAGTTGGTCCCGATGTGGTGCGATTTGGTAAGAACTGGACTGCAAATTGGATTTGGGTTCAACTGTTGCGGATTGGAGTGATCAGTTTTCAATTTTGGTAAGATGGGTATATTCGAAAAGGACAGATCATGGTGCAAGGCTTTCTAGGGATGGGTATTTATGGTAGAAAGGGGCTGTTGTATGGAGTTGAAGGGAGATGTGAAGATGGTACCTTGTGAATGTATGAATGGTGGAGGAGTGCGGTCTTGGTACATGAGGTGCTGGGATTTTTGGGTTATGCAGGAAGAGGGTCTACTGTTGAGGTGAGGGGGTATCCGCGAGGAAATAAGGTGGATGGTTTTCAGAGGCGTTGAAAGAAGAAAGATGTTAGAATGTGAAGGTGAAATTGAAGACGATCAAGTGGGAAGCGGTTGTGCTGTGCGTGAGGAGTAGATGTGAAAGAGTTGTGTAACTGATGTGGTTTGTTAAAGAGGGCACTATTGTGGTGACGTATTTGTTTTAGGAGTTCAGCAGGGGCTATTTGCGCAGCAATTGGACGGCGTTGGTGGTGGATTGAAAAAGCAGAAAGATGGTAGTTATTGAGCGATGGGTAACTAATGAGGTAGTTTGTTTATAGAGAGATGATGTGTGTGGTGAGGGTACGTGATTTTTGATGAACAGTGGAGAAAGGTTTGGAGCTTGAAGGTGCTGAAGGGTGAAGGCTTCACATTTGGTTGTAAATTGAAGGATGTTTGGATTAGCTGATGATCGGTTGTAGATGTGACGGAGATGGCTGTATATTTGTAGAAAATTGGAGATGGATTTGTAATGGATGGTGAATTATTTGTAGGTGTGAGAAGGAATAAAAGCAAAACGAGATTTTTGCTCTTTTTTTCTGAAATTTGTAAAAGGAAAGTAATTGAATAGGGAATTTGGAAAAGAAACCAGAAATAGGACGGAAATAAATGAAACAAAACAGGAAGAAATTGTACTAAAAAAAGGAAATAAATCAAACTAAATTTGCAAAGTTGTTTTTTTTTTCTTCTATTTGGTAGATTACGGTATCACAGATCAAATACCAAATCACCTAACAAGAATTTTTTTCCTATCTATATTAGAAAACAAAAATAAATAAATAAAAATATTTTTGTGTTTTTTTGTTGAAGGAAAACTAAAGAGTAGATAAAAATAAAAATAATATAACCCAAAGGATTTAGTAACAAAAATTATTTTGGTCCCTGGCAACGGCACCAAAATTTGTTTGCGAACAAATTGAACAATTATAAACAACTGTAAAATCCGTTCGGCTTTCCTAAACAACAAGGATTGTTGTAGAGGGTGTCGAACTCTGGGACCAAAGATATTTTAATTAATAAATCCAATCAAGTTATTCCAGGATTTTGATTGATTGAAACACACAGAAAATAACAGCAATTAAATAAAAAGAGAGATTTATATAATAAGAGAAAGCAATTAGGGGATAATGACATAGATTGGATTCATACTCATCAATAGCCAATAAATAAATATAGATCTAATTCATGTTTCTGTCACAGACATGAATCAACGATAATTAGGTTCTTAGAAACAAATAAGTAAATAACGACAAGCATTGTCTACGCAGGAGCTGAGCTCTTAAACAACCATAGGCTATCAGGACAGATTCACTAATTAATTTGTAAGACCCTAAAATTAGATCTAAATCTGATAATTGTTAGATCGAACACGAATATACCCTGTGAAGGAGCATAGCTCTTAAACGACACAGAATATGAAGGTTCAGATCAAACCCTTGATTCAAATCCAGATCTACATGTATAAATTCCTCATCTATTGGCTATGTGATTCATGTTGAATCATATCTATTAGCGTCATCACCCCCTAATCAAAGGGGATTAGCTAGACATACCTAAAGAAGAAGAGAAACAGAAACTAAATAACATGAACATAAATAAAATAAAATAACAACTGAGAGAAAGGAAGAAGAAGAGTTTATTCCAAGAAGAGAATTACAGAATAAAACTAAGTGTAATTACAAATGAAGGAGATACAGTGTATTTATAGTTGCATTGACCAAGACTAAGAGGCTATTTACACAATGTGGGACAAAATCCCTTTTCTAAAATAACACATAAACCAGTGTTAACGCAACATAAATGAGAGGCCTTGCAAATGTGCTAACGTGAACGCAATGTAAATGGATTTGCAATTGGCATAGCTTGCGGGCATCAAATGACATCAATTTCTATTGTTTTGAGCATGAGTAGGAACTCCATAACATCGGCAACAAGCTATCTTAATGAAAAGGCGTTGGATTATTAAAATATGCAGCAGAAGGTGGTTGAACAACTACATTTCTTCAAGCTTTAATCTAACTCTCAAAATCAACACTCTTCATACACCAATTCTTCAAGCTTTTCGACAATTAAGTGCATTAATCCATTCATCATAAATAATCTAAAAACACAACTATAAATACACAATATCAATTATTTTAAATATAAAATAAGATAAATAAGCGGATAAAATATACACAATTACATGTATATCACGATTTAAGGTCGGTCTCGGTGCTGTGCCAAGATACGACCGTCACCCGTAATTCGGGTGGAGTTTGTATCGCCCCGTCTAGCTGTTGGGTGGTTGAACGATTTGTCCTCGGCCTTGGCACTGAGACAAGGTTCGAGTTCGAGGTTATTTATACTCGGTCGCGCCGCGGGCCGGTGACTCAAGTAGCGTTGCTGGCTCCCGTGCTCCGAGTGCCGATCGTTGCCAATGTGATTAGGCCACGAGGTTGGCTCGTGGCTCGGCCGGCGGTGCCGGCCCTCATGCTAAGGGTCAGTACGGCAGTCGGCTGATTACAAAAGCTAGATGCTAGAATTAATCAAAAAAGTCATAGGAGGAGTAAACACAGAGTAAAGAGATAGAAAGATGAACATCATTTCCACTAATAACTTTTGGCATGACTAGCCTTTACAATGCCTTGAATTGCTACAAAACATCATTGTTAAGCGTAAATAACCGTGTACTAAGTTAAGTGAAGTAGCGGCGGAGATGTTCACTATTCCAAGCCCTCGGTAGTTCATTTCCATCCATGGTCGCCAGCTTGAAAGTTCCATCAATGAGCCTTCGTAGGATAGAGTACGTGCCCACCCAACGGGAGCGAGGCCCGTTGGCGGAGGTAATACCCATTTTAGGACAAGGTCGCCGATTTTGAGGTCCTTGTGGCGGACTCAAGAGTTGAAGTACCGGGCGACTCGTTGTCGTTGGGCAGCGGCTCGGAGGTCGGCTTCGTTCCTCTTTTCTTCAAGCTGGTCGAGTGACCCCATGAGTAAATCTTGGTTCGTCTTTGGATCAAAATAGGTGACTCGATGAGACAGAAGCTCGAGCTCGATGGGGATGACGGCTTCAGACCCATAGGCGAGGGCAAAGGGAGTGTGGTCGGTCGTTATCTTGTGGGTTGTCCGGTAGGCCCATAGGGCTAAAGGAAGTTCATCTTCCTGCATGCCCCCGGCCTTCTCGAGGCGCTTCTTGATGATGGACTTGATAACTTTGTTAACTGCCTCAACTTGCACATTAGAGTGGGGTGTGCTACGGCCGAGAATCTTTTTTCGATGTCGTACCGCTGACAGGAGGATTTGAACTCTACGCTCTCTAATTGAGTGTCATTGTCTGAAATGATGGCTTGTGGGACCCCGTATCGAGTGATGATGTTGCGTACAATGAAGTTGATCATTTTCTTGGTAGTGATTGTGGCGAGGGCCTCGGCCTCTGGTCATTTGGTAAAATAATTGACAGCGATGACAGCGTATCGTGCCCCGCCCCTGGCTATGGGAAGAGTCCCAATGATGTCGATTCTCCACATGGAGAATGGCCATGGGCTGGTCATTCACGTCAGTTCCGTGGGCGGGGCTCTTGGGATCTTTGAGAAGCGTTGGAATTTATCGCACTTGCGAGCATAATCGATGGCGTCCTGGTCGAGTGTGGGCCAGTAGTAGCCATGTCGTAGTATCTTCCTAGACAAGGTTTGCCCCTAGGTGTGGTCACCGCATTGTCCTTCATGTATGCTGACTAGAACCTTGATGGCGTCCTCATGGACCACACATCTGAGTAAGGGGACAAAAAAGCCTCTTTGATGGAGTACACCATCTATAAGGAGACAACAGGTTGACTGACGGGTGAGCACTCGCCTTTCTTTGCGGCTCTCTGGGAGGTTCCCCTATCGTAGGTAGTTCTTGATTGGTGTCATCCAAGATTCTAGCTCGGGTTCGGCGCTCATGGCCACACTGGTTTGTGTTGGCTTGGTACTGGGGGTGTTGAGCACCTTGACGGGGGCGAACCCCACCAGCTGCGGATCCTCGGAACTTGCTAATCTGGCCAGTGAGTTGGCCCTTTCATTTTGATCTTGCGGAATGTGAGTGATAATGAAGTGGTCAAAGTGAGTGAGTAGTTGCTGTACTTGAGCTAGGTATAGAATAAGTCTTTCCCCCTTAGTTTGGAATTCTTCCTTCACCTGGCGCATGATGAGATGTGAATCGGAGAAAATCTGAATAATCTTTAGATTGAGTTCGATCGCAATCCTTAGCCCAACTATCAATGCCTCATACTCTGCATTGTTGCTGGTAGCGGGGAAATTTAGCTTTAGCCCATAGTGTATCGGGCGCCCCTCGGGAGTGATGAGTACAATGCCGGCCCCCGAACACTTGTTGTTGGAGGACCCATCAACAAACAACTTCCACCTACTGTCGGGGGCCTCTGCGTTCTCTGGTGAAGTTTCCTCGGGGGCCATGAACTCTATTATGAAGTCGGCGAGGGCTTGTCCAAGGATGGCTCGGCAGGGGATGAATGTTATCTCGAACTGACTTAGTTCCATGCTCCACTTTAGCAGTCGACCGGATGCCTCGGATCGTTGTAGAACTGGACGCAGTGGCTGGTCAGTGAAGAACATTATGGGATGAGCCTGAAAGTATGGCCGAAGTTTCCGGGAGGAGATTAGTAAGAAGAATGCCAGTTTCTCGAGTTTCAGTTAGTTCTTTTCTGCCCTCTTCAATCGCTTGCTTATGTAGTAGACAGGTCGTTGAATGCGATCTTCAAGCCGTATTTATGCCGAGCTGATTGCCTGCATAGAAAAAGCCAAGTAAATATATAAGTCCTCATGATCTACAAGCTTAGACAAGATGGGTGGTCGCTCCAAGTGATCCAGGAGTTCCTTTAATGCGGAAGCGCACTCAGGGGTCCACTTGAAGTTGCGTTTCCCTTTTCGAAGTAAATCGAAGAAAGGAATGCACTTGTCAGTGGCCTTTGAGATGAATCGACTTAAAGCGGCGACCTTTCCATTTAAACTTTGAACATCCTTGATATTTTTAGGGATTTGGATATCCCGAATGCTTGGATTTTCTCGGGATTAGCTTCGATGCTCCAGGCGTTAACGATGAGACCCAGAAACTTTCCTGAAGCGACGCCAAAAGAACATTTGAGAGGGTTGAGTTTCATGTTGTGTCGAAGGAGGACATCTAACATTCCAGAGAGGTCGTGGACGTGGTTGCTAGACACTTTTGATTTAACTAGCATGTTGTCCACAAACACCTCCATGGATTTCCCGATTTGATTTTTGAAGAGTCGATTAACCATCCGTTGATACGTGGCGCCGGTGTTCTTGAGGTCGAAAGGCATGATGCGATAGCAATAAAGTCCGAGGTCGGTTATTAATGAGGTATGGTCCTGATCGCGGAGATTCATCGAGATCTGGTTGTAACCGGAGTAGACGTCCATGAAAGATAGCAATTGGTATCCAGCGGTTGAATCGACTAGCCGATCGATCTTTGGGAGCGGGAAGCTGTCCTTGGGACATGATTTGTTTAAATCAAAACAAACGACACAAGTTCGCCATTTTCCATTGGCCTTTTTGACTAGGACCGGATTGGAGACCCATTTGGGGTAATCGGCTTCACGGATGAAGTTGTTGTTTAGTAGACGATCTACCTCTTCTTCGAGTGCCTTGGATCTCTCGGGTCTCAAGAAGCGGCTCTTTTGTTTGACTGGAGGCATTGTAGGATCTATGCCTAGGGAGTGGCAGGTGATTTTCGGGTCTATGCCTTTCATGTCGGAATGTGTCCATGCGAATACGTCCAGATTAGCCTTTAGGAAATCCACAAGATCGTCTTTGACTGCTAAGTGAAGGTGTGATCCTATCTTTAATACTCACGATGGATCGTCGAGACTGACGGGTACATCTACTAGCTCTTCGTCTTTCCTTGGATCGAGGTCATCGGAAAGACAGGAGTGGCGTCTGAGCCATGGCCCAGACGCCGCTGATTGCTAGGCGGAGGCAGTCTTGTCGCAAAAGGCTATGGGCGCTGCTTTGCCTTTGTCCTTATTGCGCGCGTTCTTCCATTCTATGGCATAACATTCTCTAGCATTGACTTAGTCGCCTCTGACCGTTCCGATCCCGTTTTCCATTGGAAACTTCATCAGGAGGGACCAAGGTGATAGGCAGACGCGAAATTCTATGAGGAATGGACATCCAAGGAAGACGTTATATTGCGAGATGATGTCGATAACCACGAAGGCGAGGATTCAGACTCGGCTCCGATCCCCCGTACCGAGTTCGACGGGTAGGTCAGTGACTCCTACCGGATAGCTGGATGCCCCATTAAAACCGTGGATCGTGGAATGGCATGGTTTGAGATCTCTTGCCTCAAATTTCATTTAGTTGTAGGCGACTTTGAAAATGATGTTGACCGAGCTTCCTGAATCGACTAATATCTTTTGAACAGTTGCAGCGCCAATTTGGGCAGTGATGACCAAAGGATCGGTGGTCGGGATTTCAATTCCCTGGACTCCCTTCCATTGAAGATAATGTCATCCCGCATGGTATTCTGAAGCTTGGACGGATAGACTCATCGGAAACAGAGCAAGACTCGTTGGTTGCATGCTTAATGGAGCCCACATATTCCTCCATCTTTCGGAAGCTTTCATGCGTGGGGCCAGGCCCACCGCATATATTGTCGATTATGATTCCTCGTCTCGAGTTAGACGGTCCTGGGGCTGCCTTGGCGGCCGTCTAAAAAGTTGGCGCTGGAGGTTTTGGATTGGTTTCGGGGGGAAGGGCTCTTGGATGTATAGTTCAAGTCGCTTTTCTCGGATAAGCTTTTCAATTTCATCCCTTAGCTAGCGACATTCATTCATATTGTGCCCATACATATCATGATATCGGTATACCTCCCCGAGTTCTCCTCGGCGTCGGTTGATTCCATGACGCGGGGCTTCTTGTACGGCAAGGTTTACATGTCTCTAGGTAGTTAGTTTCCGGATCTTCATTTAGCGGAGTGTATGCCTCGTAGGCTTAGTAAAGGTCGGGCCTCCTCGGCTCTGTCTGGACCTGATTATTGCTTCTGCCACCTTGCCCCCCCATGTTTGGTCTCTGTCTGGGTGGTCCTGCCCTCGTGTTCGGATTGGAGGGTCCTCCCACTACTCACCCCCTAGGACGGTTATTGGCGGTGTCCGCTCGAGGGATATTGGGGCGACTAGTCTTGGAGACGCGGTTCCGCCTTGCTTCTTCTTGGCATAAGAACTGCCCCGCTTTCTCATAGAAAGCATCGAGGCTCTTTGGTTGTTTTTGATCGATCCATGCCCCAAATTCAGAAGTTGGAAGGACGCCTTTAGCTAGCTGAAGGAGTATGGTGCGCTGATCTGGATCATCGACCTCGGCGAGGGTGATGTTAAACCTGGAAAGGTAGCTTTTGAGTGACTCTGAGGGCCCTTGGTATAGGTTGGAAGGGGTGAGGGCATTCTTCAGAGTTAGGATATGCATCCTGAACTGCTTAACTAACTGTGTCACCAATTGGCCGAAGTTGTTGATGGGGTCAAACGGAAGGCGAGAGAACCATAATAAGGTGGTCCCCGATAGGAAGACTGGAAAGCATTTGCACTTGACTGGATCATCGCCTCTGCTCGAGTCCATTTGCCATTCATAACGATTCAGGAAAGCACAAGGGCCAGTGGTGCCATCATAGAGCGGCATCTGCGGCATGTTGAAGCGTCGTGGCCATTCAGCTTCATTGACTCTTCGAGTGAAAGGATTGCGTCTAATGTGCGCTTCCCATGAGTCATGCACATTCCCTTGCATCTCCCTCATGATCCTACGGACCATGTCGGGAAGATAGGTCGGATAGGGGTCCGCTAACGGGACCCATGGGTTTTGGCGAGGTTCTGGAGTTCTGGCGCGAGGGCGTCTTCTAGGGTGGATGTCTGGATCGTCTTTTTCCATGTCCTCGACATCTATAATGGGATCCTGGTGCACGTGATGATGGGGAGCAGGGTCATGCGGATCTGGTTCCGGAAAGGCATGGGCCGTCAAAACAATAGGTTCATTGTCTCGATGGGCGGCGGTTGGGTCTTGTCGAGGAGGAGATTAGTTAGTAGGAGCGGGTCCTTCATTGATGATTAAGTGAGGATGGTCCCGATACTGGGTGCCCTCGCTATAGGTAACCATGGTCCGATCGCCGTTGCCGTTGGCATACTCGTTGTTGTGGCCATTGTAGAGGGTGTTTTTTTGAACGATGACATTGTTGATGAGACTAAACCTCCTTCTTTGGTGCGGGCCCCTAGACTCGGAAGAGGAAGTTTCCGATGTTGGTGGTCGAGGTCGAGCATTCTTTCGAACTAGTTGTAGCCGAGTGACGACACGCTGACTTTTCTAGAGTTGCTGCATAAGGTCGATGTTATTCCTTAGCATTTGGTTAAACTCGACAGTTGTATTTTCATACTTCTCACTAAGCGCGCGGACTTGTGCTTGGGTTGCGGGCATTTCAGGATCCGCAACTGGAGGTTCATTTTCATTAGTGGTCGGGATGTTCGCTGATCGAGGTTGTTGAGATGTACCGGCCTCGGCTGAAGAGCCAATCATTGCGTTCTTTGATTTTTTTACCATCGTAAGAGGACCCTGCGGTAGGTTAAGCAAGGAACCATAAGCTCGGCGAAGTTGAGATGGTAATATGTAAGAAAGACGCAATATCCGAGTTCTCTCAGTGAAAGCACCAAACGTTGACGTAAAAAATTGTTGTAAACACCAAAGATTCCCAATTACTAGGAATTATAAATATGGTCGCTCAGACAAGAACATAAAATAGAACATAAACAGTAAATAACACAAGAGATTTATAGTGGTTCGGCCTCAGTGAGGGCCTACATTGTAACACCCTGAATTTTTGAATAATTGAATCAACTAAATTAAAGAATAATTAATCTAAGATGTGAGAATTAAGGGAAACGGGTTGCGCCATTGTGTTCTTCTCGGAATTATGGTTGAGATAGAGTCCGAGTTTGCGTAAATTGGATTCCGTATGAAAAAGATATCTTTAAATTAAATATTGCAGCAAAACATGAAAAAAAAAGAATGAGAAGAGAATAAGTGTTTAGCATTGTTCTAAGGTTTGTAAGTAAAAGACTTTGTAGCTCATTTGGTTGGAACACGTGACTTGCATACAAGGGGTACAGAGTTTGATCCCCGCCAGCGCCATATTTTTGTTTTAGGGGTATGGCTTAAAATGGCTTAGTGTGAACACAGTTCAAAAAGTGGTTTAGTGTGAAAATGGGTAATTGGGAAGATAGATAAAAACAAAAAATATATATAGAATATATATATATATATATATATATATATATGCACACACACAGATATATATATATATATATATATATATGACGTGTACGCATCATGTGGCGTACGTGGCGCATTTTTGGTTGTCAATGATTAAATATATATATATATATATATAGAATATATATATATATATATATGCACACACACAGATATATATATATATATATGACGTGTACGCATCATGTGGCGTACGTGGCGCATTTTTGGTTGTCAATGATTATTTTTTTTATGTGGCCTTCTTTGATTGGCTTTTATGACAAATTAAAGGTTAGAAAGATTTATGCGTGTATAAATGGATGTTTGTATATAGGTAATTAATGTATACGGTAAAAGGGAGAATATGTAATTAAAAGGATAAACATGAAAATTACATGGCATAGATTGGTTCATAAAATGGTATATTTAGTATACCATTAATTGTGAGCATAATTAAAAATATAGTTATGGCATAATTAAAATGGGAATAATTTACATATGGAATTTGTCATAAATAAGAAATATGTAAATTATAGAAAAAAATGAACATTTAATACATTGTGCTGAGTCATTAGGGCTGAGGTGTCACCATATCTTGGTTGGATGGTTCAGGTTGCTTCTAGGTTGATCGGATGGCCTAAATTAATCCTAAATTCTATAAAAACACCTCTAGACTCAAACCCTAAAATCAAAACAAAATTAGATTCATGGCCTCCATGCCGTCACCTAGCAACACAACATAGCCGCCACCAATTAAAGAGGAAGAAAGCTAGTCTAAATCAATCCTTTTCAACTTTAACAACGAATCTTCTGCAAGGGAAAGCTATTACAACTTCAGAACTCAGAATTCAGAATTCAAGACCTTCTCTGAATTGTGAGTTCGATAATTTTAATAAAATAATTAGCAAATTAATTGGATTGAGTTATGATTTGGACTGTTTGGATATGATGTGAATTATTGACCGCATGTTATTATTCATGTAGTAATATTGTGATGTTTATGTTGTAAATTCTATGATGCTATCTTGTAAAGTTGTGATCATCTATGTTGTAATTTTATGATTGGCTTATGTATAATCAAGTCACCATGTTGTTCATATGTTAGTTTGGGTATGTTGATTCATATAATAAATCATAAGTATGTATGCAAGTTTAGATTTTTTTTATTAAGACATGAATCATATGCAAGTTGGGGAAAATTATATGTATAACCTTATATGCTTCATGGCATCTATTTTAGATCTAAAGTTAGGTTGTGACATGTGTGAGTTATATGCCAAATTTTACATGCTAATTTACATGTTTAGATGTAAGTTTATACCATTGTTATGTTGCATAAATCACATGTAACACCCCGAATTTTAGCTAATACTAAAATTCACTAATTATAGGATAAATAATCTCAGATGTGGGAATTGGGGGTAACGGGCTGCGTCATTGCGTTCGTCTCGGAAAAATACGCGAAATAGAGTCCGAGTTTTCGAGAATCGGAGTCCGTATGGCCCGGTTATGGCCCAAAGAAGTTTTCAGAAAATTCAAAGATAAAAACAGATTTAAAAATTCAAATTCAGAATTTGAAATAGAAGCAGCGGGTCAGGCGGGAGAAATTCCCGCCCTAGCCATGTCGACAGCGCTGTCGACAGGGGTGTCGACTGCCCTGTCGACTTGCCTGTCGACAGGGGTGCGACGCCCAGTGAAACTGGCTGCACCAGTTTGGGTTCTTGGGCTGGCCTAGAGGGCTGGTTCTAGAGATTTCCTAAATCTAACGGTCCTAATCTAACCTAGGGTTAATCTAAGGGCCTAAAACACTACCTAATCCTATAAATAAGACCCCAACCCTACCCTAATTCATTCATAATTAGGTTTTGTAACTAAACTATGGCAAAATGGAATTTGAGCATGGCCTCCACAAATCAATAAAGAGAGTTGCAAGCTAATCAACCCCTAATCATCTTCTTCTTCATATTTGGCAACTAGTTTTACTTCATAAGTTTGCTAATCTTAGTTTTGGTGAGTTCCTATGGTTTTAATAATCAATTGTTAAATTGATTATGGTAGGATGTGATAAGACATGGCTATGTTTGTGGATAAATGTGTTTATGCAAGTTTGTATGATATGTGATTCGCAAGTTTTAAGTTATGTGCATGATGTTATGTAAGTTATGTGCATGTTGTTATGCAAGTTCATATGTAAGTTATGTGTATGAGGGTATGCAAGTTATGTGCATGATGATATGCAAGTTATGTATATGCTTAAATGCAAGTTTAATGTGATGTGCAAGTATGTGAATGCTTATGCAAGTATGTGAATGCCTATGCAAGTATGTGAATGCTTATGCAAGTTATGTGTAGGCTTAAATGCATGTCTAACATGTTATGCAAGTTATGAGAATGCTTATATGCAAGTTCAACATGTTATGTAAGACATGTGTATGATAATGTGCAAGTTTGGGGTTAAATGTGGTTGGGTTAATATATGCTCATATATGCAAGTTGACATCCTCTTAACCCATGACAAAGTTGTATGCTAAACCCATGATATTTGTGATGATCTTCCCCTTTGTTATGTCATGAAATGAGAACGATTTACGTGGGGAAACGATGGGGTTGGTAAATGTGTTAATTAAAGAATGGTTGGGTATGATTAAGCATACCATAAAAATAAATTACCATAAGTGGGAATTTACCTATTGAGTTAGGTCTACCCCATGGGAATTTACCTATTGAGTTAGGTCTACCCATGTTATGGAAAACTTGATATTAATTAGGGATAATTAATATGGGGGTGATTAATTAGGTGTAATTAATCGACTAAGACACGAGGTTGGACTCATTTGTAGTGTAAAACTGCCCGGACCCGACCGGCTTAACCAGTTGCTACAAATGTTAGCCCAATGTGGGAGGTCTTAGCCATAAATTAAATACGTGATTAAAGTAAAGACACGAGGTTAGACTCTGTTATGACGTAAGACTGCCCGGACTCTACCGGCTTAACCAGGCGGTCATAACAGCCAGTCTAATGTGGGAGGTCTTTATGGGAGATCACGGTCTTAATTAATTAAGAAACACTTAACCATATTAGCATGTAGTGGGACATGAGGGGTTAAGTGGGTGCCTTGGGTGGCATGTAGTAACTAGTGGGGGTGCCTTGGGTGGCATGAGGAAACTAGTGGGTTGCCTTGGGTGGCAATAGAAAATACGATTAGAATACTTAACCAAAGTGGAACATGTAATTAAACATGATTAAAGGGTTAAGTAAGTGCCTTGGGTGGCATGGGGGAATCAAGTAAGTGCCTTGGGTGGCATGTGGAAATCTAGTGGGTGCCTTAAGTGGCAATTGAAATATAATTAGATGACTTAACCAAACCTTAACGTGTAAGGGGGCATGATTATAAAAAGAGGTTAAGTGGGATGCACTAGATTAATGACAAGCTTAAGTAGTAGCTTGTGGGGGCCCATTTCAACCAATATCCCAAACGTATCTTTGTGGGCTCGACCCATGTCGAGTGACGGGACACGCATATTGGGCTTGATTATAAGAGGCCAAAACGGGGTAGCGGTGGCAACGCAAGTCCAACGGGTTTCATATGCGTGTGTGGGCCCGGGCTGGTAGATAAGCCGTTGTTGCATCGTGTAGATATAAAGCCGTGCATCGTTGATATTATCAGGTGGCCACTTTAGGGGAGTGATACACCCCACTGTGGGACCAGCACGGGTATCTACGTTAGGGAGCCGATCGCTTGGGAGTAGTGGGTACACCTAGTAAAGATAGGGGCAGACGGCACCTATGTAGGGGTACACGAAACTACTGGGTAAGATTACTAGGTACACCTAGTGGAGGTAGGGGCAGACGGCACCTACGTGGTCAGTTATACACCTAGTGGAGGTAGGGGCAGACGGCACCTATGTGGTCAGCTAGAAGTACCGGAAACTACTAGTTATATTTTCTAAGTCTTTAAGTGGGATCAACCTTTAAGTAGGAAATTACTCTTGGTGGGTAGAACTGGTGTGGTGCAGTGTAGGAATTACCCTTGGGAGGGTAGGTCTGGGGTGGTGTAAGCTAGTAATTATCCTTGGGTGGATAAATACGTCGTTTCGGTTATCGTAGTACATCCTGTGTTTTGTTGGCTACTTATTGTAGTCATTATCCCCAGAGGTACCGTATCTTGTTTGTATCATACCCTAATTACTTTAATGATTGTATTGTTAGGGTTATAGGACTCACTCAGACTTATGTCTGACCCCGTTGTTGTTTATCTTTTTTTCCCAACCCTCAGGTTATCAGAGTGGGCCTAGCACTAGTGGGCTTGGACCAGACCGCTATATCTATCTTTTGGGGCTTGGACCGTAGAAGTAAAGCTCGGTTTATCTTTTCTATTTTGGCTATTATCTATGAAAAGGGATTATGTAATTCTATTTTATCAGGATGGATATTATGTACTTGACTCTTGTTATGGTTTTGTGATGTAACCAAACATGTTTTGTTAATGGAAATGATGTTTTAAATTTTCAAGTATGACTTATATCTGTCCTGTTGTAATTTTTCTGTTCTATACTCACTAAAAAATACTCCACCAAAACTAAGGCATTCCCTTAGTGAGTGACCTTAGCGGGTGTGGGGTGTTACACGTGGTATCAGAGCTTATGGTTACCGGAACAGATAAAATTTTTAGAAAAACTATTTTCTAAGAATATTTTTGAAAGGAGTATTTTCAAAAACATGTCTTTTAAGAGAAAAGTTTTTGAAAGAAAAGCATAATCCCCAATAGCCATATCTATATCTTTCGAATTCTCCATTTTGAATCTCTTCCTCTCTCTCATTTTGAGTTTCCCCTCCGCGTATAGATGATCTTTCTAAGATAGATAAGGATGGAAAACCACTTCAAGGAACTTGGATATTAGTCGGACCAGAAGTTGGTTCAAGGAGGAGGAGGACTGGTAGGTACCTATAGGATAGACGATGAGAGGAAGGCTCAAATAGTTGTTTGGTTAATGAAAGATGAAACCTCATTGGTGGGAGGTTATGAGTGGAGAATAGGGAAGAAGAAGGCTAGTAGTTATCCTTTTGGGAGGAATAGGACACGTTATTAGGATTGTCCAAAGAAGCAAGGGCAGGGTATGGAATCTTCTGGAGGGTAGTTGTATTCCCTCACGACTAGGGTACCAGGTGGGGATAAGACCGTCTAGGTTGGAATTTGGATTTCTTTATTATCCGATTCAAACTTTATTTGACCCTGATATATCGAGTTCGTTTATCTCACCATTGATAGTTGAGTCACTGCACTTAGACACCAGTTTAGTAGATGATCCCTTAGTTGTTTCAAACCCAATTGAGGCTCCATGATGTGTTTGGGTTTGAAAGTCTCTATGCTTAGCGTTGAGTTTAGATGTGATGCTTGTTGGGCTTCACGGGCTATGGGTTAGTTTTGGGCATGGACTGGTTATCCAGTAGGGGTGCCGTTCTTGATTTTGAAGGGAGAGTTGTTAGGCTTATGGGCCGCCTGGGTAACACTCTCGAGATCTCTTGTAATCCCATAGAATCTGTTATGCTAAGGTATCTAGAATCGCTTGACACGTCGGTCTAGAGTTTGCGATCTGATAGAGCGGTCCGGGAATACCCGGATGTGTGGGAGGAGGTGAAGGGCTTACCTCCGAAGCGGGAGATTGACTTCCGAGTATATCTGGTGGGTAAGGCTAAACCAGTATCTTGGCCAGTGTGCCACATGGCTCCTCGTGAGAAGAGGGAACTCCATAAGTAAGTAGGCGATTTGCTTGAGAAGGGGTTCATAAGACGAAGTATATCGGAGTGGGGCGCTCCAGTAGTTTTTGTTACGAAGGCGGATGGGTCCCTCAGACTTTGTGTAGGCTAAAGAGGACTAAATAAACTCACAAAGAAGAATAGATACCCATTGCCGAGGATTGACGATCTGTTTGATCAGTTAGCTGGCGCCTCAGTATCTTTATAGTAGGACTCAGCCACGGGATTTCATCAGTTGAGAGTGGCTGAGGATAGTACAGAGAAGACTGCCTTTAGGACTCCAGATGATTTTTTTTATGAGTCGCTGGTGATGCCATTTGGTTTGACGAACGCCCCCGCATGTGATGAGAAGGGTGTTCAGGGAGTACTTAAATAAGTTGTGATGGTCTTTGTGGATGACATCTTGGTCTTTTCTAGGAGCAAAGCCAGTTAGGGAATAACGGTGGTTTTGGAGTAAGACTGGCAAGGACATCCAGGGTTGGACAAGGGGCTTAATTATTTAGCCGTTTTTACTAGTATCATCTCACGTAGGTCGTCTGAATTCGAAGGAGGTATCCCTTGGGTGTTTGTCTGATATTGGTTTAGGCCTTTGGGGCTTGCATTTGGGGGAATGCCGAGTTCGACTAGGGTGGTCTGCTTGAGGGATGGATAGTTGTGATGATTTTGGATGATATCCTGGTGGAGAAGAGCATGCCCTACATCCTAGGGAAGTGTTGGAGGCTCTTCGAGCGCATAATCTTAGGCCAGTAAAAGTGGATGGGATTCTTAGCATCCTATGGGTTTGAGATAGCGTATACCCCTGGCAAGGGTAACATGGTAGCGGACACCTTAAGTAGAAAAAGGGTTGTCCTCGAGTTTGTGGTTCGTTGAACGACGGAGCCTAGAGTTTATTTCTATGTTGGATTTCAGACCTTCCGTTGATTATGTACCCGGTTTGCTAGCTTCCTTGGAAGTTAGACCTACTCTTTTGGGGCAAATTGTAGAAGCACAGAAGGACGACCCACAGTTGGTTGAGTTAGTAGAAAAGCTCATAAGGGGGGAGTCGTCCAGCCATTTGAGTAGGTACACCCTAGATGATAGGGGGTGCTTGTGTAGAGACGGTAGACTTTGTGTACCGCAAGACGAGGGTTTGAGGAAGGCTATTCTTGAAGATACACACCATTCTAGGATGACCATTCATCCCGGTGGGGATAAGATGTACCAAGACATGAAGAGGGTTTTCTTCTGGGCCGGTATGAAGAAAGATGTGGCCGAGTATGTCGCTCGATGTTTGGTGTGCCAGCAAGTGAAGGCCGAGCAAAGGAAACCAGGTGGGTTGCTTCACCCATTGGAGGTTCCGCAATGGAAGTGGGATAGCGTCTCGATGGATTTTATTGACGGGTTACCCAGGTCGAGGAAGGGTAATACCGGAATTTGGGTGGTGGTAGACAGACTTACTAAGAGCGCCCATTTCATACCTGTGAAGAGCAAGAGGACCGCTCCATGGCTAGCTTCAGTATATCTTCGAGAGATAGTTCGATTACATGGGGTACCCTCTAGCATAGTAAGTGATCGAGATCCTATCTTCACTAGAGAGTTTTGGAAGAATTTGCAAGAGGCGGTAGGGACTCAGTTGTGTATGAGTACCGCATATCATCCTCAGACGGACGGCTAGGCCGAGAGGGTGAATCATGTTTTAGAAGACCTTTTGAGGCTATGTATCTTGGATTTTGGAGGTACATGGGAGGAGCATCTTCCATTGGTGGAGTTTCCCGACAGACTTAGTGGTGTACATGATGTATTCCATGGGAGGAAGTGCCTACGTGAGACCGCATAGGTGGTAGGGCCAAGTTTGCTTAGAGAAATGGAAGCAGAGCGTGATGCGACGATTCGACGAGCTCCTACTTGCATCCTTGGGTCAAAGATTTGGAAGATGAGAAACAGAGAGGTTCAACTAGTCCAAGTACAAAGGGGAGATGAAGAGAGCGACGCTACCTGGGAGACGGAAGCGAAGATGCGTTCGAGGTACCCTTTTCTTTCGGAGGGTATGTCCTTTTGTTTCTCCTTCATCGCATATCTTGTGCTTATCTTATCTTTGGTATGTCCTCTCGTTAGTACCTTTGACCTTTAGATAGGGTAAACCTATGGTTGAAACATGTGTTTGAGACATGTTATGGTTGATGGATGCAAGTGGATGCAAGTGTTTGCTAGTGGTTGCTCGTGGATGCATATACACACACTCTAGGCACTAGATCGGCTCAATCACTTCATATTGCATATTGCATAAAATTGTGTGTAGGAAACTATATTTATGGATGTATAATGATTGTGTTATCATATGGATGATGCATTTTGGTGAATGGTTGTGCACTCATGTAGATATTGTATGTGTCGATAGGGTTCTCTCGCATACATAATGGATGCATGGCACTATCATGGTTTGCATATGTTCATACATTAGATAGGGAACATATACACACACTTTTTGCATATGCTCATACATCATTAGAAATTGTTTTAAGGACAATGGATGCCCGTGTTTGATGGATTGAGTAGATGGTTGTTTGGATGGTAGGATATGCATTCTCCTTAGCTTAGAGATTTCGGGGACGAAATCCTTTAAGGAGGGGAGAATGTAACACCCCGAATTTTAGCTAATACTAAAATTCACTAATTATAGGATAAATAATCTCAGATGTGGGAATTGGGGGTAACGGGCTGCGTCATTGCGTTCGTCTCGGAAAAATACGCGAAATAGAGTCCGAGTTTTCGAGAATCGGAGTCCGTATGGCCCGGTTATGGCCCAAAGAAGTTTTCAGAAAATTCAAAGATAAAAACAGATTTAAAAATTCAAATTCAGAATTTGAAATAGAAGCAGCGGGTCAGGCGGGAGAAATTCCCGCCCTAGCCATGTCGACAGCGCTGTCGACAGGGCTGTCGACAGGGGTGTCGACTGCCCTGTCGACTTGCCTGTCGACAGGGGTGCGACGCCCAGTGAAACTGGCTGCACCAGTTTGGGTTCTTGGGCTGGCCTAGAGGGCTGGTTCTAGAGATTTCCTAAATCTAACGGTCCTAATCTAACCTAGGGTTAATCTAAGGGCCTAAAACACTACCTAATCCTATAAATAAGACCCCAACCCTACCCTAATTCATTCATAATTAGGTTTTGTAACTAAACTATGGCAAAATGGAAATTGAGCATGGCCTCCACAAATCAATAAAGAGAGTTGCAAGCTAATCAACCCCTAATCATCTTCTTCTTCATATTTGGCAACTAGTTTTACTTCATAAGTTTGCTAATCTTAGTTTTGGTGAGTTCCTATGGTTTTAATAATCAATTGTTAAATTGATTATGGTAGGATGTGATAAGACATGGCTATGTTTGTGGATAAATGTGTTTATGCAAGTTTGTATGATATGTGATTCGCAAGTTTTAAGTTATGTGCATGATGTTATGTAAGTTATGTGCATGTTGTTATGCAAGTTCATATGTAAGTTATGTGTATGAGGGTATGCAAGTTATGTGCATGATGATATGCAAGTTATGTATATGCTTAAATGAAAGTTTAATGTGATGTGCAAGTATGTGAATGCTTATGCAAGTATGTGAATGCCTATGCAAGTATGTGAATGCTTATGCAAGTTATGTGTAGGCTTAAATGCATGTCTAACATGTTATGCAAGTTATGAGAATGCTTATATGCAAGTTCAACATGTTATGTAAGACATGTGTATGATAATGTGCAAGTTTGGGGTTAAATGTGGTTGGGTTAATATATGCTCATATATGCAAGTTGACATCCTCTTAACCCATGACAAAGTTGTATGCTAAACCCATGATATTTGTGATGATCTTCCCCTTTGTTATGTCATGAAATGAGAACGATTTACGTGGGGAAACGATGGGGTTGGTAAATGTGTTAATTAAAGAATGGTTGGGTATGATTAAGCATACCATAAAAATAAATTACCATAAGTGGGAATTTACCTATTGAGTTAGGTCTACCCCATGGGAATTTACCTATTGAGTTAGGTCTACCCCATGGGAATTTACCTATTGAGTTAGGTCTACCCATGTTATGGAAAACTTGATATTAATTAGGGATAATTAATATGGGGGTGATTAATTAGGTGTAATTAATCGACTAAGACACGAGGTTGGACTCATTTGTAGTGTAAAACTGCCCGGACCCGACCGGCTTAACCAGTTGCTACAAATGTTAGCCCAATGTGGGAGGTCTTAGCCATAAATTAAATACGTGATTAAAGTAAAGACACGAGGTTAGACTCTGTTATGACGTAAGACTGCCCGGACTCTACCGGCTTAACCAGGCGGTCATAACAGCCAGTCTAATGTGGGAGGTCTTTATGGGAGATCACGGTCTTAATTAATTAAGAAACACTTAACCATATTAGCATGTAGTGGGACATGAGGGGTTAAGTGGGTGCCTTGGGTGGCATGTAGTAACTAGTGGGGGTGCCTTGGGTGGCATGAGGAAACTAGTGGGTTGCCTTGGGTGGCAATAGAAAATACGATTAGAATACTTAACCAAAGTGGAACATGTAATTAAACATGATTAAAGGGTTAAGTAAGTGCCTTGGGTGGCATGGGGGAATCAAGTAAGTGCCTTGGGTGGCATGTGGAAATCTAGTGGGTGCCTTAAGTGGCAATTGAAATATAATTAGATGACTTAACCAAACCTTAACGTGTAAGGGGGCATGATTATAAAAAGAGGTTAAGTGGGATGCACTAGATTAATGACAAGCTTAAGTAGTAGCTTGTGGGGGCCCATTTCAACCAATATCCCAAACGTATCTTTGTGGGCTCGACCCATGTCGAGTGACGGGACACACATATTGGGCTTGATTATAAGAGGCCAAAACGGGGTAGCGGTGGCAACGCAAGTCCAACGGGTTTCATATGCGTGTGTGGGCCCGGGCTGGTAGATAAGCCGTTGTTGCATCGTGTAGATATAAAGCCGTGCACCGTTGATATTATCAGGTGGCCACTTTAGGGGAGTGATACACCCCACTGTGGGACCAGCACGGGTATCTACGTTAGGGAGCCGATCGCTTGGGAGTAGTGGGTACACCTAGTAAAGATAGGGGCAGACGGCACCTATGTAGGGGTACACGAAACTACTGGGTAAGATTACTAGGTACACCTAGTGGAGGTAGGGGCAGACGGCACCTACGTGGTCAGTTATACACCTAGTGGAGGTAGGGGCAGACGGCACCTACGTGGTCAGCTAGAAGTACCGGAAACTACTAGTTATATTTTCTAAGTCTTTAAGTGGGATCAACCTTTAAGTAGGAAATTACTCTTGGTGGGTAGAACTGGTGTGGTGCAGTGTAGGAATTACCCTTGGGAGGGTAGGTCTGGGGTGGTGTAAGCTAGTAATTATCCTTGGGTGGATAAATACGTCGTTTCGGTTATCGTAGTACATCCTGTGTTTTGTTGGCTACTTATTGTAGTCATTATCCCCAGAGGTACCGTATCTTGTTTATATCATACCCTAATTACTTTAATGATTGTATTGTTAGGGTTATAGGACTCACTCAGACTTATGTCTGACCCCGTTGTTGTTTATCTTTTTTTCCCAACCCTCAGGTTATCAGAGTGGGCCTAGCACTAGTGGGCTTGGACCAGACCGCTATATCTATCTTTTGGGGCTTGGACCGTAGAAGTAAAGCTCGGTTTATCTTTTCTATTTTGGCTATTATCTATGAAAAGGGATTATGTAATTCTATTTTATCAGGATGGATATTATGTACTTGACTCTTGTTATGGTTTTGTGATGTAACCAAACATGTTTTGTTAATGGAAATGATGTTTTAAATTTTCAAGTATGACTTATATCTGTCCTGTTGTAATTTTTCTGTTCTATACTCACTAAAAATACTCCACCAAAACTAAGGCATTCCCTTAGTGAGTGACCTTAGCGGGTGTGGGGTGTTACATCACATATGCAAGTTTATATGAATACATGTGTTTGAAAATGAGTCATGTTATGCAAGTTTGTGGTTACTGCCTATGCAAGTTTACACCTTTAGATGTAGATCTATAACATACATGATTTATGCAAGTTTGTCACCATTATCTAAACAAATTCACACCTTTAGATTTGGATTTATGACATATGTAATTTTATGCAAGTTGTAACTTTGGCCTATGCAAGTTTTAGATGTAGAACATCATTCACACATGCAAGTTCGCCCCTTATGTTTAGATTAGTTTTAATTATATGTATGTTGTGATGTTTTCTCTTTATTCCATGAGTTAGAATATTCGAGTCTAATGTATATTTTACGTTAAACGAACGAACATACAATGTGGGGGTAAAGGGGATAATATTAAAAGATTTAATTGGCATAAATGCCTTAAAAGACATAAAATAAATTTGTGATGAAAATTGGTATGATTTTACATACCATAAATGGATGGACATAATTGAGTCAATTATGGACATCGTTAAATTTGGAATTAATTGATAATTTGAATAGGGAAAGTAATTCAAATTGGGGAATGATTAATTAGGAGTAACTAATCGTCTAAGACACGAGGTTAGGATCTTTTGTGATGTAAGACTGTCCGGACCTGCCCGGCAAATCCAGCTGCCACAAATGCCAGTCTAATGTGGGAGGTCTTAGGCATAAATTAAATACATAACAATTGTAAAAACACGAGGTTAGGCTCTTTTGTGGTGTAAGACTGCCCGGACCCGCCCGGCAAATCCAGCTGCCACAAATGCCAGTCTAATGTGAGAGGTCTTTATGAGGTTACGATCTTAATGAATTAAGAAACACTTAACCAGATAAACATGTAGTGGGACATGAGGGGGTTAAGTGGGTGCCTTGGGTGGCATGTGGAATCTAGTGTGTTCCTTGGGTGGCATTTGAAATACGATTAGAAATACTTAACCAAAATGGTTTCTTAGATTAGTTGAGGCTAATGATCCTTCACTATCGGGACATTGGATGAAGGACACGCTAAATGGTTTCTTTGATTAGTTGTTAGGGGCATGTCACTTAGCTCTTGAAGAGGTCTTTCATTAGTTGAGGGAAGGGCCAGGGTGGGGTCATAACCACTGTGAAAAGATAGACCATATGTGAATATATGTATTGTAGGCCTAATGAAGTTGTCCTTTACAGATATTGAAAGCTCGCAACCAAGTTTCGTGCATTGGATGCATCCCTACTACAGGATTTGGATTATGCTAGGCAATGCGTTCGTGCGAGGGTCTAGAAAGACGCACCGGGTAGTGTATAGTAGACATTGAGGCATCACTCCGTGTTAATAAGTGATTCGGCCAAGGAGTCCGGATATGAAGATCTATACGCTTGCGCGACATATGACGGTTTTGTGTGATTACGTGGCATAACAATATAGATTTCCATATGCAGTTTTGCACTGGACAGAGGTTGTATATGCTTATATGGTGTGACGGCGGAGACCGTATGAGGACGGTACTGTGGGGAGTACCTTGAGATGTTGAGCGTAGCTACATATATATACTATATTAGGTTTAATCTACTGAGAAGTAGATGTGTACGAAGTGAGTGTGGAGCCTTGAGTGTTGTTAACCTAAATAACCTAATAATGAAAGCATAACTGAACGGTATATGTAGAGTTATTTCAAAATGTAAAATTTGTCCTCTCACCAGAACTTTGTATTCTTACCCCCTCCTCATAACATACTCGTAGGTTAGATTTATGGAAGAGATTTGGTAGCCTTTGGACACTATTAGATAGTGTTATTATTTCGACAAGGCTATATTTAATTATTATATTTTATCCATTCTGTTATGAGATGTTTTATCAAGCTCTGATATATTTATTATCTCAGTCTTTTCTGCAGGATACCAGACAAGCCAACTCAAATTTCGATGTATTGAGATTTTTGAAGAAAAAATCAGTATGTCGAAATTCGGGCTGTTACATCTGGTGTCAGAGCTCAGGTTTTGGATTCCTAAACATTGATAGTGAGTGAGCATATTTGTATTTTTGAAGTATAAATATACTATATATATACACACCTAGATCCATAAAGGTACCCATTAAATAGGAAGAGCGACATATGGAAAGAATTGATATATTAGTTATGTACACTAAAGAAATGGTTGCAGAAATTTAAGGATAAGAGACCCTTAAGTCGTTCGGGTAAAAAGTGTACAATGTGCTTTGTAATGAAAAATATGGATCCCGCATGTTAGTATCTGAAATGTTAGTATTTCGGATTAGTGGGTTTGACAGTAGAGCCTTATAAATTGAGAAAGAGTAAAAAGGAAATGGGGTTAGGAATATATATATATATTTGAGAGATACGACTTTGTGAAAATATTTAAGAAAGTTAAGTAAGTTGGAAACCCACTTTGAGTCTAGCCCCATTGTTAACTTTTAAGAACTTCAAATTTCAAAAGCTTTTGGGTGATACTTTATGGTGTTTTTCAAGTTTTGACATTAAAAGTTTACAATTTTAAAATATCTACTACCCAATTTTTGAAACAAAAAGAGGTATTTTTGACATTTGAAAAAAAATATGTAAGAAACATATTTGAAAAGTACACATTTTGATTTTTGGGGAAAAGTGGGGCATATTTTGTTATGAAATTTTTTGAATTCGTTCAGAAAAATGTGTACATTATAGAACATGTATGGCTCGCTAGTTTTTAAGTTATAAAGTATGAAAGAACTAAATAAGAAAACATAGAAAAGATTGCATTTTGTCAAAAACTAAAATCCTCGGTAATGAAAATTTTGAAAATCTCTATTCTTGTGACAATAATTTTTGATAATTGTTTGGACATAAACTTTGGTGAGTGGAAAAAATAATTTGTTAAAAATTTAGAATAAAGTAAATGTTTGAGATAACTTTAGAAATTAACACCTAGCTGTAAGTTAGTGAACTAGCATAGTAAAAATGAGCTGTTGTGAAATTAATTGAGAAATAATTATCCTTGTCTACTCCAATTTTTATGATTTGAAAAAAATATTGTGTTTTTTTATGAGATGTCATTTTTATGGTTTGACAAAAATAAGTTTTAATGAAGAAAAATAAAGTTTTGGATCTTTTAATTTATGGAGAAAATTTTATAAAGTCAAACCAAGTTTCTAAATCATGGAGTAGGTAAATATTAGTACCTAGGAAAAACGGGGAATATTTTTGAGGTGATAAATTCTCGTAGAGTGTGTAAGACTATAGAGTCTAGGTTGTTGTTTGGAAAAGACTGTAAGTACACAGCAAGAACTAATTGTGAAAAGTAGATAGTAGGGGGCAAGCAAGTTGTTTAGATCCTGTGGTTTGGATTTTTCTTTGTCAGCAGAGACATGGTCCTAGGATTCTTAGCCCTTGGTAGTAGCTGTGTAGTATGCTTGTTTTTCTATTTTAGTTTTGAAAGAATTAGGAGGCTTATTTAAAATGAAGCTTAGATCAGTGGATTAAGTTAAATAAATTATGGAAAAATGTGATGACATAACTAAGAGAAAACAAACAATGATGACAATCGCAAAAATAAAGAACAATAAAGGAGAATAAACTCTTTCAAAGTAGGTTTGGAAAACTAAAAATAATTTTTCCATATGTACACCGTGCTTGGAATAGAAAATAGAAATTTTTGTAAAATTAGCAATTAAGTTTTCCAAGTATGGGGAAGGGTTACATAAAAGTGGATGGGAAATATGTAATTTTCCATTTTCTACATCTTTCTGACATAAGAAATCGAATTCAAAAAATTAGGCTTTACTGTAGTTCACAAATCTAAAGTTGATTAATAGGCTTTGGATGCACAAATTGGATAAACTACGCTCTTGCTATATAAAAGTGTAGGAAAAATTGGGTGAAAAAGTATTTTGATTTTCAAAATATTGCATTCATATAGAAATACTAGTATATTTAGGATGTGTGCATTATGTTTTCAAAAAGGTTTTCAAGAAAATTTTGCATCCATATAATACGAACCGCTTAGGCATTCATTGCACTCATGTATTATTATGTTGCACTACACTTTGCACAAGTACACAAATGGTTACAAAACTGGATGTACACACATGATGGTTTTAAATTATGTCAGTAATTACTTAAATTTTACCCATACCAAATTTCGGGAATGAAATTTTCTTAAAGTGGGAGAATGTAACAACCCGCTTTTTTAATTAAATAATAAAGTAAAATTCGTATAATTTTCAGAAATAGGTAACGGAGCTGGCATGATTGGATTCATGGTGATTTTGCGATATATTTAGAACTATATTTGACGGATTTAATTTGAAAAAGATATCTTTAAATGAAGTATTAGAACAAACATGAAAAAAAGATATAAGAGAAACACAAATAAAAATAATAAATACCTATGTTTGTAGTCATATGAAAAAAAGGCTAAATAGGTGATTTGGTAAGACATCCACTTCCTAAGATGAAGGTCGGGAGTTCTAGTCTTGTAACGACCCGGATTTTCGGCCGTTGAATTCTGAATATTTAAATTTGTTTTAAATATATTATTGAATTATATATATAGGAATTTTTATGGAATTTATTAATTTAAATTATAAATGAGCTCGAAATAGTCACGGTAGTTCGTAATTACGATTTGAACTTCAACTAAATATACAGAATCCAATATAAGTTGGATTTCTGTGAAACAAGAAACGTTTAAATCTATTGAACTGTATTTTTCTGATGGTAGTGGAAAATCGAGTTTTCGTCTGGTAGATTATGAGTTGTTTCCAAATCAAAACTTCAGAAAGTCGCTGTAGAATCGTATATAAGCCAAAACGGTTATTTAAATATATTTAAGTAACGGTCTCGAATTTGGACAAGGTTCTTTTGAGATGCAGTTATAATTTAATTTTTAGAATTTTACTGTGATTTTTAATTAATTAAATATGCAACTTTTTATTTGGAGTATTTTGCACCCTATATCAATATTTTTGGGGTTTCATAATATAAGTTAAACTACCGATATTATTATATTTTTGGGACCCTGGCACCTCGCTTTACACGGTAGTATTTTTATCTTTATCCATAGCAGCCTATTCGCAAGCAGAAGTGTATGGAACAATGTACGCATAAGTATAGAAGATAATAGGAAAATAAAATGAAAATTTGCCATCTAGCTTGGATTATCTAATTTCCTTGTCAGTCATGAACTGATCGGTTTAACCCAAGCGTGTTTACTTGGCAGCATTAGAAGGACATTATCCGAAAACAATAACCATTTGATATTTGGATTTTAGTAGTTAATGATTTGATTTCCGTACTCAGTGAGTCTTCAACTTGAATTAATATTAGTTTGTTTTTCCTGATGGCTTTAACATGAGTCGCAAGTTGAGCCTGTATATATTGACATCTTAACATATCTCACCCAGTAAGCTTTAATTTTACGTGTCATCCAAACTTCTTTAAACTGTGCGTACCAATGAAACTTGAAACCGTGAGTGTCAAGGCATCAATACCGTGCCGTGGTAACCAAGCTATCCGATACCGTGTTTTCCACGCTGTATTCTTTTTAAATACTGTTTCCCTTTTCCCTCATTTCTCGTTCTCGGATCCCAAACAAAAACAGGAAATAAAAAAAAATTCAAGCCATCTCAACCGTGATTTCTTCGTAAATTAAATCAAAATCAAATCTCGTTGAAACCCAAAATCGTTTGATTCATCCACCTCATCTCACCTGGAGCTTTAATCCCGTGTATAAATTTTTGGGGTTTCAGTAAAATATCTGTCGGTACGAGATCCGAGATGAAGCTGGTTTTGGATCCAAGAGGTGAGGTTCGGGTATCGGTGCCGGTTGGTGAGGGAGCCGGTGGAGTGATCGGTTGCGGGATCTCATCAACGATGGGCGGAGTACAGTGAACTTGAATGGGAGTTTGTTTAAGGAGGAGTTTCGGATATTGAGCTGCGGAGTTCGTAAGTGATGAGTATGGACGTTGGGTTGTTTCATGATGTCAATGGGATGGATGTGTAGTCGTGTAAGGAGGTGTGGAGCAAGGCTTTAGTGCATATTACTGGCTTTTGTTTGGGGTTTTGGGTCCATAACGTTGGCTTTTGTTTTGCTGTGTAGTGGAGAGAGTTGGTGGTGTCAGAGAATGCGGTTTTCATGGGCAGGAGGGTGGAAGGGATGAGCAACGTTTTAAGGGGTGATTAGGATTAAAAAGGTATTGAGCGGTTCTGTTTAACAAAGGGGAAGTTGAAGTTTTGGCCTGACGAGTTCACGCGTTGGTAATCCCTTTGGCTATATTTAAAAAGGGGTATTGATGATGCTGTGTTCGCAAACAAGATTATAAATGAAAAACATGAAAGAGAGTTGGCCATGATGTATGGTTGGCGTTCAGGTGATTGTTTCCAACTTTGAAGAGGCGGTCCATGTAGTGAAGAAACACGGTATCTACGGTCTTGGTTTTCGCAAAAAGAGTTGTGGAGGAATTAGACTAGAAAGCGGCGAACCATGGTGGGTAAACTTTGGATGTGGATTAGGAAATGATTTGAAGATAATCACCGAATTGATGGCGAATAGCAGACTGATGAGAGTTGGGCTACTTTTTGTGATGTCCGGAAAGATAAGGTGAGCAACGAATTTAAATTAAACGATTGATTTATAACGTAAATTATAATTAGTTAATATATATGTATAGTGTAAATCATATAAGGATATAACCGTTATAACTCAAACATATGTCGACAGAACCAGACGAAAACGGGTACGATGGAATCGTAATGACGAGACTTACGTTGTGAAGCTAATGTGGCCGAGAATGAAGTTACCGACACTTTGTCGAAGAATTCAACGCCTGTTTGGATTTAAATCGAAACAAAAGCAGAACCGTCAACTGCAAGACAAGGTGAGTAAACTCACTCGTTTAAAATTATTTTATAATGTGAAATGGTTGCTTGGTTGAATAGTTGATAAATTGGTTGATATAATCACATCGTTGATTGATTTTTTCATTAATGCGATATTTTTGATGTTACTAACATCTGTGGATGCAGGGAAACAGGTTGGAGGGATCCAACTGGATCCCTCAACATTTTATTTACTGTTTTATTTGATGGTGATATATGTTATGCTACATTATCCATGGTTGAATTTGTGTGTTTGGTTTACCCTGGCCTTAGGAACCTGGTATTTTAGATACCGTAAAATATCATCGAATGTGAAAAAGGAAATTAGAATTTAAAAGCAGAGTTTATTTCCAAATTAGAAATAATTTCTTTTTCATTGAGTTGCAAATGGAAACCTATTCCATTGGGTAAACCAAGAAAAATGTTATAAATAAAGATATAAATTAAGTGGATCATTAACCATTGGATAAATTAAAAGGTGAGTTCAAATATGAATGTATATTTGAAAGTGAGTATCGGTTTTGAAACCAATATTTGGAAATGGATCCGAATTTAGCAAATTACAGAGGAAAGTTAAAAAAAGATTTTCAAATGCTTAAAATAAAAGAATAATAGTTTAAAACAAGGAAATATTTTGCAAATAAAATGTATATAAAAAGGGGATTTATAGAAATCGAATTAAGTGGTTAGAAGAATGTATAGTTTATAAATATGTTTAAAGGAGAACTTGAATTGTTTAAAATAAACAGAGTTTATAAATGAACAACGGAAGCGTGTGCGTCGCACACGGTATTTTATTCAAAACCGCAATCATAACGCTGTTGTTATAAGAAATGTTTTTTTTAAATTTTAAACAGCGGTTTTAATGCTGTCTTTGTAAGGAATGCTTTTATAAAACTAAACAGCGATTTTAGCGCTGTTGTTATAATAGATGTGGTAAATCTATACAGAAAATTTTAGACGCTGCTGTTATAATAAATGTCTTGGTAAATCAAAATAGCAATTTTAACGCTGCCGTTATAATAACTGTTTTAATAGCAATTTTAATGCTATGGTTATGATAAGTGTTCTATAATGCTAGACAACGGTTTTAACGCTGTTGTTGAAAGCAATGTTTGGTTTAAAATTGTGAGCTCTGACTATTTCAAAGTTAAGAATGTCGTTCAGTTAAGGTCTGAGAGGTAATTATACCCCAACTTGACTGACTGCATTATTGACGGAGAAATGATTAAGGCTCGATAGCAAGGGTTGGTTAGTGATATCGTTAGTTTACGAATGATTTATGATTTGAGTTATAATAACGATGTTTATAACATCAGTTAATTCAAAGGATTTAGAAATGTTTTCTAACTGGAGTAAAAGATATTTTCTCAATAAAGGAATTTTATATATTGAAAATGTTTCCAATAATCAAGAGAGAAAATAGAGCTTTGAAAGAACACGAAAGGTGGAAAATGGGAATTGGAAATGATAATGAAATAAAGAACTAATATAAAAGGGCCCAGTGTTGGTTGATGCTTGATTGATAGAATTTCCATTTGGAAATAGGACCGTTGATTGTATGGATGTTTCTTTGATAGTTAAATCACCGACTATCAAAGTTTTATTTTTTTTATATACCTCCGTTGTCAATATGGAGAGACCGGGATCAGATTTGATATCTGAAAACCACTCCGTATTGGCATAAGCGTTATGAAGCAACTTATGCTGAAGAAAATTGAAGACGGAGTTATGCAAGGGCTATTCTGTTTACGGGATAGTGCCTTCGGTTTGTCCAGACCCAGGACAACTTGTATGGACGAGTGTCTGACAGAGTATTTCCAAAGGGGGTTACGTACGTTGATTCCTTCAAACGTACGAAGTTGGTGGCATGGAAGGGAAGCTTCTTTAGCCTAACAATCTGAGTATTTTTGTGGGAATCAATTAGTGATTTCCGATGGATCTGACGATGTGGCATTCAAAGTGAATGATGACCAGATGTTCTGGAAGATAATTCAAACCTCAAGCCTCATCAACCCGGAAGTGGACAAAAATCGGGCAGGCAGCATGGCTATGTGGGTCGCACCCATTAGGATGTATGATCACCTATCTAGAGAAATTCCTTTTGTTCTTAAATCTATCGATGCTGTCCCTTATCGGGAGACGGTTGCTGATCCCAACCGTTGGTGATATACATTCGATACACTCAAGCGAAATGAGTGGTCGGTCATGTGTGGGCCGGGTTGCAAGACGTTCTTGTTGAACCCAGTGTATTGGTCTCTAGAGATACACGTTTGGAAGCTGGTCCCATACCTTGTCAAGTTGGAATCCAATCTCCAATAAGCGCCTGCGAGTTTGATTGTATATTATATATGTAGAGCGTGAGATGCAAGCGTTCTACTAGATTTTAATTACTTGTGATTAGACATTATTATAATATCAGATAACATATGATTTCCAAAGTGTTTTGGGTTATCGTAAGGTAAAAACCATCTGTGTTTATGTGTGGATCGGTCTTACGATTATCATTTCTTTTGAAAAGATTTTGAAATTTAAACAAATGGTTGGAGTTTACTCACACCAGTCCCATGACTGACCCAGAGTTTATTTTGTTTGTTTTCCCTAAACTCTTGGGTGCCCAAATTTGTACGGGCAGTCAAGTAGTTGGGATTTTACAGATTCACTTGGAGGAGTTTGAAGGCTTCACCAGTAGTTATAGACTATCATATTTCCGCTGTGTACTATGTTGTATCTGGAAACAGGTGTTGATAACTGTTCCAGGGATAATCGTTGTGCTCTGATAATGGTATGTATATACAAATACTGATTTGTGCTTCAAAGTTATATTATCTAATATATTTTATTCGTTCCGCTGTGAGTTTGTGATCTTCTTTTTCTCCTATTCTAATATTTCTTTCTTTCTATTTCTCATCCTCTAACTTCTTTCTAAAAATGATTCGTATTTCTGTGCAATTTGGGTTGGACGTGTGGTATGATTAGTCAACTCAAAGAGCACGGATTTGCGGGTCGTTTCAGTTGGTATCAGAGCTGAAGGTTAACTGATTACCTTGGCTCTGTGGCGTGACTCAATAGAGATGGAGTTAGAAATACTCTAGATTGAGTTTGAGTGTATATATATGAGCGCGTATTTGTAGATTTGATATAAAATTGTTTTATATTGTGTTGGCTGGTTTGTTGAGTGGTTTATGAATTCTGGTCGATACAGGAAGTACAACCGTATCGATAGGTGTTTCTAAACTCTCGAACAGAACAAATCGACGCAGTATTGTTTTAAATTGGGTAAGTGAAATAATTTGCCCAAAAGTTATTTTGATATAAAGAGATACTTTTATGAAATTATCAAATGGGTTGATTGTTATTACAATCAAATGGAATTATAAAATATTGAAATGGTTATATATAACCAAATATAACTTGTATATGGAAAATATACATAAATAAGATGAACTGAAATAAAAATTCAAACCAGAATTTGAGAATTTGAATCCCGAGTGTTTAGAAATATTTCCTGAAGTATCTCTATAGTAATATAATGTTACTTTGAAGGATTTTTAAATTAGAATGGTTTAAATGGATTTTAAAAGCGATTAAGCACTGAAACCCCTTCAGTGGCGAGAAAATAATTCTGATAATGGACTGCAGCATTATTGGTATTCATTTTCGAGTTTCTGAGTGATGAATTGCTACCATAGTAATTTGGAAATGAAAAATTTGTTTGCAAAGGACAAGTTGTTTTAGAAATTCAAATGTTTTGAATTGAGTCGATTATAAATATATGTGTACAAATATATATGATTTCAAACTAATTTGAAATAAAACCCGGGAATTTGAATTCTGAAATTGTTTAACTTGTATAAGTTGAATAAATTGGTGAAAATAAATCAAATGGATTGGAATTTAAGTTAAATGGAAATTGAAACTCAAATGGAATAAGTGGATTGATTCCTGAAGTTGAGATCAGATTTGAATTGATAGAATTGAAGTGGACTAATCAGAAGTTGATTAGAGATTTCAAAACTGGAAGTTGGATTGATTTGGAACCAACTAGAAATGGATATATGTATGCTGAGCAGAATGGAAGGAAGTGCAAGAGATAGAATTATGCCCGACAAAAAGGTACATGTTTACAATATTGTTTGGGTTGTTGATTTTATGAGCCTATGGGGAAAGCCACTTGGCTTTTTGATTTTCTTTTGGATGGGAGGAGGCCTAGAAAGGCGAGTGGTGGTTGTACCAATTGAGCCGTGCAGAGGAGATGCTGCCGAAATTTTTCAGAATTTCAAGCGTTAGAAAATTTTCAGAATTTTTGAAAATTTTCGTTAGTAAGAATAAATTAATATTTTAATTGAAATAAATTGGTCCACTTAAACTAAAGTAAGAAGTGAACAGAAAGGATTATTGGACCTAGTTAATAAGGTATGTGGTATTTTCCCCTACTTAGCAATTTCGAGGACGAAATTATTTTAAGGGGGAAGGAATGTAACGACCCGGATTTTCGGCCGTTGAATTCTGAATATTTAAATTTGTTTTAAATATATTATTGAATTATATATATATAGGAATTTTTATGGAATTTATTAATTTAAATTATAAATGAGCTCGAAATAGTCACGGTAGTTCGTAATTTACGATTTGAACTTCAACTAAATATACAGAATCCAATATAAGTTGGATTTCTGTGAAACAAGAAACGTTTAAATCTATTGAACTGTATTTTTCTGATGGTAGTGGAAAATCGAGTTTTCGTCTGGTAGATTATGAGTTTTTTCCAAATCAAAACTTCAGAAAGTCGCTGTAGAATCGTATATAAGCCAAAACGGTTATTTAAATATATTTAAGTAACGGTCTCGAATTTGGACAAGGTTCTTTTGAGATGCAGTTATAATTTAATTTTTAGAATTTTACTGTGATTTTTAATTAATTAAATATGCAACTTTTTATTTGGAGTATTTTGCACCCTATATCAATATTTTTGGGGTTTCATAATATAAGTTAAACTACCGATATTATTATATTTTTGGGACCCTGGCACCTCGCTTTACACGGTAGTATTTTTATCTCTATCCATAGCAGCCTATTCGCAAGCAGAAGTGTATGGAACAATGTACGCATAAGTATAGAAGATAATAGGAAAATAAAATGAAAATTTGCCATCTAGCTTGGATTATCTAATTTCCTTGTCAGTCATGAACTGATCGGTTTAACCCAAGCGTGTTTACTTGGCAGCATTAGAAGGACATTATCCGAAAACAATAACCATTTGATATTTGGATTTTAGTAGTTAATGATTTGATTTCCGTACTCAGTGAGTCTTCAACTTGAATTAATATTAGTTTGTTTTTCCTGATGGCTTTAACATGAGTCGCAAGTTGAGCCTGTATGTATTGACATCTTAACATATCTCACCCAGTAAGCTTTAATTTTACGTGTCATCCAAACTTCTTTAAACTGTGCGTACCAATGAAACTTGAAACCGTGAGTGTCAAGGCATCAATACCGTGCCGTGGTAACCAAGCTATCCGATACCGTGTTTTCCACGCTGTATTCTTTTTAAATACTGTTTCCCTTTTCCCTCATTTCTCGTTCTCGGATCCCAAACAAAAACAGGAAATAAAAAAAAATTCAAGCCATCTCAACCGTGATTTCTTCGTAAATTAAATCAAAATCAAATCTCGTTGAAACCCAAAATCGTTTGATTCATCCACCTCATCTCACCTGGAGCTTTAATCCCGTGTATATTTTTTTGGGGTTTCAGTAAAATATCTGTCGGTACGAGATCCGAGATAAAGCTGGTTTTGGATCCAAGAGGTGAGGTTCGGGTATCGGTGCCGGTTGGTGAGGGAGCCGGTGGAGTGATCGGTTGCGGGATCTCATCAACGATGGGCGGAGTACAGTGAACTTGAATGGGAGTTTGTTTAAGGAGGAGTTTCGGATATTGAGCTGCGGAGTTCGTAAGTGATGAGTATGGACGTTGGGTTGTTTCATGATGTCAATGGGATGGATGTGTAGTCGTGTAAGGAGGTGTGGAGCAAGGCTTTAGTGCATATTACTGGCTTTTGTTTGGGGTTTTGGGTCCATAACGTTGGCTTTTGTTTTGCTGTGTAGTGGAGAGAGTTGGTGGTGTCAGAGAATGCGGTTTTCATGGGCAGGAGGGTGGAAGGGATGAGCAACGTTTTAAGGGGTGATTAGGATTAAAAAGGTATTGAGCGGTTCTGTTTAACAAAGGGGAAGTTGAAGTTTTGGCCTGATGAGTTCATGCGTTGGTAATCCCTTTGGCAATATTTAAAAAGGGGTATTGATGATGTTGTGTTCGCAAACAAGATTATAAATGAAAAACATGAAAGAGAGTTGGCCATGATGTATGGTTGGCGTTCAGGTGATTGTTTCCAACTTTGAAGAGGCGGTCCATGTAGTGAAGAATCACGGTATCTGCGGTCTTGGTTTTCGCAAAAAGAGTTGTGGAGGAATTAGACTAGAAAGTGGCGAACCATGGTTGGTAAACTTTGGATGTGGATTAGGAAATGATTTGAAGATAATCACCGAATTGATGGCGAATAGCAGACTGATGAGAGTTGGGCTACTTTTTGTGATGTCCGGAAAGATAAGGTGAGCAACGTATTTAAATTAAACGATTGATTTAAAACGTAAATTATAATTAGTTAATATATATGTATAGTGTAAATCATATAAGGATATAACCGTTATAACTCAAACATATGTCGACAGAACCAGACGAAAACGGGTACGATGGAATCGTAATGACGAGACTTACGTTGTGAAGCTAATGTGGCCGAGAATGAAGTTACCGACACTTTGTCGAAGAATTCAACGCCTGTTTGGATTTAAATCGAAACAAAAGCAGAACCGTCAACTGCAAGACAAGGTGAGTAAACTCACTCGTTTAAAATTATTTTATAATGTGAAATGGTTGCTTGGTTGAATAGTTGATAAATTGGTTGATATAATCACATCGTTGAGTGATTTTTTCATTAATGCGATATTTTTGATGTTACTAACATCTGTGGATGCAGGGAAACAGGTTGGAGGGATCCAACTGGATCCCTCAACATTTTATTTACTGTTTTATTTGATGGTGATATATGTTATGCTACATTATCCATGGTTGAATTTGTGTGTTTGGTTTACCCTGGCCTTAGGAACCTGGTATTTTAGATACCGTAAAATATCATCGAATGTGAAAAAGGAAATTAGAATTTAAAAGCAGAGTTTATTTCCAAATTAGAAATAATTTCTTTTTCATTGAGTTGCAAATGGAAACCTATTCCATTGGGTAAACCAAGAAAAATGTTATAAATAAAGATATAAATTAAGTGGATCATTAACCATTGGATAAATTAAAAGGTGAGTTTAAATATGAATGTATATTTGAAAGTGAGTATCGGTTTTGAAACCAATATTTGGAAATGGATCCGAATTTAGCAAATTACAGAGGAAAGTTTAAAGAAAGATTTTCAAATGCTTAAAATAAAAGAATAATAGTTTAAAACAAGGAAATATTTTGCAAATAAAATGTATATAAAAAGGGGATTTATAGAAATCGAATTAAGTGGTTAGAAGAATGTATAGTTTATAAATATGTTTAAAGGAGAACTTGAATTGTTTAAAATAAACAGAGTTTATAAATGAACAACGGAAGCGTGTGCGTCGCACACGGTATTTTATTCAAAACCGCAATCATAACGCTGTTGTTATAAGAAATGTTTTTTTTAAAATTTTAAACAGCGGTTTTAATGCTGTCTTTGTAAGGAATGCTTTTATAAAACTAAACAGCGATTTTAGCGCTGTTGTTATAATAGATGTGGTAAATCTATACAGAAAATTTTAGACGCTGCTGTTATAATAAATGTCTTGGTAAATCAAAATAGCAATTTTAACGCTGCCGTTATAATAACTGTTTTAATAGCAATTTTAATGCTATGGTTATGATAAGTGTTCTATAATGCTAGACAGCGGTTTTAAAGTTGTTGTTGAAAGCAATGTTTGGTTTAAAATTGTGAGCTCTGACTATTTCAAAGTTAAGAATGTCGTTCAGTTAAGGTCTGAGAGGTAATTATACCCCAACTTGACTGACTGCATTATTGATGGAGAAATGATTAAGGCTCGATAGCAAGGGTTGGTTAGTGATATCGTTAGTTTACGAATGATTTATGATTTGAGTTATAATAACGATGTTTATAACATCAGTTAATTCAAAGGATTTAGAAATGTTTTCTAACTGGAGTAAAAGATATTTTCTCAATAAAGGAATTTTATATATTGAAAATGTTTCCAATAATCAAGAGAGAAAATAGAGCTTTGAAAGAACACGAAAGGTGGAAAATGGGAATTGGAAATGATAATGAAATAAAGAACTAATATAAAAGGGCCCAGTGTTGGTTGATGCTTGATTGATAGAATTTCCATTTGGAAATAGGACCGTTGATTGTATGGATGTTTCTTTGATAGTTAAATCACCGACTATCAAAGTTTTATTTTTTTTATATACCTCCGTTGTCAATATGGAGAGACCGGGATCAGATTTGATATCTGAAAACCACTCCGTATTGGCATAAGCGTTATGAAGCAACTTATGCTGAAGAAAATTGAAGACGGAGTTATGCAAGGGCTATTCTGTTTACGGGATAGTGCCTTCGGTTTGTCCAGACCCAGGACAACTTGTATGGACGAGTGTCTGACAGAGTATTTCCAAAGGGGGTTACGTACGTTGATTCCTTCAAACGTACGAAGTTGGTGGCATGGAAGGGAAGCTTCTTTAGCCTAACAATCTGAGTATTTTTGTGGGAATCAATTAGTGATTTCCGATGGATCTGACGATGTGGCATTCAAAGTGAATGATGGCCAGATGTTCTGGAAGATAATTCAAACCTCAAGCCTCATCAACCCGGAAGTGGACAAAAATCGGGCAGGCAGCATGGCTATGTGGGTCGCACCCATTAGGATGTATGATCACCTATCTAGAGAAATTCCTTTTGTTCTTAAATCTATCGATGCTGTCCCTTATCGGGAGACGGTTGCTGATCCCAACCGTTGGTGATATACATTCGATACACTCAAGCGAAATGAGTGGTCGGTCATGTGTGGGCCGGGTTGCAAGACGTTCTTGTTGAACCCAGTGTATTGGTCTCTAGAGATACACGTTCGGAAGGTGGTCCCATACCTTGTCAAGTTGGAATCCAATCTCCAATAAGCGCCTGCGAGTTTGATTGTATATTATATATGTAGAGCGTGAGATGCAAGCGTTCTACTAGATTTTAATTACTTGTGATTAGACATTATTATAATATCAGATAATATATGATTTCCAAAGTGTTTTGGGTTATCGTAAGGTAAAAACCATCCGTGTTTATGTGTGGATCGGTCTTACGATTATCATTTCTTTTGAAAAGATTTTGAAATTTAAACAAATGGTTGGAGTTTACTCACACCAGTCCCATGACTGACCCAGAGTTTATTTTGTTTGTTTTCCCTAAACTCTTGGGTGCCCAAATTTGTACGGGCAGTCAAGTAGTTGGGATTTTACAGATTCACTTGGAGGAGTTTGAAGGCTTCACCAGTAGTTATAGACTATCATATTTCCGCTGTGTACTATGTTGTATCTGGAAACAGGTGTTGATAACTGTTCCAGGGATAATCGTTGTGCTCTGATAATGGTATGTATATACAAATACTGATTTGTGCTTCAAAGTTATATTATCTAATATATTTTATTCGTTCCGCTGTGAGTTTGTGATCTTCTTTTTCTCCTATTCTAATATTTCTTTCTTTCTATTTCTCATCCTCTAACTTCTTTCTAAAAATGATTCGTATTTCTGTGCAATTTGGGTTGGACGTGTGGTATGATTAGTCAACTCAAAGAGCACGGATTTGCGGGTCGTTTCAAGTCTTATCAATGTCATGTTTTTAATTTTAGAGGGATGACTAAAGGGATGCATGTTCTAAGAGAAAAATACACATAAGTGTACATATAACAAAAATTATATATATATATAGGTGAGTGTGTATGTGTATATGTGTACAAGTATATATGTGTATGTGTATATATGTACATGTATATATGTGTATGTGTGTGTGTATGAAATCCATAAGTAACCTGCAATCAATCAAAATGATAAGAATAAATGATGTATAATGCCATTTGAATTTTGAAAAGAAATGAAGATTGTGTGTAAATATATACGTATAAATTCAAAACTTGAAATTAAAAGTGTAATTTAAGAGCGAGAAGTAATAAATGTGAACAAATGAAAAATAGGTAAGAGAATAGCTGCATTTGAAGATTGAATATATATATATATATATATATATATATATATTAAAAAGAATGAAACAATGAATTGATATCTTAATAAATGACATTTATTATGCAGCTATTAAGGACAGATTTGAAGAGTTATATGCATATATATACATATATGCGCATAAGTTTGAAATTTGAAATCAGATATATGTCATAAACGGAAGAAAATAATTTACATAAGTAGTATTCAAAAAGAAAACAAACGTTAAAAGGCAACGTTAGGCAAGAATTTATTATCAGCAAAATTAATGTTAATGACCCTGGTCATAGGTCAACCTGTGATGGCCCGCAGATCCGTACTATTTGAGTTGACTTAAAACAACACACGTCCAACCCAAATTGCACAGAAATAGAAGTCATTAAGGTTAAAGGAGAAAAAGATATAAGAAGAACAGAAACAACAACACAAAACCTCACAGCGTTAGGAATAAAATATATTATATAACATAATTCTTGAAATACAGAATTTTGCATCATAAATACATACCATTATCAGAGTACAATACATATACATCACAACGGAAATAACACTAAATAACTAACGGTGAAGCCTTGTGACACCCCACGTCCGTTAATGTCACTCACTAAGGAATGCATTAAGTTTCGTGAAGCGTTATAGGTAAACAGACAGAGAATAATTACAAGACAGATATAAATAAGATAGCAGCGGAAATTTAAATTTTTATTAATCATAAAGCACGGTTACACCATATGTTTGCAAATACATAAACTCAGTACATCACTAGAACTTCTGTATTGTACTTTAAATATCAGAGTGTAATAACGAAGAAAGCATAATCCCTAAATCATAAGCCATACCAGCAAAGATAGTAGCTTGAGCAATACATCTAGAAGCTCCAAGCAAGACGATAGCAGAATCCTGACTAAGTCCGAGAATTCCCTCCCTTGAGAACCTGGGGGAAAACGGAAGAAAGAAGGAGAAACAAACAGGGTCAGACATAAAGTCTGACGAGTCTAGTTACTTTTAGCCAGTAAATAAACAAAAGTAACATGATAGGAATATAAATTGGATAAGAGAGATAACTACATAAATGGTAGGTGTGACAAGGTAAGCTAGATAAGGTGTATGTGCCTCACTAATGATTACTCTGCAATATTACTAGTATAACTGAAATGAGATGATCCCTTCCGCTATGAGTTGGTAGGCTTAGGTCATACGTGCAAGTATACCCTACTCACTACCCTAATCGATCGGCTCTCTACTTCGTAGATATCCTGTGCTGGCCCCATAGTATGAGGTATCACTTCCAAAAGTGGCAACCCAAGATGTGCACAACCATATCTACTGGTGTCATGGTCATCTTTGCCCCCTCTTCCCGGCCCATGCACGCACATGTCCTCGGTCGATTTACGCCGCCCACACCGTATGTCTCGTAAAAAACTCTTACAATCAATCAGTAAGCGTGCCCCTTTCTCCGCCTAGTACGGAGTTCTTTATTTGATACCTACTCCGGGTTACTGAATGAAATGGGTCCCACACAATATGATACAAGCTCTCCTTTTTGTCTTATATCCCCCACTAGGTTTTCCACTGACTATGTATACCTTAGGTGTATTTAATAACATAGCCCTATGCCAGTTATGCTTAACCTAAAAGGGTGTCTTTAATTACATAACTCCAATCTTTCTACCGGTTATGCTTACCTATAAGTGTCCTTAATACATAACCCCCAATCTTCCAACCAGTTATGCTTACCTATAGGTATCTTTAATACATAACCCTATCATTTCTATAAGTTATGTTAACCCTAAAAGGTGCCTTTAATTACATAACTTTATTATTTCCACTGATTATTTATACCACTAGGTGTCTTTAGTTACATAACTTATCGGGTTAAGTTTGTGGGCCTATATATACTAATATTACCCACCTACCCAAGATTTACTTAACCCTCCCACTGATCCAAGTATGTTTGCTTAATGGTTAAGTTTGGGGGCCTATATATATACTAATATTACCCACCTACCCAAGATTTACTTAACCCTTCTACTGATCCAATCAATTTTACTTAACCCTAACTTCAGTTCTTATTCATACAATCCCTTATGGATTAGTTTAGGTTAAGTAGTTCAATTCAATACCATGTCCAATTATGGTTATAATGGGCTAGACCTCCCATATTAGGCCTACAACATGTGGATGCTGGATATGCCAGTCGGGTCCGGGCAGACTTATTCCACAGTTGGGCCTAACCTCGTGTCTTAGCCCGATTCGCATTTACATACTTAGACCTCCCACATTAGGTTCAACATTAGTGGCTGCTGGATATGCCAGTCAGATCTGGGCAGACTTCCACCACTAATGCAACCTAACTTCGTGCCATAAGTACAATTACAATTCCTAATTGTAATTACTAGACATTCCACTTTTAATTAATTTACCAATTAATTAATCCTTTCCTTTTATAGGTGTCAATACCTATTTTACCCAATAATTTGAATTACATGTCCAAAAATGTTCATATTCAAATTATGCCAATATTAACCCATTTTCCCCCGTTCCTTAACTAGCCCCTCACAAAATTGGCAGTATGCCTAGGCTAGACAATAACCTAGTCATAAACAATAATAGGGTAAAATAATAGAAATGTAACAAAAGTGATCCTCTAGGCATAAACATAAACTTGGCATGATAATGTGAACGTACGTATTGGCATGGACATGTAATTATCATCATAACAAGACGAACATAAAAATAGTGAACATAACATGATGTCTCAATAAGCATAGTAAGATCTAAATCAGCAGTTTAGATGTCCAATTTGTTTAGATTTAACATGATAACACATGGTGATAAATTAGATCACATGATTCAGATCTAGAGGTTAAAATAGATCCAACATGATAACACAAGGTGATAAATCAGATCACATAAAATAGATCTAAAATGATAACACAAGGTGATAATATAGATCTGACTAACAGTTTCAATTTCCACATAAATTATATCTACTAGTTTAGAAATAGATATACACAAATCCACATCATAGCATGCCATAGAAGTTACAATTTAGATAAAGATTTAGATCCAATCCTAACCAACTCAAGGTGGCATATGTTCATGATTTACATAAATGATTAGAACTATCCAATGACATAACTGTCCAAATTAACAGATCTATATTAACCACAATATAGGTACAAACCAAGATCCACAATAATAACATAGTAGAATAATCACAATTGAATTAGATATAAAGAAATAGATCTATCATGACATAGAAGAATAATCACAATTGAATTAGATCTAAAGAAATAGATCTATCATGACATAGTATCAGATATGATAATAGCATAGATTCATGGTTTACACATATCCAAATCACAGTCTTTCATAATTTACTTTTATTTATCTAAACCTAAAAGCAACTAGAACTCACTGTGATTGGACTGCTAAGATAATAGAAAAGAGGTTGGTGCTGAGTCTATGCTTGAATCTCATAATTTAATATGCTTTAGTTGATAGAATAAGATGAGAGACCCTAGTTCAGTTCAGACTCCGGCAAAGTATGGACGCCATGACCTCCAATGAAGAAAATATGAGAAATAGCCACATATTTATAGTTGTAGAGCCCTCTGAAACCAACTGCCACCTCAGCCCTAGGGGTGTCGACACCCCTGTGGGTGGGTCGACCCCTAGGTCGACACCCCTTCAGGGGGTCGACCCCTAGGTCGACACCCCTATAGGGGGTTGATCCCTTAGAGCGTAAATTTTGGTGCTCTGAGGAATTTTTCAAATTTAAATCTTTCTGGATAAAATTCTGACTCATCTCTGACACATACATATGTATATAATTTTTTCTGTGCGTATACAAACTTAAAACCCTTATAACTTTCTCATATAGTGTTCGTTTTACGCAAACCAAATGTCTATCTTGACCAAAATTTCGAGATGGAAGCAATGGTGCAGTCTATTTCCTATAATTCTGAATGTTAAATTAATTATTACTTATTTTATCCTCTTTTAGTGTCGGTACAAATTCGGGGTGTTACATTCTCCTCTACTCAAAGGATTTCGTCCCGAAATCTCTAAGTTGCGAAGAATGCACATCCTACCATCCATCATCCATCTACTCACCCACCAATTACTTGCATCCATTGTCCTTAAAGATTTCTAATGCTTATATGAATATATTCAGAGGTTTGTGTATATGTCCCAACACTAATGCGAAGATCAGGCGGTCTACTGATTCAGTTGACCTCCTTAATGCAATGTATATTAGTGCCATGATTCCAATATGTATGAAAATAAACCTATCATATCATATAAATTCTATATGTGTGCATATTCATTCATCCAAATGCAACATCCATATGCTAACTCATCCATTTTCATTCATAAAAGAAAAGAAAATGCATACACATCCATATGCAGTATGAGAGTGATTGAGCCGATCTTAGTGCCTAATGTGTGTGTATATGCGTCCACAAGCAACCATAGCAAACACTTGCATCCACTTGCATCCATCAAACATAACATGCTTCAAACACATGTTTACATCAATAGGATTCCTACATAAAAGTCGAAAATACGATGGATAAGATATATTCTATTGACAGAAACAAGTACTGATAAAACATAGGAAAAGGAGTTAAGAACATACCCTCGAAAAGAAAAGGGTACGAAGAACGAATCTTGTCTTCGGTCTCCGAAGTCGCATCTTCTGGGTTATCTCCCCATTGAACTTTAACAAATTGATCTCCTTATTGCGCAACTTCTTAACCTCTAACCCAAGAATACGGGTAGGGACTCGTCTGATTGTCGCCTCCCGTTCTACTTCGACTTCTTCCAACATACTCGGCTCAACAATTTCCGCAGTGTCATGCAGGCACTTCCACAGACGAGGGACGTGGAAAACGTCATGAACGCCGGACAGATTTTCTGGGAGCTTTACTCAGTAGGCCATTTGGCCAATCCTCTCAGTTATGGGAAAGCACTACAAGAAAATATATATTTGGTTACACCTATTAGCAGCTTTTATAGTGTGAGAGCAACAAATACTATTTTAATCCATTTTTTCTTTTATTTTTACTCATTAATGTAAGCCAGATTAACACACCTACGAACAAATCACCTTGTCACGTTTACTCTTCTCCTTCACGCCAAAGATTCCCTCCTCCAAAAATTCCCTCCTCCTGAAATTTTGCCCCCTCAAAATTTGCCACTGCGCTTCACAGAAAATTCGTTCCTCTATTCTCCATGTACAACCAAAAATTAATTCCCTCCTGAAAATTTTCCCCTGCAAAATTTGCTTTTGCTTCGCATAGGATTTCGTCTCGCCCTTCAATCGCGCGGTTTCAAAATCGATTTCATCTCCCTCTCCAATTGTTCGCTCTCCAATCGTACCCCTTCACTCGCGGTTTTCGGTCTGAAGCCCTCCAATCCCTTGAAGACCTGGCATCTGGGCTTGCTAATTTCCGTCGTTCAGATCTAGAAATCAACTGAGATCTTCATTCAAATTTTGGTAAAATTTATTGAAAATTATTTCATATTTACAAATTATTGTTTTCAGAACTAAAATTCAATTGAGATTGTGTTTTCATATCTAGAGCACGATTTGCAACTATTTTGAACCAAATCAATTACTAAAGCTAAAGAAAGATAGGGTAATATGTTTACTTAGGTTGTCACATGGGTTGATACAAAGTATTTTGTTGTCGTTCCTCATATTGGTTGGTTGTAAAATTTCTAATTTGCGATTATATGATAATAGTTACAGTTTAATCAAATGTTAAGACACGAATTGTTCACACTCTTGAAACCTATATAAGTTGATGGTGCTTACATGTGGAATTAGAGAAAATTTAATACATTATAAAAATATATATATAATCCAAATAAGCAATCATACAGCAGTAGAATTATCATTTTCACTCAATTATAAATGCATATAAATTATAGTAAAAATTACAAATTTTATTTTCCAAAATTATTTTTTTGAGCATGAAAGTTTTCAGAAGTGTAACATATAATGTCTATGTCCACTATGGTAAATCTGGTGACATAAAATGTAAAGTGGAGTGATCTTTAGCAAAGATCTACGTCCACTATGGTAACTTTTCTGATTGATTAGCAACTTTTAGTTACAAAAGAGATTTTTATGGTTATTACAAGAGTTTAAGGTTAACAAGTATAACTTTCGACAGTAGATAATTCGATCCCATTAGAAGTGCAGAAAAACCCTTATTAATAACAGAAAATATCATGTCTTGAATGGCTTAGATTGGTGCCTTGAGTGCTAAGTTTTCTTGTAATCGTTGATTGAGACTTACATTCTAGATGACATCTAATTTTAATGTTAACAAAAAGATGGAAGAAACTGTATAATTTATACGGTTTGATTCAATCCAACTAGGTTCAGATTATTTTCTTTTACTATGTTATTTGGAGTGATATAGATGTAAAGCCCATCGTATTTGGTTTGAAGAAGGAACACTCCTTGTTGCACTCCTTAAAAGATGATGTCAGCTATGAATCCTTTGATTAGCTACACAAATGCATTCACCTGTGGTATAATTTATAGTATTTCATCTTCTGTGATGTAAATACAACACCGCTTTATTTCTTACTAGTGGTCGAATGATGGACCCAGAATCTCATAAAAAAATTCAATTACAATAATGTCAATATTTAAATACTAAAACCCTTAATAGGAAAGTTATTGGAGTTTAGCATTTAGTAATTAAGACAAGTCCAATACATGTATTTATTATGTTTTAAACAGTTGTCTAAACTCATATGGCCCTTTAGGTCATGATAGTAGTAGTATTTTTTGTAAAACATCACTCTTCATGAAATTTTGCCCTGCTATGTTGATTAGAAGAACTATAGTGTTAGGATAAATCAAACTAAATATTAGCTAGCTAACAATACATGTATTTATTATGTTTTAAACAGTTGTCTAAACTCATATGGCCCTTTAGGTCTTGATAGTAGTAGTCTTTTTAGTAAAACATCACTCTTCATGAAATTTTGCCCTGCTACGTTGATTAGAAGAACTACAGTGTTAGGATAAATCAAACTAAATATTAGCTAGCTAACAATACAAATTTAGCTTACTGATAGGTTATCACATCAATTGCCATGGACTGTGTTAGATTTATAGTAAGTTTTCTTCATTGCTCATGATAAATGAAGATATATATTAAATTTGATATTTCAATCGCTGGCGAAACCAGCGAACAACTCATGTGGTTTTCCCCATAAGTGAAATCAATTTTGATACGAAATAAATTCCTACACCTACTTGGTAAATATTCGCATAAAACAAAAATAAATTCCTACACCTGCAAATCTGGTAACATAAAATGAAATCAATTTTTGATAGGAAGTAGTGGTTAGCACATCATACAGAAATAGAAGCAGCATACGATCAACCTTTTTAATTGCGTATTCTATACTTGTATAGGAGTAGATAAGAAGCAATTGTTGCAAGAGACACGGAAGCAGTATTCTATAAATTCCTACATGTTGCCTTTTTGAAAAAGGATGGCAGTATGACAATTTTGGATGAGATCCAAGAAATTTCCGTAGAAACTGAATTGGATGAAAAAGGAATTTCCTACCTTAGCTCCCCTATATATCACCACTGCTTACATCTTCCACGGTTCTCCAGTGGGAAGAAATGAAAAACTCCACTGTCCTTTCATCCACATTGCATGCAAGCTCAAAACTTATCCATTCACGTAACCATCTTCCACATACAACTGTTTGCATCCCCATCTGACTGGACAGTACTCGCCGCTCTCCACTGTGACCTCGTAGCAGATCAAAGGAGTAAAAAAAATGATCTCTCAAGCAAACCCGAATTTCTTTCTTCCCAATAGCTAGTAGACATTTGCTTTTGCCCTTCTCATTCATGCTTGCATGAGCACCTAGTATCACCGTGAACCCCTTCATCGCCTCACCTCCGCCTGAACCACCAATGTGGCCACCGCTCCAACCGGCAACCGCTTCCATTATTTCACGTATCCCTAATTCCTGCATACTCACATAAGATGTTAAGTTTGAACCCATCACACCTTCGTTTTAAACCCATGCTGACCTTCCTCTATGACCGTGCTGCCAACTATCGTCGACTGCGTGCCCCGGTTACCTTCTCCACCAGTCGCCATGCACATGAGCTCCAACACGCCAACAAACATACAGATTTCATTGATTAACAGTATACACAAAATATTTCGGATATCATGCACATGAGCTCCAAGTAGCGAACCATTCTTTTATATATATATATATATATATATATATATATATATATATATATATATATATATATATATATATATATATATGTATATGTATATGTATATGTATATGTATATATATGTATATGTATATATATACATACATATGTATATATATATACACATACATACAATTTTCGATGAGATCCAAGAAATTTTCGTAGAAGAGGACACTTGACATCTGTAAGTCGACAAATGACCTATCTATCTCAAATGTCAAGCAGTTTTCTAATGATAATGCAGTTTTTTCAATGACATTGCCAGTTATTATGAAGCAGTTTTTTCTAATTGATTTTTTAATGATGCAGTTTTATTTTAATGAAACAGTTTTTACAATGCAGCAGTTTTTTTTAGTGAAACTGGTGTAGTTTTTTAACAATGCAGCATTTTTTTTAATGAAATATGTGCAGTTTTACACCTTTTCTAATGAAGCAGTTTTCTTTAATGATGCGGTATTCTAATGATAATGCAGTTTTTTATGTTATATTTTGTTGTTAAAAGGTTGAAAACTGCATTAAAAAAACGGAAAATTGTATGAAAATGCAAGAAACTACATAAAAAATGCAGCAGCTTCAGTATTTTGCAGCAGAAAAAGGCGCACTAAAAGGCGCAAGGCGCAAAAAAGCCCAAGGTGCATACCTTGGGCTTTTTTGCGTCTTTTTGCCTTAACTAAATAGGTGATAATATATCATATCTCATGTATGTTAGGAAAAGATGATTTGTTATCAATATTTTATAGCTTAGGAAAAGAGATAATATATCATATCTCATGTATGTTTGCTTTTGAAGTATTTTGTTGTCTGATTATAGAAGGAAATCAAATTCTCCATCAAAGTTTGAAAACTTATTTGAATGCCTGTATTGCCAATGGAAAAGGATTGGGTGTATTTAAACAGGTGACTATTTAATGGTTAATCTAAATTTGTATTTTGAGAAGTAACACATGTTTTAATATTAAAATTTATTTTTAATATTTGTTTTAGGACCAGTATAGAGTATCAACAAGGAGCTTTGAATTTTGTGCATGTAGCAAAAAGAAATCTAACAAATGTGGAGAAACTTCTGTGTCCATGTACAGATTGTCGAAATCTTAGCCGGTAAGATGACCTCATCATCATTGAGCATTTAATTATAAAAGGAATGGATTCTAAATATAAGACTAGTAGATGGTATTGCCATGGCGAGCTAAAAAATATAGATAAAAAACAAATTCTTTTGACACATATGACTTTTTGAAGATGATTTACTATGAAGATGAAGATTTTTTGAATTTTGATTTTTTTTGTTGATGATAAGGACAATGACGACTCTCAAAGAAGGGAGGATGAACTTCTTAAGAGTTTGGAAGATGCAGAAACTCCATTGTATCCCGGATGCACAGACCATACGAAGTTATCTGCCATCACCGTCTTATACAATCTTAAATGTGAGACTGGTTTGTCTGATAGTGGGTTTGACAAGCTGTTAAACGTGCAACAATTGTTTTTGCCAAAGGATAATGTACTTCCCAAAACTGTATATAAAGTAAAGAAATTTCTCAAAGCATTTGACATGAGTTTTGAAAAAATACATGCTTGTGAGAATGACTGTATTCTTTTTAGAAAAGAATACAAAGATTTAGAAACTTGTCCAAAATGTGGCTCTTTAAGATGGAAGGTAAATCAAGATACCAAGGAGGTTATAAAAGGTGTTCCAATTAAAGTGTTAGATATTTTCCAATAATTCCGAGATTTAGAAAAATGTTTAGATCTCAAAAGATGGCCGAAGATTTAAGATGGCATTTCAATAATAGAAGCAGTGACGGAAAAATGTGTCATCCGGTGGATTCTATGGAATGGAATGTGGTGGATGAATGATGGAAATATTTTCAGTCGATCCACGCAATCTTAGACTCGGCCTTATTATAGATGGATTCAATCCATTTTCTATGTTGAGTTCCAAATATAGTTGTTAGCCGGTAATGCTTGTGATATATAATCTCTCACCTCTGCTGTGTATGAAGCAGGAAAATATTTTGTTAACATTATTTATTCCTAGTCCAAAGCAGCCCGGAAACGATATCAATGTATATTTGGCACCTTTGATTGAAGGCTTGCATTATTTGTGGCACAATGGAGTTGATGCTGATGACGCATTTAGTAAAACATTATTTAAAATGAAAGCAATTTTGCTATGGACAATTAATGATTTTCCTGCTTATGGAAACATTGCTGGATATTGTATGAATGGAGAAAAAGCTTATCCGTTGTGCGGTGTTAATACTCATCACCGCTGGGTTGAATTATACTCGAAAGAATGTCTATATAGGTCATAGAAGATATCTACCTATGTCAGATTCACAGCGGAAAAAGAAGGCTTGATTTGATAACACAGTGGAGTTTGGTAATGCTCCTAGAATTTTAACTGGAAGAAATATTTCTGTATTGTTAAAAGATTTTACAAATAATTTTGGGAAAGAGCAAGAGAAGAGAAAAAGGCAGAGGAGAAACAATAAGAAAAATGTCATTAAGATGAAGCCTATGAAGCTAAAAAAAAAAGGAAGAGAAAGAGTACACATGATATGAACGATGGAGGCGATAAAGATAACGATCCTACACAGTTGGAGCTATCAAGATGGAAAAAGAGATCAATTTTTTTTTGACTTGCCATATTGGGAGGTGAGTGTTTTTTTAAATGTTTTAACAATTAAATATACAAAAAATTATGTGTTACATTTTTTTTATAGGAACTGCCATTACATCATAATTTAGATGTGATGCATGTAGAGAAAAACATTGGTGAAAGCATTTTAGGCACAATGTTGCATGATAACAAATCAAAAGATGGATTCAATTCTAGAAAGGATTTCTTCCTCCAAAAAAAAAAATCTAGAAAGGATTTAGAAGAATGGGGAATTTGACACGAGCTTCATGCACAACCTCGTGGGAAGAAATCATATCTTCCACCGGCTCCTTATACGTTATCAAAATCCGAGAAAAATATATTTTGTAAAAGATTGTACGATTTCAAAGGACCTGATGGCTATTATTCAAATTTGAAAAATTGTACATCCTTGGAGGATTGTAAGATTAGTGGTTTGAAATCACATGATTACCATGTTTTAATGCAACACTTGCTGACGGTAGTAATAAGAGGGCTATTGTCAAAGAAGGCAAGAAAAGCAATAATCCGCTTGTGCTCGTTTTTCAATAAATTATGTCAGTGTGTCCTTGAGACATAGAAAAGTTGCAGGAAATCAACATTGAAATTATTGAAATTTTGTGTGAGCTTGAAAAATATTTTCCGTCGTCGTTTTTTGACATAATGGTACATTTGTCAATTCATCTTAGTAATGAAGCGCTCATAGGTGTCCTATTCAATTTCATTGGATGTACCCATTTGAAAGATATATGAAGACGCTTAAAGATTATGTAAGAAATTATTCACGGCTCGAAGGATGCATTGCGGAATCTTATCTCGTAGATGAATGCATGAGGTTTTTTTGTGAATTTTTAAAAAAATCAGGACATGTTGAGGAGACAGCAGCTCGAAATGAAGAATATGAAAATAATGTAATACGTGATGGACGTCCAATTTCAGAGTCTAAGATAGTTACACTATCCTCCTATGAGAAAGAAATTGCTCATTTAGTCGTGTTAATGAATATGGCAGTGATTGAACCATTTTTAAGGTACATATACGTTACATTATTTTTCAATTATTTGGATGTGTTTGTGCTAATAAATATAACTTCGCATGTCTTGTTTTATATTAGTTTGCACTTGGAAGAATTGCAAAATTCAAGTAAGCGTATGGAAAGAAATTCAACTTTATTTGGGAAACACATTCAAAAAATTTTGCTGATTGGATAAAAAAAAGGTTAAATAATTATTTGAATATTCTCTCGTTTGCCTAAGAATATTACTCTAAAATCTCCGCTGTCAATGAATTTTTTTAAGGATTTATTATCAATGATAAACGATTTCATATAAAAGATGTAGGGAAAGAAACTCAAAATAGCGGAGTGACTTATGATGCGACTACTATGTGTAGAGCAAGTACAAAGGATATTTCTCAAGTAGTTGATGTGGTCACCTATTATGGGATATTGACTGATATAATTTTATTGGATTATCATGTGTTTTATATTCCCATTTTTAAGTGTTGTTGGGCACATATAGGAAATGGAGTAAAAGTCGATGAGGATGGTTTTACTCTTGTCAATTTACATCAAAATCAAGCATCAATTTCTAAAGTTCCACACATCCTTGCATCTCAAGCGAAACAAGTATTTTTTTTTAAGAGAAAATGATTTGTCGAATTGGTATGTTGTAATGAAAGCACCACCAAGAGGTCTTCACGACTTAGAGGCAAATGATTATAAAGAAGAAGTCACTACAACAAAATGACCCTATTACAACTTTAATTTTACAACGGTGGTAAAAGCACCGTTGTAATAAATGGTTTTTTACAACGGTGGTAAAAGCATCGTTGTAATAAATGATTTTTTACAACGGTGGTAAAGACACCGTTGAAATAAATGGTTTTTTACAACGGTGGTAAAAGCACCGTTGTAATAAATGGTTTTTTACAATGGTGGTATTCCCTAAAGTTGTAATAAACGTATTTTTAACAACTTTTTGTTTTGTTAGTTGTAATAGATGCCCATTACAAACTTCATGTTTATAATATCTATATTTAATAACTAATTATATTAATATTTAATAATAATTAATAATTAATAATAAACTTAGGAATCAATAATATTTATTAAATAATTAATAGTTAATAAGTGGTAATTAATGTTTAATAGTTAATGTTAACTGCTTATTAATTAATATTTAGGTGACATATACATTATAAGCTTTTAATAGTTATTACTCGATTATAACTAAGTAGAAATAAGTAAAAGTTAAATAATAACTATTGTTAATATGAAATAATCCTAATTAATAATTAATTTAAAATATGAAATAATCCTAATTAATAATTAACATTTAATTAATAACTAATTAGTAAGTAATAATTAATAATCGATAATAAGTAAACAAATAAATATTAATTAATTAATTAATAATTTACAAATAATTCACTGTTAAATACTAGTAATTAATGATTGATAATAATTTTCAATAAATAATAATTAATCAAATACTAATTAAAAATTATAAAATAATAATTCACTGTTCAATACTAATAATTAAAATATAATAATTAATGCTAATCATGAATAATCAATGATTGCTATTAATAATTAAGAAGTAGAGATTAATAATTAAGAAGAAGAGATTAATAACTAAGATTATATTTAACAGTTAATTTATAATATTGATCTCAATTTTCAAAAAAAATATATTGATCTCAATTATATATATATATATATGTATATATATATATGTATATATATATATATATATATTTAGGGTGGATAAATGAATAAATAAATAAATCATTTATTTATGTACATATTGAATATATAAAAATTGTACATTTTTTAAATTGTGAACAAATATACATGCTAATTTATATATTGTGTGTGTGTGCGACATTAAAATTCGTCCAAGTGTTGTAAATATTGATTTAAGTATTATAAAATGGCTTAAGGGTTATAAAGCCCAATAAAACCCTAGGGCCAAAGCTGTCAATTGGCAGGAAAATAACCCTAGCCGTGTTAATGTAAGAAAGGAGAAATGAGCCGTCATTTTCATTTATCTCGTTCAAAATAAAAGGCAACAATAATGGCCGAAGCCCTAGCGACTGGAAATTGGGGGAAAAGCGATCAATCCGATGCCTCGCATCAGATTTGTAGTCGGATTCGTGATGGAGACGAACTCGAGGGCGAGAGCAGCGAGTCTTGGAGAAGGCACGTTTGTTCCCATGAGATTTCAGCATTTTTTCCCCAAAATTAAATCCTCCAAAAATTTCGAAATGAATGGCCACTGAAATGGCCATCGCCGTCATCCCTCTGCTGCACTACCCGTTCGCTTTCTTCCACCGTCGCCACCTGAACCAATAGCCGACCTCCCTCCTCATCGGAAGCCGCTCCTTCAACCGATTGCTCCGCTTCACCTTTCAGCAATCGCGCTGCCATCTCCTCCTTCCCATAGTCAGTCAACCAAATCGCCAGAGATGCCATCGGACAACGCACAGCTCAGACCAGTGCCACAACTTCACCCAATGGAGCTCAGTCACCGTGAACTCTTGCTCGCTCTTCTTGCTTCTCGGTCGTCAACGCTGGTAATTCATTTTGCTTCTATCACTTTTTCCTATTCTATTTTCTTTACTTCTTTTACTTCTTTTAATTAAAATGAAGGGTGAGAACTTTTGGTATTAGATAACCCGCTCAACCTATAATTAGAAATTATGATAAATGTTAGTGCTACTTTGGGTCTGCTGTAGAGGATTCACGTTAAAGGGTATGTTTCGGCCATTACTCTTTGTCCCTTGCATACACAAGGATTGTTTAGTCCTGAGAGCGTCTAATTTGTACAGATTATATTAAAACTTTGATCATTTTATTATTTGAATGTTATTGGTGAGCCTTGGTCTGATATTCAGGTGCACAGTTCCTACTTTTTCTTTGCTTTATGTCGTGCATGCTTGCCTACTGCACTTGTGATGTTTGCCATAAGTTGCTTTTGCTAACTACATGTTGACCTGGCCTGAATTACTTAAACATTAGCGTGAGTCTGATTTATGCACTTGTGCTTTATCAACCCAAATTTTTTTTTAGACATTGAATTTTTGAGTAGTCGATGAGTTGGCTGTGCATTTTCAATTTTTCGACGCTGTCTTTGTTGGGGTCTCTTGTACTGCACTGAAAGGAGTCATATGAGTTAATCTTTGTAGTTCGTTTTTTTTTCAAGTAATAATAAAATTGGTTAAGGTATACTGTTAAGGGTCTTTAATAATTTGGAGATAAGAGTAGTGTTGATTATAAAAACTTGTTAAACTATGCTCAACAGAAGAAAGATGATGCAGCGAGTCTAGGAGGATCAATCCGATGTCGTTCAATAAGTTTTTAGATGTTTTCCTTATACAGAAAAAGTAGGTTGTTGTTATACTGGTTCCATGAAAGGGTGGCTACGAGTAAATGAGGATTGCTATTGTTTGTCATTTTGTTTCTTTTACTATTTAAGTTTTGAAGACATGATAAGTTTTATTTTGTTTTTTCAGTTGTTGCGCTTCTCATATATAAGATAGGAGAAGGCACGTTTGGTCAAGTATTGGAGTGTTGGGAGTTGGGACAGGGAAGGTAAAGAAATGGTAGCCGTAAAAATTGTTCGAGCTGTAGATAAGTATCGTGAGGATGCTATGATCGAGATTGATGTACTTCAACAGCTAAAGCAGCATAGCAATTCTTCTGTCTGGTTAGTTCTACTTCTTTATACCCATTACTTTTGTTTGCTCAATTTATTGTTGTATTGATTAGAATAAACACCGTGCTGCTTATTTTTGCAGTTGTGTGCAAATACGGAACTAGTTTGACTATTGTAATCATATTTGTATTGTAAGCTCGTAACTGGTACCAAATAATTACCTCACAGGTTTAAATATACAATTGTGTCCAATTCTATGGCCATACTGCCAAATACGTTCATTTATATATGAATTTATCTACATCCATACACCTTATCATGACAGCTAAATGCTATCACATCAACGCAGCTTCACATACTCATGTCTTTTATATAATATCTCTTAACTTTATTTTATATTCACGGTTGTATTCAGTCTCAGATTATTAGCAATAAAATCAAACTCATGCAAACTCATTTTTAACATACAGCTGTACTCAATTCTAGTTTATTAGCAATGAAAATAACCTCATGAAAACTCCCTTTTAACGTAAGAAGAATGATTCATTTCCAGTACATACGTTTAGCTATTCCAATCCAAACTTTTAAGTTAGTGATTGAAACTAAGAATTTCACTAATGATACATTTCTCATGACTGTCTAAACATACCATGCTTTAAATCTCATTTCATTTGCTTCAGTAAATATATACAGTTAAAACAAAATTCTTTAACAGCCTTTTTGGCTTAATCCTTACTATCATCTTTCATTACCTTAATTAACTTAAACACATTAAAAGAGCGAAGCAGTTCATGGTCATTACGTATTTCTTAAACCAGTAAAACTCTTATATACTCTTAGATTACTACAAAAATACATGCATTGCATTTTACATAGTTTCAACTCCTCATCCAACTTGGAAGAAAAGTAGATATCCACCATTTTATGTTTACAACAAGCTTAAGGTTATGTTTATATATATGCATGTTTTGTGATTGTGCAGGTGGTGTCTTGTGTTGGTGGGGAAGTTGAGGAAGTGCAAAGATGAAGCAAGCTGATAGTTGAAGCAAAGTTTTTGGATGGTACTAATTTGTAATCATTATTTCTAATGAAGAATTGATATATTAACGTGATGATGTATGATTCATTTTTTGCATTTTGAATATAAAGTTGTAATGTTTTTTGTATGAATGGATCTGTTGCTTTGAATTTATATCAATTTGTTTTCTGTTTATTCAGCTTTTGTTGCATTTGCAAAATTTATTTTTTTTAAAACCCAAATATCAATCACAACGGTGCATAAATGTTGTAATAAAGTTTATTACAACGGTGGAAAAAAGTTGTAAAATATACATATTACAACGGTTTTGCAACAGTGCAGAAAAGTTGTAAAAGATATTAGGCTATTACAACTTCTTAAGACACGACGGTTTGCCCACCGTTGTAAAAACCTATTACAACGGTGTTCCACCGTTGTAATAGGGTCATTTTGTTGTAGTGAGTTATCAATGTCATTGGAGATTGTGATGATACCGATATAGATGTTGAAAATTTTATTTATGTAAGGGAGAATTGCGAAGGCATACTTGAGTAGTTTGAGTATTTTGTTTGATTATGAGAATTGTTTTTGAGAACCTGAACATGTCATTCATGTTTGTTTTTCCATTATTTGCTTATAAGATCAATGATTGTTGTTAAGAAATGGTGTTGCAGTTAAGTTAAATGTGATTATTTTTTATGTTTAAATTAGACAAATGTAATTAATATGTTTGATAACCAATTAATATTTCTTGTATGCAGATATTGAGTTTGTGATTTATCATCGAGATCTATATACATGAAGGCATACTCAATCTTCGTCATGAAGGTATCCATGTTACTTTTTATTTTATTAAATTGGCATACTGAGATTATTGGGTGGTTATTTTAATATCTTGTATGCACGAACACCATTCTTGTTTTCTACTTGATCTTGACGGCAGCTCGAGTAACTTTTTCAAACTGTGTAACACTAGCATAATCAAACGTGTCATGCATGTTTATATATTTTTACATAGAAAATTACAATGGTGTTGAAATTATTTTAACAGATATTCATGTAGCATATCAAATCTTCCTTGTCATCTGAATATAGAATAAGATTTTCAAGAAATAGGATGATGCGGTGCATAATTTTCTGAAAAAGGAAACTAGCAAATAGTAGGGTAAGAATATACAATCTGATGTACGGAAGGATAGTAGTTTGTAATAGACCAACAAAAAATGAATGGAAAGAACCTCTGGGTTAGCGCAGTTCAACTTTTCATATCCAATATAAAATATGAGACACACATCTAACAACATTAAATTCTGCAACTGCATTTAAAAATAATTTGAAACTATTAAAAAAGGTAGAAAAATATATCTACTATAGAATATTTGAGCCTCTTAGGTGGTGCCTATGTTCATATGTATTTGAGAAGCTTAGAGCATCAATGTTCAAAATTCAACCTTATGATGCCTTAAACAGCCTAAGGTAAGGTAACATCATATTAATTCAATGTAAACTTGCGACATCAACTTTAATAAACATGAAAGAAGCCTAACCTTTTTCCTAACTATATCAAATAGAGATCACTATGTTTACAGTTGTGACCGGCTTACATTCCATGGTTTGAACATATGTTCCTACTTAGTTGGGTAATTGAAATAGCAGACTAAAATACAGTTGTATTTATAAGTTGTATTTATTTAATATACATCCCATGGTATTTTTTTTAGTGGCTTTTTAAGCCAATTGAAATAGAGTTTTACTATTATTTTTTAGAACTGACAGTTTTCATATATATTGTACAGAGTAGACATCACTATGTTTTTTTAGAATTGACAGTTATCCTTATTCTTATCCATTTTTAGTTGTATAATATTTTTTGTTGTTCTTTAACCTGACTATATAGCTATGTGTAGTGCACCTATATTCACTTCTTTTGTTCATTTTTGTCTCGAATTGCTGCATTCACCCTAAATTAGAATTTGCTTATTAAATGCATAAACATACCGGAATCGAGTTTTCATATGTAGTTATTAAATGCTTTTATTCCATGACTTTGCAGAAAAAGGATATGCATACAAGCAATGTACGCACTCGTCATCAATTAAAGAATGAGAAATTTTGGAAGTTTAAGCCAAAAGGAAAATCCGTTGTGCCAACTTATGAATCTTTTCATGTAGAGAAGGAGCAAGAATTAGGGCCCAACATCATACGAATGCCATGTGAAGAAAATGAAGTGCCTTGTGCAGAAAATGAAATGCACGAAGAGAATGAAATGCCCTGCAAATATAATGAGATGCGTGAAGGAAATGAAATGTCATGTAATGAAAATGAGATGCGCGATGAAATTGAAACACGTGAAGAATGTGAAATGGCTTGTGAAGAAAATGTTGTTACCGAAATGGAAATCGATAGGTCAGTTGAAGCTTAAATTGCAAATGTAAATGTAAAAAAGTGTGTTAGAGGACCAACGAAAGAAAAAAAGACTTCCATTAAATCTTGAGAGTCGAATTGAAGTAGAATTCAATGAGGCAGGTGTACCGATAGGAGAAGGCTCGGTCCGCTTATCTTCTTATCTTGGACCGCCAGTTCGGGAGGATATTCCGGTTACACTTAGTGGTTAGATGCTTCTATGCGATGAACTAAAATTGTCTTGTGGGATTCCACTAAGGTAACAAAATTTTATATTTACGGAAATGATTTATTTAACAAAATGTTATTTTAAGTTCATTTTAGTATGAAATAACACTAGTATTATCCTTTTGATTTGTAGGCTAGATTTAAAGTGGATGATGAATGGCAAAAAACAACCATATTTCAGCAAATGGGAAACATTTGGAGAACTTCAAAAAGTAGATTGGTTCGAAAAATAATTAAAACGATGACGGAAGAGGAAAGACTTGCTTTGACACCATACAACATAAAAAGGTCAACGAGTGGAGAAAGTTCATAAAGGAGAAAATAAGTTTGGAGTTTAAGGTAAAATACTTACATTTAAATTCAGGTGCAAAATATTTATATCAGTTTATTATTTATTTTCTATTCAATATCAGTTTGAACTATCAGTTTGAGCATTGTTAACACAAAATATTTTTATTATCTGGATGTAAATATCAATTCGATTGTATTTCGTTTAATACTGCAGTATATGATGAGTTCATGACAGTAAACATGCTGATGTCCAGTTTAAAAATAGCATATTTAGTTTTCATGTTGGTCAGAACTTGCAGTTTTGACCTTCATTTGTATATGTTAGGAATCAACTGAGGTGTGACATCTAAAATTGGATGAATATCCCTGTCCCTTATCACACACACTTTTATTAGGTTTTATAAACCCATATATTAAGACAACATATGATGAATCGACATCCTTGAAATTCAGGTCCTATAAATAAACCCAAATAGAAGACGATAGGATTAATCAGAACTATTTGGCTGTACACGTTAGATTGTGAATATATATACACAGTCGTAGAACATACTTGTGTATACACAAGCATTCACAAACTTGTGTGTACACGTTAGATTGTGTTGCTCCCAAAGCCTTCGCGATTTGACCGAGCAGGTTGATCGCCACCCATGGGTTATCCTCCCCCCCTCCAGTCACTAACATAGGCATATGCCACCTTCCACTTCTTTCAGTAGTGAAAAACATTTCTGTAAATTTGATAACATTATAATGTTTTTACATTAATACCAAGATTGCATCAATTTTATCATACTGAGATGTATCCTTACGGTTGATATCAGTTGATTAAATACAGCATTAGCCCATTTGAATAATTAAACGATGTTTTATAATTTTTTAACATGTTAACAAAAATATTGTCCTAATCGATAATGCATCTCTCAGTGAAGACTCGCTTATCTTTTCTGATAATTTTAAATCAAATAATAATATTAAGGAAATTATTACGAGGCAGAGATATAAGCTTTGTATGATATAATTTTTCTGTTGTGCGTTCTTACGAGGCAGAGATATAAGCTTTGTATCATCTATTCTCATCTTGCAGGCATACTGTTAGACAAATGAAATTTGAATAGCTCTATTAAGCGTTTTACAAACTGGGGTGCAAAAGCAGTGCAGTTGCTATTAGTTAGATCTTCATCCAGTCACCAACATGAACTATATAAGCAATGTATGCATTTGAAGTAACTTTTGTATAACAAAACCTTTTCCATTTTTGTTTCGGTATTATTTTGTCTATTTATTTTCATTTCTGATTCCACAAACAAGGGTAAGAGAACACAAGAATAATTTGTTCCTGAAGGCTACAAGCGAGAATTATGGGAATTCTTGTACTAATGTTAAGCTTCAATTTTGATGACACTTGATAAATAAATAGAGAAAATGAATTCTGTTAATTAAGAAATGATAAATAGATAGTTAAAATTAGTCAATATGAATGCAGTTCAATTGGTAAATTTATAAAGGGGTTCTGTCAATTAGAAAAGGAATGTGAATAGGTCCTACGGAGCACCAACCTTGAGTGTCAATAAAAAGATATCTGAATTTATCAGCTAATATTTGGTTAATCAGTACTTTGATATACACTATATCAATAAACTCCTTTCCTTATTATAACTAGAATCTAATTTTTTTGCAAAAGTACATCATACTTCTTATGTAGTTTTTCCAACTATTGATTGCATTCTAATTTAAGTTGCAACATCTTTTGCTCATGCATTTTTGTTATCATTCTTATCGGATCATTCTAAAATGGGTCTGGACAAATAACCTAAGGGTGGATCAATGAAGCTATAAACATTGATAGGAAACTGTAGTTTCCTTGTGTTTCGAAGAATGATATTAAAATTCTACAAACTTAAACCTTGAAGTGGTAGGTTGGTTAGCATGCACAAGTTCATTCTACATTTTCTCTTCCAATGTGTCTGTTTATTTTGTACCAGTTCCAATTTTATTAGGAGAAGGTAAATCATTTGTTTCTTTTGGGATATCTAGGTCAGAGATATTAAATCCGGTGTTAGAATTTCAGTAGAATTTCCACATGGTTCTATAGATTCTACTTCATACTTGTCAAAGTTTATTATCTCTGCTGCTGGTTCCTTTCTAGTTGTTTTACTAGGTACAATATTCTCAAGGAATGTTACAACATATTTTGCATGTATTTCATTTAAAAATTTTGATATGACTATGTCATGAAAATCTATAAGTGTTCTCCATAGGGACGCACTCAAACGAAACTGATGGTGTATAGTATTACATGCTAAGCCCGATATTGAACCTGGATTTTCAGAACATGATCTATTTGTCTCATTAAGTTCCTCTGTAACTACTGAAGATGTTACAGAATCCGTATTCAACCCTATTTTTCTTATATTATTTTGACATTATTAACTATCCCTGCAACAAAATGGTAAGCTAAATGTATAAAATGATAATTGAAATAATAATCCATGTACACGTTGGCAAATCTTGTGAAAAAATATCGCTTGCAATTACAAAATGAATGCTAATATAGAAATTAGATAGCAATTCAAGTTGATTATGCTAGTTGGTATGAAGTAGTATGTATTACGGGAAAATGATAAAAATCAAATAGCAAGTAGTTAATAATATATTAGAAAATTATAGAGCTCGAATATTACTATTGTTATTTATTTTAGGTCTGATGCATATAGAAATGTTATATACACTATATATTGAACAAAAAGAATTTATATACACATACCGAAGTTATTGCTCATAATATATTTCGATATTGTTATCCTGGTTGCAAAATGATAAGTTGAGCGTGCTAATATATTTCGATACTATTAATGCACTAAGTACATGTGCAGAACTCGTAGGGTTAAAGATTTTTTTTTTTGGGTCTTCAAATTTGTGCAGGTTTTGCAAATTAATGTATTGAGTAGGTATTAAATTATATCTTACCTTCTTTCAGACACGAAGTGTGAAATATATTGCCACTAGGCAAAAACAATTGCACCATACGACTGGTCGCAGAGGAATAGCTAGATTCACCGACGATTTGGTTAGTTAATTAATTGTATCTATTTACCTAATTATTTAATTACTTATCAATTGATTTATTAAATGTCTAAATGTAGAAAAATCAAAGTTAGGATTCATTGCCAGTATCTAGGTTGATGTTTGGGTTAAATCCCGCACTAAAAAGAATGGCGAACCAGTAAACACGGATGTTGCGAGTATTATTGTAAGAATATTTTTTTTTTCTGCAACTAAACATTGCTTTAATTCTACCATCATATATAGCCTACATGTTTTTTAATTTATGTACGAGGAGATTAAAACAATTGATAACTCAAGACAATCCGACTCGGCAAATAATATCAGAGAAGATGCAATTGTACAAGTATTGGGGCATGATAAATCGGGATGCCTAAGAGGACTAGGAAGGGGCTACACCCAAACCAAGCTAGCATTGTCACAATGTAGAGATAAGCAGATAACTCAATGTCATAAAAGAATTTCAGAAATGGAGAGTATGGTCCACATGCTAATGAAAAAGTTGGAAAATCTACATCAGAAGGTTCACTTATTGCATCATTGATGTAATAACCCGTATTTCTATTAACCTGTTATAACATAAATCGAGGCAGAATTTAATTCTAAAATCTGAATCAAGGGAAACGGGCTATGCCATTGCGTTTGTCTCGGAAAAATACGCGAAATAGAGTCCGAGTTTTCAAAAATCGGAGTCCGTATGACCCGATTAAGGCCCAATGAAGTTTTCAGAAAATTTCAAGTTCAAAACAGATTTCGAATTTCGGGTTCAAAATTCGAAAAACGGTCAGATTGGACTAGGCGGGAAAATTCCCGCCAGAGCACCCAAGTCGACAGCCCTATCGACTTGGGAGTCGACTTGGTTGGACCCAAGTCGACAGCCCTGTCGACTTGGCTGTCGACTTGGTTCAGCCGGGCAGTTTTGCCTGGTGCACCATTTTGGAGTTGTGTTGAGTTTGGGGGCCAGATTCGGTTTTAAGGGCTGAGATTGGAATTAGGGTTAATCCTAAGGTTGAAACTAATCCTAATCTCTATAAATAAGCCCCTAACCTAACCCTAAATCATCATTATTCATTCAAGTAACTAAACTATGGCAAAATCATTCCTCTCATGGCCTCCACTCTCTTCATAAAATTCCTAAGTTATTTCTATGAGAGATTTTCCATGCATACAAGTGTTTTCAAGCTTGTATGAGTGTCATTAGCTTGCATTCGAGTCAAGTTTCCATATTTACATCATAAAGCAAGGGTTTTGATCATTTTGGCTCAAGGGTTTTTCTATTGGAGCTTGCATTTTGGGTTTATTTGATTGCATAAGGGCTTTGTCTCAATCTATATATATTTTTGTGTCTTCATAAGCATTGTAAGCCCTTTTCTACTTTCATATTTAAACTCTAAAGTTAAATGAATGATGCAAGTTTGGTTGATCATTATGATATGCAAGTTTATCATGTTATGTTATGCAAGTTTGCCACGTTATGATATGCAAGTTTATCATGTTATGTTATGCAAGTATGCCATGTTATGATATGCAAGTTTATCATGTTATGTTATGCAAGTATGCCATGTTATGATATGCAAGTTTACCATGTTATGCTATGCAAGTTTGCCATGTTGTGATATGCAATTTTATCATGTTATGTTATGCAAGTTTGATATGCAAGTTTGTCATATGATATGCAAGTTTGGGTTGATCATTTTGTTCATGTTATCATGTTATGCAAGCTTATCTTGGGTTTATGAGCTTAAAGCTTCAAGCTTTATGCTAAAGGTTGCATTTTGGCAACATGTAAGTTATCATATCTCTTATGATAACTTGCATGTGAGGCTAAATGCGAACTTATGGCCATTTCTACATGTCATTTATCACCATGTATCACCAATATGCTAAGTTTGGTTTTATGCATGCTTTTGAGGCCTAAAAATGTAATATGCAGGTATATGAACATATGTACATTTCATATGCCACCATGTTAAACTTGTGGCTTCAACACCTTTATGTCATGATTATGCCAAGTTCCCTCTTTCTATCCTTTATGCGCTATTGCGATATGTAAGCGATGGGATTGCGTTTGGGGTTGGGTAAACTTAAAAGACATGAAAACATAAGATTGGGAATTTACCTATTAAGTTAGGTCTACCCATTGGGAATTTACCTATTAAGTTAGGTCTACCCAAATTCTTGAAAACTTGTAATATGTTTTGGAAACATGATGGACATGACACTTAGAAAATATAAGTGTGACCAACTCGAGGTTGGGTTGAGTTTGTAGCATAAAACTACCCGGAACCGACCGGCCTAACTAGTTGCTACAAACAATAGGACCCAATATGAGAAGTTGGTCATGTTGTACCTTGAACCCGAGGTTAGACCAAGTTGTGGTGTAAAGCTACCCGGAACCGACCGGCTTAACTAGTAACCGCAACAAAGTCTAATGTGAGAGGTTAAGGCACATTAATTAATTAATGCCTCATGATTAGGGTTTAAGTCATGGTCCACTTAATACTTAATCAATTTGGGCTTGATGGATTAATCGGGGTTAAGTCGTGAACCCATCGTTACACTTAACCAAGTTAATCCATGATTAGTAAAAGGGTTAAACCGTACTTAACCCACTAGAAAATCCTAGCAATGGGGGTCCATTCCAGCAGTAATCCCAAGTTTGTATCATTAAGACCCTAGGGACTAGGCTAGGGTGGGGCACGATTACTGGACTTGATGTAAGTGACCAAAACGACGGCCGAGTGGTACGCCGGTGTAGTTCCGGACGGACTATGGTCGTGCACATAGTCCGTAGCCGGAGAAAACATGCACGGGTACCAATAGATCGAGACTGTGCACTTATGTTTATGGTGTCCAGGGGTTTACACCCTAGGGCTTGATACACCCGAAGGTGGACCCGGCACAGTCCGACTACAATTATGTTTGGGCCGTATTGACACCAACACGTGACGAGTTAGGCTTAGGGAGCCGATCGATTAGACCGTTTGGTTGGACCTCGTATTAGAGTCATTTCATGTTATTGGGCCAAAGCTTGGGCCAAGGGATCAATACTTGTTTATTCAAGTCATGTTAGCTTGCTAGTACACCTGTGGTGCAAAAACCTTAAACCTGATTATGCGATGACACCTTTATCTACCTTGTTAGTTAATCATTATGCTAGTATGTTGTTATCCTTATGTTCATCCCTGCTTCTCATGTCAGTTAACTTTATCAGTTTACATTGATTGTAGTAGGGCTTACTCAGTCTTTTTGACTGACCTGTTTTTCTTTCGCCTCTTTTCTTCCGTCCCCCCCCCCCCTAAGTTCTCAGGGTGGGAATATTGGAGCTTAGCTTGGATTTCTGATCGCTTGCTTGTGGGATTTTAGCTCATGTACGGTCTTGACATGAAGCTAGCTATGGTTATCACTTATTTTGGGGATAGTACTTATGTATTTCAGTTTTTCAGTGATGTTGTTTTTATCTAGACTTGTGTATTTGGAAAGTTGACATTATGTTGTACCAGACTTGTTTTGAAATAGTTTGAAATCTTCCGCTGTTTTACTTATCTTATTTACTCTGTTTACATATATACATATGTTCTTGTTCTTCCTTGATATATCATTATGCATGTTTACCCGGTACAAACGCCCCTCCAAAGTCAGAGTGCTTGCAAGAGCCACCCTGGCGGAGGTGGGGTGTTACATTTGGTATCAGAGCATATGGTTTACGAGAAGGAACAAAAAGGTTTTTGAAACTTTTGGAAAACTATTTTCAAAACCAAGTATAAAGTATTTTCCAAAGAAAAGTCTAGTTTATTTTAAAGGCTATTCCCCAAAAAGCCATTAGCAAAAAAATTCCTTCGTTTTTCTCCATTCTGAATCTGTCTTTTTCTTCGTTTTCAGTATGGCCGATAACTTTGCTATTCCGGAGGGAGTACACGTACCTGTTTGGTATAGGAGACTTTTGGAGGCTAGGGCAACCGAAGCCGGCCCCGCAGATGTTCCTCCTCCTCCTCCTCCGGTAGTTAATGTTCCTCCTCCTGTCGCTGAGGTTCCTCTTCCTCCTCCCCCTCAGCATCCTCAAGCTGACTTCGCAAAGACTTGCAAAGATTTCAGAGCAATGGGTGGCAAGAACTTTCAAGGCACCGAGACTTTTGTAGAGGCCAGAAATTGGTTGAAAGAGACCGAGGATTTATTTGCTATCTTTGGGTTAGACGATCAGAGGAAGATCTTGTTGGCGGTTTGGCTTATGAAGGATGAAGCCGCTTACTGGTGGGAAGTCACCAATGGTACTAGGCCTATTGAGACTTGGGCCGATTTCAGGGCAAGGTTCGTGCTTAAGTTTCTATCTTCTGCTGAGGAGAATCTGCAAATGGAGAGGTTCATAACTTTGAAACAAGGAGATATGTCTGTCAAAGAATATGTGAACAAGTTCAATCAGTTAGCTCGTTTTGGCTTGGATATGGCGAGTACTCCTCAGAAGAAGGCTCTTCGTTTTGCTAGAGGATTGAATGAGCCGTTGCAGGGATTGGCTATGTCACATATTCCCCATGGGGCCATGTTTGAGAGCTTGGTTGATATGACGTTACTTCAGGGAGATGTCAAGAAAGAGGTCAAGATGAATGATACTCAAGCCAAGAAGACTGATTCCCAGTGGAAAGGAAATCAGGGTAATCCAAGTGGTCAGAGCAGTCAAGGCAATCAGAACAAGATCAAGAACAAGAACAAGAGTCAAGGCAACAAGGGGAACAACAACAAGGGCAATAACAACAAGGGGAAGTGTCATTATTGCGGTTCAGTTGGGCATCTTATTAAGGATTGTAAGAAGAGGAAAAGTAAGAATGGTGAATGCTTTTTCTGCGGTGAGACTGGACATTTCAGTAAGGATTTCCCGAAGAAGCAAGGGCAAGGCCAGGGTCAGACTCAGCGTGCTGGACCTTCAGGAGGGCAAGTTCATGCTCTCAATGCCGCTCCAGTACCCGATCGAGGTAGTATTTCTGTTGAGAGCCTTGTATATATTTCTGATTTTCCATTTCGTACTTTGTTTGATTCTGGCGCATCGCATAGTTTATTTCATCTGATCTAGTTGAAGGTTTGCACCTAAGTACTAGTCTAGTTAATGATCCCGTGTGTGTTTCAAATCCAATTAGGGGTTTCCGCCCATTTGTCTATTATCTACGTGGATTTGAAAATCTCTATCTTTAGTGTAGAGTTCTCGTGTGATGCTTATATTCTCGGTTTCATGGGGTATGGGTTGATTTTGGGCATGGATTGATTGTCCAGTTTTGGAGCCATCCTTGATTTTTGAGCATAGGGTTGTGAGGCTCATGACTCGCCTCGGTAATACCCTAAAAATTTCTTGTAACCCTATGGGTCCTGTCACGTTGTGTTATCTTGAATCCCTCAACTCGTCTATCGATAGTTTGCAATCTATGAGGGTGGTCCGAGAATATCCTGATATCTAGGGTGAAGTGAAGGGGTTACCCCTAAACGCGAGATAGATTTTCGCATTTATCTGGTTGATAATGCCAAGCCAGTTACGTGGCCGGTTAGGCACATGGTCCCGCAAGATGAGAGTTAAGAAAGCAAGTCAAGGAGTTGCTTGAGAAGAACTTCATACGATGAAGCATTTCCGAAGAGGGTGCTCTAGTAGTATTCGCTACTAATGTGGACAGTTCGCTTCGCCCGTGTGTTGATTATCGTGAGTAGAACAAGAAGAATAGACAACCATTACCAAGGATCGATGATTTGTTTGATCAGCTTGTAGGAACATCTGTTTTCTCTTGATCTTGCTACTGGATTCCATCAACTAAGAGTAGCTGAGGATAGTATAGACAAAACTGCGTTCAGAACTCCAGATGGATTCTTAGAATGGCTGGTCATGCCATTCGGTTTGACTAATGCACCCGCCTACTTCGTGGACTTGATGAGTAGGGTGCCTAGGGAGTTCGTGAACAAGTTTGTGGTAGTCTTTGTAGATGATATCCTGACTTTCTTAAAGAACGAGGAAGAACATGCTAGACCTCTCAAGGAGGTGATGGATACGCTTAGAGCCCATCAGTTGGAAGCCAAGTCCTCCAAATGTCATTTTGGAGAAAAGAAGTTAGATTTCTTAGGCACATAGTTTCTAAGCAAGGCTTAGTGGTGGATCCTGCTAAAGTGGTCGCGGTTCAAAACCGAAAAGCTCCGACGAGGACAATTGAAGTAAGAAGTTCTCTCAGTTTAATTAGTTAGTTAGCGTCTCTTGAGCTTAGACCTACCCTTCTGGATCAAGTAGGGACTTCACAGAAGGAAGACCCGCAGTAAGCCGAGATCATGGACAAGTTGATTCGAGGAGAGATGTTAAGTCACCTCGCTATAGATGACAAGGGATGGCTAAGACGCGATGAGAGAAAGAACGTTCTTGAGGAAGCGCATCGCTCTAAGTTGACTATACATCCGGGCAGAGATAAGATGTATAAAGATATGAAGCGCATTTTCTTTTGGCCTGGGATAAAGAAGGATGTGGCGGAGTTTGTCTCTAGATGTATCATTTTCCAGCAAGTTAAGGCCGAGTCGAAGAAGCCCGGTGGGCTATTGCATCCTCTAGACGTTCCACTATGGAAGTGGAAGAGTATTCCCATGGATTTTATCGATGGATTACCAAGGTCAAGGAAAGAGAATACGAGCATGTGGGTCATAGTAGGTAGACTCACGAAGAGTGCTCATTTCACTCCGGTAAAGAGCGAAAGGACTGCATCATAGCTAGCGACAGTTTACTTTCAAGAAATAAGGAGGTTGCACGGGGTTCCCTCAAGTATAGTTAGTAACCGTGACTCAATCTTCACTAGCCAGTTTTGAGATAGTCTACGGGAAGCCATGGGCAAATGGCTGAATCTAAGGACGTCCTATCATTCACAGGCAGATGGTTCATTTCGTTCAAGCATGAGTTATAGAAAATTACGTTAGTAAGAGCAATTGGTAAACGTGGATTGGTATTTTCAAGAAAAGTTCTGCTGCGTGGAATACTTTATAGTAAGTAAACGAGATCCAGGATTCACTAGTGAATTTTGGAGAGCTTGCATGAAACCATGAGGTCATAGTTATGTTTAAGCCAAGAATGATAGAAGAGTAAGTGAAAAAGGAAGACGAGAGGCGACAATGAAATGGGTTCCAACTCATATTTGGAAATAAGAGTTAAGAAGCCAAGAAATCATGAAGTAAAAGACGGTTAAAGCACAGTGGAGTTAAGCTCAAGGAAACATGACTTAGAAGATTGAAGGCTAGATACGCGCATCATATCTCTTTTTAAGAGTATATTCTTGATCCTTGTTTTCCTGTGGAACTTACTTGCATATTATCTTTTACATATATCCTCTCGGTTCCATTCTCGATCCCATTTCTGTTGTAAACTCCATATAGGGGTATGACTTATTGGCTAGTAATACATGTCAGGGTTTGAAGGGGTCCGTTAGGTTGACTAAACCTTTTGGGCTTTTATAGAATATGGGTTGGGTTAGGAAGGGATTTCTTGTAATCCGAAAAGGAGTATATCCTGCTTATTTTCCCGATCTCTTTGTAGCATATCTTTTGCTATCCATGTTTGTCTTGATTATCTAGTTTATCATGTTAATCTTGTCATGAGAACCTTAGGTAGAAACCCGTTGGATGAAACATGTGTTTGAAACATGTTATGCTTGATGGTTGCAAGTGGTTGCAAGTGTTTGCAAGTGGTTACTCGTGGATGCATTATACACGTTAGGCACTAGATCGGCTCACACACTCCTCATATTGCATATGCATGAGTGTTTATGCTTATTCATGGATGAAAATTTTTGTGTTATCACATGGATGTTGCATACGGATGTATGTTATGTGCACACATATAGATGTTATACATTATGTTAGGAATTGCATACATATGGATTCATTTCACTAACATAATTTGCATTGATGATATTTGCATTAGATAAGTACATATACACACACGTTTGCATATGTTCATACAACATTTAGAATCTTGTAAGGACAATGATTGCTCGTGGATGATGTTTTGAGTAGATGGATGTTGGATGGTAGGATACGTTCTTCCTAACTTGAAGATTTCGGGGACGAAATCCTTTAAGGAGGGGAGAATGTAACAACCCGTATTTCTATTAACCTGTTATAACATAAATCGAGGCAGAATTTAATTCTAAAATCTGAATCAAGGGAAACGGGCTATGCCATTGCGTTCGTCTCGGAAAAATACGCGAAATAGAGTCCGAGTTTTCGAAAATCGGAGTCCGTATGACCCGATTAAGGCCCAATGAAGTTTTCAGAAAATTTCAAGTTCAAAACAGATTTCGAATTTCGGGTTCAAAATTCGAAAAACGGTCAGATTGGGCTAGGCGGGAAAATTCCCGCCAGAGCACCCAAGTCGACAACCCTGTCGACTTGGGAGTCGACTTGGTTGGACCCAAGTCGACAGCCCTGTCGACTTGGCTGTCGACTTGGTTCAGCCGGGCAGTTTTGCCTGGTGCACCATTTTGGAGTTGTGTTGAGTTTGGGGGCCAGATTCGGTTTTAAGGGCTGAGATTGGAATTAGGGTTTAATCCTAAGGTTGAAACTAATCCTAATCTCTATAAATAAGCCCCTAACCTAACCCTAAATCATCATTATTCATTCAAGTAACTAAACTATGGCAAAATCATTCCTCTCATGGCCTCCACTCTCTTCATAAAATTCCTAAGTTATTTCTATGAGAGATTTTCCATGCATACAAGTGTTTTCAAGCTTGTATGAGTGTCATTAGCTTGCATTCAAGTCAAGTTTCCATATTTACATCATAAAGCAAGGGTTTTGATCATTTTGGCTCAAGGGTTTTTCTATTGGAGCTTGCATTTTGGGTTTATTTGATTGCATAAGGGCTTTGTCTCAATCTATATATATTTTTGTGTCTTCATAAGCATTGTAAGCCCTTTTCTACTTTCATATTTAAACTCTAAAGTTAAATGAATGATGCAAGTTTGGTTGATCATTATGATATGCAAGTTTATCATGTTATGTTATGCAAGTTTGCCACGTTATGATATGCAAGTTTATCATGTTATGTTATGCAAGTATGCCATGTTATGATATGCAATTTTACCATGTTATGCTATGCAAGTTTGCCATGTTGTGATATGCAAGTTTATCATGTTATGTTATGCAAGTTTGATATGCAAGTTTGTCATATGATATGCAAGTTTGGGTTGATCATTTTGTTCATGTTATCATGTTATGCAAGCTTATCTTGGGTTTATGAGCTTAAAGCTTCAAGCTTTATGCTAAAGGTTGCATTTTGGCAACATGTAAGTTATCATATCTCTTATGATAACTTGCATGTGAGGCTAAATGCGAACTTATGGCCATTTCTACATGTCATTTATCACCATGTATCACCAATATGCTAAGTTTGGTTTTATGCATGCTTTTGAGGCCTAAAAATATAATATGCAAGTATATGAACATATGTACATTTCATATGCCACCATGTTAAACTTGTGGCTTCAACACCTTTATGTCATGATTATGCCAAGTTCCCTCTTTCTATCCTTTATGCGTTATTGCGATATGTAAGCGATGAGATTGCGTTTGGGGTTGGGTAAACTTAAAAGACATGAAAACATAAGATTGGGAATTTACCTATTAAGTTAGGTCTACCCATTGGGAATTTACCTATTAAGTTAGGTCTACCCAAATTCTTGAAAACTTGTAATATGTTTTGGAAACATGATGGACATGACACTTAGAAAATATAAGTGTGACCAACTCGAGGTTGGGTTGAGTTTGTAGCATAAAACTACCCGGAACCGACCGGCCTAACTAGTTGCTACAAACAATAGGACCCAATGTGAGAAGTTGGTCATGTTGTACCTTGAACCCGAGGTTAGACCAAGTTGTGGTGTAAAGCTACCCGGAACCGACCGGCTTAACTAGTAACCGCAACAAAGTCTAATGTGAGAGGTTAAGGCACATTAATTAATTAATGCCTCATGATTAGGGTTTAAGTCATGGTCCACTTAATACTTAATCAATTTGGGCTTGATGGATTAATCGGGGTTAAGTCGTGAACCCATCGTTACACTTAACCAAGTTAATCCATGATTAGTAAAAGGGTTAAACCGTACTTAACCCACTAGAAAATCCTAGCAATGGGGGTCCATTCCAGCAGTAATCCCAAGTTTGTATCATTAAGACCCTAGGGACTAGGCTAGGGTGGGGCACGATTACTGGACTTGATGTAAGTGACCAAAACGACGACCGAGTGGTACGCCGGTGTAGTTCCGGACGGACTATGGTCGTGCACATAGTCCGTAGCCGGAGAAAACATGCACGGGTACCAGTAGATCGAGACTGTGCACTTATGTTTATGGTGTACAGGGGTTTACACCCTAGGGCTTGATACACCCGAAGGTGGACCCGACACAGTCCGACTACAATTATGTTTGGGTCGTATTGACACCAACACGTGACGAGTTAGGCTTAGGGAGCCGATCGATTAGACCGTTTGGTTGGACCTCGTATTAGGGTCATTTCATGTTATTGGGCCAAAGCTTGGGCCAAGGGATCAATACTTGTTTATTCAAGTCATGTTAGCTTGCTAGTACACCTGTGGTGCAAAAACCTTAAACCTGATTATGCGATGACACCTTTATCTACCTTGTTAGTTAATCATCATGCTAGTATGTTGTTATCCTTATGTTCATCCCTGCTTCTCATGTCAGTTAACTTTATCAGTTTACATTGATTGTAGTAGGGCTTACTCAGTCTTTTTGACTGACCTGTTTTTCTTTCGCCTCTTTTCTTCTGCCCCCCCCCCCCCCTCCCCTAGGTTCTCAGGGTGGGAATATTGGAGCTTAGCTTGGATTTCTGATCGCTTGCTTGTGGGATTTTAGCTCATGTACGGTCTTGACATGAAGCTAGCTATGGTTATCACTTATTTTGGGGATAGTACTTATGTATTTCAGTTTTTCAGTGATGTTGTTTTTATCTAGACTTGTGTATTTGGAAAGTTGACATTATGTTGTACCAGACTTGTTTTGAAATAGTTTGAAATCTTCCGATGTTTTACTTATCTTATTTACTCTGTTTACATATATACATATGTTCTTGTTCTGCCTTGATATATCATTATGCATGTTTACCCGGTACAAACGTCCCTCCAAAGTCAGAGTGCTTGCAAGAGCCACCCTGGCGGAGGTGGGGTGTTACAATTGATTTTCATGAATTTCTCTAAATTTCATATTTTAAACTATTAACTATTAATACTGCTATTTTTTGCTTTGACAGGGTAAAGAATCTTCGAAAGAAGGGAGCTCACCAGAAATGGTTGAAATCACTTCTATTGTTGATATAACATCGGTTGTAGTTTACTTTTAATCCAATAATCAATATATATTTTATTCGACAGGGTAAAGAATGTTCAAAAAAGACAAGCATAGTTGAAATGGTAAAAAAAAACTCTTCTATTATTGATATAACATCAATCATAATTTAGTTCTCGAACCAATAGTTAATAATTGTAGGGCAATTATAACATGTGTGAGTTAATGAATTGGGATGGAACAAACGAAATTGTTGTTGAAGGAAAGAGTATTGTCCGTTAATCCTAATGAGGTTATCAACAATATTCGTATTGGACCAAATTCTATGAAAGTTGTTATAGAGCATGTAAAGAAAGAAGATGCTTATTTATGGAGGCATACACCATGTTTGTCATTATTAAGGGAAGCTAATAATATGTCAGTAGTATGGCCTGCTAATTATGTTGTGGCATGACAAAACTTGGAGGAAGACGTTACGGTAAATTTCATAATTTACGATAACTATTTGCAATTGTATAGATATCTTTTCCCATTAAATTTGTTGTTTTTAGAGTAAAACTTGTAGCACACACAAAAAATGCAAGTTTTATGATTGGAATGAGGGCGAAGTGTTAGTTGCCGAAGGAAGACTGTGTTCTAGTGATTCAAAAATGATGGTAAATGGTATTCTTCTTATTCCGATAGCTTTTGTGGTTTGGATAGACCATGCTAACAAAGGAGATGCTTTCTTATGGTGACCTACAACCGATATGTCATGCATTAAAGACGCCGCTGGTAGGAAAATACCATGGCCGAAATCAAAAGTTGTAGTTGAAAAAACAAATGTTGTGAGCACTACTTACATGACTTCAACAAGTGTTCCGACTACTCCTCAGGTAATTTTGTTGCCACTTCATATAACCGATATTTCGTCGCAGCTTTTTTATTGTTTGGATAAGATTAGTCTGAATGTATAAAGCGATTTTGAAACATTATTAGATTTTGAGAGTTTAAGAACTAAGATACGTGGTAACATCCTGTGAAATGAAATCAATATAAAAACGATATGAAAACTGCTGTCAAATTGTGATAGGGTGTTTTACTGTTCCTTTTCCTATTTTTATTTTATTTTATTATCTTTTTGAACCCTATTTGTTTACATAAACTATTATAATACGGGCTGCCACTCATTCATACAACAGGTAGACACATATTAATTCAACCAAACGTGCATAATTTTTTTGGGATGAAATCAATACGTGGAGATCTTCGCATGTGGTTTTCCAAAAAGAAAGGAAAATACTCAGTGGAGGCATAGATTTAAAGATCCAATAAATAGATTTATACATAGTCATTTGCCTTGAAACAGTTTTCTAAAACTGCTAATTTCCGTATGCGTACGCAGTGGAAGTGTGCAACAATCCCAGATTCATACTGTATTTGTTTATTTTATGAATGAAATACGTAAAGAAATTCCATAAAAGCAATTAAAATGTTATGAATACATCATGAACGATTATAATTTAGAACCAAATGGTGGATCTTGGTAGTGAGATCATTATAGGTTATATTTATGAAGAAGACAAAGAAATAATAATAAATTAATTATTACAAATGCTATCAATTTTAAGTTTTATTTCTAAATTTACTTTCAGAAAGTAAAAAATCATCACATAGTTGCTAATCATCAGCATCGCTGTTACTACCTGAACTTGAGCCCATTTTTGCTTCTCCATCTCCTGCGTTAAATGTGATTACCTTTATTAAATGTGAATATCTAAGAATATGCCCTAACATAACGTCATAGGTTATGCCTAACTTTGCAAATGCACTGAAAAGAATCTGGTTATTAAAGTTCATTTGCTGCAGAAAAAGTATAAAAATGAATCTTATCGAATTCAATCCTTTTAACATAAGAAAACTCACATGGCCCTAGCACTCAATGATTTTATTCATAGTTGATAAAGAATCATGAGAAAGGAAACTTTAGCTGTCACAAGTAAATTAAGATTCTTACAAAACATTATAGTGTTTCTAAATGGTACAAACATGTATTTTCTTTCTGATATGTTTAGAAATTATGTAGTTTCATTTAAGTAACATATTATATTAATTAAGACTAAATTATTGGTAAGTATGATAGATTTAAGCACATACCCGAACTGAACTAAAAGCCCATTCATCAGTCATTGCCTGTGGATTTACAATAAAAAATGGTATTACTGAACTGATCACTTATGCATTTCAGAAAATTAGAATCCTTGTCTAATTAAATATTTAACTAATGTATTGCCTGAAGATTGGTGTTTGATTTGGCAGCCTTTCTGAGCAGGCATGCAAGAAATCGTAGAAAGAATATCTTCAAGGAAATTTCTGCTTTAACACCTGGTCTCTGTACTTCATCTATCATTGTGTGATATATCTGTAGACGTCGTTTTATTGCTCCTTTTATTACACAAAAATACGATAATTCATGCATTTTTGATTACCTAACAGACGACTGCAAATGTAGTAGCAAATAGTAAATGCAAGTTGATTGATGTGGGTGAAACGAGACGAATAGTGGCTGAAGGAACCATCATGTCAACCGATCCAACAACGATGGGTGACTTTGTTCCATTAGGAAAAGACGCTGTAAAAGTTTGGATAAAATTTGTGAGAGTCAACGATGCATTGTTATGGATACCCACATCGGAGTGTACATATATGGAAGATGCATTTGGTACGACCATAGCATGGCCAGCCGCATATGTCATTGGGGAATCAAATTCAAGTAAGTCAATACTGTCAACCCAGTCAATAATTATAGATTTTTCTTTTTTCTCTTTTGAACATATTCTTACTCTTGTGTTTAACTGAATTAATTAAAAAACTAAACCAAATGTCTTTATACGAAATTACATTAGCAAACGGTCAGTTCACACCATTATATGGTTATGCTAGTTTATACTATATAATTGTACTGTAATGTCAGACAATTAATTATCTGCAAAAAAGCAAATTATGTTAATTTGTTGATGCATGTCCGAGACTACTACAAAACCTCCAAACTTTGTTAATGCATGTGAGTGATTGTTTTAGACAATTTGTTGATTTGAATTAAGGTTGTGAACTGAAAGTGAAGGGAAAGTGGTGCAGTTTTGGCATTTTGTCAGGTTTGGGTTGAGTTTTTTGATGGTGGACTGTAGATTAGTGAATTGGTGATTGTTTTGCATGTCAAGTTTGATTAGTGAATTATGGTTGGAGACTGTTTTGCATATTGGGTGTGAATTGCATGTCGGGACTGAATCAGCGATGGTTTCGATCGGTTCCGGGTAGTAACCGGCCAGGTAGTTGATGATCACCTCTGGCTACATTGCTCCCCCATGTCTAAACCAAAAACCTTCCTCAAACCACCGTCACAGCCTCACTTACATCACTCGGTTCCGTGGTGGCTTGTAAGTGGTGCAGTTACGTGGGGATGATGGGGGATGTAGGAATGGTACTGAAGGTGTGTGTGGAGCTTTAGCAGCATGACTTCAGTTGTTTACAAAGAGGCTTCGCAAACTTGTAATTAGTTCAAGTTTCCTACTAAAATATAGAAAGATCGATTTGGGCATTTAATTTTTTCAAGTTTCCTTACTAAAAGCATGTTTTAACTATCAGAGTGTCATTTAATAGGATGAAAACTATTTAAGAGAATAGTGGTCGACCAATCATCATCATCCATCCAGTAAGTGATCCTAAGCCATCATTTTGTCAACTGAAAGCAATATTCCACTTGGAATAACTTATAATAATATTACCTCATTGATGGATTGTGAGAAATAAAGCAACCATTGTGCTTTAGTGCAGCTTTTATTCATAGGCATTTTTTGTAACGTATATATGCACAATTTCTAGTGATCACCCAGGAAGTTGATGACCACCTCTGACGAAATATTTAACTTAGATTAGTGTCCCTGTTAGTTGTGAGCATCAATTGCCATAATCTACGGACTGTTATGCAATTGATATAGTAGTTCTATAAATTAACGTCACATTATACTTTAAGTTTACAAAATTATAAAGCCTTGTTCATTTTATTTTATGGAATCTTTTTTATTTATTTTATCCCAGTTTTTAAAGTAGATTACAAAATTAGGCATTCACGCAGAATTATGCATTCTAAATTTTAGGTTACGTTAATTCAGAAAAGAGTCATCGGTGGTTTATCACACGACACTTGGTTTCAGGAAACTGAAACCTGTAGTTTTTGGTTTCATGAAATTGAAACCTTAGCTTGGTTTCAGTTTCATGAAACTGAAACCTGTAGTTTCAGGTTTCATGAAATTGAAACCTGAGCTCGGTTTCAGGTTCCTGAAACCCAGGGGCACTCGGATTCAGCTGACTGAAACCGAGCGACGACTCGTTTCAGGATCCTGAAACCGAGCAGCTTAGTTTCAGTAGACTGAAACCGAGCGGCTCGGTTTTAGTTGATTGAAACCGAGCGGCTCAGTTTCAGAATCCTGAAACTGAGTGTCAGGTTTCAGAAAACTGAAACCGAGCGACGCTCGGGATTTAGGTTTCATGAAACTGAAACCTGAGATCTGTTTCATGAAACTGAAATCTGAGCTCGGCTTCAGTTTCCGGAAACTGAAGCCTGTAGTTTCAGGTTCCATGAAACTGAAATCTGAGCTCGGTTTCGGGTTCCTGAAACCGAGGGGCGACTCGGATTCATCTGACAGAAACGGAGAGACGACTCGTTTCAGGATCTTGAAACTGAGTGGCTCAGTTTCAGAATCTTGAAACTGAGTGTCAGGTTTCAGAAAACTAAAACTGAGCCATGCTCAGTTTCAGTAACAGTAGAGCTTTACTGAAACCGAACATCGCTCGGTTTCGGGAAACCGACAGGTTTCAGTTTCCTGAAACCAAGCGATGCTTGGTTTCAGTAGCAGACACTTATTGGGCCAAAACTGATTGTGGGGGAGATCAGAGATGTGTTCACAACTTCATTTGCTTGCAAGTGTTCTTGTCATGTGTTGTATCCAATTTATACTTGTTTTCTTCAATTTATGCATGCAAATAAAACATATTTGACCACCTGTCAGTATATATAATTTATGCATTTTACATAAATTTATAATTCTAACCGTTGGCTGTTATACTTGTATGTAGTTCTTACCATTGATCGTTATATTTATGTATAGGTAAATAGATTTTCAAAGTGAAGAACACCGCATCAAAGAACCAGTGGTTATTAAGCTATGAAGAAGACCTTAACTATTATTTTGTTTGTATTAGTCATGTAGACCTGTCTGTAAGCAATTGTGGTATGTGGATTCTCTTATTTTGTATAATACTACTATTGAGATGATTATGGGTGTTATATTTGATATTGGGAGTAATGTGTTTTTTTTAGTATTTAAATATGGCGATTATTGATTATTGTTTGAAAACGATACTCATATAATTATTTGTTTAATATTTTTGTTATATATAAGTGATTGACGGAAACATTACAAGCCATTAACAGTAAATAACTGCAAATAAAATGTGATGTAAAGTTTTAGTAGCATTGAAAAATTGCTACAAATTTAATTTACAAAAGATATAGCAGGATTGAAAAACCACTACAAAAAACATATAGTAGGACAGAAAAACAGCTACAAAAAACATATAGTAGGATTGAAAAACCGCTACAAAAAACATGTAGTAGGACTGAAAAAACGCAGCAAAAAAATTGAAAAATGATGCAATTATCACTTTAGTAGCATTTTTAAGACGCTACCAAAAAAACTTTTTGTAGGATTTCAGAAACGCTACAATATCTTCATTTTCGGTTGCATTTACTGAAACGCAACAAAAACTTTCCGATTTTTAGCTTCATGTCGTATAACAGCATTTATCAAAACACTGCTACAAGTTATTGTAGCATTTTTACAACGCTACTAAAAGAAATTTTTGGTGTAGTGAATGGTCCCACAAATCTAGGTGCATACTTCCCTACTGATTCAAAGCGAACCACATTCCTTAAAGGCGATACTTTGATAAAAAAAAGTCTTCCACTTCGAATTCGATGTCAGTCCTTCTCTTATCTGCATAGGACTTCTGCCTATCTTGAGCTGTCTTCATCTGCCATCGAATAAGGCAAATCTTTTCGGACGTTTCTCTAACCATATCTGGTTCGAGTAATAATCTTTCTGTAAATTCCCACCAACAAGTTGGCGATCTACAGGGTCATCCATACAATGCTTCGAAGGGTGCCATGTCGGTGCTAGCTTGAAAACTATTATTATAGGCAAACTCTACCTCTTGAAGATGCTCTTCCCAAGTCCCTCTGAAGTCTAGGATACACAGCCTTAAAATATCTTCTATGATCCTATTCACCCTCTCCGTCTGCCCATCGGTCCGAGGATGATAAGCGGTGCTTAAACATAACTGTGTACCTAATGCTTCTTGCAAGATCCTCCAAAATTCGCTAGTAAAGATGGGGTCACGATTGCTTACGATGCTGGAAGGTACTCCGTGAAGACGAACTATCTCTCGGACATAAATTGCTGCCAACCATGATGTCATCCTCTTACTCTTAACTGGAATAAAGTGAGCGCTCTTAGTGAGTCTATCCACTACCACCCAAATACTGGTGTTACCTTTCTTCGATCTTGGCAACCCATCTATGAAATCCATAGAGATACTCTCATATTTCCACTGCGGAACCTCCAACGGATGAAGTAATCCACCGGGCTTCTTTTTCTCATCTTTGACTTGCTAACAAACTAAACATTGAGAAACAAATTCGGCCACATCTTTCTTCATCCCAGCTCAAAAGAAAACCCTTTCTCAAGTGGCTCCCCTACTTGCTTACTCTGCTCCCTCCTTTCCCTTGGAGCCATATGGCGCACTGATAATGCAACGGGCTTTGCATTGTCCACCAGATATATATGAAAATCGATCTCGTGCCTTGGAGGTAAGCCCCATACCTCATCAAAAACGTCAGAATAATCTCGGACTACTGGAACAGATTGCAGATCATTGACAGATGCATCAAGAGACTATAGGAAACTAAGCATAACTGACCCTTGTGGGTCACAAGAAATCTTGAGGGTCCTCCCATGACAAGTCAGAGGCCTAACGACCCTCCTCTCACAATCCAGAATGGCACCATATGTGGTAAGCCATTCCATTCCTAGAATCAACCCATAGCCCATAAACCCAATCACATATGCGTCGCACTCAAACTTGATGCCTAACACAGATATTCTCAAACCCGGCGAATCATAAATAAATGAGTTGAACCACCAATAGGGTTTGAGACAACAATGGGATCCGCTACCATACTAGTATTTATGTGCAGAGATTCAACTACAGAACTAGATATAAACGAGTGTGAAGTGCCAAAATCAAAAGGGTTCTAATAGGGTGGCTGGAAAGAGAAATCAAACCATCCATGGAAATTTCCTACCTCTATCTGGTGCACTAGCCACGAGAGCATTCGCTTGCTCTCTAGAGGTTCTTGTCCTTTGACCTTGCCCTTGCTTCCTTGGGCACTCCCTAGAATAGTGCCCAACCTCTTCACAAATGAAGCAAGCATTCTTCCCTTTCCTGCAATCTTGGGCCAGATGTCCCTCTCGCCCACAACTATGGCACTTCCTCTTACCCTTAGCCTTGTCATTCTTTCTACCCTTCTTCTGTTGTTGTTGCCGCCCTTTCTTAGGCCATACCTTTTTTTTGTGTTTCCTCAACCTTAACTTTTTCCTTTTCACCTTTATTTGAACTTTATCTATGTTCCCTTCCCGGGCCATCATTTTTCTCATCCTTGGGTTGTACTCCTTAGCCCTAACTCCCTTGTTCTCCTTTTTACCATCCTTGTGTAATAAGCTAACAAGTCTCTCGAAAGTTGCCTCCATCCCATGGAAATCCCTACGAAGCTCAAGAAAATTAGCTGCAGGTGATATTACTACAGCTAAGATGGAGGTTAGGCACTTCATTGCCCTTCGACATGTGCCGCAATTTAAACGTGCCTACGACATTATGTCGGAACGGGGACACCTTTCAGGAAGAATCGGTTCCCCAAACAAAATGAAAAAGGAATCAAGCAGAGAATCGAGAGATATTTCCTATGGCTTTGGGGAATATGTTTTTCAAAACATACTTTTCTTTTTGAAAATGCTTTCTTTTTAAAACCTTTTTGAAAATAATAGCCAAAAACTTTTGTCTAATCTGGTAACCTTCAGCTCTGATACCAAGTGTGACACCCCACGTCCGTCAATGTCACTCATTAAGGGAATGCATTAAGTTTCGTAAAGCGCTATAAGTAAACAGACATAGAATAATTACAAGACTGATATAAATAAGATAGCAGCGGAAATTTAAATTTTTATTAATCATAAAGCACGGTTACACCATATATCTGAAAATACATAAACTCAGTACATCATTAGAACTTCTGTCTTGTACTTTAAATATCAGAGTGCAATAATAAAGAAAGCATAATCCCCAAATCATAAGCCATACTAGCAAAGATAGAAGCTTAAGCAATAGATATAGAAGATCTAAGCAAGACGATAGCAGAATCCTGACTAAGCCTGAGAATTCACTCCCTTGAGAACCTAAGGGGGAAAACGGAAGAAACAAGGAGAAACAAATAGGGTCAAACATAAAGTCTGGCGAGCCTAGTTACTTTTAGCCAGTAAATAAACAAAAGTAACATGATAGGCATATAAAGTGGATAAGAGAGATCATTACATAAATGGTAGGTGTGACAAGGTAAGCTAGATAAGGTGTATGTGCCTCACTAATAATTACTCTGCAGTATTAGTAGTATAACTGAAATGAGATGATCCCTTCCACTATGAGTTGGTAGGCTTACGTCATACGTCCGAGTATAAACTAACCACTACCCTAATCAATCGGCTCCCTACTCCGTAGATATCTTATGCTGGCCCCACAGTAGGAGGTATCACTTCCTAAAGTGGCAACCCAAGATGTCCAAAGCCATTTCTACTAGTGTCACGGTCATCTTAGCCCCATCATCCCGACCCATGCACACACATGTCCCCGGTCGGTTTGCGCCGCCCACACCGTCCGTCTCGTTAGGATCTCTTACAATCAATCAGTAAGCGTGCCCCTTTCTCCGCCTAGTACGCAGTTCTTTATTTGATACCTACTCCAGGTTACTGACTGAAATGGGTCCCGCACAATATAATACAAGCTCTCCCCTTTGTCTTGTATCCCTCACTAGGTTTTCCACTGACTATGTATACCCTTAGGTGTCTTTAATTACATAGCCCTATGTCAATTATGCTTACCCTAAAAGGGTGTCTTTAATTACATAACTCCAATCTTTCTACCGGTTATGCTTGTAGTGTCTTTAATACATAAACCCCAATCTTCCAACCGATTATGCTTACCTATAGGCGTCTTTAATACATAAACCTATCATTTCTACAAGTTATGTTAACCCTAAAAGGTGTCTTTAATTACATAATTTTATTATTTCCACTGATTATGTATACCACTAGGTGTCTTTAATTACATAACCTTATCAGGTTAAGTTTGTGGGCCTATATATACTAATATTACCCACCTACCCAAGATTTACTTAACCCTCCAACTGATCCAACATGTTTGCTTAATGGTTAAGTTTGTGGGACTTTATATACTAATATTACCCACCTACCCAATATTTACTTAACCCTCCCACTGATCCAATCAATTTTACTTAACTCTAACTTCAGTTCTTATTCATACAATCCCTTATAGATTATTTTAGGTTAAGTAGTCCAATTCAATACCATGTCCAATTATGGTTATAGTGGGCTAGACCTCCAACATTAGGCCTACAACGTGTGGATGCTGGATATGCCGGTCGAGTCCTAGAAGGCTTATTCCACAGTTGGGCCTAACCTCGTGTCTTAGCCCGATTCATATTTGCATACTTAGACCTCCAACATTAGATTCAACATTAGTGGTTGCTGGATATGTCGGTCGGGTCCGGGCAGACTTCCACCACTAATGCAACCTCACCTCGTATCAGAAGTACAATTACAATTCCTAATTGTAATTACTAGACATTCCATTTTTAATTAATTTACCAATTAGTTAATCCTTTCCTTTTATAGGTGTCAATACCTATTTTACCCAATAATTTGAATTACATGTCCAAAAACGTTCATATTCAAATTATGCCAATATTAACCCCTTTTCCCTCGTTCCTTAACTTGCGCCCTCACAAAATTGGCAGTATGCCTAGGCTAGACAATAGCCTTGTCATCAACGATAATAAGGAAAAACAATAGGGATGTAACAGAAGTGATCATTTTGGCATAAACATAAACTTAGCATGATAATTTGAACATACATACTGGCATGGACATGTAATTATCATTATAACAAGATGAACATAAAACTAGTGAAAATAACATGATGTCTAAATAAGCATAGCAAGATCTAAATCTGTAGTTTAGTTGTCCAATTTATTCAGATCTAACATGATAACACATGGTGATAGATTAGATCACATGATTCAGATCTAGAGTTTAAAATAGATCTAACATGATAACAAAAGGTGATAAATTAGATCACATAAAATAGATCTAACATGATACCACAAGGTGATAATCTGGATCTGACTAACAGTTTCAACGTCCACATAAATTAGATCTACTAGTTTAGAAATAGATCTACACAAATCCACATCATAGCATGCCATAGAAGTTACAATTTAGATCAAGATTTAGATCCAATCCTAACCAATTCAAGGTGGCATATTTTCATGATTTACATAAATGATTAGATCTATCCAATGACATAACTGTCCAAATTAACAAATCTATAACCACAATATAGTTACAAGCCATGATCCACAATAATTACATATTAGAATAATTACAATTGAATTGGATCTAAAGAAATAGATCTATCATGACATAGCAGAATAATCGCAATTCAATTGGATCTAAAGAAATAGATCTATCGTGACATAGTATCAGATATGATTATAGCATAGATTCAGGTTTACACATATCCAAATCACAGTCTTTCATAATTTATTTTTATTTAACTAAACCTAAAAGCAACTAGAACTCACTGTGATTGGATTGATAAGATGATAGAAAAGAGGTCGGTGTTGAGTCTATGCTTGAATCTCTAATTTTGATATGCTTTAGTTGATAGAATAAGATAGAGACCCTTGTTCAATTCAGACTCTGGCAGAGTTTGGCCGCCATGACCTCCAATGAAGAAAATATGAGAAATAGTTACATATTTATAGCTGTAGAGCCCTCTGAAACTGGCTTCCACCTCAGCCCTAGGGTGTCGGCACACCTGTGGGTGGGTCGACCCCTAGGTCGACACCCCTTTAGGGGGGTCAACCCCTAGGTCAACACCACTTTAGGGGGTCGACCCCCTAAAGCGGGAGTTTTGGCGCTCTGAGGAATTTTTCGAATTTGAATCTTTCTGGATAAAATTTTGACTCATCTCTGACTCATACATATGTATATAATTTTTTTACGCATATAGAAACTTAAAACCCTTATAACTTTCTCATACGGTGTCCGTTTTACGCAAACCAAATGTCTATCTCGACCAAAATTTCAAGACGGACGCAATGGTGCAGTCTATTTCCTCTAATTCTGAATATTAAATTAATTATTATTTAACTTATCCTCTTTTAGTTTCGGTACAAATTCGGGGTGTTACATGCCCCCCGCTTCAAGCTCCTTCACATGTATCTGTAAAGCCTAAAACACTTGACCGCCTATACAAATTTGGGGACCTAATAGTTTCGGAAAAGTAAAAAAAATAAACTTTGGATCAGTCATAGGACTAGTGTGAGTAAACTCCAACGATATTGTTTAACTTTGAGAAAAAACCTTTTGAAAGAAAAGGATAATAGTAAGACCAGCCCACACATAAACATGGATAGTTTTTTACCTTACTATTACCCAAAACATTTTGATATCAAAATCCAGTGATATTATAATAATGTCTAATCAAATAAATAACCAAATAGTAGAACGCTTGCATCTCATGCTCTACATACATAGTATAGAATCAAAAACCACATGCCGCTTATTGGAGATTGGATTCCAACTATGACATGGTATGGGATCACCTCCCGATTATTGTGCTCTAGAGGGAATACACTGGGGTTCAGCAAGAACATCTTGCAACCTGGCCACACATGACCACCCACTCATTTAGCTTGAGTGCAGCGAATATATTGTTACCCACGGTTATCGGTCGTCCAACCGTAATCCGTAAGATACAGAATCGAAAGAAGAATAAATAATTGAATTTTTCTCTAGATCGGTGACAAATATACCCTGCTTGGTTTTGACCCAACAAGCCATGTTGCCTGCCCGATTTTTGTCATTTCCTAGTTGTGAGGCTTGAGGCTACTTTATATTTTTAGAACATCTGGCCATCATACACTTTGAATGCCACATCGTCAAACTCATCAAATCACTAGATGATCTTTCCAAAAATATTAGGGGTATAAAAAGCTAATAGAAATGAATTTCTCCACCACCAGACGTTATATCTTCAAAAGATAGTTTTATGTGATTTGTTAGGAATACTGTCAAACATTCGTCCAAACAAGTTGTCATGGGTCTGGACAAACAAAACATCCCTTACATTTTTGCTCTGTCTTCGCTTATCTTCAACATAATCTAATTTGCGACGTTTATGCCTATACAGAGTGGTTTTCGGATAAGACAACGATGGCCAAAAATCTTTGATAGCCGGTGATTTTACTACCAAAGGAAAAACAACATCCATCAATCAATCCTTAGCCCTTTCTAATTAATATTCTATTTTAAGTTTCTTTATCGAATTATATATATATCAGTATATCGATTTCTGGTTATCAAAATTTCTTAAAAGTATTCTAACTCCTTAAATTTTCAGAAAATTTTGCCAACACCTACTTTGTACCGGTCAATAGCTCAAACCCCAACTCGCCTCTCTAGGCCCTTTCCATTCAAAAAGAAAATTAAATAGCCAAGCGGCTTGCCCAATAGGCTCAAAAATCTCATACGAAAATTTAAACATGTATCTTTTTATCGGGCACTTAAATTATAATCTTCAAATTCTCTTCCTACTCTTTATCCCATACCTGTCTAATATATGTACACCTGCACGTCCATTTATTTCAAAACCATACAGCTATTTTGATTTCACCACATTCAGTCCCAATAATTAATTCTTTAACTAATTCAGCCGCTCCATTCACTTATAGTTTGAATCAATGGTGTTCAACATATTTAAAATCACTTATAAGCAATTCAAATTTCATTTATAACTTCCCGCCTCATATCCGATTTCAAACTCTAATTTACAGGTCCAATTTACTTAACCCACTAAAAGTTCCATTAAATCCCATTAACTAACTTCTTTTATTATTTAATTAATATCATTGCATAATTCAAAATCAGATTTTTATATCAAAAAATCACTTCATTCCACTTGCTTGAGTTCATATTTATTTTACAACTCAAGTCTGGATTTTTCTGATGGAAATTCGGACTTTATTTACTCAAAATCCTTTTAATTTACTAAATAAATCGTTATGATATAAAAACGATTATAGCGATGTTTTTATGAGAACTTGATTTTACGTAACTCAAAATCTATAAGACAAAATCTAGGTTTTTCTCTTTTATATGAAAACTATCATTGAATAGGACCAGTCATTTCTTGTTTCATTGAACTCTGACTTATATTGAGTACTGTATACTTAATTGAAGTCTGAAATGCCAAATTACGAACTACTGCGCTGCGGCGACTTCGTTTTAATTATAATTTAAATATAAATGTTAACTTTGTTTATAAAATAAATCTCAACTGCATTTTCAAAAATAAATTGAGCCCGTTAGCCAATCTAACTTAACAAATTCAAGTTATTCAAATTCGTCGATTTTCTTTCCATATTAATAACTCAGTTATGAAATTATTTAAACCCAAATTGCTATACTTATGTCCGTTTCGCATGGAATTAGATTATTTATAAAATATCGATATTATCGAATTCCAATTATAAATTCCTTATATGGGAAAATCAATTTATTCAAAATCCTTTACCATTACAAACTAATATCATCCCTTGATAATAGGGAAGTTGTTCAAGTTGGGGTATTTTATTTACCTCTCAGACCTTGATCGACAACGTTCATACCCTGAGATAGATAAAATCTTGTAATACAAAAAATCGATTTAAATCTCGCCTTCTACTCCATTTCTTACATTTGGAAATTTACTTCCAAATTACACAATGAAAATTACTTCATCACATTTATAAACGTTGTTCATAAATTAACTTCTTTATTAAATAAAGTTCTATTTAATTATCTATTTAAAACTCGATTCCCAATTATAATATTTTATTTTTATAACTTATATATATATATATATATATATATATATATGAACAGGGAATCTATTTTCATATTTAAATTTAGATTCTAGCTTTTATCAATGAAGTCCCAATATCTTACTTGGTAATAATTTATTTGTTTTGTAAATTCAATATGGTCAAATTCCAATCATAAATCCCTTTTTAAATCCATACTTGAATTTAAATTTATAAATTTTCCAATGAAAATTCCCTTCTTTCTATTTATACACCTCGTTTATAGATTTCACTATTTGTTTTAAAAATTTAAATTAAGTTCCTATTTCAAATCTTATTTGAAATCAAAATCCCATTCTGGAAAATTAATTTTCATTTTTAATTTCAAATTTGAATTTTAAAATCTAATATTATCAAATGATAATTTTTCTTCCCGTTTATAGTATTGTTTATAAATTCAGCAACTTGTTTTTATTATTACAAACAAGTTAATATTTCTCAATCCATTTGAAATACCATTTCCATTTCGAAAAGAAAATTTTCCCTTTTAAATTTAAAAATCCCTTTGTATAATATTTTTTAAATATCGATATCTAGGGCCAGTGATATTCAAACATCCAAATAAACTAACTTCAATTCAATTTAACACATCACACATATATAAACAATAAATAAATAAATTTTGAGGAATCCAGTTGGATCCCTCCAACTAGTTTTCCCTTCATCCACAGATGTTAAACATCAATAATTATACAAATCCCGCTTTAAGGCAGATATCGCGATATAAAGGTCATCCACTATAATATATTATGGGGGCGCTTAGGGTCATCTGCTAATGATACTGCGGACATCCACGAATGAAACTGCTGGAAATATCCAACCATATACATATAATAGCCACAACCACCAAGCCAAAATAACATATATATATATATATATAACCACAATACTTCAACAATTCATGCATCCATCCAAGCAATCAACAATTTAATTTTAACGATTAAATATAAATTTAAATATTAAACTCTGAGCGAGATTTACTCGCCTTCATTTTCCCAGTCAAATATTCTGTTTAATTCCATAATGCTTTTCGAACTTCAATTAATCCACTTCTGTAGACAAGTTAATCCATTTACTGCCTTCATCATCCAAAGTCAACACATACCCATACCCGCAACTGTGAATCCCTCAAACTTAAATCCTCGCTACCGAGCTTTACTTTCCCCACATAAATACCCAGTTCAGTAAATCAAAAAATTCAATTACAGTTTTTCCCTACACGCCTGTATTTTCAACTGATGTACTACCCATATATCAACAACAGTTCATCACTCAACATTATAGAAACCTCATGCCTCCTCCATCCCCCAAAATTCATAGATCCGAACCTCCACTTAGACATCAGCACCAAAATCCCATCGTGACTTCACAAATACACAAATTACCGCCCCTTCTCAAACCATCATCCAATCCTCACACCATTGTTCAACAGCACTACCAACTCCCTTGCTCTGGATCGCCATCAAACCAGCATCGTCTTCACCTGTAGTGCCCACCAGTTGATGCTCTAAGCTCTGGCATACCTCCAAGCACCATCACAACCCCAAAACACTGATCCAGTCGATCCAAAATATCGCGACGTCCCAAACTCACCATACAAGAACCACGTCAACCGTTCTTCTATACTGCATTGCGACCGCCTCCATCTTGTTGCTGAGCGTCAGGGAGGTCCAGGGTTTATCGTGATTCAAGTTCACGGTTTCTGATTTTGTTTTACTTTTTTTTATTATTAGGTCGAAGAAATCGATTTCAATTTGAAAGAGGACGGGAAAACTGATGAGGAATTAAATGGAAGGAAAAAAGGGGGTGGGACTTACTTATTGTAACACCCAGTAATTTTAAAATATTAAAGTTAACAGATTAAAGAGTACTCAATTTTTAGAAGAAGAATTAAGGGAAACGGCTTATGCCATTGCGTTCGTCTCAGAATTCTGCTTGGGATAGAATCCAGGTTTGTGTAAATCGGATATCGTATGGAGAAGTTGTAAGCCTTAGAAGTTTGTATATGTATAAGGAAGTGTATATATATATTATAATTCCAGAAGCCTCAAAATAGTTCAAAAAACAAAAATCTGACCAAAGCAAGCTGAGCGGCAAAATTCCCGCTTGTAGGTGTTGACTCCCCCCAAGGGGTGTCAACATGGGTGTCGACCCCCCTTATGGGGTGTAGGCAGGGCTGTCGACCCCCCTATAGGAGTGTCGACCCCCCTCCCCCGGCAGATCTAGGCAGAATTCATTTTACGTACCTAGACTTAATTCTGGATCTGATTCATTGGTTATAAGATATAAATATGGTCCCCTATTCTCTTATTTTCTTCACTGGAGATCATGGGAGCCATATGTTTTCGGGTTGCAAATTGAAACAGAATCAAGTCCTACAACAACGGTTTAGCTAATCAAATTCAAAATTCTGAATTCAGGTATATTCTCTCTCAATTCTCTAGTGCTGTGAGTTTCTAGCCACTTTTAGGTTTAAATAGATAAATGTGAATTATGAAAGACTTTGAATTGGGTACATGTTGTAAATCATGTACCTATGCAAGAATATTATGTCATTTTCCCTAGATCTAATATGGTTATGGACATTCTACTATATTGCCTATGTAGATCTTGATAGATCTATCTCTCAAGATCTGAAATAATTATGGTTATTCTATGATGTTGTCTATGTAGATCTTGACTTGTAATTGTATTATGGAAAAGGTGAATATGTTAATTTGGACAAGTTATGACATTGATTAGATCTGGTCCTTTATGTAAATCACCATCCACCAGTCATATTGTGATAAATCTGGATATGCTATAAAATTTGACATGTGAATTTATCCTTAGATCTAAACTTGCTACTATATCACCCTTACTATGCTAGATCTGAATTGCTGGATATTTAAATGATTAGTTTAGATCTCTTTTTTGTTCACTTTGACATCATAGAAATTGTCATAAGTTCATATGACAACCTTATGACTATGTTAATCTATGTTATGCCAAATCATATTCAACGATCACTTGTGTTACATACCTATTAGCTTTCCTTTTCATCGCTTATGGTTAGGCTAATTATTTAACCTAGGCACATCGTCAATTTTGTGAGGACGTTAGTTAGAAATGGGGGAAAAAGTAAATACTGACATAACTGGGAAATAAACATTGTTGGACTAGTAATTCAAATTGTGGATAGAATGGGCAATAACAAGAAAAAGGTAAGATTAATGAATTGGTGAATTAATTAATAATTGGAATGTCTAGCAACTATAATTAGGAATTATATTAACACTTATGACACGAGGTTAGGTTACATTAGTGGCGGAAGTCTGCCCGGACCCAACCAGCATATCCAGCAGCCACTAATGTTGAACCTAATGTGATAGGTATAAGTTTGTAAATACGACTCGGGCTAAGACACGAGGTTAGCCCAAACTGTGGAATAAGACTGCCTAGACCCGACCGGCATCCACACGTTGTAGGCCTAATGTGGGAGGTCTAGCCCAATATAACCATAATTAGACTTGGGAATGAGAAAGGACTACTTAACCTAATAGAACTTTATGATTATAAACATAAGTTAGGGTTAAGTAAAATGGATTGGATAGTGGGTGGGTTAAGTATAACTAAAGGAGGTGGGATATATATATATATATAGGCCCACAAACTTAACCCGGTAAAGTTATGTAATTAAAGATCACCCTTTTAGGGTAAGCATAACTGGTATAGGACTATGTAATTAAAGATCACCCTTTAGGGTATACATAGTCAGTTGAAAACCTAGTAACTCGGTAAAGATATGTAATTAAAGATCACCCTTTTAGGGTAAGCATAACTGGTATAGGACTATGTAATTAAAGATCACCCTTTAGGGTATACATAGTCAGTGGAAAACCTAGTAGGGATATAAGACAAAAGGGGAGGGCTTGTATCATATTGTGTGGGACCCATTTTAGTCAGTAACTCATATTCGGTATCAGAGTGGTGAACTCCGTACGAGGCGGAGAAGAGGCACGCTTACTGATTGACTATAAGAGATCCAAAACGTGACGGGTGGTGTATACGGCGCAAACCGACCGGGGACATGTGCATGCATGGGCCGGGAAGAGGTGGACGAGACGACCGTGACACCAGTAGACATGGTTATGCACCTCTTGGGTTGCCACTTTAGGGAAGTGATACCCCCTACTTTGGGACCAGCACATGGTTCTACAGAGTAGGGAGCCGATCAATTAGGGTAGTGGTTATAGTACACTCGGATGTATGCCCTAAGTCTACCAACCTATGGTGGAAGGGATCATCTCATTTTAAATTATACTAGTAATAGTGCAGAGTAGCTATTAGTGAAGCATGTACACACCTTACCTAATCTTCCTTGTCACACCTGCCATTTTATAGTGATCTCTCTTACCACTTTATGCCTGTCATGATTACCTTTATTTATTTACTGGCTAAAAGTTTATAGACTCGCCAGACTTTATGTCTGACCCCTTTTGTTTTTCCTTCTCTCTTCCGTTTCCCCTCCAAGTTCTCAGGGAGGAAACACTCAGGCTTGACCGTGATTTTGCTTGATTGCTGGAGCTGCAGATATGTATGGATCAAGCTCCTATTCTCGTTGCAATGGCTAAATTTTGTTATTGGGGTATTTTCTTTGTTTATGTACTCTGATATTTCTGAAGTACAAGACAGTGGTTTTTATGTTGTACTAGGTTTTTATTTTTCAGACAAATGATGCTTTGGACCTCGGTATTTTGATGATTAATCAAGTTGTTTATTTCCACTGTAAAAGTATTTATATCTGTCTTGTAATATTTTGTGTTTGTTTACCTAAATGCTTCATGAAACTTAATGCATTCCCTTTGTGAGTGACATTAACGGACGTAGGGTGCCACACTTGGTATCAGAGCTCAAGGTTACCAGATTAGATAAGAGTTTCTGAGAAATATTTTCAAAATGAGTTTTAAAAGAAAGTATTTTCAAAAAGAAAAGTCTGTTTCGAAAATATTCCCAAAAAAGCCATATGTAATATCCTTCGGTCCTTTATCTAAATTTCTTCCTTTTCCCTTTTTTCAGCATGTCTGGGGAACAAAACCACCCTAATATCCCAGAGGGCGTCACTATACCTGGATGGTTCCGTAGGTATTTGGAGGCCACGGCGCCTGCCGAAGGCCAAAGAGGCGTTCCTCCCTAAGATGCACTTGTTATTCCTCCTCCTCCCCCTCCAAGAGCAGATAACTTCGCCAAGATCTGCAAGGACTTCTGTGCTATGGGAGGGAAGCCATTCCATGGGAATGAGACGTTCATAGAAGCTCGGAATTGGCTCAAGGAGACTGAGGACTTATTCATAATCTTTAAAGTGGAGGGCCGAAGGAAAATTCAATTAGTTTCTTAGCTGTTAAAGGACGAAGCCTCATTTTGGTGGGAAGCCACCCAAGCTGGACGTCCGGTAGAGACTTGGGAAGACTTTAGACAGAGGTTCGAAGTGAAATTTCTTTCCCAAGCAGAGCAAAGCATACAGGTGGAGAGGTTCTTAGCACTCAAACAAGGAAATTTGACGGTGAAGGAATAAGTGAACAAATTCAACCAGCTGGCAAGGTTTGGGCTAGAGTTGGTAGACACACCGCACAAAAAGGCCTTGCGGTTTGTTAAAGGGCTGAATGAGCCTCTTCATGGTTTAGCTATGTCCCATCTTCCAATGGGGGCCACGTTTGAAAAACTTGTTGATATGGCCGTAATGCATTAATAGGACAAGGGGGAAAAGAAGGAAGTGAAAGCTAAGGAGTCATTGCAGAATAAGAAGATATGGCCCAAGAAGGGGCAGCAGCAGCATCAATGGAAGCAACAACAAAAGCAACAACAGAAGAAAGGAGGGAAGAATGAAAAAGGCAGGGATAAGAGAAAATGTCACCATTGTGGAAAGGAAGATCACTTGGTTAAAGATTGTAAGAAAAGAAAGATCAGTTGCTTTAATTGTGGAGAGCTTGGACACTACTCTAAAGAGTGCCCAAAGAAACAGGGACCGCAGGGACAAGGTCAAAGAGCTGGAACTTCTGGAGGGCAGGTGCACGCTCTCACGATAAGTGCTCCTGAAAGAGGTAGAAAGATTTTCGTAGAAAGTTCAGTATCTCTTTCAAATCATCCAGTTAGAACACTTTTTGATTCTAGTGCTTCACACTCATTTATATCTAATGCTGTAGTTGAATATCTGCACTTAATTACTAGTACCGTAGTAGATCCCGTAGTTGTTTCAAACCCCATTGGTGGTTCGGCTCATTTATCCATGATTTTTCGGGGTTTGAAATTATCTGTGTTAGGCGTAGAAATTGATTATGGGCTATGGGTTGATTCTAGGAATGGACCGGCTTACTACATATGGGGCCGTTCTGGATTGTGAAAGGAGGGTTGTTAGGATCCTGACTTGTCACTGGAGGACCCTCGAAGTTTCTTGTGACCCACAAGGGTCTGTTATGCTTAAATTCTTAGAATCTCTAGATGCACCTATAGAGGATTTGCTATCTGTCCCAGTAGTCCGAGATTTTTCTGATGTTTTGATGAGGTACCGGGTTTGCTTCTGATGCGCGAGATCGACTTTCGTATATATTTGGTGGACAATGCAAAACCAGTTGCATTACCCGTGCGCCACATGGCTCCAAGGGAAAGGAGGGAGCTGAGTAAGCAAGTAGGGGAGCTGCTTGAGAAAGGGTTTATCAGACAAGGCATATCTGAATGGGTTGCTCCAGTAGTATTTGCAACTAAGGCAGATGGTTCGCTTCATTTGTGTGTTGACTACAGGGAGTTGAATAAACTCACCAAGAAGAATAGACACCCGCTTCCGAGGATTGATGATTTATTTGATCAGCTTGTTGGTGCCTCGGCGTTTTCTCAGTTAGATTTGGCTACGGGGTTCCATCAGCTGAGGGTGGCTGAAACAGCATAGATAAAACTGCTTTTAGAACTCCGGACGGTTTCTTTGAATGGCTAGTGATGCCTTTTGGGCTGACAAATGCACCCGCCCATTTTGTTGATTTAATGAGTAAGGTGTTTCAGGCATACCTAAACAAATTTGTCGTAGTCTTCGTTGATGATATTTTGATCTTCTCCAAGAACGAAGAAGAGCATGCCCATCATTTGAGAGAAGTCTTGAAAACCCTCGGTGACCATGAGCTTAAAGCAAAGTTCTCCAAATGCCAATTTTTGGAGAAAGGAAGTGAGATTCTTGGGGCATGTAGTCTCCAAAGAAGGGATAGTTGTAGATCCCGCAAAGGTGGTTGCAGTGCAAGATTGGCAGATTCCTAAAAGCGCAACTGAGGTGAGAAGCTTCCTTGGGTTTGCAGGTTACTATAGGAAGTTCATTAGGGAATTCGCGAAGATATCATCCCCTCTCACTTGGCTAACAAAGAAGAATTTGGTGTTTCCATGGGATATAGACTGTGATGTTGCTTTCCAACGACTGAAGAGGGCTCTGACAACAGCCCCAGTCTTGGCCTTGCCTGATGGAAGTAAAGTATTTACCATTTACACTGATGCGTGTGGTATAAGGCTTGGTGCGGTTCTAATGCAAGAGGGGAAGGTAATATGTTATGGGGGTAGGTAGTTCTGAGTTCATGAAAAGAACTACCCCACCCATGATCTAGAGCTAGCTGCCATAGTATTCGTGTTAAAGACATGGTGTCAATATTCACTTGGATAAAGGTTTGAGCTGTACACCGACAATAAATCTCTCAAGTATCTATTCTCACAGAAGGATCTCAACTTAAGGCAATAACGGTGGATGGAGTTCTTAGCTTCATATGATTTTGAGATTGCTTATACCCCCGGGAAGGGTAATGTGGTGGCAGACACACTAAGTAGGCAGAGGGTGACCCTGAGTCCTCTGTTTGTGGAAAGAAAGAACTTGGAGTTCATATCAGCTTTTGATTTTAGACCCTCCATCGAAGTTTTTCCTGATTTATTTGCATCCTTGGAGATATGACTGACTCTTGTGCAGCGGATAGGGGCTTTGCAACAAGGTAACCAACAGATTCTAGACATCATGGATAAGCTCAATATACGGGAGACTTCTAGTCACCTCAGTAGGTATGCCAAAGATGAGAAGGAGTGGTTGTGGCGAGATGGAAGTCTTTGTGTTCCTCAAACTGGAAGCATGATAAAGGCAGCCCTAGAAGAAGCCCACTATTCTAAGATGACCAAACATCCAAGCGATGATAGGATGTATAGAGACATGAAGAGGGTTTTCATTTGGGCTGGGATGAAGAGGGACGTAGCCGAATTTGTTTCTCAATGTTTAGTTTTCCAGCAAGTCAAGGCTGAGCAAAAGAAGCCTAGTGGATTACTTCATCCGTTGGAAGTCTCGCAGTGGAAATGGGAGAGCATCTCTATGGATTTCATAGATGGTTTGCCTAGATCGAAGAAAGGTAATACCAGTATTTGGGTGATAGTGGACTAACTCACTAAGAGTTCTCACTTTATTCCAGTTAAAAGTAAAAGGACGACACCATGGTTGGCAACAATTTATGTTCATGAGATAGTTCGTCTCCGCGGAGTTCCTTCCAGCATCGTGAGCGATCGTGACCCCATCTTTACCAGCGAATTTTGGAGGAGTTTGCAAGAAGCATTGGGTACACAGTTGTGTTTGAGTACCGCTTATCATCCTCAGACCGATGGCCAGATGGAGAGGGTGAACATAATTCTAGAAGATCTTCTGAGGTTGTGTATCCTAGACTTCGGAGGGACTTGGGAAGAGCATCTTCCCTTAGTAGAGTTTGCATATAATAATAGCTATCAAGCCAGCATTGGTATGGCACACTTCAAAGCATTGTACGGGCGACCATGTAGGACTCCAACTTGTTGGTGGGAATCTACAGAAAGATTGTTACTTGGGCTTGATATGGTTAGGTAGACGTTTGAGAAGATTGATTTATTCGATGACGAATGAAAACAGCTCAAGATATGCAGAAGCCCTATGCAGACAAGAGGAGAACCGACATTGAGTTTGAAGTGGGAGACTTAGTTTTCATCAAGGTATCACCTATGAGAAATGTGGTCCGCTTCGGTTCAGTAGGGAAGTTGGCACCTAGGTTGTGGGACCGTTTCCCATAACCAAGAGAATTAGCCAAATGGACAATAAAAGTATAACTCCCAGAGAATTTGTCCGGTGTTCATAATGTTTTTCATGTTTCCCATCTACGGAACTGCCTGCATGACACCGCAGAAGTCGTTGAGCCGACTATGTTGGAAGAGGTGGAATGGGAGGCGACAATCAGACGGGTTCCTACCCATATTCTTGGATCGGAAGTTAAGAAGCTGTGCAACAAAGAAATCAAGTTGGTGAAGGTTCAATGGGGAGACAACCCAGAAGATGCAACTTGGGAAATCGAAGATAGAATTCTTTGCTTCGTACCCTTTCCTTTTTGAGGGTATGTTCTTAACTCCTTTTTCCAAAGCTTTATCTGTGCCTATTTTTGTCAATCGAGCATATCTTACCCCTAGTGTTTTCGACCTTTAGATAGGAGTCCTATGGATGAAAACATGTGTTTGAAACATTCTATGTTTGAGGGATGCTGGTGGATGCAAGTGTTTACTAGTGGTTGCCTGTGGACGCATATACACACACATTAGGCACTAGATCGGTTCAATCACTCACTCATACTGCAAATGGATGCATGTGCATTTTCTTTTATTTTATGGATGGAAATGGATGAGTTAGCATATGGATGTTGCACTTGGACGAATGGACGTGCACACATATAGAACTTACATGTTATAATAGGATTATTTGCATACATATTGGATCCATGCACTAATCATACATCGTATTAAGGAGGTCAATTGGATCAGTAGACCGCCTGATTTTCGCATTAGTATTAAGACATATACACACACCTCTACATATTACTCATATAAGCATTAGAAATCTTTTAAGGACAATGGAGGCTTATGGATGAATGGATGAGTAGATGGATGGTAGGATACGTTCTTCCTAACCTGAAGATTTCAGGGACGAAATCCTTTAAGGAGAGGAGAATGTAAGACGCCATAACTTTAAAATATTAAAATTAACAGATTAAAGAATGCTCAATTTTTAGAAGAAGAATTAAGGGAAACGGGTTGTGCCATTGCGTTCGTCTCGGAATTCAGCTTGGGATAGAGTCCGGGTTTGCGTAAATCGGATATCGTATAGAGAAGTATAAGCCTTAGAAGTTTGTATACGTATAAGGAAGTATATATATAATAATTTCAGAACCCTCAAAATAGTTCAAAAATCAAAAATCCGACCAAAGCGGGCTGAGCGGGAAATTTCCTGCTCGACATGGGTGTCGACCCCCCTTAGGGGGTGTCGACCCCCTCCCCCCGGGAAGATCTGGGAAGAATTCATTTTACGTTCCTGGACTTGATTCTGGTTTCGATTCATTGGTTCTAGGCTATAAATATGGTCCCCTATTCTCCTATTTTCTTCATTGGAGATCATGGGAGTCATATGTTGTTGGGTTGCAAACTGAAACAGAATCAATTCAGAATTCAGATCTATTCTCTCTCAATTCTCTAATGTTGTGAGTTTCTAGTCACTTTTAGGTTTAAATGGATAAGTGTGAATTATGAAAGACTGCGAATTGGGCATATGTTGTGAACCTATGCAAGTATATTATGTCATTTTCCCTAGATCTAATTTGGTTATGGACATTCTACTATGTTTCCTATGTAGATCTTGATAGATCTATCTCTATTTAACTGAAATAATTGTGGTTATTCTATGATGTTGCCTATGTAGATCTTGACTTGCAATTGTATTATGGAAAAGGTGAATATGTTAATTTGGACAAGTTATGACATTGATTAAATCTGGTCCTTTATGTAAATCACCTTCCACCAGTCATAATATGATAAATCTGGGTATGCAATAAAATTTGACATGTGAATTTATCCTTAGATCTAAACTTGCTACTATGTCACCCTTACTATGCTAGATCTGAATTGCTGGATATTTAAATGATTAGATTAGATCTCATTTTTGTTTACTTTGACTTTGACATCAAAGAAATTGTCACAAGTTCATATGACAACCTTATGACTATGTTAATCTATGTTATACCAAATCATATTCAATGATCACTTGTGTTACATCCCGATTAGCTTTCCTTTTCATCACTTACGGCTAGGCTAATTATTTAGCCAAGGCATGCCGTCAATTTTGTGAGGACGTTAGTTAGAAACGGGGGAAAAGTAAATATTGGCATAATTGGGAAATAAACATTGTTGGACTAGTAATTCAAATTGTGGATAGAATGGGCAATAACACCCAAAAAGGTAAGACTAATTAATTGGTAAATTAATTAATAACTGGAATGTCTAGCAACTATAATTAGGAATTATATTAACACTTATGACACGAGGTTAGGTTACGTTAGTGGCGGAAGTCTTCCCAGACCCGACCGGCATATCCAGCAGCCACTAATGTTGAACCTAATGTGAGAGGTCTAAGTGTGGAAATATGACTCTAGCTAAGACACGAGGTTAGGCCCAACTATTGAATGAGACTGCTCGGACCCGACTGGCATATCCAACATCCACACGTTGTAGGCCTAATGTGAGAGGTCTAGCCCAATATAACCATAATTGGACATGGTAATGAGAAAGGACTACTTAACCTAATAGAACTGTATGCTTATGAACTTAAGTTAGGGTTAAGTAAAATGGATTGGATAGCGGGTGGGTTAAGTATAACTAAAGGGGGTGGGTTATATATATATATATACATATATATATATATATATACATATATATATATATAAGCCCACAAACTTAACCTGGTAAAGTTATGTAATTAAAGATCACCCTTTTAGGGTAAGAATAACTGGTATAGGACTATGTAATTAAAGATCACCCTTTAGGGTATACATAGTCGGTGGAAAACCTAGTAACCCGGTAAAGTTATGTAATTAAAGATCACCCTTCTAGGGTAAGCATGACTGGTATATGACTATGTAATTAAAGATCACCCTTTTAGGGTATACATAGTCAGTGGAAAACCAAGTGGGAATACAAGACAAAAGGGGAGGGCTTGTATCATATTGTATGGGACCCATTTCAGTCAGTAACCTATATTCGGTATCAAAGTGGTGAATTACGTACTAGGCGGAGAAGGGGCACGCTTACTGATTGATTATAAGAGATCCAAAACGTGATGGGTGGTGTAGACAATGCAAACCGACCGAGGACATGTGCGTGCATGGGTCGGGCAAAGGGGACAAGATGACCGTGACACCAGTAGATATGGCTGTGCACCTCTTGGGTTGCCACTTTAGGGAAGTGATACCCCCTACTGCTTGACCAGCACAGGGTATCTACAAAGTAGGGAGCCGGTCAATTAGGGTATTGGTTAGGGTACACTCGGATGTATGCCCTAAGTCTACCAACCTATAGTGGAAGGGATCATCTCATTTTAAATTATACTAGTAATAGTGCAGAGTAGTTATTAGTGAAGCATGAATACACCTTACCTTATCTGCCTTGTAACACCTACCATTTGTATAGTGATCTCTCTTATCCACTTTATACCTATCATGATTACCTTTATTTATTTACTGGCTAAAAGTTACTAGACTCGCCAGACTTTATGTCTGACCCCTTTTGTTTTTTCTTCTCTCTTCCGCTTCCCCCTCCTCCCCCCCCCCCCGGTTCTCAGGGAGGAAACACTTAGGCTTGACCGGGATTTTTCGTGATTGCTGGAGCTGCTGATATGTATGGATCAAGCTCCTATTCTCGTTGCATTGGCTATATTTTGCTATTGGGGAATTTTATTTCTTTTGTGTACTCTGATATTCTAAAGTACAAAACAGTGTTTTTTATGTTGTAATGGGTTTTTATATTTCAGACAAATGATGCTTTAGACCACGGTATTTTGATGATTAATAAAGTTAGTTATTTCTACTGCAAAAGTTTTTATATTTGTTTTGTAATATTCTGTGTCTGTTTACCTAAACGCTTCATGAAACTTAATGCATTCCCTTTGTGAGTTACATTAACGGACGTGGGGTGTCACACTTATTAATGAGGAAAAGGGGAGACAGACATACTTATGCCATTAATTGTTTGTTTCCTTGATAACAAAGATCGAAGGCAAATTTTCTGCTCGAGAGAGAAAATAGCTGCGCTATTTAATTCAATGCAAAAGCATATCGGCCCTTTTTTATATGAATTTATTACTTTATTTTTATTATTATTTTAATTAATATCAATTTATTTAACTAAAAATATCCATTGGTTTCGAACTCCGTTTTTAGCATAGCGACCGGCACTTCCAAGGTTTAACTACCATCCTAAACACACTGGAACAAGTTCTGGAGCCTAATTCGATCATATGGAAAATATATCAATTTGAGTCGACGTTTTAAATTAATTCTATATAAAATAAAATTCGGTTTCAAACAATTTAATGTATTGATAATAAATAATCATTCAACAATTCTAATTCAAATGAAATTTATATTAATCTATAGAATTGTTTTAAATCAATTTTAACTGTGAATTCAATTTTATTACGCTTTCGTATTACGATAATTTGATATATTCAATATTAAATCATATAATAGTTATTAAATCGGTAAATTCAACATAAAATCCATTTATATTTCTAATTCAATATTTAAACTAAATTCAAATGTTCAAAATAACTCGACTCAAAATCCAGGATGTTACATTTCTTCCTTTTAAAAGAATTTCATCTCCGAAATTACAAAGGTAGAAGAAATGTTACAGACCCGTTAACTTTTCAAAAACTCACTTTGTTATAACTCAGTATTTCATATTCTATAATTTGAGTCCCATACAACTTTAAGTTTTTATGGGAATATTCAATTTCAATTCATTTAACTGGTTTCCATCATTTTGATTTATTTAACTTGCTTGAGTTAAACTTAAATTCCAGAATTCAAATACCTAATATTTCAAATCTCCTTGAAATCATATAAATATATACGTAGATATATTTATAACCATCACAAGTTCAAAACATTTGAATTTTCCAAACAACTTGTGTTGTGTAATAAATTTTCATTGGAAATCTCACTATGGTAGCAATCCATCACTTAGAAACTCGAAAATGAACACCAATGATGGCGCGCTTCATCATCAGAATTATTTTCCCATGACCGAAGTGAATTTAGTGCTTTATCATTTTCAAAATCCATTTAAAACAAGTTTTTTTATCAAAAATCTTTCAAAAATAATGTTATCTTATTTACATAACATTTCAGAAAATATTTTTCCAACATCCAGTATTTAAATTCCATTTCTAGTTTCATTCCAACTTTAATTCAGTTCATTAGTATATAAAAGTTCTATTTGGTTATATATAACCATTTCAATTTTATAATCTCCTAATAGCAACTAACCCATCTAGATATAAATAATTCTAGAAAATTTCTTTATTTTACATTAAAATATAATTTTGGGTAAAATTATTTAATTTACCCACTTTAAAACAATATCATATCAATTCTTATGTTGAAGTATTTTGAAATTCCTATCGACGTCATGGTGTCCCACTATTCGATCAGAATTCGTAAACAACTCAACAGATAAGCCAACACAATATAAAACAATTTTATATCAACTTACCAAATATGCTCTCTCATATATACGCACACACACACACACACACACACACACATAACTCATTCTAGGGTAATACTGACCCTATCTCTAATGAGTAGACCCCACCAAAGCCTAGGTTTTCGCTCAACCTAAGCTCTGATACCAAATGTGATGGCCCGCAGATCCGTATTATCTAAGTTGACTTAAAACAACACACGTCCAACCCAAACTGCACAGAAAACGAGTCATTAAGGGTTAAAGGAGAAAAAGAACAGGAACAACAACATAGAATCTCAATTCGGAAGGAACAAAATATATTATATAACATAATTCTTGAATTACAAAATTTTGTAATACTTACCATTATCAGAGTACAATACATATACATCACAAAGGAAATAACATTAAATAACTAATGGTGGATCCTCCTGCTTCAAGCTTCTCCACATGTATCTGTAAAGCCTAAGACACTTGACTGCCCATACAAGTTTGGGGACCCAACAGTTTATGAAAATAAACAAAATAAACTCTGGATCGGTCATAGGATTGGTGTGAGTAAACTCCGACCATATTGTTCAACTTTGAAAAAAAAAATCCTTTTGAAAGAAAAGGATAATAGTAAGACCAGCCCACACATAAACATGGACGGTTTTTTCCTTACTATAACCCAAAAAAATTTGATATCAAAATCCAGTGATATTATAATAATGTCTAATCAAATAAATAACCAAATAGTAGAATGCTTACATCTCACGCTCTATATACATATTATAAAATCAAAAACCGCAAGGCGCTTATTGGAGATTGGATTCCAACTATGATAATGTACGGGACCACCTGCCGATCAGAATACTTTAGAGGGGATACACTGGGGTTCAGTAAGAACATCTTGCAACCTGGCCACACATGACCGCCCGCTCATTTAGCTTGAGTGTAGCAAATATATTTTCACCCATGGTTGTCGGTCGTCCAACCATAATCCGTAAGATATAGAATTGAAAGAAGAATAAATAAATGAATTTTTCTCTAGATCGGTGACAAATATACCCTGCTTGGGTATGACCTAACTAGCCATGTTGTCTGCCGGATTTTTTTCATTTCCCGATTGTTAAACTCGAGGCTACATTTATCTTTTTAAAACATCTGGCCATCATACACTTTGAATGCCACATCATCAAACCCGTCAAATCACTAATTGTTCTTCCCAAAATATTACGGGTATAAAAAGCTAAGAAAAACGAATTTCTCCGCCATCGGACGTAATACCTTGAAAGGACCATCTTATGTGATTTGTTAGGGATACTGTCAGACATTCGCCCGTACAAGTTGTCCTGGATCTGCACAAACAAAATAGCCCTTGCATTTTTACTCCGTCTTTGATTATCTTCAGCATAATCTAATGCTTATGCCAATACAGAGTGGTTTACGGATAATAAATCCAACTGGTCTCTCCGTATTGACAACGATGGTCAAAATTCTTTGATAGCCGATGATTTTACTACCAAAGGTAAAACAACATCCTTCAAACAATCACTGGCCCTTTCTAATTAATATTCTATTTTAAGTTTCTTTATCGAATTGTATATATCAATATATTGATTTTTGGTTATCAAATTTTCTTAAAAATATTCTAACTCCTTAAATTTTCAGAAAATTTTGCCAGCACCTCCTTTGTACCGGTCAATATCTCAAACCCCAACTCGCCTCTTTAGGCCCTTTCCATTCAAAATTAAATTAAATAGCCAAGCGGCTTGCCTAATAGGCTCATAAATCTCATATGGAAATTTAAACATGTACCTTTTTGTTGGGCACTTAAATTATAATCTTCAAATTCTGTTCCTACTCTTCATCCCATACATGTCTAATATATGTACACCTGCACTTCCATTTATTTCAAAACCATACAGCTATTTTGATTTCATCACATTCAATCCCACTAATTAATTCTTTAACTAATTCAGCCGCTCCATTCACTTATAGTTTGAATCAATAGTGTTCAACATATTTTCATTCACTTATAAGCAATTCAAATTTCATTTATAACTCCCTGCCTCATATCCGATTTCGAATTCTAATTTGCAAGTCCAATTTACTTAACCCACGATAAGTTCCATTAAATCCCATTAACTAACTTCTTTTATTATTTAGTTAATATCATTCCATAATTCAAAATCAGATTTTTATATCAAAAAATCACTTCATTCCACTTGCTTGAGTTTATATTTATTTTATAACTCAAGTCTGGATTTTTCTGATGGAAATTCAGACTTTATTTACTCAAAATCCTTTTAATTTTCTAAATAAACCGTTATGGTTTAAAAATGATTATAGCGCTGTTTTTCTAAAAATTTGATTTTTACATAACTCAAAATCTATAAGACGAAATCTAGGTTTCTCTTTTATATGAAAACTATCATTGAATAGGTCCAAGCGTTTCTTGTTTCACCAAATTCCGACTTAAATTGAAGTCCAAAAAGCCAAATTACAAACTACTACACTGCGATGAGTTCATTTTAATTATAATTTAAATATAAACGTTAACTTTTTTTATAAAATAAATCTCAACTGCATTTTCAAAAATAAATTAAGCCCGTTATCCAATCTAACTTAACAAATTCAGGTTATTCAAACTCGTTGACTTTCTTTCCATATTAATAACTCACTTATGAATTTATTTAAACCCAAATTGTTGTATTTATGTCCATTTCCCATGGAATTGGATTATTTATAAAATGTCGATATTATCGAATTCCAATTATAATTTCCTTTTATAGAAAAATCAATTTATTGAACATCTTTACCATTACAAACTAATATCATCCTATAATAATAGTGAAGTTGTTCAAGTTGGGATATTTTATTTACCTCTCAGACCTTGACCGACAACGTTCTTATCCTGATATAGATAAAAGCTTGTAATACAAAAACTCAATTTAAATCTCGCCTTCTACTCCATTTCTTACATTTGGAAATTTATTTCCAAATTACACGATGAAAATTACTTCATCACATTAATAAACATTGGCCATAAATTAACTTCTTTATTAAATAAACTTCTATTTAATAATCTATTTAAACTAGATTCCCAATTGGAATATTTTATTTTTATAACTTATATATATATATATATATATATATATGAACAAGGAATCTATTTCCATATTTAAACTTAAAATCTATTTTGTATCAATGAAATCCCAATATCTTACCAGGTAATAATTTATTTGTTTTGTTATTCAATATGGTCGAATTCCAATCATAAATCCCTTTTTAAATCCATACTTGAATTTAAATTTATAAATTTTCCAATGAAAATTCCCTTCTTTCTATTTATATATATCGTTTATATATTTCACTTTTCGCTTTAAATATTTAAAATAAGTTCCTATTTCAATTCTTATTTGAAATCAAAATCCCATTCTAGAAAATAAATTTTCCTTTTTAAATTCAAACTTTGAATTTTAAAATCTAGTATTATCAAATGATAATTTTTCTTTCCATTTATACAATTGTTTATAAATTTAGCTACTTGTTTTTATTATTACAAACAAGTTAATATTTCTCAATCCATTCGAAATTCCATTTCCATTTCGAAAAGTAAATTTTCCTTTTTAAATCTAAAAATCCCTTTGTATCATATTTTTAATTATCAATATCTTGGGCCAGAGATATTCAAACATCCAAATAAACAAACTTCAATTCAATTTAACACATCACACATTTTTAAATATATAAACAATAAATAAATAAATTTTGAGGAATCCAGTTGGATCCTTCCAACCTGTTTTCCCTTCATCCACAGATGTTAAACATCAATAATAATACCAATCCTGCTTTAAGGCAGATATCGCGATACAAAGGTCATCCACTATAATATATTGTGGGGGTGCATAGGTTCATCTGCTAATGATACTGCGGACATCCGCTAATGAAACTGCTAGAAATATCCAACCATATACATATAATATCCACAACCACCAAGCCTAAATAACATATATATAAATATATATAACCACAATACTTCAATAATTCATGCATGCATCCAAGCAACAAACAATTTAATTTTAATGATTAAAAATAAATTTAAGCATAAAACTCTAAGCGAGATTTACTCACCTTGATTTTCCCTGTCAAAATTTTGTTTAATTCCATAACATTGCAGCTACGAATTTTCTCGAATCGTCTTCATCCGAATCTATTTGCTCCTCACTGCTTTTCAAACTTCAATTAATCCACTTATGTGGACTAGTTAATCCATTTACTACCTTTATCATCCAAAGTCAACACATACCCATATCCGCAACTGTGAATCCCTCAAACTTAAATCCTCGCTACCGAGCTTTACTTTCCCCACATAAATACCCTGTTCGGTAAATCACAAAATTCAATTACAATTTTTCCCTACATGCCCGTATTTTCAACTGATGTACTACCCCTATATCAACAACAGTTCATCACTCAACATTATAGACACCTCATGCCTCCTCCATCCCCCAAAATTCACAGATCTGAACCTCCACTTAGACATCAGCACCAAAATCCCATCATGACTTCACAAAGATGCAAATCACCACCCCTTCTCAAACCATCATCCAATGCTCACACCATTGTTCAATAGCACTACCAACTCCCCCTCTCTAGATCGCCAACAAACCAGCATCGACTTCACCTGCAACACCCACCAGTTGACACTCTAAGCTCTGGCATACCTCCACAGCACCATCACAACCCTAAAACACTGCTGTAGTCGACCCAAAATATCGTGACATCCTAAACTCACTATGCAAGAACCACGTCAACCCTTCTTCTATACCACATCGCGACCGCCTCCATCTTGTTTTCGAGCGTTAGGAAGGTCCAGGGTTTATCGCGATCCAAGTTTGTAGTTTCTGATTTTGTTTTACTTTTTTTATTAGATCGAAGAAATCGATTTTGATTTGAAAGAGGATGGGAAAAACTAATGAGTAATGAAATGGAAGGCAAAAAGGAGGGTGTGGCTTGCTTATAAATGAGGAAAAGGGGAGACAGACGTAATTATGCCATTAATTGTTTGTTTCCTTGATAACAAAGATCGAAGGCAAATTTTCTGCTCATGGGAGAAAATAGCTGCGCGATTTAATTCAATGTAAAAGCATGTCGGTCCTTTTTCAATGTGAATTTATTACTTTGTTTTTATTATTATTTTAATTAATATGAATTTATTTAACTTAAAATACCTGTTTGTTTCGAACTCCATTTTTAGCATAGCAACCGACACCTCTAGGGTTTAACCACCATCCTGAACACACTGGAATAAGTTCTGGAGCCTAATTCGATCATATGGAAAAGATATCAATTTAAGTTGACGTTTTAAATTAATTCTAAATAAAATATACTTTGGTTTCAAATAATTTAATCTATTGATAATAAATAATCATTTACAATTTCAATTCAAATGAAATTTATATTAACCTATAGAATTGTTTTAAATCAATTTTAATTGTGAATTTAATTTTGTTACATTTTCGTATTACAGTAATTTGATATATTCGATATTAAATCGTATAATAATTATTAAATCGATAAATTCAATATAAAATCCATTTATATTGCTAATTCAATATTTAAAATAAATTTAAATGTTTAAAATAAATTGACTAAAATCCAGGACGTTACACGACCCATACCAAAGGTGGGTTGAACCAAGGGGCGACATACCTTAAAGGTGGGTCGACACGTCTCTGGGACAAATCGATGTATTATTTTGACTTGTACGGTTCATATTTTATTTTATTTAATCCGACACGTTAGAATCTCCAACACGTCTTTAAATATACTAGCAGGGCCCAGCCTCCAACGCATATTTTCTGAGACGATGCCAAGGCTTAGACATTTTCTTTCTTCTCCAAGTCTTTCATAAATTAGAATATTAATTTTTTGGAATTCTAATTCAAGATTTGAGGACAAAAATTATGGATCTGCAATATAAGTGTTCAGATTTCTTGTCTACGTGAGGTAAATTCTTTGAATCTGAATTATTAAGGTTTCTTTCTTTCTTTTTAGCATTATATTTGTAAATCCATGGTTATTTGAATATTAGATTCAATTAGAAAGACCACAGAATAGCATATCTGAAGCAGATTCAAGGATTAGAAAGTAGATAGGTGAGTGGATTTAAAGTATACCTTTTGATAATGGTATATTTATTGTTTACATTCCCCGTAATTCTTAACGTGATACATAATTGAAATTTGTGGTGATTGCGATATAATCTATTTCTAAATACATTAAGAATATTGTTGTTGTACAAATCTATTCCATTAATCTTCTATTTGGATTGAGAATTACTCTAATACCGATGTAACATCCCGGTTTTTTCCTGATTTTGTAATACGGTTTATTATGAAGTAATTGAGATAAATTTAAAAATCTTGAATAATAATTATTGAGAAAATATCAGGAACAATATATTTAAATGGTTCAAATTTTATTTGTTTTCTTGTTTTTTTGTATGTTTATATTAAACCTATGAATTAAAAATTAACATCACTTGAGTAAGCTAAATGTAAATCACTTAAGTAAAATATGAGTTTTACTTTGTATTTAAGAAATTGTTCATTTATAAATATTCTAACACATCTTTGTACCTAGAATTAAAAATAATGACATGAAGAGTTGTCTTTGGTACCATAGATGTGCAATCTAATACAATAAATGCATGTTCATATGTGATTTGTAGGCTGTTCATATATATATATATATATATATATATATATATATATATATATATATATATATATATATATATATAAGCATTTAAGAATTGAATTACTTTGCAACCAAGTTGTCTTAAAGTACACAAACATACGTACCTCATTACATCATGATTTGGCGTATACATGCATTCTTATTTTAAACAAGACTTATCCGAGTATTGAAACTGGAAAAAGGTTAGTGTAGAGTAGCCTGATCTAATGTTTTTCAAATCAATATAGGCTGCTGAAGCAAGGATAGTATTAGCTACAACTAAACTTGCACATGGCCATTTATGTTATAAGTACAACATTTTTTTGGACTGCCATTGTTTTGTCAGTAGAAACCATTTAGAACCAGCTAAACAAATGCAAAAGGCTACAGTTTACATCCATTTCCATAGCCTATCATGTGCACATGAATATATATATATAGGTATGTACTTCATATATAGACTACCTTGTCATCTGAGGAAAACTGAACAAGCTATCAACCAAATTGCACATGGTCATGCACTCTAACACTGGGAAGAAATTGAATGTGACTTGCCTAAACATTTACTTCCTTTCAATCAACATTGCTTCAGCTACTACCCTGAACCTCAGTATCTCTTTTCAATCACATTTATAGCAAATTTTACATCCTTTCAAACTGGCCCTATGTTTACCTTGTAACCACTTAATATTACACATTGTTTTGATATAAGTTTCCATCTATAAATACACACCACACAGTCACACTTTTTAGTTCACAAACCATTTACAAAGACTGAGCCAAGAACCCTGAAGCCAATGGTAGAAAAACTGAACCAAAAGAGAATAAACATGTGAACAGAGGAGCAATATTTATGTGAGTAAACTCACTTTTGTTCCCTATTAAACTATTAATGTCTTTATAGTATGATGTAGAGATATGTAGCAGTATATATGTTATTGGATGGATTGTATTTAGCTATCTTAGTCTTAAAAAAATATGGAAAAAAACAAATCATAGAACAGAGAATTATTTTTGTGTGCAAACCTCACTGGTATATCTCCCATTTGAAAGAAAAAAAGTTATTATTGTATACTTACTATGTGAACTCACCTGGCTCTATCTAACTTATTTATGTTTTAAACTATCACCAAAATGAAGGGAAGAAATTGTAAAAGTCTGAGAGTAACAAAAGAATTCAAAGTTTTTCCTGTTTGGATGTTTTATATTGACAATGGAGCATCGTTCGATGTTCCCGGATTGACACACATAGATGGACTTGGAGGTTTTCTGAACTATCTGGAAAGAACATGAATCAAAATAGTTTTAGTAGTCCTGAAGCAGAGTAACCCTTAAATGAGTAATTTAAATTTTCAAAGCAATACCTCAACGTTAAGGTATAAAAAACAAATGCTTAATTTACTCACGTTCAAGTAACACCAGTAACATACTTTACAATTTACAAACCTTAAAACATGATAGTCATGTAAACTTTGTCAGAATGGAAGATAAAAGCGAGAAGAAGTGGCAGTAGTAGATGTAAGAAGAAAGGAGAAGATAATATAAATTTGAGGCACAAAAGTATGGAATGTTGGCCATGTCAGTAAATGGGTCTTGTATGTGATGGTTTTCGTGATTGATATGAAAATTAGAGGATGGTAAAATAAAAAAAAAAAACACAGAAGGAGACGGGTTTGGTCATTTGGTTTCAACATCTAAATTTGATGCTGGTGATTGGGGAAGATCATGAAGAGGTCAATGAGTTCAGGAAGCGACGAGTGATGTGTGGTGATGATCGAGACAACGTAAGGGTCGGTGGTGTATCTCTGCATGTGCACCATGCACCCTGTGTAATGTACTAATTGTGAAAAAGTAGAAAAATGGTGAGAGAAAAATATAAATTTGGCAGTTTACTGAAGCAAGAAAGTAGAAGACAAGAACGTTGCACGCAGAGGATGCAAGAAGCATCGGTAATGTAAAGAAGAGAGAAAACGAGGGAAGATCAACCTGATGTTTCCATTTTAGTTCTATCAAATATGGAAAATTCACGATATTAGACCTGTTTTGTAAGATTATTACATGATTAGTCATGTTTCATAAATAATTACAAATATAGAACTGTTTTGATCGGGAAGGGATACTGACGCATTTTGAAAACTTGCCTTCGTGCGCCTTTTCAAAACTCGCCTGTGTATTTGGGGTAATTTTCAAACTATATAAGTACTCACTAGCCTTCTCATAACTCTGATTCATACTCAACCACATCTTCTCAACTCCATATATTTTCAAACATGGCTGATCAAACAATGGTTGAGGAAGAGGTTGACTCTTATCTAGTTTACGCCACTGTGGTTATATGGCTGAAGTTGTCGTATCTGATGATGGCGAAAACATTGGTCGTCGAAGTCTTCTTTGTCCCAGTTATCCCCACGGATGCAATTTTTCAGAATGGATTGATGAACCGCTTTGTCGTAGGGCCATAACGTATGCAAATGAGCTGGAGCAAGAAAATAGACGTCTCAAAAAACACGTAGAGGACTTGCAATTTAAACCTAACCAATAGTGTTTCTATTATCCGTCGTCGTTGTAGATGTCTGAAGTTTTGTTTGAATTATTGTATTACCCGTTGTCGTTGTATGTTTCTGAAGTATAGTTTGAATTATTATTTGTGTGTTTGTAGCAGTTGGAAGATTAATACAAAGTATTGTATGTTTGCCTTATTCTAATGAAATATTTTAGTGAAAATTAGGGTCATATCCCTAAAAGCAAACTTAATTAATGTCACATCCCTCCAACTTTCTTATACAAACCCGCCCCCTGTTTTGAAGATGCCGCCTCCAACTTTTTGTGTTCCGCCTCCTCCCATTTTACTTTCTCCTATTTTCGTTCTAGTCCAAATTTTCAGCCGCTATCACTTAAAAAAAATTCTAAAATCTATAAATATTCTCGGAAGTCCACAGAAATTGAAAAAAAAAAGTTGCATAAACGTATGCAACTTTTACGAATAGTTGCATACATATATGCAACTATTCGAATACGCATGCATATATTTATGCAAGCCTGTAGAATAACTGCATATATGCATGTTGTTTTTCTGTATAAATGCATACATGTATGAAGATATGTTAAAATCTGTGCTAAAGTGAAAAAAGTGCACGTACGTATGCAGGATTTTTATAAATGCATCAGAAGATGCATGTATTCACATTATGTGCATACGTGTATGCATTTATACTACAGTTTTGATGTTGATTTGAAATAAATGCATACATGTATGCAACTATTTGAAATATATGCATCTATCGATGCATTTTACTGCATTTCATTGTTTTTCGTGTAATTCTTGATTTTGACGCAGTTTTTGATGTTTTTTAACCTGACTTTTTTTTCAGATTAATTGTTTTAATTAATTACGAATTTATGTGATTTTTTAATATTTTTTTCCTTTTTTTACTGATTTTTTGAAAAATAGGGACTAAATTTACAATAAGTTTATGACCGGATGTGAGCCTAATTTTGAAGCTTAATAGGGACTTGTAAAAAACGCACCCAAATATTTTATGTTTTTGAAGTCTGAATTAGATGTTTTGTATGTTTGCTAGTTCATACACTATACATTATGACATAAAGATGAATTGACAACTAGCTGCCACAAATTAAAGTTGGATCAGTCTGTTTATGTACAGTACGATCTGCTGCAAATCAAGTGATTTGACTAAACATGGATAAAGTTGATCCAATATTTCGAAATAGTTGTTTTGACAAACATCTGCCAAATCTGACCCAACATTTGTACATTGTAATAAAGTCATTGTAAGAATAAAGGCCAACACTTTATTTTGAATTCAAGGCTTTATTCTGCTTTTTTTTAAATCGATGACATGATTACAGCACTGGCAACTCTGACTTGACAACGACCATACTGAGTTGATTAAAGTTGATGTGACAGTGACATATCGAAGTTGGTTTCCCTATTTCCTAGGTTATCAGCACATTATGTCTCAAACACTTCAAGTCTATCTTCTAATAAACTCAAGAAAAAATACTCAATCAACAATGGCGCCTACTTTTATTACTGCACTATGCTACTTCGAGGTGAATTGGTTACGGATGAGCACCAAAATGGAAGTTATATGTGAGGATTCTGCAAACGAGGGAGAGTTCGAAGGGGTTGCATGCTTGATGGTTTGAAAGAAACAGTATTCCAAACAACCAAAATTAACCCTCTCGAATATGATATCGAGTTGTCGGTTAACAGGCCTACTGAATCGGGGACGAGAACCGTAGCTCTTTTAGAAGATGCAGATGTACAAGTACTGTTTTCTACTGTTAAGAAATCGATTGAGTTGTTTGTTGGATAAACAGCAAAAGAAATCATGGAAGATGTCGTGGAAGAAATAATCACACCGCCTATAGTGAGTAGCGGTTTCGGTTATTTCACAGAAATGTTGCAAACTCATGATCCATCAGTCATCTTTAGTTCTCCCTTGTACACAAATCCGTATTTTCCACCAAATGTGGACGAGCAGCGGTAATAACAACAAGAACAACAAACAGATTAGTCAGAACTATTAGATATGAGCCAAAGGTATGTGTTATTGATCAAATTAGTTTTATAACTACTAACTGAAATGTAAGATTTAACTAAAATACATTTATTAACAGATTGACTGTAGAACCCAAAGAAGACTTGGGTGCAGGCACTATTTCAAATCTCGCAAATATCGCCCGAGATCTCCTTTTGGACTTCTTCCAAAACGAAACAGCAAATATCACTCTAAATCTCCTTTCGAGTATATCGCCTGAGATATTGCAATACCTAACGATATATCGACCGAGATGAAATACTGGAATATCGTCCGAGATCTTAGTTTTTTTGGTTAAAATTTAAATTTGTGCCTGAACTAGAACTATAATTATAAAACTCAAATCTAGCCATATCAATCTTTTGTTATTTTACATTTTGCATGTTAAATGACTATATTCGTACATGTTTTACAATGCTTATGATTTTCATATTCGTCTTTTTATAAACATGTTACTTATGAAATTATGTATTTATGGTCTATTTATGCAGAATTTTCTAATGTTTTGGATCGTTTTAATGTTTCCTGTCTAACAATATTTTTGTTTTGAGCATATTATGATTTAGAATATGAATGATCTTTCTCAAAATAAAGAATAATAAAGTTATTCTGTATTTTAAGTTTAAGTTACTATGTTTTTAATAGCATTCATAAAAATCATTTTGTTAAAATATCATTTTTAACATATCATGTACCCCGAGATTTTTCCGATATGAACTTTCAGACCCGAGATGAAAATCCGAGACGAACTCCAGAGTTAGACTCATCTCGTCTGAGATCTCCCCCGATACGAGACCGAGTCTATAAAATCCCCGAGACGAAACACGACCGATATCCGAGATTTAAAACCTTGGGTGCAGGTCCTTCACAACAGGCCGAACATATTGAAAGCATGGCGGTTGCCACGACAACTGTTGATGATACATGCTGGATTGAAGTAAACAACGAACCACTAGACTATGACTTTCCAAACATAGTAGATCCCGAAGAAGATGGTGATGAAGTTCAAATGGAAGTACCCATGGACGATATTCTCTGCACGGCGCAAATGATGGTCAGATCCGTAGTGGCTAATCTAAAGTTTTCTAGAGAAAAATTGTCGGCTATCTGCGTACAAAATGGTTTTGCTGTTGGGATGGTATTCCAAAGCAAGGAACAAATTCTCCACCAACTTACGGAATGGTTTATTCTACACGGTGTTTCATACAAGCCAATCAAGTCGAATAAAACAATATACACCGCTGTATGTAATGTTGATGCTACTTGTCCATGGCGAATACATGTTATTGTGCCGAAGAGATCACAAACTGGATGTTGGGAAATCAGAAAGTTGCGTCATAGACATAACTGTGTCAACCCGACAATTAATTCAAACCACAAGCAAGCCACTTCTGCATTTCTTGTATCCAAAATCATGGCTTTTGTGAAGGCCAATTTGGATATCTCAGCTGTGACGGTGCAAGTACTTGTCGATGAGCAACACTTCATCAAAATCAGTTACATGAAAGATTGGTGAATGTTGAATAAAGCTTTAGAAAAAATATATGGTGACTGGGCCGAATCGTATTCTATTTGCCTCAATATTTTGCGAAAATAAAAAGACGCAATCTAGGTTCAGTAGGACACATAGTACACGCTGAGTATGGGGTGTTTGATCGTGCTTTCTAGGCACTTTCTGGGCATTTGGTCCTTCCATTGCAGGTTTTATACACTATTGTCCAGTGCTCTCTATTGACGGGACACATTTGTACGGTAAGTACAAAGGAATACTGCTAGTTGCTACCGCTGTAGATGCAGACGACTACCTTTTCCCATTAGCTTATGGGGTGGTCGAATCCGAATCGTATGATAGTTGGGCCTGGTTCTTTTCATGCATGCGTGAGTTCATTTATAGCGTACAAAATAGACACATTACATTCATATCTGACAAAATGAAAGGGATTCCAAGCGCTTTGCAGGATAGATGGCGACAACCTCACCAACATAGATTTTGTGCAAGGCATTTGAAAGCAAATTTTCAAGCTGCAAGTCATCAAGACAAACGACTTGTAGGCTTGTTTTACACTGCTGCATGTGCCTCAGAAGTGGTTGAATATACTAAACTTAGAGAAGAAATCAAGGAAATGAAGCCGGAGGCGCATACTTGGATTGAACCAAGCCTAGGGAATTGCGAAGAAAACTAGGCTCTTTGTAAAGATGACGGTGACCACTTCCATATCATGATGACCAACTTATCTGAAAGTTTTAATGGTGTAGTAAAAGGCGCCAGATCCTTGCTATAAAGGCATTGGTTGCAAGAACGTTCTTTCGGTCAGTTGAGTATTTCTATAAGAGACGAGAAAAAGGGGAGGGTCTAAATTCGAAACTTACTCCAAAATGGGAAGCTAAAATTGAAGCTCGGGCTATTGACGCACGTCGGTGTAGGCTTGTTCGATTTGGCCGATATAAATGGCAAGTGATTAACAGTTATGGCGATGAATACGATGTTGTGATGGATGGTTGTGATGTCACATGTACATGCAGAATCCCACTTCTGCAGAAGATATCTTGTGCTCATGTGATGGCGGCTTGTTCAGCATAGGATTTTGGTAGTAATAGAGCACATCAATATTTTGCTTCTGAATGGTACTCCATCCAAAGTTATAGAGCTACATACGACCCAGAGTTTAATCCTATACGCAATAAAAAAATACTAGGACCCATACAACGGTCCTCTAATATTGGCTCCGCGTGCCAGAAGACTAGCTGGACGACCCAAATCAACGAGGTTCAAAAATGTTATGGACGAGCATCAAACACCCAAAACAAACAGGTGTATCAAATGTGGATCGCAGGGACATAACCGAAAGCGGTGCACTTCAGTAGCCTAAAATGGAGACGTATGTCTGTTGATGCGATGTCAGTGTGTGTGGTATTTCGTGTATCTGTATTTGTTATGTTTCGAACTTATCTGTCCTTAACCGGACTATGTATCTCTCTTGTATTTGAATATTAGAATTTGGTATTTGTTTTATGTTGTTAGGTTATGCTATATATACTATTTAATTGTCGTGGTAGTTCGCAGTTTAACATTCACAACTACATTCGAATATATAAGAATCGTTATACGCCGCATTGCATTGAAACACAAAACGTTCGAATCTATAAAACTATATTCTAGCGATGAAATAGAAAAATTGGAATTTCATATTATAGATATTGAGTTCTGTCCAAATAAAATTTCAAGAAAGTCGCTATGGAAATAAATAAAAATATACGGGCGAGTTTTGGAAAGGCGCCTTTGTGCGAGTTTTGAAAACTCGCCTTCGTTAACTGCAAACAAGTCTATATTTGTAATTGTTTCTGAAACATGGCTAATCATGTAATAATCTTACAAAACAAGCCTAATACAGTGAATTATCCATAAAATACATAAGAGTGACAGTGCCTTGGGTGGCAAATATATCAAAACCAGTACTATTCTTGCCTTATCGGGCTGTTTCTTTCTAGAAGGCACCAACTCCTATTTAACGAGACCTAATCCTCTGTACCTAAAATTATCTGTCTCCCTGTACCCAATCAATCAGGATCTTTTATTTTTACATTTTTGCGGTTAAGTCAAAGAAAAAATGAGTGTTTAATTGCAAAAAGGTGGAATTCAAGGGGTGCTATTGGTTGGGTATAGAGGGACAGACAATTTTGGGTATATGTGATTTTGTTGCTATGTCGTGTCACACTTTCAAAAGCATTAGCTTCAGACTGGACAACACCAACTTTTATTTCAAGTTCTCCAACGATCAAGATATGATAAAAATTCTACAAGCCGAACTGATATTCATTGAGCAAGGGTGAAAGGATTATAGCTTTGGAACCCCGTTGCATGGAAGTGCACAAGCGCACATAATAAGTCCCGATTTGGAATGGAAATAATTCTGTAGGATCGCTTTGTTGATAACATAGACCGTAATGAGTATTACTAAGCTTGCTTATCACCTAGGAGAGTAAGTTTGTTTTCATGAGAGTACGGATCGAGAAGCATATGAGACTTATGTATGCTTGTCCAACTATCATAGCTTATGAACTCTAACACTATAAGAAAATAGGAGCAAAAGGAAAAACAAATGGTGAGTTGCAGAAAGGAAAGAAAAAGATCATGTCTGTTCGAGAATAAGAGAAGCTAGGTGGTGTAAATCTTAAGTGGACTTAGTTCAAGTATCTTACGGAAAAAATAAAGAAAAAAATACAATCAAATGAAGAACAAAATAAGAAGAACACAGGGAAGTAAAGGATGAAGACACGCGAAGTTAACAGCAGTAGAAGAAATGCAAAAGGAAGCTGGGTTGCGTGAGTGGGCTTTTGGGCCTAAACCTTACTAGTGTATAAAAATATAAATAAATAAGAGTGGTAGAAGGGGGAACAGGCCTGGGAAGCTTGGGTTGATGGACTGAAATGGTTATAAGGAGAAGTAATTAAATAATAACAGAAAGGAAATTAAATGAATGAAGAAAAGGGAAGAAAATAAATTAAAGGGGATAGAAATTTTAAATAATAAAATAAAAGATTTCTTTAAAAGTATAATTTATATTTAGGATATATATATATGCATATATAAGAATATTTAGCAAAAAGAAATACTTTTAGAAAGTAATTAAAGGAAACATTGTTGTAATGGTTGATGAAATCAGGAAAGCAGGTGTAGCCAAACATGAATCGTTGTAAATAGAGTTGTACTTGGTTAGAAGTAAATAAATTATTTATATAAATAATAAAATTAGATTTATATTCCTTTGAATTTATTAAAATATAATTAAATACGGATTCACTTGGATCTAAAATACTGATAATTAGTTCCCGTCAGATTTGTTGGACTGAAATTGACGATATGTCAAAGTTAAATAAATGATGGGTGATCGTCAATAATACTGTGTGTAATGAACACCGCTGTTTTAAATAAACATTGAAATATTATTTTAACTTAGGGCGATAAATATAATTAAGTCAATAAATGATTTCAAAGCTGAATTAACGACTAGTAAACTAAATATTAAAATTCAAAGGAATATGATTTTATATATTTACTAGATAACAAACTGACCCAGTACTAGTAATTATAAATGAAATCGAGTTGATGAGATAAGCGAGTACAGAAGGTATAATATTCACAGTCCGAAGTGAATAACTTTAAAAGCAAGTGGTTTGCAGACGGGTAAAAGAAAATTCATAAGACTGGTACCGATAAGATTATTCTAAAGTACAGAAATATAAATGGGAAGAAGTCAAATCAGAAAGAGATACCAATTTGGTAATCGACAAAGTCGATTTTATGAAAGTATAACTTACTTTCCATTTTAAATAATATTTAAATTATTATATATATTGAGTTACTTATTCATTTTTGAAGAAATATAATAGTAGTTATATCGTTAAGTCATGTATCCTAAAGTGTGGATCATAACGATACAGTTATAATCAATAATAATAAATGGGATTCTAAACAGAATAAAATCCTAGATAGATATGATTTGAAATAACCATTTTCCAAGATCAATCAGTTCATGAACGACGATTATTTGAATTATTGAATTGTGATGAATTTGTGTAATAGTTGTTTTGTTTGATTATAATGTTATGGTATGACCCAATAGACTTGTTTAATTTAATTTAATTATTTACATGTCTTATTTAGATAATATCAAATTACTGTTGAAATTTGGAACTTTTTAGATAAGTCCTGATAAAAATACTACTGGAACTAGTTGAATATGGTAACCTGATTATTTAAGTATCACTTGGCCTAAAAATATTTTAACATTTGTCGAATCAAAGAGACTAGGATTGGTTTTCAAAAATGAAATCTGAATACCACTTGTATCGACCTAGGCGTTGATTAATTTGAAGTCAAATTGAAGACCATTGAAGACAAAGTTTAAGCATGGACCATTCTGTCAATCGTAGGTGGAAATTTCCTAAGATGGATTTAAAGAATAATGCCTCCGGTTTGTCCAAACCCAGAACAACTTGTTTGGACGAATGTCTGACAAAGTATACCTAACAGATCGCATAAGTTGATCTCTTCAAAACTATGTTTGGTGGTGTAGGAATTTGTTTCTCTTAGCTTTATACCCGTGGTTTTAGGGAAATGAATTTGTGACTTGACGAGATTGACGATGTGGCATTCAAAGTGATTAAAGATGTGCTATTACAAACGGTAAGCTTTGACCTCAGCCTCACAACCGGGAAATGCCAAAAATCGGGCAGGCAGCATGGCTAAGTGGGTCGCTCCCAATTAGGGTGTATTGTCACCATCTAGAGAATATTCATTTTGTTACTTTTTTCACTTCTGTATCTCCCGGGAACGGTTATATTGGTACCAATCATAAGGTGATAATATGTTCGATACACTCAAGAGAAATGAGTGGTCGGTCATGTGTGGCGGGTTGCAAGATGTTCTTGTTGAACCCAGTGTACTCCTCTCTAGAGACACACTATCGGAAGGTGGTTCCATACCTTATCAGATTTGGAAATCCATTATCCCTAAGCAACTTGCGGCTTGATTGTATACAATGTTTGTAGAACGTGAGATTTAAGCGTTCTGCTGGATGATTATTTATTTGTGGTTTGATAGACATTATTATAATATCAGAAGAGTTTTGATATATAGATGTTTTGGGTTAACGTAAGGTAAAAACCATCCATGTTTATGTGTGGATTGGTCTTACGATTATCTTCGAAACGTTTTGAAAGTTAAATCAAGTATTGTGGAGTCTTATAAGGGAAAACCCGTTCCGTGTTATACGGCGTGGTCTTATGAGATATCTTTTAGTTATCAAGTTGTTTTAAAATCGTTTGCTCACACCAGTCCCATGACTAACCCAGAGTTTATTTTTTTAAAGTTTTCCCTAAACTCTTGGGCGCCCAAAATTTGTATGGGCAGTCAAGTAGTTCAGGATTTTACAGATATTCTGGAGGAGATTGGAGCCGGAGGCTTCAGCAATAGATATTTAGAGTTCAATGTCCACTGTGTTGTATATGTGATGTACTCTGATAATGTATGTAAGTTCAAATGCAATTTGTATTTCAAAAGTTATATTATATAATATATTTTGTTCATTCCACTATGACATTGTTATTTGTTCTGATTTTCTGTTGTTGTGTCCTTTTTCTTCTATTCTAACATTTCTATCTTATCTTTTCTCATCCTCTAATTTCTTTCTTCGATTTCTGATTTTTAGTGTTCTTTGAGTTGAACTAGGGTTGTATTTGGTCGGCTCAAAGGATACCAAAATTAGGGTCAACAGAACCGAGATTGTGAAATTTATAATAATTATGGTTGTGTTCTTAAGATTGTTATTCAACATCAAATTGGATATGTTGTAAACAGAATTACAGGAAAATTTGGAATAATGGGAAAATGAATTGGTATGCCTAATTTTATATTGAAAATTTATAGTAATTGTGAATGATATATGAAAATCAGGAATTTAACATCTAACTCAGAAAATAAAAAGGGAAAATATTGTAGTAGATTGATTATTTGGATTTGGGAAAAATGTATATATTTCCATAATAGCAAAATTAGTGAGAACGTAATTGCCAAAAAAAAAGGAAAAGGGGATAAGTGTGAAATAGGTGTTTTTTACCGTATTGCACACTAATTCAAATTATATGTCCACAATGAAAATAAAAGAAATAACTTGCGACTACGGATCTTGATTAATATACAATATAGAAATATATCTTTATATCTTTTGTTAACCGATGTAATGAAGTATGTGAAGTATTTTCCTAAAATAATAAGAATTTACAAGATGGTAATTAAAGAAAGGTTACAATAGTAAAAGTTGGTTAATATTAAGCAACCTAAGGAAAATGTGATGAACAGGGAGTATAACCTATTAATTATGTGAATAAAAATGAAATATAATAAGTAGGCTTGTCATAAGGACAAGTGGAATTATAATATAAGTTCTAATCAATAAGCAAAAGAGAATTTATTAATAAACCTTAGTTAAGGGAACTATGTTAATGATTAAACTCACGACAACAGTTTTGATAAATGTAATAAATAATAAGCAGTAGCCCGTTCTAATGGCATATGACTGATTAAAGAAAGTAAGCAGCCTATTAGGAGCTAATGAACAAGTAACTTAAACAAAAAGCGAATATGTGGATAATTAAGTTTGTAACAACCCGTAAAATCTGAACCAATTAAAAAATTTTAAATTGGCTATTTTAGTGGATTTTAAAATTTTAAAATAAATATTTTAAATAATAACGATGTAAAGTAAGTTTGAATCGACGTTTGAAGATGAATATTATTAATTCTAATTATAAACAAGGCCTGAAATGGCGTGGTAGTTTCAAAATTTGAATTCAAACTTTGACTAACTATACCGGGTGCAAAATAAAACGGATTCTAGTAAAACCAAAAATATTTAAATCTATTAGTGAATATATTTCTAAGAATCTAAAAAATCGAAGTTTCATAGCGGGAATCAAAAGTTATGGCCAAATGAATTTTCGGAAAGGTCGCTATAGAGTTTATATAGCCCGTGAAAATGGCCATTTTGCAAATGACCTCGGAATTTGACGAAACCACTTTTGTTGGATCCGAGATGTCAAATTTTTACTAGGTTTCAAATTTCATAATTTTTGAAGCTAGTACGTGAGCGTGGCAAAGGAAAATGTGTTTGGTCGATTTTTGTTAAATTGGATCGACCAGAAAAGGGCCATTTTGCAAACGACCTCGGAATTTGACGAAACCACTTTTGTTGGATCCGGGATGTCAAATTATTGCCAGGTTTCAAATTTCATAATTTTTGAAGCTAGTATGTGAGCGTGGCAAAGGAAAATGTGTTTGGTCGATTTTTGTTAAATTGGATCGACCAGAAAAGGGCCATTTTTCAAACGGTCTCAGAATTCGACGAAACTAGTTTTGTTGGGACTGTATCGTCAAAACATAGCTAGATTTATTTTTCGGGAATTTTTAGAATCAGTATGTGGGCCCGGCAAATTGAAATGTACGTTCAAATTAAATATTGAATGTTTTATATTTTAATTTGAAGGAAAACTGACTGAAACAGTCGAATGGGCCTTCAAAACATATCCCATTGTGTTCGGAATGGGGGTATTTAGCTGGGGACGACAGTCGTTGGGTTTGGATTGGTGTTAGTATGTGAAGAGGGGTATTTTTGAGAATTTAAAAATTATAAAATAAAATAAAAATTCCTATTGGCCATCATTCATCTTCTCTCTCCCCGTAAGCTCCAGGACGCACGGCGGAAAAAACATTCCACCTTCTCTCCTCGATCTCGCGCAAAATACTTAATAAAATTCAAGGGTCCAGTTGGGGATTTTGTAGAGGATCACTCAAGCTTCAAATCAATATAAAGATTGGATTTTTTCATGGAGATCTCGGGCTCGAAAGTCTAACCGTTTGGAGCGCCGCCGTGGACGCCAGAGGCCACCGAAGTGGGCCCCACTTCTAGCGAACAGGTGCCCTTCCTAGCTCCACCTGGTGGCGTGCTCCGATCGACGGCGTTTGATCGCAAATTGAAGACCTACTTTTGAAGAATTCAGCTAAGGTACGACTATAAATTATTTAAACTATATTATAGCACTTTAAAGCGCTACGGTTTTTGATTTCACTATAAAAATCATATCTTTTTCTTTTGTTGATGAAATTCAGTGAAACAAGAGACAGTGGACTTGTGTGGACGTCTTCTACATTCTAGAAGAGACCGCATATTTTTCTGAGTCTTCTGCTATTTTTGGTGGAGTGGAACCCAATGTGAAATTTCTAAATTATAAACGATATGGAAAATGACGATGTATAAATTATATAGTCGATGTATGAGTTATATAAGCGTTGTATAAGCTGTACGTTCGATGTACAAGTTATATATGCGTTGTAAAAATTATACATGTGTTGAATTGAAGTGAAATATACTAATATATATATATATATATATACGCCCCTCGTCCACAAACCATGGACAATATTTATTGGTTGTGATTGGTGTGAAAATTGGTTGATAGCGAACGGTTGATTAGAATTGTTTGTGGCTGAAATTGATTGATTATGGTTGAAAAATACCCGTTTGTGGTTGAGAATTATTTGGTTGAAACCACATAGGATTAATTTGTGGAAAAGAGAAAAAAATATACATGCCGCCTGCGTGCGAACTAGATGCATGAAATCCCCATTGTCAAAAGCTGCGAGGCTTTAAGGTAGAGCGAGGAGCCGTACTAGGGACGACACCGGTTTTAACTACCCTGCCGTTATGCTGCCGAAATTTTGAATAATATTCATGTGTTAGAATTATTTTCATGTGTTGAAACTATATTCGTGTGTTGAATAGAAATTCATGTGTTGAATAGAAATTCATGTGTTGAACGACATTCATGTTTTAAATAAATTGTTTTAACAATAAAAATCACATTTTTATTTTATATATACGAACTATAGAAAACATTCATGTGTTGAATAGAAATTCATTCGTTGAATAGAAATTCATGTGTTGAATGGTATTCGTGTTTTGAAATAAATTGGTTTATAATAAAAATCATATTTTTATCATCTATATGAACTATATAAAGTAGTCGTGTTTTGAAATAAACTGTTTTACATTCAAAATCACATTTTTATTATATACATGAATTGTTAAAAACAGTGAAGTGTCAAAATATATGTCTGTTGGATAAAAATATCATTTTTATCAAATGTATGAAAAGAATAAGGTTTTGAAATCAAAGAATAGATTATATATATATATATATAATTAAAATAAATCGAATAACAAAGCTGCAGTTCGTATTTTGAAACCGTGATTTCAAACGATTAGTGCTGGAAATCCGACCATCGGATTTTCCCGAAACCGAAACCATTGGGTTCGCTTTGGAAATATCTTTCCAATGACACCAACTTTGTGAAGATCCAACGGTTGGATTGTTTGGAATGTTTAATTCAAATCTGAAGAAAGATAGCGCCAGAATCGATTATATTTATATGTATATAAATATAATTAAATTAAATCGAATAACGACGCTGCAGTTCGTATTTTGAAATCGAAACTTCAAACGAGTGTACCGGGAGATCCGACCGTCGAATTTTCCCAAAACTAGAACCGTTGGATTCGTTTTGAAAAGATCTTTCTAATGATATAAAATTTGTGAAGATCCAACGGTTAGATTTTCAGATATATGTAAATCAAATCTAAAGAAAAACAGCGCCATGACCGCGTTATGGCCTGAAGCGTCGTTTAAATAAATTGGCTATTTTTAAATAAATAAAAATAGCGATAAATCGTTATAAAATATTATAAACGATATGGAATGTGAAATTTAGAAACTAACTGAAGGTTAGCTAAGTCGAATGGTTTCCTGGGTTTTGATCTGATGTTGGTTTCGGCCTTTGGGGTTAATATTTGGGAAATCGTTCTCTTACTGATTTACGGTTATGTTGTGTTTGTGTAGCACTTGTTTATTATATACGCGAGTTGCTCAGAAAGACCGGGTTTATCCCATTCTGAATAACTGAATCGACGATGAGAAGTCGATGATGAAGACGGTGGTTGAATACCGGAGATCTTCACCTCGGTTGGATGATAACTGATGTCCTGATTGGAAGGCATCCCGAAATATGGATATTGAGTGGTAATCGTCCAAACGTACACAGAGATCGATGGGTATGCGAGGTATATAGTGCCTCCGATTTCGTGCAGACCCAGAACGGACTTGTAAATGGGCTGTGTGTCTGACATTGGAATTCATTCTGTGTGATTGATAGCCATCAGTTGCATGGTGTGAATTGCCTATGTGGCATGCTAAGATGCAGTGATCAGGGCTTCTATTAAAAAGCAAAGTCTTGTGGTCGATGATCAAAGCACCGCCTGTGTGGCGTAGCTTTGTGTATAACGTGAATTCGGGAGCCTCACACCCCGGTATGAGCCAGAAACAGGAGAGGACCTCAGGGAGGGCATGTGTTTCCTTCTAGCTAGAGGTGGTGTAAGTGCTTAAACAGGCTGACATATTTATTACTTTCACCTTGTGGTTGTTGCTGTTGCGAGGCGCCTCGGATATATCGGTCGATCCGGGACCGATGGAGTCATTTGTTGGCTCATTTATGCCCAAAGGGCGGGGAAACGCATTGTTCAGGCACTATAATCCACTCCGTGTGGACCGGCCCTGAAGATCCAAGGGGCAGTTGCGGCTATTCCGAAGACATGGGATAGATTGTCTCGAAGTCGGTAAGGACTATCTTTTGCCTTGGTTCATGACGGAAATCCAATTTCCAAATACGACACCGTGCGGTTTTGATTGTAAACCTATATTTGGCGACATAGTGGCATAGGACGCTCATGTCGTCTATGATTGAAACTTATGATTTGAAATTGTTTTTGAAACATATAAACACTAGTAGTAATATCAATTGCTTTTGTTTTATTCGTATCAAGCATATTTTGGCCATTATAAGGTAAAAACTCTATCCTTCGGTTTGCGTTGCATTGTGTGATGGGAACTGAGTCTTATAATGGCTTCATTTTTATAAAAAGCATTGTGATGTTTAAAGGATTTACTTGTTTTAAAGCACTGGCAATCCAATGGAGTAAACCCGTTCCGCGAAAGTGGCGTGGTCTTGTGATTAGCCATAATATAAAATGTGTTAAGTAGATTTCTCATACCAGTCCCATGACTGACTCGTAGTTTGTTTCACTTGCAAACTCGGGTGCCCCCTTTTTCTACACAGGCAGCCTTGTGTTCAGGTTTTATCAGGCTCTTTCTGGATAGCTGGAGCTGAAGATGGCTTCTATCATTTATCTCTTTTATGTTGTTCAACTCCTATTGTACATATTATGTTTGTTTTCCGCTGTAGACATTTATGGATAGCTGAACTGTATTTGTACTAAGTATGATCCTGTATACTGCGTAACCCTGATGATTATGTTTATCCAGTGTATTATTTGTACATTATCTGGTGTATTTATTTATTTCTGTTCTGCTGTTATCTGTTTATGTGTTATATTCCAAAGATTACCCTTGCCACCGTCAGTACGGGGTTTGGGGTCGTCACATCGTGGTATCAGAACTTTGGTTAAGCGTAGTGCTGGAATATAACATATTAACGAGCTCGTCAGAAATAGTACCAGTAGTGTTCTAGGACGAATAACTCATTACAGATAGGATCAGTAATATCCTAGTATGAGTATAGCAGAATGGAATACATCCCCATAGACACATTTACATTTAAAGTATATGTCTCTATGTTTGAAATATCTTTTCTGTGACCTGACACTTTGTCTGCCATTTGCAGACGTACAAGAAAATGAGTGACAGAAACAGAAATAATCGTATGGCTCGACAAGCTAATGAGCCAGTTGTGCTCCCGCAGCCAGAATCAGATATAGAAGTTCTATTCAAGAGATTTCGAAATCTGGGTGGATCACCATTCTTAGGCAAAGAGTCCATTATGGAAACACAAGCTTGGATTCATTCTGCTGAGAAAATCTTTGAAGGTTTAAAGCTGAGAGATGATCAGAAAAGATTACTGGCGTCTTGGGCACTCAAAGAAGAAGCTTTGTTCTGGTGGGATTCGATTATTAAAGATAATCAAGAAGGTGATATCACCTGGGATAGATTCAAAGTGATTTTCCTGGAAAGATTCACTCCTCCTGAAGCAACTGAGCGGTTATGTGATGAATTCTCTTATCTGATACAAGGAGATATTACCATCCTAGAATATCATAAGAGATTCAATGAACTTTCTCATTTTTCCCCTCATATGATTCAAGATCCAAAGAGGAAGAATCTGAGGTTTATTCATGGCCTACAAAGAAAATACCAAAATAGTGTAATGAGGAATGTGAAGCTTCCTTTTTCTGAAATGATATACATGGCTTACCAGTATGAGGATCTCGACAAGAAAGGTATGTTGTGTTACGAAGAGGAAGTCAGTTCTAGTAATAAAGGGGAGTCTAAAACTGATCGTCCTGAGGCCAGTACGATGTCTGAGGTGAGTAAGAAGCCTAAAGTCAATCGAAAAAGGGCCAGATCTGGGAAAGAACCAGCAACGACTGCCATATGCAATAACTGCAAGAAGCAAGGGCATTTGCAAGGAAATTGCAGATCTTTAAAAAGCAAAGAAAGAAAGGATCTAAGTCTAATAAGAAGTTTCAAGAGACCAGAGAATGCGACATTTGCCATCAGTTTGGCTATGTAAAGCAAGATTGCCGGCTGTTAAAAGTGACCAAAGAGGCTCAGGTAAATGAAGTGGCAGAAACCCCAGCACCCTCAGCTGTTCAGGAAAGGCCAGATGTTTTAGAAGGCACGCTAACTATCAAAGATATCCCAGTTAAAGTACTGTTTGACACCGGGGCGTCGCGATGCTTTGTTGCAAAGAATGCGGTTAAGAAACTGGATTTGAATTTGAAGAAGCTCAAAGAACCAATGATTGTCGGTAATCCGGTTGGGGGTTCCCTCGATCTCAGTTGGGTTTGTGGGGTGTCGGTTTCTTTTTCTCGTTATCGGTTCCCTATCATCGCGGTCGTCATGAATTTTACAGAGTTTGATCTTATCTTGGGGTTAGATTGGTTGACCAAATATGAAGCTGAGGTTAATTGCACCGACAGAGTCATCAGGGCGAAGATTAAATCAGGTGATTATATAACCATTCCCTGTGAAGGTCAGAATTCTAATAGAAAGGACTTCTGGGCAACTTTGGATGTTTCTCCTGCTCAAATAGAAAATATCCCAGTAGTCACAGAGAATGTTCCCGACCTCATAAAAGATATTCCTGTCGTCAAGAATTATGCGGATGTGTTCGAAGAAGTTGTTAGCTTACTCCGCAGAGAGAAATTGATTTCAAGATCGCTTTAATTCCGAACGCAAGGCCAGTAGTGCACGCTATTTGGAGAATGACTCAATCAAACTTGACAGCTTGTATGGAAGGGTCTGATCAGGCCTAGTTTCTCGGATTGGGGAGCAAACTTGACAGACGGTACTCTGCGACTATGTGTGGATTATCGTGACTTGAATAAGCAGACAATAAAGAATAAATATCCATTGCCGCGAATCGATGATTTATTGGATCGTCTGAATGGAGCACAAGTATTTTCAAGGATGGACCTAACTACAGGTTTCCATCAGCTTCGTATTGCCGAAGAATGTGTTACAATGACACCATTCAGAGGTCCCGACTTGTTCTATGAGTGGTTAGTAATGTCGTTCGGCTTATGTAACGCTCCAGCTTACTTCGTCGATTTGATGAATAGAGTGTTCAGAGGAGTCTTGAATAAGTTTGTTCTGGTTTTTATTGACAATATTCTAATTTTCTCTAAGTCAAAAGCTGAACATGAAAAACATTTGGAACAAGTTCTATAAATTCTGAGAAGGAATGTACTGAAAGCTAAACTTTCCAAATGTATATTCTGGCAAGATGAAGTAAAGTTTCTTGGCCATATCGTATCAAAGGAGGGAATTGTTGTGGATCCAAGTAAAATCACCGCTATTCAAAATTGGAAACAACCTAGCACTCCCACAGAAGTCCGAAGTTTTCTGGGATTGGCTAGTTATTACCGGAAGTTCGTTAAAGATTTTTCGAAGATATCTAGTCACTTAACAAAGCTTATAAAGAAGCACTCAAAATTCATGTGGACTCCAGAATGTGAGGAGGCTTTTGAGAAGCTAAAGTTAAGATTAACAACTGCTCCAGTATTAACGATTATCGATGGCAATTAAGACTTGAAAGTCTGGAGAGATGCGTCTAGAGAAGGCCTTGGTGTAGTATTAGTGCAAAGAGGTCAAGTGATTGCTTATGCTAGCCGTCAGCTGAAACCGCACGAGAAAAACTACGTCACTCATGATCTTGAGTTGTTGGCTATCGTATTTGCTTTGAAAATATGGAGACATTACATTTTGGGTGAGAAATTCGAACTATTTACAGATCATCAGTCGCTAAAGTATCTGTTCACCCAGAAAGACTTGAATCTGAGGAAGCAACGTTGGCTAGAATTTCTTGCAGCATACGATTTTGAGATTCTATACACTCCAGGGAAAGCCAATGTTGTGGTCGATGCGTTAAGTAGAAAGAATGAAATGATCGCCAGTTTTATTATTGCGACTTCTTTGATTGACAAGATATCTTCTCTCCAAAAAGACGACAAATTTATTAAAGGAATGAGCCAGCGGATTCGTGAAGGCAATGCTTCAGATTTCCAGCTCGATAGCGAAGGGATTCTGAGGTTACAAGGACGAATTTGTGTTCCAGAAATTCCTGAACTCAGAAGAGATGTGCTTGATGAATGCCACAAATCTAAGCTCAGTATCCATCCGAGTGTGAGTAAAATGTATAATGATATCAAGCGAACATTCTGGTGGAAATCATTGAAAAGAGACATCTTTATATATGTTAGAAGGTGTCCTACTTGCCAACTAGTCAAAAGCGACCAACAGAAACTGGCTGGATTGTTGCAACCGCTGGACATTCCAGGTTGGAAGTGGGAACATATTTCCATAGACTTCATAGATGGTTTGCCCAGAACCAGAAAAGGAAATGACAGTATTTGGGTGATCGTAGATCGCTTCACGAAGACCGCCCATTTCATACCTGTCACATCGAACAGAACTGCTCAGAGTCTGGCGTAGATTTATTTCAAGGAAATTGTTAGGCTACATGGAGTGCCGCTCAGTACAGTTAGTGATAGAGATCCAATATTTACTACCAAATTCTGGGAGGCATTTCAGGTAGAATTGGGAAAGAAGTTGAACTTAAGCACCGTTTATCGTCCTCAGACAGATGGTCAGACTAAGAGGGTGAATCGTATTTTAGGAGATCTATTGCGGGCTTATGTTCTTGATTTTGGTGGATCATAGGAAGACCATTTACATTTAGCTGAGTTTTCATACAACAACAACTACCAAGCAAGCCTGACAATGTCACCATTCGAAGCATTGTATGGTAGACTGTGCCGATCTCCTGCTTGTTGTGTCGAACCTGGTAATAGACTTGTATTGGGACCTGATATGATCCGTGAAGCTGCCGACAAGGTCGATTTCGTTAAGAAATGATTACTCGCCGCTCAAAGCTGACAGAAGAGCTATGCTGATTCGAGAAGAAGAGATTTGGCTTTTTCTGTTGGTGATTATGTGTATCTAAGGGTTCCTCCGTTGAGGGGAGTGATTCGATTTGGCAAAACTGGGAAGTTGGCGCCCAGACTTATTAGTCCATTTCCTATACGTGAACGGATTGGAACTCTCGCTTATAGAATTCAATTACCTGATTGGTTTCCTGGAGTGCATGATGTATTTCACATATCTCAACTTCGAAAGCACGTTCATGATCCAGACTTGATTGTGGAAGAGGCCGCACAACAGGATATTGAAATTACTCCAGAATTGGCTCTGAGAAGAGAGCCGCTAAAGATTATCGGCAAAGAAACCAAAGAACCGAGGAACAAGAAGGTTCACTTAGTCAAAGTGCAATGGAGTGGAGATCCGCGAGATTGTACTTGGGAAACAGAGGAAAGCATTAAGAAAGCCTATCCTAAGTGTCGAGTGGATATCTCTGATTGACTCCGGTGCAAGGTACATTTACCATATTTTGAAATTTCCAGTTGTTCTCTACTTTGTTGTTATTTTCTTTTCATAGATGTGAACTTTTAATTCTATAGTCTGGTTATTTTAAAAGAGTATATGAATTGATTAGTATATTTTTGAAAAGTTAAAAACAAATTGATTGATGTTTGTGTTGTGTGATAGTGGGTATGATTAATTAAATTATTAGAACGATAGTTAATTTAATCAATAAGAGAATGAATAGTAGAATTTATTCGATTAAATCACACACTGGACTGAGTTAATAATAGATAGAAATATATACATGTGCATTATATATGTTTGAACAGGTAAATGGATTAGTTGTTGAGTAAAGAATTTATTTGCGTGCCCGACAAATAGGTAAACCTTAATGAGTTGGATGCGCAGATTGTTTATTATATCAACTCCTGTGAATGCCATTGGATGCGGAGTTCTGTGTGTAATAATAAACGTCGCCATAGGATAGTAACAATTAATTTTGAACTACACTACATGGCATACTTCTTGAAGATAGGCATACTTCATCATATACCACATAAGCATTTAGAGCTTGTGTGACGAGGTTGAAGATTTACCAAACGAGCGAGAGGCTTGTATGGCGATGACTATATATTACAGGTTGAACTGATGACTGAAATGGACCATGTAAAATGTAACGGTAAATTGCAAGATTAACAAAAACCGCACACGGGTCTGGAGATGACAATAAACACGTCTCTCTGGCCATTAAGGCACAAAAACCATTTATAGGGTGACGAGAATTTATTCTCTGGAGTTATGATCTATACACACTCCCCTGTGGACACCGGAATATATCACTATAAATATGTGCATGCTTATTAGGATTTATTGGGTACCTAATATGGCCCAATAAATTTCCAAACCCCTCCCTGTATAAAGAAGGTTATGGCGAAATTTGAATTCAAAATTTGAATTCAACTTTGATTTCAACTTTGAATTCAAAATTTAAATCTTTTAGTGAATATCTATCTAACGAATCTAAAAAATTGAAGTTTCATAGCGGGAAGCAAAAGTTATGGCCAAATGAATTTTCGGAAAGGTCGCTATAGAGTTTATATAGCCCGTGAAAATGGCCATTTTGCAAACGATCTCGGAATTCGACAAAACCACTTTTGTTGGATCCGAGATATCAAATTATTGCTAGATTTCAAATTTCATAATTTTTGAAGCTAGTATGTGAGCGTGGCAAAGGAAAATGTGTTTGGTCGATTTTTGTTAAATTGGATCGACCAGAAAAGGGCCATTTTGCGAACGACCTTGGAATACGACGAAACCACTTTTGTTGGATCCGGGATGTCAAATTATTGCTAGGTTTCAAATTTCATAATTTTTGAAGCTACTATGTGAGCGTGGCAAAGGAATTTTTTTTTTGGTCAATTTCTGTTAAATTGGATCGACCAGAAAAGGGCCATTTTTCAAATGGTCTCAGACTTCGACGAAACTAGTTTTGTTGGGACCGTATCGTCAAAACATAACTAGATTTATTTTTCGGGAATTTTTAGAATCAATATGTGGCCCCGGCAAATTGAAATGTACGTTCAAATTTAGCTAGGGACGACAGTCGTTGGGTTTGGATTGGTGTTAGTATGTGAGGAGGGGCATTTTTGAGAATTTAAAAATTATAAAATAAAATAAAAATTCCTATTGGCCATCATTCATCTTCACTCTCCCCGTAAGCTCCAGGACGCACGGCGGAAACAACATTCCACCTTCTCTCCTCGATCTCGCGCAAAATACTCAATAAAATTCAAGGGTCCAGTTGGGGATTTTGTAGAGGATCACTCAAGCTTCAAATCAATATAAAGATTGGATTTTTTCGTGGGTTTTCGCGGAGATCTCGGGCTCGAAAGTCTGACCGTTTGGAGCGCCGTCGTGGATGCCAGAGGCCACCGAAGTGGGCCCCACTTCCGACGAACATGCGCCCTTCCTAGCTCCACTGGTGGCGTGCTCCGATCGACGCAACGCTACACCGTTTGATCACAAATTAAAGACCTGGTTTTGAAGAATTCAACTGAGGTACGGTTGTAAATTATTTAAACTATACTATAGCACTTCAAAGCGCTACGGTTTTTGATTTCACTGTAAAAATCATATCTTTTTCATTTGTTGATGAAATTCAGTGAAACAAGAGACAGTGGACTCATGTGGACGTCTTCTACATTCTAGAAGAGACCGCATATTTTTCTGAGCCTTCTGTTATTTTTGGTGGAGTGGAACCCAATGTGAGATTTCTAAATTACAAACGATATGGAAAACGATGATGTATAAATTATATAGTCGATGTATGATTTATATAAGCGTTGTACACCTCATGTATAAGTGTTGTATAAGTTGTACGTTCGATGTTTAAGTTATATATGCGTTGTAAAAATTATATATGTGTTGAACAGAAGTGAAATATACTTATATAAATATATATGTATATATATACGCCCCTCGTCCACAAACCATGGACGATATTATTGGTTGTGATTGGTGTGAAAATTGGTTGATAGCGAATGGTTGATTAGAATTGTTTGTGGTTGAAATTGATTGATTGTGGTTGAAAAATACCAGTTTGTGGTTGAGAATTATTTGGTTGAAACCACATAGGATTAGTTTGTGGAAAAGAGAAAAAAATATACATGCCGCCTACGTGCGATCTAGATGCATGAAATCCCCATTGTCAAAAGCTGCGAGGCTTTAAGGTAGAGCGAGGAGCCGTACTAGGGACGGCCCCGGTTTTAACTACCCTGTCGTTATGCTGCCGAAATTTTGAATAATATTCATGTGTTAGAATTATTTTCATGTGTTGAAACTATATCCGTGTGTTGAATAGAAATTCATGTGTTGAATAGAAATTCATGTGTTGAACGACATTCATGTTTTAAATAAATTGTTTTAACAATAAAAATCACATTTTTATTTTATATATACGAACTATAGAAAACATTCATGTGTTGAATAGAAATTCATTCGTTGAATAGAAATTCATGTGTTGAATGGTATTCGTGTTTTGAAATAAATTGGTTTATAATAAAAATCATATTTTTATCATCTATATGAACTATAAAATATTCGTGTTTTGAAATAGATTGTTTTACATTAAAAATCACATTTTTATTATATACATGAATTGTTAAAAACAGTGAAGTGTCGAAATAAATGTCTGTTGGATAAAAATATCATTTTTATCAAATGTATGAAAAGAATATGGTTTTGAAATCGAAGAATTGATTATATTTATATATATATATATATAAAAATATAATTAAAATAAATCGAATAACGAAGCTGCAGTTCATGTTTTGAAACCGTGATTTCAAACGATTAGTGCGGGAGATCCGACCATCGGATTTTCCCGAAACCGAAACCGTTGGGTTCGCTTTGGAAATATCTTTCCAACGACACCAACTTTATGAAGATCCAACGGTTGGATTATCTGAAATGTTTAATTCAACTGAAGAAAAACAGCGCTAGAATTGTTATATTTATATATATATATATATATATAATTAAATTAAATCGAATAACGATGCTGCAGTTCGTATTTTGAAATCGAAACTTCAAACGAGTGTACCGGGAGATCCAACCGTCGGATTTTCCCAAAACTGGAACCGTTGGATTCGTTTTGAAAATATCTTTCTAATGATATAAATTTTTTGAAGATCCAACGGTTAGAATTTCAGATATGTGTAAATCAAATCTGAAGAAAAACAACGCCACTGCCGCGTTATGGCCTGAAGCGTCGTTTAAATAAATTGGCTACTTTTAAATAAATAAAAATAGCGATAAATCGTTATAAAATATTATAAATGACATGGAATGTGAAATATAGAAATTAACTGAAGGTTAGCTAAGTCGAATGGTTTCCTGGGTTTTGATCTGATGTTGGTTTCGGCCTTCGGGGTTAATATTTAGGAAATCGTTCTCTTGCTGATTTACGGTTAGTGACTAATGAATTGGAATAAGGTGTATGTTGTGTTTGTGTAGCACTTGTTTATTATATACGTGAGTTGCACAGAAAGACCGGGTTTATCCCATTCTCAATAGCTGAATCGACGATAAGAAGTCGATGATGAAGACGGTGGTTGAAGATCGGAGATCTTCACCTCGGTTGGATGATAACTGATGTCCTGATTTGGAGGCATCCTGAAATATGGATAATGAGTGGTGATCATCCAGACGTACGTGGAGATCGATCGGTATGCGAGGTATATAGTGCCTCCGGTTTCGTTCAGACCCAGAACGGACTTGTAAATGGACTGTGTGTCTGACATTGGAATTCATTCTATGTGATTGATAACCATCAGTTGCATGGTGTGAATTGCCTATGTGGCATGCTAAGATGCAGTGATCAGGGCTTCTGCTGAAAAGCAAAGTCTTGTGGTTGATGATCAAAGCACCGCCTTGTGGCGTAGCTTTGTGTATAACGTGATTCACGAGCCTCACACCCCGGTATGAGCCAGAAACAGGAGAGGACCTCAGGGAGGGCATGCGTTTCCTTCTAGCTAGAGGTGGTGTCAGTGCTTAAACTGGATGACATATTTATTACTTTCACCTGTGTGGTTGTTGCTGTTGCGAGGGGCCTCGGACTTATCGGTCGATCCGGGACCGATGGAGTCATTCGTTGGCTCATTTACGCCCCAAAGGGCGGGGAAACGCATTGTTCAAGCACTATAATCCACTCCGTGTGGACCGGCCCTGAAGATCCAAGGGGCAGTTGCGGTTGTTCCGAAGACATAGGCTAGATTGTCTCGAAGTCGGTAAGGACTATCTTTTGCCTTGGTTCATGACGGAAATCCAATTTCCAAATACGACACGGTGCGGTTTTGATTGTAAACCTATATTTGGCGACATAGTGGCATGGGACCCTCATGTCATCTATGATTGATACTTATGATTTGAAATTGTTTTTGAAACATATAAACACCAGTAGTAATGTCAAATGCTTTTGTTTTATTCGTATCAAGCATATTTTGGCCATTATAAGGTAAAAACTCTATCCTCCGGTTTGCGTTGCATTGTGTGATGGGAACTGAGTCTTATAATGGCTTCATTTTTATAAAAAGCATTGCAATGTTTAAAGGATTTACTTGTTTTAAAAGCACTGGCAATCCAATGGAGTAAACCCGTTCCGCGAAAGTGGCATGGTCCTGTGATTAGCCATAATATAAAATGTGTTAAGTAGATTTCTCATACCAGTCCCATGACTGACTCGTAGTTTGTTTCACTTGCAAACTCGGGTGCCCCTTTTTTCTACACGGGCAACCTTGTGTTCAGGTTTTAGCAGGCTCTTTCTGGATAGCTGGAGCTGAAGATGGATTCTATCATTTATCTCTTTTCATTTTGTTCAACTCCTATTGTACATATTATGTTTGTTTTCCGCTGTAGACATTTTTGTATAGCTGAACTGTATTTGTACTAAGTATGATCCTGTATACTGCCTAACTCTGATGATTATGTTTATCCAGTGTATTATTTGTACATTATCTGGTGTATTTATTTATTTCTGTTCTGCTGTTATCTGTTTATGTGTTATATTCCAAAGATTACCCTTGCCACCGTCAGTACGGGGTTTGGGGTCGTAACAAAGTTAATTAGCAACATGATGAGGTAAAGCAAGCACATGATTAAAAGATTAGGCATATGATCTAATAATGTGATGGCGTGATGTGTTGAAACTAGTTTGTACATATGGAGGTGAAGAAACCAACTGGGTTGATCTTCGCTGTGTCAGGAGACACGAGAGAAGCACGTCCAATTGATTATTCTACAGGACTGGAGGGAGGCATGTGTTTCTAAGGGACGTGGCAGGGTACTCCGTGATGGTCCTCTATGGTAGGCTCTGAGCTGTACCCATAGAGATTTGGCCTATACGGTACCATCTGATGAGTATACGTTGATTGCAACTAGTGAGTGACAATTAGAAGGCAGTGGCGGATGGTGTTGGGTGATTCAGCGATTTGCCTCACTAGTAGGAGAGGTTGGTCAAGACCAAATTAATGATTGTAATCGTCGGACATATGTCATCGGCAATCAGTGGAATGCGGAAAGACTAGAGCTAAACTGAGAGGCCAACGATCTTTCACTACCGGGACATTAGATGAGGGACATGCCAAATGGATGCTTAGATTAGTTGTTAGGGGCATGCTACTTAGCTCTTGAAGAAGTCTTTCATTAGTTGAGAGAGGGCCAGGGTGGGAACATAGCCACCGTGAAAAGACAGACCATAGGTGAATATCTATATTGTAGGCCTAATGAAGCTATCCTTTACAGATATTGAAAGCTTCCGACCGAGTTTTGTGCATTGGATGCAACCCTATTATGGGACTTGAGTTATAGTAGAAAGCATGTTTATGCGAGTGTCTAGATACACGCACTGGGTGGTGTATTTTAGACATTACGACATTACTCTATGTTGAGATGTGATTCGACCGAGCAGTTCATATATGAGGATTTGTAAGCTTATGTGGCATAGCAGTGGTGGTCCTATGCGATTACATGGCGTAATGATATAGATTTTTGTATGTGGTATGGTGTACAATGGAGGTTGTATACACTTCTGTCGTGTGACGAAGGAGATGGTAAGAGGAGGGTACTATGGGGATTACCTTGAGATGTTGGGCATAGCTACATATATATCATATTAGGTTTAATCTATTGGGGAGTAGATGGGTACGACGTGAGTGCAGAGCCTTGGGTGCCGTTAAACCAAATAACCTAATAATTATGAAAACATAACTGAACGGTATATGTAGACTTATTTCAGAATGTATAATTTGTTCTTTCACCAAAACTTTGTGTTCTGACCCCCTACTTATAACATACTCCCATGTAATATTTATGACAGAGAATTGGTAGCCTTTGGACACTTGTTAGATAGTGTTATTATTTCGGTGAAGCTATATTTGATTATTTTATTTTATCCTATCCGTCATGAGATGTTTTATCAAGCTTTGATATATTTATTATCTCTGTCTTTTCTGCAGGATACCAGAAAAGCCAACTTGAGCTTAGATCGATTGAGATTTTTGAAAAAAAAAGTAGGTCTATTGAAATTTGGTTGTTACATCAGTCCTCTGGTTATTATGGCTATCCTAGTTATTATGGTATTATGGTTATTTTGATTATCTCTAAAAAAACGATCCGGAGCGATCATCGACTTTCAATGGATTTCAAGCTTTCTAGGTTTATGGTTTCACGGTTAGTACGATCCGAAGCAATCGTGGGTTTCTGATTTATTGGCATTGGATTTCTAGTTAAGACAATCTGGCGTGATCGTGGCTCTTCGGTTAGAAGTTCACATCAGACTACTTCTAGCTTTGGTTTATGTATTTCCATTTTTCTCTCAAAACACATCTTCCTTTAATCAAGCAAGGCATGTTTTAGGGGTAAAATGTTGATACATTTTTTATCAAAGTTGACACATGTCAAGGTTTTGGTTAACGATGTGCTCAAATTTTGAGAACTCGGTCAGAAAATACAAAGCGATTTGGTAGAAGTCGCGACGTGTTCGGGAAAGGTTGAAAATGACGTCCATTCATAAAATCATCGTTAGTAGACTTGGAAAAACTGGCATGGCAGAAATGCGTGATTAACTCGGTCCGATCAACTCAAATGCTTGAGCGTGTCGGTCTGATCACGTGGCAAAGCTTGTCGCGGAATAATATATGGATTTTAGTGAAAAACAATGTTGCGCACTTAAAAATAGTAATCAGCATAGCACGACCATGAAAAAATGACTTGTGCGACTCACGGTATCAAAACTTGGCACATGACAAATTTCTGGTTTGATACGCTAAAAAATAGGTGATCAACACGTGAAAATCATCAAAAATCACATGTTCATGCTTGGTAGATCACATTTGGTAAAGTCATCGATTATCTGGCTTGGCATGAAAAAATGGAGTGATTGTTACGGTGAAAACTTGGAAAACCACGCGTGCATCGTGAAGATCAGCTTGAAAAATTAGCTAAGGAGTGTGGCTTGGCAATTTAGGATTTCACATCCCAGATTTTGTACCCCAATCGGGATACGAAACCCTCGCTCGCTCCTCTTCCATGGCAAGGGTTTTCTCGAATTGGACACAGCGTTAGGGGATATGAGATTTCGGCATGGAGGGATACAAGAGAATGGCAAGGCAAGGCAGGATGCGAAGTTTGCACCGCGATTTTCCCTAGATCAATTCAGAGGGATTCGAGATCTCCACGTCTTGGCACTGCGAGTTTTCTAATGCAAATTTTGGATTTGGCATGGATGCGATTTTTTGGCAAAGTGGCAGATCACATTGGCCACTCAATTCCACCATGCAGATCAAGCCTTTTTGGTTGAGCAATATGTATTTTCAGCTGAATTTAAGGATTCGATTTTTTTTTAGTTTAGGGATGCGATTTTTCAACATTGCCTTGTTTTTCAACTCTGTTTTTAGGATGCGAATTTCGCATCCTCCAAGGATACGAAATTCAGGTTGTTGGTCCCAAAACTTACATATAAATACCCTCAAGCTTGGCATTTAAGGTGGTGGGCTCATTTGCACTCTTCCTACACTTTGGCATACGGGATTGAAGATCCCAAGCATAATTAATGACTGTTGTTACTGCCAAAATTAACAATGAAATGAGATGGAGGTGAAGGGCCATTGGATGATTGAAGCTCACGAAGACTCTTCAAAAAGTAGGGTCAAACATTGGAAGGAACCAAGAGCAGGGAGAAATGATCCGAAAGCTACATCAACCGAGACCTTCCTAAAAAGATGGATCGTAAAAGGCTACAGGATCTAACCAACATGATCTATCCGACAAGGTTAATCCGGCACGACATCAAATCGGCAAGGGAGTCCCGCGGCGAGAAGTACAAATACCAAGAGGTGCGTGAAGATTGTCCAGAACCCAATTTTGTGACGCCTATCATACAAATACCGAGAGGCCGTATTGATAAAATAATAGGGGAGTCACCTGGAGCAACCTTATGAGAAATCAGTTACACCCGAAAATCCCATTGCAATGTAGACCGGAAGCTCGGAAGAGATACAAGCTATCCACACTAGTCTACTTAACACAAACACCGATAGTGATCCCAAACCGGTAGCTAACCACATGCATAATGAGGGCAGGCTCCTCTAAGTATTCATGGGAAAACCGGAAGCCTATATCCAAAAGAATATGACTGAGAGCATACACACAGGAGCTCAAGATACCTCCCAGAAGGCCACCTCAACAGCGAGCATGTATTCCCCTCGAAGAGGCTCCCGACTAACTGAAGCCTTCGTCGAGAAAGCCATAATTAGCACTACAAAGCGGTTGGAAGCAAAAACATTTGAGACCAAGGGAAAAAGCAACCGATAAAGACTCCAGAAGGCCCAATGGTCCAAGATCAGAAGAGGTCCCAAGTTTCCTATAAATAGGACTCCAGGGGTCACATTTAGGATGGGATTCTCTCATATTTTTCATCTAGATAATCTTTATATTTCTTCTTCTAAAACCCTCAAATGGGAATCAATAAAAGGAGTTCTTCTACTTTGGTCATGTATTCTGAACCAAAGGTTAATAAACTGTTCATCCATATTCAAAGCATCTTATTGTCAGTTTGTCATACTGTTTTACTTAATCAACCGCGGTTTACTGTTTATCTCCCGCAAGTGCTCGAGTTCTTGTCCTGACCTTCTTGCAGTAGAAGAGAACACCCTTTCCTATAAATTTAAACCCCACCTATTAGTTTATGCCCTCCCCACAAGCTTAGATCTCCTAGCGAGCTTTGTGGGAGTCCATTGTTATCCGCCATTAAGACCCTTTGTTAGCAGCAATAGATTAGTGGCCTTCCTTTCCAAAATCTCGTCATCTAGGGACAGAGAACCAACTTGAGCACACAAAAGCTAGGTAACCTACCTCTTCCCCCGAGATTCATCCCTAATGACCTATTTCCAGTGTTGACGAAAAATATCGTTAACATTTTGCAGCTGGAAGGAGGGCCTGAACCATCGATCCTTTGGTTAACCTTTTCACATACCCACCTGTGCTGTTCCGTCCCAGATTGGACCTTGAAGAGGCGAACATTATGGATAAAAAAATATCTACCGATTGCTAACGGATTCCCCATGGCTGGGGAGAGTATTGAAGAGCCATGGGCGATCAAAAGGTTCAAATTAGAAACCCTCTATATCTAAGACAAAGAGAAGAATGTAGAACCATATGATCATGATCGATGGAGCATTAACCCCTTCCACGTAGGACCAACTCCAATTTTTTCCCTTTACCAATCCTCGACGGAGAGATATAACTCCTTTCTCCATTCCAAAAGAAACCATCCTCACAAAGGCTAGAGGAACCATATTCGAACAAAGCATTGAGAAAACTTCCATACCTCTGGCCGTTAAAAAATCTGAAAGAGACATACCCTCATGTCGAAAGGCAGTTAAAAGGAAGTGTAGAGATAAAGAAGGAATGACAGAATTAAGTAATAAAAGGGCCAAAATGCAACAACGAAAGAAGGATTTCAAGTCAAGGTTACCGAAGGGTTGTAATCTCACTACATCGATTGAGGGTATATATTTCCTGACTAGACATGAGTTGAACTTTTGGCCATCATTAAAGAAGAAACCCAAGAACGAAGCCAAGAGAGAAGGGTCGTATTGCTACTACCATATGGTAAACAGACACGAAACAAACCATTGCAGAGTTTTAGAGGGAATGGTCATCAAGTTCTTAAACCAAGGAAAATTACAAAGATATGTAAAGAAATCATAAGAAGTCATGCCGCTAAAACCTTCTAGAAATAGTAAAGGAAAGATTATGTGCCCGATTGTGAAGAAGAAAAGCTTCACAAACTTAAAATGACCATGGACGAGTCAAGTCACAAATGGATAAAAGAAAAGAAAAACCCTGCCTCTGCTCACAGAAGAGTACGCCATGCCTCTGCTAGAACTAAGCACGTCCTACCTCTGCTCGCAGAAGATCATGCCCTATCTTTGCTTATGTTCCGCGTTACCCGCAGAAGGGAATGCAAACCCCTATCATTTCCTACAATGGTCAGGATAGGGCACCCCTCGGAAGGAGGTGGCGTGCAAGCCTCTGTTAGTGCCTACAATGGTCACTATAGAGCAACAAAAGAGTAAACCTTAGTTCTGTGCCTACGATGTCCCCATATAAGTTTATAAGACCTTATCATCGCCTACGATGGTCAGGATAAGGCGCCTCCTAGAGGGAGGTCGGGTAAGTCCTTGGGTCTTGCTTGTGGATAAGCTAGCCAAGCACACCGGACGCACAAGCCTAGAGAGTGGCCAACAAAGCACGTACATCCTCTGCTTTGACACCAAAAGCCCACGGAGTGGCTCAGAAAGTACGTACAACCTCTACTTCACAAATTAAACCCAAAGGGAATACCGAAACAACAAATACCAGGGAGAGTTTCGGTCTTATATACATTAATGCCCGAATGTGAGTCGATTCGGCTCTTCATAAATATCGGACGGGGTTCCGGTCTTCTATGCATTAATGCCCGAATCTGGGTCGAATCGACTCTTCATAATACCGGAGGGGATTCTGGTCTTCTATATCAATGCCTGAATCTGGGTTGATTCGGATCTTCACAATACCGGAGGGGGTTCCGATCTTCTATACATTAATGCCCGAATCTGGGTCGATTCGTCTCTTCACGAATACCGGAGGGGGTTCCGGTCTTCTATATATTAATGCCCAAATCTACGTCGATTTGGCTCTACACAAATACCGGAGGGGTTTCCGATCCTCTACTTATGATGACACCCGAATTTGGGTCAAGAAGGACCTTCGCAAAGTGCTGGGAGAAGGATCCCAGTCTTATCTCAACACCGAAACCGTAAGAAGAGATCAGGTCTTACACCGCCATCAAAATCTAAATATACCCGATCTGAAACAGATCCGGAAGGTGATAACTAACCAACAGGAAAACTCCAAAATGGTTATCAAAAATTAGAATAACCGTATATATACTCGCGGAAGACAGGCCACAAAGCAAAATTTGGAAGAAAACGAGAGTTTCATCATCAAAACAATTCTATGAAAAAGGGGTACCTCTTTCCTCACTCAGGATTTTTTTTCTCAAACCATTTATATGCAAGCAATTGTTATCCATGTTTCACATGTATAGCTGTTTACATAGTCGACATTGTCAATACACGAAGTTCACTCACCAAAGAAAAATCATTACATTCTCAATACCCTAATTATAGGCATAATTGTATCTCACTACTACAATATATTATTAAAGATCTGGGTCCTCTCCATCATCAGATAAATGAGGGTCGATGGCATGACGAAACGCGATGCCTAGTAATTTGTTAAGCTTATGCACCGTCCTACTCGTTTTGTCTAAGTGATCAGAAGGCTTAACCTGGAGTTTCAAGGCTCTATTATAAGCCCTACACATTGCCCTAAGAAAACTATTTTCCTTCTCCAACTCAAAAACATCCATACACAAATTATGCCTTTCTTCTTGTAAACGTCTAATTTGGTCTGCATACGTAATGAAACGATCATGAAAATCCTTAATAAACTTAGTATCATAAGTCACTTTCATCTCGGCTACCACTTTTTTGCACCATTCGGGAATGGTTGATTCCTTTAGCCCGACGGGAGGGTTATTCAAACAATAAAACTTCTGGCTAGTAGGTGTCTCGCGAGAGGTCGCAACCCCAGAAGATGAAGATCCCATCATAATATGAATATTATTGAAACAATATTCCCATATCTCGCACTTAGTAGTGGCGTTGTTCAAATAAATTTCCAAATCAGCACTACGTTGACGTAGACGCCTCAATTCATATTCAAACTCGATGGAGGGCATAGCCTTTATGTATGCCCTCAATCCAAGAATAGTCCCATCCCTCTCTTATAGCTTTTCTTTTAAAGCACTTATCCCCTCAGTCAAATGTTTGATGGATAAACTCTGATGTAAAATCTTCCCCTCCTGGGATATAGGAAGAGTCTCCCTCGTCAGCGACGCTCCGGCCTGAGATGGAAGAATCTTGCGTTGATCAACCTACTCACAGGAATACAGGAAAGTAGTTACAATTTTATTTTATTTTCAAGAATAAAACCCCTTTTCTTATACATCTCTGCACGAGCTAAAACCAAAACCAATCTGTTATGACATATAGACAAATAGAGGAATTATAAAAAGATCACTTCTTTATACATTTATTTTTTACATAACACTTCAGCATGTTTAATCCTAAAACTCTTTAACATAGCTTTATGATCCCCTTTTAGAAAGTTAAAGTAGAGCTAAGGAAATGCGGTGTAAACGCACTTAAGTCCCTCAAGAAAATGCGTTTCCCTGAAAGCATGAATAGATGTCGTTCGGAACTCCTTTCTCAGTCTACAAATCATGCATAATGCATCCTCATAATAAACAAGATTCTATCATGATGCAAATAAGCATATTAGCCTTCACGTGTAATATAAGGGAACCCCATACAAGCGTTACATAGGTCACAGAATTAAGTTTATAAGGGTGCAACCTACCCTACATAAAAATAGTTTAAAATTTTCTGTTTTGCTATCTAACTTTGCGTAAGGCAGAAAACAACTTTTCCTTTTTGTCTATTATAATGACAGGACATTAGTTGAAGTCAAATATTCAGTAAAAGAGATAAACATGTCCGAGGTGAAAGTTATACCCGAGGAGAAGGAACTTCATGACCGACAACTCTCTTCCCTCCGAAAGACTGGAGGGACCATCTTCTTTAAGCAATGATGATTCAGAGTTGTGGGTAAAGTGCCTATCTTGGCAGCCACCACCTCCGAAACTATTGCCGCCATTCTCCCTATTATTATCGACAGAAGCAAGAGTCTCCCCTACCTCGCCTAAATCGTCCGTAAGACCGTCAATATATAAATGGTCCTCGATTTTGGGCCCACTCCTCTGCGGTATCTCAACTCCGTCTTCGCCCAACTTAATCCTTTCAATAACCCGATCCTGGACGAAGGGAGGAACTTGGGTGGTTTGAGTTTAGGAAGACTTTGAACGTTATGGGAAAGGAGGTGAAATAAGGCATCTTCATAGCAGTCAGACTTAATTTGCGGAAGGTGGACTTGCAAGAAATTAGAAATCCGGTGTTCGGCCGCATAGATTATCTGGGCAGCACAAGAAAGCTTCTCATCCTTCTTTCAAAGCTCATCGACGTGAGTAACCACGTCCTCCGCTATCTGGTGCTCTAAGGCCGACACCTTGTCGGGTGTTACGTCCTTAGTCTGCCTCTCTTTCTCTAAATCTAACTCGGCATGTTCCAAGGAAGCTTTCAACCTCTCACACTCATCGCTCAGGGTTGCGTTCGCTTCTCAAAGCCAGGTGATTTCAGTAACAGAGGAAGAAGGAATGGGCTTAGACAAGTGTCATTCCTTGATAGTTCGGAAATTAGAAGTATTTTGCGTACAGTCGCAACAAATGGGAATCCCAAAGTAACAAGAGAATGTTGTACCTTAAGCTGTCGGGTTATCAAATGCTGGTAGAAGTCCACCATGCCGGAAGAGGTGGAAGGTAATGAGATGTCAGAAAGTTCAAGTCCAAAAAGAGCAAGTTTCGCAAGATCAGTGAAATCCATCGAAGAATTAGGGAGCTTGAAGGCTCAGGGGCCGAGAAACGGAAGTATGCGGCGTGCTACCTACACCCGGTACAGATATACTTGGAAGGGGTAATGGGAAAACACCACTTCTTGTTTCTCTGCCAGAGGCACTCCCCGAAATCACAGAAGCAGGAATATCAAGCTTTAGTCTCTTAGCTGGCAGATCAACAGATAATTAGGCCAACCTCTTAACAACGGTAGATCGATTCAAAGCGTCAGTAAGAGTAGGGGCTTCCGAAGTTGAAACTCCTAGTCAAACGAAAGGCCAAAGAGAGATTCAAAAATGCGGAACTTTGGTGTCAAAAAGACCTCAATAAAGAAATTATCGAATTAACAAAACATACCCGGAAATAAAGGAGTTGAGGGAGAAAACACTTCTGAATATAACAATAAACGCTTAGAGCCGAGAAGATGAATAGATGAACGCCCTAAGACCTTTTGTCCGTTAGGGAGGAGGTTATAGAGATGCAACTTGTCCTTGGTTAATAGAGTGGATCGACCTGGAGGCTTTTCGAGTAGCTTCAAAATAAGCCCAGATACACGGAATTCGCTTTCGGTTAAAGACACTTCTTTAGAAGAAAAATTTGGAAGAAGGAAATTAAAGATAAGTCACAAATAAAAGAAAGCAGTTACTCGCAAAGTGTTGAGAGGACTCACTATAATCAGCAAATTGGCCTAAAATGTCGGCATGACATTTGATAAAGAAAAATTGATCTTCCCACGGTATAGCCTTACCTGCACCATCGTTGAAAATCTTTTGCAAGGGGGTACCGTGGAATATACGGAAGTCAACACCTCTTGAAAAGCGCATCAGGTGTCGGATGAGGTAAGAAGTAAGAGAAGCCTGACCCGATTCGAGAGCAAGTACTTCAAGACATAAACGCAGTGTGTAAGTGCTTAGTAAAAGTTGAATGGTCTCAATCTCCAAATCCCGTAGAAGTTGAAACATAAAGGAAGGAAAAGGGAAGAAGCCTCTATGCTAGATATGTGCAGCTGAGTAAGCAAAATATCCTTCAGGAGGATGCATGATGTAATCACGATAAGCAACAGGGATAGCCTCCACATTGTCCATTCCAAAGCTGGCAAGAATAGAGTTTACTTCATCTTGAGAAGCAACCAACGACTTCTTTAAGATGAAAGGCTTCCACCTCCGAGAAAGGCCACAAGCATCAATGGATGATAGACCGAGATTCCTTTGATCAGACATAGTGCTGCCAAGTGATATAATTTCGTAAACATGTAAAATTCGTATCCCACTCATTAGAGCGATCAAAGATGATAACATATAAATCTATTAGCAGTGGATGGTCAGAATAGTACGTGAATGTTGGGACAACTTTAAGCACCACTCCAGTTGCTTAATTAAGAGAATAGATTCTTTTATGCAAATTGCGTATTTCAAACCCTAAAATTAATATTTGGGGAAAAAGGCATATGAGCAGATCGCCATGAATTACCTCCCAGGTTATTAACATTCAAACATCTTATATCTGACATGTAAAACCCTAGCAAATTTGAGAAAAACAATTTAACTCCTAGATTAAAGACCAAAACAAAGATATTTACTAGAGGTTTTGGCAATAAGATTCCCATAATAAACTCCGAGTCCTCGATGAACAAATAATCTAGTTCAAGGAATTAATGTTGCACGTAAAAAGTGAAGTAAAAGCAGTGGTTATTATGCAAAGAAATTTACCTAAATCCCCACCGTACAATCAAAGACCAATCAACATTCCTGGTCAAGGAAGATCAAAGGACTTGAATATGACACTTCGAAAAAGACAATGAGTTTCACCTGGAAATTCGAAAATACCCCTTCACTCGGGGGGCAAATGTTACTATCAAAATTAACAAAGAAATGAGTAGGCAGTGGAGGGGCATCGGATGATTGAAAGCTCACGAAGACTCTTTAAAAAGTAGGGTCAAACATTGGGAGGAGCCAAGAGCAGGGAGAAATGATCCAAAAGCTACATCAACCGAGACCTCCCTAAAATGGTGGATCGTAAAAAGCTACAGGATCTAACCAACATGATCTATTCGACAAGGTCAATCCGACAGGACCCTTCCGATAACATCAAACCGATAAGGGAGTCCCGTGGCGAGAAGCCAACTAGGCCAGAAACTAAGGAAGATGAAGGCAACAGCTCCGCCAATTGAGATCCGAAAGAACCTTCTTATTAACCCGCCTGATACTGATACGTTGGGAAGCTAAAACTTCAAGAGCATCAAAGAACAGGTGCACATGAAAAATGTCCAAAACCCATTTTTGTGACGCCTGTCGTATAAATACCGAGAGGCCATATTGATAAAATAACAGGGGAGTCTCCTGGAGCAACCTTCTGAGATATCAGGCTACACCCGGTAATCCCATTGAAACACAGACCAGAAGCTCGGAAGAGACACAAGCTATCCACACTAGTCTACTTAACATAGACACCGACAGTGATCCCAACTCGGTAGCTAACCACATACACAATGAGGGCAGGCTTCTCTAAGTATTCACGGGAAAACCGAAAGCCTATATCCAAAAGAATATGACCGAGAGAATACATACGGGAACTCAAGATACCTCCCGGAAAGCTACCTGAACAACAAGCATGTATTCCCCTCGAAGAGACTCCCGACTAACTGAAGCCTTCATCGAGAAAGCCCTAATTAGCACTGCAAAGCGGCTGGAAGCAAAAACATCCAAGACCAAGGGAAAATGCAGCCGATAAAAGCTCTTGAAGGCCCAATGGCCTAAGATCGGAAGGGACCCCAAGTTTCCTATAAATAGGACTCCAGGGGTCACATTTAGGAAGGGACTCCCTCATATTTTTCATTTGGCTAATCTTTGTATTTCCTCTCCTAAAACCCTCAGACGGGAATCAATAAAAGGAATTCTTCTACTCTGGCCATGTATTCTGAATCAAAGATCAATAAACTGTTCATCCATATTCAAAGCATCTTATTGTAAGTTTGTCATACTGTTTTACTTAATCATCAATTGTCGTGGTTTACCATTTATCTCCCGCAAGTGTCGGGTTCTTGTCCTGACCTTCTCGCAGGTATAAGAGAACGCCCTTTCCTATAGATTTAAACCCCACCTGTTAGTTTCTGCCCTCCCCACAAGCTTAGATCTCCTAGAGAGCTTAGTGGGAGTCCGTTGCTATACTCCATTAAGGCCCTTTGTTAGCAGCAACAGATTAGTGGCCTTCCTTCCTAAAATCTTGTCATCTAGGGACGGAGAACCAACTCGAGCACGCAAAAGCTAGAAAACCTACCTTTTCCTCCGAGATTCATCCCTAATGACCTATTTTCGGTGTTGATGGAAAATTTTGTTAACAACTGCCTTCATCTTCTTCATGGATTTTAGACTTCATTTGAACTTCTAAACGTTGCATAATGTTTGCCTATAATATTTGGACATTTACTTGGACACTTACACTGCTTTTGGATATCTTTAGAATTTTTTGGAAAATGAAGATACTTTTTGTACATTGCTTCATACTTCGGCTCAACGAAGAAGAAGGGAATTTTGGTCAAACTTTAGAATAAATAAATATTTTGTTGTTCTATTATACAACTTTGTACACAAAATTTCTAACACCCCATGTCCATTAATGTCACTCTTAAAGGGAATGCATTAACTTTCATGGAGTATTATTGGTGAATAAAATAGAATATAACAAGACAGATACATATATTGGTACTTGAAAAAATTAAAACAACTTTTATTACAGCGGAGAAATAGTTTGATTACAACAACATCATAAACCAACAGTAAAACCCAGTACACTTAGTATCCATCTTGATAAATTGTTTTCTGAGTACATAAAGTAAAAAAGCATAACCCCAACATAAGTAGTCATAAAAGAGATGAGTTGAACTTTACTTTCAGCAATCCAAGCCCTTCCAAAAGAGAGAGAAAGATCCAAATCAAGCTCCACTAGCACTGGTCCCACCCTGAGAACCTGGGGGGAAGAAAGAAAAGAGGCGAAAACAAAGGGGGTCAGACATAAAGTCTGGCAAGTCCAATAACTTTAACAATATAATTATTAAAGTAATTAGGATAAGGCATAAACTGGTAAAACAAGAAGTGACTATGAAACAAGTGGGCAAGACAAAACAAACAAGAGGAATATTCTGGCGTTAATCTCGCTCCTAATCACTATAGGATAATTACTATACTGCACCATTACTAGTCACCCTAAAAGTTGATCCCGCCTACTGAACATAATAATCATAATGGTAGTTTCGTGTACCCCTAGCTGTCTTCATAGGTGTCGCCTTCCCCTATCTCCACTAGTTGTACCCACTACCCCCATGCGATCGGCTCCCTAACTCGTAGATACCCGTGCTGATCCCACAATGGGGTGTATCACTCCCCAAAGTGGCAACCCGATACCACTAAAAATGCACGGTTTATATCTATACGATGCAACAACGTCTTACCTGCCAGCCCGGGCCCACGCACGCACATGACCTCATTGGACTTGTGTTGCCACCGCTAACCCGTTTTGACCTCTTACAATCAAACCCAGTAAGTGTGTCCCGTCCTCGATCTAACTCGAGCTCACAAAGATACTTAATGGATTACTGTTTTGAAAAGGATCCCCCAAACTTGACACAAGCTTTCCACCTATGCTTGGTCCAGACTAAGATTTCCACTTAACCCCTTCTTATTTATTTCTTCTTACATGTTTCAATTTGGTTAAGTGTTTCTAATCGTATTTCACATGTCACCATGTCACCCACTTAACCCCCATGTCCCAGCACATGTTTATCTTGGTTAAGTGTTACTTAATTCATTATAACTGTAACCTTGTAAGACCTCTCACATTAGACTACCGTTTGCTGTTGTTGGATTTACCGGGTGGATCTGGGCAGTCTTATACCGCAAACGAGTCTAACCTCGTGTCTTTACAATTGTTACGCATTTATGCCTTTGACCTCTCACATTAGACTACCGTTTGTGGTTGCTGGATTTGCCGGGCGGGTCCGGGCAGTCTTATACCACAAACGAGTCTAACCTCGTGTCTTAGGTGTTTATTACTACAAATTATTTCACCCCAATATGAATTAATTAGTGAATATTAGGCTCACGTCCCTATTTTGAAACTTAATTAGGCTCACATCCGGTCATAAACTTAATATAAATTAGGTCCCTGTTTTCAAAACTTATAAAATAATAATTAAAAAAAATAAAAAAAATTCGTAAATTAGTAATAAAATAAATTATGCATTATACAAAAAATTCAGTTCAAAAACAACAAAAATAATGTCAGAAAGAAGAAAACAGCAAAAAAAACAGAAAAAACTGCAGTTAAATGCATAATATTATGCACCTTTTTGATTTTTTTGCATGCATATATGCAATTAACTGCAGTTTTTCCAGCGGATAGATTTAACTTAATATTTCAGTTCATTTTTATTTGCATCCAAATGTGCAAATTTCTCAAAAAAATGCACACTTGTGTGCAACATTTTTATAGGATAAAAGTAGGGACCTAATTTATATATATTAAAAAAAGATTTGAAAAATTTAAACCCGCCCCTTATTTTATTACTTCCGCCTTTTTTTATTTTATTTTTTAAAAAGTACGTTCCTTCATAAAAAAAAATTCTAAAATATGGAAATAATTTCAGGATTCTACGGAAATAAAAAAATAGTTGCATACATTTATGCAATTATTACTGATAATTGCATATATGTATGCAACTTTTCCGTAAGCTGTGTTCGGTTTGAAAATTTGAAACTAAACCTGCACAAATGTGTGCAAATATTGGGTATATTTGCACACATGTAAGCATGTTTTTGTATGAATAAAAATCAACGAAGATGTATATAGTGAAAAATATGCACGGATGTATGCAGGAAAATGATATATGTGCATACTATTATGCATTTAACTGGAAATTTCGTTTTTTTTTTTGTTTTTTTGATTTTTGACGCCTTATTTGATGGTTTTTTGTTCTTAATTTTTTAGTGTTTACATGTTTTATTTAAATACGAATTTACGTGATTTTTTTTTATATTTTTTATATTTTTTTATGACTTTTCAAAAAATAGGGACCTAATTTACAATAAGTTTATGACCGGGTTTTTTTTATATTTTGAAACTTAATAGGGACCTCTAAAAAACGCACCCAATTAATTATCCCTATTCAAATAGTAAATAATTTTTAAATTAATTATGTCCATAATTGTCATCTGAATTATGTCCATACTTTTTAGGTATATAAATTATAACAATTAATGTCTCAATTTAATTAGATGCCTTTAAAGCTATTTTATGCCAATTCACAATTTGCATAATTAATATTTTCCCATTTTCCCAACGTTATTCGTACGTTTTAATATGATATATGTTAGACTCGCAAATATTCTAACTCATAAAAAGAAAAGAAACATCACAACTTGCATAACACATAAAATAGATCTAACTTGCAAGTAAGAATTATACATAAGTTTGCATAGCTAATAACTTGCATAGGCAATGGACATATAGAACATAAATTTTCATAGACCACCATGGATCTAAATATAGATCTAAACATGAAACTGTGAACTTGCATATATGAATTATAGGTCTTACCTAAACTTGCATATGTGAATATAATTTTCACCTAAAAATGTGAATATAGTTTTCACCTAAACTTCCATATGGATTCCTACGACTTGCATATGAATTTATCACATGTTTTTGCATATAAACTAGCATATGTATTACTTGATTCACAAATAAACTTGTGTACATTTCACATACAGACTTGCATAAGATTCACATTCAAACTAGCATACGATTTAACATTCCAAACTTGCATAAGATTCACATACGAACTAGCATATGTAAAAACGGACTTGCATAAGATTCACATACAAACTAGCATATGATTTAACATCCCAAACTTGCATAAGATTCACATACAAACTAGCATATGATTTACATCCCAAACTCGCATATAAACTGATGTCATAAAATGAATCAAGTTAAACATATGTGATTGGACATATGAAATAGATCTACTAACATAAATTAACAAAAGTGTCATATGTTCACCAACAGACGATAACAAGTTTAAATAACATCACATGATTCAACATACATGTTCTCATAATCCCAATTATTACTCATCATAATTAATTTATTGATTATTTTGTGAAAGAAATTGTACTCACAAAGACGGGATAGAGAAGAGAATGATTCGTTCGTCTTTTGAATTAGAATTATGACTTGCTAATCCCTAAGCTTTAGGAAGAAGAACTATCATAGCAGCAGCATGGTGGTCAAGAGACTAATTTAGTTTAGGTTTAGGGTTTGGGTCTAGGCGTGCTTTTATAGAAGTTTAAATCAACCTAAGCCGTTAGATTATTATTAGAGCAATCACAACCATCTAGACTAGATAGAGTTATCTAGATTTGCCATCTCTGCCCTAGTAACTCAGCAATAGGTCAGGTAAGACTCAGCAACAAGTCAGGATCGTCTGATTTTCAGATCTGCCCTGGGGGGTAGGTCGACCCCCTGGTCGACCTATGTAGGGGAGGTCGACCCCCTGATCGAGGCCCGCTTCCCTGTTTGAATTTGAATTTCGAATTTTTATTCTGAACTGTTTTTAATTTATATAAAATTCCTGAAACTTCTGAGGGCCATAACTTCCTCATACGAAGTCCGATTTACGAAACTTGGATTCTATTCCAAGCAGAATTTCGAGATGAACGCAATGGCGTAACCCATTTCCCTTAATTTTCACTTTAATAATTAAGTATTCTTAAATTCGTTCTTTTAATAGTCACAGAAAACACAGGGTGTTACATTCTCCCCTCCTTAAAGGATTTCGCCCCCGAAATCTCCAAGTTAAGGAGAATGTATATCCTAACATCCAATCATCCATCTACCCAACCATCAAACACATGTATCCATTGTCCTTACAAGATTTCTAATGCCGTATGAACATATGCAAAAAGTGTGTGTATATGTTCCTTATTCAATGCAAAATCAGGCAGTCCACTGATTCAGTTGACCTCCTTAATGCAAATCATGATAGTGCCATGCGTCCATTATGCATGCAAAAGAATCCTAACGATACATATTACTTCTACATGTGTGCACAACCATTCATCAAAATGCAGCATCCATATAATAACACAACCATTATACATCCATTAATTTAAATATGCACACACATTTATATGCAATATGAAAGTGATTGAGCCGATCTAGTGCCTAATGTGTGTGTACATGCATCCACGAGCAACCACTCGCAACCATCAATCATAACATGTTTCAAATACATGTTTACATCCATTGCTTTCTACCTAAGGATAAAGAATAGGATTGAGGAGATATACTTAAAAGATAGATATAAGCATGAATAAACTTATGGAAAAAGAGATCAAGGAGGTACCCTCGAAAAGAAAAGGGTACGCTGCGCGTATTTTCCTCTCAGTTTCCCAAGTCGCGTCTTCCTCAGCATCACTCCATTGAACTTTAACAAGCTTGACTTCACGGTTGCGGAGCTTTTCGACTTCCGTACCAAGATACGAGTTGGAACTCTTCTCATAGTCGCTTCTCGTTCCACTTCTACTTCCTCTAGTATACTTGGCTCCACAACTTCCACAGACTCATGTAAGCACTTTCGTAGTTGAGAAACATGAAAAACATTATGAACTCCAGCCACTCTTTCGGGTAGCTCTACTCTATAAGCCATCGTCCCAATCCATTCAGTGATAGGAATTGGTCTTACAAATCTTGGAGCTAGCTTTCCTACGGACCCAAAGCGAATGACATTCCTCAAAGGAGATACTTTAAGGAACACCTTATCTCCAACCTCAAACTCAAGGCCGGTTCTTCTTTTGTCTGCGTAGGACTTCTGTCTATCTTATGCAACCTTCATCCATCTTCTTATCAAGTCCACCTTTTCTGAGGTTTCTCTAATCATGTCTAACCCAAGTACGAGTTTATCTGTAGACTCCCACCAACAAGTTGGTGATCGGCATGGTCTTCCATATAAAGCTTCGAAGGGCGTCATGCCTATAGTGGCTTGGTAGCTATTGCTTTAAGCGAATTCCACCAAAGGAAGATGATCCTCCCATGTCCCTCCAAAGTCAAGAATGCACAATCTCAAGAGGTCTTCCAATACTCTGTTCACCCTTTCCGTCTGACCATCAGTTTGGGGGTGATAGGTCGTGCTTAAGCATAATTGTGTGCCTACAGGCTCTTGTAAACTCTTCCAAAACTCGCTCGTAAAGATAGGATCTCGATCACTCACTATGCTGGAGGGTATCCCATGGAGTCGAACTATCTCTTTAAGACAAATGGATGCTAGGGACAAGACATTCCTTCTACTCTTAACAGGTATAAAGTGAGCGCTTCTAGTAAGTCTGTCCACTATTACCCAAATACTGGTATTGCCCCTTCTTGAACTAGGCAACCCATCAACAAAATCCATCGAAATGCTATCCCACTTCCATTATGGGACCTCCAGAGGGTGGAGCAGACCACCAGGCTTCTTCTGCTCCATTTTGACTTGCTGTCATATCAAACACTTAGCGACGAACTCAGCTACATCCCTCTTCATGCCATTCCAAAAGAAAACCCTTTTTATATCTTTATACATCTTGTCTCCCCTGGGTGTATGGTCAGCTTAGAATGGTGCACTTCTTCGAGAACCGTCTTCACTAAATCCCTTACTTGTGGGATGCATAACCTTCCATCCCGTCTCAACCAACCCTTACCTTCGATGGAGTATCTATTGAGGTGACTAAAAGTCTCACCCTTAACTAGCTTATCCATCATATCAACTAGCTGAGGGTCTTCTTGTTGCGCGGTTCCTATTGAATCCAAAAGAGTAGGCCGCACTTCTAGCGATGCTAACAGACCAGGTACAATTTCAGAGGAGGATCTAAAGTTAAAGTTTGCTATGTACTCCAAGCTTTGCCTTTCTACAAAGAGAGGACTCAAGGTCAGCTTCTTCCTACTTAAGGCGTTTGGTACCACATTACCCTTGCTAGGGGTATAGGAAATCTCAAAATCATATGAGGCCAGAAATTCCATCCACCTTTGTTGTCTTAAGTTAGGGTCCTTTTGTGAGAAAAGGTATTTTAATGATTTATGGTCTGTAAACAATTCAAACCTTTCTCCTAGTAGGTAATGACGCCATGACTTTAGAGCGAAAACAATGGCAGCTAGCTCCAAATCATGCGTTGGGTAGTTCTTCTCATGTACCTTTAATTGCCTTTCCCCATAACAAACTACCTTGCCTTCTTGCATCAAGACAGCGCCCAACCCTGTACCGCATGCGTCTGTGTGTACGGTAAACATTTTGCTCCCATCAGGCAATGTCAGAACTAGGGCTGTTGTTATCTTTTCAAACGTTGGAAAGAAATATCGCAATCCAAATACCAAGCGAAAGTAAGGTTCTTCTTTGTCGATCTTGTGAGTGGGGCTGAGATTTTTGCAAAGTCTTTAATGAACTTTCGGTAAAAACCCGCTAGCTCGAGAAAGCTTCGGACTTCAGTTGCGTTCCGTGGAACCTTCCAATCTTGCACCGCAACTACTTTTGCGGGGTCCATAGCTAACCCCTCTTTGGACACCACATGTCCAAGAAACCTCACTTCTTCTCTCCAGAAATGGCATTTGGAGAATTTGGCTTTCAGCTGATGTGCATGAAGAGTATCCATGACTTCCCTTAAATGCAAAGCATGCTCTTCTTCATTCTTCGAGAAAATCAAAATGTCATCTACGAAGACCACCATAAACTTATTAAGGAACTCCCTAAACACCCTGCTTATCAAGTCAACGAAGTAAGCGGGTGCGTTTGTCAAGCCAAAAGGCATGACAAGCCATTCGAAGAAACCATCCGGGGTTCTGAACGCGGTCTTATCAATGCTGTTTCAGCCACTCTTAGCTGATGGAACCAGTAGCCAGATCTAGTTGGGAGAAAACCGACGCTCCTACAAGCTGATCAAACAATTCATCTATTCTTGGAAGTGGGTGCCTATTTTTCTTGGTCCGCTTGTTTAGATCCCTATAATCAACGCATAGGCGGAGTGAACCATCTGCTTTGGTTGTGAATACTACTGGAGCACCCCATTCAAAAATACTCCGCATTATAAACCCTTTTTTGAGCAACTCTTTGACTTGCTTACTGAGCTCTTTTCTCTCCCTTGGAGCCATGTGTCTAACGGGTAGAGCTACGGGTTTTGCATTATCAACAAGGTATATGCGGAAGTCTATCTCCCACTTCGGAGGTAAGCCCTTCACCTCTTCAAATAGACCGAATATTCATGGACTACCCTAACCGACTGCAAGTTTTCAACAGACGCATCAAGAGATTCTAGGTAGTTAAGCATAACAGAATGTATGGGATTACAAGAGATTTCGAGAGTGTTACCGAGGCGAGTCATAAGTCTAACCACTCTCCTTTCACAATCGAGGATGGCACCATTACTGGATAGCGAATCCATGCCTAGAATCAACCCATAGCCCGTGAAGCCAAGAACGAAGGCGTTGCATTCAAACTTAATGCTCAAGATAGACACTCTCAAATCCGGATAAATCATTGAAAGATGAGCCGAACGACCAATAGGATTTGAGACTACTATGGGATCCGTAACTAGAATAGTATTTAGGTGCAGTGTTTCAACTAACGAAGTAGACACAAACGAGTGTGAAGCGCCAGAATCAAACAAAGTAGAATAGGATGATCAAACAGGAAAACCAAGCATTCAACAGAAATGTTTCTACCTCTCTCATGTGTTGGTGCCATGAGAGCCTGAACCTGCCCTCCGGAAGTAGACCTTATCCTCTTCCCTTGCCCTTGTCTTCTCGGGCAGTCTTTGATCAAATGTCACGCCTCACCAAAATAGAAGCAGGCAGTCTTCTTCTTCTTCTTCTTCCTACAGTCCTTGCTCAGATGGCCTGGTGTTCCATAATTAAAGCACCTTTTCTTTCCTTTGCTATTGTTATCCTTACCACCTTTCTTAGGTTGTGAAGCACCCCACCCTCCATTAAGGTCACTCACAAGGGACTGCCTTAACTTTGGTCGAGGTTTGTAAGTAAAGGTCACAGATAAAACACAAGACAAATATATACACATATATATAAGCAGCGGAAACAAACAGACTTTTATTTCATAAAATATTGTTTATACAAAACATTTCCATAATTGTCTCATAACAACTTCCAAAACATTACACATCATTTCTGTCTTGGTTATTAAATAAAGGAGCATAAAACATGATTAAAAATACATAAATCCCCATGATTGTGTCCAACCTCCATAGCCAAGGAGAGAGAGTCCAAACTGTACATCTACTATCTTGAAGCTTGCAAAGAATCCGACTAAGCTGAGTTGTTTCCTCCCTGTGGACCGGGGGGGAACGAAAGAAAAGAAGACGAAAGAAAATAGGTTCAGACATAAAGCCTGGTAAGTCTAGTGACTCTTCAGTATGAGAATAAGAATAAGGGCATGATAAGTATAAACTGGAAATAGGAGAGTGTCATAAACTAAGACAAAGCAGTTTGAATCGAATATACTATCGCACCCCATACTATATCTCTGCACCTACTTGTATTGTCTTAACTGGCACCCCATGCTGGAGGTAAAGTGATCCCCTTTTTCTAAAGATCGGCTCCTACTCACATAATCATCTGTGTCTTACGGCCCCCAAAGATTGTAGATACCTACGCTGGCCCCACCATGGGGTGTATCAAGTCCCATGGTGGCGACCCGACACAAAACTAGAAATGCATAGGTTATACTACTGGTGCCCCCGGTGCCCTGTTTGTCTGCTCCGAAGTGTGTGCACACCCGCACTCCGTTAGAACCCACACTGTTGCACCCACCGCCGTCACTTTTGACCGCTTATAATCAGCCCAGTAATCGTGCCCCACCCTGCCTAGTTTCAGGGTACCATGATAACTAATTGGGTTACTGCTGAAATGGGTCCCCGTTACTAAGGTTTTATAGTCAAACATGTTAAGTGGTTAAGTGTCTGTATTTACCTAACCCCACCCCTCAATTTCATTAACATGTTGAATTGGTTAAGTGTTTTAGTTAACTTAACCCTACCATCCTGACAGTCTGTCCTTAGCTTTTTAAAGCACCGACCACTCACATTAGACAGGTATTGTTACAGTTACTGGATGTGTCGGTCGGTTCTGAGCAGATTTACACCGTAACTCAGACTAACCTTGGGTCCTTATTGGGGGCTTCATGCTTAACCACCCACATTGGATAGGTATTGTTGTGACTACTGGACAGCCGGGCGGGTCCGGGCAGGTTTACATCACAACTCAATCCAACCTCGTGTTAAGCATATTCGTATTTTCTAAATTTACATACTTGTCTTTACTACTTAATATACGTAAAAATGTTATGGCCCACTTTCCAAGTTCATCCTTTTTGGTATAAGAATTTATACCATTTAAATGCCACCAATTTTGGCATGTGACAAACATGCCAATTTCATATATTTTTATGTCAGGTTTTACTAGTATTCCCAACGTTACCCCGTTTAAACATTAGGCTAACAATCTTAGCCTAATTTTCATTCGCATAGTTTTTGACATATAATATTAAGCTAAAAACTTAGCCTAATTTAGCGCACAAAAAATTGACATAAGGGAATTCATAAACATGACATAGGTGTAAGCTTGGCATTTTTGGCATAGTCAATATGAACATCATAGGTGTGAACTTGCAAAATAGTCAACATGAGTGTGAACTTGCAACATAGCCTAAATCAACATATATGTGAACTTTCTTTGAAATAGGTATCTAACCAAATAGGTGTCACATAAATTAGCATATGATTTAGATAACAAAAGCCTAAACTTGTTTTTGGATCTAGGCATAACATCGAGCATAACTAGCATATGACAAGAATATGATAATTTCATAAAGTATGCATAATTTTATGACATGGGTGTGAACTAGATCCAATCATATGTCTAATTACAACATGAAACACATATTAAAGTGGATCTTGACATTGATCCAATTTTAGAACTTGCAACTTTCTTACAAACATACTAGCATGTATGTGAACATAATAGTTTAGACATAAAGGTTCTAGCATATATATACATGAAATCTTAATCACATACAACCTATATAATCACATAAACATATAGGTGTCGATTGCAATATGAACTATACAACTTGCATGTAATTCTATATGTACAATAGGATCAATATCAACTCAACTATACCACAAACATCACAATACCACAATCATTTAAATAAATAAATGTGAATTAACATCGTTGTTACATAATAACACAATTCCATTTCCATTTTACACTGAATCAAATCCAAACTTTTATTCACATTGGAAAAATTACTATACTTACAACGAACGACGGTCTTGTTTTCTGATTTCTGAGTTCTGAATTTGAAATTCTTTCCTTTGGGTAGACTAACGTTGATTCGATTATTGTTTTAACTTTAATTTGGCTCATCTCTAAGCTTTTCTACAAGTGGAGGCTCCTCTTAGTTTTCTACTGACAGCATGGCGTCTCTGTCTCTAATTTCTTATATGAATTTAGGTCGGAATCTTAAGTTGTTTATATAGAATTTCAGATTGATTTGAGCCGTCAGATGATCATAGACGAATCTAGACCATTCACTTCGAGAGGAGCCAACCAAAATGCGACATGTCAGCCCTAGTGACACAGCCAAGCCTCAGAAATCGACCAGAACCCGACCAGGCCAGCCATGGCCAAACCAGGTCGACCCTGTGGTCGATCTGGTCAACCAGGTCGACCCCCAGGTCGACCTGGGTCCTGGGCGGGAATTTTCCCGCCCAGTCCAGTATAGTTCTGAATTTGAAATTTGAACCGATTTTTGAACTATTTGAATTTTAATTTGAATTCTGAAACTTCCGGAGGTCATAACTCCTTTATACGGAGTCCGATTCACGCAAACTCGGACACTCTCTCAAGCAGAATTCCAAGACGAATGCAATGGCATAATCTGTTTCCCTTAGTTCTTTCATTAAGGATTAATTATACTTAAATTTGTTAATTTACAGTCAACAGACAATTCGGGGTGTTACATTCTCCCCTCCTTAAAGGGTTTCATCCCCGAAATCTTCAAGTCTAGGAGAACGTAAGTCTTAACATCCAATCGTCCATCTACTCAACCATCAAACATAGGCGTCCATTGTCCTTAAAAGACTTCTAATGCTTCATGATCATATGCACAGTGTGTGTACATGTCCTTATCTAATGCAAAAATCAGGCGGTCTATTGATTCAGTTGACCTCCTTAATGCGACTCATGTAAGTGCCACGAATCCATTATGTATGCAAAAAAAATTTCCTTACCCATAATTTTACATGAGTGCGCAACCATTCATACAAATGCAACATCCATATAAAGTCATATCAAGTTTCAACCACATACAAATATGAATACACATATGCATATGCAGTATGAAGTGACTGGGCCGATCTAAAACCTAGGTTGTGTGTTTATATGCATCCACGAGCAACCACTAGCAATCACTTGCAACCACTTGCAGCCACCAACCATAACATGTTTCAAATACATGTTTACATCCAAAGGGGTTCCTACCTAAGGATAAAGGATAATATCGAGGAAATATACCTAAAAAGATAGATTCAAGCACAACTTAAGGAAAAAGAGAGATCAAAGATATACCCTCAAAAAGAAAAGGGTAGGCTGCGCATATTCTGTCCTCAGTTTCCCAAGTCGTGTATTCCTCGGCATCGCTCCACTGAACTTTGACGAGCTTGACTTCGCGGTTGCGTAGCTTTTTCACTTTAGTTCATATGATTCGAGTTGGAACTCTTCTTATAGTTGCTTCGCGTTCCACTTCGGCTTCTTCTAGAATGTTTGGCTCCACCACTTCCGCAGATTCATGTAGACATTTTCGGAGATGAGAAACGTGAAAGACATTGTGAATTCCAGCCAACTTTTCGGGCAGCTCTACTCTATAAGCCATTTTCCCAATCCTCTCGATGATAGGGAACGGTCCTACAAATCTTGATGCTAGCTTTCCCGTGGATCCGAAGCGAACGACGTTCCTTAAAGGATATACCTTAAGGAAAACCCTGTCCCCAACCTCAAACTCAAGGACGGTCCTTCTTTTGTCGGCGTAGGATTTCTGTCTGTCTTGGGCTGTCTTCATTCTCTTTCGTATCAAGTCCACTTTCTCTGAAGTCTCTCGAATCACGTCCGGCCTAAGTATAAGTTTGTCAATAGACTCCCACCAACAAGTTGGTGATCGGCACGGTCTTCCATACAAAGCTTCGAAGGGCGCCATACCAATGGTGGCTTGGTAGCTGTTGTTGTAGGAGAATTCCACTAGAGGAAGGTGATCCTCCCAAGTCCCTCCGAAGTCAAGAACGCATAGTCTCAAAAGATCTTCCAATACCCTATTCACTTTTTCTGTCTGGCCATCAGTTTGGGGGTGATAGGCAGTGCTCAAGCATAACTGTGTGCCTATAGCTTCTTGCAGACTCCGCCAAAATTTACTCGTAAAGATGGGATCTCTGTCACTCACTATGCTGGAGGGTATTCCATGGAGTCGAACTATTTCCTTGAGATAAAGAAAAGCTAGAGACGAGGCAGTCCTTCTACTCTTGATAGGTAAAAAGTGGGCGCTTTTAGTAAGCCTATCCACTATTACCTAAATGCTAGTATTGCCTCTTCTTGACCTAGGCAACCCGTCAATGAAGTCCATTGAAATGTTATCCCACTTCCATTGCGGAACTTCTAGAGGATGAAGCAGTCCTCCAGGCTTCTTCTGTTCTTCCTTGACCTGTTGGCATGTCACACACTTATAAACAAAATCTGCCACGTCCTTCTTCATGCTGCTCCAATAGAAAACTCTCTTTACGTCCTTGTACATTTTGTCCCCGCCTGGGTGTATTGTCCTCTTGGAATGATGTGCTTCCTCGAGAACCTTCTTTACCAATTCCCTTGCTTGTGGGACGCACAGTCTTCCTTCTCGCCTCAGCCAACCCTTATCATCGATGGAGTACCTATTGAGGTGACTGGAAGTTTCACCCCTAATTAGCTTATCAATCACATCCATAAGCTGAGGGTCTTCACGTTGTGCAGCCCCTATTGAGTCTAAAAGAGTGGGTCGTACTTCTAGGGAGGCCAATAAACCAGGTACGGAATCAGAGGATGGCCTAAAGTCAAAACTGGCTATATACTCCAAGCTTTGCCTTTCCACAAAGAGAGGGCTTAAGGTCAGTTTCTTTCGGCTCAATGCGTCTGCTACTACATTACCTTTGCCAAGAGTATAGGAAATTTCAAAATTATACGAGGCAAGGAATTCCATCCATCTTTGCTGCCTTAAGTTAAGATCTTTCTACGAGAAGAGATATTTCAACGATTTATGGTCAGTATGTAATTCGAACTTCTCACCTAGGAGATAATGGCGCCAAGACTTAAGCGCAAAGACGATGGCGGCCAACTCAAGATCGTGGGTTGGGTAGTTCTTTTCATGAACTTTCAATTATCTTTCACCATAAGCTACTACCCTCCCTTCCTGCATCAAAACAACTCCTAGTCCCGCACCACAAGCATCCGTGTATACTGTGAACATCTTTCTTCCATCAGGCAAGGTTAGAACTGAGGCTGTTGTAAGAGCCCTTTCTAAGCGTTGGAAAGCAAACTCACAATCCAAATCCTAAGCGAACGCTATATTCTTCTTTATTAGCCTTGTGAGTGGAGCTGAGATTTTCACGAAATCCCTAATGAACTTTCAGTAAAACTGGCTAGCGCAAGGAAGCTTCGGACTTCGGTTGCATTTCTTGGTGTCTTCCAATCTTGCACTGCCACCACTTTCGTGGGTTCCACGGCTAACCCTTTTTTGGACACTATATGTCCAAGAAATCTGACCTTTTCTCTCCAAAAGTGGCATTTGGAGAATTTGGCTTTTAGCTGATGTGGACGGAGAGTATCCATGATTTCTTTCAGATGCCGAGCATGTTCTTCCTCATTCTTTGAGAAGATCAAAATATCGTCTACAAAGACCACCACGAACTTATTGAGGAATTCTCTGAACACCTTGCCCATTAGGTCCACGAAATAAGCGGGTGCGTTTGTCAAACCAAAAGGCATGACAAGCCACTCGTAGAAACCGTTTGGGGTTCTAAATGTCGTTTTATCAATGCTATCTTCAGCTACCCTTAGCTGATGGAACCCAGTAGCTAGATCAAGTTGGGAGAAGACCGACGCACCTACAAGCTGATCAAACAAATCGTCTATTCTAGGAAGCGGGTGTCTATTCTTTTTAGTCAGCTTGTTTAGCTCCCTATAGTCCACACAAAGACGTAGTGAACCATCTGCTTTGGTGGCGAACACCACTGGAGCACCCCATTCCGAGATACTTCTCCTTATAAACCCCTTCTCGAGAAGCTCCTTAACTTGCTTACTGAGCTCCTTTCTCTCCTTTGGAGCCATGTGTCTAACAGGCAGAGATACAGGCTTTGCATTATCAACAAGATATATGCGGAAGTCTATTTCCCGCTTTGGAGGTAAGCCTTTCACCTCTTCAAAGACATCCGGATATTCCCGGACCACTCTAACCTACTGCAAATTCTCAACAGAAGCGCCAAGCGACTCTAGATAACTAAGCATAAAAGCATTCAAGGGATTACAAGAAATTTCTAGAGTGTTACCGAGCCGAGTCAAGAGTCTAACCACTATTTTCTCACAATCAAGAATGGCACCGTTACTAGATAACCGGTCCATGCCTAAGATCAATCCATATCCTGAGAAGCCCAAAACAAAGGCACTACATATAAATTCAACACTTAGAATAGAGATTTTCAAATCGAACCAAACCATTGACAAATAAGCCGAGCCCCCAATTGGATTTGAAACAACCAAGGGATCTTCTACCATACTAGTGTCTAGGTGCAGAGATTCTACTAAAGCAGATGAAATAAAGGAGTGTGATGCACCAGAATCAAAGAGAGTGCGAACTAGATGATCATACAGATAAACTAAGCTTTCTACAGAAATATTTCTACCTCGTTCCTGTGGAGGTGCCACCAGTGCATGAACCTGTCCTCCTGAGGTGGATCCAGTCCTATGTCCCTGCCCCCGCTTCTTTAGGCAGTCCTTAGCCAAGTGTCCAGTCTCTCCACAATGGAAACAGCCCCCATTCATCTTTGCCATCCTCTTCCTGCAGTCCTTTGCTATATGTCCCACAATGCCACAGAAATTGCACTTTCTCTTTTCACGGGTTTTGTTGTTCTTCCCGCCTTTCTTAAAGTCTGTTTTCTTAGCTTGTAGACCCTCTTTATTTTCTTGAGGCACTTCCGCCTTTGCCTCTTTCTTGCCCTTATCTTCCTCGTGTAGCAGCGCCATGTCCACCAAGCTTTCATAGGTCGCCCCCACGGGGATATGGGTCATTGCAAGGCTGTGTAGAGGTTCATTCAGACCCTTGACGAAGCGAAGGGCCTTCTTGTGTTGGGTGTTTACTAAATCCAGCCCAAATCTGGCCAGCTGATTAAACTGATTTACATACTCCTTGATTGTCATACTTCCTTGTTTAAGAGTTAGGAACTTCATTTGTAGGCTTCTTTCAGCTTGTGAGAGGAATTTCATCTCAAATCTCATCCTGAAATCTTCCCAAGTCTCCACTGGCCTTTCAGCATGGGTAACTTCCCACCAATAGGAAGCTTCATCTTTAAGTGACCACACTGCTAGCTGTATCTTTTGCCTGTCGTCAACTTCGAAGATAACGAACAAATCTTCGGTCTCCTTCAGCCAGTTCCTTGCTACCACAAAGGATTCAGTTCCATAAAAGTCCTTTCCACCCATAGCTTTGAAGTTCCTACATATCTTAGCGAAAGTATTTCCACGAGGAGGAGGAGGTGGAGGAACCGCTGCCACTGTGGGAGGAGGAATGTCTGCTGGGCCCGCACCATTGGCCCTAGCCTCTAGGTACCTTCGGAACCAGACATGTATTGGTACTCCTTCCAGAACGTTAAGATCTCCAGACATGCTGGAACAAAAAGGAAAGTATTCAAGACAAAGGATAGAGAGAGATAGTGCGTATGGCTTTGGGGAATTTATGCCTTTTAAAAACAAGACTTTTGCTTGAAAAAGAATGCTTCTTTAAACTTCTTTTGAAAATAGTTTCAATTTTTTATTATCTAGTCTGGTAAATCTATGCTCTGATACCAAGTGAAACACCCCACCCTCCATTAAGGTCACTCACAAGGGACTGCCTTAACTTTGGTGGAGGTTTATAAGTAAAAGTCACAGATAAAACACAAGACATATATAAACACATATATATATAAGCAGCGGAAACAAACAGACTTTTATTTCATAAAATACTTGTTCATAAAAAACATTTCCATAATTGTCTCATAACAACTTCCAAAACATTACAACATCATTTCTGTCTTGGTTATTAAATAAAGGAGCATAAAACATGATTAAAACTGCATAAATCCCCATGATTGTGTCCAACCGCCATAGCCAAGGAGAGAGAGTCCAAGCCGTACATCTACTATCTTGAAGCTTGCAAAGATTCCGACTAAGCTGAGTTGTTTCCTCCCTGTGGACCTAGGGGGGACGGAAGAAAAGAAGATGAAAGAAAATAGGATCAAACATAAAGCCTGGTAAGTCTAGTGACTCTTCAGTATGAGAATAAGAATAAGGGCATGATAAGTATAAACTGGAAATAGGAGAGTGTCATAAACTAAGACAAAGCAGTTTGAATCGAATATACTATTGCACCCCATACTATATCTCTGCACCTACTTGTATTGTCTTAACTGGCACCCCATGATGGAGGTAAAGTGATCCCCTTTTTCTAAAGATCGGCTCCTACTCGCATAATCATCTGTGTCTTACGGCCCCCAAAGATTGTAGATACCTACGTTGTCCCCACCATAGGGTGTATCAAGTCCCATGGTGGCGACCAGAAACAAAACAAGAAATGCATAGGTTATACTACTGGTGCCCTCAGTGCCCTGTTTGTCTGCTCCGAAGTGTGTGCACGCCCCGCACTCCGTTAGAACCCACACTGTTGCATCCACCGCCATCGCTTTTGACCGCTTACAATCAGCCCAGTAATCGTGCCCCACCCTGCCTAGTTTCAGGGTACCATGATACCTAATTGGGTTACTGCTGAAATGGGTCCCCGTTACTAGGGTTTTCTAGTCAAACATGTTAAGTGGTTAAGTGTCTGTATTTACCTAACCCCACCCCTCAATTTCATTAACATGTTGAATTGGTTAATTGTTCTAGTTAACTTAACCCTACCATCCTGAAAGTCTATCCTTAGCTTTTTAAAGCACCGACCACTCACATTAGACAGGTATTGTTACGGTTACTGGATGTGCCGGTCGGTTCCGGGCAGATTTACACCATAACTCAGACTAACCTCGGGTCCTTATTGGGCTTCATGCTTAACCACCCACATTAGATAGGTATTGTTTTGACTACTAGACAGCCGGGCGGGTCCGGGCAGGTTCACATCACAACTCAATCCAACCTCGTGTTAAGCATATTCATATTTTCTAAATTTACATATTTGTCTTTATTACTTAATATATGTAAATTTAATGTTATGGCCCACTTTCCAAGTTCATCCTTTTTGGTATAAGAATTTATACCGTTTAAATGCCATCAATTTTGGCATGTGACAAACATGCCAATTTCATATATTTTTATGTTAATTTTTACTAATATTCCCAACGTTACCCTGTTTAAACATTAGGCTAACAATCTTAGCCTAATTTTCGTTCGCATAGTTTTTAACATATAATATTAGGCTAAAAACTTAGCCTAATTTAGCGCACACAAAATTAACATAAGGGAATTCATAAACATGAACATGACATAGGTGTAAGCTTGGCATTTTTGGCATAGTCAATATGAACATCATAGGTGTGAACTTGCAAAATAGTCAACATGAGTGTGAACTTGCAACATAGCCTAAATCAACATATATGTGAACTTGCATTGAAATAGGTATCTAACCAAATAGGTATCACATAAATTAGCATATGATTTAGATAACATAAGCCTAAACTTGTTTTTGGATCTAGGCATAACATCGAGCATAACTAGCATATGACAAGAGTATGATAATTTCATAAAGTATGCATAATTCTATGACATGGGTGTGAACTAGATCCAATCATATGTCTAATTATAACATGAAACACATATTAAAGTGGATCTTGACATGGATCCAATTTTAGAACTTGCAACTTTCTTACAAACATACTAGCATGTATGTGAACATAATCGTTTAGGCATAAAGGTTCTAGCATATATATACATGAAATCTTAATCACATACAACCTATATAATCACATAAACATATAGGTGTCGATTATAATATGAGCTATACAACTTGCATGTGATTCTATATGTACAATAGGATCAATATCAACTCAACTATACCACAAACATCACAATACCACAATCATTTAAATACATAGATGTGAATTAACATCGTTGTTACATAATAACACATTTTCATTTCCATTTTACACTGAATCAAATCCAAACTTTTATTCACATCGGAAAAATCGCTATACTTACAACGAACGACGGTCTTGTTTTCTGATTTCTGATTTCTGAATTTGAAATGCTTTCCTTTGGGTAGACTAACGTTGATTCGATTATGGTTTAAACTTTAATTTGGCTCGTCTCTAAGCTTTTCTACAAGTGGAGGCTCCTCTTAGTTTTCTACCAACAGCATGGCGGCTCCGTCTCTAATTTCTTATGTGAATTTAGGTTGGAGTCTTAAGTTGTTTATATAGAATTTCAGATTGATTTGAGCCGTCAGATGATCATAGATGAATCTAGACAATTCACTTCGAGTGGAGCCAACCAAAATGCGACATGTCAGCCCTAGTGACACAGCCAAGCCTCAAATCGACTAGAACCCGACCCGGCCAGCCAGGGCCAAACCAGGTCGACTGGCCAGGTCGACCCCCAGGTCGACCCTATGGTCGACCTGGTCAACCAGGTCGACCCCCAGGTTGACCTGGGTCCTGGGCGGGAATTTTCCCACCCAGCCCAGTTTGGCTCTGAATTCGAAATTTGAACCGATTTTTGAACTGTTTGAATTTTAATTTGAATTCTGAAACTTCCGAAGGTCATAACTCCTTCGTACGGAGTCCGATTCACGCAAACTCGGACTCTATCTCAAGCAGAATTCTGAGACGAACGCAATTGCGTAACCCATTTCCCTTAATTCTTTCATTAAGGATTAATTATACTTAAATTTATTAATTTACAGTTAACAGAAAATTTGGGGTGTTACAGGTTGCTGCTGTGACTTCTTTTGATCCCCTTTCTTTTCAGGTGCCTTATTAGCATTAGCACATTTCTCCTCTTCATGCATAAGCGCTATGTCAACAAGTTTCTCAAAGGTAACCCTCATAGGAATGTGGGTCATAGCTAACCCATGTAGCGGCTCATTCAAACCTTTAACGAATCTCAGGGCCTTCTTTTCAGGTGTGTTCACCAAGTCTAGGCCAAATCTCGCCAACTGATTAAACTTGTTGACGTAATCCTTTACTGATAAATTCCCCTGCTTCAACGCCAAGAACCTTTCCATGTATAAATTTTCTTCTACTCGTGAGAGAAATTTCATCTCGAAACTATGTCTGAAATCTATGCATGTCTCCACTGGACGCTCTCCATTCGTGACCTCCCACCAAAACGAGGCTTCGTCCTTCACTAACCAAGCAGCTAATTGGACCTTCCTTCCAACTTATATCTCGAAGTTACCAAACAAATCTTCAACCTCCTTAAGCCAGTTTCAATCTTCAACAAAACGTCTCTGATCCATGAAAAGGTTTTCCGCCCATTACTCGAAAGTTTTTGCATATCTTCGAAAAAGTATCAACGCGGGGAGGGGGAGGAGGAGGAGGAGGAGGAGCGGCTGCAACTGGGGGAGGAGGGATGTCTGCTAGGCCTGCGGCGGTGGCCCTAGCCTCCAGATACCTTCTGAACTAGGTTGTTATCGGTATTCCCTCGGGTATCTCGGGTAACCCAGACATGCTGAAAAGAAAAAGGAAGAGATTCAAAATGGAGAATCGAAAGAAAGATATATGACTCTTGGGGGTTATGTTTTTAAAACAAACTTTCCTATTGAAAATACTCTCCTTAACACATAATTTTGAAAGTATTTCTTTATAAATTACTTTTGAAAAATAGTTTTTCAAAATCTCTTATCTGTTCTTGTAACCTTCAGCTCTGATACCACGTGTAACACCCCACGTCTATTAATGTCACTCTCAAAGGGAATGCATTAACTTTCATGGAGTATTATTGGTGAATAGAACAGAATATAACAAGACAGATACATATATTGGTACTTTAAAATTTTAAAACAACTTTTATTGCAGCGGAGAAATAGTTTGATTACAACAACATCATAAACCAACAGTAAAACCAAGTACACTTAGTATCCATCTTGACAAATTGTTTCTTGAGTACATAAAGAAAAAAGCATAACCCCAACATAAGTAGCCATAAAAGAGATGAGTTGAACTTTACTTTCAGCAATCCAAGCACTTCCAAAAGAGATAGAAAGATCCAAATCAAGCTCCACTAATACTAGTCCCACCCTGAGAACCTGGGGAGGGGGTTGAAAGGAAGAAAAGAGGCGAAAACAAAGGGGGTCAAACATAAAGTCTGGCGAGTCCAATAACTTTAACAATATAATTATTAAAGTAATTAGGATAAGGCATAAACTGGTAAAACAAGGAATCACTGTGAAATAAGCGGGCAAGACAAAACAAACAAGAGGAATATTCTGGCGTTAATCTGGCTCCTAATCATTATAAGATAATTACTATACTGCACCATTACTAGTCACCATAAAAGTTGATCCCACCTACTGAACATAATAATCATAATGGTAGTTTCGTGTACCCCTACCTGTCTTCATAGGTGTCGCCTGTCCCTATCTCCACTGGTTATACCCACTACCCCCATGCGATCGGCTCCCTAACTCGTAGATACCAGTGCTGGTCCTACAGTGGGGTGTATCACTCCCCAAAGTGGCAACCCGATACCACTAAAGATGCACGGCTTATATCTACACGATGCAACAACGTCTTACCTACCAGCCCGGGCCCACGCACGCACATGACCCCGTTGGACTTGCATTGCCACCGCTAACCCGTTTTGACCTCTTACAGTCAAACCCAGTAAACGTGTCCTGTCCTCGATCTAACTCAAGCTCACAAAAATACTTAATGGGTTACTGGTTTGAAAAGGGTCCCCTAAACTTGACACAAGCTTTCCACCTATGCTTGGTCCCCACAAAGATTTCCACTTAACCCCTTCTTATTCATGTCTTCTTACATGTTTCAATTTGGTTAAGTGTTTCTAATCGTATTTCACATGTCACTCATGTCACCCACTTAACCCCCATGTCCCACCACATGTTTATCTTGGTTAAGTGTTACTTAATTCATTATAACCATAACCTTGTAAGACCTCTCACAGTAGACTACCGTTTGCGGTTGCTGGATTTGTCGGGCGGGTCCGGGCAGTCTTATACCGCAAACGAGTCTAACCTCATGTCTTTACAATTGTTACGCATTTAATTTATGTCTTTGACCTCTCACATTAGACTACCGTTTGTGGTTACTTGATTGCCGGGCGGGTTCGGGCAGTCTTATACCACAAACGAGTCTAACCTCGTGTCTTAGGCGTTTATTATTACAAATTATTTCACCCCAATATAAATTAATTATCCTTATTCAAATTGTCAATAATTTCCAAATTAATTATGTCCATAATTATCGCCTAAATTATGTCCATACTTTTTAGGTATATAAATTATATCAATTAATGTCTCAATTTAATTATATGCCTTTAAAGCTATTTTATGCCCATTCACAATTTGCATAATTAATATTTTCCATTGTCCCCACGCTATTCCTACGTTTTAATATGATATATGTTAGACTCGCAAATAGTCTAATTCATAAAAAGAAAATAAACATCACAACTTGCATAACACATAAAGTAGATCTAACTTGCAAATAAGAATTATACATAAGTTTGCATAGGCAATGGACATATAGAACATAAATTTTCATAAACTACCATGGATCTAAATATAGATATAAACATGAAATTGTGAACTTGCATATATGAATTATAGGTCTCACCTAAACTTGCATATGTGAATATAATTTTCACCTAAAAATGTGAATATAGTTTTCACCTAAACTTGCATATGGATTCCTACGACCTGCATATGAATTTATCACATGTTTTTGCATATAAACTAGCATATGTATATATTTGGTTCACATATAAACTTATGTACAATTCACATACAGACTTGCATAAGATTCACATTCAAACTAGCATACGATTTAACATCCCAAACTTGCATAAGATTCACATACGAACTAGCATATGTAAAAACGGACTTGCATAAGATTCACATACAAACTAGCATATGATTTAACATCCCAAACTTGTAAGATTCACATACAAACTAGCATATGATTTACATCCCAAACTAGCATATAAACTGATGTCATAAAATGAATCAAGTTAAACATATGTGATTGGACATATGAAATAGATCTACCAACATAAATTAACAAAACTGTCATATGTTCACCAACAGACGATAACAAGGTTAAATAACATCACATGATTCAACAGACATGTTCTCATAATCCCAATTATAACATTTTGTGAAAGAAATTGTACTCACAAAGACGAGTTAGAGAAGAGAATGATTCGTTCATCTTTTGAATTAGAATTCTGACTTGCTAATCCCTAAGCTTTAGGAAGAAGAACTATCCTAGCAGCAGCATGGTGACCAAAAGACTAATTTAGTTTAGGTTTAGGGTTTGAGTCTAGGCGTGCTTTTATAGAAGTTTAAATCAACCTAAGCCGTTAGATTATCATAGGAGCAATCACAACCGTCTAGACCAGATAGAGTTATCTAGAATTGCCACCTCTGCCCTAGTGACTCAGCAACAGATCATGTAAGACTCAACAACAAGTCAGCATCATCGGATTTTCAGATCTGCCCCGGGGGTTAGGTAGACCCCCAGGTCGACCCCCCCTGGTCGACTTGTGTAACCTGGCCTTAGGCTGGAGAAATCCCGCCCATCCCGCTTCCCTAATTGAATTTGAATTTCGAATTTTTATTCTGAACTATTTTTAATTTATATAAAATTCCTGAAACTTCCAAGTGTCATAACTTCCTCATACGAAGTCCGATTTACGAAAACTTGGACTCTATTCCAAGCAGAATTTTGAGACGAACGCAATGGCGTAACCCGTTTCCCTTAATTTTCACTTTAACAATTAAGTATTCTTAAATTCGTTCTTTTAATAGTCACAGAAAATTCAGGGTGTTATAAAATTTGTCTGAACTTGTACAACTCTTGTACTCGACTATTATATGATGAATGATTGTGATGAAGTGGACGTATGCATTAGTATCGAACCACTATAAAAAGCTGTGTTCTTCCTTAAATTCTCATACTTTGGTTTTGGATTATTGTTTTTCTGCAAAACATAAACTCGGGCTTTGGCGTGTGTGAATAGCCATTTCCCCACGTCAACAATAATTTTTTATAGTCAAACAAATGTTCGAGAAAATATTTCTTTCGCATTTGCTATTTTTACTTTTCGTACGGCTAGCCTTCGATCATTTATTCTTTTTACCAAAAATGCTTTTCCTTTTGACAATTCCATTTTTAATGGTAAATCATAAACTTAGTATAGTGGTTTTAGAGAACTACCCACTTAAGTATAAAATGTTATCGCTATTTAGTTCGAGGGTTTAGGGATTAATGGAATGTTCTACTTAAATAAGCATCGCTTTCATTATAAAAAACTAGACTTTACCGGCACGTGCAATCCACGTACACATAAAGTCCTTTAGTAAATTGTCAAGTTTGTAATTTTCATGCAGTTCAAAAAATAACCATAAACATAAAGTGTAAAAAATCTGTATAAAAAAATGTATGTTGTTGTCGGAATATGACCGTGAACTTGTAAACCTTGTTTATGTTTTAAAATTATCATTTGTAGTTAGTTGTTAATTTTTGTTCACAATAAGATTCGAACTCCTGATCTATTACTTGCAGGTTTGAACATTTCGGTAGCGCTTGATTTACGAACTGCCCATTCAAAGTTCGCGTCTGCGTCTGACGTGTCCACTGTGGGGCCCACACGTTTGCTCATTCGAGATGCACGTCTGATGCGACGAAATTTCTAGAACAGCCGATTCCTTCCTCTTCATCTATATGTTTCTTCACTTTCAACCCATTCCATCACCAAAACCATAAGCAAATCTGAAAATAAAAGCTCCAATCTCCGTCTACTCGTCGTTTTTTCAGGTTTCTGCTTTTACATTTGTATTTTTTAGCTTCTTTACTCCCATATATACTTTATTCATAATTTTTGGATTTTTTTTTTAGAATGGCAGGAAGTCAGTCTTCATCTACCCGTTCCATTGCCGAATGAAACAACGACATGACCAGCGCTTTCATCGATGTGTGTATGCATCATCTCAATTCCCGTGCACATAATGTTGGAGGATGATAACAGCTGATCGCAACGACGTTCAATGAGCGTACCGGATTGGACTACAATGTTGATCAAATGAAGAACAAGTTCGATAACATGAAAAGAGATTGGGCTCCGTGGAACAAACTGCTACAGTTTGGTGGAGGGGCGTGGGACGAGCAGTTGGATACCGTCGTTGGATCATAAGATTGGTGGGCAACGGTGCCAATAGTGGAGCGCAAATACAAGAGTGGGTCCCTGGCGCGATTCAGAGAGTTGGACTCCAAGTTTGCAGACTGCATTCGTACTGACATATGTCAGTACGTAATTCTGGATGCTCCACCAGCTCATCGGCATGAGGCTCAGCTTTATGGCGATTTCATTCATGGCGATAATGCAGAGATCTCGAGTCGCCAGCCTCGTATGCAGGTCAGACCCGGTGCTGGTCCTTCTCGTTCAGCTCCTTCGTCCATGGACCGAGATGAGCTTATTGCTCTGTGTATATCAGTATGCCAAGACGAGGATGAGGTACAGGAGTGAGAGGTGGCTGTTGTTCTGTTAGAGAATGACAGAAAGGGCAACAACCCCATTTATTCTCTGCTTGAAAAGCCCGCATAGCTTAGACGTTGTGTTATGCATTATGTTACGAAGCTAAGGGCAGGACGGATGTGATTGTGTTTGCATGTTTGAAATGTGTTGTGCTGTTTTTTTTTTTTTTTTTTTTTTTTTTTTTTTTTGTGATTGTGTTGTAGTGATATTTCCTTTTGTAATGATGTCGTAATGTGTTGTACTTTCAATTCTGTACTTTTAATTCCGCAATTTCAATTTCGCAATCATGCAGTTTCAATTCTGCAATTTGCATTCCGCATTTTACTTTTCTGTTCGACAATAAACACACGCAAACACAATCAATAAAAATAATTACTATAAAAACAATTAAATTAATAAATACAATAATATTTAAAAATAATAATTTTGCCCCTTTCAATTTGTCTTTTTTGTAAAAAACACATTTTCCGTTCGCAACAATTACCCTTCAAATATTCCTTCAAAATAATTCTTTTTAATACCCTTTCTGTTCAAAATGAAATGGACCCTTTGTAAAGCTCGTGGTCAGATAAAAAAGCTTGTGTTTCTGAGCAATCTTATTTTAAGATCCGATGGTTGGGATTAAAGCGTTTGCAACACACATTAGCGAGCACTTCTTTCCTTCTGAATAACTCAAAATTTTAGGGTTTGTTCATCCAACGTAAGTCCAACCAGCCCTGGAATGCCTCTAAGTTTTCTTCCCATTTTCTCGAACCTCCCTACTGGGCAGTGAGATAGCCGTTCCACGTTAAATATTAAAAACCACAACTTTCTCCGTTTTCCCAATTACTACTTTAGATAGTATCCGAAATCAGAATTCATAGATAGTACCTTTTTACTGGAAGCGCAAGCTCATGGGCGACACAACCACTGTTACCTCTAGGATCTGATAACCCGTTAACCGTTAGCCCATCAATACCTATGGCAGGACTACTCGATAAGGCTCCTTCAACATCTCACGATATCGTTGATATCATAAAAATTATCCAGAGAGTTGGATGCTGTTTAGATCTTTCTGTACAGAACTGTGAATTAAGTGATAAGAAACTCAGGTCCTATTTTACTAGAGTTCTTGCAGTTTTTCGAAGCGAGATCGAGCAGCCAAAAAACATACGTCCAGATCCGGTGTTGCTGGGAGATGGCAGGGTTGTAGACTTATCCAAACTTTATTTTGCTGTTCATGAGAAAGGCTGCTATGAGTCGGTTACCATGGATAAAGGATGGGGTTCTGTTTCAGTGACCTTAGGGTTTGATCCAAGCTTAGGATCTTGTCTTAAGTTGGTATATGCTAAGTATTTAGATGGTGTCGAAAAATGGTTTAGAAAATTGTTGGTTAATAATAAGGAGGCAGCAAAAGAGGTTCATGAATTGGCGGTTGAAGTTAATGGGTTGGACTTAGCGAAGGATGATGCTAAAGGGACTCCGGTTAAGGGAACGCTGGTTTCAGATGCAAAGAAGAGCCATTTTTTGACTTCATGTAGGGACATGAAACGAAGATTGGAAATTGACTATAACGAGAAAGGCGGTGAAACAGAAATAGGTGAGCAAAGCTATAGTAAGAAAAGGAAGAGAGATGATGAACAAGGTGGTAAAGGTGTTATGGTAACTGTAACAGAGAGGGGTGACCAAAGTTCTATTAAGAAGCAAAAGAGAGATGAGTTGGGTGAAATGGTGGGTTGGTTGAAGAATGTAGCAAGGACTCCTTTAAATTTTTGTGATGATAAAATGTTATCGGAAGGAGGGAAAGATAACGAGAGACATATGGTTGGTCGATTTTATTCCCAATTGCTTTCGGCTAGGGAGCTTAGGCTTTGCAAGAGGGTACATTTGATGAATGAGATTCCGGAGAACCCTATTTTACAGGTAGTTTACTTTGTTAGAGAATGTATTTATTTTGTATAATAATTTTTTGATGCTTTAATTATGTTTAGGGTTGCAATTATTTTTGATCGAATCAGTTAGGTTTTTAGACCTATTCATGTTGGATACAATGAGGTATATAGTTCTCATGGATCGTGTTTGTTGGGCCCAAACTATGCATTTTCTGAGTTTGGATTAGGTTCAAGTTTGAACGGTCTGGGTCTGGTTGTGTAATAACATCGATCATAGTTCATTTTGGTGCAGTTAGGGCCATTGTGGTACTAATAGCAGTTACCATCACAGGAAATCGTTTTCGTACTAATACTATTGGTAAATTAACAATGGCACCTGATCCTTTGACATCACCGTTTGTAAGATAGTCGTTGGTATATACCGGTAATCTGGTAAACCATTGATTAATAATGATAAATTCCAATACGTAAAGACATTGAAATTTTATTGCATTAGGATTTTTATATTGATAAAATGGTAAATATTTTGTTACTGATTCAAACACCATCAATGATATTACCAACATTTAAATTTATTTTAATTCGTATAATAGAATTTTCTTGATGTATCACAGACTATTTATAATTGCGTTAACATCATCGCCAATTTAAGATTCTGAGATCAATAAATCTATAAAATGGAATGTTTTCATAAATAATACTAGAAATATCTTATTAAATATGATATTTCTTCAAAATTGTTCTTGGTTAGAATCAATTAAAATAGTGCAAAACAAGATTAATATGGTTGGCAGAATTAACGATATCATAATTTATTTATCGTTAAAACAATTAACCAGCACCATTGTTCTAGAGGTTAGATGTTTCAATTTTGGTATGAGATGTCACGGGTTTGATACTTGCTTAGCGTGATTCGAATTATATTGACATGTAGTTCAGTATTGGCCACCAATTTTTTAATTGGTATGGTAATTGTAAATTTACCATTATCATAATAACGCTAGTTAATCACAGTGATTTTCTAGTTCTTTGTTCTCTTCCACGGTGTTTGAAATACAAACTGAAAGTGGAAAATCTAAAACTTGTTATGAAGTCAAACATTGGTTAATGTTCTGACTAAATGCTGTCACTCGCTTGTTTTTTTTTTATTTTGGGGGAAAATGCATCAATAAAATAACTAAAAATTGTCAATGGGTCAGTTAATTGCCTTCACCATCAGTTTTGAGAATACATTATGGATATACTACTGTTAAAACGGTAAATTCATCGTTACCACACCAATTGTGCCGATTTACCAGCTTAGGTGCAATTGGCAACTAATTAATCACTAATGGCACAGTGACAGAAATTCACCGCCGCTATATTTCCAAAGTATTTATACATATGTGTTAGTTCTTTATGTTAGAAAAAAGAAAGCAAAAATACAAGCTACTTTGCATTTTTTTTTAAAGGTGCAGGTATTGTCAATTTTTCCGCAGAAGATCTCAGCAGTGGATTACGAGTAGAAACAATCAATTTGATCAAATAAAATTAACTTATGGAAATGTAAATACGTTTATGCTTTTAAAATAATGCAAGAATATGCAAAATGCTTTTCCTTTTTTTGGAAAAATATGTTATACCAATTTTCTTTAAGGATGATCTAAACACTCAGTCAGATTTAATTAATTGATATTATTAACAAACATTTAAATTCTTTATACAACATTCCAATGAACATTACTTGGGTTATTTCTGTATCTACCCATCTTGGCAACTTCATATGCAATATATGGTCTGTAGTGCATGTCATTGCATACGTCGAACTACCAACAATTCTAGCATACTCTCATTAATCTATTGATCTACCAATATCTACTTACAATAACGAAACCCTCAAATGAAGCTTTTGAATTTACAATAACTCTATTACTTTAATTTCCACTGAAACAGTGCTTGGGGACAGTTTTGGTTTTCTTAGTAGCTCTCTCATGGTCTAAATGACTGCACATATATTCATGAATATCGGCGATAACCAAAAGTGCACTCTCTCTCTTCTTCCTTTTTTTCCCTTCTATTTTTTCTCCTTTTTTTTTCCCCTTTTTTTTCAACAAATCAAATCCACTACCATAATATATCTTTCTTGTCCAATATTACACAAGAACCAAATTGTTTCCCTAAAATATACCAATGAGTTTTGTGTGTATTTGTTCTTACTATTTCACAATATATAAAAATCAACTCGTACAACTGTATGTACCAAGTATTATTATTTCACAGCTTATGAATGTAATTTATCTCCACATGTCAAACGTATGTGCCTGACGTACTGGTTAGAATATACTGAAATTTTGGATTGACTCGGGTGGATATTGGGTTGGGAATAAATTGAAGAACATTTCCGAAATCTTCTCAATATGATGAGACTAAGTGATGGTTAACCCTTTGTATTTTTATGATTTAAAATTTTAAAACCATTTCAGACACTTCAATATCCTTCATACCAGAACATGAAGAAATAAACTGTTTTCCCCCCCTTTATTTGAGGCATCAATTCCATATATATAGATATCATCCATGTAGAGATATATAATTACACCTTAACAGGATGAACTTATTATAGCACATTCATCTAATTTGCGTAACCATTGGATAATCTGGTTCTGCAAAATGGTATATACCAATGCATAAAATGTACATTTTCACATTGCTACAAGAGATAGGTGATGATAGTGATGAAAATACTCGAATTATATAAAGAATTTGAAAAGAAAAGGTTAGATAAGAAATGATTAATTTTGAGGAGGGTGAGGGTGTTGCAAATGATATTCTCAAGGTTTTCCCCTTGGGTTAAGCTACCATTAGGTTAACTGTAGCTTGTTGTGTAGTTGTAGTACCTAGAAGGGGTATTTGTAACACGGTATTTTAGGATGAAGAATTAGATATGTATACAATTCAAAGAAGCTCTACATTATCTAAAAATCTTTTCTATGTAGTAGCAATAAACTCACATCCTAACTTAGCCTATGCGACAAACCCAGTATGGGTGGGAATGGTTTGTATTGTGAAGAGTGAGATAACACATATAACGTACCACTCACTGTGAAGTGATTTATGCATATTGCATAGGCTTCGGTTTGAGTCTAACCTTTTAAACTCCAGTGTAAATTGTCTGTGAGCCTGATTTACAAATTTTAGGGGGGAAATTAAATGATAATTTTGGCAGTGAGTCCATGCAATTCATTTAATATAAAATTCTTAGTCAGAGGTGAGTGAGTGGTCTTTTCAATCGAAATCGGTACAAATTCTTTAAAAGAAGTGAAATAAAACTCAAGCGGAATCAAATAATTTTAGAACTGATTAAGAACTAAAAGATTAACATACCCACTAATTATAAACTTTATTTATCTAACTTAAAAAAGAAACTGTTAATATACCAGTATAAAAATTGTTTTTTTGTCATGTTTGTTGTCTTGCACATGAAAATCTTTACGAGTATGTGCCATGGCCCATGCATCATTTGATGTAAGGGATATACTTTTAACTGTATTTTTGGCATATAGTAATAAATGAATATGTTATTCATTGTTCCGTGCATAATATCTGCCCGGCCTATTCGGTTATTTTGTTTTTGAGTTTCTAGATGTAAAACCAACCGTCTAACCTTATTTTTTTCCTAGTTTCTTAACCGAATTTAAACAGTTTCTTAACCGAATTCATATGTTTCATTTTGGTTACGTTGGTTAATTATTTTTAAACCGTACCGTTCCTTGTAATCTTACCTATGTCCTGGTAATGATTCTCATGTTAGACTCGACATAAAGTTGCACACAAGAAGCACGTTGATTATGTTTTAGTATGTGCTGGTTGAACATACATTAATTGTCTAACATATAAAGATGTTGATACTTGTGAATTTGTACTTTTTGAGATGTTTCGAGCATATAAACTCACAAATGACTGCATTTTTTGAGGAATAAGTATTCCAACGTTGATTTGGCTCTTGTTTTGGAGGTAATCAAGTTGCTAGATAATGTTGTGTTACGGGTGTGGTTTATCATATTATCATTTGAAAAAAATTGTGTTTCTTTTGCGCCTCATGTTCCTCCTGTGTGGTGGCATGGAGATTATCTTGGCAATATCAAATATTATACACAAAGTCGCAAGTTTAAATACCTTCTGCCAAAATTTTGATTGGTAGATAGATGCAATATCATGTATTGCTAGGATATAGTAATAATTTTAAGTAGTTTGGGTATAATTGGTTTTAAACATATTATATTGACGATTTACTAACTAAGGGCCCATTCTTAGATGGATAAGGCCCGGTTTGGTTTGTCATTTTAGTTTTGTATTTCCATCCAAACAAAAATGTGCATGGTGCATGCATTTTTGGAAGACAATAAATTTGGAAAATGAAGTTAACATACAAAATAGAATTATTTTTTAATATATTTTGGAAAATAACTAAAGCATAAAAATTATCCATCCCCTCTATCGTCCCTCCATCTATTGCAACGACCTAGATTTTTAAACTTTTTTATTTGCTCTCCTCGCATTACGTAATGCATGTTGAAAACGCAAAATCAAAAACTAAAAATGATACCAAGTTGTCCTTAAAGTTGACCGATGGACGCTTCAGACATGTCTTAAGTCCAACGTTAACTTACGTTGAAAAAGACGTATGGTTACATCACCATTCAACACTAAACCATGCAAAATGAAGAGTTCATGTCAAAATAGGGTTCACGTTTGATTTAAGGTCATGCACATAGACATTATTAGTTTACATTTTCAATATTTAATACAAGTTTATTCAACCTCGGTTCACTCAAATTCTTGTACTCGAACTCATCCTAATAATACGGAATATGATGCTCTCGGTTTACCTCTCTCGTTCGTTGCTTTTGATTTACTTCTCTCGTAACTAACCAACAAATCTTTGTCTATATGATCATGTTAACAAAACACAAAGCTGATTTTGCAGAAACATCAGAAGATTCATCCTTCTATGTATGACGACGACTTGGATTTTGACAGATATGAGAAGCTGAGGCAGAGCGAAAGGCTTCAGTTCGGTAACAAGCAGCTTTATCCTAGCTCTCATTCTCAATCTCCCTCAGTTCCAGCTAATGACATCAACAATCCGTTGGACAAATTGAGAAAATCCAACCCTTTACTAGACATCATGGCTAACCTACAACAAAAAGAATACAAATACCAACCTGTTCCTATAAGCTCAAAATTTCAAGCATAGCTACCAAAATTGATGGATAAATCTTCTTACGCTAACAATACCTACTCCTCAAAATGGCTGGGAACTCAAATATGGCCTCAAGAAAACCAAAAAATCAAGCAATTTGAGCACCATCATCCTATTGGAAAGGGCAGAGTAAATAACTGCAAATGCAGAAACCATGGTTCCATAGAGTGTACAAGATTCCATATAGCGGAGAAAAGACATGAACTGAGAAGTGAACTGGGGGCTGCATTTTATCAATGGAGATTCAACCAAATGGGAGAGGAAGTTGCGCTCTCATGGACCGAAGAAGAGTCTAAAAAGTTCAAAGATGTTGTACAATCATACGTGAATTCTCCATATCGTGACCTTTGGAAGCAGCTGCGGTTAGCGTTTCCTTCAAAGAAGAAAGACGAACTTGTAAGCTATTACTTTAATGTGTTCACTCTTTCTAGGAGGCGATATCAGAATAGAGTGACTCCAATTGACATCAATAGTGACGATGACGAAGAATTTGGGTTTTTGAGTGTCCCTTTTGGGGAGAATGCGATGGCGGGTTGTGAATGGAATGAACTGGAGGCGGAGGGTTGCATACAGAATACACAGTGTGTGTACATTGATGATGATTGATTGCGGAAAGGAAGCTGCTTTTTTTGGGCTACGTTGGAAAGACCTAAATTGGGGAAAGTGCTGTAGCTATATTCATTTTTGTAAAATTAGTGATGTTCATTAAAGGGCTAGTACTCTGCTGTAATACCATTGACCTACTTGCATGACTTTAGGAGGTGAACGATTTTTCTATACAAGTGATGAAGCTGTTGGCATTAGATGCTGGTTTATGATGATTAATTTGGTGTTGGGTTCTTGTATATCTCATCATGTATTTTGCTGATATTATACAAGATTATACTGGTGAGTTACTGTTATTTTGCATTTGCCTATGTGCTTGTGGGCTAGCGTATATTGATTATTCAGACTTGTTGGACCTTTCAATTTGTAAGCGTCTTATGCTAGTGTGAGTTTCAGAAAGACTAGTGTTAGTTAGTGCTCAAGTAGAAGTTTGTGTTGCATTTTTCTAAGAAAGATGAGGTATACAAATTGCCTTCTAAAACCGATGAATAAGTTCATAGTTAAAGCTCACTTACCATTTCTTCAAATTACGCATTTAGCATTTTACGAATTAAAAATGCAGCTTGTACTCCTGTTCATTTTACTTTAGGACGGAATTAAAAGAGCATTTGTTATGATATTTCAAAAACTGAGTTCGTACTAAAACTTCTTTTTATCTCATATGAATATAAATTTAAATGCAGAATGAATCTAGAGAGGCATCACGATCAATGTAGATATTAGAAGTGGATCCGATGCCACGTAAACCACAAGATAGATATAATCTAGGAGCAGTTTGGCTAAGGTCATAATTTTCAAAATATACATAAACCCTATCTTAAAACTTATACATTGAATCACTGTTTTTATGAAAATCATAAAAAACGAAAAAGAAAAAAAAAACATCAATATAAAAAATTGTATAACTTCAAAACTTAATTTAATACATAATCATTTTCATATTAACGTAAAAAAAATTCAAAAAAAAAAAAAAAAACACGTTTCAACAAAAGTACTGTAAATTTCCTCAAAATTACAGACATCCACAACAATAATATCAAAATGTTGCATAGATTTCTGTAATTTTTTCTGATTGCTTCAAAGTTTCAAATTCAATATCTACATTTATTCAAACATCACGCTATTGCAAAAAAATCATTAACAAAAATAATAGACATTGCATATAAAACAAAAAATATATTATTTTCAATAAAATTGCAGAAAAGGAAACAACTATACAGAAAAATTGCAGACATATCAGTAATTTTTCTATACACTGCAACATGTCTGCAATGCATTATCAAATTGTTATAGACATGTTTGCGCTTATTCACAATAAATGCAGACAATATACACTTTGAATGGTTGCAGATATGTCTACACTTATTCATAATAAGTGCAGACATTTCTGCACCTGATTTTTCTTTTATATTACCTATAGCATACTGAGGGAATAATTCCAGATATGTCTGCATTTAATCACAATAAGTGCAGATATTTCTACAACTTTTTTGTTTGATGGTAATCTTCCGTTGATGTTAACAATTTTTAAATATTTTTTAAGTGATAGCACCAAAAAAAATACAAAATACAAAATTAATTTACTATAATAAAATAAGGACTTGCTTTACATTAAAAGTACGGGAGAGATCCGCTTTGAAATAAGTTTGATTTTAAATATGCCTCAAATACTTACTATAATTTTCGTGGTTCCCAATCTCAAACCTAGCATGGTTTCCAGAGTTTCACCCTAAGCCTAGCTTAGTTTTCACCTCTTTTTGTATTTCTACAGTTTAAATATATACAATGTGAGATAAAACGATGTGTTAAATTATTTATATTATGCTATTAACAGTGAATAGAGCATCCTTTTGAAGCTCTCTTTGGTTTTCTCAATGGAATCAATTTAGATTATCCCATTTTATATCGGGTATTGTTATTTACACTCCAACTATTGTTAAGTGGGACCATCTTTTACAAACACTTCATTCTTTAAAAAATGTTAAGAGGCTACACAAACATATTATTTCACACTACTCAATATTCCCGACTTATTCGACAAGGGTAACTGAATTCAAATAACCAATTCGTCACCACTGCACCGAACGCAGCACGTAATCAATTATACGTGTGTTCGACAGTGATATGTCAAAAATTAATAATCATTTCGGTGCAATGTCTCCGTAATTATAAAATTCGGCATATTTATGTCGACCAAACAAAATAATTCGATCATATTCTTCCGAAAACGCTTATCTTTTTCGTTCATGTTTTTTTGTTAGGGTTTGATTTCTCTACAAGTAATGGTGTTGATTAACCATTGAAAATTAGATTAATGAACAGAAGAGTGAAATTAAGCTTAGATCGGTAATAAGGTAAAATTACTTTTATTTGTTAAGGGGCTACTTTCTTCATTGGTACTCCTCTTAACAATTTTTTTATTAAAAAAAGTTGTCCTCCCCCTTAATAATATTTGGAGTATCAATAACAATGTCCTTTATATCAATTTTATCGTTTCTTTTTTCTATTGTTTCTTTTTAGTTTTTAATTCTTTACCTTCACACCTTCTTTCATTAATGTTAGATGAAGACTTTGGTCTAAGTTAAACATTGTTTGTAAATTGAATTTGGATCCACCGTTTTTTTTAACTTCTTTGTAATTTGGATTTTATAATATATATACGGTTTTAAATTTTTTTATGGTAGATTTATTAAATAAAACTAGTATAAATTATAAACATTTAGCTTTATTCAATATTTCATCAAAGCTAGAATAGTGAAAAAAATGAAATTTTGATATATTGTTCAGAGTTTACAGAGACAAATAAGGTATTTTAATATTCATAGTTGTACCTAGGGTGAAAAAGAAAAATTACAGGAGGCAAGTAGGTTCAGCTTATTCATTATCAATCTTATTGATTTTAACTACAGCTATATATTTCTCCATGTTTTCACAATACATATTTATTAGTGTAATTGAGTCTGGTGATTTAATTTAGGCTTATCGTATTCTCTCCAGAATTTAGTGTTAGAAACAAATATATAGTTGGACTAAACATATTACCTAGTTTAACATGTTGTTACCTCTAGCACAAATTAGACAATTGAATGTTACCTTCTTTTGTTCTTTCTAAATCACAAGTGGTAATATATAATATTATTTTACTTTGGCTTATAACTAAACCGTGTTACAAGGCCTTCTATGCACTTTATTTAGATGACCGTTTCCATTAATATTACTAAAAATATTGACTAATAACTATTAATTCTAACACATCCGCAACTATATACACTATACGCGCATGCGTAAATGAGTAAACTATTTTTAATAATGTGAACTATTATACATGGAGAATTACTACATTAGCACAAAAAAAAAAAAAAACAATAATCATAAACGACATGAAAAATGTTGTTTGCTTCTAAGAAATATTTACATCCTTCAAATATTGCTTGCAGCTTGTGTACTCACTGCCAAAACCATTATATAATTTGTATTTACTATTAACATTTTACACTTACAAAAGATGATCTTTCTTCAGATCATATCACTTATTTTAATGTTTTGATTTAGTAGATTAGCATTTTAAGGATACAGTCTGTGCTAGATTCTTTTTATTTGACATATTTAGGAATAACCTATAGGTAACTATTGACACGCTTTTTAACAAAGCAGTCACACATCAAAATTATGATCAGCGACGGGCTCGAAATTAGAGAACGTTCGTCTGAAAACACAAAGCGATTTGGACGAAGTCGCTAAGTATTCGGAAAAGATTGGAAATATCGTCGATTCCCGAATGGCGTTATCAGATTGGTAAAGTTGTTAAAATCTTGGAAACCTGGCATGAAGAAAATACATGATTAACTCGGTCTGATCAGCTCAAAATCCTTGAGCACCTCGGTTCAATCACGACACAAAACCCGTCGAAGGAAAATATATTGATTTTGGCAAATTATGGACTCAATCACTTAAAATGTAACGACCCAGGTTTTGACTGCTTCTGTAATACAATTTATTATGGATTATTTCAGTAATTAAATTTAAATTAAATAAAATTAGAATAACAAATTGAGAAACTAGTCCAAGAATATATATATATTAATGATTTAATTTTAGTAACCAATAAATGTAAAAACCAAATAAATAATGTTTTGTTAATTTGTTTTAACCCTTGTAAATATAAATAAAAACGGATTTGAATATTTTAAAAGATTAGAATAATGATTATTTATTTTACTATGTGTATATTTTAACTCATTATATATAGGTAATGTTATTTAAATATTTTTATTGGTATTCAAACTTGCTTTTAACTCATATAAATATAGAATTACATAGACTTAAGTAAGAATATTTATAATAAATTTTAACTACTACTTCACATAAAAAATAACTAAGTTAAAATTGGATATTTACTTGAAGTAAAAATAAGAAATAACTTAAGTAAAATTGGTTTACTTCATAAAGAAGGAAACAAGAACATGGTTATATTAATGCAAAAGTGCATATTTATAAATGAGAGGTGTAGCATTTAATTGGTAGGAATGGCATAGGATCAACATTTAATAGCTTGATTTCTTGAAAAGCAAAGTATTGCATTTTGTACAATATATATGCCGCAAGCGCATGGCTATTAATATTTTAGGTTGCCTAGCTTCTAAAACCCTTTGGCGCATGGTTGTACACCTAGATATGTACATAGATAGGCTAAAAACACATATGCTGGTAGGATTCATGTGACTAAACACTTCCCTTTTCAATCAAATAGACGGCCTAGCTTCTAAAACATCTTTGCACATGGGCCTTCTACAATATATGTACTTCTATGATCAGGACGTGCATATACAATCTGGGAAGAACAAAATGAGTAATACCCACACATATCTTTCTAATCAAATTAGAGCATGCACATGTAATGTTTGAACATGGGTTGTTTGCTTGCGGACAAAGTTTAGAAACATTAGAAGAATTTTACAGCCACAATATCCTTTTCAACCAAAGTTGTAACAACCTAATCTACTCCTTATCAAACCTATAACTAAGCAATATTATACAGGTTTCTCTCTATAAATACCCTGGTATACCATCCATAACCACTCACAAAAAGAAAACCATAAAACTAGAAGTAGAATGACATAGGATGGGGACAAAAGCCTGGAAACTGAAATAGCAAGCCTGGAATTTAAATAAAAGCTTATAACCTGGAACCAAAACCAGTGAGCAAATATGAGTGAACTTAGAATTAAATAAACTCAGAGAAAGGCTTAAACCAGAGAACAAGAGGAATGTGAGTAAACTTCCCCATTTAGTTATTGATTGTATATATTACGATGTAGATATATGTATGTATACATGTTCTGATGGGTGAGTAAACAAGAGGAATGAATGGGGGCGGAGGGTTGCGTACAGAATATACAGTGTGTGTACATGATACGACAACAATAATCATGGATTAGGCATACAAATAGGGTACTATAAAATTGTTATTAGCAGCACTATGTTTATTTTCTATTATATGCTTTATTTTGGCGCTACTTTCTGACATTTTGTTATGTAATTGGAACCTAAATGTGTGCCACATCCTCAAAGTTGCTGAGAGGAAACCACTAAATATTTGTATTCCTGCTAGTAGAATGATATAGAAGAATTAAATTGAGAATTCTGTATCTCTCTAACCTTTCGTTTTCCAGCCTATTGTCTTCTTCCCCAACCATCTTCTTACTGTCTCAATCTCCCCTGTTTATATCCACATCAATTTGGTGCTTTCACCGATCTACTTCTCCTCCCCTTGTAATTCTGTAAACTAGGAGCTCTAAGAACCGCCTCACCATCTATTGGCAACCCAAATAATATGGCCACATCCTTAAGCATTATCGTCATCTAACCAACTCGTAGGTGAAATGTGGACGTTTCCGGTCTCCACCTATCAAGCAAGGCAGTGATCAAGGTTTAATCATTTTGTGCACACCCAACCTTGTGCACCAACCCAAATCCGGCTCTAACAACGCCAAAACCTATGGATGATTCAACGTAACTTGCCTTAGAATTGACATATGGTTAATAGTTCCCTCTGGGTCAACAGACTCCATCTACAAAGAATTCAATCTTATATAAGATAATAGACGAACTTCATCAGAAACATAATTGTTAAAAAATAAATCATATATTGGTAAAACAATCACTTCATTTTTACTAGTCCTCTGATCTGCCTACAAGTAAAGGACATATATATCGATTGGTCCAGGCTCCATCTCTTGATATTCTATAAACACTTAAGATGCACATATTAGTCCATTAATCAACAAGCAATTACACAACTCACTGACACAAAGTCTTTGCAAATGCCACACATATATACTTATCAAATGTCACATTCTAGTATTAGCGCATATAATACATAACCAGGATTCAATAATCTCATTTCACAACAAAGTATTAGCGCTATTTTTACAATACTATAGGCCACATTATCCATCATCTAGTACTAAAAATAAACATACACATATACATCGGAAACATACACGTACACGTAAGCATAAGCATACACATAAACATACACATAGAAAACATACATAAATGTAAATTTATTCACCAATGTAACAAAACACAAACACATATGATACCTTAATCATGAATTTGTTCACGAAACCGCTAACTTGTATGCCACAGGAACCATAATTCGAATCAATTTCATAATAGATTGGAATTGGGTTGAAATCGCAGCACATGATAAACCCTAAATTTCCAAAATTATCAACTGCAGTCACATAAAGTTAAGAATACTTACCAGTAGTAGGACGACGAGAAGAAGAAGAGGCCATTAACCTAAATGGTTGGAGGAAATTTTTTGTTTTTTGGTCTAAAGTTGAAAAGGGGAAGGATGGGTCTAAAATCGCGCAGGGACATAAATCTCAAAAAAGAGAAATGGGAAAGTGAAAACAGGGGCCGAAGGGGTATAGGCATTATTACGGATGACGCTAGTAAAACTAGCGTTATTACGGCTGAAGGGGTAGTACTCTGTTGTAATGCCATTGACCTACTTGCATGACTTTAGGAGGTGAACGATTTTTCTATACTAGTGATGAAGCTGTTGTCATTAGATGCTGGTTTAGGATGATTAATTTGGTGTTGGGTTCTTGTATGTCTCATCATGTATTTTACTGATATTATACAAGATTATACTACAGAATTACTGTTATTTTGTGTAACAACCCGTATTTCGGATAACCTGTTATATCGTAAATCGAGGCAGAATTTAATTTATAATCTGAATCAAGGAAAACGGGCTATTCCATTGCGTTCATCTCGGAAAAATACGCGAAATAGAGTCCGAGTTTTCGAAAATCGGAGTCCGTATGACCCGATTAAGGCCCAATGAAGTTTTCAGAAAATTTCAAGTTCAAAACAGATTTCAAATTCAAGTTTGAATTTGGAAATTAGGTCAGATTGGGCTAGGCGGGAAAATTCCCGCCAAAGCACCCAAGTCGACAGCCCTGTCGACTTGGTTGGACCCAAGTCGACAGCCCTGTCGACTTGGCTGTCGACTTGGTTCAGCCGGGCAGTTTTGCCTGGTGCACCATTTTGGGGTCTTGGTTAGGTTTTGGGGCCAGAATCGGTTTTGAGGGCTGAGATTGGAACTAGGGTTTAATCCTAAGGCTAAAACTAATCCTAATCTCTATAAATAAGCCCCTAACCTAACCCTAAATCATCATTATTCATTCAAGTAACTAAACTATGGCAAAATCATTCCTCTCATGGCCTCCACTCTCTTCATAAAATTCCTAAGTCATTTCTATGAGAGATTTTCAATGCATACAAGTGTTTTCAAGCTTGTATGAGCATCATTAGCTTGCATTCAAGTCAAGTTTCCATATTTACATCATAAAGCAAGAGTTTTGATCATTTTGGCTCAAGGGTTTTTATATTGGAGCTTGCATTTTGGGTTTATTTGATTGCATAAGGGCTTTGTCTCAATCTATATATTTTCGTGTCTTCATAAGCATTGTAAGCCCTTTTCTACTTTCATATTTAAACTCTAAAGTTAAATGAATGATGCAAGTTTGGTTGATCATTATGATATGCAAGTTTGCCATGATATGCAAGTTTACTATGTCATGTTATGCAAGTTTGATATGTTATGATATGCAAGTTTACCATGTTATGTTATGCAAGTATGCCATGTTATGATATGCAAGTTTACCATGTTATGCTATGCATGTTTGCCATGTTGTGATATGCAAGTTTATCATGTTATGTTATGCAAGTTTGATATGCAAGTTTGTCATATGATATGCAAGTTATGTTAGGCAAGTTTGGGTTGATCATTTTGCTCATGTTATCATGTTATGCAAGCTTATCTTGGGTTTATGAGCTTAAAGCTTCAAGCTTTATGCTAAGGTTGCATTTTGGCAACATGTAAGTTATCATATCCCTTATGATAACTTGCATATGAGGCTAAATGCGAACTTATGGCAACTTTTACATGTCATTTATCACCATGTATCACCAATATGCTAAGTCTGGTTTTATGCATGCTTTTGAGGCCTAAAAATGTAATATGCAAGTATATGAACATATGTACATTTCATATGCCATCATGATTAAACTTGTGGCTTCAACACCTTTATGTCATGATTATGCCAAGTTCCCTCTTTCTATCCTTTATGCGCTATGGCGATATGTAAGCGATGGGATTGCGTTTGGGGTTGGGTAAACTTAAAGGACATAAAAACATAAGAGTGGGAATTTACCTATTAAGTTAGGTCTACCCGTTGGGAATTTACCTATTAAGTTAGGTCTACCCAAATGCTTGAAAACTTGTAATATGTTTTGGAAACATAATGGACATGACACTTAGAAAATATAAGTGTGACCAACTCGAGGTTGGGTTGAGTTTGTAGCGTAAAACTACCCGGAACCGACCGGCTTAACTAGTTGCTACAAACAATAGGACCCAATGTGAGAAGGTGGTCATGTTGTACCTTGAACCCGAGGTTAGACCAAGTTGTGGTGTAAAGCTACCCGGAACCGACCGGCTTAACTAGTAACCTCAACAAAGTCTAATGTGAGAGGTTAAGGCACATTAATTAATTAATGCCTCATGATTAGGGTTAAGTCATGGTCCACTTAATACTTAACCAATTTGGACTTGGTGGATTAATCGGGGTTAAGTCGTGAACCCATCGTTAAAGTTAATTCATGATTAGTAAAAGGGTTAAGTTAACCTACACTTAGCCAATCTGAACTCGGTAATTTAACGGGGTTAAGTTGAACTATACTTAACCAATCCAACTCAGTAATTTGATAAGGCTGAGAACCGATTTGATACCTGGTCTGGATAAACTAACTTGATTGATAAATTAAACGAACCTGTTTTGCGGATCTGTAGGACCCACACCAAGTTAGGCAAGTTTGTAAATCTGTTATCTGATCCGTTAGTCTGAAAACTGATCGTCTGAATTTTGTATGTCTGAACTCTGTTAATAAGTTAATCTGAATCTGATAGTCTGGGGACACAAGGGGGAATACTTGTGTCATTTGTTGTTTGGGACCCATATTAGTCAGTAACCCTTTCTGGTATCAAAACTTTGACCCAACTGTAGGTAGGGTACGGCACGCTTGCTGAACTAATTATAAGTGGTTCATTCTGATAATGGCGATAGGTGTTGATGGTGCGTTCCAACCGGGTCATGTGCGTGCATGGATCCCGGTCTGCCTCTAAGGATGTAAGACGCCGTGACATCTGTAAATATGCCTGTGCCAATTGGTTGCCACTTTAGGGAGTGATACACCCTATCGTGGGGCTGACATAGGGTATTTATGTATTAGGGAGTCGATCGCTTGGGTAGGATTTAGGGTACACTTAGCTCTGTCTGATTCTGTTGGTACCGTCTGTTTTGTTGGGTGGTAACACCCGTCTGTTTCTACGTGGTACCGTTCTGTTAGGGTGGTAAAGGCCCATTATTGTTAGCATTCCGTTTCTGTGCTTTATCTGTTAGGGTGGTAAAAGCCCATTTTTCCCAAACTCTACCTCTGTATGGACCATTCTGTTCCGTCCTGTTTCGATGTAAACATTGGGGTAACACCTAATCCTGTTATACTGGATATGGTACCAAGAAGTTGGATCTTGATTTAAGTCAAACACCTGATACTGGGCCAAGTTTAGGCCATGGGATAAATTCTTGTTTATACATGACATGTTAGAATGCTGGTACACCTGTGGTGAGAAACCTTAAACCTGATTATGCGATGACACCTTTATCTACCTTGTTAGTTAATCATCATGCTAGTATGTTGTTATCCTTATGTTCATCCCTGCTTCTCATGCCAGTTAACTTTATCAGTTTACATTGATTGTAGTAGGGCTTACTCAGTCTTTTTGACTGACCTGTTTTTCTTTCGCCTCTTTTCTTCCGTTTCCCCCCCCCAAGTTCTCAGGGTGGGAACGTTGGAGCTTAGCTTGGATTTCTGATTGCTTGCTTGTGGGATTTTAGCTCATGTACGGTCTTGACATGAAGCTAGCTATGGTTATCACTTATTTTGGGGATAGTACTTATGTATTTCAGTTTTTCAGTGATGTTGTTTTTATCTAGACTTGTGTATTTGGAAAGTTGACATTATGTTGTACCAGACTTGTTTTGAAATAGTTTGAAATCTTCCGCTGTTCTACTTATCTTATTTACTCTGTTTACATATATACATATGTTCTTGTTCTGCCTTGATATATCATTATGCATGTTTACCCGGTACAAACGCCCCTCCAAAGTCAGAGTGCTTGCAAGAGCCACCCTGGCGGAGGTGGGGTGTTACATTTGGTATCAGAGCATATGGTTTACGAGAAGGAACAAAAAGGTTTTTTAAAAACTTTTGGAAAACTATTTTCAAAACCAAGTTTAAAGTATTTTCCAAAGAAAAGTCTAGTTTATTTTAAAGGCTATTCCCCAAAAAGCCATTAGCAAAATTCCTTCGTTTTTCTCCATTCTGAATCTGTCTTTTTCTTCGTTTTCAGTATGGCCGATAACTTTGCTATTCCGGAGGTAGTACACGTACCTGTTTGGTATAGGAGACTTTTGGAGGCTAGGGCGACCGAAGCCGGCCCCGCAGATGTTCCTCCTCCTCCTCCTCCGGTAGTTAATGTTCCTCCTCCTCCCGTCGCTGAGGTTCCTCTTCCTCCTCCCCCTCAGCATCCTCAAGCTGACTTCGCAAAGACTTGCAAAGATTTCAAAGCAATGGGTGGCAAGAACTTTCAAGGCACCGAGACTTTTGTAGAGGCCCGGAATTGGTTGAAAGAGACCGAGGATTTATTCACTATCTTTGGATTAGATGATCAGAGAAAGATCTTGTTGGCGGTTTGGCTTATGAAGGATGAAGCCGCTTATTGGTGGGAAGTCACCAATGGTACTAGGCCTGTTGAGACTTGGGCCGACTTCAGGGCAAGGTTCGTGCTTAAGTTTCTGTCTTCTGCTGAAGAGAATTTGCAAATGGAGAGGTTTATTGCTTTGAAGCAAGGAGACATGTCTGTCAAAGAATATGTGAACAAGTTCAATCAGTTAGCTCGTTTTGGCTTGGATATGGTGAGTACTACTCAGAAGAAGGCTCTTCGTTTTGCTAGAGGATTGAATGAGCCGTTACAGGAGTTAGCTATGTCTCATGTGCCTATGGGGGCCACGTTTGAGAGTTTGGTAGATATGGCCCTACTCAATGAAGAGAACAAGAGTGCAAAGAAGGAGGTCAAGGTGAATGAGTCTCAAAACAAGAAAGCGGGGCCCAAAAAGGAAATGCAAAAGAAAGAGGAGAAATCTGAAGATAAGAAGGAAAAGAAGTGCTTTACTTGTGGAAGCTCAACTCATCTAAACAAGGATTGCAGAAAGAGGAAGGACACTTGCTTTAACTGTGGAGAGATGGGACACTTCACTAGGGACTGCCCGAAGAAGAAAGGGACTACATCGGAAGGAACGGTGAATACTCGCATGGCGAGTGAATAGATTAGGGCTAGAATAATTTGTCTGTAGGATGTTTAATTTTCCTTGTCTGATTTTCAGTTTGAAACTCTTTTTCTGGTATTTCGATTCTGTAATGGAAACTCGGTACTTTAATGCTAGTCTTGCTTCTGATCTGGTAATAGTCTCAAACTCCCTGAGAGTTATAACTCATCTGTTTGTGATAAATTGGGGTTTGAGAGTATCTGTGTTAGGCATGAGGGTGACTATGACGAATACATTCTGGGTTTCTACGATGCTTAGTTTCCTAAGAATCATTTGGGGAAATATGATATGTACTAGTAGTCTGTAAGTATATGTACCAAGTTTTTGTTTAACTTATACTCGCTTCCATCACTCGACTGTATCTTGTTGAGATAGGAATCCTATGGATGTAAACATGTGTTTGAGACATGTTATGTGTGATGGTTGCAAGTGGATGCAAGTGGTTGCTCGTGGATGCATAAACACACACTAGGCACTAGATCGGCTTGAAATACACTCTCATGTTGCATATGGACGTGTGTACATTTTCAATTCTTATGGTTGCAAGATGGTTAATTCAGCACATGGATGTTGCATATGGACGAATGTTTGTGCACACATATAGTATTATATGATTAGGACTATTTGCATACATAATGGATTCATTTCACTAACATACTTTGCATTGAGGATCTTTGCATTAGATAAGAACATATACACACACCTTTTGCATATGTTCATACCGCATTAGAATCTTTAAGGACAATGATTGCTCGTGAATGATGATTTGAGTAGATGGATGATGGATGGTAGGATGCGTTCTTCCTAACTTGAAGATTTCGAGGACGAAATCCTTTAAGGAGGGGAGAATGTAACAACCCGTATTTCTGATAACCTGTTATATCGTAAATCGAGGCAGAATTTAATTTATAAATCTGAATCAAGGGAAACAAGCTATGCCATTGCGTTCGTCTCGGAAAAATACGCGAAATAGAGTCCGAGTTTTCGAAAATCGGAGTCCGTATGACCCGATTAAGGCCCAATGAAGTTTTCAGAAAATTTCAAGTTCAAAACAGATTTCAAATTCAAGTTTGAATTTGGAAATTAGGTCAGATTGGGCTAGGCGGGAAAATTCCCGCCAAAGCACCCAAGTCGACAGCCCTGTCGACTTGGGAGTCGACTTGGTTGGACCCAAGTCGACAGCCCTGTCGACTTGGCTGTCGACTTGGTTCAGCCGGGCAGTTTTGCCTGGTGCACCATTTTGGGGTCTTGGTTAGGTTTTGGGGCCAGATTCGGTTTTGAGGGCTGAGATTGGAACTAGGGTTTAATCCTAAGGCTAAAACTAATCCTAATCTCTATAAATAAGCCCCTAACCTAACCATAAATCATCATTATTCATTCAAGTAACTAAACTATGGCAAAATCATTCCTCTCATGGCCTCCACTCTCTTCATAAAATTCCTAAGTCATTTCTATGAGAGATTTTCAATGCATACAAGTGTTTTCAAGCTTGTATGAGCATCATTAGCTTGCATTCAAGTCAAGTTTCCATATTTACATCATAAAGCAAGAGTTTTGATCATTTTGGCTCAAGGGTTTTTATATTGGAGCTTGCATTTTGGGTTTATTTGATTGCATAAGGGCTTTGTCTCAATCTATATATTTTTGTGTCTTCATAAGCATTGTAAGCCCTTTTCTACTTTCATATTTAAACTCTAAAGTTAAATGAATGATGCAAGTTTGGTTGATCATTATGATATGCAAGTTTGCCATGATATGCAAGTTTACTATGTCATGTTATGCAAGTTTGATATGTTATGATATGCAAGTTTACCATGTTATGTTATGCAAGTATGCCATGTTATGATATGCAAGTTTACCATGTTATGCTATGCATGTTTGCCATGTTGTGATATGCAAGTTTATCATGTTATGTTATGCAAGTTTGATATGCAAGTTTGTCATATGATATGCAAGTTATGTTAGGCAAGTATGGGTTGATCATTTTGCTCATGTTATGCAAGCTTATCTTGGGTTTATGAGCTTAAAGCTTCAAGCTTTATGCTAAGGTTGCATTTTGGCAACATGTAAGTTATCATATCCCTTATGATAACTTGCATCTGAGGCTAAATGCGAACTTATGACAACTTTTACATGTCATTTATCACCATGTATCACCAATATGCTAAGTTTGGTTTTATGCATGCTTTTGAGGCCTAAAAATGTAATATGCAAGTATCTGAACATATGTACATTTCATATGCCACCATGATTAAACTTGTGGCTTCAACACCTTTATGTCATGATTATGCCAAGTTCCCTCTTTCTATCCTTTATGCGCTATGGCGATATGTAAGCGATGGGATTGCGTTTGGGGTTGGGTAAACTTAAAGGACATAAAAACATAAGAGTGGGAATTTACCTATTAAGTTAGGTCTACCTGTTGGGAATTTACCTATTAAGTTAGGTCTACCCAAATGCTTGAAAACTTGTAATATGTTTTGGAAACATAATGGACATGACACTTAGAAAATATAAGTGTGACCAACTCGAGATTGGGTTGAGTTTGTAGCGTAAAACTACCCGGAACTGACCGGCTTAACTAGTTGCTACAAACAATAGGACCCAATGTGAGAAGGTGGTCATGTTGTACCTTGAACCCGAGGTTAGACCAAGTTGTGGTGTAAAGCTACCCAGAACCGACCGGCTTAACTAGTAACCGCAACAAAGTCTAATGTGAGAGGTTAAGGCACATTAATTAATTAATGCCTCATGATTAGGGTTAAGTCATGGTCCACTTAATACTTAACCAATTTGGACTTGGTGGATTAATCGGGGTTAAGTCGTGAACCCATCGTTACACTTAACCAAGTTAATTCATGATTAGTAAAAGGGTTAAGTTAACCTACACTTAGCCAATCTGAACTCGGTAATTTAACGGGGTTAAGTTGAACTATACTTAACCAATCCAACTCAGTAATTTGATAAGGCTGAGAACCGATTTGATACCTGGTCTGGATAAACTAACTTGATTGATAAATTAAACGAACCTGTTTTGCGGATCTGTAGGACCCACACCAAGTTAGGCAAGTTTGTAAATCTGTTATCTGATCCGTTAGTCTGAAAACTGATCGTCTGAATTTTGTATGTCTGAACTCTGTTAATAAGTTAATCTGAATCTGATAGTCTGGGGACACAAGGGGGAATACTTGTGTCATTTGTTGTTTGGGACCCATATTAGTCAGTAACCCTTTCTGGTATCAAAACTTTGACCCAACTGTAGGTAGGGTCCGGACACGCTTACTGAACTAATTATAAGTGGTTCATTCTGATAATGGCGATGGGTGTTGATGGTGCTTTCCAACCGGGTCATGTGCGTGCATGGATCCCGGTCTGCCTCTGAGGATGTAAGACGCCGTTACATCTGTAAATATGCCTGTGCCAATTGGTTGCCACTTTAGGGAGTGATACACCCTATCGTGGGGCCGACATAGGGTATTTATGTATTAGGGAGCCGATCGCTTGGGTAGGATTTAGGGTACACTTAGCTCTGTCTGATTCTGTTGGTACCGTCTGTTTTGTTGGGTGGTAACACCCGTCTGTTTCTGCGTGGTACCGTTCTGTTAGGGTGGTAAAGGCCCATTATTGTTAGCATTCCGTTTCTGTGCTTTATCTGTTAGGGTGGTAAAGGCCCATTATTGTTAGCATTCCGTTTCTGTGCTTTATCTGTTAGGGTGGTAAAAGCCCGTTTTTCCCAAACTCTACCTCTGTATGGACCATTCTGTTCCGTCCTGTTTCGATGTAAACATTGGGGTAACACCTAATCCTGTTATACTGGAATTGGTACCAAGAAGTTGGATCTTGATTTAAGTCAAACACCTGATACTGGGCCAAGTTTAGGCCAAGGGATAAATTCTTGTTTATACATGACATGTTAGAATGGTGGTACACCTGTGGTGAGAAACCTTAAACCTGATTATGCGATGACACCTTTATCTATCTTGTTAGTTAATCATCATGCTAGTATGTTGTTATCCTTATGTTCATCCCTGCTTCTCATGCCAGTTAACTTTATCAGTTTACATTGATTGTAGTAGGGCTTACTCAGTCTTTTTGACTGACCTGTTTTTCTTTCGCCTATTTTCTTCCGTTCCCCCCCCCCCCCAGGTTCTCAGGGTGGGAACGTTGGAGCTTAGCTTGGATTTCTGATTGCTTGCTTGTGGGATTTTAGCTCATGTACGGTCTTGACATGAAGCTAGCTATGGTTATCACTTATTTTGGGGATAGTACTTATGTATTTCAGTTTTTTAGTGATGTTGTTTTTATCTAGACTTGTGTATTTGGAAAGTTGACATTATGTTGTACCAGACTTGTTTTGAAATAGTTTGAAATCTTCCGCTGTTCTACTTATCTTATTTACTCTGTTTACATATATACATATGTTCTTGTTCTGCCTTGATATATCATTATGCATGTTTACCCGGTACAAACGCCCCTCCAAAGTCAGAGTGCTTGCAAGAGCCACCCTGGCGGAGGTGGGGTGTTACATTTTGCATTTGCCTATGAGCTTGTGAGCGAGCGTATATTAATTATTCAAATTTGTTGGACCTTTCAATTTGTAAGCGTCTTTTGCTAGTGTGAGTTTCAGAAAGACTAGTGTTAGTTAGTGCTCAAGTAGAAGTTTGTGAAGTATGCATGCTAGGCAGACAATGAGGATTGGTTGGATTGACAAGTAGGATTCTTGCATTTTTCTAAGAAAGATGAGGTATAAAAATTGCCTTCTAAAACCAATGAATAAGTTCGTAGTTAAAGCTCACATACCATTTCTTCAAACTACACATTTAGCATTTTACAAATTAAAAATGCAGCTTGTACTCTATTCATTCTACTTTAGGACGGAACTTGATTTAAAAAGAGCATTTGTTATGATATTTCAAAAACAGAGTTCGTACTAAAACTTCTTTTTATCTCATATGAATATAAATTTAAATGCAGAATGGATCTACAGAGGAACTGTGATCAATGTAGATATTAGAAGTGGATCTGATGCCATGTAAACCACATGATAGATATAATCTAGGAGTAGTTTGGCTAAGGTCATAATTTTCAAAATATACAAAAACTCTATCTTAAAACTTTATAAATTGAATCAGTGTTTTTATGAAAATCATTAAAAAAAAAGATCAATATAAAAAATTGTATAACTTCAAAATTTAATTTAATACATAATCATCTTCATATTAATGTAAAAAAAATCACGTTTCAACAAAAATACTGTAAATTTTCATAAAATTACAGACATCCATAACAATATTATCAAAATGTTGCATAAATTTCTGTAATTTTTTCTGACTGCTTCAAAGTTTCAAATTCAATATCTACATTTATTCAAACGTCACGCTATTGCAAAAAAAAAAACATTAACAAAATTAATAGACATTGCATATAGAACAAAAAATATATTATTTTCAATAAAATTGCAGAACATGAAACAACTATACAGAAAAATTGCAAACATATCAGTAATTTTTCTATACACTGCAACATGTCTGCAATGCATTATCAAATTGTTATAGACATGTTTGCGCTTATTCACAATAAATGCGGACAATACACTATGAATAGTTGCAGATATGTCTACACTTATTAATAATAAGTGCAGACATTTCTGCACCTATTTTTTCTTTTATATTACCTATAGCATACTAAGGTAATAATTCCAGATATGTCTGCATTTAATCACAATAAGTGCAGACTTTTCTACAACTTTTTTGTTTGGTGGTAATCTTCCGTTGATGTTAACAATTTTTAAATATTTTTTAAGTGATAGCATGAAAAAAATACAAAATTAATTTACTATAATAAAATAAGGGCTTGCTTTACATTAAAAGTAGGGGAGGGTTCCGCTTTGAATTAAGTTTGATTTTAAGTATGCCTCAAATACTTACTATAATTTTTGTGGTTCCTAATCTCAGACGTAGCATGGTTTCCAGAGTTTTCTTCCTAAGCCTAGCTTAGTTTTCACCTCTTTTTGTATTTCTACAGTTTAAATATATACAATGTGAGATAAAACAATGTGCTAAATTATTTATACTATGCTATTAACAGTGAATAGAGCATCCTTTTGAAGCTCTCTTTGGTTTTCTCAATGGAATCAGTTTAGATTAACCCATTTTTAAATTGGGTATTGTTATTGACACTCTAGCTATTGTTAAGGGGGCCATTTTTTAAAAACACTCCATTCTTTGAAAAAAAATTAAGGGGCTACACAAACATATTATTTCATACTACTCAATATTCTTGGATTGCCCCTTCAAACTAGATTAAAAAAACCTATTTGACAAGAGAAACTGAATTAAAATAAGCAGTTCGTCACCACTGCACCGAATGCAACACGTAATCAATTATATATGTATTCGACAGTAATATGTCAAAAATTAATAATTATTTCGGTGCATTATCTCCGTAATTATAAAATTCAACATATTTATGTCGATAAAAAAAAATAGTTTGATCCTATTCTTCCGAAAACGCTTATCATTTTCGTTCATGTTGTTTTGTTAAGGTTTGATTTTTCGACAACTAACAGTGTTGATTAACCATTGAAAATTAGATTAATGAATAGAAGAGTGAAATTAAGCCTAGATGGGTAATAAGGTAAAATTACCATCGTTTGTTAAGGGGCTACTTTCTTCACTGGTACCCCCCTTAACAATTTTTTATTAAAAAAAGTTGGCCCCCTTAACAATATTTGGAGTGTCAATAACAATGTCCTTTATCTCAATTTTATCATTTCTTTTTTCTATTGTTTCTTTTTAGTTTATAATTTGTTACCTTCGCAACTTCTTTCATTTATGTTAGATGAAGACTTTGGTCTAAGTTTAAACATTGTCTGTAAATTAAATTTTGAACCACCATTTTTTTAATTTCTTTGTAATTTGGATTTTATAGTATATTTGGTTTTACATTTCAGAATGATTAGATACGTTTTCGAGTTTGCAGAAGTGAACCACAAATTTTCTTATTGTAGATTTATTAAATAAAACTAGATATAAATTATAAACATTCAGCTTTATTCAATATTTTAAACAAAGCTAGAAATAGTGAGAAAAAAAATGAAATTTTGATATATAGTTCAGAGTTTACAGAGAAAAATAAGGTATTTTAACATTCATAGTTATAGCTAGGGTGAAAAAGAAAAATTACAGGAGGCAAGTAGGTTCAACTTATTCATTATCAATCTTATTGATTTTAACTACAGCTACATATTTCTCTGTGTTTTCACACTACATATTTATGAGTGTAATTGAGTCTAGTGATTTAATTTAGGCTTATCATATTCTCTTCAGAATTCAGTGTTAGAAACAAATATATAGTTGGACTAAACATATTTCCTAGTTTAACGTGTTGTTTCCTCTAGCACAAATTAGAAAATTGAATGTTACCTTCTTTTATTCTTTCTAAGTCACAAGTGATAATATATAATATTATTTTACTATGGCTTATAACTAAACCGTGTTACAAGGCCTTCTATGAACTTTATTTAGATGTTCGTTTCCATTGATATTACTAAAACATGTTGACCAATAACTAAAAATGTATGCTTCTAAGAAATACTTACATCCTTCAAATATTGCATGTAACTTGTGCCCTCACTGCCAAAACCATTACATAATTTGTATTTACTACTAACATTTTACACTTACAAAAGGTGATCTTTCTTCAGATCGTATCACTTATTTAAATGTTTTGATTTAGTAGATTAGCATTTTAAGGACACAGTCTGTGCTAGATTCTTTTTATTTGACATACTTAGGAATAACCAATAGGTAACTATTGACAGCTTTTTAACAAAGCAGTCACACATCAAAATTACAATTAGCGACGGGCTCGAGATTCGAGAACGTTCATCTGAAAACACAAAGCGATTTAGATGAAATCGCTAAGTGTTCGAAAAAGATTGGAAATATCGTCGATTCCCGAATGGCGTTATCGGTCTGGAAAAGTTGTTAAAATCTTGGAAACCTCGCACGGTGAAAATACGTGATCGACTCGGCCTGCTCAGCTCAAAATCCTTGAGAACCTCGGTCTGATCATGACACAAAACTCGTCGAAGGTAAATATATTGATTTCGGCAAATTCTGGACTCGATCACTTAAAATGTAACGACCCAGGTTTTGACTGCTTCTGTAATACAATTTATTATGGATTATTTCAGTAATTAATTTTAAATCAAATAAAATTAGAATAACAAATTGAGAAACTAGTCCAAGAATATATATATTAATGAATTAATTTTATTAACCAATGTATGTAAAAACCAAATAAATAATGTTTTGTTAATTTGTTTTGTTGTTTGCTTTAGCCTTTGTAAATATAAATAATAACGGATTTGAATATTTTAAAAATTAGAATAATATTTATTTATTTTACTGTGTGTACATTTTAACCAATTATATATATATGTAATTTTATATAAATATTTTTATTGGTATTCAAACTTGCTTTTAACTAATATAAATACAGAATTACATAGACTTAAATAAGAACATTTATAATAAAATTTAACTATTACTTCACATGAAAAATAACTAAGTTAAAACTGGATATTTACTTGAAGTAAAAATAAGAAATAACTTAAGTAAAATTGGTTTACTTCATAAAGAAGGAAACAAGAACATTGTTATATTAATGCAAAAGTACATATTTATAAATGAGAGGTGTAGCATTTAATTGGTAGGAATGGCATAGGATCAACATTTAATAGCTTGATTTCTTGAAAAGCAAAGTATTGCATTTTGTGCAATATATATGCCGCAAGCACATGGCCATTAATATTTTAGGTTGCCTAGCTTCTAAAACCCTTTGGCGCATGGTTGTACACCTAGATATGTACATAGATAGGCTAAAAACACATATGCTGGTAGGATTCATGTGACTAAACACTTCCCTTTTCAATCAAATAGCCAGCCTAACCATCTACTAGCAAGCCTAGCTTCTAAAACATCTTTGCACATAGGCCTTGTACAATATGTGTACTTATATGATCAGGTCGTGCATATACAATCTGGGAAGAACAAAATGAGTAATACCCACGCATATCTTTCTAATCAAACTTGAGCATGCACATGTAATGTTTGGACATGGGTTGTTTGCTTGGGGACAAAGTTTAGAAACTTTAGAAGAATTTTATAGCCAAAATATCCTTTTCAATCAAAGTTGAGACAACCTAACCTACTCCCTATCAAACCTATAGTTAAGTAATATTATACATGTTTCTCTCTATAAATACCGTGGTATACCATCCCATAACCACTCACAAAAAGAAAACCATAAAACTGGAAGTAGAATGGCATAGGAAGGGGACAAAAGCCTGGAAACTGAAATAACAAGCTTGGAATTTGAACAAAAGCTTATAACTTGGAACCAAAACCAGTGAGCTAATATGAGTGAACATAGAATTAAATAAACTCAAAGAAAGGCTTAAACCAGAGAACAAGAGGAATGGTGAGTAAACTTCCCCATTCAGTTATTGATTGTATATATTATGATGTAGATATATGTATGTATACATGTTCTGATGGGTGAGTAAACAAGAGGAATGAACAGAAGGCGGAGGGTGGCATACGGAATACACAGTGTGTGTACATGATACAATAATAATAATGGATTAGGAATATCAAGAGGGTACTATAAAGTTGTTATTAGCAGCACTATGTTTATTTTCTGTTATATGCTTTATTTTAGAGCTACTTTTTGGCATTTTATAATGTAATTGGTGCCTAAATGTGTGCCACATCCTCAAAGTTGTTGAGAGGAAACCACTATATATTTGTATTCTTGCTAGTATAATGATATAGAAGAGTTAAACTGAGAATTCTATCTCTCTCTAACTTTTCTTTTTCCAGCCTATTGTCTTCTTCCCCAACCATCTTCTTACTGTCTCAATCTCCCCTGCTTATATCCACATCAATTTGGTGCTTTCACCGATCTACTTCTCCACCCCTTCTCATTAAACTCTAACTCTTTCCCTTACCAAAATGACCCGAGCAGACACAGTCTTCCAACGACTCACCCACCATCAAAACACCATTAACACCATCCTAGCCAACCAGGCATAACACAACACCATGATGGAAAGCTTACATGCCGACACCATAGACATTAAAGTAGCACTTCAAAACCTCACCGAACAAGTGACCGAACTCCACCGAAAGTTAAGCAACCTACTACCTCCATATCCAACAACTCCATTGTATACCACTGTTGCAGATTCCATGGCAGCTTCAGCCCCACCAGTAATCTCAATTGCGACTCCTCCTTTAAGAATAGCCACAGCTGTTGTACCTCCTCTCGCATCTATCGTAGCCATTACCGCTCCTCCTTCGCGTAAGTGTCCTCAGCCCACCTCTAACATCGTCATTGTTGATGCTCTTTCCTTCCACCAGCCAACACTAATAATCATGGCTCCCTTTTCACCCATTAAGCCAAGCGACTCTACCCATCGAATACTTGAACACTTCTCCGACTCTTACATCGAATTCCTTTTCGGCAATTCCATGAAGCAGCGGACCTCTTTAGATGTGTACTTCGGAGTCATTCCCTTTGCAGTTTTGCGCATGAGCCAAGCATTAAATCGAACATTGCCAAAATATAGAAATGGGCTGAAGCACATAACTTGTTTGTTGAAATGCAGTGGGCTGATGCACCCAATGATTTTGCTGAAACGAGCAAGTGGAAATGTAAAAGTAAGCCACTCATCTTTGATCCGGGTGGAAAAATGAAGTTGAGCGATTGTTTGCGCCAACTTATGACCTTGAGGACAAGGTCAGTTTCAAGGCATCAGTAATGATACAACAACAATAATAATGAATTAGGCAAATCAATAGGGTACTATAAAGTTGTTATTAGTAGCACTATGTTTATTTTCTGTTATATGCTTTATTTTGGTGCTACTTTCTGACATTTTGTTGTGTAATTGGCGCCTAAATGTGTGCCACGTCCTCAAAGTTGTTGAGAAGAAACCACTATATATTGGAAAATTTTCCGGTTTAGACTGACTTTGAAAAGTTATAACAAAAATAGGCCATTTTCAAAAGTAATTACAAAAATAGACCACCTTTTATTCAAAAGCGTCATCCAGGATAACGCAATCTCAATTTTGCCAATTTTTACAAATGCATTACCTTAGATGACGCTGAAGGGAGAGCTCACTGTCCATGTTTAAGCAGTGAGCATTTTTAAGAGCATTATCCTGGATAACGATCTGGGGCGTTATCTGAGATAACGCTTTGTTATTTACTCGCTGCCTCACAAAGAGGCAGTGAGCAAATTTAGTCCGCCACGCACAATGGCCACAATACAAAACATGTCAAATTACAAAACGACTATGCTATCCACATATTCAATTTGACATACATGACAAATACATACCCAACAACGAAATATAATCATGCTCAAAATACATAACCAACAAAACAATATGATATTCAAATTACATAACGACCAACCCAATTCATAACATTAACAAACATTCAACCAACCCAATTCATCGTACGGAATCATTACAAAGATAAAACGGTAGCAAATTGTTCAGTACTAGTGAAATATCAACTAATCACCTCAATTCCTTCAAAATCCGAGGCGTTTTCTTATGTCACTGCGGCTTAAGTCTAAACTCCTCCGGTGTTGACTCTTCTTCTTCCTCGCTTTCCTGATGGATGCCCTCTTCTACTTTCTTTGGTGGTGGTTGTGAAGGACCGACTAGCACGGAGTGCTACGAAGAAGACTCACCTGACGCATCGGTCTTGCCTCTCATGGTGCTGATTACTATCTTCTTCCCTTGTCGAGGACGCCTTTATTTCTAAAGACCTTCCATTAGAGCAATTGGCGCCGGAGGAGGTGTAGGAGGTTGCGGTCTATCCACTTTGTTCTTGGACAAGCAAGAGCGTAGAATTTGTTTAATTGACAAGCACTTCGCCTTGCTTTTCTCCGGAATTTTCTGCTCTAACTCATCCATTAGCTCAAGTGCCCGGTAAACACCATCCGCCTATCAACAAATACCATACGTTATAACATTTGGAATTCATATATAACTTAAAATAGAAAATGTACTGCATTCCTTTAAAAAGGAGCTATAGGTTTGTACAAAGAGGGAAATGTAATAGGAGCTCTTGGCACCACAAACCGACATGTTGTGTCCCAGTACCATGTCATATGCTCCTGATCGGTTAGCGTCTCCTCACGTTCTTGTTCCACACAATCATGACGATTGTCCCACAAGTCAAGCATGGAATCGTACATCTCATCGTTTACTTTAACTAGATACGGAGGAGCGGGGTGCGGAATATGCTGACGTAATCCAGACTTCCTCATGACTCTGTCCGGAAGATGGTATGCACGATCTGTCAATGAAAACAAAAGCAATCTAGCTCTCATAGCCCTCTTGACCCTGTGCACAGTGCGGGTAGCGCTTGGAGGTCTTCTTCACTGTAAGGATCCCACGTCACTGCATCAGCGGAAATACATCCAATTCATTCCTATAGAACAATAAAATGCTTCTAGGAGCCCTTTTGGTATTTTTGGGTCTGATCCACCTACATGTACTCAAAGGCGTTTACAAATCACCAAGATTGCAAGTGTTTATCAAACGAAAATAATAATTGTATGCGTACCTTACTGCATACGGCTTGGTGTTGTCCACTACCGGTCTCTTCATGAATACACGGCCGACTGGAAGGTAGGTCCAAGACCAAAGATGCAAAATTAAAATGTGTTGATTTTTCAATTATTCTCGTACATTTGCTTCTACAATCATTTGCATTACTACCTGAACGATACTCAAGCATCCACCTATCTCCTTTTGTTGCCCCAAAGCTGTCCTATTGAACTCTGAATACGTAGTAGCTATAACCGCCGCTCCCCAAGCATATGTTCTACACTCATCAAAGTCCACAATCAATAGGAGCCAATGAAGTGCCACTCTAGATTTCGACCTATCGCAGAACAAACACTATGTAATAATATGCAATATGATGGAATGAGCTTGTTATTGAATTTGTAGTGGACTTGCATTCCCCAGAATATCATCCACCAATTAATAACGATACCAACTACTCAAAATGTTCTCATTCCAGACCAAACACCCTAAGGAGAAGTCATGCCAACCAAATTCTCAACCATTACCTTGTAATTCTGTAAACCAGGAGCTCTAAGAACCGCCTCCCCGTCTATTGGCAACCCAAATAATACCGCTACATCCTTTAGCGTTATCGTCATCTCACTAACTCGTAGGTGGAATGTGAACATCTACGGTCTCCACCTATCAAGCAAGGCAGTGATCAAGGTTCGATCAATTTGTGCATACCCAACCTTGTGCACCAACCCAAATCCGGCTCAATCTAACAACGCCAAAACCTTCGGATGATTCGATGTAACTGGCCTTAGAGTTGACGTATGGTCAATAGTTCCATCCGGGTCAACAGACTCCATCTACAAAGAATTCAATCTTATATAAGCCAATAGACAAACTTCATCAAAATCATAATTGTTAAAAAATAAATTGTATATTGTTACCGCAGTCACTTCATTTTTACTAGTCCTATAATCTGCCTGCAAGTAAAAGACATCTATACCGATTGGTCCGAGCTCCATCTCTTGATATTCTATAAACACTTAAGATGCACACATTAGTCGATTAATCAGCAAGCAGTTACGCAACTCACTGACACAAAGTCTTTCCAAATGCCACACATATTTACTTATCAAATATCACATTCTAGTATTAGCGCATACAATACATAATCAATATTCAATAATCTCATTTCACAACCAAGTATTAGCGCTATTTTCACAATACTATAGGTCGCATTATCCTTCATCTAGTACTAAAAATAAACATACACATATACATAGAAAATATACACGTACACATAAGCATAAGCATACACATACATATAGAAAACATACATAAATGTAACTTTATTCACCAATGTAACAGAACATAAACACATATGATACCCTTAATCATGAATTTGTTCATGAAAACGCTAACTTGTATGCCATAAGAACCATAATTCGAATCAATTTCACAATAGATCGGAATTGGGTTGAAATCACAACACATGATAAACCCTAAATTTCCTAAATTATCAACCGTAGTCATATAAAGTTAAGAATACTTACCAGTAGTAGGACGATGGGAAGAAGAGGAGGCCATTAACCTAAATGGTTGGAGGATTTTTTTTGTTTTTTGGTCTAATGTTGAAAAGGGGAAGGAGGGGTCTAAAATCGCACAGGGGCAGAAATTTCAGAAAAGAGAAATGGGAAAGTGAAAACGGGAGCTGAAGGGGAATGGGCATTATTATGGACGACGCTAGGAAATCTAGCATTATCACGGACAACACTAGTGTAAAATACAAAATTAAACACTAGTGTTATCTCTGATAACGTGTGTACAAATAAAACTGGTCTATTTATGTAATTAGTTTTCAAACTGGCCTATTTGTGTTATTACTTTTCAAAACTCGCCCAAATTGAAAAAAAAAATCCTTATATATTTGTATTCCTGCTAGTAGAATGGTATAGAAGAATTAAATTGAGAATTCTGTCTCTCTCTAACCTTTCTTTTTCCAGCCTATTGTCTTCTTCCCCAACCATCTTCTTACTGTCTCAATCTCCACTGCTTATATCCACATTAGTACATTGAAGATGATTGATACTGAAAAGGAAGATGCTTTTTTGGGCTACGTTGGAAAGACCTAAATTAAGGGAAGTGCTGTAGCTATATTCATTTTTGTAAAATTAGTGATGTTCATTAAAGGGGTTAATACTCTGTTGTAATACCATTGACCTACTTGCATGATTTTAGGAGGTGAATGATTTTTCTAGACAAATGATGAAGCTGTTGTCATTAGATGTTGGTTTAGGATGATTAATTTAGTGTTGGTGAAACACCCCACCTCCATTAGGGTCACTCTCAAAGGGAATGCCCTAATTTTGGTGGAGGTTTATAAGTATAAGTCACAGATATACAAGACAGATATAAGAACACATATTTTTGAACAGCGGAAAATATCAACAACTTTTATTTCAACAAAATACGTGTTACACAAACCATGTCATAATTTGTTTTACAATACTTCGAAAAACATAACATCTTCATAACTGTCTTGATAACATTATTTAAAGAAGCATAAATAAAACATAAATAGACTGCATAAGTCCCATAATTGCTGTCCAAAGTCATAGTTCAAAACGAAAAAGATCCAAGCAATACATTCTTTCTCTTCAAGCTGGATGTGAAAGCTGGTCAAGCTGCGGTATTCCCTCCCTGTGGACCTGGGGGGGGGACGAAAGAAAAGAAGGCGAAAGAAAAGTAGAGTCAGACATAAAGCCTGAGTAAGTCTAGGACTATTCAGTCTATGAATAAAGAACTGGGTATGATAAGTATAAACTGGAAATGAGAAAGCACCATAAACTAGGTTAAGTTGTCTAGGGTCGAATACACTATCGTACCCCATATTAATCTCTGTACCCATATAAACTAGTTCCCAACAGGCACCCCATAATCAGGGTGAAGTGATCCATTTCTGATGATCGGCTCCTACTCGCATAGTTACATGTGTCTTACGGCCCCCGTTGATGTAGTTACCTATGCTGGTCCCACCATGGGGTGTATCAAGTCCCACTGTGGCGGCCCGACACTATTCTAGAATGCACAGGTATACTACTGGTGTCCAGTGCCTTATTTTTCTACTCCGGAGTGTGTGCACGCCCGCACCCTGTTAGAACCTACACTGCTGCACCACCGCCGTCGATTTGACCTCTTACAGTCAGCCCAGTAATCGTGCCCCACCCTGCCTAGTTCAGGGTATCCTGATACACCTTGTAGGGTTACTGCTGAAAAGGGTCCCCCGCTACTAGGTTTTCTATTTCTAGCCAACATGCCAAGTTGGTTAAGTGTTTTATAAACCTAACCCCCCAATCAGTCTGTATAGTTTAGCATGTTCCATTTTGATTAAGTATTAATTTAATTTACTTAATCCTATCAATCCTGACTCAGCCTTAATTGTCTTATTAAAGCCTTGACCTCTCACATTAGACAGGTATTGTTGTGGCTGCCTGTTGCCGGTTGGGTCCGGGCAGTCTTACGCCACAACTCAGTCTAACCTCGGGTCTTTATTGGGCTCCGTGTTTAACCACCCACATTGGATAGGTATTGTTGTGACTACTGGACAGCCGGGCGGTTCCGGGCAGGTTTACATCACAACTCAATCCAACCTCGGGTTAAACACATCGTATTTTCTACATTTACATATTTTGTCTCTTTTCTTTTTATATGTAAATATTTACGGCCCATTATTCAAATTCATCTTTATTGGGTAAAATTTATTTATACCACTTAATTGTTTTTCAAGGTTGTTAGCATGCGTCAAACATGCCAACACATATGTTCTATATTTTAACCCAAACGTCATTACCCCCGTTTTACACATTCGCTACAATATAAGATATGTTGGGTTTTACATTTAAACCCAACTTAGCCATAAGAAAAGGGAAGGCTTATAACATGGTGTTTATAAGGTAACATAAAAAGGGGAGTGTGAACGCATGAACTTGCAACATAACGATTCAATTAACATGAATTAGGCACATGTGAACTTGCATTGTAATAGCATATAATCATGGCATAAACAATACTTAAAGATGAGCCATTCTATTCATATAATCATGGCATAAACAATACTTAAACATGAACCATTCTATTCATATAATCATGGCATAAACAATACTTAAACATGAACCATTCTATTCATATAATCATGGCATAAACATACCTAAACATGAAATCATGTTTTTTAGTCTATTCATGTAAACTTGCAATTAGAATGTAAATCTAACTTAATCATGTGTCACATATATCACCATATGATTTTGATAACAACTTAGGCCTAAAACATGTTTTCAACTAGGCATAACACCAAACATAGTTTAGTCTTGTTCATAAAAATGCTTACTTTTGTTTCTAATACAAAAGCATGATTTGCCAATTCCAACATAGATTCATATGAACCATAGTACTTAGTCGAGTCCAATTACACACTAAAAGTGATCACAAAAGTATGTACATCATATTGGCATAATAGTGAATCATATACTTGCATGAATCCCAAATAAAATACCACAACATATGGTTGTTAACATGAATCATATACTTGTATGAATCCCTAAATAAAATACCACAACATATGGTTGTTAACATGAATCATATACTTGTATGAATCCCAAATAAAATACCACAACACATGGTTGTTAACTTCCAACATAAATCACATACTTGCAAATATCCAATCGTATACCATAACATTTTCAAATCGTTTAAAATCAAAATAACATACAAAAATAGATTATTATCGCCACAATTCCATTTCTCATTTTACACAAATCAAACGCAATTAATTATTCACATCGGAATAGCACTCTACTTACAACGTATGACGAATCTTCAATTCAGGAATCTGAATTCTGAATTTGGAGATGCTATCCTTTGTTGTAGGCATTGTTTTGATTTAATTGACGTTGCTTTAAGCTTTCGAATTATCTCCTAATTGTCTCTCAATTTCTGACGGCTATTCCTAGTCTTTCCTCAGCAGCATGACGGTCTCATCTCCATTTTAGTTTGTGTGAATTAGGGTGAGTCTTAGGTCCTTTTTATAGAGTTTGTGAGTTGATTTGGACCGTCGATGGAGCTTGGTTTAGTAATAGCCGTTCGTTTGAAGGAGAGACCAACCAGGAGCTGACACCTAGCCCTAGTGACAAGCCAAGGCTCAGAAAATCGACCAGACCCTGATCAGGCCAGCTAGACCTGACCAGCAGGTTGTTCTGACCTGGGCGCACTTGGCAGGTGCGCCAGGCTAAAAATGTACTGGCGCACTTCTCAAGTGCGCCAGTTCATTTCTGTTCTGGCGCACTTCCCAAGTGCGCCAGTGCATTCTGACCCGTTTTCTGGTTTTTCGTCCAACTTCGTTCGTCCATATCTTCTTCATACGATATCCGTTTTATGCAAACTCGGACTCTATCTCTAGCAGAATTCCGAGACAAACGCAATCGCGTATCCCGTTTACCTTAATTCTTTGATTTGAAATTAGCTATACTTTAATTTGTGAATTTCACTGTTATAGAATACACGGGGTGTTACAGTTGGGTTCTTGTATATCTCATCATGTAATTTGCTGATATTATACCAGATTATACTGGTGAATTACTGTTATTTTGCATTTGCCTATGTGATTATGGGCAAGCGTATATTGATTATTCAGACTTGTTGGACATTTCAATTTGTAAGCGTCTTATGCTAGTGTCATTTTCAGAAAGACTAGTGTCATTTAGTGCTCAAGTAGAAGTTTGTGAAGTATGCACGCTAGGCAGACAATGGCGATTGGTAGGATTGACAAGCAGGATTCTTGCATTTTTCTAAGAAAGCTGAGGTATACAAATTGCCGTCTAAAACCGATGAATAAGTTCGAAGTTAAAGCTCACTTACCATTTCTTCAAATTACGCATTTAGCATTTTACGAATTAAAAATGCAGCTTGTACTCTGTTCATTCTACTTTAGGTCGGAACTTTATTTAAAAAGAGCATTTGTTATGATATTTCAAAAATGGAGTTCTTACTAAAACTTATTTTTATCTCATATGAATATAAATTTAAATGCAAAATGGATCTAGAGAGGAATCACGATCAACGTAGATATTAGAAGTGGATCTGATGCCATGTAAACCACATGATAGATATTATCTAGGAGCAGTTTGGCTAAGGTCATAATTTTCAAAATAAATAAAACTCTGTCTTAAAACTTTATAAATTGAATCAGTGTTTTTGTGAAAATCATTATAAAAAGATCAATATAAAAAATTGTAGAACATCAAAACTAAATTTAATGCAAAATCATCTTCATATTAATGTAAAAAAATCAAAAAAATCATGTTTCAACAAAAATACTGTCAATTTTCATAAAATTACAGAAATCTACAACAATAATATCAAAATGTTGCATAAATTTCTGTAATTTTTTCTGATTGCTTCAAAGTTTCAAATACAATATCTAATTTATTCAAAGATCATGCTATTGCAAAAAAATCATTAACAAAAATAATAGACATTGCATATAAAACAAAAAATATATTATTTTCAATAAAGTTGCAGAACAGGAAACAACTATACAAAAAAATTGCAAACATATCAGTAATTTTTCAATACACTGCGACATGTCTGCAATGCATTGTCAAATTGTTATAGACATGTTTGCGCTTATTCACAATAAATGCAGGCAATACACTATGAATAGATGCAGATATGTCTACACTTATTCATAATAAGTGCAGACATTTCTGCAGCTGTTTTTTCTCTTATATTACCTATAGCATACTACGGTAGTAATTGCGGATATGTTTGCATTTAATCACAATAAGTGCAGACATTTCTATAACTTTTTTGTTTGGTGGTAATCTTCCGTTGATGTTAATAATTTTTAAATAATTTTTAAGTGGTATCACAAAAAAAAAATTACGATAATAAAATAAGGACTTGCTTTGCTTTAAAAGTAGAGGAGGGATCCACTTTGAATTAAGTTTTATTTTAAGTATGCCTCAGATACTTACTATAATTTTCGTGGTTCCCAATCTCAAACCTAGCATGGTTTCCAGAGTTTTCACCCTATGGCTAGCGTAGTTATCACCTTTTTTGTATTTCAACATATTAAATATATACAATGTGAGATAAAACGATGTGTTAAATTATTTATACTATGCTATTAACGGTAAATAGAGAATCCTTTTGAAGCTCTATTTGGTTTTTTCAAACTCTTTGGTTTTTTCAAACTCTTTGGTTTTTTCAATGGAATTAGTTTAGATTATCCTGTTTTATATCGAGTATTGTTGTTGACACTCCGGCTATTGTTAGGGGGGGGCATTTTTTAAAAACACCCCATTCTTTGAAAAAAAATTAAAGGGCTACACAAACATATTATTTCACACTACTCAGTATTCTCAGATTGTCCCTTCAAACTGGATTAAAAAATCTTATTCGACAAGGGAAACTGAATAAAAATAAGCAGTTCGCCACCACTACACCGAATGCAGCACGTAATCAATTATATATGTATTCGACAGTGATATGTCAAAAATTAATAATCATTTTGGTGCCCGGTCTCCATAATTGTAAAATTCAGCATATTTATGTCTACCAAACAAAATAGTTCAATCCTATTCTTTCGAAAACGCTTATCTCTTTCGTTCATGTTTTTTGTTAGTATTTGATTTTTCTACAACTAACGGTGTTGATTAACCATTGAAATTTAGATTAACGAACAGAAGAGTGAAATTAAGCCTAGATGGGTAATAAGGTAAAATTACCATCATTTGTTAAGGGGCTATTTTCTTCATTGGTACTCCACTTAACAATTTTTTTATTAAAAAAAAGTTGGCCCCCCCTTAACAATATTTGAAGTATCAATAACAATGTCTTTTATATCAATTTTATCATTTCTTTTTTCTATTATTTCTTTTTAGTTTTTAATTCTTTACCTTCACACCTTCTTTCATTAATGTTAGATGAAGACTTTGGTCTAAGTTTAAACATTGTCTGTAAATTAAATTTTGAGCCACCATTTTTTTTTCAACTTCTTTGTAATTTAGATTTTATAATATATTTGGTTTTAAATTTCAGAATGATTAGATACGTTTTGGAATTTGCAGAAGTGAACCATAATTTTTTTATTGTAGATTTATTAAATTAAACTAGATATAAATTATAAACATTCAGCTTTATTTAATATTTTCAACAAAGCTAGAGATAGTGAGAAAAATTGAAATGTTGATATATTGTTCAGAGTTTGCAGAGATAAATAAGGTATTTTAACATTCGTAGTTGTAACTAGGGTGAAAAAGAAAAATTACAGGAGGCAAGTAGGTTCAACTTATTCATTATCAATCTTATTGATTTTAACTGTAGCTACATATTTCCCCATGTTTTGATAATACATATTTATGAGTGTAATTGAGTCTGGTGATTTAATTTAATTAGGCTTATCATATTCTCTCTAGAATTTAGTCTTAGAAACAAATATATAGTTGGACTAAACATATTACCTAGTTTAACGTGTTTTTGCCTCTAGCACAAATTAGACAATTGAATGTTACCTTCTTTTGTTCTTTCTAAATCACAAGTGGTAATATATAATATTATTTTACTATTCCTTACAAGTAAACTGTGTTACAAGGCCTTCTATGCACTTTATTTTGAAGACCGTTTCCATTAATATTACTAAAAATGTTGACTTATAACTATTAATTATAACACATCCGCAACTGTATACACTACATACACATAAGTAAATGAGTAAGCTATTATTAATAATGTTAACAATTATACATGGAGAATTGTTACATCGACAAAAAAACAATTATCATAAACGACATGAAAAATGTTGTTTGCTTCCAAGAAATATTTACATCCTTCAAATATTGCATGTAACTTGTGCACTCACTGCCAAAACCATTATATAATTTGTATTTACTACTAACATCTTTCACTTACAAAAGGTGATCTTTCTTCAGATCATATCACTTATTTTAATGTTTTGATTTTGTAGATTAGCATTTTAAAGATACAGTGTGTTAGATTCTTTTTATTTGACATACTTAGGAATAACCTATAGGCAACTATTGACACACTTTTTAACAAAGCAGTCACACATCAAATTATGACCAGCGATGGGCTCGAGATTCGAGAACGTTCGTCTAAAAACACTGAAACGACCCAAACTCGTCCTTATAGGAAAGCCAGAATTGAGTTGAGAACACAACGCATCAGAACACAAATAGAAGAACAATTCATTGCTTATTACAACAATTTACATCAGAGTACAAGAATATAACAGGGTATGAATAAATAATATACAGCAGAAAATATCATAGACTTGAATTAAATTTAAGTACATAGTAGCGGAAAATAATACATGACACAACTAAAAGAAATACTCGGATACAGAGCATTCCGAATATAGCTCCAACTTTAAATCTAGGATCCTGGAAAAGAAATAATCTGCAAAAACCAAAACTACTAGCTGCCTGTATGGAAAATATAGCCACCCAGAGTTTAGGAAGAAACAATAAACCCCGAGTCAGTCATGGGACTGGTGTGAGAACTAAAATAGTTATTAAATCTTTACTTTAAAGGTTGGGAAATCATGTGACCACGCCGTATAACACAGAATTGGTTTTCTCCGCATGAATCTCAGTTTAAAATAAAACAATGCAATGCTTTTTGGAAAAATGAAGCTATTATAAGACTCAGGTCCCATCACACAATGCAACAAAAGCCGAAGGATAGAGTTTTAAATTATAATAACCAAACATGCTTGATACGCTTTAAAACAAATCAGTTTGATATTACTATAAGTGTATAGTGTCAAAACAACATCAAATATAAATGTGTCAATCATAGATAGCATAGTACCCCATTCTTCTATGTCGCCATACTAATTCTACAACTAAAACCGAAAGGTCATGTATTGGAAATTGGATTTCCCTCTATGACTCGAGGCAAGGGATGGCTGCTCATCGATTCGAGACACTCTAGCAAATGTCTCAGGATTTGGACGCTAGAGAACCCTTGGATCTTCAGGGTCGGTCCACACATACATTAGTGGATTGGTTATTCCTGAACAATATGTTTCCCGGTCCTATCGGACCTATCACTTGGCCAGTAGCGACCAATATCCGAGGCGCCTCATTCCATCATCCACATAAGTAAAAATGTTTGGGCTCCATACCATGACACCACTTCTAGATAGAAAGAAAAGCATGCACTCCCTGCAGCCACGATCCCGTTTTTGACTCATACCGGGTGTGAGGCTCACGAATTAACGGTATACACAAACCTATGCTAATTAAAGCTGTGCTTTGATCATCAACCACAAGACTCTGCTTTTCAACAAAAGCCTTAATCATTTGCATCTTGGCATGCCACACTGACAATTCATGCCATACAACTGATGTCTATCAATATACAACCTCTAAGCTCGTACGTCTCAGAGAAGGGCGTTAAGCAAGAGAATAAATTCTCCGCCAGCAAACAAATATATATTTAATAGAAATCAATTAGCACAGAATGAAATCCAATGTCATACACGCATCCATTTACAAGTCCGTTCTGGGTCTGAACGAAACTGGAGGCACCTTATTCCTCGTCCCATATGTCCAATACAGGAGAGAGGTCCTCGCATATCCGTCGATCTCCAAGTACGTCTGAACGACCACCACTTATTACCTTGTCTTGGGTGTACAACCCAATCAAGACATCAGTAATCACTCAAACAATGTGAAGGACTCCGGTCTTCAACCACCATCTTCATCATCGACTTTTGGTCGTCATATTAATTATTCGGAATGGGTTAAACCAGTTATTTCCGAATAACTTGCGTATTTTATAATAAATAATCAAGTGTTATAAAAACACATCATACGCTTCATTCCAATTCAGAATATTCTTTTATTCCAATATTCACATTTTTAGGGAAAGTTTCCCATTAATTTTATCAAAGATAAATTCTTTTAAATTTATTCTTAAATCTTCCTTTGGATATCCATTTCAAAAGATTTTATTTTATCTTTTCACAATTCTTAACCATGTTAAGGTTTATCAACTAGTCGGGGTTTGCGAACCTTACCGAAGTAATCATTTATTATTTATTATCCCAATCCCAACCTATTCATCCCATGGAGCAAAACTGGTAGTACTCCATATCTGACGCCCACGGTGTTATCGGCAAATTTAATTACCCTTTCACATTCAAATCTAATTAAAGATTTAACTATCGTCCGGAGTAAAACTGGTGGTACTCCATCCTCGATCATTTCATGAATTCGATAAATTTAATTATCTCTTTCTCATTTTAATCCAATTAAAAATTCATTAAAACTCTAGTTTGGTTTTAATTTCAAAAAATCATTACTTAATGATTATTCAACTTTAGGAAAATAAATCATATCTTTAACTGGGTTAAAGAACCAATGTCATTTAAAACACAACTCACGACAAACCCAAAATCCTTTTCCATTAAATATGGAATCTTCACAGAAATCAGATCAATATATAATCGATATAAATTTCCGTATCAGACTAATAATATAAATGGAATAGCGGCAAGGCCTTTCAAATTCCACATATAGTAACAGTCTTCTTTTACAGGATCTCATCTTGATTATTATTAAATCGAATTCCCTTCAATTCCAATTTATTCTATTAAATTGGAAAAAATTACTTTGGAAAATTTCCATTAATCTAAATAAAAAGATTTATAAATTCCAAATTATATTTTCACTGTTAAATGGGTTAAAGAACAAATGTCGTTTAAAAAACAGTTCACAATAAACCCACAATCAACTTTCATTTCAATTCTAATTAAATATTAGTTAATTGGTAAACTTCTCTAAATCTTAATTAAAAGATTTATTCTTTTCTCAACTGGGTTTAAGAACAGTGTTATTGAAGACATCAATCACGATAAACTCAAAATCATCTTCCATTAAATTTGGAATGTTCACATACATGTTAAAGATGATATTTTTAATGAATAAAAATATATTTCAAGACATGATTCTTTTTTATTACTTCATTAACATGGTAAAGACATGTTTTTATCTAACAAAAACATATTTCAACTCGTGGTTCTTTTATTCTTCATTAACATGTTAAAGATGACATTTTTAATGTACAAAAATATAATTCAACAAATGATTATTTTATTCTCATAAACATGATAAAGATGACATTTTTAATGTACAAAAATATAATTCAACAAATGATTATTTTATTTTCATTAACATGTTAAAGATGACATTTTTAATGTACAAAAATATAATTCAGCAAATGATTATTTCATTCTCATTAACATGTTAAAGATGATATCTTTAATGTACAAAAATATAATTCAACAAATGAATATTCTCATTAACATGTTAAAGATGATATTTTTAATGTACAAAAATATAATTCAACAAATGATTATTCTCATTAATAGGTTGAAGATGATATTTTTAATGTACAAAAATATAGTTCAACAAATGATTATTCTCATTAACATGTTAAAGATGATATCTTTAATATACAAAAATATAATTCAACAAATGATTATTCTCATTAACATGTTAAAGATGACATCTTTAATATACAAAAGTATAATTCAACGTATGATTATTTTATTTTCTTTAACATGTTAAAGATGGCATCTTTAATATACAAAAATATAATTCAACATATGGTTATTTTATTTTCATTAACATGTTAAAGATGATATTTTTAATGTACAAAAATATGATTCAACAAATGATTATTTTATTTTCATTAACATGTTAAAGATTATATCTTTAATATACAAAAATATAATTCAACAAATGATTATTCTCATTAACATGTTAAAGATGATATTTTTAATGTACAAAAATATAATTCAACACATTATTATTCTTATTAACATGTTAAAGATGATATTTTTAATGTACAAAAATATATCAACAAATGATTATTCTTATTAACATGTTAAAGATGACATTTTTAATATGCAAAAATATAATTCAACATATTTTTATATTTTTGTGTCAATCCAAAACCGGACATCAAAATCATAACTTTATGCTTCACTGAATATTATTTTAAAATATTTGTTCCTTTAAAATATTCTTTATTTTAAAAGATTCTTTATTTTACAATATTATTTATTTCTGAATCGGAATGCGACTCAATCAATTACCATATAATTTTACTTATATGGGTTTCATACATTGCATGTGTTCAACAATAATGATAAATAATCATTAAACAGTCCATCCACATCCAGAGTGAAATTTAAAACTGTGTGAGCATTAAAATAAATAAATAATGCTCATCACAGCCTGTCAACCCATCGATTGACATATAATTAAATATTGGGATTATTATATGTCCAATATCATCCCAATACCTATTTGGGGTTTTCAAACAACAACAGTCTGTTTAAATAAATCATTGGTTAGTAAATTTAACCAACTCTAATTCAGTTTGAATTATTTATCTAATTAGCCAATTTTCACTGTTTAAAATTATAAATAGATATTTATAATTTAATTTCAACTACCACAATAATATTAACATTATTTTTAATATGTTAAACATTTCAACAGCCAAATCAACACACAATACAGTCAATTAAACCGTCCATGGTTTGTGGACGAGAGAGGTGAACTAATATGCACCGTATACAATTTATAGTGATTAAAACTGATAGAAATCTACACTAGCAATTTTATATATTTTTATACATTATATAATAACATGATAAAATAATTTTGAGTGAGAAGGAGTTCTCACCTTGATTGGTTTGTCGCTAAATATCACCAAGCGATCGATTAATCGAATCTGACGTTTTTCCTCTGCTAAAAATTGAGACAAGCTCTACATAACCCCAAATCAGTTTCATTGCGAAGCTCTCGACTCCACGATCGCTATGGATCCTAGTTCATGTGATTTGGAGTTCGTGACAAAAAGATATTAATGTACAAACATGGAATATTATTTAAATAATAATATCACTATTTGCTTTATTCTCCAAAGGACGCCTTCAACTTAACATGCTCACCATGGCCAAACCGTAAGTCAGAATTGTGCGAAACCAGCGCCATTCACTCCGGCTTCTCTCCCTCTCTCTACGGACGATGGTCCTCCCTCCAGTTCGCCATGAGGGCCCTATATCTATAGTTGAACAGAAAACTGCAATTTCCGTTCATCTTGGTGCTGCGGTCGCCACGGTGCTCCAAATGCTACCAAATTTTACCAGTAGCTATGTCTCAATCTCTCGGACAACTTTCGTTTGTATCACTTTGTCTGAAAAAGCATGGATTAGCAGGAAATTGATCATTTTCGTGAGTGCCTCGTTTTCTAGCACCCCTCCGACAAACTTGACATTTCGGCCAACTCCGACCACCTGAGACCATGCCACCACCGCCAAAACCTACGTATGATTCCACTCTACCTTCCCTCCAAACCGCTCGACCTAATTCTCTATGTGGGGCCTGCAGCAAGCAAAATACCAAAACTTAGCTGCTGCACTTCGAACTCAATTCCGGCCAAACCACAAATCCTATCACCACCAAATTTAGGTGTGAGTAGCACACTTCATTATCGAGACGCCCACAAAATTTCATAGCATAACCCGTTTCAGGTTGGGAGACATAAATTATTTAAGTTTGAGGGGCTTTTCTACAAAATTTCGAGAGAAATAAGGAGGGAGAGGGTTGCTATCAATTTTTGGGGAAGAAGAGAAATGAGGGTTTATGGAGTGGAAAAGATATTATATAGTGGAGGGTTTTATTATTTTATTATTAATTCTCTTGTTTTATTATTAATTCTCTAGTTCACTCTCTCTTCGTTAGACGGTTATTGATGTTGTTAGCCTGCTTTGTGACCAGGCTACCCAAAGAAAAGATCATGTTGACACACTTCTGGGTAAATGTTGTAACATATGGAATCTCTGGATAACATCACTCTCCGGCATTGGAAGCATCGTCAGAAGACACAGGGCAGTTTGGTCAAAATCACAACATCAGTATAAACTAGCCCGAAACCCCTATCAAACGACTCATTTGATATATTCACATCAAATACTTGTAGCCCTCTGAATTAGCTTCAAGTAGAGCTTTCGTTTGGCCCAATCGGCCTTACGGTTGGAAAGTTATGCCCGTTTTCGTGAATGGGTGTAATCTGGTAATCATTTGGATGAAGTGACGAAGCATCACCTCCTGGACCGGCTCGCCCCTCATCGGATCGCCCCCCTCGGCTCGCCCTCATCATGATCCGTTCGTGACATACCCATGATCTATGATCCGACTCGTGGAGCCCCTCATGACCACGACCCGATCCGTGGTGCACAACATGGTCACAAACCGCCTGGACCGAATCTGCTTCTATGCATGAATGTTGACCTATTCTTGAGGCTATGACCGCTCCTACTTTCCCGGATCGGGTGCCACGTGTCCTACCACGACATGATCACCATATAAGCTTTCCTACAGCTATAAATACACCTCCAGGGAGCAATTTCAAGGGACTTTTTGCATCTCAACATCCATGGATGCCATGGCTAACACTTCCCCATGAATAACCACCATCTTCCTCAATAAAATCAATGAATTCAAAGAGAATTGTTCATTGAATTCAAATGATTGAGAGACAATCTTTATTATAATTGTAATCCGTGAATGAAATGAGAAAATATGAAGTGGACGTAGGCTCAATAACGCCGAACCACTATAAAAATCCCGTTGTCTTGCTTTTTCTCTTATTTTTCAATTATTCCTTCATATCCTATGCTCGAAATATGATGATTTGGGTGTTAGGACCATTTTTAGGTCTAACATTTTGGTGCTTTCACTGAGAATTGAATTCTCAGCCTATCGGATTGCTATTCTACTTTTTGGATTTGAAAGTTCGAAGAAAACAATCCGTGTTTCAACCGTTTTTTGAAGATTTCGTTGATTTGAGAAAATCAGAACCTTGTATCTCCGAAGAAAGCAAGGAAATCGCAAGCTTCACGACCAAATGAAGGATGAATAGATAACACGCAGCAGGTGACCGGCTCGCGTCTCGCGGCTCGCAGGGGGGACCGCGACCCGACCCGACCCATTGATGTTATCACGATCCGCAGGGCTACAATGACCTGAAGATTCTTTAGAGTTAAAAGAGGCTCGTGGGTACAGACTCGTGGTCCATGGGTAGAGATGGCACGCTCATGAACCGATCTGAAAACAAACCGCGACATATGATCTCGATCGCCAAGCTGGACCACGAACCGGATGGACTTGCTAACAACGAACCTGAAGAAAATGGCGATCCGGAGATATATCTGATTCACGAGCGGCTTAAAACATCACGAACCGACCTGGAGTGACCTCAACGACCCAACCTGGAGCAAGTGAGCGAACCGCGACCCAGAAAAATGATGACGAACAAGGGTCACGACCAGATCTGGAAAAGTGATAGTTTTTGGAAAAAATACAATTTTCAGATCATTTCAGAAAAGGCTCCATCGTCCAAAATTGAAAAAATCGTGCAGTGCCCACATTTTCGACCTAACCGGCTAGGTCGATCGCCGCCGGGACTGTGGGGCCCCGGACCCGCTGACGGCCTCGCCTTCAGCTCGTAGCACAGCTCGCCTTTGGCTCGGAGTACGTTTTTGTCCTGCAATAATCATTAAGGCTTATCAACCGAGATTCGGTAGATAGTCTGAGGAAATCGACAACAAATTGGCAACGGCGGGAATTCTTCCTAGAGCCATCACACCTATTTATTGATGTTATTCAATGTGAGGAGCTATTGAAAAGATTCGACATGCCGGCTATGACGGTATACGAGATAGTGATTGTATCACAAGAACGTCCTCCCCCAGAGCCCCGATGGTGTATAGATTTCACCAATGCAACTGATGATGTTCCTGAACGAGTAGTGAACACCTAGTTTACATGACTTAAACCTGTCCAACTGATGAAGTCCCAGATGTCATTAACATAAAACAATCTGGACACTATTCTGACGATGACTCAAAAGATCCCAATGACCGTGATTCTCAATGATGTGATGTCCGATAGCAAATAAGGATCCTAGCACTACAAAGTTACCCTCCACTTGAATGAAGTAATGAAAGACAAATGTTCTCTGGTTTTCTCCCTGAATAGCTTGGCTAACCTTTGAAATGTTTATTTTCCGTCAACCGCATCAAGGGAGATTGGTTTCCATCGACTAAAGGTTAGATCAACACACTTTGGTTCCAAGAGTCATACACCAATTGAACCACCGCAGGCCATGATTGGACATATGGATCCTTGTCCGGATGATAGCAACTTGACTGCTCACCAGCCATCATATGACCTTGGTCAAGAGATAAGATTTTGAGATCAAAGTACCTCACAAGCTATGCTATCGTATTCATGCTTATCTGATCAAGGTCCAAATAGACCCGCTCCAACAAAATTTAGAGCCCGCATTGCACCCTAGTGTCTACTGCTAAATATCCCAACCGAAGATAGAGCGGGAATGGTCTATGGTGACCAAGTTATGGGAGAAGCCGATTATTTGGCTAGATAGAATATGCTACGCAACATAGATGGCGTGAAACTCAAAGATGCTTCCCCTCCAGACGAAATGGAGTGTGAAGGAGACGTTAATATTGCGAATAAAGGGACCATCAAAAAAGGAACTACCCAATGATATGCTCGAAGACATAGATCCCAGAGAGGATGGTGATTTGGGATGCAGAAGGGTAACATCTAATGACACAACTGCACATGTTCCGACTGTCGACTCCGATCGGACTAAGGTCTTGAAATCAGATATCATATAGACCTCTTCCAAACAAGGGAACTTACTTGCTTTCTACAGCAAATAAGGCGTATGCTCCGTCCTGCCTTGAAAGCCCATGAAAGCTTCTTGGCCTCATAGTTAGCTTACACAGGATCAAAATCAACCCTGATCAAATTGCAACGATCCTAAACATCCATGAACAACAAAGAATTAAAGTTGTCTGATACTTGGCAGGAAAGTTGGCACCACTTGCAGGTAAGAAGGATAGGGTCCAGAAACTAGCCTATAATGTGAGAAAGAAGGTAGACATGGTAGAATGCAACTACCCAAAGATTGAAAAGCTTGTCTACAGCTTGCTGATTGTTCTGAGAAATCTCCCCCGCTACTTCCTAGTTCATCCTATTCACTCATTAGCCACTACGACAGGGCCCGCAGCAACCTGAGGCATCTGGAAAATTGCTCGAACGGAACATAGAGCTAAACCAATTTGATCTCAATTCCCTCCTAAAGAGGTCCGTACGGGGGCAAGCATTAGCCAACTTCATCACTGAATGTACCGTTCCCGAAGAGGATATGTTAGATGAAGAAAATAGCCCCTCGGAATGAAAGACGAAATCAAGCATCTGGAAACTGTATACATATGGTGCAAGAAATGATTGACGATCCAACGCTAGAGTGTTGTAGATAACCCCTGAAGGGCGGCTCGAAAGGTATTCCAGTCGGAGAAACCACAACTCGCAGCTTACCTAGAACCAGTAGAAGAGCTGTTGGGTGGATTGGAACGTTACAGCATGCCTCATATTCCGCACATAGAAGGTCAGAAGGCATATAATCTGACCAAGTTAGAAGGTTCCGACAATCTAGAAAAGATAGAGATGATCCCAATTAAGACACTACGAACTCCGACCATTGATCATATGGAAGTTGATCCAGTGTTGGATACCACACCCGAATGAGAATCATCGACATCCTCCGTAAGAAACTTCCTGCAGCACAGAATGCTTTCGGCAACGAGAATGAATGGCGTACCATCGTTTGTTATGCCTCAAGATATGAAGTGCAAGGAGACATGGCTCATTTCCTTGGGAAGGTTGTCTCGAGATAGAAATCGACGATTCTCATTGCTGAATTTACCGCCCTGAATGGTTTGACATAATCACTAGTCAACTTCCTGCTAGATGGGAAATGTACATAAGTGAAACATCTAACGAGCAATGTTTTGGAATTAGAAAGTGAAGATTCACACTTCCACTCCTTTCATCAATTGTTTGCCAATAACTCGTTCCCCAGACGCTGGGGGCAATTAGAGATTTGAGCATGAATCGCTCAAGATTACATCATCTAAATTCAAAGCTTGTACATCAGGAGTTTGCATGGCCAATTGCCTTAGTCTTGCCTAAAGGTTAGCAAGTTGAAAGTTTGGAATGCTTACGCCCGAAAGCTGATTGATTGTTTGTGCACCAACCCTTGTCCCGATATGGAATCGAAGGCCTATCAGCAAATCTATGAGATATGGCTATCCCACCAGCCGCAATATCCTATTTTCTAGCATAGAAAGTGCAAAAGTTCCTATAAGAAAAAATCCATTGTTCTCATGCCAATTGCCATCCTAACACCAATGTGATGGTGTGCTTCCATTAGTGGTGTAGTCGTGACTTCCTGACACTATATCCTTACCCTCAGCATGGTGGCAAAAAGACGATTCAAAGGATATGTGACCTCATCACTCGCTTATGATATTTACCTAACCGCCTTCACCATTCCAAGACCCCGATCAAGATCTATTCATTCTTGGGACTGCCGCCCCGAAATAATTTGAAAAGATATTCGTTATCAACTTAAGATTCTGGCAACCATCCCATGGCAGAGACATGATAAGGGAGAGTTAACTGGCAAAGAGCATGCAATTCCAATTCCATCTCAGAATGATATTCATTCCTCTAACAGGTACCTCAGATTTGGTACCGATCAGACTTTTAACACCCGTGTGTAGAGTTATGAAGCACTGTTATAACGGGCCCGACTGGACTGCTCGTTTGCAAAGCCATGCCCCCGTGTCTAAAGAAAGTTGTATAACTCAAAGTGGATCTGAGATGACCATCTGATCCCTGGCTCACACATGGTAGACCACAAGACAACTGTACATAAATTATTGAATAAAGTTGGAGTCCGACTCCAGATGGACGCGGTGCGACCATCTATATGGCTCGATCCTATCCTCGATGCCACCAGATTACATGAACCCCGATAGGAGGGCAGCAGTGCCCGTTGATATTCTTATTTTCAAATCATGAAATTTGCTTTTACATGCCTCTTGAGTTATTGACATGACTAAATCATATGATACGAATGATGTAGGCACCCGAAGTTTGGTGCCAACTACTCTTCCCATAGATTGTTTGGAGGAACACAAAGCCTCGGCAAACGTTTCCCAACTGTTTGACTGACTGATGCTATCCACAGAGCTTGGATAGAAATATAAACCTAGGATGAGTGTGACCTGACCACTTGTCCGAAAAGCTCCATTCGCCACAGTGAAGCATGGAACATGGACCAGAACCGATGTCGAGAATGACATCTGAAACAGCAGAGTCCCACTCTTTGAACTAGAGTGTAGAAGGAACGCCAGGGCGAATGATATGATCGTTCTCCTGAACCACTCTAACTCTCATGATTCGAGAGAGAGTATAAAGGACCAGAGAGAATGTCCATGAGGAGTAAAGGTGCACCGTGACTAAAACTGCCTCGAAATACACTCCACCCCGTTAAAGGATCGGGAGAGTATAAAGGTGCTAGAGACTTAGCACCCCCAGAACTTCTGCCCCGCTGAAGGATCAGTGAGCAGACTAAGAACCGAGTTCGAACTCTAACCCGCTGAAGGATCGGGAGAGTATAAAGGTGCTAGACACTTAGCGCCACAAGAACTCTTACCCCGCTGAAGGATCGGGAAAGTATAAAGGCATGATGACACATGCCACTCAAGGGCTCCTATCCTGTTACACGATTGGGAAAAAGAATGAAAGCGGAGCCCGAATCCTCCATGCCCAGACATGGGGGCAACACAGTTATGGTCCTAATCAATCCTCAACAAGCCCTGGCCATGCACTAAGTTAATGATTGATTGGGGGCATACCCATACATACATACTACTTTAGTGCATTTTCATTCATAGTTGCATTGATAACTTATAATGTTTCATGAACTATTTGCTTATTTGCTTATGGAATGCTCGCAGGTGCAGGATAATGCGAAAGAAACAAAATTTCATTTACCAAGTGCAGGTTCGCAGAACAAAGCTAAACAAAACGCGGGGGCCGCACTCGCAACAATAATAACAGACCAATAGGAAGCAACTAAAGGGGGACATGTAGGAGGCTGACACCAATGCCTAATGCCAAATTTCCTATGCAATTCAAGACGGCGACCGAAAGGAAGCCTTGAGAATGAATTATTCAATGACATGGTATGCGACTTAATATTCGCCACTGGGAAGGACCCGGTGAAGCCCTGGGATTTTTGGATTTCTATCCGGCCTTAATACGATCCTTAGCGGTCATTGGTTTTCCAGTCATAATATGATCTGGAACGACCGTGGCATTCAGGATTAAAGATTTCCCCTACTATCCGGAATGTGCCATCCTTCGTCTAAATTTGAAAGGGGAATTGATCCGACTATCTGTCTTGTGTCGTTACCCCTGAACTGGGGGCGTAACCATTGAAAATATTCACAAACGGCATACCTTACGTGCTTGTATTTAACTTATGTTGTGATCTTTACAGGCCCCTTGAGGTCCACGAAACGGATGCAGAGAGAATGTCCATTTGCTAGTCCAAACTTACTTCCAGACTGGAAAGTTCAGATAAGGCTGGGCATATCCTATGCAACAATTAGGGCCTAGATAAGAGACAAGACATTAGCATGGACTGAGTACCAACATATCAATTTTCACCTAACTCTGACTCATGATGCGAAGAGGGAGTATGAAATACATGGATTCGAAGTCTACTACTTAGAACGAAACCCCTATGGATGGGGGCACAAATATGAGCCTTAGGTAGCATAGTTTTACTACCCGATGTCTATATTCAGAATTGAATGATAGAAGCCTGATTGGTGGCTACTGCTCATGTGGAACCAAGAAGCCCGAGGTCGACCTTTACCTATTTCAAGACATCATGCTAGAGGCGCCAGCGCCGAATCAGAAGGCCAAACAGCAATCATCAATTTGCTGGGAATGATAAGATTGAAATTCAAGCAATAACAAACTTGGCACAGTCAGATAGCAACCATCAGCTCAGGTTGAACACGAGCCAACCAGCAGGCATGCAGCATGCAGCTCCGATTCAGAACATCATGGATGGAAACATGGTCAATAGAACAACTACCTGCAACATCCTATATGAGAATGCAAGAATTGTAACAAACTCAGGTCATGCACGACTAGCTTTAGCCCCAACCCGAATGGATACTCGAGCGATATTTCACACACAGCTCCAAGCAAGAACGCGACAATTCGAAGATCAGGAACCCGGTTGGGTCGAATAACTTGAACTATGACCCGGGGGCAATATCACAGCAGAAACAAGAACTCAGCAAAGGCTCCCTTTGTAATCTCAGATTCAATGATGGGGGCACCAGCCATGATATTGACAATATGCAGCAATTCTTTGATGTCAACCTGCTTGCCATTTTGATTCGGCGCCTCTCGAGAGGCGGCACTTCTCAAGATAATATGGATAACGACAATCACAGCCCTTACACATAGGACATCAGGATCCCCTGTTATTCCCTTAGATTTTAAATTTTCTCTGTGACGAGATTTTCCCTGAAGCTTTGATGAATTCAACCCTGAGGTGGACATACTTCCATAAAAAGAAGGTGTTAACGTCGAGAAGAAGGACCAAGATGCTTTTCCGACTAAAGAATGGAGCACCTTCCAATTCCTGAAACGATAAGGACAAAGGAAAATCCTTGGAAAACAATGACAAGAATGTGCAATTCCAAAAAGAATCTATACCACTAATCGGCATCATGATCTTGTTTGTCAAGTTCAATTGAACTGAGCATGAGAAAGAGACTCAACAAGACTGTGATGACGATTTCAGACTATGCTGAAGCATAAACGGAGGGGCCCAACTGACTTCATAACAACATTTATCCACTCCCATTTAGCAAGCTTACTTAACTCCACAACTGATCTATTAGGAGTAACCGAATTTGCTGACGTCCGATGAGGCAATCCTCACTATCCGACCAAACAGTATAGATCGAACATTTTCGTATACAACACCAACTTATGCTAATTCGAGAGAAAGCACTAAATGTCTTGGGTCGACTAAGATTGTTGAACCTGTAACTTTTACCCGATGTAATGACTGGAAGTATAAGACCCTGAAGATTGGATGCCCGATTGACTTAATTTAACCCGCATCGTTGTTGGGGGAGTATACACACACTTCGCTTATCCTCCGATGGCACTAAGGGCACGATCATCGATGCACGGGCTGACCATGAAAATGACCCTGGCTAGGAGCAAGATTCAAGACATGTACAATATGCCTCTGGAGTATGACCCGACTCATCTTTTCCGACCAAGCGAGCTAGCTTGCAGATCAAATGTGAACTTAAAGACTCTTACTACACCAAATGGAAGGTGTGACGAAACTTATCCACTACCTTACGACAGTGACGATCATACGAGCATTAGTTAAGATGATTTCAACTACATCTCTTATTGACGTGCATGTGATTATTGAATTACGAAACAATCCAGAGCGATTGTGGATTCCTTAAAATACGGCCTGATACGACCGTGGATTCTTTTTTTTGGCATGATCCAGAGTGATTGTAGCTTTCAGGATCCTTATTGTTACGATTTGATGCTATCGCGGAGCCCTATATTAATATCCCGATGCCGAGATAGTTTAAAGCCGAGTACAGATAACAGATTCACATGTTGATTCTGATGTGCTTTATCCCCGTAGTTCAGATAATAGCTCGGAGCCTGAAGATCCTTGAACTACCCCCATTATTTGGGTGGCTACTTCATACATAGACTCACATGTAAGAGAAAGTCCAACCCAACCATGTGCTCGACTTACATGGAATGATGACATTGTTTGGTAATGACCTGTGCGTGTAGAATCACGCTCGGGAGCCGACGATTTAGCATGACTTCTGACGGATGAATTAGATCTTTTGATTCGACAAGGTTTAAACAATTTCTTGATCATCTGGAATACTCCTTCCATGGAACTTGGCCTGACTAGCTCCCAGGGAAGCAATGCAACAATTGGATAAAGCCTTCTCAAGAATAAATGACGTTCTAGAGAGATTTAGCTCAACACATTCAAAACACATCTCATCTGCGATAAGATGTACTTTGGGGGGGGGCAAAATGTTAGCTTGCTTTGTGACCAGACTACCCAAAGAAAAGATCATGTTGACACACTTCTGGGTAAATGCTGTCACATATGGAATCTCCGGATAACATCACTCTCCGGCATTGGAAGCATCGTCAGAAGACACAGGGTAGTTTGGTCAAAATCACAACATCAGTATAAACTAGCCCAAAACCCCTATCAAACGACCTCATTTGGATACATTCACATCAAATACTTGTAGCCCTCTGAATTAGCTTCAAGTAGAGCTTTCGTTTGGCCCAATCGGCCTTACGGTTTGAAAGTTACGCCCGTTTCCGTGAATGGGTGTAATCTGGCAATCATTTGGATGAAGTGACGAAGCATCACCTCCTGAACCGGCTCGCCCCTCATCGGATCGCCCCCCTCGGCTCGCCCTCATCACAATCCGTTCATGACACACCCATGATCCATTATCCGACTCGTGGAGCCCCTCATGACCACGACCCGATCTGTGGTGCACAACATGGTCACGAACCGCCTGGACCGAATCTGCTTCTATGCATGAATGTTGACCTATTCTTGAGGCTATGACCGCTCCTACTTCCCCGGATCGGGTGCCACGTGTCCTACCACGACCTGATCACCATATAGGCTTTCCTACAGCTATAAATACACCTCCAGGGAGCATTTTCAAGGGACTTTTTGCATCTCAACATCCATGGATGCCATGGCTAACACTTCCCCATGAATAACCACCATCTTCCTAAATAAAATCAATGAATTCAAAGAGAATTATTCATTGAATTCAAATGATTGAGAGACAATCTTTATTGTAATTGTAATCCACGAATGAAATGAGAAAATATGAAGTGGACGTAGGCTCGTTAACGCCGAACCACTATAAAAATCCTGTTGTCTTGCTTTTTCTCTTATTTTTCAGTTATTCCTTCATATCTTATGCTCGAAATACGATGATTTGGGTGTTAGGACCATTTTTTGGTCTAACAGATGCCACGGTCACATATGAACTCCGTTGGCAATGAAAATTGACATGCTGCTATGTCTTGATGATACGGTCCTAACAAAACTAGTTTCGTTGAATTCCAAGTCCGTTTGCTCAAAAAGCTCTGTTTTTGGCCTTATATGGCTAATCGATTCACAATTAATTGCTCATGACCACATACTAGCTCCAAAAATTATGAAAATTGGAATCCAACAATAATTTTACATTCCAAAACCAACAAAAGTGGTTTCGTCGAAAACAGAGGTCGTTTGCAAAATGGCTATTCTTAAGGGTTATATATTATATTAAAATATATATAAATTCCATTGCGACTATTTTAAATTTTAAACTGGACATAACTTTCAATTTATAAAGTGAAATCTCCATTTCTTACATTCATTAGAAAGATATAGTTAAATCGATTCTAACTTTTCTTGCTTCGTTCAATTCTGATTAAAAATGAATTCTGTATACTCAATTGAAGTTAGAAATCGAATTTTCAAACTACCGCGCCATTTCAGGCTTGTTTTATATTTAAAATAAATTTATACGTTCTAACTTCGATTTAAACAAATTTTTAGTCATTAGTATTTAAAATAAATCATTTAAATACCCAAAATCTATTTAAAATAGCTAAAATAAAAATTTTAAATTAGGTAAAAAAAATACGGGTTGTTACAAACACAAAGCGATTTGGACGAAGTCGCGAAGTGTTTGGAAAAGATTGGAAATATCGTCGATTCCCGAATGCCGTTATTGGTTTGGAAAAGTTGATAAATCTTGGAAACCTGGCATGGTGAAAAGACGTGATCGACTCGGCCTGATCAGCTCAAAATCCTTGAGCACCTCGGTCTGATCACGACACAATACTCTTTGAAGGAGAACATATTGATTTCGGCAAATTCTGGACTCGATCACTTAAAATGTAACGACCCAGGTTTTGACTGCTTCTGTAATACAATTTATTATGGATTCTTTCAGTAATTAATTTTAAATTAAATAAAATGAGAAACTAGACCAAGAATATATATATATATATATGTTAATGATTTAATTTTATTAACCAATGTATGTAAAAACCAAATAAATAATGTTTTGTTATTTTTTTTAACCCTTGTAAATACAAATAATAACGGATTTGAATATTTTAAAAAATTAGAATAATAATTATTTATTTTACTATGTGTGTATTTTAACTTATTATATATATATACCAGTAACGTTATTTAAATATTTTTATTGGTATTCAAACTTTCTTTTAACTCATATAAATATAGAATTACATAGACTTAAATAAGAATATTTATAATAAAATTTAACTATTACTTCACATGAAAGATAACTAAGTTAAAATTGGATATTTACTTGAAGAAAAAATATGAAATAACATAAGTAAAATTGGTTTACTTTATAAAGAAGGAAATAAGAACATAGTTATATTAATGCAAAAGGGCATATTTATAAATGAGAGGTGTGGCATTTAATTGGTAGGAATGGCATAGGATCAACATTTAATAGCTTGATTTCTTAAAAAGCAAAGTATTGCATTTTGTACACTATATACGCCACAAGCGCATGGCCATTAATATTTTAGGTTGCCTAGCTTCTAAAACCCTTAGACACATGGTTGTACACCTAGATGTACATAGACAGGCTAAAAACGAGCATTTTTCATTTGTGGCCCCTTTTTTTCACTTTTAGCCTCCTTCTATAAAATATTGCCAACATATTCCCCTTTTCGCTACGTATGCTTTGATCGGGCCAACGCATGAATATTGGCGCAATCACAGATTGCGCTGGTATTTTTTAGAAAGAAATTTCTTTTGGGGCGCAATCTAGGAATGCGCCTCGAGAGATTTTCAAAGAGCCACCAGCTCTCTTAAATTCCCCCTCAACTGGTAGATGCTTGAGGCGCAATCCAGGATTGCGCTCCGAGATCTACAAAGAGGCGCTAGCTCTCTTAAATTCTCCTACAACTACCACATCTCACTCACTCCTCACTTGCTGATCTACATTGACTTCTTTTATGACCAATCACCCCGCACTTGCTGCATCTAATTGTTTTAGGAGCTCGCATTTCATCCATGGTTCCTTTAATTTTTTTTGATTAAAGTCTCCCAGGTGCTGTAAGCACCATTGGCGGCAAAAGAACCGGTCCCTCGAATTCAGTCTAGTAGCGTTTATCTAGAATAGGATGAAATTCCATTTTGTAAGATGTGTAGTACTTCGTCATCGAATAACACTTGGAAGCAAAGTCATGCTGAAATCGATTAGCACCATTCATTACATTTGAACAAGCCGCCATTACATGTTCACATGGAAGATGTTGAAGTAAAGGAATTCTACATGTACAGGAATATGTGTTTCCATCGATTATTACATTGTACTCCTTACCAAAATGTGTAATCACTCCCTACTCGCCTGCGTTATATCGGACAATGTGGCAATGTCTTGCTTCATTTGCCCTTTCATATATCTTTAACTCCCATTTTGGGGTTAACTTTGCCATCGGTGACATATCAAGCTCTCTTCATGTACAAAAGTAATCTACCGATCGGAAAAACGTGCGAGCAACTAAAGCTTTGATGGGCAATGATCGTGCACCTCTAAGTACACCATTAAAGATTTCGGAAGCATTTGTCGTCATGACATAAAATCTTCCCCCGTCATTGAAACACAAAGCCCATTTCTCTTCCATCCCACACAAACTACGCTCGATCCAATTATGTGTGTCATCACTGGTTAGATTAAGTTCATCACGAATCTTTTTATATTCAACCACCTCTGAAGCACATGCTGCTGCATAAAATAAACTAGTCAACCTTTTTTCTTTATGCCCGGCAGCCTGAAAATTGGCCTTTAGATGCCTTGCGCAATATCTATGTTTGTTAGGGTATCTCCAATGATCCTCCAAGGCTATCAGTATTCCCTTCATCCTATCAGAAATGAAAGTGATGCATCGATTGGTAACACTATGGATAAATGTTCGAATACACGCAAAAAACCAACCCTAAGTATCGGCTGATTCGGCCTTAACAATTCCATAGGCCAACGTATTCTCCAAGGGCAGTTAGGTTCCGTGTTGCAAATAACAGTGTATATCTTTCTGTTCGACCGGATCGGCTTAAACGAAACCGCATGCAATTGACCGTTCACTAAGTTGTTGAAGAAATTTGTTTTTACTCTTAAACATCATACCGACTTTGAAACCATTCTGAACACAAGCCGATGAGAAAATTTCGTTGTTGAATTGAATATTAGCAACCACGGATCTAACCAACATCTGTGCGTTGCACAAATCATCATCCAATGGTACATCAAACTCCGGCTTCCGCTCCTCCTCATCACTATCTTCCGGAGCGTTGTCTTCGCCTCCGAAATCAAAATTTAGGGGAGCATTATTTACTTGCATTGAATCAACCCATGTCATGTCATTATCAGGAATGCTAACAATGGTCATGCTATCAAGTGAAGGATCCGGATTTAACTCGCCCTGGTCTGGTTCATCTATTTCCATATTGACGTCAGGAATATTCGGTTCTATGTTGGATTCGGCTTCTGTAGCTTATGTCGGATACCTGAGTACGTAAGCAGCATATTTTTGAGTATATTTTAATATGCAATATAATTCTACATCAATAACATAAGTAACTTACTGTTGGCTTACGTGTTTACATCGGAGGGCTTTGGGTGCATGGGAGCATAATGATAACTTATAGATGGTCCGGCTGTAGTTTGTGTCAGGAAGTAATTCGAAAAAAACCTGAAACATACAAAAAATTTTTATTATACACAAGACAATGGTTATATTATCCAATAGGAGAATTCTACAGTTCGAATTACCCTTGAGTCATATTTTGGACAGTATCCTACATCGGATACGGATAGCCAGACTGCGAATTCACGAATGGATTCCACCCAAAACACATTTGTTGTTGCTCATAAGTAGGTAGGCTCATAGCCGGATTCAGATGGTATGCTGCGGGAGCCGCAACGACTGGAGTTACATGTGGCTCTACCGACAATCTCCTCTCTTTCAATACAAATGATTCAATAGATTTTGACATGGCGGACAACATAATTTCAACATTGACATCGTCTTCAATTTTAATTTCCTTAGATCCAGAATCGGTCGGCCAATTGCAAACTAATTCAATGTCAAACTCATCCGATTTAATTTTAGTAGCTTTATAGATAGCCTCTTTCAATTGTAAAAAGTTTGATACTTTCAAAACTTTTGTCGGTTTACTAGATTCATCGTTATATGTTCCGCATTTATGTTCATCAACAACCAATTCTCCGTCATAATAGCATATGGTAACAATATAGTTCAGCGCCATTCTACGTTAAACGCAAGTTCATAAAAACTTAGATTGGACAGATCCAAAACAAAAACAAAAAACTAGAAAAACAAACCCATATCTTTTGATAATCTAAAAAAAGCCAAACTCCTTTACTTCTCACTTAGATCTGCTATAAAAGATTCTTGTTTTGTTGAATAGCAATGAAGGATCTAAAGTTTTTAAATTTATCTTTTGGGTTCTTTTATTGAGGAGTGAAGAATAAGAAATGGAGAATGAGAAAATCAAGGAAAAGCAAGTTTATATTCTCGCTATAAATCTCTCGGGGCGCAATCCTGAATTGCAGCCCAGATATATTTAGACTTTATTCTTTCGAGGCGCAATCCTGGATTGCGCCCCCAAAGAAATTTCTTTTTAAAAAATATTTGGGCAATCTGTGATTGCGCCAGTATTCATGTCTTGGCCCGGTCAAGGCTTATGTGGCAAAAAAGAGGCTATATTTGCAATATTTTGCAAAAGGAGGCTAAAAGTGGGGAATAAAGAGGCCAAAAACGACAATTGCTTGCAAAAAACACATATGCTGGTAGGATTCATGTGACTAAACACTTCCCTTTTCAATCAAATAGCCAGCCTAACCATTTACTAGCAAGCCTAGCTTCTCAAACATCTTTGCACATGGGCCTTGTAAAATATATGTACTTCTATGATCAGGTCGTGCATATATAATCCGGAAAGAACAAAATGAGTAATAATCACGCATATCTTTCTAATCAAATTAGAGCATGCACATGTAATGTTTGAACATGGGTTGTTTGCATGGGGACAAAGTTTAGAAACATTAAAAGAATTTTACAGCCAAAATATCCTTTTCAATCAAAGTTGGGACAACCTAATCAACTCCCTATCAAACCTATAGCTAAGAAATATTATACAGGTTTCTCTCTATAAATACCCTGGTATACCATCCCATTACCACTCACATAAAGCAAACCATAAAACTGGAAGTAGAATGGCATAGGATGGGGACAAAAGCCTGGAAACTGAAATAGTAAGCCTGGAGATTGAACAAAAGCTTATAACCTGGAACCAAAACCAGTGAGCAAATATGAGTGAACCTAGAATTAAATAAACCCAAAGAAAGGCTTAAACCAGAGAACAAGAGGAATGGTGAGTAAACTTCCCCATTTAGTTATCGATAGTATATATTACGATGTAGATATATGTATGTATACATGTTCTGATGGGTGAGTAAACAAGAGGCATGAACGGGAGGCGGAGGGTTGCGTACAGAATGCACAGTGTGTGTACATTGAAGATGATTGATTGCGACTATATTCATTTTTGTAAAATTAGTGATGTTCATTAAAGGGGGTAATACTCTGCTGTAACACCATTGACCTACTTGCATGACTTTAGGAGGTGAATGATTTTTCTATACAAGTGATGAAGCTGTTGTCATTAGAAGCTGGTTTAGGATGATAATTTGGTGTTGGGTTCTTGTATATCTCATCATGTTTTTTGCTGATATTTTACAAGATTGTACTGGTCAGTTACTGTTATTTTGTATTTTCCTATGTGCTTGTGGGCTAGCGTATATTGATTATTCAGACTTGTTGGACCTTTCAATTTGTAAGCGTCTTATGATAGTGTGATTTTCAAAAAGACTAGTGTTATTTAGTGCTGAAGTAGAAGTTTGTGAAGTATGCATGCTAGGCGGACAATGGCGATTGGTTGGATTGGCAAGTAGGATTCCTGCATTTTTCTACAAACGACGAGGTATTGTGTCGTGCTAACTCTATAAACTGCCTTCTGAAACCAACCAATGAATTAGTTCGAAGTTAAAACCCACTTACCACTTATTCAAATGACCCATTTAGTCTTTTACAAATTAAAAATGCAACTTGCACTCGTTTATTCTACTTTGGGAAAAACTTTAATCAAACAGTGCATTTATTTTGATATTTCAAAAGCAGAACCCGTAATAAAACTTCATTTTATCTCATACGAATTGAAAATTAAATGCAGATTGGGTACAGAGAGGAATCATGATCAATGTAGATAATAGAAGTGGATCCGATGCCATGTAAACTACAGGGTAGATATAATCTAGGAGAGTTTGGCGAAGGTTCATTTATGTATCAAAATATAAAAAAACTCCATACTTTAAAATTTTATAAATTAGGTTTCTATTTTATTAGAATCATAAAAAATCAATGTAAAAAATTAACAACTTTCAGCAAAAATCCTGTAAATTTTCAAAAAATTACAAACATCACAACAATAATATCAAAATGTTGCGTGAATTTCTGCATTTTTCCTGATTTCTTCAAACTTTCAAATTTAATGGTTACATTTATTTAAACATCACATTATTGCAGAAAAATTATTTAAAAAAATGATAATCATTGCATAAAAATGAAAAATATATCACTTTTAATAAAATTGCAGAACAGGAAGCAACTTGTAACAACCCGAATTCCGACCAACCGAATTTTGTTCAAAATTATATTCTATCGAAGCTCGTGTTGGTTTGTCTGGTATCCTGCAGAAAAGACAGAGATATAAAATATATCAGAGCTTAGAAAACATCTCACAGCGGAACAAAATAAAATATAATATAATCAAATATAGCCTTACCTATATAATAATACTGCCTAACCAATATCCAAAGCTATCATATCTTTATCACAAATCTATCTGCGAGTATGTTAATAGGAGGGGGTCAGAACACAAGTTCTAGTGACTGGATTTAAACTACACATTTTGGATAACCCTACATATACCGTTCAGTTACATTTTATTATTTATTAAGTTACTTTGGTTAATAACACTCAAGGCTTACACACACGTACCCATCTACTTCCCAGTGGATTAACCTAATACAATATATATATGTAGCTGCCTGAACATTAAGGTACACCCCATGTTACCCCACCCGCACGGTCTCCGCCGTAACGCCACCAGAAATATACGCAGTCCCACATCCTAGGCCGGAACGATGTACGGATCTCTGTATAACAATGCTACATTCCGCATAGAGCCGCCATCGCTATACTACATAAGCGTACGGAATTCCACCTTTCATCGAACCAGATTCCGTCACAGAGTAATGCCTAGAGCCTACGATACACCACCCAGAGTAGACATGTATGTATCTAGACTTTCTCATGTACATATCATCAGTCGTACTCAATGCGTCAACCCTGATGATACACCATCCGTAAATGGTATGCATGTATCCACACGTATTATCTATTGTGTACCGAGTCCCGTAACAGGGCTATATCGGAAACACGAAACTCGACCGAGAGCCTTTTAAGATATCTGTAAACATAGATGCTATGGTCTACATTTTCACAGTGGCTACGGTCCTACTAGACCCCTCCCTCAACTAGTGAAGGAAAAACAGAATTGAGAGCTAGTGACTTGCCCTAGAAAAACAACAAACGACATCCTAATTGGTCTGTCCCGCAACCAAAGCCTTGATAGTGAAAGGTCGATGTTCTGTAGGTTTAGCTCCCCGTCTTTCCGCATCACACATCACGCTGACTGTCGATGGCTGGTACCCGATGATTACTATCAGTCAGATAAGATGGTCATAACCCGCCTAGTCACAAGTCAACAAGATCGTCGAATCACCTATGCCACCCTACAACTTCTGACCGACCACTATCGTGGCAGTCAAGGTATACTCACCGGGTAGTAACGCGCAGACCCAACCCCTGCGAGCATAGCCTAAGCGTTGTCACCGCACAGAGGACTACCAGGAGTACCCTCTACGTCCCAGGAAGCCGCGTGCTTCCCCTTACAGTCCTTCGAAGCTAGCAAAACAACAGGTAGAACAGACAGATTAATCAAATGGATGTGCACTCCTTTCGTGTCCTATAACATCATGATGTTCTACCCCGTTGGGTTATTCTCCTTCAAGCATATGGACTTGTCCAAGCGCCTCAGGTTGATGTGTTATTAGACCCTATGTGTAACGAACCAAGATTTTTAATGTTTAAAATAAGAAATTTATTTGGATTTAGTAATTAAGGATTTAATATTTGTTTATAATTTTAAAATTCAGTCTATTTCAATTTAGTTTTAGTTTGATTTTGTAAAAATTTAAATTTTGATTCAATATTTGAACTTGAATGGTTGTTAAATTAAACGTTGGTAGTATTTTAAATTAATTAAATTATATGGTTTGTGAATTTTTTATTTTTATTTTTACATTTAACTTGATTTCGAGTCGATTTTATAAGTGCGAATTTAAAATTTAATATTGGAATTTAAGTTGTTGTATATTTTTAAAATTTTATTTGAATGTGAATATCTTTATTTAATTTAAGCGTTAGCAGTATTTATAAATGTATCAAAATATATGGTTTCGAATTTTGAATTTTATTTAACTTGAGAATTTATTTTATTTTATTTAGATTTAGATTGTGATTTTAAAATTTTGACTTATATTAAGAAATTATTTATAATCTTAGATCTAGTTTATTTTAAACTTGCCTTTGTAATTAGTTTTATGTGTTTAAATTTTATAATTGATTCAAATGTTTTATAAATTTTAAGCGATAAAAATATTTTAAAAAATAACGGAATTTTATTATTAGAGCATTATTTTATTTTGAATCTAACTTGACATGTATTGTTTGAAATTTATTTAAATAATTGTATATAGTTGAATTTGGGGTTTCATTTGTATTTAGATATGTATTTGGAAATAATTTAATACACTACTATTTCGTATAGTATACAATTGAGAAATTATTGGTTTAACTTGTCTTACACTTGTCTTATTTTTTCTGCTGAAATGGTTGCCACTTTCTCAATTCGTTCTGATATTTTTCTCTCCGTTTCCTAATTTTCACTGTTTCCTTCCTCTTATTTATATTGTGCCTTTCCTTGTCTTTATTCATTTTCTCATCCATTTTTTTTCTTTCCTAAAATTCGTTTCTTCCCCAAAATGAAAATTATGTCCTGTTGCAAAAACTACTTTCATCGTTTCCCCTCCGACCCACTCCCTTCGTGTTTACTCTTGTCGCCACCTCCCTCAGCCTATTGTCGTCTCCTCGTCACACCCCTGAATAGCTCCACTGCTCCACCATACCCGAACCGCCGCACCTTCCTCCTACCGCAAGCAACCGCCGCCGCCATCTTCTCCATTACCCACTAGAAATCCGAGTTCAATAACCAAACCCGCAATCAAGAGCCGCCGTGAGATGCTTGAACGACCAGTTCTTCAAAGAATCCATGGTCGCCTCAATTAATTCATGCCACCACCGTTCGCTGTTGCAACGTCCTCCAGTCAGTTCACCAAGAGCGCAGTCAGGCCACTAACCGGTTTTTTGAGTCCAACACCCCTCCTGCGTGCGAAGTCGTGTGTCCATTGGGTTCATTTTGTCCCTACTTGATTTTGCCGCCTCCGTCGCTCGCACCTTGCTACGTAAATTTTAAGGTGAGTTCTTTTGCTTGCAATTTACTATGTTCATGGACTTTAACTTTAATATGAAACTGAAAATGTCATTGGTTTCCTTTGTGTTTTGACTGCCATGATTACCTGGGTGTTATTTGATTGTTCGACACTTTTATTTTGTGTTCTTACTATCTTGGCTTTGGATAAGTTAGTTTAGTTGCGTTATAACCTGTGAGCAGGTGCATTACTTTATAAACTTGGACATGAAATTTAACACAACAATGATTTAATCTGGAGTATAATCCTGTTACATTTCGAAATCGGAAAACACGTGATTTTTATATGAATTGGACTGGTAGAAATACTTGCCTTTTTGCATTCTTCATTACAGTTGCACTGTTGCACCTTGTATGAAGTTGTGTAAGTCTATTAGCACCTACACTTGAAAGTTAAATAGCATTCATGGACATTTGCATGGTATTGCTACACCACTTGTGTTACTACATAGTTATTTGCTATTTGGGAATAGTTAAACATGCCTTTTACTGTACGTATAACATTGTTTTAGCTTGTTGTTCCCATTTGAACGCATGCCGGTACTATGATAGTTTTAGGGTGCGTTCGCAGTCGTTTCCTGGCACGCTGGATTTTGTTGTCGCGTCCGACGCGAGAACAAAATTCCACTGCCAAAAGGAACGATTGTTGAACATTGGAAATCAGACCATTGGCGTCCGACGCGTCCGATGCGTCGGACGCCAACGGTCTGATTTCTAACGTTCCTTCCTCCCCTCTACATAAACTACCCCTCCACCACTCTTCATCCACACTACATCAACCCAATTCGCTTCTAAATTTATCCACAACTGAATTCGAATAGCAATCAGGATTTTTTCAGTTTGTTCATATTTTTTTGTTGTTTTTTTTAATTTATTTCTAAAATATTTTGTTTTTCAATTTTTAGTATGGCAAATCGAAAATCTGCACATCACTGGTCGTTTACTGCAACTCAGATTATGCTGCAATGTTCTGTTGATGCATACGGTGCTTGTGGCAGCAACAAAAAAGGTGTGCATAAAGTGATTGCAGAAAAGTTCAATGATGCCATAGAAACCATTCCGGACATCGTACCGATCGACGAAAGCAAAATCCAAAACAAATATGATAGTCTTCGATGGGATTGGATGAAATGGGATGCACAGATGAACAAGACTGGCGTGGGTTGGGATGCTTACAAAGGAACCGTCTCTGGAAGCGATGAATGGTGGGAAGATCGTGTTAAGGTATGTTAATTTATTTTGTTACCATTCAGTTATTGTTAGTTTCTTACAATTTTCCCTCTTACATTTAGGAATTTGGATCGGATGTCTTGAAATATAAGAAACGTCCACTAGAAAACTTAGAGCTGATGCAACAATTATTTCGTGGGACGAATGCAACTGGTCAATCGTCGTACACTCCTGCTGCTACTATACAACCATCGCAGACTGGCACCCCGCCATCAACACAAACCACTTTTGACAGAACATGGGAATTCACCGGGTTTTTTAATCCTTTAGATGACACGCAAAATAATCATATTCCAAACCTGAATTCGCCATCAAATCCTCCTTTGCAACAAAATCCAATTAATCCACCCAATTATGAAGCTCCAACCCAAAATCCAATGAATCTACCAACCCAAAATCCAATGAATCCGCCCAGTCAACAAACTTCATGCCAACATTTAAGAAGAAGACGTGGTGAAAGTGACGATAAAATAGCTATGCTAATTGACCTAATGACCAAGAGATAGATGAAAAAATCTCGCACGCATTCTGATAGTCCTAATACAGGTACGAGCGTGGAATCAACGGGAAGTACTACAAATTATGCAAATACGGTAGCTCGCATGCAACGTCTTGGAGCAACGGGTGAGTTTGATGTTGCAGACACACTATTATTTGTTTTAGACCCCAAAATAAATGATATGTTCGCTGCTCTACTGGATGAGATAGCGAAAAGCTGGTTGATAAGAGGGCTTGCAGACAAACGCCACGAAAAAGAATACCAAACTTATCTGATAAATACCAACAAGTAGGAGGTTCATGTCATCGTGTTATTGTATTTCTGTCGTATTTATGTTTGTTTTTTCTTTTGTGTAATGAAATGTAGTCATTTTGTTTTTCGAAATTAGTACTTAATTAAATCAAAACAAATAATTTAACATATAAATACCCCGCTCAAATACCCCGTTCGCCGCTAAAAACACATTCCCCGTTCGCTACAGTACCCCGCTCAAATACCCCGCTCAAATGCCCCGCTCGCGTTCGTTAAGAACGCACCCTTAGCTATATTTCATTTTGTATATTCCCATTTATTTATTATGCTGCAAATTTTTGTCTTGAGTTGAGCACACATCTACTTCTCCATTTATGTTAAACCTTGCCTTTTCCATGCTGAACCTACTCATACTTAAAATCCTGCGCATGGTCCTTTTGTTTAATTTCACCATAGTCCTTTTGTCCTGTGCACGAGCATGCATATATTTCATATAAAAAAATCCTGTGCATGGTCCTTTTGTTACCGCTGCATCATGTTGAGGAATATTACATGCATTGGTAAATTGCATGCATGCACTTTGAAATTGCATCTTACTTGGCCTATATGCTCGTATGAAATTGTGTTGTTTGTCTTTAAATGCACTTTTTGTGTATATCCTTGCGGCCCTGTTTTAGATTGCATATTTGCATGCAGTCTATGGCTTCCGTCCCACCTGTTGTTTTCTCACTTACGGGATGCTAAGGCAGTGCACACGTGTACATGTACATGTGTGTACATGCAGGCTTCTGGAACCATGCCCCTAAATAAATAAATAAATAACCAATAAGCACAGACATTATACCTGATTTTGAACTGATACTACACTAGACTTGTACCTAGTTAAACTGAATTGAACAGATATTATACTTAAATTTAAGCTGATATAGAACATACACTACACATTGATAAGAACAGATACTACAAAATTGTTCTTATTCGATGTTAAGATTAACTATTATATTCAGTTTCTATTGAAATTATTTTACTTGAACAATGAATAATCCTGACTCAAGTGATTTGTGTTTTGCATGGAATGCTCGGGTCAAATACAAGTGTTGCAGATTTTAGAGATACCAGCCATCGAAGCTAGAAGCACGTTAAGACGCACTCACTTTGGTTCGTTTTTCCGTTTTATTTATTTTATTTAAAAATTTATGTACATGTACTGTAAAATCTTCCGTTGTAAAATTCTATTTGTAAAACTCTGTTTGTTCTGTATATAAAATTTCATTGTGAGACGTTGTTGTGTTTTTTTTTTGTATTCTATAATTCTGTGTGTATTTTCTATTTAAACCCTATAAGCTAATAACGAGTTGTTGTTTTGAACGTTTCGAGTTGATTTAATTACTGGCTGGAAGCGAGTCAAAAGGGCTGGTCGTTATAAGTGGTATCAGAGCCAGGTTTGACAAAGCTTAGCTTGGGTTTAAAAACTCATTAGAGATAGGATAGCGATATCCTGGAATGAGTGGAATTGACACAAGAATTGCAATAGAGAAAGCGTATTTTGAAATTAAAAAAATATATTTGAAAATAAATAAATTGTTTAAAAAGCGTAATTATTTTGAGATATAATTTATGATAAGAGTTTTGGAGTATTTTACTCGACGTCGCGACTGGACTATCGGTATGTATGGATTTTGAATATACGCCTGGCCAGCGTATGTACGAAGTCCAATATATACTAGACAGATATATAATCACATTCTAGTCGCTTGAAGATAATTCTGGTGATAGTTCGAACATCATTAGAAGTTTATTTTCCAGTTTCGAATGTGGGATGACCATATGGTTCTAATCTAAATGTCGGAAATACTTGAAACCTTTTAGATAAGTGACTAAAATTGTTTCGATACACATTAATCGAAATGTTTTGATAAATTATTATGGACTAGAATGGATAAGCAAAATAAATAAGTAAAGTATAAATTGAACTTGAAATTGAATTAATATAAAAATTGGAAATCATTGAATTTAAGATTCAAGGGTTAAAATGTAACTTGTTAAGAAGTAATTTAAGGGGTGAAATTACTATTTAAAATTTGAAATCAGTTAAACAAATGATAAGAAAAGAAAGGAAAATTCAAACTTCAAATGAAAATTAAAGATGAGAAGTTGAAAAAAAATTGGGTTGTGAACTAATTTGAACACTTGATTCAAACTGAAATGTTTCGAATGGAATCTTGAGTTAAATTTGAGTTGGTTTTGACATTGGAATCTATGTTAACTTAAATTTTAAAGTTCAAAAAATTGATTTGGATTGGAATATTTCTTTAAATTAGTATAATTTATTTTATAACTATTATATGTTTTATCATGACTTATTTGTAATAAATTTATCTATTTTATTCAATTGTTCTATATCAAGTCTATTTTTGATTCTGAGAAAAATTTTGCAAGCTTACTTTTTATCAAAACCTATCTATTTTAATTCAAGTCTATTTTGTCAAACCTATTTTATTTACCTAAGCTATTTTATATCAACACTTATTTAATTTATTCAAATCTTATTTTTCCAAAGACCTATTGTTCCAAACCTATTTTATTTCAAGCTTACTTTTTCTAAGCTAGTTTGTAACTAACTATTTTAAGATAAATTATTTATTTCCGATCCAAGCAATTTAAGCCCCGAAATGATGGAATTGATTGTGAATATGAACTAGATTTGAAATGATACTGAAATTCAAATCGATTGTGGAAAAAATTAGTGATATTGAAATAGGAAATTTTGAAATCTTTGATTATGAATATGAAGTTTTCAAACCTATATATATATATATATATATATATATATATATATATATATATGGAATATGTATATAAGAATTATGATAAATTCGAAAATTATTGATTAGGAAGAAAATTGATTTGAAATGAAATCTTATATAATGGAATTTATATAAGAATGATATGTTTGAAACCATTGTAAGGGAATAAAATGAAATCTATCGAAGAGAAAAAATGAACATAAAAGTGCTAAAATGAATGCTAGCTACTCAACGTAGTAAGATTTGAATTTGAGGTATACAAATTATCAAGTGACTAAGAGAATGAACAATGGTAATTTGGTAAGTGATATGAAAATGGAACAAAGCAAAAAAAAATTAAACATGTTGATAAAGTTATGAATTGAGTAAAAAATGAGAAATTGAATTGGGTAGAGAATTTGAAAGTGAATATAGAGAATAATTGAATATAAGTCAACTAAATATAAATAAATGAATGATATTAATAGAATGGTAATATGATTTGATGGTACGTGAATGTAATAAGAATGAATCAACATGTAAGTGGTTGTATGATGATCTTTTGATGTAAGCGCATGTGTGTAATTGGAATGAATGATGATAATGTATATGTTTAAAATAAAATGAAATGAGTTTGTATTTAAATGGAACATTTGCTTTTGTAAATAAATCATGCTTCACGTATACCGAAGTTTACATACCATGCTTGCTTATGCTTTATATATATATATATATTAAGTTTTGTTATGTATATGATTCTCATTATTTGCTAAGTGTTTTAGTAGGAAGCCATGACGTGCACTTCACATGAGAGCTCACTTTTGCGCTAAATGTTAAAATTAAGCAATATGCTTAAAAACGTTAATATAAGGTACACATCTCGGATTTAATACCGTACTTGGATTTATTTTGTATTGTTTCCCCAGTTTAGGGAAGCCTCATCATATAGATGAGATGTATATTTTGTGTTTTGTTGTTTTTGTGTATGGGAAATTTTTCTCGATCGAGCCGTGTAGGGGAGATGCTGACGAAATTTTCCATAAATCCGGGCATTAGAAAAAATTTCAAGTCCGAAAATTCTATAACTTGTTTTTGTTCTAATAAGTTGTAATAAGGAATAATTTGAATATAATTTGAATAGAAATGAACATTTTGAAAATATAATATTGTCCCTTTTCTTGTTGATGCATTTAGTTTTCCCTTGACCTGCTGTCACCTTTTTGCTTATCATTCAATCAATTCGTGCTTGAATTGTTAACTGTCCAGTTCGTATTCCAGAACCTTTCCTTTTGCCTTACAACGATCAATATGAGGGTAAGTTATATTAATAACATATTTTCGGATTTGGAAACATGTATTTTTGAATTACAATTGACTTTGAATTTTGCAAAGGGTTGACAAATGAATTTTAAGGATGTTTCAAAATGATTCGAAATTATTTTCATGAAAGCTTGATATGGTTTTTAAGGCCTATGGTTTGGATATTGGCAAAGTTTGAATTTGTATAACACTTGATTTGTTTATCCCTTAAAAACCACACATATATTGGTTTATTAAGTCTGCATTAGTATTATGGATCGGGAGTCATTAGGGTCGGTCATGCAAAATGCTTCTTAATATACTCAGACGGTCTGTGAAAGGTCAGGGACGGTCACACACTACGAAGGGATGAATATGACTGGGTAAGCTGCGCATATTAGAACGTTCAGGGGGTCTACTCAAACACAACCACGGTTAGTCACATGGCATAGTTTGATATTACAAAGAAGTCGCCCATGCAAGACCATCCCAAGAACGGCGCGACACAAAGGCTCACACATCCTGGAATGGTCGCCCCGCTCATCCCCATACCAGGAAGTTTGATTGAACAAAGCAAGGAGAAGAATTGCCCCATCAGTCAGATGAGAGTCCAAAGACACCAGGGATCGCGGCATGCTCTCTATGTACACTTACATATTACAACACTAGTCGCTCGCTCCTCAACCTGTCATTACTGTTTCAATCGGACGTTTTCCTCCAATTAAGGTGATGATCGCCCATCCGCCTACAATCAAACACGACCATTTCAACTAACCCACTCGACTGCATGAGATCGCTCACCTAAAGCTGTTCGGGACTTGGGAAGTCGCTCACTCTCACAGAGTCGTTCGCTCTTGTAAAGTCACTTTTACTGGACAGCTGGGGATGGTTGCTGACAGCTGACTATAGCCGGGCGGTGGCATTTTAGTAATTAATGGGACAAGCGATTTGGACGAATTCCAGTTCAAACCTCCATAAGGGCTCACCTATAAATAGGTCACACCTCCACTAAGAAAAGGGGACTTCGGGCCACCGCGAAGTGCTGCTAAACTCCGTCCTCAGCCATTTCAACCATGATCATGAACTCCATTCCCAAGGTCTTTCATCCACTTGGCCATGACATCCATTCAAATCCTATAAATGAAAAAGACCGAGGACATCTTCTTCCTCTATTGCTTATCCATCCTTTTCTTTCATTGATTCTGCCATTCTTTCATCGAATCTCACGAATCCAAGAAAGTTTTTTATGTAAAAATGAGAATATATTGATAGAACAATGAGATGTATAAAAAATGAGAGTTGATGTATCTTGTAAATATCATCATGATAATGTAAATCACCTTCACGGTGGATGTAGGCCTAGCTCAAAGGCTGAACTTCTCTAAAACCTCGTCTTCATTTTGTTTCCTTCGCATTTTTACTTTCAATTGTTATTGATTAATGCTCCATTTATTTTCTAAAAATATTGGTGAAGTACAATCCTTGTACCCTTGGTGTTTGAACCATTTTTGGTGAAAACATTTGGCACCCACCGTGGGGTCGATTCTCATATCCTTCCTTCACACTTCCCTCTAAATTTCAGCAGCCTACCGTCAAAATCCTGAACCGCCCTTTTTCCTCGAAGCCATGGCCAGTTCAAAGAAAAATAACAAATCTAGTAGAACTACCATGGCCATTGGGTATGATCGCGTTGACGAAACCACGCCGCAGACTTTGAATCGAGAAGTTAAAGAATCCTCCAGGCCATCTGTCACACGAGATGAATTGAATGTTGCTATGACCGATTTAAATGAAAAAATGGATGCCATAACCAAGATGATGATGGAAAGGCTTGATGTCTTGATTAATACTCGAGTTAATCTTCCACCACCAAATGTTGTGAACCATGCTGATGAAAGAGAGGACTCTTCAGCCTCAGACCCTAATCGACCTCACTTCTTAGTGGGAGGTAAGGGGGAGGGCGGTGTTGAGGACTCTAAGGTCAGATCTCCGCAGCTTACAAAGAAGCATGCGGCTCAAAGTACCGCAAGTCCTGCCAAAAGAACACCTCCTAAAAGAAATGAAAGGCGTCCGAGCTCGAACCGCGTTCGCGCCAGCAGAAACTTAGATGCCAGTCCAAAGGAGCGAGCGAACAATGAGAAATGCATTGCAGATATGATCCAACGGATAATGAAAGAAAAAACAACCCCGTAGGACGAAGAAAATGAATGGTAATTTTCACCCAGTAGAAACCCATTTACAGAAAGGATCCATCAAGCAGAATTCCCAAGAAATTCATCCCCCCAACAATAGCGCCTTACGGTGGAACTAAGGATCCAAATATCCGCCTATTCAAATATGATCAGCACATGAATGGAGCCAGGGCAACCGATGAGATAAAATGCTTATACTTTCCTGCATGCCTGGAAGGTGTAGCCTCACTGTGGTTCACCGAACTCCCACCTAAGTGCGTTGATCAAATTGCCAAATTGGCAAGAAGGTTTTAAGACCAATTTCTCCTACAAACTACCAAAGCAAGAGATGTAATGTCGCTCAGCGAGATGGAACAAAAGTCTGGAGAAACTATCAAAGCTTTCCTTACATAATTTCATGCCGCAACAGCTGAACTCATAGAGCCAGAACCTTGGTATTTGCTAGCATCCCTAAAAGGTGCTATTGATAAGAAATCGGAATTTAGGAAATGGCTCAAAATGAAGAAACCCAAAACTCTAAAAAAGTTCTATAAGAAAGCTGAGGACTATATGAGCCTGGAGGATGACGCTCCAAATGTTCAGAAGGTCACAGAAAACAGCACTACCAAAGAAGGAAAAAAAGCAACGAGTTCCGAACGGAGCAGAAAAATGACTCTGGGAAAAAGAGGGGGAGTGATGAGAAGGACAACAAAGCTTATAAGAAGACGCGACTTTACAAGCTTTCAAAATTAAATCTTTTAAATGAAACTCCAAAGAGAATTTACTTTGCCACTAAGGATTCAGGCATCTTTCCCCAGATGAAGCCTCAGAAGATTACTGAGCAACAAAAAAACTCTGGCAAGTTCTGCCAGTTTCATAACCAACCAGAGCACCGTACCAATGAATGTCGACACCTGAAGAGTTTAATCGAGGAGCTCATCAGAAAGAATCAACTCCAACAGTATGTGAAGAATCCCCAAAATCCTCCAGCTGCATAAGGACACAGTACTACCGTTATCCAACCGGAATCAGGTGAGAAAGCTCAAATATCTGTTGATTCGAGACCAGCAATCAACATGATATTCGGAGGGTGTAATCAATATGATATTCGGAGGGCCTCATCCGGATGGAAACAGTTGGGCATATATGGAAAAGTATGCTAACGAGCTGAAAGGAGCTTCAAAAGAAGAAAGATGCATGTTCCTAAACAATGAGTTACTGATGAAGATGCCTAGAACTTCAACCGATGACGTGGTATTCAAAGATTGAGATGCCGACGGATTAGCTACACCAACTATTGATGCCATGGTGATTACAATCGGTCTTGGTCCTGCAGTTCTGAAAAGAGTCCTAGTTGACACAAGGGCATCCATTAATGTGATCTTCATCAATACATTCCAGAAAATGAATCTCTCTATGGCATACGTGTGGGCCTATTTGAATAAAATCCAGGGTTTACTGGACAACCTACATAACCCATTGGTACAATAGACCTGCTCATGGAATTGGCAGATGGAGAACGCAAGGTCTCATTGGTGTAGACCTTTGTCCTAATAGATGAGTTTTCGTCCTATAATGCAATCCTTGGAATACCGACTCTCGCAGGCTTTAGGATCGCATTATCTCAATGGTGCTTGACCACGAAGTTTCCAACTGAAAGGGAAATTGGTGTAATTAAAGGTGACCAGGTCGCTGCAACGGATTTCTACGTGACGTGTAACACCCCGTAATTTTGAAATATTAAAATCAACAAATTTAAGAACACTTAATTTTTAGAAGAAGAATTAAGGGAAGTGGGTTATGCCATTGTGTTCGTCTCGGAATTCTGCTTGAGATAGATCCGAGTTTGCGTAAATCGGGCTCCGTATGAAGAAGTTATGGAGCTTAGAAGATTTAAGTTTAAATCAGAATTAAATAAATATTTAATAAATCAAAATTCGAATTCAAACCAGCGAAAAGAAGTGGGTGGGAAAATTCCGGCCAGAGGGTGTTTACCCCCTTAAGGGGTGTCGACATAGGTGTCGACCCCCCTATAGGGGTGTCGACATGAGTATCGAACCCCCCTATAGGGGTCAACCCCTGCTGACTATTCTGGACAATGACGATTTCTGAGTCGTACGGATACGTGGTGACTTCTGATTGGCCTGATGACACATTTTCTTGGACTGGATGGTTTGGATGGATCTTAGGTTGATCTAAAGGCTCAAATTAATCCTATACTTCTATATAATCACATCAATCCTAAACCCAAATGAAAACTAAATTGATTCTTGAGCCACCATGCTGCTGCATCCCAAACAAATCTAGTCTCCACCTTAACTAATCAAATTCAAGATTAAAGATAAAGATCAAAGTCTACATCAACGGATTAGCTTATCAACTTCAGAAATCAGATTTCAGATCTTCTCTTCTTTCTTAGTCTCTATGAGTTCATGTAGTTTTCACAAGATAATTAAACTAAAGTAATTATGATAAGTTGTAAATTGTGATCATATGATTATGCCTATAATGGATCTGATCAAATTTGCAAGTTGTCATCTTTTTTGATTCATAGCCTATGCTTTTTTGATCAATTCTATCAGTTCATGCCTGTTCATGCTCGTATATTTATGCCTATTTTGATACCATGATTCTCTTCCCTCTTCCTTTTCCTTTTTCTTTTTTATGAGTTAGGCTAACTTCGAGCCTAACATATTATGCGAAATTCGCGCACGTATAACGCTTGAATGATAGGGAAAAAGTTTGGGAAATGTTGAATAAAATGTGATTTGTAAAAAGGCATAAATTGATGATGGCTATGGTTTATTGAATATAATAACCAAACATGAGACTTGACGTAAATGGGTTTGGGTGTAAACTTGTGATAATTTGGTAAGTTCGGTTATTTCTCAGATTTGGAACATGTAATAGGAATTATGACTTGTAATGAATCGAATCTAGAACTATGCCTAATTGTAAGATAATCAATTCTGATTCATGCTTATCCTTTTTGTCAAAATTGAATTACCTATGCCTATGAGACTGTTGTGATGGAACCTATCATGTTGTACACCAAATTGGTGATCCTTTTATGTTCAATTCTATCGAATCTTTATGCCTATGATGTAACTTGCTCAGTTTAGCCATACTTATTGTTAATGTACAACATGTCTATTGGAAACATGATTCTTGAGTTGGGTACACCTTTACATGCCTATTTTGTTCCTTATGTCAATTGTTGTGTTTCTCCTCTATCCCTCTCTGTCTTATTTTTGGACCTTGTTGTACGTGCGATTGAAATGCGGGGAATTGGGTATAACTTAATTAAGTAATTTTAGGCTTACTGATAATTTACATAAAAATCTAGACTTGGATAGTAAATATGTAAATTGGCTAAAAGATGAACGCCTAAGACATGAGGTTAGACTTGGTTTGCGGTATAAGACTGCCCGGAACCGCCCGGCATATCCAGCAACCGCAAACGGCAGTCTAATGTGAGAGGTCAAAGGCATAAATTAGATGCTTGGACATGAGGTTAACTCTGGCTTGTGGTGGAAGTTTGCCCGGAATCGCCCATCATATCCAGCGGCCACAAGTGATCGACTTAATGTGAGAGGTCTGTGCATTAATAATTAATTAATGTTGAATATGATACCTAAACGAGTTAGGTGGTTGGGGTTAAGTTAACATGGGTAAGAAGACAACTTAAACAATATTAAATCAACAAAGTGGATGGGGTTAAGGCAAGCTTAACCAATAATACATATGGACTTGATAAGTGAAAGTGTTAAGTAAATCTTGGGTAGGTGGGTAATATTAGTATATATTGGCCCACAAACTTAATAGTTAAATAAACATGCGTGAATCAGTGGGAAGGTTAAGTGACATATGGATAGGCGACACTTAACCAATACAACATGTTAATTAAACAAATGGGTGGGTTTAGGTTAAATTGAGAACACTTAACCGTTATAACATGTTGGTTAGGAAACCCTAGTAACGGGGACCCATTTCAGCAGTAACCCACATAGATGTATCACGTTACCCTGAACTAGGCAGGGTGAGGCATGATTACTGGGCTGATTATAAGCGGTCAAAATAGTGGCAGGTGGTGCGTCAGTGTAGGTTCCGACAGAGTACGGGTGTGCACGTGCTCCGAAGTGGAAAAAGCAGGCATTGGGCATCGGTATCATACACTGTTCATCTTGAATTGTGTCGGGTTGCCATCATAGGGATTGATACACCCCATGGTGGGATCAACATAGGTATCTACAAACAAGCGGGGCCGAATGAATAAGTAATGAATACATACGAGTTAAGGAGCCGATCGATTAAGCGATAAGGGGGTAGTGTGGGGGCATCTAGTATTTAGTAGGCTGTCAAGGATTGTATGGGGTGGATACCTCTTACTAGATGTTACACCTGAGGGCTACCAATTGCGGGGTTGGGATCAACTTTTAGTATGGAAGTAGTAACGGTGCAATATATTTAGCATTGGTGCAGTGTATTAATTACCCTATAGTGATTAGAAGCGCAATCAACTTTTATCTTTTTCATCCTGCCTACCTTGTCATGCATGCTTATGTACAGTCATTTCTTACTTTCCAGTTTATGTTCTTATCCTGTTACTTTAATGATTATATTGTTAAAGTTACTGGACTCACCAGACTAATGTCTGACCTAGTTTGTTTCGCCTATTTTCTTCCATTCCCCCCAGGTTCTCAGGGAGGAAATACTCAAGCTTAGTTCAGATGTCTCTTTCTTCCAGCTTGAAGTTGAAAGATGTATTGCTTGGCTTTGATTCTGCTTATGGCATTTTCTGTAGGGGATTATGGCTTTAAAATTTCGTACTCTGAAGGCTTTTGTACAAGACTGATATTATGTACTTGGTTTTGTTGTTTTGAAGGTGTAACTAAACCTATTTCTGATTCCACTGCAATAAAGTCATAAAATTTTCAAGTACTACTTTATCTGTTTTGTAATATTCCATTCTGCTTACTTATAACACTCCACGAAACTTAATGCATTCCCTTTGTGAGTGACATTAATGGACGTGGGTGTTACATGACAGAGCTGTGTGAGGCTAGGAGAAAAGACTTGGGAAAATATGCGGAGGCTACGCTCTGCATTCACGAACTTCCTTTATAGAAACTAAAGAAGGGTCCCTGCACTTGTGAGCACAGCGGAGCATGAAAGGAAATTGACCCTAGGAAGGCTAGTGCAGAGGATGAAAGAGCGACTCCGGCTTAAATCACAATTCCCATAGCTGTTAATCCAAAAAATCCAAACCATGTGTTGAATATTGGATCTCAATTGAGCCCAGAACTAAAAAGTCGGTTGGTTGTCTTGTTGAAGGCCAATTTAGATGTGTTTGTATGGAACCATTCTGACATATGCGGCATATCTCCAGATATTGCAGTCCATAAACTTAACATTGATCCGCATGTACCTCCTGTCAAGCAGAAAAGAAGGACTCAAGGGCCAAAGAGATCGTGCGCCTTGATGGAGGAAGTTGATAGGTTGATGGAAAACGACTTCATCAGAGAATCTAGTTATCCAAAATGGGTTTCCAATTTTGTGCTGGTAAAGAAAGACAACGATAAATCGTGAGTCTGCGTAGACTATCCAGATCTTAACAAAGCTTGCCCAAAAGATAGTTTCCCTCTTTCCAGAATAGATCAACTAGTGGATTCCACGGCTTGGCATGAGTTGCTATCTTTCATGGATGCATATTCTGGTTACAACCAAATTACGATGTACGGACCGGACCAAGAAGACACAAGTTTCATTACTGATCTTGGCTTATATTGCTACAAGGTGATGCCATTTGGCCTAAAGAACGTCAGTGCAACATACTAGCGATTAGTAAATACTATGTTCAAAAAACCGATTGGCAGGGCAATGGAGGTCTATGTCGATGATATGTTCGTAAAATCAAAAAGACCAGAAGATCACTTGGAAGATCTAGCCCAAATGTTCAATATTCTACAAAAATATGGCATGAAGCTAAATCCTTTAAAGTGTTCTTTTGGGGTCGGTTCGGGCAAGTTCCTAGGGTTTGTGGTCAACGCCAAGGGCATAGAGGCCAATCCAGCTAAATTATAAGCCTTAAGAGAAATGCGCACGCCAGGAACCAAGAAAGAGCTTCAGCGTTTAAATGGAAAGATTGCGGCTTTAAATCGCTTCATATCCAGGGCAACGGACATATGTCTACCATTCTTCGATGCCCCTAGGAAAGGAAAGAAAGAGATACAATGGACCTCTGAATGCCAGAAAGCTTTCGAAGAATTAATCCAACACATGGCAACACCTCCAATGTTGTCAAAGCCTAACGATGGAGAGGGTTTGTTTGTGTATCTAGCCATGTCTACCCATGCTCTAAGCTCGGCATTGGAAAGGGACGACTTGAAGGTTCAGAGGCTAGTCTACTACATAATTAAAAGATTAACTTGGGCAGAACCGAGTTATCCAAAGCTTGAAAAACTCGCTTATTGTTTGCTTATTGCCTCAAAGAAGCTTCAGTCTTACTTTCAGGCTCACCCGATTAAGGTTCTCATGGATCAGCCTCTAAGGCAAGTCTTGTCCCGACCAGAGACTTCTGGGGGGTTGCTGAAATGGAATATTGAGCTTAGTCAATATGATTTTACTTACCACCCCCAAAAGGAAATCAATGGATAAGCAATTGATGATTTTATCGCGAAATTTACTGACCGAGGAGAAATAAAAGAGGAACCTGATACTGAAACCAATACCCAATGGAAATTATTCGTTAATGGAGCATCAAATGATTACTACTTCGGGGCAGGAGTAGTCCTGGAAACCCCTGAAGGAAGATCCATATGTTACGCGCTAAGACTAGAATTTCCGTCAAGGAATAACGAAGCTGAATATGAAGCCCTCGTTGTAGGGATAAGGCTATCAAGAGAATTACAGCTAAAGACCATTCAAATTTTCAGTGATTCCCAGTTAGTGGTGTGTCAAATGAAAGGAGAGTTCCAAGCCAAAATGGGTAATTTGCCGACTTATCTAACTAAGGCATTGGGGCTACTGGAAATTTTTGAACATTACACCATATCCCTTATTCCATGGGAAGAAAATACCAAAGCGGATTCGCTGGCGAAATATGCAAGCATAGGAGATGCACAAATCATAGGATTGGTTCTAGTAGAAGTCCTTTCCAGCCCCAACACGGAGCAAGTTGAGATGGATTTGATCATGGAAGCGATCGATGAGCCAGACTCATGGATGACGCCCATCAAAGAATATCCCATGACTAGTGCGCTCCGAGCAGAAATTAAAAACAGAAGGAAAATCCTATGAAAGGCTACTATGTACCTTATTCAGAATGGACGGTTGTACAGATGAGGGTTTTCTATGCCCTTGCTTTCATTGTGTCACAAAAGGAGAAGCGAAAGCAATCATGATAGAATTACATGAAGGTGAATGCGGGGGTCATACTGGTGGTCAGGCCTTGGCCAAGAAAATTCTACGATACTGTTATTTTTGGCCAGATATAAATAAAGACTCTGTAGCTTACACTAAGATGTGTGATAGATGTTAGAGATTCGCTAAGATTCCAAGGATGCCATCCACAGTTGTAACCCACATGGTCAGTTCATGGCCATTCGCTATCTGGGGCATTGATCTTATAGGGGTGCTTCCCGCCGCAAAATCTAGCTTCAGATATGCCATTGTCGCTGTTGATTATTTTACAAAATGGGCGGAAGCAAAACCATTGGCAACCATAGCCTCAAAGAAAGTCATTAACTTTGTCTTGAAAAATATCATATGCAGGTTTAGGATGCCACAAAAGATAATCACAAACAATGGAACCTAATTTGAGAGCGAAGAGTTAAAAAAATTCTGTGCTAAGTATAAAATCCAAAAAAGCTTTTCAGCATTCGCCCATCCGCAAGCAAACAGACAAGTAGAAGCAGTAAACAAAGTCATTAAAACAAATATTAAGAAGCGGTTAGAGAAATCCAAAGGTGGTTCGGTAGATGAGCTTCCACTAGCATTATGGGCATACCGTACCACTCATAAAACTACGACTAGGCATACCCCCTTTTCCTTAGCTTTTGGCTTTAAAGCTATGATGCTCATGGAGTTGGAAGTTCCCACTCATAGGAGGATTCATTTCAACCAGAAGGAAAATGAGAGGTTGCAACTTGAGGCCCTCGACCAAATAGAGGAAAAAAGAAAGGAAGCAAAGCTTAGAATGGTTGCACATCAAAGGAGGGTAGCCAGACATTTTAATTCAAAAGTCAGACATAGGACTTTCGAGATCGGAAACCTTTTGCAGAAAAACGTTATGACCGAAACTGGAGTTTTTTGACCAAGTTGGGAAAGGCCTTATATTATAAACCAAAAACTTCGAGATCGCACTTTCAAATTGACTACCACAGATGGAGTCCAGATTCCTTGAGCCTGGAATAGCAACCACATCCGTCGTTACTTTATATAATGCATCGTTCAAATTTATTGAAAAAGTTGTAAATATTTGCAAAGACTTCACATTTGAGCTATGTACATAAAAGTTGAGCGAGAAACTCCATTTGCATGCATGAATCATATATTCGCAAACTTCTGCTAAAAATTGATTTCTATGTATAGGCAAATGAGGTGACAAATGGGCATTAAGTCAGAAAATTCCACTTTTCATCGCAAAAATACCAGCCTTTATTTTGCAAGCATCCAGCAAAAGGATTGGTACCAAGCTATGCGAAGCAGAAACAACTCAATATGTCTCACGGATAAAAGATTGCTAAATCCCATTAAAGAGGCACCTTCTCAGGTGCAAGAGCAAACTCTTTAAGTCAAACAAAAACTCGACGAGAAGAGCTAGTGTCCACCTCCCAAGATGAAGCATCAAGTCAAAGGCGGCTTAACATATCCCACGAATTTAGAATTTCTTTTTGCCAATCCCAAAAGAGGCACCTTGTTAGGTGCAGGACACGAATTCTTTGAATCGAGCAAAAATTCGATAAGAAGAAGTAGTGTCCACCTCCCGGGATGAAACATAAAGATTTTTTTTAAAAAGAACCTAGGCTGGAAACACCAGTCCTAGTGCCGGAAGGACCGGAAAAACATGTTGGAAGGACCAGTGTAAGCAGAAATCCTAGCCGAAAGGAGGTAATAGAAATCCTAGCCGAAAGGGGGTATCCAATTTAGGTCTTTTTTATAACTAGATCAAACAAAACCAAAATTGGATTGAAATTTGAAACCCAAGTCCTCCCATAGGGGCACATAACCGGTCTCCAAAGAATTTGGGTCCCCAAGTTAGTGAGATGCAGATTTGAGTACATCCTAATCAACAACAATATATATTTAAGTCCAAAGGGCTTGTGTCACCGTGTTTGCCAAACGTACAAATGCGTAAATTCAAAAGGAAAAGGAAAGGTGGCACAAGATCAACTAACTAAACTAAATTTTAGTAAGCTGACTTCAAGTTCAATAAAATTATAACACGCTGCTATAAAATAAAAAAGCAAGCTGGTAGCACTAAAGCTACACATCGTAAATGCGATACTAACGTGCGACCGTCATAGAGAATTGTAACACAAAGACACAAATAAAAATGCTATTAAACAGGGTGGAGGACCACAGTGGAATAAGCATGAGCACTGCCTCACACATGCAAAACAAAACATAGAAGCATCATCACAAGTTATCCACCATACCACCAAAACAACAAAATGTGCACAAATCACAAAGCAGACCAATAGAAAGTCAGATACGGGGATCAGAACCCGCTTATACAACCGATCTGAGAACGCAGTTTGCAAAAGGAACAATCAAAAGCTAGATGGGAAAGCTACAGACCTCTATTCTTCCTGGGACTGCCAATCTTCCTCTTACCTGGAGCAGAGCAGGATGGAGCCTTATCAGCATGCTTTGAAGCTACCAACTCGACATTTCCTGGAACGAAAGAAGCGATCACACTATCCCTGGACCTCAGAGCTTGAATCAGCTTCGCCTTCTCGTCCTCTAAAGCAGAAATGCGCTTGAGATTATCCTTATGGAGCTTTTGAAGGTCGCAAGCTAGAGAGTGCCAGCCGCTCATTTGTTTCGCAGAATGGTCCTTGAGCAAGTCCGTTTGCTTTCCAAATTGGTACATAGCAGCCTCGAAGTGGGCCAACATCTGGGTCTTTGCAGCAATCATATCACAAGAAAAAGTCTGATGGTCAGACGGAGATATGTCCGCATTAGAAGATATACCCTATAAGCTCCAGCCTTTAAGCCGCTTAGCAAGCTTGGGATTGCACAGCCCAGGATCATAGCATGGCTTACTCACAATAGTTTGAAGTTCTGAATATGAGGGACCGAGAGGAGAATCCACATAAGGCTGCCCCATCGATTGAATGTCTGCTATCTGAACATCTAGATCAAAAAACCTCTCTATCCGACGATGTTCCGAAGACAAATCCATCCTGTAAGATGGATTAGTGAATAATTGTGCAAATCAGGATTTTCAAAAGAAGAAATATGAACAACCGACTCCTTTAATCCTGATCGTGCGCAGCAAGGACCTCTTGTTCTTGTGTGTCAGAGTCATTCAGAGTCGTCTCAAGAGCAATGCAGGAATGATCTTCCGCCAAATGCACTTGAGCGGTCACAAAAATCAAACCAGAAGTATAAATCATAGTAATGGTATCAAGACAAAATTTCTTAAAGCATTACAATGACAAGGAACAAATTGTCAACACACGGTCATAGCATTAGGGGTTATAACTTGTGTTAAACATTTTAGCAAGCATATTGTATGTACAAAGCTTGAAATTAGGAGTGGTGTATTGAAGTTTTCAGATAAGTACAAAATGAAGAGAAATCACTCCAAAATTTCGACTATTCTCATCGCAAAAGATCGACATAACACGAATCTTATCTAGTGATCACAAAAGATTTTGGAAAAGCAGCTCAAGAAAGCATAAAAGGGCTCATTCTTATTAAAAGCATGCATTATCGATTCATAGGAAGAACAAGCACAAGCAAGAATGCAAAACATGTGCTTCACGGATTAAAGGAGTACGAAGATCCTTAATGGGAGAATCTAGTCGCTATGAAGTTAAAGCAGAACGTGGGATTTTAGAAACTGGAATAACTACTATCGATGTGTTTTATATGGGAAAATAAGAATAAAATGAATGAAGGGTAAGAAAAGGAAGATTAAGGGGCGTGTATCTAGATCTTTCCTTCCACGATAGCTTAGTACTTGATTGCGCCTGGCCCATCAAAGACCAGCTGTCTTGCCCTTTTCCCCATGACTTGACCGATCGAAATAAGGTGAATGGCTCAGATTTCTCGCTCGCAAGGAGGAACGAGTTCAGCCGTTTCTTTTTCCCTAAGAACAACCCTAAGCCTTGCATGACCGATCCTAGATAAACCTGATTTAGTTTACAAAACTATGTTGTGATCAGTTATTTCGAAACCAGTAATTTTTGCAAAATAAAATTACAAACTTCGAGGGGCAAATGTTTATCCCTTAAAAACCACACATATATTGGTTTATTAAGTTTGCGTTAGTATTATGGATCGGGTGTCATTAGGGTCGGTCATGCAAAATGCTTCTCAATATACTTAGACGGTCTGTGAAAGTCAGGGATGGTCACACATTATTAAGGGTTGAATACGGCTGGGAAAGTTGCGCATATTAAAATGTTCATGGGATCCGCTCAAACACAACTAGGGTTAGTCACATGGCATAGTTTGATCTTACAAAGAAGTCAAGCATGAAAGACCATCCCAATAACGGCGCAAGACAAAGACTCACACATCCTGGAAGGGTCGCTCCGCTCATCCCCATATCAAGAAGTTTGATTGAACAAAGCAAGGAGAAGAATTGTCCCATCAGTCAGATGAGAGTCCAAAGACACCAGGGATCGCGCACACTCTATGTCCACTTACAGATTACAGCCCTAGTCGATCGCTCCTCAATCCATCATTACTGTTTCAATCAGACGTTTTCCTCCAATTAAGGTGTTGATCGCCCATCCGCCTACAATCAAACATGACCGCTTCAACCAATCCACTTTCCTGCATGGGATCACTCACCTAAAGCTGTTCGGGACTTGGGAAGTCGCTCACACTCATAGAATCATTTGATCTTGTAAATTCACTTTTACTGGATAGCTGGGGACAGTTGCTGACAGCTGGCTACAGCCAGGTGGTAGCATTTTAGTAATTAATGGGACAAGCAATTCAGACGAATTCCATTTCAAACTTCCATAAGGGCTCACCTATAAATAGGTCACACCCTCCACCAAGAAAAGGGGACTTCGAGCCACCACGAAGTGCTGCTAAACTCCGTCCTCAGCCATTTCAACCATGATCATGAACTCCATTCCCAAGGTCTTTCATCTACTTGGCCATAGCGTCCATTCAAATCCTATAAATGAAAAAGAATGAAGACATCCTCTTCCTTTGTTGCTTATCCATCCTTTTCTTTCATAGATTCCGCCATTCTTTCATCGAATCTCGTGAATCTAAGCTAGTTTTGTATGTAAAAATGTGAATATATTGAGAGAACAATGAGATGTATAAAAAAAGAGAGTTGATGTGTCTTGTAAGTATCATCATGATAATGCAAATCACTTTCACAGTGGATGTAGGCCTAGCTTAAAGGATGAAACACTCTAAAACCTCGTCTTCATTTTGTTTCCTTCGCAATTTTACTTTCAATTGTTGTTGAGTGCGACTCCATTTATTTTCTACACATATTGGTGAAGTACAATCCTTGTACCCTTGGTGTTTGAACCATTTTTGGTGAAAACATGATTGAAGTTAAATTGTATTATAAATTGAGAAAAAACTTTTATTTGGAATGTGAAAAATGGTTCGTAAAGTGTTTTATAAACAAAGAATTTTCGTCAACCTGAAAACCCGATATTTTGGGACGTTTGAAAAACGATAATAATACGATTTGTAAGTATTTATAAATTATTGTTTTTACGGAATAATTTATAACTTCGGGATATGAAATGAAATGAATTTTTTACTGAGATTCGAGTAACCCGTGACTAAAGAAAGGTATATATGGTGTTCGAGTCTGGATAAAAATCGGGATATATGCTTCGCGCTCTATATTCGTTGTCCGTGTCTGGATGTTAACTAGGAGATGCTTATCCTGTGTTTGTGAATACGGTATATACAGTGTCCGAGTCTGCGGGATATATACTTCGCGCTCTGTATTCGGTGTCCGAGTCTGGATGTTAGCCGGGAGATACTTAGCGTTATATCGATACATGCGTAGGTCGTGCCTAGTGGCCTTGTCACTAGGAGAAACATCTCGACTTGGGAAAAATGTTTTATGTTGTTTAACATGGAAATTTTGAAATTCCAAAATGATTTTTTGTTTTTAAAATGCCAAAGCGAGTAAAATTCGATATGAAAAGAAAATGTAGTATTTCAAGTGATTTGAAAATACAATAGGGATTTTAGGTCGAAGGAACTATTTCATAATTTGATTTCAAAAATCTCTCCTTTTCGAGGACGAAAAGCTTTAAAGGGGTAGATTGTAACGAACCAAGATTTTTAATGTTTAAAATATGAAATTTATTTGGATTTAGTAATTAAGGATTTGATGTTTGTTTATAATTTTAAAATTTAGACTATTTTACTTTAGTTTTAGATTAATTTTGTAAGTGGAAATTTTAATTTTTGATTCAATATTTGAACTTGAATGGTTGTTTAAATTTAATGTTAGTAGTATTTTAAACTAATTAAATTATATGGTTTGTGAAATTAAATTTTCTGATTTTTACATTTAACTTGATTTCGAGTTGATTTTACAAGTACGAATTTAGAATTTAATATTGAAACTTAAGATGTTGTATACTTTTAAAATTTTATTTGAACACAAATACTTTATTTAATTTAAACATTTGCTATATTTATAAATGTATAGAAATATATGGTTTTGAATTTTGAATTTTATTTAACATGAGAATTTATTTTATTTTATTTTGATTTAGATTATGGTTTAAAACTTTAACTTATATTAAGAAATTATTTGTAATCTTAGATCTAATTTATTTTAACTTACTTTTGAAATTAGTTTTATGTGTCTAAATTTTATAATTGATTCAAATGTTTTATAAATTTTAAGCGATAATAATATTTTAAAAACTAACGGAATTTTAGTATTAGAGAATTTATGAATTTTATTTTGAATCTAACTTGATATGTATTGTTTCAAATTTATTTAAATAATTCGGTATAGTTGAATTTGAGGTTTTATTTATGTTTAGATATGTATTTGGAAATGATTGAATATACTAGTATTTGGTAGGGTATATAATTGAGAAATTATTTGTTTAATTTGTCTTACACTTGTCTTTTTTTAGCTGAAATGGTGCCCACTTGCTCAATTCATTCTAGTATTTTTCTCCTCGTGTCCTTATTTTCACCGTTTCCTTTCTCTTATTTACACCGTGCCTTTCCTTGTCTTCATCCATTTTCTCAACCATTTTTTTTTCTTTCCCAAAATTTGTTTCTTCACCAAAACGAAAATTATGGTCTGCTGCAAAAATTATTTCCATTGTTTCCCCTCCGACACACTCCCTCCACGTCCACTCTTATCGCCACCTCCCTCTGCCTACTGTCATCTCCTCGTCGCACCCCTGAATAGCTCCACTGCTCCACCATACCCGAACCACCGCATCTTCTTCCTACCACAAGCAACTATTGCCGCCATCTTCTCCACCACCCACCATAAATCCGAAATCCATAACTGAACCCACAACAAAGAGCCGCCGTGAGATACTAGAACACCCAATTTCTCAAAGAATATGTGGCCGCCTCAATTAATTCATGCCACCGCTGTTCACTGTTGCAACATCCACCAGTCAGTCCACTAACAACCCAGTCAAGCCACCAACCCATTGTTTGAGACCAGCACCCCTTCGGCGAGCGAAGCCATGCATCCGTGGGGTTTGTTTTTTCCCTCCTTGACTTTGTCATTGTTAACATTCTAAAAATTAGAGTTTAAGTGATGGTTCGGCTGTGCAATAGAATAGTAGGTCGGTCTAAAAGTGCAAGGATAAGTCAGTCCATTAGCATAGTGGAAAGCATCAGATCGATCGGCACAGAGTGGGTCGGTGCACTCGAATGGATCGGGTCGAGGTGTCCATCATGAAGCAGGACGAACCAATGTACTGAATCGGATTGGTCAAATCATCATATGATGGATCGAGTCGGCATGGTCTAAATGCGACGGGTTGGATAGGTCAGCTCAGAAAGAGGTGGGTCAGTCTTGTCATCAAGAGTGGACCGGTGCACGTAACTATGGAATGGATCTGCCTAGTGCAGCGGATCAGGTCGGACTGTTCTGAAGGAACAGATCGATGTGCTCATCTCTGAAGAGGGTCGACATAGTTTGGATCGGGTCGGGATATCTCTGGGTCGGTTTGGTATTTGTAAACTAGCAATTAGCTGGCAACAGCTGGTGACAGTTGGTAGTGGCATTTTCGTAAATACTCAATAGTCCGACCCAAAACCTGAGAGCTAAAATTCATCCATTCCTCATGCCTATAAATAGGGGTTCAACTTCACTTGAAGAGAGAGGATTTTACATGAACCGAAGGGCCACCGAATCCAATTCTCGACCTTTTCTAAGGAATTTGTTCATCTCCGACCACTTCTAATTGAAGATCAAACTCTGAATCCATCGTGAAGCCATGGAAATTCATCAAAGTTCATAAGAAAGTCTAGATTCATTCAATCACCTGCCACCTTTGAAGGATTTTATCAAGTATTTCCTTAGCTATTTCTAATAGATCTAAGAGAGAAGTAGTGAGGCTAATGATGAATGTAATGAGAGGATATGCTTGTTTTGTTACTCTTGATGTGATAATGGAATCATTCTTTGAAGTGGACATAGATCACGCTTGATTGAACAACTATAAAACATTGTGTCCTCTATTTGCATTTCTACTATTGTGAGCTCCATTTCTTCTATTTTCTACATATCGTGAAGTATTTGCATTACCTTTGGTATTGATTCTGATTTCAGAATTAACATTTGGCTCCCACCATGGGGCCGATTCAATCTTTCATTCTCTCACACTCTCTCACAAGGTTCAAGACTTTGCATTAAGAATCTAAGCCAATCTCATAATGACCTAATTCAAGTCCTTGTTTGAAATCATGGGTAAACCTGGTAGACCATCAAAAAGTGTTTCTAGTCAAAATGGCGAAGATACCAACGATGTCGCCAACAACGAGAATATTCTTCTTACCAACCAATTTGATGTTGGTGAAAGTTCTAAGGCCGGAGCCGCCATATCAAGACGAGAATTGGATGAAGTTGTCGCGACTTTAACAAGCCAAATGGACATTGCGAAAATGTTATCCTGAAGAAACTTGGGTCCATGTTCACCATGCAAGCTGCTACGACAAAAGTTACTATGAATGCTGCTCGTGCTAAATCCATTCAAAATAATCACATGGAAAATGCGAGCTCCTCTTCTCCAAGTCCAAACCGAGGAGATTTTATTCAAGAAACTACAAATTCTAAAGATCCTCGTTATAAGGAAGCCAACTCACCCACGTGCAACCATATCGATAAAGAGACTTCTCGACAAGCGCTTGGAACCACCAAAGGGGCACCTCCTCAAGTGGGAGGCCTAGGGCCCTGCCATCCGAACCACGACCGTTTGTTTAGGCAAACATCCGGTAAAGATGGCAGCGTCCGCCCCGTGATCTAGCTCAACGAAGAAAACGCATAACGGAAATGGTGCACAGAGTTATGGAAAAGAGCTCAGAGAAGCCGGATGACGAGAAGGACTGGGGATTTTCTCCTACCAAAACCCCACTCATAGAGAGGATAAAAATGGCACTATATCCAAACAAATTGTAATGACCCGGATATTCCGTCGGTTAGATTTGAATATTTAATACGGTTTTAAATATTAATTTGATAAATTAAATGAATATTTATTTTCAAGTTATCAAATTAATAATCAGTTTCGATTTAATATTGAATATATTAAATTAACAAAATAGGAAAATGGATTTAGATGAATTCAAAATTTAATTTGAATTAAATATAGTTCAAATAATTAATGGGGAATTTCATTTGAAATTTATAACGATAATAATATTAATTTATTATCGTAGAATTTAAATGGTTTGAAATTTAATTTATTGATTTAAATTAATATTTTCTACAGATGATCAAATTGAACTTCGTGACCTATCCCAGTGTGTCCGGAGTGGTGGGTAAATCCTAGAATTTGACAGTTTTTGGATTCAGAAAGGAGTTCGGCATCATGGGTATTTAATTTAAAGGATACCGGTTTAAATATAAATAAAATAAAAATAAATCCTTATGTGTGTGGACCAGAAATCTAACAACAAGGAAAAAAAAGGGGGTGCTGTTCAAATTAAAACCGCAAGGGAAAAAATCGGGGTGGCCTCTCTTCCAACCGTATACTCAAGTGAACTCCCCTCTATAAATCAGAGGCTTCATAAATCAAATTCTAAAACAAAAATGAAAATCGAAAGCCTCTGAAATCGCACCCCTCTCTTCTTTTACTTCCTTCTGTATAAATCAAAACTGAAATCCCCTTTTCACTTCTTCAAATCCAACTCGAGCTGTCGACTTAGGGGTGAAATCGAATTCGTGGTACTTGTGAGGACTGGGGTATCGCGAGGTGATCTAGGAACACAAAATGGAAAGGAGTTCATCAATAGGCTTGGGATGAGTGCGGTGACGGGATTCAAGGGTTCAATAAGGGTGCGGTAGCTCAAAAGTGGAGGTCGGAGAGGAAATAAAGGCGCTGAGGGATTTCCGAACTGCGATGGATGGGGAGGTGCGAACTGTAAGTCGCGGTGTAAGTGACAGTAGCGTTGCTGTCACCATGGAAGATGAGAGGTCTATATTGGGTGAAGTTCGACAAAACTGGAGTTTGTTTGCTGGTGGTAAACTAAAGTTTGAGCGAAGCAATGAAATGATGGTGTAGTGCTTGATGAAATGCCAAAGAGGAGTGAAGTGTGGAGTCGGGATTTGTTGTGACAATCAAGTGGAGTGCTGAATGGTAAATACGAGAGTGGTACCAAGTTACATTACAGGGAGGGTAGGAACTAGTTTTAAAATAGGAGAATGGTTAAGCATTTATCAAAATTCAGCTAGAAGAGGGAGCAGCGAGTTTGAACAGTGAAATCGAGGCCTGGGATGTGAATTCAAATTCAAGTTTTGTGGTGCTCTCGTGGTGGTGTTGATGACAGAAAGGAATTTGGTTACGGGGTTAAGTAAGGTGCAAGGCGTATTGATTCGAGTTGATTCAAACATGCGAAGATGCCATTTAATCGGATATTCGACAAATAAAAATCATCTGTGAGTAAATCTCACCTTTTATTTAGAAATTATTTTTATATAGTTAAAAATAATTGTCTGTGCTTGTTTGAATATTGTTTGGTTGATTTAAATATATTAGTTATTTAGGACTATTATATATATATTGGGTTGATTGATTGGTTGGATTCCTGCAGTTTCATTAGCGGATGCCCGCGGTATCATTAGCGGATGATTACTCTATACGCCCCACGCTATGATTAGTGGATGACTTTCTATACCGCGATATCCTGCCTCGAAGCAGGATGGGTATTACTATGTTGACTAACGTCTGTGGATGCAGGAAAACAGGTTGGAGGAATCCAACTGGATTCCTCAAAAATATATATTATCTGTTTGTTTGTTTGATTTCATATATATTCCTATATGATGTGTTAAAAATCAAGTGATTGAAAATTGGTTGATTTGATTGTTTAAAATATCAATGGGGCTTGAATATTGATCTATAAAAATATCGAAAAGGGTATTGGATATTTAAAAAGAGAATTCTATTTTTATATAAATAGAATTTGAATTTTTAAATAAAACTATAGAAAATATTTAACTTGTTTTGAAGGTATCTAAAACAAGAAATTGAATTTATAAACGTTGTTTATAAATGGAAGATGGGATTTGAATCGAATTTATAAACTTTGTTTATAAATGAAAAATGTGGGATTTGAATTGAATTTATAAACGTTGTTTATAAATGGAAGATGGGATTTGAAACGAATTTATAAACTTTTTTTATAAATGAAAAATGTGGGATTTGAATTGAATTTATAAACGTTGTTTATAAATGGAAGATGGGATTTGAAACGAATTTATAAACTTTTTTTATAAATGAAAAATGTGGGATTTGAATTGAATTTATAAACGTTGTTTATAAATGGAAGATGGGATTTGAAACGAATTTATAAACTTTTTTTTATAAATGAAAAATGTGGGATTTGAATTGAATTTATAAACATTGTTTATAAATGGAAGATGGGATTTGAAACGAATTTATAAACTTTTTTTATAAATGAAAAATGTGGGATTTGAATTGAATTTATAAACGTTGTTTATAAATGGAAGATGGGATTTGAAACGAATTTATAAACTTTTTTTATAAATGAAAAATGTGGGATTTGAATTGAATTTATAAACGTTGTTTATAAATGGAAGATGGGATTTGAATCGAATTTATAAACTTTGTTTATAAATGAAAAATGTGGGATTTGAATTGAATTTATAAACATTGTTTATAAATGGAAGATGGGATTTGAAACGAATTTATAAACTTTTTTTATAAATGAAAAATGTTGGGTTTGAATTGAATTTATAAACGTTGTTTATAAATGGAAAGGTGGGATTTGAATTGAAGTTATAAACGTTGTTTATAAATAATACAGAGAATTCAAATAGAATTTGAATATAGAATTCAAATGGACTTTAAACTATAGAATTTGAATTTAGAATTCAAATGGACTTTAAACTACAGAATTTGAATATAGAATTCAAATGGACTTTAAACTATAGAATTTGAATATAGAATTCAAATTGGACTTTAAACTATAGAATTTGAATAGAGAATTCAAATGGACTTTAAACTATAGAATTTGAAAATAGAATGAAGTTTAGATAAAGAGAATTCAAATAGAATTGAATTGGAATTTGAATAAGAAGTCGATAAGGAAACGAGAGTATGAGTATAATTAGAATTTGTTAATATGCAGTTAAAATATATTTGAACATGTCATGTTCAAATATGAAGGTGAAATAGACTAAAAAGTTAAGTAACAGATTTAATTAACAAATCGAGTTAAAACGATTTGGTTGAGTTAAAATAGATTGGACAGGCATAAATATACAGGAGACAGGTATGGAATAAAGTATAGAAGTGAAATAAATAGAATGCCCGACAAAAAGGTACGTATTTAATTCATATATGAGATTTTATGCGCCGTATCGGCTAGCCGCTTGGCTTTTTCTTTTTCTTTTTGAGATGAGAAGGACAGGGAAAGCTATTTGAAATTTCCCGATGCTCCCGGTACAAAGGAGGTTATGGCCAATTTTTCCGGGAATTTAAGGAGATAGAATATTTTTAAGATAATTTGATAGTTAGAAATCAACATATCAAATTATATAGAAGTCGATAAGGAAACGAACTTAGAAATAGAATAGTATAATTAAAAAGGGAAGTATAAGAATAAAATCTCGTAGAAATAGAAAGAGAAAATGTATATGTGTTTAAAGGTGAATAATCAGTTGTATGGTATTGATTATTCGAGTAAGTAGTCTTGTTTGTTTTGACGTTAAATGTTATTCAGTCAAGGTCTGAGAGGTAATTATACCCCAACTTGGTTGATTTCATGATATACCGATAAGTAGCAAGATTCAGGCTCGAAGATCAATGTGGAATAAGAATTAGTTAAATACTGTATTTGGGTTGTCGTAACGATGTTTTACACAACGTCTGTTTTAACCCAAATATGTGCAAAGCTTGGAAATAGAATAATGAATATTTCCTAGTTTAGAAAATAAAGGAAGGCGATATTCGGAAATGTTTTCCAAATAACGTAAAAGGCCAATATAGTTTTTGAAAATATTTGGTTAACAAATATTGATAAAGAAATAGAGAAGAGATTTAATTAATGGAATATTAATTAAAGGCTCAGTGATTGTTGGATGTTTGGATGAACACTTGTTTTATTCGATAGTTAAATCATCGACTATCGAAACACTTGTTTTTATTCGATAGTTAAATCACAGACTATCGAAGTTTTGACCATCGTTGTCAATATGGAGAGACCCGTTGGATTATTATCCGAAGAACCACTCCATATCGACAGTAGCGTGCGAATCAGATTATATAAAGATAATCGAAGACGGAGTAGAGTGCAAGGACTTTTTCTATTAATAGAAATAGTGCCTTCAGTTCATCCTGTTCCTGGGTGACTTGTATGGACGGATGTCTGACAGAGTATGTCCAGACGATCACGTATATTGATTTCTCCAACCGTACCAAGAGTGGAAGCGGAGAAGGAAACTTCTTTTAGCTAACACATAATGTATGGTTGAGGACGTCAATCGGTGATTTGATGGATTTGACGATGTGACATTCAAAATGAATCTGGTGTGATGATAAAGCGTAGCTTCTAGCCTCACATCCGGTAAATGACAGAAATCGGGCAGGCAGCATGGCTATGTAGGTCGCACCTATTAGGGTGTATAATCACCTGATCTAGAGTTTCATTTACTTCTAAAAATCTATTGTCGATGCTGTCCCATTCGGGAAACGGTTGCTGATCCCAATCGTTGGTGATATACATTCGATACACTCAAGCAAAATGAGTGGTCGGTCATGTGTGGCTGAGTTGCAAGATGTTCTTGTTGAACTCGGTGTATTCTCCTCTAGAGATATACCAGCGGAAGGTGGTTCCATACCTTGTCATAGTTGGAAAACCAAATACCCAATACGTGCTTGCGGTTTATGATTTTTATATATATGTGGAACGTGAGATGCAAACGTTCCACTAGGTTGTTATTTACTTGATTTAGACATTATTATAATATCAAAAGGGATTTTGAAAGTTAAATCAAGTGTTTGGATTCTCATAAGGGAAAAACCCGTTCCGTGTCATACGGCGTGGTCTTATGAGGTATCATTTAGTTTCTGAAACTGTTTTAAACTGTTTACTCATACCAGTCCCATGACTGACCCGGAGTTTATTTTGTTTTGTTCTACCTAAACTCTTGGGTGCCTAAATTTGTACGGGCAGTCAAGTAGTTTAGGATTTTTTAGATATATCTAAAGGAGCTTGGAGCAGGAGGCTTCAGCGTTATCTAGTTATAGTTATTCCGTTGTGTTGTAAGTGTTGTACTCTGATAAGTGTATGTTATACAGTGAAGATTTTTTTCAAAGATATGATATATTATATTTTGTTCCGCTGCGATGTGAGATTCTGTGTTGTTATTTATGTTCTTCTTTTATCTCTTTCTTCTAAAAAAAAATGTTCCGTATTTTCGTGATATTTGGGTTGGACGTATGATGAATATAGTCAACTCCGATGTTACGGAAATCTGGGTCATTACAGTTGGTATCAGAGCTTAGGTTGAGCGAATACCTAGGCTTGTTGGGATGTGCTCATTAGAGATAGGATCAGTAGTATCCTAGAATGAGTTGAGTGTCTATATATATATATATATATATATATATATATACGAGAGCGCGTATTTGTTAATTGATATAAAAACTGTTTTATATTGTGTTGACTAGTCTGTTGAGTGGCTTATGAATTTTGGTCGAATCGTGGGACGCCACGATGTCGATAGGAGTTTATAAACACTTAAACAGAAGATTGGACACGATATTGTTTTTAAATAGTTAAGTTGATTGTTAGGATTATAATCAAATGAGATTACAAGAAATGAAATAGTTATATATATAACCAATGGAATTTGTATATGAAATCAAATATACAAATGAGATAAATTGAAATAGAATTCCAACCAGAATTCAGAATTTAAAATCTTGGGAGTTTGGAAAATATTTTTCTAAATGGATTTTGAAAGAAATATAGCACTGGACTCATTCAGTAGCTGGGAAATAATTCTGATGATGGTCGCAACATCATCAGTATTCATTTTCGAGTTTCTAAGTGATGAATTGCTGCCTTAGAAAAGTTTTTGATGGAAATTTGTTTAAAAGAAACAAGTTGTTTGAAAATTCAAATGTTTTGAATTTGAGATAGATATAAATGTATGTATATATTTATGTAACTTCAAAGGAATTTTGAAATGAGAATGAGAATATAGATTTCAAATAGAAGTAAAATAAAGGAATTTGAATATATATATATATATATAATTCAAATAGAAGTGAAATAGAATTTGAATTCAAAGGAATTCAAATGAGTTTGAATAAAGAAATTCAAATAGAAATTGTATAAGAAGAATTGAAATGGAATTTGAATTCAAAGGAGTTCAAATGGATTTGAATAAAGAAAAGTCAAATAGAGATTTGAATATTAGAATTCAAATGGAATTTGGTTAAATAGAATTTCAAAGAGAATATAAAGTGGAGGTTGAATATTAGAATTCAAAGCAAATATAAAGTTTGAAATAGAAATTGAATAAAGGAGTTAAAATAGAATTTAAATTCAAAGGATTTCAAATAGAAATTGAACAAAGGAATTTAAATAGAAATTGAATAAAGGATTTCAAATGGAATTTGAATAAGAGATTTGAAATGGGTTTTTGAATGAAGGATTTCAAATAGAAATTGAAGATAAGAAATTCAAATAGAATTTGAAGATAAGGAAATTGAATTAGAATTTGAATAGAAGAAAATTCAAATAGAAATTGAATAGAAGGGAATTCAAATGAGTTGGAATAAAGAAATTCAAATGGAATTTGAATATGGTAAATATATAGAATTTCAAATAGTAGTGAAATAGATCGGAAATATTATGTTGAAATGGAAAAATGAATTTGATATATATTGAAAATATATCATAATGGAGTTGAATTTATTATAAACAAAGTTAAAACGTTTATATTTATAAATATAATTAAAACGAGCTCGCCGTAGCGCGACAGTTCGTAAATTGGCGATTTGAACTTCAATTTAATATACAGAACTCAATTGAAGTCGGAATTCTTTGAAACAAGAATCGTCGGGACCGGTTGAACAATAGTTTTCTAATGAAAGAGAAAAATCTGGATTTCGTCGTATAGATTTTGAGTTATGTCAAAATCAAATTTTTAGAAAAGCAGCGCCAGAACTATTATAAAACCATAACGGTTTAATTAAATCAATAAAAGGATTTTTAGGAAATAAAATCTGAATTGGCATTAGAAAAATCCAGACTGGGGATATAAAATAAATATGAACTCCAGTGAAGTAAGTGAAATGATTTTTAAGACAAAAACCATATTTTAAATGGTTAAATAGAATTAACTAAATTGGAGGATAATTAGTTAAGGGAAATTTGAATCGAAATTGGGTTTTTGATAAGTGGAAGAGATTGAGAATTTATATTCGAAATCGAATATATAACTCGAGTTGAAAATATAATTAGATTAGTTTATAATTAAGTTGACATATATTTGAACAAGTTATGTTCAAATAAAAAGGGTGAAATAGGAAAAACGGTTAATTAGCAACTAGTTAATGGGAATTTGAATGGTTGAAATTAAATTTAACTTAAGTAAGTTAAATGGATCGAAACGAATAAATTGAGTAAAATCATGTAAATGAAATATGAATTGGGCTTGAATAAAGGAAAAACCAAAAGAGTTAAAAAGGAAATATATTTGTAATACAAATACAAAGGAAGTTATGTGCAAACAAATAGAAGGAGAAATATTTGTAAAAACATTTGCAAATAGAATTTTAACAGGAAATATTTGTAAAACATTTACAAATAGATTAAATGGAAGTATTTATTTATAGAAAATAAATAGAATGTTATAAATGAGATATTTATTTGTTAAATAAATAGAATTTAATCAAAGGAATATTTAGAAGATGGATAGAAAATGGAAATCTGTTTTTAACAGATAAGTAGAAAAGATTAATTTATAAATAACAGTTTATAAATTAAATTAAATATTTATCATTCGATAAATGGAATATATAAGTCTGAACTTATATAGAGAAGGGATATTGGTTTTTTTACACCGATAGTTTTAAATAGAAAGGGTGCGCAACACTTGTATAAGTGAAGTAACATTATTAAAGAGAACATTTATAAAGTGAAGAACCGTTACTAAAAGTAAATCTTCATAAATGAATAAACGCTATCCAATAGGAGTTATTCGAATAGGAGAAGTCGATTAGAGTTAGAAATAATCGATTAGAGTTAGAATAAATCGATTAGAGAAAGAATTAACCAGTTAGAGTTGATCAGTTAGGGTAAATCCGTAGAGTTAATTGAATATTAGTTATTCAATTAGAATTTATCGAATATTTGTTATTCAAATTAAGAGTTAACCTGATAAAGTTAATTGAACATAACTAATCGAATTAGGATTTAATTGAATGTTAGTTATTCAATTAAAGTTGATCGAATATAGTACTGAGATAGAATTAGTCAAACATAGTTACTCAGGATAAGTTGCCATTTCGTACGACTGCTAGCGTAATTCGCAGGGCTGCAGATAGCCTAGGGCGGTCGGATGTTTCCTGGGGGAAATCAGGCGTAACCATTGTGATCGCTGTGATCTAGAGTCAAGCGAATGGAGTTAAATCAAATATTAGTTTATTCGAATAGAACTAAAGGAGTTATCGAATATAGTTTATTCGAAATGAGTTATCGATTATTAGTAAATCAAAGGAGTTATCGATTATAGTTTAATCGAAAAGAGTTATTGATTAGTTTAATCGAAGTGAGTTATAGAATATTGGTTATTCGAAGGAGTTATCGAATTCAGTTATTCGATGGAGTTAATCGAAAAAGAGTTAAATCCAATATAGTTAATTGATAAGAGTAAATTGAATAGAGTAAATCGAATATAGTTTATTCGAAGAAAGGTTTTCGAATCTAGTTATTCGAAAGAGAAATTATCGAATATAGTTATTCGAAGGGAGGAGTTATCGAATAGGGATTTATTCGAAAGAGAGTTACGTAAGGAAGTTTGAAATGTTGAGTATCAACATAAATAAGTCTTGGAAAGATAAATGGGTTTGTAGCACTTTTCCTACCTTAGCAATTTCGAGGACGAAATTATTTTAAGTGGGGAAGAATGTAATGACCCGGATATTCCGTCGGTTAGATTTGAATATTTAATACGGTTTTAAATATTAATTTGATAAATTAAATGAATATTTATTTTTAAGTTATCAAATTAATAATCAGTTTTGATTTAATATTGAATATATTAAATTAACAGAATACGAAAATGGATTTAGATGAATTCAAAATTTAATTTGAATTAAATATAGTTCAAATAATTAATGGGGAATTTCATTTGAAATTTATAACGATAATCATATTAATTTATTATCGTAGAATTTAAATGGTTTGAAATTTAATTTATTGATTTAAATTAATATTTTCTACAGATGATCAAATTGAACTTCGTGACCTATCCCAGTGTGTCCGGAGTGGTGGGTAAATCCTAGAATTTGACAGTTTTTGGATTCAGAAAGGAGTTCGGCATCATGGGTATTTAATTTAAAGGATACCGGTTTAAATATAAATAAAATAAAAATAAATCCTTATGTGTGGACCAGAAATCTAACAACAAGGAAAAAAAAGGGGTGTTGTTCAAATTAAAACCGCAAGGGAAAAAATCGGGGTGGCCTCTCTTCCAACCGTATACTCAAGTGAACTCCCCTCTATAAATCAGAGGCTTCATAAATCAAATTCTAAAACAAAAATGAAAATCGAAAGCCTCTGAAATCGCACCCCTCTCTTCTTTTACTTCCTTCTGTATAAATCAAAACTGAAATCCCCTTTTCACTTCTTCAAATCCAACTCGAGCTGTCGACTTAGGGGTGAAATCGAATTCGTGGTACTTGTGAGGACTGGGGTATCGCGAGGTGATCTAGGAACACAAAATGGAAAGGAGTTCATCAATAGGCTTGGGATGAGTGCGGTGACGGGATTCAAGGGTTCAATAAGGGTGCGGTAGCTCAAAAGTGGAGGTCGGAGAGGAAATAAAGGCGCTGAGGGATTTCCGAACTGCGATGGATGGGGAGGTGTGAACTGTAAGTCGCGGTGTAAGTGACAGTAGCGTTGCTGTCACCATGGAAGATGCGAGGTCTATATTGGGTGAAGTTCGACAAAACTGGAGTTTGTTTGCTGGTGATAAACTAAAGTTTGAGCGAAGCAATGAAATGATGGTGTAGTGCTTGATGAAATGCCAAAGAGGAGTGAAGTGTGGAGTCGGGATTTGTTGTGACAATCAAGTGGAGTGCTGAATGGTAAATACGAGAGTGGTACCAAGTTACATTACAGGGAGGGTAGGAACTAGTTTTAAAATAGGAGAATGGTTAAGCATTTATCAAAATTCAGCTAGAAGAGGGAGCAGCGAGTTTGAACAGTGAAATCGAGGCCTGGGATGTGAATTCAAATTCAAGTTTTGTGGTGCTCTCGTGGTGGTGTTGATGACGCAAAGGAATTTGGTTACGGGGTTAAGTAAGGTGCAAGGCGTATTGATTCGAGTTGATTCAAACATGCGAAGATGCCATTTAATCGGATATTCGACAAATAAAAATCATCTGTGAGTAAATCTCACCTTTTATTTAGAAATTATTTTTATATGGTTAAAAATAATTGTCTGTTCTTGTTTGAATATTGTTTGGTTGATTTAAATATATTAGTTATTTAGGACTATTATATATATTGGGTTGATTGATTGGTTGGATTCCCGCAGTTTCATTAGCGGATGCCCGCGGTATCATTAGCGGATGATTACCCTATACGCCCCACGCTATGATTAGTGGATGACCTTCTATACCGCGATATCCTGCCTCGAAGCAGGATGGGTATTACTATGTTGACTAACGTCTGTGGATGCAGGAAAACAGGTTGGAGGAATCCAACTGGATTCCTCAAAAATATATATTATCTGTTTGTTTGTTTTATTTCATATATATTCCTATATGATGTGTTAAAAATCAAGTGATTGAAAATTGGTTGATTTGATTGTTTAAAATATCAATGGGGCTTGAATATTGATCTATAAAAATATCGAAAAGGGTATTGGATATTTAAAAAGAGAATTCTATTTTTATATAAATAGAATTTGAATTTTTAAATAAAACTACAGAAAATATTTAACTTGTTTTGAAGGTATCTAAAACAAGAAATTGAATTTATAAACGTTGTTTATAAATGGAAGATGGGATTTGAATCGAATTTATAAAATTTGTTTATAAATGAAAAATGTGGGATTTGAATTGAATTTATAAACGTTGTTTATAAATGGAAGATGGGATTTGAAACGAATTTATAAACTTTTTTTATAAATGAAAAATGTGGGATTTGAATTGAATTTATAAACGTTGTTTATAAATGGAAGATGGGATTTGAAACGAATTTATAAACTTTTTTTATAAATGAAAAATGTGGGATTTGAATTGAATTTATAAACGTTGTTTATAAATGGAAGATGGGATTTGAAACAAATTTATAAACTTTTTTTTATAAATGAAAAATGTGGGATTTGAATTGAATTTATAAACGTTGTTTATAAATGGAAGATGGGATTTGAAACGAATTTATAAACTTTTTTTATAAATGAAAAATGTGGGATTTGAATTGAATTTATAAACGTTGTTTATAAATGGAAGATGGGATTTGAAACGAATTTATAAACTTTTTTTATAAATGAAAAATGTGGGATTTGAATTGAATTTATAAACGTTGTTTATAAATGGAAGATGGGATTTGAATCGAATTTATAAACTGTGTTTATAAATGAAAAATGTGGGATTTGAATTGAATTTATAAACGTTGTTTATAAATGGAAGATGGGATTTGAAACGAATTTATAAACTTTTTTTTATAAATGAAAAATGTTGGGTTTGAATTGAATTTATAAACGTTGTTTATAAATGGAAAGGTGGGATTTGAATTGAAGTTATAAACGTTGTTTATAAATAATACAGAGAATTCAAATAGAATTTGAATATAGAATTCAAATGGACTTTAAACTATAGAATTTGAATATAGAATTCAAATGGACTTTAAACTATAGAATTTGAATATAGAATTCAAATGGACTTTAAACTATAGAATTTGAATATAGAATTCAAATTGGACTTTAAACTATAGAATTTGAATAGAGAATTCAAATGGACTTTAAACTATAGAATTTGAAAATAGAATGAAGTTTAGATAAAGAGAATTCAAATAGAATTGAATTGGAATTTGAATAAGAAGTCGATAAGGAAACGAGAGTATGAGTATAATTAGAATTTGTTAATATGCAGTTAAAATATATTTAAACATGTCATGTTCAAATATGAAGGTGAAATAGACTGAAAAGTTAAGTAACAGATTTAATTAACAAATCGAGTTAAAACGATTTGGTTGAGTTAAAATAGATTGGACAGGCATAAATATACAGGAGACAGGTATGGAATAAAGTATAGAAGTGAAATAAATAGAATGCCCGACAAAAAGGTACGTATTTAATTCATATATGAGATTTTATGCGCTGTATCGGCTAGCCGCTTGGCTTTTTCTTTTTCTTTTTGAGATGAGAAGGACCGGGAAAGCTATTTGAAATTTCCCGATGCTCCCGGTACAAAGGAGGTTATGGCGAATTTTTTCGGGAATTTAAGGAGATAGAATATTTTTAAGATAATTTGATAGTTAGAAATCAACATATCAAATTATATAGAAGTCGATAAGGAAACGAACTTAGAAATAGAATAGTATAATTAAAAAGGGAAGTATAAGAATAAAATCTCGTAGAAATAGAAAGAGAAAATGTATATGTGTTTAAAGGTGAATAATCAGTTGTATGGTATTGATTATTCGAGTAAGTAGTCTTGTTTGTTTTGACGTTAAATGTTATTCAGTCAAGGTCTGAGAGGTAATTATACCCCAACTTGGTTGATTTCATGATATACCGATAAGTAGCAAGATTCAGGCTCGAAGATCAATGTGGAATAAGAATTAGTTAAATACTGTATTTGGGTTGTCGTAACGATGTTTTACACAACGTCTGTTTTAACCCAAATATGTGCAAAGCTTGGAAATAGAATAATGAATATTTCCTAGTTTAGAAAATAAAGGAAGGCGATATTCGGAAATGTTTTCCAAATAACGTAAAAGGCCAATATAGTTTTTGAAAATATTTGGTTAACAAATATTGATAAAGAAATAGAGAAGAGATTTAATTAATGGAATATTAATTAAAGGCTCAGTGATTGTTGGATGTTTGGATGAACACTTGTTTTATTCGATAGTTAAATCATCGACTATCGAAACACTTGTTTTTATTCGATAGTTAAATCACAGACTATCGAAGTTTTGACCATCGTTGTCAATATGGAGAGACCCGTTGGATTATTATCCGAAGAACCACTCCATATCGACAGTAGCGTGCGAATCAGATTATATAAAGATAATCGAAGACGGAGTAGAGTGCAAGGACTTTTTCTATTAATAGAAATAGTGCCTTCAGTTCATCCTGTTCCTGGGTGACTTGTATGGACGGATGTCTGACAGAGTATGTCCAGACGATCACGTATATTGATTTCTCCAACCGTACCAAGAGTGGAAGCGGAGAAGGAAACTTCTTTTAGCTAACACATAATGTATGGTTGAGGACGTCAATCGGTGATTTGATGGATTTGACGATGTGACATTCAAAATGAATCTGGTGTGATGATAAAGCGTAGCTTCTAGCCTCACATCCGGTAAATGACAGAAATCGGGCAGGCAGCATGGCTATGTAGGTCGCACCTATTAGGGTGTATAATCACCTGATCTAGAGTTTCATTTACTTCTAAAAATCTATTGTCGGTGCTGTCCCATTCGGGAAACGGTTGCTGATCCCAATCGTTGGTGATATACATTCGATACATTCAAGCGAAATGAGTGGTCGGTCATGTGTGGCTGAGTTGCAAGATGTTCTTGTTGAACTCGGTGTATTCTCCTCTAGAGATATACCAGCGGAAGGTGGTTCCATACCTTGTCATAGTTGGAAAACCAAATACCCAATACGTGCTTGCGGTTTATGATTTGTATATATATGTGGAACGTGAGATGCAAACGTTCCACTAGGTTGTTATTTACTTGATTTAGACATTATTATAATATAAAATGGGATTTTGAAAGTTAAATCAAGTGTTTGGATTCTCATAAGGGAAAAACCCGTTTCGTGTCATACAGCGTGGTCTTATGAGGTATCATTTAGTTTCTGAAACTGTTTTAAACTGTTTACTCATACCAGTCCCATGACTGACCCGGAGTTTATTTTGTTTTGTTCTACCTAAACTCTTGGGTGCCTAAATTTGTACGGGCAGTCAAGTAGTTCAGGATTTTTTAGATATATCTAAAGGAGCTTGGAGCAGGAGGCTTCAGCGTTATCCAGTTATAGTTATTCCGTTGTGTTGTAAGTGTTGTACTCTGATAAGTGTATGTTATACAGTGAAGATTTTGTATTTCAAAGATATGATATATTATATTTTGTTCCGCTGCGATGTGAGATTCTGTGTTGTTATTTATGTTCTTCTTCTATCTCTTTCTTCTAAAAAAAAATGTTCCGTATTTTCGTGATATTTGGGTTGGACGTATGATGAATATAGTCAACTCCGATGTTACGGAAATCTGGGTCATTACACAAATTTAAGACACCTCCAGTACAGACTTACAATGGAACAAGTGACCCCAACATATTTATGTTCAAATACGACAAACATACGGACAGGCCACAGGCCACTGACAAGTTGAAGTGCTTGTATTTTCCGACTTATCTCGAGGGAGTGGCATCGCTTTGGTTCACAAAGTTACCACCCAAATATGTAGATGACTTTACCACCTTGGCCAAATTGTTCCGAGAACAATTTAGGCTCCAAGCGATGAAAGTACGGGGTGTCATGGAGTTGAATGAACTTGAACAAAGGGCAGGGGAATCCATAAGGGCTTTTCTCACCCGTTTCAACGCCGCCGCGGCTGAGGTTGGAAACTATGAGTCGCGTTTGGTTTTAATGGATTTGAAGGGACTATAAGCAAGAAGACCAAGCTTGGTTGATGGATTAAAAAGAAGAAACCAAGTACTCTTGAGGAACAATTTGAAAAGCTGAGGAATACATAGGTGTGGATGAGGATCCAACCTATGTTGTATATGTTCCCGAAAGCAACACACAGCCTAAAAAGAATAATGGTGATGCCGAGGGCGGTGAGAAGAATCCCGGTAGTCAGAAAAGAGGGAATGATGAAAGAGACAACCGACCAAACAAAAAGCTTTGTTTCTTTAAGAATTCTGGATTGACTCCTCTGAACGACACCGTGGAGAAAATCTTCATAGCGACCAAAGATACTAAAGATTACCCGGTACCAAAACAAGCGAAGGTCAGTGATGCAACAGTCAAGTCAGGAAAGTTCTGCCGATTCCGTAATCAGCCAGGTCACAATACAAACGAGTGTAGACACCTGAAAAGCTTAATTGAAGAACTGATAAGGAAAAACAGACTTTAGCAGTATACAAAGAATGCTCAGAAAGCTCAAGGCCAAGGAGCCTCTGCGGGACAACCTAGGCAAAATGAAAATGTTCGGTTGCTGCTATTCCAAGATTAATCATCAATACCAATTCATGTAGGCCACACCCAACCGGAAGAAGCTGGGGGACATTGTGAAATACTCCAAGGAAGCCAAGAACCTTTTGAAAGAAGAAGAACTCATGATCATGAATGAAGCCTTATCACCATAGATGCCAAGAATTCCGTGGGATGACATTGTGATCAAAGATGAGGATGAATACGGACTCATAACTCCAACAATGGATCCCATGGTGATAACCATTGGATTGGGACCAGCCATTGTTAGAAGTGTCTTAGTCGACAGTGGAGCATCAGTCAATGTTCTCTTTATCAATGCATTTCATAGAATGAAACTCTCAATGATGATGTGAAAGTTTTTCCAGAATAAAATTCATGGGTTCTCAAGGCCGGCCGTTCAACCAATTGGTGTCATCAATATGGTCGTCGATCTTGGGGAAGGAGAGTGTAAGGCAGCATTAAAACAAGATTTTGTCATAATATATGAGTTCTCTTCTTACAATGCCTTCCTTGGAAGACCAACCTTCGCAGCATTTAGAATAACGATGGCTCAGTGGTGTCTTACGATGAAGTTTCCTACTGAAAACGGAATTGGCACAGTCAAGGGCGACCAATAAATAGCAAGGGAATGCTATCTGACTGAGCTAGCTGAGGCAAGGAAGAAGGAAGGGAAGAAGGATGTGGAGCCTCCGCTCTGCATTTGCGATCCCCATTTATACCAATTAAGGAGGGGCCCTCATACTGGCGAACATAGCGAGGCCCAGAAGGAAATTGGTCCAAGAAATGACAGTATAGGGGAAAACAGACCAGCACCGGCTGAGGACACCATCTCTATTCCAGTACACGATAAAGATCCTGACTGAGTCCTAAAGATAGGTTCTAAGCTGGGCCTAAAATTACAGAAGGACTTGATATTCTTTCTAAAAGCAAACTTAGATGTTTTTGCATGGACACACTCTGACATGTGCGGAATACCACAAGATGTAAATGTTCGTAAGTTGAATATTAATTCTAATCTGACTCCTATAAACAAAAAAGACGGATGCAAGGACCTGAAAGATCTGTGGCATTAAAAGAAGAAGTGGATAGATTGTTTAAAAATAATTTTATAAGAGAATCTATATATCCCGCTTGGTTTTCAATCCGGTCCTTGTTAAAAAATCCAACAGTAAATGGAGAGTGTGCATAGACTACTCTGACCTTAACAAAGCACGTCCTAAAGACAGTTTTCCATTGCCGAGAATTGACCAACTTGTCGACGCAACTGCAGGGCATGAGTTGTTATCCTTCATGGATGCATACTCCGGGTATAATCAAATCATGATCATAAGCCGGACGAAGAAAACACGAGTTTCATAACCAATAGAGGCTTATATTGCTACAAAGTTATGCCATTTAGACTAAAGAATACAGGAGCAACCTACCAACACCTTGTGAATTCCATTTTCAAATCTCGAATTGGGAACACTATGGAGGTCTATGTAGATGATATGCTAGTAAAATTAAAGAAGGCAGAGAATCATCTGAATTATCTAGTTGAGATGTTTCATATCCTTAGAAAGTACGGTATGAAGTTATATTTAAAATGCTCATTCGAAGTTTCATCAGGAAAATTTCTTAGATTTATAGTCAACTCTAGGGGCATTGAGGCGAATCCTTCCCAAGTCACGGCATTACGGGAAATGTGAGCTCCAAGGACAAAGAAAGAGCTTCAAAGCTTGAATGGGATAGTTGCTGCCCTTAACCGGTTCATCTCCAAAGCAACTGATCGATGCATCATTCTTTTCGATGCTTTGAAAAAGGGAAAGAAAGATTTCCATTGGACTCTAGAGTGTCAAACAGCTTTCGAATAATTGATTAAGCACATGGAATCACCACTGATGCTTTCTAAGCCTAGTGATGGAGAGGAACTTTCCTATATTTAGCTGTCTCATCACATGCCTTAAGCGCCACACTTGTCCAGGAGGATGCTAAAGTCCAATGGCCGGTTTATTACATTAGCAAGTGGCTCATTGAAGCGGAATTAAACTACCCAAAGCTCGAGAAACTTGCATATTGTCTACTCATTGCATCAAAAAAGTTGAGACCATATTTCCAATCCTATCCTGTAAAAGTTCTCACCAATCAATCGCTAAGACAAGTTCTGTTTCACCTAGAAACTTCGGGAAGGTTATTGAAGTGGAACATTGAACTTAGTCAATATGACATCACTTATCACCCCAAAAGAGCTATTAACGGGAAATCCTTAGCGGATTTCATTGCTGAATTCATGGACAGGGGAGAGGAAATTGAGGAACCGATAGAGTCAGTGGCTAGTTGGAAGCTATACTTTGATGGATCCAGAAACGAATACTATTCAGGGGTCGGAATTATCTTAGAAACTCCAGATGGTCATTCTTTGTGCTATGCCTTGAGATTGGAATTCCCATCGGAAAACAATGAGGCCAAATACGAAGCATTAATAACAGGGCTGAAGTTAGCAAACGAGTTAAATATGAAAACCTTACAAATCTTCAGTGATTCTCAACTGGTAATGTGTCAAGTTCTTAGAGAATTCCAGATTAAGGTTAGAAACCTCCCTTCTTATCTTGTTAAAGTCATGGAACTTCTCAACAACCTCAACCACTACACTATATCTGACATTCCGAGGGAAGAAAATTCAAAGGTGGATTCTCTTGCCAAATATGCTAGTTCTTCAGATGCGCAGTTACCGGGCCTTATTCCTGTCGAAGTCCTTTCAACTCCCGCCATCAAGGAAGCAGATGTCGTGTAACACCCCTAAGTCCCACATCGTGGAAGCCTGTGTGAAGTGGTACTTATATAGTAGAGCCCATCTCTTACTAAAGCCGAGGGCTTTTGAGGAACAAAACCCCACACATATACGGTGTCTAATTTGGGGATAACATCTTGCGTGAGCGGAGGTGCGGGTTGTTATAGTGGTATCAGAGCCAATACCCAGCCGGAATTGTGGCTCCTGTGTAGACCACAACGCCTAGGTGAGGTGTTTGTGAGCAATGGGGACGTTGGGCTCTGTAGGAGGGGAGAATGTAACACTCCTAAGTCCCACATCGTGGAAGCCTGTGTAAAGTGGGTACTTATATAGTAGAGCTCATCTCTTACTAACGCCGAGGCCTTTTGAGGAAAAAAACCCCACACCTATACGGTGGCTAAGTTGGGGACAATATCTTGCGTGAACGGAGGTGCGGGTTATTACATGTCAATTGGATCATGGAGACAATTGAGGAACCCATATCATGGATGACTCCAATAAGGAATATATCCTCAATGGGACGCTTCCCGACGAGCTGAAAAAGTGAAAGAAGATACTACTTAAAGCGCCGCTATACCTTATTCAGGACGGAAAGTAATACAGACAAGGGTTTTTCAATGCCATTGCTTCGGTGTGTAACAAAGGAGGAATCAAAAGAGATCTTGGCAGAATTGCATGGAGGAGATTGCGGAGGTCACATAGGAGGTCAAACACTGGCCAAGAAAATTCTGCGATATGGCTACTTTTGGCCCGATGTGAATCTAGATGCAATGACCTATGCTAGTGTGATAGATGCCAAAGATTTGCGAAAATTCCGAGAGCACCTCCCGCTGAATTGACTCAAATGATCAGCTCATGGCCATTTGCTGTCTAGGGCATAAAATTGATTGGAGCATTACCTGCAGCTAAATCAAATATGAAGTATGCGATAGTTGCAGTTGACTATTTCTCTAAATAGGCTGAAGCTGAACCGCTAGCTGCTATTACTTCAAAGTAGGTGATCAATTTTGTATTGAAGAACATCATCTACAGGTTCGGTATACCACATAAAATAATCATGATAATGGAACTCAATTTGAGAGAAGTGAATTTCAAGATTTCTGTGCCAAGTACAAAATCAAGAAGAGTTTTGCAGTCATGGCTTATCTGCGGGCCAACGGGAAAGTTGAAGCAATCAACAAAATCTTGAAGTCAACCATCAAGAAGCGACTCGAAAAAGCTAAGGGCGCTTGGGTAGACGAGCTTCCGCTTGCACTATGGGCATACCGTATGTAACACCCCGCATTTTTAATGAAATTAAAACTATGGAAATATGTACATATATTGTATGCATATATATGTTTGAGAGAAAAATTAAATAATGACAATAAAATTGCATGTAATAAGTTAATGCAATGAAATGAATAAAAAGATAAATAAAAGAAATTACATACAATACATGAAATGCGAAGAAATGCATGCAAACATTTAAAAAAAGGAGAATTTGAAGAGCCTCCAGAATTTGATCATGAAATTAGCGTCATTGCGTTTGGGGCGATTTTCTAGTCAATTTAGACCTATAGTTTGTAGAAAACTGATTTATAATGAAGAAGATATCTTTAAATTAAATATTACAACAAAACATGAAAAAGAGGATTGAGAAAAGAATAATATTTAGAATTATTTCTAAGGTTTGTAAACAAAAGATTTAGTAGCTCATTTGGTTAGAACATGTGACTTGTATACAAGAGGTTCTGAGTTCAATCCCCGACAGTGTCATATTTTTGTTTTAGGGAAATGGTTAAAAAGTGGCTTAGTGTGAACGCAGTTCAAAAAGCGGTTTAGTGTGAAAAGAGTTAATTGGAAAGATAATTAAAAAGAATATATATATATATATATATAATATAATATAATATATGATATGTGGGTGTCAACACCCCTGCTGCTGCGCATCATGTTGCACACATGGCGCATTTTTGTTAGTCAATGTCGATTTTTGATGGATTATGGCATATGTGGCATCCTCTGATTGGTTGGGTGATGTGTCATTGTGAATTGGATGGTTTAGATTGATCCCAAACTAATCTAAAGGCTCTAATTAATCCTACACATCTATATAAGCACACATAAACCTAAACCCTAATCTGAACTAAATTCATTCATGAGCCTATATGATGCTGCATCCTAAACTAACCTAGCCTCCACCATAACAAATCAAATTCAAGCTAGAAGATAAAAATCAAAGTCTACATCAAGGGTTAAGCTTAACAAATTCAGAAATCAAATCACAGAATTCACGATCCGTTCTTTTTCTGTGAGTGCTAGTCACTTTTAGGTTTAAAAAGATAAATGTGAATTGTGGTAGACTATGAATTGGGTATATGTTGTAAATCATGAACTTATGCAGGCATACAATGTCATTTTCCCTAGATCTATTACATGGACATTCTACTATGTTTCCTATGTGAATTTTGAACTGCAATTATATTGTGGTACATGTGAACTTGTTAATACAGATCTAACTTGCTAGATCTGATTGTGGTGATCGATATGACGTTTATATTAACACTGATTTGTAACCATGTTAGGATGATAGTACATCCATTAATTTGACATTACCTGGATCTAGATTTTGGTGTTAATCACCTTTCACTTGCTATATTATGATACCTTGGTATATGTGGTAAACTTGACATGTGAATCTAAATTTGTTATTATGCCACCCTGTCTATGCTACATTTAGGTAATTGGACACCTAATATTGAATCTAGATCTCATTATACTTTCCTAAACACAAGTTATTAATTTGATGTCCACTTTATTATGATAATTATCACATGTCCAATCACTTAGTTACTATGCCAGTTATGTTAATATTTATGCCAAAACATGTTGAACTATCACCTTTATCATGTCCCCTTTTTGTTGTTATGACGAGACTACTTTATAACCCCGATGCCGCAAAAATATGTGTGAATATGTTAGTTAGGAACGGGGATAAAAGGGAATTTGTAATTGGCATAGTATATAATATTTATATGGAATGAGCATATAATTCAAATAGGGAAACATAAAATTAATTACCTATAATGACATAGGAAAATTTGGGTAAAAATGGCATAATTTGAATATGACCATTTATGGATATGTAATTCAAATTATTGTTGCAAAATATATATTGACACCTACAAAAGTAAAGGATTCATTAATTGGTAAATTAATTAAAAATGGTGTGTTAGTAATTAAAATTAAGAATTTTAATTGTACTTACGACATGAGTTTAGGTTACATTAGTGGCGGAAGTCTGCTCGGACCCGACCGGCATATCCAGCAACCACTAATGTTGAACCTAATGTGGAAGGTCTAAGTATGCAAATATGAATCAGGCTAAGACACGAGGTTAGGCCCAATTGTGGAATAAGACTGCCTGAACCCGACCAGCATATCCAGCATCCACACATTGTAGGCCTAATGTAGGAGGTCTAGCCCATTATAACCATAATTGGACATGGTAAAGAAATGGATTACTTAACCTAATTTAATATGAGTATGGACTTAAGTTTGGGTCAAGTAAAATTAGATGGGTAGTGAGGAAGGGTTAAGTAAGTTAGAGGGGATGGGTTATATATATATATGTATATGTATGTATGTATATAAGTGTGTGTGTGTGTGTATATATATATATATATATATATATATATAGGCCCACATACTTAACCTAATACATGTTATGTAATTAAAGACACCTAAGTAGTATACATAACGGGTAGATAAAATAATAAAGGCTATGTAATTAAAGATCACCCTTTTAGGGTATACATAGTCAGTGGAAAATCTAGTGGGGATACAAGACAAAGGGGAGAGCTTGTATCATATTGCGTGGGAGTTAAGTAATTAAAGATCACCCTTTAGGGTATACATAACTAGTATAGGGCTATGTAACTAAAGATCACCCCTTTAGGGTATACTTATCAGTGGAAAACTTAGTGGGGATACAAGACAAAGGGGATAGCTTGTATCATATTGTGTGGGACGCATTTCGGTTAATAGCCCGTAGTTGGTATCAGAGTAAAGAACTCCGTACTAGGCGGAGAAGGGGCACACTTACTGATTGATTATAAAAGATCCAAAACGTGACATGTGGTGTAGACGGTGCAAACCGATCGGGGACATGTGCGTGCATGGCCCGGGCAGAGGGGGACAAAACGACCGTGACACCAGTAGGTATCCCCGTGCACATCTTGGGTTGCCACTTTAGGGAAGTAATACCCCCTACTGTGGGTCCAGCACATGATATCTATAAAGTAAGGAGCCGATCGATTAGGGTAGTGGTTTGGGTATACTTGGACGTATGACCTAAGCCTACCAGCTTATAGTGGAAGGGATCATTTCAGTTATACTAGTAATATGGGAGAGTAGACATTAGTGAAGCATGTATATACCTCATCTTATCTTCCTAGTCGCACATGTCATTTGTATAGCGATCTCTCTTGTCCACTTTATGCCTATCATGCTCACATTTATTTATTTACTGGCTAAAAGTCACTAGACTCGCCAGACTTTATGTCTACCCCTTTTTGTTTTTTCCTTCTCTTTCGTTTCCCCCTCTAAGTTCTCAGGGAGGAAACACCTAGGCTTAGCAAGGATTTGGATATCATCTTGCTAGGAGCTACTATTGAAGTATGGCTTGATTCTTTGTCTCTGCTATGGCTTAATCTTTTATAGGGGAATAATATTTCTTTTATTTCCTATGTACTCTGATTATGCAAAATAGAAGTATTTTGTTGTAATGGTTTTATGAACTATGGTATTATAAACCACAGGATTATGATTTATGTCTGAAATAAAAAATTTGAAATTTTCGCTGCTATCTTTATTTATATCTGTCTTGTAATTATTCTGTGTCTATTTACTTACAATGCTTCACAGAACTTAATGCATTCCCTTAGTGAGTGACATTAATGGACATGGGGTGTTACACGTGGTATCAGAGCAGAAGGTTACAAGATTAGATAAAAAGATTGTTGAAAAATATTTTCAGAAAGGTTTTAAAAGAAAGCATTTTCAAAAAGAAAAATCTGTTTTGAAAAACATATTCCCCAAAGCCATATGTAATATCTCTCGATTCTCCGCTTGATTCCTTTTTCCCTTTTTGTCTGGGGAACCGATTCTTCTCGAAAGGTATCCCCATTCCGGCATGATGTCGTAGGCATGTTTAGCACATGTCGAAGGGCATTGAAGTGCCTAACCTCCATCCGTAGCTGCAGTGGTTTCACCTGCGGTTAATTTTCTCGAGCTTCGTAAGGATTTCTATGCGATGGAGGCAACTTTCGAAAGACTTGTTAGCTTGTTACACAAACGTGGGTAAAAAGGAGTATAAGGTAGTTAGGGCTAAGGAGCACATCCCAAGGATGAGAAAAAGGTATGGCCCAAGAAAGGACAACAACAACAACAGAAGAAGGGCAGGAAAAATGGCAAGGCTAAGGATAAGGGGAAGTGCCATAGTTGTGGGCGAGAGGGTCACTTGGCCAAGGACTGCTGGAAAAGGAAGAATGCTTGCTTCTTTTGTGGAGAGGTTGGACACTATTCTGGGGGAGTGCCCAAGGAAGCAAGGGCAATGTCAAAGGATCGGAACCTCTGGAGGGCAAGTGAATGCTCTCATGGATAATGCACCAGATAGAGGTAGGAAAGTTTCCATGGAAGGTTTTGGTTTCTCTTTCCAATCAACTGATTAGAACTCTTTTCGATTCTAGCGCATTCGCATTCGTTCATATCTAGTTCTGTAGTTGAATCTCTGCACTTAATTACTAGTATGGTAGTGGATCCCGTTGTTGTCTCAAACCCCATTAGTGGTTCGGCTCATTTATCCGTGATTTGTCAGGGTTTGAGAATATCTATGTTAGGGTCGAGTTTAAGTGCGACGCACATCTTGTTTCATGGGCTAGGGGTTGATTCTAGGGATGGGTTGGCTTACCACATATGGTGCCATTCTGGGCAGTGAGATGAAAGTCGTTAAGCTTCTAACTTGTCACGGGAGCACCCTCGAAATTTCTTATGACCCATAAGGGTCTATCATGCTTAGTTTCCTAGAGTCTCTTGATGCATCTATTGATTATTTGCAATCTATTCCAGTAGTCCAAGGTTATTCTGATGATTTTGATGAGGTTTGGGGTTTACCCCAAGCACCAGAATGGTTTTCGAACATACTTGGTGGATAATGCAAAGCGAGTTGCATTGCCTGTACGACATGTGACTCCTAAAAGAAAATAGGGAACTTGATAAGTAAGTAAGGGAGCTACTTGAGAGGAGGTTTGATAGGTGAATCATATCAGGATGGGAAGCCTATTAAAGGCAGTCCTTAAGGAAGCCCATCATTCTAAGATGACTATTCATCCAAGTGGTGATAAAATGTATAGAGTTCTAAGGCGCGGAGACAAACTTGCTAAACGAAGTAAAAGTAGAGAAGACAGCGAGGATGCGACTTGGGAGACTGAAAATAAAGATCACGCTTCGTACCCTTTCCTTTTAGGACTATGTTCTTAACTTCTTTTTCCAAAGCTCTTTATTCGTACTTGTTTCTATCATTCGTCTGTGTCCTATCGATCAAATCTTCGACCTTTAGATAGGGAACCCATGGATGTAAACATGTCTTTGAGACATGTTATGATTGATGGATGCAAGTGTTTGCTAGTGGTTGCCTGTGGTTTCATATACACACACATTAGGCACTAGATCGACTCAAGCACTCTCATACTGCATAGGGATGTGTGTGCATTTTTCTTTTTCCTCATGGATGAAAATGGATGTATCATCATATGGATGTTGCATTTGGACAAATGAGTGTGCACACATATAGAACTTACATGTTATAATAGGATTATTTGCATACATGTTGGATTCATGGCACTAACATACATTGCATTAAGGAGGTCAACTGAATCAGTAGACCACCTGATCTTCGCATTAGTATTGGGACATATACACACACCTCTGCTATATTCATAGGAGCATTAGAAATATTTTAAGGACAATGGATGCTTATGGATGATGGATGAGTAGATGGATGATGGATGGTAGGATACGTTCTTCTTAACTTGAAGATTTCGGAGACGAAATCCTTTAAGGAGGGGAGAATGTAACACCCCGCATTTTTAATGAAATTAAAAATGTGGAAATATGTATATATATTGTATGCATAGATATATTTGAGAGAAAAATTAAATAATGACAATAAAATTTAATGTAATAAGTTAATGTAGTGAAATGAAGAAAAAGATAAATTAAACAAATTACATGCAATACATGAAATACGAAGATGCTTGCCAACATTTTTTTAAAAAAGAAAAAAAGGAGAATTTGAAGAGCCTCCAGAATTTGGTCATGAAATTAGCATCATTGCGCTCGTGACGATTTTCTAGTCAATTTAGACTATAGTTTGTAGAAAACTGATTTAAAATGAAGAAGATGACTTTAAATTAAATATTGCAACAAAACATGAAAAAGAGGAATGAGAAAAGAATAATGTTTAGCATTGTTATAAGGTTTGTAAAAAAAAAGACTTAGTAGCTCATTTGGTCAGAACATGTGACTTGTATACAAGAGGTTCTAAGTTCAATCCCTCCAGTGTCATATTTTTGTTTTAGAGGAACGACTAAAAAGTGGCTTAGTGTGAACGCAGTTTAAAAAGCGGTTTAGTGTGAAAAGGGTTAACTGGAAAGATAACTAAAAGAAAAAAAAGTGTATATATAATATATATATATATATGACATGTGAGTGTCAACACCCCTGTTGTTGCGCATCATATTGCACACATGGTGCATTTTTGTTGGTCAATGACGATTTATGATGGATTAGGGCATATGTGGCATCCTCTGATTAGCTAGGTGACGTGTCATTGTGAATTGGATGTTTTAGATTGATTCTAAACTAATCTAAGGGCTCTAATTAATCCTACACATCTATATAAGCACACATAAACCTAAACCCTAATCTAAACTAAATTCATTCATGAACCTATATGCTGCTGCATCCTAAACTAACCTAGCCTCCACCATAACAAATCAAATTCAAGCTAGAAGATAAAAATCAAAGTCTACATCAACGGTTAAGCTTAACAAACTCAGAAATCAGATCCCAGAATTCAAGATCCGTTCTTTTTCTATGAGTGCTAGTCAGTTTTAGGTTTAAATAGATAAATGTGAATTGTGGTAGACTATGAATTGGGTATATGTTGTAAATCATGAACTTATGCAAGCATACTATGTCATTTTTCCTAGATCTAATACATGGACATTCTATTATGTTTCCTATGTGAATCTTGAATTACAATTATACTGTGGTACATGTGAACTTGTTAATACAGATCTAACTTTCTAGATCTGATTGAGGTGATTCGATATGACGTTTATATGAATATTGATTTGTAACCATGTTAGGATGATAGTATATCCATTAATTTTACATTACTTGGATCTAGATTTTGGTGTTAATCACCTTTCACTTGCTATATTATGATACCTTGTTATATGTGGTAAACTTGACATGTGAATCTAAACTTGTTATTATGCCACCCTGTCTATGCTAGATTTAGGTAGTTGGACACCTAATATTGAATCTAGATCTCATTATGCTTGTCTAAACACAAGTTATTAATTTGATGTCCACTCTATTATGATAATTATCACATGTCCATTCACTTAGTTACTATGCCGGTTATGTTAGTATTTACGCCAAAACATGTTGAACTGTCACCTTTATCATGTTCCCTTTTATTGTTATGATGAGGCTACTTTATAGCCTCGATGCCTCCAAAATACGTGTGAATACGTTAGTTAGGAACGGGGATAAAAGGAAATTTGTAATTGGCATAGTTTATATAATATTTATATGCAATGAGCATATAATTCAAATGGGGAAACATAGAATTAATTACCTATAATAATGACATAGGAAAAGTTGGGTAAACATGGCATAATTTGAATATGACCATTTATGGATATGTAATTCAAATTATTGTTGCAAAATAGGTATTGACACCTATAAAAGGAAAGGATTAATTAATTGGTAAATTAATTAAAAAATGGAATGTTAGTAATAAAAATTAACAATTTTAATTGTACTTATGACACGAGGTTAGGTTACATTAGTGGCGGAAGTCTACCGGGACCCGACCGGCATATCCAGCAGCCACTAATGTTGAACCTAATGTGGGAGGTCTAAGTTCGCAAATACGAATCAGAATAAGACACGAGGTTAGGCCCAACTGTGGAATAAGACTGCCCGGACCTGACCGACATATCTAGCATCTACACGTTGTAGGCCTAAGGTGGGAGGTCTAGCCCATTATAACCATAATTGGACATGGTAAAGAAATGGATTACTTAACCTGATTTAATATGAATATGGACTTTAGTTAGGGTTAAGTAAAATTGGATGGGTAGTGAGGAGGGGTTAAGTAAGTTAGAGGGGATGGGTAATATATATGTATGTATGTATACAGGCCCACATACTTAACCCAATACATGTTATGTAATTAAAGACACCTAAGTGGTATACATAATGGGTAGACAAAATAATAAAGGCTATGTAATTAAAGATCACCCTTTTAGGGTATACATAGTCAGTGGAAAACCTAGTGGGGATACAAGACAAAGGGGAGAGCTTGTATCATATTCTGTAGGAGTTATGTAATTAAAGATTACCCTTTAGGGTATACATAACTAGTATAGGGCTATGTAATTAAAGATCACCCTTTTAGGGTATACATAGGCAGTGGAAAGCCTAGTAGGGATACAAGACAAAGGGGAGAGCTTGTATCATATTGTGTGGGACCCATTTCAGTTAGTAACCCGTAGTTGGTATCAGAGTAGAGAACTCCGTACTAGGCGGAGAAGGGGCACGCTTACTGATTGATTATAAGAGATCCAGAACGTGACGAGTGGTATAGACGGCGCAAACCGACCGGGGATATGTGCGTGCATGGGCCGGGCAGAGGGGGACAAGACAACCGTGACACCAGTAGGTATCCCTGTGCACATCTTGGGTTGCCACTTTAGGGAAGTGGTACTCCCTACTACAAGGCCAGCATAGGATATCTACAGAGTAGGGAGCCGATCGATTAGGGTAGTGGTTAAGGTATAGTTGGACGTATGACCTAAGCCTACCGGCTTATAGTAGAAGGGATCATTTCATTTCAGTTATACTAGTAATAGCGCAGAGTAGTCATTAGTGAAGCATGTATATACCTCACCTTATCTGCCTTGTCGCACCTGCCATTTGTATAGCGATCTCTCTTATCCACTTTATGCGTGTCATGTTCACCTTTATTTATTTTCTGGCTAAAAGTCACTAGACTCGCCAGACTTTATGTCTGACCCCTTTTTGTTTTTCCTTCTCTCTTTCGTTTCCCCCTCCAGGTTCTCAGAGAGGAAACACCTAGGCTTAGCCAGGATTTGGATATCATCTTGCTAAGAGCTACTGTTGAAGTATGGCTCGAGTCTTTGTCTCTGCTACGGCTTACTCTTTTATTGGGGAATAATGTTTTCTTTTAATTGCTATGTACTCTGATTATGCAAGAAAGAAGTATTTTGGTGTAATGGTTTTATGAATTATGGTATTATAAACCACAGGATTATGATTTATATCTGAGATAAAAATTTTGAAACTTCCGCTGCTATCTTTAATTATATATGTCTTGTAATTATTCCATGTCCGTTTACCTACAATGCTTCACATGACTTAATGCATTCCCTTAGTGAGTGACATTAACGGACGTGAGGTGTTACACTATACTACTCATAAAACTGCGACAGGATATACTCCATTCTCGCTTGCATTTCGATCTGAGGCTATGATTCCAGTAGAACTGGAGGTTCCAACATATAGGAGAATCCTCTTCAACCAAGAAGAGAATGCGAAATTATAACTAGAAGCACTCGATCTTCTTGAAGAAAGAAGAAGAGAAGCAGAACTCAGATTTATGGCGCGTCAAAGAACAATAGCTCTTCATTTAAATGCTGGAGTGAAGTATAGAACCTTCCAAGTTGGGGATCTTATTCTGAAAAGAATTATGGCAGGAACTGGGGTACTCGAACCCAATTGGGAGGGGCCATATATGATGAGCCAAAAATTCTCGGATGGTACATTTGAACTGAAAACGACAGATGGAATCCAACTTCCAAGAGCATGGAATGCTACACATCTCCGTCATTACTTCGCTTAGCGTTTCTTCCATAAGATCTGAAAAAGTTATCAATATCATGCATTGTGAATAGCATGCAACATTATTGCTAGCTTTGTACATACTAATGAAAGGAACTGCTTTGCTTGCCTAAATCGTACGATTTGCAAACCATTTTCTAAAGATTCGATTTTTATTGTAGGCCCCTGTAAAAAGAACTCTGACCTGTTTATGACCCAATGTAACTTGGTGACAATTACAGCACATCTGATGGGGAAAGCTCAAATACCTAATCCTTAATTCTTAAAACACCATTCACAACAAAATACAAAAGGTGTGAAACATAGCATCATAAGTAAGGGACACCAGGAACCAGGCAGCCAAATGAAACAGCACTCGAACTACAAACAAAGCTACAAGTTTCACAAAAGGGGCACCTTCTTAATTGAGGGGTCTCAAGCGCTAGTTCTAACAAATCGCGGTAAAACCCGATAAATGAACTAGCATCTGCCCCGTGAAACAATGCAAGTTTAAACCAAAGACCTCCCCAAGGGGAACCCAGTCGATTGCCGATGCCATTAATACATGGTCGGATGGCGGTATAAACATTGGGCTTTGAAACCAAAGATCTCCCCGAAGGGCACCTGGTTGATCGTCGACGCCATTACTACATGGCCGAATAGCGGTATAAACACTAGGCATTAAACCCAAGATTCCTGTGAGGTACTAGGTTAATCGTCGAAGCCATTAATGCATGGCTGGGCAATGATGCAAACACTGGGTTCTAAAAGATCCCTTCGGGGGCATCCAATCAGATGCTGGATCTCTCAAATCCAATTACTGACGGACCCAAATCCATTTTCAAAGGCGCCCTACAAATTCTACAAGTGGCTGAATCATTCAGTCACAATGAACAACGGGTCTACAGACAAAAACTCCTCAGACAAATGAAATGTAAGACCTCTTCAGGGGCATGTGTTCAAATTTAATCTCCGAAGGGCCCGGATTTCCAAGATAGTGAGGAATACGATTGAATATAAAATAAGACATCTTAAGCAAGGCACGAAAACAGGATTTCATCTCGGTAAAAAGGTATAAGTAAGACCAACTAATCTGGAAACCTTCGGTCGGATTCATGCCAAAAGGACCAACAATATTAAGAACATGTGGTATAAAGATTCCAGACCTAATTGATCGCAAAACACTACACCTAATTTATAAAGTCTGTAACGAATCTTGGTATGGGGGCATCACCACCGCATTAAAGAGATTTAACGATGCTCATTTCTTAAGACATACCACAAGCTTGTCACAACTTTAAAATTAAGGATTGAGCATTTACAAGAACTAACTTGACCAATTAAAAGGAACTTTGAAATGACAGGTAACCCTGCTATTATGACAAGTATAAAGACTATTATTCATGTAAATCTCAAATTGCCACAGTCAGAATCAAGGAAATCCGGCAAAATTGGTCAAATTAGGTCCAACCAATAATGATTTGTGGCTATAGTTGAAAAATCATTTTCTAAAAGTACCATTAAATCATTTCAGCATAAACTATTGAGATAACAAATGACTTGCAGTATAAAGATTTTGTGTTGTAAGCATATAAGGAAAGCAGGTATGGACGGAAAAAGTTTAATGTACTACGATCATAACATTACCATCATAGCAACACAAAGTCAAAGTAAACCCAGTACAAAAGTGTTAGACATAGAGGAGCGTAGGCGAGGACTGGCACCCGCATATACAACCGGTCTAAGGCATAAGTACATAAATGAAAATAACAAAAGTTAGAAAAAAGGATTGCATCACTAGATCATTTCTCAGCATAAGCAGAAGGAGAAGTACCGGTTGGGCCTGTTTTGTTCCCAGAACTTGATAATTCAGCAATGATCTCATCCTGGGACTTGAGGGCCTGGATAAATGCTTCTTTATCTTTCTCTAAAGTAGTGATGCACTCGATAATCTCCCTGTTCAATCTTTGGAGGTCGCAAGCAAAGTTATTCCATGCACCTAATTTGCGTGCATTATATTGTCCAAGTGCTTCTCCATCCAAGTCTTGGTTGTTCGAGTTGCATCACAAAATGATTCTTTAGAACGTCTAGATCCTCAGGAGCTGATCGCTTAACGGATGGATATATGTCCATGTCGAACTGATCAAAATTCAACCCTTGAAGGCACCAGCCCTCAAACCAATCAGCCAGTTCAGACGTATGCGGTATAGGAGTATAGCGAGGTCTGCCAATGATGGCTTGAAGTTCGGCTAGAGTTGGGGCAGCAGAGGAAGTCTGAATATCAGGCATAGGAAGCTTACCCGACCGATGGCGCTTTCGAGAGCTATCTTGGTCCGAGGTCCCCTTCATTCTTATGAGACTGGTAGGCACAATATAAAAACAAGGCATATATCAAAAAAAAAGGATGGTGGATGGTCACCAAAACTTCAGGCATGAGAAGCCAGTTCTGGATCAGAGGAGATTGGTCATAACTGACCTAAAATGGGTCGGCCATCGCAGATCCATAAATGGGTAGTCCATGACCGATCCAGAACTTGATCGGCCATGACCGATCCAAAAATGGATCGGCCATGACCGATCCAGAACTGGGTCGGCTATGACCGATCCAGAACTGGGTCGGTCATGACTAACCCAAAACTGGGTTGGCCATAGCCAATCCAAAACCGGGTCGGCCATGACCGATCCAGAACTAGATTCGGTCATGACTGGCCCAAAAATGGGTCGGCGATAGCCGATCCAAAACTGGGTCAGCCATGACCGATCCAGAACTGGGTCGGTCATGACTAACCCAAGACTGGGTCGGCCATGGCCGATCCAGAATCGGGATGGCCATGACCGATGCAGAACTTGATCAGCTTTGTCCACCCAAAGTGGATCAGTTAAGACCAATCGTAACCAGTTCATTAGTGGCTAGAACTTCATATTTTGAAAAGTAAGCACGATCATCGCAATAAGTAAAAACGTGAGCAAATTATAAGATTGGTCATAGTGGAAAAAACGAGTACAAAACTATGAGTATTCAACGTGGTTCCAGCATCACAAGCATTTCTACAAACATGTGGAGGGCATCAAGTGAGAGTTGAGTTCAGTAGGAATTGATAGAACGTGAACTCGCTACATACATACACAAATTTGCTACAACAAACCCCTAATTACGTTTACAACACATCCATATCAAAAATCCATAATCCAAAAACCTTATAACACAAGGATCAAACTCAAGTTGACAATCCGTGAACTTCTCAGCCTTAATTCACTCCAATTTGAAAATTGTTAGTTGTTAAACAAAATGCAAAGATACCTACAATAGGATGGATATGAAGGACGAATTTGGGCTTAACAAGCTTGGAGAGACACGAGTCTGAGAGATTGAATCGTTGACCCAAGATGAGAAGTGTTTTTGATGCGAATTAGAATGGAGAGTTGAATCGCAAGCACAGGTTGAGCCAATTCGTTTCAGGATAGTCCCGCCGCCATTGTAACTTATCTGGTCTGGGGGTTGCTAGAAAAAAGAAGAGGAAAAGGCAAAATATGTATTATGCCTTTATAGAGGCTGAATGATTATGGACTGGGCTGAACCGATAAAGGTCCATCGCGCCCGATCTACTGCAGCTAAGTGTGCCTGATCCAAAATGCAAAAATCATACCGACCCCTACAGTTAAAAACAAATCAACCCATCACTAATCCACCATGCGTGTGTTTCGAAGCCCATAATGTTTTGTAAATCAAAATATTATGAACTTCGAGGGGCAAATGTTAACACTCTAAAAATTAGAGTGTAAGTGATGGGTCGGTTGTATAATAGAATAGTAGGCCGGTCGGAAAGTTTAAGGACGGGTCGGTGCACTTGAATGGATCGGGTCAAGATGTCCATCATCAAGCAGGACGACCCAATGTACTGAATCAGGTTGGTCAGATCATCATATGACGGATCGGGTCGGCATGGTCTAAATGCGAAGTGTTAGATCGGTCAGATCAGAAAGAGGCGGGTCAGTCTTGTCATCAAGAGTGGACTGGTGCACTTTACTACGGAATGGATCGGCCTAGTGCAGCAGATCGGCCTAGTGCAGCGGATTGGGTCGGACTATTCTGAAGGAACGGGTCGGCCTAGTGCAACAGATCGGCCTAGTGCAACAGATTGGGTCGGACTGTTCTGAAGGAACAGATCAGTGTGCTTATCTCTGAAGCAGGTCGGCATAGTTTGGATCGGGTCGGGATAACTTTGGATCGGTCTGGTATTTGTAAACTGGCAATTAGCTGGCAACAGCTGGTGACAGCTGGTAATGGCATTTTCGTAAATACTCAATAGTCCGACCCAAAATCTGAGAGCTATAATTCATCCATTCCTCACCCCTATAAATAGGGGTTCAATTTCACTTGAAGAGAGAGGATTTTTCATGACCCCAAAGGGCTGTCGAATCCAATTCTCGACCTTTTCTAAGGAATTTGTTCATCTCTGACCACTTTTAATTGAAGATCAAACTCCGAATCCATCGTGAAGCCATGGAAATTCATCAAAGTTCATGAGAAAGTCTAGATTCATTCAATCACCTACCACCTTTGAAGGATTTTATCAAGTCTTTTCTTAGCCATTTCTAATAGATCTAAGAAAGAAGTAGTGAGGCTAATGATGAACGTAATGAGAGGATATGCTTGTTTTGTAACTCTTGATGTGACGATGGAATCATTCTTTAAAGTGGACGTAGATCACGCTTGATCGAACCACTATAAAACATTGTGTCCTCTATTTGCATTTCTACTATTGTGAGGCTCCATTTCTTCTATTTTCTACATATCGTGAAGTATTTGCATTACCTTTGGTGTTTATTCAAATTTCGGGATTAACAGCCGCCTCCGTCACTCACACCTTGCAACGTCAGTTTTAAGGTGAGTTTTTTGCTCACGGTTTACTTTGTTCAAGGACTTTAATATGAAACTGAAAATATCACTGGTTTCCTTTGTGTTTTGACTGCCATGATTACTTGGGTGTTATTTGATTGTTCGACACTTTTATTTTGTGTTCTTACTGTCTTGGATTTGGATAAGTTAGTTTAGTTGTGTTATAACCTATGACCAGGTGCATTACTTTAAAGAAATTGGACACGAAATTTAACATGACAATGATTTAAATCTGGAGTATAATCTTGTTACATTTTGAAATCGGAGAACACGTGATTTTTTTACGAATTGGACCGATAGAAATATTTGCCTTTTTGCATTCTTTATTACAGTTGCACTGTTATACCTTGTATGAAGTTGTGTAAGTCTATTATGACCTGCACTTGAAAGTTAAATAGCATTCCCGACACTTGCATGGTATTGCTACACCACCTGTGTTACTACATAGTTATTTGCTAATTGGGAATAGTTAAACATGCCTTTTACTGTACATGTAACATTGTATTAGCTTGTTAATGTTACCATTTGAATGCATTATGGTAGCATGATAGTTTTAGCTATATTTCATTTTGTATATTCCCACTTATTATGCTGCAAATTTTTGTCTTGTTACTTCTCCATTTATGTTAAACCTTTCTTTTTCCATGCTGAACCTGCTCTTATTTAAAATCCCGCGCATGGTCCTTTTGTTTAATTTCACCATGGTCCTTTTGTCCTGTGCACGAGAACACATAAATTTCATTAAAAATATTTCCTGTGCATGGTTTTTTTTGTCACCGCTGCATTATGTTGTGGAATATATGCATCGGTTAATTACATGCATATATTTTGAAATTGCATCTTACTTGGCCTATATTCTCATATAAAATTGTGTTGTTTGTCTTCAGATGAATTGTCTTACTTGAATAAACTAAATTGGAACAGATATTATACTTAAATTTAAGCTGATATAGAACAAACACTGCACATTGATAAGAATAGATACAACAAAGTTGATCATATTCGATGTTAAGATTAATTATTATATTCAGTTTCTATTGAAATAATTTTACTTGAACAATGATTAATCCTGACTCGAGTGATTTGTGTTTTGCACGGAACACTTACTACAAGAAAAACTGCATTTAGAACATATATTAGTAGCGTTTGTAAACTTAGTGCATCTAAAGGTTCTAGTTTCTATCAATTTTACTACTTCATTCATTTATATGCCAGTTAGAGCCTCTTCTTATATACTTGTTGGGATATCATTTTCATTTCCCTCCATGTCACGTTTTTCATTTTTACTTCACCCGCGTCACCCCCACATCCATTTCCCTTTTCTTCGTTTACATCTCCTCTTAACATAATTGAAATAAAAAAAAACCCTAACCCCAATTCCCATTTCTCCATAATCCTAAATCCCTTTTTCTGTGAATAAAATCAAAGTCAAGCTCCATCCTATGGTTAATTCCCTCTCCCCACCTTCCCCTTGTGCTCTGCTGTCCTCTCCCACAAACCTGAGTCCAACACCGAACCCTAGTCCGCTTACAACGAACGAAATTTCAAATTGAACTACAGGCAGTTTTTGCTACCATAAAGTCCGTTCGAGCAGGTACATGTCGCTTGCGATGCTTATATAGAGGTTGTAGATCTGATTTGTTCGGTTTCGAATGTTGTTTGGGAGGATGTTGTTTGTCCGACGACTTAATCCAAGCCAGCGATTTAGAGAAGTATTTTCACATCCGGTCCTCTTGCCATTTCCAGTAATTTCAGTTCGCGCCCAAAGTTTCCACTTCTCACTATCACCTGATAAGCCTGTCTGAGTTCCTACTTGAACATGTTGTCCTGTCCTTTTGACCTTAGCCTTTGCATTTCGCGGCATGTCCTCTTAAACAGCATCCCCTCTCTGTCTCTCTTTTTCTCTTGCTCGGTCTGCTCAGGCACCTACCAAAAACAGGCCATCCTCTCGTTAGCAAGGTCATTGGCTTGTGGATCAAGAAATCAACGTGCTGGTTTTTGTCTAGGCTCTCTTGGTTCGAGTTGGATCTGAAGGGGATACTGTCGAGAGGTGTTGGTGGGTGGGGGTCGTCTATTCAAGTGTGCATGTGTTCGGTTAATCGTCTTGGGTATACTGCGATTGATCTTCAACTATAGTGTTGTGGGTAAGTATTTGGTCATTCTTGCCATTGCTTGTTTGATGATGACTTACTGTTTTTTAGCACTATTGTCTCTATTCCTTTCAGTTTGTTTGGCATAGGTAGCGTATGTTGTTTTGTGTGTTGCTGGAATTAACTGTGATAGCCTTTAGGTTGTGGTACTATTTGTGATAGCCTTGTACTACTGTGGTTATTTGCATGATCTTGTAAGTTTGACATCTTCCTTGGTTGGTTTGGCTGATGTTAAGCTTGGCCATGAATACGAGCTCATTGTCACCGCTTGTTCTGATCTGTAATGCAACACATCCTACTATGTTGTACATACACATGCATAATATTGTTTTCTTATGTCTGTATGTATGTATGTTGGTTGTGCAGGACTGTACAGGTACAGAGTAGGTGATGTTTTAAGAGTTGCTAGATTAAAAAACAAGTCTCCTCAGTTCACGTTTGTAAGAAGAAAACATGGCATTATGCATACGTTTGGATAAAACAAATTAAGTCGAGCTGCATAATGCGATCAGCAATGCAGTGACCTACTTGGCACCATTTGGTGCATCAGTAACCGAATACACCAGTTATGCAGATACAAGCACTGTTCCAGGGCATTATGTGTTGTATTGGAGATAAAGCTTGGAATGACTGTAATACCCCCCTTATGTTTTAAGACTGCTGTTTGACAGTGGAAGAGTTGTTGAACAGTGTGTACAGACAAGGAAGGACATCAGACAAGTCGATTGGGCCATAAGAGATTCATATAGTGGAAGAAGGAAGCTTTAATGTACTTATGGATTTTATTCTAACTCAAGGAGCTTCGATCAGTCAGCAAAAAGCGCCAACGTGTATGAAATCGAGAAGATGATCCAGGTTATGAATGAGAGAGTTATGGAGAAGTTTTTCAGTCCCAAGTGTCCTAAATGGGTATGTGGCCATAAGCAGCGAATTAAGGACATATTGGCCCCTCCATCTCATGTGCCTAATTGAGTCCAATGATATGAATGCAGCTGGGAAAGTATACATCTAATACAGGTATATCCATTCCTTGTATCTCCAAATTGTATATATGTGTACACACACACGCATACATACTCGTACCTTAGCATGTATTTTTATTTGAGTTCACAAAATAAAAGATATCAAGTTGAAGTTCTATAAAGGTATGCTGAAAAGTATTCATCTTTGACGTCAGTTTCTTTATCATGAACAAATGGGTGTGACAGCAAAGATTATGACATCATTATTTTACTGTTCTGGCTTTCTCCGTAACATGCATCTTAGTGAGTAAAATAATAAATTAAGATGTGAAATTGCTAACATGCAAATAGCAATTAAAAACTATATGCGCTCACAATGTGGAATTCAATTTGTACTTGTGCATGCATAATTCTCAATTTATTCTTGCACATTTCATAAATGTGAAACCGTATTTTATCTTACATCGCAATAACTTGTTTCAGGATGTCTATTTGTGAAGTGAACCATCTTTGGCACTATAAAATTAATTCTTTTACCGTTTGATTTTTTGTACATTGTTTCCTCTCCAGTGGCTTATCCGAGATTTGCTACAATTACCGTACGCTTTGTTTCTAAGCACATCATTATTTTACTGTTCTCATTTTTTCACCAGTAATGAAAATAATAGTAATATTCTATTAATTGTTGGAAAATTGATATAAATATTTGGATCTCATCGAAAATGAATTCTTTGCTAGCAAGCATTTGTTTCATGACATCTTTATTGTATTTTCCCCATTCTTTCCACTTTATTTGTATAATTAATTTGATTTAATTTACTAATGAATTAATAAAATAACAACAGGACATCGCTTGAGGATAGGTGATCTTAAAGTATTAAAATTAGACTTTATGCTAATAATACTTTAAGTCGCACAACTATCCAAAACTAAGATTCTCTCAGCAATAGATTAAAGTTAAAAAATGTTAAATTATTAAATTCCAAAGCGAAAAACTTATTTAGCAGGGATTGTTAAATTATTAAATTATTAAATCGCAAGGGATTGTAATATTCATATTCGATTAATATTCCATAAATGATAATTCATTACACAGTTAATAAAATCTATCATCTTATGCAACCTTATGATTTCAGAAATCTATAGGGTTGTACAAGATAGATTCATTTAGAATTTTATGTCACGAATTTATCACTTACAAGCATCTTTGATCAATTTTTCTCATTTTGAAACATCAGTTAGCGATTAATACTTCAGTGTGATTAACTCTATCATGATTACGTATAATCCTTAACAATTTATTACTGCAAGTTAATTTGTAAATGTAACTAAAACATGATTTCATTTCATATCTTCTTTATTGTATGTTTTACGTAAGATATAAACATAATATTCTTAGTTAGCAAAAAAAATTAGCCTCTCATTCAGTGCTCGTATTGTAGCAGATAATGGCTTTGCATTCACAGGACCACATTCATGTTTCTTTTCCTTAGCACTTTGCTCATCAGACTAGTCAGAGATTTTTGCTGCTTCAGTGATATGGATATTCATTTTGGAATACTATATGCATATTTTTTATTCTTTTCTTTTGTTTTACATTTCAGCCATTTCCTTAGTTTTGTGTAGCATTCTTTCTATGGAGTTGTACATATGTTGCATTACAATGGATCTTGCATGCCTATTGGTTTTAATTATGGAGTCGTACGTATGATGCATTACGAAGGATGAAAAAAACCCAAGGTGAATGTAATTATTTTGAAGTGCTGGGGTAGGAAAAAAAAATAAGTGGTGATAATAGAAGTAGCCATAGTATATGTACATTAAACAAATAAATTGATTTCAAGAGAAGAAACTTTCTTAGCATATAGTTTGTTTAAATAAATATGTTAATTTTTATTGTTGGTATATAAAATAGTTAATATTCCCATATATAAGTTGGAATTACATGCAATGTAGATGATCATAGCATAAGTAACATCTCTATATTCGTTCTTAGCAATTTATACCCCAAGAAACTGAGCAAACATGATCTGATCTCAATGTGTGCCTGTAAGTACTTGCTTATAAGGAAAGATATTATTTTGCTTGAATATTTCCTTGTGTCACACGTTACTTAAATTATTTTTGAACTTTCTGCTTTAAACAAAAAAGGAAAAGAAAGAAGCTATCACAATATATTTTTCTATATCTTTTTGCTAGAAGGGTCATCTGCTAATATTGGATTATTAGGAATGATATTTTAAGCTCTTCAGCTCATATTTTAATAGAACTATGACTAGATTTTGGATTAGAAAGTTAAATTGTATATATTTGGAAATCGTTTACTCTCACATTTTGATATTTTGCCTCTGTATATCACTCTTTTTTCAGATGCACTACCAAAGCTGAGCCTTGTAATTTCCTGACAATTATTTGAAATCATTCCAGGTACACGGTTCATTTGTTTGTAGTTCTGTGTTCAATTTGGTTGTAACTTTATTGACATTTTGATTAGCAGACAAGAAATTGAAGTATGATAGGCTGGTGAAAATATTGGGGGAGTTGATGGATGGAAGTCGAATTCTGATATTTCACCAAACTAAAAGAGGCTATGATCAGGTGACTAAGCAACTCAGAATGAGTGGATGGTCTGCATTGTCCTTTCATGGTGATAAACAACAATCAGAGAGAGACCGAGTTTTGGATGTTTCCGGAAACGCCAATGGTCCAATAATGGCTGTAACTGATTTTTCTCCTCGGGGTCTTTGTATGAATGCCTAGTGTTATTAGTCCTGAATTCATTGGTAATTTTTCATCTCAAGGATGGTAAGTTGATGGGTTCGTTTTCTTCTTCTATCATGTTTCTAACTAAAATGTTATTAGTCTTGAACTCCCAATGTTATTAATAAACTTTTAACTGATTGTTAAATCCTTATTACCAAGTACACATGTTCAATTGATTATTTATGTATTAATATTGGGGCAATTTGAGTTAACAAACCTTGATCCTAGGCAAGAAGTTTGTTATCGAAATGGGAAAACCCGATTTTGAATAAAACCATGATGCTATACTACACCAGAATATAGATGAAGTCGCAATGACAATTATACTCTATCCCAGGAAGAGATACATTATTATTGTCAGCACTGTGTAATTATAATATCATTTATAACTTATTATGATTTGCACCGTCATAATGCTCAGGGTGCCAACATCCTATGGTGTTAAAACTGCAACAGTTCAAAAGTTTTCATTGCACTTCTGATCTAAATTATATGAAAAGCATAGTATTAAGGACTGGTTGGGTTGAGTTGTATGGCTTTGTAGGAAACTGCACTGCTATATTTAGGGGTGACTACCCACCTAAACCTGTTATGAGCTGTTCATATCATTAAAGGATTATGCTTTGCCGTCGTCTTTAAACTAGGTTTAACGAACTTAAGGATGAAGTCAGGGCCTCTTGGCTTGCCTCTGAGGAAGAAGACTTGGCATTTGCTTGTTAAATTGTTTTACTCAATCGCCTCATCCCTTAGGTCCTTATTTTTATGGTCGGTATTCTTTATAATTGCTTTGTCATATATTACGTCAAAATGGCATTGGATCCTTATCATTTCATTGTTAATATAAGGTTGCAGCCCAACCCTACTGTTTTAAATGTTAATTTATTGTGGTCGATGCTAGATTTTCTCATCATGGTTATTTTTGGGGTTGTGGCTTAATCTCTAAGCTTAATTTGTTGTTATTTGGAGAATGTTTCGGGTCTGACCAATGATGGATTACATTCAAAACTGTGGTACAACCTTTGTATTTGGTATCTAGTGGCTATAAAATTTGAAGAATGTGCCAAAGTAAATCTGAACAAGTGTTGGGGTTACAGATAAGTTGCCGCACTTTTATGGCAATCTTAAATTACCAATGCGATATTACAACCTCAAAACCATGCTTCTTTAAGGCATAGTTTCCATGTTTTGCTACTGTCTTGGGGCTCCTGCATCTATTTATCATTGATGTAGTTTGAAAATTACGGATGTAATACTTGCCCCAAAGTCTGGAAAATCGTAGATTAGTGTGTATTTGTCTCCACATATATATTTTCTACACCCCATCATTTCCTATCATTTTCTTCTTTCCAAAAGTAAAGGTTGATATAGTCATTTTGCATTTAATTCCCTGGTATAGGTGCAACTCCCTTACTGGCTAACCTTCAAAAAAAAAAAAAAAAAAAAAAAAAAAAAAAGAGATGTGCTACAAAGCCCGAAAGAAACTGGGTACGAAATGTACGAATTTGAAATTAATGGTTGATTTCAGGGGGGGTGTTATGTTTCAACGACTGATAATCAGTCGGGCTTATTCCCTGGCACTAATTGCGGGCCTCATAGTATTTCTGAAGAAAAAAAAGCTACTCCCTCCGTTTATAACTAACTGTTAAATCCTTATTACCAAGTACACATAGTGTTATTAATATATTTTTAGCAAGTAATATGCATAGGATGAAATGTAGTTGTGTTCTGTAATATATTGCTTCAGCTATATGTTCAAGTAACAATTGCTGTAATTTTTCACCACCTGACCACAGTGATACAGAGCCTGTTGAGTTTCAATTCAGAGCCAGCCACATCAACTCTAACTGTGATTCATGTCCATTCCTTTGCTTTTTTGACATACATACTAACTATATCTTTAGTTACATACATGCAATTCAAGTTTAATTCAGTGTTCTTGTTTATATATATGCAGCATATAATGATTTATAGGCTTTGAGTGGGTACATAAGATAAAAGGACAACATCATATTATTTCATCCATGTGGAGAAAGGAAAATTACCAGAAAAAAGGATTACATGAACTAACAGTTTCGGGTATTATGTGTTTTTTGTTTTGATATGATCAAGGAGAGATGTGAAGGATGTTAAATGTGTAATCAACTATGATTTTGCAACATGTATTGAGGAGTCTGTGCATTGGATTGGGCGAACTTGACAGGCAGGTGCAGAAGGCAGTGCATACACGTTCTTCACACAAGCAAACTCCAAGCATTCAAAGAAACTCATTAATATTCTGGAAGGAGCAGGCTTCAAACTGTTGTCTCAAAGCTGCAAAAATCTAAGGTATTTTATTTGATTATTCTCCTTGTAGGCTCTTACAGTTGATGCTACGTATGTTTCATTTTTGTTGAGGCTTGACTCTTCCAAATAATTATGTGCTACAGTATTTTAACTATCAGCCTTTATTTTGCAGAACTTTAGAAACATTTTGCTGTATTAATTTATAGATGCATCTTTGATTGTAGAAAGATAACATATGTGTTGGAATTGTCCCACATCGGGAATTTGTCTACCTAATCTTTCTTAATATATAAGGAGTTCCCCCTTCACATTTCCAATTGGTTTTGTGATAACAAGGGGCTCCATCATTCAATCCTTCTCTTAAACTCTTCTTCATGGTATCAAAGCGCTGATCCAAAACTCTTTTTCATAATCTTCCCCACGTTATCCCATTCATCCACGTGCTAGGGCATATGTATGCATAGTCGTGCGGAGGCGTGTTGGAATTGTCCCAATATGGGGGCTCCATCATTCAATCCTTCTCTTAAACTCTTCTTCAATATGAAATTGGATGGCAGACCACGAGACAAGTGAACAATAGACTAGTTGCATTTTAATTCAGAACATTCAATTTAGGGTAGAATATACTTAATTACTTGCTGCCTCAATTTAGGACGTTGAAATACAGTAGTGATTTTATTAATTTAGGTTGAATCTAGTTTTATAAGGCAATCAAGGAAGATAATGAAATCACAAAAAAATAAATATAAAATAGCGAAGCGCTATTCGTCTATTTGAGACTAATAGATCTCCTGATCAATGGTAGATTATGTTTGAATTTATTTTCTTCTGAAAAGAATTTTTATTTTCAAAATAGAAGTGAAAATAATGAATTTGATCATTCTGTTAATTCAATGATTGTAATGCTAAAAAATTATATGATAATATCTTTGAACTGAATACCTATTATTTTATTTTTAACTTGTTATAAAGCAATAAAATAGTAATGCATTTGTGAAAATTTTGACCATATCAATAAATACTCTATGCTTGTTAGAAAACATATTCTAATTTAGTTTCTGACTACGGCTTATTTTAAGTAGTGATGTCTTATTTACATTTTGTTCTGAGATTTTTTTCCAGCGAGTATGAGAAATTTTTTTCTTGTGTCGATTTGCAGATTGTCTTATTCTACACATGTAACAGTGTTAATGATTTCTTTTAATGTTCTATGTTTAGACTCCTGATTTGCGGATATCCTAGCATCTGAAAATTGTTAGTCCTGCAGTTATTATTAATGATTTTTTTAATCAAAATATGCTTTACCTATATTTGTTGGTTAACTTTTTTTAGTTTTAGATCATCATCCATACAAAAATGTGAATGGTGCATGCAAATCGTTAAAAAACAGTCGTTAAGACACAAAACCAAAAACAAATTTTATTTGTTTTCCATATTTTGTGAAGTATGGAAGAACGAGACATAATCCATTCTTTCGTCGGCCATCCGCAACGCCGTGCCTCAACCCTTCTATTTATGTCATTTTATGTTGGAAACTCAAAACATAAAATGCAAAAAAACCAAACTTATCATTATATCGTTATCATTATATTGTTAATTGCTGGATAATACAAACTTATCCCATGTCTTGCTCTTAGTGTTTGACATTTTAATTGTTATGACATCTTCATTGCCTCCTAGAGAACTGCAGCTTTCTCCTTTTTGTATTATTATATTAATAACCATCATACCATGCTTATGTACAAGTAATTAGATTTCTAAAGTGAAGAACACCCGCATCAAAGAACCGGTGAGCTATGAAGAAGACTTTAACTATTATTTTATTTGTATTACTCGTGTAGACTTGTTTGTAAGCAATTTTGGTATGTGGATTCACTTATTTTGTCGATGTACTACTTTTGAGATGATTATGGGTGTTATATTTGATATTGGGAGTAATGTATTTCTTTAAGTATTTAAATATTATTGATTTTAGTTTGAAAATGATACTCATATAATTATCTGTTTTAGTATTTCTATTATACGTAAGTGATTGATGAAAATGTTACAAGCCATTAACAGTAAATAACCGCATTATAAAAATGTGGTGTACATTAGTAAGTTTAAGTAGCATTCAAAAAGTGCTACAAATGTAATTTACAAAAGATATTGTAGCTGAAATGAAATGCAACAAAAAACATATTGTAGGACTAAAAAACCGCAACAAAAAACATTTAGTAGGACTAAAAAAGCGCTACAAAAAAATTGAAAAATGATGCAAGTATCACTTTAGTAGCAATTTTTAAGACGCTACCAAAAAACTATTTGTAGGGTTTTAGAAACACTAAAATATTTTAAATTTCGGTAGCGTTTACTAAAACGTAACAAAATAACTCAAACTTTTAGTTGCATGTCGTACAACAGCGTTTATCGGAACGTTGTTGCAAGTTATGGTAGCGTTTTTCAACGCTACAAAAAGCCTTTTCTGGTGTAGTGACTCGGGTCGGATACGAGTGTTGCAAATTTTAGAGATACCAACTATCGAAGCTAGAAACACGTGAAGACACGCTCGCTTTTGTTCGTTTTTCCGTTTTATTTTATTTAAAAATCTATGTATATGTACCGTAAAATCTTCCACTGTAAAATTCTATTTGTAAAACTCTGATATTTTTGTGTATAAAATTCTGTGGTGAGACATTATTGTGTTTTTCTGTATTCTGTAATTCTGTGTGTATTTTCTATTTAAACCCTATAAGCTAATAACGAGCTGTCGTTTTGAATGTTTCGATTTAGTTTAATTACCGACTAGAAATGAGTCAAAAATGCTAGTTGTTACACTATGTCTAAACATTTAATTACGTGCTTGCTCTACCTCATAAGATTTCCAGTTAACTTGGTTATTTCCAATTCATATTGACTTCTTATTCAAGGTACCACGTTCCTCTTTCTTATTAATCTCAGTTAAATAACTTAACCCTTTTAAGTTCATTAATAATCCTTTAACATGTTATTCTTATCAGCAGATCTCATTTACTCAGGTTTACAGATAACATGTTCTTCTTATCCGCAGGATTCAGATTATCTGGTTTACAGATTACTTGATGTATAATTAAGTACAACTTATTGCATTTCATATGGTTTTGCCCCTTTTTCTCTACTGAGTACAAACAATAGGTTTCCAGATTTACAGATTATTTAATTTATAATTAAGTACAACTTATCTCATTACATAAGTTATCTCATTCCCACAATCGTTTATTATAACCTAAGTAATAATTTCCACTTGACCCTAGGACTAGCCTACCTATTATCCTTCCTTTTTTCCCTTCACGTTTATTTATAACAGGTTATTATCATTCCCCATTCATTCCAATATTTATACTGTTGTAACATCCATTCATTTCCATTAATTACAATTAACGCCATTTGTTTCTATCATGTTATATGCCTATATTCATATATGTGTTTATGCACCAGACCTCTTACATCAAGACGACCACTTGTGGACGCTGGATCTGTTGGGTGGTTCCGGGCAGGCTTCTAGCACAATTTCGACTTAACCTTGTGTCTTAGCACCGTTACATGTATACTTAAGCACTAGACCCCTCACATTTGGATGTTGGATTTGCCGGGAGGTTTCGAACAGACTTCTACCACAAGTTGAATTTAATCTCGTGTCTAAGTGCGGTTGTAATGTCTAATTGCTGTAAATTTAGGCATATTCATTCTTCCAAATTTTACTGTAATTCTTATTTACAATTATTTGGCACAATAATATTCTTAACAAATATTTATTGTAAATTTCATAATTACAGTATTCACAGAAATTCCTATTTCATATGACCCAACAGGTTGAACAGGTTAAACAGGTTAAGTATTACATGTTGAACAGGTTAAGTATAATCCCAACAGGTTGAACATGTTAAGTATTACATGTTAACTGTTCATATAACCCCAACAGATTAAACAGATTTACTTAACCCCACAAATTCAACAGGTTTACTTAACCCTACAGATTCAACAAGTTTACTTAACCCTACAGATTCAACAGGTTTACTTACAGTTTCATTAACATGTTCCACTTAATCTTGAATTAAGCCTATAGATTTACATGTTCATACAACCCCAAATTTCCAATCATATTCCACAGTACTTAATTTCAATTGATTTCGGTAGGTTTACTGTTCAATAGATTAATCATTTCAACCGATTACAGTAGGTTAGACATTTCAGTAGATTTATTATACATATTAACGGGGAAGCCAAACGATAAATATACCATTATCAAAAAGGCATAACTTAAATCCAGTTACCTAAAAGCTTTCCAATTCATGAATCTGGTCCAGACCTAGCATTCCATGGCTCTCCTAACCTAATCTAGAACGTAAATAACCATGGATTCATAATTCTTAAACTAAAAGAAAAGGGAACAAAGAAGAGAAATCTAACATGAACAGATCCAAGAATTTACCTCATTTCGATCGAAATTTTGAACACTCATTTGCAGATATACATTCTTTTCCTCCAGATCTTGAATTAGAATTTCTTAATACTAATTATTCATTTTTCTGAAGAGATTTGAGGAGGAAGAAGAATGGCAGAGTTTAGACAGCCTCTCAGAAAATATGAGATTTAGGCCAGGCTCTGCTGGCCTATTTATAGGTGTTCTTGCACACGCAGCGCTGAGTCACAACGAATATGGCCACAAAACAGTCCAAATTTGCACATAAGGATGCGGGTATGCAATTCGACTAATAGCCGTATCAAATTTGATAATGCTCAGATCCGTATCAAACAATAGTTTGCGATCCGCACCACCCTAAGCACCCCAAATCTGGTCGTCCATCGCGAATGCTCCGGATCGACTAATTTGATTTGATTGTTGGCCGTTTCAAATTCGTGTCGTTTTGTGTAAAACTTTTGGCCGAAAAAGCACAGCCATCCCTCCATATTTTTTTTAATCCTTTCAGGTTCTCTCCCTCCCTTTTTTTATTTCCCTCGTCTAATATTGTATTCCATGCCCTATTTCCATTTCTGAAAATCGCTCCCAAAAAATTATAAAAATCCGATAGTTATCTGCTCAAATCTGCTTCTTTGTCATTGTCTGCAAATCGTGCGTCTCTATTGCTGGTAAAATTTTAGTTTGATTTGGTTTTTAGTAATCGATATTTTTTGCGCTATTGTTTCAATTCATGCTCAACATGTTGTAGGTCGAAGAGCTATTTATTGGTTTTTACCTAAGGGCGGTTGCAAAGCAAGGTTGAACGTTGAAGAACGTTAGGTTTTCGCAGTTGGTCATATTACACCATGGCTAGTGCACATATTATTTGATCTATTTCCTTGTATTAGCTAGTCATGATACTGGATATATAGAATATGAACCTTGAATTTTGTTTGTTAAACTGCCATACTCATTCCAGTAAATGAAACTAGTTTTAGGTTAACTAGTTAATTCATGTGCTAAACAATACACAAGAATTAGCTAGTTTTATTTACTTTTCATGCACCGGACTTAGACAAATATACTAAAACTAACTTGCTAAGGTCTGAAAATGTATTGAACCTAGACAAATGTACTGAACCTAGCTAGAAAAACAAGGCTCGCTAAGGCCTGAAAATTCCTTTGATGTTTTAACGGAGAAAGATACGGGCATGTGTAAAAAGGGTGGGCCCATTTGTGATCTAATGATAGATGAAAAAAAACCAACTTGCCAATGAAAACATCCAATGATTGATGCGATTTGTAAGTTGTAACATTTTTTGAATTTATAGGCGGGCAACATGTCATTCAGTATAGACAAAAAGTGGATAAGTGAATCTAATCAAAGATCTCCATACTATATTGATGGGGTGAACATGTTTATTTGTTTTGTTGAAGAAAACGGTGGTAAGAAAGGAGTGTATTTATGCCCTTGCAATCGGTGCCAAAATATGAAGACGTTCAAATTAGATGAAATTCATTTTCATTTGCTTAGATGGGGTTTTATCAAATCATATAGCGTGTGGTATTTTCATGGGGAAAAAAGGGTGGAGATGGGAAAACAACAATCAATTAGTAATGCCACAAGTGCTGACGAGGATGAACATATTGTGATGGAAGGTTTAGTCAATGATGCAAATAGATTTCATGATTTTCAACCTGAAAATCCGTTGTTTGATCATGCTAATATTGGAGAGCAGTGTACGGATGATAGCAATTGGCAGGCCAATGAAAGTAAGAAGTATACACCACTTCATGAAAGCGCAAAAGAGCCACTGTATCCTTCATGTCCTAAAGGGATAACGAAGCTGTATGCTATTGTGAAACTGAATAGCTTGAAGACCCAATACAACTTCTCAGATAATGGTGTGACTGCACTACTCGAACTAATGAAGGAGTTACTCTCCGAAGGTAACACGATTTCGACAAAATACCACGACGCAAAGAAGTTCATTAAGCAAGTTGGGATGAATTACAAAACTTATGACGCATGCATCAATGATTGCATGTTGTACTGGAAAGATGATGCAAATAGAATTTCTTGAACAAATTGCAATGAACCAAGATATAGGACATCTTTTAACGACGAGAGAAAAGGAACCAAAGTAGCTCAAAAGACATTAAGACATTTTCCATTAATTTCCAGATTGAAGAGATTGTATACTGTACCATGGATAGCAAACACAATGACCTGGCATGGTCGTGCCAAGTCTGATCCAAATGTAATGTGTCATCCATGTGACACTTCTCAATGGAAAGCCGTGGACATTCGCAGTCGAGCCACGAAATGTCACAGTTGGAATAACAACAGATAGTTTCTGTCCGAGTGCTTCTCTTACTAACCCTTGCAGTTGTTGGCCGGTAATTGTAGTACCGTATAATCTTCCTCTATCTGTGTGCATGAAACGAGAGTTTTCAATGTTAACAATGTTGATATCTAGACCAAAACAACCGAGGAATGATATTGACGTTTATTTAGAGCCATTGGTAGACGAAATAGATCCGAGTTTACATTGAGAGCTAGGGTGTTGTGGGCGATCCATGATCACCCTGCTCTTGGAACTTTATCGGGATGTACAACTTACGGTTACTTTGCATGTCCCATTTGTGGGGAAAACAATTGTTCTTATCATCTTCTTGAAAGTAAGAAGATGTGTTTTATATGACATCGAATGTATCTTCCTAATGGACACAGGTTTCGATATGACAAGACAAATTTCAACAATGAGCAAGAACTTAGTCGTCCTAAAAGGCCATTGAATGGTTTTGAAGTTGAAAAGAGAGTAGCGAATGTCAAAATGAAAATCAGTAAACACAAAGAAGAAGTTGGTCGAAAAAGAAAAAAGTCGGCCATTGAAGAAGGTGACAATGTTTCTGCTTGGTATAGGAGGTCTATTTTTTGATTTACCATATTGGAAAGAAAATTTGAGACATAATATTGATGTTATGCATACGGAGAAGAACGTCGTAGAGCATCTCATCAGCACCATTATGGACCATAAAGAGGAGTCAAAAGATGACATCAATGCACGCAAGGATATGAAAACCATGGCTATAGAATAAAAGTTGTAGGTGATGGTAGATTCCGAAACCAAAAAAACAATCATACCAAAGGCAACTTTCACCTTGAGCAGAAAAGAAAGATAAGAATTTGCACCGTATTGAAAATTTTGAAAGTACCTAACGAATTATTCTCTAACTTCCACAACAACATGAGCATCAATCCTCTCGAACTAAGAAATATGAAGTCGCATGATTACCACGTCATAATGCAACATCTGCTTACAGTATTGCTTCAACATACTTATATGCAACATAAGGATATACGAAATGTTATTCATCGCATTAGTCTGTTCTTTAACATTTTGTGCTCAAAGGTGATCAATAGGGAACACCTTATAAAAGCAAAGGCTATATATGCAATAGCTAAATGGTCATGAGCCATATCGGTTAACCATAAACTTTGCGTTTGTGGATGGAATCCCCCAAGAAGGGTTAGAATGGCAGTTCCCGCTCCTTGGGAGGTACCAAATAAATGACTACTGGAATCAGGGTTTTGGGCATAAAGATTCCACTGACCCGTAAGAAGTGGTTCCAACCCTTGGGGATAGGGTAATATGTCTAAGAAATTATTTCATCTTACGTATTCCCCCTAGATCCGGGAATAGCGACATGAACTAAATGTCCTGTCCAAGCCAAGGAGCTTACTCCAAAAAGTCCTGACAAATGATGATTGCACTACAACAAAAACACTATATTACAACTGTAATTTTACAACGGTCAGATAATGATAGTTGTAAAAAAGGTTTTTTACAATGATGTTTTTCAAAAAGTTGTAATAACCTTATTTTCAACAACTCTTATATTTCAGAAGTTGTAATAAATGTTTATTACAACTTTTCTTCTTTGGCAATTGCAATAAATGCCTATTTTTACAACTATTTTATTGCTAGTTATAATGGATGTCTATTACAATCTTTCTTTTTTCAGTTGTAATATATGTTTATTTTGAACAAGTATTTTTTGTTAGTTGTTATAAAAGTCAATTACAAACTTTTTTGTTTGTCCGTTTTAATAATTAATTGGTTAATTTAATGTTTGCAACTTAAATAATTAATTAAAAATAATAATCATTGTTAAATAATAATTAATTAGAAATATGAAATAATTCATATAAGTAATTAATATTCATTAATTATTACAATAAAAATTAATTACTATTTTATAATTAATATTGAATTATAACATAGAATTAAAAAAGTAATAATAACTAAGAAGTAATTTAGTACTTTAGTAAAAAAAAATTAGTTCCCAAGAAATTTGTAATATACTTGATATAAATTTTTACTTATTAATTATAACTTATAATATTCATTGGACCAAGAAAAATCAATGGCATATGGCAGGAAACTTGCAGCAGAAAACTTAAGCGGGAAGCTGGAAAATTGGCTTTAAAAAGTAATTCACGTGCTACATTTTCACTCTTGCGGCCTCTTCTTTCTCTAAATCAATCGTTGCCCATAAATCAAAATCGATTCTCTTTCTTGCCTCAAACCGAACGAAGTTCTGCCTCAATAAATCATCCCAAATCCCTAATTTCTCAATTTTGTATCGCGTATTCTCGTTTCAGTCCCCTATCTTCCTTCTTCGAGGTGCGTTCAATTTTCAAAAACAAGGGTTGTGGGGCAGTATCCCTAAGGCATCGATTTTGAGGCAACAAGGGGGGCCGTCGAGAGGATAGGGCGGCGCAGTGGTAACCATGTGGAGGAGGACCATCGAAAGCGATTTTTTGGTGGTTGTGGCACCAAAATGTTTCGCATCTGATAGTGTACGGATTGTCTGAGTCACGATGATGGGGACGTCGGTCGAGGGTCCTAGTGGCGACAAAGAGTTTGGCGAGGCGGTCAAAAGGTTAAATGATGTACTATCGGGGGAGGAAGTTGGCTTTGATGGAATTGGTGAATTGCAGGTTGCGTGTTTTAAATTGGAGAAGGTGAAGTAGCAGCGGTCTTTGAATTTGATCAGTGGGAAGGTAAAGGAACGGGGCAGGTGCATTGTTCATTACAGAATTAAAGCTTAATACATGGTTAAGAAATTTCTAATGAGGTATTAAAATTTTAAATGACATAATTAAAGTGGTTAGGCCTTTTATTATAAAATTTCTAATGACGGTAAGGTTGTTTGAAACCGGGGAGTTTTGGCTAAAATGAAGAAGGTTCTTGTTCTTGGGGTTAAACTCAGGGAAAAGCATAAGTAAATTTGAAGACTGTGTGGGCATTTTTAAGGCATGTATATTAGTCGTGATAAATCATGTTGGGTTGTTTGCGTTCATGTTTCTCGTTGGTTGCTTTGGGTTCATGTTAGACGTGCTATTGGTATGAATAAGATTAATCTGGGCCAACTTTGTGTCCAACGTGGAATAGTGTAGTTTCATGATAAACTTCAGGATAGAATATTGATTGAGAGATTTTCTTTACTGGAGAATATATTTACACGTAGAAAAATGCATAACGCATATTATAGTATGTGGTGCTAATATTGTTAAGTACACATGATGACACTCATAAACAGAGAATGACAACACCCAAAACGTTATTTCCTAGATATAGGAAATGATATAAGGCTATATGCTTTTCCAGTGACCACCTTGCTAACGGTCAAACAGAATTTTGTCCATAATAAACAAGATTGACCAGAGAGTTTGTCTAATAAATACAAGTTTTGTTTAGCTAAGAAAGAAATACTTTGAAAATGATAAACGAAACTGAATAATAAAACATTAATAATCAATCATGCAAATTGACATATATGTGCGAAGTTACAATTAGTAATGGCATCGCACAGGCATACATATGCATGTATTATAGACAATCATGCATCATGGATAATTTAGTTAAATACATAGGAAATTGTATATAGATCAGTGAAAAAAGTCGAGGTTATGTAAATATGACAAAGACTTTGCAGAAAAACCATCCCTAATTATGTTCATTTTTTAATATGCAGGATCATATGCGTTGCTTTCTCTCAATGTCGGCTACCTGAAATGGAAACTAAAATTCATGGAAAAAGAAAATGAAGTTGGTTTTTAAAAAGCTCAAGCTGAGCATCCATTCTTATTCTCTAACTTACTGTTGTTGTTAGAATCATCATTTGACTAGCACTTGTTTATGTCATTCTGTTTCATGGAGAATTAGACCTAAGACGCGCAGTATCTCATTCAATGGTTAGTTGAATGGGGTCGACAGACTTGTCAATAACAGCTCAAAGAATAACCAGTATTCCAAACATTTGGAGACCTAATTTTGAGAGGAAGAATCTTAGGAATTTATTTTTTTGGTTTGCCATAGCCGGTGGCAGGCTTTTTAGTTTCTGATATTGGTGTTCCCGTCGTCCTACCTGGGTAAGCCAATTGTTCCAAGGAATAGTATAAATATACTGATTCAACATAGCTGAAATTTTACCTATGTCCTTTCTTACACTAATTAATGGGTTGCAATCAATTTTTCTTCATCCCCACATAATATTTGTGAAGGAACTCCCATCACATACTTTTATTGGTATTTAGCATTCATTCACTCTTTCTGCTAGCGTTGAACTAGGCATTTTTAACCCGTTCTAATTTATTTTGGCACCAAGTAAACCGGAATGCTACCTCCAAGTTGAGTGATTTACAAAAGTGAAAACCAGTACCGAAAACGCCCCCCCCCCCCCCCAACATATTTTTTTTCAGATTATCTCAACGTTTAGATGTCATTGTCATTTTTGATGTGATATTTGAAAATGGTGTCATCAGCTGTGTATTTGCATTGCAGTAGCTTAACATGCCTTAGGAATAATGTTGTTTCACAGTGTTGCGTTATTTGGCGATTGTAGAGGTAACAAAGAGGAAATTTGAGAGCGTTCACTTTAGGAGATACAATGAGCACTCCAGACTCGGGTAAAGTGTATCAATATTGGCATTGTTGTGGTTCTGAAGATCCCTTCGATGTCAGATGTACCATAGCTCCTCACTCATCGTATGCAATTTCTACATGTCAAAATAAAATTATAACCAAGTATATATCATATTTCCCAAATGCATAAAAGATACTGCATAATTGTATAATACCAAGGTTTGATTCAGAACCTTGTAATTATTATAATGATTTTCTTATATGATCATTTTATCTAATTTGTATAATTGGTCGCTGTAATTGTAGGGAACCGAGTATTTTTTCCTCGGTCCAATGCGGCCACGGCAGTGAAGAACACTAATCACACTACTTGTGAGTTTTATTTTTTGATCTATTCTTGTTTTATTCAGTATATGCAGGCTTGGAATTAGATATCATGCTATGTAGTCTCTTTTATAATCTCTAAATTTGGCATTTTAACATGCACCTTATTGCTTGGAAGGTTGGAAAATTCTGTCTTTAAATTGATATTATTAGAGTAGTTATTGTCACCTAATATTAGACATTGAATCTTAATGCTCAGGTTCGCTAAATCTCCTGTAAATCCATGAGTTGAATGTTTTTATATAGTTGTAGCAACTGCATGGTGCAAAATCAAGTGTGTCACGTGAGTATTCATTTCAGGCACAGAGTGTCTTAAATTATAGTTATAGTTGAATGCTTTAAATTGATAGTAAATAACATGCAGTGAGTGTTCATTTCAGCTCTGATAATTGCTGCTACTTCTCAAAACTCAGAAGAGAGTTCTTAGGTTGTACTGGGCATAAGCGATGTAATATAACTAGATTTTTTTTTTGGAGAAACTGTCGGATCAACATTGACCAGTGTACTCCTGGGGATTCTTCCTATTCACTGCATTTGGAGTTCACCAACGAACATGAGTTGTTTTTATTGTTGCTCTACATTATGTGAATTGATGTGCATTCAAGCGGATGTTAGTTTTTGTAATCATCACCTATAATAAAGAATTGATATATATATATATATATATATATATATATATATATATCTCACTACCACTATGATCATGTAAGATTTATTAGTTTTGTATTTTAAATAAAAAGTTGTAACGCTTTATGTATGAATGGATCCTATACTTCGAATTTATATCAATTTGTTTTCTCTTTATCCAACTCTTGCTTCACTTGCAAAAATGTATTAAATTATACTTGCAATAAAGTGTACTACAATCGATAGAAATTTTTGAAAAAATTACGAAAATACAACAGTGCATAACAGTTGTAGTAGGAATTACTGCAAGGGTGCATAACAGTTGTAATAAAGTTTATTACAACAGGGGAAAACAGTTGTGAAATACATGAAGTCACAACGGTGTTGCAATGGTGGAAAAAGTTTGTAAAATATTTTAGTCTATTACAACTTCTTAATATACGACTGTGGATCCACCATTGTAAAAAGTATTTTACAACAATTTTCCACAGTTGTAATAGGGTCAATTTGTTGTAGCGTATGTTGGTGGAAGCAATGCGTGTTTTTGAAAAACATTTTCCACCTGCATTTTTTGATATTAGCATCCATGTTATGGTTCATTTAGCCGATCAAGCATTGGTTGGTGGTCCTGTCAGATATAGATGGATGTATTCTTTTGAACGGTAAATAACTAATTTCAGTTATGTACATGGCTATTGTGTGCAAGTTATAATTGATCACAATCATAGGTTGATGAAAACATATAAAGGGTATGTGTGCAACAAAAGATACATTGAAGGGTGTATTGCAGAAGGATATATCATACAAGAAGCTAGCCTTTATTGCATGGAATATATCCCAAACGGAGGTTATGGAAACCGTAAACATATTGGCGAAGCATTTTTAAACAAGGATGATGAAGAGTTTGCGGGTGAGATACCTTTGGATAATGGTAAAGATATAACGTTAACCCAAGTGCAATTCGAACAAGTGCATAGATGGGTCCTAAATAAGTATGACGGATTGGATCCATGGAAGAAGTAAGTTCATAAAGTAGGTTTCAAATTTCTGTTTTTTTAATTCAATTTATATATTCATTTCAATATGTTTTATCTACGTATAGAAGGTACAACTCCTATGTGAAAAGTACTAAATTTCAACCACGAAGCAGAGGTACAACTGTCGAAGTCATTAAACCTTTTACTATATGGTTATGTAATGATGTATTACATCATCTAAAGTATTTCACGTGTTTATAAGTTTGCAATACACCTCTGTGAACATGCTTGATTTTTCTTCTTGTGTTTTATGTAGTTGTTGAATTGCAGCAATGCTTTGGCGGCTAATACAAGGGTCGAAGTTCATGGTGCTTAGTTATACGAAGTACCAAGTGAATGGGTTTTTATTTTCCACAAAAATGTACGAAGACCATATGGTAACACATGATAGTGGTGTATGCACGAGAGAAATTACAAAATTTAGAGCGAGTGGTAAAGACAAAAGTTATAAGGAAGCAGAAACAACATATTACGGATTCATTCAGCAGATACTTGAGCTGGGTTACATTATTTTCAAACAAACAGTTTTTTATTGTGATTGGGTAAAAGTCGAGGATAAGATCAATAGTTGCAAAATAGATCCCGCTTCAAACCTAATCATTGTTAATTTAGGAAAATTAAAGAACAGAGACAACGTGAATGATAAGCCATTTATTCTTGAATCAGAAGCGAGTCAAGTGTTCTACTCAAAAGATTTAAAAAATGATGTCTGGTCTGTGGTTTTGCATACACTAAAACGGTTGACTACAAATGTGGATGACATTGAGTCTCCTACCGTCTATCAATCAGCTTTTGAAGACAATGAAAAACTAGAAGATCTACCCAAACTCATGTGTTAACCTATGAATTCTTGAATGCTTTTTTTTACCAGGGAATCGTATGTATTTGGAATGTCACGACTTGCACTTTCTGATTGCAATCCATTCTACTTTTATTATTTCTTTTTAACTATTTCAAAGTGAGTAAGACTTATGAATTATTGAGTGAAAACGTAATAGAGAACACGATCAGTAACAAATGTGAATAATATTCTTATTCATGGTGTTTGCCATGATTCTTAATGTTGCTTATATTTCGCAGGAAAATACGTTGCAAGATCCCACATCACCATATGCATCATGTTCGAAAGATCAACAAGTTGAATAAAACCTAATTGGTATTCCAATCTCAGAAAGCGCTCCAAAAATCGCTACAACGCTTGGTAAAGTAGTACGATCTTATGTGCCGATCTCTAACATAGGTTGGGATAAAGTACCCAAAACATATAAGGACGACGTTTGGAACAAGTTGGTGGAAAATTTGTGAAAAATAGCATATAAATTTTACAGTTTATTTTTACAGTCTCTGACTCTTAATTTTTGCAGAAAATGTATACGCTTGAGCTGCTTTCAAAGGAAATGTTTTCAAAAGGAATGGCCAAGGCTTTTAGGAGACACAAGAAAAACTCGATATCAACTTATTATGACACTTTTGACAATGACGAAGAACGGATGAAAAATTGTCCATCTACAATTGCTCAATGATTGGAACGAGTTCATAAAGAATGAAGCAATACCTGAAGCGAGCGGAAGAAGGGAGGTAGGCAAAAATAAAAATCCGGTCTAAGTTATGCCCACCATGCAGGATGTAAAAGTCATGCTAGAGTAGAATACAAATTGGTAAATAATTTGATCATTTTCTTATGATGCTATTATTTGGACTGAATTTATTCAGTTAGGAGTAACATACTATAGTTACAAGCTCTTACAAGTACATGTTGGTGTAAAGGCATTTAACTCTTATCTCAGGATCAAATTGCCAAATAAAAGGAAAAGGTCTTCGATAGTGATGAAGAAAAATTGTCTGTTGATGAAGATATCTTATCACAAGTGTTGGGTAAGGATACAAGAGGTAGGAGCCGTGCTGTTGGGAGCATCATACCAAAGATGCATGTTAAGGCTTGTGCCATTGCATAGAAACGATTCAAACATGGTCGTGAAGACGATGATGAGTAGAAAATGAGGGTGGGAAGCTTGGAGCGTATGATGACTGGTATGAAGGGTACAGTGAGAAATTTATCTGGAAAAATGGAGGTTCCGATCAACATGGTAGGAACTTTGACTGATAATGGAATTCACACACCGTTAACTACGTCGAATGGTGGATGCAGCAGTGCACAAATCAGTGCATCAAAGGGTGTTGCTTCTCCGATCTAGGATACGACCAACGCGGTGAATAATCAACGATGTCAAATTCTCAACTTTGATCTAGACATAATAGCAACAGGTATTTATTAATAAAATTAAGCATATTTTATTGCATATTTTATTGCACTCTGATCTAAAGCGAGTGCTTAAAGTCTAATGGATACGTATTCCAATTTTCCTATTTTAATAAAATTAAGCATATATTTCTAATGCCGTCCTTTGAAATTCTCGACTTATTGCAACAAGTACTGTCTTTCGAGATCCTACATTATCGGCCAGATGCCATGGGATTGTTGTACAACCTACACATGAAAAAGTGGTTTTGGACAGTATACTGCTACCAGATGAGAAAACCTCCAAACTGAATTGTCAATTTGCAGAGACCTTTGATGAAGTCGGACTGGTTGGGTTTGTGTGTCATGTGAAGCCCCTGATTCGATATCTTTAGACGTTGGAGCAAATTTTACACTTGACTCTTGGCTTACTTATGAAATAGGAATTCCATGACACTTGTGTTTGCATTAGTTTCATGAACTCTCTTTGGTGGCATACACATGCATATGTGAGACACGATATGTACACACGAACACAAAGCCACGATATTGACCTGACCAGACCTTAACTACCGTGACGTAAGCAATAATACATCGGAGTGTTCACTTCGAATATCGTGGCTTTGTGTTCCATTTTTGTTACTATGAAAATACTCTAAATATTATTTGTTAATGTTTTACAAATTGATTGATCCACTGATAATTCGTGTGTGTACATCTGCGGTTCATGAGGAATTGTTTCGTATTGTTTGCCTTGATCATGTTGCCCTTGACTTTTTTCCCATGTATTTGTTACAACACCAAACAAGCGACAACAATCTGTCCTTTGTTGAGCATACGGAAGGTCATAACACCAAACAAGCGACAACACGAAACAATTCCATAGACAACAAATACATGGGCAAATAGGTCAATATGACCAAAAACATGTATAACAAGTCATACATGTATTTGATCATATTGACCTATTTGCCCATGTATTTGTTGTTTATGGAATTGTTTCGTCTTGCTTGTTTGGTGTTGTGACCTTCCATATGCCTATTTCTACTTCCTGAACCTGAACTTTGTTGTGACCTTCCATGTAGTCGATCGAAAGTCGATGGATACCCTAAAAGTAGCAATATATTTGTCAACTATAGTCTACGACTTATCGATGAGTCGACTGACTGGGCGTCTGTCGACTCGAATACTGCCGTAATAACAACGATGCCCTTAAACTTGCACATGTATATGCCTGTTTGCCCATGTATCTTTGTCTCCATTACCGACCTCTATGATGCACACACCTATTTGCCTACATGCCATGTATTTGTTTCACTTAAACTGTGCACATGATTCGTGCATGCACACATCAACATTTAGCATCTAGCTTATGCGTATCAATGCACGCTTTGAAATATATAAATTTTGTACATTCAATATCAGCATCTTCTCATCACTGCTTTAATTTACAGGAACGTGGACTACACAGCATGATCAGCACGCTCAATCTTCCCAGTCCGATCCTGCAGTTTTATCACATATGTTTTTTCTTTAATTAAATCTGCTACTTTCAATTACTAGCTCAATTTTATTAGACTTTGTAATTAGATAAACATCTGTGACAGTTTCCGATTAATAATTGTATGACACTCTATAAATTGTATTATGAAAATTCTTGTTATACTTTATGTATAATTTGTACTATGCTTTGTATAAATTGTGATATGGTATGTGTTATGGAAAATATGCGTTGTAGTTTCTTTTTTTTATATATAATATGTATATATGTATATATATACATATATATAATAAGATACGACTTAAGACCGTGTCTGCCTGACATCATAGATACGGTCAAAAAGCATTTCTAAAATATAGTAAAGCAGTGTCCGCCGTAAATTAGCTACGGTTTATATTTGTATCTAGTTGCCCTTTAGATACGGCAATGTGTCATTTCTTTTTTAACTTTTGATACGGCTACATGGGCGTGTCAAATTTTCAGTTGGACACGGCCCATAGCCGTATCTAATAATTAGACGCGCCATTTTTTGATATGCCTTACAGGCGTGCCAAATAGCTATAGATACAGCCACTAGCATAGTCTAATTAGCATATATGGTGTAGTGAAAATGTTTTATAAACAAAGAATTTTCGACGATCTAAAAACCCGATATTTTGGGGTGTTTGAAAAACGATAATAATATGATTTGAAAGTATTTATTAATTATATTGTTACGGAATAATTTATAACTTGGAGATATGAAATGAAATGAATTTTTTTATTGGGATTCGAGTAACCCATGACTAAAGAAACGTATATACGGTGCCCGAGTCTGGATAAAAACCGGGATATATACTTCGCGCTCTGTATTCGGTGTCCGTGTCTGGATGTTAACCAGGAGATACTTAGCCTGTGTTTATGAATACAGTATATACGGTGTCTGAGTCTGTGGGATATATACTTCACACTCTGTATTTGGTGTCCGAGTCTGGATGTTAGCTGGGAGATACTTAGCGTTATATCGATACATGCGTAGGTCGTGCCTAGTGGCCTTGTCACTGGGAGAAACATCTCGACTTGAGACATAAATGTTTTATGTCATTTATCATGAAATTTTGAAACTCCGAAATGATTTTTTGTTTTTAAAATGCCAAAGCGAGTATAATTCGATATGAAAAGAAAATGTAGTATTTCAAGTGATTTGAAAAGTTGAGTAACCATATTTCAAATCTGTGGGCTAATTGGTGTAGAAATAATCTCATAAAGGATAATTGTTTTTGGTCTACGGATATCCCGCATGACTGTAGTTGGACAAGGAGATGTATGTTGAAAGCTAGGGTCTACTTATTGTCAATGTTTCAATGTGGCATGAAATTCAAACATAAAGTTTCTTTCTGGTTCGACCCATGGTGTAATTCTGGGACAATCCTTGCGGAACTGGTGGATTACAGTATGAGGAATATTTTTGGTGTGAGTGAGCATGCTATGGTGGGAGGTTTGATGATCAATGGGTCAATTTATCTTCCTCACTGCTCGTCAACTCTGGTAAACGAAGTGTGAGCTTATATCAGGTCTGATTTTAATCCCTCTACTGTCACGCATGCATTATGGAATTATAAACCGCATAGTATTTCTCTGGTTTATGCTGAAATGGTTTGGAGTTCTACTGTGTTTCTTTGGCATTCAAGAATATGTTCCACTGATTCTATTCCACGTGAAAATGTATTTATGTGGCAGATTCTAATGAATGGTGCTCATACAAAATGTAAATTGAAGCATTTGGGAATGATTGAAGATGATAGTTGTGTGTTTTGTGGTAGAGCTCCTGAAACTATTCAGCATCTATACTTTGAATGTGAGTACACTGGCTTTGTATGGCAAAAAGTTTTACTTCATTTTGGATTACATTCTCCATGCATTCGGTCTGCTGAAGAATGGTTTTTAGTCTTCAAGAATACTAGATGGAGGAATTTAAGCGGTATCTTACCTTTGAAGCTTTTCAAAAAGACAATACATTTACTATGGATGGAGAGAAACATTAGGGTGTTTAGCGGTATACTGACAGCTAAACATTTAATGGTCCTTTCTATTATTCGTTGTATTTGTTGACCTTTGTTTTTCTCTGTAACTTTCAATTTTTAATAAAATTATGGTAGGGGCCATTCAACCTCGCTTGCTATGCCAAAAAAAAATCGGGATTTTAGGTCGAAGGAACTATTTCATATACTTTTATTTCAAATAAACAATCTCCACTTTTCGAGGACGAAAAGCTTTAAGGGGGAGATTGTAAAGAATCAAGATTTTTAATGTTTAAAATATGAAATTTATTTAGATTTAGTAATTAATGTTTTGATATTTCTTTATAATTTTAAAATTTAGTCTATTATACTTTAGATTTATATTGATTTTATAAGTGAAAATTTTAAATTTTGATTCAATATTTGAACTTGAATGGTTGTTAAAATTAAATGTTAGTAGTATTTTATACTAATTAAATTATATGGTTTGTGAAATTAAAATTTTCTGACTTTTACATTTAACTTGATTTCGAGTTGATTTTACAAGTGCGAATTTAAAATTCAATATTGAAATTTAAGTTGTTGTATACTTTTAAAATTTTATTTGAACGTGAATACTTTATTTAATTTAAATGTTAGCTGTATTTATAAATGTATTGAAATATATGGTTTCGAATTTTGAATTTTATTTAACTTGAGAATTTATTTTATTTTATTTTGATTTAGATTATGGTTTAAAACTTTAACTTATATTAAGAAGAGTTAATTAGGCGTAAGGACAAACTTATTTAAAATTTTAATCTCTGGGCCGCAACTTTTGTTAATTGGGCTAAAGGACCCGCGAACGAAAATAAAACAAAAACTCCCACGTTACCATCTATTCTTTGACTTAGTCGTCTTCACTTAGGGTTTTCCATCAAATTCAAATCAAGAAAACAGGAGATAGACGTAAATCAAAAGCAAGTGTATTCCTATAATGCAAACTCGTTGCTTAAGGTCATCGTCATCATCGTCAGATCAATCGCCGATGCAAACTCGTCGCTTAAGGTCATCGTCGCCGTCAGAACCATCGCCAAATTCGCCACCAAAATCAGCAAATAGGATTGTCTCTTCGAGATTATCACTATCAGCTATAAAAGCAGAAAAGACGATGGAGAAGGATAAACGAGATCAGGTATAACAGACAAAATTAAACACAAATGGTTAAATTGACTGTATATGTAGTTTTAAATTCTGTGCTGTTTATTTGGAAAAAATTAACAAAAATATATTATAAAATGATTTATTATTATTGATTTATAGTGCAAAATATACTAGGTTAATTAAGTGTAGAATATATAAGTTTAAAGCACAAAATGCCAGGTTATCCTAACACTACAGCAAGTGGCCGAGCCCTTGAAAATTTTACGAAAATGCTAGGACAGCCTGTCATTACATGGCATGGCCGAGCCGTTAACCGACAATTGAAAATGTCAGGTTATCCTAGCACTACAGCGAGTGGCCGAGCCCTTGAAAATTTTACAAAAATGCTAGAGTAACCTACCATTACATGGCATGGCCGAGCCATTAACCGACATATGAAAATATCAGTTATCCTAGCACTACAGCGAGTGGCCGAGCCCTTGAAAATTGCATGAAAATGCTAGAGTAACCTGTCATTACATGGTATGGCCGAGCCATTAACCGACATATGTAAATGACAGGTTATCCTAGCACTATAGCAAGTGGCAGAGCCCTTGAAAATTTATGAAAATGCTAGAGTAACCTATCATTACATGGCATGACCGAGCCGTAAACCGACATAGGTAAATGTCAGGTTATCCTAGCACTATAGTGAGTGGCCCAGCCCTTGAAAATTGCACGAAAATGCTAGGATAACCTGTCATTACATGGTATGGCCGAGCCGTTAACCGACATAAGAAAATGTCAGATTATCCTAGCACTACAGCGAGTGGCTGAGCCCTTGAAAATTTTATGAAAATGCTAGTGTAACCTGTCATTACATGGCATGGCCGAGCCATTAACCGACATATGTAAATGAAAGGTTATCCTAGCACTACAACGAGTGGCCGAGCCCTTGAAAATTGCACAAAAATGCTAGGATAACCTGTCATTACATGGCATGGCCGAGCCGTTAACCGACATATGAAAATGTCAGATTATCCTAGCACTACAGCGAGTGGCCGAGCCCTCGAAAATTTTACGAAAATGCTAGAGTAACCTGTCATTACATGGCATGGCCAAGCCATTAACCGACATATGTAAATGACAGGTTATCCTAGCACTACAGCGAGTCGCCGAGCCCTTGAAAATTGCACGAAAATGCTAGGATAACCTGTCATTACATGGCATGGCCGAGCCATTAACCGACATATTAAAATGACAGATTATCCTAGCACTACAGTGAGTGGACGAGCCCTTGAAAATTGCATGAAAATGCTAGGACAACTTGTCATTATATGGCATAGCCGAGCCATAAACCGACATATGTAAATGACAGGTTATCCTAGCACTACAACGAGTGGTCGTGCCCTCGAAAATTGCATGAAAATGCAAGGACAACCTGTCATTACATGGCATGACCGAGCCATTAACTGACATACGTAAATGACAGGTTATCCTAGCATTACAACGAGTGGTCGTGCCCTTGAAAATTGCATGAAAATGCTAGGACAACCTGTCATTACATGGCATGGCCGAGCCATTAACCGACATATGTAAATGACAGGTTATCCTAGCACTACAACGAGGGGCCATGCCCTTAAAAATTGCATGAAAATGTTAGGACAACCTGTCATTACATGGCGTGGCCGAGCATTAACCGACATAGGTAGATGACAGGTTATCCTAGCACTACAACGAGTGGCCGAGCCCTTGAAAATTTTACGGAAATGCTAGAGTAATTTGTCACTACATGGCATGGCCGAGCCGTTAACCGACATATGTGAATGACAGGTTATCCTAGCACTACAGCGAGTGGCCGACCCCTTGAAAATTGCACGAAAATGCTAGGATAACCTGTCATTACATGGCATGGCCGAGCCGTTAACCAACATATGAAAATGTCAGGTTATCCTAGCACTACAGCGAGTGGCCGAGCCCTTGAAAATTATACGAAAATGCTAGGACAACCAGTCATTACATGACATGGCCAAGCCGTTAATCGACTTATGTAAATGACAAGTTATCCTAGCACTATAGCGAGTGGCCGAGCCCTTGAAAATTTTACGAAAATGCTAGAGTAACTTGTCATTACATGGCATGGCCGAGCCATTAACCGACATATGTAAATGATAGGTTATCCTAGCACTACAGCAAGTGGCCGAGCCCTTGAAAATTGCACGAAAATGCTAGGATAACCTGTCATTACATAGCATGGCCAAGCCATTAATCGACACATGAAAATGACATGTTATCCTAGCACTACAGTGAGTTACCGAGCCCTTGAAAATTTTATGAAAATGCTAGGATAACCTGTTATTACATGGCATTGCCAAGCCATTTATCAACATATGTAAATGAAAGGTTATCCTAGCACTACAGCGAGTGGCCGAGCCCTTGAAAATTGCACGAAAATGCTAGGATAACCTGTCATTACATGGCATGGCTGAGCCGTTAACCGACATATGAAAATGTCAGATTACCCTAGCACTACAGCGAGTGGCCAAGCCCTTGAAAATTGCACGAAAATGCTAGGACAACCTATTATTACATGACATGGCCAAGCCGTTAACCGACATATGTAAATGACAAGTTATCCTAGCACTATAGCGAGTGGCCGAGCCCTTGAAAATTTTACGAAAATGCTAGAGTAACCTGTCATTACATGGCATGGCCGAGCCATTAACCGATATATGTAAATGACAAGTTATCCTAGCACTACAGCGAGTGGCCGAGCAATGAAAATTGCACAAAAATGCTAGGATAACCTGTCATTACATGGCATGGTCGAGCCATTAACTGACATATGAAAATGACAGGTTATCCTAGCACTACAGTGAATGGCCGAGCCCTTGAAAATTTTACGAAAATGCTAGGATAACCTGTCATTACATGGCATGGCCAAGCCATTAACCGACATATGAAAATGACAAGTTATCCTAGCACTACAGTAAGTGGCCGAGCCCTTGAAAAGTTTACGAAAATGCTAGAGTAACCTATCATTACATGGCATAGCCGAGCCATTTACCGACATATGTAAATGATTGGTTATCCTAGCACTACAGCGAGTGGCTGAGCCCTTGAAAATTGCATGAAAATGCTAGGATAACTTCATTACATGGCATGGCCGAACCGTTAACCGACATATGTAAATGACAGGTTAACGTAGCATTATAATGTATGAAAATGCTAGATTAATCTAACATTAAATTGCACAAAATGATTTCTTTAATATTGTATTATAATTCGGTTCTATATTTTAATACAATTTTATATTGCTTTTTATCTCTTTCTTGCAGGAAATATCGGAGTCTTCTCCTGAGAATAAAGAAAGCGAAAAGCGAAAAATAGTTGCGAGTCAGAAAAAGAAAAAGCAAACTGTCCAATACCAATGTAGTATAGTACCATTGGTTAAAATTCTTGAAAAAATTAAAAAAAATGGTTTTTCAATTTGTAACAACCCGTATTTCTGATAACCTGTTATAACGTAAATCGAGGCAGAATTTAATTTATAAATCTGAATCAAGGGAAACGGGCTATGCCATTGCGTTCATCTCGGAAAAATACGCGAAATAGAGTCCGAGTTTTCGAAAATCGGAGTCCGTATGACCCGATTAAGGCCCAATGAAGTTTTCAGAAAATTTCAAGTTCAAAACAGATTTCGAATTTCGGGTTCAAAATTCGAAAAAGGGTCAGATTGGGCCAGGCGGGAAAATTCCCACCAGAGCACCCAAGTCGACAGCCCTGTCGACTAGGGAGTCGACTTGGTTGGACCTAAGTCGACAGCCCTGTCGACTTGGCTGTCGACTTGGTTCAGCCGGGCAGTTTTGCCTGGTGCACCATTTTGGGGTCTTGGTTAGGTTTTGGGGCCAGATTCGGTTTTAAGGGCTGAGATTGGAATTAGGGTTTAATCCTAAGGTTGAAACTAATCCTAATCTCTATAAATAAGCCCCTAACCTAACCCTAAATCATCATTATTCAATCAAGTAACTAAACTATGGCAAAATCATTCCTCTCATGGCCTCCACTCTCTTCATAAAATTCCTAAGTTATTTCTATGAGAGATTTTCAATGCATACAAGTGTTTTCAAGCTTGTATGAGCATCATTAGCTTACATTCAAGTCAAGTTTCCATATTTACATCATAAAGCAAGAGTTTTGATCATTTTGGCTCAAGGGTTTTTCTATTGGAGCTTGCATTTTGGATTTATTTGATTGCATAAGGGCTTTGTCTCAATCTATATATATTTTTGTGTCTTCATAAGCATTGTAAGCCCTTTTCTACTTTCATATTTAAACTCTAAAGTTAAATGAATAATGCAAGTTTGGTTGATCATTATGAGATTCAAGTTTGCCATGATATGCAAGTTTACTATGTCATGTTATGCAAGTTTGATATGTTATGATATGCAAGTTTATCATGTTATGTTATGCAAGTATGCCATGTTATGATATGCAAGTTTACCATGTTATGCTATGCAAGTTTGCCATGTTGTGATATGCAAGTTTATCATGTTATGTTAGGCAAGTTTGGGTTGATCATTTTGCTCATGTTATCATGTTATGCAAGCTTATCTTGGGTTTATGAGCTTAAAGCTTCAAGCTTTATGCTAAGGTTGCATTTTGGCAACATGTAAGTTATCATATCCCTTATGATAACTTGCATGTGAGGCTAAATGCGAACTTATGGCAACTTTTACATGTCATTTATCACCATGTATCACCAATATGCTAAGTTTGGTTTTATGCATGCTTTTGAGGCCTAAAAATGTAATACGCAAGTATATGAACATATGTACATTTCATATGCCACCATGATTAAACTTGTGGCTTCAACACCTTTATGTCATGATTATGCCAAGTTCCCTCTTTCTATCCTTTATGTGCTATTGCGATATGTAAGCGATGGGATTGCGTTTGGGGTTGGGTAAACTTAAAGGACATAAAAACATAAGATTGGGAATTTACCTATTAAGTTAGGTCTACCCATTGGGAATTTACCTATTAAGTTAGCTCTACCCAAATTCTTGAAAAAAAACTTGTAATATGTTTTGGAAACATAATGGACATGACACTTAGAAAATATAAGTGTGGCCAACTCGAGGTTGGGTTGAGTTTGTAGCATAAATCTACCCGGAACCAACCGACTTAACTAGTGGCTACAAACAATAGGACCCAATGTGAGAAGTTGGTCAAGTTGTGCTTGAACCCGAGGTTAGACTAGGTTGTGGTGTAAAGCTACCCGGACCCGCCCGGCTTAACTAGTAACCACAACGAGGTCTAATGTGAGAGGTTAAGGTGCATTAAATTAATTAATGCTACATGATAAGGTTAAGTAAATTTGATTTATGACACTTAACCAATTTGACATGAATGGGTAGGTTAAGTGAAACCGGGCTTGATTTCTTAATGACACTTTACCGTAAAATACGACTAGTGGTTAGGGTTAAGTTAACCTACACTTAACCAATCTGAACTCGGTAATTTAACGGGGTTAAGTTGAACTATACTTAACCAATCCAACTCAGTAATTTGATAAGGCTGAGAACCGATTTGATACCTGGTCTGGATAAACTAACTTGATTGATAAATTAAACGAACCTGTTTTGCGGATCTGTAGGACCCACACCAAGTTAGGCAAGTTTGTAAATCTGTTATCTGATCCGTTAGTCTGAAAACTGATCGTCTGAATTTTGTATGCCTGAACTCTGTTAATAAGTTAATCTGAATCTGATAGTCTGGGGACACAAGGGGGAATACTTGTGTCATTTGTTGTTTGGGACCCATATTAGTCAGTAACCCTTTCTGGTATCAAAACTTTGACCCAACTGTAGGTAGGGTCCGGGCACGCTTACTGAACTAATTATAAGTGGTTCATTCTGATAATGGCGATGGGTGTTGATGGTGCGTTCCAACCGGGTCATGTGCGTGCATGGATCCCGGTCTGCCTCTGAGGATGTAAGACGCCGTGACATCTGTAAATATGCCTGTGCCAATTGGTTGCCACTTTAGGGAGTGATACACCCTATCGTGGGGTCGACATAGGGTATTTATGTATTAGGGAGCCGATCGCTTGGGTAGGATTTAGGGTACACTTAGCTCTGTCTGATTATGTTGGTACCGTCTGTTTTGTTGGGTGGTAATACCCGTCTGTTTCTGCGTGGTACCGTTCTGTTAGGGTGGTAAAGGCCCATTATTGTTAGCATTCCGTTTCTGTGCTTTATCTTTTAGGGTGGTAAAAGCCCATTTTTCCCAAACTCTATCTCTGTATGGACCATTCTGTTCCGTCCTGTTTCGATGTAAACATTGGGGTAGCACCTAATCTTGTTATACTGGAATTGGTACCAAGAAGTTGGATCTTGATTTAAGTCAAACACCTGATACTGGGCCAAGTTTAGGCCAAGGGATAAATTCTTGTTTATACATGACATGTTAGAATGCTGGTACACCTGTGGTGAGAATCCTTAAACCTGATTATGCGATGACACCTTTATCTACCTTGTTAATTAATCATCATGCTAGTATGTTGTTATCCTTATGTTCATCCCTGCTTCTCATGCCAGTTAACTTTATCAGTTTACATTGATTGTAGTAGGGCTTACTCAGTCTTTTTGACTGACCTGTTTTTCTTTTGCCTCTTTTCTTCCGTTTCCCCCTCCCCCCCCCCCCCAGGTTCTCAGGGTGGGAACGTTGGAGCTTAGCTTGGATTTCTGATTGCTTGCTTGTGGGATTTTAGCTCATGTACGGTCTTGACATGAAGCTAGCTATGGTTATCACTTATTTTGGGGATAGTACTTATGTATTTCAGTTTTTCAGTGATGTTGTTTTTATCTAGACTTGTGTATTTGGAAAGTTGACATTATGTTGTACCAGACTTGTTTTGAAATAGTTTGAAATCTTCCGTTGTTCTACTTATCTTATTTACTCTGTTTACATATATACATATGTTCTCATTCTGCCTTGATATATCATTATGCATGTTTACCCGGTACAAACGCCCCTCCAAAGTCAGAGTGCTTGCAAGAGCCACCCTGGCGGAGGTGGGGTGTTACATTTGGTATCAGAGCATATGGTTTACGAGAAGGAACAAAAAGGTTTTTTTAAAACTTTTGGAAAACTATTTTCAAAACCAAGTATAAAGTATTTTCCAAAGAAAAATCTAGTTTATTTTAAAGGCTATTCCCCAAAAAGCCATTAGCAAAATTCCTTCGTTTTTCTCCATTCTGAATCTGTCTTTTTCTTCGTTTTCAGTATGGCCGATAACTTTGCTATTCCGGAGGGAGTACACGTACCTGTTTGGTATAGGAGACTTTTGGAGGCTAGGGCGACCGAAGCCGGCCCCGCAGATGTTCCTCCTCCTCCTCCTCCGGTAGTTAATGTTCCTCCTCCTGTCGCTGATGTTCCTCCTCCTCCTGTCGCTAAGGTTCCTCTTCCTCCTCCCCCTCAGCATCCTCAAGCTGACTTCGCAAAGACTTGCAAAGATTTCAAAGCAATGGGTGGCAAGAACTTTCAAGGCACCGAGACTTTTGTAGAGGCCCGGAATTGGTTGAAAGAGACCGAGGATTTATTCGCTATCTTTGGATTAGATGAACAGAGAAAGATCTTGTTGGCGGTTTGGCTTATGAAGGATGAAGCCGCTTATTGGTGGGAAGTCACCAATGGTACTAGGCCTGTTGAGACTTGGGCCGATTTCAGGGCAAGGTTCGTGCTTAAGTTTCTGTCTTCTGCTGAAGAGGATTTGCAAATGGAGAGGTTTATTGCTTTGAAGCAAGGAGACATGTCTGTCAAAGAATATGTGAACAAGTTCAATCAGTTAGCTCGTTTTGGCTTGGATATGGTGAGTACTACTCAGAAGAAGGCTCTTCGTTTTGCTAGAGGATTGAATGAGCCGTTACAGGAGTTAGCTATGTCTCATGTGCCCATGGGGGCCACGTTTGAGAGTTTGGTAGATATGGCCCTACTCAATGAAGAGAACAAGAGTGCAAAGAAGGAGGTCAAGGTGAATGAGTCTCAAAACAAGAAAACGGGGCCCAAAAAGGAAATGCAAAAGGAGGAGAGGTTTGAAGATAAGAAGGAAAAGAAGTGCTTTACTTGTGGAAGCTCAACTCATCTAAACAAGGATTGCAAAAAGAGGAAGGGCACTTGCTTTAACTGTGGAGAGATGGGACACTTCACTAGGGACTGCCCGAAGAAGAAAGGGACTACATCGGAAGGAACGGTAAATACTCGCATGGCAAGTGAATAGATTAGGGCTAGAATAATTTGTCCGTAGGATGTTTAATTTTCCTTGTCTGATTTTCAGTTTGAAACTCTTTTTCTGGTATTTCGATTCTGTAATGGAAACTCGGTACTTTAATGCTAGTCTTGCTTCTGATCTGGTAATAGTCTCAAACTCCCTGAGAGTTATAACTCATCTGTTTGTGATAAATTGGGGTTTGAGAGTATCTGTGTTAGGCATGAGGGTGACTATGACGAATACATTCTGGGTTTCTACCATGCTTAGTTTCCTAAGAATCATTTGGGGAAATCTGATCTGTACTAGTAGTCTGTAAGTATATGTACCAAGTTTTTGTTTTACCTATACTCGCTTCCATCACTCGACTGTATCTTGTTGAGATAGGAATCCTATGGATGTAAACATGTGTTTGAGACATGTTATGTGTGATGGTTACAAGTGGATGCAAGTGGTTGCTAGTGGTTGCTCGTGGATGCATAAACACACACTAGGCACTAGATCGGCTTGAAATACACTCTCATATTGCATATGGACGTTTGTACATTTTCAATTCTTATGGTTGCAAGATGGTTAATTCAGCACATGGATGTTGCATATGGACGAATGTTTGTGCACACATATAGTATTATATGATTAGGACTATTTGCATACATAATGGATTCATTTCACTAACATACTTTGCATTGAGGATCTTTGCATTAGATAAGAACATATACACACACCTTTTGCATATGTTCATACCGCATTAGAATCTTTAAGGACAATGATTGCTCGTGAATGATGATTTGAGTAGATGGATGATGGATGGTAGGATGCATTCTTCCTAACTTAAAGATTTCGAGGACGAAATCCTTTAAGGAGGGGAGAATGTAACAACCCGTATTTCTGATAACCTGTTATAACGTAAATCGAGGCAGAATTTAATTTATAAATCTGAATCAAGGGAAACGGGCTATGCCATTGCGTTCGTCTCGGAAAAATACGTGAAATAGAGTCCGAGTTTTCGAAAATCGGAGTCCGTATGACCCGATTAAGGCCCAATGAAGTTTTCAGAAAATTTCAAGTTCAAAACAGATTTCGAATTTCGGGTTCAAAATTCGAAAAAAAGGGTCAGATTGGGCCAGGCGGGAAAATTCCCGCCAGAGCACCCAAGTCGACAGCCCTGTCGACTTGGGAGTCGACTTGGTTGGACCCAAGTCGACAGCCCTGTTGACTTGGCTGTCGACTTGGTTCAGCCGGGCAGTTTTGCCTGGTGCACCATTTTGGGGTCTTGGTTAGGTTTTGGGGCCAGATTCGGTTTTAAGGGCTGAGATTGGAATTAGGGTTTAATCCTAAGGTTGAAACTAATCCTAATCTCTATAAATAAGCCCCTAACCTAACCCTAAATCATCATTATTCATTCAAGTAACTAAACTATGGCAAAATCATTCCTCTCATGACCTCCACTCTCTTCATAAAATTCCTAAGTTATTTCTATGAGAGAATTTCAATGCATACAAGTGTTTTCAAGCTTGTATGAGCATCATTAGCTTGCATTCAAGTCAAGTTTCCATATTTACATCATAAAGCAAGAGTTTTGATCATTTTGGCTCAAGGGTTTTTCTATTGGAGCTTGCATTTTGGGTTTATTTGATTGCATAAGGGCTTTGTCTCAATCTATATATATTTTTGTGTCTTCATAAGCATTGTAAGCCCTTTTCTACTTTCATATTTAAACTCTAAAGTTAAATGAATGATGCAAGTTTGGTTGATCATTATGATATGCAAGTTTGCCATGATATGCAAGTTTACTATGTCATGTTATGCAAGTTTGATATGTTATGATATGCAAGTTTATCATGTTATGATATGCAAGTATGCCATGTTATGATATGCAAGTTTACCATGTTATGCTATGCAAGTTTGCCATGTTGTGATATGCAAGTTTATCATGTTATGTTATGCAAGTTTGATATGCAAGTTTGTCATATGATATGCAAGTTATGTTAGGCAAGTTTGGGTTGATCATTTTTCTCATGTTATCATGTTATGCAAGCTTATCTTGGGTTTATGAGCTTAAAGCTTCAAGCTTTATGCTAAGGTTGCATTTTGGCAACATGTAAGTTATCATATCCCTTATGATAACTTGCATGTGAGGCTAAATGCGAACTTATGGCAACTTTTACATGTCATTTATCACCATGTATCACCAATATGCTAAGTTTGGTTTTATGCATGCTTTTGAGGCCTAAAAATGTAATATGCAAGTATATGAACATATGTACATTATGCCACCATGATTAAACTTGTGGCTTCAACACCTTTATGTCATGATTATGCCAAGTTCCCTCTTTCTATCCTTTATGCGCTATTGCGATATGTAAGCGATGGGATTGCGTTTGGGGTTGGGTAAACTTAAAGGACATAAAAACATAAGATTGGGAATTTACCTATTAAGTTAGGTCTACCCATTGGGAATTTACCTATTAAGTTAGGTCTACCCAAATTCTTGAAAATAAACTTGTAATATGTTTTGGAAACATAATGGACATGACACTTAGAAAATATAAGTGTGGCCAACTCGAGGTTGGGTTGAGTTTGTAGCATAAATCTACCCGGAACCAACCGGCTTAACTAGTGGCTACAAACAATAGGACCCAATGTGAGAAGTTGGTCAAGTTGTGCTTGAATCCGAGGTTAGACTAGGTTGTGGTGTAAAGCTACCCGGACCCGCCCGGCTTAACTAGTAACCACAACGAGGTCTAATGTGAGAGGTTAAGGTGCATTAAATTAATTAATGCTACATGATAAGGTTAAGTAAATTTGATTTATGACACTTAACCAATTTGACATGAATGGGTAGGTTAAGTGAAACCGGGATTGATTTCTTAATGACACTTTACCGTAAAATACGACTAGTGGTTAGGGTTAAGTTAACCTACACTTAACCAATCTGAACTCGGTAATTTAACGGGGCTAAGTTGAACTATACTTAACCAATCCAACTCAGTAATTTGATAAGGCTGAGAACCGATTTGATACCTGGTCTGGATAAACTAACTTGATTGATAAATTAAACGAATCTGTTTTGCGGATCTGTAGGACCCACACCAAGTTAGGCAAGTTTGTAAATCTGTTATCTGATCCGTTAGTCTGAAAACTGATCGTCTGAATTTTGTATGTCTGAACTTTGTTAATAAGTTAATCTGAATCTGATAGTCTGGGGACACAAGGGGGAATACTTGTGTCATTTGTTGTTTGAGACCCATATTAGTCAGTAACCCTTTCTGGTATTAAAACTTTGACCCAACTGTAGGTAGGGTCCGGGCACACTTACTGAACTAATTATAAGTGGTTCATTCTGATAATGGCGATGGGTGTTGATGGTGCGTTCCAACCGGGTCATGTGCGTGCATGGATCCCGGTCTGCCTCTGAGGATGTAAGACGCCGTGACATCTGTAAATATGCCTGTGCCAATTGGTTGCCACTTTAGGGAGTGATACACCCTATCGTGGGGCCGACATAGGGTATTTATGTATTAGGGAGCCGATCGCTTGGGTAGGATTTAGGGTACACTTAGCTCTGTCTGATTCTGTTGGTACCGTCTGTTTTGTTGGGTGGTAACACCCGTCTGTTTCTGCGTGGTACCGTTCTGTTAGGGTGGTAAAGGCCCATTATTGTTAGCATTCCGTTTCTGTGCTTTATCTGTTAGGGTGGTAAAAGCCCATTTTTCCCAAACTCTATCTCTGTATGGACCATTCTGTTCCGTCCTGTTTCGATGTAAACATTGGGGTAACACCTAATCTTGTTATACTGGAATTGGTACCAAGAAGTTGGATCTTGATTTAAGTCAAACACCTGATACTGGGCCAAGTTTAGGCCAAGGGATAAATTCTTGTTTATACATGACATGTTAGAATGCTGGTACACCTGTGGTGAGAATCCTTAAACCTGATTATGCGATGACACCTTTATCTACCTTGTTAGTTAATCATCATGCTAGTATGTTATTATCCTTATGTTCATCCGTGCTTCTCATGCCAGTTAACTTTATCAGTTTACATTGATTGTAGTAGGGCTTACTCAGTCTTTTTGACTGACCTGTTTTTCTTTCGCCTCTTTTCTTCCGTTCCCCCCCCCCAGGTTCTCAGGGTGGGAACGTTGGAGCTTAGCTTGGATTTCTGATTGCTTGCTTGTGGGATTTTAGCTCATGTACGGTCTTGACATGAAGCTAGCTATGGTTATCACTTATTTTGGGGATAGTACTTATGTATTTCAGTTTTTCAGTGATGTTGTTTTTATCTAGACTTGTGTATTTGGAAAGTTGACATTATGTTGTACTAGACTTGTTTTGAAATAGTTTGAAATCTTCCGCTGTTCTACTTATCTTATTTACTCTGTTTACATATATACATATGTTCTTGTTCTGCCTTGATATATCATTATGCATGTTTACCCGGTACAAACACCCCTCCAAAGTCAGAGTGCTTGCAAGAGCCACCCTGGCGGAGGTGGGGTGTTACACAATTAATCAATTAATTTTTTTAAAACAGACTCCTTTTTATGAATTTATAAATGCTTTTTTTTCAAGTAACATTGGACGAAAGCAAATTAGAAAATCTTCTAAAATTTTAGATGATTTAATCAGTTGTTATTCAATTAAGTAGAATGTTTTTCTATTTGGAGGAAAAAATTAAAATTATCCACGAAAGATATTTCATTAAATTTTGGTTTTCCTGTGAATGGGGGAAATATTTTTCCCTTACCTAAAGTACCTTTATCATGTACCCCTGAAAATTGTCAAAGGTTTGTTTCAAGAAATTTTATTAACATAGATCATATAACCAAAGATCTTGTAACTAAAAGAATACAAATTGAAATTGAAAAAGAAATTCCAGATGAGGAAAATGATTTGCCAAGATTTATTCTTATTCTTCTCTTTATAACATTTTTTTTCCCTGACAATCAAAGAATGCTTAACTGGGGTTATCTTCAATACACCGTTGATCCAAAAAAAATGAATCAAATTTCTTGGCCATTAAGTTTTCATTATCATTTAACTAAATCATTAAAAAAATTCAATAATAAACCTAGAAATATGTCTGGCTGTTCCATTCTTCCCATGGTAAGAAAAAATCAATGATATTTTTTCATCATAATATTAAACTTTAATATAGTATGATAAGATGTATGATAATTTATTCTAACTAATATTTTATTCTTTTTTTCAGTATTTTCTATGTGAACATGTTGATATACTTAAGCCAAGAAAAGAGTGGATAAGCGGCTCTCCAAGATTTGGAAAATGGTCGCTAAATTTAATGAAAAACATTGTGTCAAAGGAGATCCTAGCCAATATGGATGATAAAAAGGTATGATAATATTTTATATTGTTAAAATTTTAATAATGCAATTGCTTTTGTAATTTTCTGTTTAATACTGGAAACATAGTAGTTAACAGTGATTAACATAAATTATTTTATCTGTACAGCACACTGTAACTGAAATGCTAATTCTCCTAGCATTATGATTTTTTTGTGATTGCAAAAATATGTTTCAAAAATGCTTAGCTTCTGAAAGCATTTTGATTTTTAGTCGAGTAGTTGACATGCTATTACAAAAATGCTAAACTCTCCTATCATTTTTATTTTTTAATTTAAGCAATTTGCTGTTAATAAAATGCTAAACTATCCTACCATTATAATAATTTTTTAAATAAACAGAACACTATAATTAAAATGTTAATTCTCCTATCATTATGAATTTTTCCTTTGTTTTTTTTTCGATTACAAAAAGTTGTTCAAAAAATGGTTAGCTTCTAAAAGTATTTTGATTTTTAGTCGAGCAGTCGACATGCTATTACAAAAATGCTAACCTCTCCTATCATTTTTATTTTTTTATTTAAGCAATTTGCTGTTAATAAAATGCTAAAATATCCTACCATTATAATAATTTTTTAAATAAACAGAACACTGTAAGTGAAATGCTAATTCTCCTATCATTATGAATTTTTCTTTTGTTTTTTTTTATTACAAAAAGTTGTTCCAAAAATACTTAGCTTCTAAAAGCATTTTGATTTTTAGCCAAGTAGTCATGCTATTACAAAAATGCTAACCTCTTCTATCATTTTTATTTTTTAATTTAAGCAATTTGCTGTTAATAAAATGCAAAACTATCCTACCATTATAATAACTTCTTTACATAAACAGAACACTGTAAGTGAAATGCTAATTCTCCTAGCATTATGAATTTTTCTTTTTTTTTGTTTTTTTTTGTTTTAGAAAAAGTTGTTCCAAAAATACTTAGGTAGTGTTTGGTTTACGATTTTAATTTTTGGGTTTTCGTCCATACAAAAATGTGCATAACGCATGTAAATCATGAAAAACAACAATTTTAGAAAACAAAGTTAACACATAAAATAAAAAACAACTTTTATTCATTTTTCATGTTTTGAGAAATGAGAGAAATATGGAGACCAAATCCTCATTTTATGATTGCTACATCCCCTCCGCGGTCCCCTCCATCTTGCTTTCATTCTACCATTCCTCCTTCTACACCTTTAAAGTTTTGTAATTAATTTTGAAAACTAAAAACCCAAAACTCATATTTAACCAAACACACCCTTAGCTTCTAAAAGCATTTTGATTTTTAATCGACATGCTATTACAAAAATGCTAACCTCTCCTATCATTTTTATTTTTTAATTTAAGCAATTTGCTGTTAATAAAATGCTAAACTATCCTACCATTATAATAATTTTTTAAATAAACAGAACATTGTAGGTGAAATGCTAATTCTCCTATCATTTTGAATTTTTCTTTTGTTTTTTTTTATTACAAAAAGTTGTTCCAAAAATACTTCGCTTCTAAAAGCATTTTGATTTTTAATCGAGTAGTCGACATGCTATTACAAAAATGCTAACCTCTCCTATCATTTTTATTTTTTAATTTAAGAAATTTGCTGTTAATAAAATGCTAAACTATCCTACCATTATAATAATTTTTTAAATAAATAGAACACTGTAAGTGAACCTCTAATTCTCCTAGCATTATGATTTTTTTTTTGATTACAAAAAGTTGTTCCAAAAATACTTAGCTTCTAAAAGCATTTTGGTTTTTAGTCGACATGCTATTACAAAAATGCTAACCTCTCCTATCATTTTGATTTTTTTTAAAGCAATTTGTTGTTAATAAAATGTTAAACTATCCTGCCATTATATTAAATTTTAAGTAAATAAAACACTGTAAGTGAAATGCTAATTCTTCTAGCATTTGAATTTTTTTGTGTGATTAATATGGTGATTGGAAAACACTAAATTCTGATAGCACTTCAACAATGCACTTGGTTTTGTAGCAATCAGTTTATCACTCAAAACTTAGTAGTCGTAATTCAGCAAATAATTTTATATTTATTTATGTGCACATATTAATTTGCTAGAACATCGTAGAACTTCAAAATATTAGAAATAATGAATTTATGACTGAAAAACTTCTTATGTTCGCCGATTACAGATTTCACTTGGAATTAAGAAAATAACATCTAAAGAGAAGATGTTACTTGATGAATCGAAGAACAAAGCAATTTTGCAAATAAAAGAGATTACAAGTGAAGATGAAGATGAAGGGTTAGGAATGGATGAAAAAGACAGAAAAACCGAAATGAAAAATTTTCAAATTAGATAACTAGACAATAAATTGAAGGATGTGAAAACAAAGTTGGGGGAAGAAAAAGAGCTAAGGAAAAAAAGAGAAGAAGAATTAGTTCGGAAAGAAAAAGAAATCCGCATGCTAAAATCCATGCTCCAAGAATCTGATAAGGAACAGAAAAATCTAATTATTCAGAAGTTTATAAAGCAACTTACCCCTCCTTCTTTCGACCTTCTAAGCACACCAGATAATGAGACTCGTGAAGAATTCAAAAAAGTGGAAAACAAAAAAGAGAAGGATGTGAGAAGAAGAAGCCAGCGGCTTAAAAATGTAACACCTAGTTCAATGATTGAAAGATTAAAAGGGAAAAAGAGGAAGCCAAAAGTTGATTCTCAATTTCAGTATAAAATAGTACACCGCAAAAAAACCAAATACGATGAAAAAGAGACCGGAATGGTGGAGGAAAAAAATGATGAAATAGAAAATGAGAATGAAGAAGAAAGTGAAGAGAATAAAAGAGAAGATAAAACACATGATGAAGAGAATGAAGATGAAGGTGAAGAAGAGGAGAATAAAAAAGATGTAATCGATGGTGAAGTAAATATTGAAAATACAAGCAATGAAGATGAGGATGAATATGAAGATGAAGATGAGGATGAAGCTGGAAGTGACGAAAGTGACGAAAGTGATACAAAAGTCGAAGAAACTGAAAAAGAAAAAGAACTGGTCGAAGAAGAGAAAGAAGATTCCAGTACAGATGATGAAGCTCAAGATGTAGAACCTATGGATGTTGACAAATATTCTCCAACAAAGAAAGTATATCGCCAAAGAAATATTTTAAAGAGTTCGATATTACAACTCATAGATTCTCATAAACAAAACATAATCGGGGCATTCTTTGCATGCGCAGACAAAACAAAGTAAGTTTTTTGTACTCGTTAAAATCTGAATTTATTTAAATGAATATGTGATATTTTAATATTTTTAAATTAAAATATAAATATAGCACGATAGCATGGCAAAATGATGATACTGAAAGAGGAGGGATAACAATTGTACAGTCCATGCTAGAAGAACTGCTATTTGAAGAATTTACAGATGGTCAGGTAAATGTAATTTGTAATAGGTATATTTTTAATTATTAAGCAATATTCTGTTCCTAAAATGCTAACTTGTAGCATTGTGATTGTTATTTTTTAAAATTCTAGTCTTCACTAACATTTTGGAATTTTTTTATAAACCATTATGTTGTTCCAAAAAGACGTTTTTCCACTACCATTATGATCATATTTTAAATAAACAGTACAATGTTCATGAAATGCTAATTCTCCTAGCATTATGATTTTTTTAATAACATGGTGATTGATAATACTAAATTCTGCTAGCATTATAATAAAATTTATGATAATACGAAATGTTGTTCAAAAAATGCTAGCTTCTACCAACATTTTGATTTTTAATCGGGTAGACAACATGCTGTTACAAAAATGATAAACTCTCCTATCATTTGGATTTTTATATTTAACCAATTTGTTGTTAATAAAATGCTAAAGTATCATAGCATTATGATGTTTTTTAAATCAAACAACATACTGGTAATAAAATGCTATCTCCCCCTAACATTATTTATATACAATGCAACATCCTGATAACAAATTTATATAGAAGCAAATTCCATGTTAAAATTATATACTAAGCTAACATTATTTTTATAATGCAGGTTATTGACTGGTTTACTTCAAATGCAAATACATACAAACACAACTACATATTCAGTACAATCATGATGGTAAACAAAATTTTTACTTTAAAATTGTAAATATCAGGAACAAATTAATATTTTTCATGTTTATTTGCAGCATGCCATACAAACAGATGTTGAAAATGTTGTTAAAACATTGATTAACCCAATGGTCCAAAAAATTGTCAAAGACAAAGTTGCAGAAACCATATTCTTTCCCTTGCGTTACATCAACCATTGGACTTTACTAACTTTGGACTATGTTAAAATGCAATGGAACCACTATGATTCATTAAGGCCAAGAAGATCAACCTCTGTATCAAATAAACACTATAAGGAAGCGATGAAATGGTAAGATTGTTATTATCATATATAAATATATATTTGGACGTATATTGGAAAAAAACTATGTATTTTTTTTCTGATACAGAGAAAAAAGATTGAAATGATCATCTACGAGAAATTGGCTGAAAACAACATTATAAACAAAAATATTGGAACAAAGCCGAAGAAACAGCCACAATGCCCACAACAAGATTTCGACTCGTAAGTAAACATTAATAGATTTTTTTAATAGTTACTAAATGCTCAAACCATTATATGTATGTACCAATACTGCCTTTTACCACAATACAGTGAAAACACCTTCATATTGTCCTTTACATGTGCAACTTAAACTGTTAATATAAATGCTAAACTGTAATTTATTCTTATTATTTAAATATCCATACAACACCTTGCATTTTTCATATCTTTGTACCACCACTGCCTGACTTTTACAATAATATAGTGAAAACACCTTCATATTATCCTTTACATGCGTTTCTGGGTTTGGTCATGTGGGAGAATAGTGTTTTTGAGGTTACTATGATACAACTCTATTAGCTCATATTCTGCGACTGACAAACTAAATAAAATCATCAGTTCATTCTATTATGCAATAGTTTACTTGTGGGGAAAGTTGATGTACCATGCAATAATGTTTCATTCCATAAAATCCTAGGAAAATAAAATATAATCCGGAGAAATTGAAGGATATTCGACGATTATGTGTTCCTTCCTAGAAATTGGATAATATTAGAACACAATACATGGTTTTTGCCAAATAATCCGTTGGTAAAAAGCTAAATGATCATAGCATTGCATTTCTTATACCAATCCTTATTTATTATTTTGTAGTTCCGACTGTGCAGTATTTGTGATGAAATTCATCGAAAAATTGGACAGAGACAAAAATCTACTAGAGGAATATAAAAAAGAAGATATCAAACTTCTTCGTGCTAACACAGTGTTCAACAAACTGAGTGACCCACCAAGAAGTTGGGATATTATGAGTTACTTTGCAAACTCGTCCATAGAAGAAATTGAAAATGCTGTGAAGAAGAAAGAACATGAACGAAGAAAACACTGAATTGTTGATGTAGCACCTGTTTTAATTCAATTTGAATTTGTTGTTTAGACATTTAGTTGCTAGTTGTAATTGAGTTTCAGTATTTTGAATTGATGTTAAAGTAGTGGCTGAACCTAGATTAAAAAATTGTGGTATGGACAGAATTGTACCTGTACAAATTTCATACCTACATGTGGTTAATTGCTCTGTTTTAATTTCGTACATTGTAGTTGAATCTAAATTGATTGTGACTTGCTGTTTTAATGAAAATTCAGGTTGTAGCCTGTTGTTCAGATTGGCTTATGCCTGATGTTTTTGTGCAATAAGAATTTTGGGAGAATTGATGTTTTATGGCAACTGTATATTGGCTTTTTGAGATCTTTGTGATCGTTTGGTGATTACTGTTATGTGTATGTGTTGAGTTATGCTTATGTCTTTGAGATCTTTGTGATCATTTGACTTTTTGAGATCTTTGTTATCATTTGGCTTTTTGAGATCTTTGTGATGGTTTGGTGGTTACTGTTATGTGTATGTGATGGTTTGGTGGTTATGTGTTACTGTTCGATTAACCAATATGTGTATGGATTGAGTTATGTCTGATGTTATGTGATGAAATGTATAAATTAAAGTGCTATAAACAAATAACACTATTATAAATAATTGTTTAGGCATACCAGTCTAAACTAAAAATGAATTATTTAATCAACATAACCATAAATGAATCTACTGTATCCTAAATTAAAAATGCTATAAAAAATAACATTTTTATAACTAATTGTTTATGCATATCAATCTAAAATAAAAATAAATTATTTAAACAAAATAACCATAAATGAATCTATAACCAAAATATTTCATTCAACCAATCAAACCCAGAAACGCAAACCAAATTCAGACTTTAAGTTAAATCGGGTACATATGGATATAAAAGAAGACAATATTCAAAACATAATCAGATACCCATGCAAATAAATATACACCAAACAATATAAACGATTGTAAAGGACAACCAAATTCAAACCTAATCGAGTACATACGAGATTCGAATGACAGCAGGACTCAACCCTAAGAAAGCACCTTTAAAAACCAATTTATACCGAGAACATATTGGTTAACCAAACAATATAAATGATTATAAAGGACGGCCGGACTGATCCCTAAGACAAAACCTCTGAAAACCAATTTATACCGAAAACAAAATGGTTAATCAAATAATATAAACGATTGTAAAGGGCATTTAGATTTAAACCTAAGCAAGTACTTACGAAACTCAAAGGACGGCGAGACTCAAGCTTGGTCATGTACTTTTCAAAACTCAAAGGACGACTAAACTCAAAGGCCTAATCGGGTCGTTTAACGATGATTATGCACCCAGTAAGAATTGTTTAACCAAGCAGGTACCAATGACACATAAAACACATCCGGACACAAGGATTAATCGGGTACCTATGACACGTAAAAGACTTCGGGATGCAACGCTTAATCGGGAACCCCAGCAACGATTCTGCACCCAGTAGGGATTGTTTAACCGAGAGGGTACCCATGATACGTAAAAGACATTTAGACACAAGGCCTAATCGGGTACCTATGACATGTAAAAAGCTTCCGGACGCAAGGCCTAATCGGGTCATTCAGCAACGATTCTGCACCCAGTATGGATTGTTTAACCGAGCGAGTACAATGACACATAAAACACATCCGCACCCAAGGCCTAATCAGGTACCTATGAAACGTAAAAGACTTCTAGATGCAAGGCTTAATCGTGACTCCAGCAATGATTCTGCAATTGTTTAACCGAGCGGGTACCTATGACACGTAAAAGACATTTAGACACAAGGCCTAATCAGGTACCTATGACACATAAAAAGCTTTCGAACGCAAGGCCTAATCGGGTCGTTCAGCAACGATCCTGCACCCAGTAAAGATTGTTTAATCGAGTGAGTACAATGATACGTAAAACACATCTGGACACAAGGCCTAATCAGGTACCTATGACACGTAAAAGACTTCTGGATGCAAGACTTAATCGTGTACTCCAACAATGATTCTGCACCCAGTAGGTATTGTTTAACTGAGTGGGTACCCACGGTACGTAAAAGACATTCAGACACAAGGCCTAATCGGGTACCTATAACATGTAAAAAGCTTCCGAACACAAGGCCTAATCGGGCCGTTCAGCAACGATTCTGCACCCAATATGGATTGTTTAACCGAGCAGGTACAATGACACGTAAAATACATCCGCACATAAGGCCTAATTGGGTACCTATGTCATGTAGAAGACTTATGGATGCAAGGCTTAATCAGGTACTCCAGCAATGATTCTACACCCAGTAGAGATTATTTAACCGAGTGGGTACCCATGACACGTAAAAAAACATTTAGACACAAGGCGTAATCGGGTACCTATGACATGTAAAAAGCTTCCGGACATAAGGCCTAATCGGGTCATTCAGCAACGATTCTACATCCGGTAAAGATTGTTTAACCGAGCGGGTACAATGACACGTAAAACACATCCGCACACGGGGCCTAATCGGATACCTATGACACGTAAAAGACTTTTGGATGCAAGGCTTAATCGGGTACTCTAGCAATGATTCTGCACCCAGTAGGGATTATTTAACTGAGCGGGTACCCATGATACGTAAAAGACATTCAGACACGAGGCCTAATCGGGTACATAACTGTATGCATTAGCTTCAATTACCATGCTATAATTGTTTTAAAAATTAACTATATTTCAAAAATTAATTAGCAGAAAATGCTATATTGAAATAGCATACGGAATTACCCAAATAACACATAAAGTAGCATCACATAGTTTATTATTGCACAACTACTAATCAAATTGGCCAATCAGTGTAACATCATGCAAAACAAAACACTAAATCAATATAGCATTAGTCTGTTGAATTAATGTAGAAAATAGCTGGTAAAAACATGCCACAAACAACAAACATAACTATGCATGCTTTACAAATAAAATACATAAAACAAAATAAATGAAAGTAAACACATAAATGTGGCATTAGTCTTTATAAATGACATAGAAAATAGCAGATAATAAAATACCAACAGTCACAAACACAAGTTGAATTTATATTAATAAAATATGCAACCACATAAGTTTCACAAATACAAGTTGAACTTATATTAATAAAGTTACCTAACCACTTTTACTTTATACAGCTAATAATCTAATCAGCCAATTACTTTTACAATATACGCAACAAAATGCTAAATTAATATAGCATTATACTGTTTAATTGATGTAAATAATAATAGGTGATAAAATGCCAGCAACCACAGACACAGAACTTCACAATTTAAACAAAAAAACACAAAATATAATAAATGAAAGCAGAAATATAAAATTCAGAACAACTCAGCATGTAACATGTCCCAATAACCAATGAAAAATAACAACAACATACTAAGTAAGTATATAGTAACATATCCAATGGAAAAAAAAACTGAAAAATAAAATTCAAATTTAAATCTTCTTTGAAGCTTGGCAATTCCTCTTGTTATGTCCAACTTGATCACACTTGCTGCATTTATTCCGCTTATTCTGAGAATAAGAAAAGCCACCTTGTCTTTTAGTAGAAGGTCTTCCAGCACCTCGAATTTCTTTAGGTGGTCTAATTACAATTTCATCTTCAGTAATAATTGGCTTACCGACAGTTGGAATTGGATTAATAGCATGTGCATAACTAGCTCTAAAAGCATTAGCTGTAAAATAATATTCCACAAATTCATATACCGATAGCCTTGATTTATTCATACACTTAACAACATGTGCACATGGAAAACCGGTAACTTTCCACTGATTACAGCTACACAATCTTTTTTCAAGACCAACATGATGTGAAATAGGAGATCTAACTTCAAAAATATTTTCATCAGACCTATATGCATTCCATCCAAACCCATCTTCAACTAACTTTGACAATCGTTGCTTCATGACTGGACAAAAAACAGTAGTCCACTTATGGCATTCTTCCCTCCGCTTTGCCATTACTTTCACTCGAATTCCAGCTAGACAAGATGTAATCGGTACAAACCTATCATCCACAATCCAAGAGTTAAAGCTCTCAGCCACATTAGAAGAATATTCTCTATACCTTCTACCTTGAAAAAACAAATCTGCCCAATGTTCTAAAGGTTTATCTTTAAGGAAGTTGATCGCGGCAGCACCTCCAATTTCTTTAAATTTTTACATATAACATTCAAAATCAAATAGATTGGAAGATCGAGTTATAAGTTTAAACAAATCAACAATTGATGTATCACCCTTGCAAGCTTTAACCACTGAACCAATATTTTGCTCCATATGAAATGTGCAATAACTATAAAAAGAAGATGGAAACACTTTCGTAACACCTAAGAGCAAACCCCATTGACGATCAGACATAAAAACTAATTCACGATCTTCATGAAGCATCTCTTTTAGATTCTCTAAAATCCAAGTCCAATTTGATTCATTTTCATGTAAGACGACTCCCATAGCTGGTGGAAAGAAACCTGAAAAAATGCATTACAAAATTAAAATGCTAACATAAAAAAAACTGATATACCGTAACTATATACAAAATATAAATCAATTCAATATCTTACATATATCATGCTATATGTAATTAAAAAATGCTAAAGTAAACTATCGTAATATATGTCATGACTAAATCACTGAAACAAATAAAAAAGAAAAGCGGCAATATGATGTAGAACAAAAAAGGGTAAAGTAAAAAAGCGTAATGTATCTTCGGATGAGAACTGAGAAACAAGTATGATAAAATTGCAGTCATATGATACATAGGAGTCTTACAGTACACAAGGATTTAAAAATGCTAATGTAACCTAGCATAATGAATTTCATGACCAAATTAATAAAGCAAATAGAAAAAATGAAACAATATGATAAACAAAAAAAAATTGCTAAAGGAAAAAGAGTATCATGTACTTTAGTATTGCAACAGTTAAATAAATAGAAAAAAAAGCAGTCTTATAATATTTCTATGTCAATCTCTCTATCTCAAAAAAAAAAAAAAGAACCACACAGACGCACAGAATAACAGAGAAAGCAAACGGGAAACAAAATAAGCAATATAATACACAGAAAAAAAACCTTAACGTGCTTCAAATTCACAACAGTGATTTTTTTTTTAAATACATTTTTGTAAGAAACAAAGATTAAAATGCTAATGCAAAATGTCATAATATATTTCATGAATGCATAGAAAAAAAAAAGCAATAATATACAATACAATGAAAAAAATACCAGCATTATGTATTCCATAGTATTAAACAAACAAAAAATGCAGCAGTAAAATAAGAAAATAGAACATGCAGTATTTCAATATTTGTCTGTCAAATGGAATTTGTAAAACTATGAACAAAAAATGCTAACTAGATTAGCATTATCAAATATAATGCAAATGAAATGCAATATTCAGTGTTGTAAATATATGCAATATGTTATCCATATAATGGCTCCTATGTCGTCACACTAGCCAGTAGCCCTGGCCCAGAAATGTACAGCATGTAAGACAACCTTACACCAAAGAAAGGCAGCCGCTAATCTGGATTGTAGCATGCATGCCAACTTGCATTAATTAGTTACAAACCCAAACCCGTTACAGTGAAAAAACCTAATGTTATATTGTTATATAGCATGATAAGCCTATTGTCAATTCCAGAGCAGCCAAGGGAAACCAGAGATATATCATCAACTGAAGGCAACAAGTAGATTTTTTTTTTTTGTAAACAAAAATACTTGTCAGTAACAATATTTTTCAATGATGTAATGGTACCTGAAAATTTGAACTATAAAACAAGATTCAATTCTAACAAAAACTTAAACATTAGGCCAGGGCTAATCAAATCTAATTCAACACATCATCAAAACTGAATCCACTAGCATGAAATTCACCAACATTCCCATAAAATACATGAACTTCACCAAAAATAGCATACTAAAGAATTCAAAAACAAAATACTAAACAACCTAAAAAAATAAAAGACAAATACCAAAACTCAAACCTTGGTTTCCATTTTTTGCAGTGGCTGCTAATAAAACTCCTAGCCTACCCTTTAAAAATGTTGCATCTAGAAATATAAGAGGATGGCAATGTCGAAAACCAACTAAGCAAGCATTAAATCCAATGCAAACTCTTTCAAATTGCTGACTTGACGGATCAACATCCAAAGCAACATAACTTCCTGGATTAGTTTTCTTCAAAGTCTCCAAATACCAATTTAATTCATTATATGACAGAGCATCAATCTCCATAAATTTCCTTCAAAGCCAATTGTTTCCGGAGTATGCAAAATAATAAGAAAGATCAAAATTAAACTCTCTTCTAAATTCAACAATAATATCTTTCGGCTTCTTCATAGGGACATCTCTAATTTGATCAATAATCAAAGATTTAATAAATTTACTAGAAATTTGGACTTTCTTAACATCCCTTAATCCAGCACCACACGAATGTACAAAGTTATAAGTTCTAATAAAGAAACGAAGAGGCTGTCTAGGATCTGAAGAAGCATTTAAATTGAATTTACAACCTTCCTTATTCGAACAGCATATGACAGATATTCTTTCAGGACAGTTTTTAACAAAAATCAGTTCATGTCCTTCTTTTATTTGATAAGCCATTAGAAACTACCTAAAATATTCAGCACCACTAAAACAATAACCAATAAAATCCATAAGATTCAATTGGCACCCTTTCTTCGTGATATCTTTCAAATAAGAATTTAATTCACCACAAGATTTAATGTTATAAGAACTAGAACAAACTGAAATACTCTGCTGCTTAGAATTGACTGAAAAATTACTATCAACATTGAGCTCCAGAGCATGATGTCACAACTTAACAGTGAAAACAAAAAAGGACTCTTCTTATAAATTTGAAAGCACAATATTGTATGCAAATCTGAATTAGTATCAACTGTGATAATCTTACTTTCCAAATTATATGATATTTCAATAGAACTAGGAGTAAGATGTGTCCAATATTCACATATGCTATTCTTAACATCAATTAAAGAACAACTCATGTCCAGTAGAATAGAGTAGCTACACTCATCAAGTAAAAATAAATTCAAAATGCTATTCCCAAGACCGCTCCTGCCAAAAATTATACAGATTGAGATATATATAACAAATGATATTATAAGATGTCAAAAAACCATGTATAGTCAAAATAAATATTAAACAGCAAGAAAATGCTAAATGAACATAGCATTAAAATCTAAAAAAATCATAACATCGTATCCAAATACATACCCTTGTTCTTCTCTACTGATTAAAACTAAATCAGACATGACGCAAAAAACCTGTAAATTCATAAGAAAATAAGATCAAAAAAACATTAAAAAAAAGTAAATAATAGATTGAATCGATCGAAAATAAAAACCTAAATTAGGGTAAAATTACCTGCTGAGATCGATTTAATAAAAGAATCGAAATAATCCAATTAACGATGTAAAATGCATGTAATCAATGAATGATTTGAGTTTCCATTTGAATTGAAAGAAAATCGAAAGAGGGAAGGAAAAAATTAAAAACATAGCATTATTTAGTTAGGCCTAAAAATAAGCTGAAGTTTGGCCTTTACATCTGAGTCGCGTTTTTTGGGCCAAAAATTTTTAAAACTTTGTCCTCCAGCCCATTTTCCACTATTAAGAAATTATTTATAATCTTAGATCTAATTTATTTTAACTTACTTTTGAAATTAGCTCTATGTGTTTAAATTTTATAATTGATTCAAATGTTTTATAAATTTTAAGCGATAATAATATTTTTAATACTAACGGAATTTTATTATTAGAAAATTTATGAATTTTATTTTGAATCTAACATGATATGTATTGTTTCAAATTTATTTAAATAATTTGATACAGTTGAATTTGGGGGTTTTATTTATGTTTAGATATGTATTTGGAAATGATTGAATATACTAGTATTTGGTAGGGTATACAATTGAGAAATTATTTGTTTAATTTGGCTTACACATGTCTTTTTTTAGCTGAAATGGTTGCCACTTGCTCAATTCATTCTAGTATTTTTCTCCTTGTGTCCTTATTTTCACCGTTTCCTTTCTCCTATTAACACCATGCCTTTCCTTGTCTTCATTCATTTTCTCAACCAATTTTTTTTCCATTCCTAAAATTCATTTTTTTCCCAAAAATGAAAATTATGGCCTGCTACAAAAATTACTTCCATCGTTTCCCCTCCGACACACTCCCTCCGCGTCCACTCTTGTCGCCACCTCCCTCTGCCTACTGCCATCTCCTCGTCACACCGCTGAATAGCTCCACCGCTCTACCATACCCGAACCACCACATCTTCCTCTAAACGCAAGCAAGCGTTGCCGCCACCTTCTCCACCACTCACCAAAAATCCGAGATCCATAACTAAATCCACAACCAAGAGCCGTCGTGAGATGCTTGAACACCTAATTCCTCAAAGAATCTGTGGCCGCGTGGTACGACCCAAACTTCCCCGTAAAGGAAATCCGGATTGAGTTGAGAAAACGACAAATCAGAACACAAACAGAAGAACATTTCACTGCTTATTACAACAATCTATATCAGAGTACAAGAATATATAGAGTATGAACTAATAATATACATTTGATAGTATCAGAGATTTACAAATTACAATGCAGTGGAAAATAATATAAAACACAACTGAAAGAAATACACGGATATAGAGCGTTCCGAATATAGCTCCAGCTATAAACCAGGATCCTGTGAATATAATATCCGCAAAACCAAAACTCCTAGCTGCCCATGCGGAAAATAGGGGCACCCAGAGTTTAGGTTAAAACAATAAACTCCAGGTCAGTCATTGACTGGTGTGAGAACTAAAACGGTTATTAATTTAATTTTAAAGTTAGGTATATCAAGGGACCACGCCGTATAACACGAAACGGGTTTACCCCCAAGAATACCAGTGCATAAAACAAATAGCGCAATGCTAAGTAAAGAAAATGAAGCTATTATAAGGCTCAGGTCCCATCACATAATGCAACGCAAGCCGGAGGATAGAGTTTTACCTTATAATAGCCAAATAATGCTTGGTACGGAAATTTTATGTTTTATTATAACTGCATGTGAAGAAATCGACTTCAAATATAAATGCATCAATCATAGGTGGCATGGGTGCCATCTATCATGTCGCCATACTAGGCTCTACAATCAAAACCAAAATGTCACGTATTGGAAATTGGATTTCCGTCATGAGTCTAGGAAAGGGATGTACTCCTAACCGGTTCGAGACACTCTAGCAAATGCCTCAGGACTGCACACTCTGGGCAACCCCTGGATCCTCCAAGGCCAGTCCACACTTACGTTTGTGGATTAGTTATTCCTAAACACACGTTTCCCGGTCCTATCGGACCTATCCATCGGCTCTGTAGTAACCGATATATCCGAGGCGCCTTGCAATCCAACAACCAAATAGGTAAAAATAATAAATGTTTGGGCTCCATACCATGACACTACCCATAGCTAGAAAGAAACGTCATGTCCTCCTTGGGTCTCTTATCCCGTTTTTGTCTCATACCGAGGTGTGAGGCTCGCGAATTAACGCTATGCACAAAGCTATGCTATATTAAAGTCGTGCTTTGATCATCAACCATAAGACTCTGCTTTTCAACAGAAGCCTTGATCATTTTCATCTCAGCATGCCACATAGGCAATTCACGCCATGCGACCGATGTTTATCGATATAACCTTTGAGCTCGTACGTCTCAGAGAAGGGCGTTAAGTAAGAGAATAAATTATTCGCCGCCAAACAAATATGTATTTAGTACAAATCAATCAACATAGAATAAAATCCAATGTCAGACACACATCCATTTACTAGTTCGTTATGGGTCTGAATGAAACCGAAGGCACCTTATTCCTTGTCCCGTATGTCCAATACAGGAGAGAGGTCCTCGCATATCCAGTCGATCTCCAAGTACGTCTGGATGATCACCACTTATTACCTCGTCTTGGGTGTACAGCCCAATCAAGACATCAGTAATCATCCAAATGATGTAAAGACCTCCGGTCTTCAACCACCGTCTTCATCGTCGACTTATCGTCGAATCAGTTATTCAAAATGGGCATAAACCCGGCCTTTCCGAATAACTCGCGTATATAATAAACAAGTGCTATAAAAACACAACATACGCCTCATTCCAATTTTGAATATTCTTTTATTCAAATATTTATATCCTTTGGGAAAGGTTCCCATTAATTTTATCAAAGATAAATTCTTTAAATTTATTCTTTAATCTTCCTTTGGATATTAATTTAAACCAAATTATGGTTTATCCAAACTAGTCGGGAGTAGAGATCCTTACCGAAGTAATCATTTATTTTAACACCCAATCCCAACCTATTCACCCTATGAAGCAAAACTGGTAATACTTCATATTCACACCACGGTGTTATCAGTAAAATTAATTACCATTTCCTGTTCAAATCAAATTAAAGATTTAAATATCGCTTGGAGCAAAACTGGTGATACTCCACTCTCGATCATTTCACAAATTGATAATTTAAATTATCACATTCGCATTTCAATCTAATTAAAGATTCATTAAAACTCCACTTGGTTTTAATCTTCCCAAAAATCAATGATTATTTAACTTTGGAAAATTAAACATGTAGCATCGACAATCTACACCGTACTATTGATTTCTGCCTATATATAACCTCTAAGCTCGTACGTCTTAGAGAAGATCGTTAGCAAGAGAATAAATTCTCCGCCACCAAACAGATATATATTTAGCAGAGATCAACCATATAGTTCGAAATACAATGTTAGACATGTAACCCTGTCTTTTCCTCGGTTAAAGAACTAACGTCATCTAAAATACAGTTCACGATAAACCCAAATCACATTCCATGGAATCTTCACGGAAAACAGATCAATATATATATATATATAATCAATATCAATTTCTGTATCTGAAAAATAATATAAATGGAATAACGACAAAGCCTTTTAAATTCCATATATATATTAACAGTCTTCCTCCATAGAAGCTCACTTTGATTATTATCAAATCGAATTCCATTCAATTCCAATTTTATATATTAAATTGGAAAACTTTACTTTGGGAAATTCCCATTAAATCTTATTAAAAAGATTATAAATTCCAAATCACATTTCACTGTAAATCGGGTTAAAGAACGAATGTTGTTAAAAACACAGTTTACCATAAACCCATTTCACATCCCATTTTATTCCAATTAAATGTTAATTAACTGGAAACTCTAATAATCTTAATAAAAAGTTTTATTCTTTTCACACGGGGTTTAAGAACAGTTGTAATGACCCGCATTCTGTGCATCAAAGGATCGTAGAATATTTATTTCTTTCACATACGAAGTCGTATGGTCATGTAACTTTTGGAGACGACTATTGGGGTCATTTCCCATGTTCATGATTTTTGCCGATTTTTAAATGACCATTTTTCCCCTAGCTGATCTTGTTTTGGCCATAACTTTTGATTGTTAAGGAGTTTTGACCTGAAACCACTTCCATTAGATCCGGATGATGGTTTACCTTTCCGTAGAGTGGTCAAATGTGAAAAACGGACTTATCGTTTTGGAGATATGGCTGAAATAAGGTTCAGAAGGTGAAAAATTGCTTAACTGGGCCAAATGAGGTGATTGTGAATGGGCCCATAACCCATTTCGGGATTAGGGTCATGGGGAGGCTGAAATAAGTTAGATTTTCATTCTATTTCAGTTTTCTAGCTGCCATTTACCTCTTAGAAACCCTAGCAATGACCTCCACTTTCTAGAATCATTTCTAATCACCGTTTAATCAACGATTAGCCAAATCTACGCCAAATTAAGGAGAAATAGCACTAAAGCAAGGTTGGAGCTGCTGTTAGACATTGGTATTCGCCCAAATCAGAGCAGTTTCAGTTCTGAAAGTTTTAATTGTGGTAAAGGTGAGTAATTAGCCTTGTTTTTACACTAATTATGGTTAATTAAGGGTAATTGGTGTTAATTAGCGAATTTAAACATAATTAAGTTCTGGAAAAATATTTAGAAATTCTTAAACACCGTTTTAGATCTCTGTTAGAAGTAATTTGGTTAAGTTTTGCTAATCTTATCATTAGTTATGCTTAAACATGATTAGGGGAAACATGGGTTCTTGGGTATGTTTGATCTATATTATCATGATTATTTATTGTTTTGGTGTTTTTGGATGACTATACATGTTGCTATGACTGTTTGGAATGTTTTGCAATTGTTTAGAACAGTTAGTATAATCAAAAATGCCGTCGTTTGGCGTAAAAATGGTCGTTGGAAGTTGCAAGAAAATTATGCAGGAGCCAGACCGGATCGGATCACCCCTACCCGAACCGACCCGTTCATGAAGCACATGCCACGAACCGAGAACCCGAAGCGATGAAGGCTCGACCCACGAGCCAATGGAGAAGCTCGACCCGATCTGGTGACGACGGCACGATCCGAACCAGTGTGGTACCACGACCCAGCTTGAAGCATCACGATCCGACCCAGTGGGAGGCTGCTTGATGTACCACGAACCGACCCGACCTGGGAGGAACCCATGACCAGACCCGAACAGGGCTAATGACCATGGACCGAACGAGGAAAAGAGGACCGATTTAATTGGAAGCTGTTTGCCGAACAAATCCAGAGGAGACCAAATCCCGAGATGCAAAGGTAGTCCAAATGGGAAGTAGAACTCAGAATCTAGCTGGGAACCAACGAGTTAACTTCATGATTGGACTTTGCTGCGGGACGTGTGCTAAGGAGTTATCGACGTCCATAACTTTGATTCACCACCGAAAAACGAATGTTAGGGTACGAATCAGTGCAGTGGGGTAGTTATTACTTTATGGGGCAGAGGGATCATAACAAAGTATTGGGTGATCGAAGCAGTGGATATCGTATGCTTTACGCACTGAGTGAGAGATGTAAGGATGGTTGCTATGCTTGATTTTTTGCCATCACTACGACAAGCACACCCCTACCCCCGTATCCTTTACACCATCTGTTAGTGGCACCTTAGAGTATTGTACGGTATGTTGTGCTAACTCTTTGGTTGCAGGTTCAGGTATGGTATAGTATACCTATTATTGTTCTATTTTGCTGCTTATCGCTCATACCAGACTTTTGTCTGACCCAGAGTTTTGTGTCTCTTCTTATTACTCTGGATGCTCTTAAATGGGCAGACTAGAGACAGGTTAGCTGGTTGTGCATGAGTAGCTGTCCGGAGACGAGCATGAGGCTTACACGTACTATTCTCTATATGCATTCTCCCTGTCTCGCTGCTGGTGTAACAACCCGGAAAATCTGAACCAATTTAAAAAATTTTAATTGGCTATTTTAGTGTATTTAAAATATTTAAAATATTTAGTATAAATATTTTAAATAATAATGACGAAAAGTAAGTTTGAATCGACGTTTGAAAATAAATATAATTAATTTTAATTATAAACAAGGCCTGAAATGGCGCGGTGGTTTCAAAATTTGAATTCAAACTTTGACTGACTGTACCGGGTGCAACAAAACAGATTTTAGTGAAACCGAAAATATTTAAATCTGTTAGTGAATATCTTTCTACCGAATCTGAAAAATCGAAGTCTCATTGCTGGAAGCAAAAGTTATGGCCAAACGAATTTTCAGAAAGGTCGCTATAGAGTTTATATAGCCCGTGAAAATGGCCATTTTGCAAACGACCTCGGAATTCGACGAAACCACTTTTGTTGGATCCGGGATGTCAAATTACTGCTAGGTTTCAAATTTCATAATTTTGAAGCTAGTATGTGAGCGTGGCAAAGGAAAATGTGTTTGGTCGATTTCTATTAAATTGGATCGACCAGAAAAGGGTCATTTTTCAAACGGTCTCAGAATTTGATGAAACTAGTTTTGTTGGGATCGTATCATCAAAACATAGCTAGATTTATTTTTCGGGAATTTTTAGAATCAGTATGTCGGCTATTTTTGGTGGAGTGGAACCCAAGTGAGATTTCTGAATTATAAACGGTATGGAAAACGACGCTGTATAAATTATATAGTCGATATATGAGTTATATGAGCATTGTACACCTCATGTATAAGCATTGTATAAGTTGTACGTTTGATGTATAAGTTATATATGCGTTGTAAAAATTATATACGTGTTGAATAGAAGTGAAATATACTAATATAAATATATATACGCCCATCGTCCACAAACCATGGACGATATTTATTGGTTGTGATTGGTGTGAAAATTGGTTGATAGCGAATGGTCGATTAGAATTGTTTGTGGTTGAGAATTATTTGGTTGAAACCACATAGGATTAGTTTGTGGAAAAGAAAAAAAATATACATGACGCCTGTGTGCGAACTAGATGCATGAAATCCCCATTGTCAAAAGCTGCGAGGCTTTAAGATAGAGCGAGGAGCCGTACTAGGGACGGCCCCGGTTTTAACTGCCCTGCCGTTATACTGCCGAAATTTTCTGAAATATTCATGTGTTAGAATTATTTTCATTTGTTGAAATTATTTTCATATGTTGAAACCGCATTCATGTGTTGAATAGAAATTCATTCGTTGAATGGTATTCGTGGTTGAAATAAATTGCTTTAATAATAAAAATCACATTTTTTATTATACATACGAACTATAGAAAACATTCATGTGTTGAATAGAAATTCATTCATTGAATAGAAATTCATTGTTGAATGGTATTCGTGTTTTAAATAAATTGCTTTAACAATAAAAATCACATTTTTATTATATATACAAACTACAGAAAACATTCATGAGTTGAATAGAAATTCATGTATTGAATGGTATTCGTGTTTTGAAATAAATTGTTTTATAATAAAAATCATATTTTTATCTTCTATATAAACTATATAAAATAGTCGTGTTTTGAAATAAATTGTTTTATATTAAAAATCACAATTTTATTATATACATGAATTGTTAAAAATAGTAACGTGTTGAAATAAATGTCGGTTGGATAAAAATATCATTTTTATCAAATATATGAAAAGAATATCGTTTTGAAATCGTAGAATAGATTATATTTTTATATATATATATATATATAAATATAATTAAAATAAGTCGAATAACGAAGCTGCAGTTCATGTTTTGAAACCGTGATTTCAAACGATTAGTGCGGGAGATCCAACCATCGGATTTTCCCGAAACCGAAACCGTTGGGTTCGCTTTGGAAATATCTTTCCAACGACACCAACTTTGTAAAAATCCAACGGTTGGATTGTCTGGAATGTTTAATTCAAATCTGAAGAAAAATAGCACCAGAATCGATTATATATATATAAATATAATTAAATTAAATCGAATAACGACGTTGCAGTTCGTATTTTGAAATCGAAACTTCAAAGGGGCGTACCGGGAGGTCCGACCGTCGGATTTTCCCAAAACTGGAACCGTTGGATTCGTTCTGAAAAGATCTTTCTAATGATATAAAATTTGTGAAGATCCAACGGTTATATTTTCAGATTTGTGTAAATCAAATCTGAAGAAAAACTACGCCACGGCCGCGTTATGGCCTGAAGCATCGTTTGAATAAATTGGCTATTTTTAAATAAATAAAAATAGCAATAAATCGTTATAAAATATTATAAACGATATGGAATGTGAAATTTAGAAACTAACTGAAGGTTAGCTAAGTCAAATGGTTTCCTGGATTTTGATCTGATGTTGGTTTCGGCCTTCGTGGTTAATATTTGGGAAATCGTTCTCTTTCTAATTTACGGTTAGTGACTAATGAATTTGAATAAGGCATAATTTGTGTTTGTGTAGCACTTGTTTATTATATATGCGAGTTGCTCAGAAAGACCGGGTTTATCACTTTCTGAATGACTGAATCGACGATAAGAAGTCGAGGATGAAGACGGACTGAAGACCAGAGATCTTCACCTTGGTTGGATGATAACTGATGTCCTGATTGGGAGGCATCCCGAAATATGGATACTGAGTGGTGATCGTCCAGACGTACGTGGAGATCGATGGGTATGCGAGGTATATAGTGCCTCCGGTTTTGTTCAGACCCAGAACGGACTTGTAAATGGGCTGTGTGTCTGACATTGGAATTCATTCTGTGTGATTGATAACCATCAGTTGCATGGTGTGAATTGCCTGTGTGACACGCTGAGATGCAGTGATCAAGGCTTCTGTTGAAAAGAAAAGTCTTGTGGTTGATGATCAAAGCTCGGCCTGTGTGGTATAGCTTTGTGTATAACGTTAATTCGCGAGCCTCACACCCCGGTATGAACAAGAAACGGGAGAGGACATCATGGAGGGCATGCGTTTCCTTCTAGTTAGAGGTGGTGTCAGTGCTTAAACTGGCTAACATTTATATTATTTTCACCTGTGTGGTTGTTGCTGTTGCGAGGCGCCTCGGATATATTGGCCGATCCGGGACTGATGGAGTCATTCGTTGGCTCGTTTACGCCCCAAAGGGTGGGGAAACGCAGTGTTCAGGCATTTTAATCCACATCGGTGGACCGGTCCTTACGATCCAAGGGTCACTCGAGCTCTGATCCTAAGGCTCGTGCTAGGGAGTCTCGAAGTCGGTAAAGACTATCTTTTGCCTTGGTTCATGATGGAAATCCAATTTCCAAATACGACATCGTGGGTTTTGATTGTAAACCTATATTTGGCGACATAGTGGCATGGGATGCTCATGTCGTCTATGATTGATATTTATGATTGTTTTATAAAATTAGAAACTAACTGGAAACGAGCTAAGACGGATGGTTTCCTGGGTATTGGTCTGATGTTGGTTTCGGCCTTCGGGGTTAATACCTAGGGAATCGTTCTCTTACTATTTTACAATTGGAGTCTGATTAAGAATTCTTTTGCTTTATTCGTATCAAGCATATTTTGGCCATTATAAGGTAAAACTTTATCCTCCGGTTTGCGTTGCATTATGTGATGGGAACTGAGTCTTATAATGGCTTCATTTTTATAAAATGCATTGCGATGTTTAAAAGATTGACTTGTTTTAAAGCACTGGTAATCCAATGGAGAAAACCCATTCCGCGAAAGTGGTGTGGTCCTGTGATTAGCCATATTATAAAATGTGTTAAGTAGACTTCTCATACCAGTCCCATGACTGACTCGTAGTTTGCTTCACTTGCGAACTCGGGTGCCCCTTTTTCTACACGGGCAGCCGTGTATTCTGGTTTTAACAGGCTCTTTCTGGATAGCTGAAGCTGAAGATGAATTATATCATTTATCTCTTTTATGCTGTTCAACTCCAATTGTACATATTATGTTTGTTTTCCGCTGTAGACATTTATGTATAGATGAACTGTATTTGTACTAAGTATGATCCTGTATACTGTGTAACTCTGATGATTATGTTTATCCATTATATGATTTGCACATTATTTGGTGTATTTATTTAATTTTGTTCTGCTATTATCTGTTTATGTGTTATCTTCCAAAGATCACCCTAAACGCCGTCGCACGGGGTTTTGGGGTCGTCACAGCTGGTCACTACTTTGGGCATTAGTAGTGTACCCTTCTTATTTTTCATTAGAGACAATTTTCGAAGTTGTAATAAAGATGATGTGGAACATAAGCTGTAATTTTGGATTTTCCGCTGCTACGATGGTTTAAGTTTTCAACTCATGCACTGTCTCGCCTGTTTTATATCAAGTTATGTTATTATTATATTTTATTCCATGCGCTGTGAGACATTCTACAGGTTCCTTATTAGTTCAAATTTCCATCTTTCATTTCTTTGACGACCGTCCCGTGCTGGTTGGACAGTGGCACGACGTACTTTCATTGGAAATGTCGGGTGGAGCGGGGTGTGCCGTCACATTTGGTATCAGAGCTCTAGGTTGCATAGTTAACCTAGGGAAATACACCAGGGAGAGATAGTACACGTATATGAGAGCGTGTATTTGTGATATTTTGGTTTTCAAAAGCTATATATATACTATTAGTATATTTAAGGATGAAGTCGCACTGCACTGGCACCACTGAAGAGATGGTTAATCGTTTTCCCCTTACAGATTGAACAATGAGCCGATATACTAAGGGTACTGGTAGAGGAGCTAATAATGGGAATGCCCCTGATAGGAGGACGATGTTTACTACCTTCATGCGAGAGATGCTTAGGGATGCTCGGGGAGCAGTTCCTAATGCTGCTAACGGTGGTTATGCAGTAGTGCAGGCGCCTAGGGCCGATTTTGCCAAGCTTAACAAGGATTATACTAGTCTTGGCGGGAAGCCGTTCCATGGAACGAAGTCAGCTATGGATGTTTAAGATTGGTTGGATAGTTGTGAGCGCATCTTCGAGGACTTGGGAATCGATGATACCAAGAAGAGGAAGTTAGCATCACGTCAGCTTCAAGGACGAGCTATGAATTGGTGGAATGCTATTAAAGCAGCTACTCCTGAAGATCAAGTTACTTGGAATCAGTTTATGACTCGTTTCAGCGAAAAGTTCATTCCAGTCGCTCACAAATCTGAATTGTTTAGGAAATTTTTGGAGCTTAAGCAGAATGGCAGGGCAGTCTCGAAATATATTGCTGAGTTCGATACTTTATCGAAGTATGGATTATCTCTTATCAACACTGCCAAGAAGAAGAATGAGAAGTTCATAACCTGCTTAGATGAGTACTTAGTGGAAAGGCCGATAAACCACATCGACGAGATGGTTAAGTCTATAGTGGGAAAAGCATTGAGATCAGAGAGTCTTTACCCTAAGTCAAAGGCCGATGTTGCTATTGCATCTGTAGAGGAACCAAAGCCGCAAGCAAGCGGTGGAGGTAATAAGGAGCCTCAGAATAAGAGAAAACAGGATCAGACCAAGGGTGGTTAGAAAAAGAAGGACAAGAAAGATAAAGAGTGCTTTAGTTGTGGCAAGAAGGGCCACTTTGCTAGAGATTATCAGGAAAAGCCTGGGGAAAGGAAGTGCTTCAATTGCGGCCAAGTGGGACATCACACGGATAAATGTCCACAACCTCCTAAAGAAAAGCAGATTATGAAAGCATTTGCTATCAACGCTACTCCTTCTTCGTCGAATGCCCCAACTACGGCGGAGAAGGGAAAGGGCGTCATTATTCGAGGTATGCTGTCTATTTATGATGTTTCTGTTCTAGTTTTGTTGATAGCGAGGCATCCCATTTCTTCATACCTAGTGACTTGGTAGATAAGTTGGGATTGGAACCTGAGATAGTCGATAACCTTTAGTTGTGACGAACCCGATAGATGGTTCGACTAGTCTTTGCATGATTTGTTGTAATGTGCTCTTATCGAGTTATGGATGTATGTTTGCTTGTGATTGCTTAGTTGTTTTGCTAGTATCATCTCACGTAGATTTTCTAAATTTGGAGGAGATGTTCCTTGAATGCTTATCTGATATTGGTTTAGGCCTTTGGGGCTTATGCTTAGGGAATGTCGAGTTTGACTAGGATGGTTTGCATGAGATATAAGTAGTTGTTGTGATTTCCATTGAATGATATCTCGGCTTACTCGAGGAGTGATGTGCAGCCGTGACATGATAAGACTGTTCAATGGTATGGGTTGATGCGAGTTAGACTCGATAGGGTTATGAGATGACTCGAGTGGGACTCGAGAAAGATGCAAAGTAATGGATTGTTTGGGACCCTATGTTGATGTTATTTTTGAATGAATAGCATGTGTTCGTTAATCATGGAAGATGCAACGAGGGATAGGATGACTCAAGATGGAATTGAACTCGTAAAAAAAAGTTGTTCATTGATCTTGGAGATGCAACGAATAGGGAGACGACTCACGGTGGATTAGAGTTTGTCAGTAATGGATACTCAAGACTGGGTCTGAGTTTATGGGTAATAGATTGACTCGAGTTGGACTTGAGAAGGCTGCAAGGAAATGGATTGGCTCGAGTTGGACTCGAGAGGGTAGCAAGATAATGGATATACTTGGGTGGGACTCGAGTGTTTTAGGTGGACTAGAAGCAGGGGTATCTGGGGACGCCTGTTACCTTGGATCCGTTGGACGTGATCTAGTTATCCTTGGAGGATAAACGTACATTGGATGTATGGTAGTCCGTATGGAGGCGGGACTTCCATTAGCATTGGGATTGGTTGGACCAGTCAAGTAGGCATCAACGTATGTATGGAAGCGGGGCTTCCGTTAGCCTTGGGATTGGTTGGACCAGTCAAGTAGGTATCGACGTGTGTATGGCTTCAGCAGGTGATAGATAGGACATGTTTGATGGATGTTATGGTTGCTATGTTTGTTCCTGTTTTATTCCCTTGAGTAGACTATCACCTGTAGGATTTAGGTAATAGAGAACAAAGAGATGACGGTATACACAGATGCATGTGGTACAAGACTAGGTGCTGTACATATGCATTGAGTAAGAAACATGCCAGTTTAGATGTTATGTTTCTTGAATGGAAGTAACTGGTGTATATCGTGGGATATGATTTCAAACCTAAGTATGGATTGGATCCAGAAATGTTAAAAAGTTTGACGATCAAACCGACTTTGATTGAGAGGATTGGTTCCCGTCAGAGGGACGATCCTAATCTATTGGAAATCATCTCCAAGGTAGAGATGGGCATCGATAGTGAGAAGATGAACAAGTATGGACTTGATCGAGGAAGATGGCTTCGAAAGAATGATAGACTAGTTGTACCCAATGTTGATGGAATGAGAGATGAAGTTCTTAGAGAACTTCATCACTCAAAACTGACTATGCACCCCCAGTGGTAACAAAATGTATCGAGACATGAAGCAGACCAACTACTGGAAAAGGATGAAGAGAGACATTGGAAAGTTTATCTCCAAGAGTATAAATTGCTAGTTAGTTAAAGCTGAGCAAAGGAAGCCTAGTGGTTTGTTACAACCATTGAAAAATCCCGAATGGAATTGGGAATAAGTCTCGATGGATTTCATAGATGGTTTACCGAGGACTAGATCGGGCCATGATAGTATTTGGGTGATTGTGAATCGATTAACCAAGAATATAAGGTTTATACTAGTCGAGTCGAATAGAACGACAGCTAAGTTAGTAAAACTGTATATGAAGTGGGTAGTGAGATTTCATGGAGTACCCAAAGGCATTGTGAGTGGTCGAGATCCATTATTTACTAGTAGGTTTTGGAAGAGCTTACAAGAGGCTTTAGGATCAGAATTACATCTCAGTACCGTGTGTCATCCTCGAACCGATGGTCAAACAGAGGGGTTGAATCGAGTGTTAGAAGTTTTCTTTAGAGCTTGTATATTGGATTTCAGTGGATCATGGGATTACTATTTGCATCTAGTTATTTGCATATGATAATAGTTATCAGTCTAGTATTGGAGTGGCTCCATTTGAAGCTTTGTACAGAAGACCGTGCAACTCACCATCATGTTGGTTAGAAAACAGTGAGAAATTTGTGCTTAAACTAGAAGTAATAAGAAAAACTTCAGATAAGAACAAGGTTGTCCAACAGCGAATGAAGGCTGCCCAAGATAGGCAGAAGGGTTAGGCTGATAGAAGACGAAGACATTTGGAAATTCTTCGTTAACGACTTGGTATTCGTCAAGATCTCTCCATTAGAGAGTGTGATTCGATTCGGTAGGAGATACAAGTTGGTACCAAAGTTTGTTGGTTCATTTTCCATTCTCGAGCAAGTTGGGAATTTAGCATATAAAGTTGAGTTGCCAGAAAAGATGGCGGGAGTTCATAACGTATTTCATGTTTCCCAGTTAAGGAAATTCATGCACGACCCCGGTGTGGCTATTTCACCTGATCAGTTGGATGATATCGAAGTAGAACCCGAGGCGGTTAGGAACCGCAAGCCGATTCGTATTGTCGACCACGATACGAAGAAACTTCGAAGGAAAGCGGTGAATCTAGTCAAGGTTCAGTGGGGCGAGAATGAGAATGACTGTACTTGGGAAACAGAGGAGAGCATAAAAAAATCACATCCAGAACTATTTGCCTGGTAAGATTTTAATTGTGACTTAGTTTACTGCATGCTAGGATAGACTTGTTTGTTTGTATTTGTATGTTTGATTGTTGTGAATGGTTGGTAAGCATGCGGGATCCTTTGCTTGTTTCTTAGTAAAGGAATTTCGGGGGCGAAATTTCTTAAAGGGGGGAGAATGTAACGACCCATATTCTATGCATCGAAGGATCGTAGAATATTTATTTCTTTTACATACGAAGTTGTATGGTCATGTAACTTTGAGAGACGACTATTGGGGTCATTTCCCATGTTCACAATTTTTGCCGATTTTTAAATGACCGTTTTGCCCCTAGCTGATCTTGTTTTGGCCATAACTTTTGATTGGTAAGGAGTTTTGACCTGAAACCACTGCCATTAGATCCGGATGATGGTTTACCTTTACGTAGAGTGGTCATTTGTGAAAAACGGACTTATCGTTTGGGAGATATGGCTGAAATAAGGTTTAGAAGGTGAAAAACTGCTTAACCGGGCCAAATGAGGTGATTAGTGAATGGGCCCATAACCCATTTCGGGATTAGGGTTATGGCGAGGCTGAAATGAGTTAGGTTTTCATTCTATTTCAGTTTTCTAGCCGCCATTTACCTCTTAGAAACCCTAACAATGGCCTCCACTTTCTAGAATCATTTCTAATCACTGTTTAATCAAGGATTAGCCTAATCTACACCAAATTAAGGAGAAACAGCACCAAAGCAAGGTTGAAGCTGCTGTTAGACATTGGTATTCACCCAAATAAGAGCAGTTTCATTTCTGAAAGTTTTAATTGTGGCAAAGGTGAGTGATTAGCCTTGTTTTTACACTAATTATGGTTAATCAAGAGTAATTAGTGTAAATTAGCAAATTTAAACATAATTGAATTCTGGAAAAATGTTTAGAAATTCTTAAACACCATTTTAGACCTCTGTTAGAAGTTTGGGTTAATTTGGTTAAGTTTTTCTAACCCTATCATTAGTTAAGCTTAAACATGATTAGGGGAAAACATGGGTTCTTGGGAATGTTTGATATATATTATCATGATTATTTATTGCTTTGGTGTTTGTGGATGACTATACATGTTGCTATTACTGTTTGGAACGTTTTGTAATTGTTTAGAACAGTTAGAATATTCGAAAACGTCGTCGTGTGGCGTAAAAACAGTCGTTGGAATTTGTAGGAAAAATATGCTGGAGCCGGACCGGATCGGATCGCCCCTACCCGAACCGACCCGTTCGTGAAGCACATGCCACGAACTGCGAACCCGAAGCGATGAAGGCTCGACCCATGATCCAATGGAGAAGCCCGACCCGATCTGGTGACGATGACACGATCCGAACCAGTGTGGTACCACGACCCAGCTTGAAGCATCACGATCAGACCCGGTGGGAGACTGCTTGATGGACCACGAACCGACCCGACCTGGAAGGAACCCACGACCAGACTCGAACAGGGCTAATGACCATGGATCGAATGAGGAAAAGAGGACCGATCCAATTGGAAGTTGTTTTACGAACCGATCCGGAGGAGACCAAAGCTCGAGATGCAAAGGTAGTCCAAATGGAAGTAGAACTCAGGATCTAGCTGGGAACCATCGAGTTAACTTCATGATTGGACTTTGCTGCGGGACGTGTGCTAAGGAGTTATCGACGTCCATAACTTTGATTCACCACCGAAAGACGAATGTTAGGCTACGAATCAGTGCAGTGGGGTAGTTATTACTCTATGGGGCATAGTGATCGTAACAAAGTATTGGGTGATCGAAGCGGTGGATATCATATGCTTTACGCACTGAGTGAGAGATGTGAGGATGGTTGCTATGCTTGATTGTTTGCCATCACTATGACATGCACATGCCCACCCCCATATCCTTTACACCATATGTTAGTGGCACCTTAGAGTATTGTACGGTATGTTGTGTTAACTCTTTGGTTGCAGGTCTAGGTTCAGGTATGGTCTAGTATACCTGTTATTGTTCTGTTTTGCTGCTTATCGCTCATACCAGAGTTTTGTCTGACCCAGAGTTTTACGTCTCTTCTTATTACTATGTGTGCTTTTAAACGGGCAGACTAGAGACAGGTTAGCTGGTTGTGCACGAGTAGCTGTCCGGTGACGAGCAGGAGGCTTACACGTACTATTCTCTATATACATTCTTCATGTGTCGCTGCTGGTCACTACTTTGGGCATTAGTAGTGTACCTTTCTTATTGTGCTTTAGAGACGGTTTTAGAAGTTGTAATAAAGATGATGTGGAACATAAGCTGTAATTTTGGATTTTCCGCTGCTACGATGGTTTAAGTTTTCAGCTTATTCACAAGTTATGTTATTATTATATTTTATTCCATGCGCTGTGAGACATTCTACAGGTTCCTTGTTAGTTCAAATTTCCTTCTTTCCCTTCTTTGACGACCGTCCTGTGCTGGTTGGACATTGGTACAACGTACTTTCATTGGAAATGTCGGCTAGAGCGGGGTGGGCCGTCACAATAGTATTATTTAAGACACCATTCACGACAAACCCAAAATCCAATTCTTTTATTCAATTCCAATTAAATATTAATTAATTGGAAAAACTTCACCAAATCTTAATTAAAGATTTATTCCTTTTTCAACTAGGTTTAAGAACAGTGTTAATGAAGTCACCATTCTTGACAAACCCAAAATCCAATTCAATATTAAATACAAGGCTCTGAGTATTGGCTTATATTCAATATCAAATTTTGAAACCAACAAATATCGTATTGGAAATAACGATAAAAATATATCTTCCAAATTTCCATAAAAAATCCATATAATCCCAAAATCCAATATCGAAATATTCCAAAGATGATTTCCGTTCATATCCACTCCAATTCATATATTGGAAATTCTGGTTATTTTTAAAACCATTTCAAATCCAATTTATTTATTTAAAAATATTGGATTATGATTCTAGTTCATAACTAGTTCATTTTGATAAAAAAATATATATTTTTATCTTTACAAACGTGGAATTTTTCTTCCAAATTCTTTTCAAATCATTTATTATGATTTTACGCAAATTATTAATATTTTTAATAATTTTATCAAAGTCCGTACAATCAATTTCCATAGAACTGTACCTACAGCGACCTTTTTCAAATTTGATTTGGACATTATTCCAAATCCAACCATTAGATTTTAAATCTTTTATATTCGCTGGAAATCTCTTTTCGATACGGACCCAACGGTTCCGGTTTTAGGAGAATCTGACGGTCGAATCTCCCGTAATGTCAATTCGAAGTTAATGGTCGAAATTCGCGAACGGTCGCAGCGCGGCGCGTTCTATTCAGGCCATTTAATATATATAATATATATTTCGTCGATTTCCATTTAAAATGTATTTTATAAATCGTTTTAAATTCGTTTTAAAAACAATTTCAACTTCATATTCAATTTTAAATCAAAATTGAATAAACCATATCATTAATATATAAATGATAATATTTTCAAAACATTAGATTTTGAAAACACTTCCTTTACGATATTCATTATAAAAATGAATAAAATCGATATAAATATCGTTTGCGTCAAAATGACGCATATCTAATCAACACGGCTTCGTATATTTAAATAATTTCATGTCCATCCCAAATCTGACATCAAAATCATATTTTGATCCACTACTGAATATTACTTTAAAATATTAGTTATTTTAAAATATTCATTATTCATCATTTTAAAATATTCGTTAATTTAAAATATTCGTTCTTTCCGAATTGGAATCAGACACAGTCAATTACCATATAATTTTATTTTTATGGATTTCATACACACATGGACACAATGATAATCAAACACAGTCAACCATCATCAAGAGCGCATTACACAACTACATAAGCGTTAAATATAAATAATCAACGCTTACAACAGTCTGTCAACCCATCGATTGACATACAACTAAATAATTGGGATTAGTGTATGTCAAATGTCATCCCAATACCCGTGTGGGGTTTCAATCAACACACACCGATTTTATTTGTGCAGTTGGGCGATGTGTAAAAAATATCCTCCCAATCCATATCAGTTAAATGTGTGTACATAAACAAATCATCCGATTTGTAAATGAATATTTATTTTATTCATATAACACATTAAAAATTATATTTTTAACTATAAAATATTTATTTCAACTCATGAATATTTTATATAGTTCATTTATACAATAAAAATGATATTTTTATTGTTCTAACAACTTTAGAAAACTTAGCTAGCATAACAGCGTGATACTGGAACCGGAATAAGGTCTAGCCTTATCCCTCGCCTAATAATGGCTCGCGCCATACACATACCAATTCTAATCAATTCAATTTACATCCCAAACCAAATTCAACCAATTTATCAATCCAAACAAACAAACAAACATCCATGGTTTCAAAAAAAGGTGTCGGGTGCTACTAAGCACTGTCTGCATCCTAGTATATATTTTTAAGTAGAAAATAAAATTAGAGTGAGATGTTCTAACCTTTTGGGATCCACTCCGTCATTCTTTAATTGGCGGATTTTGTCGCTTTCTCGTACTTGAATTCGCCTCTTTGGCTCTAGAATTTGCATACAGCCTCCAATCTTCACCAAACTTTGTCACTAGCCTAAGCGCGTCATTCCGGACAACTTTTGCCTACTGGACTTTCTTCCTAAACTGCACCAATTCGCCGGAAATCGCGAAAAACAGCAGCAGATCTACGATCTTCAGACACGTTTTCTGGATAGCTTCGCAATCCAAAATAGGACTTCCATATACCCAAATCGAAGAGAAAAACGAGCTCTTCGATTTGGTACCGTGGAGTTTTGGCTAGAAATGCATGGTTTGAGAGTTATTGGCGAAATAGTGATACAGTGTTATTTGCGAAACGGGAAATTTGTGAAAAATGGGTTTTTGGAGGAGGGGGCCAGCAGCCAGAGGGAAGGCCTGAGGGGCGGCGCAGGTGGTGGTCAGGCCCGCTGAGGTGGTGGTGGCGCGTCGGTGGGGTCCGTTGGTAGTGGTGGAAATGGGTCCTAGGGTTTGAAAATTGGAGAGGAGAGAGGAGGTGGTGGCGCCGGCTGGAGGAGCGGGAGGGTGAGGAGGAGGAGGAGGCAGAAGGGCGGCGGCAGCAGCCCCTTGTGGAGGGAGGCCATTTTTTGGAAAACATGAAGAAAAGAAGAAGAGGAAATAATTATATAGTAAAGGAGTAAAAGTGATTATATGCTAGTTTCTCGCCTGTCGTCCGAATGCCGACGATCTCCAATTGCCACGGATTTCGAACACGACATTGCAAATGTGAAGACGAGTCCAACGAAACAAGTTTCATCGAATTCCGAGTTTGTTTGACTATCCGTTAGAATTGTCAAAGATGCTCAGATATTGTTCAAAATTATGAATTTAGCGCACCTTTTCTTCTTACATGCTCACACGCTAACTCCAAAAATCATGCCCTTTTGGATTTAACCATTATTAGGCGATACGAATCCCAAAAAAGGAATTGAATTCTGAGATCGTCACAATAATGATCCTTTGTAAAATGGCTGCTTGTTTTACCCTGAACTGTTTTAGCTCGCACGGCCACATACTTTCTCCGTTCGATGCGCATTTTGGAACTCAACAATGATTTGTCATTATGAATCCAGAAAAAATTATCTCGTCGAATTTTGAGTTCATAAGCAAAATTTCACTTCTTAAGGGCTATGTATTGCTAACTGAAAACTTCATCCAATCGCCACTATTTTGGGTCTCGGAATATATCGAGGTTTATACTTTTCGGAGTCGCAAACACCATTTTGTACTCAATGGAAGTGGTTTCAAGTCGAAATTCATCCGTATGCAGAATGTGACTTTTTGGGCTATATATATATATATATTTCATAGCGACTATCCTGAATTTTAAACTGGACATAATTTTCATTTCCTGTTATGAAATCTGGATTTTTCACATTCATTGGAAAGATATTTTTTAATAGATTCAAAATTTTCTTGTTTTACTGAAATCTGATTTATTTTGAATCCTGTATATTCAATTGAAATTTGACATCGAATTTTCAAACTACTGCGTCATTTCAGGCTCGTTATATAATTAAAATAAATATATATGTTCTAAATTCGATTTAAATAAATTTTAAATCACTATTATTTAAAATAAATCATTTTAAATATTCAAAATCCATTAAAATAGCTAAAATAAAAAAATTAAATTGGTTCCGATTTTCCGGGTTGTTACACCGTCTCAATTAATTCATGCCACTGCTGTTCGCTGTTGCAACATCCACCAGTCAGTCCACTAACAGCGCAGTCAGGCTACCAACCCATTGTTTGAGTCCAGCAACCCTTCGGCGAGCGAAGCCATGCGTCCATGGGGTTCGTTTTGTCTCTCCTTGACTTTGCCACCTCCGTCGCTCACACCTTGCTACGTCAGTTTTAAGGTGAGTTTTTTGCTCACGATTTACTTTGTTCAAGGACTTTAACTTTAATATGAAACTGAAAATATCATTGGTTTCCTTTGTTTTTTGACTTCCGTGATTACTTGGGTGTTATTTGATTGTTCGGCACTTTTATTTTGTGTTCTTACTGTCTTGGCTTTGGATAAGTTAGTTTAGCTGCATTATAACCTATGACCAGGTGCATTACTTTTAAGAACTTAGACATGAAATTTAAATGACAATGATTTAAATCTGGAGTATAATCTTGTTACATTTCGAAATCAGAAAACACGTGATTTTTTTATGAATTGGACCGGTAGAAATATTTACCTTTTCGCATTCTTCATTACAATTGCACTGTTACACCTTGTATGAAGTTGTGTAAGTCTATTATGACCTGCACTTGAAAGTTAAATAGCATTCATGGACACTTGCATGGTATTGCTACACCACCTGTGTTACTGCATAGTTATTTGCTATTTGGGAATAGTTAAACATGCCTTTTACTGTATGTGTAACATTGTTTTAGCTAGTTATTTTTCCCATTTGAATGCATGCTGGTACCATGATAGATTTAGCTATATTTCATTTTGTATATTCCCACTTATTTATTATGCTGCAAATTTTTGTCTTGAGTTGAGCACACATCTACTTCTCCATTTATGTTAAATCTTGCTTTTTCCATGCAGATCCTGCTCTTATTTAAAATCCTGCGCATGGTCCATTTGTTAAATTTCACCATGGTCCTTTTGTCCTGTTCACGAGCACACATATATTTCATTAAAAAAATCTTGTCCTTTTGTCACTGCTGCATTATGTTGAGGAATATATGCATTGGTTAATTGCATGCATACACTTTGAAATTGCATCTTACTTGACCTATATGCTCGTATGAAATTGTGTTATTTGTCTTTAAATGCAGTGTTTTGTGTATATCCTTGTGGCCCTGTTTTGGATTGCATATTTGCGCATAGTCTATGACTTCCGTCACACCTGTTATTTTCTCACTTGCGGGGTGCTGAGGCAGTGCATACGTGTACATGTACACGTGTGTACATGCAGGCTTCCGGAATCGTGCCCCTATATAAAAAAAACCCGATAAGCACATACATTATACCTAATTTTGAACTAATACTACACTAGATTTGTACCTAGTTAAACTGAATTGAACAGATAGTATACTTAAATTTAACCTAATATAGAACAAACACTGCACATTGATAAGAACAGATACAACAAAATTGATCATATTCGATGTTAAGATTAATTATTATATTCAGTTTTTATTGAAATTATTTTACTTGAACAATGATTAATCCTGACTCAAGTGATTTTTGTTTTGCATGGAACGCTCGGGTCAGATACAAGTGTTGCAGATTTTAGAGATACCAGCTATCGAAGCTAGAAACACATGAAGACGCGCTCGCTTTTGTTCGTTTTTCCGTTTTATTTATTTTATCTAAAAATCTATGTACATGTGCTGTAAAATATTCCATGTAAAATTCTATTTGTAAAACTCGAATATTTTTGTGTATAAAATTCCGTTGTGAGATATTGTTGTTTTGTATTCTGTAATTCTATGTGTATTTTCTATTTAAACCCTATAAGCTAATAACGAACTATCGTTTTGAACATTTCGAGTTAGTTTAATTACCAACTGGAAGCGAGTCAAAAGTACAGATCGTTACACTATGTCTAAACATTTAATTACGTGTTTGCTCTACCTTATCAGATTTCCAGTTAACTTGGTTATTTCCAATTCATATTGACTTCTTATTCAAGGTACCAAGTTCCTCTTGCTTATTAATCTCAGTTAAATAACTTAACCCTTTTAAGTTCATTAATAATCCTTTAACATGTTATTCTTGTAAGCATATCTCATATTCTCAGGTTTACAGATAGCATGTTCTTCTTATCCGCAGGATTCAGATTCTTAGGTTTATAGATTGCTTAATGTATAGTTAAGTACAACTTATTGCATTTCATAAGGTTTTGCCCCTTTTTCTCTACTGATTACAAACAACAAGTTTCTGGATTTACTGATTACTTAATTTATAATTAAGTATAACTTATCTCATTTCATAAGTTATCTCATTCCCACTATCGTTTATTATAACCTAAGTTATAATTTCCACTTGACCCTAGGACAAGCCTACCTATAATCCTTCCTTTTTTCCCCTTCAAGTTTATTTATAATAGGTTATTATCATTCCCCATTCATTCCAATATTTATACTGTTGTAACATCCATTCATTTCCATTAATTACAATTAAAGCCATTTGTTTCTATCATGTAATATGCCTATATTCATATATGTGTTTATGCACCAGACCTCTCACATTAAGACGACCACTTGTGGATGCTAGATTTGTCGAGCCGTTCCGGGTAGGCTTCTAGCACAAGTTGGACTTAACCTTGTGTCTTAGCACCATTACATGTATATTTACGCACTAGACCCCTCACATTAAATTATCCACTTTTAGATGCTGGATTTGCCGGGCGGTTTCAAACAGACTTCTACCACAAGTTGAATTTAATCTCGTGTCTAAGTGCGGTTATAATTTCTAATTACTGTAACTTTAGGCATATTCATTTTTTTAAATTTTACTATAATTCTTATTTACAGTCTTTTGGCACAATAATATTCTTAACAAATGTTCATTGTAAATTTCATAATTACAGTGTTCACAGAAATTCCTAATTCATACAAATGATTAATGGAAATAGGCTTTATATAATCCCAACAGGCTGAACAGGTTAAGTATTACATGTTAACTGTTCATATAACCCCAACAGATTAAACAGATTTACTTGACCCCACAGATTCAACAGGTTTACTTAACCCCACAGATTCAATAGGTTTACTTACAGTTTCATTAACATGTTCCACTTAATCTTGAATTAAGCCCATAGATTTACATGTTCATACAACCCTAAATTTCCAATCATATTCCATAGTACTTGATTTCAATATATTTCAGTAGGTTTACTATTCAGCAGATTAATCATTTCAACCGATTACAGCAGATTAAACATTTCAGCAGATTTATTATACATATTGATGGGGAATGCCAAACGATAAATATACCATTATCAAAAAGGTGTGACGGCCGGGAATTTCGCTCGATCCGAATCAGTCGTTAAACCGATCTAGACCGTTCGAAACCCCTGAACGTTGAGAACATGACAAATCAGAACACAAACAGAAGAACATTTCATTGTATATTACAACAATGCATCAGATTACAAGAATATACAGAGTATAAATGAATAAATATTACACAGAAATATCAGAGATTTAAATTACATTTAAATACATAGCAGCGGAAAATAATACGAAGCACAACTGAAGGTGATATACGGATACAGAGCTTTCTGGATATCATTCCAGCTGTAAACCAGGATCCTGTGAATATAAATCTGCAAAACCAAAACTACTAGCTGCCCGTGCGGAAAATAGGGGCACCCAGAGTTTAGGTTAAAACAATAAACTCCAGGTCAGTCATGTGACTGGTGTGAGAACTAAAACAGTTATTTAAAACTTTACTTTAAAAGAAAGTAATTCAAGGGACCACGCCGTATAACACGGAACGGGTTTCCTCCCAAGAATACCAGTGCATAAAATAAACAACGCAATGCTTTTTCGAAAAATGAAGCTATTATAAGACCCAGGTCCCATCACACAATGCAACGCAAGCCGGAGGATAGGGTTTTACCTTATAACAGCCAAACATGCTTGGTACGTTTAAAACAAATCATTTGATACTATAATAAGTGTATAGTGTCAAAACATTTTCAATCATAAATATAAATCATAGACGACATAGCATCCCATGCTACTATGTCGCCATACTAGGCTCTACAAATAAAGCCGAAATATCTCGTATTGGAAATTGGATTTTCGTCATGAGTCGAGGCAAGGGGCAAGCTCCTCTCCGCGTTCGAGACACTCTAGCAAATGCCCAGGGTTACGCACTCTGGGCAACCCCTGGATCTTCAGGGCCGGTCCTCACTTACGTTAGAGGATTAGTTATGCCTGAACACACGTTTCCCGGTCCTTACAGACCTATAATCGAGGCGCCTCATCCAACAACCACATAGGTGAAAAGTATATAAATGTCAGGGCTGGTAAGTCACTGACACCACCAAAGCTAGAAAGAAACGTCGTGCTCTCCCTGCAGTCCGTATCCCGTTTTTAACTCATACCGAGGTGTGAGGCTCGCGAATTCACGCTATACACAAAGCTGCCACGTAGGCCGTGCTTTGATCATCAACCACAAGACTTTGCTTTTCAACAGAAGCCTTGATCATTGCATCTTAGCGTGCCACACAGGCAATTCATGCCATGCGACTGATGTCTATCGATATACAACCTCTGAGCTCGTACGTCTCAGAGAAGGGCGTTAAGCAAAAGAATAAATTCTCCGCCGCCAAACAGATGTATACTTAATAGAAATCAATCAACACAGAATAAAATCCAATGTCAGACACGCAATCCATTTACAAGTCCGTTCTGGGTCTGAACGAAACCGGAGGCACTTTCCTCGTGTATCCATCCATCTCCAGGTACGTCTGGACGACCACCAACTATTTCCATCCTCTCGGGTGTACAGCCCAATCAGGATCGTCAGTAATTATCCAAACGATGTGAAGACTTCCGGTCTTCGACCACCGTCTTCATATTCAACGAATCGTCGAATCGGTTATTCAGAATGGGTGTAAACCCGGACTTTCCGAACAACCCGCGTATATTAAAAACAAATGCTACACAAACTCAACATACGCCTCATTCCAATTCATTAGTCACTAACCGCAGATTAGCAAGAGAACAATTTCCCAAACATTAACCCCGAAGGCCGAAACCAACATCAGATCAATACCCAGGAAACCATTCTTCTTAGCCAACCTACAGCTAGTTTCTAAATTCCACATTCTTAGGGAAAAGTTCCCATTAATTTTATCCAAGATAAATTCTTTAAAATTTATCCTGTAATCTTCCTTTGGATGTCATTTAAAACCAAATTATGGTTTTCCAACTAGTCGAGATTAGCGAACCACAACGAAGTAATTATTTATTTTATTTCCCAATCCCAACCTATTCATCCCATGAAGAAAAACTGGTAAAACTTCATATCTAACACCGTGGTGTTATCGGTAAAATTAATTACCATTTCACGTTCAAATATAATTAAAGATTTAACTATCGCTTTGGAGCAAAACTGGTAATACTCCATTCTCGCTCATTTCTAAATTTGATGATTTAGATTATGGATTCACATTTCAATCTAATTGCAGATTCATTAGAACTCCTTTTACTGGGTTAAAGAACTAGGTGTTATTTAAAACACAGTTCACGACAAACCCAAATCACATTCTATTTGTTATCGGGTTAAAGAACTAGTGTTATTTAAAACACTGTTCTCGATAAACCCATTTCAAAATCAATCAAATATATTAGAAATTCCGATTATTTAAAACCCCTTTTTAAATCTAATTCATTTATTTAAAAATAATTGGGTTTTAAATTTAGTTCAAAACTGGTTCATTTTGATAAAAATCTATTTTTATCATTTCAAATATGGGGTTTTTCACCCCAAATTTTCCCAAATCATTTCTTATGATTTTACACAAATTATTTATATTTTTAATAATTTTATCAAGGCCCGTACAGTCGATTTCCAACAACGGCCATCGAACTGCACCTATAGCGACCTTTTTCGAATTTGATTTGGACGTATCTCCAAATCCAACCGTTAGATTTCAAATTTCTAATATTCGTTAGAAAGCTCTTTTCGATACGAACCCAACGGTTCCGGTTTTAGGAGAATCCGACGGTCGGATCTCCCGTAATGTCCGTTTGAAATAAATGGTCGAAATTCACGAACTACCGCGGCTCGGCGCGTTCTATTCAGGCCATTATATTATATATATAATATATATTTCGTCGATTTATATTTAAAACGAATTATATAAATAGTTTAAATTCGTTTCAAAAGCAATTTCAACTTCCATTTCTATTTAAATCAAAATTGAATTCTTCTTTATAAATTCGTTTTAAAATTCATTTCTATTCAATTCAAATTTCAATTCAATTTGAATTCATTTCAATTTGCTTTCGATTCAATTCAAAGTGGTTTTCTATTCGATTCATTTCGAAATCGATATATATTCAATTCATTTCGAAACCGTTATATATTCAATTCATTTCGTTTTCTATTTGAATCAAATTCATTATATATTCAGTTGAAATTAAATTCGTTTTATATTCAATTCGAATTCAATTCCTTATATATTCAATTCGAATTCGTTTTCTATTCAATTTGATTCAAATTTCATTTCAAAATATTCGATTTCGAAATCACTTTTCAACATCATTTTAAAATGATTAAAATCAATATAAATATCGTTCACGTCAAAATGGCGTCAATCTAATCAACACGGCTTCATATATTTCTATTTTCAAATATTCTATTTCAAAATATTTTTATTCAATACACGACTCTATCTTTTTGTCAACACACGACTAATCTCAACGAATGAGTACCGTCCACGTGTGACTATTTTGTTATTTAATATATTTTATGAAAATTAAGGTATCTATCGTTTGATATTAAATCAGACTCCAACCGTAAATTAGTAAGAGAACGATTCCCTGAATATTAACCCCGAAGGCCGAAACCAACATCAGATTAATATCCAGGAGACCACTCATCTTATCTATTTTCCAGTCAGTTTCTAATTTTATATATGATAAAGATGTAGATTTTATTTTAAAAATATTTCGTTCAACACATGACTAATCTCAACAGATGAGTACAGTCAACACATGAACCTTTATATTATATTGATAAAGATGTAATTTTTATTATAAAAATATTTCGTTCAACACATGACTAATCTCAACGGATGAGTACAGTCAACACATGAACATTTACTTTATAGTGATAAAGATATAAATTTTATTATTAAAATATTTCGTTCAACACATGACTAATCTCACGAATGAGTACAGTCAACACATGAACATTTACTTTATAGTGATAAAGATATAAATTTTATTATAAAAATATTTCGTTCAACACATGACTAATCTCACGAATGAGTACAGTCAACACATGAACCTTTATATTGATAAAGATGTAAATTTTATTATAAAAATATTTCGTTCAACACATGACTAATCTCACGAATGAGTACAGTCAACACATGAACCTTTATATTGATAAAGATGTAAATTTTATTATAAAAATATTTCGTTCAACACATGACTAATCTCACGAATGAGTACAGTCAACACATGAACCTTTATTTTATAATATTCTTAATCTTCTAAATTGGAATGAGGCCCAATCAATCACCATATAATGTTAATTATATGGATTTTCATACATCACATGTATATAATAGCATTGAAAAATAATCAACCATCAACCAAAGTGCACTACACTGTATAAGCATCAAATATAGATATATAACGCTTATAACAGCCTGTCAATCAATCGATCGACATATTTAATCAGTCAGGATGAGTGAACTTTAAATTTCATCCCAACACCCGTGTAGGGTTTCAAACAATCAAACACAGATTTTATTCGTGCAGTTGGGCGATGTGTGAAATTTATCGTCCCAATCAATGTCAGTCAAATCAGTGTACATAAACAAACCGTCCGGTTTGTAAATGAATATTTTATTTTATTCACTTCACGTTAAAAATTATATTTTTAACGATAAAACATTTTATTTCAACATATGAATTTCTATTCAGTTCATTTATTCAATAAAAATGATATTTTTATTTTTCTAACATATTTTAGAAAATTTCGGCGGCATAACGGCACTATACTAGAAACGGGACGAGGCCTAGCCTTATCCCCGGTCTAGTGAAGGCCCACGCCATTCACACATCAATCAAATCCATTCATTCTCACCAAACAATTCAATTTCAATCAAATAATCTAATTAATTTTTGAAATCAAACAATTTAACAAACAAGCCATCCATGGTCTGTGGATGACGGGTGTCGGGTGCTACTAAACACCGTCTGCATCCTAGTTTATATTTATAACTATAATAGAAATTGAAGAGTGAGAAGTTCTCACCGAAAGCTATCCTAACTTCACGGCTCTTCACTGATAGAAATCTTCATTGCTATCGCATCTTCGCTATCTTCTTTGCCCGTAGCCACTACATATATAAAAATCACACATTTTTATATTTTGTTGTCTTTGAAATAAAAATCACATTTTTATTTATTCACTTTCCATTTAAAAATCATATTTTTATATTTGCTTCATACATTTAAAAATCGATTTTTTACTTCGTTATACTTTATATAAAAATCAAAATTTTACTATGTTATTCAATATATAAAAATCGAATTTTTACTACTATGTCATATAGATAAAAATTATATTTTTATCACGCTATTTTCCATATAAAGATTTCGCCTTTCTAAAATATAGTTTTCGCCTTTATAAAACATAGACTTCGCCTTTTCAAATTTAAAGATTTCATCTTTATAAAAATCTCATTTTTATTTTTCTACACATATAAAGGTGATATTTTTAATATTCTTATCATGTAAAAATTATATTTTTAACTCTCTACCTAACCAAAAATCATATTTTTACCTCTTCTACTTAATAAAGATTATATTTTTAATACTTTAAAAATATAACAATCATATTTTTAATTCTTTAAAAATATAAAAATCATATTTCTATCACTTCTATATAGTAAAGATTATATTTTTAATACTTTAAAAATATAAAAATCATATTTTTAATTCTCTTCTATGTGTTCAAAATCAAATCTTTAAACTATTAAAAATTCGAACTTTCCCTTTAAAATTAAAATCCCTTCTTTTACAATTTAAAAATCAATTCTTTTCCACGTTAAAAATCACTTCTTTCCTTTCATAAAAATCATTTCTTTTTCTCCTCTCCACATATATAATAGAATCGCATTTTTAAAATTTAATTTTTCATATAAAAACCATACCTTTATTTTCAAAATCATATCTTTGTAGTAAAAATCATCTCTTTATTTTATTTCAAAAATAATACCAATTATATAAACTGATTTTAATATATATAAAAACAGTTAAATATAAACAAAAATAATAAATAAAAAGGAAGGAAGGGGACTTACAGCCATCGGTGGAAAAAAGGGGGGGAAGAACTGTCGGAGGGGTGCTCGACAGGGAGAGGGCGGTCGCGGCTCACGGTGGCGCTGGGGGGGGGGGGGGGTTTGCAGGTTCGGGTCTGGTTAGGGTTCGATGCGGATTAGGTGAGGAGGAAGAAGAAGGGAGGGGGAAGAAGAGGAGGGGGAGGGCGGCTGTGGTGGCTGCGCCGCCTAGGCGCGGCGGCTCATCGGGGGGGGGGGGGGCAGCATCGATCGCGCCCCCCTTTCGTTCCCCTTTTTTTTTTTGAAAGCGATTTTCTGTTTTGAAGAGTAAGGGGGGGCCAGAACGATTTTAAGGGGGAGGGATATTCTTTTTTTTTTGTATTAATTTAATTTCCCTCTCCTAAGTTGACTTTTCATACGGCCTCGAAATCGAACCCACCGCCTGCCGTCTATAGCGTTTTACCCCCATTCCGAACACAATGGGATATGTATCGTAGGTTGATTCGATCGTTTGAATCAGTTTCCGTTAAATTTACCTTTAAATCATTATATTGAATTTTAAACGTACATTTCAAATCACCGAGGTCACATACGAACTAGAAAAATTCCAGAAAAATATTTTCTAGCTTCGTATTGACAATACGGTCCTAACAAAACTAGTTTCGTCGAATTCCGAGACCGTTGGAAAAATGACCACTTTCCAGTTGATTAAAATCAACTGAAACTGGTCAAACGCGTTTTCCTTTGCCACGCTCACATATTGATTCAGAAAATTATGAAATTTGGAATCTAGTAATAATTTGACATCACGGACCCAACAAAAGTGGTTTCGTCGAAATCCGAGGTCGTTTGCAAAATTTCCATTTTTAAGGGCCTGAATTCCATAGCGACTATTCAGAATTTTCAACTGGGCATATCTTTTGACTCCCGCTATGAAATCTCGATTCTCCGGATTCGTTGGAAAGATATTCTCAATTAGATTCCATTATTTTTGGTTTCACTAAAATCCGGATTGTTTTGCACCCGGTACATTCAATTGAAGTTTGAAATCGAATTATCGAACTACCGCGCCATTTTCAATTCTATTTATAATTATATATAATTATTTATATTCTAACGACGACGTATATAATATATACGTTCTAATTATATTCAAAATAAATTTTCTCGCCGATATTATTTAAAATAATTCATTTTAAATATCCAAAATTCGCTAAAATTGCCAAAATAAAAATTTTAAACTGGCCCAGATTTTCCGGGTTATTACAATCTCCCCCACTTAAAACTTTTCGTCCCCGAAAAGGAACAAAGTCGAAAGTGGTTTGATTAATTAACTCTACGTTCGATCTGGCTTCCATTCTCCAACTTTTCGGTTTTTGAAAATTTTCAAATTCTCAAAAATTTGGCTAACTCCCTAAATTTTCGAAAAATTTCGCCATAACCTCCCCTGCAATGGGAGCATCGGGGAATTTCAAATAGCTTCCCCGGTCCTTCCGATCTCAAAAAGAAAAAGAAAAAGCCAAGCGGCTAGCCAATAGGCTCATAAAATCATCATCACCCAAACAAAACAGTAAATTATGTAGTAAACATGTACCTATTTGTCGGGCAAACAAATTTTATTCTCTTCTCTAGCCTCCTTGCTATGACCTGTTCAATGTAAGTATATGTATATGCAAGCAAATGCGACCAATTTTTAATACAATTCAATATTTGGTTATATTAGGCATAATGGTTCAAAATTAGCAAACAAATAGGCAAACAACACAAACATCAATCAATTAGTGGATTAGAGTTTCAAATTCATAATTTTGATACATATACAAAAAATCATGTTTTTGATGCCAATTCACAACAATGTGTTCTAGCTATATTAGTTTTGGTTCTCACACCAGTCGAATGGAAATATATCGATATCACACCTTCGTTACTCGAACATGAATACTAATGACAACTAATCAATCATTAGAATCATCTTCGGGCCACTAGAGTATGATTCTATATCTATCCAATATATTAAAACTTCGAATATACGTTCATGACGCGTATACGCGAAATCTTTATATACTCGATTGTCCATATTCAAAATAAATAAATAGTCAAATACGTTTTAAAATGGTTTAAATTTCAAAACAAAATGGTTTTCAATTGAAAAATATACTCTTCACACTCGTTCTAGGATACTACTGATCCTATCTCTAACGAGTCATTCTAATTGGATATTACTAATCCAATATCTGATGAATTCTTTCGTATGGTTCTAATGTGTCTTGTTCTCGAGCTCTGTAAGCCAAAGCTCTGATACCAAATGTGACGGCCGGGAATTTCGCTCGATCCGAATCAGTCGTTAAACCGATCTAGACCGTTCGAAACCCCGGAACGTTGAGAACATGACAAATCAGAACACAAACAGAAGAACATTTCATTGTATATTACAACAATGCATCAGATTACAAGAATATATAGAGTATAAATGAATAAATATTACACAAAAATATCAGAGATTTAAATTACATTTAAATACATAGCAGCGGAAAATAATACGAAGCACAACTGAAGGTGATATACGGATACAGAGCTTTCTGGATATCATTCCAGCTGTAAACCAGGATCCTGTGAATATAAATCTGCAAAACCAAAACTACTAGCTGCCCGTGCGGAAAATAGGGGCACCCAGAGTTTAGGTTAAAACAATAAACTCCAGGTCAGTCATGTGACTGGTGTGAGAACTAAAACAGTTATTTAAAACTTTACTTTAAAAGAGAGTAATTCAAGGGACCACGCCGTATAACACGGAACGTGTTTCCTCCCAAGAATACCAGTGCATAAAATAAACAACGCAATGCTTTTTCGAAAAATGAAGCTATTATAAGACCCAGGTCCCATCACACAATGCAACGCAAGCCGGAGGATAGGGTTTTACCTTATAACAGCCAAACATGCTTGGTACGTTTAAAACAAATCATTTGATACTATAATAAGTGTATAGTGTCAAAACATTTTCAATCATAAATATAAATCATAGACGACATAGCATCCCATGCTACTATGTCGCCATACTAGGCTCTACAAATAAAGCCGAAATATCTCGTATTGGAAATTGGATTTCCGTCATGAGTCGAGGCAAGGGGCAAGCTCCTCTCCGCGTTCGAGACACTCTAGCAAATGTCCCAGGGTTACGCACTCTGGGCAACCCCTGGATCTTCAGGGCCGGTCCTCACTTACGTTAGAGGATTAGTTATGCCTGAACACACGTTTCCCGGTCCTTACAGACCTATAATCGAGGCGCCTCATCCAACAACCACATAGGTGAAAAGTATATAAATGTCAGGGCTGGTAAGTCACTAACACCACCAAAGCTAGAAAGAAACGTCGTGCTCTCCCTGCAGTCCGTATCCCGTTTTTAACTCATACCGAGGTGTGAGGCTCGCGAATTCACGCTATACACAAAGCTGCCACGTAGGCCGTGCTTTGATCATCAACCACAAGACTTTGCTTTTCAACAGAAGCCTTGATCATTGCATCTTAGCGTGCCACACAGGCAATTCATGCCATGCGACTGATGTCCATCGATATACAACCTCTGAGCTCGTACGTCTCAGAGAAGGGCGTTAAGCAAAAGAATAAATTCTCCGCCGCCAAACAGATGTATACTTAATAGAAATCAATCAACACAGAATAAAATCCAATGTCAGACACACAATCCATTTACAAGTCCGTTCTGGGTCTGAACGAAACCGGAGGCACTTTCCTCGTGTATCCATCCATCTCCAGGTACGTCTGGACGACCACCAACTATTTCCATCCTCTCGGGTGTACAGCCCAATCAGGATCGTCAGTAATTATCCAAACGATGTGAAGACTTCCGGTCTTCGACCACCGTCTTCATATTCAACGAATCGTCGAATCGGTTATTCAGAATGGGTGTAAACCCGGACTTTCCGAACAACCCGCGTATATTAAAAACAAATGCTACACAAACTCAACATACGCCTCATTCCAATTCATTAGTCACTAACCGCAGATTAGCAAGAGAACAATTTCCCAAACATTAACCCCGAAGGCCGAAACCAACATCAGATCAATACCCAGGAAACCATTCTTCTTAGCCAACCCACAGCTAGTTTCTAAATTCCACATTCTTAGGGAAAAGTTCCCATTAATTTTATCCAAGATAAATTCTTTAAAATTTATCCTGTAATCTTCCTTTGGATGTCATTTAAAACCAAATTATGGTTTTCCAACTAGTCGAGATTAGCGAACCACAACGAAGTAATTATTTATTTTATTTCCCAATCCCAACCTATTCATCCCATGAAGAAAAACTGGTAATACTCCATATCTAACACCGTGGTGTTATCGGTAAAATTAATTACCATTTCACGTTCAAATATAATTAAAGATTTAACTATCGCTTTGGAGCAAAACTGGTAATACTCCATTCTCGCTCATTTCTAAATTTGATGATTTAGATTATGGATTCACATTTCAATCTAATTGCAGATTCATTAGAACTCCTTTTACTGGGTTAAAGAACTAGGTGTTATTTAAAACACAGTTCACGACAAACCCAAATCACATTATATTTGTTATCGGGTTAAAGAACTAGTGTTATTTAAAACACTGTTCTCGATAAACCCATTTCAAATTCAATCAAATATATTAGAAATTCCGATTATTTAAAACCCCTTTTAAAATCTAATTCATTTATTTAAAAATAATTGGGTTTTAAATTTAGTTCAAAACTGGTTCATTTTGATAAAAATCTATTTTTATCATTTCAAGTATGGGGTTTTTCACCCCAAATTTTCCCAAATCATTTCTTATGATTTTACACAAATTATTTATATTTTTAATAATTTTATCAAGGCCCGTACAGTCGATTTCCAACAACGGCCATCGAACTGCACCTATAGCGACTTTTTCGAATTTGATTTGGACGTATCTCCAAATCCAACCGTTAGATTTCAAATTTCTAATATTCGTTAGAAAGCTCTTTTCGATACGAACCCAACGGTTCCGGTTTTAGGAGAATCCGACGGTCGGATCTCCCGTAATGTCCGTTTGAAACAAATGGTCGAAATTCACGAACTACCGCGGCGCGGCGCGTTCTATTCAGGCCATTATATTATATATATAATATATATTTCGTCGATTTCTATTTAAAACGAATTATATAAATAGTTTAAATTCGTTTCAAAAGCAATTTCAACTTCCATTTCTATTTAAATCAAAATTGAATTCTTCTTTATAAATTCGTTTTAAAATTCATTTCTATTCAATTCAAATTTCAATTCAATTTGAATTCATTTCAATTCGCTTTCGATTCAATTCAAAGTGGTTTTCTATTCGATTCATTTCGAAATCGATATATATTCAATTCATTTCGAAACCGTTATATATTCAATTCATTTCGTTTTCTATTTGAATCAAATTCATTATATATTCAGTTGAAATTAAATTCGTTTTATATTCAATTCGAATTCAATTCCTTATATATTCAATTCGAATTCGTTTTCTATTCAATTTGATTCAAATTTCATTTCAAAATATTCGATTTCGAAATCACTTTTCAACATCATTTTAAAATGATTAAAATCAATATAAATATCGTTCACGTCAAAATGGCGTCAATCTAATCAACACGGCTTCATATATTTCTATTTTCAAATATTCTATTTCAAAATATTTTTATTCAATACACGACTCTATCTTTTTGTCAACACACGACTAATCTCAACGAATGAGTACCGTCCACGTGAGACTATTTTGTTATTTAATATATTTTATGAAAATTAAGGTATCTATCGTTTGATATTAAATCAGACTCCAACCGTAAATTAGTAAGAGAACGATTCCCTGAATATTAACCCCGAAGGCCGAAACCAACATCAGATTAATATCCAGGAGACCACTCATCTTATCTATTTTCCAGTCAGTTTCTAATTTTATATATGATAAAGATGTAGATTTTATTTTAAAAATATTTCGTTCAACACATGACTAATCTCAACGGATGAGTACAGTCAACACATGAACCTTTATATTATATTGATAAAGATGTAATTTTTATTATAAAAATATTTCGTTCAACACATGACTAATCTCAACGGATGAGTACAGTCAACACATGAACATTTACTTTATAGTGATAAAGATATAAATTTTATTATTAAAATATTTCGTTCAACACATGACTAATCTCACGAATGAGTACAGTCAACACATGAACATTTACTTTATAGTGATAAAGATATAAATTTTATTATAAAAATATTTCGTTCAACACATGACTAATCCCATGAATGAGTACAGTCAACACATGAACCTTTATATTGATAAATATTTAAATTTTATTATAAAAATATTTCGTTCAACACATGACTAATCTCACGAATGAGTACAGTCAACACATGAACCTTTATATTGATAAAGATGTAAATTTTATTATAAAAATATTTCGTTCAACACATGACTAATCTCACGAATGAGTACAGTCAACACATGAACCTTTATTTTATAATATTCTTAATCTTCTAAATTGGAATGAGGCCCAATCAATCACCATATAATGTTAATTATATGGATTTTCATACATCACATGTATATAATAGCATTGAAAAATAATCAACCATCAACCAAAGTGCACTACACTGTATAAGCATCAAATATAGATATCTAACGCTTATAACAGCCTGTCAATCAATCGATCGACATATTTAATCAGTCAGGATGAGTGAACTTTAAATTTCATCCCAACACCCGTGTAGGGTTTCAAACAATCAAACACAGATTTTATTCGTGCAGTTGGGCGATGTGTGAAATTTATCGTCCTAATCAATGTCAGTCAAATCAGTGTACATAAACAAACCGTCCGGTTTGTAAATGAATATTTTATTTTATTCACTTCACGTTAAAAATTATATTTTTAACGATAAAACATTTTATTTCAACATATGAATTTCTATTCAGTTCATTTATTCAATAAAAATGATATTTTTATTTTTCTAACATATTTTAGAAAATTTCGGCGGGATAACGGCACTATACTAGAAACGGGACGAGGCCTAGCCTTATCCCCGGTCTAGTGAAGGCCCACGCCATTCACACATCAATCAAATCCATTCATTCTCACCAAACAATTCAATTTCAATCAAATAATCTAATTAATTTTTGAAATCAAACAATTTAACAAACAAGCCATCCATGGTCTGTAGATGACGGGTGTCGGGTGCTACTAAACACCGTCTGCATCCTAGTTTATATTTATAACTATAATAGAAATTGAAGAGTGAGAAGTTCTCACCGAAAGCTATCCTAACTTCACAGCTCTTCACTGATAGAAATCTTCATTGCTATCGCATCTTCGCTATCTTCTTTGCCCGTAGCCACTACATATATAAAAATCACACATTTTTATATTTTGTTGTCTTTGAAATAAAAATCACATTTTTATTTATTCACTTTCCATTTAAAAATCATATTTTTATATTTGCTTCATACATTTAAAAATCGAATTTTTACTTCGTTATACTTTATATAAAAATCAAAATTTTACTATGTTATTCAATATATAAAAATCGAATTTTTACTACTATGTCATATAGATAAAAATTATATTTTTATCACGCTATTTTCCATATAAAGATTTCGCCTTTCTAAAATATAGTTTTCGCCTTTATAAAACATAGACTTCGCCTTTTCAAATTTAAAGATTTCATCTTTATAAAAATCTCATTTTTATTTTTCTACACATATAAAGGTGATATTTTTAATATTCTTATCATGTAAAAATTATATTTTTAACTCTCTACCTAACCAAAAATCATATTTTTACCTCTTCTACTTAATAAAGATTATATTTTTAATACTTTAAAAATATAACAATCATATTTTTAATTCTTTAAAAATATAAAAATCATATTTCTATCACTTCTATATAGTAAAGATTATATTTTTAATACTTTAAAAATATAAAAATCATATTTTTAATTCTCTTCTATGTGTTCAAAATCAAATCTTTAAACTATTAAAAATTCGAACTTTCCCTTTTAAATTAAAATCCCTTCTTTTACAATTTAAAAATCAATTCTTTTCCACGTTAAAAATCACTTCTTTCCTTTCATAAAAATCATTTCTTTTTCTCCTCTCCACATATATAATAGAATCGCATTTTTAAAATTTAATTTTTCATATAAAAACCATACCTTTATTTTCAAAATCATATCTTTGTAGTAAAAATCATCTCTTTATTTTATTTCAAAAATAATACCAATTATATAAACTGATTTTAATATATATAAAAACAGTTAAATATAAACAAAAATAATAAATAAAAAGGAAGGAAGGGGACTTACAGCCATCGGTGGAAAAAAGGGGGGGAAGAACTGTCGGAGGGGTGCTCGACGGGGAGAGGGCGGTCGCGGCTCACGGTGGCGCTGGGGGGGGGGTTTGCGGGTTCGGGTCTGGGTAGGGTTCGATGCGGATTAGGTGAGGAGGAAGAAGAAGGGAGGGGGAAGAAGAGGAGGGGGAGGGCGGCTGTGGTGGCTGCGCCGCCTAGGCGCGGCGGCTCATCGGGGGGGGGGGGGGGGGCAGCATCGATCGCGCCCCCCTTTCGTTCCCCTTTTTTTTTTTTTGAAAACGGTTTTCGGTTTTGAAGAGTAAGGGGGGCCAGAACGATTTTAAGGGGGAGGGATATTTTTTTTTTTATTATTAATTTAATTTCCCCCTCCTAAGTTGACTTTTCATACGGCCTCGAAATCGAACCCACCGCCTGCCGTCTATAGCGTTTTACCCCCATTCCGAACACAATGGGATATGTATCGTAGGTTGATTCGATCGTTTGAATCAGTTTCCGTTAAATTTACCTTTAAATCATTATATTGAATTTTAAACGTACATTTCAAATCACCGAGGTCACATACTAACTAGAAAAATTCCAGAAAAATATTTTCTAGCTTCGTATTGACAATACGGTCCTAACAAAACTAGTTTCGTCGAATTCCGAGACCGTTGGAAAAATGACCACTTTCCAGTTGATTAAAATCAACTGAAACTGGTCAAACGCGTTTTCCTTTGCCACGCTCACATATTGATTCAGAAAATTATGAAATTTGGAATCTAGTAATAATTTGACATCACGGACCCAACAAAAGCAGTTTCGTCGAAATCCAAGGTCGTTTGCAAAATTTCCATTTTTAAGGGCCTGAATTCCATAGCGACTATTCAGAATTTTCAACTGGGCATATCTTTTGACTCCCGCTATGAAATCTCGATTCTCCGGATTCGTTGGAAAGATATTCTCAGTTAGATTCCATTATTTTTTATTTCACTAAAATCCGGATTGTTTTGCACCCGGTACATTCAATTGAAGTTTGAAATCGAATTATCGAACTACGCGCCATTTTCAATTCTATTTATAATTATATATAATTATTTATATTCTAACGACGACGTATATAATATATACGTTCTAATTATATTCAAAATAAATTTTCTCGCCGATATTATTTAAAATAATTCATTTTAAATATCCAAAATTCGCTAAAATTGCCAAAATAAAAATTTTAAACTGGCCCAGATTTTCCGGGTTATTACAAAAGGCATAACTTAAATCCACTCACCTAAAAGCTTTCTAATTCATGAATCTGGTCCAGTTCCATGACTCTCCTAACTGAATCTAGAATCTAAATAACAATGGATTCATAATACGCAAACTAAAAGAAAAGGGAAGAAAGAAGAGAAATCTAACTTGAACAGATCCAAGAATTTACCTCACTTCGATCAGAATTCTGAACAACCATTTGCAGATATACATTCTTTTCCTACAGATCTTGAATTAGAATTTCCTAATATTATTATTCTATTTTCTAAAGAGATTTGAGGAGGAGGAAGAATGACAAAGTTTAGATAGCCTCTCAGAAAATATGAGAATTAGGCCAGGCTCTACTAGCCTATTTATAGGTGTTCTTACACACGCAGCACTGAGTCACAACAAATATGGCCTCAAAACTATCCAAATTTGCACTCCAGATTTTTCCCGGATCTAGGGGGTCAATCCTAGGTCTACCCGTGTAACGACCCGCATTCTACGTATCAGAGGATCGTAGAATATTTATTTCATTTTCATGTGAGGTCATATGGTCATGTAACTTTAGGGAACGACTATTGGGTCCATTTCCCATGTTAATGATTTTTGCAAGTTTTTAAATGACTGTTTTACCCCTGGCGGATCTTGTTTCACCTATAACTTTTGGTTGGTAAGGAGTTTTGACCTGAAACCACTTCCATTGGCTTCGGATGATGGTATCTGTTTCCATAGAGTGGTCACATTAGCGAAACGGACTTACCGTTTGGGAGATATGGCTGAATTAAGGTTTGGAAAGTGAAAAATAGCTTAAATGGGCTTAATAGGGTAATTAGCAGCTAGGCCCATTGGGATTTCGGGATTTGAGCTATATAAGGGCTGATTAGGGTTAGAGAAACCTTTTCTTTGTCATTTTCCAGCCGCCACTTACCTCTCTTCAACCCTAATAATGGCCTCCAACTCCCAAATCACCTTCTAATCACCGGTTAATCAAGTTTTAGCCTAATCTACATCAAACCAAGGCAGGTTAGCATAGAATTTGGGATAGAGCTGCTGGAACACATAGAGATTCGACCCATATCAGAGATACTTTCAGATCTATAAGTAATTTATGGCTAAGGTGAGTGATTTGCATTGTTTTTCACTAATTACGTCTAATTAGGGGTGATTAGTGATAATTAGCGAAATTATGATTCAGAAAAATCTAGAAAAATTTGTAAAATTCTAAAATACAATTTTAGGGCTCTTATAGAAATTTGGGTTAATTTGGATATGTTTTGCTAATCATATGGTTAAATCATGATTAGGGGGATTAAGGGAAAACACGGTTTTGGGGTATGTTTGATCCAAATTGACATGTTAAATTGTTGTTTTGGTGTTATGGTAGATTGTACATGTTGCTATGACTGTTTGAAATGTTTGTGATTGCTTACAAAGTTAGATTGGTCGAAAACGTCGTCTTATGGCGTAAAACAGTCACTGGAAAAGTTGCAGAAAAATTGTGTAGGAAACGGATCGGATCGCCCCTCCGAACCGACCCGATCGTGAGTCCAACCCCTTCGAGTCCCAATCGTGTACGTGTATCACGAGCCGCTTTCTCAAGTTAGGGAGCTCAAACCGAACCGTGATGAGCCATAGATTACAAACCGACCCACTGGAAGCACCGCGATCTGCTTGCATCTGAAGCTCTCTGACCCGAATGTTAATCACGAACCCAGTGAGGCACCACGACCCGAACCGATCTGAAGAGGGTGCTACTCCGAACTGAACCTCCAGAAGAAGGAGCGCATGGGCCGATTTAGGTGGAAAATCCCGACCCAAACCGATGGGGCCATTACGAACCGACCCATATGGAGCAATCTGATCCAAACTGGAGTGGTGACCGCAAACCGAACCAAGGAGCTTGGACATGAGACGTGAACCACGAACCAAATGGAGACCGATCTGGAGGAGACTAGAACCCGAGATGCAAAGGTAGTCCAAATATGAAGTGGAATTCAGAATCCAGATGGGAACCAACGAGTTAACTTCATTAGTTGGACTTTGCTGCGGTACGTGTGCAAAGGGGTTGTCGATGTCTATAGCTTTGACTCACCACCAAGGAACAGATTATTAGTTATGTATCAGTGGAGTGAAGTTATCATGACTCCATGGGGCAAAGTGATCGTAGCAAGGCTATAAGCCAGTCCAGTGGAGTTGTCATGACTCCACGGGGCGGAGTAGACATAGCAAAGGATTAGTGGCTATGGATCAGTGCAATGGAGTCATCGTGACTCCATAGGGCAGAGTGATCGTAGCAAAGGATTGGGTGATCAAAGTGGTGGATATCGTATGCTTTACGCACTAAGTGAGAAATGTGAGGATGATTGCTATGTTTGATGTTTTCCATTACCATGACATGCACACCCCCTCCCCATTATTTTCACACCATGTGTTAGTGTCACCTTAGAGTATTGTACATCCTGTTGCGCTAACTCTTTGGTTGTAGGTCCAGGTTCAGGTATAGTTAGTTATACCTGTTATTGTTCTGTTTTGCTACTTATCTCTCATACCATACTTTTGTCTAACCCGAAGTTTTATGTCTCTTCTTATTACTCTGGGTGCTCCTAAACGAGCAGACTAGAGACAGGTTAGCTTGTTATGCACGAGTAGCTAATCCGGAGACGAGCAGGAGGCTCCCACGTATTATCTACATATATTCTCCCTGTGTTGTTGCTGGTCACTTCTTGGGCATTAGTAGTGTACCGTTCCTTTCTTTTTCTTTGGAGACAGTATGTTGAAGTTGTAATAATGATGTCGAATCATAAGCTGTATTTTGGATTCCGCTGCTATGATGGTTTAGTTTTCAGCTTATGCACTATCTCGCCTGTTTTATGTCAAAGTTATGTTATTATTATATTTTATTCCATGTGTTATGAGATATACTATAGGTTCCTTTGGCAGTTTAGCTTCAACCCTTTTTTTTTTGGCGACCGTCCCGTGCTGGTTGGACATCGGTATATCGCATTTCGGGGAAATGTCGACTGGTCCAGGGCGGGCCGTCACACTTGGTATCAGAGCTCTAGGTTGCGTAGTTAACCTAGGGAAAGACACCAGGGAGAGATAATACATATATGAGAGCGCGTATTTGTTATATTTTGGGTTTTCAAAAGTTATATATATATACTATTAGTATATCTAGGGATGGAGTCGCACTGAACTGGCACCACTAAAGCGATGGTTAATCGTTTTCTCCTTACAAATTGAACGATGAGCCGATATATGAGGAATACTAGTTCAGAAGCCAATAATAGGAATGCTCTTGATATGAGGACGATGTTCACTGACTTCATGAGAGAGATGCTTAGGGATGTTCAGGGAGCAATTCCTAATGCTGTTAACGGTGGTGGTGCAGTAGTGTAGGCGCCTAGGGCCGATTTCGCCAAACTCTACAAGGATTATACCAGTCTTGGTGGGAAGTCGTTCCATGGAACGGAATCGGCTACGGAAGTTCAGAATTGGCTTGATAATTGTGAGCGTATCTTTGAGGATTTGGGATCGAGGATGCAATGAAGAGAAAGCTAGCATCGCACCAACTTCAAGGATGGGCGATGAATTGGTGGAATGCTATTAAAGTAGCTACTCCTGAGGATCAAGTTACTTGGAATCAGTTTAAGACCCGCTTTAGTGATAAGTTTATTCCAGCTGCTCAGAAATCAGAGTTGTTTAGGAAGTTCTTGGAACTTAAGCAGAATGGTAGGGTAGTCTCGGAATATATTGCTGAGTTCGATACTTTATCGAAGTATGGATTATTCCTTATTGACACTCCTGAGAAGAAGAACAAGAAGTTCATCATTGGCTTAGATCAGTACTTGGGGGAAAGACTTATAAACCATATTGATGAGACTTTTGACTCGGTTGTTGGGAAAGCATTGAGATTAGAGAGTCTTTACCCTAAGCCAAAGTCTGAGGATGCTGTATAAGGGAACCAAAACCGCAAGCAAGCGGTGGAGGCAAGAATAATTACCAGAATAAAAGAAAGCAGAATCAGACCAAGGATGGTCAGAAAAAGAGGGACAAGAAAGATGTTGAGTGCTTCAGCTATGGCAAGAAGGGCCATTATGCCAAAGAATGTCGGGCCAAGCCAGCGGACAGGAAGAGCTTTAATTGCAGCCAAGTGGGACATCACAAGGATAAATGTCCACAACCTCATAGAGAGCAGCAGATCGTGAAAACATATGCTATCAATGTTGTTCCTTCTTCATCGAATGCCCCAGCTACGGCGCAGAAAGGAAAAAGTGTCGTTATTCAAGGTATGCTTTATGTTTATGATGTTTCAGTTCGAGTTTTGTTTGATACCGGGGCTTCCCATTCCTTCATATCTAGTGACTTGGTAGATAGGTTGGAATTGGAACCCAAGATAGTCGATAAACCTTTAGTTGTAACGAACCAAATAGGTGGTTCGACCAGCCTTAGCATGATTTGTCGTAATGTGGTCTTACCGAGTCATGGATGCATGTTTGCTTGTGATTGCTTTGTTTTGGGCTTTATTGGGTTTGGCATTATTTTGGGAGTCGATGGGCTCCAAAGATATGGGGTGGTGGTAGACTATGAGGGCTTTTTGGTGACAGTTAGAGCGGATGATGGGCGGAGGGCAGTGTTTGGTGGTTTACCTAGTGATGGGGTAATGGGTAGTTTTTAAATTCCCTCGACATCCCGCATGATGAGTTGTCAGATGTGCCCATTGCTGGCCAGTATCCGGACGTCTTCGAGGAAGTGACCGGACTTCCACCACACCGAGAGGTTGAGTTCTGTATTGATTTAGTGAAATATTCCAGGCCTATAGTGATGCCACGTCGTCGTATGGCGCCAAGGGAGCACCGAGAGCTCGGGGTGCAAGTAAGCGATCTTTTGAAGAAGGGATTTATTAGAAGAAGTGTTTCCGAGTGGGGAGCACCAGTTGTATTTGCTACGAAGGCAGACGGTTCCCTTCGATTGTGTGTAGACTACCACGAGTTGAATAAGGTGACGAGAAAGAATAAGTATCCTCTCCCGCGGATAGATGATTTATTTGATCAGTTGAGTGGAGCAAGAGTGTTCTCCCAGTTAGATCTCGCGATAGCTTTTCATCAGCTTCGAGTGGCAGCCGAGAGTATAGATAAAACGGCACTTCGAACGCCGTCTAGATTTTATAAGTGGTTGGTCATGCCATTTGGGTTGACCAATGCGCTAGCATATTTTGTGGATCTTATGAATAGGGTATTCAGGGATCAGTTGAATAAATTTGTTCTTATGTTCATGGATGATATTTTGGTTTACTCGAGGAACGAGGAAGAACACAAGGAACATTTGAGGACAGTGATGGAGGTGTTGAGGAAACACCAATCGAAAGCAAAGTTCACTAAGTGTCACTTCTGGAGGAGGGAAGTGAGATTCTTGAGCCATGTTGTTTCAGAGAATGGTATTGTTGTAGATCCTGCGAAGGTGGCTACGGTACAAGATTGGTCTACGCCCAAGAATGCAACAGACATAAGAAGTTTCTTAGGATTAGCTGGATATTATCGTAAGTTTATCTAAGACTTCTCCAAGATAGCAGCATCGTTGACTCAGTTAACCTAGACGAATCAAGCTTTTGTTTGGGATGAAAGGTGCGAGTACGCATTTAAGAACCTAAAGGAAAAGTTAACGTGTGAACCGGTGTTAGTCATTCCTAAGGGGATTGAAGAGATGACGGTATACATAGATGCATGTGGTACCAGGCTATATGTTGTATTAATGCAAGGTGGTGGGGTAGTAGCTTATGCTAGTCGGCAACTGAAACCGCATGAGAAAAGATATCCTACCCATGATTTGGAATTGGCTGCGATCGTATTTGCATTGAAGATGTGGAGACATTATCTCTTGGGAGAAAGATTTGAGTTGTTTACCGATCACAAGTCGTTAAAGTATCTTTTCTCTCAAAAGGATTTAAATCTTCGTCAGCAAAGATGGTTAGAGTTTTTGGCTTCGTATGATTTCGATATCGCATACACGCCTGGGAAAGGTAATGCGGTAGCTGATGCATTGAGTAGGAGGCATGCTAGTTTAGGGGCTATGTTTCTAGAATGGAAGCAACTGGAATATATCGCAGGATATAATTTCAGATCTAAGTGTGAATTGGATCCACAGATGTTAGCAAGTTTGACGATCAAACCGACTTTGATTGAATGGATTGGTTCCAGTCAGAGGGACGATCCTAACCTATTGGAAATTATCTCCAAGTTTGAGATGAACATCGACGGTGAGGAGATGAACATGTATGGACTTGATAAAGAAGGATGGCTTCGAAAGAATGGGAGACTAGTTGTACCCAGCGTTAATGGATTGAGAGATGAAGTGCTTAAAGAGTGTCATAACTCGAAACTGACTATACATCCCGATGGTAACAAAATGTATCGAGACATGAAGCAAACTTAGTACTGGGAAGGGATGAAGAGAGATGTTGGAAAGTTTATATCCAAATGCATGAGTTGTCAGTTAGTTAAAGCTGAGCAAAAGAATCCAAGTGGTTTGTTACAACCGTTGGAAATTCCTGAATGGAAATGGGAGCAAGTCTCAATGGATTTCATTGATGGTTTACCAAGGACTAGACCTGGTCATGATAATATTTGGGTGATTGTGGATCGACTGACCAAAAGTGTAAGGTTTATACCGGTCAAGTCAAATAGAACAGCAGCTAAGTTAGCGGAACTGTATATGAATTTGGTAGTGAGATTCCATGGAGTACCCAAAAGCATTGTGAGTGACCAAGATCCATTATTTACTAGTGGGTTTTGGAAGAGCTTACAAGAGGCTTTAGGATTGGAACTACATCTCAGCACTGCATACCATCCTCAAACCGATGGATAGACAGAGAGGGTGAATCGAGTGTTAGAAGATCTTTTGAGAGCTTGTATATTGGATTTTGGAGGATCATGGGATGACCATTTGCATCTAGTTGAGTTCGCATATAATAATAGTTGTTAGTCTAGTATCGGTATAGCTTCATTTGAAGCTTTGTATGGAAGACCGCGCAGATCACCATCATGTTGGTTGGAAACCGGTGAGAAGTCTGTGCTTGGGCCAGACGTAATAAAAGAAACGTCAGACAAGATCAAGGATATTCAACAGCGAATGGAGGCTGCCCAAGATAGGCAGAAGAGTTATGCTGATAAGAGACGAAGAGACTTGAAATTCTCCGTTGGCGACTTAGTATTCATCAAGATTTCTTCGTTAAAGAATGTGATTCGATTTGGTAGGAGAGGAAAGCTGGCATCAAGATTTTTTGGTCCATTTCCAGTTCTCGAATAAGTTGGGAATTTGGCATATAAAGTAGAGTTACCTGACAAGATGGCGGGAGTTCACAACATATTTCATATTTCCCAATTAAGGAAGTTTGTGCATGACCCCTATATGACTATTTCACCAGATCAGTTGGATGATATCGAGGTAGAACCCGAGGCGGTTGGGAACCACAGACCGATTCGTATTGTCGAGCATGATACGAAGCAGCTTCGAAAGAAGGCAGTGAAACTAGTCAAGGTTCAGTGGGGGTGAGAATGGGGATGGCTGTACTTGGGAAATAGAGGAGAGCATAAGGAAGTCGTATTCAGAACTCTTTGCTTGGTAAGGTTTTAATCATGATACATTTATTCTGCATGCTAGGATATGTTTTTTGTTTTTGTTATGTATGTTTGATTGTTGAAAATGGTTGATAGGCATGCGGGACCTTTTGTTGTTTTCTTAGTTAAGGAATTTCGGGGCAAAATTTCTTAAGGAGGGAGAATGTAACGACCCACATTCTACGTATCGTAGGACCATAGAATATTTATTTCTTTTTCATGTGAGCTCGAATGGTCATGTAACTTTGGGGATTGACTAATGAGGTCATTTCACATGTTCACGATTTTTTTCGATTTTTAAATGACCGTTTTACCCTTGGCGGATCTTGTTTCACCTATAACTGTTGATTGGTAAAAAGTTTTGACCTAAAACCACTTCCATTGGCTTTGGATGATCATTTCTCTTTCCATAGAGTGGTCACACTAGCCAAACGGACTTACCGTTTGGGAGATATGGCTGAATTAATGTTTGGAAGGTGAAAAACAACTTAAATGGGCTTAATAGGGTAATTAGCAGCTAAGCCCCTTGGGGATTTCGGGATTTGAGCTATATAAGGGCTGATTAGGGTTAGAGAACCCTTTCTTTGTCATTTTCCAGCCGCCACTTACCTCTCTTCAACCCTAACAATGGCCTCCAATACCCAAATTACCTTCTAATCACCATTTAATCAAGTTTTGTCTAATCTACATCAAACCAAGGCGGGTTAGCATAGAATTTGGGATAGAGCTGCTGGAACACATAGAGATTCAACCCATATCAGAGATACTTTCAGATCTATAAGTAATTTGTGGCTAAGGTGAGTGATTTGCATTGTTTTTCACTAATTACGGCTAATTAGGGGTGATTAGTGATAATTACCGAAATTATGACTCAGGAAAATCTGGAAAAATTTGTAAAATTCTAAAATAATATTTTAGGGCTCTGATAGAAATTTGGGTTAATTTAGATATATTGTTCTAATCATATGGTTAATCATGATTAAGGGGATTAAGGGAAAAACATGGTTTTGGGGTATGTTTGATCCATATTAACATGTTAAATTGTTGTTTTGGTGTTACGGTCGATTATACATGTTGCTATGACTGTTTGAAATGTTTTGTGATTGCTTAGCAAAGTTAGATTGGTGAAAACATCGTTGTATGGCGTAAAACAGTTGTTAGAAAAGTTGCATGAACCGGATCGGATCGCCCCTCCGAACTGACCCGATCGTGAGTCCAACCCCTTTGAGTCCCAACCGTGTACGTGTATCACGAGCCGCTTGCTCGAGTTAGGGAGCTCGAACCGAATCGTGATTAGCCACAGATCATGAACCGACCCACTGGAAGCACCCCGATCCGCTTGCATCTGAAGCTCTCCGACCCGAACCGAATGTTGATCATGAACCTAGCGAGGCACCATGAACCGAACCGATCTGGAGAGGTTGGTACTCCGAACCGAAACACCAGAAGAAGGAGCGCATGGACTGATCTAGGTGGAAAAGCCCAACCTGAACCGATAGGGCCATTACGAACTGACCCGTATGGAGCAGTCCGATCCAAACTGGAGTGGTGACCGCGGACCGAACCGAGGAGCTTGGACATGAGACATGAACCACGAACCAAATGGAGACCGATCCTGTAACAACAAGGAATTTCGCTCAATCCGAATCGAACGCTAAACCAACCAAGACCGTTCGAAACCCCTGATTGTTTTGAGAACACGAAAAATCGAAACGGAAACAAAAGAACATTTCATTGCTTATTACAACAATTTACATCAGAGTACAAGAATATACAGATTATGAATAAATATTACACATTTGACAAATATCAGAGATTTAAATTACATTTAAATACATAGCAGCGGAAAAATAATACAACACACAACTGAAAGGAGATATACGGATACAGAGCTTTCCGAATATCATTCCAGCTATAAACCAGGATCCTATGAATATAAATCTGCAAAACCCAACTACTAGCTGCCCGTGTGGAAAATAAGGGCACCCAAAGTTTAGGTTAAAACAATAAACCCCAGGCCAGTCATGTGACTGGTGTGAGAACTAATAACAGTTATTAATATTTATTTTCAAAGTTAGGTAAATCAAGGGACCACACCATATAACACGGAACGGGTTTCCTCCCAAGAATACCAGTGCATAAAACAAACAGCGCAATGCTAAATAAAGAAAAATGAAGCTACTATAAGACCCAGGTCCCATCACACAATGCAACGCAAGCCGGAGGGTTGGGTTTTACCTTATAATAGCTAAAGAATGCTTGATACGCTAAATTTCATCTTTTATTATTACTATGAGTGAAGAAAACAACTTCAAATATAAATGTATCAATCATAGGCGGCATGGATACCATATATCATATCGCCAATACTAGGCTCTATTATCAAAACTGAAATGTCACGTATTGGAAATTGGATTTCCGTCATGAGTCGAGGCAAAGGGCAAGCTCCTCTCTGTTCAAGACACTCTAGTAAATGTCTCAGGACCACACACAGCGATCCTGGATCTTCAGGGTTACTCCTCTCTTACTTTTGAGGATTAGTTATTCCTGAACACACGTTTCCCGGTCCTATAGGACCTATATCCGAGGCGCCTCGCATTCCAACAACCACACAAGTAAAAAGTATATAAATGTCAGGGCTGGTAGGTCACTGACATCACCCATAGCTAGAAAGAAACGTCATGCTCTCCCTGCAGTCACTATCCCGTTTTTGACTCATACCGAGGTGTGAGGCTCGCGAATTAACGCTATGCACAAAGTTGTGGCACATAGGCCGTGCTTTGATCATCAACCACAAGACTTTGCTTTTCAACAGAAGCCTTGATCATTTGCCACTTAGGTATGCCACATAGGCAATTCATGCCATGCGATTGATATCCATCAATATACAACCTTTAAGCTCGTACGTCTCAGAGAAGGGCGTTAAGCAAGAGAATAAATTCTTCGCCGCCAAACAGATATATGTTTAATAGAAATCAATCACATAGCATAAAATCCAATGTCAGACACACAGTCCATTTACAAGTTCGTTTTGGGTCTGAACGAAACCGGAGGAACCTTATTCCTCGCATATCCATCGATCTCCAAGTACGTCTGGACGATCACCAACTGATTCCCTCCTCTTGGGTGTACAGCCCAATCAAGATCATCAGTAATCATCCAAACGATGTGAAGACCTCCGGTCCTCAACCACCGTCTTCATCTTCGACTTATCGTCGAATCGGTTATTCAGAATGGGTATAAACTCAGCCTTTTCGAATAACCCGCGTATATAATAAACAAGTGTTACACAAACACAACATACGCCTTATTCCAATTCAGAATATTCTTTTATTCAAATTTTCACATTCCGAGGGAAAGGTTCCCATTAATTTTATCAAAGATAAATTCTTCTAAATTTATTCTTTAATCTTCCTTTGGATATCATTTCAAACCATGTTAAGGTTTTCCAAACTAGTCGAGATTAGCGAATCACACTGAAGAAATCATTTATTTTATTTCCCAATCCCAACCTATTCATCTCATGGAGCAAAACTGGTAATACTCCATATCTAACACCACGGTGTTATCGATAAATATTATTTACCATTTCACGTTCAAATCTAATTAAAGATTTAGCTATCGCTTGGAGCAAAACTGGTGATACTCCATTCTCGATCACTTTAATCTAATTAAAGATTCATTAAAACTCCACTTAGTTTTAATCTTCCCAAAAATCAATATCTGGTCTTTAACTGGGTTAAAGAACCAATGTCCTCTAAAACACGGTTCACGATAAACCCAAAATCACATTCCATTGTTAATCGGGTTAAAGAACACGTGTTATTCAAAACATCGCTCACGATATACCCCAAAAACCAATTTAAATTCAATTCCAATTAAATACTAATTAACTGGACAATTTCACTAAATCTTAATTAAAATATTTATTCTTTTCTAAACTGGGTTCAAGAACAGTGTTATTTAAGACACCACTCACGACGAACCCAAAATCTCATTTGATATTAAATACAATGCTCTGAATAGAAAATATATCGGCTTATATTCAATATCAAATTCTGAAACCAACAAATATCGTATTGGAAATAACAATATAAATATATCTTTCAAATTTCCATAACCATATATGTATAATCACGGAATCCAACATCGAAATATTCCGGAGATAATTTCGATTCAAATCCATTCTAATTCGTATATTGGAAATTCTGATTATTTTTAAAACCACTTCAAATCCAATTTATTTATTAAAAAATATTGGATTATAATTCTAGTTCATAACTAGTTCATTTCGATAAAAATATATTTTTATCCTTTTTAAATATGGGATTTTTCACCGCAATTTTTCTAAATCATTTATTATGATTTTACACAAATTATTGATATTTTTAATAATTTTATCAAGGCCCATTCAGTCGATTTCCAATAACGGTCGTCGAACTGCACTTACAGCGGCCTTTTCCAAATTTGATTTGGGCATAATTCCAAATCCAACAGTTAGATTTCAAATTTCTAATATACATTGGAAAGCTCTTTTCGATATGAACCCAACGGTTCTGGTTTCAGGAGAATCCGATGGTCAGATCTCCCGCAACGTCAGTTCGAAGTCAATGGTCGAAATTCGCGAATTGCTGCGGAGCGGCACGTTCTATTCTGGCCATTTAATATATATAATATATATAATATATATATTATATATATATCGCCGATTTCAATTCTAAACGTATTTTATAAATCATTTTAAATTCATTTTCAAAACAATTTCAACTTCATATTCAATTTCAAATCAAAATTGAATATTTCATGTCATTAATATATAAATGATAATATTTTCAAAATGTTATATTAGATTTTGAAATCACTTCCTTTTCTATATTCATTACAAAAACGAATATAATCGATATAAATATCGTCCGCGTCAAAATGGCGCAAACCTAATCAACACAGCTTTATATATTTCAATAAATATATTATTCTATTCTATTCAACAAATGAATATTTTCTTCAACACATGAATATATATTTTATTCAACACATGAGCATCGTCAACACATGACTATTTTTGTTCTATTCAACACTTGAATCTTTATTTTATAATACTCTTTATTTTCCAAATTGGAATGAGGCCCAATCGATTACCATATAATGTTAGTTATATGGATTCCATACAACACATGTATATAATAGCAATGATAAATAATCAACCATCATCCAAAGTGCACTACACAACTGTCTGTCAACCTATCGAATGACATACAACTAAATAATTGGGATTAATGTATATCAAATATCATCCGAATACCCGTGTGGGGATTCAGTCAACAAACACAGATTTTTATTTGTGCAGTTGAGCGATGTATAAAATTTATTGTCACAATCAATATCCTTCAAATGGGTGAACATAAAAAAATAGTTCGATTTGTAAATGAATATTTATTTATTCACATTAAATTTATATTTTTAACGATAAATAATTTATTTCAACACATGAGTATATTTCCATTCATTCCACATCACAATCAATTTTCACAACACAACGAAATCAAACAAGTCGTCCATGGTCTGTGGACAACGGGTGTCGGGTGCTGCTAAGCCCCGTCTGCATCCTAGTATATTTTTAACTAGAAAACAAGAATTAAAGTGAGAAGTTTTCACCAAGAGCTAAGCCCAACTCCGCGACTCTTCGTATGTAGAAATCTTCACCGTTCTCGCCTTTTGTCACTTTCGTTGCCCGTATTCACTACTTATATAAAAATCCTATTTTTATTGTTTTATTCCAATAAATAAAAATCATATTTTTGTTATCTCTACTATATAAAAATCCTATTTTTATTCTCTACATTACATAAAAATTATATTTATATGCTCTACTTTACATAAAAATTATAATTTTATTCTCTACATCATATAAAAATTATATTTTTATTCTCTACATCATATAAAAATTATATTTTTATATATATATATAAAATCATTCCTTCCTCATATAAAAAGTCAAGCCTTTTTATAATAAAAAATTATAACTTTATGTAAATAAAAATTAAATCTTTACTTAAGTAAAAATCATTTCTTTATCACTTCAAAAATCGTATCTTTATCTAAATAAAGATTTCTTCTTTTCCATTATATAAAATCACATTCCTATATACACAAGTTGATATAATTGAAATAAAAATAAAAAGCTTACATTTCATTGAAGAAATCGGATGATGGGAGAGGGGAGAAGCAAGGGGGAGGGTCCCGCAGCGGTGTTGAGGTGGCACAGGCGGTGGGGAGGACGGCAGGGGGGTCACGGTGGTTTGGATGGGTTTTTGGACAAGAGGGAGGAAGTGGAGGCGGTGGGGCGGCGTCGGGGAAGGAGAGAAATCGAGAGAGGGGGGTGTAGCGACGCGTGTAGGCCGGAGGGCCGCGGCGCCTCTGGCGGCGAAGGGGAGGGTCCCTCCGTCGATCGCGAGCTGGCCCTTTTTTTTTGAATCGATTTGGATTAATAATGAAGGAGGGAGGGCATTGACTTTGAATGGAGGGGGTATATGAATATATATATATATATATATTATTTAATTTCAAAAAGTAACTTTTTATTTCGAACTCGAAATCGAACCCAACGACTGTCGTTCATAGCTAATTACCCCCATTTCGAACACAATGGGATATGTATCGTAAGCCGATTCGATCGTTTCGATTAGTTTCCGTCAAAATCAAAATATAAATCTATATATTGAATTTGAACGCATATTTCAATTTACCGGGGCAACATACAGACTCTAAAATTTCCCGAAAAATTATTTCTAGCTTTGTATTGACGATACGGTTCTAACAAAACTAATTTCGTCGAATTTGAAGACTGTTTGAATAATGGCCATTTTCTCGTCGATCGAAATTGACTAAAATTGTTAAAACATGTTTAACTTCGCCACGCTCACATATTGATTCAGAAAATTACAAATTTTGGAATCTAGCAATAACTTGACATCCCGGATCCAACAAAAGTGGTTTCGTCAAAAACCGAGATCATTTGAAAAATTTCCATTTTTAAGGGCCAGAATTCCACAACGACTATTCTGAATTTTCAATTGGACATAACTTTTTATTTCCGCTATTAAATTTTGATTTTTTGGATTCGTTGGAAAGATATTTTCAAATAGATTCTAATATTTTTGGTTTTGCAAAAATCCGGTTTATTTTGAATCCTGTACATTCATTTGAAATTTGAAATCGAATTTTCGAACTACCGCTCCATTTTTAATTCCTTTTATAATTAAAAATAAATAATTATATTCTAGTGATGATTTATATAAATATATACATTCTAATTCTATTCAAAATAAATTTCTTGTCGTTATTATTTAAAATAAATCATTTTAAATATTCAAAATTCAATATAATTGCCAAAATAAAAAATTTAAATTGGCTCAGATTTCCGGGTTATTACAGATCCGGAGGAGGCCAGAACCCGAGATGCAAAGGTAGTCCAAATAGGAAGTGGAATTCAGAATCCAGATGGGGACCAACGAGCTAACTTCATGAACTGCGGGACGTGTGCAAAGGGGTTACCGATGTCTATAGCTTTGACTCACCACCAAGGAACGGATTATTAGCTATGTATCAGTGTACTGTAGTTATCATGACTCCATGGGGGCAGAGTGATCATAGCAAGGCTATGTGCCAGTGCAGTGGAGTTGTCATGACTCCACGGGGTAGAGTGGACATAGCAAAGAATTAATGGTTAAGGATCAGTGCAGTGGAGTCATCGTGACTCCATGGGGCGGAGTGATCGTAGCAAAGGATAGGGTTATCAAAGTGGGGGATATCGTAAGCTTTACGCACTGAGTGAGTGATGTGAGGATGATTGCTATGTTTGATGTTTGCTATTACCATGACATGCACACCCCCTCCCCCATTATTTTCACACCATGTGTTCGTGTCACCTTAGAGTATTGTACATCCTGTTGTACTAACTCTTCGGTTCAGGTTCATGTATGGTTAGTTATACCTATTATTGTTCTGTTTTGCTACTTAACGCTCATACCAGACTTTTGTCTGACCCAGAGTTTTATGTCTCTTCTTATTACTCTGGGTGCTCCTAAACGAGTAGACTAAAGACAGATTAGCTAGTTATGCACGAGTAGCTGATCCGGAGACGAGCAGGAGGCTCCCACGTATTATCCACATATATTCTCCCTGTGCTGTTACTGGTCACTTCTTGGGCATTAGTAGTGTAACTTTCCTTTCTTTTGCTTTAGAGACAGTATTTTGAAGTTGTAATAATGATGTTGGATCATAAGCTGTATTTTGGATTCCGCTGCTATGATGGTTTAGTTTTCAGCTTATGCATTTTTTCTCCTGTTTTATGTCAAAGTTGTATTATTCGTATATTTTATTTCATGCGATGTGAGATATACTACAGGTTCCTTTGATAGTTTAGCTTCAACCCTTTTTCTTTGGCGACCGTCCCGTGTTGGTTGGACATCGGTACAACGCATTTCGAGGAAATGTCGGCTGGTCCGGGGCGGGCCGTCACAACCCACCCCTTTGAGGGTCGACCCATGAATCCCATTGGTCTATGCACCCCTTAGGGGTCGACCCATAGGTCCACCCACCCCTTATGGGGTTGACCCTTAGGTCCTCCCACCCCTACGTTGATGAGTCGGTTTGAATTTATTTGAATTATATATGTATATAACCCCCTTGTGTGTATACAAACTTCTAATGCTCATAATTTTTTCATACGTTGTCCATTTTACACAAACTTGGGGTCTATCTGAACCAGAATTCCGAGACGAACGCAATGGTGTTGTATGTTCCACTTAGTTATGAATATTTAATTAAGTTATTCCCATTTTATTATCTTCAAATATGGTTATAGTGTATTAAATTTTAGGGTGTTACACAACTATACAGAATAATTGCAGATATACCAATAATTTTTCTATGTACTATGACATATCTACAATACACTATCAAATAATTGAAGACATGTTTGCACTTATTCACAACAAGTGCAGATATTTGTGCTTTTTTTTTCCTTTTTACATGAATAATTGCAGATACGTATGCATTTACAACGAGTGTAGACATTCTGCACCAGTTTTTCCAAATATATTACTTATAGTACACTAAGGGAATAACTGCATATATTTTTGCGCTTATTCACAATAAATATAGATATTTCTGCAACTTTTTTTGTCAGTAGTCTTTCGTTGATTTTTATATTTTTCTAATAGGAAAATAGTGTCAAGGACAAAATTACGGGGTTTTTCAGCTGTAAGGACAGCCTGCTGAAATTTTATTCTAGAGGACAAAGTATCTGATTTTAGGTATCGGTTTTGTAGTGCACATGGTATTAGAATTTGACTGCCAGTTCTTAAGTATCAGTTTTACAATGTGTATGGTATTTGAATTTAACTATCAATTTCTAAATATCAGTTTTACGGTGTGCAAGGTTTCAATTTTACAGTGTATTGTCCTTAAAAATAAATTTTGGGATGAGTTGTCCTTGAGCTTAAAAAAATTATGAAATTTGTCCTTCATAATAAAATCCCTTTTTTTCTCTAAATGGTAGCGCAAAAGAACACGGAAATAATTTGTTATTGTAAAGCATTGGCCTACTTTACATTATAAGTAAGAGATCAATCCACTTTGAATTAAGTTTGGTTTTAAGGATGCCACCCAAATATTCATAGTAATATTTGTGGCTTCCACTCCCAAACCTAGCATGGTTTCCAGAGCTTTCACCCTAAGCCTAGCTTAGTTTTCGCCTCTTTTCTTATTTCCACAGTTTAAATATATATAACTGAGATAAACCGATGTGTCAAATTATTTACACTATGTTATTAACATTGAATAGAGCATTCTTAGTTTTGAAGCTCTCTTTGGTTTTCTCAATGAAATCAATTTAAACTATCCCATTTTATTTGAATTTTATCCTTTCTTTTTTCTATTGTTTCTTTTTAAGTATTTCTCTTTATCTTTACACCTTCTTTAGTTCATTAAAGTTAGAACAAGACTTAAGACTAAGTTTAAACATTGTCTACAAATTAAATTTTCGAACCACCATTTTTTTTATGCTTCTTTATAATTTGGATTTTGTAATATTTTTATTTTTAAAATTTAGAATAATTAGACACATTTTGGAGTTTGCATATTGAACCATAAAAAAAAATTACGGTAGATTTAGTAGATAAAACTAGATATAAACATTTAGCCTTATACAATATATTCAACAAAGCTAGAAATAGAGAGCAAGAAATGAAATTTTGATATATTGTTCAGAGTTTAACTATATAGACAAATAAGGTATTTAACATTTACAGTTGCAGCTACGTTGGGAAAGAAAAACTACAGGGGGCAAATAGGTTTAGCTTATTCATTATCGATTTTAATGATTTAGCTACGACTACATATTTCTTTGTATTTTCAATATATATATATATATATATATATATATATATATATATATATATATAGAGCGGGAGACATGCTCCATGACAACCCTATTTGGGAGCACCTTAAATGCATCTGTATGCACTAATTCATATTAAAATAAGTTAGTGAGAAGAGAAAGAGTTCGTGGGAGGAGAGAAGAAATGGATTGTACGGTGGAAATTAAGGGGATAAAAGGGTGCTCCTGATTCTATCTCATATATATATATATATATATATATATAATTAGTACTCTTTATTGCTATACCCAAAAAAAAACCTTTATATGCCTCGCTAAAACCCTGTAATCCACCTAACCTAAGTGGGTGCCTTACAGGGAAAAAGAGCACATATAAGATATACAAAAATCGACAGAAAGCCAAAGTAACCAATAAAAAAAACAGAGCAGCAAACACTAACAAAATGAAGCCCACTTCACACAACCCACAACGGCCTACTTATTCACCATCTCAAAAGACACCATAGCATCTTTGTTAACCAGTATCAATCAAGTCAACGGCCCAACGATCCAAAATCAAAGAATTCCTCAAGCTTCTCTCAAATTTGCTTCCATTGTTTTGAACCAGATAAAGAACCTCTCTTTCAATACGAGCTAAAGTAACAGGAACAAGGGATTTTTTTATTCTGGAAAACTCTCAAGTTTCTCTCTTTCTAGATGAAGTAAATGGCGGAAGTAAAACCTCCACAGGCAATGTCTCGAACTTGATCGAAAGATTTGAACGCAGAATGAATACACGTTGCTTCATCCTTTAGATTATCTTGAATTAACAGAGGAAGTGAAAGCTTCAATCTTAAGGCAAGCCAGATAAAAGATGAGTAATTACACTCAAAAAACAAGTTTTTATTTGATTCAGAAGCACTTTCACACAATGCACATATACTATTCGTTATATTGCCCTAACGAACAATTCTATCCATGGTGTTTAGCCGATCCATAATAGCTAAATATGAAATAAATGCCATTTTCTTGCAATTTTTCTTATGCCAGACCACTTCAAATGCAGAGTCACTTTCATCATGAACTCTAGAAAATTCCCACACTTTATGAAAGGAAAAACTACCACCATTATTCCATTCATAAGAATCACTACTAGTGTTTGGAAAAACTTTAATAGAGCAGATTTCACTAGTTAGTTCTCTTGTTGCAGGGTGAATGGAAGGATCCAATTTCTCATTTCTAATAATAGTACTCACTTTCTAATTAGCATGACCAAGAAGATGAACCCTATAAAAGCCCAGTAGGTCAACAAGACATTGACAGTTTAACCATGGTCGTACCAAAGGTATGTATCCTCACCATTTGCAATTATTTTGTTAAACAGTTGTTTGGATCTAGAACGAAGTCTCAACATAGATTTCCAAGTAGATGATGCATTATTATCAATAGCAGTAGTCCAAAAAAATTTATCTTTACAGTATTTATTGCGCATCCACTTACTCCAGAGAGATTTTTCAGATAAGAATTTCCACAATAATTTGATACAAGCAGCTCTTTTTAGGTCAGAAAAATTCTTTAAACCAATCCCACCTTCTGCTTTTGGTTTACATAGAAAATTCCAGGAAACTTTATGTGCCGAATCCCCCTAAAAAATAATCAGCACACATTGATTTTAATTTTCCCAAAGTAAATTCAGGTATCTGGTAAATGAATAACCAATATAGAATAATAGGAGTTATAATGCCATTGATCAGTTAAGCTCTACCAGCAAATGACAATAATTTGGACTCCCACCCTTGAATTTTACTTTGAACTCTCTGAATTAAAGAATTACATTCGGCTAATGTAAGTAATTATAAGATAATGACACTCCTAAATACTTAATAGGCAACACCCCCCTTTCATATCCAAGAATATTCAAAACTTCGTCAGAATTTCTCACTGAAGAGCTGGAAAAAACCTTAGTTTTATCAGCATTTAACATAAGACCTGCATGCTCTTTTAAATTATGAAAATTTTTCTAAAGAGTTGCAGCATTTTGCAAAGATGATTTCCCAAAAATCATTAGGTCATCAGCATATAGGAGGTGAGGAACAATAGGCTGAACATAACTACTTGGCTGAAACCTTCTTGAATAGGTAGCAGAATCTATTTGATATGTAAAATACTGCATAGCAATGGCAAAAAGATCTGGATACAAAGGATCTCCTTGTCGAATACCTCTAGTAGACTTGATAAAACCCCTTGAATTAAAATTGAGAAAGTAGCAGAAGTCATACATTCATATATCAGATTAATGAAATGCACAGGAAATTTCATTAAGTTCATTACTTAACATATGCACTCCCTACTGACTTTATCATATGCCTTTTGTAAATCAACTTTTACACAAAACTTTAGCATTCCTCCTTTTTTGAAATCTCTGAGAATTTCATTAGCTAAAAGAATATTTTCACCAATGTTTCTTTCTTTGATAAAGGCACTTTGATTCTCAGATATTAAAAAAGGTAGAAAATGCTTTAATCTATTGCAAAGGACTTTAGCAAAGATTTTATAATAAACATTACAACAAGAGATAGGCCTATAATGTGAGATTTCAGTGGGTTTATCTTTTTTAGGTACCAAGGTAATAACAGTAAGATTTACTGACTTTGGCAGTTTTCCAGAAGAGAAAATATCAGAAATAGCATAATAAAATCACCTTTAAGCTCTTCCCAATGATGTTTCATAAATTTGGAGTTGAGGCCATCAGGACCAGGACTTGTGTCATCTTTAATAAAAAAACAGAGCTTTTCGAAATTCTTCCATTGACACATCCTTTAATAAAAATTCTGTCCTTGAGCATTAATTGTTGCAATGGGCTGAAAATTAGGAATAGGGGTAGTATAGTCACCATTAAACAAATCAGTAAAGCAGTTTAAAGCCTCTGCCTCAATCTCTTCTGGATTAAATAAAAGATTCCCACTCTGATCTATTAAAGCTCTTATGTGATTATAAAATCTTCTATTTGACATTCTTGCATAAAAAAACTTTGAATTAGTATCTCCTTATTATAGCCAAGTCACTTTGGATTGCTGTTTAAAACCATCAAAATAAATTTTTTGCAATCTTTGGTACTCTTTTTTGGCTTCTAGGAAATTATCATATATAAGTAGATCCTATAGAAATTGATCAGCTGCTTGTTCAAGATTAGACAGAGACTCCTCTGCATTTTTCAGGTTTGTGTTATTCTTCTCCTTTATTTTATTCCAATTCTTAAGCTTAGATTTACAACTTTGAAGCTTTTGTAGAAATGGGTAACTTTTAAATCCCCATGTGACACAACTTAATCCTTTTAAAATTTCATCATTGTAACCTGAAAAGCTTGGCCATTCATTTTTGAATCTAAAAGGAAATCCCTTCACTGTTGTAGTAGGAATTAGATCCAAAAGAATAGGATTGTGATCACTTGAATTTTGAGAGAGAGATAAAGCTTTTAAACCAAGGAACTGTTTTAGCAGCAATTATTCACAAGGATTTTATCAATATGAGTTGCCATGCCTTTTTTCTCCAAGTAAACTGAAAGTCAAAAGGTTTAATCTCATTCAAATCAGACTGCAAAACAAATTTCAGAAATTCTCTAATATGTTGATATGGTACTGGAAGACCAGCACATTTATCAGTAGGAGATAGCACATTATTAAAATCACCCATTAATATGCGAGAATTTGTAGCAAATGATGAATCATTAATCAAAGATTGCCACAAATTGACTCTGTCATTAAAGAGGTTGCTGGCACAGATCATAGATAACATCATTGTAAATCCACCCTTATTAAGAACAGAAAATGACATATGTTGAAAAGATGAGGCCACACAATTCAAATCCCTTACATTAGAGTCCCAAATCACAAGAACACGCCCTTTAGATACATCAGAATTATTTGATAGATATTTCCAGTTATTAGGAAGCATAGAAATGAACAAAGCTAAATTCAGATCAGACAATTTATTTTCCACTAAACCAACAATAGTTGGTTTAGCAAGAGTTAGGAGTTTGAAAATCTCTTTCATACGCAAAAGAGAATTCATACCTCTAACATTCCAAGCTATAATTGTCATTTAATTGTGCTTGAGCTCCTTGTATTTCTTTTAGGAGGAGCAATGATTTGAGACTCATCTTTACCTTTGTTTTGCAAATAGCTTGGACTTTTGTCTACATACTCTGATATATCTATTTGTTTACCTTTCTCTAGAGTAAACTGATTACTGTCATCAAGAATTGCATTAGAAACGTTTTGAATATCATCAGGAATAATATCTGAAGGGAGTTTATCATTTAAAGGCAAATCATCCAAAGAGACTGCAGAGACTTTGTCAGATTCAATTACAACTTCAGGTATATTTTCATTGTTGTCAAAGGACTTTTCAGCTTCATTTGATTCTAATTTTTTTTCCTCATTGCAAATAGATGAAGTACCGGCAACATTTTCAGAAGAATTCCATCTTGGCTCCCTGATCTCTTCATGGACACAATCATCATGCCCAAACACTTCACATTGGCTACACTTTGAAGGTACAAATTCATATTCTACTGTTATTTCTATTTTATGACCATTATGCATAAGAAGATGCACTGACAATTTAAGATCAACTCGTGTATTAATAGAGATTAGGACTCTAGCATATTTGGTAAATTTTCTCTCAAATGTATTCTCGTCAATTAAAATAGGATTTGAAATAAAGCTAGCCACTAATTGAATAGCATTTACAGTCCATAATTCAATTGGTAGATTATGTAAATGAATCCGGATCTGAACTATATCACTTCGAATACTATTAAAATCGAATCCAAGGATCCAGGCTTTAACCATTAGTAATCGTCCAAAATATGAATAAGTCGAGCATTCAATAATTCTTTCATAATCCATCTGATTCTCAAACTGGACAACAAAATTATATGTCGAATTCACATGGATGTTGTAATTACCTGAGGGCTTCCAGACTTTATTTATGTAATCCTTCAGTTTAACAGTCGATAACCTGAAATATATTGGAATAAGAGCTGTAGTATAGATCCAAGCTGATTCTGATTTGTTATATGTTTTTTTAGGGATGAAAACACAATCCGCAGAAGGCTTAACATATTTCAGATTGCAATTACTCGAGGAAAGCAAACGAGCATCCTTTGGATCTTGTTTCTCAGTCGTATTCTCATGAATTGATGAAGAAAAAGGATTTGAAATATTAGAATTTGATTTAGATCTGGAATTGAAATTTGAATTTCGCGGATTTGTATCTTTGGCAGAATCCGCCATTAATATGTAAAACAGATGGAATTCTATATATATATATATATGTATATATATATGTATATGTATATATATATATGTATATGTGTGTATATATATATGTATGTACACATGCATGCACGAGTGTAAGATTCGGTGTAAGAGACAAGATGATGATATATAGCTGGACTAAGGGTGCGTTTGAGCGTAACAAGCAGTGTATTATAACGGGGTATTTCAGTTAGGGGAGAATGCATTTGCAAGTTCAAGCGTACCATTTAACCGGACCATTTAAACAGACTATTTTAAATTGTGGTTTTTAATTTAATTGATTTATGATTAATTAATTTATTATTTATTTTTAATAAATAATACGTATCAATAATGTACATAAATAAATTAAAAAATTATAAATTAATCTGATTTAATTCAATCCAACTTCATTATGTAGAGCGCTTTGATACGATCGCAACGCAAAAAACCACGTCTCAAACGGATCTTATTTGCACAAGTAATAAATTTTTGAAATAAAATTTTGAAAAATATAAATATTAAAATTTATTAATTAACTTAATTAATTAAGCTAATTAAATAAAAACTAGCAAATTGAGGCATTGGCGAAACGGGGTGGAATGCCCCGTTTCGGTTTTTGATGCGTTCGACGCGTCAAAAACGTTAACGGGGTATTCTTACCTCGCGAACGACCCCTAAACATATTACCTAATTTAACGTGTTCTTACCTCTAGCACAAATTGGACGACTAAATGTTACTTTCATTTATTCTTTCTAAATCATAAGTGGTAATATATATTATTTTACTATGGCTTATAATTAAACCGTGTTACAAGGCCTTCTAAAGCACTTTATTTAGATGACTGTTTCCCTTAATATTACTACAAATGTTGGCGAAAAACTAATAATTCCAACACACCCTCAACTGTATACACTATCCCATATGTAAACTAGTAAGCTATTTGTAATAATGTGAATTATCATACATCGATAATTACTACACCAACAATGAAACAATAATCGTAAATGACATGGAAAATACTATTTGCTTCTCAGAAATATTCACATCCTCCAAATATTGCATATAGCTTGTTCACTCACTGCCACGGAAGATATAAGCACATGACATAATAGCTGTGTTATACTATAATAAGAGTGATATTATATATTTATGTCAATTGTAACCCGAAATAATAGTCAATTAGAAAAGAATTGCATAGCCCGACCTAAACGCCTACTTCTCTTTATAATCATAAGATACATTGCTTCAGTGCAAGGAGGAGGAACTAGAGTAAGTTATAATGTATTCGACATTAAAAAATAGAATGGAGATGAAAGTTGTTGCTCATTTGTATACTTTGCTATGTTGTATCAGCACAAAGCATTACCATTACTAGAAGATCATGCATTAAAACGAGGATGACTCTACTATATGTAATTATTTTGTGAGGAAAGGAGGAAAATAATGAGTATATAAAACAAAACCAAGCTATTATTGAAGCGTGTTGAATTAAAGTTAGTCGCTTACGTTCGTATGAGATACTATATATCTCAAAGATGTATCGGACTTCTTATTTTTGTTTGGGGCTGCGTGCCAGCCTAAACTTCAGAATTTTGTTTTATTGCTTTCGACTTATGTAGTTGTATTATATAAACAGCTCTTGTGTACTCATTACAATATCAACTTTCATTCTTCTAAGATTATTACACTTTAATACAAAATTATAGTTCAAAAAAGGTTTCATTATCAAAATCCATTCTGATGCAACCTAACTGACTGCAAATAAATTTCTTGTGCATCTCGATTCAAAGTAAAGAGTTCAATAAGGCTTAGCTCTCATTTAGCCGCTGCATTTCATCATTGTTGCCGTTATAATGGCTAATAGCAACAGTTCTGCGTCATCTGCCAACATAGGGACATACCAAACTTCCAGTGTTGAACAACTTATCAAGATTGTCATCAGCCCACAAAGCCAACTTATTACTATTCATCTTGAGGAGAACAATTATCTGCTCTAGAGGCTGCAAGTTGAAACAACAATCTAGGGGTACGGTTGTAACAACCCGTATTTTCAATAACCTGTTATAACACAAATTGAGGCAGAATTTAATCCTAAAATCTGAATCAAGGGAAACGGGCTATGCCATTGCGTTCGTCTCGGAAAAATACGCGAAATAGAGTCCGAGTTTTCGAAAATCGGAGTCCGTATGACCCGATTAAGGCCCAACGAAGTTTTCAGAAAATTCCTAAGTAAAAACAGATTTCAAATTCGAATCTGAAATTGGGAATTGGGCCAGTTTGGGCCAGGCGGGAAAAATTCCCGCCACAGTACCCAAGTCGACAGCCCTGTCGACTTGGGAGTCGACTGGGGCTGACCAGGTCGACAGCCCTGTCGACTTGGCTGTCGACTTGGCTCAGACGCCCAGTTCTGCCTGGTGCACCAGTTTGGGTTTGTGTTGAGCTTGGGGGCCAGATTCGATTTGGAGGGTTGAGATGAGAACTAGGGTTTAATCCTATGGTCTAAATCACTAGCCTAATCTATAAATAAGACCCTAACCTACCCTAAATCATCATTATTCATCCTAGCAACTAAACTATGGCAAAATCAATCCTCTCATGGCCTCCACTCTCTTCATACAATTCCTAAACAAATTTCTAAGAGATTTCCATGCATACAAGTGTATTTAGGCTTGTATGATCCTCTTTAGCTTGCATTAAAGTCTTGTTTCTCTATTGGAATCATAAAGGAGGAGTCTTGATCAAGTTTTCTTGCATTTTTGGGGTTTTAATTTGTTGCATAAGGGGTTTCTTACATTTGCTATACTCATTTGAGTCCGCAAAAGCATTGTAAGCCCTATTCCTCTCATACTTGAACTTTGAAGTTAAATGCATGATATGCAAGTTGTCATATGTTGTGCAAGTTTGTTTATGCAAGTTTGTTTATGCAAGTTTGTTATGCAAGTATGATATGTAAGTTGACATATGTTATGCAAGTTTTATTATGCAAGTTTGATATGCAAAGTTGTCATATGATATGCAAGTATACTTATGCAAGTTTGGGATGGTCATGTGGTTCATGTTAACATGTTATGCATGCTTTTGGGCCTAAAAATGTAATATGCAAGTGTATGAACACATGAGCCTTTCATATGCCACCATGTTGAACTTGTGGCTCTAACACTTTTATGTCATGATTATGCCAAGTTCCCTCTTTCTATCCTTTATGCGCTATTGCGATATGTAAGCGATGGGATTGCGTTTGGGGTTGGGTAAACTTAAAAGACATAAAAACATGAGCTTGGGAATTTACCTATTAAGTTAGGTCTACCCATTGGGAATTTACCTATTAAGTTAGGTCTACCCAATTGCTTGAAAATTTGTAACATGATGGACATGACACTTAGAGAAGATAAGTGTGGCCAACTCGAGGTTGGGTTGAGTTTGTAGCGTAAACCTACCCGGAACCGACCGGCTTAACTAGTTGCTACAAACAATAGGACCCAATGTGAGAAGTTGGTCATGTTGTACCTTGGACCCGAGGTTAGACCAAGTTGTGGTGTAAAGCTACCCGGACCCGCCCGGCTTAACTAGTAACCACAACAAAGTCTAATGTGAGAGGTTAAGGCGCATTAATTAATTAATGCCTCATGATTAGGGTTAAGTCATGGACCATTTAATACTTAACCAATTTGGGCTCGGTTGATTAATCGGGGTTAAGTCGTGAACTCACCGTTACACTTAACCAAGTTAATCCATGATTAGTGGAGGGGTTAAACCATACTTAACCCACTAGAGAAATCCTAGCAATGGGGGTCCACTCCTTCAGTAATCCCTAGTTTGTATCATCATGGCCCTAGGGACTAGGCTAGGGTGGGGGCACGATTACTGAACTGGAGATAAGGGGCCAAAAAGCGACGGCCGTGGTACGCCGGTGTAGTTCTGGGCGGACTCTGGTCGTGCACATAGTCCGTAGCCGGAGAAAACAAGCATGGGTACCGGTAGGGCGAGACTGTGCACTCATGTTTATGGTGTCCAGGGGTTGACACCCTAGGGCTTGATACACCCGACGGGTGGACCCGGCACAGTTCGACTACATTCATGGTTGGGCCGTATTGACACCAACACGTGACGAGTTAGGCTTAGGGAGCCGATCGATTAGACCGTTGGGTTGGACCTCGTGGTAGGGTCACTTCATGTTATTGGACCTCGTATGAGGGTCACTTCATGTTATTGGGCCAAAGCTTGGGCCGTGGGATCAATACTTGTATATCCAAGTCATGTTAGTTTGCTAGTACACCCGTGGTGCAAAACCTTAATCCTGATTATGCGATGACACCTTTATCTACCTTGATAGTTAATCATCATGTTGTTATCCTTATGTTCATACCTGCTGCTCATGTCAGTTAACTTTATCAGTTTACATTGATTGTAGTAGGGCTTACTCAGTCATTTTGACTGACCTGTTTTCTTTCGCCTCTTTTCTTCCGTTCCCCCCCCCCAGGTTCTCAGGGAGGGAATACAGGAGCTTAGTTTGGATCTTACCTGCTTTTCTTGGATGGCTCATGTATGCTTTGGGCTTGAGCTCGCTATGGTTTTTCTGCTTTGGGGATAGCTACTTATGTTTTTCTTTTCAGTTTTCAGATGATGTTGTTTATGTACTAGACTTATTTTATTTGGAAAATTGACATGATGTTGTACTAAGACTTGTTTTGAATGGGTTGAAAATCTTCCGCTGTTTTATCCATGTTATTTACTCTGGTTACATATATACATATGTTCTTGTTCTGCCTTGATATATCATTATGCATGTTTACCTGATTCAAACGCCCCTCCAAAGTCAGAGTGCTTGCAAGAGCCACCCTGGCGGAGGCGGGGTGTTACAATTTGGTATCAGAGCATATGGTTTACGAGAAGGAACAAAAAGGTTTTTAGAAAACTTTTGGAAAACTATTTTCAAAATCAAGTATAAAGTATTTTCCAAAGAAAAGTCTAGTTTATTTTAAATGGCTATTCCCCAAAAAGCCATTAGCAACATCCCTTCGTTTTTCTCCATTCTGAATCTGTCTTTTTCTTTTTCAGTATGGCTGATAACTTTGTTATTCCGGAGGGAGTGCACGTGCCTGTTTGGTATAGGAGACTCTTAAAGGCTAGGGCGACAGAAGCCGGCCCCGCAGATGTCCCTCCTCCTCCTCCTCCAGTAGTTAATATTCCTCCTCCCGTTGCTAATGTTCCTCCTCCACCTGTTGCTGAGGTTCCTCTTCCTCCTCCCCCTCAGCATCCTCAGGCTGACTTTGCCAAGATTTGCAAAGATTTCAAAGCAATGGGTGGCAAGAATTTTCAAGGCACAGAGACTTTTGTGGAAGCCAGAAATTGGTTGAAAGAGACCGAGGATTTGTTTGCTATCTTTGGGATAGATGATCAGAGGAAGATCTTGTTGGCGGTTTGGCTTATGAAGGATGAAGCCGCTTATTGGTGGGAAGTCACCAATGGTACTAGGCCTGTTGAGACTTGGGCCGATCTCAGGGCAAGGTTTATGCTTAAGTTTCTATCTTCTGCTGAGGAGAATTTGCAGATGGAGAGATTCATAACTTTGAAGCAAGGAGATATGTCTGTCAAAGAATATGTGAACAAGTTTAATCAGTTAGCTCGTTTTGGCTTGGATATGGTGAATACTCCTCAGAAGAAGGCCCTTCGTTTTGCTAGGGGATTGAATGAGCCGTTGCAGGGATTGGCTATGTCACATATTCCCCATGGGGCCACGTTTGAGAGCTTGGTTGATATGGCGTTACTTCACGGAGATGTCAAGAAGAATGATACTCAAGTCAAGAAGACTGATTCCCAGGGAAAGGGAAATCAGGGTAATACTGGTGGTCAAAACAGTCAAGGCAATCAGAGCAAGAACAAGGGTCAAGGCAACAAGGGGAACAACAACAAGGGCAAGAATAGCAAGGGGAAGTGCCATTATTGCGGTTCAGTTGGGCATCTTGTCAAGGATTGTAAGAAAAGGAAAAGGATTAACGGTGAATGCTTTTTATGTGGGAAGACTGGACATTTCAGCAAGGATTGCCCGAAGAAACAGGGGCAAGGCCAGGGTCAGACTCAGCGTGCTGGACCCGCAGGAGGGCAAGTTCATGCTCTCGCTACCGCTCCAGTTCCCGATCGAGGTAGTATTTCTGTTGAGAGCCTTGTATATATTTCTGATTTTCCAGTTCGTACCTTGTTTGATTCTGGTGCATCGCATAGTTTTATCTCATCTGATCTTGTTGATAGTTTGCACCTTAGTACTAGCTTGGTAGAGGATCCCGTTTGTGTCTCAAATCCTATTGGGGGTTCCGCCCATTTGTCGATGATATGTGGGGATTTGAGGATCTCTATACTAAGTGTAGAGTTCTTGTGCAGTGCTTATGTTCTTGGTTTCAGGGGATACGGATTGATATTGGGCATGGATTGGTTGTCCAGATATGGAGCCACTCTTGATTGTGAGCATAGGGTTGTGAGGCTCGTGACTCGCCTCGGGAACACCCTAGAGATTTCATGTGATCCGAGAGGTCCCGTCATGTTGTGCTATCTTGAATCACTCGACTCGTCAGTGGAGACTCTTCAGTCTGTGAGAGTGGTTCGAGAGTATCCCGATGTTTTTGATGAAGTTAGGGGGTTGCCCCCTAAGCGAGAGATTGATTTCCGCATTTATCTGGTGGATAATGCAAAGCCTGTTTCTTTGCCCGTTCGGCACATGGCTCCGCGTGAAAGGCGGGAGCTGAGCAAGCAAGTGAAAGAGTTGCTTGAGAAGAACTTCATTAGACGAAGTATATCTGAGTGGGGAGCGCCTGTGGTGTTTGCTACCAAGGCGGATGGTTCTCTCCGACTATGTGTTGACTATCGAGAGTTGAATAAGCTGACTAAGAAGAACAGACACCCGTTACCGAGGATCGATGATCTCTTTGACCAGCTTGTCGGTGCTTCTGTTTTCTCTCATCTTGATCTTGCTACTGGATTCCATTAGCTCAGGGTAGCTGAGGATAGTACAGACAAGACTGCGTTCAGAACTCCAGACGGATTCTTTGAGTGGCTTGTCATGCCATTCGGCTTGACTAATGCACCCGCATATTTCGTGGACTTGATGAGTAGGGTGTTCAGGGAGTTTTTGAACAAGTTTGTCGTGGTCTTCGTAGATGATATTTTGATCTTCTCTAAGGATGAGGAAGAGCATGCAAGGCACCTCGGGGAGGTGATGGATACGCTTAGAGCGCATCAGTTGAAGGCCAAGTTCTCCAAGTGTCACTTTTGGAGAAGGGAAGTTAGATTCCTTGGGCATATAGTGTCTAAGCAGGGCTTAGCGGTGGATCCCGCTAAGGTGGTTGCAGTTCAAGATTGGAAGACTCCAAGGAATGCAACCGAAGTGAGAAGTTTTCTAGGTCTTGCGGGTTTTTATCGGAAGTTCATCAAGGACTTCGCGAAGATTTCTGCTCCTCTCACTAAATTGACGAAGAAGAATTTAGTTTTTGCTTGGAGCTTAGAGTGCGAGCTTGCTTTTCAGAAGCTCAAGAGAGCTCTCACATCAGCACCCGTTCTAGCTTTGCCCGATGGAGGGAAATTATTTACGGTATACACCGATGCATGTGGCACAGGGTTAGGAGCTGTTCTTATGCAAGAGGGAAGAGTGATATGCTTTGGCGGTAGACAACTCAAAGTGCATGAGAAGAATTATCCCACTCATGACTTAGAGTTGGCAGCAATAGTATATGCACTCAAGGCTTGGCGCCATTATCTTCTGGGAGAAAGATTTGAGCTTTATACCGATCACAAGTCTTTGAAGTATCTCTTTTCTCAGAAGGATCTGAATCTGAGGCAGCAAAGATGGATGGAATTCTTGGCGTCCTATGATTTTGAAATAGCTTATACCCCCGGCAAGGGGAATGTGGTGGCTGATGCATTGAGTAGAAGAAGGTTGACCCTAAGTCCTCTATTCGTTGAGATGAAGAATTTAGAGTATGTGGCAACCTTTGATTTCTCTTTGGCGATGGAGTCGATGACCGGTTCTTTAGCATCTCTGGAACTCAGTCCTACCCTTCTTGATCAAGTTGGGGCTTCACAGAGAGAAGACCCTCACATAGTTGAGATTATGGATAAGCTGACTCGAGGAGAGACGTCTAGTCACCTCGCTCGATATTCTGTTGATGACAAGGGTTGGCTGAGGAGAGATGGAAGGTTATGTGTTCCCATGGTAGAAGATTTAGTAAGAAAAGTTCTGGAGGAAGCGCATCGCTCTAAGTTAACTATACATCTAGGCGGGGATAAGATGTATAAAGATATGAAGCGAATTTTCTTTTGGCCTGGGATGAAGAAGGATGTGGCAGAGTTTGTCTCTAGATGTATCATTTGCCAGCAAGTTAAGGCCGAGTCAAAGAAGCCCGGTGGGCTATTGCATCCTCTAGACGTTCCACTCTAGAAGTGGGAGAGTATCTCCATGGATTTTATTGATGGGCTACCAAGGTCAAGGAAAGGGAATACGAGCATTTGGGTTATTGTAGATAGACTTACGAAGAGTGCTCATTTTATTCCGGTGAAGAGCAAGAGGACCGCATCTTGCGTCCGTATATCTTCGTGAGATTGTGAGACTTCATGGAGTCCCTTCTAGTATTGTCAGTGACCGTGACCCAATCTTTACAAGTCAGTTCTGGAATAGCTTGCAAGAGGCTATGGGCACGAGGTTGAATCTGAGTACTGCTTATCACCCACAGACGGACGGTCAAACCGAAAGGGTGAATAGGGTACTCGAAGATCTGTTGAGGCTTTGTATTCTGGATTTCGGTGGTACTTGGGAAGACCATCTTCCTCTTGTTGAGTTTGCATATAATAACAGTTATCAGGCAAGCATAGGGATGGCACCATTTGAAGCTTTATATGGGAGGCCGTGCAAGTCGCCTACATGTTGGTGGGAGACTACCGATAAGCTCATACTTGGGCCTGATATGATCAGAGATACATCCGAGAAGATTGAGTTGATTCGGAGACGAATGAAAGCGGCCCAAGACCGACAGAAATCCTATGCTGATAAGCGAAGATCTGATTTGGAGTTTGATGTTGGGGATATGATTTTCGTAAAGGTTTCTCCTTTGCGGAATGTGGTCCGATTTGGAGCCGTTGGGAAGTTAGCACCGAGATTTGTTGGACCATTCCCTATTATAGAGAGGATCGGGCAGATGGCTTATAGAGTAAAGTTGACTGAGAAGCTTGCCGGAGTGCACGATGTTTTTCATGTCTCGCATCTCCGGAAGTGTTTGCATGAATCAGCAGAGGTTGTGGAGCCAAGTGTTTTGGAGGATGTGGAAGTAGAGAGAGAGGCTACCTTGAGGAGAGCTCTGATTCGTATCTTGGGGACGGAGACCAAGAAGCTAAGGAATCGAGAGGTCAAATTGGTGAAGGTTCAATGGGGTGAAGCCGAAGAAGACGCAACTTGGGAAACCGAGGAGAAGATGCGTGGGCTTTATCCATTCCTTTTTGAGGGTACACTCTCAATCTCTTTTCTTTGTTAGCATATCCTTCTCTTTGCTATCCATATTTATCTAGTTTATCGTGTTAATCTTGTCATGAGAACCTTAGGTAGAAACCCTTTGGATGAAATATGTGTTTGAGACATGTTATGCTTGATGGTTGCAAGTGGTTGCAAGTGTTTGCAAGTGGTTACTCGTGGATGCATTGTACACATTAGGCACTAGATCGGCTCGCACACTCCTCATATTGCATATGCATGAGTGTTTATGCTTATTCATGGATGAAAATTGTGTGTTATCACATGGATGTTGCATATGGGTGTATATTATGTGCACACATATAGATGATATACATTATGTTAGGAATTGCATACATATGGATTCATTTCACTAACATAATCTACATTGATGATATTTGCATTAGATAAGTACATATACACACACCTTTGCATATGTTCATCCAGCATTTAGAATCTTGTAAGGACAATGATTGCTCGTGGATGATGTTTTGAGTAGATGGATGATTGGATGGTAGGATACGTTCTTCCAAACTTGAAGATTTCGGGGACGAAATCCTTTAAGGAGGGGAGAATGTAACAACCCGTATTTTCAATAACCTGTTATAACACAAATTGAGGCAGAATTTAATCCTAAAATATGAATCAAGGGAAACGGGCTATGCATTGCGTTCATCTCGGAAAAATACGCGAAATAGAGTCCGAGTTTTCGAAAATCGGAGTCCGTATGACCCGATTAAGGCCCAACGAAGTTTTCAGAAAATTCCAAAGTAAAAACAGATTTCAAATTCGAATCTGAAATTGGGAATTGGGCCAGTTTGGGCCAGGCGGGAAAAATTCCCGCCACAGTACCCAAGTCGACAGCCCTGTCGACTGGGGCTGACCAGGTCGACAGCCCTGTCGACTTGGCTGTCGACTTGGCTCAGACGCCCAGTTCTGCCTGGTGCACCAGTTTGGGTTTGTGTTGAGCTTGGGGGCCAGATTCGATTTGGAGGGTTGAGATGAGAACTAGGGTTTAATCCTATGGTCTAAATCACTAGCCTAATCTATAAATAAGACCCTAACCTACCCTAAATCATCATTATTCATCCTAGCAACTAAACTATGGCAAAATCAATCCTCTCATGGCCTCCACTCTCTTCATACAATTCCTAAACAAATTTCTAAGAGATTTCCATGCATACAAGTGTATTTTGGCTTGTATGATCCTCTTTAGCTTGCATTAAAGTCTTGTTTCTCTATTGGAATCATAAAGGAGGAGTCTTGATCAAGTTTTCTTGCATTTTTTGGGTTTTAATTTGTTGCATAAGGGGTTTCTTACATTTGCTATACTCATTTGAGTCCGCAAAAGCATTGTAAGCCCTATTCCTCTCATACTTGAACTTTGAAGTTAAATGCATGATATGCAAGTTGTCATATGTTGTGCAAGTTTGTTTATGCAAGTTTGTTTATGCAAGTTTGTTATGCAAGTATGATATGTAAGTTGACATATGTTATGCAAGTTTTATTATGCAAGTTTGATATGCAAAGTTGTCATATGATATGCAAGTATACTTATGCAAGTTTGGGATGGTCATGTGGTTCATGTTAACATGTTATGCATGCTTTTGGGCCTAAAAATGTAATATGCAAGTGTATGAACACATGAGCCTTTCATATGCCACCATGTTGAACTTGTGGCTCTAACACTTTTATGTCATGATTATGCCAAGTTCCCTCTTTCTATCCTTTATGCGTTATTGCGATATGTAAGCGATGGGATTGCGTTTGGGGTTGGGTAAACTTAAAAGACATAAAAACATGAGCTTGGGAATTTACCTATTAAGTTAGGTCTACCCATTGGGAATTTACCTATTAAGTTAGGTCTACCCAATTGCTTGAAAATTTGTAACATGATGGACATGACAGTTAGAGAAGATAAGTGTGGCCAACTCGAGGTTGGGTTGAGTTTGTAGCGTAAACCTACCCGGAACCGACCGGCTTAACTAGTTGCTACAAACAATAGGACCAAATGTGAGAAGTTGGTCATGTTGTACCTTGGACCCGAGGTTAGACCAAGTTGTGGTGTAAAGCTACCCGGACCCACCCGGCTTAACTAGTAACCACAACAAAGTCTAATGTGAGAGGTTAAGGCGCATTAATTAATTAATGCCTCATGATTAGGGTTAAGTCATGGACCATTTAATACTTAACCAATTTGGGCTCGGTTGATTAATCGGGGTTAAGTCGTGAACTCACCGTTACACTTAACCAAGTTAATCCATGATTAGTGGAGGGGTTAAACCATACTTAACCCACTAGAGAAATCCTAGCAATGGGGGTCCACTCCTTCAGTAATCCCTAGTTTGTATCATCATGGCCCTAGGGACTAGGCTAGGGTGGGGGCACGATTACTGAACTGGAGATAAGGGGCCAAAAAGCGACGGTCGTGGTACGCCGGTGTAGTTCTGGGCGGACTCTGGTCGTGCACATAGTCCGTAGCCGGAGAAAACAAGCACGGGTACCGGTAGGGCGAGACTGTGCACTCATGTTTATGGTGTCCAGGGGTTGACACCCTAGGGCTTGATACACCCGACGGGTGGACCCGGCACAGTTCGACTACATTCATGGTTGGGTCGTATTGACACCAACACGTGACGAGTTAGGCTTAGGGAGCCGATCGATTAGACCGTTGGGTTGGACCTCGTGGTAGGGTCACTTCATGTTATTGGACCTCGTATGAGGGTCACTTCATGTTATTGGGCCAAAGCTTGGGCCGTGGGATCAATACTTGTATATCCAAGTCATGTTAGTTTGCTAGTACACCCGTGGTGCAAAACCTTAATCCTGATTATGCGATGACACCTTTATCTACCTTGATAGTTAATCATCATGTTGTTATCCTTATGTTCATACCTGCTGCTCATGTCAGTTAACTTTATCAGTTTACATTGATTGTAGTAGGGCTTACTCAGTCTTTTTGACTGACCTGTTTTCTTTCGCCTTTTTTCTTCCGTTTCCCCCCCCCCCCAGGTTCTCAGGGAGGGAATACAGGAGCTTAGCTTGGATCTTACCTGCTTTTCTTGGATAGCTCGTGTATGCTTTGGGCTTGAGCTCGCTATGGTTTTTCTGCTTTGGGGATAGCTACTTATGTTTTTCTTTTTAGTTTTCAGATGATGTTGTTTATGTACTAGACTTATTTTATTTGGAAAATTGACATGATGTTGTACTAAGACTTGTTTTGAAATGGGTTGAAAATCTTCCGCTGTTTTATCCATGTTATTTACTCTGGTTACATATATACATATGTTCTTGTTCTGCCTTGATATATCATTATGCATGTTTACCTGATTCAAACGCCCCTCCAAAGTCAGAGTGCTTGCAAGAGCCACCCTGGCGGAGGCGGGGTGTTACAACGGTTTAGATGGTTATGTTCTTGGAACCATCCCTGTAACAACCCAGAAAATGTGAACCAATTTAAAATTTTTAAATTGGTTATTGTCAAAGAATTTAAACAATTGAAATAGAATATTTCAATAAAATAATAATGGGAAATAGTGAGGCAGTTTGAAATTTTGAATTCAAACTTTGACTGACTGTACCGGGTGGAAAATATAACAGATTTTAGTGAAACCAAAAATACTTAAATCTGTTTATGAATATCTTTCTAACGAATCTGAAAAATTGAAGTTTCATAGCAGGAGTCAAAAGTTATGGCCAAATGAATTTTCAGAAAGGTCGCTATATAGAATATATAGCCCTTGAAAATAGACATTTTGCAAACGACCTCGGAATTCGATGAAACCACTTTTGTTGGATCTGGGATGTCAAACTATTGTTAGATTTCAAATTTCATAATTTTTGAAGCTAGTTTGTGAGCGGGGCAAAAGAAAATGTGATTGGTCAATTTCTGTTAAAATGGGTCGACCAGAAAATGGCTTTTTTTGCAAACGATCTCAGAATTCGATGAAACTAGTTTTGTTGGGACCGTATCGTCAAAACATAGCTAGATTTATTTTTCAGAAATTTTTCGATTCAGTTTGTGGCCCTGGCAAATTGAAATGTACGTTCGAATTGAATATTAAATGTTTTATACTTTAATTTGAAAAATAACTGACTATAACAGTCGAATTGGCCAATGAAACATATCCCATTGTGTCCGGGATAGGGGTATTTAGCTAAGGGCGACAGTCGTTGGGTGGAAATTGGTGTTCGTTTGTTCAAAAGGATAATTTTGGAATTTATAATTTAAATATAAAGGGTCAAACCCCCTCTTTTCTCTCACTTCTGTTGACTGGTCAAACCCCCCCCCCTTCCAAACGAATGATGGAAAAGCGCTCAGATCTTCCAGGCCCGATCGCCACCGCTACGTTCGCTTTCACCACCCCTTCCAGTTAGATTTTCTGTTCATCTTTCCCTCCTCTATAAATCCATACCACCCTCGTCAGTTATAGTGGGGCATTGGCGTTGAATTTCTTCGAGGAAGACGCCGCCTTTGGAGCTCCGCCGTGCGCCGCAGGGACCACCGAGTTCGCCCAAACCACCACCGACCGACTTGCCTCTCTTCCCTCTTCCATGTAGTATAATCTGATCCTTCCATAGTTGCACGGATTTTCAGAAAAATCCGAACCCTAGTTCGAACCACTTTGAAAGGTGAGACCTTTATTTTATCTGAACTTTGAAAAATCATATCTTTAACATGTCTTGATGAAATTCGATGAAACATGAAACATCGGGACCGCAAGGAGGCTCTCTACCATCTAGAAGAGGCCGCGGATTTTTCTGATCTACCTACGATTTTTAGCACTTCAAAAACCAATGTGAGGAATCTAAATTAAATTGTGTGAATTAAATCATGTTGTATAAATTATATAAGCGAAGTGTAAATTATATACGCATTGTATACCTCATGTACATGTGTTGTATAAGTTATATTAGCGATGTATAAATTATACAAGCGTTGTATGAAACATATATGCTTCGAATTGTGTTGAAATGCAAGTGAAATATAAAAATTATATATATATATATATACACTCCCCTCGTCCACAAACCATGGACGATATTTATTGCTTGTGATTGGCGTAAAAATATATAGTATGACGAATGGTTGAAAATAATTGTTTGTGGTTGATATTGTGGTTGAAAAATACCTTTGCGGTTGAAAAATACCCTCTTGTGGTTGAAACAAATTAGAATAGAATTGTGGAAATGAAAATAAAACATGCTGCCTGCGTGCGAATTAGATGCATGATCCCCCATTGTCAAAAACCGCGAGGTTTTAAGGTAGAGCGAGGATCCGTACTAGGGACGGTCCCGGTTTTAACTACCCTGCCGTTATGCTACCGAATTTTTTTGAAATATTAATGTGTTAGAATAATTTTCATTTGTTGAAATTATTTTTATATGTTGAAATAATATTCATGTGTTGAATAGAAATTCATTCGTTGAATTGAAATTCATGTGCTGAATGGCGTTCGTATTTTAAATAAATAGTTTAACAATAAAAATCACATTTTTATATATATATACAAACTGTAAAGAATATTCATGTGTTGAAATTCATTCGTTGAATTGAAATTCATGTGTTGAATGTTATTCGTATTTTAAATAAATAGCTTTAACAATAAAAATCACATTTATATATATATATATACACAAACTGTAAACAAAATTCATGTGTTGAACAGAAATTCATGTGTTGAATGTTATTCGTATATTAAATAAATAGCTTTAACAATAAAAATCACATATATATATATACAAACTGTAAAGATTATTCATGTGTTGAATAGAAATTCATTCGTTGAATTGAAATTCATGTGTTGATTGTTATTCGTATTTTAAATAAATAGCTTTAACAATAAAAATAACATTTATATATATATACAAACCGTAAAGAATATTCATGTGCTGAATAGAAATTCATTCGTTGAATTGAAATTCATGTGTTGAATGTTATTCGTATTTTAAATAAATAGCTTTAATAATAAAAATCACGTTTATATATATATATATACAAACTGTAAAGAACATTCATGTGTTGAATTGAAATTCATTCGTTGAATAGAAATTCATGTGCTGAATGTTATTCGTATTTTAAATAAACTGATTAAACAATAAAAAATACATTTTTATTATGAATATGAAGTGTTAAAAACATTCACGTGTTGAATAAATATTTCCGATGATAAAAATATTACTTTTATCATAAGAAATATTTGATAAAAATGCACACGTGTTGAAATAAATATTAGTTCGCTAGAAATATTATTATTAGCTTTGTTCTGCATATATACATGTGCCGAACAGGGAAAATGGATTAGTTGTAGAGCAAAGAAATTATTTGCACACCCAACAAATAAGTAAGCCTTGATGAGTTGGTTGCGCAATTTTATTTTTATATTAACTCCTGTGAATGCCAGTGGATGCGGAGTGCTGGTTATTCTGTGTGTAATAATAAACATCGCCATAGGATAGTAACAATTAATTTTGAACTACACTGCATGGCATACTTCTTGACGATAGGCATACTTCATCATATTCCACATAAGCATTTGGAGCTTGTGTGACGAGGTTGAAGATTTATCATACGAGCGAGGGGCTTGTATGGCGATGATTATATATTACAGGTTGAACTGATGACTGATATGGACTATATAAAATATAACGATAAATGGCCAGATTAATAAAAACCCCATACGGTTCTGGAGTGGACAATAATCACGTCTCTCTAGTCATTAGATACGGCACATGGATTATTTATTTCCCACACGGGACGAGGATTTATCCTCTGGAGTTATTAAAAATACACACTCCCTCGGGCTTGACAAGGTGACGAGAATTTATTCTCTGGAGTTATTATCTATACACGCTCCCCTGTAAACACCATAATATATCACTATGAATATGTGTATGCTTTACAGGATTTATTGGGTACCTAACACGGCCCAATAAATTTCCAAACCCCTTCCCGTGCAAAGGAGGTTATGGCGAAATTTTTCGAAATATAAAGGTGTTAGTGAAATATTTGAAGTGAAAACGATATTGGAATTTTTCGAAATATAAAGGCATTAGTGAAATATTTGAAGTGAAAACGATATTGGAAATTTTCGAAATATAAAGGCGTTAGTGAAATATTTGAAGTGAAAACGATATTGAAATTAAAGAATGAACTATATTTTTATATATATAAATATAAACAGAATTGAAAGGAATCTAGGCCGTGCAGTTCATGTTTTGAAATCGTAACTTCAATCGATTAGTACGAGAGATCCGACCACCGGATTTTCCCGAAACCACAACCATTGGGTTCGCCTTGGAAATACCTTTCCAACGGCACCAACTTTGTAAAAATCCAACGTTGGATTGTCTGGAATGTTTAATTCAAATCCGAAGAAAAACAGCACCAGAATCGTTTATATTTATATATAAATATAAGTATAATTAAATTAAATCGAATAACGATGTTGTAGTTTGTATTTTGAAACCGTAATTTCAAACGACTAGTGTGGAAAATCCGACCGTTGGATTTTCACGAAACTGGATCCGTTGGGTTCGCTTTGGGAATATCTTCCCAGTGGTATAGACTTTGTAGAAATCCAACGGTTAGATTTTCCGATATGTGTAAAACAAACTAGGGGCAAAACAGCGCCAGTGCCACGACACGACCTGAAACGTCGTTTAATTAAATATGGCCATTTTTAAATAAATAAAAATGGCGAATAATCATTATAAAATATTATAAGCGACATGGATTGGAAATAAACCAATTTGGCTTGATCTGCTTGATATTTAATGGTTGTATGTGTTTGACACGAAAATTATACTAAAGAACTGAAATGTGAATGTCGAATAATATAACCATGGAAAGAATTGATTTGAATTCAAATTATACGTGAATTATTTGAAAGGCCGAGCTAACCCTCATTTCAAATAATTGATCGAATGATTCGAAGTGGAAAATACAAAGATGGTTCAAGACCGACGATCTTCGTATCGGAAGGATGGGCGCTGCTGAGGTTCCTGATTAGAGTAGCTACCTTGAAGGAACGGAAGTAGTAGCCGTCTGAACGTATGTGTTGATTGTACGGATATACGAGGAATATGGTGCCTCCGGTTTCGTTCAGACCCAGAACGGACTTGTAAATGGATTGTGTATCTGACATTGGATTTTGTTCTGTACTGATTGATCTCTGTTAAATATATATCTGTTTGGTGGCGGAGAATTTGTTCTTTTGCTTAACGCCCTTCTTTGAGACGTATGAGCTCAGAGGTTATATATCGATAGAAATCAGTCGTATGGAGTGGATTGCTTGTGTGGCATGCCAAGATGCAGTGAACAGGGCTTCTGTTGCAAAGCAAAGTCTTGTGTTCGATGATCAAAGCACGACCTACGTGGCCTAGCTTTGTGTATAGCGTGGATTCGCGAGCCTCACACCTCGGTATGAGTCAAAAACGGGATAAGGACCCAAGGAGTGCACGACGTTTCTTTCTAGCTATGGATGGTGTCAGTGCTTAAACTGGCTGACATTTACATTACTTTCATCTTTGTGGTTGTTGGAATGAGGCGCCTCGATATTAGGTCTGTTAGGACCGGGAAACGTGTGTTCAGGAATAATTAATCCTCAAACGTAAGGGAGGACCGGCCTTGGAAGATCCAAGGGTTACCCAGAGTGTGTAGTCCTGAGGCATTTGCTAGAGTGCCTCGAAGCGGAGAGGAGCTTGCTCCTTTCCTTGACTCATGACGGAAATCCAATTTCCAATACGAAATAACGGATTTGATTGTAGAACTAGCATGGCGACATAGTGGTATGGGGCACTCATGCCGTCTATGATTGATATTTATGATGATATTCATTTTTGAAACATATATGCACTAGTAATAATACCAAATGATTTTTGCTTTACACGTATTAAGCATATTTGGCCATTATAAGGTAAAACTCTATCCTATGGTTTGCGTTGCATTGTATGATGGGACTTGAGTCTTATAACGGCTTCATTCTTTTTAAAAAACATTGCATTGTTTTAAAGAATTCACTTTGTTTCAAATGTACCGACAATCATTGGAGAAAACCCGTTCCGTAAAAGTGGCGTGGTCCTATGATTTGCCTTATTACTGTTGTTTAACCAGTTAAGTAGATTTCTCATACCAGTCCCATGACTGACTCGTTGTTTGTTTCAGTTTGCAAACTCGGGTGCCCTTATTTTCACACGGGCAGCCAAGTTGACAGATGATAGGTTGTTTTGGCGTAGCACTGCAGTACAAGGTGCACTTTTGGCTTGATGGCGATGGATTAGATTTGTATTTTGGCTATTGACTTTCCGCCTATCTTATGTATATGATTCCGCCGATGATGATGCAGACTGTTTTACTTCCAGTATTTATTATCGTATGTATATGTACCGCCTCAGGCGATGTAGACTGATACCCTTATTATGTCTCACTGTATGTATATATTCCGCCTATGGCGATGTTGACTGATCATTTCCCTTTTATTTACTAAGTTATATCCTACGTTGTGCTATTCTGATGTTGTTACATGTTATGATTCCGCTGCCATATCCATATAAAATTATTCTATTTATTGTTTTTGCTATTATCTGTACTCTGCTATGATGATTGATGTGTTATATTCCAATGATTATCCTTAATACTGTCACACGGATTTTGGGGATCGTCACAGTTGGTATCAGAGCTTTGGTTAACCTTAGTTCTGGAATCTAACACATTAAATACCTCGTTAGAATAGAATCAGTAGTGTTCTAAGGCGAGTGGCTCATTAGAGATAGGATTAGTGATGTCCTGGAATGAGCTAAGAAGATTAGCAAGACAATTTGATCAGTACATCATTACCTTTCCTTATGTTCTCCTGCTTTATCATATATGAAAGTTATCATTTCTGTGAGCTTGACTCTTTTCTGGCTTATATAGTACTTTACTTGATGCTATGCGAGCAGCTGCAACCAGAGGTGGCCGAGGAGGCCGAGCAGGTAGAGCTGGAGGACGGGGGAATATCCCCGTAGCAGAACAGGATCCCATGATTCAACCACCAGCACCACAGGACTTCGATCCTGATCGACTAGCAAAGAGGTACAGAAACCTCGGAGGCAAACCTTTTTCTGGCATTGGCACAGTGACAGAAGCTTTGGCATAGTTGAAGACATGCGAGAAGATTTTTGCGGGCATGAGACTTGGAACCCACGACAAAGCGATTATGGGTGCTTGGCTCTTACAGGAGGAGGCCGAGTTGTGGTGGGATGCCATCACCTCTGAGGATGAGGAGGATACTGTTAGGACCTGGGAGGAGTTCAAGACCCTGTTCAAGGGAAAGTTCATCCCTGAGCAGGCATTAGAGCGGATGCGTGATCAGTTTGCTAATCTCCAGCAGGGAGACCGTTCTATTCAAGACTACCTCAACAAATTCACACAGCTATCACAGTATGCTCCAGAGCTTATTTTGACATCCAAAGAAAAGAACAAGAGGTTCATATTGGGGCTGAAGCGTAAGTACCAGGACCAGGCCATGAGCAACATCAACCTCCCATTTTCAGAATTAGTAGAGATGGCCTGCAACTACGAAGATTTGGATGAGAAGAACTCCAACCTAGATCGCGCTAAAAGCCAAGGTGGAAACAAGCGCAAAGCTTCAGGAGATCAGCCCGAGTCCAGCAGTGCAGCTGCCGCTACTCAGCAATCTGGTAAGACACCCAAAGGAAGCTGCTACAATTGCGGAAAGAGGGGGCATTATTCAATTGTGTGCACCGCCCCAAAGAGACTGAAGGCAAATCTAAAAAGCTCAAACCCGAACCCCCGCAGCTCAGCTGAATGCTACAACTGCCATCAGAAAGGGCACTATAGCAGGAATTGTCCTTTGAAGAAGAATGCACAGGTGGCATATGTTTATGACGGGGAGACCCCACCAGCTATCACCGATGGATCAGGTAAACCCGACGTCTTGGGAGGTACCCTTACCATTAAAAATATTCCTGTTTCTATACTTTTTGATACTGGTGCATCACGTAGCTTCATTTCTAGTAACACTGTTCACAAGTTAAAATTGAATCAAAGGAAGCTTAAAGAACCAATTAAAGTTCAAAACCCGATAGGAGGTTCTATTGTTCTCAGTTCATATTGCAGAGTGCCCATCTCCTATTCTTTCTACAAGTTTCCCCTTAGGTTAATCGTCATGAATTTTTCTGAATTCGATGTTATTCTCGGTTTGTAATGGTTAACAAAATATAAGGCCAAAGTTAGATGTGTCGAAAGAAACGTTAAAGTCGAAACGAAGCTTGGACATATATATATATACCATGCCATGGCTCAGAAACCGATAGAAAAGAATTTTGGTCTGCTTTGGAAGTTACTCCCACTTCATTAGAAAAGATTCCTGTTGTTAAGAACTATGCGGATGTGTTTGAAGAAGTCGAAAACTTACCTCCGCAAAGAGAAATTGAATTCAGAATAGATCTAATTCCGAACGCCCGGCCAGTAGAACATCCAATTTGAAGAATGGCCCCAAAAGAAAAGGAAGAGTTGGGTAGCCAAACTCGAGAATTGCTTTGGAAAGGTCTAATCAGACTAAGTTTTTCAGATTGGGGAACAGCAGTAGTGTTTGTCCCGAAATCAGACGGTACTCTACGACTTTGTGTTGATTACCGAGATCTCAATAAGCAGACATTGAAGAATAAATATCCCTTGCCTCGAATAGATGATCTGTTAGATCAATTAAATGGGGCGAGAGTATTCTCCAAAATGGACCTAGCTACGGGTTTCCACCAATTACGTATAGCCGAAGACTGTGTTCCTTTGACAGCCTTCAGGGGTCCCGATTTATTCTACGAATGGGTAGTGATGTCGTTCGGCTTGTGTAACGCTCCAGCATACTTCGTCGATCTTATGAATAGAGTGTTCCGTGGTGTCTTGAATAAATTTGTTCTGGTCTTCATCGACGACATTTTAATCTACTCCAAGCCGGAAGGCGAGCATGCAAAACATTTAGAACAAGTGTTGGTAATTCCGAGGAAAAATGTCTTGAAAGCTAAATTTTCTAAGTGTACCTTCTGGCAAGATGAAGTTAAGTTCTTTGGCCATGTCGTATCAAAAGAAGGGATTGCTGTGGATCCAAGCAAAATTACAGCGATTCAGGACTGGAAACATCCTACTACCCCCACAGAAGTTCAAAGTTTCCTTGGATTGGCTAGTTACCATCGGAATTTCGTTAAGGATTTTTCGAAGATATCAGGTGTATTAACAAAGCTTACGAAGAAGCATGAGAAATTCAAATGGACTCCCGAATGTGAGGAAGCTTTCCAGGAGCTGAAACTGAAACTGACAACTACTCTAGTATTAACAATTATAGAAGGCAACCAGGACTTGACTATATGGACAGATGCTTCTATTAGAGGGCTTGGCGCAGTATTAATGCAAAAAGGCCAAATGGTCGCTTATGCTAGCCGCCAGCTGAAGCCGCGTGAAAGAAACTATGCAACTCACGATCTTGAGTTGTTCGCTATCGTGTTTGCTTTGAGAATCTGGAGGCATTATTTGTTGGGTGAGAAGTTCGAACTATTTACCAATCATCAGTCATTGAAGTATCTATTCACTCAGAAAGATCTAAACTTGAGACAACAGCGTTGGTTAGAATTCCTTGCAGCATACGATTTTGAGATTCTATACACTCCAGGGAAAGCCAATGTTGTCGCAGATGCGCTCAGCAGAAAGAATGAAATCATCGCCAGTTTTATCATTATGTCTTCGTTAATTGACAGGATCTCGGCCCTTCAGAAAGAAGATAATTTTGTTAAGGAGATGGTCAAAAGAATCAAAGAGGACATAGACTCCAGCTTCCAAGTTGATAGTGAGGGAGTTCTGAGATTAAAAGGAAGAATTTGTGTTCCTGACATCTCCGAGCTAAAAAGGGAAGTACTTGATGAATGTCACAGGTCCAAACTCAGTATCCATCCCAGTGTGAGCAAAATGTATAACGACCTCAAACGCACATTTTGGTGAAAGGCGATGAAAAGAGATATTTCATTATATGTTAGCAGATGCTCCACTTGTCAGCTAGTTAAGAGCGATCAGCAGAAATTGGCTGGATTATTACAACCATTAGAAATTCCAGAATGGAAGTGGGAGCAGATTTCGATGGACTTCATTGATGGTTAGCCTCGAACTAAGAAAGGAAACGACAGTATTTGGGTGATCGTAGATCGTTTCACGAAGACTGCCCATTTCATACCTGTCAGATCCAACAGAACGGCTCAAAGTTTAGCGCAAATTTACTTCAAAGAAATAGTTAAACTGCATGGAGTGCCGCTCAGTATAGTCAGTGATAGAGATCCACTATTTACTAGCAAATTCTGGGAAGCATTCCAGACAGAATTGGGAACCAAATTGAATTTAAGCACCGCATATCACCCTCAGACAGATGGCCAAACTGAACGGGTGAATAGAATTCTAGAAGATTTACTGCGAGCTTGCATTATTGATTTTGGCGGGTCATGGGAAGATCACTTACATTTGGCCGAATTCTCTTATAACAATAGCTATCAAGCAAGTTTGGGAATGTCGCCATTTGAAGCATTATACGGTAGACCGTGCAGATCTCCCGCATGTTGGGTAGAACCTGGCAACAGACCTGTGTTGGGGCCCGATATGATTCGAGAAGCATCAGATAAAGTCGATTTCATCAAGAAGCGATTGAAAACCGCACAAAGCCGACAGAAAAGTTATGCTGATGCGAGAAGAAGAGATTTGTCATTTGTTGTTGGTGATTATGTCTATTTAAGAGTTTCTCCGATGAAGGGAGTAATCAGATTTGGCAAAACTAGAAAGTTGGCACCTAGATTTATTGGTCCCTTTCCTATACTTGAACGGATTGGAACTCTTGCATATAGGGTTTCATTACCTAATTGGTTGCCTGGAGTGCATGATGTGTTCCACGTGTCTCAACTCAGAAAACATGTGCATGATCCGGATCTTGTTGTAGAAGAAGCAGCACAACAGGACTTGGAAATTACTCCAGAATTAGCAGTCAGAAGAGAGCCACTGAAGATTGTTGGCAAACAAGCTAAGGAGCTTAGGAGCAAAAAGGTTCATTTAGTTAAAGTGCAGTGGAGTAGTGATCCTAGAGACTGTACTTGGGAGACAGAGGAAAGCATTAAGCAAGCCTACCTCAAATGCAGAGTGGACATCTCTGACTAATTCCGGTGCAAGGTACCTTTACAATACTTTGCATTTACAGTTTGTTTCCTACTGCACTGTTGTTTCCTTTTCGGGGACGAAAAGTTTTAAGTGGGGGAGATTGTAACAAACCGAAAAATGTGAACCAATTTAAAATTTTTAAATTGGTTATTGTCAAAGAATTTAAACAATTAAAATAGAATATTTCAATAAAATAATAATGGGAAATAGTGAGGCAGTTTAAAAATTTGAACTTTGACGGACTGTACCGGGTGGAAAATATAACAAATTTTAGTGAAACCAAAAATATTTAAATCTGTTTATGAATACCTTTCTAACGAATCTGAAAATTTGAAGTTTCATAGCAGAAGTCAAAATTTATGGCCAAATGAATTTTCAGAAAGGTCGTTATATAGAATATATAGCCCTTGAAAATAGACATTTTGCAAACGACCTCGGAATTTGACGAAACCACTTTTGTTGGATCTGGGATGTCAAACTATTGCTAGATTTCAAATTTCATAATTTTTGAAGCTAGTATGTGAGCGGGGCAAAAGAAAATGTGATTGGTCAATTTCTGTTAAAATGGGTCGACCATAAAATGGCTTTTTTTTGCAAATGATCTCAAAATTCGATGAAACTAGTTTTGTTGAGACCGTATCATCAAAACATAGCTAGATTTATTTTTCTGGAATTTTTCGATTCAGTTTGTGGCCCTGACAAATTGAAATGTACGTTCGAATTGAATATTAAATGTTTTATACTTTAATTTGAAAAATAACTGACTATAACAGTAGAATTGGCCAACGAAACATATCCCATTGTGTCCAGGACGGGGGTATTTAACTAGGGCCGACAGTCGTCGGGTGGAAATTGTGTTCGTTTGTTCAAAAGGATAATTTTGGAATTTAAAATTTAAATATAAAGGGTCAAACCCCCTCTTTTCTCTCACTTCTGTTGACTGGTCAAACTCCCCACCTCCCCACGAACGACGGAAGAGCGCTCGGGTCTTCCAAGACCGATTGCCGCCGCTACGTTCGCTTTCACTGCCCCCTCCAGTTAGGTTTTCCAGTTCATCTTTCCCTCCTCTATAAATCCATACCACCCTCGTCAGTTATAGTGGGGTGTTGGCGTTGAATTTCATCGAGGAAGACGCCACCTTTAGAGCTCCGCCGTGCGCCGCAGGGACCACCGAGTTCGCCCAAACCACCACCGACCAACTCGCCTCTCTTCCCTCTTCCATGTAGTATAATCCGATCCTTCCATAGTTGCACGGATTTTCTGAAAAATCCGAACCCTAGTTCGAACCACTTTGAAAGGTGAGACCTTTATTTTATCTGAACTTTGAAAAATCATATCTTTAACATGTGTTGATGAAATTCGATGAAACAGGAAACATCAGGACCGCAAGGAGGCTCTCTACCATCTAAAAGAGGCCGCGGATTTTTATGATCTACCTACGATTTTTAGCACTTCAAAAACCAATGTGAGGAATCTAAATTAAATCGTGTGAATGAAATCGTGTTGTATAAATTATATAAGCGAAGTGTAAATTATATACGCATTGTATACCTCATGTACATGTGTTATATAAGTTACATTAGCGATGTATAAATTATACAAGCGTTGTATGAAACATATATGCTTTGAATTGTGTTGAAATGCAAGTGAAATATAGAAATAATATATATATACACTCCCCTCGTCCACAGACCATGGACGATATTTATTGCTTGTGATTGGCATGAAAATATATAGTATGACGAATGGTTGAAAATAATTGTTTGTGGTTGATATTGTGGTTGAAAAATACATTTGTGGTTGAAAAATACCCTCTTGTGGTTGTAACAAATTAGAATAGAATTGTGGAAATGAAAATAAAACATGCCGCCAGCGTGCGAATTAGATGCATGATTTCCCATTGTCAAAAACCGCGAGGTTTTAAGGTAGAGCGAGGAGCCGTACTAGGGACGGCCCCGATTTTAACTACCCAGCCGTTATGCTGCCGAAATTTTCTGAAATATTAATGTGTTAGAATAATTTTCATTTGTTGAAATTATTTTTATATGTTGAAAGAATATTCATGTGTTGAATAGAAATTCATTCGTTGAATTGAAATTCATGTGTTGAATGGCGTTCGTATTTTAAATAAATAGCTTTAACAATAAAAATCACACATATATATATACAAACTGTAAAGAATATTCATGTGTTGAATAGAAATTCATTCGTTGAATTGAAATTCATGTGTTGAATGTTATTCGTATTTTAAATAAATAGCTTTAACAATAAAAATCACATATATATATATATACAAACTGTAAAGAATATTCATGTGTTGAATAGAAATTCATTCGTTGAATTGAAATTCATGTGTTGAATGTTATTCGTATTTTAAATAAATAGCTTTAACAATAAAAATCACATTTATATATATACAAACTGTAAAGAATATTCATGTGTTGAATAGAAATTCATTCGTTGAATTGAAATTCATGTGTTGAATGTTATTCGTATTTTAAATAAATAGCTTTAACAATAAAAATCACACATATATATATATATATATATACAAACTGTAAAGAATATTCATGTGTTGAATAGAAATTCATTCGTTGAATTGAAGTTCATGTGTTGAATGTTATTCGTATTTTAAATAAATAGATTTGACAATAAAAATCACATATATATATATATATACAAACTGTAAAGAACATTCATGTGTTGAATTGAAATTCATTCGCTGAATAGAAATTCATGTATTGAATGTTATTCGTATTTTAAATAAATTGATTAAACAATAAAAATTACATTTTTATTGTGAATATGAAGTGTTAAAAACATTCAGGTGTTGAATAAATATTTCTAATGATAAAAATATTACTTTTATCATGTATACGCTTTGATAAAAATACACACGTGTTGAAATAAATATTAGTTCGCTAGAAATATTATTATTAGCTTTGTTTTGCATATATATACATGTGTCGAACAGGGAAAATGGATTAGCTGTAGGGTAAAGAAATTATTTGCGCACCCGACAAATAGGTAAGCCTTGATGAGTTGGCTGCGCAATTTTATTTTTATATCAACTCCTGCGAATGCCATTGGATGCGAAGTGCTGGTTATTCTGTGTGTAATAATAAATATCGCCATAGGATAGTAACATTTAAATTTGAACTACACTACATGGCATACTTCTTGACGATAGGCATACTTCATCATATTCCACATAAGCATTTGGAGTTTGTGTGACGAGGTTGAAGATTTACCATAGGAGCGAGGGGTTTGTACGGCGATGATTATATATTACAGGTTGAATTGATGACTGATATGGACTATATAAAATATAACGATAAATGGCCAGATTAATAAAAACCCCACACGGGTTTGGAGTGGACAATAATCACGTCTCTCTAGTCATTAGATACGAAACATGTATTATTTATTTCCCACACGGGACGAGGTGACGAGGATTTATCCCCTGGAGTTATTAAAAATACACACTCCCTCAGGCTTGACAGGGTGACGAGAATTTATTCTCTGGAGATACTATCTATACACGCTCCCCTGTAAACACCAGAATATATCACTATAAATATGTGTATGCTTTATAGAATTTATTGGGTACCTAACACGGCCGAATAAATTTCCAAACCCCTTCCCGTACAAAGGAGGTTATGGCGAAAATTTTCAAAATATAAAGGTGTTAGTGAAATATTTGAAGTGAAAACGATATTGGAATTTTTCGAAATATAAAGGCATTAGTGAAATATTTGAAGTGAAAACGATATTGGAATTTTTCAAAATATAAAGGCGTTAGTGAAATATTTGAGGTGAAAACGATATTGAAATTAAAGAATGAACTATATTTATATATATAAATATAAATATAATTGAAAGGAATCGAGGCCGTACAGTTCGTGTTTTGAAATCGTAACTTCAATCGATTAATACGAGAGATCCGACCATCGGATTTTCCCGAAACCGCAACCGTTGGGTTCGCCTTGGAAATATCTTTCCAACGGCACCAACTTTTAAAAATCCAACGGTTGGATTGTCTGGAATGTTTAAATCAAATCTGAAGAAAAACAACGCCAGAATCGTTTATATTTATATATAAATATAAATATAATTAAATTAAATCGAATAACGGCGCTGCAGTTCGTATTTTGAAACCGTAACTTCAAACGACTAGTGTGGAAAATCCGACCATCGGATTTTCACGAAACTGGAACCGTTGGGTTCGCTTTGGGAATATCTTCCCAGTGGTATAGACTTTGTAGAAATCCAAGGTTAGATTTTCCGATATGTGTAAAACAAATTAGGGGGAAAACAGCGCCAGTGCCACGGCACGACCTGAAACGTCGTTTAATTAAATATGGCCATTTTTAAATAAATAAAAATGGCGAAAAATCGTTATAAAATATTATAAGCGACATGGATTGGAAATAAACCAATTTGGCTTGATCTGCTTGATATTTGATGGTTGTATGTGTTTGACACGAAAATTATACTAAAAAACTTAAATGTTAATGTCGAATAATATAACCATGGAAAGAATTGATTTGAATTCTAATTATACATGAATTATTTGAAAGGCCGAGCTAATCCTCATTTCAAATAATTGATCGAACGATTCGAAGTCGAAAATACAAAGACGGTTCAAGACCGACAATCTTTTAATAGGATGGATGGGCGCTGCTGAGGTTCCTGATTGGAGTAGCTATCTTGAAGGAACGGAAGTAGTAGCTGTCTGAACGTATGTGTTGATTGTACGTATATACAAGGAATATGATGCCTCCGGTTTCGTTCAGACCCAGAACGGACTTGTAAATGGACTATGTGTCTGACATTGGATTTTGTTCTGTACTGATTGATCTCTGTTAAATATATATCTGTTTGGCGGCGGAGAATTTAGTCTTTTGCTTAACGCCCTTCTCTGAGACGTACGAGCTCAGAGGTTATATATCGATAGAAATCAGTCGTATGGAGTGGATTGCCTGTTTGGCATGCCAAGATGCAGTGAACAGGGTTTCTGTTGCAAAGCAAAGTCTTATGTTCGATGATCAAAGCACGGCCTACATGGCCTGGCTTTGTGTATAGCGTGGATTCGCGATCCTCACACCTCGGTATGAGTCAAAAACGAGATAAGGACCCAAGGAGTGCACGACGTTTCTTTCTAGCTATGGATGGTGTCAGTGCTTAAACTGGCTGACATTTATATTACTTTCATCTTTGTGGTTGTTGGAATGAGGCGCCTCGATATTAGGTCTGTTAGGACCAGGAAACGTGTGTTCAGGAATAATTAATTCTCAAACGTAAGGGAGGACCGGCCTTGGAGGATCCAAGGGTTACCTAGAGTGTGTAGTCCTGAGGCATTTGCTAGAGTGTCTCGAAGCGGAGAGGAGCTTGCTCCTTGCCTCGACTCATGACGGAAATCCAATTTCCAATACGAAATAACGGATTTGATTGTAGAACTAGTATGGCGACATAGTGGTATGTGGCACTCATGCCGTCTATGATTGATATTTATGATGATATTCATTTTTGAAACATATATGCATTAGTAATAATACCAAATGATTTTTGCTTTACACGTATTAAGCATATTTGGCCATTATAAGGTAAAACTCTATCCTCCGGTTTGCGTTGCATTGTATGATGGGACTTGAGTCTTATAACGGCTTCATTCTTTTTAAAAAGCATTGCGTTGTTTTAAAAAATTCACTTTGTTTCAAATGTACCGGCAATCACTGGAGAAAACTCATTCCGCGAAAGTGGCGTGGTCCTATGATTTGCCTTATTACTGTTGTTTAACCAGTTAAGTAGATTTCTCATACCAGTCCCATGACTGACTCGTTGTTTGTTTCACTTTGCAAACTCGGGTGCCCTTATTTTCACACGGGCAGCCTAGTTGACAGATGATAGGTTGTTTTGGCTTAGCACTGCAGTACGAGGTGCACTTTTGGCTTGATGGCGATGGATTAGATTTGTATTTTGGCTATTGACTTTCCGCCTATCTTATGTATATGATTCCGCTGATGGCGATGCAGACTGTTTTACTTCCAGTATTTATTATCGTATGTATATATACCGCCTCAGGCGATGTAGACTGATACCCTTATTATGTCTCACTGTATGTATATATTCCGCCTATGGCGATGTTGACTGATCATTTCCCTTTTATTTACTAAGTTATATCCTACGTTGTGCTATTCTGATGTTGTTACATGTTATGATTCCACTGCCATATCCATGTAAAATTATTCTATTTATTGTTTTTGCTATTATATGTACTCTGCTATGATGATTGATGTGTTACATTCCAATGATTATCCTTAATACCGTCACACGGATTTTGGGGATCGTCACAGTAAAAACACTAACCAGTATTTGATTATTGTCATCAACTAGTGCTGCATTATTACCACAGGTGATAGGGTGTAAAGCTACTAATGATATTTGGCTAACAGTGGAAAAAGTGTTCAATACACAATCTGCATCCAAAGCTCTATTCTACAAAAGGCAACTACATAATTACAAGAAAGACAGCTTGGGTATGAGAGTGTGTTTGGGAAAAGTTAAAAACATTTGTGATATGTTAAAAGAAGCAGGAAGTAACATTGAAGAATCTAAACAAGTTCTTTGCTTACTAAAGTGGAAGCAGTTTAAGGATATATTTGAACTCAAGTTTGTGTCCGAATCCGAAAAGGAGAACTTAACAGTCGCTTCTTAGACCTTAAACAAGGGAAGTAGACCGTATCTGAATATGTCACATCATTTAAGGTCTTATCTAAATATGGCCTAGAGCATATTTCTACTTTTTACAAAAAAAAAAAAACTTAAATTCGTGTATGGTCTTAAGAAGTATCTTATGAAATCTCTCATGTCGCAACACAAGTCCACTTTCAAAGAGTTAGTGGATGCGGTCTTTCATCTTGAAGAGGTCGCGAGTGAAATAGATAGTGATGATGAAGCATAGGTTCGGGGAAATCAGAATAAAATGTGTATCCCATTTCCCAATTCCAAGTCGTTCCACCAAAAAACAAAAAGAAACAAAGTGGCTCCAGTTACAAGTCTCATGTAGCACCTCCTTCGGTTTCAACAAAGGTATGTTACAATGGTGGATTGTATAACCATTTTGATAAGGCATGCACTAAGCCCTGTATGTGTCGATATTGCAAGAGGAAAGGTCACGAGATCTCTTCTTGTCGTAGGAGGAAAAATGGGTCCAGTTCAGGAAATATTGATGTAGCAAGAACATATAGTGGACCATCGCAACCTCGAGATACACCTTCCATCCTTGAAGGCTCATTACTATTTCATGCACGATCGATTCAGGTTTTATTCAATGCGAGTGTGTCGCATTCATTATCAAAGAACTCATCGATGCTTTATCTTTGGATGTTGTGTGTTTGTTGACTTCATTACAGATTGTGAATCCTATTGGGGGATCCACAATGCTCATTTTGATGTGTAAGGATGTTTAGATAATCTTGAGTTTCTTCCTTTTCCCTGTGAATCTACACGTGATTTATTCTCTAGGATTTGGCATAACTCTTGGTATGGACTGGTTTGTGCGATACGTGGCCAGGATTCTTTTGTGTTAAGAGGATTTATACCTTTGACATCCTAATTTGCCTAATCAGATATCCCTTATTCACTATAAGAATTCTGCGATTTTCCTACGTCTATTTGGCGTAGAAATGGCGTAGGAAACCTGAATTTCCAACGTCGTTCCTACGCCTAACAGAACGTCAAAAAAACTAGTGTGACAAAAATATTTCCTACGCCTTTGTTACTCCATGCGTAGGACAGTTTCCTACGCCAAATATTTCCTACGCCATTCCTACGCCAGAGATTTCCTAAGCCTTTCCTACGCCATTCCTACACCAGATATTCTATTTTTTCTTCTATGTCATACCTACGTCATTCCTACACCAGATATTCTAGTTTTCCTTTTATGTCATACCTACGCCAAATATTTTCTTCTACGCCATCCCTGCGCCAAATATTTACTATGCCTTTCTTACGTCAAATATTTCCTCCAGATAATTCCTACGGCATTCCTACGCCAGATATTCTAGTTTTCCTCCTACGTCATTGCTACGCCAAATATTTTCTATGCCATTCCTACGCCAGATATTCTAGTTTTCCTCCTACGTCATTCCTACGCCATATATTCTACGTATTATTGGTAACAAATTGAGGTACACAAGTTTCTCTGTTGATTCATGTGATCTTGAACAATGATTCCACTAATCTAATAATCTAAATTTTCATATAATTGTACTGGTTAAAACATCATTAGCTAATCTATTAGAAATCGCATTATTCTATCTAGAAAACACTAAAATACTAATACTTATAAATAACTTAGCAAAGGAAGCAACATTTGCGCTACTTATGAATCTACAAATGAAAGAGATGTCAACTTGAGATCCCTGATCGTTCATTACATTAATTGCAAAATTAGATATTCAAACGTAAATGAAATGGAAATAAGTGAGTTAGATGTGCGAAGCAAAGATGCACGTTGGTAGCAACCTATTCATCGACATAAATGAACAAATAGAATTATTCAAGATTCAAACAAAAATGAAATGGATTGAGCTCTATAAAACAATAATATATTTTTTTCCTCATTCAAATACATTTATTCACTAACATACAATATCTAGTACTGACCAGGCAAAAGCAACCAACGATCGCACCAAAAGCTTGAATCACGAGTATCATATCTGACCATCATCGACCAATGTGGACTTCCAAATCAACTACAGAAGTGGTATCTATTTCCAGATTCAGGTACACTCAATGGAGCAGAAAACACAAGCAACCGGCAACGCCTTCAAATTTGATGATAGCCTTTTATCTCTAAATAGCAGCGAAGGCATATAAGGGAAGGTTTTCAAGTGGTGACAAACCAATCGACCGTGACTATGTTCAAGGCAACTTGAGATGCTAGGCGATGTGATTTGTAGTGCAATTTAAAAGGAAAATCACTACTGTAAAACTGCAATAAAAACTGCAAGAACTGCAATAAACACCACCTATACTAAAAACACTATAACACTACACTATAATAACAGAAAAAAACTGCACTAAAAACTGCAAGACCTGCAATAAACACCACCTAAACTAAAAATACTGCAGCAAACACTAATACACTAATAACAAAAGAAAAAAAACTGCACTAAAAACTGCAAGAATAGCAATAAACACCACCTAAATTAAAAACACTACAGCAAACACTAATACAATGATAACAAGAAAAAGCTGCACTAAAAATACTAATACAATAATAAAAAAAAAACTACAACAAACAACCCCTGAACTAGATAACAACTGCATTAGAATTTTTTTGAAGATCCTATAAAGTATGAGTACAATTTATAGCATATAGAAACTAAATGATTTAGCATTGTACAACTCAAATTGACAAAAGCTGCATCAAATATCTGACATATACCGAATCGGATACTACAAAAACAACATGATTTCCTTCAATGTTCCAAGAAACGGCAACAACAAAAGCAAACCATATTGATACTAGTATCAAGGGAACCTGAAACAGAGACATGAAAGTGAAATATCAGCATACGGGATTATAGTTGTAAATATTACCATCAGAGTATGAGAGGCAGTAATAATTTTATTATAGTTATAAAGACATTATTACAAAGCAATGCAAAAACTGGAATCATTGCAACATACAACAACTAGTCAACCATTTTTTTTTAAAGCCAACTAGAAGAGAATTTCAACAACCAACCTCACTCCCTCCTTTAGCAACCACTTAGCATCTTTATTTCAATTCGAGTGTTTACATTTAATTTGCAGCATTAGAATAAAATTAACTAGAAACAGAGATGCTTACAGCATGGCACAAAAAGGGAGGCAGTAACGTATTCCCTAATACAAAGGCACTTGCAAACCGTGAAGCCTCCTCATACATGGTGCATTGTTATGGCAGCCAGTGCATTTTACTTATTGTTTTTTTTTTAGCCACTACCAATTTATTTTTCCAGCACATCGCTCAAGAAACAAAAACCACTAAATTTGGTTAGCATTTTTTCAAACTGTAACTTCTGATGTTAATGAACAATGTAACATTGACAATTGAAAAAAGGATACACCAATCTTTTTGTAACATGAGTAGACTTCTAAATGATCTAAGCTATGTATTTTTTGTTTTATTCTACTTTGATGAATACAGTAAAAGCTTTTAACGATGCTTATTTTCCTAAAGTTCTTTAGACAACAATTTCTCTTTATCTATACTGGTTGAAATATTTTTCTAAATCCCTTCGGAGACTACTGCAGATATAGAAACGATAGGACAAACTGTTCATTTTTTATTACTGAAAGATCGTAATCCTCCCCTTTCACTTTAAATAGTTTCTATCGGGGGTTGTAATTCAATAATCCCACATCTTCAATCGATATTAAGAATTTACTGGTGCAAATAACAAGGTCAGGACCCAACGTCTTCCTAACATCCCCAATTTATCTTTTGGGTTATTAATCTTGTCAGCGTAGATTCAAGGTGCCTGCCACCCAAAGCTTTTACAAGCTATATTCCCACTTTTTTATTAAGAAACCGAATGCATCATGATGATTTGAAGAAAGAAGAAAAATCAGAAAACAAATATATATTTTTAACCTACCAACATTCCCTATGCTAAAGTTTTATTACAAGGATAAAAAAAATAATGCTGCCAAATTTGATCCATGTACTAACTAAGATGCATATTGGATAAACTTCGTGGAAAATTAACAGTACTATGTATGTATATACTTCCAAATGCACATGGGATTTATGAAATGAGATATATTTGCACTGAATTTGCAGGCTGCATATATATTTTTGAATATATTATTTGATGCAAATGAGTTTGAGCTTAAAATCATTGTTTACAACACTGTAATTCAGATACAAGCTGACAGGTCAAATTTTCAGTTTGAATATAAAATTCAGTTTGAATCCAGAGAATTTTGTGTCACAGGAACTGAATAAGCTATAAACAGGAAGAGGGGACCATGAACCACAAGCAAATGGACTGGTCCCCGGTTCAGTGAACTGGCTAGCAACCATTTGGTTCAACTGATCCTATAGCTTTAGTAAACTAATAAGCAAGCTGTGGCCCTCATACGTAATTGATATATTAGAAAGAGCATGCTAATTAAATAAAAGTAGATAGTGGCTCACCTGCACAGTTCGTTGGTTAACCAATCAATGTTTTTTTTTTTCAAGATAGCTCCGGCTGATTTTGGCTTGCATCTCCATTTAATTTAATCGCTGACACACTAGATTTTTGAACTCCGAAAAAGAACTCACCTAAAGTAATCCTTTCCGAAATCCTAAATACAAAGCTGGCTCGACATGGGGGTTTTCTCAATCATAGAAAGAAAATGAAAGTAAAAATAGGAGGCTGTTCCTAGTACTAACAACACACAGTACAACAAAATATATTATTAATAACGCTATTTAATGACGAGTTACTCTAAACTGTTATCATTTACACTGCTCCCTTATCAATATTATTCTCGTCTCCCTCAACTTCACGTGTAACGCTCCCTCGCCAAAATTTTCATAGTCTCCCTCCAACTTCACAAATTATTGTCCCTCTCCCTCTAAAATCATTTCACCTCCCTCCGAAACCATTTCGCCCCACAAAAAGCAGTCGTTTCTCTCCAATCTTCTCATCCAATCGAAGAATGCAAACTCTTTTATCTCCAATCTCCTCAATAGATCTGTTGAAGCTAGGGGTTCTCGTGTTTTGGATTTGCTGCTGAGTAAGTTGTAAATAAGTTAATAGTTTCGTCAATTTTCTCGTGTGTGGCCTGCGAAATTTGTTTGCACTTTAGAACCTCTGAGAAAATCATTTAAAATTGTTTGCATTATTTGAAAGAGACCTCTTGAACCCTTTCAATTCTTGGGAATAATCTCCTTTATCATTCTGCCTTTCAAAGTTAAAGCTTTGGAGAGGTATGCCAAGATGCTTAGCGCAGAACAACCGAATCAATTGGGTGTTTTCTCTCGAAATATTGCGCTGAATGGAGATCTGAAGCATGCTGCCATCGTAGAGGAGTTGAGTTGTAGCTCTAGACGAAGAACAGGAGCAAGTAGCGAACTCAGAATCATTGCTCGAGCAGTGAATCGCAGGCTTTCCATGTGAATGTTGTTGTAGATTTGGCCAGCGAAGCAAGCTAAGTCTTCATCCCTTGTTTGGTTTGTTCCCATTTTTTGAAATCAGAATGATAATGTCTGATTGATGTGTCAAATCTTGTCATATCGCTCTTATGCATTGTTGCTGTTGACTCCTTGTGCTCTCCGCTTGTTACAACTTATAATATTGGTTTTTGGAACTTAATTTAAAAGTCTACTGACTTTTACTACTTATTTTCTTTACTGTGAAAGAGAGTAGAAAAGGTATAAAATATTATTTATAGAAAAATGACCACTTGGTGGATAAATACTGATATATTCTGAACATATTTTATTATTTTCTTTGAACTTAAGATTAATTAACAATTATCTGTGGACCTGATGTACTTAAGGTCATCCAATCAGTTCAGTTGGGTCTGTTTGGGGTTAATGACAGGGCCTTGTTTTGGATGCTGTGTAGCCAAGTATTCGGAAAATATTATGGCGCCACAAACAGAAGCATGAACCTACGATTGCCATATAATAACGACTTCTTGTTTACTACTAAGGTTTCTAACAACGTTATGTATGCTCCAAGTCCATTTCATTTTATCGTTGCTGATTTCTTTTTTCGGCTTCTTCAGAATCACTTTTATGTGCAGTAAACTTTGTTAATCATAGCCATTTAACTTGTTTGTTAGCTATGTAATCTGAAATATTTCTTTTAACCATTTGCAGAGATTTGTGGTCTAAAGAGAAAAGTAGAAAGCTTTAAGGATGATGAGTGCTATATAAGTTCTATCCCAACAAATCAGGTATGCAACTTAAGCTTCCTGCTTTTTGTTACCGTATACAAATCAACTATAACATAATCGTAAGGTCATAAAGTTTAGAGGAACGAACAAGTAAAGACATGATGGGATTATCACAACACAAAGTTAAGATATTTTACCAGGTGTCTCCAAAATAGATAATAGCGTATATATTCTACATATATAATGTGTTTGAATAAAGAGTGGTCTGCTTAAAATTAAATATCACCCTTGTTAAAAAAAGGAAGAAGAGGAAAAATGGTCACACACATCCGTGTTTGAGTAGGTAATTCTGGCCAGACATGTATATCCCTGGCTTATTTGTAGACTTCAAATTTTATCATTTTGTTTGGTTCCAACTTCCAAGTAGCGTAAAATCTTAGTTGTTCAGACTCGCATTATATATTTCAGGTTTTGGTAGTGTACTGATTTAAGAAAATGATAAATTAAGCTTCAATGTTCTTTTCTTGCCAGCACTATGAGGCAGGATTATTAGTGAAGAACAATGATAGTTTCGTATCCATCAGGTATATGAAACCTAAATACAAGCTTAACCTTTAATTTGAATAACTGTTGAGTGATAGTTCACTTTATAATCTATATTGTCAAAACAATTGTAACTTTCACATGTAAGTGCAGTAAACTATCTAAAAATCATGTATCTCTAGGCAAACTCTTTAACCACTTGGTACCAACTTTATATTCTCCAAGATTATAGTCATTATACAAGGACCAAACGTAGTCTAAATCATAAAATTGGCTTATTGTATAGAACTCGGATGTAAAAGGTTTTAAATGTCTAAACTAGTGGTCAAGGAACTTGATTACTGTATGTTACTTCATACTTTTTGATCTTATTTTAAAGTGAACTATATAGTGTATGCAGTCAGTGTGAATCTAAAAACATGTCCATTTGATCTTTACAAGTGGAAGTATAAACTATGAGTACCAGTCCACCATCTTTTAGTGAATGTTGCAAACTTGACTTTTTCCTCTCCAATTTACAGGCCAGATGTTATTGTCCTTGATCTAGTTGCAGATGATAACATTGGAATGCAAAAGAAAAAGGCATTATATCATTGGGATAAGGTATACACGAAATATACGGATACTAATTAATTTATCTTTCTTATTATTAAACAAGTTTTGAAACATGATTCTTTATTAATATTGAAGTTTCTTTTTGTTGTTGACAGAAAGCTAAAAAGTACATCAAATTCAATAAGAGCATTCCCAGCAGTGGGAATGCTGAAGAAAATGGGGATAATCCCCACTGAAATCATGCTGATCGCGCTGCAGCAGTGTAAGTTGCAGCATGATGAGCGGATTCAAGGGGGGATTCTCCCCACTTTTTTCTTTTTGAGTGTCGATCGCTAAACGGAAAACTGATTGCCGTTTAAGGATTAAACAGTGATCAGTTTGCTGTTCAACGCAAAAAAACAAAAATAAAGCGCTAAACGGCAAACTGATTGCTGTTTAACCCTTAAACGGCAATCAGTTTGCCGTTTAGTGCATTTTGATTAAATAAAAAAAAAGACATCGTAAATCTCCACTCTACTGCTGGAAGAGCAGGGTGTCTCGACGCTTTTTTTCTTCTTCCTTCTCAAAATCGCCACGCTGCTGGGTATGCTCTAATGGAGAGCGAGTTACAGCTTCAGGGAAGGTAATATGTGACAGTCTGCTGATCGCCATTGATATGCATTTCATATAATTAATATCATGCTAACATATGAAATTTTGTCTGGAGTGCAAATTAAATATCATATGATGTTCCTGTTTTTCAATTTTGATTATGCCTTGTGTTGTGTTAAGCAATTAATTCGTCTGATCGAAAATTTAGTCAGTGAGCCATTTTCATACGGTTTGGCTGTCTAAACTCTTTTATTCTAAAGTATACTGGGATAAACAAATCATCCTCAGTTTGGTTAAATGTACCCCATATTAATAATGGGGGTAACAATGTTGTAGAAAAATGACCAAATATTTGCTGAAACTAAATATGCGAACAATTTTGCTATGAGTTGAGAAGTCTCTTCCCCCACTCCTTCCCCCACTCCAAGTAAATTTGTTTCCTTTACCTGAATTTCTACGAGTCTAACACTTTCAATGGTCATCAGAAAATCATCGTCTGCATTTTTGTGATTGTTTGAAGGACCAACTCTATCACCATCATATATCACTGTATTGAAATCCCCCGATACTATCCATGGATAAGTAGCATATGTCGATATTTCCTTTATGTGATTCCACAATTCAATTCGCTGATATGATGTATGTAGTCCATAGACAACGGTGTAAAATATATCACTGAACTGAAAATCCTTGGCTACAAATTGTTTTTCTGAAATAAGATGTTTGGATTATGAAGTGTCTTGAGTATGAACTTTTTATTTGGTAGTTTGCTATATTTTGTTTCGTTAAAGATGGGTAGAATTGTTTTTTTTACTATATATGGGCTGACTTTATATTCAATTCTATCCAGTTCGTGGACAAAGGAATTTCATCAGTGGCAACAGTGTTTCCATTTCATACTGGACCTTCATCAATTTTCTCCTCAGTAGCAACCTATTGTACAACAGTAGGTTGCCTTTTCAGCAGATGTGTTGGGGTTTTGTGCACAGCGGAATTTTTGATAAAACACCCAAAAACAAAATGAATCTTTTTCACTTAATCACTTGAAGATGAATGTGATTGAATAACAAACAACAACACAAAAAAATATCGGAAATATGAACACATGATATTCCACCCAACCACCCTCTTTATTGATTCACCAAAATATTGTTTACAACCGATCTCAACTATCGTTAAACAAACACAACTTGAATCAATAACCTTATTGAGAAATAGGTAGAGAATATCTAATGGCTAAACAATTTGAGGAGAAAGATAATGAAGAACAATGACAAATTTTTCCACCACCTAATGAAGATATCATGTAGGCCTTTTATAGAGTGAATTTGTCACCCTAATTATCCTCATATATCTCAAATATATCCTCATATATCTCAAATATATCTATTTGGATAAGCACCAAATAATCCTTGCCTTCATTTTCAAATATCCCACAAAAGTAGCAACAAATATCTCCACCAAAAATGGATCCACATAGAAAATTTGTTGCCTACAATTTTGTGATTTGCGTATCACAAATCTCAACACTCCACCTTGATACCAAATCACATCTCCTCCACTCAACACTAGCCAACTTAGCTCTCACTTTCAACCTTCTTTTCTCAATTAACATCATTACAAACCTTCACCATCGCCCACAAATGGTGCACCTCCCTCATCGTGCACCACGCCAATAGCGATCTTCAAAAGCGTTTGTAATACCACAAAGACCTCCATCTTGTCTTTGTGGATTTCACAACTCGACATCCGTCTTCCGCTTGACACGATCTCTTCATCTCCGGGATCCCTCGAGCATCATCAACATCTAGACCCTTGTCGATACCATGATCCTCTACCTTAGGACCATCAGCAGTGACCATATTAATCTCTCCACCTTGCTGTGGACTAGGTTCTTCAACCGTCACCCGCCTTCACCTGTTGACCACTGAACCGACCAAACTATATAGGTTCCCCTCCTCCAAAACTCCTCGCATCATTACACGACCACCCTTCTTCACTTTCAAAACTCCACCTCGAGTCTCATAAGTGCAACCGCGGCGATCAATCTGACCGAGAGATATGAGGTTATGCGAACAAGTGGGTATGTGCCTCACACCGGCAACTTCTCTCTTCACTCCATCATGCATCCGAAACCTAACAGCTCCAACTCCACAAATTGGTAGCTCTACTCCTTTGGCCGTCTTTATCATGCCAACACTCTTCTCATACGAAGAAAAACTTTTCACATCTCGACATATGTGAAAACTGGCTTCTGAATCCATCTTCCAAGGCTCCACAACACTAAGTAGGACATCACATGAAGAATTGCCTTCAGTACCTTCAGCAAAGCCTGCCTGTGCCTCATCACTATTATTATCACCTTGCGCCTTCTTCTTCTTTTTCATATCTCGTATATATGAATAGCAATCATTGCGCTTGTGGCCTTTCTTACCACAATAATGACAAAAGATAGCACTTTTCTTCTTTCTTGTATCTTTACCTGAGTCCCTTGCTACCATCGCCTCAGTTTGAACCGATTTCAACTCCGATCCTTTTCTCCTTAGCTCCTCATTCAAAAGACTGCTTCGAACCGTTTCCAAAGAGATAGTTCCATTAGCATTGGAATTACTCAATAAAACAACCAAAGTCTCTCAGCTTTCCGAAAGAGAACTCATCAACAAAAGAGCCTGCAACTCATCATCAAAATTGACCTTCATGTTTGCCAATTGATTGATGACATCTTGAAACTCGTTCAAATGCTCTGCAATAGACTTCTCCTCATCCAATCGAAGTTGCACCAACTTTCGAATCAGAAAAGCCTTGCTTGTAGCACTCTTTGACTCATACAGCGATACTAATTTGTCCCACAACGCCTTTGCGGATTCACAACTAGCCACATGGTGGAACACAGAATCATCCAAATATTGGCGAATCAATGCAATCGCTTTTTTGTCCATTTTCTTCCACTTTCCCTCATCCATATTCGAGGGCTTCTCCCCATTTCCATCAATGGGATCATGCAAATTGTAACACCCCGAATTTCAGTTAATATTAACATTCACAAATTAAAGAATAACTAATCCCAGATGTAGGAAATAGGGGAAACGGGTTGCGCCATTGCGTTCGTCTCGGAAAAATACGCGAAATAGAGTCCGAGTTTTCGAAAATCGGAGTTCGTATGAAGAAGATATGGACGAACGAAGTTAGGTAGAAAAACCGAAAACAAGCCAGAATGCACTGGCGCACTTGTGAAGTGCGCCAGCAAAAAAATACACTGGCGCACTTGGGAAGTGCGCCCGTGTCGAGCCAGAAACCTGCACAGCTTTCTGGTTTGACCCTGGCTGGCCTGGTGCACCTGTTTTGGTTCTCTGGTCTGTTCTGCTGACCTGTGACGATTTTTGATGGTTTAGATCTAAACTAGGGTTAATTCTATGGCCTAAACTACATCCTAAATCTATAAATACACCCTAAGACTACCCTAATTCATATTAAAAATAGATACAAGGCCGTCATGCCGTCAAAATGCAATTAGAAGGAGCCTCCATCACATTTTAGAAGAAGATAGCTTCTCAAATCAACTTCTAATCAACTCTAGCAACTTAATCTTCTTCATAGGAGTGCTAATCAACAAGTTGTGAGTTTCTATACCTTTAGCAAGCAATTGCTAAACTAATTATGATATGATGTAATGAGGTTATGGTTATGAATGTGGATCAATGCAAGTTACGTTATCATATGCTATGTGCTCATGATGTTAGTTATGCAAGTTTTATGCTATATGTCCATGGTGCTAGTTATGCAAGTTTTATGTTATATGTTCATGATGCTAGTTATGCAAATCACTATGATAAACATTGATCCATTATGACACCATGTTATGCAAGTTTGGTGTTTGATTATATGCAAGCTCATATATGACATGTTATGCAAGTTTGGTGTTTGATTATATGCAAGTTCATATATGACATGTTATGCAAGTTTGGTGTTTGATTATATGCAAGTAACATGTGCAAGTTTACACCTTTGTATGATATGCATACATATGCAAGTTTACCCCTTTGTATGTCATGCATATATATGCATGTTTACCCCTTTTTATGATATGAGTAACATATGCAAGTTCATCCCTTTTTAGATCTATGACATGTATGCAAGTTTATCCCTTTATGATAGGTCTATGACATGAACATCTATGCAAGTTACCCTCTTTATGACATATGTGATTCATGCAAGTTTGGGTTGATTATTTATGCTAGTTGGGTTTGATGCTATGGTCATATATGCAAGTTGACACCTTTAAAACCCATGTTGATGCTAATGTTATGCTAAGTTGAACCCATTGTATTTGTGATGAATCTTCCCTTTTAAGTATGTCATGTTAGCGTATTACGTGGGGAACGATGGGGTTAATATTCATGTTAACAAAATTGTGGTGAAATTAGTATGATGTTGCATACCATAAGTGGATGGACATAATTGAATCAATTATGTACATCATTAAATTGGAATTAATTAGGGAAAATTAATTCAAAATATGGGGGTGATTAATTAGGTGTAATTAATCGACTAAGACACGAGATTGGACCCTTTTGTAGCATAAAACTGCCCGGACCCGACCGGCAAATCCAGCGGCTACAAATGATTGGCCCAATGTGAGAGGTCTTAGGCATAAACTAAATACGTGACAAGTGTAAAGACACGAGGTTAGACTCTGTTATGGCGTAAGGCTGCCCGGATCCGACCGGCAAATCCAGCTGCCATAAAAGACAGTCTAATGTGAGAGGTCTTTACAAAGGTTACGGTCTTAATCAATTAAGAAACACTTAACCAGATAAGCATGTAGTAGGGCATGAGGGGTTAAGTGGGTGCCTTGGGTGACATGTGGAAATCTAGTGGTTGCCTTGGGTGGCAATAGAAAATACGATTAGAATACTTAACCAAAGTGGAAACATGTAATTAAACATGATTAAAGGGTTAAGTGGGATACACTAGAGGGAGCAAGCTTAGGTTGGTAGCTTGTGGGGGGCCCATTTCAACCAGTAACCCATGTGTATCTTTGTGGGCTCGACCCATGTCGAGGACGGGACACGCGTACTGGGCTTGACTATAAGAGGCCAAAACGGGGTAGCGGTGGCAACACAAGTCCAATGGGTTTCATATGTGTGTGTGGGCCCGGGCTGGTAGGTAAGACGTTGTTGCATCGTGTAGGTATAAGCCGTGCACCGTTGGTTGTATCGGGTTGCCACTTTGGGGAGTGATACACCCCACTGTGGGGCCAGCACGGGTATCTACGTTAGGGAGCCGATCGCTTGGGGAGTAGTTGGTACACCTAGTGGAGATAGGGGCAGAAGGCACCTATGTGGTCAGCTAGGGGTACACGAAACTACTAGTTAAATTTTCTAAGTCCTTGGGTGGGATCAACCTTTAAGTTAGGAATGACTGGTGTGTTGCAGTGTAGTAATTACCCTTGGGTGGGTAGATGCGTCTTTACCGATATCTTAGTTCTTTCTATGTCTAGTTGGCTGCTTAGTGTAGTCATTTATCCCCAGTCGTTACCGTACCAAGTTTATATCATACCCTAATTACTTTAATGATTGTATTGTTAAAGTTGTAGGACTCGCTCAGACTTATGTCTGACCCCGTTGTTTTTATCTTTTTCCCCCCCTCAGGTCCTCAGGTTGGGCCTAGCACTAGTGGGCTTTGATCAGATTGCTTTATCTATCTTTTGGAGCTTGGACCGTTGATGTAAAGCTCAGCTTATCTTTTTTATTATTGCTATTAGTATGTAGTGAGATTATGTACTTATGTTTTTATCGAGATGGATATCTTGTACTTGACTCTTGTTGGTTTTTGGTATGTAACCAAACATGTTTACCTTCTGCTGCAATGAAATGATGTTTTAAATTTCAAGTATTAATTATATCTGTCTTGTTGTAATTTTTCTGTTCTATATTCACTTAAAATACTCCACCGAAGTTAAGGCATTACCTTAGTGAGTGACCTTAGCGTGTGTGGGGTGTTACACGTGGTATCAGAGCTAAAGGTTACCAGAACAGATAATTTTTTTAGAAAAACTATTTTTCTAAAAACATTTTTAGAAGAAGTATTTTCAAAAACATGTCTTTTAAGAGAAAAGTTTTTGAAAGAAAAGCATAATCCCTAATAGCCATATCTTTATCTTTCGAATTCTCCGTTTTGAATCTTTCCTTTTTCGTTTCAGCATGGCTGAAGATCTTAACTTTCCGGAGGGTGTAGCGATACCAGTATGGTATAGGAGATTGATGGAGGCTAGGGCCGCCGCTGCGGGTCCAGCAGATGTTCCTCCACCACCAGTTGCACCCGATCTTCCTCCCCCTCCTCCTCGCGCGGATACTTTTGCTAAGACTTGCAAGGAATTTAAGGCTATGGGAGGGAAACTTTTTCAAGGATCAGAAACTTTTGTGGAAGCTAGGGATTGGCTTAAGGAAACGGAAGAGTTGATAGATATCTTTGAGATAGAAGAAGGAAAGAAAGTCAAGTTAGCTGCTTGGTTAATGAAGGGAGAGGCCTCGTTCTGGTGGGAGGTCACTAATGGAGAGCGCCCTGTTGACTCTTGGGCGGGTTTCAGACAAAGGTTTGTGGCAAAGTTTCTCTCAAGGGCGGAAGAAAATTTGTATATGGAAAGGTTCTTGACTCTAAAGCAAGGAAACCTATCAGTGAAGGAATATGTCAACAAGTTTAATCAGTTGGCAAGGTTTGGCATAGACATGGTGAATACACTGGAGAAGAAGGATTTGAGGTTCGTTAAGGGCTTGAATGAACCGATGCATGGATTGGCTATGACTCACATCCCTATGGGGGCCACCTTTGAGAAGCTAGTAGACATGGCACTTATGCATGAGGAAGAGAAGGGTCCCAATGCTAATAAGGCACCCGAGAAGAAAGGAGATCAGAAGAGACCTCAATAGCAACAGCAAAACAAGGGTGGGAAAGGCAACGGTGGCAAGGGAAAGAAGAAGTGCTTCAACTGTGGAACACCAGGCCACCTCAGCAAAGATTGTCGGAAGAAGAAGAAGAAGACTGGCTGCTTCCACTGTGGCGAAGCAGGGCATCTAGTGAAGGACTGCCCTAAGAAGGGGCAGAGGACGGGATCTACCTCAGGAGGACAGATGCAAGCTCTTATGGCAGCAGGTCAGGCAAGGGGGCAAGTTCAGGCTCTCGCGGTTCCACCGATTCAGGAAAGAGGTAGATCTATTTCCGTTGAAAGTCTGGTTTTTCTGTTTGATCAACATGTCCGTACTTTATTCGACTCTGGCGCATCGCATTCGTTTATCTCATCATCATTAGTTGAGTCACTGCACTTAGACACCAGTCTAGTAGATGATCCCTTGGTTGTTTCAAACCCAATTGGGGGCTCCACTGATTTGTCCATGATATGTTTGGGTTTGAAGATTTCCATACTTAGCGTTGAGTTTAGATGTGATGCTTTTGTTTTGGGCTTCACGGGCTATGGGTTGATTTTGGGCATGGACTGGTTATCCAGTAATGGTGTCGTTTTTGATTGTGAAAGGAGAGTTGTTAGGCTCATGACCCGCTTGGGGAACACTCTCGAGATCTCTTATAATCCCATGAACTCTGTTATGCTAAGTTATCTTGAATCGCTTGACGCTTCGGTCGAGAGTTTGCGATCTGTTAGAGTGGTTCGGGAATACTCAGATGTGTTTGAGGAGGTGAAGGGCTTACCTCCGAAGCGGGAGATAGACTTCCGAATATATCTGGTAGACAATGCTAAACCAGTATCTTTGCCAGTGCGCCACATGGCTCCTCGTGAGAGGAGGGAACTCAATAAGCAAGTAGGGGAGTTGCTTGAGAAGGGGTTCATAAGACGAAGTATATCGGAGTGGGGTGCTCCAGTAGTTTTTGCCACGAAGGCGGATGGGTCCATCAGACTTTGTTTAGACTATAGAGAACTCAACAAGCTTACAAAGAAGAATAGACACCCATTGCCGAGGATTGATGATCTCTTTGATCAGTTGGTTGGCGCCTCAGTGTTTTCGCAGTTGGACTTAGCCACGGGGTTTCATCAGTTGAGAGTGGCTGAGGATAGTATAGAGAAGACTGCCTTTAGGACTCCGGATGGTTTCTATGAGTGGCTGGTGATGCCCTTTGGTTTGACGAACGCCCCTGCATACTTTGTTGATTTGATGAGTAGGGTGTTCAGGGAGTACCTTAATAAGTTCGTGGTGGTCTTTGTGGATGACATCTTAGTCTTTTCTAAGAGTGAAGAAGAGCATGCCCTACATCTTAGGGAAGTGTTGGAGACTCTTCGAGTGCATAGCCTTAAGGCTAAATTCTCTAAATGTCACTTTTGGAGGAAGAAAGTGCGGTTCTTAGGGCACGTGGTCTCCAAAGAAAGGTTAGCTGTGGATCCCGCGAAGGTAGTGTCCATCCAAGGTTGGAAGGTTCCGAAGAATGCTACTGAGGTGAGGAGTTTCTTGGGGTTGGCTGGCTACTATAGGAAGTTTATCAAGGACTTCGTGAAGATATCAGCCCCATTAACTGGCTTGACAAAGAAGAATCTAGTCTTCACATGGGACGTATATTGTGATGATGCATTCCAACGGTTAAAGAGAGCTTTAACCACAGCTCCAGTCTTAGTGTTGCCAGATGGGAGTAAGCCATTTGTTGTTTATACCGATGCTTGTGGGACAGGACTAGGCGCAGTCTTAATGCAAGAGGGAAGGGTAAAAGCCTATGGGGGAAGGCAGTTGAGAGCGCATGAGAAAAATTACCCTACACATGATCTAGAGTTGGCCGCTATTGTTTTTGCGCTTAAGACTTGGCGCCATTATCTTCTTGGCGAGAGGTTCGAATTGTTCACTGACCACAAATCGTTGAAGTACTTGTTTCCTCAGAAGGATTTGAACTTAAAACGGCAAAGGTGGATGGAGTTCTTAGCATCCTATGATTTTGAGATAGCATATACCCCTGGCAAGGGTAACGTGGTGGCAGACGCCTTAAGCAGAAAAATGTTGTCCTTGAGTCCATTGTTCGTGGAACGACGAAGCTTGGAATTTATCTCGATGATTGATTTCAGACCTTCCGTTGACTTTATACCCGGTTTGCTAGCATCCTTAGAGGTCAGACCTAATCTTTTAGGACGGGTTGGTGAGGCACAGCAGGACGACCCACAGTTGGTTGAGTTAGTAGAGAAGCTCATAAGGGGGGAGTCGTCCAGCCATTTGAGTAGGTACACCCTAGATGGTAAGGGGTGGTTGCGTAGAGACGGTAGACTTTGTGTACCGCAAGAGGGTTTAAAGAAGGCTGTTCTTGATGATGCGCATCGTTCGAAGATGACCATTCATCCCGGTGGGGACAAGATGTACTAAGACATGAAGCGAGTTTTCTTTTGGGCCGGTATAAAGAAAGATGTAGCCGAGTATGTCGCTAGATGCTTGGTGTGCCAACAAGTGAAAGCAGAGCAAAAGAAACCCGGTGGGTTGCTTCACCCATTGGAAGTTCCGCAATGGAAGTGGGATAGCGTCTCGATGGATTTTATCGATGGGTTACCAAGATCGAGGAAGGGTAATACGGGAATTTGGGTTGTGATAGACAGACTTACTAAGAGCGTCCATTTCATACCCGTGAAGAGTAAGAGGACTGCTCCATGGCTAGCTTCAGTTTACCTTCGAGAGATAGTTCGGTTGCATGGTGTACCTTCTAGCATAGTGAGCGATCGAGATCCTATCTTCACTAGCGAGTTTTGGAAGAGTTTGCAAGAGGCAGTAGGGACTCAGTTGTGTTTGAGCACCGCATATCACCCTCAGACAGACGGCCAGGCCGAGAGGGTGAATCGTGTTCTAGAAGACCTTTTGAGGCTATGTATCTTAGATTTTGGAGGTACATGGGAAGAGCATCTTCCATTGGTGGAGTTCGCGTATAATAACAGCTTTCAGTCTAGTATTGGCATGGCTCCTTTCGAAGCTCTTTATGGAAGGCCTTGTCGGTCACCTACATGTTGATGGGAATCTACGGATAAGATCTTGCTTGGGCCCGATATGGTTAGAGAGACTTTGGAAAAGATTGATTTGATTCGAAGAAGGATGAAAGCAGCGCAAGATAGGCAGAAATCTTATGCGGATAAGAGGAGGACGGATCTTGAGTTTGATGTTGGGGACATGGTCTTTGTCAAAGTATCTCCATTACGGAAGGTTGTTCGCTTTGGGTCCGTTGGAAAATTAGCACCAAGGTTAGAGCGTGATGCGACGATTCGACGAGCTCCAACTCGCATCCTTGGGTCAGAGACTAGGAAGTTGAGAAACAGAGAGGTTCAACTAGTCAAAGTGCAATGGGGAGATGATGAGAGCAACGCTACTTGGGAGACAGAAGCGAAGATGCGTTCACTGTACCCATTCCTTTTTGAGGGTATGTCTTTTAATTTCTCCTTTATCGTTTGCCTAGTTCTTATCTTATCTTTAGTATGTCCTCTCATTAGTACCTTTGACCTTTAGATAGGGTGAACCTATGGTTGAAACATGTGTTTGAGACATGTTATGATTGATGGATGTGTGTGGATGCAAGTGTTTGCTAGTGGTTGCTCGTGGATGCATATACACACACTTTAGACACTAGATCGGCTCAGTCACTTCATATTGCATATTGCATATAATTGTGTGTAGGTAGCTATATTAATGGATGTATAATGGTTGTTTATCATATGGATGATGCATTTTGGTGTATGGTTGTGCACACATGTAGAAATAGTATGTGTAGATAGGGTTCTTTCGCATACATATTGGATGCATGACACTATCATGGTTTGCATTAAGGAGGTCAACTGAATCAGTAGACCGTCTGCTTTTGCATTAGACAGGGAACATATACACACACTTTTTACATATGTTCATACAGCATTAGAAACTTTAAGGACAACGCATGCCAGTGTTTGATGGTTTAGTAGATGGTTGTTTGGATGGTAGGATACGTTCTTCTGGACTTAGAGATTTCGGGGACGAAATCCTTTAAGTAGAGGAGAATGTAACACCTCGAATTTCAGTTAATATTAACATTCACAAATTAAAGAATAACTAATCCCAGATGTAGGAATTAGGGGAAACGGGTTGCGCCATTGCGTTCGTCTCGGAAAAATATGCGAAATAGAGTCTGAGTTTTCGAAAATCGGAGTCCGTATGAAGAAGATATGGACGAACAAAGTTAGGTAGAAAAACCGAAAACAATCCAGAATGCACTGGCGCACTTGTGAAGTGCGCCAACACAAAAATACACTGGCGCACTTGGGAAGTGCGCCCGTGTCGAGCCAGAAACCTGCACAACTTTCTGGTTTGACCCTGGCTGGCCTGATGCACCTGTTTTGGTTCTCTGGTCTGTTCTGCTGACCTGTGACGATTTTTGATGGTTTAGATCTAAACTAGGGTTAATCCTATGGCCTAAACTACATCCTAAATCTATAAATACACCATAAGACTACCCTAATTCATACTAAAAATAGATACAAGGCCGTCATGCCGTCAAAATGCAATTAGAAGGAGCCTCCATCACATTTTAGAAGAAGATAGCTTCTCAAATCAACTTCTAATCAACTCTAGCAACTTAATCTTCTTCATAGGAGTGCTAATCAACAAGTTGTGAGTTTCTATGCCTTTAGCAAGCAATTGCTAAACTAATTATGATAGGATGTAATGAGGTTATGGTTATGAATGTGGATCAATGCAAGTTATGTTATCATATGCTATGTGCTCATGATGTTAGTTATGCAAGTTTTATGCTATATGTCCATGATGCTAGTTATGCAAGTTTTGTGCTATATGTTCATGATGCTAGTTATGCAAATCACTATGATAAACATTGATCCATTATGACACAATGTTATGCAAGTTTGGTGTTTGATTATATGCAAGCTCATATATGACATGTTATGCAAGTTTGGTGTTTGATTATATGCAAGTTCATATATGACATGTTATGCAAGTTTGGTGTTTGATTATATGCAAGTAACATGTGCAAGTTTACACCTTTGTATGATATGCATACATATGCAAGTTTACCCCTTTGTATGTCATGCATATACATGCATGTTTACCCCTTTTTATGATATGAGTAACATATGCTAGTTCATCCCTTTTTAGATCTATGACATGTATGCAAGTTTATCCCTTTATGATAGGTCTATGACATGAACATCTATGCAAGTTACCCTCTTTACGACATATGTGATTCATGCAAGTTTGGGTTGATTATTTATGCTAGTTGGGTTTGATGCTATGGTCATATATGCAAGTTGACACCTTTAAAACCCATGTTGATGCTAATGTTATGCTAAGTTGAACCCATTGTATTTGTGATGAATCTTTCCTTTTAAGTATGTCATGTTAGCGTATTACGTGGAGAACGATGGGGTTAATATTCATGTTAACAAAATTATGGTGAAATTGGTATGATGTTGCGTACCATAAGTGGATGGACATAATTGAGTCAATTATGTACATTATTAAATTGGAATTAATTAGGGAAAATTAATTCAAAATATGGGGGTGATTAATTAGGTGTAATTAATCGACTAAGACACGAGGTTTGACCCTTTTGTAGCATAAGACTGCCCGGACCCGACCGGTAAATCCAGCGGCTACAAATGATTGGCCCAATGTGAGAGGTCTTAGGCATAAACTAAATACGTGACAAGTGTAAAGACACGAGGTTAGACTCTGTTATGGCGTAAGGCTGCCCGGACCCGACCGGCAAATCCAGCTGCCATAAAAGACAGTCTAATGTGAGAGGTTTTTACAAAGGTTACGGTCTTAATCAATTAAGAAACACTTAACCAGATAAGCATGTAGTGGGGCATGAGGGGTTAAGTGGGTGCCTTGGGTGGCATGTGGAAATCTAGTGGTTGCCTTGGGTGGCAATAGAAAATACGATTAGAATACTTAACCAAAGTGGAAACATGTAATTAAACATGATTAAAGGGTTAAGTGTGATACACTAGAGGGAGCAAGCTTAGGTGGGTAGCTTGTGGGGGGCCCATTTAAACCAGTAACCCATGTGTATCTTTGTGGGCTCGACCCATGTCGAGGACGGGACACGCGTACTGGGCTTGACTATAAGAGGCCAAAACGGGGTAGCGGTGGCAACACAAGTCCAACGGGTTTCGTATGCGTGTGTGGGCCCGGGCTGGTAGGTAAGACGTTGTTGCATCGTGTAGGTATAAGCCGTGCACCGTTGGTTGTATCGGGTTGCCACTTTGGGGAGTGATACACCCCACTGTGGGGCCAGCACGAGTATCTACGTTAGGGAGCCGATCGCTTGGGGAGTAGTGGGTACACCTAGTGGAGATAGGGGCAGAAGGCACCTATGTGGTCAGCTAGGGGTACACGAAACTACTAGTTAAATTTTCTAAGTCCTTGGGTGGGATCAACCTTTAAGTTAGGAATGACTGGTGTGTTGCAGTGTAGTAATTACCCTTGGGTGGGTAGATGCGTCTTTACCGATATCTTAGTTCTTCCTATGTCTAGTTGGCTGCTTAGTGTAGTCATTTATCCCCAGTCGTTACCGTACCAAGTTTATATCATACCCTAATTACTTTAATGATTGTTTTGTTAAAGTTGTAGGACTCGCTCAGACTTATGTCTGACCCCGTTGTTTTTATCTTTTTCCCCCCCTCAGGTCCTCAGGTTGGGCCTAGCACTAGTGGGCTTTGATCAGATTGCTTTATCTATCTTTTGGAGCTTGGACCGTTGATGTAAAGCTCAGCTTATCTTTTTTATTATTGCTATTAGTATGTAGTGAGATTATGTACTTATGTTTTTATCGAGATGGATATCTTGTACTTGACTCTTGTTGGTTTTTGGTATGTAACCAAACATGTTTACCTTCTGCTGCAATGAAATGATGTTTTAAATTTCAAGTATTAATTATATCTGTCTTGTTGTAATTTTTCTGTTCTATATTCACTTAAAATACTCCACCGAAGTTAAGACATTCCCTTAGTGAGTGACCTTAGCGGGTGTGGGGTGTTACACAAATCATTGAGATATAATACATCCTCCATCTTCGGCTTCCATATACCTCAATTCCTCTCATTCAAAATAGTCATCTTCGACAACGTCATCATCTCCGACATCAAAAAATCAATTTTTTTCAAATAAAAAATCAATTTTTTTTCAATCCAACAAACACTCCAAGCTATGCGGTGATCTGAGCTCTGATACCAACTGTTGGGGTTTTGTGCGCAGCGGAAGTTTTGACAAAACATCCAAAAACAAAATGAATCTTTTTCACCCAATCACTTGAAGATGAATGTGATTGAATAACAAACAACAACACAAAAAAAAATCGGAAATATGAACATACGATATTCCACCCAACCACCCTCTTTATTGATTCACCAAAACATTGTTTACAACCTATCTCAACTATCGTTAAACAAACACAACTTGAATCAATAACCTTATTGAGAAATAGGTGGAGAATATCTAATGGCTAAACAATTTGAGGAGAATGATAATGAAGAACAATGACAAATTTTTCCACCACCTAATGAAGATATCATGTAGGCCTTTTATAGAGTGAATTTGTCAACCAAATTATCATTATATATCTCAAATATATCCTCATATATTTCAAATATATCTATTTGGATAAGCACCAAATAATCCTTGCCTTCATTTTCAAATATCCCACAAAAGTAGCAACAAATATCTCCACCAAAAATGAATCCACATAGAAAATTTGTTGCCTACAATTTTGTGATTTGCGTATCACAAATCTCAACAAGATGTAGCGCTCTGCGCTGGTGGCTGTTCCTTCGCAGGTAGAGACAGTACTCCGCTAGAGATGGAATTTTTTGCTGTGCTGCCGTAGCGACAAATCCGTTAAAGGCGGCGCTGCTCTTTTCTCTTGCCTGAAAGCCGATTAGTTATCTATGAATTCAATGAATTATAATCCACTTTACATGTATCAATGTTATCATTAATACCAGTCTAACTTTTGTCATTTTTTTAATCAATTGATTTTATCCACATCACCCTTTTATTCTCTATACTCAGTCTTGATGCAGTATAATAAAGATCCATTGGAGATGATGAACTTGAGGCAATGGGATTGATTAAAGGAAATTGCTAGGAAAGTGAGCGAATCTTATAATTTAGAAGTTATGGAAGAGTTCATAACCTAAGGCAAGTTTGTATACATTAAGTATAAAGAATGTGCTAAATTTCATTAATATCTTATTGCAAAATATGATTACCATCCCATACTTCAAAACTTCCTAGAAAATTCCCTAATAGCATTACATGATTATAATATTTTATGGCTATCTTGTCGATTGATAGTAGATGAATCCCATTTGTATTGGTATGGTTGTAGTTTGTGTGCATATAAGCTTCATGTCATTGAGCCACAAGAAATAGAGGCAACAAAGAGTGCATCTACAATTAAAAAGCACTATGAATGGTATATAAACCAAGGCCATTATTGCTTGGAGGGAAGCACATATGGAACATCAGTTTGGACTTATGTCTGATATGTTGCAGTGCATAGATCTTGGAAGCTCCATGTCTATATTTCTCTCATTCATATGGAAGTATGAGAAGAGTTTTGATATTTGTTTTTGTTGGGCAATGAAAAGGCTGCAGGTTTCAAAAGGTCAGTATATGAACGCTTAGAAAACATTATCTCTGTATCTTCAGTTGGTAAGCATTTTTTTTCCTTTTCAGTGTTACTTAAGTTATTACGATTTGAGGGTAAGACATTTGCCAGTTTTGAATGTAAATTTTGGTAGGGCTTTGTCGCAATCATGGTTTATAGCTTTCTATACCCAATTTCTGCTGTGTGCTCTGATTTTACACACTACTAACTAATATGGTGTCAGATGCACATTGAAAGACGAGGTACTTGTATGACTGATTATGGTAAAGCTCCTAGAAAAAAAAACAGTTTTATACCATAAAAAAGCAACTTTGTTATCAGAATATCCTAATATTCCCTGGCCTCTCTAAATTCTAGTTAGGATATGAGAATGATTGTAAGTTAGTTATATACCATATGATTGTAAATTAGTTATATAACATATGATTATATTATTTTTACATTTTCTGTCTTATATATATTTAACTGGTACTGTGTGTTTTTGTGTCATGTAGTATATGTTTAATTGTATATATGTTTACATGTTTGCAGTTTGGTAAATCAAAGGTACCTGTAAAAATAAGTATGTCATTTTCCTTCAAATATCTAAACATAGGTAAAATAAGGTGGAAAATAGGGAGAAGTACAAAGTTAGCAAAAATTTTAGCTAAAAGTATGACAAGTTTTAAAATTGGGGAGAATGACAAGTTGTAGGGTAAAAGTGAAAATGAGAGTGGGCCCCCTGAATTTAACTTTTGCCTAAGTTGTCCTTTTCATAAATTTCAAAACTTCATATACTTTTAGCTAAAAAGATTGGTAACTTTGTCCTTTAAAAGAAATTCATCAATAATAAGTATGTCATTTTTTCTCCTTACTACTATATTAATAAAGTCAATTTGCCATTTATTGTTGATCTTTGTATTATCTTGAATTCTCATTGTTAATATTTTCCAATTTTCTTGAGCTTACCTATGATCATAGTTGAGTGCTTCAGATATTTCATTCTTGAAAAAGCGATCATTTCCTAGTCTTTGAAGTGTATATATTGCCTATATATGCTCATATCAACTGGATACAAGCATGGCCCTGATAAACAAGAACAGAAATTTTCTTCAAGCAAGTAACATGGTAAGGGAGGTCTAGACCAAGATATTTGGCTTCATTCAACAATGAAGGGAAAATTAATTCAAATCCAATTGTGTCATCGAGCTTTTGTTTTCTTTCCCCAGTCTTACAATATGAGTCTACAAGAATTTGATCCCTAAAAATATGGTTTACCGAGATGGAATCTGTTGCATATGATCTAGCAACTCCATTAAAGCATACGTGCCTGCAGTGAAATGAACAAAATATGTAAGTACTATATTCACAAAATATATATTAAAAATGTTGTGCCATATAACATGGGGTTATGCTATATTCATTTAACGGTTATCATAAAAAAACTAAAAATCCATTTGCTTATAAGGATGAATTAATAGGTTACCGAACCCTTTTTGGATTGTATTTGTGATAGAAACAGAAACTTACCATCCTCCCTACAACTGATGCGTTTCTGTGCTGTTTAAAACATCAGAATTTACATTCAATTTTTGGTCTGTGCTCTGTTGTCAATCAAATAGTAGAGGTCAATGTGCTAGCCTTTTTCATGTTGCCTTACAACTTAGTGGATTATTGGGACGAAATTTTGTAAAATAAATAATAACAAATTGCAGAGAGAATTGCAGTTTTTGTGGATGTAGTCATCCTTTGTATGTAAACGTTCTGGTAAATTTTGTTGTTGACAATTAAGGACAAATCTGTAGAAAAAATTCAGCTTAAAGGCAACTAGTAGTTTTTGTTTTGATTGAAGGATGCTAGTTATGAATTTTTTTATTTTGCAGACAAACTTATTTGGAAGCAAGGTCATTTGTACGTAAGTAGATCAGATCTTTTTGGGATCAAGTGATTGCATAGTATCCATCAACTATTTGATGGAAAAAAGGCTTTGAGAAGTTGAAGTTCTTAGTGATGCATTTGGTACTTGTAGATTTTGAATATAAACTATGATTTTTTTTATGTACTTAAATTGACATCAATATGGAACTGGAAACATATGTATTGAATTTGGTAACTCATGGATTGAAATAATTTTGTTGATACTTTGTTTTGTTATCTTAAATATGCAATATATTTGCTGATTGTTATATTTTTCGTTCATACATTGCTTTTTAAATTGTTATGAACATTCATTTTGATTGCGGCATGTATAAATTGTAAACGAGTTTAGCAACACTATAACATGTTGATTTAATAGCGTCATATAGCCGCTAGAGAATAAATATGTTATAGCGACTATAATGTGTTATAAATATTTTTACTTTCGTTGAGATTTATATGTTTAATAGTGGTAAGGATGAGCTATTGTCTTAAATAACATAGCGGAAAATTTTCGCTATAAAATCAAGCTCTTTTATAGCGGTTTTTTATGTGTTATATATGTTCAACAGTTTTTTATAACATGTCGATATACGACATTTATCAAACCGCTATAACTGTTATTAATAGCGGCTATAGACCGCTATAAAAGACAATTTCTGTTGTAGTGACAGTTGTATATAGTGTGAGATCGTATTTACAATTTAGTGAAGTTAAAATAATTACCTTGGGAGCATTGCCGTAGTTAGGCCTACGATCCCTTCGCTTTCCAACGCTAAGAGCGCTAAAAACTTCCTCTTCAATATTGTACGTTATTTCAATTCCTTGACCAAGCAACTCATCTAGTCTAGCTTCATACTTACCCTACAATGTACGTTTCATATTTATTAGTACTTGTATGTACAAATCAAATTTCCTATCATACGGAGTACTTATACCGCAAATTGAGCTGAAGCGTTATCAAACCATTTACCATTAATTGAGTCATCCCCTGACTCGAGCCTATGAGTCCTAACATACACCTCCCATGAGGTAGGCTCTCAATGATACTCATCAAACTGAAAGGAAAAAAAAGATCTATGTTATCACAAACTTATTATGGATTAATTCAAATGTTAAATAAATTTAATAAACACACACACCAAATCATTTCGATAATCCGCAGTGGATCTCGAACCACCACGATGTAATTTTGGGTTCTTTCTTCTTCGTTCAGAGTTTTTCTCCGAAAGTAACCGAACATCCGGAAGCTCCCAATATGTCAAGAATTGATTGAATATCTCTTGAGGAAGACACCGGGGTTTCTTCTTAGTTTCTTTCATGTAAGATACCCAATCCCGATACTTCAAACTACCTTTCGCATTCCACAATTTTCGCACAAATGCAGGCGAAACATCATCTCCCCATCGAAATCGATTCTGTATGTATATTTAAATACGTTATAATAAAAAGCAAAAAATAAGAAAAAATAAGTTACTTACGAAACAAAATTTATTTTACCTGAAACTCATCGAACATCACATCCTTAACCGAATCGGGGATCGAAGAGAATGTGGGCCAAAATTCATTTACCCATGCTAAAATTCCTTCACGGATGGCCGAAGATGTTTCACCACAACTGAAGTCATATCTGCACATATTTATACAATGTTAATAACATTCATTTTGAAATACGCAAATCGGAATGGTGGTGGAAGAAGCATTGATTGGATTGATGGCATATGCAAACCAGTTTTAGAAACAACAAATATTTCAATTTAACTGAAACTTAGTTGGGTAACAGTAACACAGGGTTACAAATTCTCAAATAAATTCATAAAAGATGTCAATCCCTAAAACTAACACAGGGTTCTAGAAACGTCAGATATTTCTTTCGATATTGGTTCAGTGCAGCACCCACTATTACAGGGGCAAGCACGATGTGGATGATTGACATACAAAGTCCAACTGGATGTACAACAACTGTCAGCAAGTTTGGATGTCATGTTGTATCGTTTTAATCCACTGTAGGTTTGCGTGGTTCAGTTGGCGTCGTGTATCTCAAGCCAAAAAAATTGATTTCCCTAGCTAACCATTCATTTTACACCAAACGTTGTCTTTTAAATCATTAGCTATTTGCTGACTTTGATATAAATAATACCATGTACATCTCAACCAGTAAAATGACATTAGTATTGTTTTAGTTGGAAGGAGAAACAAGTTATAATCCCATCCATCTATATATTTACATTACAGTGAACTAAAAAAACTACGAAATATATTTGAAATATGAGGTTAACGTTATGACTAGTGGTATTTACCCTCTAATTTTATTGCAGGAATAGTACTATACTAACAAAACATATTAGTTCATTTGGCTAAATTGGTGAGACATGGAATAAAAAGGTGAAGAGAACCTATATATATATATATATATATATATATATATATATATATATATTTAACTCATAAGTAATGTAGTGTAACATAACAATGTACTAATCTTACTTACCCATTTCCTGTCTTGAAAATGCCGACCAATGAAACAGAGTTGCTGGAGTCTGTCCTAGATGCATGAGTCGACGTTCCTACAGCACCATTGGTCGGTGGAGGGATAGCATGATCATCGATGGGAGATAAGACTCTATGATCTGAAAGTGGAGATCGACTATGGTCCTCCAATCGTGAACCCTCTTGATCTAGTGAGTGTGATCTCATCTGATCTGATGATAGTGATCTGTCATCAATATGAGAATCGACATATGGTGTGCTACTAGCACCACGAGTGCTACGACTCTTACGACGACCACGAGTAGACATATCTGTTATATGAATACAATACGCAGAACTATATATATTAACATGTACCAAGAAAAAACATACCATTAATAAAACATGAACTGAAAAAATAAAGACATGTAACCACATAAAATCTACTAACCAATTATAAATATGTATGTGAAAAGAACAATTCAACATCAATATAACATTAACTGGGCAATTATATGTATAACTACTGACCACAAGACAGTAACTGAAAATCATATAATTGTACATGAATAAAACAAACATAGCAATTTAACATGCTCCCAATCCGTATTACGATCATATATCTTATTATCTCCATGTTCATATTCACATAAATTTGTACAAGAACAAAACATACCAAAATCAATTTGATTTGCTATCAATTTATATTATTATCATCAGTCTCATTATTTACATTGTTATTTTCATCTTCATACTCATATAGATTTATACATGAACAAATCAATTTAACATGCTACCAATCTACATTATCATCATCAATCTCATTGTTTACACTATCATCTTCATCAATTTCGACATCATCTTCAGCTTCCGCATCATCTTCGACTTCGACATCTTCTTCAGCTTCCATATCATCTTCAGCTTCAACATTACATTCACCTTCGACAACATCTTCGTTTAATTCAACTCCATCAAATATTTCATTGTTAAGTGATCCTATATCATCGGTTTCATCTGTGATTTTCAGTAGTTCACCGAGATCCAAATCATTTTGGTAAGGTTGATCGTCATTTCTGATCATGTTTGAGTCGAATGACCATCTCGGTTTAGTTTTAACAACAGCCCACCAATCCGACTTACTATTGTTCATAGCAGGATAAGGCACATAATAAACTTGTGTTGCTTGTGTGGCTAACACAAATGGATCGTAACCTTGATATTTCCACTTATGGTTTATTTCAATAAGCGGATAATCCTTATGTACGCGTCGCACTCCCACATTTTTCCTACTGTCAAACCACTGGCATTTGAATAGAAAAGTTTTAAGCTCCGGTACCACTGAGTAGTTAAGCTCAATTATTTCGAGTAATACACCATAATAATCATGTAAGTCATCATTCATCGTTTCCTCCTTTAACACATACCCCACTGTTGTAGGTTGTTTTGTGTGCTCCGAAATCTATTGTATGAAATTTAAAGCTGTTCACGTACATTATCGGACATTTTCTATATTTCATCATCGGACCAAATGCAAGCTTTTTGTAACAAACATCGGTTATTCCATTATCATCAACCTATTGAATTTATAAAATACATGTATTAACATAAAGTAAACACTAAGCAAAAGTAAAAAAAACAAAAAAAAAACATGCTTACATATTTCTTGAACCAATGGTCGAATTCTTTACTAGGAATAGCAGTTGGATTTTCTTCTTTGAATTTACTGTTAAACGATTAATAATAATTAGACAAAATTGTAATCTACAACACAACCAACATTAATTGAACAATAATTGTATTAAGTACCTAATGAGATTTGAAAGTTCTTCACAATTAAGAAGCACGGTTGACTTAGCTAAACAAAAATCATTAAGCGTTTGAAAACCACAATCTTTCCATTTACCACATGGACGTCCTCGTTTCTGGAAGACATTTAAGGAAATGTCTATAGAATCATCCATAATACCATCATCGTTACGATGGTCACTAGTAAAAAGTGGCTTAACATGGTCTTCAAAATAGTAATTGAAAAATGTGGACGCTTCTTCGATTATGTATGCTTGACAAATTGAACCTTCAACACTTGCTTTTTGTTTCACTTTTTTTTAAAGTGGCCCAAATACCTGAATTTAATGAGGTGCAATACAAAATATATCATGCTTGTGTTAACTAAAAAAAATGAATATGATATTACGTTTTATTATACATACCTCTCAAAAGGATACATCCATCCATATTGAACTGGACCTCGCATTAATGCTTCGGTTGGTAGAGATGTACATGAAGATGTTCCATGCAATTAAAAACACCAGGAGGAAATATTTTCTCTAACTTACACAACAGCTTCGGTACATCTTTCTCTAGCTTCTCCAAATGCTTTTTTCTAAGGGTGGTAGAGCATAAATCTTTGTAGAATAAACTAAGTTCTGTTATGGGCAACCAGACCTTCTGTGGTAATAGCTCCTTAAATGCTATCGGAAAAGGAGTCTCGAGAAATACGTGGCAATCATGACTCTTCATACCAGACAACTGAAGTTCGTTCATATCAACACATCGTTTCATATTAGAAGCAATTCCATCTGGAAACTTCAAATTTTCGATCCACTCTAATAGCTTTCGACGCCGTTTATTTTCCAACTCATAACAAGCAAGTTGTTTGAAGTTAGGACGTTCATGATCGAGTTTAAGTTCCGGACGATTGCAATAAAACGCAATATCATGCCTTGACTTCAAATCATCTTTGGTTTTTCCTTTCACATTCATTATTGTGTTAAAAAAGTTCTCGAACACATTTTTTTCATTATGCATTACGTCCAAGTTATGACGAAGTTTAAGATTCTTCCAATAGAGTAAATCCCAGAATATACTTTGTTTACACCAATTGTGATGCAGCCCTTTACCAGCAATTTTTGGCTCTTTTCCAATCTCATGTATTTTATGATAATCTTGCACAAGGTCATACACATCTTCACTATCCATAATATCTGGTGGTCCTAGAGTTATAATTTTATTTTCTCTGAAGTTTTTCTTATCATATCGGAAACGATCGTTTTGATGTAGAAAACGACGGTGACGATCCCACCAACATTGTTTGCCACCATATTTAAGTCGAAATGATTCTGTCAAATCCATACAAATAGGACAAGCAAATTTACCACTGGTACTCCATCCAGAAAGCATCCCATACGCTGGAAATTCACTTACTGTCCACAACAAAGAAGCAAACATCCTAAAAAAATGTTTCTTTGACACATCGTAAGTAACAACTCCTTCAATCCATAGTTTTTTCAACTCATCAATCAAAGGTTGCAAATATACATCTTCTTGGGATTTTTTGGTTCAGGAACAATGATAGTTAAGAACATATATGGATCTTTCATACACATCCACGGAGGCAAGTTGTACGGTGTATGAATAATTGTCCAAGTTGAATACGGTTTGCCGAAAGAACTAAATGGTGCGAAACCATCCGCACACAAACCAAGTCTAACATTTCGTGTTTCGCGAGCATAAACAGGATATGCTCTATCAAAATGCTTTCATGCTTTGCTATCTGAAGGATGACATAAAACTCCTTCCTCTTGATGTCGTTCATGATGCCACCGCATGTGTTCAGCAGTAGCATGAGATGCATATAATCTTTGTAACCTGGGTGTAAGAGGGAAATAATGCATACGGGTGAAAGGTACACCTTTACCATTATTTTTTGTCAATCTATATCTTGGCTCATTGCAGAATTTACAGCTTTTGAGATTTTTATCCTCTTTCCAATAAATCATGCAGCCACCTCGGCATGTGTCAATCTTTTCATATGGCAAACCGAATGCAGACATTTCCTTTTTTAATGAATACCAATTTTCTGCCAGCACGTTGCCAGGTGGAAGTATTTCTTTACATAAACCTATAATTGCATTCATTAAGTTTTCTGTGGCATTATATTCGGATTTTATAGCAATCAATCTGGAAGTCACTGATAAGTGCGTCATTGTACATCCTTTATAAAGTGGTCATTTTGATGCTTCTAACAAATCAAAAAAATATTTAGCCTCAGAGTTAAGTTCTTCATCCACTTCAGGTGAATTAGCCAACATACCCGGACCAGCAACATCACGAACCATTTCTGTCATCCTATTCTCTAGACTGGCTTCATTAAAATCCATAACAATGTTCTCAGTTTCAACTCCATTAACAGTTGTTGTATTATGCTTATTCACTTCTTCACCATGAAATTTCCACACTAAATAGTCGGCCATAAATCCTTTTTGAAGCAAATGTAACATTATAGTATCATGATCGAGCAGTTTCAAAGCACGACATTTTGTACAGGGACACCGTATTTCATTCATGTTTGTTTTATTATTAGAAGCTACTTTCATGAATACTTCCAACCCATTTCGGAAATACACCGGTATCGATCCTCCTTTTCTCCCTACATTCTTGTACATCCAACTTCGATCTTTCAAATAATCCATATTTTATTGTGCAAGTAAAATAAATATATTAGTGTATGTATTCATTTTATTAACCAGAACAAATATTTTTTGTAAATTCAACTTATTTTTTTTATCATTTTAAATAATTTTATTTATTGGTACATTATGTTTGATAAATGCACAACTAATTATTATTAAAATTATGATGAAATCTATAGTATTATGATATTTATTTAAAATGAAACTTAGCATTATTTGTTACCTTTAACTATGACACTTTGTACAATATATTAACACGTTTATTTATATTTTATTTCAATTTATACAATATATGCATATATTAATATTTTATTAACCAGAACAAATAATTTTTGTAAATTCAACTTCTTTTTGTTGTTGTGTTAAATATTTTTATTCATTGTTACATTATGTTTTGATAAATGTAATAATAATAATAATAATAATTAAGAATTTATAATATTATGACATTTATTAAAAATAAAACTTACCATTATTTACCATTACTATTACTATATCATAATTTAATATTTTTGGTATATCATTATATATTCTTGATGTAATATTTAAAGGTCGGTCATCCTACTTCCCATTGCAATCACAAAAGTATTTTCATTTCGCAAAATATTTTAATTCAAAAGTTCAACAAAATTTCGGCAGCATCTCCCTTTGTTTCCCGTACTGTATGCATATGCACGTACACGGGAAATAAAAGGAAAGTACAGCTGAAATTTTGTGAAACATTTGAGTTAAAATGATTTACGAAATGCAGATATTATTGTGTTCGCAACTTGACCAATATTGGGACAAATCTAACAAATATTGTATCAGATGAATATTGATATCCCTTTTTTGTTAAAAATGAATATCTATATAACGATCATATACAATACTCGCTAGACGAGGCCAAAATTTCTAAGGAATTTTTTTCTTTTAGCTATGACTCATCATACAATATATTAACACATTTATTAATTTATTTTACTCAGTTTGTACAATATACGAAGATACTAATATTTTATTAACTTGAAGAAATAATTTATGTAAATTTAACATATTTTTTAGTTGTTTTAAATATTTTTATTCATTGATACATCATGTTTTGATGAGTGCATTACTAATAACTATTAAGAAATTATAATATTATGACATTTATTACAAATAAAACTTTATAATTGCTATTACTATATCTTAATTTAATGTTTCCAGTATATCAATATATATTCTTGATGTAATATTTAAAGGGCAGTCATCCTACTTCCCATTGCAATCACAAAAATATTTTCATTTCGCAAAATATTTTAATTTAAAAGTTCTGCAAAATTTCGGCAGCATCTCCCTTTATTTCCCGTACTGTACGCGTATGCACGTACACGGGAAATAAAAGGAAAGTACAGCTGAAATTTTGTGAAACATTTGTGTTAAAATGATTTACGAAATGCAAATATTATTGTGTTCGCAACTTGTCCAATACTGGAACAAATCCAATAAATATTGTATCAGATGAATTTTTTTGTTAAAAACGAATATCTATATAACGATCATATACAATACTCGCTAGACGGGGCCAAAATTTCTAAGGAATTTGTTTCTTTTAGCTATGGCGCATCATACAATATATTAACACGTTTATTAATATATTTTACTCAGTTTGTACAATATATGAATATACTAATATTTTATTAAATTGAAGAAAAAATTTATGTAGATTTAACTTATTTTTTATTGTTTTAAATATTTTTATTTATTGGTACACCGTGTTTGATGAGTGTATTACTAATAACTATTAAGAATTTATAATATTCTGACATTTATTACAAATAAAACTTTACAATTGTTATTACTATATCGTAATTTAATATTTTCAGTATATCAATACATATTCTTGATGTAATATTTGAAGGTCGGTCATCCTACTTCCCATCGCAATCACAAAAATATTTTCATTTCGCAAAATATTTTAATTCAAAAGTTCAACAAAATTTCGGCAGCATCTCCCTTTATTTCCCGTACTGTACGCATATGCATGTACACGGGAAATAAAAGGAAAGTAAAACTGGAATTTTATGAAACATTTGATTAAAATGATTTACAAAATGCAAATATTATTGTGTTCGCAACTTGTCCAATACTGGGACAAATCCAAAAAATATTGTAATAGATGAATATGGATATCCGTTTTTTGTTAAAAACGAATATCTATATAACGATCATATACAATACTCGTCAGACAGGGCCAAAATTTCTAAGGAATTTGTTTCTTTTAGCTATGACACATCATACAATATATCAACACGATTATTAATATATATTACTCAGTTTGTACAATATATGAATATACTAATATTTTATTAACTTGAAGAAATAATTTATGTAAATTTAACTTATTTTTTTATTATTTTAAATATTTTTATTTATTGGTACATCATGTTTTGATGAGTGTATTACTAATAACTATTAAGAATTTACAATATTATGGCATTTATTACAAATAAAACTTTATAATTGTTATTACTATATCATAATAATTTAATATTTTCAGTATATCAATATATATTCTTGATGTAATATTTAAAGGTCAGTCATCCTACTTCCCATTGCAATCACAAAAATATTTGCATTTCACAAAATATTTTAATTCAAAAGTTCAACAAAATTTTGGCAGCATCTCCCTTTATTTCCCATACTGTACGCATATGCACGTACACGGGAAATAAAAGGAAAGTACAGCTGAAATTTTATGAAACATCTGAGTTAAAATGATTTACGAAATGCAAATATTATTGTGTTTGCAACTTGTCCAATACTGGGACAAATCCAACAAATATTGTATCAGATGAATATCGATATCCGTTTTGTGTTAAAAACGAATATCTATATAACGATCATATACAATACTCGCCAGACGAGACCAAGTTAAGTTCTATGGACACGTATCTTCTGATGGCATCTCGATTGACCCTTCTTAGGTCGAGGCTATTCAAATTGGAAGAGGAAAAATAACAAAGGTAAATGTAGTCACGTCAAGATACAAAATGGCAAAGATAAAAGGATGACATTAATAGTAAACCGCACCTTCCTCTTTTGTAAACATTCTATTAAAGAAGTAACCAATCATTATTCAAAATGACATGTAAAAAATAAATGCTTAACCTAAGAAAAATAATAAAATAAGAACTAAGTCTTTAAAAGGAGATATAACAAAATATAAATATGAAAACAAATTTTTCCTTTTTGACCAAGACAATAAGCCACTACTTTATTATAGAATTCTCCTCGGGTCTCTAAGCAGATCCACACTGTAACCCCCTGAAAATTTCGGACCAAAATTATCGAAAATTCTTTTGCTCAAAACAAGCAATAATAGCTACCACTTTATTCGAATAAATATACAACATAACTAAATGCATTGGATAGAATTTTAATAAATAGCACTTAAAAAGAATATTCATTAAGTTTATGGGGTGCTCTTAAATACAAATTAAACACAATTACCATAAATCTACTTTTATGCGGTTCTGGTGAGATGGACATCGATATTCATTCCTGAAATCTCGATAAATATGTCAGTATGTTTAAAATTTTAAATATGAAAGGTGCACCAACACATGATGTAATAACAAATAATAAACAAAAAATATTTTTATTAATATAGGAGCTGCATCATTGCCACTTGTGACTGCCTACGTACCTTTATCTAAATGGGGTAAGCAATTAGATACAGGATCAAGCCAACGTAGTTCTTCTTTACATAGAACATTTAAAATCAATATTTATTTCCAAAAACACTCTTTATATCAAGTAAGGGTAAAAAACTTTGCAAATGCTCGTTTTAAAAGATTCCTATATATCTCTTGTAGAACTTCCTCTCAAAAGATAAACATCTTCTATTTTAAATACCGAGAAACTCCTTTGTGATAAAGTAGTTTATAACTCCAAACTATTCATCAAGAAAAGGAATAATTGAAAATATTGTTTTACATAAAACATTCGTCAAAGTAATGTGTTTCGATAATGCCATTATAACTATCAAACCATAGGTATTCTATGTCTGTCCCAGTCCCCCACTAATCGTTATGTTTTTTTACTTTAGGAATTTATGCAAGTCATATTAAGTAATAAATGTCCTCAATCATCTATCGTATAAGTTGTTTACTTACCGAAGCAAAGATTGAAGTCAATATAATATGTTGAAATCATGTGCAACATTAAATTAAGACACAAGCTTAAGAAAGAAGTAATTGTTTAGATGATGAGTATACTCACAGTACTCCTTGCTATCTTCATGCAAGAGCTTTATAGAACATAATATAGTACTTGTCATCATCCCAAAGCAATCAAGTGTCTTCCTCGAATCATCGAAATTCACAAAACTCATGCCAACCTGCTTTGTTCTCGGATTTGACACATTTTGACTCTCTTTTACTTTGATTTAACATCCCCAATTTTGATAGTTTGTTAATAATACTATGAGGAAGCTCAAGTCCAAATTTGAGAGGATTTGGAGTAGTTTACCATGATTTTATACTCAAAACAGTTATTATAGCGTTTTTGTTGCGCTATGAAAAGTTACGGGTAGTTTATAATAGTTTTAGACTAAAAACAACTACTACAGCGGTTCTGGGGCGCCGTGAAAACTTATGAACCCGTTAAAGTGCTTCATGAATAGTTCAGAGAAAAGACAGTGTTTTTTGAAATGCTATGAAAAGTTCTGGCCTTGGTACAATGCTTCATATATAATTCACAGAAAACATAGCGTTTTAAAACACTACGAAAGTTCTGCAATTCAGATTTTTGACGAAATGTTTGATGCTATTTCTCTATGACAAAAATAGTTTTTGACCCCAAATTTTCTACAGTAAGAAGCTCTCTTAGTCTACTTAATTACATGAAAAGAAATCCTCAAAAAAAATTATCAGTTTAATATATATATAATTCAACAATACAAGGCATTTTTAACATGTCCATTTTAGGTAGATTTTTACCTGACTTTGCATCCATTTTTCCGGTACACAAAAGATCGAACTAGAAAAAGTGATAGAAGTGAAAGTTGTAGGCCTCTGAATTAGCTTTCCAAATTGATAAATAAATCGAAATTTCATTGAGAATTGCAAAAGTTATATCCAAAAAAACGAATGTCATTTTCAGTGATTCAGGTTCTATTGTTTCTTCTTAATTTTCACAATTTTTCTTCAAAATATGAAATGAATACATGAACTTAAATAGTTTTTCTCACCTTAGAATTGAAGATTGAACTTGTATTTATTCTCTTGGATTCTCCTAAACTTCTTCTCTTTATCTTATCTTATTTTTGATTTTGTGAATGCATGAAAGAAGTGAACACTTCCACCCTTTATATAATATTTTTCAAGGCTAGTTTGGTAATTTAGTTTTGCACACTTTTCCACCTTATCTTCATGAAAGCTTTATGATGTTAACACATGACTCCTTAGATGTCTTTATATGTTTTTACACATGGACACCTAATGGTTTACGTGTCTTTACCTTATTTACTTACAAGACATGTGCACAGTTCATTTGATGACACGTGTCCCTATCATTTTAAGCCATTTTTCTCATTCTAGAATGTATACACATATACCATTTGTATTTTATTTATATGCTATGTACATACACATATATGTGTTCTTCTATTGTTACTACATGCACATGATGTTTCAACAACTTTTAATAAGTAAAACGCTGTTTATCAACAAAACTGTTTTTGGTCACACTATCGATATTTCTTCGAACTACTTATCTTTGTAAACAAAAACTCAACAACATGTTTTTTTCCTCATTAATTATTATTTATAAAGGGATTTAATTAAGGTTATAAAACAAATAAATCCAAGATTTAAATATTTAAATAACCTCGATATTTAAATATTTATTGCCCGAAGTTTCAGAATGTTACATTCTTTCCCCTATAAAAGGAATTTCGTCCCCTAAATTCTATGCAATATTTAATCAAAAGAAAACCAAATATTCCACAAATAAGTATCCAAGTCATTTTCTTGAAAGTATACTTTCAAAACAATTTCATAAATATAAATTGGGAGTTTAAGACATACCTGGATATTATGTGATTGGAGCTTCTCAATTTATGATCAACATTTTATCAATCCTACAGGTTATTACTAGTTCAGGCACGACATAGTTTCTTTTTATGCGCAAATTCAGGATGATGTTGATTGCAATCATATCAACATCAAGTCTCCTTCCCAATATGTACTCAATTTGGATTGAAGTCTAGTGCCTCTCTTTTTATAGGAAATTCTTTAGCCAGAAGGATGATTATATTCATCAAAGTCAACTCATCAAATATGTTGTACTCTCCTTGTTGCAGTACCCATCAAAACTTACCGAAGAGTAATATTTTCAAAATAGACATCTCAGAAGAACAAAAATCTCAACAACATGATTATATTCATCAAAGAGGAACCAAGCCACACCCTCAATATAGGCTATTCTACTGCGTTCAGCATCCCCTCACTAAGTAGGGACATGCTCTACTGGCTCAATACCACATAGAGTAATAGTTGCACTATCCAAGATCTATTGTCTTATACCGCACATCATCATCATCATCATCACTATCCGAAGGTAGCCCTCATATTGCGGCCGGCATCCCCTCACTAAGTAGGGATGTACTCTACTGGCTCGATACTACATAGATAGTACACTATCCATGATCCATTGTCTTATAACGCACATCGTCATCGTCATCTGAAGTTATTCATCATTGCTAAAATAATCAATAAAAATCTTTAATAAGAATAAACAAAGTATACTCTCAAAGCACTTTTATACTTTGTAATCATTACTCCCACATGGATAACCATTTCTTTTTGGAAAATCCACACTTTCAACTTCGAAAACCATTTATAAGGTATTAAGCATGAACCTTTTTTATCCCACGTCAGCTCTTTAAAATTACTCGATGTATCTCAAAATATTATGTGTCACTAATTACGATATTCTTATAGATGATGTCAACCTCTTTTTTTTCAAATACATAGTTCAGTTTGCAAAAATGTTTTGAGATAGCAAATTTTCAAAATTTAAAATGTGTACGATGTAAGTATTCTAGATAATTAATCTAGCTTCCCAATAAGATATGTTTCGACCAAACCCAATCACAGAACCAAAAGTGATGATGGAATTGCAAAGAGATCTTTTGGCAGCTTTAAGCTAACATCATCAGTGCTAAACAATTCCAATATCACATTACGTAATAATATAATTATTTAAAGAGATTTTCTGACCTTGGTTTTGCATGAATGTAGTGCTCAATTTACTCCTCTTGATCTTCCTCAATTTTATTTGCCCAAGCCCATTCAATTCCACCCTTGACTAACTGTTATTCCACACTCTTTTAAGCTACTCCATTGTATCTATTTCAAGCTACTACATACCTTCCATTGTGTGCCACCTCATTCCTTCCTTCGTTACTTTATGACTAATCATATGCACTTACAATTACGTTAAACCTCTCCCTATGTGGTGGTTGATAACAAATCAATACATTATACTTGTTAGTGTGCAAACTAAACAAAAGTGAAACACATAAAATAAATACTACCCATAACCCTAGTCAGAGGTATGGTCCCATAGCCTATCCAGTTTTATTTATCTATTGTAACTTCATTTAAAAATTTCTAGGATGATTTTCTAATCTTGTATGAAATTTTTGTTTAGGCACCGAACCTAAGCTTTGATACCAACTTGTAACGCCTCGGAAATTTTGGACCAGTCAAAATTGCCGAAAATTCTTCTGTCCAAAACAAACAATAACAGCTACCACTTTATTTGAATAAATATACAACGTAACTAAATGCATTAGATAGAATTTAAATGAATAGCACTTATCATAATATTCATAAAATTTACAGGGTGTTCTTAAATACAAATTAAACACAATATCCACAAATCTACTTTTATGTGATTCTGGTGAGATGGATATCGATACTCATTCCTGCAATCTCGATAAATATGTCAATATGGTTTAAAATTTTAAATACGAAAGATGCACCAACGCATGATATAATAACAAATAATAAACAAAAAAATATTTTTATTAGTACAGGAGCTACATCACTGCCACTTGTGATTGCCTACATACCTTTATTGTCTAAATGGTTAAGCAATTAGATATAGGAACAAGCCAACGTAGATCTTCTTTACATAAAACATTTAAAATCAACATTTACTTCCAATTTTTTTTTATATATCAAGTAAGGGTAAAACAGTTTACAAATGCTTGTTTTAAAAGATACCTATGTATCTCTTGTAGAACTTCCTCTCAAAAGATAAACATCTTCTATTTAAATAACAAGAAACTCCTTTGTGATAAAGTAGTTTATAACTCCAAACTAATCATCGAGAAAAGAAATACTTGAAAATATTGTTTTATATAAAACATTTGTCGAAGTAATGTGGTTCGATAATGCTATTATGGCTATCAAACCATAGGTATTCTATGTCTGTCCCGGTCCCCTACTAATCCTTATGTTTTTTATTTTAGGACTTCATGCAAGTCATATTAAGTAATCAATGTCCTCAATCATCAGTCATATAAGTTGTTTACTTACCGAAGCAAAGATGGGAGTCAATATAATATGTTGAAATCATGTGCAACATTAAATTAAAACATAAGCTTAAGAAATAAGTAATTGTTTAGATGATGAGAATACTCACAGTACTCCTATCTATATTCATGCAAAAGCTTTATAGAACATAATATAGTACTTATCATCATCCCAAAGCAATTAAATATCTTCCTCGGATCATCGAAATTCGCAAAACTCATGCCAACCTGCTTTGTTCTCGGTTTTGACACGTTTTGACTCTCTTTTACTTTGATTTAACATCCCCAATTTTGATAGTTTGTTTATAATACTATGAGGAAGCTCACTCCAAATTTGAGAGGATTTGATGTAGTTTACCATGGTTTTATACTCGAAACAGTTATTATAGCGTTTCTGTTGCGCTGTGAAAATTATGGGTAGTTTATAAGTTTTTGACTAAAAACTACTACAGCGCTTCTGGAGCGCTATGAAAACTTCTGGACTCGTTAAAGTGCTTTATGAATAGTTCAGAGAGAAGACAGCGTTTTCTGAAATGCTATAAAAAGTAATGGCCTTGGTACAGTGCTTCATAAATAATTCAGAGAAAATACAGCGTTCAAAACACTTCGAAAAGTTCTGAAATTCAGATTTTCAGCCAGTTTTTTGGCAAAATGTTTTATGCTATATCTCTACGATAAAAATAGTTTTTGACTCCAAATTTTCTATAGTAAAAAGCTATCTTAGTCTACTTAATTACCATGAAAAGAAACCCTTAAAATATATTATCAATTTAATATATATAATTCAACAATACAAGGCATTTTTAACATGTCCATTTTAGGTAGATTTTTACCTGACTTTTCATCCAGATTTCCTATACACAAATGATCGTATTAGACAAAGTGATAAAAGTGAAAGTTTTAGGCCTTTGAATTAGTTTTCCAAATTGATAAATAAATCGAAATTTCATCGAAAACTGCAAAAGTTATGCCCAACATACCGAACGTCATTTTTAGTGATTCAGATTCTATTGTTTCTTCTTAATTTTCACAACTTTTCTTCAAAATATGAAATGAATACATAAACTTAAATAGTTTTTCTCACCATAGAATTGAAGATTGAACTTGTATTTATTCTCTTGGATTCTCCTAAACTTCTCCTCTTTATCTTATCTTATTTTTGATTTTGTGAATGCATGAAAGAAGTGAAAATTTCCACCCTTTATATAGTATTTTTCAAGGCTAGCATTTGGACACTTGTCCACCTTATCTTCATGCAAGCTTTAGGATGTGAGCATATGACTCCTTAGGTGTCTTTAGATGTTTCTACACATGGACACCTAATGGGTTTATGTGTCTTTACCTTATCTACTTACAAGACACGTGTCCCTATCATTTTAAGCCATTTTTCACATTCTAGAATATATACGTATATACCATTTGAATTTTATTTATATGCTATGTACATACACATATATGTGTTCTTCTATTGTTACTACACGTACATGATGTTCCAACAATTTTTAATAAGCAAAACGTTGTTTATCGACAAAACTGTTTTCTGTCACATTATCGATATTTCTTCACTTATATTCGTAAATAAAAACTCAACAACATGTTTTTTCCTCATTAATTATTATTTATAAAGGGATTTAATCAAGATTATAAAAAATTTAAATCTAAGATTTAAATATTTAAATAACCTCGATATTTAAATATTTACTGCCCGAAGATTCAGGTTGTTACACATACGTTGCTTTGCAGGATAATGATGAATCATTTAATTTATTATTTATTTTATGTTTTCATTTAAGTTAGTGTTGATTTTGTTTTGGAGCAGAAAATTTTATTTTCGACTATGGCAATGGAGGAAATAGAAGAAATAATGAATCACTAGAAGAAAATAACCTCGATATTTAAATATTTACTGCCCGAAGATTCAGGTTGTTACACATACGTTGCTTTGCAAGATAATGATGAGTCACTTAATTTATTTTTAATTTATTTGATGTTTTCATTTAAGTTGGTGCTGATTTTGTTTTGGAGTAGAAAATTTTATTTTCGACTATGGCAATGGAGGAAATAGAGTAGTCAATTTGTTTCAATTAAAATAATGAAATGTTTCTGTTTATTTCAATTGGACCTTTCCTAATCAATTTCCCAAGTATTGTTTCTCTCTTTTTCTCTCTCTTTTTCTCTCTACTTGTCTCTATTCTCATTATTTGGTTAGTTGTATGTGCCACCAAATGGCCTAAAATTCCATAAGTCCCTTTATATGATTATCTACTAAAAATCACACTAATATCATATACCAACACAAGCAAATAGAACTATTATATGTGCATTCAAAATAATTCCAAATAAACAATTAAATATTCTTAAATGTTTATTAGTTTACAGCATTTTATATATTAATTAAATATCGTGATTTTATTTCAAAAGATTTCACAAATACAGCTGTGAGACTCGAAAGCGCGTATTCAATCCTCAAATAAACTTGAACAATTCAAATATTAACATTCATAGGTCACCTTAACTAGTATTATGATATTTTGGCAAAGCTCATCGCTTATAGATTCTTTTCGATAAAATCCAAGTTCACATTTTTTTTTTAAAAGGTATCTTTTTACATCTATTATCTACATACATCTGTTTCATCAATCCTATATCCCCTTAGAATTTATAGAATTTGTTTTTTTTAATCTCTAATATCATTCTTACTCAACTTGATTAGTCCTTAAACAAAGTCCATGGTTCTATTAACATTTACTATTAATCTTACTAGTCTGGTCACACATTTTGGCTTTGAGTTTACCACGGTTGATCGTGATGCTAACATTTTACAACCAAGGAGACAAATTCTCTACTAAATATCATTTCATTTTCAATTCTTCAACTCGGATCCAATGCTCGACGCTCATTGGATCATCATATCATGATTTAATTATAATCAAAGTGGACTATTCATATTGAAGTTCCATGATATACCCAAGTCAACAGAACTATATACTATTCTCACCTTGGGATTTCATGTTTGACCCTATTGTTATAAAACAATGGAAAGCTCTCGAATGAGTCACCCTTTAATATCAAATAATTACAAGTATGTAGCCTCTTTGTGTCCCATGACTAATAGTGTCAAACATTCGAAAAGCATTATGCGCTCTGGTCTTAATGGATGTATTGATATCTTTTCTAAAAACCATCATGACCAGGATTATTTAAAACAAATGCCAATTTATATTTTTGATTAATTACCTACGATTGTTCTATTTACGGCTATAACGCATAGATTTTTATTTAAGAATTTTCTTACCATAGCTTAAATTGATTATTCAATTAGTTATATCATAATATAACAAAGTATATAAAAGGAAACAAACTCGAAGAATATTGACTATAGGAATATTACAAATTATGCAATTTCTTGTAAGGAAAACCGATAACCCTTTTAGGAGCTGATATCCTCTTCATAGAGATGATCTTTCTTTCATCATTTTCCTTCTCGAAACTGGGAACATGAAGCAAGCAAACAAGCATCTAAAGATATTGCATTCAAGCTCTTTTAATTTTCTTCATACTTTTTAGAACGAGCAACTTGTCGTACCTTTGACTAGTTTCAGCATCATTTTCATCCCTGTAATTATCCTCGAAATCTTATATACTGCTACAATTGGAGTTACCATGACTAGGTCCAAATGATAATTTATGACATTTCTCTTCATTTGTTGATTAGATGGATTGTAACAACATAGCCATTGTATTGTAGTTAATACGTTTAGAGGTTCCATAATGATGTAGATAAAAAATAATTTATAATGAAAAAAATGGATATATAAAAGAAAATAACGGATTGCAAAAATGTTCAATAAATAAAACCGAATATTTATTTTCATTCTCACATTAACTATGTGACGAAAGAAAATTATTTTTTAATCTAATATAACGGAACCAAATAATTTCGTGATTTATATAGTTCAAATCTGATGGCTATGATAGATTTACAGCTTATATTGAGAACTTACACCTAAATTATGTCTTTACATCAATTTGCTAAATTGATTTAAAAGAAAACTAGTCAAATCAATATTTTAATATTAATTTTGCTAAAGCGAATGCTAAAAATACATTGATTAAGCATACATAGCAAAAAATAACAGAGCTTAAAACATTCCTACTTTTTAATAGCACTAAATTGAAAAACCAGCTGTCAAAAAACATCCTGCGGTGCAACGGAATTTAGTGGGGCTTCAACTGCACCGAACATGACATTTCCATTATTCCATTTCAAGCGTTAACGAGGCATGCATATAGCAGTTTCGATATCGGCAGTGATGAGTATTATGATGGTTGTCATGTAGAAATTAGCTTTAAAAATTCATGGTTACCTTTGTCATGTTGCATATATTAATAACAACCCAAGGACGTACCTATAGTAGGCCTAGTGGGGGCGGTCGCTACGACTCAATGCTGCTATTGTACAACTAGTTAACAATTGAGTATCAAAAATCTCTCTCCTTTTCTTATATCTAGACAATTTTTTTTTATCAAATACAGTACTCCAAGCTTATTTGAGTAGCATGTAATTTCAAAATTGAAACAATAATTTCTTCTATAGTTTTGTAACATGATCCATCTTTATATTATGGTAATTTTTTTCATATGACATTATGCATGCTATCTTTAATGGGAATAGTTCGACAAAGATTTTTGTTAAGTTTCAAAATACACAAAAACTCTCTATTTCATAACTTTATAGATTAGATTCTATTTTTCGAAAACCATCAAAATTTTACGTAAAAAATAATCAAATTTCAAAACTTAACTCCATGCATTAAGATATTCATATTTATGTAACAAAAGCAAAAAAATGCTTCAAAAACAAAAAATATTCACATTTTAAAAAAATCCTGTAACTTTTCGAAAAATTGCATACAGCGCAGCAATTATATCAAAATATTATAGAATTTTATGCATTTTTTGTTGGTTTGCTTCAAATGTTCAAATTAAATGTCTACACTTATTCAAACACCACGTTATTGTCAAAAATCTTCAAAAAAATAATTATGAACAATGCATACAAATGAAAAATATTTCACTTTCACTAAAATTACTAACAAAACAAATATAGTGAACTGCTAAAATTGCAAACATATCTGCAATTTTTTTTATACACAGACATACTTCAATACATTGTAAAATAGTTACACATACGTCTGCACTTTTTCAAAGTAAGTGAATACATTATTGTATTTTTTTTTTCTTTTTCATTACCTACAATGAACTATGTGAATAATAATATATGCAAATATTTGTACAAAAAAATTCTTCAGTAATATTCTAATAATATTTACAATTTTTCTAAAAAACTTCTGATAAAGTAGCACGAAAAATAACGGAAAACGTGTTACTATATAAATAGGAACCGACCTTGAATGGAAACTTAGCCGTTCAAAACATTTCTTTTTTAAAGCCTGCTCAATTTCTTATATCTAAGGCTCGTTGAGGGAAGGTCACAAATCTTTCCAAACCGTCCGGAGTAGAAAACTTTGGTCTTACCAAGAATCGAATCTTTGGAATGCTAGGCCCAACAGTACACAAAGAAAAAGTATCCATTTGGTAGGCATACACATTAGTGCAATGTGATGGAGACTTCCCAGATAAAATTCAAAACAGCTGAAATTCGAAGCTTATTGTGAAAACTACGTAGGCAAATGAAGTCACATAAGTTCGAAGGTGGAAGAATTTGCGGATTTTCAGTCGTTTAAATTCGGGCGCATGAAGCAAGACGAGAAAATGTGGTCACTTGTTTAAAAATACGGAGACGTAAAAGGTAAATTTCAAGGGTGCTAAACTTCTAAAATGGCTGGTTGAAGAAGAATAAATTAAAATTGAAAATTCAAAAAATGGCACAGACGGCCACAATTGAGAACTGATTACCTACTAACGATGCAACATAAAATGGTTGGACACAGGCAGATAAAACTAAAAACAGGCACCCCAGGACAAATTTGCAGATAAAAATGTAAAAACTAAACAGATACATCAAGGAAATGCCATGTAACTGAAATTTCAGAAATTATTCCCTAATTACATAAATGGTCAGAACATTCAATATACACCAAAGACGATCAACACAAATAAGCACTGAGACATGGATGAAACGCTAACGTTCAACAGAAGATTACCATTCCAAAGAAAATACAAAAATTCTCAAAACTGTAAAAAGAGAATACAAAAATAAACATAAACAAAGAGTTCAGGTGCTAAATACCTGTGTACTCGGATGTAGCCACCTTTCATATCTTATATTCCTTTTTTAAGCTGGATCCATAACGTTCAATTTCTAAATATCAACACGTTATTACGACAGCAAAAAATACATAAACTAGAAACACAATGAGGGTACGCATGAGCTCAAGCTATCCAACCTGTCCCCTCATAAAATTATATCTACCTCATAGATATAAATCTTTTTCAAGTCACATTTTATATATCTACAAGCATTTGTACTCTTCACCTACAATTTTAAAAATGGCTGGGCCTTCGTTTACCGGTATCTGTTCTCAATTTTTTAACAGGCTTGGCCCACTGGACCTCTTCATCCGCGGTTGGACTAGCCCACTGACTTGTATGTTGAGCTGGATGCAGCGGCTCTTTTAACTTGACTCCTCGATTTGTGCTTGATGTAGGCCCCACCACTGATCGGGATTGGCCTACCGGCGATGTGGGGGCAGGGCGCCTGTCCTGCCTTTTCTTCTTGCAAATGACCAAGTCTCCGGGGTGAGATAAGGATAACGGACTGAGTAAAGTTTTACTGAAAGAGGATCCTCCACGAGGATTAGGTTTGGAGATCTCAACTTTTGGTTCTGGTTCAATTGTCTTATGTTGCCGCTTGCTTTGTATGGGAGCGGATAGTTTTGAAGGTTGAGCAGTAGCAGGAAGAGAAGTGGAGGCTCCGCCATGGCTAGGGAATGTAAGATTGTTTCTAGCCTCTCTGAAATCGGTTTCTGGAAATGCAATCTTCATTATGTCGAAGAACAGATCGTGAAATTTACGTGCTTCATATTTCACCTGCAATAATATATGTCAACAGGCTTGGTTAGGTGTGAAAAGAAACTTCAATATAATGATTTTCAGAAGTAAAATCGCGGATCGCAGTACCTCATACGAGTATTTGCAGTACTGAACCACGTTTCTCAACATTAATTGAAAGTCCGCTATGAAATCCATGACACCATCATACTCTGCATTTTCAACACTTTGATCTATTCTCCACAAATCTAAAGGGTTGGTTGGCATCCGATTAGAACTGGAATTCTCGTTTTCCTTCCAAAGTTCAAATAAGACAGGTACAATTTGAAAGCCATCTTTGCTTATTCTTCTCTGCAACTTGCTAATCACATTTTTGCACTGAAATGAGAAAAGACCTTTTATTTTAGGGAAAAAATAGGTAAAAGCATGCAGTGATTCTAATAAAATGAGCTTGCAACTATTTTGTTAGAAATAAAATAACCGAGAGGAATTGCATTTCCAGTCCATGTAAGTGTAAACTAAAATTTAATATAAAATTATATTCCTATATTTGATTGATGTATATGGTTATTCCCAAATTTGAAAAGCTCAAAAGAACAATGGATAAATTAAGATTTGACATTCAATTATGAATGAAGTAAACATCTTCGGTGTTTGAATAAAACAACAACAACAACAACCAAAAAAAAATCATACATCTGTTCCAGCTCTAGAAATTTCTATAATTCAAAACTATGAATGTTGAAGGGAATGGAATTAGGGTGATATATTTGTTAAAAAGTATCATCTTTGAATTTGAACTCACGAAGGGATCAAAAAAAGATAACATTTCACGAAATCTGAACTATACTATAAAAATTGTACCCTTGGTTTTTGCAGCAAGTATTTAAGACAATGCTAAGGCTATATATTTGGCCATGACATTGGCACCAGACAAAAATATTAAAGATACCTTCAAGCCTACAACTACGAAGATACAACTAAAGAGAAACAAGGTAACCACAATATTAGTAGATCAATAAGCGTTCGACTAACAGATTAATAATCTGAACTGTGGCCAACGCAACTTCTTCTCTGCAAATCCAGCATTAACAAAAACTTAATTTATCATTTGATTCAAGAAATTTCCCTAACAGGTGGTTAGAACACATGTTGCAACTTCAATCTTGGATGTAACAGATTAACACATGCAAATCTATGTTAGCAGACGTGCCACTGATATTATATATCACACAAACCCAGAAGCAAACGTTAGCTTATCAAGAAAAAAGGAAAAAAAGTTTGTATTATGTATTATCAATAAAGAATCAAGCACGTATATCAATGATCTACAGGTATGAAATAGAAGCACTGAACAGATGAATGCAGTTTAGTTGCGGGTCAATTGACACAAACCTTCCTCTGTATACTATCTGTCATTTGTGAACCATTTGCACTTCCAATATTGAGTGCCTTCCCGTCTTCCGAAGATTGATAACTTAACCTGCTCGTTTTTTGCAAATTGACATTCGAGCACATTCGACGTCTATGATTTGAAGATGCCTCTAAACCAGACTGCTCGCTGAATGGATCGGTCTCTTGATCTGTCCTCGACTGCATATCATGGTCATGATTTACATGCCCACGCTGCAAAAATGCTCCCCCGTTATTTTCTGCAAAAATTTTAGGACGAGTTCGCATGCTTCTTTTCCGCTTTAACTTCGGTTGTTGAAGTACCTGCTCACCTTCACCATCTTCACGATCATGATTCCAACTTCCTGATTGTTGATGGCCCAAAAAAGAATCACCTGACATTGCAATTTCTCCTTCTTCTAGTTCATCTGACTAGATGCATATGAAATGGTGTTTAGACAATACAGTTGAGAATGGGCAAGTTATCATATACAATCAATGTAGTCAATAGCAAATAGTGCAAAACTCATCAAAATGCTATAGGACCAGCAATTTCATTTACTTTTTTTTTTTAATTTTGCATTTTTTAACAATTTATCAAATATATCACCTGAAACCAAAATTAAGTGTTACTACTTGCAGATTTTGTGATGTAAAAAGTAATTAAGAGGAGAATAATAATGACTTCACGGTATACAGTCAAAATAATTGATATATATGATATTTTTGTATCATACAAGACTTGAAATCTATTCTTATATTTGTGAATTGTGATGTGATAAGAACTCCAAAAAAAAAAAGGAAAATGAATGTGCATAGATCAATAAGATTTCCTAATGACAGGAATAAGAAATGATATAAATAAGAAGAACAATAAGTTGAAAACATGGTCTAATGAAAATAACATGCCCTATGGTCTTACAATGAAAAGCTGCAAGTAAACTACATCGGGACATGATTCAGGTCTATGCATACGAAGTTTCTAAAGCCTAATCGCTAATGTCATCCAAATCGCAACTATCATCATCATCCTCAATTCGTTGAAATCTACTTGTTGGAGAGCAGAAATTTTTTCCCCAGATCGTTTAGTTCCAGGCTAGATAACATGAGCTACATGAGCAGGAATTAGAAAATAAATGGATATGCTCAATGATTTGTTTACTCCAAATGGACTAGTTATAGGCTTTTCTCAATGTATAAGTAGAAAATAAAACAAACAAACAAAATAGCATACAATGTTCGGTTACTCACTATTTCGCGCTTTGATCAAATAGTGCGTTATTATTATAAATAGCACATCCTGCGCTGAGAAATTTGACACTGTAGCACATGATATGACAACTCTGTATAAAACATTCCTCGCATTTAAAATTCATGTTAACCACACCTAAAGCTTTCCTGGTAGTATCAGGTGATGCAACAAAATATACGAGTAATTCAAACATATGCAAAAAATAATACAGAGATCTGACACTATGGTTTTATTTTACTTTTTGAAACTAGGTACTTTATATACAAATTTAAGGTTAGTATATAACATACTACACATGGCAAATGGATTCGCCCCGCAAGATGGGAATCGAACCCGTGACCTCTTGCAATATGCCCAAGTATCCTAAACAGTCTGAACAGGTGCTTGTCCAAATAATAAATTGGGTACTGTATGAAATTTTTCTGATGTGGTAATTAAATTTTATTCCAATATATAATAGTACTAGTACAGTCTCTAAAAAACAAAAACAAAATTTCTAATACAGTACAGGTTTGTCTACAAACCCAGCTCAAAGGAAAACTGTACAATCAGGTGCAAGTCATAATATTTTTGATCCATTCAAACTATTGGGGAATTAACAAAACAAGAAAACAGGCCTAAGGATACAGTGAAGCGCTCATTTTTTTAATCCAATTCAAGGATTCAAGTCAAAAAAATTAGGCTGAATGACAAAGTAATGCTACATGCCCATGAGTTCAAATATTTTGTCCCAAATTCAAGTTGATTATGTTTCTTTTTTTTTAGTTTGTCATTTTTTTATATTATATTTAAATTCATCGATAACCCTTAACACACACATACATACATTTTTTGAAAACTGGTACACTTTTATTAATAACCACCATACATACATACATATGTGTGTGTGTGTGCGTATATATATATGTATATATGTATGTATGTATGTATGTATGTATATGTATGTATGTATGTATGTATATAGGGAGCGGCTATTGGGACACAAATTCTAAACCATGGGATTTATTTGTCGTTGTATGGAAGGTGGAATTCAAAGAGAAGATCTAAAGGTTGAGATTGCTTGGGTCTAAGTAGACTTCTTTATATAATATATGTATGTATGAGAGAGAGAGATAGAGAGAAAGAGAGGGAGAGAGAGAGTGTGTAAAGAATATTAAAATCGGAATGAGTGGCTGAATAATCAGGGGAGGATTCACGTGCAATATAAAAGGTGTAGCGGAACGCTGCCCTACACGTATATTGCATTTAATGGCACCTCAAATAATGCAACACCTCATACGCCCATGATTTCCACACCAAATACCGTTTTAAATAATTGTGCTAGTACGATGTGAGAGAATGCGCTATAATTTAAATCGGAACATGTGGTAATCAAGGGGATAAAGGAATGTTGCACGGTTCGGGGTGCGCCATTAGACACTCCTCATATATGTATCATACGTTGTAAATATAATGCTAATTTAATCTAGCATAATGGTATATTAATATAGCAATTTTTAATGTTTTCCCCCTCAGACCAAACTTTTGAAGTAGCGTCCTTCAATCAAAAAATTTCCCCGACTTTGTCTTCCTAACCAATTCACTCCTAATAAAAACTTGCGCTCCCCACCCCCAAAACAAACTGCCTGCAAAACAATGTGAACCAGACAATGTGTATACAGAATAAAACAATGAGGTTAAATATATCACTAATGCAAAAGGTAACGCACCCTTCTTTTTGAATGAGAGCTTGGCTTTGCATCTAAAGCAGACAAGGAACCAAATTTCCGAGACAATACTGAAGAAGGCATAACTGTCTGGTTCAATTTTCGGGTTCCAGAAGATGATCCTGAAGAAGGCTCCATTCCTCGAGAGAGCTCATAACTGCCTCCATCGTCAACAAAAACTTCATCCGACTGATCTTTATTACTTGATGGCATGTCAATGTCGCCATTCAAATCTTCCTCTTCAAACTCGGCGATCTCTTCCTCTTGCACAGAGGAAGCATCATTCCTCTCCACTGAGCTGGCATCGGACTCATAAACTTCATCATCGTCTAACTCCCTATAGATTGAATTCTTTTGGTTACTCTTTTTACGCCCTCTTCTTTCCGACTTGTTAGGAACAATCTCATTTTCTTCAAAGTAAGTGCTTGAAGCAAGTATATCTTTTGATGGTTTCTTAGATAATCTGGCAATAACGGCATCTAATTCTCTAGAACCAGCTCGAAGCCAGTTTGGAACTTGTATATGTTTTATCATCTCTTCGGTCCAATCAAATTCATCGTCCATTTGATCAAAGAGCTCAACTTCCTCTTCATTGCGTGCAATCATCCGATTTACCTCTTGTAATGATGGAACATCATGCACGTTTTCCTGGTATCTGTCTTCGTCATGTAAAAGCGTCTCTAAATTTATTCTTCTCTCTTCATGAGTAGTCCTTTGATCAAAGCAACCAGCATTTATGACTTCATCAGCCATATCAATCTTGTACTGCTGGATATTATTACGTATAAGACTCTCGATAGACCCTATATATCGATCTTTACCAGCAAGGTCATCCTCATCCAGCTCCTCAGTTCCTCCATTTCTTATTTCGTCTTCTTTCTGATAGCTAGAAAATTTGTCAACAACTGCCTCCAAATAAATAACTTTGACTTCTCTCTTTTGTCCTATACGGTGGGCTCTAGCTACAGCTTGAGCTTCATTTTGAGGGTTAGGATCAGGATCGTATATGACAACAGTATCTGCAGTTTGAAGATTTAAACCCCTGCCAGCAGCACGTATGCTCAGCAAGAAGATGAAAGTATCCGAACCAGGACTGTTGAAATCTACAATTGCAGACTCACGGTCTTCAAGACTGGTTGTGCCATCAATACGTCTATACACAAGACGACGCCACTGCAAATATTCCTCCAAAATATCTAAAAGTTTTGTCATGGTACTAAAGAGAAGAACACGGTGTCCTGCTCTATGAAGTTTTATGAGAATCCTATCAAGTATCCATAGCTTCCCGCATGATCTAACTAAAAACTCCTTAGAATAGTCATTGAAATACGGGTAATTAAGTAAAGGATGATTACAGGCTTTGCGCAACTCCATACATTTATTATTGAGGTTTTTATATGCCTTCACTTGATACATTGGGTTCTTTTCTGATTTCCGTAGCTCGTCTTCGGGATCCACTCTTATGGTACCAGTGGATTTGATCCAATCATAGATGGCACCTTGAATGGCAGACATTCTACATCGAAGAACAATAGATATCTGGAAATAGGAAAAAGGAATAGTAATTGAATATGTGTATCATACAGGGAAAACTAAGGACAAGAAATATGACTGACCTTCGGAGGAAGGGAGCCTTCTACATCTTCGACACGGCGCCTTAGCATAAAAGGTTCAAGAATCTGATGAAGTCTATGAATTATAATCACTTTCTTCTCAGTCTCCAGCCAGTCATCTTCCTCTTCGCTGTGTGCATGGTTATCCTTCTGGAATGCCTTGGAAAACCAATCATGAAATGCCTTCTTATTATCGAAGACCTCAGGAAGAAGTAAATTTAAAAGGGACCACAGCTCTTTCAAATCATTCTGTTGACAATGCAGATAATCGTGTAGGTATCAGTAGAAAACTATAAAAGTCGTGGAGCTATGCAAGATACCATAAGAAACCATACAGGTGGCACCACTACAAAACTGACATTGGAATAGGGTTATAGAGGCGGGCTGCATGGTAGATATTGGTCTTTTACATTTTATCACAATAAGAATGTGTAATATATCATATATGAACATGCAATAAGGTCAAAATGGATGTGAAATAATACCACACTTGAAAGTGAAACAATGTCAAACCTGTAAAGGAGTCCCAGTTAGAAGCAATCGTCGCTGGCAACGGTACTTGTCAAGATCCCGAGCCAAAACGGATTCTCTATCTTTCATGCGTTGGGCTTCATCAATTATGATATATTTCCAATCAATTTTACTCAGCTTTGAGCGATCAAACATGACAAACTCGTAAGTTGTAACGAGAACATTAAATTTCATTGCGCAAACCTCCTGGAACAACGATAACAAGAAATAATTTAGTGCATCAATACAAACAACATAACTTATATGGAATATGAAGGCTTGTTGAAGCTAAATAGCCATTTTAAAGCCAAATTAATTTGTCTATCTATTCTTTTCTTATTGCGCTATAAAACAAAATTTATGCACAGCAGTCGCTGATAAATATTCAGCATTGACATAATATGCTATTTTTGTTTGTTTTGCGAGTCTAAGACAGTGCATGTGTGAGTATGTTGGTCCTTGGGTGCCTCACGGACGTGTGTGCGCTGGCATGCACATGCATGTGTGTGCGTACATGCGCGTCTGCATGCATGTCTGTTTCAGAATGAAAATTATTGCCACCAACTTTGTTGAAGTCTTGCTGATTTAAAAAAGGATGAATAACACAGAACCAAAACAAGAAACTTAAACTAATAAGTAAAATGAATGGATGTATGCGATCATCTCCCATTTTCTGTTTTGTATAAAATAAAAACATCAACACAAGTATTCATGCAGACTGTATGTTTATACAATTACTGTTACTGTCGTGTTCCACTACAATAACATGATGCACGGTTCTGATATATATTAACAGATGACTTTGTTTCGTTTAAATGAAAGATAAGGTTTCTACATGGAAGAGTTGAAAAGTGCACACGAAAGTCACGATTTGATCATGGCTTTTATCCCAACAACCAAATATGTGGGTTTCTTCCAAGATCTCAAGTCCTGGAAATTAATTACTGACAATTTAGTTTCGACTTTAAATTATGCTGCATTCAGTTTTTCTTTATGAACCCAATATGCAATATTCCATCCCAGAACAGTAATTGCCCAATATAATTCTTCAAAATATTGCCCACATCAAAGTACCACAGGAAAAACCTGTTCCCAAGGTGATTCCTTGCATAATAGCCTCCCAAAACATTAGTTAAACTCTCAAAAGTCTTGGAGAAATAATTGTGTTTATTTTAAGGGCTGCTTCTGGTACACTCACTCATATACTACTGGTCTGTTATAAAATACATTGGTGTTTTAAAAGTTTTGGGTAGGAGGAATGGGAATAATCCAGGTATACTAACATCCCAGGACAGCATGAACTTTGATTATGTTGTATACATCAAGAAATTAGAAATACACATAAAGAAGTGGTCTTACAATAGAGTTGCACAAAAGAACAGGCAGAAAATTCTCCTATCCATCATTTCTTAGTGTAACTGCCCATGCAACTATGTTAACTGGAGGTGTCAGGTATCAATGTCTTGCTAATCGCATATATGTATACATAATCACAAGGATTACATACTAAATAATTGCATGCATAGGTATGGTATACCATATGCATAGTTATGTATGATAATCATGCTGAATTTAACAATCGAGACCAATACTAGTTGCATATGTATGATAAAGAAAAGGAACTTATTCTTCAAACTTGAATACTTGTTTTTAGATTGATTAAGTTATAGCTATATTATTACACCACACAGTTTCAATAAAAGGATTAAACGGCATCTTACGTGAGAGAACAGTCTTGCTCTTTGGTCCTTTGCACCAACATAATAAATGCATGACACAGATGGAAGCCAATTATGCAATTCACTCTGAAGAACGAAAAGAGAAGGAAAATAATTTGAGAATATGAAAATTCTATAGTTGAAAATTTGGGAGAAATCCACAATAGACCTTCCAATTTACTAAAACAGCATTTGGGACGATAATAAGATGTGGTCCATAGTTCCCCTTGAACTCCATCAAGTACGCAACCAATGCCATCACCTACACACAAAATACAAAATTAAATTTTTATTTGAAACATGGAATAAAAGAGCACATAATAACATGAACGCATACGGTTGCGGTCAAATCTTTGATTTAACTTGGATAATCCATAGTTTGGTTAAGTGTACACAATCTAAAAATGACGGAAATGATGATAAACACTAATACTATGGATCAACAGATCAGTAATAATGTAAACATAATAAAAAGAATGAGGTGGGCTAAGAAAAGATAGTATAATATATTGAGAACCTGCACAGTCTTGCCAAGACCCATTTCATCTGCCAAAATCCCATTCAGCTTGTTGTTATACAATGAAAGCATCCACTGCAGCCCAACCTAAGAGTGGAGGAAGTTGTAAGAATCGCCTTCTTTAGCAATAAACAATATGAACTCTCAGGAGAAAAAAGTATAGGTTTGAATAGGTAACTTACCAGCTGATAATCCCTTAGAGTTCCCATCCTTAACATTGAGGGTTGTCTTAATACCCTTTCATTAACAGCATGCGCCAAATTATAGTACCTGTTAGTAATGAAAGACATAAGCATTCAGTCTAGAATAAAAGGCATGCGCAAAAACATGAGATGCAGTACCACCATTATGGAACAATGCAACAATTATATAGTATAAGTCATGTAATAAAACTTATGGAATGGTCATTCTAATTTCTAAACCAAAGCATTATGGATTATTTTAAATTTATTTTTTGTGTGCATTTATTTATACTAATTAGAAATTAATAGAAGCTAACACACATTTTTCTTTGGACACGTCATACGGACGTGCATTTTGTACTGGTACGGACAAAGGAGAAGGTTTAGAAACATACTTATTATCAGATGTATCATCCCTCGGTGCATTCATTTCAGAAAACCTATTTCGGATCAAAACCTCATCCCCGGCACAAAGAGCAGCTGACCTTATTTCTTCTTCTGAAAGCCCCTGGTAACAAGGAAAGGGGACTAATAATAAAACTTAGCTAGGTACTATAGAAAATGGAAACCATGTTCTTTTATGATCTGCTTCTTTCATTGTATTTATTTCTTATAACATTTCGTCATTTCGTGTCATATTCCCTTTTCTGAAGAAAAGAAAAAGTTCTATAGATTATAAGGTTCTAAAAAAGTGGTCATCCGTAAAATCTATCAATCCCACAATATATACATATAAGAACGAGCGTTACGCACGTGCTTCGCGCATGATCTCAATACATGTTTTGCGCATGAATTATGTTTTCCGAAACTGTATATGTTTAGTTTAACACATTAAAGAGAAAATGATTTGCACAAATACTTGGTTATATTTTTCCATTGAAATTTTGTGTAGTAAAGTTCACAATTTTATTTCTAAGTTGCAATATCTAATTTTTATTTGTTTTAATTTTAATTTGTGTTGTTAATCAGTGAAAAAATGATGATGTAAATTTGTATTTACTAGATTCTATTTTTAAATGATATTAAAATTTGTTAACATGTGCAGAAATGCAGTTTGAATTTGTAAAATGGTTTAATAATTAGATCTCATTTTAAAGTTTTAAAAAAATACAGGTATGTAAGAGTATTTTTGAAAGTTCATGGCAGGACCAAAAATTTACACATATACGACAATTATGAATAAAGATGTGCATAAGCACTGTAGAAAATATAAGTTTTTGTTTATACTAGCAAAAAAAAAAAAAAAACCTGTGGACCATCACTGCAGAAATCGTCGTATAATAATGATTACAACAAAATGGATTATGAAAATATCTAGTATATGAAAAGAAAGAAAACCTGAGCTCGAGCAGCAGCTGCTGCAGCTCTTGATGCCTCCTCTACCTCCTGGTTGCTTTTTGCTGCTGTTATCTTTCCTCCTAATTTTTGAAGGTACTCTTCTGTTTGAGATAAAAATGAAGAAAGAACGGCATATCTTTGAGAAGCATCTCCCGGTTCATTCAACTGCTGTTCGAGCAGCATTTGACGATACCTATCGACATCATTGTTTTTCAAAGCTTCCATTCTTTTATTGCGATCTTCATCCTTTCTCTTAGAAAAATCTCTCAGCATTCTCTCGTGATACTTGGCCACTCCTCGATTTCTAGTTGTTCTTGCATCGCGTATAGCCCAGTGAGCTTCTAAAAGCTTTTTCCGCCACTGGAAAATTGACTTCAATTGCTTCTCTCTAGCAGCCTTTTGTAGTAACTGAACTTGTCTTGAAAGTTCAATACGTTGCCTTTCACACTGTCTGACGAACTTCCTGTATGGTCTATCAGGCATTGCCATAATTTCTTGCTGATGCTGATCAACTTCTTCTCTCAAGCGTGCTTGATAGTCTAAAAGGCGAAGCTTTTTTTCCTCAATTTGCAATTTCATAACTAGATCAGGTTTTATTCTTTTCCTCTCTAAGTTAACGGCAAGCAATCCACTAATCCTTTTCAAATTTTCAGACCTTTTCTTGTTAAGCACTTGAACACCTTCCTCATATAGCAAATCTTTTAAGTTATAACCAAATGGAAGACCAGTACTAGAATTATTTGTGCTAGCCAAAGCATAATTTTCAGGCTTTTTAGTAAAGCAAGGAAAATCAAAAAGCGGACCGTGAAATTTTCTCATATGAACATCTTTTGTAACTGGTGTGCTACTTTTAGAATTTGATTTATTGCTTTGCGCAACATTTGTCGAGATCTCTTTTCCTTTAATGGCAGATACTATTGGACCATCTTGTTCAATCCCTTGCTCTGCTTTGACAGAAACTGCTACATTCTGTTCTGGCTTATTATTAGTTGACAGTACAGGATGAGGCTCCTTCACTGTGGTTGACTTTTGTGAGTTGATGTTATTAACAATAGTTGGTTTTTCTTCAACTTTAGGGGATTCATCTTTTGGCAAACCATGATTTGAGACTGATGGCGTCTGTTGGAGAGAATTGTTGCTTAATATAGCATGTTTTGATGGATCTTCAACCCTTTTCACATTGAGACTTTCATGGTTAGATGTATTTTTTGAAAGAAAAGGCTGTTGTGATGTTATGTCAAGAGGGGGTGGTACAATTGCTTGGAGAACTTCAGGCGGAAGAGCACCTTCACCACGCTGCAGAAGATTAGTGAAGATGTTTTATATCACAGGCCACAGCTGGTTATTTCCATGAAGGAGTTTAGATAAGATGGCCAAATTACATAAATCCTATACTTACATGTTAGGTTTTTCTTTTCATGGTAATAATTTACGTTTTTGAAACAAAATTGATGTGTGAGCTTCTATGTCCAAACCTAAAACTTCATCTTCTCTTTTGTCCTATGTTTACTTCTTTAAGAAACAGTAAAATCTGAATTGCAGAATCAATCAACTGTATCCATCTAATTTCAGCAATAATTTCTCAGAAAATTTTAATGATTATGAATCAGAATTTGAAAATTGAAGCGTAAACAGAAAGAATACCAGAAAATCCACAAATAGCAATAAGAACATATACGCATAAAATTATGGATGTGAGAGCGTTCAATCATACACATAAGACATTAGACCACTGATTGTTCATCCCGCATACCCCACCCCCCTACGGGCGGGTTTATATTTTAAGAAAATGGTAACTAGTGTTTGTTTGGATAACCAATTTGATAAGGCCCAGCAGAAGAGTGCACGCACGCATGCAGATACATAAAGGTAAGGATTCTTTACATCCTTTTTTTGATACAACCCATTGTTCTATTATTTTTTGAGCTGCACAATTTGAAATCAAACAGAAAATTGAGGATGTTAAATCTACACTACGAACATCATGTCCACAAAAATGAGCACTTCAAAATTGCTTGCATGTTAAAAATGTTAAGCCAATCTCAACCGCTAAAATATTGATATTTGATATCAATTTGAATTATTCCTCACCAATTGTGTATCCCTATGAATTACCTGAAGTATGTGTTGTGAGTTCAATGCATACTTCCTTAGAGTTTACAAGCAGAGCTTGGTTCTCTGGGTCTTCCCCAAAAAAAGGATTATCCAAATTAGCCAAAAACATTGGATGATCTTGAGACATGTAAGAATATATTTCAATTGATTTCAAAGCATGTAAAAACGAGAGGGTGTAGGAGTATGTATATGTATATGTGTGTGTAAAGCTAAAATATTGTTCAATGTGATAAGCACTCGGTTTCAATTCATGGAACATTTAGCAGTGCCAAGTCCTTTCAGCTTTCTATCAAGTACCTTTAAACGTCTAAAAGCCAATATTTGTGCTTTGAGAACATGAAGCTGTTGCTTTGTAAATCCATTTTTTTGCTGAGGTCTGTGAACTGGTCCTCCCTGACTTAGGGAAGCAGGACCCAAAGTCACATTAGGACTGGAACCCTGAACCTGAGATTGTTTTGATTGTTGCAATTGGTTCGATTGCAAATTTTGATGTGTTTTATTGCCAGAATGATCCAGGGTAACATGACTTGAGCCACCAGAAGGTTGTGGTGGATGCATATTTGTACTAGGGTTGTTGATCCTCATTTGATTTGCATCTTCGTTGGTTGATATTGACCCAAACGGCAGTGTGTTCCTATTTTTTATTTGGCTAACTGGGACATGAGATGTTTCAGATTGTTGTGAAGATGAAGGCAAACCTTGTTGTAGTGCACTTGAGCTCAATTCATTAGCCTTCTGCATTGCAGCTTTCCTAGCAGACTGCCACATAGGCAGAAGCTGAGCAAGCAAATGGGCATTGCTTGGAAGAGAGATGTCAATCTTACGTTCCATAGCCCACGATTGAAACTGAGCCATGACCAATTGGTTAGCTGTCGCATCTGATTGCATGGGTCTTACAACATTTTGCGGGGGTTTCAAATCGTTCCTTTGATGAATAGCATGCTCAACGGGATTTTGAAACATCGAGACTTGTGGTTGATTTGAGTTCCGGAGTGAAGCAAGGTCTTGCATTTTCAAACTATTTGCGTTCGTGTCTTGACTGTTAGTGTCCTGGTTAATGACACCAAACTTCCCTTGTGATTGTTGCATGAGGGGATTTTGTTGTTGGGAAGCTTGTTTGGCAAACATTTGGAGGTAAGCTTGATGGACCGGATTCTGGATCTGTTGACCTTGATTTCGGGTGTCATCCTGAAATTGTATTTTTCTCAATAAATTCGGGGCTGGAAAAGCATTAGAAGACGTCGCATAGTTGCTTCCAGCAACAACTCCATGCAATGGTCGTTGATGTTGCTGCTGCTGCTGCTGATGTTGCTGCTGCTGCTGATGTAGTTGCTGCTGCACGATGAAAAGTCAATAGCCAAAAACAATTAGTAACCATTAAAAATACGCTAGCATACTTCAGGTAGAATGACTGTTTAACATAATCAAGCTAACTGTTAAGTCCGTCCACCAACTGTACAAATGAAACAAGCACAACAGGCACATAAGAAATAAGTCCACCAACATAAGAAACAAATATCACGTTTTAGCATAGACAAGATAACACAATGCCAACAACAATTATATTTGTAATACAAATCACAACATCTCAAATGATGTCTTGAAAAATCAAACAAAAAGTAACATTGAATAGCCTACACGATGAAATAAAAATAGAAGTATTTGCTTTATTTTAAATATAGGACTATAAACTGAATGTAAGTAATCCAGACCAAACAATCAGAGGAGGACACATTATTCACTACAGTAAACCAACAAAACACCTTAATCATAATACTAAATTATTAAATCATCTATTACGCTTCTTAGAACAAAGCCATGAACTTGAGTTTAAGCAATCAGAACTGGAAAGAGGAGAGAAAAACCAACTTTTTCATTGGCTGTTAACAAGTAACGCAGACAAATTGTAAAGAAGATATAAATACACGTAATCTACCATTACACGCTTTCTGAATTTCATAAATGAAAACGAAAAAAAAAAAAAAAAGAACCAAAAGAAATGATTGCTCGCGAATAGTCAAAACAGCAATCAAGGAAGTAAGAGAAAAGTAGGAAAGAGTATAATTACAAACTCCAGCAACTACGGACACGGAAAACCGCAATAACCGCAGTAACATCACAGATCCCCATGCAATAAAAACAAACGATGAAATTAAAACATTTTCAGCACTCACGTTTCTCAGACTGAGCTGCTGCTGAGCTTCGAAAGGCAACTGATTCGAAACAGCGGACGAAGACGGAGAAGACGACGAAGACGAAGGAGCTGTCTGGTTCCGTCCATGGGAACCACCGCCGCCTGACTGCATGCCGAGCTCACTGCAAATAGTAAATTAAGGAGTGCGAATCGTAAAATTAATTAGGGTTTTTCGGATGCGACAGGGGACAAACGCGGGAATGGTTGCGATTTATGGCATGAGCGAGAAATTGACGGGAATTTTGGGGTTTCCAGACTTTCGGATCAGAGCATCGTAGCCCTAATCTATTGTGAAGAGGATTCTTTATGTATTTTTTATTTTCGAAACAAGGCCTTAACAAATTATAATTTGCAGAATTGAACCGGATCTTCTACGTTTATTCTCCTTCTGCCCCAGTCATTTGTAGACGCCACCTACGGAAAACTCCGTCAAACTCAGCTTTTGCCTTTCGCTGCCGCAAAACTTAGTCACTTCACAAACAAAACTTAGTCACTTCACAAAAACTAGCTAAAAATGCTCAGTAAAAACTCTGTATATGAAAGAAGTACGGCGTATACTGCTTACGGACCTTTCGGCGGTACATTTTGGACGACTCATCCAACGCGTCGAAGCGTTAACGATCCAAAACAGACCGTTGCTCCAACGGACTGAAATACGGCCGTTGGGGCACGATGCGTCGGAGCCACAACGACCATATTTCGACTCGCCCCCTTCGTTTCTTCATTCAATTCATTCTCAATTTTTTTCCCGTCGATTCGAGCATATTTTCAGTTAATTTTATCCACCAATATATTTTAAACGTTAATAGGTACAACATACATCTTTTTTTTTTTGTAAATTTTTGATTAATTCTTTTTCGGTTAAATGACACATTCTTCTGCATGCAGTACTGCTAGATCTTCGTCCATGTTCATCGCTACCTGGACTGTAAAAATAAAAACGTAGGCATTCATAGGAATCTGCCTCAATAATTTAAATCTCAAAGGCACCAGACGATTTTTGAACACTATTCAGAGTGAATTTAATGAGCGATTCGATGATGATTTGACACAGACCCAGATAAAATAAAATGAGACAATCTAAAGAGGGTCTGAACATCTTAAAACGAGCTGCTTCACATCCAGGCGGCGAATGGGATGGTGTTCACGACCGCCTCGACGGCTTAAACGAATGGTGGAGCGGTTTTGCCCACTTGTATTAGAGGTTCAAGAGAAATTCACCTTTGAAGTTTTGAGAGCAGGATAAGCTTTTCGGGGACTACATAGAAAAAGACACCTGCAGGTATGAAATTTTCGCTCCATCATAACTCTCTATTGTAGCCGATAGAGCTACGTATCGTGATATTCTAAGTGGAGGGAGCTCACCACCAGTTCAATCTATAGAGCAAGCTAACTGTAACACCCAGTATTTTTAACGATATTAAAAGAGAATAAATTAAATTATAATTAATTTAATATTCAAAATTAATGAAAATGGACTGCTTCATTGCGTCCGTCTCGAAATTCTGGTCAAGATAGACATTTGGTTTGCGTAAAACGGACACAGTATGAAGAAGTTATGAGGGTTTTAAGTTTGTATACGCGTAGAAGAATTATATATATACACATGACTCAGGGATGAGTCAGAATTTTATCCAAAACCGTTCGAATTTGAAAATGAAAAAGTGGCGGCAATTTTCCCGCTCTAGGAGGTCGACCCCCTTAGAGGGGAGTCGACACCGGGGTCAACCCCCCTTAAGGGGTGTCGACACTAGGGTCGACCCACCCACAGGGGTGTCGACACCCCTAGGGCTGGCGTGGCAATCAGTTTCAGAGGGTCTGGGAGCTATACATACGTGGTCATTTCTCTTGTTTTCTTCATTAAGAATTCATGGTGGCCAAACTCTACCGATATCTGAACTGATCTGGATCCGTTGTCTTCTTCAACTAAAGCAAATCAATTGGGGATTCAGGATCCAATCTTTTCTAGTTCTATCTTCTTATCCAAACTCTGTGAGTCCCTAGTTGCTTTTAGATTTGAATATTTAAAAGTAAATATGACATGACTATGACTTGGATTTATTCATATGCCTAAATTATATTAGATCCATTGTAAATGTAATTATATGACATTCTAAATTGAGTATAACTTGGATCTAAATCTCTATCTTGTAGGATCTATTGTAACTTTTGTGGCATTCTAGGATGTGGATCTTGACCTTATTTGTGCTAGATCTATTTTTAGCTATTGGATCTAAAATTCTATCTTATTGTATCTATTGTAACTTTTATGACATGCTATGATGTGGATCTTGACCTTATTCGTGTTTGATATTTTTTTTAATGTTGGATCTGAATTATGTGGACATCTAAATTGTTAATCAGATCTAGTTTATCACCTTATGCCTATCATATTAGATCTAAACCAGTTGGACATCTAAATTGTTAATTTAGATCTTATTGTGCTTATTATGACATCATAGTTATGTTGAAACTAGTAATTGCTACAAGTTCACCAGATTTATGCTTATATGTCCACCTTATCATGATGTCAATTACATGTCCATGCCAGTGTGTACGTATATGTTCACTTCATTACCATGATAGTTTATGTTTATACCAAGTTATGATAAAACAATTACTTTTGTCATATTCCTATTATTTTTCCTTTTTATCGTTTATGACTAGGCTACTACCTAGCCCAGGCATGCCGCCAATTTTGTGAGTGCGCTTGTTAAGAAACGGGAGAAAAAGGTTAATACTGGCATTATTTGAATATAAACATCATTGGATATATAATTCAAAATATTGGGTAAAATGGGCATTAACACATATAAAGGCATAGGTTTAATTAATTGATTAATTAATAATGAATGCCTAGGATTACAACTAGAAATTGTAATGGCACTTATGACACGAGGTTAGGTTGCATTAGTGGTGGAAGTCTGCTTGGACTCGACCGGCATATCCAACAGCCACTAATGTTGAACCTAATATGAAAGGTGTAAGTGCGCAATTACGAATTAGGCTATGATAGAAGGTTAGGCCCAACTTGTGGAATAAGACTGCGCGGACCCGACCGGCATATCCAACATCCACAAGTTGTAGGCCTAATGTGAGAGGTCTAGCCCATTATAAACCGTGAATGGACATGGTAATAGATTGAACTACTTAACCAAATCTAATCCATAGGGATTATATGATTGTGAACTAAAGTTAGGGTTAAGTAAAATTGATTGGATAGTGGATGGGTTAAGCAAATCTGGAGGGGGTAGGTAATATCTACATATAGGCCAACAAACTTAACCCGATAAAGTTATGTAATTAAAGACACCTAGTGGTATACATGACCGATTGGAATAATAAAGTTATGTAATTAAAGACACCTTTTAGGGTAAACATAACTTGTAGAAATGATAGGGTTATGTAATTAAAGACACCTAGTGGTATATATAGCCAAAGAAAACCTAATGGGGATACAAGACAAAGGGGAGAGCTTGTATCATATTGTGTGGGATCCGTTTCATCCAGTAACCCAGAGTAGGTATCAAAACATGTACTCCGTACTAGGTTGGAGAAGGGGCATGTAACACCCCGTAATTTTAAATATTAAAATTTAACAATTTTAAGAATACTTAATTATTAAAGTGAGAATTAATGGAAATGTGTTATGCCATTGCATTTGTCTCGAAATTCTGCTTGGAAAAGAGTCCAAGTTTTCGTAAATCGGACTTCGTATGAGGAAGTTATGACCCTCGGAAGTTTCAGGAATTTTATATAAATTAAAACAGTTCAGAATAAAAATTCGAAATTCAAATTCAAACAGGGAAGCGGGCTGGGCGGGATTTCTCAGGCCCAAGGCCAAGTCGACCAGGGGGTCGACCTCCCCTATACAGGTCGATCAAGGGGTCGACCTACCCCCCGGGGGCAGATCTGAAATCAGACGATTCTGACTAGTTGCTGAGCCTTACCTGGCATCTTGCTGAGTCATCAGGGCAGAGGTGGAAATTCTAGATAACTTTATCTAGTCTGGACGGTTGGGATTGCTCCTATGATAATCTAACGGCTTAGGTTGATTTAAACTTATATAAAAACACGCTTAGACTCAAACCCTAAACCTAAACTAAATTAGTCTCTTGGCCACCATGCTGCTGCTTGGATAGTTCTTCTTCCTAAATCTTAGGAATTTGCAAGTCTGAATTCTAATTCAAAAGATGAACGAATCATTCTCTTCTATAACCTGTCTTTGTGAGTACAATTTCTTTCTCAAAATAATTAATAAATTAAATATGATGATCTATAATTTGGATTATGAGAACATGCCTGTTGAATCATGTGACGTTACTTAATTTTGTTATCGTTTGTTTATGAACATATGACAGTTTTGTTAACTTATGTTTGTAGATCTATTTCATATGTCCAATCACATATGTTTAACTTGATTCATTTTATGACATCAGTTTATATGCAAGTCTGTATGCGAATTATACACAAGTTTGTATGTGAATCAAGTATATATATATATATACACACACACACACACATGCGAGTTTATATGTAAAACGTGTGATATTAGTTTACATGTTTGCTTCATGATGTTGGTTCATATGTCTGAACACATATGCTAGATTTGATTCATTTTGTGACACTTACATGTCTAAATCATATGCAATTGTAAATGTAAATCTTAATTTACATGTCTAAATTATATATGCAAGTATATATATAAGTTTGATGAGAATCATATACTAGCTTATATGTAAGATTGTATGCGAATCATTTGTAAGTTTTAATTTACATGTCTAAATTGCATATGCAAGTTTAATACAAGTTTGTATGTAGATCATATGCAAGTCTATGCGAAAACCATATTCATATATGCAAGTTCACCCTTATGTGTATAGATCTATGCAAATCATATCTTATATAATTTGATCCATGTCAGTTTGTAGTTTATGCCTATTGCCTATGCAATTTATTGATTATGCAAATTTATGATTATATAAATTACAATCATGCAAGTTTTGATCTATGCTAGCCTATTTTTATTCGCAAGTTAGATCTATTTTTACGTGTTATGCAAGTTGTGATGTTTTTATGAGTTAGGCTATTTACTAGCCTACGTATTATATGTATTACACATACGAACAACGTGGGGGCAATGAGAAAATATTAAATATTAATATTGTGAATTGGCATAAAATGGCTTTAAAACATATAATAAATTTGAGACATTAATTGGCCTAATTTATATGCATAGAAATTATGGACATAATTCAGGTGACAATTATGGACATAGATTGATTTGGAAGTTATTGACAATTTGAAATAGGGATATTAATTCAAATTGGGGTTGAACAATAATGTGTAATAATAAATCCCTGAGACACGAGGTTAGACTCGTTTGTGGTATAAGACTGCCTGGAACCGCCCGGCACATCCAGCAACCACAAACGGTAGTCTAATGTGAGAGGTCAAATGCATAAATTAAATGAGTAATAAATGCCTAAGACACGAGGTTAGACTCGTTTGTGGTATAAGACTGCCCGGACCCGCCTGGCACATCCAACAACCGCAAACGACAGTCTAATGTGAGAGGTTGTAGGCATAATTGAAAGATGCTTAGACACGAGGTTAAATCTGGCTTGTGGTGGAAGTCTGTCCGGAACCGCCCAGCATATCCAGCGGCCACAAGCAATCGACTTAATGTGAGAGGTATGTGCATTAATAATTAACTAATTAATGCTGATCAAAGACGAACATGAATGATGAACAGAAGTTTGGTTGAGTTGAGTAATTCTCTGAGTACCAATCTGATGTTAATTTCGGTCTTCGGGGTTGATACTTAAGGAGTTATTCTCTTAACCAATGTATTTGTGAACTAAGATGTACTTAATCATAAATTAAGTAAAACATGTGATACTATATATATATATATATATATATATATATTATATTAAACATGATAAGTGGATAGGGTTAAGACCAGCTTAACCAATAATCTGATAAGTAGGTAGGGTTAAGACCAGCTTAACCAATAATATATATTAATTTGATAAGTGGGTAGGGTTAAGACCAGCTTAACCAATAATACATATTAGTCTGATAGGTGGATAGAGTTAAGACAAACTTAACCAATAATACATATTGATCTGATAAGTGGATAGGGTTAAGACCAACTTAACCAATAATATATAAGTGGAGAGGGTTAAGACCAGCTTAACCAGTAATATATATATATATATATATATATATTGATCTGATAAGCGGATAGGGTTAAGATAAGCTTAACCAATAACACATGTTGATTTGATAAGTGGGTAACACGGGTGACATGTGAAATACGGTTAGAAACACTTAACCAAATTGAAACATGTAAGAAGACATGAACAAGAAGGGGTTAAGTGGGAAATTCTAGAGGGGACCAAGCATAGGTGGAAAGCTTATGTCAAGTATGGGGGACCCTTTTCAAACCAGTAACCCATTAAGTATCTTTGTGAGCTCGAGTTAGATCGAGGACGTGACACGCTTACTGGGTTTGATTGTAAGAGGTCAAAATGGGTTAACGGTGGCAACGCAAGTCCAACGGGGTCATGTGCGTGCGTGGACCCGAGATGGTGGGTAAGACGTTGTTGCACCGTGTAGATATAAGCCGTGCATCTTTAGTGGTATCGGGTTGCCACTTTGGGGAGTGATACACCCCACCGTGGGACCAGCACGGGTATCTACGAGTTAGGGAGCCGATCGAATGGGGAAGGTAGTGGGTACGACTAGCGGAGATAGGGGCAGGCGGCACCTATGAAGGCAGCTAGGAGTCCAACTATCATATTATGAATAAACGTAGTAATTAGAATGGGGAGAGTAGTGGGTACAACTAGTGGAGATAGGGGCATGCGGCACCTATGAAGACAGCTAGGGGTACACGAAACTACCATTATGATTATCACGTTCAGCGGGCGGGATCTACTTTTAGGGTGACTAGTAAAGGTGCAGTATAGTAATTATCCTATAGTGATTAGGAGCGAGATTAACGCCAGAATATTCCTCTTGTTTGTTTTGTCTTACCCACTTGTTTCACAGTCATTCCTTGTTTTACTTGTTTATGCGTTATTCTAATTACTTTAATAATTATATTGTTAAAGTTATTGGACTTGCCAGACTTTATGTTTGACCCCCTTTGTTTTCGCCTCTTTTCTGCCCCCCTCCCCCAAGGTTCTCAAGGTGGGACTAGTGCTAGTGGAGCTTGATTTGGATCTCTTTCTCTCTCTTTTGGAAGTGCTTGGATTGCTGAAAGTAAAGTTCAACTCATCTCTTTTATGGCTACTTATGTTGGGGTTATGCTTTTTACTTTATGTACTCAGAAAATAATTTGTCAAGATGGATATTAAGTGTACTTGGTTTTATTGTTGGTTTATGAAGCTGTTGTAATCAAACTATTTATCCGCTGCAATAAAAGTTGTTTTAATTTTTTCAAGTACCAATATATGTATCTGTCTTGTTATATTATGTTCTATACACCAATAATACTTCATGGAAGTTAATGCATTCCCTTTGAGCGTGACATTAATGGAAGTGGTGTGTTACACGTGGTATCAGAGCTAAAGGTTAACAGAACAGATAAGAGATTTTGAAAAACTGTTTTTCAAAAGCATTTTATAAAGAAATACTTTCAAAAATATGTTTTAAGGAGAGTATTTTCAAGAGAAAAGTTTGTTTTAAAAACATAACCCCCAAGAGCCATATATCTTTACTTCGATTCTCCATTTGAATCTCTTCCTCTTTCCCTTTTTGAATTTCTTCCTCCATGTATAGACGCTTTTTCTAAGATATGTAAGAACTTCCGTACGATGGGCGGAAAACCGCTTCATGGGACTGGGACATTTGTCAAAGCTAGAAGGAAGTGGAGGACTTGTTGGTACCTTTAAGATAAACGATGGGATGAAGGTTCAATTAGCTGCTTGGTTAATGAAGGACGAAGCCTCATTTTGGTAGGAGGTCACGAATGGAGAATGTGCAGGAGAGACATGGATAGGACACACGATAAGAAAGTAGATCCAAAGGAAGGCGGTAAGGATAACAAAGGTCCAAGATAAAAGGAAGGGCCACACTTGTGAAATATCTGACTACATAAATAAAGACGTTAGAAAGAAGAAGACTAGTTGCTATCATTACGGAGAAATAGGACATCTTATTAGGATCGTCCAAAGAAGCAAAAGGTAAAGGTAAGGACAAAGTACAGGATCTTCTGGAGGGCAGACGCGTTCCCTCACGGCTGGCATACTGATAGAGGTAGAAATATCTTGGTTAGAAGTTTGGTTTTTCTTTTTGATCATCTTGTTTGAACCTTGTTTGAATTCTGGTGCTTCACACTTGTTTGTATCTGCTTCATTAGTTGAAACACTGCACCTAATCTAGTTACGAATCCCATAGTAGTCTCAAATCCTATTGGTGGTTCGGCTCATCTTTCGATGATTTGTCGGTATTTGAGAGTGTTTATTTTGGGTGTTGGGTTTGAATGCAACGCCTTCATTCTTGGCTTCATGGGCTATGACTTGATTCTAGGCATGGATTGGCTAGCCAGATACGGTGCCATCCTAGACTGTAAAAGAAGGGTAGTTAGATTGTTGACTCGTTGTAGAAAAACCCTTGATATTTCTTGTAACCCTAAAGATCCGGTGATGCTTAGCTACCTAGAATCTCTTGACGCGTCCAACGATGATTTGGAATTTGTTCGTGTGGTCCGTGAATATGGTGACGTCTTCGATGAAGTTCGGGGTTTACCCCGAGGCGCGAGATAGACTTTCGTATATACCTTGTAGATAATGCAAAGCCAGTTGCATTACCAGTGCGCCACATGGCTCCGAGAGAGAGAAGAGAAATCAGTAAGCAAGTAAAGGAGTTGCTTGAGAAGGGGTTCATAAGAGGAAGCATTTCGGAATGGGGTGCTCTGGTTGTTTTTGCTACAAAGGCTGATGGTTCACTTAGATTGTGCGTGGACTATAGAGAGCTGAATAAGCTCACAAAGAAGAACATACACCAATTGCCGAGGATAGATGATTTATTCGATCAGTTGGTTGGTGCTTCGGTTTTCTCGCAGCTGGATTTGGCTATAGGATTTCATCAGCTAAGGGTGGCTAAAGACAGCATAGATAAGACTGCATTTAGAACCCCTGACGATTTCTTTGAGTGACTCGTCATGCCTTTTTGGTTTGACGAATGCACCCGCATACTTCGTTGACTTAATGAGTAGGGTGTTTAGGGAGTTTCTAAACAAGTTTGTGGTAGTCTTTGTGGACGATATCTTGATTTTTCTCTAGAAACAAGGAAGAGCAAGCACTACATCTTAGGGAAGTCTTAGAGACCCTACGAGCGCATCAACTCAAAGCTAAGTTCTCCAAATGCCGATTTTGGAGAAAAGAAGTGGGGTTCTTAGGACACGTGGTCTCTAAGAAAGGGATAGCTGTGGATCCCATAAAGGTGGTGGCAATCCAAGATTGGAAGATTTCTAAGAACGCAACAGAAGTAAGAAGCTTTTTTTTAGGGCTGGCTGGTTATTATAGGAAGTGCATTAAGGGCTTTGCAAAGATATCAGCCCCACTTACTCGGTTAACGAAGAAGAACTTGACTTTTGCTTGGATGTTGACTGTGACGATGCTTTCCAAAGTTTGAAGAGGGTTTTGATGACAGCTCCAGTTTTAGTTTTGCCAGATGGAAGTAAGTCATTCACAGTATATACCAGTGCTTGCGGGACAGGGCTTGGAGCAGTTTTCAGTGCAAGAGAAAGGTGATATGCAAAAGGTGGCAAGTACGAGCATCGCTTATCATCCACAAACGGATGGACGGACAGAAAAGGGTGAATAAAATCCTTGAAGATCTTTTGAGGTTATGTATCCTAGATTTTGGAGGGACATGAGAAGAGGCAACGAGCTTATGTTGCTCACGACGTGTTCCACGTTTCGCATTTGCGTAAGTGTTTACATGATACGACGGAAGTGGTGGAGCTAAGCACGCTCAAAGAAATGGAAGTAGAGCAAAATGCCACGGTTAGACAAGCCCCTACATGCATTCTCAGATCGGAGGTCAAAAAGCCACGCAACAAAGAGGTCAAGTTGGTCAAAGTGCAATGGGGAGATAATCAAGCAGACGTGACTGGGGAGACGGAAGACGAGATGCGTACGATGTACCCTTTCCTTTTTGAGGGTATGTTTTTTAACTTCTCCTTTTTCTACCACTTTGTTTATACTTGTCCTATGTTTAGTATGTCTTCGCGGTTATATCTTCGATCTTTAGCTAGGAAAAACCCTATGGTTGTAAACATGTGTTTGAGACATGTTATGTTTGGTGGATGCAAGTGGTTGCTAGTGGTTGCTCGTGGATGCATATACACATACATTTGGCACTAGATCGACTCAATCACTTTCAGATTGCATATAAATGTGTGTGCATATTTAAATTAATGGATGTATAATGGTTGTGTTATCATATGGATGCTGCATTTTGATGAGTGGTTGTACACACATGTAGAAGTAATATGTATCGTTAGGATTCTTTTGCATGCATAATGGACCCATGTCACTATCATGATTTGCATTAAGGAGGTCAACTGAATCAGTGGACCGCCTGATTTTGCATTGGATAAGGAACATATACACACTTTTTGCATATGTTCATACGACATTAGAAATCTTGTAAGGACAATGGATGCCTGTGTTTGATGGTTGAGTAGATGGATGATTGGATGTTAGGATATACATTCTCCTTAACTTGGAGATTTCGGGGACGAAATCCTTTAAGGAGGGGATAATGTAACACCCTGTAATTTTAAATATTAAAATTTAACAATTTTAAGAATACTTAATTGTTAAAGTGAGAATTAAGGGAAATGGGTTACGCCATTGCGTTCATCTCGAAATTCTGCTTGGAATAGACTCCAAGTTTTCATAAATTGGACTTCGTATGAGGAAGTTATAGCCCTCGGAAGTTTCAGGAATTTTATATAAATTAAAACAGTTCTGAATAAAAATTCGAAATTCAAATTTAAACAGGAAAGCAAGCTGGGTGGAATTTCTCCCGCCCAAGGCCAGGTCGACCAGGGGGTCGACGTCCCCTATACAGGTCGACTAGGGGGTCGACCTGCCCCCCGGGGCAGATCTGAAATCAGACGATTCTGACTTATTGCTGAGTCTTACCAGACCGAGTCACTAGGGCAGAGGTGGCAATTCTAGATAACTCTATCTTGTCTGGACAGTTGGAATTGCTCCTATTATAATCTAACGACTTAGGTTGATTTAAACTTCTATAAAACACGCTTAGACTTAAATCCTAAACCTAAACTAAATTAGTCTCTTGGCCACCATGTTGCTACTAGGATAGTTCTTCTTCCTAAAGCTTAGGGATTTGCAAGTCCGAATTCTAATTCAAAAGACGAATGAATCATTCTCTTCTCTAACATGTCTTTGTGGGTACAATTTCTTTCTCAAAATAATTAATAAATTAATTATGATGAATTTGGATTATGAGAATATGCCTATTGAATCGTGTGACGTTACTTAATTTTGTTATCGTTTGTTTGTGAACATATGACAGTTTTGTTAACTTATGTTAGTAGATCTATTTCATATGTCAATTCACATATGTTTAACTTGATTCATTTTATGACATCAGTTTATAGGCAAGTCTGTATGCGAATTATACCCAAGTTTGTATGTAAAACGTGTGATATTAGTTTACATGTTTGATTCATGATGTTGGTTCATATGTCTAAACACATATGCTAGATTTGATCCATTTTGTGACACTTACATGTCTAAATCATATGCAAGTGTAAATGTAAATATTAACTTACATGTCTAAATTATATATGCAAGTATATATATAAGTTTAATGAGAATCATATGCTAGTTTATATGTAAGATTGTATGCGAATCATATGTAAGTTTTAATTTACATGTCTAAATTGCATATGCAAGTTTAATACAAGTTTGTATGTAGATCATATGCAAGTCTGTGCGAAAACCATGTTCATATATGCAAGTTCACCTTTATGTGTATAGATCTATGCAAATCATATCTTATATAATTTGATCTATGCCAGTTTGTAGTTTATGCAAATTATGTTTATTGCCTATGCAATTTATTGATTATGCAAATTTATGATTATATAAATTATAATCATGCAAGTTTTGATCCATGCTAGCCTATTTTTATTTGCAAGTTAGATCTATTTTTACGTGTTATGCAAGTTGTGATGTTTTTGTGAGTTAGGCTATTTGCTAGCCTACGTATTATATGTATTACACGTACGAACAACGTGGGGGCAATGGGAAAATATTAAATAATAATGTTGTGAATTGGCATAAAATGGCTTTAAAACATATAATAAATTTGAGACATTAATTGGCCTAATTTATATGCATAGAAATTATGAACATAATTTAGGTGACAATTATGGACATAGATTAATTTGGAAGTTATTGATAATTTGAAATAGGGATATTAATTCAAATTGGGGTTGAACAATAATGTGTAATAATAACTGCCTGAGACACGAGGTTAGACTCGTTTGTGGTATAAGACTGCCCAGAACCGCCAAGGCACATCCAGCAACCACAAACGGTTGTCTAATGTGAGAGGTCAAAGGCATAAATTAAATGAGTAATAAATGCCTAAGACACGAGGTTAGACTCGTTTATGGTATAAGACTGCCCGGACCTGCCCGGCACATCCAACAACCGCAACGGCAGTCTAATGTGAGAGGTCATAGACATAATTAAAAGATGCTTAGACACGAGATTAAGTCTGGCTTGTGGTGGAAGTCTGCCCGGAACCGCCCGGCATATCCAGCGGCCACAAACAATCGACTTAGTGTGAGAGTTCTGTGCATTAATAATTAATTAATGCTGATCAAAGACGAATATGAATGACGAACAGAAGTTTGGTTGAGTTGAGTAATTCTCTAAGTACCAGTCTGATGTTGATTTCGGTCTTCGGGGTTGATACTTAGGGAGTTATTCTCTTAACCAATGTATTTGTGAACTAAGATGTACTTAATCATAAATTAAGTAAAACATGTTATACGATATATATATATATATATATGATATATTAAACACGATAAATGGATAGGGTTAAAACCAGCTTAACCAATAATCTAATAAGTAGGTAGGGTTAAGACCAGCTTAACCAATAATATATATTAATTTGATAAGTGGGTAGGGTTAAGACCAGCTTAACCAATAATATATATTAATCTGATAGGTGGATAGAGTTAAGACAAACTTAACCAATAATACATATTGATCTGATAAGTGGATAGGGTTAAGACCAACTTAACCAATAATATATAAGTGAACAGGGTTAAGACCAGCTTAACCAGTAATATATATATTGATCTGATAAGCGGATAGGGTTAAGACAAGCTTAACCAATAACACATGTTGATTTGATAAGTGGGTAACATCGGTGACATGTGAAATACGATCAGAAATACTTAACCAAATTGAAACATGTAAGAAGACATGAACAAGAAAGGGTTAATTGGGAAATTCTAGAGGGGACCAAGCATAGATGGAAAGCTTGTGTCAAGCATGGGGGACCATTTTCAAACCAGTAACCCATTAAGTATCTTTATGAGCTGGAGTTAGATCGAGGACGGTACACGCTTACTGGGTTTGATTGTAAGAGGTCAAAACGGGTTAACGGTGGCAATGCAAGTCCAACGGGGTCTTGTGTGTGGACCCGGGCTGGTAGGTAAGACGTTGTTGCATCGTGTAGATATAAGCCGTGCATCTTTAGTGGTATCGGGTTGCCACTTTGGGGAGTGATACACCACACTGTGGGACCAACACGGGTATCTACGAGTTAGGGAGCCGATCGAATGGGGAAGGTAGTGGGTACGACTAACGGAGATAGGGGCATGCGACACCTATGAAGACAGCTAGGAGTCCAACTATCATATTATGAATAAACGTTGTAATTAGAATGGGGAGAGTAGTGGGTACAACTACTGGAGATAGGGGCATGCGGCACCTATGAAGACAGCTAGGGGTACACAAAACTACCATTATGATTATTATGTTCAGCAGGCGGGATCTACTTTTAGGGTGACTAGTAAAGGTGCAGTATAGTAATTATCCTATAGTGAGTAGGAGCGAGATTAACGCCAGAATATTCCTCTTGTTTGTTTTGTCTTACCCACTTGTTTCACAGTCATTCCTTGTTTTACCAGTTTATGCCTTATCCTAATTACTTTAATAATTATATTGTTAAAGTTATTGGACTTGCCAGACTTGTTATAGTTATGCTTTTTGGATTGACGAATGCACCCGCCTATTTTGTTGATTTGATGAGTAGGGTGTTTCGGGAGTTTCTAAACAAGCTTGTCGTAGTCTTTGTTGACGATATTTTGATCTTCTCCAAAAGCGAAGAAGAGCATGCCTAACATTTGAGAAAAGTCTTGAAAACTCTCCTTGTGCATCAGATTAAAGGCAAAATTCTCCAAATGCCATTTTTGGAGAAAAGAGGTGAGATTCTTAGGGCATGTGGTCTCTAAAAAAGGGATAGCTGTAGATCCCGCAAAGGTGGTTGCAGTGCAAGAAGGCAGATTCCTAAAAATGCAACCAAGGTTAGAAGCTTTCTTGGGTTGGCAGGTTATTATAAGAAGTTCATTAAGGACTTCGCAAAGATATTAGCGCCACTCACCAGGCTGACGAAGAAGAACTTGGCATTTTCATGGGATATAGACTGTGATGTTGCTTTCCAACTGTAACGACCCGGTTTTTAGCGACTTTGGTTATCGACATAAACTTAATGACGACTAACCAAACATTGAAAAATACCGGTAGTTAATGAAAGAAATTAGAGGGTGAGGAAAGATAAGATAGAAACTTAGAATAGAAGAAGAAGAAGAACACAACATCAGAGTAACACGAACCTCACAGCGGAATGAATAACATATAATATATATAACATACTTTGAAATATACATCTGTACTTGAATATACATCATTATCAAAGTACAACACTTACAACACAGCGGAAATAAACAATAGCTATATGATCCTGAAGCTCCTGCTCCAGCTCTTCAAGTATCTGTAAATCCCGACTACTTGACTGCCCGTACAAAATTGGGCACCCAAGAGTTTAGGGAAAACAAAATAAACTCCGGATATCTCATAAAACCACGCCGTATAACGGAACGGGTTTTTCCCTTATGAGAATCCAAAATATCTTTATATCAAAAACCTTTTGATATTATAATAATGTCTATCAACCACAATATAATAATCATCTAGCAGAAACGCTTTCATCTCACGTTCTACATATATAGTTTACAATCAAAACCGCAAGCACATATTGGGTAATGGATTTCCAATTATGACAAGGTATGGAACCACCTTTCGCTAGTGTACCTCTATAGAGGAATACACTGGGTTCAACAAGAACATCTTGCAATCCGGCCACATATGACCGACCACTCATTTCGCTTGAGTGTATCGAATGTATATCACCAACGGTTGGGATCAGCAACCGTTTCCCGAATGGGACAGCATCAACAATAGATTTTTAGAAGTAAATGAAACTCTAGATCAGGTGATCATACACCCTAATAGGTGCGATCTACATAGCCATGCTGCCTGCCCGATTTCTGTCATTTATCGGATGTGAGGCTAGAAGCTACACTTATCTTTTACATACCACATTTTCATTCACTTTGAATGTCACATCGTCATACCCGCCAAATCACAAATTGATTTCCCCAAAAATAACACGGGTATACAGCTAAGAGAAACGAATTCCTCTGCCACCAAACGTGAATACGTTTGAAGAGATCAACTTACGCGATCTATTAGATATACTCTGTCAGACATTCTTCCATACAGGTCATCCTGAGACTGGACAAACCAAAGGAACTATTCTGTAAACAGGACAGCCCTTGCACTTTACTCCGTCTTTAATTATCTTCAGCATACTTGGTTTGCAACGCTTATGCCAATACAGAGTGGTTCTTCGGATAATAATCCAACCGGTCTCTCCATATTAACAACGTTAAAATGGTCAAAACTTCGATAATCGGTGATTTAACTATCAAATGAAAACATGTCTGTGTACACACAACGATCTTATTTCCAAATGGAATTATCGATCTAATCATCAAACATATATATATATATATATCCTCATTTTCTATGTTTAGAAAATATACGGTATTAACACTGGAAAACATTTCCATGACTTAATTACGTATCACTATTCTTCCACATCTATCAGACTCTAACTATAAACTAACAAGAGAGCAACTTCCTAAGTATAAACCCCGAAGGCCGAAACCAACATCAGATCGATACTCAGGAAACCATTCAACTTATTAATTTCTAGTCAGTTTCCAATTTCTGTTTAACTCCATTTGATTAACTATGTTCGATTAACTCGATTCGATTAACTCCTCTATTTATTTTCCCAATAAATAATCCTTTATCCTATTTATTTTCTAAATAAATAATCCTTTATTCTATTTATTTTCTAAATAAATAACCCTTTATTCTACTTATTTTCTAAATAAATATTCCTTTTCACATTTGTTTTACAAATCTTTTTCCTTATCTTTGTTTTACCAATAATTTCCTTATCTTTGTTTTATAAATAATTCCCTTTTTAACTCTTTGATTTTATAATTATCTCCTTTTATAAAATCCTTTTCCTTTTATATATAAAATCCATTGATTTTATATAAATAATTTATTTTCAAAATACACTTTGAAAATCCCCTTTTCAATATTCTGGTATGTTAGGGTATTTAACATATCAAATTATGTTGACCAATATCGTCCAAACACACATAATCAACAACAGATTATATATCACATCATATATTACAATATATGAACAGAACAATATTATAAATATTGAGGAACCCATTGGGTCCCTCCAACCTGTTTCCCTGCATCACAGATGTTAAACAAGCACGAATATAAAATATTCTGTTAAACAGAATCAATATTCGATTAACGATTTATATATATATATATATATATATATATATATATATATATCGTTATCTATGATTTCAATCAATACGCAAATAATTCAACCAAACAGTTAATACACAGCAATCAGTCATCATTTATCAGTTCTAAATATACGTTACAAAAATAGAACTATTCAGAGTTGGTGAGTTTTACTCACACATCGTTAAAGAACGATAAACTGTTGTTTAATTTGAATCAAACAATTTATTTCGCCATAAATTCAAACGAGCTCAAATCCACTCCCAGTTTGTTCCATTGTGTTGCTCTCGTCCATACGATCCCAACGGATCTTGTTTTGCTGAATTCCGATAATGTATGATCAAGTTATGAATTTTATACGTTAATACACATTTTATTTTCTTTAAACTTAATTGAATTAAATATCGGGCCTTACTCTTTAAAAACTGGCCAATCAACCCGTTGAACACCCCTTTAACAAATCCAACCCAGTTCACTTCTGACCCGCCTAACTTCTCCCCTACCATCCTGTTTCCACTCCGCTTCCCAACTATCTGCTCCACACTTTCATCCCATTTGATTAACCCTCCTCCTCATAACACCATCGCCGATCAACAAAACTTCAAATGGATCATACCACAAAAATCCTCTTCAAAAATCCTTCCTCTCCATACCCCTTTCAACGGACTCGCACTCACGTCCCCCCCAGGATTTCTCCAAACTGCAAACGCCAGAAATGGCAATTTCTGCTGCCATCAACCCCTCTCACACTTCCATTCCTCCCTGAAATCACACACGACCACACCACCGAATTTCTCTTCTTGTGCCGACCTCAAATACCCCATCGAGTTCACGTACCATTTTCAAAATTGAGCCTCCCTCCCTTTAACCCGTACGCTGTTCGGAAACCAACAGGAAAAACCCCACGTCGAACCTCCTGAAAGTTACACGAGAGTGAAGAGGCCCTTATGAGGATTCCAAATATATATATATATATATATTGATTTATAGATTTTGCATTGAATTTGTGTGATTTTTCTAAGATCGTGAAATTGGTTTAGGAGAAAGAAACCCGGCGGCTTGATTTTCGATTGCTGTTGAACGTGAATTTAGAAGGATTTGGTTTAGGAAAAAAAAGTAGTGTATTTATTTAACCAACCAAAAGGATGTGTGTTGTTGAGAGAAGTGATGCGTGGACCAATGTTGATCAGAAATAGAACGAACGAATTTGGTTAAAACTTAAAGGGTTATTCATATATAGGTTTAGATATTTTTCTTTTAAAGTTTTAAGAGTTACCCACCACACTATGTACGGTTATATTCATATACGAGCGTCGCAGACTGAAATTAAAATACAGTTGTGTTCAGTGAGGTGCTGCGATCCCAAAAATATATTAATATCGGTAGATTAACTTATATTTTTAAACCCTAAAATAGCTGATTTAGGGTGCAAACCACTCCAAATAAAAAGTTGCGTATTTAATTAATTAAAAATTACAATAAAATTTTAAAAATTAAATTACCACTACGTCTCAAAAGAACCTTGTCTAAATTCGAAACCGGTATCTAGTTATATTGAATAAACCGTTACGGTCAATAAACGATTCTATAAGGACTATTTTAAAATTTGATTTGGGCACAACTCACAATCTACATGACGAAATCCTGATTTTTCTCTTCCATCATAAAGATATACTTCACCAGCTCCTAACGTTTCTTGTTTCATAGAAATCCAATTTAAAACGGCTTCTGTACATTCGTTTAAAGTTCGAATCGCCAAATTACGAACTGCAGCGCCATTTCGAGCTCGATTATAAATATAATATAATTTATACGTTCAACCATCGTTAATTAAATATATTCGTTAATATATTTCAACTCTAAACCGAATTATATATATTATAAATTGTCCAGTTCACATTATATTGTGAATTCCACCAATTTTGATTATTTCTGAATTAAATATATTATTTAATTATTATTTTAATTAAATATTCAATATAATTTAATTAATCGACCATTTGAATTCTAAATCACTATTTATATAATTAAATAAGTTAATTATATATCGCAGAAAATACGGGTCGTTACACCAACGTTTAAAGAGGGCTCTGACAACAGCCCCATTCTTGACTTTACCTGATGGGAACAAAGTGTTTACAGTTTACACTGATGCGTGTGGTACAGGGCTTGGTGCGGTTCTGATGCAAGAAGGGAAAGTGGTGTGTTATGGGGGTAGACAGTTGAGAGTTCATGAGAAGAACTACCCCACCCATGATCTAGAGCTAGCTGCCATAGTATTCGTGCTTAAGATATGGCGACATTATTTACTTAGAGAGAAGTTCGAGTTATACACCGATCATAAATCTCTCAAGTATCTATTCTCGCAGAAGGATCCCAATTTAAGGCAACAACGGTGGATGAAGTTTCTAGCTTCTTATGATTTTGAGATTGCTTATACCCCTGACAAGGGTAATGTGTTGGTAGACGTGCTAAGTAGGCAGAGGACGGCCTTGATTCCTCTGTTTGTGGAGAGGAAGAGCTTGGAGTTCATATCAACTTTTGATTTTAGACCCTCCATCGAGATTTTGTCTGATTTGTTTACATTCTTGGAGATACGACCAACTCTTATGGATCAGATAGGAGCTTCGCAACAAGGTGACCCATAGATTTTAGACATCATGGAAAAGCTCAGAAAAGGGGAGACTTCTAGTCACCTCAGTAGATATGCCATAGATGAAAAGGGGTGGTTGCGACGAGATGGAAGGCTTTGCATTTCTCAAACTAGAATCTTGATAAAGGCAGTCCTAGAAAAAGCCCACCATTCTAAGATGACTATTCATCTAGGTGGTGATAAGATGTACAGAGACATGAAAAGGGTTTTCTTTTGGGATGGGATGAAGAAAGATATGGCCGAATTTGTTTCCCAATGTCTAATTTGCCAGCAAGTTAAAGCTGAGCAAAAGAAGCCCGGTGGTTTACTTCATCCTTTAGAGGTTCTTCAGTGGAAATGGGAAAGCGTCTTTACGGATTTCATAAATGGTTTGCCTAGATCGAAGAAAGGCAACACCAGTATCTGGGTTGTGGTAGATAGACTCACTAAGAGCGCTCACTTTATTCCAGTTAAGAGCAAGAGGACGACATCTTGGTTGGCAGTAATTTATGTTCGTGAGATAGTTCATCTTCATGGATTATCTTCCAGCATCGTAAGTGATCGTCACCCCATCTTTACTGGTGAATTTTGGAGGAGCTTGCAAGAAGCGTTAGGTACACAATTGTGTTTGAGCACCGCTTATCATTCTCAGACCGATGGGTAGACGGAGAGGGTGAACAAAATTCTAGAAGATCTTTTGAGGCTGTGTATCCTAGATTTCGGAGGAACTTGGGAAGAGCACCTTCCTTTAGCAGAGTTCGCCTGTAACAACGGTTATCAATCCAGCATCGACATGACACTCTTCGAAGCATTGTATGGACGACCCTGTAGATCACCAACTTGGTGGTAATCTACAGAAAGATTATTACTTGGACCAGATATAGAGAGAAACGTCCGAAAAGATTGACCTTATTCGACGACGGATAAAGACAACTCAAGATAGGCAGAAATCCTATGCAGATAAGAGGAGGACTGACATCGAATTTGAAGTGGGAGACTTGGTTTTTATCAAAGTATCGCCTCTGAGGAATGTGGTTCGCTTCGGATCGATAGGGAAGTTGGTACCTAGGTTTGTGGGATCATTTCGCATAACCGAGAGGATTGGCCAAATGGCCTATAGAGTAAAGCTCCCAGAAAATCTTCCGATGTTCATGATGTTTTCCACGTTTCTTATCTACGAAAGTGTTTGCATGACACCGCGAAAGTCGTTGAGCCAAGCGTATTGGAAGAGGCAGAAGTGGAATGGAAGGCGACAGTCAGGCGAGTCCCTACCCGTATTCTTAGATCAGAAGTTAAGAAGCTACGCAATAAAGAGATCAAGTTACTAAAGGTTCAATGGGGAGATAACCTAGAGGATGCGACTTGGGAGACCAAAGCCAAGATTCGTGCTTCATACCCTTTTCTTTTCGAGGGTATGTTCTTAACTCCTTTTTCTAAAGTTTTATCTGTGCTTGTTTCTATCATTTGAATATATCTTATCCATAGTATTTTCGACCTTTAGATAGGAATTCTATGGATGTAAACATGTGTTTGAGACATGTTATGTTTGATGGATGCAAGTGTTTGCTAGTGGTTGCCTGTGGATGCATATACACACACATTAGGCACTAGATCGGCTCAATCGCTCTCATACTGCATATGGATGTGTGTGCATTTTCTTTTCTTTTATGGATGGAAATGGATGTATTACCATATGGATGTTGCATTTGGACGAATGAGTGTGCACACATATAGAACTCACATGTTATAATATGATCATTTGCATACATATTGGATTCATGGCACTAACATACATTGCATTAAGGAGGTCAACTGAATTAGTAGACCGCCTGATTTCCGCGTTACACTATTACAAAAATGCTTATTTGCATCGCCTTATTTGCGATGGTTTAACTAAAAACAGTAGCATGTATGGTTATGTGCGATCGTTTTTGTTACAAACTGTAGCAGGTTGTCAGGAAAATAATGTAAAAGACAAATTTACGACGGTTTTTTCTAAAAAGGGTAGCAGATATTTACAATTTGCGACGGTTATATATAATCTGTGGCAAATAAATTTGGGATTGGAGCCGGTCAAATTTTATTTTGCTTCCTTTAAGTATAAAATAGTTGCAAATGCATTTTTATTTGGGTCCGTTACCTTTACGTTTCTTTAACCTAATTTTATTTTTTCGATCGAACAAAATCAAATCTCCACCTGCTACATCCGAGTTAACCTCACTCTTTGACCTCCGTTGTCTCCACTTCTTCACAACGTTTCACATCTTCTTCTTTTTCTCATCCTCATCGGAAGCTCTGGAGAGAAAGAATTTTTTTGAGAGATTAATGTTATAGATCTAGAGATAGATCTCATAGAATTAAAAATTGCAGAGAACCAATTAGGTGCTTTAACTGTGGTTGTTTTGGTCATATATGTTTCAATTTTTTTTTAAATTTCTTTTTCTTATCTTTCTGATAATTTCGATTTGAAAACACACTGCTTTCTGTTCTATCTGGATTTCTTGTTCATTAAGAACTTTTTTCTGCATGTTTTACTGTCTCTAAGGAAGACAGATCATATCTTCTTGAAAAATTATTTTGGTCATGTTTGAATACTGTTACCCTTTCTATCCTCTGTTTATTTTGAAATGTAATAATTTTTTTATTTTTCCACTACTTCCTAATTCTTCATTTAGTAAAGAACATGTTTTTCAATTTTGTCTAACTTATTTAAAATTGAAAAATATTTTTTAGACAGTTGTTCACCTGAAAAGGATTATGAGCTTAAACCGTTTGATGAAATTCTTGTCCATTTTGATGTTTTAAAATCTATTGTGATTTGCAAACCTTATTTACTCTCTGCATATGACTCTATAAGCGAATTGAACTCTGTTGTTGCTGATGTGGTTTCTCCTATTAAGCCGACTATGGATTTAGCCTTAGGTTCTCTCATTGCCATTGAGTTATCTATGTTCAATGTTGATAACATTGAACTCCTAATTTGACTATATGCTTTCTGATCCGGATGTTGTTCCTTTGAAAGAGCTGAGTGCAGTTCCTGAAAAGTGCTTGGAAATTGATAAGGAAGACTGCTTTGTTGAAAAGAAAATGAAATTTGGTAAATTTTCTTAACCTGTTTATAATATTTCTGTGTCAAATAGTTTTGAAGCTCATTCCCTCATTAAAGAAGTACAATCAGATGCCACTTTATCGGATTGCCTACCTGTTGTTGGCTGTGATTTTTTTAGTGATGATGTTTCAGATCTTGTTGAATTAATTAAGCCTTTTTATAAAGAGTGTTTTTTGGAAGTTATTTGTACGGACTTCAATGGAGTTAATAGTGTCGAATATCTCCCCCTTTCAGACTAAAATGCCGTGAATTTGAAGGCATTATCTCATTATTTGTCAATTGGAGAATTGGATCTATTGGATGGGTAGTCTGTTTTGGGAAGTAGCATCACCTCTTTGGATTTTTATTGATTGTTTCAGTTTCAATAAGTCTGTGCATGGGTTTTTCTGTGCATATGCATTCTCTTGTTCAACCTACTTTTATCTTCTATTGTTTATCAAAGAGAGTGGATAAGGATGCTAGTTTATTTTTGGTTGATTCTTAGTTTTAAGCTTGTTTGAAAGATGGTGCTGGCATTGAAATAGCTTTGGCTATGGGTCATGATGTGCATAAAGTTTTATTGCAGCATGGTTCAGCTTCAGTCCATGATTCTTCTTCTCGATCGGTTATGTTGAGTGATACTGAGTTTTTTGCCTTGTTCTTTCATTTCTTCTATTCAACCAGTTGCTACAAATCATTTGTTGTCAAAGGCTGATAATAATGATATGCAAGTGAAAAGTGAGAAGTGTGGTTTGAATTTTTGGTGTGATGGTGTTTGTTTACTTGTCTGAGATGATTCTTTTCATAAGGCTATTTGCAACACAATTTTAAATGAGGGTGTAAAGCAATTTTCTTACCAAAGTTTTATTTCCAATCCTAAGGTTTATAAACTTTTAAATGATAAATTTTGCAAGTCATTTAGTTCAAAAGCATTGAATTTTTGATATCGTCAATAAATTTGGTACTTCTATCCAGGAAAATGGCGCTTTTACCTTCTTTGAGTGGTGTGATAGTCCAGCATCAGGACTGCCTGCATCTGGAAGAACTCCAACCGAGGTGTGGTTTTCTTTATTTTGCCATGGAGAATGCACAAAAAAGTAGAGGGAGATGAACTTATTTAACTAGTATCATTGGCTGGCTCTTGTATTATCCTTTAAAAAAATCACAATGCTGTATACATGTACTGCAACCACCATTTCAGCTCATATAATAACTTGAGAAAAAGCAGTTAGGGCTTCTCCAACTTATCCTATGAGCCAGGCTCTACTGAGAGAAAAGGTTCATCACCTTGCTTCAAACGAGGAAAAGAAGGTCACTGGGCACGAGACTGCGTCAACTCATCATCATCTGATTCATTTTCTGCATCATCAGGGTATAAGAAAAACCCTTCTGGGCCTTCTGGATCATGTTTCAAATTTGGAAAGCCTGGGCACTGGGCTGGAGACTGCACCGAGCAACACTATAACTTTTCTGTATAAAAGCCAGATCACTCTTCAAAATTACCAAACACACTGCCATACCCGGAAAAAATAGAAGGGAAAAAACAGAAACCCAGAACCTCATCACGGAAATGGAGGAGAGGCAACGGTGGCGATCGGAAGAAGACGCGATCCTCCTCTCGTAGTTTCACCAGCACGGCCCGCGCGACTGGCACCTCATCTCGCACCGCATGAACGCCCTCCTCAACCGCGACGCCCAATCCTGCCTCGAACGCTGGAAAAACTACCGTAAGCTGGGCCTCAAAAAGGGTTCCTCACCCCCGACGAGTAGCGCCTCGTTATCGCCCTACAACCCCCAAGTACGACATCAAGTGGAAGAAGATCATCTCCCTAGTCCCTGGATGCACCGCCAAGCGCCCTAGCAAGGGTATAAGAAGAACCCTTCTGGGCCTTTTGGATCATGTTTCAAATTTGGAAAGCCTGGGCACTGGGCTGGAGATTGCACCAAGCAACACTATACTGCAAATGTTGGATTAGAAAAGAAACCACGCTCCGCTTTTCAGCCCCCTTTTGCTAAGAAGTATAACTAAGGTGGGAATATCATTTAGATGATAACTATGATAGCTTTTGAATTCTATTTGCTTCTTGTTAGCCATGCTTATATCAGTCTCTGGTAGTTGGATGACTCTTCAAGGCACCAGTATTTAAAGCTTTGTCTTGTTTGTTCCCTTTCATGTAATCATGTATCCAGTATTGCTGCTTGACTTGGGTTATGCTTCCTATATTAATGCTTAACTCAGTTTTTGGTATTCCTGCTAGGTAAACTATAGTTACACTCCATGGTTGCTATAGTACACAGCTCAAAATATCGTTCCTTTTAAATACTCCCATGATGCCTATTTCACTGTCTAATTTGGGATATGTTTCATATTTTAATCATTTTTACTGATTTCTAACAGTGGAAGAGCAGGAGTATTCTATCTTCCTTTCAAAACGTTGCATCTAGTTGAGATAACAAAAAGATATTATTCGAAACCTGCAGAGAGGTAATCTGGACGCAACTTTTATTATATATATATATATATTATCATCATTATTCGAAACCTGCAGAGAGGTAATGTGGACGCAACTTTTATATATAACAAAAAGATATTATTATCATTATTATTCGAAACCTGCAGAGAGGTAATCGGACGACTTTTTATTTGTTTGGTTATTTTAAACCTTATATATATATTATCATCATTATTTATTTTATTTTATTTTATTTTAATTTTGGGTCCCATATCTAGCCAACCCCAACTTGTTTGGGATATATGGCTTTGTTGTTGTTGTTGTTATTTAGTAATGAAAGCATTCATAGGTTGGTTGGTAAATGCACATGCTTTCATGGTGAACAACCAGGGATCAAATCTTGCCTTCACCACATTTTGTAGTGTTTTGTTGTACATTATTTGTTAATGGTTAATGGCTATGGTAGACTATTTGTTAATGTGCTAAATGTCATTTTTCAATTTTTTTGTTGTAGATTGTTAATACTTAATGATGTTACAACGTATTTGCATCAATTATATTATTGTTTAAAAAAGTTTCAACACATTCATTAATTAGATTTAACGGTTCAATTAAAAATTAATATCTAATTAAATCAAAACAATTGAATACTCCGCTCAGATACCACGCTCAAATACCCTGTTCATAGCTAAAAACACATTCCCCGTTCGCTACAGTACCACGCACAAATACTCCACTCATATACCCCGCTTCTGTTCGCCAAGATTGCACCCTCGGCGTCATTAGGTAATTTACTACTGAATAAAATTCGGTCTTAAAAAAGAGAAGTTTTACTCCGTTCAGCAATATGACGGTGAGCTTAATTCACAACAACTCAGGGGTATTCTGTCAAATAATTCTCTGGTTAAAACAGAATCTCCAAGACGGTGCATTTAGCATCAATCTTGAATCTTGATTCCTGGAGTCTTTTGTCTGCACACTCTATTTACAGGTTGGTTTTATAGAATTCTACAATATCATTAAAGTGTTGGATTACTGTATTTCTTTTGTGTTAATTAACTTCTTTGTTTTTCTTGATAAGATAAGTAAAAAAATCAAAGCCATTTGCTATTCTATCCATCTGCTGTTATATTCCGATCTGCTATAATTAAAGCCGGATATCGCATATCAGGAGCTCATGTCAATCCACCTGGCCTGAAAACTAATGGTCCTATGCAAGTCATTTGGGATATCACGCGCTACTGGGTACTCATCTTCTTCTAAATAATTTCAGTGTTTTACACCATTGCCTTTTCTCTGTTAATGTCTTATTGGCCGCTTCATGAATATCTCCTGACACATAATCACTTGAAATTTGTGCCTTAACGGTGGATGGTAAATCATAATTATTTTATTTACTTATTGTTTTGTTTAAGTATTTCTTTTCGAAAATGGTAGGAGGCCAGAGTTTTTTGTTAGGAAATCTAACAAAAACAATCCTACGGCTGAATTAAATGAAAACAAAAAAAATTAACTACCCCCTTGAAGTTAGACTATTCCCTAACTTCCCCGACATCGCTTTTTGGGATCTTGTAACAAAAATCATTTCTTTTTTATACAAAAATGGCCACCACACTAAAACCTAATAAAGAACGTTTTTTCATTGGATAAGGAAAATATTAGTTTCTTTTATTCAATTGTAAAATTAATACTCAGTATATTCGAACACAGTTTATACTTTTATTAACGTGTGTGGATTAGTTAATAGAAATTTGTGCGGATGTAACTTTTCATTTTTATATGTACAAGTTCTCTTTTTGTTTTGTATGATAGAAGAGGTTATAATGTTTTTTTGAATTGTAGGTAAGCATCTATCTTGTTAAAGCACGTTAGTCTGATCGGTCAGAAACATCAGGAATTGTTATTCTTTCAAAAGGACGAACTCTTCAAGTCGGTATTTAGCCATCATTTGTTATTTTGGTTTTCCCTTCACATGCAGAAGCTTGTTTATGATTTTTGTTTTTAATCGTGATACAAAGTCGATGCTTGCTTCATCTATCAACCTTTAGATCACCATTTATAATGGTAGGATGTAAATGGTAATTAAATACACGTAATCAAAACGATGCAGGGAATAAGATAGTAAAAATATCATTTTAGTTTTGTAATTATCTTCGTGTAATAGATATTTAGTATTATATTTTCACTGCGAAATGTTCTATCTCTGGATCCATATACATACATATACATACATACATATATATATATATATATATATATATATATATATATATATATATTGAAGTATTATGAAGTTAATGGTAAATTATATAACATATGAATTTGTGTTAAATATGGCAAATTTGACTATTGTTATTATTTTGATTTATACATACAACCTATTTATGTTAAATGTTGATTGGTGAAAGTGTGTTTGATGTATTTTCATTTGTATAGTCTATGTTGAGCTATGTGGATTGTTATCTAAGCTCATATGTGTGTCAAATCTATGGTATTAGTAGTTTTTTGTTGTTTTGAAATACAGGGTTGGGTGAAGTAGCTAAAAAATGTTATTTGCGATGGTTAATGTTAAAAACCGTAGCAAAACGACAAATTTTTAAAAGCATTAGCAAGTTTACAGCGATGGCTAAAAACCAGTTGCAAAAACATGATATTTGCTACATTTTTATTAAAAACAGTCGCAAAAGATACCTTTTTTGCTACGGATTTTATAAAAACCGTTGCAAAAAGGCGTAGATTTGAAACTAGGCAATATTCATTTGAGACAATTGTTACAAATAACCATCGCAAATTCTTCATGTTATGCGACTGCTCTTTTAAATAGCCATCGCAAAAAGTCATATTGTGCGACGGTTTGTTAACCATCGCAAAAGGTTTATTCTTTTTGCGACGGTCAGAGTTGCTACGGTTGTCGAACCGTCACAAATGGACATAAACAACCGTCGCAAATGACTTGTTTTGTAGTAGTGTTAGTATTGGGACATATACACACACCCTTGCATATATTCATATGAGCATTAGAAGTCTTTAAGGACAATGGATACCAGTGATTGACGGATGAGTAGATGGATGATGGATGGTACGATATGCATTCTGTTAGGGACTGCGGAATGGATCGTTCAGGCAAAGCAAACACTAGAGGGGGTGAATAGTGTTTATACGAATTTAAACAAAACTAAAAACTAGAGAGAACTATGGGATGAATCAAACACCGCAAACATCAACAAAAACACAGATTCAAATACAGATGCAAAATAAACAGAAATAAAAGTGCAAAAAGGAAAGAACACACCGGATTTTATACTGGTTCAGATCACTTCTATGTTTAGTCCCGCACATCTCTAGATTGTGCAGGGTTTTATTACTATTTCCAATAGTCAAATAAAACCTCCTTGATTTAACAGCTCAACAAGGAGACACTGACTCCTATCCCTTGATTTCACGGCTCAACAAGGGCACACCAACTCCTATTCCTTGATTTTACGGCTATAAGGATACACCGATTACTCTTTGACTTACGAACAAGGTTTATTCAACCCAAACAATTACAAAACAACCCTATAACTCTTCAATAGCACTTGATTCAAAGAGTAGAGAGTGTAGAGAAAAGAAGTTTGATCAATTCAGAAGTGAATTCAGCAGAGTATAAGTGTAAAAACCATAAAAATGATTAAGAATAGTGATAGGATGAAAAAGGATGAAGATGGAGAAGAAGAGATGTTAAAAAATTCCGTTTTAACCTCTTTTTATAGAGTATGAAGGGTTGCAACGGTTCTGAAGCGTTTCAAATAGTGAAAAGACACTTCCCTTCAAAATTAGAAAAATAACTGTTATATGTCGACATACATATTTTGCTATGTCGACATAGTCATGTGTAATTTTCATTTTCAAACCATTTTTCAAGTAATTTGATATAAAACTAATTCTGGAAATTCTTGAGTAAAATTCTAATGTTGTAAACCAATATTATATGATAGAAAAACATATGAAAACATATTTTTAAACTATATAAATATATTTATAAAATAATAAGGTTTTAAACTATATAAAATATAAATGAAGTATATATATGAAAATTTTAGTTTGAAAAACAAAGAAGAATAAAAATAGAAACAAATATAAAAACAAAATAAAGAAGATTGAGGAAAAAAACAAAATAGAGAGGATTGAGGAAAGAATTGAAAATCAAAATTTGAATTTGAACATCGATTTGAACCTGGAGTGCTATTTAGAGTCTTACAAAAATCTAGATTCTATAAATATATTATTCTTGAACTCTTGAAATCTTGATAAACTCATGAGTCTTGAATCTACTCTGAATTCTTAATCTCTAAAAGCTTTTAAATTGTAAAGTCTTCAGAATTAATTCCTCTATACAAATCCTGCATATATGTGTGTGTGTGTGTGTGTATGTATATATATTTTAGATAAAGATGTTAGTATATATTTTATAATCAATGATAACTGAAATAAGGTTGTTGTCATCAAAACTCCATTCTCCAACAATGCCCCCCTTTTTGATGATGACAACCTTAGTTTATAAAATATCATATCTGTATATACCTGCTTGAAGATGATCCTCTTATACTCCCCCAGTCTATAAGAATTATATAAAACTATGCCTATATTTTATAATTTCTCCCCCTTTTGCATTATCAAAAAGAAAGATAAAAGATACTTCCCCTAAGTTATACAACTCTAGAATCTAAGTAATATTCCCAAAAATACTCCCCCTTAATTTAATAACTATTTCTATTTAGAATACTCCCCCTTAATCTGATAATAATATATTTATGTTATAGAAGGTTAGAACAATATCAATCATAAATGACAATTTTATTAAACAAAAAGTGTACATATACATGGATTTATACATATACGACACACTATAAGAATGTAATAAAGCGAAATCTAGACAACCCTTAAACACTAATTTTTTTGACAATGGGAGTTTTGTGAATTGGACAATTTGGATAATGGAGACAGAATTCTCCATTCTTTTTAATCACATTCCCATTTTCGTCAGATAGGACCTCTCCTACGCACTCAACGTTGCCGTCTTCGCCCGCAACCGTTGGTTGAGTCTCTTTTTGTTCTTCCTCCTCCATCATTTCATCCTTTTCCGGTTCTTCTTATGGATCTTCTTCTGGTTCTTCCTCTTCTTCAATTGATTGATTGTCATCATTGATGATAACTGGATTAGTCTCATTATCCATTATAAACTTTAAGAGACTTCTCATCACTTTTCCTTGTTTGTTTTGCTCTTGACTTAGTCTAATTTGAAGCACTTGCATCTCAACCACCATTTTTAGTAAATACTCCATTTTCTCTTCAATTTTGATCACTAAGAGAGCGTAGATCGTTGAAATGGACCCTCGGATGGTCCAGCGTACGAATCAGAGTTGTTTTGATTATTTGAATTAGTGGAAGCCATTGTAATTTTTGATTTAGAGTTTTTACAGAGAGGAAGAATGAGAATGAAGAATAAAAGTCGAATTAAAGAATATATATAGTTGGAATAACTAACTTTTGGTGGGAATTAATTTCAAAAAAAATTCATTTATATGTCGTCATAACATAAATTCATGTCGACATAGTGTTGTTTTAAATTTTATTATTTTAATTCCTTATTATATTTATATATATATATGTATATATATTATTACTTTAATTATTCTAATTCACTTAATGAACGTATACCTAATTCTCTCCTAAATTTAGTGAATGTTGCTTCATTTAATGGTTTGGTTAATGTATCAGCTATTTGTTTATTTGTTTCTATAAATTCAAGTGAAATCTTTTCTTTACTTACATTATCTCTTAGAAAATGATGTTGCATATCAATATGTTTAGTTCTCGAAATACGAGCAGGATTTTTAGAAATATTTAAAGCACTTGTATTATCGCAGTATATAAGCGATTTACTTATGTTTAAACCAAAATCATTTAAAATTTGTTGCATATAAATTTTTTTGTGAACACACCAAAGTAGCAGATATATATTCTGCTTCAGTTGTTGACAAAATACGGTATTTTGTTTCTTACTAAACCAAAATACAAGGGAATGTGCTAGAAAATGACAAGTTCCACTAGTATTTTCCTAACAGATTTACATCTAGCGTAGTCAGTGTCACAGTACGAAACTAAATCGAATGAATCATTTTTAGGATAAAATAATCCAAAATCTGATGTATGCTTTACATTTCTCATAATACGTTTTACGGCTGTTAAATGAGTTTCCTTAAGTTGTGATTGATATCTTGCATAGAGACATACACTATGCATTATATCTGATCTACTGGCGGTTATATATAATAATGATCCTATCATTCCTCTATATAGTTCTTGATCAACATCTTTTGATATATTATCTTTACTTAAAGCAATATTAGTTGCCATAGGTGTTGGTCTACCATTTGTTTGTTAGATTGTACTTATTAATTAAATCTCCCGCATATTTTTCTTGATTAATAAATATTCCATTCTTTAGTTGTCAAATTTGTAAACCTAAAAAGAATGATAATTCTTCCATATGATTCATTTCAAATTCTTTGGTCATAATATCTGAAAATTCTTTGTTCATTTTTTCATTTGTTGATCCAAAGTTTATGTCATCAGCATATATTTGTACTAATTGTATATCTTTGTTATTTTTCTTAATAAACAACGTATTATCTAGTTTTCCTATTTCAAAGTTTGATTGTAATAAATAATTTCGTAATCTATCATACCAAGCTCTAGGAGCCTGTTTTAATCCATATAACGCTTTCTTGGTTTATATACGTGATTGGGTACTTTTTCATCTTCAATAGGGGTGGTTGCTTTACATATATGTCTTCTTTGACAAAACCATTTAGAAATACGCTTTTAACATCCATTTGATATAATTTGAAATTATTATAATTTGCAAAGGCTAGTAAAATTATAATAGCTTCTAGTCTTGCTACGGGGGCAAAAGTTTCATCGTAATCTATCCCTTCTTCTTGAGTATATCCTTGTGCTACTAGTCGTTCCTTATTTCTTACTACCTCACCATGTTTATTCATTTATTTTATAGACCCATTTGGTTCCTATAATTGTTTTATCCTCTGGTCTAGGAACAAGTTCTCATACTTCATTTCTAGTAAATTGATTCAATTCTTCTTGCATAGCAAGTATCCATGAATCATTGGAAGAAGCTTCCTTTGGATTTTTAGGTTCTATAGTTGATATAAATGCAGTATTACTCTTATTATTTAATTGACTATGAGTTCTAACAACATATTCAATATCCCCTAAGATATTTTCTATAGGATGGTCTCTAAGTAATCTATTTCTTTTATTTGGCTGGATATCTTCATTATTTATTTCATTAATTTCATCCTCACGATCGTCTTTATCATTTTGAGTTATAATAGTTTCATCAAAAGGTACGTTTAATGTTTCTTCTATAGTGTTGGTTCGAGTATTAAAAACTCTATAAGTCTGGCTTCTTTCTAAATATCCAATAAAAATTTCTTTATCTGATTATGAATTAAATTTGTCTAAATTATCCTTTGTATTAAGTATGAACATTTACTTCCAAATATTTTAAAATAAGATACTTTTGGTTTCTTATTATATAAAACTTCGTAAGGAGTTTTATGAGTCAAAGGTCTAATTGAAATTCTATTAATAATATAATGAGTTGTTGCTACTGCCTCGGCCTAAAAATTCCTTTGTAAATTACTATCGGATAACATAGTTCTTGCACATTCTTGTATCGTTCTATTTTTACGTTCAACTACTCCGTTTTGTTGAGGAGTTCTTGGAATTGAATTGTGGGTTATTCCCTTTTTATTACAACATTTTTCAAAATTTTCATTTTCGAATTCTCCACCATGGTCGCTACATATTATTTTAATTTTTAGTGATAATAAATTTTGAATCCTTTTAAAAAAAAAATTGAATTGATCGAAAGCATCACTTTTATTTTTAAGAAACAAAGTCCAAGTGTATCTAGAAAAATCGTCAACTATTACAAATACATATCTGTTATGATTTATTGATTGAGTTTGAGATAGACCAAATAAATCCATGTGTATTAACTCTAATGGTTTTGAAGTAGCGATTTCTTCTTTTGATTTAAATGAACTTTTCCTTAAATTTTCAAATTGACAAGCATTGCATAAGTTATTAACTTTAAATTTGATTTTGGGTTATCCTCTAACCGTTTCTAATTTAGAAATTCTGGAATTTGTATGACCGAATCTCTTATGCCAAATCCACGGATCACTTGTATTGGCCATAAGACATAAATTATCGTTGGAAATTTTCATACTTAATATATAAATATTTTTCTTTCTCTCCTTCGAATATAACTTTTGAATTCCTATCTTCTATGAAACATTTATTCTTTTCAAATTTTATTTTATATCCTTTATCGCAAAGTTGACTTGTACTTAGTAAATTGTGTTTTAAATTCCTAACTAATAAAACATCAGAAATAGTAGGAGTTTCAGAATTACCGAGATTTCCGATTCCAATGATGTATCCTTTAGAATTATCTCTGAAGTTTACCAATCCACCATCTTCATACTTCAGATTATTGAGTAGTTCTAGATTTCCAGTTATATGTCTCGAACAGCCACTATCCAGTATCCATTTGTCCTTTTTCATTTCCACAATTGCTTTCTAGAATTTGAATTTCAATAGCCATGTAACATACCAGTTTAAGATTTGAATTTCCAATAGCCACCTTTTCAGAATTTGAATTGCCAATAGCCACTTCACCCATCTTTTCAACTTTTGAGTTTTCAAAAGTCATAGGACTCATCCTTTTCTATATTGAACAATATTTCAGTAGATCATATGCTTCTTTAACATTAACATATGCAAACTCTTTTAACATTGATGAAATGCATAAATTGGACTAATATTATCAAAGATCCCAAAATTTTCCATTTTACCCAATTTTCAAAAATCAGATTATGAATTTTTTTGAAAGACCTTGCTCTAATACCAATTGTTAGGGACTGCAAAATGGATCATTCAGGCAAAGAAAATAGTAGAGGGGGGTGAATAGCTTTTGTAAGAATTAAAATAAAACTAAAAACTAGAGAGAACTATGGGACAAACAACACAAACATAGACACAGATGCAAAATAAACAAATATAAAAGTGCAGAAAAGGAAAGAGCATACCAGATTTTATACTGGTCTGGATCACTCCTACGTCAGTGCCGCACAACTATGGATTTTGCAAAGTTTTATTACTATTTCCAATAGTCAAATACAACCCCTTGATTTCACGGCTCAACAAGGAGACACCGACTCCTATCCCTTGATTTCACGGCTCAACAAGGGCACACCGACTCCTATTCCTTGATTTCACGGCTACAATGATACATCGATTACTCTTTGACTTACAAACAGGGTTTATTCAACCCAAGCAATTACAAAACAGCCCTATAACTCTTTAATAGCACTTGATTCAGAGTGTAGAGAAAAGAAGTTTGATCAATTCAGAAGTGAATTCGGTAGAGTATAAGTGTAAAAACCATAAAAATGATTAAGAATAATGATAGGATGAAAAAAAAAGAAGATGGAGAAGAAGAGATGTTGAAAATTTTGATTTTAACCTCTTTTTATAGAGTACGACGGGTTGTAATGGTTGAAAAGCGTTTCAAATAGTGAAAAGACACTTCCCTTCAACATTAAAAAAATAGTTGTTATATGTCGGCATACATATTTTGCTATGTTGACATAGTCATGTGTAATTTTCATTTTCAAAGCATTTTTCAAATAATTTGATATAAAACTAATTCTGGAAATTCTTGAGTAAAATTCTAATGTTGTAAATCAATATTATATGATAAAAAATAGATGAAAGCATATTTTTAAACTATATAAATATATTTATAAAATTATAAGGTTTCAAACTATACAAAATATAAATAAAGTATGTATATATATATATATATATGTGAAAATTTTAGTTTGAAAACAAAGAAGAATAAAAATAGAAACAAATATAAAAACAAAATAAAGAAGATTGAGGAAAAAACAAAATAGAGAGGATTGAGGAAATAATTGAAAATTAGAATTAGAATTTGAATTTGGATTTGAACCTGAAGTGTTATTTAGAGTCCTACAAAATTCTAGACTCTATAAATAAATTATTCTTGAACTCTTGAACTCTTGAAATCTTGATTACTCATGAGTCTTGAATCTACTATGAATTCTGAATCTCTAAAAGCTATTAAACTGTACAGTCTTCAGTATTAGTTCTTGCATACAAATCCGGCATATGTATATGTATATATTCTAGATAAAGATGTTAGTATATATTTTATAATCAGTGATAACTGAAATAAGGTTGTTGTCATCAAAACTCCATTCTCCAACACATTCTTCTAAACTTAGAGATTTCGGGGACGAAATCCTTTGAGTAGGGGAGAATGTATCACCACATATTTTTAACGATACTAAAAGAGGATAAATTAAATTATAATTAATTTAATATTTAGAATTAAGGAAAATGAACTGCACCATTGCATCCATCTCGAAATTCTGGTTAAGACAGACATTTGGTTTGCGTAAAACGGTCACTGTATAAAGAAGTTACGAGGGTTTTACGTTTGTACACGCGTAGAAGAATTATATATTTACACATGAGTCAGGGATGAGTCAGAATTTTATCCAAAACCGTTTGAATTTGAAAAATAAAAAGTAGTGGCAGTTTTCCCGCTCTAGGGGGTCGACCCCCTGAAGGGGTGTCGACACCGGGGTCGATCCCCCTTAAGGGGTGCCGACACCAGGGTCGACCCACCCACTGGGTGTCGACACCCCTAGGGCTGATGTGGCAGTCAGTTTCAAAGGGTCTGGCAGCTATATATACGTGGTCATTTCTCTTGTTTTCTTCATTGAGAATTCACGGTGGCCAAACTCTACCGGTATCTGAACTGTTCTGGATCCATTATCTTCTTCAACTAAAGCAAATCAATTGGGGATTCAAGATCCAATCTTTTCTAGTTCTATCTTCTTATCCAAACTCTGTGAGTCCCTAGTTGCTTTTAGATTTGAATATTTAAAAGTAAACATGACATGACTATGACTTGGATTTGTTCATATGCCTAGATTATATCAGATCCATTGTAAATGTGATTATATGACATTCTAAATTTAGTATAACTTGGATCTAAATCTCAATCTTGTTGGTTGTATTATAACTTTTGTGGCATTCTATGATGTGGATCTTGACCTTATTTGTGTTATATCTATATTTAGCTATTGGATCTAAATCTCTATCTTATTGGATCTATTGTAACTTCTATGACATGCTATGATATGGATCTCGACCTTATTCGTGTTAGATCTATTTTTCTACTGTTGGATCTGAATTATGTAGACATCTAAATTGTTAATCAGATCTAGTTTATCACCTTATGCCTATCATATTAGATCTAACCAGTTGGACATCTAAATTGTTAATTTAGATCTTATTGTGCTTATTATGACATCATAGTTATGTTAGAACTAGTAATTGCTACAAGTTCACCAGATTTATGCTTATATGTCCACCTTATCATGATGTCAATTACATGTCCATGCCAGTATGTATGTATATGTTCACCTCATCACCATGCTAGTTTATGTTTATGCTAAGTTATGATAAAACAATCACTTTTGTCATATTCCTATTATTTTTTCCTTTTATCATTTATGACTAGGCTACTATCTAGCCTAGGCATGCCATTAATTTTGTGAGTGCGCTAGTTAAGGAACGGGGGAAAAAGGTTAATATTGGCATAATTTGAATATAAACATCATTGGACATATAATTCAAATTATTGTGTAAAATGGGCATTAACACCTATGAAGGCATAGGTTTAATTAATTGATTAGTTAATAATGAATGCCTAAGATTACAATTAGAAATTTTAATGGCGCTTATGACACAAGGTTAGGTTGCATTAGTGGCGGAAGTCTGTCCGGACCCGACCGACATATCCAGCAGCCACAAATGTTGAACCTAATGTGAGAGGTGTAAGTGCGCAAATACGAATTCGGCTATGACACGAGGTTAGGCCCAACTTTTGGAATAAGGCTGCCCGGACCCGACCGGCATATCCAACATCCACGAGTTGTAGGCCTAATGTGGGAGGTCTAGCCCATTATAAACCATAAATGAACATGGTAGTAGATTGTACTACTTAACCAAATCTAATCCATAGGGATTGTATGATTGTGAATTGAAGTTAGGGTTAAGTAAATTTGATTGGATAGTGGATGGGTTAAGCAAATCTAGAGGGGGTGAGTAATATTTACATATAGGCCCACAAACTTAACCCGATAAGGTTATGTAATTAAAGATACCTAGTGGTATACATGACCGGTTGGAATAATAAAGTTATGTAATTCAAGACACCTTTTAGGGTAAACATAACTTGTAGAAATGATAAGGTTATGTAATTAAAGACACCTAGTGGTATACATAGCCAAAGAAAACCTAGTGGGGGATAAAAGACAAAGGGGAGGGCTTGTATCATATTTTGTGGGATCCGTTTCATATAGTAACCCGGAGTAGGTATCAAAACATGTACTCCGTACTAGGTCAGAGAAGGGGCACACTTACTGGACTGATTGTAAGAGATCCAAATGTAGAGGACGGTATGGGTGGCTCAAACCGACCGGGCCATGTGCCTGCATGAGCCGGGCAAAAGGGGATAAGATGACTGTGACACCTGTAGATATGGGGCTGTGCATATCAGCGAGGGGTGGCCACTTTAGGACGTGATACATCCTACTGTGGGGCCGACACAAAGTATCTATGGAGCAGGGAGCCGATCGATTAGGGTAGTTGTTAAGGTAAATTTGGACGTATGCCTAAGTCTGCCACCTTATAGTGGAAGGGATCATCTCATTTTGGATATACTAGTAATAGTGCAGAGTAATCATTAGAGAAGTGTATACATCTTATCCTTTCCACCTTGTCACACCTGGCATTTTTGTAGGGATCTCTCTTATCAACTCTATATGCCTGTCATGCTACTTTTATTTATTTACTTGATAAAAGTAACTAAACTCGCCAGACTTCATGTCTGACCCTTTTGTTTCCTCTTTTATTCCTCTTCTTTCTTCCATTCCCCCTCCCTCCAAGGTTCTCAGGGAGAAAACACTCAGGCTTAGCCAGGACTCAGATATCGTCTTGCTACAGCTGCTATCGAAGTATGGATCAAGTTCTTATCTCTACTATGGCTTTGTCTCTTTTATTTGGGTTTTATTTGGGGAATTATGTTTTTTTAAGTATTTATGTACTTTGATGGTAAAAGACAGAAGTTATATTGTTGTAATGGTTTTAATGACTTATGGTATTTTGAACCACGATGTATGATTTGTGTTTGAAATAAAAAATTTTGAATTTCCACTGCTATCTTATTTATGTCTGTCTTGTAAAATTCTGTGTTTGTTTACCTATAACGCTTCATGAAACTTAATGCATTCCCTTTGTGAGTGACATTAACGGACGTGGGGTGTCACACTAACGTCGCGCGGTACTTCTAGCAAACGTTCTACCGAACACCTGTTAGTTCAAATGAAGCGTTTCACAGACGTGGTGGACCATTACTTTTCTCTTCTGTCTGATGTTACTAACATTGAGAAGTAGGGATTATTGAGATTTTTTGCATCGATCCATCAGTTTTGAATGTGTTGGGGTTACCATCTGACTAAGACTTGCTTGGTTATATAAGTTATCAAGTGAGGTGTTTCCGTCTGCGTTAGTAATGTATTATATTTCTGCATTTTATCGGTTTCTTTAATATTATTATGTAATGGACTATTATGTTTGGTTTACTGTGTTATTCTGCTTTAATGATATTGTTTTGTTTTAAACATAAATTAATTAAGTTAAAAAACAAACATAAAATGATCTGTTTAAATGATCTGCTTAAACACGTAAATGCATTCTCCGTTTAACTAAATAGTCTACTTCAATGGTCTACTAAAATTCTCCACTAAAATAACCCGTTTCCGCTACACCCAAACGCACCTTTGTCGAGATAAGTTTATTTCTTTGGTATCTTTTAAGAATTGTACATAAAAAAGATGTATTGCAAACAACACCGAACTGAATGTTAACATCTTCCAATTCGGTACCTGATCGACGATTGACCATCGATCAAACAACGAAAGACATACCATAATACGAACTGCAGTGTCCTTAGCAACATACTAGCAAAAAGATAACAAATTTATTTTAAACAAATTGTACATGTAGTGATCATTTGTTAATGCAATTATATATGGGATAGGATCAAGAGCACCCCAAGCAGGGCAGCGCCCTTTTAGCGCTTTTGATTCTCACTAACATTTCAGCTTCTCTCTCCTCCCACTAACTCTTCTCCCCTCCCCACTAACTTATTTTATTATGAATAGTGGAAATAGGAGGCTAAGGAAGTGCTCCATTTTTGGAGTGATATTGAATGCTCCTCATTATCTCATTATATATATACACACACACACTCACATATATATACATACATATGTGTGTGTGTATAGGCGAGCATTCAGTAGCACCCCAAATAGTGCTACCACCCCTTTGGCCTCCCTGTTTTCCACCACACATCGAGTTTCTGTAACAAACTGGCTTTTTTTACCCCTAAAGACGACACTTAATACGTCCTCGATATTCCTGTGCTGATCGTTTAGTTTTTCGAAAGATAGTTCATTTAGGGTGAAAGAAAGAAAAATATAGAATAGAATTTTACAATGCATTGGAAAATTTATAATAACAATAGTCTTTACAAAAAGAAAGAATTTTAATTTACATACATAAAATATCATAGTACAAGACAACCTACCCTTACATATACTGAAGCTAAACACGACAAATACAACGAAAATAAACTAAAATACAGAAGTATGTTTTGGCCTCCAGCTTCTTTCCTAAGCTTCAAAGAACCTAAGCTAACCTGACAAAAATGCTCAGTCTGACCCCGAGCATTATCGCAAAACAACGCACATGTCAGGCTAGAAAACTAGCGTGAGTAAACTCTAATAATAAAGAACTTGCTTTATTATATCTTCTAAAATCATTTGAAATCAAGGGTATCTTGTAAGACCACGTCATACATAAATACAAAGGGGTTTTTATCTTACGATAACTAAACCACTTTTATAATAAATATACAGTGATATTATAATAATGTCTACAATGAAAAAGTAAGTATATTAAAATAGTTGAAATGCTTGCATCTCACATTCCAACATAATAGGTATGCAGTCAAGACAGAAGGTTCGTATTGGAGAATAAATTCCAACTATGAAAGGGTAATGGTCTACCCGCTGAATCTGTACATCTCTAGATAAAACGTGAAGGAGATTGCATTAATTTGCATCTTAACAAATCAGGACCGAAATCGTCCTTAAAATCTGGATGATGTCGAATATGATCACCTCAGTTGATAAACAAGCATAATGAACCTTGAAGCATACAAAGGAAAATCGACTCTAGAAATGGAATGATCATATCATAATGGGAGAAACTCACATAGATCTGCGGCTTTTCCCCACTTTATTCATTTACCAATTGATGAGGCTAATGGTTACGTTTATCTTATAAATAGCAGAATATCTTGTAATGCTAACATTTCCTTCCGAAGATATGTAATGCTAGCGTTCATCCATACAAGTTCGTTCTGGTCCTGAACAAAACTACATAAATACATATTCAATCATCTTTAAAATATTTCCAATTAGAAATGCATCATCCCAATTGAAGTGGTTTTCGGGCAAGCAGGCCCGATCCCGGTCTCTTCGAAACGACAATCGACAATTTCCGGGAAACTCAACTCTGGTTCTTTAGGAATAAACCGACAATACATATGTGCGGAGTTTACCTCCTAACCATTTATGAAAATTTATTTCCTTATCATTTATCAGATAAATTTCCAGAGAAAAAATGGCAAAATTTGATAATTGGTTATTTAACTATCAAATAAACAAACAACAAAACAATTTAAAATTTTATTTACCCCTAGTAATTAATAAGCCTCATTAAAATTAATCTTTCATTTATATATCTCATTTAAGAATATTTGTCAAAAATAGCCTTATATTTCTTTCCTTTACCCAAGTTTATTCCCAAAAAATTATATTTTAATACTTAGAAAATAAATTCATAACTTATATTATCAGTAAAAGTATGTAGCGACTCGGCAAAATTCGATGTCCGAATTTTTGACAATAATACATAAACATGTATTACTTGCCAAAACCCAAATATCGAACACACCAGATAGTTAATAGAAAGAAATTAAAGGGTGAGAAAAGATAAGAAAGAAATATAAGAATAGAACAAAAGAAGAAGAACCAACAACAGAGTCTCACAACGCAGTGGAATAAAATATAATATAGAAATAAATCTTTATTGAGAGCATGAAGTAATACTTACAAATCATCAAAGTACATTAATACATCTGGACACTTATAACACCATGTTTTCAAATACAACACACAGCGGAATAATACTATACAGATCATACGTCTAGACTTCTCCAACACATCTCTGGACTTTACAGCATCCGATAAACTTAACATGTAAAACTCGGTTTGAACCGAGCATTGCAAACGTCAGGATCAATCTGGTGAACCAACGTGAGAAAAGTCACTAAGTTTATAGGTAACATTCAACTGATTTTAAAGTAAAAAATCCTTTCGAAAGAAAAGGATAATCGTAAGACCAATCCACACATAAACAAGGACGGTTTTTACCTTATGATAACAAAAAAATTGAAATTGTATCTTTTCTGATATTGTGATAGTATCTAAATCAAATAAAGAACCATCTAGCAGAATGCTTGCATCTCACGCTCTACACACATAGTCTATAATCATAAACCGTGGGCGCTTATTGGAGAATGGATTTCCAACTATGGCAAGGTATGGGACCATCTTGCGACAGTGTACCTCTAAAGAAAATACACTAGGGTTCAACAAGAATATCTTGCAACCCTAGCTAAACATGACTGACCACTCATTTCGCTTTAGTGTTTCTAATATATTATCACCAACGGTTGCGCAACCACCATTTCTAGGGAGATACAGAAATGAAAGAATTAACAAATGATTTGTTTCAAGATGGTTATAATACGCCCTAATGGTAGCGACCCACATATCCATGCGACCTACCTGATTTTATACCATTTCCCAACTGATGCGGCTAGATGTTAAAATTATCTTTTTAGAATATCAGGTCATCATTCACTTTGAATGTCATATTATCAGATCCATCAAATCACTAATTGATGTCCACAAATATACTCTGGGTGTTGAGCTAAGAAGTTTCCTTTTTCGCCACCACTTTGGTATATTTGTAAGAATCAATGTACGCGACTTGTAAGATATACTATGTAAGACACTCGTCCATATAAGTCATCCAGGACCAGGATGAATCGAAGGCACCCTCTGCCACATCCTAGGAATCAACCTGTGGATCAATAGTGAGTAGTTCTTGCAATCCATAAATTTCAATCACGATAGAATCATAGTTTATCTCTGGTTGAAAGTCAGAGATTATAAGTAATTCTTCCGCTTTATGAAGATCAACGGTCTTCAATGCTCAATCTCGATCATCATCTGATATCTTCCACAATCATCATCTGATATCTCAATCTCAATGTAAAGTCTAGTTGTCTGTGGTGGGGGCACATGATGGTTTAGTGAAGACTATTTTTAGTAATGATCAATTTGGAGTTCAGACTTTGATCGAGGGTTTTAACTAAGATTTGGTGGAGGGGATGGATTCAGATGGCGGTTCGGCTCGTGTGGCGATGAAGGCAGTGTCGTGATAATTAGTAAAGTGGTGAGGTAGGTGTACGGCGTGCACACAGTGCACATACACCTAAGAAGAAAACGCAAATGGAAGATAAAATTAGAATGGACAGGGGAGGAGATGCAGGCTTTTGCAAAGAGTTGAAGATGAAAGAAGGGGATTGCGGGTTGCCATAGCTGGGCTCTATTGGGCTTGAGGTATGTAATAATAATAATAATAGATTTTAAAGAAAAGGAAAAAAGAAAAAGTAATAGAAAGAAAACCAAATAAAAGTGAAAGGGAAATAGGAAATCTAGAAATTTAAAATAGGAGTTTTTCCTTCAACATATAATCTAATATTTAACGATACATAATGAATTTTTTTTTATAAAAAAGGAAAATAAACGAATAGTATGGTGGATGGGACCAGTTGACAGATGAGCAGACAAGGAATCAGAGTAAACAAAAGTGTACTTGTCAGTTTAAACAAAGTTCATTCATTTATTTGAAATAAATCAATAGAATTAAATTTGTATTCTTTCAAATTAGAATAAAAAGAACAAAAATTAAAATTCAGATAATTAGCTTAAGAAGGATTAGTTGAACTGCAATTAACGATGTATAGTAATTAAATAGACAAAGGGTGAGTCGTCAATAATATTGTGTTATAATGAACTAAATTATTTTGAAATGAAATGTTATTTGATCAACTTAGGTCGATAACTATATTTTTAATTGATAAATGATTTAAAGATCGGTTAATAACGATTAAGTTAAATATTGAAATTTATGTGAATGTGAATTTATATAAAAATCAGATGTAAAGAATTTGACTCTGTACTAGTGATTTTCAATGAAATCAAGTCAATGTGATAAACGAGTCCAGAAGGAGTGCTATTCACAATCCAAAGTGGATAATGTTATATTAAGCAAAGATTTTGTAGATGAGGATGGGTGTAAGGAATATTGGAAAGAGAATTGATTGACCAATAACGACAGGATTATTCTGGAGTTCCAAAAATAAATGGAATAGTGATAAATCGGAAGGAGACGTTGAATTGTTATCAACTAAGTTGAATTCAGGAAAGTATTGTCCACTTTCCGTTTTAGATAAGATTTAGATAAATTATATATTGAATTATTTATTTATCTAAGGAAATGAAATAATATATAAGTCGTATAGATTGAACTATGAATTATAATAATACTGTTATAAGAATGAAAATAAATAGTATTATTAAAATGAGTAAAATCTTAGATAAATATGATTTGGAAATAATTATTTTCCAAGATCAACTAATTTATGAATGACTATTAGTTGAATTTGAATTATTGAATTATGATAGTAAATATCTGTTGTGATGGTTGATCTACTGTTTTGGTTGCTTGTAATGATGTGCTATAACCTAGTGAACTTGTTAATTTTATTTAAAACATTTATATGTCTTAATTAGATATAATCAAACTGTTGTTGAAACATGGAAGTTTATATGTTTTCAGAAGATAAGTCCTAATAACCAATATTAATATTGAAATTTGTTTGAATATGATAACCTGATTACTTTAAGTACCACTTGGCCCTAAAAGATATTAATGTTCATCGATTGATAGAGACCAGGATTCGTTTTCTAATGAAATCCAAATACCACTTTGTTTCGGCCTAGGGCTTGATTAGCTTAAAGTCAAGGTGAAGACCCTTGAAGACTGTGTTTGTGCAAGGACTGTTCTATTTTCAGAATAGTGCCTTTGGTTTCTCCAGACCCATGGCAACTTGTATGGATGAATGTTTGACAGAGTATACCTAATAGATCACGTAGGTTGATCTCTTCAAAACTATGTTTGGTGGCGGAGGAATTCATTTCTCTTATCTTTTTACCTGTGGTTTTGGGGAAGTCAATTTGTGATTTGACGGGTTTGACAATGTGGCATTCAAAGTAAATAAAGATATGTTGTTCTAAAGGTAAGTTATAACTTCAAGCCTACAACCAGGAAATGACAAAAATCGGGCAGGCAGCATGGCTATGTGGGTCGCTCCCATTAGGGTGTATAATCACCTATCTAGAGAAATTTCGTTTCCTTCTTTATTCTATTCGATGTTGCCCCTTTCGGGAAATGGTTGTCGATCCCAACCGTTGCTGATATACATTCGATACACTCAAGCGAAATGAGTAGTCGGTCGTGTGTGGGCCGGGTTGCGAGACGTTCTTGTTGAACCCAGTGTATTCCTCTCTAGAGTACACTATCGGCAGGTGGTTCCATACCTTGTCATAGTCAGAATACAATCTCCAATAAGCGCCCGTGGTTTTGTTCGTATACTATGTATGTGGAACGCGAGATGTAAGCATTTCGCTAGATTATGACTTATTTGTGGAAACCCTAGACATTATTATAATATCAGTATAGTTATGATTCCAAAATGTTTTAGGTTATCGTAAGATAAAAACCGTCCATATTTATGTGTCGGTTGGTCTTGCGATTATCTTTTCTTTCAAAAGAATTTTTCCAAGTTAAACAAGCTGTTTAAAATTGTTTACTCACACCGGTCCCATTACTGACCTAAAGTTTATTTTTCTATGTTTCCCCTAATCTCTTGGGTGCCCAAATTTGTATGTGCAGTCAAGTAGTTCAGGATTTTATAGATAATCTAGAAGGAGCTTGGAGCAGAAGGCTTCAACGTTATATATATATGTAGTTTATTTCCGTTGTGATGTATATATGATGTACTCTGATGCTTATGTAAGTCAAGACACAGTTTGTATTTTCCCAAAAGCTTATATATATGTTATATTCTGTTCCACTTCGATTGTGAGATTTTATGTTGTTCAGTGCTTTCTTCTACCTTATTCTTCTATTCTAGTTTTCTATCTTTTCTATTTCTCACCCTCTAACTTCTTTCTATTAATGATCCGGTATTTTTAATAATTGAATAGTCGACAGGTTTTACATGAGACGTATTTATGTCAATTTTCAGGGTCAAAAATCCTCGGGTCGTTACACTGGTATCAGAGCATAAGGTTGAGTAATAACCTTGACTCTGTGGCATAACTCGATAGAGATAGGGTTAGAAATACCTTAGGTTGAGTTGAGTGTATATACGAGAGAACGTATTTGTGGATTTGTATAAAAGTGATTTTTTATATTGCGTTGATTGATTTGTTGAGTGGTATAAAAATTTCAAATCGACACATTTAGCCGACGTAGTCAATAGAGGTTTCTAAACACTCGAATAGAGTAATTTGACACAGTATTTTTTAAAGGATGGATAAATAAAATAATTTTATCCATGATCATATTTTGATATAAAAAGAATAATTGTCTGAACTTATTATTATATATGAATGTGTCAATTGTTATTATTATAATCTTATAAGATTATAAATTGAAATGGGTATATATTAACCAAATTAAAGCTGTGTAAGAATGAAATATACAAATTGGAAAATTTGTTCGGTAAAACAAAATGTTTTGGGAAAAATTCAAAGGTTTTGAGTTTATAATGGAATTGAGATATGTGATTTTAAACTAGTTTGAAATAAAAACTGGAAATTTGGAATTTGAAAATTTAACTAGAGTAAGTTAAATGGATTAGAATTTGACTGAAGTTAAATTGGTGAGTTAAATAGGATTTGAGTCTAAAAGGAGAATTCGAAGCAGATAAATATGTTTGAATGAGTTTGATTCAAATTAATAAAGTAAATAAGTTTGGAATTATTTTCTGAATATAATCCGGAATATTTTCATAAAACAGAAAATGGAGTTATAGAGGTTAATAAGGAGTCAATATGGAGTTGAGAAATTAGAACCTAACTGGAAATTGGTTGATTTAAATGATTTTTTGAGTATTAATCTGATGTTGATTTCGGTCTTCGGGATTAATGCTTAGAAGATTATTTTCTTACTGTACGGTCAGGGACTGATAAATGTGTTTGTTTTGATTGCTGTGAAATGTTTTAGTAGGTAACCTGTGTGTTTTGGATTCCTTGTTTGTTGTGATTGATAGGGGATGACCCATGTATGTGTTTTGTTATAAGTCCATGACTTTGAAAATAACTAGAATCTTCTCATTACTCTTAATTTCGGGGAGAAATTCTTTTAAGGGGGGTAGATTGAAACATCCCGGTTTTTACTGAGTTTGCAATAAAATTTATTTTAGATTATTTCAGTGATTGATTTAATTAAATCTAGAATAATAAATTTAGAAAATTTCAAGTATATATTTTAAATGGTTTAAGATTTATTTAAAACAAAGTATGTGTGTGGGTAAAACAAGTAAGATTTTGTCATTTGTTTTATATTTTAATCTTTGGAAAAATATAGATAATAATGGATTGAAAATATTATAGAAAAATATGAATAAGCAATTATTTAAATTCATTGTGTATATATTTTAACTTAGTTTGTGATATAGTTGTTTACGTGCAAGGAAATGTTATTTTAACATTTCTATTTTTGCATTTAAACATTTGTGAAAAATCAAAATAAGCATTTTATAAAATCATAAACATAAGTATATGTATAGATATACATATTATAATGTTCCCTAACATAAATATGTGTATGTAGAACTTTATACAATATTTGTATTTTATTTGGTTGTTTTAAAACATATGTAAGAAAATAAATATAATATATAACTTCATACAAAAAGAAATCAAAGAATTTATGCATTCGTTAACCCAAATACACGCTGCATATGCTAGCTAGGCAGGCCTACATGTGCACATGGAAATGAATATATGTGATAGGACTTAATACCTTTCCCTTTAATCAATATATACTGCAGCTCTAACCAAGCTATAGCCTAGTTTTACTTAGAAACCAAGTATTTGTTTTAAAAACTTGGCGTAGATGTTTGTACAAAACAAGTACCCTAAATATATGACATGCCAGTGAGTTGTTTAGTCCCCAAAACAGGCTGCAGCCTTTTCAAATCAAATTGCACATCCTCTCAATTAAGAAAAAACAACTCCTAACATCCCTTCAACATACATGAGACAGACAAGACTTAAGAACTAAGTTTATTTTTGAAAACATTAGTGCATGTGTTCTTATACCGTATAGTACACTGCTATAAACCAGCAATATATAGCAGGCAATAGAAAGATCGAACAAAGATTTTTGCCTTTCTTTTCTATCACATTTGCCAACAGCTATACCCTCAAATCAGACCCTATCTATACTTTACCACCTTCAGATACAAGTCTTGCTCACCTATAAATAGACTATAACACACACAACTCGAGCCGAAAGCAAACCTGATATGAAATGGTAGACAAAATTTTTGGCAAAGCTGTAGAAGCCTGGACTGAGGGTAATTAAAACAACAGAGGAATATTGTGAGTAAAACATCACTTGTGTTTCCTTTTTTAAAGAAATGAACTGATTTGAGGCAACTTATATAGGTGTTTATATATGTTATAGATATATTGAATCCCTTGTGAATCTAAGATCTAGTTTGTATGGTTACTCAAATCACCGATTTATCATAACTGTATGTTTTAAAACTGGCAATAGCTCAAAGGACAAAGAAATACTGTGAGTACAACCTTTTTCCCCATTTGAAGTTTCTGGTAGTATGTTATAGTCATACATATATATATATATATACACATATACATATACATATATATATATATATCTGTGTGTGTGTGTGTGTTCTGAATCTACTGGATTGAGTTTGTTAGTTCTGTATGTCAAAACTTAGACTTAACATGTGAATTAAACTAAAAACCAATGAATAAATTTCAAGGCAACAATAGTGAAATTTTGGCGAGCAAAATTCCTTTTTAAACCACACTTAAACTATCACTAATTTTATAGGGAATATGTACACCTGAATATATGTTTTAATAGGATTATATTTTGCTAGATATTCATGTTAACTTGAAAAGAAACCAAAACTTGGAAACCTGGAACTAAACAAATGATATCAGTAAACATATGATGAGACAACCCTCACTTAAATATCCATTTTTAAATTCAGAATCTAATTGTTATACTAAGTTAGACATTTTATATATGTGTATATGTATGCTTATGGAGGTGTTCTAAATCAAACATTCAGTTTAGATGAGAATTGAATCACTGAGGAACCTTTGAAAAGAAAAGAAAAACAACACTATGTTTAAACTGGTAATCATATCTCCTATACCAGTTTCAAATATGTACAAATTACATTCCAGTGAGTAGATGAACTAAAATGCAAAAGAAAAATGGTACGTAAACCTTTCTAGTATGATATAAAATTAGTTTCATCTAAATTTAAGTTCATATTTTCCCAAATTAAGCAATTATACAGGAAAGGTCTGTAAGCTCAAAATTTCTAGCATCAAAGTTTTTAATTCCAGACATACGAGTGTATTCATACGTGGATACCGTGAATGTTAAGAGTAAATTCATGGATTTTAGATATGGGATTGAGTGGATCTTCTGAGTTGATCAAAATATCAACTTTGGGCAAATTCCGGTTGTCGCAGCAACCATATGCCATGGAATTTACACCAGAGCAGCGTGGAGAAGTGTGGATCGTGGGAAAAATATCAAAAGATTTTTCCATAGTTTGATCTGTGGAGTTGAGATGGTTTTATACATTTAGGGTGTTTTTTTTGTACCTGTTGGTCGGAGAACTGGAACGTCGGTGGCAAACTCCAAGGAGTCGCACCAAAGGGAATAGGGAGAGGGGCTCAACGTCGGTCTTTGGTCAAAATTTGGTAAAGTCCGGTTGTCTATGGTAGGGGCACAAGATGGTTAGTGGAGATTGTTTTTAGTAATGATCAATTTGGAGTTCAGACTTTGATCGAGGGTTTTAGCTAAGGTTTGGTGGATGGGATGGATTCAGGTGGCAGATCGGCTCCTGTGGCGATGAAGGAAGTGTCTAATTAGTGAAGTGGTGAGGTAGGTGTACGGCGTGCACGCAGTGCACAAACACCTTAGGAGAAGACGCAAATGGAAGATGAAGATAGAATGGACAGGGGAGGGGACACAGGCTTTTGCAAAGAGTTGAAGATGAAAGAAGGGGATTGCGGGCTGCCGTAGCTAGGCTATATTGGGCTTGAGGTATGTTGTAATAATAATACTAGAGTTTAAAGAAAAGGAAAAGAGAAAAAGTAATAGAAAGAAAACCAAATGAAAGTGAAAGGGAAATAGGAATTCTAGAAATTTTAAATAGGAGTTTTTCCTTTAACATATAATCTAATATTTAAGGATACATAATGATATTTTGTTTTTTCAAAAAGGAAAATAAACGAATAGTACAGTGCATGGGACCAGTTGACAGTTGAGCAGACGAGGAATCAGAGTAAACAAAAGTGTACTTCTCAGTTTAAACAAAGTTTGTTCATTTATTTGAAATAAATGAATAGAATTAAATTTATATTCTTTCAAAATAGAATAAAAAGAACAAATACTAAAATTCAGATAATTAGCTCAAGACATATTAGTTGAACTGCAATTAACGATATATAGTAATTATATAGACGAATGGTGAATCGTCAATAATATTTTTTATAATGAATTAAATTATTTTCAAATGATATGTTATTTGATCAACTTAGTTTGATAACTATATTTTTAGTTGATAAATGATTTAAAGATCGATTAACAACAATTAAGTTAAATATTGAAATTTATGTGAATGTGAATTTATATAATAACCAAATGTACAAAATTTGACTCTGTACTAGTGATTTTTAATGAAATCAAGTCAATGTGGTAAATGAGTCCAAAAGGAGTGCTATTCACAATCCAAAGTGGTTAACATTAGATTAAGCAAAGATTTTGTAGATGAGGATGGGTGTAAGGAATATTGGTAAGAGAATTGATTGACCAATAATGGTAGGATTATTCTGGAGTTCCAAAAATAAATGGAATAGTGATAAATCGGAAGGAGACATTGAATTGTTATCAACTAAGTTGAATTAAGGAAAGTATTGTTCACTTTCCGTTTTAAATAAGATTTAGATAAATTATTTATTGAATTATTTATTCATCTAAGGAAACGAAATAATATATAAGTCGTATAGATTGAACTATGAATTACAATAATATGGTTATAAGCAATGAAAATAAATAGTATTATTAAAATGAATAAAATCTTAGATAAATATGATTTGGAAATAATTATTTTCCAAGATCAACTAATTTATGAATGACTATTAGTTGAATTTGAATTATTGAATTATGATAGTAAATATCTATTGTGATGGTTGATCTACTGTTTTGGTTGCTTGTAATGATGTGTTATGACCTAGTGAAATTGTTAGTTTAATGTAAAACATTTATATGTCTTAATTAGATATAATCAAACTATTGTTGAAACATGGAAGTTTATATGTTTTCAGAAGATAAGTCCTGATAACCAACAATAATATTGAAATTTGTTTGAATAATGATAACTTGATTACTTTAAGTATCACTTTAAGTATCTCTTCGGCATGAAACCTATAATCTATAAAGACATAGGTAAAATTGGCTGATAATGGAATGCCTAGGACTAGAGTAATTAGAAACTGTAATTGCACATAGACACAAGGTTAGATTGCACTTGTGGTGGAAGTCTGCCTGGAACCACCCGACATATCTAGCGACCACAAGTGGTGAATCTATTAAGGGAGGTCTAGGTGCACAAATACGAGTGCTAAGACACGAGGTTAAGCCCAATTTGTGGAATAAGTCTTCCCGGACCCGCCCGACATGTCCAACATCCACAAATGGTAGGCTTAACGTGGGAGGTCAAGCATACCATAACCATAAATGAAAATATGGTAATAAACCTTGAGTGCTTAACATAGCTGAACCCATAGGGAATAGTATGAATGTAAACTTAAGTGGGGTTAAGTAAACTTGGTTGAACAGTGGGTGGGTTTTGTAAATCTGAGGGGGTGGGTAATATTTACATATAGGCCCACAAACTTAACCTGATAGGGTTATGTAATTAAAGTCACCTAGTGGTATACATAACCAATGTAAATATTAGAGTTATGTAATTAAAGAAACCTTTTTATGGTAAGCATAACTTGTAGAAATGATAGGGTTATGTAGTTAAAGACACCTAGTGGTATACATAACTGATGGAAATCCTAGTGGGGATACAAGACAAGGGGGAGAGCTTGTATCATATTGTGTGGGACCCGTTTCAGTCAGTAACCCTTAATAGGTATCAAACGAGTACTCCGAACTAGTTCGAAGTTAGGGCACGCTTATTGGGTAGAATGTAAGAGATCCAAACGAGGAGGGCAGTGTGGGCGGTGCAAACCGACCGGGGACATGTGTGTGCATGGGCCGGGTAGAGGGGCTAAGACGACCGTGACACCTGTAGATATAGCTGTGTATATCAGTGAAGGGTTGCCACTATAGGACGTGATACATCCTACGGTGGGGCCGGCACAGAGTATCTACGCGGAGTAGGGAGCCGATCGATTAAGGTAGTGGCTAGGATACATCTAAACGTATGCCTAAGTCTACCATCTTATAGTTGTTGGGATCATCTTATTCTAATGATACTAGTATTAGTGCAGATAATCTTTAGAGAAGTATATATGTTCTATCATGTGCACCTTGTCATACTTGCTTTATATAGTGTTATCTCTCTCTTATTCACTTTATATGCCTGTCATGATACTTTTACTTATTTACTTGCTAAAAGTAACTGGACTCGCCAAACTCTATGTCTGACCTTTTTTGTTTCCTCTTCTTTCTTCCGTCCCCCCCCCCCCAAGGTTCTCAGGACGGGAATACTAAGGCTTGACCGTGATTCTGCTTTCATTTTGCTAGAGCTGCTTAGATGTATGGCTCAAGCTCCTATCCTTGCTACGATGGTTATATTTTATTTGGGGAATTTTGCTTCTTTTATGTACTCTGATGTTTTAAAGTACAAGACAGTAGTTTCAATGATGTAATGGTTTTTATGTATTTCGGACATGTGATATTTTCAAACTATGTTGCTTTATGTTAAATAAAATTTGAAATTCCACTGCCATCGTTTATATCTATCTTATAATATTTCTACTTCTGTTTACCTGTAACATTTCACAAAACTTAATGCATTCCCTTTGTGAGTGACATTAACGGACGTGGGGTGTCACAGTTACCTCATGGAGAGTTGGCTGCCCCCACGAATGATATAAATACTACTGTTGGTTTAGCTTTACTCATATCCGTGGCATATTTTTATGTGGGTCTTACCAAAAAAGGATTGGCGCCAACTACTCTTCCTCAAATACCAATCGTGATCACTCCATTCAAGAGGTTGATGATTCAGATAACGCTGATAATGAAGGATCTAAACCGATTGCTATGAACCATTTTGTAAGAGGAACTTCTCAAACCGTGGATCGTCTCACCAAAGGGGAACCTCTACAAGAAGGAGGTCCACGGCCCTAGATCTTAAACTGAGATCGTTCGCTTAAACGAACTTCCGACAAAGGTGATGGTACCCGCTCCGTGAGTCGACACGATGAAGAAGAACGTCTTTTAAGAATGGTGAGGAAGATTATGAAACAGAACATGGAAAGAAAAAATGATGAGAAAGAGAGGGAGTTTGCTCCTATAAGTATCCACTCACTGAAATAATTTAGAAGGCCAAATTCTCGAAAAAGTTTACCCCGTTGACAATTATAGCTTAAGGGGGGGCTGGTGATCCTAATTTATTCTTGTACAAGTATGACAACATATGGATGGTGCAAGGGCCACCGATGAGATTAAATGCTTATATTTCATGTCTACTTAGAAGGAGTGGCATCGCTCTGGTTCACTAAGTTGCAGCCAAAATATGTGGATTCTTTTTTGTCTTGGCAAAAAAATTCAAAGAGCTGTTTAGTTGCAAACCACCAAAGTCAAAGATGTGATGTCACAAAATGAATTGGATCAAAGACCGGGAGAATTGGTTAAAGCCTTTCTAACTCGATTTAGTGCAGCATCAGCAAAGGTGGCAAATCCAGAACCTCGGTTAGTCTTGGTGGCACTAAACCGGGCTAAAACAAGAAGTTCGATGTGACGGCCCGCCCCGGACTAGCTGACATTTCTCCGAAATGCGCTGTGCCGATGCCCAATTAGCATGGGACGGTCGTCAAAAGTAAAGAAGCAAGATGAAGAACTATCAAATAACCTTTAGTATATCTCACAGGGCATGGAATAAAATATAATAATAATATAACTTGACATAAAACAAGCGAGATAGTGCATAAGCTGAAAACTAAACCATCATAGCAGCGGAATCTAAAATACAACTTATGATCCAATACCATTATTACAACTTCAAAATACTGTCTCTAAAGAAAAATAGAAAAGGTACACTACTAATGCCCAAAGTAGTGACCAGCTACAACACAGGGAGAATATATATATATCATACGTGGAAGTCCCCTGCTCGTCTCCGGTACAGCTACTCGCGCAACCACTTAACCTGTCTCTAGTCTACTCGTGTGAGCACCCAGAGTAATAAGAAGAAACATAAAACTCTGGGTCAGACAACAGTCTGGTATGAGTGGTAGCAATTATAAATCTCAAAGATGAACAAATAATAGGTATAAGAATCATACCTGAACCTGGACCTGCAACCAAAGAGTTAGCACAACAGGATGTATAGTACTCTAAGGTAACACTAACATAAAGTGTAAAGATAATATGGGAGTGTGCATGACATGATGATACAAACATCTAACATAGAAATCATTCTCACATCTCTCACTCAGTGCGTAAAGCATACGATATCCACCACTTCGATTACCTAATTCTTTTGCTACGATCACTTTGCCCTTGGGTGTCACAATGACCCCCTTGCATTGATCCATAACTACTAATCCTTCTCTCAGTGGTGAACCAAAATTATGGATATCGATAACCCCTTTGCACACGTCCCGAAGCAAAGCCCAATCATGAAGTTAACTCATTTGTTCCCATCTGGATCCTGAGTAATAACTTCCCATTTGGACTTCCTTTGCATCTCAGGTTTTGGTCTCTTCCAGTTCGGTTCGATCCTCTTGAAGCGGTTTGGTTCAGAATCGTCATTGGGGTCAAGTCGTGGTTCCCCCTCCTTTGGTTCAGGTCGTGATCCCCACTTCGGTTTGGGCCGATTTGTGATGTCCCCCACCTGGCGGTTTGGATCGTGATGCCTCTTCCAAAGCATCGGGTCGATTCGTGCTTTTTCCACCGGGTCGGGGTGCTTCGGATCGGTCACGAGCTTCTGGTTCGTGGTGCTCTCCCGGTGAGCGGGTCGGCTCGTGAGGCCTTGTACGGGTTGGATCGTGGAACCTTGGTCACAAATGGGATACCATGGTCACGAATCGGTTTAGTTCGGGGTTCATGACCTAATTCGATTTCCTGCACTTATTTCCAGCAACTATTTACGCCACACGATGGCGTTTTCAATCATTCTAGCTTTCCTATGCAAACACAAACCATACCAAACAGTAATTGCAACATGTACAGTCAACCATAAACACGAAAACAACAACATAACATGTTGATATGGATCAAACATACTCAAAACCCATGTTTTCCCCTTAATCCCCTTAATCATGATTTAACCAAACGATTAGCAAAACATGTCCAAATTAACCCAAGTTTCTAATAGAGGCATAAAATAATATTTAAGAGTTTCTACATATTTTTCCAGATTTTTATCATGCATAATTTCGCTAATTATCACTAATCACCTCTAATTAGCCGTAATTAGTGAAGAAACATGCTAATCACTCACCTTAGCCATAAATAATTTATAGATCTGAAGTCTCCACTGATTTGGGTCGAATTCCTATGCAACACAGCAGCTCCAACTTTGATTTGATGCTATTTTGACTTGATTTGATGTTGATTAGCTTAATCCTTGTTTAGAAAGTGATTAGAGGTGGTTTAGAAGGTGGAAACCATTGATCGGGCTGAAGAGAAAGTTTGTGGCGGCTGAAAAATGACAAAGGAGGGTTTCTCTATCCCTATCAGCCCTTATAAAACCCTAATCCCGAAATACCTAATTGGCCTAGCTGCTAATTACCCTATTAAGCCCGTTTAAGTAGTTTTTCCATCTTCAAACATTATTTCAGCCATATCTCCCAAACAATAAGTCTGTTTGATTAATCTGACCACTCTACGGAAAGGTAAAACATCATCCGAATCCAATCGAAGTTATTTCAGGTCAAAACTCCTTACTAATCAAAAGTTATAGGCGAAACAAGATTTGCTAGGGGTAAAACGGTCATTTAAAATTCGGCAAAAATCATGAACATGGGAAATGACCCCAATAGTCGTTCCCCAAAGTTACACGACCATACGACTTCATTCTAAAAAGAAATAAATATCATACGATCCCCCGATACATAGGATGCGGGTCATTACATTCTCCCCCTCTTAAGAAACTAGTGTGAACCCGTGCTTTGCACACGACCATTGTAAAAACAATGTATTGATACAATGCAATGCAGAATTGAATGGATGTGCGACCTAGGTAATATATATTATTTTCAGAGGTTTTTTTGTTAATCAATAAAAATAATGGGGTTTTACATTATAATTTGTTTTGGCAAGGCTGTATTTTCATTCGTCCATTTACTTTAAAATATTCTTGTCATCTTCTCTGTTAGGCATGTGACATTGTAGCAGTTGAATGAAAGAGGAATTTTTTTTGAAGAACAGTCGATGTTGAGAAAATAGTATATTGTTATGGTAAAATGTTGTACCTATATCTATGATTAAGCTTTAGCCTGTTGCAACTTCTTTACAGTTGAATTTCATAATAAAAAACACGTCTCTATGACCATCCATATTGATATAATATAACGTCTGCTCATCAATAATTATTTCTTTCAGCATGGACTTCCAAGATTGTTTTATTTTATATGAATATATCCTCAAAATCAAACTATGTAATACATATTTTAACTTTTACTTTACAGTTAGCGTACATTCCGTATAAATTAATGAATCTACGCCACGAATTATGCAAAATTATATCAAAAGTCGCTTCTGGAAAGTAGAATTTTGATATAACACCGCATAATTTTGAAACCGTGGCATTATACATGCCTAAAAAAACCACTGGTATTTAGTTTATTAATTATAGTATACAATCAGTATAGTTCCAAATGACATTGCACATAAAGATGAATACATCAAAACTGGGACTATGATGAAATTGTGCTTGGAAATTTAATCACCGGCAGGCTTTTGCAATCCCACTTGTAATGCTTATATCTTCAAGAACTTGATGACATTTCTTCTTGAAGCCAATGCCCAAACTTATAACTTTTAAAATATTAGTAGCCTAGTACTCGGTAGTTAATGTGTGATGCAAAATATAAACATTAGTCAGTACATACATTATGTGACGACCCAAATTTTCGGTGCCCTTTGAGCTGACCAAAACAACACCAGTCCAACCCAAATTGTACTGGAAACCCAGATGTCAATAGAAAGAATTTTAGAGGGTGAGATAAGAGAGAAAGAAATATTAGAATAGAAGAAGAAGAAGAACCAACACAACACAGAGTCCCACATCACAATGGAACCAAAATAAAATATATAAATAAACTTTATTTAGAGCTTTGAAATATGACCTTACAATCATCAGAGTACATCAATACATCTGGACAATTATAATAACCTGTCCCTATACACATCACACAGCGGGATAATAACTGTATAACATCATACATCTGAACTCTTCTAGCCCATCTCTTTCAGCATTCGATGACCTGAACCTGTACGACCTGGTCTAACCCGAACATTTCAAATACCGGGTCAGTCTGGTGAACCAGAGTGAGAACGACACACTATGTTTAAGGGGAATCATCCAGCTTGATTTTTAAGTTTAACAAAACCTTTTCGAAAGAAAAGGATAATCGTAAGACCAAATCCACACATAAATACGGATGGTTTTTACCTTACGATAACCTAAAACATTTTGGAAAACAATATATATTCTAATATTATAATAGTGTCTGAATACAAATAAATATCAATTTAGCAGAACACTTGCATCTCACGCTCCATATATATAGTATACAATCAAAACCGTGGGCGCTTATTGGAGATTGGATTCCAACTATGACAAGGTATGGATCCACCTGCCGATAATGTATTTCTAGAGGCGAATACACTGGGTTCAACAAGAACGTTTTGCAACCCGACCCTCACATGACCGACCACTCATTTCGCTTAAGTGTATCGAATGTATATCACCAATGGTTGGGATCAACAACCGTTCCCGAAAAGGGACAACATCGATATATTAAAGAAGCAAAAGGAATTTCTCTAGATAGGTGATTGTACATCCTAATGGGTGCGACCCACATAACCATGCTGCCTGCCCGATTATTGTCATTTCCCGGCTGTGAGGCTTGAGGTTTGAATTTATCTTTAGAACATATGGCCACCATTTACTTTGAATGCCACATTATCAGATCCGCCAAATATCACTAATTGACGTCCACAAAAAATACCCAAGTGGGGAGCTACCCAACTATGACACGTTTGAAGAAATCAACGTACATGACCCCGTTTGTAATGACCCGCATTTGCAGAGGTATTATAATTAATTTATTTAATTATATAAATAGTGATATAGTGAATTAAATGGTGGTTTAATTAAATAATGGTGAATATTTAATTTAAAATAATAAATTAAATAATATATTTAATTCTGAAATAATCAGAATTGGCTGAAATGGTGATATGGTGTGAACTGGATCATCTGTGATATTTAATTCAGTTTAGAATTGAATTAGAATATCAAATATATTATATAAACGACAGTTTGAACGTATAATTATATTATAATTAAAATCGAGCTTGAAATGGCGCTGCAGTTCGTAAATTGGCGATTCGAACTTCAACTGAATGTACAGGATTCGTTTTAAGCCGGATTTCTGTGAAACAAGAAACGTGTGGAGCTGGTGGACTATATCTTTCTAGTGGAAGAGAAAACTCGGGATTTCGTCAGGTAAATTTTGATTTATGTCCAAATCAAATTTCAGAAAAGTCGCTGTGGAATTCCTTTGAAATTTATAAATATTTATTTATATTTATAAAAGGAATTTCATTATAAATCGCATATCGATTTAAAGCGGGATTTGAAATATCAAGCTAGAAATTCATATAGGGATATTCTAGAGTTGTATGGTATTCTACTGTGAATATAGACGATAATATTTATTTTTAAATATTAAATTTAATTATATTTAAATATATTTATATATTTAAATGGGTCATTCAGAGCTGTAAAAATAAGCCACTTTTGCAAACGAAGTCAGAATTCGACGAAACTAATTTTGTTGGATCCGCAACATCAAATTATTGTTAGATTTCAATTTCCGCGATTTTTGAAGTCAGTGTGTGGCTGTACGGATTTTTAGAGTGAAAAACAGTCAGTATTTTGACGGTTAAAAATACGTTGTGTGAGCAAACGGAGTCGGAATTCGACGAAACTAGTTTCATTGGGACCATAATGTCAAATTGTAGCTGTATGCAAATTTTCGTGATTTTTAGGTATTATATGTGATCACAGGAATTTTTAGAAGCCGAATTCAATGAATGATTGAATAAATATCTACAAATATCTAAGGTAAATATCTCCATCCTTACCCACTATAAATACCCTCACTTTCCTTAAAACCTAATTCCTCAGATTTTTCCGCCGCTCTCGTTTGTTTCCTTCAACAGTAAAAATGGGAGGAATAAAATAAAAAAGAAATCAAATAAAAATCCTACAATGGAAATTTATATATGTTTGAATTCCTCAGAGTATTCACCACCTTCTCATACCATTTTTGTGAAGTTCGAAACACATTCTGTCACTGCCGATAAACACAGTGCGTCGCAATGTATTTAGGGTTCGAGTTTTGTGCGAAATGAGGGAGTGATGGTTCGATTCGTTGTTGTTTTTGGATCAAGGGGATCAGGTTGGGTTTGTTTGCAAAAGTTTGGGGTTTTTGTTGAGAAAAACTGTCGCTCGATATGTGAGCTCGACAGGAAACTGTAGGCAAGGGAATCAAAGAAGGGTTGATCGAGTTCTTTAAATTAGGGTTAGGGTGGTTGAGGATTCGAAGAGACAAGTGATGGTGAGGTTGGTTTGAGTTTTGCTGAACAAATGGAGGAAGGATGGATGCTGGGAAGTTTGGTAATGGTGGAGTGTATGGTGATGGAGCACGACGGTTTTCATTTGGGGGAGAAAAGGATCAGGTGCGGGTCCGGTTTATTAAGGGAGGATGGGCCGTTGGGATAAATGTTGGCCTGGTGATTTTTTTTGTGATATTGCTGAGTAGTATTGTTCTTTTGGAAAGGGGAGGTGCTGAGAAGTTTTGGTGTTTGTATTGTGAACTCATTTTTGTAGTTGGTTGGAGAAGAGGACCTATTTCGTAAGACACGGAAGGAGGGGCAACATAAATGGTCATTGCCATTAGCTGAAAAACTGAAGTGATGCTTGTGGGCGGAGAAACAAGCTCGGTCAATACTGGGGGTGGTTTGAAGAAGTATAAAAGGGGATTGGCTCGATGCGTTTACTGCTGGAAATGGTGCGGATAATTTCTATGATGATGGGGTTTAAGGAAAAGGTGGAGCCCAAATCTCTTTAAAGGAAGTTAAGTTGGAGTAAATTCAAATTAAAAATGTATTAACTTCGTAATGGTATAATATGATCATACGATATCAGATTGACGAACCGTAAGTTGCGTTGGGATCGTATGGACGAGAGATTCACAATGAAGCTATCTGGAAGTGGATTGGGGCTCGTATGAATTTATGGCGAAATAAATCGTTTGATTCAAATCAAACAAACTGTTTATCGTTCTTTAACGATGAACTGCCAATGTGAGTAAATCTCACTAACTCTGAACAGTTTATAATTTCATGTTGTATTTCTAGAACTATTAAATATTGGCTGATTGACTATGTGTTGGCTGTTTGATTGAATTGCTAGTCAGTTAGTTGAATTTCTATATTGATTCTGTTTAACAGAATATATCATATGGAACTGAAAGTGATGTTGATTTTATATTGTATAACATCTGTGGATGCAGGGAGACAGGTTAGAGGAATCCAACTGGATTCCTCAACATTTATTTTACTGTGATTCATATATTGTAATATATGATGTGATATATAATCTGTTGTCGATTATATGTGTTTGAACGATATTGGTCATCATGATTTGATGTGTTAAATACCATAACATACCGGAATGGTGAAAAGGAAATTTTCAAAACGAATATTGAAATAGATTTATATACAAAATCAAAGAAGATTTTATAAAAGGAATTATATATAAATGGAATATTTATAAATAGAAATTTATTTATAAATGGATTATTTATAAATAGAAAATACTTAGAAATGAAATCCTAAAGGAATTATTTGCAAACCGTATGCAAATAGATTAGAACGAGAAAGGTTTGTAAACCATTTACAAATCAATCAGAAAGAGAAATGTTTGTAAACCTTTACAAATGAAATCGAAAGAGGAATATTTGTAAAACCTTTACAAATGAAATCGAAAAGGAGATATTTGTAAAACCATTTACAAACAGAATTAAAATGGAAATATTTAGAAAATAAATAGAGTTATAAAAAGGAAATTTGTTTATAACCGAATAGGATGTTATAAAAAGGAAAACGTTATAAAGAGGAAAACGTTACTAAAAAGGAAATCATTTGTAAAGTGAAGAACCGTTACTAAAAGAAAATCTTTATAAATGAATAGTTTATTCGAAAAGGAGTTAATCGAATATTAGTTATTCGAATAGAGTTAAAGGAATAAATCGAATATAGTTTATTCGAATTGAATTATAGGAGTTAATCGAATTTGGTTTATTCGAATAGAGTTAAAGGAGTTATCGACTAGAGTTAAATCTAATAGAGTTAATCCAATAGCGTTAGTCCAATAGAGTTAATTGATAAGGGTTAATCGAATAGAGTAAATTGAATAGAGTTATCGAATATACCTTATCAAAGGAAAGAATTATCGAATAGAGATGATTCGAAAGAGAGTTACGTAAGGAAGTTTGTTAAAGAATTAAAAGGTGAACTTTGCCTATTTCAAGGTTAGAAATGTTGTTTAGTTAAGGTCTGAGAGGTAGTATTACCCCAACTTGATTGACTTCATTTTTAACTAAGGAATGGTTAAGGTTCGATAATGAAGGTGGGTTAAAGGAATTTAGTTAATAAGCGTAATGGTTTGAGTTGGCATCGCGATGGTTTGTTTAAACATCTGTCTAAGTCCAATGAAGGAGTTTTGGAAATGTTTTCCAAATAAGAACCAGAAATGTTTTTTGATATAAAAAACAAGAAATGGAAATGTTTTCCAATGGTAATAACATATATTTTCTAAATTTTGAAAATAAGAAATGTTGAATATAAGGAAACAAGAGATGAAAAATGAACTAAGGAGATAAATGTTAAATGATGTTTGATTGATAGAATTTCCATTTGGAAATAATATCGTTGTTTGCACACGTGTTTTTCTTTGATAGTTAAATCACAGACTATCAAAGTTTTGACCATTTTAACGTTGTTAATATGGAGAGACTGGTTGGATTATTATCCAAAGAACCACTCTGTATTGGTATAAGCATTGCGAATCATATATGTAAAAGATAATTGAAGACGGAGTAAAGTGCAAGGGCTATTGTAGAAGTCTTAGATAACAGTGCCTAAGATGGATGTACTGAATAGTGCCTTCGGTTCATCCTGTTCCTGGATGACTTGTATGGACGGATGTCTGACAGAGTATTTCCAGACGATCACGTATATTGATTTCTCCAACCGTACCAAGAGTGGAAGCGGAAAAGGAAACTTCTTTTAGCTAACACATAATGTATTGTTGAGGATGTCAATCGGTGATTTGATGGATATGACGATGTTGCACCCGAAGTGAATCCGGTGTGATAATAAAGCTTAACTTCTAGCCTCACATCCGGTAAATGACAGAAATCGGGCAGGCAACATGGCTAAGTCGGTCGCTCCGAAGTAGGGTGTATAATCACCTGATTTAGAGTTTCATTTACTTCTAAAAATCTATTGTTGATGCTGTCCCATTCGGGAAACGGTTGCTGATCCCAACCGTTGGTGATATACATTCGATACACTCAAGCGAAATGAGTGGTCGGTCATGTGTGGCCAGTTTGCAAGATGTTCATGTTGAACCCAGTGTATTCCTCTCTAGAGGTACACTAGCGAAAGGTGGTTCCATACCTTATCATAGTTGGAAATCCATTACCCAATACGTGCTTGCGGTTTTGATTGTATACTATATATGTAGAACGTGAGATGAAAGCGTTTCTGCTAGATGATTATTATATTGTGGTTGATAGACATTATTATAATATCAAAAGGTTTTTGATATAAAGATAATTTGGATTCTCATAAGGGAAAAATCCATTCCGTTATACGCGTGGTCTTATGAGATATCATTTACCTGCTTAAACTGTTTTAAACTGTTTTACTCATACCAGTCCCATGACTGACCCGGAGTTTATTTTGTTTTGTTTTCCCTAAACTCTTGGGTGCCCAATTTTGTACGGGCAGTCAAGTAGTCGGGATTTACAGATACTTGAAGAGCTGGAGCAGGAGGCTTCAGGATCATATAGCTATAGTTTATTTCCGCTGTGTTGTAAGTGCTGTACTTTGATAATGATGTATATTCGGTACAGATTTATATTACAGGTTATGTTATATATATTATATGTTATTCGTTCCGCTGTGAGGTTCGTGTTACTCTGATGTTGTGTTCTTCTTCTTCTTCTATTCTAAGTTTCTATCTTATCTATTCTCACCCTCTAATTTCTTTCATTAATCATCCAGTATTTTCGACCCTTGGATGTTCGATATGTGTTGTATATCAGATAACTAAGGTCGCCAAAAACCCGGTTCATTACAATTGGTATCAGAGCTTAAGGTTAAGTGAATTACCTTGGCTTTGTGGCGTGACTCGGTAGAGATAGGGTTAGTAATACCCTAGATTGAGTTGGAGTGTATATATACGAGTGAACGTATTTGTTATTGATATAAAAATTGTTTTATATTGTGGGGATTTATCGGTTGAGTTGTTTATGGGTTCTGGTTGATCAGTTTGATCCACTGTATCGATAGGAGTTTATAAACACTTGATGAGACGACCCGAATTCCCGTTCTCACGGAAACAAGGTTATCTTTTGGAATATAACACAGAAACATAAAATAGCAGAACAGAATTAAATAAATACACCAGAATGAACAACAACATATACTGGATAAAAGTAATCATCAGAGTTACACAGTATACAGGATCTTACTTAGTACAAATACAGTTCAGCTATACATAAATGTCTACAGCGGAAATAAACAAAATATGTACAATAGGAGCTGAACAGCATAAAAGGAAATAAATGATAGAATCCATCTTCAGCTCCAACTATCCAGAAAGAACCAGCTAAACCTGAATACAAGGCTGCCTGTGTGGAAAAGGGGCACCCGAGTTTGAAAGTGAAACAAACTACGAGTCAGTCATGGGACTGGTATGAGAAATCCACTCAACACATATATAATTTGGCTAATCACAGGACCACGCCACTTTCGTGGAACGGGTTTACTCCATTGGATTGCCAGTGCTTTAAAACAAATCTTTCTTTTAAACATCGCTATGCTTTTTATAAAAATGAAGCCATTATAAGACTCAGTTCCCATCACACAATGCAACGCAAACCGGAGGATAGAGTTTTACCTTATAATGGCCAAAATATGATTGATACGAATAAAACAAAGGCAATTGATATTATTGCTAGTGTTTATATGTTTTGAAAAACAACTTCAAATCATAACTATCAATCATAGACGGCATTAATGCCCCATACCACTATGTCGCCATATATAGGTATACAATCAAAACCGCACGGTGTCGTATTTGGAAATTGGATTTCCGTCATGAACCAAGGCAAAAGATAGTCCTTACCGAATTCGAGACTGCCTAGCCCGAGCCTCAGGAACAGCCGCAACTGCCCCTTGGAGCGACAGGGCCGGTCCACCGATGTGGATTATTATACCTGAACAATACGTTTCCCCGCCCTTTGGGGCGTAAACGAGCCAACGAATGACTCCATCGGACCCGGATCGTCCGATCAAACCGAGGCGCCTCGCAACAGCAACAACCACATAGGTGAAAAGTATATAAATGTCAGGGCTGGTAGGTCACTGACACCACCCTAGCTAGGAAGAAACGCATGCCCTCCCTGAGGTCCTTCTCCCGTTTTAGGTTCATACCGGGGTGTGAGGCTCGCGAATTCACGTTATACACAAAGCTACGCCACACAGGCGGTGCTTTGATCATCACCACAAGACTTTGCTTTTCAACAGAAGCCCTGATCACTGCATCTTAGCATGCCACACAGAATAAATCCTATGTCAGACACACAGTCCATTTACAAGTCCGTTCTGGGTCTGAACGAAACCGGAGGCACTAAATACCTCGCAAACCCATCGATCAACACGTACGTCTGAACGATCACCACTCATTATCCATATTTCGGGATGCCTCCCAATCAAGACCTCGGTTACCATCCAAACGAGGTGAAGATCTCCGGTCTTCGACCATCGTCTTCATTTTCGAATTTCAATCGTCGGTCGATTATTCGAAATGAGAATTAACTCGGCCTTTTCAAATAATTCACGTATATTTAGAATTTCAAATCAATTTATTTCAATGGTTAAATTATTCGACAACACCAATTTTGTTCTTTAATGTTATTTTCACACCAAACACATTCAACCATCAAAAGCCACATAAATCAAGCAAATTCAGTTTATTTCCATTCCATATCGCTTATGATATTTTATAACTATTTATCGCTATTTTTATTTATATTAAAATAGCCATTTTATTCAAAACGACGCTTCGGGCCATAAGGCGGCCGTGGCGCTGTTTTTCTTCAGATTTGATTTACACATATCTGAAAATCTAACCGTTGGATCTTCACAAAATTTACATCATTAGAAAGGTCTTTTCAAAACGAATCCAACGGTTCCAGTTTCGGGAAAATCCGACGGTCGGATCTCCCGGTACAATCATTTGAAATTTCGATTTCAAAATACGAACTGCAGCGTCGTTATTCGATTAAATATAATTCTATTTATATTTATATATAAATAAAATCGATTCTGGTGCTGTTTTTCTTCAGATTTGAATTAAACATTCCAGACAATCCAACCGGTGGATTTTTACAAGGTTGGTGCCGTTGGAAAGATTATTCCAAGGCGAACTCGACGGTTGAGGTTTCGGGAAAATCCAATGGTCGGATTTCCCGCACTAGTCGTTTGAAATCACGGTTTCGAAATACGAACTGCACGGCTTCGTTTCGTTTTAATTTTATTTATATTTATATATTTATATAAATATAGTTCATTCAACGATTTCCATATCGTTTTCACTTCAAATATTTTTCTAACACCTTAAATTTTGGAAAAATTTCGCCATAACCTCCCCTGCACCGGGAGCATCGGGAAATCGCAAATAGCGTTCCCGGTCCTTCTAATCTCAAAAAGAAAAAGAAGAAGCCAAGCGGCTAGCCAACAGGCTCAAAATCATCACCCAAACAAATCAGTAAATGTGTACCTATTTGTCGGGCACAAAATTTTATTCCTCTTCTCTAGCCCCTTTGCTATAACCTGTTCAATGAATATTGCATGTACATATATATACAGTTCTTATCATTTATCAATTTCTATTCGACTTCATATTTGATTTCCATTTGGTTTAAAAACTCCATTCATTCTAATGTTACATAAATAGGTGCAAATCATTTCATTAGCTAATTAATGAATATTTCATCTCATATATGTTTATTTTGAACAAGTGGCTATTTTTAACACTTCACATTTCAACGATTTATACATACAATAAAAATGTGATTTTTATTGTAAAACTATTCCTTTCATAACACTATTTTTCTATATAGTTCATATAGTCGATAAAAGGTGATTTTTATTATCAAACAATTTATTTCAAAATATGAATACCATTCAACACATGAATTTCTAAACAACGGATGAATATCAATTCAACACATGAATGTTTTCTATAGTTTCTATATATAGATAAAAATGTGATTTTTATTATCAAACGATTTATTTCAAAATATGAATACCATTCAACACATGAATTTCTAAACAACGAATGAATATCAATTCAACACATGAATGTTTTCAATAGTTTTTATATATAGATAAAAATGTGATTTTTATTATCGAACAATTTATTTCAAAATATGAATACCATTCAACACATGAATTTCTAAACAACGGATGAATATCAATTCAACACATGAATGTTTTCTATACAATGAATAAACATAGTTTAAGCATATGAAAATAATTCAAACACACAAATATTATTCAAAATTTCGGCAGCATAACGGCAGGGTAGTTACACCGGCACCGTCCCTAGTACGGCTCCTCGCTCTACCTTAAAACCTCGCGGTTTTTGACAATGGGGATCATGCATCTAGTTCGCACGCAGGCGGCATGTATATTTTTATTTCATTTCCACAAACTAATCCTAAGTGGTTTCAACCAAATATTTCACAACCACCAATGGGTATTTTTCAACCACAATCAACCAATATCAATCACAAACAATCCCAAACAATCATTCGCTATCAATCAATTTCACAACAATTTCAACCAATAAATATCGTCCATGGTTTGTGGACGAGGGGCGTATATATATATATATAGATATTTATATATAGCAATTCACTTTTACTTCAACACATATATAATATTTTTAAATCAGAAATCTCACCAATAGCTATCCAACTTCACGACACTTCCTTTATAGAAATCTTCGCCCTTTGTCGCTTTCGCCCGTATCCTCTACATATGTAAAAATCGAATTTTTACGATGTTATTCAATATATAAAAATCGAATTTTGACTTCGCTATTCAATAAATAAAATATGATTTTTACTTCGACTTTCAATATATAAAAAAATATGATTTTTCTTTTTAAAGAAATCAGTTTTCAATACTTTTTTTTTTAAAAATCAAAATCAGTTTTCAATTCTAAAATAAAATCAGTTTTTAATTTTTTAAAAAAAAACCAAATCAGTTTTCAATTCTAAAATAAAATCAGTTTTTAATTTTTAAAAAAAACCAAATCAGTTTTCAATTCTAAAATAAAATCAGTTTTTAATTTTAAAAAAAAACCAAATCAGTTTTCAATTCTAAAATAAAATCAGTTTTTAATTTTAAAAAAAAACCAAATCAGTTTTCAATTCTAAAATAAAATCAGTTTTTAATTTTAAAATAAAATCAGTTTTTAATTTTAAAAAAAAACCAAATCAGTTTTCAATTCTAAAATAAAATCAGTTTTTAATTTTTTTATAAAAAATGCAGTTTTTATCTTCTTTAAAAATGCAGTTTTCATTTCTAAAAAAAACAGTTTTTAAAACCCTAAAAAAAATCAGTTGTTTTTATATTCTTTTTCATCTTAAAAACCCAGTTTTTAAATCTAAAATAAACTAGTTTTCATTTCTAAACAAACAGTTTTCAATTTACTGTAGAAAAAAAATAAAAATAAAAACAAAGATAATATAATCTAACCTAAACGCTCACCGGGATTTCGAAGTGGAGGAGGGAAGAAGAGCGTCGGCGGTGGCTCAGTGGTGCTCGGTGGTTCAGGGAGGGGGGCGGCGGCTTCAGCGTTTCGAACTGGGGGGGGGGGGGGGTCTCGAATCGCTTGCGATCGTGCGCTCTGGGGAGGGGGGGCGGCGATAGCTCCGTCGCGGCGTTCGCATGAGAGGGGGGCGGTGTCGTTGGCTTTAGGGTTTTTTTTTTTTTTTTTTTTTCTTTCTGCTTGGAATTAAAACGAACGGGGGGGGGGCAGGGTATAGGAGGGAATTTGGATATTAATTTTTTTTTATTATTTAATTATTTAATTTTGCAAATAGGTTGACTTTTACATACGACCTCGAAACGAGGCCCACCGCCAGTCGCCCATAGCGTTTTACCCCCATTCTGAACACAATGGGATATGTATCGCAAGCTGATTTGATTGTTACAATCAGTTTCCTTTTTGAATTTTCATTTAAATCATTATATTGAATTTTAAACGCACATTTCAAATTACCGGGGTCACATACTAACTAGAAAAATTCCAGAAAAATATTTTCTAGCTTCGTATTGACGATATGGTCCTAACAAAACTAGTTTCGTCGAATTCTGAGACCGTTTGTAAAATGGCCAATTTCCAGTCGATTAAATTCAACAGAAACTGGTCAAACGCGTTTTCCTTTGCCACGCTCACATATTGATTCGAAAAATTATGAAATTTGAAACCTAGCAATAACTTGACACTGCGGATCCAACAAAAGTGGTTTCGTCGAAATCCGAGGTCATCTGCAAAATGTCCATTTTTAAGGGCCTGAATTCCATAGCGACTATTCAGAATTTTCAACTGGACATACCTTTTGATTCCCGCTATCAAATTTCGATTGGTCGGATTCGTTAGAAAAATATTCACTAACATATTTAAATATTTTTGGTTTCACTAAAATCCGGATGGTTTTGCACCCGGTATATTCAATTGAAGTTTGAAATCGAATTATCGAACTACCGCGCCATTTTCAATTCTATATATAATTATAATTAATTATATTCGTTTTCAAATGTCGATTCAAACTCAGTTTTCATCGCCATTATTTAAAATATTTATTTTAAATATTCAAAATCCATTATTTTAGCCAATTTAAAAATTTTAAATTGGTTCAGATTTTCTGGGTCGTTACACTTGAATACGATGGGTCAACACGATATGTTTTAAAAAAAAAGAGTAAATTAAAATAAGTTTACCCAAGGTATATCTTGATATAGAGAAGATATATATATCGAAATTATAATATAGTGGATATATTGGTTTCGAGTAAGATTATAAATTAAATGGTTATGTAAATAACCAATCAGAATTCATATAAGTGAAATACGTGGAATCAGATGAGTTAAATCTAAAATTTAAACCAGAAATTGAATTAAAATCCTGGAAAATTAGATAAGTGTTTGTAAATGGATTTGGATTAAAAATAAGGAAAATTTAAGATCCTGGGAGATTTTAAATTGTTTTACAAGCAGTGTTAATTATATTTTGAAATGAATTTCAAAGTGGAAATGTTTAGAAATGGTTTTATAGTATTGAACTCACTTCGATCGCTGGAAAATAGATTCTGATGATGACAGCTGCATCACCAGTATTCATTTTCGAGTTGTAAGTGACGAATTACTACCAGAGATACTGTTTTGAATTTGTTTTGGGAAAGACAAGTTGTGTTGAATTTCAAAATGGGATTTATAATATAAAATTTGAATAGAAATTGGATAGAATTAACTAAGTCGAAGAGGAATTAGTTAATCGAGTTTTGAATTTGAAGTTGAACTTTGAAAGGTGAATTGGATTTGTAAATGGATATTCGAAATCGAATATAGAATTAAATTTGAAATTTGGATTCAAATTAGTTAATAAGCAAGTTAAAATAACTTGAACATGTCATGTTCAAATATAAAAGTGAAATAGACTAAAGAGTTAATTAAAAAATTAATTAATGAATTGAGTTAAAACGACCAGGTATAGTTAAAATAGATTGCGCAGGTATAAATATACATGAGATAGGTATGAATAAGGTATGAAGGTATATAAATAGAATGCTCGACGAAAAGGTATGTATTTAATTCATATATGAGATTTTATGCGCCGTATCGGCTAGCTGCTTGGCTTTTTCTTTTTCTTTTGGATTGGTGAGGGCCATGGGAGGCTATTTGAAATATCCCTATGCTCCTGGTACAAAGGAGGTTATGGCGAATTTTTCCGAGAATTTAAGGAGTTAGAATATTTTTAAGATAATTTGATAGTTAGAAATCAACGTATCGATATATATATATATATATATATATATATATATATATATATATATATAGAAGTCGATAAGGAAACGAACTTAGAAATAGAATAGTAAAATCAAAAAGGAAGACTAAGAATAAAATCTAGTAAGAATAGAAAGAGGAAGTGTATACGTGTTTAAAAGTGAATCAGTAGTTGTATGGTATTGATTATTCGAGTAAGTAGTCATATCTGTTTTGACGTTATAAATGTTATTTAGTCAAGGTCTGAGAGGTAGTTATACCCCAACTTGATTGATTTCATTATTAATAAATAAATAGTAAGATTTCAGGCTCGAAGATCAATGTTGAATAAGAGTTAGTTGAATATAGTATTTGGGTTGTCATAACGATGTTTTACACAACATCCGTTTTAACCCAAATAAGTGTAAGCTTGGAAATATAATAAAGAATATTTCTTAAGTATAGAAATAAACGAGATCGGAAAAGAGATAAGTAATTGGAATATTTTCCAATTATAAATAGCATATATTTTCTAAAGTTTAGAAAATAAAGGAAGGCGATATTCGGAAATGTTTTCCAAATAACATAAAAGGCCAATATGGTTATTGAAAATATTTGGTTAACAAATATTGATAAAGAAATAGAGAAGTGATTTAACTAATGGAATATTAATTAAGGGCTCAGTGACATGTTCAAAAGGAAAATTTGATTTTTGAAAAGAGTAAACTGTTTAAAAAACTCCCAGGGAAAGACTGTTTGAATTAAAAACAAATTTAACAGAAATTTGTGAAAGCAAAATTGAATTAAAGTAAAGCCAGTAAAGTGGTAACTGAGGTTGAATTAGAATGATATCAAGACAAATTGAATTGTGAGATTCAAATTTGAAGTGTAATGGGATAATCAAGTTAAGAGTTGGGAATCGAGAAGAAACTCGAGTTAAAATGATATTTGGCTCGGATATAAGCGAATGGTGGTGTTGTGGATAAAAGCAGATTGGAATTTGATTGGGATAAAATTGGTATATGCTGAGTTGATAGCATATGGAAGTGATAGAGTTGATATGCCGACAAAAGGTACAAGTTTATATTTCTATTGGATATAAGATTTATGAGCCGAATTGGTAAGCCGCTTGGCTGTTTGATTTTCTATTGGGTTGGAGATGGCCCAGAGAGGCAAGTTGGAGTTTGAGCTATTAACCAGTACAAAGGAGGTGCTGGCGAAATTTTCCAAAAAGTTAAGGTGTTAGAAAATTTTCAGGATTTTTGAAAATTTTCGTTAATAAAAATTAATTAACAATTTATTTGAAATTAAATTGGTTCAGTTGAAACTGAAGTTAAGAAGTGAACAGATATGTTCTAACCAGTCGATAGGGTCGTTCTCTACCTTAGCAATTTCGAGGACGAAATTATTTTAAGTGGGGAAGAATGTAATGGCCCGCATTTGCAGAGGTATTATAATTAATATATTTAATTATATAAATAGTGATATAGTGAATTAAATGGTGGTTTAATTAAATAATGGTGAATATTTAATTTAAAATAATAAATTAAATAATATATTTAATTCTGAAATAATCAGAATTGGCTGAAATGGCGATATGGTGTGAACTGGATCATCTGTGATATTTAATTCAGTTTAGAATTGAATTAGAATAACGAATATATTGTATAAACGACAGTTTTAACGTATAATTATATTATAATTAAAATCGAGCTTGAAATGGCGCTGCAGTTCGTAAATTGGCGATTCGAACTTCAACTGAATGTACAGGATTCGTTTTAAGCCGGATTTCTGTGAAACAAGAAACGTGTGGAGCTGGTGGAGTATATCTTTCTAGTGGAAGAGAAAAATCGGGATTTCGTCAGATATATTTTGATTTATGTCCAAATCAAATTTCAGAAAAATCACTGTGGAATTCCTTTGAGATTTATAAATATTTATTTATATTTATAAAAAGAATTTCATTATAAATCGCATATCGATTTAAAGCGGGATTTGAAATATCGAGCTAGAAATTCATATAGGGATATTCTAGAGTTGTATGGTATTCTACTGTGAGCATAGACGATAATATTTATTTTTAAATATTAAATTTAATTATATTTAAATATATTTATATATTTAAATGGGTCATTCAGAGCTGTAAAAATAAGCCACTTTTGCAAACGAAGTCGGAATTCGACGAAACTAATTTTGTTGGATCCGCAACATTAAATTATTGTTAGATTTCAATTTCCGCGATTTTTGAAGTCAGTGTGTGGCCGTACGAATTTTTAGAGTGAAAAACAGTCAGTATTTTGACGGTTAAAAATACGCTGTGTGAGCAAACGGAGTCGGAATTCGACGAAACCAGTTTCATTGGGACCATAATGTCGAATTGTAGCTGTATGCAAATTTTCGTGATTTTTAGGTATTATATGTGATCACAAGAATTTTTAGAAGCCGAATTCAATGAATGATTGAATAAATATCTACAAATATCTAAGGTAAATATCTCCATCCCTACCCACTATAAATACCCTCCCTTACTTTCCTTAAAACCTAATTCCTCAGATTTTTCAGCCGCTCTCGTTTGTTTCCATCAACAGTAAAAATGGGAGGAATAAAATAAAAAAGAAATCAAATAAAAATCCTACAATGGAAATTCATATATGTTTGAATTCCTCAGAGTATTCACCACCTTCTCATACCATTTTTGTGAAGTTCGAAGCACATTCCGTCACTGCCGATAAACAGAGTGCGTCGCACTGTATTTAGGTTTCGAGTTTTGTGCGAAACGAGGGAGGCATGTTTCGATTCGTTGTTGTTTTCGGATCAAGGGGATCGGGTTGGGTTTGTTTGCAAAAGTTTGGGGTTTTTGTTGAGAAAAACCGTCGCTCGATATGTGAGCTCGACAGGAAACTGTAGGCAACGGAATCAAAGAAGGGTTGATCGAGTTCTTTAAATTGGGGTTAGGGTGGTTGAGGATTCGAAGAGATAAGTGATGGTGAGGTTGGTTTGAGTTTTGCTGAACAAATGGAGGAAGGATGGACGCTGGGAAGTTTGGTAATGGTGGAGTGTATGGCGATGGAGCACGGCGGTTTTCATTTGGGGGAGAAAAGGATCATGTGCGGGTCCGGTTTATTAAGGGAGGATGGGCCGTTGGGATAAATGTTGGCCTGGTGATTTTTTTTGTGATATTGCTGAGTAGTATTGTTCTTTTGGAAAGGGGAGGTGCTGAGAAGTTTTGGTGTTTGTATTGTGCACTCATTTTTGTAGTTGGTTGGAGAAGAGGACCTATTTCGTATGACAGGGAAGGAGGGGCAACATAAATGGTCATTGCCATTAGCTGAAAAATTGAAGTGATGCTCGTGGGCGGAGAAACAAGCTCGGTCAATACTGGGGGTGGTTTGAAGAAGTATAAAAGGGGATCGGCTCGATGCGTTTACTGCTGGAAATGGTGCGGATAATTTTTATGATGATGGGCTTTAAGGAAAAGGTGGAGCCCAAATCTCTTTAAAAGAAGTTATGTTGTAGTAAATTCAAATTAAAAATGTATTAACTTCGTAATGGTATAACGTGATCATACGATATCAGATTGACGAACCGTAAGTTGCGTTGGGATCGTATGGACGAGAGATTCACAATGAAGCTGACTGGAAGTGGATTGGGGCTCGTATGAATTTATGGCGAAATAAATCATTTGATTCAAATCAAACAAGCAGTTTATCGTTCTTTAACGATGAACTGCCACTGTGAGTAAATCTTACTAACTCTGAATAGTTTATAATTTCATGTTGTATTTTTAGAACTGTTAAATATTGGCTGATTGACTGTGTGTTGACTGTTTGATTGAATTGCTAGTCAGTTAGTTGAATTTCTATATTGATTCTGTTTAACAGAATATATCATATGGAACTGAAAGTGATGTTGATTTTATATTGTATAACATCTGTGGATGCAGGGAGACAGGTTGGAGGAATCCAACTGGATTCCTCAACATTTATTTTATGTGATTCATATATTGTAATATATGATGTGATATATAATCTGTTGTCGATTATATGTGTTTGAACGATATTGGTCATCGTGATTTGATGTGTTAAATACCATAACATACCGGAATGGTGAAAAGGAAATTTTCAAAACGAATATTGAAATAGGTTTATGTACAAAATCAAAGAAGATTTTATAAAATGAATTATTTATAAATGGAATATTTATAAATAGAAATTTATTTATAAATGGATTATTTATAAATAGAAAATACTTAGAAATGAAACCCTAAATGAATTATTTGCAAACCATTTGCAAATAGATTAGAACGAGAAAGGTTTGTAAACCATTTACAAATCAATCAGAAAGAGAAATGTTTGTAAACCTTTACAAATGAAATCGAAAGAGGAATATTTGTAAAACCTTTACAAATGAAATCGAAAAGGAGATATTTGTAAAACCATTTACAAATAGAATTAAAAAGTAAATATTTAGAAAATAAATAGAGTTATAAAAAGGAAATTTGTTTATAATCGAATAGGATGTTATAAAAAGGAAAACGTTATAAAAAGGAAAACGTTACTAAAAAGGAAATCATTTGTAAAGTGAAGAACCATTACTAAAAGTAAATCTTTATAAATGAATAGTTTATTCATAAAGGAGTTAATCGAATATTAGTTATTCAAATAGAGTTAAAGGAATAAATCGAATATAGTTTATTCGAATGGAATTAAAGGAGTTAATCGAATTTGGTTTATTCGAATAGAGTTAAAGGAGTTATCGACTAGAGTTAAATCAAATAGAGTTAATCCAATAGCGTTAGTCCAATAAAGCTAATTGATAAGGGTTAATCGAATAGAGTAAATTGAATAGAGTTATCGAATATACCTTATCGAAGGAAAGAATTATCGAATAGAGATGATTCGAAAGAGAGTTACGTAAGGAAGTTTGTTAAAGAATTAAAAGGTGAACTTTGTCTATTTCAAGGTTAGAAACGTTGTTGAGTTAAGTTATGAGAGGTAGTATTACCCCAACTTGATTGACTTCATTTTTAACTAAGGAACGGTTAAGGTTCGATAGTGAAGGTGGGTTAAAGAAATTTAGTTAATAAGCGTAATGGTTTGAGTTGGCATCGCGATGGTTTGTTTAAACATCTGTCTAAGTCCAATGAAGGAGTTTTGGAAATGTTTTCCAAATAAGAACCAGAAATGTTTTCTGATATAGAAAACAAGAAATGGAAATGTTTTCCAATGGTAATAACATATATTTTCTAAATTTTGAAAATAAGAAATGTTGAATATAAGGAAACAGGAGATGAAAAATGAACTAAGGAGATAAATGTTAAATGATGTTTGATGATAGAATTTCCATTTGGAAATAATATCGTTGTTTGTACACGTGTTTTTCTTTGATAGTTAAATCACAGATTATCAAAGTTTTGACCATTTTAATGTTGTTAATATGGAGAAACCGGCTGGATTATTATCCAAAGAACCACTCTGTATTTGTATAAGCATTGCGAATCATATATGCCAAAGATAATTGAAGACGGAGTAAAGTGCAAGGGCTATTGTAGAAGTCTTAGATAATAATGCCTAAGATGGATGTACTGAATAGTGCCTTCGGTTCATCCTATTCCCGGATGACTTGTATGGACGGATGGATGACAGAGTATTTCCAGACGATCACGTATATTGATTTCTCCAACCGTACCAAGAGTGGAAGCGAAGAAGGAAACTTCTTTTAGCTAACACATAATGTATCGTTGAGGACGTCAATTAGTGATTTGATGGATTTGACGATGTGGCATTCGAAGTGAATCTGGTGTGATAATAAAGCGTAGCTTCTAGCCTCACATCCGGTAAATGATAGAAATCGGGCAGGAAGCATGGCTAAGTCGGTCGCTCCGAAGTAGGGTGTATAATCACCTGATCTAGAGTTTCATTTACTTCTAAAAATCTATTGTTGATGTTGTCCCATTCGGGAAACGGTTGCTGATCCCAACCGTTGGTGATATACATTCGATACACTCAAGCAAAATGAGTGGTCGGTCATGTGTGGCCGGGTTGCAAGATGTTCTTATTGAACCCAGTGTATTCCTCTCTAGAGGTACACTAGCGAAAGGTGGTTCCATACCTTGTCATAGTTGGAAATCCATTACCCAATACGTGCTTGCGGTTTTGATTGTATACTATATATGTAGAACGTGAGATGAAAGCGTTTCTGCTAGATGATTATTATATTGTGGTTGATAGACATTATTATAATATCAAAAGGTTTTTGATATAAAGATAATTTGGATTCTCATAAGGGAAAACCCATTCCGTTATACGGCGTGGTCTTATGAGATATCATTTACCTGCTTAAACTGTTTTAAACTGTTTACTCATACCTGTCCCATGACTGACCCGGAGTTTATTTTGTTTTGTTTTCCCTAAACTCTTGGGTGCCCAATTTTGTACGGGCAGTCAAGTAGTCGGGATTTACAGATACTTGAAGAGCTGGAGCAGGAGGCTTCAGGATCATATAGCTATAGTTTATTTCCGCTGTGTTATAAGTGATGTACTTTGATAATGATGTATATTCATTACAGATATATATTTTAAGTTATGTTATATATATTATATGTTATTCGTTCCGTTGTGAGGTTCGTGTTACTCTGATGTTGTGTTCTTCTTCTTCTATTCTAAGTTTCTATCTTATCTATTCTCACCCTCTAATTTCTTTCATTAATCATCCGGTATTTTCGACCCTTGGATGTTCGATATGTGTTGCATATCGGATAACCAAGGTCGCCAAAAACCCGGGTCATTACACCGTTGGAAATACTCTGTCAGATATTCGCACATAAAAGTCATCCAGGAACAGGATGAACTGAAGGCACCCTCCTACTGCATCCAATATAGGAATCACCCCATGGATCACTAGCGAGAAGTTCTTGCAATCCGTAGATTTCAACCACGATAGAATCACAGTATATCTCAGGCCGCTAAGTCAGAGATTTTAAGTAATCCTTCCGTTTTATGAAGATCCACGGTCTTCAATTATCCGCCTTGATCCCCATCAGATATCTTCAACTATTTACATATTTGCTGGTCGGAATGGTTTTCGAATATAAATTCGATTCCGATCTTTCCGTGCCAATCAATTGTATAGGTCAGATTTGATAGTCGATGATTTAAGTATCAAATGATAAATGTGTGAATAAAATGAGTTCATTGGTTCAGTACTCAGCATCATTTGGCCCTTATTATAAATAATTAACGAGTGGTTAATTTAGAACTTCTAAAGTATTCCATAAACATTGCATTCAACTCTCATTTTAATATATTAATCTTCTTAAAACCATTTAAATCTAGTATTTAGAAAAAGTATTTGATAACCATATCAAATTTCTATTTTATTATTATTTCAAAACGTTAGTTACAACACCATTTATTTTCTATCATTGATTCCACTTGTTATTCGTAATCGATCGTTACGACACCTCCTTTGGTTTCCTCATTTGAACACTATATTCTTCACTTCCATTTTTAGAATAAACCTATTCTAAATCTTATTTTCCTACTGTGAAAATATCGTTATAATTTTCACTAACCTCTTTCATTTCCATTTCTATGGAAATATCATTTCATATTCTCAAGTCCATTGTAATTTCCCTTTATTTGAAATCTATTATATATATTTCCAAATTCTCCAAATAACGTTACATTACTATTTCCCAAAATAAATTCCTTTTAACATCCCCACCATTACACTAATATCATCTCATTATATTCCATAATTCATTTAACCATTTTCTACTTTAAAAAATCTCGTTTCAAATTCCCTTGTTAGGTAATGTAAATTTACTTAACGTCTTCGCCTCGCTCCCTTTTTATAAACATCATTCAAAAATACAGGTTAAATATACAACTCCTTTTTATCCTGTTTTCCCTTTTACTTAATTCAAACATTCCTTTAAGCGATCACCTTTGCTTAATTTCTCCTTTTACAATTTTGTTAAGAACTCGATTTTAAATATAAACCATTCACCAACTCCTTTCAAAAATCCATTAGGTTCCCTTACCTCTTTGCAAATCTCATTTCAATCCTGTTAAACTTAATTAAATGAATTCCATTAACCTTTTAAATTATTATTTATTTGAAAACCATAATTTACTTTCTTGTTAACAACCATAGAAATAGTTAAGTTCTTTATTAACCAAATAGTAAATCTCCTTTTAAATATCTTATCAAATTAAAACAAATATTCTTTAATTTATTTCATAGACAAATTTTAAAGAAACGAATCAAATAACCAATTTCAATTTAATTAGTTGACATTGTCAATTTTAATCATGATCATCTCGTTAATCAACTTCAATTTGCCCTTCCTTTAAATTAATTAATGATATAATTAATTTAAATAATGCCCTTTAATCGTTTCACGAAACAATTAATTTAACTCTTATCCATTACATCAGTTTCTCCTCGTCTGCTTATACATCTTATCAAAATAATTGGTTTGTAAAACATTTAGTAACTATTTAAATAATAATTAAACTTTATTTCATATTTAAAAATCTATCCTTAGTTATAGAATAAATTTTATAACTTCATTACCGTCGATTTATCTAATGGTAATAAAATGGTATATTTTTGAGGCAAACGCTACCAACTACTCAACCAATACCGTTTATTGGTTAAAACAGAGCAAACATTGAATTTGGATTCAACAATCAATGATCCAATCCATTATTCAATCATATGGTTTAAACAGTTCATATAATTGTAATAAAGAAATAAACAATAAATTTGAGGAATCCAGTTGGATCCCTCCAACCTGTTTTCCCTGCATCCAAATACGTTATTTCAACAATATCATCTATTTAAATAAACAGATAAATATTCAACCATCACAATAACAACAATCCAAACATCTATCAACCAATTAACAATCATAGCACACAAATATTTAAATCCAACTTATATAAAATATAAGTGGGATAAACTGAGTGAGTTGAACTCACCTTGATTTGTCCGTCATTGAAACAATTTGTTTTACATGCTTCCGACTGCGTTCAATTTTTCCATCCAATCCCACTACATTCGTCGATACGGTCTCAACGTTCCTGGTTTCATGGCATTCCGATACTGTATGACTAGATTATACATTTAATACAATATTCACTTTAATAAATTAATATTATTAATATCTAAAAAAAATCATTAACCTAGTTTCTATTTTCGTTCTAACAAAACTAATCAGATCGCTTAACTAAATTAGGCACATGTCAATATGATTTGGCATATCTACTACTAACATCATGAAACATGACCCTATTTCTGCTCTCTAGGAGATCTCCAGAACGCTCCATTATAAGATAAAAATTTTCCCGTTTACTAAAAGTACCCGTAAACCGATCCTCACATAACCCATCTGGTTACCACAACCGCCATGCAGTCTTTTCTATTACCAACCCCATTACTTTCCTCTTCTTTCTAAACAAAATTTGTCTTTCCTGGTTAACCTCTTATTTATTGATTAAAAACATTATTTAACATTTAATCACAACCATGCTTAGGCATCCTATTTATATTACGTTCGTGTCAGACAAGTGTTATACATATATGTGTGAAGTAATAATTATAATATATAAACAATTATATACTAACTCTAAGACATGTTATCAAAAATTGGCTAGGCATATACTTTAACTAAACTTAACAGAGCATTCAGATTTCCAAGCACCTACGTTTATTACTAAATAAACCGGTTATTACTGATAGCAAAATAAACCATACCGTATTCTTTGCATTCATCTAAATGATGGTTGAGCATACTTAATAACAATTGTTAGGAAACAAGTCACATGTGCATAGTAAGGTTAGGCATACTCTAATTAGTGTTTATCTTTACTATTTACCCGCTCCATCCTTTTGTATTTTGTGTTCTTCAAAGTCATTCTTTTCAACGCGCCACTTTACTTCGCCTGTTATCCTCGAACCCGCACTTCACCATTAACCCCAATTTCAATCTCCTGTACAAGAACCAATCCTTCCCATTTTCTAGACCCCATAATACACAACCACCCTCACTGCTTCGCAACACCATTAAAACAAAGTTCACGCTCCAGGTTGTCTTCGCCAACACCATTGCGTTCACATAAGTCTTCCGTGTTTGACTTCTTCCCTATTTTTCCCCACTTCAACAAATTCATCCATACATTTCGAACCATCTCAGAGAACCCATCATGATGCCTTTCGTTCAACACCAATACCCAACATGTCCACTTCATCGATCACTATGCTGTACCCACTTCCGCCAGGAACAACCTTAGGTTGCAACGTCTCCCCATTTTCCCGGCGTCCATCACCCTTCCCCGTCACCGAGAATTGCTACTGGAGCATCATTAGAAAATGAGACCGTCCCACAGTTTCACCACCTCACTAATGGACCACCTGACTCCATTAAACCACCGTCGTATCTCCATTTATTCCCTTCACGGTCGGAGCAGCTTGCGTTTCATTGATTTTTTTTTGATCTCCTGCTTGCTGAAAAAACATGAAGGCATACGAGTATTTATAGGGAAGTAACGAATGGGATAAGATCAACGTTATATCAACAAGAGGGATTTAGCATGTACGTTGGTGTACAGAAGCTATAGGGTAGGATGAAGGCTCCTTTCAGTTTCAGTTTAAGTTGATAAGTGATAATTTAATGCTGGATGGGCTAGAAGAATTAGCGTAGGACGTTTTACACAGTATAGGTTAGGCCAGCTTTACTTAACATGTAAGAATAGGATAGGTGCTATTTGTTTTAGACAACTTGGTAGCAGCTGTGATGTAAAGACGGTTGTTCCAAATTGAAAATATAAGGCGTGTATCCTTTAAGGTCACTTTTCGAGTGGTACAAATCTAGATTCGGCTGGGATGATCTGATGTGTTGTATACTTCGTTAATACATAGTGTGCGTGATTTGCAGAAACAGGACTTTTCATACAGGTAGCTAGCTGTATATTATTTCAGGGGTAATTTGCTGAGTGCTAATTTGATTTGAAAAGAAGTGTTAGGGTGGCCATGTTCTCTACGTGTGACAGGGTAGCTATGAGGCTTAGAGGTGAAGTGATTGGTTTGCAGCAGCTTGTATGTGCATGATGTTGGATAGCTAGGTTGGTTTGCACATGCATATGTCTTAGGGTAGGCAACTAGTGAGTTTTCTTTCCAAGTCTTACGCTCTCTTCAATTCAGTGGTATCTCATGAAAACTGACAACACGCTGCAATGTATGGGGCACATCGTTACTTGGTGAAAGGTGGTGGCACATTCTTAACTTTTGATTTTTTCTTCATAAAATATTATTCCTTGTCCATGAAGTGGAATAGATTAGTCTGTACTTATGAATATAGGTTAGGGGAGGTTCGTACTGCTTTTACTTCGGTAGGAAGGTTGATATTTTATTATCACGGTATCTAATTTACCGCTAACCACTGTTTATGGGTAGCCATTTAATATAATATACGTACCACACATACAAACTCCGACTACAATGAAAATGGACAAATCGTCCCGTCTCAACGTTTTGGTCCTTATGAAATTTGTTTTCGTTGAAAACGGAGGTTTTTTGAAAATAAAAAATTTTAAATGCTTATATAATATATCGAATAATTTACCGTGTGCGAAGCACGTGCCTCATCATAAGCAACGCATTTATTTTAACGTTCTATTTCATGTGATTATTTAATTTCATTGTCAATTGTCATTGACCGTTTACCTGCGACGTTTTTGAGTTTGTTTTATAATTATATAAATTTAACGTTCGAACTTCGTTATATAATGAATTATATATATAAGTTCATTAAAAATTCCAAATCAACAGTAAAATATATTAAATATCAAATTACCAAAAATGCGGGACATTACATTCCTTCCCTCTTAAAAGAATTTCGTCCCCGAAATTAGTAAGTAAGAGGAATGCTCCAATCGATCGCAATTACTTTCAGAATAATTTTTATCAAAATTCTAAGTTATTTAAATATACGAAAAATTCGTCAACACCTCCACTGCAATGCTCGATCAAACCAACTACAAACGCCACTCCGGGCCTCACATCTTATCAAAGAAAACTCAAACCAAATGGCTACCCAACTCAGGGGTATAAAATCAATCACCAATCCGTATATTAAGGTTCACTTGTTTATTGGGAAATTCAATTCCAATTTGAAAGCAAATCAACTAACAAATTTTAATCTTCCAACTTGTACTTCAATCTCTATGATCAAAGCCTCCGGGTAATCCGTACTAAATATACAATGCCAGAAACAAAGATCGGGTTAAATCATTTAGTTTCCATTCAAATTTATATTGGAATTCGTAACCAACTTAACCCAATCATTTCACATTTATTTTCAACATTAATCTTGTTTATATTCACTTGGGTTATAATTCGACTAATGTCTGGTTGATTAGTATTACCTCGATTTTCATATTTCAAATCTATTTCAACTTTAATATCCATTATTAACTTACCCAAAGTTAAGTTTCAACTCTATATCAATTAACTAATTAATTTACAAATTAGTTCATCTCCATTTCATAATCCCATTCTGATTATTCACTCTCGTTTACTGATTTCATATTGAAATCACCTCGGTTATATTAAACAACTCAATTTTTGATATTCAATTTGAATTCTGTTTAAATTAATCAAATACATTAATATATTAATAATTTGAATATTTCTTTTCCATATAAAATATAATATGGCCAAAATTATTTCATTCGACCATCTTTACAAAACAATATCTTGTCAGTTGCTAGTTCAAATATTGAACCAAACAACCAACACAATACAAAATATTTTTATATAAAATTTACAAATACGCTCTCATGTATATACACTAAAACTCCATCTAGGGTATTACTAACCCTATCTCTATCGAGTGACGCCACAGAGCCAAGGTTGTTACTAAACCATTAGCTCTGATACCAACTATGACGACCCAAATTTCCGATACCCTTTGAGCTGACCAAAACAACACCAGCCCAACCCAAATTGTACGGGAAACCCAGATGTCAATACAAAGAATTTTAGAGGGTGAGATAAGAGAGAAAGAAATATTAGAATAGAAGAAGAAGAAGAACCAACACAACACAGAGTCTCACATTGCAATGGAACCAAAATATAATATATAAATAAACTTTATTTTGAGCTTTGAAATATGATCTTATAATCATCATAGTACATCAATACATCTGGACAGTTATAATAACCTATCCCCATACACATCACACAGCGAAATAATAACCGTATAACATCATACATCTGAACTCTTCCAGCCCATCTCTTTCAGCATCCGATGACCTGAACCTGTACGACCCGGTCTAACCAATCATTTCAAATACAGGGTCAGTCTGGTGAACCAGAGTGAGAATGACACACTAAATTTAAGGGGAATCATCTAACTTGATTTTTAAGTTCAACAAAAACTTTTCAAAAGAAAAGGATAATCGTAAGACCAAATCCACACATAAATACGGATAGTTTTTACTTTATGATAACCCAAAACATTTTAGAAAACAATATATATTCTGATATTATAATAGTGTCTAAATACAAATAAATATCAATCTAGCAGAACGCTTGCATCTCACGTTCCGCATATATACTATACAATCAAAACTGCGGGCGCTTATTGGAGATTGGATTCCGACTATGACAAGGTATGGATCCATCTGCCGATAGTGTATTTCTAGAGGCGAATATACTGAGTTCAACAAGAAAGTTTTGCAACCCGACCCTCACATGATCGACCACTCATTTCTCTTGAGTGTATTGAATGTATATCACTAACGGTTGGGATCAACAACTGTTCCTAAAAAAGGGACAGCATCGATAGATTAAAGAAGCAAAAGGAATTTCTCTAGATAGGTGATTGTACATCCTATTGGGTACGACCCACATAGCCATGCCGCCTGCCCGATTTTTGTCATTTCTCGGCTGTGAGGCTTGATGCGACCCACATAGCCATGCCGCCTGCCCGATTTTTGTCATTTCCCGGCTGTGAGGCTTGATGTTTGAATTTATCTTTAGAACATCTGGCCACCATTTACTTTGAATGCCACATTATTAGATCCTCCAGATATCACTAATTGACATCCACAAAATATACCCTAGTTGGGAGCTACCCAACTATGACACGTTTGAAGAAATCAACGTACATGACCCCGTTGGAAATACTCTGTCAGACATTCGTCCATACAAGTCATCCAGGAGCAGGATGAATCAAAGGAACCCTCCTACTGCATCCAATATAGGAACCACCCTATGGATCAGTAGCGATATGTTCTTGCAATCCGTAGATTTCAACCACGATAGAATCACAGTATATCTCAGGCCGCTAAGCCAAAGATTTTAAGTAATCCTTCTATTTTATGAAGATCCACAGTCTTCAATTACTCTGCCTTGATCCCCTTCAGATATCTTCAACTATTTACGTATTTGCTGGTCGGAATGGTTTTCGAATATAAATTCGATTCCGGTCTTTCCGTACCAATCAATCGTATAGGTCAGATTTGATAGTCGATGATTTAACTATCAAATGATAAATGTGTGAACAAAATGAGTTCATTGGTTCAGTACTCAGTATCATTTGGCCCTTATTATAAATAATTAACGAGTGGTTAATTTAAAACTTCTAAAGTATTCCATAAACATTGCATTCAATTCTCGTTTTAATATATTAATCTTCTTAAAACCATTTAAATCTAGTATTTAGAAAAAGTATTTAATAACCATATCAAATTTCTATTTTAATATTATTTCAAAACATTAGTTACAACACCATTTATTTTCTATCATTGATTCCACTTGTTATTCGTAATCGATCGTTACGATACCTCCTTTGGTTTCCTCATTTGAACACTATATTCTTCACTTCCATTTTTAGAATAAACCTATTCTAAATCTTATTTTCCTACTGTGAAAATATTGTTATAATTTTCACAAATCTCTTTTATTTCCTTTTCTATGGAAATATCATTTCAAATTCTCAAGTCCATTATAATTTCCTTTTATTTGAAATCTATTTTATATATTTCCGAATTCTCCAAACAACGTTACATTACTGTTTCCCAAAACAAATTCCTTTTAACATCCTCACCATTACACTAATATCATCTCATTGTATTCCATAATCAATTTAACCATTTTCTACTTTGAAAAATCTCGTTTCAAATTCCCTTGTGAAGTAATGTAAATTTACTTAACGTCTTCGCCTCGCTCCGTTTTTATAAACATCCTTTAAAAATACAGGTTAAATATACAACTCCTTTTTATCATGTTTTCCCTTTTACTTAATTCAAACATTCCTTTAAGCGATCACCTTTGCTTAATTTCTCCTTTTACAATTTTGTTAAGAACTCGGTTTCAAATATAAACTGTTCACCAACGCCTTTCAAAAATCCATTAGGTTCCCTTACCCCTTTGCAAATCTCGTTTCTATCCTATGAAACTTAATTAAATGAATTCCATTAACCTTTTAAATTATTATTTATTTAAAAACCATAATTTACTTTCTTGTTACCGACCATAGAAATTGTTAAGTTCTTCATTAACCAAATAGTAAATCTCTTTTTAAATATCTTATTAAATTAAAACAAATATTCTTTAATCTATTTCATAGATAAATTTAAAACAAACGAATCAAATAACCACTTTCAATTTGATTAGTTGACTTTTTCAACTTCAATCATGATCATCTCGTTAATCTACTTCAATTTTCCCTTCCTTTAAATTAATTAATGATATAATTAATTTAAATAATGCCCTTTAATCGTTTCTTGAAACAATTAATTTAACTCTTAACCATTACATCAGTTTCTTCTCGTCTGCTTATACATCTTATCAAAATAATTGGTTTGTAAAACATTTAATAACTACTTAAATAATAATTAAACTTTATTTCAAATTTAAAAATCTATCCTCAGTTATAAAATAAATTTTATAACTGCATTACCGTCGATTTATCTAACGGTAATAAAATGGTATATTTTTGAGCCAACTGCTACCAACTACTCAACCAATACCGTTTATTGGTTAAAACAGAAAAAACGTTGAATTTGGATTCAACAATCAATGATCCAATCCATTATTCAACATATGGTTTAAAATGTTCATATAATTGTAATAAAAAAATAAACAATAAATTTGAGGAATCCAGTTGGATCCCTCCAACCTGTTTTCCCTGCATCCAAATACATTATTTCAACAATATCATCTATTTAAATAAACAGATATAATATTCAACCATCACAATAACAACAATCCAAACATCCATCAACCAATTAACAATCATAGCACACAAATATTTAAACCCAACTTATATAAAATATAAGTGGGATAAACTGAGTGAGTTGAACTCACCTTTATTTGTCCGTCACTGAAACAGTTTGTTTTACATGCTTCCGCCTGCGTTCAATTTTGTCCATCCAATCCCACTATGTTTGTCGAAACGGTCTCAACGTTCCTGGTTTCATGGCATTTCAATACTGTATGACCAGATTATACATTTAATGCAGTATTCACTTTAATTAATTAATATTATTAATATCTAAAAAAAATCATTAACCTAGTTTCTATTTTCGTTCTAACAAAACTAATCAGATCGCTTAACTAAAGTAGGCACATGTCAATATGATTTGGCATATTTACTACTAACATCATGAAACATGACCCTATTTCTGCTCTCTTGGAGATCTCCAGAACACTCCATTATAAGATAAAAAAATTCCCGTTTACTAAAAGTACCCGTAAACCGATCCTCACATAACCCATCTGGTTACCACAACCGCCACGCAGTCTTTTCTATTACCAACCCCATTGCTTTCCTCTTCTTTCTAAACAAAATTTGTCTTTCCTGGTTAACCTCTTATTTATTGATTGAAAACATTATTTAACATTTAATCATAACCATGCTTAGGCATCCTATTTGTATTACGTTCATGTCAGGCAAGTGTTATACATATATGTGTGAAGTAATATTAATAATTATAATATATAAACAATTATATACTAACTCTAAGACATATTATCAAAAATAGGTTAGGCATATACTTTAACCTAACTTAAAAGAGCATTCAGATTTCCAAGCACCTACGTTTGTTACTAAATAAACCGGTTATTACTGATAACAAAATAAACCATACCGTGTTCTTTGCGTTCATCTAAATGATGGTTGAGCGTACTTAATAACAATTATTAGGAAATAGGTCACACGTGCATAGTAAGGTTAATCATACTCTAATTAGTGTTTATCTTTACTGTTTACCTGCTCCATCTTTTTGTATTCTGTGTTCTTCAAAGTCATTCTTTTCCAAACGCCACTTTACTTCACCTATTATTCTTGAGTCCACACTTCACCATTAACCCCACTTTCATTCTCCTGTACACGCACCAATTCTTCCCATTTTCTAGTTCCCATAATACAGAACCACCCTCACTGCTTCGCAACACCATTAAAACAAAGTTCACGCTCCAGGTTGTCTTCGCCAACACTATTGCGTTCACATCAGTCTTCCTGTGTCTGACTTCTTGTAACAACCCGTACTTTTGACTGTTAACTATTTAATATATTTAAATATCGATTTGGAATTTTTATATGGATTTAATGTATATATAATTCGTCTATTTAATATATATGGATGTATAATTATAAAGGGATTTTTATATAAAGGAAATGTCATTTAAACCTAGAACCTTAATGGATGAGTTTTGGATTCTGCACTGTTTGTTGTAACAAATACGATAACATTTATTTATTTATTTTTGTTAAAGTTAGCATTTTCTATATATATATATATATCCATCAACACCTATTTGGTTCTACAAAACAATGAAACCCGAATACCCTACTTTCATTGCATTTGTCCAACAAACAGAAATGCTGCTACAAGGACATCAAAACTGAAACATATATAATATGAAACGTGAGATGCTAATATAAAAAGAAAGAAAAAGTAATAGCAAAACCAAACAATGTTGCATGAAATCTCCACTAGTTTATATACACAATTTCTTGTCTGACTGAAAAGCTTATGGCAGAAAAAAAATATATATATTCATGCATCAAAGCTTTACAGTACATAAACAACAAAGGGGAATACATGTGGAATTTTCGTACAACACAAAGTAGAATGGACAAACAACAGCTCATTTAATTACGGCATGTCTTGCTTCCATCTTGTCCGTCCCTGAAAATGGTAACAGCTGCAAGGAAAAACCTATTAGTATAAAAGAATTCAAATTGGAACTGCTATAGAAAATCAGATAAGAAAGTAGCTAAACAGCTAACCATGTGCAGATACATAGATCAAATAGGGAAAATCATGAACAGTTGAAAATAAACAACACATTGCTGATGCAAAACAAGTTATGCGCAGCTAATGTATTCCTGTACATAATTAATAACAGCAGTAAAACAGCTAAGAGACAAGACAAGACAATACTTACTAACAGAGTTAAACATAGCATTTCTTGTCTAGTATAGGGTGATGACCTCATGTTATCTATCAAGGTCAAATTTGTTAATGTTAGTTCTAAAAAAATTAAGTTGCCGTCAAAGTATGCAGGCTTTACTATAAAGCTGAAGTTCTAGGATGCTTATGGTTGGTTGAAGAAAGCCTAGAAATCAAATATTTGGGCTTGTCTCTTCCTATAGATCAGAGTAAAGACAATGACTAATGTTTTTCTAGATAAGATTAAAGATGAATGGAGACTTGTTCATGCAAATTGTTGTCTATAGCAGTAAGAGTTGAAATTACTAAGTAGCAATATATGCTATCATCTTATAATGGATGCGGACTTATCAAATCCTAGCAGCAACCATAACCTCAACAAAAGCGCAGATCATTCTATTTTTTTTGAAGATTACTTTGATTTAATTAAAAGCAATAAAAATAATTAATCAAAATTTACTACGAATGACACAGATTCGGCCAGCAAACATGGTATGTTCAAAAGAAACTAAGTCTACTTGACCAAAAGCTAAACTTATAGACAATGCATAGCCAAAGAAAAACAGATGTATATATTTATACATCAAAGTACAATAAACGGCTATAAATAAATCAAAATGTATTTATATGTTTATCCCCTTTGTACAAAGGAATTGATATGTATACATATTCACATATACTGAATCTATGCTCTATATTATTATTATTTTCCAAAAATTTGGACTTCAAATCTAGAATACAGCTGTATGTATATATCAGAAGTGTAAGGCATAACATGTGTGTGTATATGCTATCAAACCTATACAGATTTTTTTCCAGAAATAGCTACACAGCTAAGTGGAATCAAATCCAACGTATGTATATATTTATACCATTTCAATCGAATACAAATTAATGAAGACTGAACCATACATAGGAAAATCTAACATAGAACCCACATTCAGATTTAAATCTCTGAAGTGAATAAAACATGTCATAGCTCCTATCTCACCTAAACATAGGCCATTTCAATCACTATGAACAGAATTGTACTAAAATCTAACTTAAATTCACAAAATCTTTACCAAAACGAGTTGCAGTGATCAATACCATCACACAAAACCATCACCAGTACACTAATCTAAAAGCAAAACTCCAATGGCCTAAACATAGCCGAATCTACCTAGGGCAAGTGATGATAGACGTTGAGCATATCCAAACCAAAACTGACACTATAAATATGGGTATCACGCATTGTGTTTCATCACTCCAGAACAAACAAATCAATACAGAAAATTACTACAACACTTACAAGAAATCAAAGCAAGAATTTAGTTAAAAATACTTAGCTTAGAGATCCCTGCGATGAATTCCCTGATGTTTTGTTTGGGCCCGCTGACCTAGGGTTCGGAAATCCGCACAGATGAGGCCTCGTATTGGTTCGCTGATAGCCTATAGGGGAACGGGAAGGCTCAGGGTCGATCGACGAAGTGGCGTTGACGGCAGGAGTGGATTCGGGGGTTTGACAAACCGATTGGAGGAAGAAATCGAAGTGAAGATCAAAGATAGTGGCGTTGAGGGCAGCGACACAACTGGTTTCGATCTCTGACGAAGACAGAAAGGGGAAAGGCGGCTAGGGTTTCGTCCTTGGGAAATAAATTTTGTGGAGACGATGGTTTTTCTGAGGATTGGGATTAAGGGCAAAGGGTTTTGTTAGATGGGTGCGTGTTGGGAAAAGCAGGCCGAACTAATAAATGGTAAAGACCCGTTTAAATTTATTAATTCATGTTTGATAATTAAATCACTATATAAATTAGTTAATGCGATATATCGTGCATACGTTAACGGATTTTGACAAAATCAGGTTCGTTGGGACCGTTGAAACGAGAAGATCGAGATGGAGCAGTGTCTGTCAGGACTGGAAGGACGGAAAACTTTTAATTAAATTAAACGTTGTTTAATTTAATTAAAACCAGCGCTGAACGACCCAACCGATCAAAGTGAGTTAACCTCACTCAGTTCTACCCGTTTATATTTTATATAAATTGGGTTTTTATTTCTGTGTTCTCTGGTTGCTAGTTATTGACTGCTTGCTAGTTATATTGTTGATTCGAAAAATGGATTTAAACGGTCGTTTAAAATCAGTGAGATATATAATCGTTATTTTTAACGATTAAATCCAATAAAGGAAATTTTCCTTGATTGTTCACGTTTATAAAATAAACGTGATTGGAATGGTTTGGATTGTTTGTATGATCTGTTAGTTGATTGATGGTTGTTATTATCAGATAAAGGTAATAATTTTGATTGGACAGTTGATTTGATCGATAACCGTTGAATTTAAATTCAACATTTTGATTTGTTCTAACCAGTAGGAATATTGGTTGAATAATCTGGCATCACATTGTCTGTTAACCAATCATTTTACAGATATGGATTTTTATCATTAAGTGGGTCGACCCTTATGAGATTATAAATTTACTTTATAATTGAAATGGGTTTTAAATATACTATTTTGGATAGAGCAATTTTAAATATAAATTGGGACTATTATTATTCAAAGGGCTATAAGTTATTATTAAATTGTTTGATAAGAAAAACCCTTATGTTAAGAGAAATTGTAAGCCGATGGACAAGTAATAACCTAACAGTTTAGAATTCTTTTAATTGTTTTGCTAAGAATAATTAAATAGGTTATTTAATTAATTAATTTAGTATGGATTAATTTAAAGGAGGAATTAACTGGAATTGATTAAAGAATTAATTGTGTTTTGAGGTAACCAAGTTCCGGTTTAACTAAGACCTACTTTTACGTAAAGTAGTTAACTGATTTTATAGTAGTTAATTATTTAGTTTAATTTGTGTAATTACTTCTTAAATGAACTACATTTAGATAAGTACCCGACCTTGGAAGGGAATATAGTTAAACTTTGAGAAGGGATTTTGAACGAGTTTTATATTTGAATTAAATGGAGTTATAAAGGGATTTAAGCGAACTCATAACTTAAATAAAGGGTTTACTTGACAGTTAGATTAAGTTAAGGAAAATGAAGGTATAAAGGAGTTATAATTAAACCTGAAGTGGAAAACCAAGGTTTATAAAGAGCATGGGAAGTAAAGAGGTTGATTTTGAATTAGAATTGCTTAAGTGTGGAATTAAATAAGTAATTGGAAATTTAGATTCCCCGAAAGGAAAAGGGATTTGAAATCGAGTTTTGGCAAATGAATTAGGTAATAGTGTTTGTGAGAATAACCCAGCTAGGGAACAAAGTATTTGAATATATTGGGAGTTAACAAGAGTGATGTTGATAAGGATTAAGTAATCGATGAATTGAGTAATATCAAGTATATGTATAAAAAGATAAAGTAGATTTTTGGAGTTATATTTTGAATAGAATTCAAATTGATATTGGAACGAGATATTAGTTTTTGGATTATGACTTATATTTATCTGAAGGTAAGGACGTTGTTGATCAAGGTCTGAGAGGTAATTAAAATACCCCAACTTGAACGACTTCGAAATTACCCGAAGATGATATTTGTTATGATGATATAAAGGACAGTAGGAGTTTATTATTTCATGTAGAAATAATAATACAATGTTTAGCGAAACACTGAGCTATATACATACAGGATGAGAATACCAAAGTCAAAAGGAAATATAACAGAATTTCAACAGAAAGGAAATGTAAGGTTGGGTTTTTTTTCCAGTAAGAATAAACACGGGAAGCTGTGAAGCAAATTAATGAAATATATTTCAAATTGTTGTTTTACGAATAATAAGTTGGAAAATACTGAGTTACAAGATATTGAGAAATAAGAAGTTTTAATTATTTGGATTAAAAGGCCAAGCAAATGCTGAACACTGAACAGTAAATTCTATTTTTATTTTATGGTTGAATGGTTGTTTATTTGATAGTTAAATCACCAACTATCAAATCCGGCCTATACGTTTGTTGGTACGGGAAGACCGGGATCGAAGTTATATTCGAAAACCATTCTGTCCAACAAATACGAAGTTATAGAAGACGTCAAATGACGATCGAGATGGAGCATTGAAGACCATAGATCTTCATAAAACGGAAGAACCACTTACTATCCCTGATTCGACCCGGAGATACACTGGGGTTCTGTTGTGGATGAAATCTGTGGATTGCAAGGACTACTCGCTACTGATCGCTGGGGTGATTCCTATATGAGATGCAGTAGGAGAGTGCCTTCGGTTCATCCTGTTCCTGGATGACTTGTATGGACGAGTGTCTGACAGAGTATTTCCAAAAGGATCGCGTACGTTGATGTCTTCAAACGTGCCATAGTTGGCTACCTCCCAACTAGAGTATTTTTGTGGTCGTCAATTAGCGATATCTAATGGATTTGACGATGTGGCATTCAAAGTGAATGGCGATCAGATGTTTTCGAAGAAAATTCTGACCTCAAGCCTCATAGTCGGTAGATGACAAAAATCGGGCAGGCAGCATGGCTATGTGGGTCGCTCCCATTAGGGTGTATAATCACCTATCTAGAGAAAATCTTATTTGCTTCTTTAATCTATTCGATGCTGTCCCTTTTTGGGAAGACGGTGGGTCGCACCCAACCGTTGGTGATACACATTCGATACACTCAAGCGAAATGAGTGGTCGGTCATGTGAGGGCCGGGTTGCAAGACGTTCTTGTTGAACCCAGTGTATTCGTCTCTAGAGATACACGATCGGCAGGTGGTCCCATACCTTGTCATGGTTGGAATCCAATCTCCAATAAGAGCCCGCGGTTTTGTTTGTATACTATATATGTAGAGCGTGAGATGCAAGCGTTCTACTAGATTTGATATTACTTGTATTTAGACATTATCATGATATCAGACAAGATATTGATTTCAAAAGCTGTTTTGGGTTATCGTAAGGTAAAAACCGTCCATATTTATGTGTGGATCTGGTCTTACGATTATCATTTTCTTTCGAAAGGATTTTAACTTTAAAATCAAGTTGTGTGATACCTTAATACTATGCGAGTTTATCTCACTCTGGTTCACCAGACTGACCCGGTGTTTTGTAAATGCTCGGGTTAGCCCGGGATGTACAGGTTCAGGTTATCGAATGCTGTGAAGTTCAAAGACTAGCTGAAGGTGTTCAGATCTAGTATCTTGCTGCTGTGTGTCGTATATGAGGATAGATTATTATAACTGTCCAGATAAATTGATGCACTCTGATGATTGTAAGTTATTTCAAGCTCTCAATAAAATTATTTCTGTATTATATTTTGTTCCGCTGCGATGTGAGACTCTGTGTTGATTCTTCTTCTTCTATTCTAATATTTCTTTCTTTCTTATCCCACCCTCTAATTTCTTTCTAATAACGTCCGGTGTTTTCGGTGTTTGGGAGGTCGTCATGAGTACGGAAAAAGGTATTCATGTCGATTTTCAGGGCCGAAAATCGTTGGGTTGTTATAGTGGTATCAGAGCTATTGGTTGAGTAGTAACCTTGGCTCTGTGGCGTAACTCAATAGAGATGGGGTTAGTAACACCCTAGATTGAGTTTGAGTGTATAGATATGAGAGCGTATTTGTAAATTCTATATAAAATTGTTTTATATTATGTTATTTGACTAGTTCGATTTTAAACTAGCAATTGACGCGGTATTGTTTATAAAAAGGGTCAGATGAAATAATTTTGGCCATATTATATTTTGTATATAATAAAAATATAAGTTTGATTTTGAGTTGTTTGGTTTATTTGAATCAAAGTCGAATCAGGCTATGAATTGAAAGGGTCAAATATAACTCTAATTTTCCATATATGGAATTAGAAAGAGAAAAATGTATAATATTTAAATTAGAAATCAAAATTGAATTTGAAATGGAGATATATGAATTAGAGAATAAATAGTTAATCAAATATGATTTTGAAACTTAAACGTAGTTAAGTATTGGGTATTGAAATTAAGGTTTGGGTTTGGAAATCAAAGTTGCTTGATTTGGGTAATTGGATTGTGCATTGTTGATTGGTTGTTGGGAAGATGGATTGGTGATTTATAACCCTGAAAGGGTACCCATTTGGGTTCTTGTTTCCTTGAATCGAAGTTAGGCCCATAATGGCGTTTGCAGTTGGTTTGGTCTTGCAACGCAAGGAAGATGCTGGCGGATCCTTCGGAAATTTTATAACTTAGAATTTGGAAATAATTCTACAATCATTGTCTTGAGAATATCGGGATTAAAACACTTCTTTTACTTAGCAATTTCGAGGACGAAATTATTTTAAGGGGGAAGGAATGTAACAACCCGTACTTTTGACTGTTAAATATTTAATATATTTAAATATCGATTTGGAATTTTTATATGGATTTAATGTATATATAATTCGTCTATTTAATATATATGGATGTATAATTATAAAGGGATTTTTATATAAAGGAAATGTCATTTAAACCTAGAACCTTAATGGATGAGTTTTGGATCCTACACTATTTGTTGTAACAAATATGATAACATTTATTTATTTTTGTTAAAATTAGCATTTTCTATATATATATATATATATATATATATCCATCAACACCTATTTGGTTCTACAAAACAATGAAACCCGAATACCCTACTTTCATTGCATTTGTCCAACAAACATAAATGCTGCTACAAGGACATCAAAACTGAAACATATATAATATGAAACGTGAGATGCTAATATAAAAAGAAAGAAAAAGTAATAACAAAACCAAACAATGTTTCATGAAATCTCCACTAGTTTATATACACAATTTCTTGTCTGACTGAAAAGCTTATGGCAGAAAAAATATATATTCATGCATCAAAGCTTTACAGTACATAAACAACAAAGGGGAATACATGTGGAATTTTCGTACAACACAAAGTAGAATGGACAAACAACAGCTCATTTAATTACGGCATGTCTTGCTTCGATCTCGTCCGTCCCTGAAAATGGTAACAGCTGCAAGGAAAAACCTATTAGTATAAAAGAATTCAAATTGGAACTGCTATAGAAAATCAGATAAGAAAGTAGTTAAACAGCTAACTATGTGCAGATACATAGATCAAATAGGGAAAATCATGAACAGTTGAAAATAAACAACACATTGCTGATGCAAAACAAGTTATGCGCAGCTAATGTATTCCTGTACATAATTAATAACAGCAGTAAAACAGCTAAGAGACAAGACAAGACAATACTTACTAACAGAGTTAAACATAGCATTTCTTGTCTAGTATAGGGTGATGACCTCATGTTATCTATCAAGGTCAAATTTGTTAATGTTAGTTCTAAAAAAATTAAGTTGCCGTCAAAGTATGCAGGCTTTACTATAAAGCTGAAGTTCTAGGATGCTTATGGTTGGTTGAAGAAAGCCTAGAAATCAAATATTTGGGCTTGTCTCTTCCTATAGATCAGAGTAAAGACAATGACTAATGTTTTTCTAGATAAGATTAAAGATGAATGGAGACTTGTTCATGCAAATTGTTGTCTATAGCAGTAAGAGTTGAAATTACTAAGTAGCAATATATGCTATCATCTTATAATGGATGCGGACTTATCAAATCCTAGCAGCAACCATAACCTCAACAAAAGCGCAGATCATTCTATTTTTTTTGAAGATTACTTTGATTTAATTAAAAGCAATAAAAATAATTAATCAAAATTTACTACGAATGACACAGATTCGGCCAGCAAACATGGTATGTTCAAAAGAAACTAAGTCTACTTGACCAAAAGCTAAACTTATAGACAATGCATAGCCAAAGAAAAACAGATGTATATATTTATACATCAAAGTACAATAAACGGCTATAAATAAATCAAAATGTATTTATATGTTTATCCCCTTTGTACAAAGGAATTGATATGTATACATATTCACATATACTGAATCTATGCTCTATATTATTATTATTTTCCAAAAATTTGGACTTCAAATCTAGAATACAGCTATATGTATATATCAGAAGTGTAAGGCATAACATGTGTGTGTATATGCTATCAAACCTATACAGATTTTTTTCCAGAAATAGCTACACAGCTAAGTGGAATCAAATCCAACGTATGTATATATTTATACCATTTCAATCGAATACAAATTAATGAAGACTGAACCATACATAGGAAAATCTAACATAGAACCCACATTCAGATTTAAATCTCTGAAGTGAATAAAACATGTCATAGCTCCTATCTCACCTAAACATAGGCCATTTTAATCAATGTGAACAGAATTGTACTAAAATATAACTTAAATTCACAAAATCTTTACCAAAACGAGTTGTAGTGATCAATACCATCACACAAAACCATCACCAGTACTCTAATCTAAAAGCAAAACCCCAATGGCCTAAACATAGCCGAATCTACCTAGGGCAAGTGATGATAGACGTTGAGCATATCCAAACCAAAACTGACCCTATAAATATGGGTATCACGCATTGTGTTTCATCACTCCAGAACAAACAAATCAATACAGAAAATTACTACAACCACTTACAAGAAATCAAAGCAAGAATTTAGTTAAAAATACTTAGCTTAGAGATCCCTGCGATGAATTCCCTGATGTTTTGTTTGGGCCCGCTGACCTAGGGTTCGGAAATTCGCACAGATGAGGCCTCGTATTGGTTCGCTGATAGCCTATAGGGGAACGAGAAGGCTCAGGGTCGATCGACGAAGTGGCGTTGACGGCAGGAGTGGATTCGGGGGTTTGACAAACCGATTGGAGGAAGAAATCGAAGTGAAGATCGAAGATAGTGGTGTTGAGGGCTGCGACACAACTGGTTTCGATCTCTGACGAAGACAGAAAAGGGAAAGGCGGCTAGGGTTTCGGCCTTGGGAAATAAATTTTGTGGAGACGATGGTTTTTCTGAGGATTGGGATTAAGGCAAAGGGTTTTGTTAGATGGGTGCGGGTTGGGAAAAGCAGGCCGAACTAATAAATGGTAAAGGCCCGTTAAAATTTATTAATTCATGTTTGATAATTAAATCACTATATAAATTAGTTAATGCGATATATCACGCATACGTTAACGGATTTTGACAAAATCAGGTTCGTTGGGACCGTTGAAACGAGAAGATCGAGATGGAGCAGTGTCTGTCAAGACTGGAAGGACGGAAAACTTTTAATTAAATTAAACGTTGTTTAATTTAATTAAAACCAGCGCTGAACGACCCAACCGATCAAAGTGAGTTAACCTCACTCAGTTCTACCCATTTATATTTTATATAAATTGGGTTTTTATTTCTGTGTTCTCTGGTTGCTAGTTATTGACTGCTTGCTAGTTATATTGTTGATTCGAAAAATGGATTTAAACGGTCGTTTAAAATCAGTGAGATTTATAATCGTTATTTTTAACGATTAAATCCAATAAAGTAATTTTCCTTGATTGTTCACGTTTATAAAATAAACGTGATTGGAATGGTTTGGATTGTTTGTATGATCTGTTAGTTGATTGATGGTTGTTATTATCAGATAAAGGTAATAATTTTGATTGGACAGTTGATTTGATCGATAACCATTGAATTGAAATTCAACATTTTGATTTGTTCTAACCAGTAGGAATATTGGTTGAATAATCTGGCATCACATTGTCTGTTAACCAATCATTTTACAGATATGGATTTTTATCATTAAGTGGGTCGACCCTTATGAGATTATAAATTTACTTTATAATTGAAATGGGTTTTAAATTTACTATTTTGGATAGAGCAATTTTAAATAGAAATTGGGACTATTATTATTCAAAGGGCTATAAGTTATTATTAAATTGTTTGATAAGAAAAACCCTTATGTTAAGAGAAATTGTAAGCCGATGGACAAGTAATAACCTAACAGTTTAGAATTCGATTAATTGTTTTGCTAAGAATAATTAAAGAGGTTATTTAATTAATTAATTTAGTATGGATTAATTTAAAGGAGGAATTAACTGGAATTGATTAAAGAATTAATTGTGTTTTGAGGTAACCAAGTTCCGGTTTAACTAAGACCTACTTTTACGTAAAGTAGTTAACTGATTTTATAGTAGTTAATTATTTAGTTTAATTTGTGTAATTACTTCTTAAATGAACTACATTTAGATAAGTAACCGACCTTGGAAGGGAATATAGTTAAACTTTGAGAAGGGATTTTGAACGAGTTTTATATTTGAATTAAATGGAGTTATAAAGGGATTTAAGCGAACTCATAACTTAAATAAAGGGTTTACTTGACAGTTAGATTAAGTAAAGGAAAATGAAGGTATAAAGGAGTTATAATTAAACCTGAAGTGGAAAACCAAGGTTTATAAAGAGCATGGGAAGTAAAGAGGTTGATTTTGAATTAGAATTGCTTAAGTGTGGAATTAAATAAGTAATTGGAAATTTAGATTCCCCGAAAGGAAAAGGGAATGGGGAAAAAGGGATTTGAAATCGAGTTTTGGCAAATGAATTAGGTAATAGTGTTTGTGAGAATAACCCATTCTAGGGAACAAAGTATTTGAATATATTGGGAGTTAACAAGAGTGATGTTGATAAGGATTAAGTAATCGATGAATTGAGTAATATCAAGTATATGTATAAAAAGATAAAGTAGATTTTTGGAGTTATATTTTGAATAGAATTCAAATTGATATTGGAACGAGATATTAGTTTTTGGATTATGACTTATATTTATCTAAAGGTAAGGACGTTGTTGATCAAGGTCTGAGAGGTAATTAAAATACCCCAACTTGAACGACTTCGAAATTACCCGAAGATGATATTTGTTATGATGATATAAAGGACAGTAGGAGTTTATTATTTCATTTAGAAATAATAATACAATGTTTAGCGAAACACTGAGCTATATACATACAGGATGAGAATACCAAAGTCAAAAGGAATTATAAGAGAATTTCAACAGAAAGGAAATGTAAGGTTGGGTTTTTTTTTCAGTAAGAATAAACACGGGAAGCTGTGAAGCAAATTAATGAAATATATTTCAAATTGTTGTTTTACGAATAATAAGTTGGAAAATACTGAGTTCCAAGATATTGAGAAATAAGAAGTTTTAATTATTTGGATTAAAAGGTTAAGCAAATGCTGAACACTGAACAGTAAATTCTATTTTTATTTTATGGTTGAATGGTTGTTTATTTGATAGTTAAATCACCAACTATCAAATCTGGCCTATACGTTTGTTGGTACGGGAAGACTGGGATCGAAGTTATATTCGAAAACCATTCTGTCCAACAAACACGAAATTATAGAAGACGTCAAATGACGATCGAGATGGAGCATTGAAGACCATAGATCTTCATAAAACGGAAGAACCACTTACAATCCCTGATTCGACCCGGAGATACACTGGGGTTTTGTCGTGGATGAAATCTGTGGATTGCAAGGACTACTCGCTACTGATCGCTGGGGTGATTCCTATATAAGATGCAGTAGGAGAGTGCCTTCGGTTCATCCTGTTCCTGGATGACTTGTATGGATGAGTGTCTGACAAAGTATTTCCAAAAGGATCGCGTACGTTGATGTCTTCAAACGTGCCATAGTTGGTTAGCTCCCAACTAGAGTATTTTTGTGGTCGTCAATTAGCGATATCTAATGGATTTGACGATGTGGCATTCAAAGTGAATGGCGATCAGATGTTTTCGAAGAAAATTCTGACCTCAAGCCTCACAGTCGGTAGATGACAAAAATCGGGCAGGCAGCATGGCTATGTGGGTCGCTCCCATTAGGGTGTATAATCACCTATCTAGAGAAAATCTTATTTGCTTCTTTAATCTATTCAATGCTGTCCCTTTTCGGGAAGACGGTGGGTCGCATCCAATCGTTGGTGATATACATTCGAAACACTCAAGCGAAATGAGTGGTCGGTCATGTGAGGGCCGGGTTGCAAGACGTTCTTGTTGAACCCAGTGTATTCGTCTCTAGAGATACACGATCGGCAGGTGGTCCCATACCTTGTCATGGTTGGAATCCAATCTCCAATAAGCGCCCGCGGTTTTGTTTGTATACTATATATGTAGAGCGTGAGATGCAAGCGTTCTACTGGATTTGATATTACTTGTATTTAGACATTATCATAATATCAGACAAGATATTGATTTCAAAAACTGTTTTGGGTTATCGTAAGGTAAAAACCGTCCATATTTATGTGTGGATCTGGTCTTACGATTATCATTTTCTTTCGAAAGGATTTTAACTTTAAAATCAAGTTGTGTGATACCTTAATACTATGCGAGTTTATCTCACTCTGGTTCACCAGACTGACCCTGTGTTTTGTAAATGCTCGGGTTAGCCCGAGATGTACAGGTTCAGGTTATCGAATGCTGTGAAGTTCAAAGACGAGCTGAAGGTGTTCAGATCTAGTATCTTGCCGCTGTGTGTCGTATATGAGGACGGATTATTATAACTGTCCAGATAAATTGATGTACTTTGATGATTGTAAGTTATTTCAAGCTCTCAATAAAATTATTTCTGTATTATATTTTGTTCCGCTGCGATGTGAGACTCTGTGTTGATTCTTCTTCTTATATTCTAATATTTCTTTCTTTCTTATCCCACCCTCTTATTTCTTTCTAATAACGTCCGGTGTTTTCGGTGTTTGGGAGGTCGTCATGAGTACGGAAAAAGGTATTCATGTCGATTTTCAGGGCCGAAAATCGTTGGGTCGTTACACTTCTTCCCTATTTTTCCTCACTTCAACAAATTCATCCATACATTTCAAACCATCTCAAAGAAGCCATCATGATGCCTTTCGTTCAACACCAATACCTAACATGTCCACTTCATTGATCACTATGCGCTACCCACTTCTGCCAGGAACAACCTCAGGTTGCAACGTCTCCCCATTTTCCCGGTGTCCGTCACCCTTCCCCGTCACCGAGAATTGCTGCTGGAGCATCATTAGAAAATGAGACCATCCCATGGTTTCGCTACCTCACCGATGGACCACCTGATTCCGTCAAACCACCGCCGTGTCTCCAGTTATATCCTTCACGGTTGGAGCGGCTTGCGTTTCGTTGATTTTTTTTCCATCTCCTGCTTGCTGGAAAAAACATGAAGGCATACGAGTATTTATAGGGAAGTAACGAGTGGGATAAGATCAACGTTATATCAACAAGAGGGATTTAGCATGTATGTTGGTGTACAGAAGCTATAGGGTAGGATGAAGGTTCCTTTCAGTTTCAGTTTAAGTTGATAAGTGATAATTTAATGCAGGTTGGGCTAGAAGAATTAGCATAGGACATTTTACATAGTATAGGTTAGGCCAGCTTTACTTAACATGTAAGAATAGGATAGGTGCTATTTGTTTTAGACAACTTGGTAGCAGCTGTGATGAAAAGACTGCTGTTACAAATTGAAAATATAAGGCGTGTACCCTTTAAGGTCACTTTTCGAATGGAACAAATCTATATTAGGTTGGGATGATCTGATGTGTTGTATACTTCGTTAATACATAGTGTGTACGTGATTTGTAGAAGACGGGACTTTTCATACAGGTAGCTAGCTATATATTATTTCAGGGGTAATTTACCGAGTGCTAATTTGATTTGAAAAGAAGTGTTAGGGTGGCCATGGTCTCTGCGTGTGACAGGGTAGCTGTGAGGCATAGAGGTGAAGTAATAGGTTTGCAGCAGCTTGTATGTGCGTGATGTTGGATAGCTAGGGTGGTTTGCACATGCATATGTCTTAGGGTAGGCAACTAGTGATTTTTCTTTCCAAATCTTACGCTCTCTTCAATTTAGTGGTATCTCGTGAAAACTGACAACACGCTGCAATCTATGGGGCACATCGTTACTTGGTGAAAGGTGGTGGCACATTCTCAACTTTTGATTTTTCCTTCATAAAATATTATTCCTTGTCCATGAAGTGGAATATATTAGTCTATACTTATGAATATAGGTTAGGGGAGGTTCGTACTGCTTTTACTTCGGTAGGAAGGTTGATATTTTATTACCACGGTATCAAATTTACTGCTAACCGCTGTTTATGGGTAGCCATTTAATATAATATACGTACCACACATACAAACTCCGACTGCAACGAAAATGGACACATCGTCATGTCTCAACATTTTGGTCCTTATGAAACTGTTTTCATTGAAAATAGAGGTTGTTTGAAAATAAAACATTTTAAATGCTTATATAATATATCGAATAATTTACCTTGTGCGAAGCACGTGCCTCATCATAAGCAACACATTGATTTGAACGTTCTATTTCGTATGATTATTTAATTTCATTGTCAATTGTCGTTGAGCATATATCTGCGACGTTTTGAGTTCGTTTTATAATTATATAAATTTAACGTTCGAACTTCATTATATAATGAATTATATATATAAGTTCATTAAAAATTCCAAATCAACAGTAAAATATGTTTAATATCAAATTACCAAAAAATGCGGGATATTACACATTAATAAATCATGAGATCAATCCATAATAAATCATAAAAAATCAGGCCATAATCAGCGCATACAAAAATGAATAATATTATTGGAAGAAATAGAAAATTTTGAATTGAAGACAGTAGAATGCAAATTTTGTTGAAATGTTGAAACTATATGGCAGTTGTCGATGATCTATAGGGTACATGCATTGTTAATGGTAGTTTTGATGGTGGAGAAAGATGTATTCTATTGAAGAGAAAAAGAAAACAAATAAAAAAGTACATATGTTCCAAACGGGATATTGGTATACCCTGGAGATTTGTTTGTAGTTGAAGTCGTGTGTGTCCAAAACATTGAGTGATACAGGAGCTTTAGTAAGGAAACCAATAAAGCTTTTGGCGGGAAAGTTTGTTAGGAATACTTTTATCTTTTTCTGAGTTAACAATATTGTTTTTCTTTTACAAATTCTAGGAGGATTCTAGAACGTGGTGTGTGAGATGTTAACCTAGTATAAATAGGATGAAGCTGTAAAGGTTAAATATAAGAAATGAATTAAAACTTCTTGCCTTTCTCCCATCTGCATCTCTTCTTCTTCTCTTCTCGTTTTCTGGTCTCTTTTATGCTCTGTTTTTCTCTTTAACTTCGTTATATTTGTATACTTTTGTGTTGTTGGAAATCCTCCCTTATCAGTGGTATTAGAGCCGATCCGCTGCAAGAACCTTTCCTGTAAGCAATTTTGGCGCCTCAAGCAGCAACCAAGATGATTTCCAGCATGGAAGAACGCATCAAGAGCCTGGAGAAAAGAATCGATGATCAGAACAACAAGATTGATCAAAAATTAGAAGAAATAATGAAACTGATGCAAGTAATTCAAGTTGAGGCAAACAAAGCAAGGAATTCTTCAAGTCCATTCGGTAATGCTGCTACTAACTCTACAATCACTACTTCTCCTTGCACCAGATCAGAAACCATCTCACAGCCATCAAATCTGGATCCGACACAGATGTTTGATTTAGAGGCTGCTACAATATTTGTAGATTCAGAATCTACTCAAGTGTATGATGAAGTATGTGAAAATGAGTGTTTGCAAACCATCAGGCCAGTTTCCATAGATCCGTAGGAAGTATTACTTTTCTATTCTCAGAACACTGTTGCTAAAATGGGTTTTGAAACTCCCCAAAGCCGATTAGAAATTTCTATTAGTCAGCTGGGAAAGATTAGTAATGAATCACTCCTTGGTTTGAATTTATATAATGGAATTAAGAAGCAATTCGACTATCAAACCTCTTTTGCAAGGATTGTTTAGTATGGTCATATGTTGTTTGATGTTATGCTTGAAAGGGATGCTAAGAGGATTTTTGAAAGAACGGTTTTCGTATTTGATCCCAGCAGTGAAATATTTGATGTTAAAAATTTCTTTAGTATATGTTCAATAAGTTTGATAAGTTTTTCTCGGCTTCATCCTTGAGGACAAGGCTGTTAAAGGAAGGGAGCTATGATACAGGAGCTTTAGTAAGGAAACCAATAAAGCTTTTGGCGGGAAAATTTGTTAGGAATACTTTTATCTTTTTCTGATTTAACAATATTGCTTTTCTTTTACAAATTCTAGGAGAATTCTAGAATATGGTGTGTGAGCTGTTATCCTAGTATAAATAGGATGAAGCTGTAAAGGTTAAATATAAGAAATGAATTAAACTTCTTGCATTTCTCCCATTTGCGTCTCTGCTTCTTCTCTCCTCTTTTTCTGATCTCTTTTATCCTCTGTTTTTCTCTTTAACTTCGTTATATTTGTATACCTTTGTGTTGTTGGAAATCCTCCCTTATTATTGAGTAAGTCTTTGGTGTGAATATATACACTGCCTTTTGAATCATTTATGCGGAAAGTTACCTACAACAATTCAAGAGCATGCATTTTGTTACAATAATAATGACTACCAAAGCAACATAACATTTTTCCAACAATCAATGCTAAGTGTGGGTTTGAATGTAATTTTTAGACAATTAGTACCCATCTTGGTAAGTATGTGCGCACATGGGTCATAGCTATACACGATTTTTGCAACAATCATTGAATCCTCATTTATCCCTAAAGCAATATTATTTAACCTAAACCAAAATATATTTTATGCACCCAAAATTTGGAAAACTTTGAGAAATACCAAACTTGTGAAGCTGAAGTTTAAACCATGTATTGTTTGTTTGTGAGCCTAGGTTAAACTTGAGAAGTCATTAGTATATTTAGTCGTTGCAAAAAAAAAAAGAAGATTTGGTACTTAAATGGAAATTTGGTTAACTCCGCAAGTAATACCATTATACCAATAATCATTGAGTAAGTTGTTCATGTATAAATTTTCATCAGGAAATGATAAGGTAAACAAAACTTTGCTTGAAGTCATGACTTATGACTTTGACTTACAAATATATTTATGCTCTGAAGGTCATTCGTACTGGAATAACTTTTGTTGCCTAGATTATCATATTTATGTTATGAGCATGATTTTGACTCATGACTTATTAATGAAGCAATCAGATCACTATTTTCAGCTCATAACATTAATGTACATAAAGCAAAAAAAGCAGAGTTGTATAAACTAACATAAAACAGGGAAAAAAACATAATGAAGGGGTGGGGGGGGGAGGGGATGATGATTGCATTTACACCAAAAAATAACAATTTTTATATAATCTACCTCACATATCCTGATATAAAAAAATTTGTGAGACCGATCACATGACTTCAGCCAAAAACAAATACCTAGTCAAATTATAGTCATGAAAGTAAGAGATTCCTACGTATATCAATTAATGTATAATAAGTAAATGTACACAATGCATAGACATATTTTTGGCATAGATTAACCTCAGCTGGGTTAGCACCATTAGAAGTATCTGAACTACACTGATCTTGAATCTAAATTACACCATTTGATAGTGCTTGAGTTCATATTGCCTTCATGCTCCTTCAGTTCCTGCATACATATTTAAACGTCATCTTATATGTAGTTCAAAATAAGAAAAGAAGAAAAAAATTAACTTAATCAACAAAAAACTAACATGTATTGTTGTCATATCATGCATAAGCCTGGTCCACGATGATAATATAAAGAGCACATAACTTAAATTTCATATGTGCAGTAACCATTTAGTGATCTTTCCGGGTTGAAAGAAAAAATAATAATTAAAGTGAGAGTGAATTGCACTAAAAGTAACTGTTGCAAAATTGCAGTCGTGCAAACTTATGCATGCAAGTTGATGTTGTAAGCAAAGGGAAGTAAAAATCGGTAACGCTGACAGTGTTCTTCTAATTTAAACATAGCAGATAATAGGAGCATGTCAAACACCAAAAATTAATATAGCTATGACATTGGTCATGGTGCCGCTTCTATTGATATAGGCAGAGAAAAATAAAATCAAAGAGGAGCTTTAAAAGGATAGCAACGTTGCAAGTTGAGGTAATAGTTATGCATAAGGCGTGAGTGTATCATCGGCATAAGAAATTAAGTAGATAAAGAAATTGAAAATTACAAAGCAAACAACAGCTGCATTGAATACAAAATTATAATAAAATGCAATGTACCTTTGTAGTTGAAGTTGTAGTTGGTGATTTAAGTTTTAAAAGCATTCTTTGTCCATATCGGGAATGATCCATTTGTGTATGAGACACGGTCAGCTGGAGATGTAGCATTGAAGCATGTGCAGGCCTAGTAATGTTAGAGATACTAACGTATGTATCAATAGTGCAAAATAGCAAAACGATATTTTACCAAAGAAGATACTTCTTCCTTTACCGATGTTACAAAATTTTAATTTACAGTAAGATGGGAAAACAATATCATTCATAAATATTACCACAGTAAATATTGGTGTCCATATCATGAAAAAAAAAGATACTTAAAAGTAAAATCAGCCTTCAACTTGGTAGAAGCTGCCTGCTAAAATGGGAGCTCATGCAAACGTTAAAAGTGCTTTCTCACTTTAATTTAGAAGCATAAAAAAGGTCGACATAACTTGAACCAAATAGTAAATGTAGTAGACATTCTAACACATAATATAGAAGTGTATATTTGTTACACATCAACCAAAGAAATAATTAGTTTGCTCTATAGGGATTTATTGTAAATGCTTAAATCCATATTTCGATAAAAGTCAGACTAATTATCACAATAATATTTATTTCATGTCACTGACTTTTGTGGGTAATAAATAATTATAAAATATTTTAGCATAGAATTGGCCAATGATAAATCTAATTTCATTTCTCATAAATAAACCAAATTCTAATAAGTAATTTCTCATCTCTAGCTTCCTCTGTTAAAATTAGCATTAGTTTACATTAGATGTGTATTATTATTTTTCTATGGTATATTTTTCTTTCAAGTTAATGGTAATAGTTATAAGAGAAGTTTATACGTTTATTTCTCATTCAATGGAATTGCAACCAGTGGTTCTCATATATAGCCTATCGACAATTAGGAAATGGTCTAGTTGTTTATTTTATATGTAAATAGAAATATCTAACACACAATATATAAGCTTTTTACACTTAATATCAATTGTTATGGACATCATCCTCTTATATCATACCATCTTTTATATATCTTTATTAACATATTTTTATCAGATATTAAGGCCAAAGTTATGCAAACATTTGGAGCCTATAATGGTACTACTTACACAAACCTAAAATTACACAAAAAAATAATTAGTTACCACCTCATGAAATGAATCAGTGTAAGTTTCTTCGCACTTTTTAATAAATACAAAATTAAATATTTTTATGCTATGTCTTTCTAGTTATTACTTTGTTTAGATGCATAATTAAAAGAATAAAAATTGGTTTAGAATTTGTAAATAATTACCTTATAATTTTGTTATTTACCATTGTGCTACTTGTTCTTATATTTATTAACTATTAATTATGATTTGCTTATTACTTATTACTTATTTGTACATTTTTCCCTTTAAAGTAAGCCATTAGTGAAAAAAGTCTGTTCTTTTGAGATTTTATATTTTGATAATTATAAGGCATAAGCAAAAAATAATTATTAAAAGAACAAAAAAGTTTTCTTTTTAGAAAGGTATAAGTAAAAGGGAAAAATAGTAAATACATATATAGTCTAAGCAAACACTTTGTAATGAATGCTATTAGGTTAGTTGGCTTAAATTTAGAAAGTTTGTGACTAAATACTTTGGGAAATCTGATCTGTATGATCAGGTCTTCATGTTTTAGCGGAGGTGCTACAAAATGATTTGATTTTAAGCACAGTGATAGGGGTCAACATTAATAATTGCAAGTAAATATCCTTTTGAAATATAAGTAAAATTGTAAATCATTGTAAAGCTATGTAAATTTTGTAACATATAATTATGCCTTTTGAGCGCACATTATGAGTATTTGCAGATAGAAGTTTGAAGATGGTATTTTTAATATAAATAAACTAACTCATAATTCAAGATTAGTAGTAGGCCATTTATATCAAGACCAATGAAAAACGTATGAAAATGCTTAGCTACATATGTGTAAATATTTAGATATTAGGGTGTGTTCATAGGTGCAACAAAAATGTGCTATCTTTTCCTTTAATACTCTGGTTATCATCATCCACTCAAGGTATATGTATAAGAATATATAAGTCAAACCTTAACTTCAGATTTTTGTTTTCTATCTTATTTATGGGTAGTGGAATTCTCAATGGAAACCATAAAGCACGCAATATGTTTTTTTAATCTAAATACACATGCATGATGCATTGAAGTCTTTATATAACTAAAGCATTCAGAACATATAAAGTTTTATGGGAAAAGATGATAATAAAATTTAAATCATGCTATTGTACAGATTTGAGCAGTTTGTCAGCTCATATATTACATGCTTTAGTACGTCGCCCAAACTATTTTTTGGCATTTCAATTTTTATCAATTGACATAACAATGAAGAAAATATATGAGTAGATCAGTTTTGCACTATTGTAAACATATTGTGTGTGATGATAGATGCTATGATACCAGCTTGTTTTGTAAGACAGGTGTATAAAAATGTACTTTCTCCAAAAAAAAAACTATGCATAGTTATAAAGGATGAATCAATGCAAAGTGGTATAAACCATGGATAATAGACATAAATTTAAAGCTTTACCTCTAGTAATATAGGTTGCAAGTTTAATCTAAAGTTTCGCTAGCTTTCATGTTGCTGGAATCCCATATCGAGCTACTTAAAAAGTAACCAATGCACGCTTGTTGTTAGATAGACATTTTGGGGGTGCTTGGAAGAAATTGCATTCATATTTGTATAGCATGCACTGTATATGGAGAGGAAAGTTATGAGCATAAACATTTTTTTCGACTGAACTTGGGCTATATATAGGACAAAAGTGCACATTTTTTCCTTCTAAATGGAACCTGCAAAAAATAAGCTTGGAGAAAAAAAAGAAAATACCCAAAAATACAAAAATAATTGTTCAAAACTGGGTATTCACTAATAAAAATTACACCATATATTATGTTGTCATGTAAATTTCCAAAAATTTATCAAAACCAAAAATGTTATGTTAATCGACAACAAAAGGTCAAATAAAATATGGTGTAAAAATGATGAACGAAACATGTGCTTTATCTCCAGCTACCGGATAGGAGAAACTCTAACATATGAAATTGACAAAATTGCAAGGTAGTAGTCATTTTATGCTAAATGATGTATCCTACATTTGTAAGAAGTTAGATATTGAACTTATTTCCTCATTTGTATGCATCAAAGTAGAGAGAATAACAAAAAAAAGATAGTTAATTATTGACCATTAAAACTACAGGTATATCATGGTCATTTGCCTCATTTTCGACCTTTTGATGTATCTAAAATTGCAGATAACATGGATTGGTTTATACTAAGACATATAAAAAATATTGTATCGTGGAGTGAAATGGTCATACTTCTTACAAGTAATGTTTATTAAAATATGTCAAAGCCAATTTTGCATGTTAAAAGTAAATGTGTGTCTTAGATATTTAATGAACTATGTGTTTGGTTCAAAATTACATCAGTTTTAGTTAGCATTTTTAGTCCACTTTTTCCCAAATAAAGTCAATTCGGAATCTGCCAAACTGTTTCGTTAATGTACGTATTATCGTAAATAGATAGATATAAAAAGAGATATGCTTTATGCATCATTGAAAAAATGAAAGAACATGAGAGCGGCTCAGGCTCAGCCAAATAGATAAATTAGCTTCTAAGAACCAACTGAGATATCTGATCAGAAATAAACATAAAATAAGTTTAGAATGCTACTTCTTTTAAGTAATTTTTATTCAAGTATGTCAAAGCTAATCTTACATGTAAAAGGTAAATGCTGTGTTTTAGTATTCAATGGACTACATGTTTAGTTCAAAAATACATTTGTTTTAATTAGCATTTACCATCCACTTTATGTCTACATAAACTCAAGATGGAATCTTCCAAACTGCTCCATTAACATGAATACATATATAGTCGTAAGTAGATACTTATGAAAAGAGATGGTTCAGGCACTGTTGGGAAAAAAGACATGAAAGAACCTGAGAGCGGCTTAGCTAAATCGTAAATTAGCTTCTAAGCCTATACCAAAGCATCAGTTTGATGATCGCGATTTTCGAAATGAGAAATTGAATCAAGGGAAGAAAAACAACATTCATGTCAATCTCATACCAAAGAATTGTAGTTTTATTTCAATTTGTTGTTTCTTGGAAAAAAAAAGTCGTTGGTCAATTGTAAATCAACAAATAATGATATCAGGTTTTATTTTTGATGTACACCATTCAAATTGGCATGTATAATCCTTTGGACTTATATTTATAATGATCAATTTCCAACGGCTATCTTGACTACCTTACTTATTTCATCTATTGCGATAACCAATTCAGAGGCTAAGCATTTATTACATCATAACTGATAAGCAAATATATGTAAACTATAGTTAGACAATAATTAGAAACAAAAAAAAAGATGCTTGCAAGGAATGAAACCATAGCCAATTAGCCAATTTTTATGTTATCAATACATGGAAAGGCTCCCATGAAGGAAGGGACCTATTGCATGACATTTTTACAGAACCCAAAAACAGCAAACAAAAGGCAAACAAAATATGCTTGTGTCAAATAGCAAACAAATATCAATAGGCGTGCAGGGACAGAAATTAGAGTTCTTTACCTCAAATAGGATAGATAGCTAGACAAATAAAGAAGCGTGGCACTAAATCGACCAACAAAATAGCAGGATGACCAATAGAATCAACATGAGCAAAGGTAGAAAATCTGCAGAAAATAGCATTGAGGAAGGATTTGTGAACCGTTGAGAATACGATGAAGAGCAACGCGATTACCAGTGAAGCAGAATTTGTCAATCAGATTTCTAGTCCCGCTGAATCCCCAATTTGAAAATAGGGCAAGGGAATAAGATGGTGCGAGGAATCGGACGAAATCTTTGTTGCGCAGTGCTAGAGTACACTTTGCACGATCTTTTGTGTTTCAACATAAAAATGAACGGTGAAAATTTGAGAAGGCCTAAGAGCTTGTTATTCCCAACTCAGCTTTAATAATATAATATAGATTTCTCCCTCGAAATTCCTTAACCAAAACATACAAAGGTTCCCGCTGCCTATCAATCATTTGCAACAATCAAACATACATAACAACACAACAAGCCTATGCTAGCATGCGGTTTACTAACAAGGGGAATTCTATATCGATATTAAAACCTTACCAGGCAAAGAGTTCTGGATATGACCTCCTTATGTTCTCCTCTATTTCCCAAGTACAGTCGTTATTGTTATCATCCACTGGACTTTGACTAGTTTCACCGTCTCCCTTTGAAGTTGCTTCATAACATATTCGACAATACGAATCGGTCTGTGGTTTCCAACCACCTCAGGTTCTACCTCGATCTCATCCAACCGATCTGGTGAAATAGTCACATCAGCGTCGGGCACAAACTTCCTTAGCTGGGAAAACGAAATACATTATGAACTCTCGCCATATTATCAGGCAATCCAACTTCATACGCCAAATCCCTAACTCGCTCGAGAAGGGGAAATGGACCTACAAACCTTGGTACTAACTTACCTCTCTTATGAATCAGGAAAGCGCGACATTTAAATTAAATTCTGCAAGCATACAGGTGTGTAGCATACAGGTCGAACACATGGAGGTGTAATTAAAAATTATTATTTATTTATTCTTGGGCGAGTTAGACGAAGCCTGGAGATTTTGTTGAAATAAAAACAAATTGAAATTGTGAACGCAGGATTATCGTTGAATCTAATCAACGATTAATCACTAAAGAAAGTAAATTGCAAAACAAGAACAACAATGCAGAAAAGAAAAGTGCAAAAAAAGAACAACAAAAAGTAAATTAGGATTGTCGTTGAAACTAATCAAACGACTAATCACAAATAAGCAATAAAAATAACAATAACAATTTCTGTCTACCAAAACTAATTGAGTATAACACAAATTGTTATGACAGTAAAGCAAATAAACTAAACGAAGAAGAGCTTTATTAAAACTAAAAGAGAGTACAGAAGAATGGATATCTTACAATGGTTACAACGTATATTTATAGATGAGATGGGAAAAATCCTAATTAAGTCTATGAATAAATGGGTCTCTTTTCCCAAGAAGTGATATCATATCTCTTGCCTTCCTTGACTAGGCTTGTTTGGAAATAATTCTTTTAAGAATATCTGATGCATATCTTGGTGAATATCTTCCAAATCCTCCGTATAGCTAGTTGATTGGTAATTAGATTGCGTGTGATTAATTATTCCAAACACGGACGCTCATTAGACTCCAAAGGCAACAAAGGATAAAATCTTCAAAATTGATCTTCTTCTTGGCAATAAAATATTCTTCAGTAGACAAATTGATAGATTTGAGATGGCTTTAATACGGGGAAGTAGCTTTATATTTGTGGTTGACCTTTAATTTGAAACGAAGGAGGCATTTCTTGACAACCTGTAAAAACACACAAAAGTACCCAAAATATCATTTATTTATTTACAAAAGATAAAGTATAAGAGCATAAAATAAACACATTTCGATGTTAATCAAATACCCCCACACTTATCTTTTATTTGTCCTCGAGTAAAACAAAAATTAAAAACTAACTAGATAGGTCACACTTTAGTAGGAAACACGATTGCATTGAGCGTATGCAACACGCCGTTAAACCTCTAGGTGTCCCTAGTAGGACGAGTGGTGTCTCGTGAGGGTTTTCAGCGAATACTACCCACAAAATCCAAATGCAGTATGTGTGGATTTAATGAATGCAATGGTTATACACAAAAAACAAAGAAAACAAGAATGACAACACGACTTGTTTCAGGAAAGTGGTACAACAAATTAAGTTAATAATTTCTAATCAGTTGATTTTATTTTAGATACCTTAACTTGTCACAAAATTTTAATATAAATCAAGTTTTCAAATGTTAAATTCCAGTTTGGCCAGTTAGTTCAGTCGATAACATAGTGCAGCCATGAAATAAATTCTTAGTTTGCTTGGCACAGTTTGCAAAGTGGTATTATTATTTTCTCATGTATGTCTAGTCAAATCAATAAGGTCAAGAAGTGTTTAGGCATCATCGCTTATTTTTTTTATTCTATAAAATTTTAAAATTTATGATTAAGTACATACAGCTAACTAAAAAGACCAAGGTTTACCACCCATGCACTGCCTCGCGGACTAACGGAGAGTGGGTAAAGAGCTTGGCGGATTGTGCAGGCCGAGTTTGACTTTGTCAACAACGTGTCGGTAATCCTTAGCTGTCCAATCTCATAAAATGAGACCAAGATATTCCAACGCTGACTTTGTCAACAACGTGTCGGATAGAGCTTGGCGGGTTTGCACACCAACGCTTGATATACAAGCAATGTTGGATATCCTTGGATTACTATTATTATTATTGAAATTATAAGCACGAAAGAGAGTTACGCGAATTCAACTTAACACAACTTAGTTTTAAAGATTTGACAAGCCAATATAAGTATTTTAAGTCCTCCATTTATTTAAACAAAGTCTACAATATAGAATAGATTTCATGGCCATCACCTAAGAATCTCCCTATGTACCGATTAGACTATTATCCCTCAAAATTAAACTTTTCATTATATTTCATATTCGATCTTAGTTGAGAGAAAAAAATGCTATCAACTGATTAACAATCCTTAACTTATTTTGTTGTTTCAAATCTAAAAAGAGTCATTTTAAAAAAAATGGCATGTTACTACGATCTAAAATGCATGATGGTCCTATTTAAATGGCTGAAAATGAAAAGAAAGAATAAAAAAAATGAAAAATGAATGAAATGCAGACTCCCCCCACACTAGATTGAGACAGTGTCCCAACTGTCTAAGGTATGCAGACCAAAATGGCAGAAAAACAAAAATAATAAAAAATGAAAAAGAAAAATAAAAGAAAAAAGAACGTGTACCACCTGATTTCACGGTGGGTGGCTCATGAAGATCGATAAGGTCATCTTCGTCATATTGCTCGAATTCTAAAAATGGTTTCAGTCTTTGACCATTTACTTTGAAGATTTTTCCATCCCTAGGATTTTCAATTTCAATCGCTCCATGAGGATATACTGTTTTCACAACATAATGTCCAGTCCATCGAGATCTGAGTTTTCCTGGAAACAAGTGAAGTCTAGAGTCGTATAAAAGAACTTTTTGACCTACGTTGAATTCCTTACGAAGTATGTTTTTGTCGTGTTGGGCTTTGGTTCTTTCTTTGCAGATTTTCGCATTTTCATACGCCTCATTTCTTAATTCCTCTAATTCAGAAATTTGTAACTTCCTATGTGAGCCGGCTTTCTCTAAGTCAAAGTTCAAAAATTTTATGGCCCAAAGAGCACGATGCTCTAATTCTAGAGGTAAGTGACAGGCCTTTCCAAAGACTAATCGATATGGTGACATCCCTAGATTGGTTTTATAAGCAGTGCGAAAAGCCCAAAGTGCATCAATCAGTTTTACGGACCAATCTTTTCTATTGGAATTCACGGTTTTCTCAAGAATTTGCTTGATTTGTCTATTGGAAACTTCTACTTGTCCACTAGTTTGTGGATGGTAAGGGGTCGATAGCTTGTGTGTGATTGAGTATTTCTTGAGCAAGGACTCAAGGGCACGATTAAAGAAGTGAGTGCCATTATCGCTAATGATAGCTCGAGGTGTGCCAAAGCGCGAAAAGATGTTTTCTTTGAGGAATTTGACAACAACCTTGTTGTCGTTGGTTTTGGTCGGAATGGCTTCAACCCATTTTGAGACATAATCTACCACAAGCAAGATGTAAAGATTCCCAAAAGAATTAGGGAATGGTCCCATGAAATCGATGCTCCAAACATCGAATAACTCAATCACCAAAATGAGGTTGAGAGGCATCATGTTTCGCTTCGTGATTCGACCCATTCTTTGACATCGATCACATTTAGAGCAAAATTCGAAAGCATCACGGAAGAGTGTGGGCCAATAAAAACCGCTTTGCAAAATTTTTGCAGCAGTTTTTCTTGCTCCAAAATGACCGCCACAAGCATGGTCATGTGAGAAGGAGAGAATACTTTGGTGTTCATGATCGGGCACACACCTTCGAATGATTTGGTCTGGACAGTATTTGAAAAGATATGGGTCGTCCCAATAGAAGTTTCGAACTTTCGAGAGAAATTTTTGTTTATCTTGTTTCGACCATTCAGCGGGTGTTTGTTGTGTGACAAGATAATTCACAATGTCAGCGTACTAAGGGGTGTTAGAGATGGAAAGAATTTGTTCGTCAGGAAAATAGTCATCGATTTGGGTGTCGTCAACATTTTCGTGCACAATTCGAGAGAGATGATCAGCTACAACATTTTCAGAACCCTTTTATCTCGTATTTCTATATCGAATTCTTGAAGAAGAAGGATCCAACGAATCAAGCGGGCCTTGGCATCCTTTTTAGAAAGCAAATATCGTAGGGCAGCATGATCAGTGTAAACTATGACTTTGGATCCTATGAGATATGGTCGGAATTTCTCAAGAGCGAAGACAACTGCCAAAAATTCCTTTTCAGTAGTTGAGTAATTCAATTGGGCCTCGTTTAAGGTTTTGCTAGCGTAATAAATGACTCGAGGGAGTTTATCGATACGCTGACCTAAGATGGCTCCAATTGCAAAGTCAAAAGCGTCGCACATAAGTTCAAAGGGCTGAGTCCAATCAGGTGGTTGAATGATGGGAGCTGTGGTCAAGATTGACTTAAGAGTTTCAAAAGATGTTTTGCAGTCATTGGAGAATTCGAACTTAACGTCTTTGGCAAGTAAATTTGAGAGAGGTTTTGAAATTTTCGAGAAGTCCTTAATGAATCTTCTATAGAATCCTGTGTGGCCAAGAAATGAATGAACATCTTTAACAGACTTAGGAGGAGGCAGATTAGCAATCAAATCGATTTTAGATTTATCGACTTCAGGGCCATCTTTGGAGACGACATGACCTAGAACTATCCCCTTTTTACCATAAAGTGACATTTTTCCCAATTAAGCACGAGTGATTTTTCCTTACAACCTTTTATGACGAGTTCTAAATGAGTGAGGCATTGGGAAAAAGATGATCCATAGATTGAAAAATCATCCATGAATATTTCCAAGAATTCGTCCACCATATCAGAGAAGATACTCATCATACACCTTTGGAAAGTCGCGGGGGCATTACAAAGACCAAAAGGCATGCGACGATACACAGAGGTTCCAAAGGGACAAGTAAAGGTGGTCTTGTGTTGATCCTCTAAAGCAACAAGGATTTGGTTATAGCCAGAGTATCCATCGAGAAAACAATAGTACTCCTGACCCGCTAAGTGTTCGAGCATTTGATCAATAAAAGGTAAGGGAAAATGGTTTTTTCGTGTGGCTGAGTTGAGCTTTCGATAGTCGATACACACACGCCATTTTGTTTTGATTTTTGTTGGGACGAGCTCATTACTTTCATTTTTGATCACTGTGACTCCCGATTTCTTTGGTACGACTTGTACCGGACTCACCCAGGTACTATCAGAGATGGGATAGATGATGTTATTGTCTAGACATTTGATTATCTCCTCCTTGACCACTTCTCTCATGTTTGGGTTTAATCGCCTTTGAGCCTCACGGATGGGTTTAGCCTCATCAACTAAATGTATGCGATGTTCCACAATTGATGGGCTAATTCCTTTTATATCGCTCAGTTCCCACCCCAAAGCATCTTTATTTTCCCATAAAACTTCTAAGAGTTTTTCTTCTTGGTCCTCGGTAATATCAGAGGCCAAGATTACGGGAAGAGTTTCTAAGGAGTCTAAGTATGCGTACTTAAGGTCTTGTGGCAAGGGTTTGAGATCTAACTTAGGATGTTCTTGAGTGTTAACATTGGTTAACATTCCTTGGTTAGATTCAGAAGACGAAGGATTCAAGTCAAGAAATTCGTTCAGTTCAGAAATGTATTCAAGTTCGTTGAAATCGGAGTCGAAATGTTCCAGACACATTTTCAAGGCTTCAGAAGTGTCATTAGAGGTTTTGTCAACTATGGTTTGAATCATGTCGATTTCATTAGTCTCAAAATCCCTAGGTTGTTTGTTGAGATTGAAGATATTTAGCTCAATGGTTAGGTGCCCGAAGGAAAGTCGAAGTTGACCGTTCCTACAATTAATGACAGCATTTGAGGTTGCTAAGAAGAGCCGTCCTAGAATCAATGGTATTTGAACTTTGGGATTTGAGACAGGCTCTGTTTCTAAAACTATGAAATCAACAGGGAAGTAAAACTGTTCGATCTATATCAAGACCTCTTCGATAATTCCCAATGGCTTTTTGACAGACCGATCTGCTAACTGAAGAATGATGTTTGTTGGTTTAATTTCCCTAACCCAAGTTGACAATAAACAGTATAAGGAAGAAGATTGACACGGGCACCGAGGTCGAGTAGGGCACGAGAAATATGGGTGTTTCCTATTTTGCAATCAATCGTAGGGCAGCCAGGGTCTTTGTACTTGACTGGGGTAAGATTCGAAAGAACAGAGCTTGTATTCGCAGTTAGAAAGGCGGTTTTTGGGACATTAGTCGCACGTTTTTGTGTGCACAATTCCTTAAGACATTTAGCATATTGAGGAATTTGTTCAATGGTGTCCAAAAGAGGAATGTTCACACAGACTTGTTTGAAAATTTCCAATATTTTATCGAAATTTGCCGCTTTCTTCTTATTATTGAGTCTATGGGGAAATGGAGCTATTGGTTTTTCAACTCTGTGATGAGTTTCATCATTCGAGGAAGAAGGTTTATCCAAGGAGATAGAAGGTGGTAAGGTCGTAGAAGATGGAATGTTGGTATTGCCAACATTAATTTTCGAAGGTGGGTCGGGTTTGCCGACACTGGGAGAAGAACTGTTGGGATTGCCAACATTTAAGGGAACTTGAGGTTTAGAGGAATTAGCATTCGAAGCCAATGGGTGATCATCAAGATTTAGCATTGAGGGCGAGTTAGAAGGTTCGTCAGGGTCGCCCACATTATTATCAATCCTCTTTCCAGATCGAAGGGTTGTAATAGCATTGACTGGATTATGGTTTTCGTCCTCACAAGAATTTACAGCACGAGAGTTATATTTTGGATTCACCTCAGGTTGACTCGGCAACTTTTCTTTCTCGTTATTTTTCGCTAGTTCCTTTATCATATTCATCATTTGTTCCATTTGTTTTTCTAAACGCACAATTTCTGGTGACGATTGAGAAGATTGAGAGGATTGGTTTGATGATTGAAAATTGGGGTGCCTATAAGGTTGTTTGGATTGAGGTGCAGTTTGAGAAGTTTGAGAATTGAAGGGTGGAGCTTGATAATTCGGATTTGGGATAAAGGGTTGCACGTGAGATGGGTTAGCCGAATTATTGGGGTTTGACCAAGAAAAATTTGGGTGGTTCCTCCAACCAGGATTGTATGTGGATGAGTAAGGATTATTTTGAGCTATAGCATTGGCTTGGTCCTGAGAGTAGTAGTGGGGTAGCTCTTCTCCGGCTTAAGGAGTTTGATTTTCTAAGGGAATTTGACTTGGGTCCACGACATGCACCCCTCTAGTAGAAGTACGAATGGGAACACGAATTGATTCTCATTGCATGTCCTTTTCAGAATAATCTTCTAAGAATTGCCAAGCTTCATCGGCTGTCTTAGACATAAACTCTCCTCCACACATTGATTCTAGTTGAGTTCTAGTATGATAGTTTAGCCCTTCATATGCAATTTGACATAAGTGATCTTTTAGAATTCCATGATGAGGACAACTATATAATAGTTGGTTGAATCTTTCAAAGTATTTTGAAAAAGTTTCCCCCTCATTTTGACAGAATTGGTTTATCTCAGTTCGAATTTTTAGAGTTTTATGGAAAGGGAAAAACTTTTTCAAAAATGCAGTGACAAATTCATCCCAACTTCTTATGGAATGTTTCGGAAGAGAATTTAGCCATCTTTTAGCGCTTCCAAGTAGTGCAAATGGGATTAGCCTTAGCTTGATCGATTCGTTAGATAGTTGTTGCATTTTTGTTGTGGAAGCATACAATTCAAATTCAATCAGAAATTCATAAGCATTTTCAAACCCAGTAAATTTTGGTACCCCTTGGATAAAAGAATGTTTTAGCTCAAAATTGTTTCCTTCAGCTGGTGGGAACACGATGACAGAGGGTTGAACGGTCCTAGTTGGATAACATCGATCACGAATAGACAAGGGTCTATCCATTTGGATATTGAGGTTTTGAAAATTTTGATTTATTTGATTCTGATCTCCAAAGTTCGAAAAGTTTTGATTTACTCGATTTTGATCCAATTCGGTTGGAAAATTTTGGTTGATTCGAGAACACCTAGGAGAATTTTGTTGGCTCACACTTTTTTCACTCATTGTTGTTAAATGCAAGCACAGAAATTAGCTACAATGAAATTTTCTGTCCTTAATAGCTCCTAACCCAAAATTATATAGTGACACGTTTGATTACTTAGATCAAAAGATTTCTCAGCCAGTTAACGGATAGGAGTTATCGGTGCACCAGGAATCACCCTAGCAATGCAGCCGAAGGTTTAAGTACCTTTAGAGTAACAACCGATATAATATTTACGAATCACCGTAATATTTATAAACGGTTACTTCTCTGCCGTAGTCTAGACACCAAGAAATAATTCGTTCCAAATGAATCAACTATCACAATAAAATTAAGCCCTAGATGAGCCTGTGACTCCCTTAAGTCCAACGTCTAATCGTTATTATTAGTCAGATTCTACGATGAAATGCAATTTGTGGGCTAAGGAAAGGGTGACGAAATCCCTCACCTTATGTGAATTGGGGTATTGCCCTTAACAGAATGAATAAAAAGTGCAGAAATAACAACAATCACACAATTTAATTGCAGAAAAAAATACATTCAAGCCGCTGCCCTGTAGAAATTTTTTACAATAATTGTCGATTTTTTTTCTTCTTTTGCAGCAGTGCACCTGTAGAGTTTTTAAAAATTTCTCACCTAAGAATTGGGTAGCGCTAGCGCGTTCACACCCCACTTGGTGTGCAACCGCTCCAACAATTCAACTTGCTGATATCTGAATCCCTTGTTTGTTCGCTTGAATCCTTCACTTCTCTTTGCCATTTGATTTTTTTTGGAAGCAATTAAAAGAAGAAAATAATAAGCGGGGAAGAAAACTGAAGTAAACTAGACGACAAAACAAAAACAACTGACTAAACTAAATGCAAGAAGCAAACTAAACTCAGCTTAAAAACAAACTAAATTAAACTAAACTAAACAAAAAACTAAATGAAACAAAAAACAAAAAAACAAAACAAAAATAACTGACCCACGCTACACCACGTTGCCCTTAGAAGGCACCTAGTTCCAAAGCCACACAAATAAATAAACACACACGCCCCCTTCCCCTTAAAAGCAAATAAGCAAAGCTGCCTCTTTTTCTGTTTTCCAGAAGCGAATAAAATAAATCCAAAGATCGAGGTACTTGTGTTCGAATTCGGTGATGGAGAGTTCGAAATCTGGAAGGGGGTGTTCGGGTTTCAGATCTGGACGGGTTTGTGGGATTGCGAGGCTAGGGTTTTGTGTAGCGTTTGGTCAAGGGAGAGTAGTGGTTGATTTTGGATGGAGGAACGTAGATGAGGTGGCTTGAGAGAGGTATGATGTCTGGGTTGAAGGCAGTGGTTGTTGTGTATGTTTGATGAGCAGGTGGGTTTGAGGAAATTGGTAGTTTTGGTGGGTAGACGTTGGTTTGTTGCTGATGGTGCAAGAGCGGAGATTGAAGTGGTTTGCTGTTGTTCTTGGTTGTTGATGAAGGGCTTTTCGATGGGGTTAGAGAGGTGGTCTGACTGTGCGTGGACTGAAATCACGGCGGTTTGTGAAGGAGATGTGGGGTGACGGTTTGAGATCTGTATTCGGGTGTTGGGGAAGATTGGACTTGCGGCAGGCAGGAGATGTTTGATTGGAATTTGGGGTCTGGAAAATGGTTGATGAGGCAGAACTAGTTTGGTGAAGGTTGGTTAACTGGAGGGGATTGGCAATCGATCGAACGTGGGGATGTGATGAAGTAGGCGACAAGGAATTTGATGAAGTAGGTGGGAAGGAATTTGCGGCAGGAGGCAGATAATAGAGAAGGCAACTGTATTGAAATAGTAAAACAAAGAAGGAAAGAGATTTTCTTTTTTTCTTTTTCTTTTTTTGTAAAAGAAGAAAGGGTGTGGGATATTAAGAAAGAAATCTGTAAAGGGAATGTAGGAAGGAAAGATTTGTAATGAGAGAAATGATAGGATTTATTTATTTTTTCTTTTTTTTTACTTGAAGAAGAAACGTGAAGATTGGAAATGGATTTGAAGAAAAGAAAGAAGGAAATCAAGACAAAAATGTCAAGGTTTTTTTTTTTACACAAAAGCAAACAAAAAAAATAAAACAAAACTAACACGAATCAGAAATTAAATAAATAATAAAACTCAATTCTTGCCTCCCCGGCAACGGCGCCAAAAACTTGATCGTCGCTAATTTATGAATCAGGAAAGCGCGACATTTAAATTAAATTCTGCAAGCATACAGGTGTGTAGCATACAGGTCGAACACAGGGAGGTGTAATTAAAAATTATTATTTATTTATTCTTGGGCCAGTTTGACGAAGCCTGGAGATTTTGTTGAAACAAAAACAAATTGAAATTGTGAACGCAGGATTATCGTTGAATCTAATCAACGATTAATCACTAAAGAAAGTAAATTTCAAAACAAGAACAACAATGCAGAAAATAAAAGTGCAAAAAAAAAGAACAACAAAAAGTAAATTAGGATTGTCATTGAAACTAATCAAACGACTAATCACTAATAAGCAATAGAAATAACAATAACAATTTCTGTCTACCAAAACTAATTGAGTAGAACACAAATTGTTATGACAGTAAAGCAAATAAACTAAACGAAGAAGAGCTTTATTAAAACTAAAAGAGAGTACAGAAGAATGGATATCTTACAATAGTTACAACGTATATTTATAGATGGGAAAAATCCTAATTAAGTCTATGAATAAATGGGTCTCTTTTCCCAAGAAGTAATATCATATCTCTTGCCTTCCTTGACTAGGCTTGTTTGGAAATAATTCTTTTAAGAATATCTGATGCATATCTTGGTGAATATCTTCCAAATCCTCCGTATAGCCAGTTGATTGGTAATTAGATTGCATGTGATTAATTATTCCAAACACGGACGCTCATTAGACTCCAAAGGCAACAAAGGATAAAATATTCAAAATTGATCTTCTTCTTGGCAATAAAATATTCTTCAGTAGACAAATTGATAGATTTGAGATGGCTTTAATACGGGGAAGTAGCTTTTTATTTGTGGTTGGCCTTTAATTTGAAACGAAGGAGGCATTTCTTGACAACATGTAAAAACACACAAAAGTACCCAAAGTATCATTTATTTATTTACAAAAGATAAAGTATAAGAGCATAAAATAAACACATTTCTATGTTAATCAAATACCCCCACACTTATCTTTTACTCGTCCTCGAGTAAAACAAAAATTAAAAACTAACTAGATAGGTCACACTTTTATAGGAAACACGATTGCATTGAGCGTATGCAACAAGCCGTTAAACCTCTAGGTGTCCCTAGTAGGACGAATGGTGTCTCGTGAGGGTTTTCAGCGGATACTACCCACAAAATCCAAATGCAGTATGTGTGGATTTAATGAATGCAATGGTTATACACAAAAAACAAAGAAAACAAGAATGACAACACGACTTGTTTCAGGAAAGTGGTACAACAAATTATGTTAATAATTTCTAATCAGTTGATTTTATTTTAGATACCTCAACTTGTCACAAATTTTTAATATAAATCAAGTTTTCAAATGTTAAATTCCAGTTTGGCCAGTTAGTTCAATCGATAACATAGTGCAGCCATGAAATAAATTCTTAGTTTGCTTGGCACAGTTTGCAAAGTGGTATTATTATTTTCTCATGTATGGCTAGTCAAATCAATAAGGTCAAGAAGTGTTTGGGCATCATCGCAGAGATTAATGAGAGGAATTTACTAGACCAACTAATGAGTGGAATTTACTAGACCAACCATCTAGTTTATTATGAATGATGTCAATCAGTCTTGTACAGTCCCTGTCTTTAACTTGATTAATGCTAAGTGGAAGGCCAAGATATTTAACAGGAAGTGAACCCTCTTTAAAATTCAATATTTTAAGAATGTATTCCTTAAACTTGGCCTCTTTGCTAAAATAAATCTTACTTTTGTCAATATTAACAGAGACGCTAGCATAATTTTCCATATTAGAAAGAATTCTCTTAATAGTGATTGCATTAATCCTGTCAGCTTTTAAAAAAAGAAGCATATCATCTGCATAAAGTAGATGTGTGATATGTGGAATTTTCCTGCTAATAGGATTAATGTTTCCCCTTATCAATTCTGTTTCCATTTGCAAAGAAAAATACTCCATAACAATTGAGAAAAGATAAGGGGACAGTGGATCCCCCTGTCTAATTCCTCTATTGCTATGAATAAAACCTTTAGGGGAACCATTGTTCATAATAGAGTATGTTACACTAGTGATGCATTCTTTAATTAAAGCACATAATTTTTCATTAAAACCCATTTGCATGAGCATATAAATGATGAAATCTCTATTTATTTTATCGATGGCCTTATGTAAATCAATTTTAATACACATAAGGTTCTTGTTCTTCCTATTAAAATCCCTTATGAGCTCATGGGCAAGTAGTGTATTTTCATATATAAGTCTCCCTGGAATGAATGCACTCTGATTTTCAGAGATTAAAATTTAAGGAAACACTTTAACCTGTTACAAAGAATAGTGGAGATAATTTTATAAATGAAACTGCAATAGGCTATAGGCCTATAGTCATCCAACCCAAGGGGGGATTCCACTTTGGGAATAAGAGTAATATAAGTGTGGTTGGTGTTTTTCAATAAAGACCCTGAATTAAAAAATTCAACTATAGAATCATATAACAAATTATGCATCTCAGCCCAATGTGTTTTGTAAAACATAGCCCCAAACCCATCAGGCCCAGGACTTTTATCAATGTTAGCATTAAAAATAACATTTTTAACATCTTCTACTCTGATGGGAGCAAGTAAAATGTCAGAACTGTTAGAGTTAACAGTATATTTAAGAACCATGCTGGGAAAGTTATTGTGATATTGTGAGGTGTTATATAAGGAATTGAAATAATTCAATGCCTCCTCCTCAATATGGGAGGCTTAATTAATTACTTTACCATTCCTGTCAATAATTTTCCCAATCTCATTCCTATTTTTCCTATTAGGCATTTTAGCATAAAAAAATTTACTAGCTTCATCACCATTAGATAACCAATCAACCTTGGCCTTTTGCCTAAGATTAATTGAGTTAATATGCAGAGCTTTAACTAGATTGGCCTGAGCATTGTAAAATGATTCAGCTAAAAGATTGTCTAAGAAGTTATTGTCAAGGCCATCCTGCAACTTCTCACACTCACTTCTGATTTTTAAAATATCATTCTGTTTTCTATTGATATTCCAGGCCTTAAGTTTGCCTTTAACTATCTGCAAAGTTTTATTAAACTTGTATTGTGCTGTTCCATACAAATTATTAGTAAAACAATTACAAGTTATTTCCCTATAAGTGTCATCTTGTACCCAACCATTAATAAATCTGAAGGGATTACTATTGTTACCCCTTGAGGCTAATGGAATGGTGACAAGAATAGGAGTGTGGTCACTAGTATTTTGAGGTAGGGTACAACACTGCACATTAGGAAAAAGATTAATGAAAAATTGGTTAAATAAAACCCTGTCTAATTTGCAGTGAATATTTCTGAATTCACCTGATTTCCAAGTGTATTTATTTCCTTTAATTGGGGGTTCTATTAAACCACTTTTTAATATAAAATTATTAATCTTTTCCAACTTATTAAAAGGTAAGGGATTACCACCTTTTTTCTGAATTATGAAACACAGTGTTGAAATCCCCCATTAAAATCCATGGGCTATCAATAGCAATATTAAATTGCTCAATGCAATTCCATAAGGTGTTTCTATTAGTCTCAAAATTAGATGCATAGATGAAGGTAATTTTAAGAGACAACCCCCCCTTGTTTTTGAAAATGCAATGAATATACTGAAAGTCAATAAAATAATTATTGAGAGACCAAATAGTAGGATTATGCAATACTATTATCCTACCATTTTCTCCCATTGAATTATTGTTAATAATATTCCAACTAGCAAATCTTCTATCATGAAACTCAGAAAGTTTCTGATCGCTTAGGAAATGCTCAAGTATACCCATTATAGATGGTTTATACTTGAGCATAAAGTCTAAAAGATCTAATTGCCTTTCTGGGGAATTTAGTCCCCTGATATTCCAGACTATTATATCCATTAAAAAATTAAAATAGTATAAAAGGATACGTAACTAAGGATACTCTGCACTTACAGTGAGCCACTGTTTTTGTTGCAGTCCACTTTAATGTCTAGTTGCTTGCCACTTTTCTTGAAGCTTTTGCTATCTGTGGCTTTAAGCTGTTTGTCCCACTTACTGTTTTTCTCTATGTATTTCTTTCGAAATTCCATATCAGTGTCTTCTGCTAGCGTTATATCTGAAAGACTTCTAGTTCTGGTTTTTTTCTTTTTTTTTTCACTGGCATTGCAGGTTTAGGTGAAGAGACAGTATTGCTAATGGCCTTTTGAATATCTGCTTCAGTGATTGAAGAAGCTCTCCTAGGCGCGAGCCCTTCAGAAACCAGAGAGCTATCAGTATAAATCGGATCCGCCGCAAGAAGATCAGCACAGTTTCCCAATTTTAAATTTGAGTTTTTTGATTTATCTGAAATTGTAATATAACTTGAATCCTCTATGTTGGTGGGGGATTCAATGACCTGTGTTGCTAAGCCCACTACTTTGATAGGATTAAGGTTATCAACTGCCATTAAAGGCTCTGTCAAAACTGATGGTGTTGTAAACCCTTCAGTTTTGTTCAGATCAGAAGAAGTCTGCGCTTCCATTATGGGATCTGCAGACCCAAAACTAGGGAGAGTAGATGCAGAGTTACCTGCTTCAGAAATATTAAACTCTGATACATCCAAATTCATATTATCCTCGTTAATGCAACATGTGATATCTGAATCAGGAATAGCCTTAGGAATAATTTCTGAATAAACTTCTTGGGGGTTAATAACTGGATTCGGAGCAAGATCTGTATCGGTGTTCGGAATCTCTTTGTTATGAGCACAGTCCTCTATAGAGTGCCCAAAACAGTTGCAGATCTTGCAACGATCTGGAATCGATTCATATATTATCTTCTGAGAAATAATCTCTCCATCGTGCATGTAGATAGAAGCCTCATTATGTAACTCTGCATTAGCCTTAATCTCCACTAGAATTCTCGCATAGCTAAGTCATGTTTCCTTAGCCGTTTGTTCATCCATCTTGATAGGCACTCCCACTAAACTTGCTATTGCACTGAATATTTCCTTGTCCAATAATCGCAAGTTCAGTTCTGGCAGTTTTATCCATATTGGCATAGTACTTAGCAAATCTTTATCAAGAATGATTTTCTTGTTCCATCTTTTCAGAACAATCAGTTTACCATTAATAAAATACGGTCCTCCTTTTAGAAGTTTTTCGCAGTCCTCCGCATTTGTGAAGCGGATTATAAAAAACCCGTTTTCACGTGTGAAAAATTTCAAATGAGCCTATTGGGTTCCATGTGCGTGTCACAAAAGCTTTGAAATAGTGATATGATGGATGTTTTCCAAAAACATATGCTATGATGGACAACGCCCATTTTCCCTCTGTTCTCGCACTAGCTTCTTCTGAGACAACTATTATTTTCTCCTCCCCCATTGTCTCCACTGGTTCAATGTAGTTTAGATCAAAGATTGATTCTTGGCCCCTTTTTTAACCATATCCGCCCAGGATGAGGCTCTTAGATCCTTAGCCTGGTTAATCTTTAAGGGTTGCTTAGATTCTTGCGATTGTCTATTCAAATTGCTAGGTTGATATCGAACCCCATTTGAAGCAGGGAATGGCCTCCGCCGTGGTTTAGGAGTAGGATCCCCCATTTTTCCGGCCCCCCCTGTTGTTATGAACAGCTGAGTTGTGATTCAAGAATGGACAACACTCCAACTCCGAAAGCTTGGAATAATAATCATCTTCGTTTCTACTTTACTACATGCTATGTTCTATTTCCAGTAAAATGTCTATAATATTTTACATGCATTGTACTAAACATTAACTTTATGAATAATGCCTGCCTGGATAAAGTCTCTTACTTGCAAGATTTTTGTCTGTAATTTTTTTTCTAAAAGACAATTTTATACTTCAGGTTATCCGACGAGCGCATGTTCCTACAAAATCAGATCGGACATTACGACCCTAACAACACTATCTTAAGTGCCAAGTGCTATAAACGTCAATATGCATAAATGCAAAGATAAAGAGACCACCTTGAAAAGTGAATGGAAAGAGTCGCATAAAGTCAAATGGTGAACAAGCGCCGTAGCAAATAAACGCAATGGTAGTTGTAAATTTCATCAAAGGGGCACTCCTCAAGTGAGAGGTCCATGACCCTAGCTCTTTATCTGAGATAACTAGCAGAGTCAAGTGTCCGATGAAGGAACTTGCGTCTGTCCCGTGAAACGATACAACAACAGAAAGCCTCTCATAGTGAAGCCTATAAAAATCTCAGCCGGAGAGAAGTACCCAATGAGATCGTCAATGTCAGGAAATACCTGACCTGATTATGACAAACATTGGGGACCCGATGAGGTCGTCATTGTCAGGAAGTACCTGACCCGATTACGACAAACATTGGGGACCCAATGAGATCGTCAGTGTCAGGGAATCCTTGACCCGATTACGACAAACATTGGGGTAACTTCAATGACCTCTTCAGAGGCATTCATTCAACTCACGTTGTGTCTGGTCATCCCAAATGCAATGAAACGAGTGTTGGGCTTTAATGACCTCTTCTGAGGCGTCCATTCAACTCGGGCTATGTCTGGTCATCCTAGATGCAATGAAACGAGTGTTGAGCTATAATGACCTCTTCAGAGGCGTCCATTCAACTTGTGTTGTGTCTAGTCATCTCAGATGCGATGAAACGAGTGTTGGGCTTTAATGATCTCTTCGGAGGCGTCCATTCAACTCGCGTTGTGTCTGGTCATCCCATATGCGATGAAACGAGTGTTGGGCTTTAATGGCCTCTTCGAAGGCGTCCATTCAACTCACGTTATGTCTGGTCATCCCAGATGCGATGAAACGAGTGTTGTACTTTAATGACTTCTTCAGAGGCGTCCATTCAACTCGCATTATGGTTAGTCATCCAGATGCGATGAAACGAGTGTTGGGCTTTAATGACCTCTTCGGAGGCATCCATTCAGCTCGCATTGCGTTTGGTCATCCCAGATGCGATGAAACGAGTTGGGCTTTAATGACCTCTTCGGAGGCGTCCATTCAATTTATGTTGTGTTTAGTCATCCTAGATGCGATGAAACAAGTGTTGGGCTTTAATGACCTCTTCGGAGACGTCCATTCAACTCGCGTTATTTCTGATCATTATGGATTCGATGAAATGAGTGTTGGGCATTAATGACCTCTTCAGAGGCATCCAATTAATTCGTGTAGCGCCCAATCGTCTCGGATGCGACAAATGTTGGGCCAAAAACCAAAGTCCTCCCTAAGCAGGGGTACAAAAACCAAAGTCCTCCCAAAGCGGGGGAACAAAAACCAAAGTCCTCCCTGAGTGGGGGCACAAAGACATAAAAACTTCTCCAAGTAGAAGAACTAAACCAGCCAATAAAGTCGGGATTCCTATTGTATTGACGAGCGTAGAGGCTTCGCGCATGTTGGCAAGCCTAAAGTGCTCTTGCCAACAAAGTTGAAGCTTCTAGCACGTTGACCTCAATTAAGGAAACTTGGCAAGCTGATTACATCTATTTTTGCAGCTCATGATGACCCATGGTATGGGGACAACACAACCACATAAGGATTGGATAATGCTCGGAAAACATACCACGGGTCCATCACGATGTTGTAATAAGCCAAAAACTAACTAGCACTCGACAAAGAAGCCAATACACTTGAAAATAAGTGAGCTAGAGTTTAGCATACATGAGATCTCACCTTAAAAAATGGGGCATTTGAAAAATTCGACAAAATTGATACGCTTGATATGTCGAATAAAACTTACTGCACCAATGAAAATCAACCTTGGAAATCCATTCAGAATCTCAATTCAAAAGCTTTCTCGGTTGCAAAGCTCCAATCATAAATAATTCAAAGAACCCGACGGTATTCTGCTTCAAACCGAAGGATAAGCGATGCTTAGGCGACTGTGCGGATATGGCATGGTTTGAATCCAATAAAGTTGTAACTCTTCCTAAGTAATTGAAGCTAATATCCATTAATGGTGTTAATATGAGATATAAAAAGAAGATCGAGCAATAGTCGTGCATTGGTTAAGCCGCTTAGAGCTAAGCTACTGTAGTAGGCCTAAAAGATGAACAATTAGCAAATTTCTCTTTCCCTGGAAATTTTGCGACAAACTCGGGGATGTCAAACCGAATGTGTACTTGATTAGAAACATATAGAGTTAACGCAGAGCGACATCCCTCTGGTGGATTGTCAGGAGGAAGGGGAATAGCCAAGGATTGTTTCGTTTGCAATTCAGAAGTTCTATGGTCGCTTTAGCCTCAGAAATTCAAATTGAAGCTCCAGTTTGAGCAAAATTTATCTCCTTTCCAAAACAATAACTAGTCTTCTGTCTGATATTCACTCTACACATGGAACATCATTTCTTAATAAAGTACAGGTATATGTTTCATAAAACATAAACCATCGTACAGAGTTATACGTGTCACTAAAATATGAAGCTTGGAATCTACAGTCGGTATGTGTCGATTAGTTTATTTCAAGCATCGTTGTGAATTCAAACTAGAGCGTCGTATCTATACATGCACAGTTTGATAAGATATAAATTTCCGTTGAACGAAATAGTCCTGTATAGGCACCTCATTTGGTTTAAATTTAAAGATTCATTGTAAGTCATTCTTTAATGATTAACTAATCCGTTGTCGATGTGGACGGTCGATGGCAAAGTATAAAGTCCAAAAATGTGCAAGTGCTCGTTTTAGTTATAGAACAGGTGGCATGAGGCATATAAGTTCAACTATTAAATCATGAGCTTGAGTCACTTGGAGTCAATGGGTCAAGTAGGCACGCTCAATAGCTCAGGTCGTTCTAACGACCTAGGGACTCAGGTCATCTAATGACCCCAAGGTTCAGTACGTCCAACGAGAATATTAAATTATTGTTAGATTCCAATTTTTGTGATTTTTACAGTCAGTATGTGACCGTGCGGAATTTTAATGTGAAAAACAATCAATAAATTGACTTTAAAAATACGCTGTGTGAGCAAACAGACTCAGAATTCGACGAAACAAGTTTCGTTGGGTCCGTAATGTCGAACTGTAGCTGTGTCTCCATTTTCATCAAAATTGGGTATTGTATGTGACCATATGGATTTTAAATCGACTAATACAACTAGCGATATGATAAAATAATATAGGAAGCTTTTCCTATGAGCTAACAAATCCTTATATAAATACACCCAGACCCTTACCTAACCCTAATACACTTCCTCTGGTCAAAATTACTTCCGTCGCTACCTTTCTTCTTTTTTCAGCAAACTTGAGTTTTTCATCTTTGAAAAATTATATAAATTCATATAAAAACATAAAAATCAAAATATATGAATGTTTGAGTTGATGAGAGGATTATCTACACTTCTATGTGAGTTTTAAAGGTCATGGCACTTTTGTTTTTCGTTGGGTTATTTCCAGCGAGGAGTTCAAGTAGGTAGGGTTGAATTTTTTATGAAAATGAAGCTTCTGATCAAGAAATAAGTATCGTATTGGGGTTCAGTGTATGAAACCGCACCTGTGTGTGAAGTTAGGGATGGATTAATGCTATATGAAGTTCGCGATATCCTGTAGTGACGAGTTGAGCTGGGTTGGACGCAAATTACTGAGGAGGTGCAAATGGAAGACGGCGCACATGAGAAGGAAGTGGGGTTAAGAAGAAGTTTAACCATGTACTCAGTTTGAGGTATAGTGAAGTGGAGAGGGAGTTCGGTGGAGGTGAAAGTTAGTAATGGCATGGAATGGAGGAACGTCGCGAGCTACCCATTCTTGCAAGATGGAGGAAATGGGTATATAGTGGAAGAGCTATGGATGAGGATGATTTTGACAATTTTTATTTGAATTAAAATTGGAAGAACGAGGTGAAGTAAGTAGGAAATGGTGCGTTAATGGAAAGGCACGGTTGCGGGTTCGAAATAGTTAGAGTCGAGAAGAAGAAGCACACATTAGACGGTCAAGGGGAAATGGGAAAGGGGCCAACTTAAAGTGGTAAGGCCCATGTTGAAAATAAACCAAGTATTATTTAAAATATATTATTAAAACTTGTAAATTAATTATCTTATCCATACGTTATCCAAATTCAGCAAAATAGGATCCGATGGGATCGTATGGACGAGGGCTACACCATGAAACTGATTGGGAGTGAATCAGAGCTCATTACAATTTATAGCAATACAAATTGCATGATATGAATCGATAACGGTTATCGTTATTTAACGAGAAACCAAATATTGTGAGTAAAACTCACTAACCCAACCTAGTTTATATCTTTATAACGTATTTTTAGAATTGATAAATGATGGTTGATTGCTGTGTGTTGATTGTTTGGATGAACTGCTAATTGTTTAGTCAAAATTATAGATCTAGTATGTATATATATATCATTAATCAAATATTGATTCTGTTTATCAGAATATTTCATATTGAAATGAAATCGATATTATTTATAGTGTTTAACATCTATGATGCAATGAAACAGGTTGGAGGTATCCAGTTGGATTCCTAAATATTTGTGATACTGTTTTTTTTCACATATTGTGATATATGATGTGATATATAATCTGTGATTGATTATGATGACACTGTCTTGTTATGTGGTATTATAAATAACATAAGAAATACTGGAATTAAAAAAGGGAATTTTAAAGTGGATGTTGAATTTAGGGATTTTATAAAAGGAAAGATTTTATAAATATGATATTATAAAAGGAAATATTTTAGAAATAAATAGAATTATAAAATGAAATTTTACAATGGATGTTGAATTTAAGGATTTTATAAAATCAAAGGATTTTATAAAAGGAAAGATTTTATAAATAAGATATTATAAAAGGAAATATTTCAAAAATAAATAATATATTATAAATGGAAGTATTTCAGAAATAAATAAGATATTATAAAAGGAAGTATTTCAGAAATAAATAAGATATTATAAAAGGAAGTATTTCAGAAATAAATAAGGTATTATAAAAGGAAATATTTGGGAAATAAATAAGATATTATAACAGGAAATATTTCATAAATAAATAGAATTATAAAAGGAAATTTTAAAGTGGATATTGAATTTAAAGATTTTATAAAATCAAAGGATTTTATAAAAGGAAAGATTTTATAAATAAGATATTATAAAAGGAAATATTTCAGAAATAAATAAGATATTATAAAAGGAAGTATTTCAGAAATACATATGATATTCTAAAAGGAAGTATTTCAGAAATAAATAAGATATTATAAAAGGAAATATTTGGGAAATAAATATGATATTATAAATGTAAATATTTCAGAAATAAGTAGAATTTATAAAAGGAAAATGGCGAGATATAAAAGCATTATGAGAAGATGGATTGAAAGTAGATTTTAAATATAAATCTGTTTTAATAGATAAATAGAGAAGATTAATTTATAAATAATGTTTTATAAATTAAATAAAATATTTATCATCTGATAAACGTAATATATAAGTTTGAACTTATATAGAGAAGTAGAAATCGGTTTTAACACCGATATTATAAATATAACGTGAACTCAGCATTTATAAAGGGAATTATAAATGAGATTTAAGTATTCGAAATAAAGAGGAGATTTCGTATGAATAATTCTATAAACAGAAGTACAAATATAATTTGGAAATGGGATATTATTTTAAAATACAAAATCAAACTTAGTGGATTATATAAAAGAAATATTATTCACACTCGATGTGGATAATGGATTTATGTAAATATTTTGGAAATAAAAACGCTTATAAGGAAATTGGATTTTTGAAATAAGAATCAAAAATAGAAATGGAATTTTGAATGGCTAGAAATAAATAACTTGTTTAATAATTAAAACAAGCAGTGTGATTTATAAATAATGTTTATAAACAAATTAAAAATAATTATCAGTGGATAATTTGGATTGTAAATTCAGAATTGAATATAAAATGGGAGTTGTTTTAAAGAAGAAAGGATGGAATTTATTTCGATGTTCGAAATATGAATATTATTAAAATTAAATCCATAAAGATTTGTAAATAGAATTCAACAAGGCCAGATATTATTAAATAATTTATTTGAAGAAATTATATATTGAATAAATCGGAAATTGACAAGATAATTAGCATTCGACTGGAAACCGATATTTTATAATCGAATGTAAGTTATTGGAAGAGAGTTAATCGAACATAAGTTATTCAAAGAGAGTTAATCGAATATAAGTTAATCGAAAAGAGTTAATCGAATATAATGTTTTATTTAAAATTAAGGTATAAAAGTTTAATAAATTAAGGTATAATGGTTTTAATTAATATTTGAAATTTCGGAAGTATGGATTATGACACTATCGTTATAATAAACGTTTTTCATAAAGGATTGGATTCATAAACTGAATCCGAGAGTTGCGTAAGCAATGATTGGATAAGAAACGGAGTTAAGTAAATTAGAAACTGACTGGAGATTAGTCATGATGAACAACTTTCTGGGTATCGATCTGATGTTGGTTTCGTCCTTCGGGATTGATATTCAGGGAATGGTTCTCTTACTAGTTTACAGCTAGAGACTTATAGAGGTGGGAAGACAGTAATGTGTGAATAAGGAATGGAAATGTTTTCCAATGCTAATAACGTTTATTTTCTAAATTTAGAAAATAAGGATTATGAATATATGGAAACGGGAAATGGGGAAATAATTAAATTAATAATAAATTAATTTAAAAGGGAAAAATGTTGATTGATGATTGGTCGATAGAATTTCCATTTGGAAACAAGATCGTTGTGTGTATGGATGTTTTCCATTGATAGTAAATAACCGACTATCAAAGTTTTGACCATCTTTCCATCGTTAATGCGGAAAGACCGGGATCAGATTTATTATCTAAAAACCACTTCGTATGGGCATTAACATTGCGAATCAAGTATGATGAAGATAATTGAAGAGGAGTTTATGCAAGGGCTATTCTGCAAAATCCTAGGTAGATATTGCCTAAGATGGGTTTACATAATAGTGCCTTTGGTTTTCCAGTCCCAGGACATGCTGTATGGAAAAATTTCTGACAAAGTATATTTAATAGGTTGCATAAGTTGATCTCTTCAAACGTATTTATGTTTGGTGGCGGAGGAATTTGTTTCTCTTAGCTTTATACCTATGCTATTTTTAGCGAAATCAATTTGTGATTTGGCGAGTATGACGATTTGGCATTCAAAGAAAATGAAATATGATCTGTTAAAGATACGTTATGGCCTCAAGCCTCATCAATCGGGAAATGAAAAAAATCGGGCAGGAAACATGACTTAGTGGGTCGCTCCCAATTAGGGTATATTATCACCATCTAAAGAATATTCATATTTGTTACTTCTTTCAATTCTGTATCTTCCGGGAACGGTTAGGTTGGTATACCAACCGTAAGGTGATAAATATTCGGAACATTCAAGCAGAATGAATGGCCGGTCATGTGTAGCTGTGTTACAAGACGTTCTTGTTGAACTCCAGTGTATCGCTTCTAGAGTAACTGATCGGAAGGTGATTCCGTACATTGTCATAGTTGGAAATCCATTACCCAATAAGCGCCCACGGTTTTTGATTATATATTATATATGTGAACGTGAGATGAAAGTGTTCCACTAGATTGCTATTTATTTTATTTAGACATTATTATAATATCAGAAGAGTATGGATTTTAAAAGAATGTTTTGGGTTATCGTAAGGTAAAAATCATCCGTGTTTATGCATGGATCGGTCTTACGATTATTCTTTCTTTTAAAGGGATTTTAAAAGTTAAATAAATGATTGGAGTTTACTCCCACCAGTCAGATGACTGACCTAGAGTTTATTTTGTTTTGTTTTCCCTAAACTCTTGGGTGCTCAATTTTGTACGGGCAGTCAAGTAATCAGGATTTTTCAGATATACTTGGACAGCTGGAGCAGGAGGCTTCAGAATTATATAGCTATTGTTATTTCTGTTGTGTTGTAAGTGTTGTACTCTGATAATAATATTGTATACAAATACTAGTTTTATTCCAAAGTTATGTTATATAATATATTTTATTTGTTCTGCTGTGAGATTCGTATTTACTCTAATTCTGTTGTTATGTTCTTCTTCTTCTTTTATTCTAATTTTCTATCTTATCTATTCTCACCCTCTAATTTCTTTCTATTAACGTTCCAGTGTTTCTGATTCTTAAATCATCGACATGGTGTCGTGTGTCAATTTTCAAGGTCGAAAATTCGCGTTTGTTATAGTGGTACCAGAGCTGAAGGTTAAGTGATTACCTTGGCTCTGTAGCGTAACTCGATAGAGATGGGGTTACTAATGCCCTAGATTGAGTTGAGCATATATATAGGAGAGAGCGTATTTGTCGATTTTATAAAAATTGTTTTATATTGTGGAGATTTATTGGTTGAGTTGTTTATAAGTTCTGGTCGATCAGTTTGATCTACTGTATCGCTAAGGGTTTCTAAACGCTCGAGTATGATGAACTAACACAGTATGTTTTGAAAAAGGGTAAATGGAACAATTTTACCCCAAATTATATTTTGTTATAAAAGAATGATTGATATTGGAAATATTATGGTATTGGATGTGTTAGTTGTTGTTATAATCGAGAAAGATTATAATTAAGTTGGTTATATATATAAAATTCGTATATGTGTTACGAAATGAATTAAATCTGAATTTAAATCAGAAATGAAAATAAAACGCTGAAATTTGGAAAGGTGTGTGTAAATGGACTTGGATTTAATATATGAGAATTTTAAAGTCCTGGGAGATTTTTGGAAATGTTTTCAAGCAGTGTAAAGAATATTTTTGTGACGACCGGGAATTTCGCTCGATCCGAATCAGTCGCTAAACCGACCCAGACCGTTCGAAACGCCTGATTGTTTTATTTCATTTCACATCACACAATCAACTACACATTAAAATCAAACAAACAAGCATACAAGCCGTCCATGGTCTGTGGACGACGGGTGTCGTGTGCTACTAAACACCGTCTGCATCCTAGTATATATCATTAACTAGAAAACAAAATTAAAAGGTGAGAAGTTCTCACAGAGGGTTTCACTCCGCCGTGCTTTGCTTTTGAACTGCTGAATGGCTTTGATTTGCTCGACATTCCCACTCAACCATTTCACGCTGTTTACAGTAAAAATCACATTTTTATTCTACACATTATATAAAAATCATATTTTTATTCTGTACATTATATAGAAATCATATTTTTATTATATTTCGAATAAAAAAAGAAATATTTGAGATAGAAATATTTGAAATAGAATATTTGAAATAGAATATTTGAAAATAGAAATATATGAAGTCGTATTGATTAGATTGACGCCATTTTGACGTGAACGATATGAATATCGATTTTATTCATTTTGTAATGAATATCGAAAGTGATTTCAAAATATGATATTTTGAAAAGAATTGAAATTCAAAACAAATTCGAATTGAATTGAATAGAAAACGAATTCGAATTGAATTGAATAGAAAATGAATTTGAATTTAACTGAATAGAAAACGAATTCGAATTGAATTGAATAGAAAATGAATTCGAATTTTCAATTGAAAACGAATTGAAATGGAATTGAAATCGATTTGAATTGAAATCAAAACAATCAAGCGTTTCGAACGGTCTGGGTCAGTTTAGCGACTGATTCAGATCGAGCGAAATTCCCGGTCGTCACAATTTTGAACTGATTTCAAAATAGAATTGTTTAAGGAATGGTTGAAATGAAATAGTATTGAACTCACTTCGATCGCTGGAAAATAACTCTGATGATGCTGACCACATCGTCAGTGTTCATTTTCGAGTTCTAAGTGATAGATTACTACTAAAAATATTGATTTTGAATTGTTTTGGGAAAACAAGTTGTTTTGAAATACCGAAAAGGAATAATTGATTTTTGAAAAAGCTAAGCCATTTAAAACTCCCAGGAGAGATGGTTTGATTTAAAAACAGATTAATAAAAATTTGTGGAAACAAATTGGAGTTGAATTGAAACCAGTTAAGTGGAAACTGTATTGAAATGGAGTAATATCAAGTAAAATTGGAATTTGGTATATAATTGGAAACAGCTGAGTAAATGGATTGATTTTTGGAATAAAAATCAAATTTTGGATTTTGAGATAAAGATAACTGATTTGGGAAATTAATTAGTTAATGGAATGTCGTAATGGAACTTAACAAGGTTAAAAAATTGGATTGGTGAGTTAAGAGTTTGGAATTGGAATGGAACTCGAGGTTGATATGAAATTCGACTTAGGTATAAGTAAATGATTGGGTTTGAGGATAAAAACCGATTGGAGTTTGATTTAAATGATATTGGTATATGCTGAATTTGTAGCAGAAGGAAAGGATATAATGATATGCCCGACAAAAAGGTACAAGTTTATTTATATGTGAGTTTGGTGATTTATGATCCTATTTGGCAAGATGCTTGGCTGTTTATTTTCTTTTTGATTGGAGAAGGTCCAGAGAGGCGAGTTGTAGTTTTACCGATTGAGCCGTACAAAGGAAGTGCTAGCGAATTTTTTCAAAATTTTAAGATGTAAGATTTTTTTTAGTATTTTTGAAAATTTTAGTTAGCCAGAATGAATTAATATTTTATTGAAATTAATTGGTATGGTGAAACTGGAGTTTAAGAAGTAAACAAATAATTTTTAATTCAGTTAATAGGGTTGTTTTCTACCTTAGCAATTTCGAGGACGAAATTATTTTAAGGGAGGAAGAATGTAACATCCCGTATTTTTGTGGTATAATAATTAATTTATTTAATTATCTAAATAGTGATTTGGAGATTTAAATGGTTGTTTAATTGAATAATATTGAATATTTAATTAATATAAATAATAAAATAATTTATTTATTTCCGAAATAGTCGAAGATAGTGGAATTCGCAATATTGTGTGAATTGGATTATTTATAAGATTTAATTCAGTTTAGAATATGATTTATAATAACGAATATATTCAAATAATGATGTTAGAACATATATATTATATTATAATTATAATCGAGCTCGAAATAGCGCGGCAATTCATAATTTGGCGATCTGAACTTCAATTGAATATACAGAATCCGTTTTAAGTCCGATTTCTGTGAAACAAGAAACATTCGGATCTGGTGAACTATATTTTTCTAATGGAAGAAAATTGAGATTTCGTCGTGTAGATTGTGAGTTATGTCAAAGTAAAATTTTCAAATAGTCGTTATGGAATTCGTTTATAATTTATAACGATTTATATATATTATAAAAGGATTTTTAATATAAATGGAATATTGGATTAACTCGGATTTTTGAAATAAATCGAGATATGTATATTTTATAGTTGTATGATATTATATGTGAAGATATACGATAATATTAATTTGCTAATATTAAATTAATTTGTTTTTAAATATATTAATATTTAAATTGATTTATTTAGATCTTAGAAAATAGCCATTTTTACAAATGAAGTCCGTTTTCGATGAAATTAATTTTGTTGGATCCGGAATATTAAGTTATTTTTAGATTCCCATTTTCATGATTTTTGGAGTCAATATGTGACTGTGCGGAATTTTGATGTGAAAACAGTCAACAATTTGGCTTTAAATATACGCTGTGTGAGCAAACAGACTCGGAATTCGACGAAACAAGTTTCGTTGGGTCCGTAATGTCATATTGTAGCTGTGTGTCCATTTTCATCAAAATTGGGTGTTGTATGTGATCATATGGATTTTGAATCGACTAATACAACTAGCGATACGATAAAATAATATAGGAAGCTTTTCCTATAAGCTAATAAATTCTTATATAAATACACCCATACCCTTACCTAACCCTAATACACTTCCTCTGGTTAAAATTATTTCCACTGCTACCTTTCTTCTTTTTTCAGCAAACTTGAGTTTTTCATCTTTGAAAAATTATATAAATTCATTTAAAATATATAAATCACAATAAATGTATGTTTGAGTTGCTGAGAGGATTATCTACACTTCTATGTGAGTTTTAAAGGTCTCGGCACTTTTGTTTTTCACTGGGTTATTTTCCAGCGAGGAGTTCGATTAGGTAGGGTTGAGTTTTTGATGAAAATGAAGCTTCTGATCAAGAAATAAGTATTGTATTGGGGTTCAGTGTATGAAACCGCACCTATGTGCGAAGTTAGGGATGCATTGATGCTAAATGAAGTTCGCGATACTCTGTAGCGACGAGTTGAGCTGGGTTGGATGCAAATTACTAGGGATGTGCGAGTGGAAGACGATGCACATGAGAAGGAAGTGGGGTTGAGCAGAAGTTTAACCGTATACTCAGTTTGAGGTATAGTGAAGTTGTAACACCCCGAATTTTAGTTAATACTAAAATTCACTAATTGCAGAATAAATAATCTCAGATGTGGGAATTAGGGGAAACGGGCTGCGTCATTACGTTCGTCTCGGAAAAATACGCGAAATAGAGTCCGAGTTTTCGAAAATCGGAGTCCGTATGGCCCATTTATGGCCCGATGAAGTTTGCAGAAAATTCAAAACTAAAAACAGAATTAAGAATTTAAAATTCAGATTTTAAATTGGACAGGCGGGGCCAGGCGGGAAGATTCCCGCCCAACCCATGTCGACAGGGCTGTCGACAGGCCTGTCGACAGGGGTGTCGACATGCCTGTCGACTTGCCTGTCGACAGGGTGCGACGCCCAGAGAAACTGGGTGCACCAGTTTGGGTTCTTGGGCTGGCTTGGTGGGCTAGTTCTGGAAGTTTCTTGGATCTGATGGTCCTAAATTAATCTAGGGTTAATCTAAGGGTCTAAAATGCAACCTAATCCTATAAATAACACCCTAACCCTACCCTAATTCATTCATAATTAAACCTAGTAACTAAACTATGGCAAAATGAAACTTGGTCATGGCCTCCACAAATCAATGAAGAGGAAAGCAAGCTCTAATCAACCTCTAATCCATTCTAAGTATCTTAATCTTCTTCATTAGCTTGCTAATTGTGTTTTGGTGAGTTTCTATCACTTTGATGATCAATTGTTAAGATAAGTAGATTAGGTGTAATGAGACTTATGGTCTTGAATGCGGATTTGTGAGTTTGAATCATTTGTAATGATATGCTAATCTATGTTGAATATGTAAGTTTATGATATTATGCAAGTTTAGTATGTGATTCTATGCATGCTAAGTATGTGATAATATGCATGATTAATAAGTTGTTTTATGCATATTTAACAAGTGGGTTTATGCATGTTAAACAAGTCCATATGCAAGTTACATGTATGTTAATATGCAAGATATGCTATGCAAGTTACATGTATGTTAATATGCAAGATATGCTATGCAAGTTACATGTTTGTTAATATGCAAGTTCATGATGACACATTATGCAAGTTTAAAAGTTAATATGCAAGTATGTGAAAGCTTATGCAAGTATGTGAATGCTTATGCAAGTTATGTGTATGCTTAAATGCATATTTAACATGTTATGCAAGTTATGAGAATGCTTATATGCAAGTTCAACATGTTATGCAAGATATGTGTATGATAATATGCAAGTTTGGGTTAAATGTAGTTGGGTTAATATATGCTCATATATGCAAGTTGACATCCTCTTAACCCATGACAAAGTATATGCTAATATTTGGTTTAACCCATGATATTTATGATGGATCTTCCCTTTATGAGAACGATTTACGTGGGGAACGATGGGGTTAATAAATATGTTAATTAAAAGTATGGTTGGGTATGATTAAGCATACCGTAAAAATAAATTAACATAAGCGGGAATTTACCTATTGAGTTAGGTCTACCCCATGGGAATTTACCTATTGAGTTAGGTCTACCCATGTTATGAAAAACTTGATATTAATTAGGGATAATTAATATGGGGTGATTAATTAGGTGTAATTAATCGACTAAGACACGAGGTTGGACTCATTTGTAGCGTAAAACTGCCCGGACCCAACCGGCTTAACCAGTTGCTACAAATGTTAGCCCAATGTGAGAGGTCTTAGGCACAAACTAAATACGTGATTAATATAAAGACACGAGGTTAGACTCGGTTATGACATAAGGCTGCCCGGACCCAACCGGCTTAACCAGCGGTCATAAAAGATAGTCTAATGTGAGAGGTCTTTATGAGAATCACGGTCTTAATTAATTAAGAAACACTTAACCAAATTAGCATGTAGTGGGACATGAGGGTTAAGTGGGTGCCTTGGGTGGCATGTAGTAACTAGTGGGGGTGCCTCGGGTGGCATGAGGAAACTAGTGGGTTGCCTTGGGTGGCAATAGAAAATACGATTAGAATACTTAACCAAAGTGGAACATGTAATTAAACATGATTAAAGGGTTAAGTGCCTTGGGTGGCATGTGGGAATCAAGTAAGTGCTTTGGGTGGCATGTGGGAATCTAGTGGGTGCCCTTAGTGGCAATTGAAATATGAATAGATGACTTAACCAAAACTTAACATGTAAGTGGGCATGATTATAAAGAGGGGTTAAGTGGGATGCACTAGATAAAAAAAAAATTGCAAGCTTAGGTGGTAGCTTGTGGGGGCCCATCTCAACCAATATCCCAAACGTATCTTTGTAGGCTCGACTCAAGTCGGGTGACGGGACACGCATATTGGGCTTGACTATAAGAGGCCAAAACGGATTAGCGGTGGCAACGCAAGTCCATCGGGTTTCATATGCGTGTGTGGGCCCGGGCTGGTAAGTAAGACGTTGTTGCATCGTGTAGGTATAACCCGTGCACCAAAATCAGGCTTGCCACTTTGGGAAATGATACATCCCACTGTGGGGCCAACACGGATATCTACGTTAGGGAGCCGATCGCTTGGGAGTAGTGGGTACACCTAGTAAAGATAGGGGCAGACGGCACCTATGTAGGGGTAAAAGAAACTACTGGCTAAAAATTACTTAGTACATTTAGTGGGATCAACCTTTAAGTAGGAACTAATCTTGGGTAGGTAGAACTGGTGTGGTGCAGTGTAGGAATTACTCTTGGGTGGATAAGTCTGGGGCGGTGTAATCTAGTAATTATCCTTGGGTGGATAAATGCGTCTTTACGGTGATCTTAGTTTATCCTAAGTTTACCAAGCTGCTTAGTGTAGCCATTCATCCCCAGTCGTTACCGTATATCAACTTATGTCTTCTCTGGTTATTTTAATGATTGTATTGTTAGGGTTATAGGACTCACTCAGACTTATGTCTGACCCCGTTGTTTTTATCTTTTTCCCCCAACCCCAGGTTATTAGAGTGGGCCTGGTGCTAGTGGGCTTTGATCTGATTGCTGTATCTATCCTATGGAGCTTGGACCTCTGAAGTGAAGCCGAGCTTATCTTTCCTTTTATGGCTATTAGTTATGTAGTGGGATTATGTACTTCTAGTTTATCAAGATGGATATTATGTACTTGACTCTGGTTTATGGTTTTGTGATGTAACCAAACATGTATTACTTTCCGTTGCAATGAAATGATGATTTAAATTTTCAAGTATTACTTATATATCTGTCTTGCTGTAATTTTACTGTTCTATATTCACTTAAAATACTTCACCGAAACTAAGGCATTCCCCTGGTATGAGTGACCTTAGCGGACGTGGGGTGTTACACGTGGTATCAGAGCAAAGGTTACCAGAACAGATAAATTTTTTAGAAAAACTATTTTCTAAGAATATTTTTGAAAGGAGTATTTTCAAAAACATGTCTTTCAAGAGAAAAGTTTTTGAAAGAAAAGCATAATCCCCAATAGCCATATCTATATCTTTCGAATTCTCCATTTTGAATCTCTTCCTCTCTCGTTTTGAGTTTCCCCTCCGTGTGTAGATGATCTTTCTAAGATAGATAAGAATGGAAAACCACTTCAAGGGACTTAGACGTTAGTCGGATTAGAAGTTGGTTCAAGAAGAAGGAGGACTTGTAGGTACTTATTGGATGGACGATGGGAGGAAGGCTCAAATAGTTGTTTGGAGGACGAAACCTCATTGATGGGAGGTTACGAGTGGAGAATGGGAAGAAGAAGGCTAGTAGTTATCCTTTTGGGAGGAATAGGACACCTTATTAGGATTGTCCAAAGAAGCAAGGGCAAGGTATGGAATCTTCTGGAGGGTAGTTGTATTCCCTCACGACTAGGGTACCAGATGGGGATAAGACCGTCTAGATTGGAGGTTGGATTTCTTTATCATCCAATTTGAACTTTATTTGATTCTGATGTATCGAGTTCGTTTATCTCATCATTGTTAGTTGTGTCACTGCACTTAGACACCAGTTTGGTAGATGATCCCTTAGTTGTTTCAAACCCAATTGGGCTCCATGATGTGTTTGGGTTTGAAAGTTTCTATACTTAGCGTTGAGTTTGGATGTGATTCTTGTTGGGCTTCACGAGCTATGGGTTAGTTTGGGCATGGACTGGTTATCCAGTAGGGGTGCCGTTCTTGATTCTGAAGGGAGAGTTGTTAGGCTTATGACCCGCTTGGGTAACACTCTCGAGATCTCTTGTACTCCCATAGAATCTGTTACGCTAAGATATCTAGAATCGCTTGACACGTCGGTCGAGAGTTTGCGATCTGTTAGAAGTGGTCCGGGAATACTCGGATGTGTGTGAGGAGGGGAAGGGCTTACCTCCGGAGCGGGAGATTGACTTCCGAATATATCTGGTAAACAATGCTAAACCTGTATCTTTACCAGTGCGCCACATGGCTCCTCGTGAAAGGAGGGAACTCCATAAGTAAGTAGGCGATTTGCTTGAGAAGGGGTTCATAAGACGAAGTGTATCGGAGTGAGGTGCTCCAGTAGTTTTTGTCACGAAGGCGGGTGGGTCCCTCAGACTTTGTGTAGACTGAAGAGAACTAAATAAACTCACAAAGAAGAATAGATACCCATTCCCGAGGATTAATGATTTCTTTGATCAGTTGGCTGGCGCCTCAGTATTTTTGTAGTAGGACTTAGCCACGGGAGTTCATCAGTTGAGAGTGGCTGAGAATAGTATAGAGAAGGCTGCCTTTAGGACTCCGGATGAATTCTTTTATAAGTGGCTGGTGATGCCATTGGGATTGATGAACGCCCATGCATACTTTGTTGATTTGATGAGAAGGGTGTTCAAGGAGTACCTAAATAAATTCGTGATGGTCTTTGTGGATGACATCTGGGTCTTTTCTAGGAGCGAAATAAGTTTTCATATGTGCTCAATAGGTTGAGCAAAGCCAGTTATGGGGTAAAACGGTGGTTTTGGAGTGAGACTGGCAAGGACATCCAAAGTTGGTCAAAGGCTTAATTGTTTAGCCATTATTATTATTTTTTTTTTTTAGTATCATCTCATGTAGGTTGCCTGAACTCGAAGGAGATATCCCTTGGGTGTTTGTCTGATATTGGTTTCGGCCTTTGGGGCTTGCATTTGGGGGATGTCGAATTCGACTAGGGTGGTCTGCGTGAGAGGTGGACAGTTGTGACGATTTTGGATAGGATTCTTAGCATCTTATGAGTTGAGATAGCGTATACCCCTAACAAGGGAAGCATGGTAGCAGACGCCTTAAGTAGAAAAAGGTTGTCCTTGAGTTCATTGTTCGTTGAACGACGGAGCTTAGAGTTTATTTCTAAGTTTGACTTTAGACCTTCCATTGACTTTGTACCCGGTTTGCTAGCCTCCTTGGAGGTTAGACCTACTCTTTTTGGGGCGGATTGGAAAAGCACAGAGGGACGACCCACAGTTGGTTGAGTTGGTAGAGAAGCTCATAAGGGGGAAGTCGTCCAGCCATTTGAGTAGGAACACCCTAGACGATAGGGGTGTTTGCGTAGAGACGGTAGACTTTGTGTACCGCAAGACGAGGGTTTGAGGAAGGCTATTCTTGATGACGCACACCGTTCTAGGATGACCATTCATCCCGGTGGGGATAAGATGTACCAAGACATGAAGAGGGTTTTCTTTTGGGCCAATCTGAAGAAAGATGCGGCCAAGTATGTCGCTAGATGTTTGGTGTGCTAACAAGTGGAAGTGGAGCAGAAGAAACCCGGAGGGTTACTTCACCCATTTGGAAGTTTCGTAATAGGAAGTGGGATAGTATCTCATTGGATTACCGAAATCAAGGAAGGGTAATACGGGGATTGGGCTTATGGTAGATAGACTTACTAAGTGTGCCCATTTCATACCCGTGAAGAGCAAGAGGACTATTCCATGTCTAGCTTCAGTTTACCTTCGAAAGATTATTAGATTGCATGGTGTGCCTTCCAGCATTGTGAGTGATCAAGATCCTATCTTCACTAGCGAGTTCTGGAAGAGTTTGCAAGAGGCGGTGGGGACTCAGTTGTGTTTGAGTACCGCATATCATCCTCAGACGGACGGCCAGACCGAGAGGGTGAATCATGTCCTAGAAGACCTTTTGAAGCTTTGTATCTTAGATTTTGGAGGAACATGGGAAGAGCATCTTCCATTGGTGGAGTTCGCGTATAGTAATAGCTTTCAGTCCAGTATTGGTATGGCACCTTTCGAAGCTCTTTATGAAAGGCCTTGTCAATCACCTACACGATGATAGGAATCTACGAATGAGATCTTGCTTGGGCCGATAAGGTTAGAAAGACTTCGAGAAAGGATTGATTTGATTCAAAGAGGGATGAAAGCGACGCATGATAAACCGAAATCTTAAGCGGACAAGAGGAGAACAAAGCTTGAGTTTGATATTAGGACATGCTTTTCTATCAAGATATCTCCGTTACGGAATGTGGTTCACTTTGGATCTGTTGGGAAGTGAGTACCAAGGGTTGTTGGGCCGTTTCCTATCAAGGAAAGGATTGGACGGATGGCATATAGGGTGGAGTTGCCCGACAGACTTAGTGGCGTTCATGATGTATTCCATGTATCACATCTGAGGAAGTGCTTACATGAGACGGCAGAGGTAGTAGAGCCGAGCTTGCTTAGAGATGTAGAGATAGAGCGTGATGCGACTATTCGACGAGCTCTTACTCGCATCCTTGGGTCAGAGACTAGGAAGTTGAGAAATAGAGAGGTTCAGCTAGTCAAAGTGCAATGGGGAGAAGATGAGAGCAACGCAACTTGGGAGACGGAAGCGAAGATGCGTTCATTGTACCCATTTCTTTTTGAGGGTATGTCTTTACTTTCTCCTCTATCATTGTCTAGTACTTATCTTATTCTTAGTATGTCCTCTCGTTAGTACCTTTGACCTTTAGATAGGGTAAACCTATGGTTGAAACATGTGTTTGAGACATGTTATGGTTGATGGATGCAAGTGGATGCAAGTGTTTGCTAGTGGTTGCTCGTGGATGCATATACACACACTCTAGGCACTAGATCGGCTCAGTCACTTCATATTGCATATTGCATAAAATTGTGTGTAGGAAGATATTTATGGATGAATAATGGATGTGTTATCACATGGATGATGCATTTTGGTGAATGATTGCGCACTCATGTAGATATTGTATGTGTCGATAGGGTTCTCTCGCATACATAATGGATGCATGGCACTATCATGGTTTGCATATGTTCATACATTAGATAGGGAACATATACACACACTTTTTGCATATGCTCATACATCATTAGAAATTGCTTTAAGGACAATGGATGCCCGTAGTTGATGGTTTGAGTAGATGGTTGTTTGGATGGTAGGATATGCATTCTCCTTAGCTTAGAGATTTCGGGGACGAAATCCTTTAAGGAGGGGAGAATGTAACACCCCGAATTTTAGTTAATACTAAAATTCACTAATTGCAGAATAAATAATCTCAGATGTGGGAATTAGGGGAAACGGGCTGCGTCATTACGTTCGTCTCGGAAAAATACGCGAAATAGAGTCCGAGTTTTCGAAAATCGGAGTCCGTATGGCCCATTTATGGCCCGATGAAGTTTGCAGAAAATTCAAAACTAAAAACAGAATTAAGAATTTAAAATTCAGATTTTAAATTGGACAGGCGGGGCCAGGCGGGAAGATTCCCGCCCAACCCATGTCGACAGGGCTGTCGACAGGCCTGTCGACAGGGGTGTCGACATGCCTGTCGACTTGCCTGTCGACAGGGTGCGACGCCCAGAGAAACTGGGTGCACCAGTTTGGGTTCTTGGGCTGGCTTGGTGGGCTAGTTCTGGAAGTTTCTTGGATCTGATGGTCCTAAATTAATCTAGGGTTAATCTAAGGGTCTAAAATGCAACCTAATCCTATAAATAACACCCTAACCCTACCCTAATTCATTCATAATTAAACCTAGTAACTAAACTATGGCAAAATGAAACTTGGTCATGGCCTCCACAAATCAATGAAGAGGAAAGCAAGCTCTAATCAACCTCTAATCCATTCTAAGTATCTTAATCTTCTTCATTAGCTTGCTAATTGTGTTTTGGTGAGTTTCTATCACTTTGATGATCAATTGTTAAGATAAGTAGATTAGGTGTAATGAGACTTATGGTCTTGAATGCGGATTTGTGAGTTTGAATCATTTGTAATGATATGCTAATCTATGTTGAATATGTAAGTTTATGATATTATGCAAGTTTAGTATGTGATTCTATGCATGCTAAGTATGTGATAATATGCATGATTAATAAGTTGTTTTATGCATATTTAACAAGTGGGTTTATGCATGTTAAACAAGTCCATATGCAAGTTACATGTATGTTAATATGCAAGATATGCTATGCAAGTTACATGTATGTTAATATGCAAGATATGCTATGCAAGTTACATGTTTGTTAATATGCAAGTTCATGATGACACATTATGCAAGTTTAAAAGTTAATATGCAAGTATGTGAAAGCTTATGCAAGTATGTGAATGCTTATGCAAGTTATGTGTATGCTTAAATGCATATTTAACATGTTATGCAAGTTATGAGAATGCTTATATGCAAGTTCAACATGTTATGCAAGATATGTGTATGATAATATGCAAGTTTGGGTTAAATGTAGTTGGGTTAATATATGCTCATATATGCAAGTTGACATCCTCTTAACCCATGACAAAGTATATGCTAATATTTGGTTTAACCCATGATATTTATGATGGATCTTCCCTTTATGAGAACGATTTACGTGGGGAACGATGGGGTTAATAAATATGTTAATTAAAAGTATGGTTGGGTATGATTAAGCATACCGTAAAAATAAATTAACATAAGCGGGAATTTACCTATTGAGTTAGGTCTACCCCATGGGAATTTACCTATTGAGTTAGGTCTACCCATGTTATGAAAAACTTGATATTAATTAGGGATAATTAATATGGGGTGATTAATTAGGTGTAATTAATCGACTAAGACACGAGGTTGGACTCATTTGTAGCGTAAAACTGCCCGGACCCAACCGGCTTAACCAGTTGCTACAAATGTTAGCCCAATGTGAGAGGTCTTAGGCACAAACTAAATACGTGATTAATATAAAGACACGAGGTTAGACTCGGTTATGACATAAGGCTGCCCGGACCCAACCGGCTTAACCAGCGGTCATAAAAGATAGTTTAACGTGAGAGGTCTTTATGAGAATCACGGTCTTAATTAATTAAGAAACACTTAACCAAATTAGCATGTAGTGGGACATGAGGGTTAAGTGGGTGCCTTGGGTGGCATGTAGTAACTAGTGGGGGTGCCTCGGGTGGCATGAGGAAACTAGTGGGTTGCCTTGGGTGGCAATAGAAAATACGATTAGAATACTTAACCAAAGTGGAACATGTAATTAAACATGATTAAAGGGTTAAGTAAGTGCCTTGGGTGGCATGTGGGAATCAAGTAAGTGCTTTGGGTGGCATGTGGGAATCTAGTGGGTGCCCTTAGTGGCAATTGAAATATGAATAGATGACTTAACCAAAACTTAACATGTAAGTGGGCATGATTATAAAGAGGGGTTAAGTGGGATGCACTAGATAAAAAAAAAATTGCAAGCTTAGGTGGTAGCTTGTGGGGGCCCATCTCAACCAATATCCCAAACATATCTTTGTAGGCTCGACTCAAGTCGGGTGACGGGACACGCATATTGGGCTTGACTATAAGAGGCCAAAACGGATTAGCGGTGGCAACGCAAGTCCATCGGGTTTCATATGCGTGTGTGGGCCCGGGCTGGTAAGTAAGACGTTGTTGCATCGTGTAGGTATAACCCGTGCACCAAAATCAGGCTTGCCACTTTGGGAAATGATACATCCCACTGTGGGGCCAGCACGGATATCTACGTTAGGGAGCCGATCGCTTGGGAGTAGTGGGTACACCTAGTAAAGATAGGGGCAGACGGCACCTATGTAGGGGTAAAAGAAACTACTGGCTAAAAATTACTTAGTACATTTAGTGGGATCAACCTTTAAGTAGGAACTAATCTTGGGTAGGTAGAACTGGTGTGGTGCAGTGTAGGAATTACTCTTGGGTGGATAAGTCTGGGGCGGTGTAATCTAGTAATTATCCTTGGGTGGATAAATGCGTCTTTACGGTGATCTTAGTTTATCCTAAGTTTACCAAGCTGCTTAGTGTAGCCATTCATCCCCAGTCGTTACCGTATATCAACTTATGTCTTCTCTGGTTATTTTAATGATTGTATTGTTAGGGTTATAGGACTCACTCAGACTTATGTCTGACCCCGTTGTTTTTATCTTTTTCCCCCAACCCCAGGTTATTAGAGTGGGCCTGGTGCTAGTGGGCTTTGATCTGATTGCTGTATCTATCCTATGGAGCTTGGACCTCTGAAGTGAAGCCGAGCTTATCTTTCCTTTTATGGCTATTAGTTATGTAGTGGGATTATGTACTTCTAGTTTATCAAGATGGATATTATGTACTTGACTCTGGTTTATGGTTTTGTGATGTAACCAAACATGTATTACTTTCCGTTGCAATGAAATGATGATTTAAATTTTCAAGTATTACTTATATATCTGTCTTGCTGTAATTTTACTGTTCTATATTCACTTAAAATACTTCACCGAAACTAAGGCATTCCCCTGGTATGAGTGACCTTAGCGGACGTGGGGTGTTACAGAAGTGGAGAGGGAGTTTGGTGGAGGTGAAAGTCAGCAATTGCGTGGAAAGTCTGGAGGAACGACACGAGCTACCCATTCTTGCGAGATGGAGGAAATGGGTATATAGTGGAAGAGCTATGGATGAGGATGATTTTGATAATTTTTATTTGCATTAAAATTGGAAGAACGAGGTGAAGTAAGTAGGAAATGGTGCATTAATGGAAAGGCACGGTTGCGGGTTCGAAATGGTTAGAGTTGGGGAAGAAGAAGCACACAGTAGCGGGTCAAGGGGAAATGGGCCAACTTAAAGTGGTAAAGCCCATGTTGAAAATAAACCAAGTATTATTCAAAATATATTATTAAAACTTGTAAATTAAATATCTTATCCATACGTTATGCAAATTCAGCAAAATAGGATCCGATAGGAGGGCTACACCATGAAACTGATTGGGAGTGAATCAGAGCTCATTACAATTTATAGCAAAATAAATTGCCTGATCTGAATCAACAGCGGTTATCGTTATTTAACGATAAACCGAACAATGTGAGTAAAACTCACTAACTCTGCATAGTTTAGATTTTTATAGCGTATTTTTAGAATTGATAAATGATGGTTGATTGTTGTGCATTGTTTATTTGGATGAACTGCTAATTGATTGGTCAAAATTATAGATCTAGTAATATATATATATATATATATATATCATTAATCAAATATTGATTCTATTTATCAGAATATTTCATATTGAAATGAAATTGATGTTATTTATATTGTTTAACATATGTGATGCAGGGAAACAGATTGGAGGGATCCAATTGGATTCCTCCATATTTATGATACTGTTTTTTTCATATATTGTGATATATGATGTGATATATAATCTGTGATTGATTATGATGACACTATCTTGTTATTTGATATTTTATATACCAAAAGAAATACTGGAATTAACGAAGGGAATTTTAAAGTGGATGTTGAATTTAAGGATTTTATAAAAGGAAAGATTTTATAAATAAGATATTATAAAAGGAAATATTTCAGAAATAAACATAATTATAAAAGGAAATTTTAAAGTGGAAGTTGAATTTAAGGATTTTATAAAAGTGAATATTAGGCTCACGTCCCTATTTTGAAACTTAATTAGGCTCACATCCGGTCATAAACTTAATATAAATTAGGTCCCTGTTTTCAAAACTTATAAAATAATAATTAAAAAAAATAAAAAAAATTCGTAAATCAGTAATAAAATAAATTATGCATTATACAAAAAATTCAGTTCAAAAAACAACAAAAATAATGTCAAAAAGAAGAAAACAGCAAAAAAACAGAAAAAACTGCAGTTAAATGCATAATATTATGCACTTTTTTGATTTTATTGCATGCATATATGCAATTAACTGCAGTTCTTCCAGCGGGTAGATTTAACTTAATATTTCAGTTCATTTTTATTTGCATCCAAATGTGCAAATTTCTCAAAAAAATGCACACATGTGTGCAACATTTTTATAGGTTAAAAGTAGGGACCTAATTTATATATATAAAAAAAGATTTGAAAAATTTAAACCCGCCCCTTATTTTATTACTTCCGCCTTTTTTTTTAAAAAAGTACGTTCCTTCATAAAAAAAAATTCTAAAATATTTAAATAATTTCAGGATTCTACGGAAATAAAAAAAAAATAGTTTCATACATTTATGCAATTATTACTGATAATTGCATATATGTATGCAACTTTTCCATAAGCTGTGTTCGGTTTGAAAATTTGAAACTAAACCTGCACAAATGTGTGCAAATATTGGGTATATTTGCACACATGTAAGCATGTTTTTGTATGAATAAAAATCAATGAAGATGTATGTAGTGAAAAATATGCATGGATGTATGCAGGAAAATGATATATGTGCATACTATTATGCATTTAACTGGAAATTTCGTTTTTTTTCTGCTTTTTTGATTTTTGACGCCTTCTTTGATGGTTTTTTGTTCTGAATTTTTTAGTGTTTACATGTTTTATTTAAATACGAATTTACGTGATTTTTTTATATATTTTTTTATATTTTTTTTATGACTTTTCAAAAAATAGGGACCTAATTTACAATAAGTTTATGACCGGGTTTTTTTATATTTTGAAACTTAATAGGGACCTCTAAAAAACGCACCCTTTATAAAATCAAAGTATTATATAAAAGGAAAGATTTTACGAATAAGATATTATAAAAGGAAAAATTTCATAAATAAATAAGATTTTATAAAAGGAAGCATTTCAGGAATAAATAAGATATTATAAAAGGAAGTATTTCAGAAATAAATAAGATATTATAAGTATTTTGGAAATAAATAAGATATTATAAAAGGAAATATTTGGGAAATAAATAAGATATTATAAAGGGAAATATTTGGGAAATAAATAAGATATTATAAAAGGAAATATTTTAGAAATAAATAGAATTATAAAAGGAAATTTTAAAGTGGATGTTGGATTTAAGGATTTTATCAAATCAAAGGATTTTATAAAAGGAAAGATTTTATAAATAAGATATTATAAAATGAAATATTTCATAAATAAATAAGATATTATAAAAGGAAGTATTTCAGAAATAAATAAGATATTATAGAAGGAAGTATTTCAGAAATGAATAAGATATTATAAAAGGAAGTATTTCAGAAATAAATAAGATATTATAAAAGGGAATATTTCAGAAATAAATAAGATATTATAAAAGGAAATATTTGGGAAATAAATAAGATATTATAAAAGGAAATATTTCAGAAATAAATTGAATTATAAAAGTAAATTTTAAAGTGGATGTTGAATATAAGGATTTTATACAATCAAAGGATTTTATAAAAGGAAGGATTTTATAAATAAGATATTATAAAAGGAAATATTCTAGAAACAAGTAAGATATTATAAAAGGAAGTATTTGAGAAATAAATAAGATATTATAAAAGGAAGTATTCGAGAAATAAATAAGATATTATAAAAGGAAATCTTTGAGATATAAATAAGATATTATAAAAGTAAATATTTGGGAAATAAATAAGATATTATAAAAGGAAATATTTTAGAAATAAATAGAATTTATAAAAGGAAATTGGCGAGATATAAAGCACTACGAGAAGATGGATTGAAAGTAGATTTTAAATAGAAATCTGTTTTAACAGATAAATTGAGAAGGTTAGATTATAAATAATTTTTTATAAATTAAATAAATTATTTATTATTTGATAAATGGAATATATAAGTCTGAACTTATATAAAGAAGTAGAAATCGGATTTAACATCGATATTTTAAATAGAATATGAACTTAGCATTTACAAAGGGAATTATAAATGATATTTAAGTGTTAGAAATAAAGAGAAGATTTCGTATGAATAATACTATAAATAGAAGTATAAATAGAATTTGGAAATGGGATATTATTTTAAAACACGAAATCAACTTAATGTATTATATAATAGAAATATTATTCACATTCGATGTGGATAATGGTTTTAAGTAAATATTTTGCAAATAAAAACACTTATTAGGAAATTGGATTTTTGAAATAAGAATCAAAAATAGAAATAGAATTTCGAATAACTAGAAATAAATAACTTGTTTAATTATAAAAACAATTGTTGTGATTTATAAACAATGTTTATAAATAAATTAAAAATAATTATCAGTGGATAATTTGGATTGTAATTTCAGTAGTGAATGTAAAATGGGAAATTGGGAGTTGTTTTAAAGAGGAAAGGATGAAATTTATTTCGATGTTCGAAATATGAATAGTATTAAAATTAAATCCATAAAGATTCGTAGTTAGAATTCGTCTAGGCCAGATGTTATTACATAATTTATTTGATGAAATTATACACTGAATAAATCAGATTTTGACAAGATAATTAACATTCGACTGGAAACCAATATTTTATAATCGAATATAAGTTATTCGAAGAGAGTTAATCGAATATAAGTTATTCGAAGAGAGTTAATCGAATATAAATTATTCGAAGAGAGTTAATCGAATATAAGTTATTCAAAGAGAGTTAATCGAATATAAGTTATTCGAAGAGAGGTAATCGAATATAAGTTATTCGAAGAGAGTTAATCAAATATAAGTTATTCGAAGAGGGTTAATCGAATATTAGTTTTTCGAAGAAAGTTAATCGAATATAAGTTATTCGAAGAAAGTTAATCGTATATAAGTTACTCGAATAGAGTTAATCGAATATAAGTTATTCGAAAGAGAGTTAATCGAATCTAGTTATTCGAAAGAGAGTTATCGAAGAGAGATTATTCGAGAGAGAATTGTACATTGTGATTCAACTATATCAAATGTAGGAAAGTGCTATTTACTTTCCTGTTTTTAAATCAAGATTTATTTATTTAATAAATCATTTATTTATTAAAATTAAGTTATAAAAGTTTTATTTAAAATTAGATATTTCGGAAGTACGGATTATAACACTATCGTTATAATAAATGTTTTTTATAAAAGAATTGGATTCGTAAACTGAATCCAAGAGTTGCGTAAGCAATGATTTGATAAGAAATGAAGTTAAGGAAATTAGAAACTAACTGGAGATTAGTTATGTTGAACAGCTTTCTGGGTATCGATCTGATGTTGGTTTCGGCCTTCGGGATTGATATTCAAGGAATTGTTCACTTGCTAGTTTACAGCTAGAGACTGATAGAGGTGGGAAGATAGTAATACATGAATAAGGAATGGAAATGTTTTCCAATGTTAATAATGTTTATTTTCTAAATTTAGAAAATAAGGATTTATGAATATATGGAAATGGGAAATAACTAAATTAATTTAAAAGGGAAAAATGTTGATTGATGATTGGTCGATAGAATTTCTATTTGGAAATAAGATTGTTGTGTGTATGATGCTTTCCTTTGATAGTTAAATAACCGACAATCAAAGTTTTGACCATTTTTCCGTCGTCAATGCGGAAAGACCGGGATCATATTTATTATCTGAAAACCACTCTATATGGGCATTACGTTGCGAATCAATTATAATGAAGATAATTGAAGACAGAGTTTATGCAACGGCTATTCTGCCAAATCCTAGGTAGAAATTGCCTAAGACGGGTTTACAGAATAGTGTCTTCGGCTTGTCCAGTCCCAGGACAAACTGTATGGAAGAATGTATGACAAAGTATATTTAATAGATCGCGTTAATTGATTCAAACGTATTTATGTTTGGTAGCGAAGGAATTCGTTTCTCTTAGCTTTATACCCATGGTATTTTTGGAGAAATCGATTTGTGATTTGGCGGGTATGACCATGTGGCATTAAAAGAAAATGAAATATGATATGTTAAAGATACGTTATGGCCTCAAGCCTCATCAACCGGGAAATGACAAAAATCGGGCAGGCAGCATGGCTAAGTGGGTCGCACCCAATTAGGGTATATTATCACCATCTAGAGAATATTCATATTTGTTACTTCTTTTAATTCTGTATCTCCCGGGAACGGTTATGTTGGTATACCAACCATAAAGTGATAATATATTAGTAACGTTCAAGGGAAATGAATGGTCGGTCATGTGTGGCCGAGTTACAAGACGTTCTTGTTGAACTCCAGTGTATCGCTTCTAAATTACACTGATCGGAATGTGATTCCATACCTTGTCATAGTTAGAAACCCATATTACCCTATAAGCACCCGCGGTTTTTGATTATATATTATATATGTGGAACGTGAGATGAAAGCGTTCCACTAGATTGCTATTTATTTGATTTAGACGTTATTATAATATCAGAAGAGTATGGATTTTAAAAGAATGTTTTGGGTTATCATAAGGTAAAAACCATCCGTGTTTATGTGTGGATCGGTCTTACGATTATTCTTTCTTTTAAAGGGATTTTAAAAGTTAAATAAATGATTGGAGTTTACTCACACCAGTCACATGACTGACCCAGAGTTTATTTTGTTTTGTTTTCCTTGAACTCTTGGGTGCCCAACTTTGTACGGGCAGTCAAGTAGTCAGAGATTTTTCAGATATACTTAGAGAGCTAGAGCAGGAGGCTTTAGAATTATATAGCTATTGTTATTTCCACTGTGATATAAGTGTTATACTCTAATAATAATATTGTATACAAATACTGGGTTTTATTCCAAAGTTATGTTATATAATATATTTTATTCGTTCCGCTGTGAGATTCGTATTTACTCTGATTCTGTTATTATATTCTTCTCCTTCTTCTATTCTAATTTTCTATCTTATTTATTCTCACCCACTAATTTATTTCTATTAACGTTCTAGTATTTCCGATTCTTGAATCGTTGACATGGTGTTGTGAGTCAATTTTCATGGTCGAAAATTCGTGTTCGTTACACCTGTGGAACATTAAAATGACTGAAAACAATAACATAATTGCTCAGCACATAGCAATGTATCAACGTTGACTATATGTTATGTAGACCTACAGGAGTCAAAATTTTCTTTTGTTATTCAATATTCATTGGTCAATGATATTTCAATACCAATAAAGCACAACTGTCTTCAAAAAGCAGCTTAACTAATGAAACAATAATACGAAAATGATAATGCTAAATACACACGTAATTTCACCCTAAGGTCGAAACAACTTCAAAAAGTAAATAAGTTACATAGATTATAAAGCTACTTAATTATTTGTGTAGCTTCAATCAAAAGCAATTAGCAGAGTATCAAAATTCTTAAACCATCTTTTTGGCATGAAGACTGTCATTTTGTAAATTTGGAAAGGACTCGTTTGGTATGAACAAGAATGAGTAAATATCTAGCGAGAATACAAATGGATTGTTCACTCGGCGCAGATGAGTGAAGTAGGGATGACTTTATAGTTGTGTTGTAGTATAAATGGATACTTTATCTCCGCAAATTTACATTCTTCAGTTGGCCGCTTTTAATTTGTCTCCAACTACATTTAAGGATTTATTTCATGTTTAGACCTTTCATAATATACAAACCAAAAATGAGGCTTGTTGCCATTGGCCGATTCAAGATACAAATTGGTAGAAAAAATGATTTGTTACATCCCATAAGTTTCACATAATATAATAAAGGATACAATAAACAACACTATGACAATGGATTGTAGTAAAAGCAATATAAACAACCACAGTGAACCGGCATGCCACTTTACATGTATCCATATGATTTATCTAAATATATTCAGCACCAACCAATTTTAATGATCTTTATACTACCATATCAATCGAGTTTAAATAACAGTTATAGTTAAAGAGTTAAGACAGTATTGTACCCAAAAAAAGAAACCATATATAATATAACCAAACGATCATCTATGACTTCGAATTTCATAACATACAAATACAGACCTTTCAGTTTTGTCATTCTTTTTTTATTATTGAGTTTAAATAAAATAATGTTAGTTGCAAATTTTCAAAAAATATAACGACATGTCAGGACAATTTAGTCATAAACCTTTTTTTATAAAACTAAATTCATTAAGGTTTGGTAATAGATTAAAGATGGATCACTTTACTTGGTTTAAATCATACAGATTAAAAAAATGGTGATTAACTTAAAAATGAAATGTCATCAAGCATGAATGCATTTAAACCCAACTAAGATGCACCATTAGCCAAAGATAGTAATTGATACAATGACTACTGCCTTTCAGTTCTAAAAGAATAAAAGAAGTAATTCTACTCATAACGGATATGTCCAATTTCTAAGTGTAAATTTTAAATGTTGTCAAGTACACATAAAAATAATAATAAATTGAATACTCTTGAAAACACGACTACAGCACAACATCACCAAGCCAAAAGTTGTATCATGGTTATCTTCATACGAAGACTATATGGGTTTTCGTACTTGAATGCAACAAATCGATATACAACAACCTCTTAAATATTAAAGCATCTCATTCACTAAATACGTAAATGTGTTGAGAATAATGGGTGATGAATCGAATTTCTAGAATTTTTTAGCACTTTCCCCAACTGTAGAAAACGTAATAAAATTCATTTTATTTTTATAGATTTACACACAGAAAAATTTGATTTTGTAGAACTAATAAAATAAGATTTATAATGGTAGATTGTCAAAATGAGGAATCAATAAATTATATTGTTGCCAATAAAAATTGAAAGGGAAAAAAATTAAAAGATTACAATTATTTCTACAACAAACAAACACATGCAAAATAATAGATTTAGAACAACAGAGGCCGAAATCTACCTTATATCTATCGCTGGTTGAAAAGGTACGGAACCGTCAGCTGAGAAGGAGCACAGAAGCCATTAGTGGAAGAAGGGGAACAAAAGTCGTCGGCAAAGAAGGAGGAGTTCCTCAATTGAAATAATTTCCACCAACGTCTCCATAAAATTATCCAAATTCTTTTACACGTTGAGTCAAATTAAATGAGATCTAAGTAGCTTGGCATCAATCAAATTAGGGGGAAAAGCTGAGTGAAATCGAGAAATGGTAGAAAGGTATGGAGCAAAAATGGAACGAGGAGGAAAGTGGAAATGAAAGTGGAGGATGACAGAGAAGAGGCGCGAAGTGAAATGAGAGAAAGCGATCGGGGGAGGAAAGCGGAAGTAGTTGCTTTAGTAGTTCGAGAAAGGGGCATAATTTGGGAAACAGAGAGAGCGCGAAATGAAAAAGGATAGATGTCAACGTACAAATGCTTTGGTTTTCTGCTTTCTAGTATAAGTAATAGACAGATAGAATTGCTAGGCTCAAATTTCAATCCAAATATTGGTTTAAAACCTGATTTCCACTTTTACATATAAATTCAAATTTGAATAGATATTTTACTGAATTTATAAACATCGTTTATGAATTAATCTTCTCAATTTATCTGTTAAAAATATATTTCTATTTAAAAAATCCTTATAACGATTCTACATTCGATTATAACATAAAAATTTTAAACCAAGCATTAATTGCATAATGAGAATATATAAATATCATTTATAAATTTAATTACTCATTTTATTCATTAAAACAAGTTTTTATTCTCGTATCTATTCGAAATTAAATTTCCATTTTGGAAATAATTTCCTTTTTAAAATCTAAAAATTAATTTTTATGTTCAAAAATATTTTATGGTATTACAAATACCAAATTTCAAGGGCCAGGGTAATTCAACATAGTACCATCAATCATGTTGTCTGTGTGTATATATATATCATAACCTATGTCACATCAAATAATAATCAGTAATATAAATGTTGAGGGATCCAGTTGGATCCCTCCAACCTGTTTCCCTGCATCCATAGAAGTTAATCAACATCAGTAATATAAATTTCACCTCAATATGAAATAAACAGAATTAATAATCGACTAATGGTATAACTATACCAACCATTTCTACCAAATTTATCAACCATTCATGCAAATGACTATCACTCATTATCAAATTGCTATAAATAAAGTTAAAAACTCATTTATATAAAAATATAAACAAGTCAGAGTTGGTGAGTTTACTCACTTTGGTTCGCAGTTGACGGTTCTGCTGTTTGTTTCATTTAGATTCGAACGAGTGTTTCATTTTACTGCGAAATTCTAATACCTCTACTCTCTGCCACATCAGTCCCATGAGGAAGATCTCGTCCTTACGATTCCACTGGATCCAGTGACGTTCAATTCTGTTAACGTATGAATTTGTTATGATATATTACAAGTATTGAGTATAATTTATAATGTTATTAACTAATATTGTGTTATCTTAGTTATAATCAAAACAATTAATCACGTTTAAATGGTTATTACCATTAATTCCTCTTTTGCAAACAATACCAACCCACTCCAGCACTATATTCCTCTTCATGTCATGACCTATGCCATTCATAAACCCATTCATGAAACCACGTTCTTCTCTTTTTATCACCCCCGTACTTCACCATTCCACTCTAGTGTATCCTCAGGCCATCTTTAGTTTATATTCCGATTTGATTACCCAGCATATTCAAGATAATCGATTATTCCAACCTAAGGAAAAATCTTAATAAGGGTTAACCAAACACTAATAGATCAATTGATCTAAAGTGACATAATCATGTTGGAATAAATATAAATTATTGTATGTAATGATTTACCAAACATATCCTCCTACTTTATCCCAGTGTTCACTACACCACTTCGGTCAACCACTTATACAACCTCAATCTCCCACCTTGAAACAACAAACCATGATATTTCATTCATGAAGCAACCTAATGTTGTATCAATTAAATTAATCCAGCGTGTTCCCCTTATCTTTACTCTACTAAAGCCCTTGGTTCAGAATTTCTATTTCTCCCCCACCGTTCCTTTCTTTATCACGCTACTTTTTCCATGTTCAAAAATATTGTCCTGCTAAGGCTCCTTCAAACCCAATGTTGCGACATCGTTTCACCTCCGCACTTGAAGCATCTCGCCACCAGCAATCCCTAACACCAACGAGCCAATGCTGAACTTCCAAAACACTGACAGAACTGAACCCTAAATCACTGGACCTAAAATCGAACAGTAGCGAATTGAATTAGACACAGGATCGAAGAACAATTGCTTGCAAATCAAGTGAAATTAATTTTCGAGTTTTTCAAAGAACGAAATGATCAATTTGGATCTTCGAAATTGTTCAGAGGGGCGCTGCCTTTTTTCGTTATTTAGGGGAAAACGAGATGCTTTGTTTCAATTGAAGGGATTGAGAGGTTATTATACAAACGATGGCAACACTTGATTTAATCTGGGTTTGACGCTTATTTAATTGATTGATTTCGAAAATGGGATGACTGCGAAATCAAAAGGGGAACGATTTTTGGGGATATATATATATATATATATATATATATATATATATATATATAAAACAACGGAGCTTCCCGCAATAGATTTATTTTGGCTTCAGTGGGAAGGAACCGGGTGGCTTCCCATGGAAGCTTCATATTTGTTTTATTTAGTATTTAAAGATTAGTGTATCCTGCTATACTTAATTATATTCACCTACAGACTGCTATAAAAAAATAAAAATACTATTGTGTCAAGCGATGTGCTATGATCCAAAAAGTATAATAATATCGACAAGTTAACTTATATTGTGATATCCCAAAACGTTGATATAGGATGTAAAATACTTCAAATAAAAGTTGCTTATTTTTCAAAATAAAAATTACGAAAAAATTCTATAAATTAAATTATAAGTACGTCTAAAAATCTTGCAGTAATAATCTATTTTGGATTTTATAAAAATTAATTTCGTTAAAATCCTATATCGTTTGGAAATGAAATCGAACCAATTTCAAATTAATTAAATAAAAGGCATATCCAATCTGAATATATACGTATAGCTTCAGAATAATCTAATTTGAATTTTAAACTTGATATTTCTAATTATAATGACATTCGGATTATTTGAAATCAATTTATATAAAGTAAATCGTTATAAAATTATAAACTTTTCTATAGTGACTATTTGAAAATCTGATTTGGACATAACTCACAATCTATAAGATGAAATCTCGATTTTTCACTCCCATTATAAATATATGATTCGATAGATTCGAACGTATCTTGTTTAAGAGAAATCCGACATATATTGGACTTCATATATTCAACTGAAGCTCAAAATTTCAAATTACGAACTATCATGACATTACGAGCGCCATTTAATTTTAGTTTCAATTTATACGTTCAAACGCCTTTTTAGTAATAAATTCCTTGTTGAAATCGTTTTATATTTCAAATAAAATATTAAAAACCAATTTAAATATTCAAAATTAAATGGCTTAAAAATCTGGGTCGTTATAAAAATTATAAATCTAACTTGCATAATCAAATGGAATAGCATAGAAATTATCAATTTAAACTTGCTAAAATAGATCATAGAGTGATATATATGGAAATGGACTTATAATGGTGTAGATTTATGGTAAATCATTGGATTTTAATGAAAAACATGATCAAACACTCGTACGCTTCATTGAATCCACGTGAGAGATGTAAACCACTCATCGATCCTCCAAAATAAGCTAAAATCAATGAATAAAATTCCAGACAACAAGTGTTGACGGCAGAAAATGTCGTAAACACCAAAGATTATAATTACTAGAAATAGTTCAGTTAGTCGCACAGACAAGAGTAGAAAGCAGTAAATAACACAAGAGATTTATAGTGGTTCGGCCTTGTGAGGGGCCTACGTCCACTTTGAAGCATTGTTGGAATATTATTGATCAGAAAAAGTTACAAGGTTGAGAGCCTCTCATGACATCTCATTACATTTCATTACATTGATCTTTATGCTAGAAGTTGTCATCATTCTCATATATGATGTCATAACTATCAAATATTTAATGTATTAAGAAAAGAGAAACTTTTCCCTTCTTCCTCAAACGGAAGATGCCATTAATGGAGCTCTGTAGTGGTCCCAAAGTCTCAAATTCCAACCCCTTTCAAGTGTGAAGTCATGGGGTATTTATAGGAGAGAGAGTAGGTAGGAGTAGTTTGGGAGTAGGTAGAAATGGGGGACCACACCCAGAATTTCGCATCTCAGACCTGCACACAATGAAATTTCGCACCTGGATCCCTAAGTGCAAAATTCATACTCTTTGGGGGTGCGAATTTCGTACCCCCTGTTGGGTGCGAATTTCACATCTCTTTGCGGTGAGAATTTCGCACCTCCTGGGGGTACGAAGTTCTTGCTCTGAGGGATGCGAAGATCGTATCAGGGAGGGGCTCGAGTTCCAAGCTTGCGAGTTCTAGGGGTCCGAGGCCTTGGTCCGGAAATGTGTTTTGGGGAGGCGCAAAGTCTTCGGCGGCACATTCCCTCTTCATCCTGTTTCCTTTGCTCCTAAGCGTCCTTTTCGGCTTTAGCTCCAAGCGATGTGTTGAGTCTAGCGTATTTTGTGTACTTTTGGGAACCAGACCAAAAAGTCGGTCAACATTTGCCCCCCAAATTACGTCTTGTTTTGACATGACATGGTTTGGATTAGTTGAAGTAGTAATTGAGTTGCTGGTTTTTCATGTAAGTTAAAGGAAAACACATGTTTGATGACATGCTCAATCGCTGTAGGATTGCGAGCAAGCCGTTGCTGGTGTGGCGTCGTGCTCATGTTACTAAGTATTCGTAGTGCATTGCCTCTGTGTGTTTGCGGGGTTAGTATGCACATGGAATACGTGTACACGAGCGTGCGACGTGAAGCTTAGAACCCAAAGGTTCGATTTTTCCTTCTCTTTTTTTTCTTTTTTTTTGGGTGAGAAATTTCGAACCATAGGGGTTCGAAATTTCGACCTACCAAGGCTGAGATTTCGTTACCTAGAGGTTTGAAATATCGAATCCTGGAGGTTCAAAATTTCTAACCCTCGAGGCTCGATATATCGAGGCCTCGAGATTCAAAATTTCGAGACCTCGAGGTACGAAATTTCGAAGCTCGCGGGTTCAAAATTTCGAACCCACTGGCTCGAATTCTTCTGGAATACCAAGGGACTTTTCCTTTTTATTATAAATAGACCCCCCTCACTTTTTCCCTTCCATTTATTTTCTTGCCCTAACTGCCATTAAATAGCTTCGAATCCCTAGAACTTCGAAATTCGAACATGGCAATTAGGTGGGTTTCGAGATTTTTAGAGGCGCGCACGAAGGAGAGGGAGGCACTGGGAAGAGAGCGCGGAGGGGAGCTTCGAACTCGGAGGAGGTTCGGACGCTTGAACCTGCAGTGGTTCGATGTTGGAACCTCGCCGAGGTTCGAGTACTTGAGCCCTGCTAGGGTTTGAGCCTTCGAACCCTGAGGAGTTAGAGCATCTGAACCCTTGGGATCTCGAGATGTCGGACCCTGCTGTGGTTCGGTTGTTCGAACTTTGGAGCGTTCGATCTTTCGAACCCCTGGGGGTTCAAGCATTCGAACCCCTGGGGAGTTCGAGCATTCAAACCCATGGGCGTTCGAGCATTCAAACCCCTGCAGGGTTTGAACATTCAAACCTTGGGAGGTTCGAGCTTCAGAACCCCTGGGGGTTCGAACTTTCGAATCGTACCGTTGTTCGAGCCTTCGGTCTTATGATCCTTTGTGTTGCCTAAGTGTTGTGGTACTGTACACATTATGACCTTTCAACATAGGATTGAGCATATATTCGAACTGTTACTCAATTGTTGGATTGTTTTATTTTCCTTTGTACATCTTAATTTTGCATGACACCGCGCACACTTGTTAGCTTTAACCGAAATAAGGGGTACAAGTTATTATAATGTGATGTCTAATACTAATGAGTTAAAGTATAGCTAGCCATGAAAACAAGATCAAAGACCGGAAAAATCCTAGAAGCCGAGGCTTCCCCATCATCGTTGCATTCATCTGATTCTACCAAGAGCGATGGCTTGAGTGGCAGCGAGCTTGAGACTACCGAAGGATCCATTCCTTCTCAATCGGCCAGTTCACCCGAAGTCTCTGATCACGGGGAACAAACTGAGAGGTTACATTCTTTGGTCATACATGAAGAGGTTGAGAATGTGAATATCATTTATGAAGATGCATCGGCGGGCCCAGTAGCCCCGGATATGTTACCCTATGTCGTTATCTTGGAAAATCCGATGGACTTGGTACCGTCGCGCATAGATGTTACAGCAGTTAGGAAAATGGCGTAGCGGTTCAATATACTTGTAGGTGACGCTCATGCTCCGGGATAAGGTGGAAGGGCTCACGCATCACCTGAGGGTTTAACTGCTTGGAATATGCAAGCTTGTTTAGCGGGGTGCATTCCCCAAGCCAATGATTTCATTTGGGACATGTTGTTCTATTTCCATCTTGCACCTTCGCAACTGCATCCAAATGCTTATTCTTCGCTCTTCGGAACTTACATTCTATATAGAGAATATCTGCACTTCGAACCCACCAGAGAAGACATTCGGTATTTCTTCAGCCTGAGGAGAACGTCTAGCAGATCGCCTTCCCAATGGTTCCTGGAAGCAACAGTCGCCACCAAATTCTTCATCGGGACGTGGCCCAGGCCATCAGTGTTCAAACAAGACTGGTTCTTTGTGCGCTGTCCTCCTGGATTTGCAAGGAGGTGGATTGAAGGGAGTGAGTACTTTTTGCACTTCGCTTCCTATTATAACGTTCTTGGATCCCGTATCTTATTGTCATTCATTTTTGATTGTGACAGGAACCCAGAGGCACCCACTGGTGAAGAGAACAGGTGGCATCTTAACGCCTTATAGGCTATTCCCGAGGAGTCCCACAAAAATGAAACTGTAACAGGCTAAGAGTGCCTTCGCTGTGCGGGGTTGCTGTAACACCCCGTATTTTCTGTAAAAATACGAATAAAAAATCAAGGCAGAATTAAATTTTAGAATTAGAACCAAAAGAAACGGGTTGCGCCATTGCGTTCGTCTCGAAATTCTTCTTGGAAAGGATTCCTAGTTTGCGAGAATCGGAGTCCGTATGAGGGAGATATGACCCTCCGAAGTTTCAGAATTTTCAGAACCGAAAACAGCTCGAAATTCGAATTCAAAATTCGAATTCAAACCCAGAAGCGGGCTGGGCGGGAAATTTCCCGCCCAAGACCCAGGTCGACTGGGGAGTCAACTGGGTAGTCGACCCCCCTGACCAGGTCGACTGGGCAGTCGACCTGGGGGTCGACCTGGGCCTGTTTCTGGCAGATCTGGCCTGTGACGATTTTTACCTCTTTTTGACGAACCAGATGACTTCTGGACTGATCTGATGGCTCTAAACACTTCTATTCTCCTATATAAACAACCCCCTAGCCTCATTTTCTCTACACCATTTCATTCTGCCTATACTCTGCCTCTGTTCTAATTAAAATTAAGAATGGCGTCGCTACTCTGCTGGAATCAAAACTAGAAGATAATCAACATCAACCTAAGCAACTCAATTCAAGCTTAAAGCTTCAACAACGGTTAAAGAGAATCAACTAACGTCGCTACAACTATCTTTATTTTATAATCCAATCAAGGCAAGTACAGTTATTTTTCGATATAAACTTTAATTCTGATTGTGACATGATTGTAACTCTGAATTTGAGGTTGTGTATGTTTTGTTCTGATCTATTTTATTTTGTATCTCTTTCTTCTTTCTGTTCTATAGCCGGGCTACCATGACCCTGTGCCAAATCTCATAAGAGATTAACGCACGAACGTTAAATTTTGGGACAAATAATAAATGATGGCATAATTGGAAATAACTGATCTGGACTAATTTAAGAAAAAGGATATATGTTGTAACCTAGATCTAGATCTATGCATATTATGTGATTTGGAAGAAGAGGAACCATTGTATGATAACACATGACTTGAGATTTTGGAAATAACGCATATTTTGAATTAAGATCCAATTTGAGGGCATAGTATATGTTGTGATTTAAGATTTAGATTTGTGGCTAATTTATGGACAAGACATAAGTTGTAATCTAAGATCTAGATCTGAGCATATTAAATCTGATAGTCTGTTAATTGAAAGTAGGAACATTAATTTGCAATGACTTAGGTGTAAAAACCTATATTAAGATTTGATGACTATTAAGTGTGAATACACCTATGTGGGGATTTTTGGATGTATGACATGCATTCTAATTAATGGCCATATTTGGCATAATTTATATGTGAACCATGATTGGATTTTGGGGAATATTATGTACCATGCAAATTAACTAAGAATTTGGGCATAGGTTATATTATAAATCATGACCTTGATTTAGGCATATGAATTTAGGCCTAATTTATAATTCGGCAAGATATGTCAATAGAACTTTGAATAATCTGCTATGACTTGTAAGGAAGTTAATCTGTTAAATAGGCATGCAAGTTTAGGCTTAATTTATGATTAGGCAAGGCATGAAAATAGAACTTTTAGACGTATTAAATCTGCTAAATCTGTCATCTGCTAAGTCTGTTGAAAATGCCTAATCTGCTAAATTCGTAGAATTTCCTAAACTAAATCTGTCGAGATGCCTAATCTGTTATATGCTAAATCTGCTAAATTGCTTAATCTGTTAAATCCGTTAAGTCGCCTAATCTGCGAAATCTGTTATCTGCTATATCTGTCGAGTTGATATAATTAGTCTGTTATTGACATAATCTGAATTGGCTATAGTCATGAATAATTGACATGTATATTAGGCGTGGGTATAAATGGTAAATCATTAATTAATTGGCCGCAAAGATAAACATGGCTAACTCGAGGTTAGAATGAGTTTGCGGCGTAATTCTGCCCGGAACCGCCCGGCACATTCCAGTGGCCGCAAACAATAGGTTCTAATGTGAGAAATTAGTCATAATGTGCTTGAAACCCGAGGTTAGACTCAGTTTGCGGCAGAAACCTGCCCGAAACCAACCGGCCTAACCAGTGGCCGCAAACTGTTAGTCTAATGTGAGAGGTCTGGGCATTAATATTTAATTAATGAAAATATAAGATAAACATGATGTCTAAAACGTGTTGGGTAGGGTTAAACGAACTGGCAAATGAATTCAATAAACCCGTTTTATGAATCTGTAGGCCCAATGCAAAGTTAGACAAATCTGTAAATCTGTTAAGATCCGTATATCTGATTCGTTAGTCTGAAAACTTGTCAACTTGATTGTCTGATCTGTGAACTAGTTGATCTGAACTTTGTATGTTTGAACTTGTAAACAAGTTAATCTGAAATCTGTTAGTCTAGGGACACATGGTTAGGAGGGAAAATACTTGTGTCATCTGTTGTTTGGGACCCATATTAGTCAGTAACCCTTTCTGGTATCAAAACTTTGACCCAACAGTAGGTAGGGTCCGGGCACGCTTACTGAACTAATTATAAGCGGTTCATTCTGATAATGGTGAGGGGTGTTAATGGTGTGTTCCAACCGGGTCATGTGCGTGCATGGATTCCAGCCTGCCTCTGTGGATGTAAGACGCCGTGACAACTGTAAATAGGTCTGTGTCATTCAAAGGTTTCCACTATAGGGAATGATACACCCTTCTGTGGGGCTGGCACATGGTATTTATTTAATAGGGAGCCGATCGCGTGGGGTAGGATTTAGGGTACACTTAGCTTTGTCTATTTCTGTGGGTACCGTCTGTTTCTATTGGGTGGCAACACCTGTCTGCGTGGTACCATCTGTCTGTAGGGGTGGTAAAGGCCTATTTACTTGTGTACACCTAATTCTACATTCTGTTTCCATAGGGATTAATCTGTTTCTGTTCCTGTACCTTCTGTTCGGATGGTAAAAGCCCATTACTAGCATTCTGTTATGTGAAAATCACTCTGTTTCCTTTCTGTTTCAGTTAAGACATCAGGGTAACACCTAATCCCGCTATATTAGTATTAGTGCAGAGAAGAGTAAATTGGTTATATCATTCTGTTCTTCTGTTATATCCGCTACACCTGTTACTGTTATCTCTCATCTAGCTTTATTTTCATGTCATGTTATTATTATCTGTTCATAACTGAAAATCACTGGACTTGCCAGACTTAATGTCTGACCTTGCTTGTTTTCGCCCCTTTTTCTTCCGTTCCCCCCAGGTTATCCAAGGAGGGAATACTTTAGCTTGATCCGGATTCCTTCTGCTTGAAGTGCTTAAAGTATGGCTTGGCTCTTTATAGCTTCTGTTCTGTGGGGATTATGATTTTAAAGTTTTGTACTCTGATGATTTTCTGAACAAGACTGATATTTATGTACTTGAGTTTTTGGTAAAGATGTAACCATACTGATTTCTGTTGTAATAAAGTTATTATTTCTCAAGTATTGTTTATCTGTCTTGAAATTTTCTGTTCTGTTTACTAAAATGCTCCACCAAAGTTAAGGCATTCCCTTTGTGAGTATCCTTAACGGAGGTGGGGTGTTACACTTGGTATCAGAGCTGAAGGTTACCAGATTGGGTAAAAAATTTGAAAAGTATTTTCAAAAATGTTTTAAAAGGAAGTATTTACAAAAGTAAAGTTTGGTTTGAAAAAAAAAACCATAATCCCCCAAATCCATGTGCACTATCTCTCTCTATCCTTCGTTTCGAATCTTTCCTTTCTGTTTCAGCATGTCTGGAGACCTTAACCTTCCTGAAGGAGTACCGATACCCGGCTGGTTTAGGAGGTTCTTAGAAGCTAGGGCCGCCAATGGTGCGGGCCTGGCAGATATCCTTCCTCTTCCAGTAGCAGCGGTTCCTCCTCCTCCTCCTGCTCCTCCTCTTGGAAATGCTTTTGCCAAAACATGTAGAGACTTCAAGTCTATGGGTGGAAAGGACTTCCATGGAACCGAGCCTTTTGTAGGAGCACGAAACTGGCTAAAGGAGACTGAGGATCTGTTTGACATCTTTGGAGTTGATGACAGACAAAAGATACAGCTAGCAGTGTGGTTATTAAAAGATGAAGCTTCCTATTGGTGGGAGATCACTAATGCTCAGAGGCCGGTAGAAACATGGGAAGATTTCAGGACAAGGTTTGAGTTGAAATTCCTCTCCCAAGCTGAAAGGAGCCTGCAAATAGAGAAGTTCTTAAATCTTAAACATGGAAGCATGACGATCAGGGAGTACATCAATCAGTTGGCCAGATTTGGGCTCGACTTAGTAAATACCCAATACAAGAAGGCGCTTCGCTTCGTCAAAGGTCTGAATGAGCCTCTACGCAGCCTTGCTATGACCCATGTATCCACAGGAGCGACTTATGAAAGCTTGGTGGACATGGCATTGCTACACGAGGAAGACAAGGGCAAGAAAGAGGCAAAGAAGGAAGAACCACAAAACAAGAAAGCATGGCCCAAAAAGGAAACACAAAAGAAGGATGAGAAATCTGATGATAAGAAGGAGAAAAAGTGATTTACTTGTGGGAGCTCGACTCATATGAATAAGGATTGCAGAAAAAGGAAGGGCACTTGCTTCAACTGTGGAGAGATGGGACACTTCACTAGGGACTGCCCGAAGAAACGAGGGCAAGGAGGGCAGGCGAACAATCTTGAGGCTAGTGGCTAGGATAGAAATAGGAAAATTCCTATAGTAGGTTTAATTTCTTTATCTGATTATGGAGTTAAGACTCTTTCTGATTCTGGCATCTTGATTTTGTAATCGATACTCTGCACTTTAATAATAGTATTATTTCTGATTCCGTTGTAGACTCAGACCCATAAGGGTTATGACTCATCTGTTGTGATAGATTGGGGTTTGAGAGATATCTGTGTTAGGCGTCAAGTAAGACGCATACATTCTGGATTTTATCATGCTTAGCTTCCTAAGAACCATTAGGAAATCTGATCTACACCAGTAGTCTGTAAATATCTGAATATTTCTGATTAGGTTTCCAGTTTTGACATTGTCTAAGGGGAACCAAGTTTTTGTTTTATCTGTACTCACTTCCATCATTCGATAATATCCTATCAATCGAATCTTCGACCTTTAGGTAGGAACTAATGGGTGTAAACATGTGTTTGAGACATGTTATGTTTGATGATTGCAAGTGGATTCAAGTGGTTGCTAGTGGTTGCTCGTGGATGCATATACACACACTAGGCACTGGATCGGCTAAAAAACACTCTCATACTGCATATGGATGTGTGAGTATTTTCAATTTCTATGGATGGAAAATGGTTGATTCAGCACATGGATGTTGCATTTGAATGAATGATTATGCACTCATATAAAAATAATATGTATTGTTAGGATTCTGATGCATACATGTTGGACTCATGGCACTGACATAATTCGCATTAAGGAGGTCAACTGAATCAGTGGACCGCCTGATCTTTGCATTAGATAAGGAACATATACACACACTTTTGCATATGTTTATACAACATTAGAAGTTTTGTAAGGACAATGGGTGCTTGTGGATGATAATTGAGTAGATGGACAACGGGATGGTAGGACACATTCTTCTTAACTTGAAGATTTCGGGGACGAAATCCTTTAAGGAGGGGAGAATGTAATACCCCGTATTTTCTGTAAAAATACGAATAAAAAATCAAGGCAGAATTAAATTTTAGAATAAGAACCAAGGGAAATGGGTTGCGCCATTGCGTTTGTCTCGAAATTCTGCTTGGAAAGGAGTTCGAATTTGCGAGAATCGGAGTCCGTATGAGGGAGATATGACCCTCCGAAGTTTCAGGAATTTTCAGAACCGAAAACAGCTCGAAATTCGAATTCAAAATTCGAATTCAAACCCAGAAGCGGGCTCGGCGGGAAATTTCCCACCCAAGACCCAGGTCGACTGGGGAGTCGACCCCCCCTGACCAGGTCGACTGGGCAGTCGACCTGGGGGTCGACCCGGGCCTGTTTCTGGCAGATCTGGCCTGTGACGATTTTTACCTCTTTTTGACGAACCAGATGACTTCTGGACTGATCTGATGGCTCTACACACTTCTATTCTCCTATATAAACAACCCCCTAGCCTCATTTTCACTACACCATTTCATTCTGCCTATACTCTGCCTCTGTTCTAATTAAAATTAAGAATGGCGTCGCTACTCTGTTGGAATCAAAACTAGAAGATAATCAACATCAACCTAAGCAACTCAATTCAAGCTTAAAGTTTCAACAACGGTTAAAGAGAATCAACTAACGTCGCAACAACTATCTTTCTTTTAGAATCCAATCAAGGAAAGTACAGTTATTTTCCGATATAAACTTTAATTCTGATTGTGACATGATTGTAACTCTTAATTTGAGGTTGTGTATGTTTTTGTTTTGATCTATTTTATTCTGTATCTCTTTCTTCTGTCTGTTCTATAGCCGGGCTACCACGAGCCTGCGCCAAATCTCATAAGAGATTAACGCACGAACGTTAAATTTTGGGACAAATAATAAATGATGGCATAATTGGAAATAACTGATCTGGACTGATTTAAGAAAAAGGACATATGTTGTAACTTAGATCTAGATCTATGCATATTCTGTGATTTGGAAGAATAGGAACCATTGTATGATAACACATGACTTGAGACTTTGGACATAACGCATATTTTGAATTAAGATCCAATTTGAGGGCATAGTATATGTTGTGATTTAAGATTTAGATTTGTGACTAATTTATGGACAAGACATAAGTTTTAATCTAAGATCTAGATCTGGGCATATTAAATCTGATAGTCTGTTAATTGAAAGTAGGAACATTAATTTTCAATGACTTAGGTGTAAAATCCTGTATTAAGATTTGATGACTATTAAGTGTGAATACACCTATGTGGGGATTTTTGGATGTATGACATGCATTCTAATTAATGGCCATATTTGGCATAATTTATATGTGAACCATGATTGGATTTTGGGGAATATTATGTACCATGCAAATTAACTAAGAATTTGGGCATAGGTTATATTATAAATCATGACCTTGATTTAGGCATATGAATTTAGGCCTAATTTATAATTCGACAAGATATGTCAATAGAACTTTGAATAATCTGCTATGACTTGTAAGGAAGTTAATCTGTTAAATTGGCATGCAAGTTTAGGCTTAATTTATGATTAGGCAAGGCATGAAAATAGAACTTTTAGACATTAAATCTGCTAAATCTGTCATCTGCTAAGTCTGTTGAAAATGCCTAATCTGCTAAATTCGTAGAATTTCCTAAACTAAATCTGTCGAGATGCCTAATCTGTTATATGCTAAATCTGCTAAATTGCTTAATCTGTTAAATCCGTTAAGTCGCCTAATCTGCGAAATCTGTTATCTGCTATAACTGTCGAGTTGATATAATTAGTCTGTTATTGACATAATCTGAATTGGTTATAGTCATGAATAACTGACATGTATATTAGGCGTGGGTATAAATGGTAAATCATTAATTAATTGGCCGCAAAGATAAACATGGCTAACTCGAGGTTAGAATGAGTTTGCGGCGTAACTCTGCCCGAAACCGCCCGGCACATTCCAGTGGCCGCAAACAATAGGTTCTAATGTGAGAAGTTAGTCATAACGTGCTTGAACCCCGAGGTTAGACTCAGTTTGCGGCAGAAACCTGCCCGGAACCAACCGTCCTAACCAGTGGCCGCAAACTGTCAGTCTAATGTGAGAGGTCTGGGCATTAATATTTAATTAATGAAAATCTAAGATAAACATGATGTCTAAAACGTGTTGGGTAGGGTTAAACCAACTGGCAAATGAATTCAATAAACCCGTTTCATGAATCTGTAGGCCCAATACAAAGTTAGACAAATCTGAAAATCTGATCCGTTAGTCTGAAAACTTGTCAACTTGATTGTCTGATCTGTGAACTAGTTGATCTGAATTTTGTATGTCTGAACTTGTAAACAAGTTAATCTGAAATCTGTTAGTCTGGGGACACAAGGTTAGGAGGGAAAATACTTGTGTCATCTGTTGTTTGGGACCCATATTAGTCAGTAACCCTTTCTGGTATCAAAACTTTGACCCAACAGTAGGTAGGGTCCGGGCACGCTTACTGAACTAATTATAAGCGGTTCATTATGATAATGGTGAGGGGTGTTGATGGTGTGTTCCAACCGGGTCATGTGTGTGCATGGATCCCGACCTGCCTCTATGGATGTAAGACGCCGTGACCTCTGTAAATAGGTCTGTGTCATTCAAAGGTTGCCACTATAGGGAATGATACACCCTTCTATGGGGCTGGCACAGGGTATTTATGTAATAGGGAGCCGATCTCGTGAGGTAGGATTTAGGGTACACTTAGCTTTGTCTGTTTCTGTGGGGTACCGTCTGTTTCTGTTGGGTGGCAACACCTGTCTGCGTGGTTCCATCTGTCTATAGGGGTGGTAAAGGCCCATTTACTTGTGTACACCTAATTATACATTCTGTTTCCATAGGGATTAATCTGTTTCTGTTCCTGTACCTTCTGTTCGGGTGGTAAAAGCCCATTACTAGCATTCTGTTATGTGAAAATCACTCTGTTTCCTTTCTGTTTCAGTTAAGACATTAGGGTAACACCTAATCCCGCTATATTAGTATTAGTGCAGAGAAGAGTAAATAGCTTATATAATTCTGTTCTTCTGTTATATCCGCTACACCTGTTACTGTTATCTCTCATCCAGCTTTATTTTCATGTCATGTTATTATTATCTGTTCATAACTGAAAATCACTGGACTTGCCAGACTTTATGTCTGACCTTGCTTGTTTTCGCCCCTTTTTCTTCCGTTTTCCCCCTAGGTTATCCAAGGAGGGAATACTTTAGCTTGATCTGGATTCCTTCTGCTTGAAGTGCTTAAAGTATGGCTTGGCTCTTTATAGCTTCTGTTCTGTGGGGATTATGATTTTAAAGTTTTGTACTTTGATGATTTTCTGAACAAGACTGATATTTATGTACTTGAGTTTTTGGTAAAGATGTAACCATATTGATTTCTGTTGTAATAAAGTTATTATTTCTCAAGTATTGTTTATCTGTCTTGAAATTTTCTGTTCTGTTTACTAAAATGCTCCACCAAAGTTAAGGCATTCCCTTTGTGAGTGTCCTTAACAGAGGTGGGGTGTTACAGTTGCTATCTGATGATCGGGCTGTAATTAGGCCCGCAGTAGTGAGCGTTATGCCAAAAAAGGTGGTGGCGGAAAGTTCTACGGCTTCTGGTTTGAAAAGAAAGTTGCCTTCTGCTGGGCCTAGGCCAAAAAAGGCCGTCAAATTTCAAGGAGATGTACGCGGAGGCGAGGCTCGTGGTCCGAAGAGGCCCGCCAAGGACGAGGGTGTGTTGAGTACTCCAGTCCCACCTCTGACAGGAGAGGTAGTGGGAGGAGCGTTAGACACACCCCAGTCTTCGGTGATTCCGACCGAGATCGCTGCCTTACTCGAGATGGAGGGCTAGTTTGATGCCCTTAACCAACTTGATTTAGAAGTAACTCCATGGCCAGTTATGACTAGCTTGGAAGAACTAGCTATTGCAGCGCAGGGGTTAACTCCTTCGAGCGGATCACACTCTGGTCTGTTTAGAGAACACTTCGGGCATACACTCATTAACACTGCCTAGCATACTAGCTTATCTGAGCATGCGACTTGACTGACTTTGCTTCATTTCTTTGACAAGTGATATGGCCAGAGGGCACAGAGGACGAGACTATGGTCATGGAGGCCGCCAACGCCCTAGAAATCCTTTCTTTGAGGGCTTTAGAAGGGGGACTAACTTGTACGAAACTCCACTCCCACTGAGTCGCAGTGGTGAACATCATGGTGAGGATCTCTCTCGATGATCTTTGATCCCTCCTTCTCCTCATCCTTTGATTCGGGTGTCCGAGGGAGATTCTCGACTCAACTTAGGAGGTTCTCGGTGTCCGTCTTCGACAGCTCCTTCAAGCACAGCTACTCCTGCCCCTATTCCAGTTACCAAAGGGAGGAGCCACCACTCGGCCAACCAAGACCAGAGAGGGCGACCGAAACCATTACGCGAGAACTAGTGGTCTCTGAGCAACAAAGGCTTTCCTTGGAGGATAGGAGGGCATGGTTAAAAACAACTTTCCCTGAACACTACTTTGATGAACTAATGGTCCTTCTAGATCTCCGCCCGCCTCCCACTAGGGACTCTAGAGGGATCTGGATGCATGTGAAGGAAGCGTACCATCAAGACGACGAGCTTACTGCCCATTCCTTTCATCTATCGAAGCTGATCAAGAGGAAAAACATGGAGCTTACAAATCAGAAGTTAAGTATTGATGCTGAGCAGACCATCGTCGTTCATCTAAACATGGACATAGGTGAGTTTGCTTTTTGGATGTAGCTGTGATGAAGAGAGGGTATGAGACACTAAAGAGGGAGGTTGGCCACTCCCGCTCCGTTTTCACAAAAACTATAGCCGACCTAACTGCCCAGAACACGACCCTAAAGAGGGACAAGGCCGAGGTGGATAAAGTATGCGTTGATCTGCAAAGGGAAAACGCGTGAGTCTTCGACCTCCAAACTGACAACAACACTCCGAGAGTGGAGAATGACAGCCTGAAGAGACAGCTTGAGGAGATGAAAAAGGCAAGGGAGGACGCGGAAGCCAGTAACCGGGATGATTGGGCACAATGGACGGACTGAGGGCGACGCATCTGAGAGAGGTGGAACAACTGAGAGAGGAGTTAGAGGATACAAAATTTCGGGTACAATCGTCTATGGAGGAAGATATCCGGAGCATGTATGTTAAGGTTCTGAGATTCCATGGACTCTCGTGGGTTGACGATTATATCCGGAACATGTATGTTAAGGTTCCATATGAGGCCTATCATGACTAAGAGAGAGAGTCTAGAGAGGATCACTGCCGAGACGGGGAAGTCTATCATGACTAAGAGTGTTGTGGTAGCGGAGACATTTGCAGAGGGAAGCTCCCATCGGCCACTGGCCCCTGAATTAGTTATGGTGAGTGATACCGCAACTTCAGTTAAGGTTTCAATTGAGTATGACCCCGAGCACCCGGGGCTAGGAGAGACTGGATTCACCTTACCTACCACCACAAATACCCCTATTGCTATTTCTACACCATCCCTGACTAGAGGTAAATTTCTTTTGCCATGTATCCCCGTATTTCCCATGAATATTAAAGTAACGAATTAAAGAATACTTAATTTTAAAAGTGATAATTAAGGGAAACAGGTTATGCCATTGCGTTCGGCTCGGAATTCTGCTTGAAATGGAGTCCGAGTTTACGTGAATCGGACTCCGTATGAAGAAGTTATGGAGTTCAGAAGATTTCATGTTTAAACGGAAAATATAAATAATTAAATATCGCAAAGCAAGTTCAAAATTTGAAATTCAAGCAGAATAGGTTGAGAGGGAAAATTCCCGCTTAGGGTGTCGACCCCCCCTCTCCAGGGGGAGTCGACATAGGTGTCGATCCCCGTATATGGGAGTCGACATAGGTGTCGACCCCTTTATAGGGGAGTCGACCCCTTTTGGCCCAGATCTGGCCTATGACATGTTTTGCCACGTGTCGCTTTCTGATTTGCTGTGTGATGTGGTATTCTGCTGTGGATGATTCTAATGACTTCTAGACTGATCTGAAGGCTCTGTATCTCCCTATACACCTATAAAAAGACTCCTAAATCTACTGTTTTCTACACATGAATTCATAAGCGTTTATATGCTGCTAGAACCTGAAGTGACCTAGCCTCCACCTTAATCAATCAAATTAGATTTTTGAAATTAACAATCAAAGTCTACATCAAAGGAATAGCTAATCAAATTCAGAAATCAGATCCTAGAATTGAAGACCGCTCTGTAATTTGTAAGTTCATGTTACTTTCAGAAGTAAAATTCAATTGTGATTCTGACATTATAATAAATCTGAATCTGAGATTATAGGTATTTCTATCTGTCTTTCTATATCCATTTGGATCTATATCATTGATATTATTATGTCCATTCTTTGTCTCTTCTTTCCTTCTTCTCTTTTTGTTTTTATAGCAAGGCTACTGCGAGCCTGAGCAGAATCTCATAAGAGATGAACGTACGTTGTAAAAAAATTTAGGTATAATATATGATTGGGACATGGCTAGCACTAAAATTTGGAAAAGTATTAAATTATGTATAACTAATTTGTAACTGATTTGAGGACATAACACATGTTGTATTTAAAACATAAAGTGTATCGAACATATGACTTGAGATTTGAGGCATAAAGTATATTGGACATATGACTTGGGATTTGGGGAGTGAATTGAACTGTAAAGATATAAGGCATAGTACATGTTGTGGTTTAAGACCTAAAATTGGAGCACATATATATATATGTATGTATATATATATATATATATATATATATATATATATATATATATGATAGTTTATGACTTGGAAGAAGGAAATCATTGTGTATAGTGAAATATGGCTTAGGCATGAAAAACCTATAGTAAGAAAGGGATAACTGTTAAATGTGAACACGCCTAAATTGGGATTTTGGGTAATTGGCATGCACTGTAATTAAAGGCTATAATTTGGCATAGTTTATACTGTGAATCATGATTGGGGATTTTTGGGAGAATATTTTGTACAGTGCAGTATGACTAAACCTTAGGGCGTGTGCTATATTATGATTTTTGGGGGCATGACTATAATTGCAAATTTGGGAAAATTGGGCGTAACCTATTTTGAGTGATAACTTGAATTTGAATTTGTGGGGCTTAACTTGAAATTAGCTTTTTTGAGGTATAACTTGAGAATTGGAACTGGCTAGTTGGAATAATTAGCATATAAAATCTAGACTTGGACATGTATGGTAAATATGCTAAAAGATAAACATGCCTAACCCAAGATTAGATTGAGTTGTGTTGTAAAACTGCCCGGAACCGCCCAGCACATCCAATAACCGCAACAACACCTATCAAATGTGAGAGGTTAGTGCATCATGCCCAAGAAAACCCATGGTTAGATTGAGTTGTATTGTAAAACCGCCTGGAACCGCCCGGCACATCCAGTAACCGCAACAACATAGATCTAATGTGAGAGGTTGGTGCATTAATAAATCAATTAATGCTAATGAACAAGACATGTTAAGAATGGTAGGGTTAAGTTAACTAAGGCAACACTTAACCGTTATAACATGTTAATAGACAAAAAAATGGGGTTAAGTAAATTTAAAACGCTTAACCGTTATAACATGTTAATTAGACAAGAAGATGTGGTTAAGTAAATTCAGAACAATTAACTGTTATAACATATTAAGTAGACAAGAAGGTGAGGTTAAGTAAATTTAGAACACTTAACAATTATAACATGTTAATTGAACAAGTAAGCAGGGTTAGGTTAACCAGCACAACATGATTAATGAGAAGGGTTAAGTTAATAAGAAACACTTAACCAATATGACATGATGAATGGGTACGTTAAGTTAAACAAGAGAGCAATAATTAACCAATATAACAAGATGCGTGGAAGGGATAAGTTAACACAAGAAGGCAACACTTATTCAATGTAACATGACAAGTGGGTGGGTTAAGTTAACTTGAATTGATTGATGACACAAAACAAATACAACATGATGAACGTGTGGGGTTAAGTAAATAAGAAACTCTTAACCAATGTAACTTGATGAACGAATGGCGTTAAGTTAATGGGAAATACTTAACCACTATAACATGATGAATGAACGGGGTTAAGTTAATAAGAAACACTTAACCAATTCAACATGACAAGTGAGAAGGGTTAATAAGAAACACTTAACCAACATGACATGATGAGTGAGTGGGTTAAGTTAACATGAATGGACAACACTTAACCAATATGACAGAATGTGTGGGAGGGTTAAGTACATATCGGGTTAGTGGGTAATATTAGTAAATATAGGCCCACAAACTTAACCATTAAGTAAACATGTTTGAACCAGTGGGAGGGTTAACTACATATCGGGTTGGTGGGTAATATTAGTAAATATAGGCCTACAAACTTAACCAGTAAGAAACCCTAGTAATGGGGATCCGTTTCAGTAGTAACCCACATAGATGTATCAAGGTACCTTGAAACTTGGCAGGGTGGGGCACGATTACTAGGCTGATTATAAGTAGTCAAAATAGCGGCAGGGGGTACGTCAGTGTAGGTGTCGACGGTTTACGGGCATGCACGTACTCTGGAGTGGGAAAAAGCAGGCACTGGATACCAATAGTTACACACTGTGCATCTTGAATCGTGTCGGGTTGCTATCATAAGGATTGATACACCTTATGGTGGGGCCAGCACGAGGTATCTACACACAAGAGAGGGCCGATTGACACAGACACATGGAACATTAATACAAGTAGGGAGCCGATCAATAGGGTAGTAAGGGTACATCTAACATATTCATCGCAGTTAGACTGATTGAGGTAAGATCCTCGTACTAGATGTACACCTGAAGGCTACCATAATTGCGGGGATTGGGATCACGTTGTAATATTATCATTTTACACAGATTACTAGTTGGGACACTAGTTAGGCGATGCAGAGATATAGAGATCAGAATAACAGGGTAGTAGGGAAGCAGAGAAAGAGTAGAAGTGCACTCAGTTTATCTTGTCTTATCATATCTATGCTCTTGTTATCCTTTTTATCATGGTATTGTCTTATATTCAGTTTATTCATGTTATGAGTGCTTTTGCCTATTTACATGCTGAAAGTCACTGGACTTACTAGACTTATGTCTGACCTAGTTTGTTTTGCCTCTTTTCTTCTTTTCCTCCCGCCAGGTTCACTGGGAGGAAACGTTACCACTTAGCTCAGTTTTCTTTCCAAGCTCGAAGATAGTCAATGTATTGCTTTGGACTCTCTCTTCCACTGATATGGCTGGTTCATGCTTTATTGAGGATATATCATTGTTATTTTTACGCTTGTTTTATACTTGGAAGTTTTTGAATCAAGACAGAAGTTCTATATATTGTTTTTAGGTATGATTGAGACCATTGTTGTAAAAGCTTGACTGAACCACGTTGTTTATAAAATGGCTTTATTTTCCACTGCTTTGTTTGTCTGTCTTGTAATTTATCTGCATCTTTTACCTAAAATGTTCCACCGAAGTTAAGGCATTCCCTTTGTGAGTGACCTTAACGAAGGTGGGGTATTACACTTGGTATCAGAGCTGAAGGTTACCGGATCAGATAAAAAATTTGAAAATTTATTTTCAAGACGGTTTTAAAAGAAGCATTTTCTAAAGAAAAGTTTTGTTTTAAATGCATATTCCCTAAAGCCATATGCACTATCTTTTGATTCTCTATCTGAATCCTTGTTTTCCTTCTTTACTGAGTCTCTAGGGCTCCCGGCTTTCTGGGAGGTAACCTCATCGCGGCATGGTTCCGTAGGCTTGATGAGACTACGACGCATGTCAAAAGGGCAAAGAAGTACCCAACTTCCATATATAGCCGCAGTAGTTTCACCCGCGGATAATTTTCTTTTCAAGCTTTGCAGGGTTTTTCCATTCGATGGAGGCAGCTTTCAAAAGACTTGTCAACAAGTTACATGAAGATGGCAAAGATGAGAATGAGGGAGTTTGGCTAAGGAGCACAACCCAAGGATGAGAAACTCATGGATATGGACTTGGTTCACAAAGGAGGAAAGAATAGAAAATTCTAAGACAAGAGGAAGTGTCGTTATTATGGTATAACGGGTCATATAATTATGGACAAGGGCAAGAACAAAGGACAGGATTTTCAGGAGGGCAAGTACATGCTTTCACCGCCAGCGTACCTGAGAGAGGTAGTAAAGCTTTGGTTGAAAAAGTTTAGTTTTTCTTTTTGATCATCCTGTTAGTACTCTTTTTGATTTTAGCGCTTCACATTCATTTATATCTGCTTCCATAGTTGAGTCTCTGCACCTTAGTACTTGTATAATAGAAGATCCCATTGTTTTCTCAAATCTGATTGGTGGTTCATCTCGTTTATCTTTGGTTTGCAAGGAATTGAGAATAGTTATGTTAAGTACTGAGTTTAAGTGTAATGCTTATGTTTTTGGTTTCAAAGGCTATGGATTAGTTCTAGGCATGGATTGATAAGCTAGTAATTGCGAAAGGAGGGTAGTTAGACTTTCGACTTGCCTTGGGAATACCCTCAAGATTTCGTGCGATCCTAAGGGATTAGTTTTTCTAGGCTACCTAGAATCACTTGATGCATCTATCGACGATTTGCGATCCATTAGAGTAGTCCATGAGTACGCAGATGTTTTTGATCAGGTTAGGGGTTTATCCCCTAAAATGCGAGATAGACTTCCACATATATCTAGTTGACAGTGCAAACCCAGTTGCATTACCTGTACGACACATGACTCCAAGGGAAAGGAAAGGATCAGTAAACAAGCAAAAGAGTTACTTGAGAGAGGGTTCATAAGGCGAAGTAATTCTAAGTGGGGTGCTCCAGTTTTTTTCGCTACAAAGGCGGATGGTTCACAGCGCTTGTGCATAGATGATATTTTGGAATGAGGAAGAACATGCTTTGCATCTAAGGTAAGTCTCGGATACCCTCCAAGTGCATCAACTTAAGGCGAAGTTCTCCAAATATCATTTTTGAAGAGAAAAAGTAAGGTTTCTAAGGCAGGTGATATCCAAGGAAGGGATAACAGTAGATACCGCAAAAGCAGTTGCGGTGCAGGATTAGAAGGTCCCAAGGAATTCAATGGGGGCAAGAAGTTTTCTTGGATTAGCGGGCTGGTATGGGTAGTTAATTAAGGACTTTGTAAAGATATCAGACCCCACTTACTAGATTGACGAAGAAGAATCTAATCATCCTAGTATATACACTTGGTAACATGGTCAGCATCTGTTTATTTTCAAGAGATAGTTCTGGAAATGTTAGCATGACACAACAGAGGTTGTAGTGCCATAAGGAGAAAAGGAGGAACGAGAGGCGACAGTGAACCAACGCATATTCTAGAAACAGAAATTAAGAAGCTACGCAATCGTGAAGTTAAGACAGTCAAAGCAATATGGAATGAAGCTCAAGAAGATGCGACTTAGAAGATTGAAGACTAGATACGCGCATCATACCCTTTTTGAGGGTATATCCTTGATCTCTCTTTTTCTGTAAAATTTACTTGCATGCTAGTATTTATCCTCTCAGTTCTATCCTTGATCCTTAGGTAGAATCCAATGGATGTAAACATGTGTTTGAAACATGTTATGATTGATGGTTGCAAGTGGTTTCAAGTGTTTACTAGTGGTTGCTCGTGGATGCATATACACACATTAGGCACTAGATCGGCTCCGTCACTTCCATATTGCATATGCATGAGTGAATTTATATAAATGGATTGAATCTTGATGTGTTATCATATGGATGTTGCATTTGTATGAATGATTGAGGACTCATGTAGAAGTTATAAAGTACGATTAGAAATAATTACATACATGATGGACTCATAGCACCGACATAATTCGCATTAAGGAGGTCAACTGAATCAGTAGACCGCCTGATTTTGCATTAGATAAGGACATATACACACACTATGCATATGTTCATAAAAAGCATTAAAAATCTTTTTAAGGACAATGGATGCCTGTGATTGAATGGTTGAGTAGATGATGTTGGATGTTAGGATAAATTCTCCTTGACTTGGAGATTTTGGGGATGAAATCCTTTAAAGGAGGGGAGAATGTAATACCCCGTATTTCCTGTGAATATTAAAGTAACAAATTAAAGAATACTAAATTTTAAAAGTGAGAATTAAGGGAAACGGGTTACGCCATTGCGTTCGTCTCGGAATTCTGCTTGAGATAGAGTCAGAGTTTGCATGAATCAGACTCCATATGAAGAAGTAATGGAGTTCAGAAGATTTCATGTTTAAACAGAAAATATAAATAATTAAACATCTCAAAGCAAGTTCAAAATTCGAAATTCAAGCAGAATAGGCTGAGCGGGAAAATTCCCGCTCAGGGTGTCGACCCCCCCAAGGGGAGTCGACATAGGTGTCGACCCCCCAATAGGGGTGTCAACACAGGTGTCGACCCCTTTTGGCCCAGATCTGGCCGATGACGTGTTTTGCCACGTGTCGCTTTCTAATTCGCTGTGTGATGTGGTATTCTGCTCTGGACAATTCTGATGACTTCTAGACTGACCTGAAGGCTCTAAATCTCCTTATACACCTATAAAATGACCCCTAAACCTATTGTTTTCTACGCACGATTTCAAAAGCGTTTATATGTTGCTAAAACCTGAAGTGACCTAGCCTCCACCTTAATCAATCAAATTAGATTTTTCAAGTTAATAATCAAAGTCTACATCAAAGGAATAGATAATCAAATTCAAAAATCAGATCCCAGAATTCAAGATCGTTCTGTAATTTGTAAGTTCATGATACTTTCAGAAGTAAAATTCAATTGTGATTCTGACATTGTAATAAATCCGAATTTGAAATTATGCCTATTTCTATCTATCTTTCTATATCCATTGGATGTATCTCATTGATATTATTGTGTCCATTCTTTGTCTTTTCTTTCCTTCTTCCCTTTTTGTTTTTATAGCCAAGCTACTGCAAGCCTGAGCAGAATCTCATAAGAGATGAACGTACGTTGGAAAAAAATTGGGCATAATATATTATTGGGACATGGCTAGTGCTAAAATTTGGAAAGGTATTAAATTATGTATAATTGGGCATAACTGATTTGAGGACATAACACATATTGTATTTAAAACATAAAGTGTATCGATCATATGACTTGAGATTTGAGGCCTAAAGTATATTGGACATATGACTTGGGATTTGGGGCGTGAATTGAACTGTAAACATATAAGGCATAGTACATGTTGTGGTTTAAGACATAAAATTGGAGCGCATATATATATGATACTTTATGATTTAGAAGAAGGAAATCATTATGTATAGTGATATATGGCTTAGGCATGAAAAACCTATATTAAGATAGGGATAACTATTAAATGTGAACATGCCTAAATTGAGATTTTGGAGAATTGGCATGCACTGTAATTAAAGGCTGTAATTTTGCATAGTTTATTCTGTGGATCATGATTGGGGGTTTTTGGGAGAATATTTTGTACGGTGCAATATGACTAAACCTTAGGGCGTGTGCTATATTGTGATTGTTGGGGCATGACTATTATTGCAAATTTGGGAAAATTGGGCGCAACCTATTTTGAGTAATAACTTGAATTTGAATTTGTGGGGCTTAACTTGAAATTATCTTTGTTGAGGTATAACTTGAGAATTAGAACATGACTAGTTGGAATAATTAGCATATAAAATCTAGACTTGGGCATGTATGGTAAATATGCTAGAAGATAAACATGCCTAACCCGATGTTAGATTGAGTTGCGGTGTAAAACTGTCCGGAACCGCCCGGCACATCCAGTAACCGCAACAACACCTATCTAATGTGAGAGGTTAGTGCATCATGCCCAAGAAAAACCCGAGGTTAGATTGAGTTGTGGTGTAAAACTGGCCGGAACCGCCCGGCACATCCAGTAACCACAACAACATAGATCTAATGTGAGAGGTTGGTGCATTAATAAATCAATCAATGCTAATGAACAAGACATGTTAAGAATGGTAGGGTTAAGTTAACTAAGGCAACACTTAACTGTTATAACATGTTAATTAGACAAGAAGATGGGGTTAAGTAAATTTAGAACACTTAACTGTTATAACATGTTAATTAGACAAGAAGATGAGGTTAAGTAAATTTAGAACACTTAACTGTTATAACATGTTAAGTAGACAAGAAGGTGAGGTTAAGTAAATTTAGAACACTTAACCGTTATAACATGTTAATTGAATAAGTAAGCAGGGTTAGGTTAACCAATACAACCTGATGAATGAGAAGGGTTAAGTTAATAAGAAACACATAACCAATATGACATGATGAATGGGTACGGTTAAGTTAAAACAAGAAAGCAACACTTAACCAATATAACAGGATGCGTGGAAGGGTTAAGTTAACACAAGAAGGCAACACTTAACCATTGTAACATGACAAGTGGGTGGGTTAAGTTAACTTGAATTGGTTGATGACACTTAACCAATACAGCATGATGAACGCGTGGGGTTAAGTTAATAAGAAACACTTAACCAATGTAACTTGATGAACGAATGGGGTTAAGTTAATGGGAAATACTTAACCAATATAACATGATGAATGAACGGGGTTAAGTTAATAGGAAACACTTAACTAATCCAACATGACAAGTGAGAAGGGTTAATATGAAACACTTGACCAACATGACATGATGAGTGAGTGGGTTAATTTAACATGAATGGACAACACTTAACCAATATGATAGAATGTGTGGGAGGGTTAAGTACATATTGGATTGGTGGGTAATATTAGTGAATATAGGCCCACAAACTTAACCATTAAGTAAACATGTTTGTATCAGTGGGAGGGTTAAGTACATATCGAGTTGGTGGGTAATATTAGTAAATATAGGCCCACAAACTTAACCAGTAAGAAAACCTAGTAACGGGGACCCATTTCAGCAGTAACCCACATAGATGTATCAAGGTACCCTGAAACTAGGCAAGGTGGGGCATAATTGTTGGGCTGATTATAAGCGGTCATAATAGCGGCAGGGGGTACGTCAGTGTAGGTTCCAACGGTTTACGGGCGTGCACGTACTCCGGAGTGGGAAAAAGCAGGCACTGGGTACCAGTATTTACACACTGTGCATCTAGAATCATGTCGGGTTGCTATCATAAGGATTGATACACCTTATCGTGGGGATAGCATCGGGTATCTACACGCAAGAGAGGGTCGATTGACACAGACACATGAAACATTAATACAAGTAGGGAGCCGATTGATAATGTAGTAAGGGTACATCTAACATCTTCATGGAATTTATGCTGATTGAGGTAAGATCCTCATACTAGATGTACACCTGAAGGCTACCATAATTGCGGGGAACAAGATCACATTGTAATATTATCATTTTACACAGATTACTAATTGGGACACTAGTTTGGGATTGCAGAGATATAGAAATCAAAATAAAAGGGTAGTAGCGAAGCAGAGAAAGAGTAGAAGTGCACTCAGTTTATCTTTTCTTATCATATCTATGTTAATCGTATGTTATCTTGTTATCCTTGTTATCACTGTATTGTATTATATTCAGTTTATTCATGTCATGAATGCTTTTGCCTATTTACATGATGAAAGTCACTGGACATACCAGACTTATGTCAGACCCAGTTTGTTTCGCCTCTTTTCTTTCATTCCCCCCCCCAAGGTTCACAGGGAGGAAATGTTACCACTTAGCTCAGTTTTCTTTCCAAGCTCGAAGATAGTCAATGTATTGCTTTGGACTCTCTCTTCCACTGCTATGGCTGGTTCATGCTTTATTAGGAAAATATCATTGTTATTTTTATGCTTCTTTTATACTTGGAAATTTTTGAATCAAGACAGAAGTTCTATGTATTGTTTTTAAGTATGATTGAGACCATTGTTGTAAAAGCTTGACTGAACCACATTGTTTATAAAATGACTTTATTTTCCGCTGCTTTATTTGTCTGTATTGTAATTTATCTGCATCTTTTACCTAAAACGCTCCACCGAAGTTAAGGCATTCCCTTTGTGAGTGACCTTAACGAAGGTTAGGTATCACAAGGCGCAACAAGCCAAGATGGTGGCTAAGTGTGAAGAGGTAGAGGAGAAGCAGAAGCATGATGAGGCTGCCCGGAAGGAGGCCCTAATGAAGACCAAGCATGATGTTGAGGCGAGAGCCACTGAAACGGTCGCGAAGAGGAAGGCTGATGAAGAGGCCGAGAAGAAGAGGGCTGATGATTAGGCCCGAAAGAAAAGGGAGGATGAGGAAGCACAGCAGAGGGCTACCGAGACCCTTGAGAAAACCAAGGCTGGTGATGTTATGCCATATAAGTCCCAAAAGCTGGCTCAGCGTCGGGCTACCAGAGAGGCTAAGGAACAGGCTGAGCGAGAAGGTAAGGAGATATCGGAGAAGAGTGGTGTTGTAGTAGGCCTTGCTGCTGGAAGTGCCCCCGTGCTTACGCCGCATACCACCCTTGTTGACATCACCGAGACCTCAAGCGGTGAGGGTGTGGGGGAGAAGCGTCTCTCGCCTTCTCATGAATCGACCACTTCTCGGAAGGGCCAAGATAGAAGGAGCGTGCCTGGTAAGAAGAGGCTCGGTGCAAAGCATGAGCCGTTGAGCGCTGAATTTACAAAAAAAGCACAAGCACAAGCAAAAGAAGAAAAGGCACAATTAATGTTAGCAACTTAAGTAGAAGTTACCGTTCATTTTGGTAGTGTAGGCCGATAGTTTACGCGAGTACGACCCTCGCTTTTGGTTTTTCAAGACATGATGTGGTTTTCATGTACACTGTGTCACTAGAAAGAAAGATGTTAGACACACAGTCTGTTTTTAATGTGTGTGTGTTAAAGCGGAATATGAATCAGTAATGATCGCAATTTGTGTTAAGTGTTTGGATGTTCTTCTTATGTTTTCCGGTGTCCCATACTTGCATAAACATACCTATTGTTACACTCAACAAAAAAGCGAATGTGTACCGCGCTCTGGGTCAATTATTCCAGAGGAGGTGTGATTGAGCGTAGGCTTCTAGTAAGCTTCCCTCAGCTTAGGAAACCCATAGTTTGCGAAGCCAGGCTGAGCACCTACTGTGCTTGGGATGCCCGGGGTTGGTCCCAAGTGTAGCAAAGGCGTAGGGCGTCACGTTGTGCGGTCTGCCGGGTGTGTGGATCTCCCATCATTCATCAGGTTAAGGCAAGCCGTAGGCGTCGTTTATTCTCCTGAGAAGAGAATCCCGGATCATCAGCCCGTAGGCTCCGATCGTGGCTAAGGGCTACCCCTTAGCCTTGAGAGCTTCGGGGAAGAAATGATTTAAGGGTCGGTCTCGGTGATGCACCAAGATTCGACTGGTACTCGTAGCCGAGGGAGGGATTTACATCACTTCCACTTGGCTACTAGGTGGCCCTAAGTCGCTTGGGACTTGGGCGCAGAACGATTTATCCTCGGTCCCGGCACGGAGCTGAGATTTGAGTTCGTGGTTATTTATGCTGGGTCGCTTCGGCCCGACGACTCGAGTAGCATTGCCGGCTCCCATGCTTAGGGTATCGATCGTAGCCATTGTGTTTTGTCCTCGAAGTTGGCTCGAGGCTTGGATGGTGGTACCAACTCCCATGCTAGGGGCCGATACGGCAAACGACTGTTTGAACGTTAGCTAGTTGTCAAGATTAATCAAATGTGTCATGCGTAGAGTAAACACAGACAGAAAGAGATGGGAGGTTAAACATCATTTCCACTAATAACTTTGGCAGTAATAGCCTTTACAATGCATTGAATTACTAGAAAACAAAACATTGTTGGAAAGCATAAACAACTGTGTGCTAAGTTATGTAAAGTAGCAGCGGAGATATTCACTATTCCATGCCCTTGGGAGTTCAGCTCTGTCCACGGTCGCGAGTTTGAAAGATCCATTGCTGAGCTTCCGTTGTATGGAGTACGGACCTTCCCAATAAGGAGCGATGCTTGTTGGTGGAGGAAAGGCCCATTTTAAGATGAGGTTGCCGATGTTGAGGTCCTTATGGCGGAACCTAAAATTGAAGTATCAGGCGACTTATTGTCGTTGGGCAGCAGCTTGGAGAACAGCTTCGTTCCTTTTCTCCTCTAGCAAGTCAAGTGAGCCTAGAAGTAAATCTTGGTTTGTCCTTGGATTGAAATAGATGACTCGATGGGATGGAAGCTTGAGTTCAATAGGAATGACGGCTTCTGGTCCATAGGCGAGGACGAAGGGAGTGTGCCCGGTGGTTGTCTTGTGGGTGGTTTGGTATGCCCATAGGGCTATAGGAAGTTCGTCTACCCACATGCCCCAATCCTTTTCTAAGCGCTTCTTGAGGACTTAATAACTTTGTTGACTGCTTCAACCTGCCCATTAGCTTGAGGATGAGCCACTACCGAGAATCTCTTTTCGATGCTGTGCCGCTGGCAGAAGGCTTTGAATTCGGCGCTCTCGAATCGGGTGTCGTTATCCGAGATGATAGCTTGAGGGACCCCATATCTAGTAATGATGTTGCATACAACGAAGTTGATCATCTTCTTGATGGTAATTGTTGCGAGAGCTTCAGCCTTGCCCATTTGGTAAAATAATCAACTGCGACGACAGCGTATCGTGCCCTGCCTCTGGCAATTGGAAAAGTTCCAATAATGTCGATTCCCTACATGGCGAATGGCCATGGGCTGATCATTTGTGTTAACTCTGTAGGCGGGGCTCTCGGGATCATTGAGAAGCGCTGACACTTGTCGCACTTACGAGCATAGTCTACGATGTTTCGATTGAGTGTGGGACAATAATAACCATGTATATGTATTTTTCTGGCCAGGGTTTGCCCACCAGTATGGTCGCCGCACTCCCCTTCATGGACATCGGTTAAGACTTTGATGGCATCATGATGGGCTACACATCCGAGCAATGGATAGAGAAATCTCTACGATAGAGCACCCTACCATAAGAAGATAGCAAGCCGATTGGCAGGTGAGCACTCATCTTTTTATTGTAGCTTCTCGAAAGGGTCCCATGTTGTAGGTAGTTCTTGATCAGTGTCATCCAAGTTTCAGGTTCGGGTTCGGTGTTCATGACCGCCTCAGTCTAAATTTATTTGATACTAGCAGAGTTGAGCACTTCGACGGGGACGAATTCCAAGAGTTGCGGATCCTCGGAGCTTGCCAGTTTGGATAATGAATCTGCTTTTTCATTTTGCTTACGGGGTATGTAAGCGATGATGAAGTGATTGAGGTAAGTGAGTAATTCCTGAACCTTGGTTAAGTACAGAGCAAGTCGTTCCCCCTTAGCTTGATATTCCCTTTGTACTTGATGCATGATGAGTTGTGAATCGGAGATGATGTGGATTGTCTTTAGCTTGAGCTCGATCGTGATTCTAAGTCCGGCAATCAAGGATTCATATTTTGTGTCGTTGTTGATAGCAGGGAAAATTAGTTTTAGCGCGTAGCATGTCAGGCGTTCCTTGGGGGTGATGAACATGACTCTGGACCCAGAACGTCTATTGTTGGAGGACCCATCCACGATCAATTTCCATTGAATATCGAGGGCTTTCATGTTTTCTGCCGGAGTCTCCTCAGGGGCATTGAAATCTACTATGAAGTCAGCAAGAACTTGGCCGAGGATGACTCGACGGGGAATGAACGTTATCTCAAATTGGCTCAGCTCCATACTCCACTTCAATAGCCGTCCAGACGCTTCGGGTCGTTGCAGGACCGGTCGTTGAATACCTTTATAGGATGAGACTGGAAGTATGGCCGAAGTTTCCATAAGGAAATGAGCAAGCAGAATGCCAGCTTTTCCAGCTTCAGGTAATTCTTTTATGCTCCTATCATTCGTTTGCATATGTAATATATAGGTCATTGGATGCGGTCCTCAAGGTGGATTAACGCCGAGCTGATTGCCTGCATAGAAACAGCCAAATAAATGTATAAGTCCTCATGATCTGCGGGCTTAGATAGGATATGTGGTCGCTCTAAGTGATCGAGAAGTTCTTTGAATGCAGAAATGCATTCTGGGGTCCATTCGAAATTGCGTTTCCGTTTTCGAATCAAATCGAAGAAAGGAATGCACTTGTCGGTGGCCTTGGATATGAACCGACTTAAAGCGGCGACCTTTCCATTTAAACTTTGGACATCCTTGATTTCTTGGGGATTTGGATATCCCGAATAACTTGGATTTTTTTTGGATTGGCCTCGGTTCCCCCGGAGTTAACGATGAAACCCAAGAATTTTCCTGAAGCGACTCCGAAGAAGCATTTCAGGGGGTTGAGTTTCATGTCATACTGGTAGAGGATATCGAACATTTCAGAGAGGTGGTGGACGTGACCGCGTGATACTTTAGATTTTACCAACATGTCATCCACGTACACCTCCATGGACTTTCCGATTTGGTTTTTAAAGAATCGATTAACCATTCGCTGATAAGTAGCACTGGGATTCTTGAGGCCGAATGGCATGATGCAATAGCAGTAAAGTCCGAGGTCTGTTATGAAGGAGGTATGATCCTGGTCGCAAAGGTTTGTTGGGATCTGAATGTATCCTGAGTAGGCGTCCATGAAAGATAGTAGTTGGTACCCGGCGGTTGAATCAACTAGTCGGCCGATCTTCAAGAGTGGAAAGCTGTCTTTGGGATATGCCTTGTTTAAGTCGAAGAAGCCAACACACGTTCGCCATTTACCATTGGCCTTCATGACCAGAACTGGGTTGGAGACCTATTTGGGGTAATCGGCTTCGCGAATGAAATTTTTGTTGAGTAGATGGTCTACCTCTTCCTCAAGTTCTTTGGACCTCTTGGGTCCCAAGAAGCGGCACTTCTTCTTGATTAGAATTGTTGTAGGATCGATACTTAAACAATGGCAAGCGATTGTAGGGTCGGTGCCTTTTATATCGGAATGAGTCCATGCAAACACGTCTAGGTTAGCCTTCAAGAAATCCACAAGATCTTCTTTGATTGCGAGATGGAGTTGCGATCCTATCTTTAGCACCCTTGATGGATCATAGGGATTAACGGGAACATCTACTGTAGATTTGACCAAGGTTGCCCTCTCGTATTCAGGCTCTTCGTCCTTCCATGGGTCGAGGTCTTTGAAAAGACAGTAGTGGCGCCTGAGCCAAGGCCCAGACACCGCTGATTGCTATGCTAAAATAGTCTTGGTGCAAGAAGGCGTGGGCACTGCTTTTCACTTGTCCTTGTTGCATGCATTTTTCCATTCTATTGCATAATACTCTCTGGCACTTACTTGGTCACCTCTGACTGTTCCAATCCCGTTTTCTATCGGAAATTTCACCAGGAGAGACCATGGCGACATGCAGACCTGAAACTCTGTGGGAAAAGGGCGTCCAAAGAAAGCGTTGTAGGGGAGAATCAATGTCTATAACCACGAAGGTGAGGATTCAGACCCGTCTCCGATCCCCCTCGCCTAGATCCATAAGTAAATCGATCACTCCCACTAGGGAACTAGAAGCCCCGTTGAAGCCGTAGATCTTGGTGCGACATGGCTTTAAGTCACTTGTTCCTAACCTCATCTAGTTGTAAGCAACTTTGAAAATGATGTTCACTGAGATTTCGGAGTCAATTAACACCTTTTGGACAGAAGAGGCACCGATCTGAGCTGCGATAACTAGTGATCGGTGGTTGAGATTTCCACCCCAGTAGAATCTCTTTCACGGAAAACAATGTCGTCCAGCATGGTCTTTTAGAGCTTGGCTGGGACAGATTCGTTGGTTGCGGAGCAAGTTTCATAAGTATCATACTTTATTGAACTAACATATTATTGCATTTTTTGGAAGCTGTCATGTATGAGATAAGGTCCACCACATATGATGTTGATTACGATCTCATACCTTAGGTTAGATGGACCTAGAGCTGCCTTAGCGGCTGCCTGAGGCGCTGGTGCCTGACGCTTTGGATTTGCTTTGGGAGAAAAAGGTTCTTGGATATATTTCTCAAGTCGCTTTTCGCGGGTAAGCTTTGTGCTGGCGACATTCATTGGTGTTGTGGCCATATACATCGTGGTATCAGCAGTACCTTCCAGTATTTTCCTCGAGGTCGGTTGATTCCCGAGTGTGTGGCTTCTTATATGGCAAACTGTTGCATGTCTCCAAATAGATCGTTTTAGATCCTCGTTTAGAGGGGTGTATGTCTCGAAGGATCGGTAAGGGATGGGCTTTCTTGGCTCGGTCGAGGCCTGATCGTTGTTCGGCCACCTTGCCTGCCATTGTTCGGTCCTTGGCTGTTGGGACCTGCCCCCTTGTTCTGATCAAAATTATCTCCTACTTGTTTTCTTCTAAGGTTTTTATTTGCAGCGTCTGCTTGCGAGCCATTAGGGCGACTGGTGGTTGAGAGTCGGTTGCGTCTTGCCTCTTCTTGGCACAAGTACTGATCCGCCTTCTCATAAAAGGCATCAAGGTTTTTTGGCTGCTTTCGATCGATCCACGCCCCGAATTCGGAAGTAGGGAGGACACCTTTAGCTAATTGAAAGAGTACGGTGCGAGGATCTGGATCCTCGACCTCAGCGAGGGTAATGTTGAACTTAGAGAGGTAGCTTTTGAGCGACTCAGCAGGCTCTTAGTATATGTTAGAAAGGGTAAGGGCTTTCTTCAGAGTTGGTATGTGCATCCTGAATTGCTTGACCAACTGCGTCACTAACTGGCCAAAGATTTTAATGGAATCAAGCGGGAGGCAAGAGAACCATAATAAAGTCGTCCCTGATAAGAAGACTGGAAAGAACTTTCATTTGACCGGACCGTTACCCCGGCTTGAGTCCATTTTCCATTCATATCGATTTAAGAGGGCACATGGGTCAATGGTGCCTTCATAGAGCAACATTTGCGGCATGCTGAAGTATCACGGCCATTCAGCTTTGTTTACCCTTCTGTGAAGGGGTTACACCTAATGTGTGCTTCCCATGAATCATGCACTTTCCTTGCATTTCCCTCATTATCCTTCGGACCATCTCGGGAAGGTAAGTGGGATGAGGATCTTCCATTGGGACCCATGGGTTCTGGCGAGGTTCCGGAGCTCTGTTGTGGGGGCGTCTTCTATGATGGACGTCCGGATCATCTTCCTCTATGTCCTCAACATCTGTGATTGGGTTGTGGTATGGACAGTGAGGTGGAGCAGGGTGATGTGGTTCCTGTTCTGGAGGAACGCGGGCCGTTGGAATAGCGGGCCCATCATCCTGATTAGCGACCATTAGGTTGTGTCGAGGAAGAGGTTGGTTAGTAGGAAATGGTCCATCATTAATGATCAAGCGAGAGCTATCTCGGTACTGTGTCCCTCGCTATATGTGATGGTAGTTCGGTCGGCATTCCCGTTCCCATTGCCGTTAACGTTGTCGAGGGCATTGGTGCGGACGGCGACATTGTTGATGAGGCCAAACCTCCTCCTTTGAGGTGGGCCCCTCGGCTCGGAAGAAGAAGTTTCCGAGATGGTTGATCGGGGTCGAGCGTTGTTCCGAGTTAATTGGAGTCAAGCGACGATGCACTGGCTTTCTTAAAGTTGTTGCATAAGGTCGATGTTATTCTTTTATGTTTGATTTAGCTCGACCGCTGCGTTCTCATATTTTTCATTAAGAGCGCGGATTTTAGCTTGGGTTGCGGGTGCTTCGGGGTCCACAATAGGAGGGACGGTTTCATTATTGGCTAGGATGTCCATCGATTGAGGTTGTTGGGACGTGCTAGCCTTGGCTACGGCTGAAGAGCCGACCATTGCGTTCTTTGGTCAATTTGCCATCGTGAGCGGACTCGACGGCAGGTTTAGCAAGGAACCTCAAGCTCGTGGGGGTCAAGATGACAATGTGCGACAAAAGGCGCAAAATCCGAGTTTCTCAGTGAAAGCACCAAACGTTGACGGCAAAAATTGTCGTAAACACCAAAGATTCGAATTACTAGGAATAGTTAACTTGGTCGCACAGACAGGAGTAGAAAGCAGTAAATAACAAAAGAGATTATAGTGGTTCGACCTCGTGAGGGACCTACGTCCACTTTGAAGTGTTGCTCGAATATTATTGATCACAAAATGTTACAAGGTTGAGACCCTCTAAAGACATCTCATTACATTCATCTTTATGCTAGATGATGTCATAATTATCATATATTTAATATATTAAGAAAAGGACACTTTTTCCCTTCTTCTTCCTCAAATGGGAGATGCCATTAATGGAGCTCTCTTGAGGTCCCAAAGTCTTAAATTCCAACCCCTTTCAAGTGTGAAGTCATGGGGTACTTATAGGAGAGGGAGTAGGTAGAAATGGGGGACCACACCCAGAATTTCGCACCTCGGGCTTGCACACACTAAATTTCGCACCTGGAGCCCCTGGTGCGAATTTTCGCACCTCGTGCGGTGCAAAATTCATACCCCGTTGGATATGAATTTTGCACCCTATTGGGTGCGAAACTGTACTTACTGAGGGTACAAAATTCGCACCCCCGAGGGATTCGAATTCCGTACCTCCGAGTGTGCGAAATTCGCACCCTTGGGCACGAATTTTGCACCCCTGCTGTGTGTGAATTTTGCACCCGGTGGTGTACAAAGTTCGTACCCCTGCTGGGTGTCAATTTTGCACCTGTTTGGGGTGCAAAATTCTCACCCCTAGGGGGTATGAAGTTCTTGCTCCGAGGGATGGGAAAACCGTATGAAGGAGGGGCTCAAGATCCAGGCTTGCGAGTTCTAGGGATCCGAGGCCTTGGTCCGAAAATGTGTTTTGGGGAGGTGCAAAGTCTTCGGTGGTGAGATCCCTCTTCATCCTATTTCCTTTGTTCCTAAGCGTCCCTTTTGGCTTTAGTTCCACGCAATGCATTGAGTCGAGCGTGACTTTTGTACTTTTGGGAAACGGACCAAAAAGCCAGTTAACAGCAAGCAATTGAATCCGAACTCCGTGATTTGATGAATACTCCCTTCAGCTGATGTGGATCTAGCCTCCAATAGTGTAGATCTTCAATTTCCCTCTTCAGATTTTGATTTTTAATGGTGGAAAGGTGTTAAAGGAAGGAGGAGCACAAGACCACCAAATGAGAGAATAGAGAAACTAAACTATTTCTCATACCTCCCACCTCCATTTGTAGTTTCCACCAGCCCACTATTGGGCCTCTCCAAATCAGCCCATTGTGGCTCAAAATCCTAAACAACCAACTGAAAAACCTTAAAAAAATGATTTCTCCCAAACCACTAAGCCAAATCTTTAATGTAACTACTCTACGGAAAGGCAATCATCATTTCCTTCCCAATGGCACATGTCTCATCGCCTAGTTCGACCTGAGTCGAAAGTTATTCCCTATGCATGACTGATAGGGGTAAAATGGTCACAAACAAAATTGGTAAAAATTATGGACATGTCTCACATCCCCATAAACAACATATTAAAAGATGAGAATGATCCAACCCTCAGGGAATAAAATAAAAATATTTTACAATCTTCCGATACGTAAAATGCGGGTTGTTACACATATAGCCTTTACATGATATATTAGGATTATTTGCATACATATTGGATTCATGGTACTAACATACATTGCATTAAGGAGGCCAATTGAGTTAGTGGACTGCCTGATTTTTCGCATTAGTAAAGGGACATATACACACACCTTTGCATATGTTCGTATAAGCATTAGAAATCTTTTAAGGACAATGGATGCAAGTGATTGGTGGATGAGTAGATGGATGATGGATATTAGGATATACATTCTTCTTAACTTGGAGATTTCAGGGACGAAATCCTTTAAGTTGGGGAGAATGTAACACCCCTACTTTGAAAGAACACTATAATGATAAACAAAAGAGTACTTAATTAAATATTAGGAATTAAATAAAATAGACTGCGCCATTGCATTCATCTCGAAATTTTGCTTTAGATAGACTCCGAGTTTACGTAAAAAGGACATTATATGAAGAAGATATTAAGGTTTGAAGCTCGTATACATATAAGCAAATTATGTATGAATTAAATAGTCTAGAAAATCAAAAATCGAAGAGCGGGAAAGGGAGGGAATTCAGCTCATTAGGGGTTGACCCCATGCCCTATGGGTCTCGACCCATGGGTCGACCTCTACACGGGGATGTAGACCCCTGGGTCGACCCCACCTAGGTCTGGGGCAAATCCATTTTTCTGCACTTGGACACGTTTCTGAATGAGATTCGTTGACCGTAGGCTATAAATAGGACCTCATTTCTATTGTTTTATTCATAAAAAACAATGGAGACAACGAAGTGCTGCCCCAACTCAGATTAAAATAGCCCATTCTTCTACAACAACGATTTATACGTATTCAAGAGTCTTAGCTACAATATCTATAGTCATTTCTCTGTTTTTTAGATCCAGTCCCTGTGAGTTCATGTTATTTTTAGATATAAACATTTAATAAGTAGTCTTGACATATTTATAAGTTTAGATCTAAGCCTATGCCTGTTAGTAACCTGAATTATAACTAAACAGATCTACCACTACTTGTGCACATAACATATTATTTAGTTCTCATTTACCTATTTCTGATATGCCTATTCTGTCATTATGCCTGATAGTGTCACCATATGCCTATTCTGTTAGTATGCCTATTTCTGTCATCATATGCCTTTCTTGTTATTATGTCTATTTCTGTTCTCTTCTCTACCTCCTTCCCTTTTTATTTTATAGCCTAGGCTACATTCTAGCCTAGGCTTATCGCTGAAATATACGAGCGCATGAAATTGGGAATGGTTGGGAAGGATAAATTGGGGCATAGCTTATGTTATAAAACATGATTGGGATTTGAGGGCATAATCTATACCTTGATCTAAAACTTTAATTTAGGGTATAACTTTTATCATAAATAAGACTGGGATTTGGGGCATAGCCTTTGATGAACATGAAAAATTGTTTAGTAATGAACATGCCTAAATTTACAGTAATTAGAAACTGTAACCGCACTTAGACACGAGATTAGATTACACTTGTGGTAGAAGAATACCCGGAACCACCCGACAAATCCAGCATCCATAGGTGCTTAATCTAGTGTGAGGGGTCGAGTGCATAAATGTACACGTAACGGTGTTAAGTCAGGAGGTTAAGTCCGACTTGTGGTAGAAGTCCGCCCAAACCCACCTGACTTATCCAACATCCATAAGTGGTAGACTTATGTGAGAGGTCTAGTGCATCAATAGCCATAAATGATGAATGATAATAACTTTTTAACCTATAATGATTAACCTGTTTAAATTTGTGAGGGTTACAAGGAACTGTCAAATTGATTAGGGTTTAAGTAAACTTTCTTGAATTAGTGGGGGTTAAGTAAATCTTGTTAAATATGTGGTGCCGGATTATATATAAACCCTACAAACTTAACCTATTTTATAACCTATAAAAATCCTAGTAGTGGGGAGGCAATCCTAGGGGGAAGCTTGTATCGTCTGTTGTGTGGTACCTATATCAGTTAGTAACCTATCTTGGTATCAAACGGGGAATCTCGAAGTAGGTCGGGGTCAGGGCATGCTTACTGAGTTGATTGTAAGAGGTCCATCTAAGTGAGGGTGTGGACGACGCAACCAACGGAGTCATGTGCGTGCATGGGTTTGAATTGCTTGGAATAATAAGACGCTGTGACATCAGTATATATTGTTGCGCCTCTTGAAAAAGAAAGGGATTCCACTTTAGAAAGTGATACATCCTACTATGGGGCCACCGCAGGGTATCTACGTGATAGGGAGTCGGTCGATTGGTGTAGAATTAGTGTACATCTAGTCTTGCTTGTTTTGGAGCCCGTTATTATCGTTAGGGGGTAACACCTGTCATTTCTATTGGGCTACCTATTATTATTGTACGGGGTAAAACCCCTCACTAGAAGTACACCTAAGTCTACCATTCTATTTCTATTGGGATCATCTTATTTCTATTATATTAGTATTGGTGTAGAGAAAAGTACTTGAGAAGCACAATATATTATGTTCTGTTTATCCTGTTCATTCTGTAATACCTTTCTAATGATACTGTTATCTCTCTCATCCAATTCATATGTTTGTAATGATGCTTTTACTTATTTATATGCTAAAAGTAACTGGACTTGCCAGACTTTATATCTGACCCGTTTTGTTTCCTTTTCTCTCTCTTCCTTTTCTCCCCTCTTGATTCTCAGGGTGGGAATACTAAGGCATGATTAGGATTCTTTCTTTCATTCTTCTTGGAACTGCTTCGGTGTATCGCTTTGATTTCCTGTCTTCTTTTATATGGCTATTTTTGGGGACTATGCTTTTTATATATTACTGTATTCTGATGATTTTAGTACCAGACAGAAATTGTAATGGTTTTTCTATATTTCAGACTTGTGATGTAACTTGTTTTGGACCACGATGTTTTCTATATAATAAAGTTTTAAATTCCATTGTTATTTTATATCTGTCTTGTGATGTTTCTTTTTCTTTTTACCTGTAATGCTTCATGAAACTTAATGCATTCTGATAAAGAGTGACATTAACGGACGTGGGGTGTCATCAAGGGATTTTTGACGGCCTGATTATTTGATAATCAAAGTAATTAGTTTAAATAATTATATGATTAAGGAATTAACTAATTAAATTAAATCGTGTTTACTAAAATGTATACAACTTTTATCTATGTGATCAGAATTGAACGAAACAAGTTGCATTGGAATCGTGGTGACAAACACTACGTTCTGGAAATGATTTGGATAAAGTTGGAAGCAGTTGGAATTTTTAGTTAAACTAAACAACTGTTTAATTTAACTAAAAACCTAATCACTACTGCGATAAATGAAACAAGTGAGTATAACTCACTCAGTTTAACCCACTTTTGTTTCATTAAGTCAGGATTTTTTATTATGTGCTATGTTTGATAATTGTTCGATGCATGCTGAACATATTTATATATTTTTGATGAATTAGGTAAATAAAACGTTCATTTAATTTAATTGAAATCAAATCATTTTTTCAACTATTATTACCAAAGGAGGTAACTTACCTTGTTGGTAACTATTATACTAATATAAATTTATTATATTAAAAGATGGATGCTTGAATTGTTGTTATTGGTTTATTGTTGAAAATTATATTTTTATATTGAATTGGATGATATTATTTTGAGGTAACGTGTTTATAATGTAGGAAAAGACATGTTGGAAGAATCCAACACGATTCCTCACTAATATTGATAATATTATCATATATTATGGATATATTCGTTGAGAGTGAAATGCAATGAAACAAACCCTCATTTCATAGTTTGGTATTTTAGCAGTGATATTGGCTTTTTGGTGCCGTCGTTATAATAAGAAATTATTGGAATCGATTTTTAATTGATTCCGAGACGTTTTAAGATTATATATATATTGAATTAGTCGTTTAAAGTATATAAAGAAAAGTTCATTCTCTTAAGAGGTAAAGTACGTTATCTTTTTCAAAATAAATTCCAAAGCTTAATTTACATTTTCATTTTATATAGTCATTAAATATAACTACGGTCAATTTCAAAATATAAATTAAAAGGGACTTTGTAAATGAGATGTGTGGAATAACATATTCAATATTTTAAATGGAATTTGATGTGATAGTTTTAAAATTACGAACTTTATCTATCTTAAGATAAAAAAATTGTCAATCAAGGTCTGAGAGGTAAATAGAATACCCCATCTTGAATGACTTCACTATTATAAAGGGATGGTATTGGTTTGTAATGGTTAAAGATGTTGAAAATGGTTTATTTATTTTGTAAGAGAAATATTGCAACATATTTGCAAGATTTTGAGGTGTAATTAGAACTATTGGATTTTAAACTAAATAATGTATTATTTGACATTGTTTGTCCCAAGTATAAAGTGCACCATTCGGTTAGGTATATAAAACTAAATTCTAAGTAATGGAAATAGTACGGTTTTCCAAAGGTAAAGTTATAAATGGAAATACATATATAAATTGAATTTTATTGAAAAAGATTATAAATTGGATTTCTAATAAAAGTAATCGCCAAATAGAAGGTTAAATGTTGATAAGATGTTTAAGAGCGTGTTAAGGAAAGGATATCAACTATTTCGAAGTGTTGGCAAAATTGAATATAAATGTTAGTAAGGGTTAATAAGTTTTGGAAATAAAATCGATAGCATTGTTTACAAATGTTAGGTTAAATTTTTGATTTACAAACACGTATTTTTATAAAAGGACTTATTTTTCCCAGTTATAGAAAATAAATAATGGTTATTGCAAATGTTTTGCAAAAGATATTTTATAATGGACTTTGATAAAATAAATGTGAAATCAGATCGTTTTGAAAGATTAGAAGGTGGAATGGATACACATTAAAAATGGACAATTGGTTAGTTAAGGTTATGAAATGGTATTTTATAATAAAATTGGAAATGATTAATTGAGATTATAAAGAAATATAATCATTAAAAATGGTAAGAGGGTATTTAATCGGACTTCGAGAATGTTCGAGGAAATTACGAATTATTACTTAAATAAAGTTCAAACGAAGATTTGAATAATATTTTAAACTATTTTTCCTAAGTGTCGAAAAGGAATTTTAGAAATATATTTGAAGTATAAACCAAATGAATTTCAAAAAGGAAGTGGTTTGAATACATATTTTAACATATGGTAATTAAATTTCGATTATAATATTTGGTGATTAAAAATGTTAAGAGGGGATTTTTTTAAATGCAAAAATGTGTGATCCTCTAAAAAGAAGATAACACACACATATATATGTAAAAAAGAATATACAGTAGCTACCAACATGACTTGTAGGTAACCAGATGTGTGCAGCTAGCTCTGCTTATGACCATAAGTCTAGGATGTAAATGGATGAGCTCCGGCATGGCCACCACCCATTATACTTCAAAATGTTAAGAGGGAATTTAATCGAACTTCGAGAATGTTTAAGGAAATTATGAACTATTTCTTAAATAAAGTTCAAATGAAGGTTTGAATAATATTTTAAATTATATTTCCTAAGTGTCCGAAAGGAATTTTGGAAATATATTTGAAGTATAAACCAAATGAATTTTCAAAGGGAAGTGGTTTGAAAATATAGTTTAACATATGTTAATTAAGTTTTGATTATAATATTTGTAATCAAAAATGTTAAAAGGGAATTAAATCAAATTTTGAGAACGTTCGAGGAAACTATGAACTATTTCTTAAATAAGGTTCAAATGAAGATTTGAATAATATTTTAAATTATTTTTCCTAAGTGTCGGAAAGGAATTTTAGAAATATATTTGAAGTATAAACCAAATGAATTCCGAAAGGGAAGTGATTTAGAAATATATTTTAGCATATGGTAATTAAATTCTGATTATTATATTTGGAGTTTTCGTAACGATGTTTTACTTGAAATTTGTTGAAGCCAAGGTGTGGAGTATATATACAAATTGTTTCTAAAGTATTTAAAATGGTTTGAGAATTCTCTTATGTTAATATAAGAAGTGAAAAACTATGTTCGAAATATTGAACGATTTAGAAGTTTTAATTAATGGATGGTTAATTAAAGAGGCCCACTGATGGTGTGTACTGAACCAGTGAATTCATTTTTCATAGTTGAATGGATGTTTATTTTGATGGTTAGATAACCGACTATCAAATCTGGCCTATTATCGATTATTGGTACAAGACCGGGATCGAATTTATAATCAAATACCATTTCGAACAAGCAAATGCATAAATGTGGAAGATATAAAATGATGGTCGAGATGGAGCATTTGAAGTCCTTGGATCTTCATAAAACGAAGAACCACTTATAATCTCTGACTTGCAACTAGAGATAAAAATGGGGTTCTGTCGTGGTTGAAATCTATGGATTCGCAAGGATTACTCGCTACTGACCCATAGGGTGATTCCTAGGATGTGGTAGGAGAGTGCCTTCAGTTCGTCCTATTTCTGGATGACTTGTATGGATGAATATCTGAATAAGTATTCCCTAAGAGTCACGTACATTGATTTTTACAAACGTACATCTGTTTGGTGGCAGAGAAGACACCTTCCCTTAGCTTAACACACAGAGTATTTTTTTTGGACCTCAATTAGTGATTTGGCGAATTTGATAATGTGCAATTCGAAGTAAATGATGATGTGATATTCAAAAAGGTAATCGTAACCTCAAGCCTCATCAATCGGGAAATGACATAATCGGGCAGGTAGCATGGCTATATGGATTGCTCCCATTAGGGTGTATTATCACCTGATCTAGAGAAAAATTCACTTGCTACTTTATTCTATCAATGTTGTATTCTTTCGAAAACGTTATTCTGACCCCAACCATTAGTGATAATATACTTGATATACTCAAGTAGAATGAGTGGTTGGTCATGTGTGGTCGTTTACAAGATTGTTCTTGCTGAAACTAGTGTATTCCTCTCTAGAGATACACTATCGGAAGGTGGTCCCATACCTTGTCATAGTTGGAATCCGTCACCAATAAGTGCCATGCTGTTTTTGATTATATACTAAGTATGTAAGGCGTGAGATGCAAGCATTCTACTAAATGGTTATTTATTCAATTTAGACACTATTATAATGTTAGAATAGTTTTGATACAAGGAATGTTTTGGACAATCGTAAGGTAAAAGCCGTGCATGTTTATGTGTGGACTGGTCTTACGATTATCCTTTTATTTCAATTTTTTTAACTTTAAATTAGTTGGATGATACCTATAAACTTAGTGAGTTTTCTCACGCTGGTTCACAAGACTGATCCGTGACGTTTGCAATGCTCGGGTCAGACCTAGTTTTACAGGTTCAGGATAGGATGCTATGAACTTCAGGAGACAAGCTGGAGAAGTTCAAATGTATGACCCATATCTAGTGTTATTCCGCTGTGTGTTGTATTTGAGGATAGGTTGTTATAACTATTCAGACTGCATTTTCTGTTGTACTCTGATGATTGTAAGTATTATTTCAAGCTCTCAATAAAAGATTTATTTCTATATTATATTTTTTCCTCTTTGATGTGAGACTCTGATTCTGTTGTGTTGTTATTCTTCTTCTTTTCTTATATTCTAACATTTCTATCATTCTACTTCTCACCCTCTAGGTTCGATACTTGAGGTTTGGAAAGTAATATATGATTAAGTATTATTGTTGAAATTCGAGCATCGAATTTCCATTGGGTTGTTACACATCATCTCCAAAACGACGATCGACGTCATCAATATCTGTTCCAACAAAATATAGCAAAGGTGGATTCAGCACAACCAACAATCTTATACAAAGATCTTGAAGCAAAGGATCGGTGCAAGTCCAGCTGCTACGACTAATTTTCTTAGCCCTAAGGCGGTGAGATCTTATACTCTTTCTAATCCAACCAAATGATCTTTCTTCCTAAGGATGAGACTTAAATGGAGCGAGTAAGATCAGATAGTTCAAACAGGTATTATAGACTAAGAAATGTTTAGAGAGAAGAAATTGGATTTAGATCTTGGAGTCATGGTGGGAGATATCTAATGCGAAATTAGTGTGAAAAAAGAGGAGATGAGGCGACGACAAAGAAAGAGAATAAGGATAAGAATATGGTTCAGCTAGATGAGGAAGGAAGGACGAAAGAATGAAGTTAATGAGAGAATTTAGGACAAATTTTTATGGTAGAGTCCTAGATTCAAATTGTACCAAAGATCATCAACTAGATGACCAGTCTAGCATAACGGCAAACGATCAACTATCAAATGGGCTTTGAACAAAGATTGAACTTGACCTTATTAGGTCGGATTAAAGTATTAATTATCCTACATCATCTCTTAAGATTTTAATCGATTCGAAGAATACTTTTCCTCATCACGGCGGTACCATAGACCGCACTCTAAACTCTGAACCACTCCAGGGATTTAAACTACTCTCAACAACGATGCTGCGACCACACAACGAATGAATTCTAAAGATAATCTAGCTATAAATCCATGATTAATTAAAATAGATTTTCCCCTTACCAAGTTGGAACATTTATAAACGGAAAGAACATTGAATTTCTCAGCTCTCATTTCCTTTTTCCGGCATAGAATAAATAAATGGGAGATGATTTAAATGTGTTAACAAATTGGATAGCAGGGTTTGGACACAAAATTTGTTATTTCACATTCTACTTGTAGTCATGTGAGGGTTATACTTGAAAATATTTTCAAAATTTTGTATTCATATAGAACTGCTAGTATATTTTAGGATGTTTGCATCATGTTTTCAAAAATGTTTTGAAAAATAAAATGCATACATATAGGATGATCCAATATAGAATCGTTATGCATGCATATTTTGTGGTTGCAACTCATTATGTACATTATGCATATGTGCACGTTGGTTGCAAAAATTGGATGTACACTAATTGGTTGTATAGTTTAGGAAAATTAGGTGTTAGCGCCATACTTAGTCATTGGTAAAATTTCGAGATAAAATTTCTTTTACGGAAGGAAGAATGTAACAAACCGGAATTCTAGCAATAATAAATTTAGTTATTTAATTATATTCTATAATTACATTAAAAAAAATGGATTTTTTGTAGGGGATGAAATTTGACCACGATACTTACATCATTGCATTCGTGACAAAATTCTGGTCAACTTTCATGTTTGAAATTTCGCGAACGGAGTCTGTATGAAAAAGTTATGGATGAAATGTGAAAACAAATGAAAAATAACTAAAAGAGAATAATTCATATAAAACGTAAATTAATTTATCCCCCTACTACCAGGTCGATCAGAGCGATCGACCGCTTGGTCGATGACATTAGGCAGCAGCTAGGGTTTTTTAATATACTTTATTGTATTAACGGGTGGATATTTATTAAAATAAATCTAACGGTCTATGGTTGTTTCTATGCCTATAAATAAAGGGCTAGACCACCATTCTCTTATTCATATTTTCGGAAGGCAACAGCGAAGCTTTGCTATTTCCAATTCTCCGATCTCTTCCAAAACACAAATTATAAATATTACAAATCAGATTTAAAAGATTGGAGGGATTAGATCCAGATTAATGAAAAAGAAATGGTTCTTCACTTTGATAATCTAAATTATTGAACTTCCTTCTTCTTTTCCTATTTTTCTTTCAGATCTACAAACCTAATTCTTTGTTTGCAAATCCCCCTTTTGAAATAAATTGTAAATCTATAGGATTTGGGAATTTTAGACTTAAAAGCTGTGTTAGATTTCGATAGCTTTCAGGTGAGTAGGAAATTATATATATTCTTTATAATAAACATAAATAATTCAATTTGTGTTGAATTTGAATTATATTCCTAAAAGTGATAGATTTTTTTATTTGGAAAATCTGAGTTATTATGAATATTGGTTAAGTATGGGTTTGTAGGCCTTTCTAAGTAATTATCATCTTCTTGCCTACAAGTATTCTTATGTTTAAGATTTATTGTAGTTATTATAAATACCTTAGAATTGGAAATCAGTCCCAAAAACCATTGTTATATTTATAGTTTCATTCCAGATTCATAGAATTAAGTGTTGAATTGTAATTGTGAAGTATTGTTTAAAATAGTTAATAATCCTATTGTGTTTAGTATTGTTTGTGGTTATACTTGATTGTATTAATTTTGTCCTTTTTGTATAAAAAGCATTATTTGAATTCTACAAGGAAAATAAATAAACCAAATAAGAAGAGATGTACAAATTTACGTATTTTTGCACATAGTTTGCAACAACTATTCTAAACAAAACACTAACTCGTTTCCTTCTGATCTGAAATGATGTCAAATCTTCCCTTTTTTAATAATTTGGGCAAAAATTATAATGATTACAGTAAATAACCTTTTATAAGATTTTGAATCTTAAAACAATATTAAACACAAAATGGGTTGTTTTGTCGCTAGTTAGGCCAAAACATAAATAATAAATAATAAGAATAGTAACTACATTAACTTCGCGTTTAAATATAAATATATGTGTAAATCTTATCCATCCTAATCTACGTAAATGACGTTATTGTATTATATAGATGTTTTTGTTACTGTGTGTTTGAATTTTAAATGTTTCCATTTCATGGGAATAAATGTATGGTAATAATCCCCATAATAAATAGAAATTAAACGTTTGTGATCGTTATGGCAATCAATATAGGAATTGTTGCTGAAATAAAATGGTCAAAAATAGGGTAATAAGTATTGTAACCATATTTGTTTTATGGAATTAATTGAATATGATAAATAAGCCTAAATGGTTACAATAAAAATTGGTACTTAGAAATAGAGATTTGTAACTCCAACTAGGTAATAAATAAATAACAAACTTATATACACACACACACATTCACATAAGAATTAAATGGAATTAAATTTGTAGTAATATTTGGGGGTTATAATAATTAGATTAGAATTTAAATGGGATTGATATAAATTGCATTTAATAGGAAAATGAATGCCTTAGGAAAATATGTCTGTTTGTTTCATAAATGGCATTTAATAGGTTAATTGATGCCTTAGGAAATATGAATGTTAAGGTCATTAGTGGCTGGTAACCTAATTATTAATAATAAAAGGAACAGAAAGGGAAACTAATGGGAATTAATTGGCGTAGTAAATACTAACTCTAATAAGGAAATTAATAGATAGTCATCCTAAGGTAGGAAGTTATAGGTTTTCCTTATTCTATTCTAGTCCAATCTAGAATTAATATAATTTGAAATAAGAATCGAACTTAGTGGGTTATTGATGCGAGGTCAGTTGCCTTATTCGATATAAGTCTGTACTTTCCAAAAGTGGGTTATATGAACAACTAATATGAGATATCATTAACCATAGGAACCCTTGACAATAGTTTGCTGCGTAGCGGGGATTTATTTCTAAATATAAGGCTTGTCTCAAGCGCGAGGTATTCATCGGTTGTAGGACCAACCTCCCATCCCAAAAGAGGAAACCTTAAGAAGGAAATAATTTATAAGCTTAAGCCTTCTCCGGGATAAAGGTATTAAGTAGTTAGATCCACCCTTAAAAGGGTATTAAGTGATCGCATATCTCGCCTCCCTATAAATATGAAATATTAAATGGCTATTGGGTACGAGTTTGGTAATCCCTATGTAGTTCCGCTTGGTGTCGCGCTCCTACCTAAACCTGGTATTAAGTGGCTAGTTACTATCTCTCATCTTATGCGAGATTTTTGGTATATACGTGAAACACGGAAGCGTTATATTAGTAGGGTTTGCAGCTAGTGTCCTTTAATGTATAATAGTGTAGAGTAAATCGCCGAATAAGGTATTAAGTGATTGATAGATCCACCTTGGGTCATAAGTGGTCGAAAGGATCCACCCTCATCTTATATTGATTATGTGGTCTGAAGCGGCTATGTAGAATAATTAATCTCCTTATGGAATACTGAGCAGTTAAGAGCCCACCTCTTAATTTTTGGTAATTGGTTGAATGGTGGTTCAATGGCTTCATACTTATGCGTAAACGTTCTATCTCGGTATTGCGATATCATTACCTTAGGGGTTACTACTTAGAGTATGGTTGTTGGTCGTTGTGCGTAAACCTCTACAAGGTTAGGTTTGAATTACTCGCCTTATTAGGCATATGTTTTTTATTCTGACCAAACGGGATACATTTGTGTATTATAGATAGTATTATTCATTTTCTACTCACTAGGACTTGTTTTTCTGACCCCCTCCTCATAATAACTCTCCGGTTTAACTCTTGGAAGACAGGTCTTAGCCGGTGTTAAGTTTGTTTTTTGGTTCTCGTTTTCTCATGCTCGATATCAATGTGACGATGTGCTTTAAGGCAGTCGTCTTAGTCGGTATTAGTTATCTTATTTCATTTCCTCTGCGAGTTAGTTTTATTAACCCTGATTATTATGCTCATTATTTGTATGTACCAGATTTACACTCTCCATTCATGGATGGGTTTGAGTTTCGATTTTTGTCGAAATTCGAGCTTAGAATAGTGTGGGGTGTTACATAAACTCTTAATGGTACCCACAATAAAAATGTGATTTATTTACTTTCATTAGTGTCCATAATATATCTGTAATCATGTGTCAAGATTAACATTGCAAATCGTATAGTATGAAAGAATATGGTTAATTTCCATAATTAGAAATGGGTTACAATCGTTAGATTCAATAACATATGCGAAAAATATATAGTTTATTTCTAATAACATACAAATCAACATGTTCAACAAGGCTTGTCTACCCTGCTCTTACCAACCATGAACTAAGCATCAATTCAAAATGAAATGTAACTAAATTGACGACCAAGGACCTATCCACCTTATATGTAGGTTAAAAACATATGGATTTGAATTGTTTGGAAGCAAGGTTTAAAAATAAATTTTTGACACAATCGATGAGCGTTGAGCTCAGATTAGATAACCCAGAAGTCTTTTAGTAAATGGTTAAGAAACGCACCATGTTGACCTTGTTAGAATAACAGGAACAGAGGCAACCACCTCAAATGGTTTTAAAAGTAAGTTAGAAATAAAATTTGTCTACATGGACAATGGCACAAAGTTTAGAGGAGATAGCCTCAAAGCATTAGAAAACAGGTTTGAAAAAGAGGTGGAAATAAGTATTTTCGACACATCCAATAAGTTATAGAGGCAGCAAGCTGAAAAGCATTTGAAAACATTTCAAAGAACTAACCATAACGACACAATCGACAAGTATAAAGGCGACAAGGCTATAAAGTTTTAATCTTTCAATGTAGTAGATCTCTTATCTTAGTATAAAGGAAATTCATCAGTAACGTTCAAGGAAGCATATGAGATGTATATGTATGGGTACACTTCTACAACATTCCAATATATGTGTGGACTCATATTGGTATAAATTTGTTGGCTAACAGGTTGGGGAAGCTTGTTTGCATGGATGAAATAACTGAAAAGATGAAACGATTGGAATATGCTAAATGCTTGAAAAAAAGTTAAAGCAAATGCAAAATTGGTAGATGAGTTTGAAGTCAAATTGGAGGAAGGTAGAACATAGAAGATTTCAGTGGACTACTTATGGAGGCTTGAAATTTGTGTTATCTAAAATTCCTTTGGGCATAAGGCAAAAGGATGCGAAGGGAAAAAGTCCAGATGATACCAACAAAGACAAAGTATAGGAGGATGTTTTTGGTGAAAGAGTAGTTAAGAAAAAGTCTAAGGAAGTTAATAAAATAAAATTCAAGAATGGAAAAAGGTAGGTAAGTATAAAGAAAAAACAATAAAATGTACAAAGTTAATTTATGATGAAAAGATTGGTAAGGAGAAAGCTAGCATTCATAGAAATATGGAAATAATGAAGATACTGAATATGGAGGAGATAATCATAGTAAAAGATAAGGATACTTTATGTAACGAAGAGCAAGCAGAGCTGGGTAGTAGAGATCAACTTCATGGGGGAACAACTCAAGTATAGTGGATGAAAATAATAATAATGGGAAGGAAAGTAGGGTATTATTCCCAAGGAAAAAAGCTGAAAAAAGGCAGTAGTTGCATGGGAGAGGAAAAAGGGAAAATTTCTAGAGAAATAAATGATAGTGTAGAGATCGCGGAAGAAAATCTAACGATCGACACTTTTAATGGCTTCGCAGCATTGATGGAGATAGAGGAATATCAAGACATTGAGGTTATAGTAGAACAATAAGAATTGGTGCCTTTAAACTATGATAAGATTATAACAAACGAAGTTATTGAAGTCAGTAAAAAAGAGATTATAATTTCCCCCTCCAAGGAAAATGTTGATGTGGAAAAAGAAGCAAATGTTAACATAGAAATTTTTAGAGAAAGGACAGAGGAACTTAAGAGAAGAAGAAAATGCAGCTAATTCTTAGAACCTAGGTGAATGCATTACAGTTAATGAGGCATTAGATGTTATTTCTAGAGAAAACAATAATATGAATTTGTATGGCAAGAAGAAGAAAGCAAATAGAAGTGATTAAAAAAAAGAACAACAAAGTAAAAGTAAAGATATTGGCAAAGACAAAGAAAATAGTGTGCATGTGCACGTGCACACTCAAAGTAAAGATAATATACAAATAGCTATCATTACTACGCACATAAATCAAGCTATATCTAGTAAGAAATAAAATAGTAATGCTTTGGATAACTCTAGTAACAATCATTATGAATATCTCTAATCACCAAGAGCATACAAAGATCCACCAAACAATCTAACAAATTTAGCTGATCAAGATGGAAGCCAAGAGAATACATAGGGTTTAAATTCTAATGATACCTACCCTCTGGATAAAAACATTATACCAAGTAGAACCAATGCTATTTGTACATGACACCATCTACTTTCTCTGACTCCTCATTATCTAAAGTATTTCTAGGTTACTCTCAAACAAAAAAGCCTTAGTCACTTAATCTTAATGAGTTTACTCAATGACGGGAAATATTGTAGCATGGAATATCAAGGGAGCACACCTTGATAATAAACTAGATTAGTGCAAAACTCTAATCAGCAGACATAATTTGAGCATGCTTGTTGTTTTAATAACCAAGTTAAATTATGGGATAACTAAGAGAGCTTTAAAATATATTAACCCTAGTTGGAAAATGCTACATAACTTAGAGGAAGCTCCATATGGCAGAATACTTATTGTTTATGACCCTCTTGTACACCAACTTTCTACTATTACCTCCATTATACAATTAATTCACCGCCACAACTTGCACATCCCAACCTTCACATCTTGCTACATTACCCTTATCTATGCTGATAACACTTTTGGAGCCAGAGAGACATTTTCTATACACTTCCCTCTCCAAGGTAGGAAACACATCCATTGATACCATATGGCGATTTTAATAGTTCAATGAGTATTATAGATAGAATTGGGGGTAACACTCTAACTCTGAGTTAAATTAGGCCTCTAAATCAAGCTATACAAGTTTCCAATCTTTTTGAGATCCAAACTACTGGAGTGTATTACATTTGGAACAGCAAGAAGTGGCAAGGAGGGCATACTTTTTAACAAATTGATTTTGCCTTTTCCATTCTCCTTCTTTAATTAAGTGGCCTAACAAGATTAACTTTAAGCCTACTCCCTTATTACCTGATCACTCCCCTTAGATTGATCAACAAGGAAGTAAAGTTATCAGTGGAAATTCTAACTTTGAATTCTTAATGGCTGGGTTATGGAACCTAAGTTCAATGGTTTAGTCAATGAGGAATAGCAAAAACCTAATTATGGTAATCCCATGACTATTTTGCAACAAAAATTAAGAGCCAATAAGCAGTCAGAAAAATGGAGAAAGACCCTTGAGGAAATTCAGAATAAAATGCAAAAGGATGTGTAACAACTAGGGGTGGGCATAAACCGTGCCGCAATACGAAAACCGCCCAGACCGAATCGCAAAAACAGTGCGGAAAACTGCATCGAATTCTCTCTCTAAAGAAAATAACCCGAACCGAACTGACCCGCAACGATACAGTTCGGCCGCGGTTTGAACTTTGACTAAACCGTATTAAACTGAACCGAACCGATTACTTGGTCTAATAATCTTATGACAAAAATATAATTTATTCCTATCTAATTTTTTATTTTAACGATACATATTCTATTTTCAGCATATGTTGTTATATTAATAATAATCGTTATCACAAAAGAAAAAATTATAGTTTCACTATAATATTTCTATATCAATTTATTGGGTAATATTAGTTATAATATTATTTGGGTTATCTTATTTAATGTTTATGCATTAATTAACGCCGATGCTTGGTTAATGTTTTCCATTAATGTAAACTTGAAGTATTCATACAGCTAGAAACCAATCTTTCAATTCAGTATTAAACTGTGTGTTTTAACCTTTAAATGACAATGTCACATAATTATAAATTGATTGTTGATGTAAGTAATTCTCTTATTTAATATGGGTTCAAACCGAACCAAACCAAAGCCGGACCGTATTACAATAAAACTGAACCGTAACCAAACCGTTTGAATGGTTTATACAATGGTTTATAGTTTTGATCTACCGTTTGATGCGGTGTGGAAGCAATTTAGGCTCCAAACTGCAGCAGACCTAACCGTGCCCACCCCTAATAACAACCCAAAATTTTGGCAATAAATAAATTAGTCACTTAATTGGATTTCCAAAATAGAAATTTTCTCAAATGATGGAATTTGACTACAAAACTTTCACCGTTGCATTCGTTACAGAATTCTAGTCAACTTTCAAGTTTGGAACTTCGTAAATGGAGTTTGTATGAAAGAGTTACGGACGAAATTCGAAAACAGATGGAAAATAAATCAAGCAAATCTTTAAATTAATATATACCATTTGTAACCTAGCCCCACTGGGAAAATCGACCCAAAGCGGTTGATCGAGCAGTTTACTTAGGGGTCGAACCCTTTGGTCGAAATTTCCCAGTGACGGCTAGGTTTTTGAGGGTATTTTTTTATATATAAGTTTTATAAGTGGACAGATCTTTATTAAAGATAATCTAAATGGTGAAGGGATATTCGGACCCCTATAAATAAAAGGTTAGAACCCATTCTTTTGCACACAATTCTAAAAGCAATAACGAAGCTCTGTCATTTCCCTCTTTGTCCAAATCTCTTCTAAATCAAGTCTAAACATATTTAAAATTAAATAAACATAGATTGGAGAGGATTAGAATCAAATTCTTGTGCAAAAGAGACAGTTCTGTGGATAGGCGTTCTCCCATTCAGATTTTCTTCATTTTTCCTATTTCTTGCAGATCGACAAATCTAAATGAATCCCCTTTTTGAAATTATTGTATATTTGTGAGATATGGGGATTATAGGCTTCAAAGTTTTATTCAGATTAGGATTTGGATAGTTTCAGGTGAGTGGAAAATTATACACATCATTTATAGTAACTTATTTAACTCGTTTGTGTAGATCTGGATTATATGCTTAAAAGTTTATCAGATTTGTTTATTGTTTTTGTCGAATCTGAAATAATAGGTTGTGATTTGAATATTGGTTTTGCCAGAATTATTGGTTAATTTAATTATATTTCCTACAATTATTCACAAATTTGTTTATTTTTATTGTAAACACCATGGATCTGGAAATCAGTCCCTAAATCATTGCTAGAATTGTAATAAATTTTCTGGATCCTTAGATTTGGTTTTGATTTATAGTTTATGAAAATTTTGATTAGAAAGATATTCTTGTTTATGTTTGATGTTGTTTGTGTTTTCTACCTGGTTATTGTAAATATGCCATTTTTGTTCTTTTTAAATAAAATGGCATTATTTGGAATCAGCAAAAAATATGTATAAACCAAATAGGAAGGGATGTGTAGGTTAACATATATTTGTACAAAGTTTATAAAAGCCATTCCAAAAATAGATATATTTCATATTTCTTATGGTTTGAAATATGCATATTCCTCTTTCAACTATTTTAGGCAAATATTTGCAATAACTACAATTATTAACCTTTTTATAAGATTTTTGAATCTTAAACAATATTAAACATATTTTTTTTTGTTTTGCTCGTTAGTTTAGAACAGAACATAAATGGTTAATAATAATAATAATAAATAAATCTTACTAACCATGGTAACTATGCTAAAATAAGTAAATACAAATCTATGTAATTAACGCAATTATATTATACTAAATGTTTGTTGGCACTCTTGTGTGTTTGAATATTTTCCATTTTATGGGAGTATATATATATATATATATATATATATATATATATATATATATGGAATTATAACCCATGTTAAATGAAAATGAATCAAATAGCCGTTATAGAAATAAATACAATTAATTTGCTATAAAATAATAAATGGTCATAATTAAGTAATAAACATTGTAACCATAATTGATTTGGGGAAACAAATTTAATAGGATGAGCATGCATAAATGGTTACAATTTGAATTATGCTAGGAATAGGAATTGTAACTCAAATTAGGGGATCGAATAAATAATAAACACACATATATATACACAAATAATAAATAAATGGAATTAAATTATAGTAATAAGTGGAAGTTACATTATTTAGACTAGAATAAAAATGGGACTGATATAATGGAATTTAATAGGATAATAAATGCCTTAGGAAAATATATCCTTTAGTATCGTATATGGTATTAAATAGGTTAATTAGTGCCTTAGGAAATATGATAGTTAAGGTCATTAGTGGCAGTTAACCTAATTGATAATAACAAAAGGAATAGAAAGGGCAATTAATCTTGATTTATTGGTGTAGCACATACTAAGTCCAATAAGAAAATTAATAAATAAACATCCTAGGATAGGAAGTATAAGTTTTCCATATTTATTTCTAGTTAATCTAGAACTAATATAATTAAAAATCTAGATTGGACTTAGTAAGTTAGTGATGCAAGGTCAGTTGCCTTATCTGACAAAAGTCTGCACTTTCTAGTAGTCGGGCATATGTACAATTGATGTGGATATTGTTAACTGTAGGAACCCATGACGAAAGTTAATTGCATAGGGAAAATTATTTCATGAAAAAGGTTTATCTCAAGGTATTAACTTTTTGTAGAACCCGCCTCCCGTCCCAAAAGAGGAAACCTTAGAAAGGAAATAATTTATAATCGTAAGATTGCTTCGGGATAGAGGTATTAAGCAGTTAGATCCACCCTTAAAAGGGTATTAAGTGATCGCGTAGCTCACTTCCCCATAATCAAGAAATATTAAATGGCTATTGGGTACGAGATTGGTAATCCCTATGGAGGTCCGCTTCCTATAGTACTAAGTGACTGGATCGAGGATCCACCTTGGGATTAGGTATTAATTGTCCGCTATGGAGATACCAGAGGTCTATCTATCCTACAGGAAGTATTAAGTGGCTAGAGGATTATCTAATAAGGTATGCTAGATAGTAACATGGGTTTCTGCCAAGAGGGTCTTAAATGATCTCGCGCTCCTACCTAAACCTAGTATTAAGTGCCCGCTTACTATCTCTCACCTTATGCAGGGCATGGGTATAAGCATGAATGACGAAACCCTTAAGTTAGTAGGACTTGTAGCTAGTGTCCTCTAATTTATATCAGTGTAGAGTAAACCCCTGAGTAAGGTATTAAGTGGTCGATAGGCCCACCTTGGGTCTTAAGTGATCGATAGGATCCACGCTTACCTATCATGGGTAGTGAGGTCTTATGTGGCTATATAGAAATAATTAACCTCCTTATGGTATAGTGAGTAGTTAAGAACCCACCTCTTAGTTTTATAATTCGATTGAATGGTGGTTTAAAGGCTTTATAATTATGCATAAGCATTCTATCTCGTTGTTGTGATACTGTTTTATTGGGAAATTACCTCGGGAGTTATGTGTGTAAATCTCTATAAGGTTAGGTTAAAATTACTACGTTGTTAGAATATGTTTTGTTCTGACCAAATGGGTAGATAGTGTTGTACATTTTCTACTGACCAGGACTTGTTATTTTGATCACCCTCTTTATAAAAACACTTAGGTTTAGCTCGGGGAAGACAGATCTTAGCAGGTGTTCAGTTTGATTTTCGGTTCTCATTCTCTCATGCTCGATATTAATGTAGTGACATGCTTTGAGTAGTCATCTTAGTTAATATTGGCTACCTTATCTTGTTTTTGCTGTGAGTTAGTTTTGCTCTGATTATGCTCATGCTAATTAATTGCAGGTGTCGGATTTATACTCTCTGTTCATGAATGGGGTTGGGTTTTGATTTTTGTCGAAATTTAGGCTTTGAAAAGTATGGGGTGTTACATTTGGTATTAGAGCTTAGGTTTGGACGATCGGTGGAATTTATAAATTAGGACTAGTGAGTTAATTTATTCGAATTTCTTTTCTATTTTCTTTCGTCTTTCTTAATCAATTTAAATTACTTCGACGATGAGATATTCATGGGACAATTGAATTAAAATAGGTTTTAAACGATTAAGAGTTAGAAATATTATGGGTTCGAGTATTCAGCCAAGCCTAATTTTCCCCACGTTGCAATTGGAAATTTTATTTTGGAGAGCATGAGGACGACATATGGTGAATACCATGATTTTGAGCGTGGTGACTGTAACGAACCAGATTTTTCGGGTATTTGAATTCGAATATTTAAATTAGTTTTAATTATTATATTCGGAATATTAATTCTATTTATATCGAATTCGTTAATTCAACGATGACTGAATGTTATATTTATATTTAAATTACAAAACGAGCATGGAATGACGCGACAGTTCGTAAAATTGAATTTAAAATTCAATTGATCATAGAGAATCCGTTTTAAGTCGAAATTCTGTGAAATAAGAAACTTCTGAATCTATTTGATAATATTTTTTTAATGAAAGAGAAAAATCGAGTTTTCATATTGTATATTTTGTTTTATATCCAAATCAAATTCTGAAATAGTCGCTGTAGAATCATTTATAAGCCATAACGGTTTATTTAATATAATTAAATATTGGTTTCGAATTCGGACAAGAATTTTGAGATGTAGTTATAATTTAATTTTTAGAATTTTACTATAATTTTTAATACGTAAAATAAGCAACTTTTTATCTGAAGTGTTTTACACCCTGTATCAGCATTTTGGGGTTTCACAGAATTAATTAACCAGTCTATATTATTATATATTTGTGATCATGGCACACTGCTAAGAGAGATGGTATTTTTATTTGTGTCGATAGTGAGTCGTATGCGGATACAGTTCTATAAAGCCGTATACATTTAACGGTATAACTAGAAAAAACCCGCAAGTCATATCAACCAAAATATTTCTACAAACCTGCGTTGTTGTCCTTAAAAATGGCTGAAATGATTTGTCATTCCAATTGAAAAGAAAACTTAGTCACTCATCATGAAATGTTGCATCATATATTAATATTGAAACGGACACAACAAGACCGTTTACCCTTGTGAAAACCCGTAACGTCCCCGGTAAGGAAAGAGCAGATACTTTGAGAACAACACACAAAAGAACGCAAATAGAAGATCATTTCATTGTTTATTACAACAATTCATCAGAATACAAGAATATACAGAGTATTAACAAATAATATACATTATAAAATATCAGAGATTACAATACATTACATAGCAGCAGAAAAATAATACAATACACAACTAAAAGAGATAAACGGATACAAAGCTTTCCGGATATCGTTCCAGCTGTAAATCAGGACCCTATGAATATAAATCTGCAAAACCAAAACTACTAGCTGCGTGTGTCAAAATAAGGGCACCCAGAGTTTGGGTTAAAACAATAAACTCCTGGTCAGTCAAGTGACTGGTGTGAGAACTAAAAACACTTATAAATCTTTATTTTAAAATTAGGTAAATCAGGGGACCACGCCGTATAGCCCAGAACGGGTTTCCTTCCAAGAATACTAGTGCATAAAACAAACAGCGCAATGCTAAATAAAGAATAATGAAGCTATTATAAGACCTAGGTCCCATCACACAATGCAATGCAAGCCGGAGGATAAGGTTTTTATCTTATAATAGCTAAAGAATGCTTAATATGTGAAATTTCATGTTTAATTATTACTATAAGTGTATAGTGTCAAAACAATTTCAAATCATAAGTATTAATCATAGAAGGCATAAGTGCCCCATACCACTATGTAGCCATACTAGGCTCTACAATCAAAAACCGCAAAGTCACGTATTGGAAGTTGGGTTTCCATCCATGAAATGAGGCAAGGGATCGTCCTCGGTAGCTTCGAGACTCTCTAGCCCAAGCCTCAGGGTCAGAGCGCATCGACCCTTGGATTGTCAGGGCCGATCCACCGATGTGGATTAAAATGCCTGAACACTGCGTTTCCCCGCCCTTTGGGGCGTAAATGAGCCAAATGACTCCATTGGCTCCATACAGTCACCGATATATCCGAGGCGCCTCGCAACAGAAACAACCACACAGGTGAAAATAATATAAATGTCAGCCAGTTTAAGCACTGACACCACCTCTAGCTAGAAAGAAATGCATGTCCTTCCCGAGGTCCTCTCCCGTTTCTGGTTCACAACCGGGGTGTGAGGCTCACAAATCAACGCTACACAAAGCTATGCCACACAGGCCGTGCTTTGATCATCAACCACAAGACTTTTCTTTTCAACAGAAGCCTTGATCATTTGCCACTTAGGCATGCCACACAGGCTATTCACTCCATGCGATTGATATCCATCAATATATAACCCCTGAGCTCGTACGTCTCAAAGAAGGGCGTTAATCAAGGGAATAAATTCTCTGCCGCCAAACAGATATGTATTTAATAAAAGTCAATCACATAAAATAAAATCCAATGTTAGACACAAAGTCCATTTACATGTTCGTTCTGGGTCTGAACGAAACCGGAGGCACCTTGTACCTCGCATATCCATCGATCTCCAAGTACGTCTGGACGATCACCAACTGATTTCCTCCTCTTGGGTGTACAGCCCAATTAAGATCATCAGTAATCACCCAAACGATGTGAAGACCTCCGGTCTTCGACCACTGTCTTCATCCTCGACACCACGTCGAATCAGTTATTCAGAATGGGATAAACCCAGTCTTTCTGAAAAACTCGCATATATAATAAACAAGTGTTACACAAACACAACATACGCCTCATTCCAATTCAGAATATTCTTTTATTCAAATATTCTTATACTTTGGGAAAGGTTCCCATTAATTTTATCAAAGATAAATTCTTAAATTTATTCTTTAATCTTCTTTTGAATAAATTTTCAAACTAGTCGGGATTAGCGAACTGCACTGAAGTAATCATTTATTTTATTTCCCAATCCCAACCTATTCATCCTATGAAGTAAAACTGATCATACTTCATATCTAACACCATGGTGTTATCGGTAAATTCAATTACTATTTCACGTTCAAATCTAATTAAAGATTTAACTATCGCCTGGAGCAAAACTAGTAATACTCCATTCTCGATCATTTCAATCTAATTAAAGATTCTTTAAAACTACACTTAGTTTTAATCTTCCAAAAAATCAATATCCTGTCTTTAACTGGGTTAAAGAACCAATGACATCTAAAACACGGTTTACGATAAACCCAAAATCACATTCCACTAAGTATCGGGTTAAAGAACAAGTGTTATTTAAAAAACCATTCACGATAAACCCAAAAATCAATTCAAATTCAATTCCAATTAAATACCATTTAATTGGTACACTTCATTAAATCTAAATAAAAAGATTTAATCTTTTTCTCAACTGGGTTTAGGAACAGTGTTAATGAAGACACCATTCACGACAAACCCAAATCACCTTTGATATTAAATACAAGGCTCTGAATAGAAAATATATCGACTTATATTCAATATCAAATCCTACGACCAACAAATATCGTATTGGAAATAACGATATAAATATATCTTTTGAACTCCCATAATAATATCTATATAATCACGAAATCCAACATCGAAATATTCCAAAGACAATTTCGATTCAAATCCATTCTAATTCACTGGTTACTTTTTTTTAAACCCCTTTCAAATTCAATTTATTTGTTTCAAAAATAAACTGATTTTAATTCTAGTTCAAAACTAGTTCATTTCGATAAAAATCTGTTTTTATCTTTTCAAATATGGAGTTTTTCATCCCAATTCTTCACAAATCATTTCTTATGATTTTACACAAATTATTACTATTTTTAATAATTTTATCAAGGCCCGTACAGTCGAATTCCATCAACGGCCATCGAACTGCACTTACAGCGACCTTTTCCAAATTTGATTTGGACATAATTCCAAATCCAACCGTTAGATTTCAAATCTCTAATGTTCGTTAGAAAGAACTTTTTGATACGAACCCAACAGTTCCAGTTTTAGGAGAATTCGACGGTCGGATCTCCCGTAATATCCATTCGAAGTCAACGGTCGAAATTTGCGAACTACCGCGGCGCGACGCGTTCTATTCAGGCCATTATATTATACATATAATATATACTTCGTCGATTTCCCTTTAAAGCGTATTTTATAAATCGTTTTGAATTCATTTTCAAAACGATTTCAACTTCGTATTCAATTTTGAATCAAAATTGAATATTCCACATCATCGATATACAGATGATAATATTTTCAAAACGTTATATTTTGAAATCACTTTCTTTTCTATATTCATTATAAAAATGGATAAAATCGATATAAATATCGTTCACGTCAAAATGGCGTCAATCTAATCAACACGGCTTTTAAATATTTCAATAACTATGTTATTCTATTCAACAAATGAATATTCTTTTATTCACACATGAATATTACTTCTATTCAACACATGAATTTTTCTTTTATTCAATACATGAATTTATATTCTATTCAACACATGAATTTACATTTCTATTTTCCAAATTGGAATGAGGCCCAATCAATTAACATATAATGTTAATTATATGGATTCTCTACAACACATGTATATAACAGCAACGATAAATAATCAACCATCATCCAGAGTGCACCACACAACTGCATAAGCATTAAATATAAATAATTAATGCTTACACAGTCTGTCAACCCATCGATTGACATACAACTAAACAATCGGGATTAGTGTATGTCAAATATCATCCCAATACCCGTGTAGGGTTTCAAATCAACAAACACAGATTTTATTTTTGCAGTTGGGCGATGTGTAAAATTTATCGTCCCAATCAATATCAGTCAAATCAGTGTATATAAACAAATCGTCCGATTTGTTTATTACTATTTATTTTATATACACGTTAAAAATCATATTTTTAACTATAAAATATTTTCCACTATAAAATATTTTATTTCATTCCACATCACACAATCAAATTTCACGACACAGCAATCAAACAAACAAGTCAACCATGGTATGTGGATGACGGGTGTCGGGTGCTACTAAGAACCGTCTGCATCCTAGTATATATTTTAACTAGAAATCCAAATAAAAGTGAGGAGTTCTAACCAAAAGCTTAACCAAACACCGCGATTCTTCATATGTCGGAAATCTTCGTCGTTCGTCTTTTGTCACTTTCGTTGTCCATTTTCCTATATATATAAAAAGATCGGATTTTTATCTTCACTTCATATATATAAAAATCGAATTTTTATCTCGTTAACTTCTATATAAAAATCGAATTTTTATCTTCACTTCATATATATATAAATCGAATTTTTATCGCTATTGAATATATAAAAATCATATTTTTCTACCGCTATTATATATGTAGAAAAATTATATTTTTACTTCGCTAAAAATTCTATCTTTCCTTAAATAAAAATCATATCTTTCTATGTTAAAAATCATATTTTTATCAACATAAAAAAAATCAACTCTTTATAAACGCTATTTTTATTTTTATCAACATAAAAAAATCAACTCTTTATAAACGCTATTTTTATTTTTATAAACATGTTTTAATCACGAAATTAACCAAATTAATTGCATGGAAGCAAATAAAAATAATTAAAATGCACCTTTTTGCCGGACGAATAGAGATGAGGGAATCGGAGGGCGGAGGAAGGGGGTGAGGGCGTCGGGGTTGCTTCAGGCAGGGGGGTCCATCCAAAGGCGGCGGCTGCTACTTACAAGGGGGCTAGGGCTTCGGGCTTCGGGCCTCGGGGTTTTTGGGGGTTCGTGGGTCCTGCGAGGCGGAGGAGGAAGGAGTCGAAGGGGAGGGTAGCGGAGCTGGGGCCAAGCAGCGGTGCGGTGGGGCACTACGGCGATGTTGACGACAATGGGAGGGAGGGGTTTCACTCGACAGTTCTTTTTTTTTCTTTCAAATCTAAAACGAGAGAGAGAGAGAATGAGGGGAGAGGGTTGAGTTATATAAAATTTATTTAATTTATTATCTTTAATTCTCAAAAAGTAACCTTTTATTTCGACCTCCAGACGAGGCCCAATGACTGTCGTCCATAGCTAATTACCCCCATTACGAACACAATAGGAAATGTTACGTTAGCCAATTCGACTGTTACAATCAGTTTCCGTTCAAATCAAAATATAAATCTATATATTGAATTTGAACGCACATTTCAATTTACCCGGGCCACATATGGACTCTAAAAATTCCCGAAAAATATTTTTTAGCTTCGTATTGACGATACGGTCCTAACAAGACTAATTTCGTCAAATTCTGAGACCGTTTGAAAAATGGCCATTTTTCGGTCGATCAAAATTGACTGATACTGGTCAAATGTGTTTTCCTTCGCCACGCTCACATATTGATTCAGAAAATTACGAATTTTGAAACCTAGCAATAACTTGACATCACGGATCCAACAAAAGCGGTTTCGTCGAAAACCGAGGTCGTTTGCAAAATTGCTATATTCAAGGACCAAAATTCCATAGCGACTATTCTGAAATTTCAACTGGGCATAATTTTTTATCCCCGCTATGAAATTTCAATTTTTCGGTTTCTTGGAAAGATATTACCAATTAGATTAAAATATTTTTGGTTTCACTAAAATCCGGTTTATTTTGAATCCTGTACATTCATTTGAAATTTGAAATCGAATTATCGAACTACCGCGCCACTTTCAATTCCTTTTATAATTAAAATAAAATATTTATATTCTAACGTCAAGCTATATAAATATTTATGTTCTATTTCTATTCAAAATAATTTTCTCGTCGTTATTATTTAAAATAATTCATTTTAAATATTCAAAATTCATCGAAATTGCCAAAATAAAAATTTTAAATTGGCTCAGATTTCCGGGTTATTACAATCTCCCCCACTTAAAACATTTCGTCCCCGAAAAGGAATGAAGTCGAAAGTTGTTTAACTAATCAACTCGACTTCCATTATTTTCTTTACGGCATAAGTTTTTCAACTTTTCAGTTTTCTAAGAACTTTTCACATTTTTCAAAATTTTACCTAACACCCTAAATTTTCGAAAAATTTCGCCATAACCTCCCCTACACTGGGAGCTTCGAGATATTTCAAATAGCCTCCCATGGCCCTCACCAATCCAAAAAGAAAAAGAAACAGCCAAGCGGCTAGCCAATAGGCTCATAAAATCATCAAAAACCCAAGAAATACAATAAACATGTACCTATTTATCGGGCATAATTTTATTCCTCTTCTCTAGCCTCTTTGCTATGACCTGTTCAATGTAAGTACATGTATATGCATGCAAATGCGACAAATTTTCAATACAATTCACTATTTGGTTCAATTTGGCTAAAGGTTCAACATTCAATTAATCAAACAACACAACTAGCAATCAATTAGTTGATTAACGTTTCAAATTCATAACTTTGATACATAGCCCAAAAATCATATTTTTGATGCCAAATCACAACAATAAGCCCTATCTAGTTTTGGTTCTCACACCAGTCAATAGGAAATATATAAATATCACACCTTCGAAACTCGAATACCAATTCTGATGATGTTCGAACTATCATCAGAATCATTTCCGGGTGCCTAGAGTGTGACTCTATATCTATCCAGTATATTAAAACTTCGAATACACGTGGATCAGACGTATATGCAAAATCTATATATATTGAACTGCCCAAATTCAATACAAATAAATATTTAAATACGTTGAATAATTGAATTAAATTTTCAAAACAAAAATTGTTTTCACTTTTATTTTGAAAAACATCACTCTTCACACTCGTTCTAGGATACTACTGATCCCATCTCTAACGAGTCATTCTCGTTGGATATTACTAATCCAATCCCTGATGAATTCTTTCATATGGTTCTAATGTGTCTTGTTCTATGAGCTTTGTAAACCAAAGCTCTGATACCTACTGTGAAAACCCGTAACTTCCCCAGTAAGGAAAGAGCGGATACATTGAGAACAACACACAAAAGAACGCAAACAGAAGATCATTTCATTGTTTATTGCAACAATTCATCAGAATACAAGAATATACAGAGTATTAACCAATAATATACATTATAAAATATCAGAGATTACAATACATTACATAGCAGCGGAAAAATAATACAATACACAACTGAAAGAGATAAACGGATATAGAGCTTTCTGGATATCGTTCCAGCTGTAAATCAGGACCCTGTGAATATAAATCTGCAAAACCAAAACTACTAGCTACCCGTGTCAAAATAAGGGCACCTAGGGTTTAGTTTAAAACAATAAACTCCAGAATCAGTCATGTGACTGGTGTGAGAACTAAAAACACTTATAAATCTTTATTTTAAAGTTAGGTAAATCAAGGGACCACGCCGTATAACCCGGAACGGGTTTCCTCCCAAGAATACCAGTGCATAAAACAAACAGCGCAATGCTAAATAAAGAACAATGAAGCTATTAAAAGACCTAGATCCCATCATATAATGCAATGCAAGCCAGAGGATAGGGTTTTTACCTTATAATAGCCAAAGAATGCTTGATACGTGAAATTTCATGTTTTATTATTACTATAAGTGTATATTGTCAAAACAATTTCAAATCATAAGTATCAATCATAGACGACATAAGTGTCCCATCCCACTATGTCACCATACTAGGCTCTACAATCAAAAACTGAAAAGTCGCGTATTGGAAGTTGGGTTTCCATCTATGAGCCGAGGCAAGGCATCGTCCTCACCGACTTTGAGACTCTCTAGCCTGAGCCTCGGGGTCAGAGCGCATCGACCCTTGGATCGTCAGCGCCGGTCCACCGATGTGGATTAAAATGCCTGAACACCGTGTTTCCCCACCCTTTGGGGGCGTAAATGAGCCAAATGACTCCATCGGCTCCATACAGTCACTGATATATCCGAGGCGCCTCACAATAGCAACAACCACACAGGTGAAAATAATATAAATGTCAGCCATTTTAAGCACTGACACCACCTCTAGCTAGAAAGAAATGGATGTCCTCCCTGAGGTCCTCTCCCGTTTCTGGTTCACAACCGGGGTGTGAGGCTCGCGAATCAACGCTACACAAAGCTATGCCACACAGGTCGTGCTTTGATCATCAACCACAAGACTTTGCTTTTCAACAGAAGCCTAGATCATTTGCCACTTAGGCATGCCACACAGGCCATTCACTCCATGCGATTGATATCCATCAATATATAACCCCTGAGCTCGTACGTCTCAAAGAAGGGCGTTAATCAAGAGAATAAATTCTCTGCCACCAAACAGATATGTATTTAATAAAAGTAAATCACATAAAATAAAATCCAATGTTAGACACAAAGTCCATTTACATGTTCGTTCTGGGTCTGAACGAAACCGGAGGCACCTTGTACCTCGCATATCCATCGATCTCCAAGTACGTCTGGACGATCACCAACTAATTCCCTCCTCATGGGTGTACAGCCCAATCAAGATCATCAGTAATCACCCAAACGATGTGAAAACCTCTGGTCTTCGACCACCGTCTTTATCCTCGACACCACGTCGAATCAGTTATTCAGAATGGGATAAACCCGGTCTTTCTGAATAACTCGCGTATATAATAAACAAGTGTTACACAAACACAACATACGCCTCAATCCAATTCAGAATATTCTTTTATTCAAATATTCTTATACTTTGGGAAAGGTTCCCATTAATTTTATCAAAGATAAATTCTTAAATTTATTCTTTAATCTTCTTTTGAATAAATTTTCAAACTAGTCGGGATTAGCGAACTACACCGAAGTAATCATTTATTTTATTTCCCAATCCCAACCTATTCATCCCATGAAGTAAATCTGGTCATACTTCATATCTAACACCACGGTGTTATCGGTAAATTCAATTACCATTTCACATTCAAATCTAATTAAAGATTTAACTATCACCCAAAGCAAAACTGGTAATGCTCCATTCTCGATCATTTCAATCTAATTAAAGATTCATTAAAACTCCACTTAGTTTTAATCTTCCCAAAAATCAGTATCCTGTCTTTAACTGGGTTAAAGAACCAATGTCATCTAAAACACGGTTCACGATAAACCCAAAATCACATTCCATTAATTATCGGGTTAAAGAACAAGTGTTATTTAAAACACAGTTCACGATAAACCCAAAAATCAGTTCAAATTCAATTTCAATTAAGTACCATTTAATTGGTACGCTTCATTAAATCTAAATAAAAAGATTCTCAACTGGGTTTAAGAATAGTGTTAATGAAGACACCATTCACGACAAACCCAAATCACCTTTGATATTAAATACAAGGCTCTGAATAGAAAATATATCGGCTTATATTCAATATCAAATCCTACAACCAACAAATATCATATTGGAAATAACGATATAAATATATCTTTCAAATTTCCATAACAATATCTGTATAATCACGAAATCCAACATCGAAATATTCCAAAGACAATTTCGATTCAAGTCCGTTCCAATTCAATTATTGGAAATTCTGGTTACTTTTTTTTTAAACCCCTTTCAAATTCAATTTATTTATTTCAAAAATAAATTGATTTTAATTCTAGTTCAATACTAGCTCATTTCGATAAAAATCTATTTTTATCTTTTCAAATATGGAGTTTTTCATCCCAATTCTTCACAAATCATTTCTTGTGATTTTACGCAAATTATTACTATTTTTAATAATTTTATCAAGGCCCGTACAGTCGAATTCCATCAACGGCCATCGAACTGCACTTACAGCGACCTTTTCCAAATTTTATTTGGACATAATTCCAAATCCAACCATTAAATTTCAAATCTATAATATTCGTTAGAAAGCTCTTTTCGATACAAACCCAATGGTTCCAGTTTTAGGAGAATCCGACGGTCGGATCTCCCGCAATATCTATTCGAAGTTAATGGTCGAAAATCGCGAACTGCCGCGGCGCGGCGCGTTCTATTCAGGCCCTTATATTATATATATAATATATACTTCGTCGATTTCCCTTTAAAACGTTTTTTATAAATCGTTTTAAATTCGTTTTCAAAATGATTTCAACTTCGTATTCAATTTCGAATCAAAATTGAATATTCCACATCATCGATATACAAATGATAATATTTTCAAAACTTTATATTTTGAAATCTCTTTCTTTTCTATATTCATTATAAGATGAATAAAATCGATATAAATATCGTTCACGTCAAAATGGCGTCAATCTAATCAACACGGCTTTTATATATTTCAATAACTACGTTATTCTATTCAACAAATGAATATTCTTTTATTCAACACATGAATATTACTTCTATTCAACACACGAATTTTTCTTTTATTCAACACATGAATTTATCTTCTATTCAACACATGAATTTACATTTCTATTTTCCAAATTGGAATGAGGCCCAATCAATTACCATATAATGTTAATTATATGGATTCTCTACAACACATGTATATAACAGCAACAATAAATAATCAACCATCATCCAGAGTGCACCACACAACTGCATAAGCATTAAATATAAATAATTAATCCTTACACAGTCTGTCAACCCATTAATTGACAAACAATTAAACAATCGAGATTAGTGTATGTCAAATATCATCCCAATACCCGTGTGGGGTTTCAAATCAACAAACATAGATTTTATTTGTGCAGTTGGGCGATGTGTAAAATTTATCGTCCCAGTCAATATCAATCAAATCAGTGTATATAAGTAAATCATCCGATTTGTTTATTACTATTTATTTTATATACACGTTAAAAATCATATTTTTAACTATAGAATATTTTCCACTATAAAATATTTTATTTCATTCCACATCACACAATCAAATTTCACAACACAACAATCAAACAAACAAGTCATCCATGGTCTGTGGACGACGGGTGTCGGATGCTACTAAGCACCGTCTGCATCCTAGTATATATTTCAACTAGAAATCCAAATAAAAGTGAGGAGTTCTCACCAAGAGCTTAACCAAACACCGCGACTCTTCATATGTTGGAAATCTTCGCCGTTCGCCTTTTATCATTTTCGTTGTCCGTTTTCGCTACATATATAAAAAGATCGGGTTTTTATCTTCACTTCATATATATAAAAATCAAATTTTTATCTCGTTAACTTCTATATAAAAATTGAATTTTTATCTTCACTTCATATATATATATAAATCGAATTTTTATCGCTATTGAATGTATAAAAATCATATTTTTCTACCGCTATTATATATGTAGAAAAATTATATTTTTACTTCGCTAAAAATTCTATCTTTCCATCGCTAAAAGTTCTATCTTTCCTTAAATAAAAATCATATCTTTCTATGATAAAAATCATATTTTTATCAACAAAAAAAATTCAACTCTTTATAAACGCTATTTTTATTTTTATAAACAATGTTTTAATCACGAAATTAACCAAATTAATTGCATGGAAGCAAATAAAAATAATTAAAATGCACCTTTTCGCCAGCCGAAGAGAGATGAGGGAATCGGAAGGCGGAGGAAGGGGTGAGGGCGTTGGGGTTGCTTCAGGCCGGGGGGTCCATCCAAAGGCGGCGGTTGCTTCTTACAGGGGAGCTAGGGCTCGGGCCTCGGGGTTTTTGGGGGTTCGTGGGTCCTGCGAGAAGGAGGAGGAAGGAGTCGAAGGGGAGGGTAGCGGAGCTGGGGCCAAGCGGCGGTGCGGTGGGGCACTACGGTGGCGTCGACGACAATGGGAGGGAGGGGTTTCGCTCGACAGTTCTTTTTTTCTTTCAGATCTAAAAGGAGAGAGAGAGAGAATGAGGGGAGAGTGTTGACTTATATAATATTTATTTAATTTTTTATTTTTAATTCTCAAAAAGTAACCTTTTATTTTGACCTCCGAACGAGGCCCAACGACTGTCGTCCATAGCTAATTACCCCCATTACGAACACAATGGGATATGTGACATTGGCCAATTCATCTGTTACGATTAGTTTCCATTCAAATCAAAGTATAAATCTATATATTAAATTTGAACGCACATTTCAATTTAATGGGGCCATATAAAGACTCTAAAAATTCCCGAAAAATAATTTCTAGCTTTGTATTGATGATACGGTCCTAACAAGACTAATTTCGTCAAATTCTGAGACCGTTTGAAAAATGGCCATTTTTCGGTCGATCAAAATTTACTGAAACTGGTCAAGCGCGTTTTCCTTCGCCACGCTCACATATTGATTCAGAAAATTACGAATTTTGAAACCTAGCAATAACTTGACATCACGGATCAAACAAAAGCGGTTTCGTCGAAAACCGAGATTGTTTGCAAAATGGCTAATTTTAAGGGCCAAAATTCCATAGCGACTATTTTGAAATTTTAACTGGGCATAACTTTTTATCCTCGCTATGAAATTTCAATTTTTTGGATTCGTTGGAAAGATATTACCAATTAGATTCAAATATTTTTGGTTTCACTAAAATCCGGTTTATTTTGAATCATGTACATTCATTTGAAATTTGAAATCGAATTATCGAACTACCGCGCCACTTTCAATTCCTTTAATAATTAAAATAAAATATTTATATTTTAACGTCGAACTATATAAATATTTACGTTCTATTTCTATTCAAAATAAATTTCTCGTCATTATTATTTAAAATAATTCATTTTTAATACTCAAAATTCATCGAAATTGCCAAAATTAAAATTTTAAATTGGCTCAGATTTCCGGGTTATTACAACCCTAAGAGCATTAGCAGACAAACCAATCCATACCTCTTCTTTCCAAACATTGACATGCACCCTGTACCGCTTCTTATCAAAATTAATAAGCATGCTGCGTACACTGAACACAAGGAAACCATGCTGAAAGTGACAAAACAAAGCTGTTCATACTTTTTTTTCAAGATCTACACATTTTCCTAACCTATAAAATCTGAAGTGGCCAGAAAATCATAACTACTGCGTGATATACCTTGTCGCAAGACATTATCTCTTTCCAATCCAACAAGATATGTAATGAAGTTAACAGTAAGAAAGGACAAATGCATTCATAGTAAAATAATATTAATATAACCCAACAAGTCAAATTTTCATCACTAAATAGGCAAAACGTTTCTTCCTAGCTCAGCATGTTCTTGTACTTGCTTCACTTGTGACAACCCATTGATTTAACACCCTAACATGCCTAGCTAATCTGTAGAGACCTTACAACAGAACCTACCCAAAGTTATATGATAGAGCTACACAAGCTATTACTTGCAACGCAAGGATTTGTTATAGTCTATAGCTACCTACTTTGCTTTATACAACTACCTGAAAATTTCAACATCTAAAGGATGTACCATGCCTTGGCATCCACGGTTTTAATACTATAAATATATGGGATGTCCATCTTCTTTAGCAGACTGTCGAGCTTCTATGGTCGATCCAAATAAAATAAAACCAAATCCATCCTCAACTGAAAAATCATGGAATAAATATAATCACAATCCCCGCTTTGGCCTTTTCAACTATCTTCATGACTCGCGATATGTATGCTAAGCGCGGTATTGACAGCGGCATGACCATGAACCGTCGTCATGGTCGGCTACAGGAAGCCGCTTTGAAGGCTGCGACGCAAACTTCAAAAGGGACTGGTTACGTGAGAACTGGAGAGAAGTATGGAGGTTTCAGATGTGAAAAAGGTGAGGAAAGGGGCATCAGTACGTGACGGAGCTGTGCTGATATGAAGGGGCGTTGGGGAGTGATGGTGACGGTGGTGTGTACGGCGGTCGTCCGGCATGGTGGTGAAATGGGTTCGAAGGTTAGTGGAGGCAAGCTCCGGATCCTTGTGAAGTTCCACGTAGGTTAAATATTTGGAAGAAATTGGTTGGGAGAAGGAAGTTTCAAGGGGGCGGTTGTTATACTGAAGGAAGAGAAACGTGAGGAAGGAGACGTGACGTTAGTGGGTGATGGTGGTGTATATCTAGTGAGTGGACTTCGTGATAAGGGAAGAAATAAGGCTTTGCGTGAAATGCTCAACTTGAAGGGTAATGAAGAACGACATGTGTTGGGATTATTATTCTCAGGTGGTTCGAAATATACATGCATGTGGGGGAGTAAACGTTGATGGGTTTTCTCATGTATTGGTTGTGGTGGAAAAATAAAATAAAAATAAAAAGGAACGAAACTGGAAGAAAACGTGGTGACTGCATGATGATCGGTGAAGAAGAAAGGCGGTGGTGCAGTAGCGGATTCCAGTGGAGAAGAAGAGTGTAACAAAGGGAAGTCAGGGAGTGTGCAGGCGAATAGGACGTCTGGATTTGTGTGGACGACTGCTGACGTGGGTGGAAGGCGCAGTGTAGTGGAGCTAGAAGGTCATGGTGGTCCGGTGTTTGGTTTAATAAAGAAGCATTTAGGATGGCTTGGGAAGCAATAAGGGGAAACGTGCGTTAACTAAGGTAAATAACAGTGATTTATAATTTAATAAATAATTAATTCAGTTATTAATCGTATAATTTAAACTTCAATATTTGTGTCATACGTTAACGAAGATTTGCGAAAAATAGGATCTTTGGGGATGGAAATGCATAGTGCAACGCTACTGTGCTAATTTGGAAAGGAACAGAAGCAACCGAAATTTCGTATAATTTTAAACATGAATAACGTGTGAACCGTCAATCGAAAACGAAGGTGAGTTAATTCTCACACATTTCTGAAATGCTTTGATGTGCTAAATTCATTTAATTAAAATTTAGTTAGTTGATTGGATGCGTTGAATGCCTATGGTTGATTTAATGATTTACATTAATTATATTATCATCATAATGTTATGAAATATTATAATGATCTGTGATGTAGGGAAGGACAGGTAGGGGGAATCAAACCAGATTCCTCAAATATTTAGTATGTTATTATTTCATATTTTATATGAACTGTTTAAACCCGTGATTTTAAAACCCTGTTGGTTGTTGATTGTGATTGAGTTTTGAATCAATATATAATATTGATTATGGAATAAATAGTAGATGGCCCAGATATACACCGTTGTATAAATATCGATTCACCGTCAGGCGAATCGTTAGAAACGAAGTTATAAAATTTATTTTATAATCGAATATAGATATATTTTTTAAAATATATTATTTTAAATAAAGTTATAAAAAGGGAATAAACAAACCGTATATAAACATTGATTGGTTTAACCAGAAATTACCATTTTTCTACCAAATCTATCGTGCGCGAAGCACGTGCTTATTAAGTGATTTGTAAACAACAGTATTTAGCTAATTCAAGTGACCAGAAGAAACGTAACAATTAGAACAGTTTCACATTGATATTAATTTAATAAAATCAAAGTGAAAATAATTATTTAGATTAATTAATTATTAATTAATTTAAATGTCAAGATCGATAATGATTGACTAGCAAGTTAATCGTGTTTGGAGTTGAACAAGTTAAAGGCGTTAACTGAAATTGGTTATTTAATTAGTTCACTATTTTAGTGAGGATAGTTAATGGTAAACCAAACCATGTTTATTTAGATAAAAGGTTGAAGGACGATTATAATCAAATGGGATTATTTAAATTAATCAGTTTTTGTGATTAATTTAAATAGGAAGATAAATTAAGATTTGATTAACGAGATAATCATATTAGGAGTTGACTAAGTTATTTGTGTTAAATAAAATGGATTTATTAAATTAATTTATATTTTATGTAATGGAGATGATAATTGGTTAAGTAAAACATATTTTTAAATGTGAAATTTGATTACCATTTAACAATAATCAAATTGGAAATATTGGAACTAAAAAGGAAATAAAAAGGGGCTTGATGGTATGTAATGACATCCATATAATTAGAGAATTAAAAAGGGGATTGGTGGAAGTATAATGGTATTTTCAAAGTATTGAAATGAGATTTAAATGGGCTTATTCTAAAAGGGTGAGTGGTGATTTTGGTGCTCAAATAACGAAGCCAAAGAAGATATCGTAATTATTGTTTTACAATAATAAGTTGAATCGATAAGATAATAAGAAGAGTTACAGCAATATTATGAAATGTTAGTTAAAGGTTAAACTGGATATGATTTTAAGATATTTTCTAGGTATATAGGTAAAAGGATTTGAGAATATTAACATATTTAAACCAATATTTTATTTCAACTGATATATGGTTTTTAATGGCCAAGTGATGCTGTGTATAAACCAATGGATCTGTTTATTTTGATAGTCAAATAACCAACTATCAAAATCTGACCCAACGTTATTGGTACGGAAAGACCGGGATCGAATTTATATTCGAAAACCATTCCTACCAATAAATACGAATATGTCGAAGGGGCTGATCGAGATGGAGCAAGTGAAGACCGCAGATCTTCATTAAACGGAAGAGTTACTTACAATCTCTTGCTGATCCTTAGAGATACACTGTGATTTTGTCGTGATTGGAATCTACGGGTTGCAAGGACTTCTCACTGCTAATCCATGGGGTGATTCCTATATTGGATGTAGTAGGAGAGTACCTTCGGTTCATCCTGTTCCTGGATGACTTATATGGACGATTTGAATGGTGGCCATATGTTTCAAAAGTCGATTATAGCCTCAAGCCTCATCAACCGGGAAATGAAAAAAATCGGGCAGGCAGCACGGCTATGTGGGTCGCACCCATTAGGGTGTATTGTCACCATCTAGAGAATATTCATATTTATTACTTCTTTTCATTTCTGTATCTCCCGGGAACTACGGTGGTCGCGACAAAAAGCCGTAAGGTGACAGTATATTAGATACACTCAAGAGAAATGAGTGGTTGGCCATGTGTGCACCGGGTTGCAAGACGTTCTTGTTGAACCCAGTGTATTCGTCTCTAAAGATACACTATCGGCAGGTGGTCCCATACCTTGTCATAGTCAGAATCCAATCTCCAATAAGCGCCTGCGGTTTTGATTGTATACTATATATGTGGGGCGTGAGATGCAAGCGTTCTACTAGATTCTATTTATTTGTATTTAGACACTATTATAATATCAGAATAAGATATTGATTTCAAAAACGTCTTGGGTAATAGTAAGATAAAAATCGTCCATGTTTATGTGTGGACTGATCTTACTATTATCCTTTTATTTCAAAGGGATTCAAAGTTAAACAAGTTGATTTCTGTAAGAATTTATCAGTAAAAGTATTCCAGACTGATCCGGGTGAATTTTGTTTTAAATCAAATATGCTCGGGTCAGACCGAGTATATTTACAGGTTAGATTTCGCCTGGAGCTTTAGAAGAGGAGTTGAAGTCGAGACGTATTCCATATATATACTGGTACTAGTTTATTTCCGCTGTGTGTTGTATTGATCTGAATGTATACTCTGATGTTGTAATATACAGTTCTTTGTAGAGTATTATTGATTATTATATTTTGGCCATTCCGTTGAGAGACTCTGATCTTCTTATTCTTCTATTCTAATAATTCTTTCTTTCTTCTCTCACCCTCTAACTTCTTTCTAATAGCTTTCTGGGTTTTCAGTACTTGAGTTTGGACACGGGACGTGTTAGTGTCTGAACTCGAGTGTCGAATTTCTGGGTCGCTATAGTGACTGGATGAAAAGCTAGCTACCACTGAGATAGTCGCGATTTCTTGTTTTTGGTTTCGTTTGGGATTTCCAATCAGTGACCTTATAATGGTGTTGAAATGGAAAATTCACATTAGTATGTCGTAGTTTAGAAATATTATTACGAAACTTATTCATTCGTAAACCCGAATATTCTTTTGATAGAATTAATCATTTGAATCCTTCTCCTATATTTGGAGAGATTTTAGTTTTTAAAATGTTTTTGAAACTAAAAAGGGTTTCAAAATTTTGAATTATGGTTTTAGAGAAACTTTTTTATGAATAGAGATTTAAGTAAAACGATAATAATCTAACCATAATTTGGACCGTTGGGTTTCGTGAATTTTAATTTAAAAAAAATCCATTTTGATAAAAATTTGAAAATGACAAGGGGTAAACCTTGAAATAATGAAACTGTAATTACCCATTCCTTGTAATTTTTAATGTTCCTCTTTCCAAATGTTTTGCATGATTTACAGAAATTATCACGAATAAACTTTTAGAGATTCAAAACCTCATCAATCCATAATGTGGTCCAAGTGCATATTATAAACTAGAATATAAATCTTATATATATTTGTAAATATTGTGAGACTCTCAGTTAAAATAATAATATCGGAAAGTTAAAAATTTTCACTCTGAAGTGACTGAAGAAATTTTTATTTGGCTTAGGGTATTTGATTTTGGAAGTCGTTCGACTTGCTTATCATCTAAACAAAGGGAAAATCCAATTTATTTTTATTACGGAATTCTAGCAGATTTTCTATTTGAAAAATTCATTTGTTTGTCTCATGGTCGCAACTATTTGGAGGCAAACAAGTGGAATTTGCAATTAATTCTCAACTCGATGGATGGTGGACGTCAGCATGATATTTTTGATCGAGTCGGGAAGTCGATACAACATCATAGTAATTTTATTTTAATTTTTTGGAAAATCAGACCAGGCCATTGATCCAAGGTTTAGACCGCACCCAAAATAGGGCAAGCGGTCGACCATCCTTCGTGACCCACGTCGAACGCTTCCCCCACCTGGGTGCGACCCGTGCCGGACCAACCTATTCGAACGATTTATATTATCGTTCCAGCCCCTGTTTTCCCCATTCCCAAAGCCAAAACCACTGAAACCCAATACCACAATTTTCCAACCTCCAAATCAAAGATTCCTAGCTCCATTTCGCCTCTAGTTTGCACCAGAATTCTTGCAGCATAGATCTTGCCCTTTCCATGCTCCAAATATGTAATTTCGTTCATTAATTTTGCCTATTCCTTCAATGGCCCCTCCTATAAGCTGGAATATCCACACGAAACACTCTGCTCCTCTAACACCATAAGAGGTTGCATGGTTAGATGGAAGCAAGAGGAAAATCCATACTTACTCAGAAATGGCCAGGTACGAGTTTCATCAAAGGGAGACCGACGAAATTTGCCGATTTTGCTCAGATTTAGTTGGAGGAGCTTTTCATTACCGCAAGCCTTGAACCGATCCTATGCTTCGACACTTTCGAGTGTGAGTACTTCCCACATTGCATTCACCTCTATGATGCTCAAATGAAAGTCAACATCGACGAGGACACCTGTGTTATCTAGTCCGAGGTGAAAGGCACTCGCATTGAGCTTTTCGACCAAGATTTAGTGGAGATCTTGAGTACTTCTGCAGTCAGCGCGCAGTTGTATGCCATTGAGATGGACAATCATCAAATTCTTTCCCGCATCTTCATTGGAGTTGCTGGTGTTTACAGGCGCCAGTAACCTGCGACCCATTGTCTGTAACACCCCACGCCCGCTATGGTCACTCACTAAGGGAATGCCATAGCATCGGTGGAGTATTTTAGTGAATATAGAACAGAAAAATTACACCAAGACAGATATAAATAGTACTTGAAATTTTAAAACATCATCTCATAACAGCGGAAATAAACATGTCTGGTTACATCATAAACCATGATAAAAGTCAAGTACAATATCCGTCAAAATAAAGAAGTACATAATCCCACTCTCTCATACAATAGCCATGACAAAAGAAAAGATAACTGGATAACTGGAGCTTTACATCTACCCAAGCTCCGAAAGACTGGAACAGCAATCCGATCAAGCTCTACTACTGCTAGGATCCACCGTAGGACCTGAGGGTTGGGAAAAAGATAGAAACAACGGGGTCAGACATAAGTCTGAGTGAGTCCTATAACTTTAACAATACAATCATTAAAGTAACCAGAGAAGACATAAACTTGACCTACGGTAATATCTGGGGATGAATGGCTACACTAAGCAGCTTGGTAGACTTAGAATAAACTAAGATAACCGTCAGGACGCATCTACCCACCCAAGGATAATTACTAACTGCACCACACCAGTCATTCCTACTTAAAGGTTGATCCCTTCCAAGGACTTAGAAAATTTCCCCAGTAGTTCCATGTACTCCTAGCCCACTACATAGGTGCCGTCTGCCCCTATCTCCACTAGGTGTACTCAGTAATTCTTACCCAGTAGTTTCGTGTACCCCTACATAGGTGCCGTCTGCCCCTATCTTTATTAGGTGTACCCACTACTCCCCATCGATCGGCTCCCTACCGTAGATACCTGTGTTGGTCCCACAGTGGGGTGTATCACTCCCCTAAAGTGGCTACCCAATACTAACGGTGCACGGCTTTATATCTACACGATGCAACAACGGCTTATCTACCAGCCCGGGCCCACACACGCATATGAAGCCCGTTGGACTTGCGTTGCCACCGCTAACCCGTTTTGGCCTCTTATAATCAAGCCCAATATGCGTGTCCCGTCACTCGACATGGGTCGAGCCCACAAAGATACGTTTGGGATATTGGTTGAAATGGGCCCCCACAAGCTACCCACTTAAGCTTGTCAAATATCTAGTGTATCCCACTTAACCCTTTAATCATGTTTAATTACATGTTTCCACTTGGTTAAGTATTCTAATCGTATTTTCTATTGCCACCCAAGGCAACCCACTAGATTCCACATGCCACCCAAGGTAATCACAAAATTTCCTTATGCCACCCAAGGCACCCACTTAACCCCTCATGTCCCACTACATGCTACTATGGTTAAGTGTTTCTTAATTAATTAAGACCGTGATCTCCCATAAAGACCTCCCACATTAGACTGGCTGTTATGACCGCCTGGTTAAGCCGGTAGAATCCGGGCAGTCTTACGTCATAACAGAGTCTAACCTCGTGTCTTTACCTTAATCACGTATTTAATTTATGGCTAAGACCTCTCACATTGGGCTGACATTTGTAGCAACTGGTTAAGCCGGTCGAGTCCGGGCAGTTTTACACTACAAATGAGTCCAACCTCGTGTCTTAGTCGATTAATTACACCTAATTAATCACCCCCATATTAATTATCCCTAATTAATATCAAGTTTTCCATAACATGGGTAGACCTAACTCAATAGGTAAATTCCCATGGGGTAGACCTAACTCAATAGGTAAATTCCCACTTATGGTAATTTATTTTTATGGTATGCTTAATCATACCCAATCATTCATTTATTAACATATTTACCAATCCCATCGTTCCCCACGTAAATCGTTCTCATTACATGACATAATAAAGGGGAAGATCATCACAAATATCATGGGTTTAGCATAAAACTTTGTCATGGGTTAAGAGGATGCCAACTTGCATATATGAGCATATATTAACCCAACTACATATAACCCAAACTTGCATATTATCATACACATGATTTGCATAACATGTTGCACTTGCATATAGGCATTCTCATAACTTGCATAACATGTTAAACATGCATTTAAGCATACACGTAACTTGCATAAGCATTCACATACTTGCATAAGCATCCACATACTTGCATAAGCATACATAACTTGCATAAACATGCTTAACTTGCATATCATGTCATTTAAGCATATACATATCTTGCATAAGCATTCATATACTTGCATAAGCATGCATAACTTGCATATCACATAAATCTTGCATTTAAACATATACATGACTTGCATAAGCATCCATATTCTTGCATAAGCATGTATAACTTGCATATCACATTAAACTTGCATTTAAACATATACTTAACTTGCATAACCCACTTTGTTAATCATGCATAATTCCACTCATTAAATATGCATAAATCCACTTGTTAAACATGCATATACCAACTTGCTAAACATGCATAAATCAACTTATTAAGCATGCATAAACCAACTTATCAAACATGCATAAATCAACTTATTAAGCATGCATAAACCAACTTATCAAACATGCATAAACATAGAACAACATAGAGTAACATATCATTATACATGATTTAAACTCACTAATCCGCATTTAAGACCATAAGTCTCATTACACCCAATCTACTTACTTTAACAATTGATGTTAAAGTGATAGAAACTCACCAAACTCAAAATTAACCAACTTATGAAGAGGGATTAGTTGCTAATTATGAAGATGGTGATGATATGAGAGGGATTAGCTTGAAACTTCCTTCTTAGATTAATGGAGACTCCTTCTAGGATTTAATTTGGCGGCATGAGGCCTTCATTTCTATTTTTAGTAAGGATTAAGGGGGTTTTAGGGTGTATTTATAGATTAAGAGAGTGTTTTAGGCCCTTAGATTAACCCTAGATTAATTTAGGTCCGTTAGATTTAGGAAACCTCTAGAACCAAGCCCAGCCCTAGCCAGAAAACCAGATCTGGTGCACCCAAGCACCCTGGTTCGACACGCCATGTCGACAGGCAAGTCGACAGGCATGTCGACACCCCTGTCGACAGGCCTGTCGACAGCCCTGTCGACATGCTTAGGGCGGGAACCTTCCCGCCTGGCCCCGCTGGTTCTAATTTAAAATCTAAATTTAAATTCCTAAATCTGTTTTTAACTCTAATTTTTCTGCAAACTTCTTTGGGCCATAACCGAGCCATACGGACTCCGATTTTCGAAAACTCGGACTCTATTTCGCGTATTTTTCCGAGACGAACGCAATAACGCAGCCCGTTACCCCCAATTCCCACGTCTGAGATTATTTATCCTGTAATTAGTGAATTTTAGTATTAACTAAAATTCGGGGTGTTACATTCTCCCCTCCTTAAAGGATTTCGTCCCCGAAATCTCTAAGCTAAGGAGAATGCATATCCTACCATCCAAACAACCATCTACTCAAATCATCAACCACGGGCATCCATTGTCCTTAAAACAATTTCTAATGATGTATGAGCATATGCAAAGAGTGTGTGTATATGTTCCCTATCTAATGTATGAACATATGCAAACCATGATAGTGCCATGCATCCATTATGTATGCGAGAAAAACCCTATCGACACATACAATATCTACATGAGTGCACAATCATTCACCAAAATGCATCATCCATGTGATAACACAACCATTATACATCCATAAATATATTTTCCTACACACAATTTTATGCAATATGCAATATGAAGTGACTGAGCCGATCTAGTGCCTAGAGTGTGTGTATATGCATCCACGAGCAACCACTAGCAAACACTTGCATCCACTTGCATCCATCAACCATAACATGTCTCAAACACATGTTTCAACCATAGGTTTACCCTATCTAAAGGTCAAAGGTACTAACGAGAGGACATACCAAAGATAAGATAAGTACTAGACAAGCGATAAAGGAGAAAGTAAAGACATACCCTCAAAAAGAAATGGGTACAATGAACGTATCTTCGCTTCCGTCTCCCAAGTTGCGTTGCTCTCATCTTCTCCCCATTGCACTTTGACTAGCTGAACCTCTCTATTTCTCAATTTCCTAGTCTCTGACCCAAGGATGCGAGTAGGAGCTCGTCGAATAGTCGCATCACGCTCTACCTCTACATCTCTAAGCAAGCTCGGCTCTACCACCTCTGCCGTCTCATGTAAGCACTTCCTCAGATGTGATACATGGAATACATCATGAACATCACTAAGTCTGTCGGGCAACTCCACCCTATATGCCATCCGTCCAATCCTTTCCTTGATAGGAAACGGCCCAACAAACCTTGGTGCTAACTTCCCAACGGATCCGAAGCGAACAACATTTCTCAATGGAGATACTTTGACAAAAACCATGTCCCCAACCTCAAATTCAAGATCCGTCCTTCTCTTGTCCGCATAAGATTTTTGCCTATCTTGCGCTGCTTTCATCCTTCTTCGAATCAAGTCAATCTTCTCAGAAGTCTCCCTAACCATATCTGGCCCAAGCAAGATCTTATCCGTAGATTCCCACCAACATGTAGGTGATCGACAAGGCCTTCCATAGAGAGCTTCGAAAGGAGCCATACCAATACTGGACTGAAAGCTGTTATTATATGCGAACTCTACCAATGGAAGATGCTCTTCCCATGTACCTCCAAAATCTAGGATACAAAGCCTCAAAAGGTCTTCTAGAACACGATTCACCCTCTCCGTCTGGCCGTCCGTCTGAGGATGATATGCGGTGCTCAGACACAATTGAGTCCCCACTGCTTCTTGCAAACTTCTCCAGAACTCGCTAGTGAAGATAGGATCTCGATCACTCACTATGCTAGAGGGTACCCCATGTAATCGAACTATCTCTCGAAGATATACTGAAGCTAGCCATGGAGCAGTCCTCTTACTCTTCACAGGTATGAAATGGGCGCTCTTAGTAAGTCTGTCTACCACCACCCAAATTCCTGTATTACCCTTCCTCGATCTGGGTAACCCGTCAATAAAATCCATCGAGACGCTATCCCACTTCCATTGCGGAACTTCCAATGGGTGAAGCAACCCACCTGGTTTCCTTTGCTCCGCCTTCACTTGCTGGCACACCAAACATCGAGCGACATACTCGGCCACATCTTTCTTCATACCGGCCCAGAAGAAAACCCTCTTCATGTCTTGGTACATCTTATACCCACCGGGATGAATGGTCATCCTAGAACGGTGTGCATCATCAAGAATAGCCTTCCTCAACCCTTCATCTAGCGGTACACAAAGTCTACCGTCCCTACGCAAGCACCCCCTATCGTCTAGGGTGTACCTACTCAAATGGCTGGACGACTCCCCCCTTATGAGCTTCTCTATCAACTCAACCAACTGTGGGTCGTCCTTCTGGGCTTCCCCAATCCGCCCCATAAGAGTAGGTCTAACTTCCAAAGAAGCTAGCAAACCGGGTACATAGTCAACGGAAGGTCTGAAATCAAACATCGAGATAAATTCCAAGCTTCGTCGTTCCACGAACAATGGACTCAAGGACAACCTCTTCCTGCTCAAGGCGTCCGCCACCACGTTACCCTTGCCAGGGGTATACAATATCTCGAAGTCATAGGATGCTAAGAACTCCATCCACCTTTGCTGTCTTAGATTCAAATCCTTCTGAGAAAACAAGTACTTCAATGATTTATGGTCAGTGAACAACTCGAATCTCTCATCAAGAAGATAATGGCGCCAAATCTTAAGCGCAAAAACAATAGCGGCCAACTCTAAATCATGGGTAGGGTAATTTTTCTCATGTGCCCTCAACTGCCTTCCACCATAGGCTATTACCCTTCCCTCCTGCATTAAGACTGCGCCAAGTCCTGTCCCACAGGCATCGGTATAGACAACAAATGGCTTGCTCCCATCTGGCAACACTAAAACTGGAGCCGTGGTTAAAGCTCTCTTTAACCGTCGGAACGCATCATCACAATCTACGTCCCATGTGAAAACAAGATTCTTCTTCGTCAAGCGGGTTAATGGGGCTGATATCTTCGCGAAGTCTTTGATAAACTTCCTATAATAACCCGCCAACCCCAAGAAACTTCTTACTTCGGTAGCATTCTTCGGAACCTTCCAATCCTGAATTGATACTACCTTCGCGGGATCCACAGCTATCCCTTCCTTGGAGACCACGTGCCCCAAGAACCGTACTTCCTTCCTCCAGAAGTGACATTTAGAGAATTTAGCCTTAAGGCTATGCGCTCGAAGAGTCTTCAACACTTCCCCAAGATGTAGGGCATGCTCTTCTTCACTCTTAGAAAATACTAAGATATCATCCACAAAGACCACCACGAATTTATTAAGGAACTCCCTGAACACCCTACTCATCAAATCAACAAAGTATGCAGGGGCGTTCGTCAACCCAAATGGCATCACCAGCCACTCATAGAAACCATCCGGAGTCCTAAAGGCAGTCTTGTCTATGCTATCCTCAGCCACCCTCAACTGATGAAACCCCGTGGCCAAGTCCAACTGAGAAAATACTGAAGCGCCAACCAACTGATCGAAAAGATCATCTATTCTCGGCAATGGGTGTCTATTATTCTTTGTGAGTTTGTTGAGTTCTCTATAGTCTACACAAAGTCTGAGGGACCCATCCGCCTTCGTAGCAAATACTACTGGAGCACCCCACTCCGATATGCTCCGTCTTATGAACCCCTTCTCAAGCAACTCCCCTACTTGCTTATGGAGTTCCCTCCTCTCACGAGGAGCCATGTGGCGCACTGGTAAAGATACAGGTTTAGCATTATCCACCAGATATATTCGGAAGTCAATCTCCCGCTTCGGAGGTAAGCCCTTCACCTCCTCAAACACATCCGGATATTCCCGGACCACTCTAACAGATTGCAAACTCTCGACCGAAGCGTCAAGCGATTCAAGATAACTTAGCATAACAGAGTCCCTGGGGTTAGAAGAAATCTCGAGAGTGTTACCCAAGCGGGTCATGAGCCTAACAACTCTCCTTTCGCAATCAAGAACGGCACCATTACTGGATAACCAGTCCATGCCCAAAATCAACCCATAGCCCGTAAAGCCCAACACAAAAGCATCACATCTAAACTCAATGCTAAGTATGGAAATCTTCAAACCCAAACATATCATGGACAAATAAGTGGAGCCCCCAATTGGGTTTGAAACAACCAAGGGATCATCTACCAGACTGGTGTCTAAGTGCAGTAACTCAACTAATGATGATGAAATAAACGAATGCGATGCGCCTGAATCAAACAATGTACGGACAGGATGGTCAAATAGAAAAACCAGACTTTCAACGGAAATAGTTCTACCTCTCTCCTGAATCGGTGGAACCGCGAGAGCCTGTACTTGCCCCCTAGCCTGACTCGGTGCCATAAGAGCTTGCACCTGTCCTCCTGAGGTAGATCCCGTCCTTTGCCCCTTCTTAGGACAATCTTTCACTAGATGCCCTGCTTCGCCACAGTGGAAGCAGCCAGTCTTCTTCTTCTTGCGACAATCCTTGCTTAGGTGGCCAGGTGTCCCACAATTGAAACACTTCTTCTTCTTGCCTTTGCCACCGTTGCCTTTCCCACCTTTGCTTTGCTGTTGTTGAGGTCTCTTTTGATCCCCCTTCTTCTCGGGTGCCTTATTAGCATTAGGACCCTTCTCTTCCTCATACATGAGTGCCATGTCAACTAGCTTCTCAAAGGTGGCCCCCATAGGGATATGGGTCATAGCCAACCCATGCATCGGTTCATTCAAGCCTTTCACGAACCTCAAAGCCTTCTTCTCCGGTGTATTCACCATGTCTAGGCCAAACCTTGCCAATTGATTAAACTTGTTAACATATTCCTTCACCGAGAGATTTCCTTGCTTCAGAGTCAAGAATCTTTCCATATACAAGTTTTCCTCCGCCCTTGAGAGAAACTTTGCCACAAATCTTTACCTAAAATCCGCCCAAGAGTCAACGGGGCGTTCTCCATTAGTGACCTCCCACCAGAATGAGGCCTCTCCCTTCATTAACCAAGCAGCCAACTTGACCTTCTTTCCTTCTTCCATCTCAAAGATATCTATCAACTCTTCCACCTCCTTAAGCCAATCTCTAGCCTCCACAAAGGTTTCAGATCCTTGAAAAGGTTTCCCTCCCATAGCTTTGAATTCCTTACAAGTCTTAGCAAAAGTATCCGTGCGAGGAGGAGGGGGAGGAGGAAGATCGGGTGCTACGGTTGGTGGAGGAACATTTGCTGGGCCCGTAGTGGTGGCCCTAGCCTCCATCAATCTCCTATACCATACTGGTACCGTCACACCCTCCGGAAGATTAAGATTCTCGGCCATGCTGAAACGAAAAAGGAAAGATTCAAAACGGAGAATTCGAAGGATATAGATATGGCTATTGGGGATTATGCTTTTCTTTCAAAAACTTTTCTCTTAAAAGACATGTTTTTAAAAATATCTCTTCCAAAAATGTTTTTAGAAAAATAGTTTTCTAAAAATTTTATCTGTTCCGGTAACCTTTGCTCTGATACCACGTGTAACACCCCACGCCCGCTATGGTCACTCACTAAGGGAATGCCATAGCATCGGTGGAGTATTTTAGTGAATATAGAACAGAAAAATTACACCAAGACAGATATAAATAGTACTTGAAATTTTAAAACATCATCTCATAACAGCGGAAATAAACATGTCTGGTTACATCATAAACCATGATAAAAGTCAAGTACAATATCCGTCAAAATAAAGAAGTACATAATCCCACTCTCTCATACAATAGCCATGACAAAAGAAAAGATAACTGGATAACTGGAGCTTTACATCTACCCAAGCTCCGAAAGACTGGAACAGCAATCCGATCAAGCTCTACTACTGCTAGGATCCACCGTAGGACCTGAGGGTTGGGAAAAAGATAGAAACAACGGGGTCAGACATAAGTCTGAGTGAGTCCTATAACTTTAACAATACAATCATTAAAGTAACCAGAGAAGACATAAACTTGACCTACGGTAATATCTGGGGATGAATGGCTACACTAAGCAGCTTGGTAGACTTAGAATAAACTAAGATAACCGTCAGGACGCATCTACCCACCCAAGGATAATTACTAACTGCACCACACCAGTCATTCCTACTTAAAGGTTGATCCCTTCCAAGGACTTAGAAAATTTCCCCAGTAGTTCCATGTACTCCTAGCCCACTACATAGGTGCCGTCTGCCCCTATCTCCACTAGGTGTACTCAGTAATTCTTACCCAGTAGTTTCGTGTACCCCTACATAGGTGCCGTCTGCCCCTATCTTTATTAGGTGTACCCACTACTCCCCATCGATCGGCTCCCTACCGTAGATACCCGTGCTGGTCCCACAGTGGGGTGTATCACTCCCCTAAAGTGGCTACCCAATACTAACGGTGCACGGCTTTATATCTACACGATGCAACAACGGCTTATCTACCAGCCCGGGCCCACACACGCATATGAAGCCCGTTGGACTTGCGTTGCCACCGCTAACCCGTTTTGGCCTCTTATAATCAAGCCCAATATGCGTGTCCCGTCACTCGACATGGGTCGAGCCCACAAAGATACGTTTGGGATATTGGTTGAAATGGGCCCCCACAAGCTACCCACTTAAGCTTGTCAAATATCTAGTGTATCCCACTTAACCCTTTAATCATGTTTAATTACATGTTTCCACTTGGTTAAGTATTCTAATCGTATTTTCTATTGCCACCCAAGGCAACCCACTAGATTCCACATGCCACCCAAGGCAATCACAAAATTTCCTTATGCCACCCAAGGCACCCACTTAACCCCTCATGTCCCACTACATGCTACTATGGTTAAGTGTTTCTTAATTAATTAAGACCGTGATCTCCCATAAAGACCTCCCACATTAGACTGGCTGTTATGACCGCCTGGTTAAGCCGGTAGAATCCGGGCAGTCTTACGTCATAACAGAGTCTAACCTCGTGTCTTTACCTTAATCACGTATTTAATTTATGGCTAAGACCTCTCACATTGGGCTGACATTTGTAGCAACTGGTTAAGCCGGTCGGGTCCGGGCAGTTTTACACTACCAATGAGTCCAACCTCGTGTCTTAGTCGATTAATTACACCTAATTAATCACCCCCATATTAATTATCCCTAATTAATATCAAGTTTTCCATAACATGGGTAGACCTAACTCAATAGGTAAATTCCCATGGGGTAGACCTAACTCAATAGGTAAATTCCCACTTATGGTAATTTATTTTTATGGTATGCTTAATCATACCCAATCATTCATTTATTAACATATTTACCAATCCCATCGTTCCCCACGTAAATCGTTCTCATTACATGACATAATAAAGGGGAAGATCATCACAAATATCATGGGTTTAGCATAAAACTTTGTCATGGGTTAAGAGGATGTCAACTTGCATATATGAGCATATATTAACCCAACTACATATAACCCAAACTTGCATATTATCATACACATGATTTGCATAACATGTTGCACTTGCATATAGGCATTCTCATAACTTGCATAACATGTTAAACATGCATTTAAGCATACACGTAACTTGCATAAGCATTCACATACTTGCATAAGCATCCACATACTTGCATAAGCATACATAACTTGCATAAACATGCTTAACTTGCATATCATGTCATTTAAGCATATACATATCTTGCATAAGCATTCATATACTTGCATAAGCATGCATAACTTGCATATCACATAAATCTTGCATTTAAACATATACATGACTTGCATAAGCATCCATATTCTTGCATAAGCATGTATAACTTGCATATCACATTAAACTTGCATTTAAACATATACTTAACTTGCATAACCCACTTTGTTAATCATGCATAATTCCACTCATTAAATATGCATAAATCCACTTGTTAAACATGCATATACCAACTTGCTAAACATGCATAAATCAACTTATTAAGCATGCATAAACCAACTTATCAAACATGCATAAATCAACTTATTAAGCATGCATAAACCAACTTATCAAACATGCATAAACATAGAACAACATAGAGTAACATATCATTATACATGATTTAAACTCACTAATCCGCATTTAAGACCATAAGTCTCATTACACCCAATCTACTTACTTTAACAATTGATGTTAAAGTGATAGAAACTCACCAAACTCAAAATTAACCAACTTATGAAGAGGGATTAGTTGCTAATTATGAAGATGGTGATGATATGAGAGGGATTAGCTTGAAACTTCCTTCTTAGATTAATGGAGACTCCTTCTAGGATTTAATTTGGCGGCATGAGGCCTTCATTTCTATTTTTAGTAAGGATTAAGGGGGTTTTAGGGTGTATTTATAGATTAAGAGAGTGTTTTAGGCCCTTAGATTAACCCTAGATTAATTTAGGTCCGTTAGATTTAGGAAACCTCTAGAACCAAGCCCAGCCCTAGCCAGAAAACCAGATCTGGTGCACCCAAGCACCCTGGTTCGACACGCCATGTCGACAGGCAAGTCGACAGGCATGTCGACACCCCTGTCGACAGGCCTGTCGACAGCCCTGTCGACATGCTTAGGGCGGGAACCTTCCCGCCTGGCCCCGCTGGTTCTAATTTAAAATCTAAATTTAAATTCCTAAATCTGTTTTTAACTCTAATTTTTCTGCAAACTTCTTTGGGCCATAACCGGGCCATACGGACTCCGATTTTCGAAAACTCGGACTCTATTTCGCGTATTTTTCCGAGACGAACGCAATAACGCAGCCCGTTACCCCCAATTCCCACGTCTGAGATTATTTATCCTGTAATTAGTGAATTTTAGTATTAACTAAAATTCGGGGTGTTACATTGTCCGCCTGATTGTGCGTATTATCCAACACAACATTTTTTCGAAGACGGAAGTCTAGAGCAAATAATCTACCTTTTTTGCGCCGTGCCACATATGCTATTATTAACGACATAGTCGTCAACTGGACGCGCGGGCTTATGATTCATCTTTCTGAGCCTTTTGCTGGCAAACTTCCCGTATATCCATTTTCTCACTTGTGTCTTTCGACACATCGAAGTCAGGCTTAGTAGAGAGACATTGGTCAAGAAGGCTCAAGCTGCCATCGACCTTGCCTGTAACAACTCGGAAAATCAGAACCAATTTAAATTTTATTTTAAGAAATTTTAAATAGAAAATGCATCAAAAAAATTTAAGAAAAAAAGATTATCACAAATTAATATTATATTTCGAATTTTGTCCATCTTAAATGATATTTAAATAAACCATGCAATTTAATTTAATCTCAAACAAGGATTTTATTTGTGTAGCGACATATCATCAAAACTAATTTATCAAATTATAAGTATAAATGGCGCAATAAACGTTAAATTAATTTCAAATGTATGTTGAAGCTTTAATGATTATTGATTTTTGTAGACCTATAAGTCTAAATTTATTACCATATTATTCATAGTATAATAAATGTAATAAAGACGTTCCATATAATTCAAACTTTGAATTGAAAGGAGTAATATGGGAAGAGTTTATCGTTGACAATTTCAAATTGGAATTTAATATATATAATAATTCATTTCATTTGAAAGTTAAAATTCAATATTGGTATAAATGAAATGTTTGTCCTATATCACACGTTGGGTAGCTAAACGATTATCCTTATGCAATATAAAACCATATGACGTGTTTTAAATAACTTCTATTATTGGTAAGTTTAATTTTCACAAGACTAAACACAATTATTGACATTAATTAATTAAATGTTTTATGGCATATTGGAATTCGCATTCCAATATAAGTTAAAAGAAAATGTGGTTAGAGCAATAACAAAAATGTTATAAATGACATTTATTAATGGTTCACAATATTTATTTAAACAGAGTCTAAGCGTGGCATGTGGGTAAATTAATTGATTTACAATATCCAAGGAGCATAATTACACTTTCCCTTTTCATATGTCACAATGTGAAATAAATTGGGTTCATATTAGAAATTATATTTTTAATGTAGAAGATGAATCATTAAAAAGTTGCACAACTTAAACAATTAGAAAAAATAAAGCAAACATTTAATTCGTTTGTAAATACAAAGAGACATATGGGGAAAATAACGTGTGCATTTATTCTCTACTCTCTCTCCTCTTCTATTTATCATTCAAATTCATTTTTGGATACGAAACTATTCCTTTTATCCCCTCTTTTGTCCTCTCTTCTCTCTTCTCTTTATATATTTACAATCTTCAGACCTCATACAGAAATAAATAAAAAAAATTAATTAAATAAAGGAATAAAAATTATAATTTCCTTCACTATATAATATCATTTTTACTTCCTTAACCATAATCCCATTTCTTATCAGCCGCCGCCTTGAACTAAATCAATGGCCGCCGCCCATTTCTAATGGAAGGCTAGCGATCTCCAATTTTGATTCCACATTTTCTCTCAATCCACAAATGATTTCATGAATTCTATAAAACAAAAATAAAAGAGCACGTCAAGATCAATATATTCAACGGCCATGATCATCTCTGGTGGCTCCGTTCGACTATGGCGGGCTTACAAAGGCGGCGTTTTTTTGGTGAACGATGGGTCGAGCGTTTTCTTGAAGAAGAACTATGAGTAAGGAATAAGTTAAGTAAGATAATTAGTTTATTAATTATTGTAAATTAATTTTTAAAGTAATAAAATGTTGTGAAATCTATAACTTGTTCATACAGAATCGAAACTGAACGATTTTCGATGCATTGGAATCACGACGAAGAGATCTACAATATGGAATTGATTAGAGCTGAAACAGAGCGCTTTGAAAATTCAGACAAAGCGATGTGAGATTTCTATTTTGAATAAAATTAATTATTTATTTCGTTGTGAAATTTATGTTCATTTTATATAAAATTCGTGCTAATGTTATATACATTTATTTCAATGTTAATTGTGTTGTGATTGTGATGAACGATTGAATTGTTAGAAATAGTTTAACATAAAAATTGCTTTTCTATGTTAACATGAATTGTTAGAAATAGTTTAACATAAAAATTACTCTTTCATGTTAACATGAATTTTTAGAAATAATTCGACATATAAATACTCTTTTATGTCAACATGAGATGTTAGAAATGATTAAACATAAAAATATTCTTTTATTTGTCATATTGAAAAATAGAATTGTTGTCAAATAAAAACTCCCCTTTTATTTGTCACTAGAAAACACTGGACAGTTTATGACATTAAAACTCTAATTTTATTTTCCATTAGAATAGAAATTACATTTTTGTTAAGAAATGGTTAATATGATTAAAAGGACATTTTAGTTAAGAAATGGTTATGATTAAAAGGACATTTTTGTTAAGAAATGGTTAATATGATTAAAAGGACATTTTTGTTAAGAAATGATTAATATGATTAAAAGGAAATTTTTGTTAAGAAATGTTTAATATGATTAAAAGGACATTTTTGTTAAGAAATGGTTAATATGATTAAAAGGACTTTTTTTTGTTAAGAAATATTTAATATGATTAAAAGAACATTTTTGTTAGGAAATGTTTCTTAGGATTAAAAATATCATTTTTGTTAGGAATGTGAAGTTAGAATAAAATAACACTTTTGTGTTAAAACATGATGATTGAAATAAAAATAGAGATTTTGTCAAAACATGATTATAGAAATAAAAATAACATTTTTGTCAAAACTTGTAAATTGAAATAAAAATTATCATTTGTGTTAAAACATATTATTGAAACAAATTTAACATTTGTGTCAAAAGATTAGAATAAAAAGTATTAGATAAAAATGAACAATTTTTTTTTCTTATATTAAAAAGAACTAGACAAAAATAGACATTTTTGTACACTAGAAAGAATTAGATTAAAATATACATTTTTGGCCATTAAAAAGAATTAGATAAAAATATACATTTTTGGTCATTGAAAAGGATTACACCAAAATATGCATTTTTGGTCAAAAGATATAAAAATTAATATTTTTATTGTCGATTAGTTACAATAAAAAGATTAGAAATAAAAGTTTACATTTTTATATAGTATTTTTCTCATTAAAAAGAATAGAACTAAAAACATACATATTTATGTAATACTATTCTCATTAAAAAGAATAGGATTAAAAGATTGCATTTTTATGTGATATGTTTTCAATAAAAAGAAATGAAATAAAAGATTACATTTTTATTATCACTTTGTTTCAATAAAAGGATTAAAATAAAAAGATTATATTTTTTGTCAATTTGTTACAATAAAAAGATTAAAATAAAAAGATTATATTTTTACCGCCAATTTGTTTTCAATAAATGATTAGAATATAAAGTTCACATTTTGTTGTCATTTGTTGTGCAATAAAAGATTTGGCGATAAAACTTCATTTTTATTGTAAGTCATTTTCATTAGAAAAATTGACAATGAAAATTATATTTTCATTATATGTTCGTTGTAGTAAGAAGGATTAGATATTAAAATAGAATATCCATATGTTAAAAATACGATGTTATCGATGGCTTGAAATATATGTTTGTAATGTTGAAATGTTTGGCGTATTAAAGATAATGTTAGTATGTTCAAATTGAATATTACACTTCCATTTATAAGTTATCCGACTTGTTTATGTGATTGGGACGATAATTTTTACACATCGCCAATGTGCATGTTTGTTGGATGAAACCCCATACGGGTATTGGGATGATACTTGACATACACTAATCCCAATATTTAGTTTTAGAATCCACTCCGGTTGTTATTTGGATGTGTAATAATTATTTATCATGATTGTTGATTACATGCAATATATGGAAACCATATAACTGGAACTATATGGTTATTGATTGAGTCACATTCCAATAAAGAATATTTTAGGAAAAAAGAATATTTTAGAAAAAGAATATTTTAGAAAAAGAATACTTTAGTGAAGTTTTCCATTTAACTCATATTTAATTGGAATTAAATAAATTGGATTTTGATTTGTCGTGAATGGTGTCTTAAATAACACTGCTCTTGAACCCCTATGAAAAGAATAAATCGTTTAATTAATATTTTAGAGTTTTTCAATTATAGTAATTGAAATAAAATGAAAGTGTGAATTGGGTTTATTGTGAAGTGTGTTTTAAGAGACATCTGTTCTTTAACCCAATTGACAGTGAAAATGTAACTTGGAAATTATAAATATTTTTATTTAGATTTAATGTGAATTTTTCCAAAGTAAAGTTTTTCCAATTTAATATATTAAATTGGAATTGAATGGAAGTCAATTAAATAATAATCAAGATAAGCTTCTGTAAAAGAAGACCGTTACTACATATGGAATTTAAAAGGCTTTGCCATTATTCCATTTATATTATTGGTCTGATACAGAAATTCATAAAGATTATATATTGATTTGATTTTTGTGAAAAGTTCATATTTTGTGGAAGTGGATTTTGGGTTTACCGTGAACTATGTTTTAAATGACATTAGTTCTTTAACCCAGTTAAAGATAAGATTAATTTCTTAAATTTAAATAATCATTAAATAATGATTTTTCATATTTAAAACCAAATTGGAGTATTTTAATAAATCTTTATAAGAAAGGTTTAAGAATAAATGTAAAGAATTTACCTTTGATAAGATAATGTGAATATTTTATTAGAAGAATATTCTGAATTGGAATGAGGCATTGGATGTGTTTTTATAGCACTTGATTTTTAACTGTTAAAATAAGCATGTTATTCGGAAAGACCGGGTTTAACCCATTCTGGATAATTATACGACGATTAAGAGTCGAAGATGAAGACGGTGGTTAAAGACCGGCGATCTTCACAGCGAATGGACGACTACTGATGCCCCAAACTGGGTTGCTCCTAGGAAAGGGTTAATAGTGGTAGTTTGTCCGGACGTACTTGTTGATTGCCCAGATATGCGGGAACCTAGTGGCTCCGGTTTTGTGCAAACCCAGAACGGACTCGTAAATGGATTAGTGTCCGACATTGAATTTCATTGCATATAAATTAAATTGATTTCTATTTAATATATATCCGTTCGGTAGCAGAGAATTTATTCTCTTGCTTAACACCCTCAAATGGTATATATTGGTAGTTATTGATCGCGCGGCGTGAATTGTCAATGTGGCACGCCAAGATGCAAATGATCAAAGCTTTTGTTGAAAAGCAGAGCCTTATGGGATGATCAAAGCGTAGCCTATTTCGGCATAGCTTTGTGTATAGTGTGACTTCGCGTACCTCACACCCCGTTATGAGTCATAAACGGGATCAGGACCGTAGGGAGTGCACACTTTTCTTTCTAGCTAGAAATGGTGCCAGCGACTTACCAGCCTTGACATTTTTACTTATGTGGTTGATGGATTGAGGCGCCTTGGGTTTATAGGCCGGAAGTGGTCATATTAGAGGTTCAAAGGAACCAGGAAGCGTGTGTTCAGGCATAACCAATCCACTAACGTATGTGTGTACCGAACCTACCGCATCCAAGGGTTCACTGAGGGGAATCCTTAGGCATTTGCTAGAGTGTCTCAAATCGGAGAGGATGATCCCTAGCCTCGACTCATGATGGAAACCCAATTTTCCATACGACACCATTGGTTTTGACTGTAGAACTAGTATGGAGACATAGTAGGATGGGGTACTATGCCGTCTATGATTGATACATTATGATTGAAATTGTTTTTGAAACATATATACACTAATAATAATATTAAAATCCGTTTTATCGTATCAAGCATCTTTTGACTATTATAAGGTAAAAATCTATCCTTCGGTTTGCGTTGCATTGTGTGATGGGACTTGAGTCTTATAATGGTTTCATTTTTCTAAAAAGCATTGCGTTGTTTAATGATTTACTTTATTTCATGCACTAGAAATCCAATGGAGTAAACCCGATCCTCGTTAGCGATGTGGTCCTGTGATTAGCCTTATTATTAGATAAGTTAAGTAAGATTTCTCATACCGGTCCCATGACTGACCTGTAGTTTTTTTCACTAGCAAACTCGGGTGCCCATACTTTCCACACAGGCAGTCGAGTAGCTTTTTGCAGATATATTTACAGGATCCTGGTTCACAGCTGAAGCGATATTCAGAAAGCTCTGTATCCGTGTATTCCTTTCAGTTTTATATTTGAATTATTTTTCCGCTGCTATTAAAATGTAATTTAAATCTCTGATATTATTGTATTTATATTGTGCAATAAGTATTCATACTCTGTTATATTCTTGTACTCTGATGTGATTGTTGTAATCAACAATAAAATATTCTTCAGTTTGTGTTCTGATGTGTGTTGTTCTCAAAGCAATCCAGGCTTTCCTTTACGGGGGAGTTTGGGTCTTTTCATTTGGTATTAGAGCTTTGGTTTACAGAGCTTTAGAACAAGGCACATGAGAACCAAACGAAAGAATTCACCAGAGATTGGATTAGTAATATCCAATGAGAATAACTCGTTAGAGATAGGATCGGTAGTATCCTAGAACGAGTGTGAAGAGTATTATGTTCTTTAAAAATAAAAGTAAAAAACAATTTAGTTTTGAAAATTTTATCTTAAAATACGCATTTGAGTATTATATTATTTTAATTTGGACAATCGAGTATATAAAGATTTTGAATATACGAGTAATTAATAGATATTCGAAGTTTTAATATACTGGATAGATATAGAATCACGCTCTAGTCTCCTGGGGATAATTCTGGTGAAGCGGCCGCATCATCATTATTTATGTTCGAGTTCCAAAAGTGGGATTTCTATATATTTCCAATTGAATGGTATGAGAACCAAAATATAGTTAGAATATATTGTTGTGATTTGCACTAAAAATATGATTTTTGATTATATATAAAAGTTATATATATTTGGAAGGTTAATCACCTAATTGATTGCTGGTTGTGATGTCTGATTATAAGTTTAACTAATAAAATTATCGGAATGAAAAATTCAGCTAAATCAAATTTAATATTGAACTCAATTGAAAATCAGAACCAATTTAAACTACTTTAGCTTCGTTCCTTTTCAAGGATGAAAAGATTTTAAGTGGGGGTGATTGTAACAACCTTGAAATTCAGAACCAATTTAAAATTTATTTTAAGAAATTTTAAATAGAGAAGGCGTCAAAAAAAAAAAGAAAAAAAATTTATCACAAATTAATATTATATTTCGAATTTGGTCCATCTTAAATGATATTTAAATAGAACATGCAATTTAATTTAATCTTAAACAAGGATTTTATTTGTGTAGTGACATATCATCAAAACTAACTTATCAAATTATAAGTATAAATGGCGCAATAAACGTTAAATTAATTTCAAATGTATGTTGAAGCTTTAATGATGATTGATTTTTGTAGACCTATAAGTCTAAACTTATTACCATATTATTCATAGTACAATAAATGTAATAAAGACGTTCCATATAATTCAAACTTTGAATTGAAAGGAGTAATATAGGAAGAGTTTATCGTTGGCAATTTCAAATTGGAATTTAATATATATAATAATTAATTTCACTTGAAAGTTAGAATTCAATATTGGTATAAATGGAATGTCTGTCCTATATCATACATTGGGTAGCTAAAGTGAAACACCCCACCTCTGTTAAGGTCACTCACAGAGGGAATGCCTTAACTTCGATGGAGCATTATAGGTAAAAGATGTAGATAAATTACAAGACAGACAAATAAAGCAGCGGAAAATTAAGTCATTATATAAGCAACTTAATTCAATCAATCTTTTACAACAATTTCCTCAATCATACTTAAATGTAATACATAGAACTTCTGTCTTGATTTAAAAACTTCCAAGAATAAAAGAAGCATAAAAACAATGATATTCTCCGATAAAGCATGACCAACCATAGCAGTGGAAGAGAGAGAGTCCAAAGTGATACACCAACTAATCTTTCAAGCTGGGAAAGAGAAGAGGTCCAAGTTAGGCTGAGCTATTCCCTCCCTGACTACCGGGGGGAAACGGAAGAGACGAGGTGAAAAACAAACTAGGTCAGACATAAGTATGGTAAGTCCAGTGATCTTTCAGCATGCATACAAGATAAAGGATCATGACATGAATAAACCGAAAATAGGACAATACCATAAAAACAAGGTAACTAAAGACAAGGTAAGTGCAAGGTGAACCGAATGCACATATACTTTTTCTCTTCTTCGCTACTACTTTGTTAATCTAATTTCTATATTTATCTCTGCAACACCTAACTAGTGTCCCAACTAGTAATCTGTATAAAATGACAATCGTGATCCCAACCCCTGTAATTATGGTAGCCTTCAGGTGTACATCTATCGTGAGGATTCCACTTCAGTCAGCCTAATTGCCATGAACATGTTAGATGTACCCTTACTACCCTATCGATCGGCTCCCTACTTGTATTCATGTTCCATGTGTCTGTGTCAATTGGCCCTCTCTTGTGTCTAGATACCCTGTGCTGGTCCCACCATAAGGTGTATTAATCCTTATGATAGCGACCCGACACGATTCAAGATGCACAGTGTATAACTACTAGTACCCAGTGCCTGCTTTTTCCCACTTCGGAGTACGTGCACGCCCGTAAATCGTCGGAATCTACACTGACGTACCCCCTGCCGTTGCTTTGATCGCTTATAATCAACCCAGCAATCGTGCCCCACCCTGCCTAGTTCAGGGTACCATGATACATCCATGTTGGTTACTGCTGAAATGGGTCCCCGTTACCAGGGTTTCCTATTGGTTAAGTTTGTGGGCCTATATTTACTAATATTACCCACCAACCCGATATGTACTTAATCCTCCCATCGATTCAAGCATTTTTAATAAACTGTAAAGTTTTGTGGGCCTATATGTACTAATATTACCCACCTACACGAGATGTACTTAACCCTCCCATCGATTCAAGCATGTTTATTTAATAGTTAAGTTTTGTGGGCCTATATTTACTAATATTACCCACCAACCCGATATGTACTTAACCCTTCCACTGATTCAAGCATGTTTATTTAATGGTTAAGTTTTGTGGGCCTATATTTACTAGTATTACCTACCAACCCGATATGTGCTGAACCCTTCCACTGATTCAAGCATGTTTATTTAATGGTTAAGTTTTGTGGGCCTATATTTACTAATATTACCCACCAACCCGATATGTACTTAACCCTCCCGCACGTTATGCCATATTAGTTAAGTGTTGTCCGCTCATGTTAACTTAATCCACTCATTCATCATGTGATGTTGGTTAAGCATTTCTTATTAACTTGACCCTCCTTACTTATCATGTTGGATCAGTTAAGTGTTTCCTATTAACTTAACCCCGTTCGTTCATCAAGTTATATTGGTCAAGTGTTTTTTGTTAACTTAACCCCACGGATTCATCTTGTTGCATTGGTTAAGTGTCATCGATCAATTCAAGTTAACTTAACCCACCTACGTGTCATGTTACTTTGGTTAAGTTTTGCCTTCTTGTGTTAACTTAACCCTATTACAAATCAAGTTATATTGGTTAAGTGTTGCCCTCTTATTTTAACTTAACCTTTCCATAAATCAAGTTATATTGGTTAAGTGTTTCTAAATTTACTCAACCTCACCCACTTGTCTAATTAACATGTTATAACGGTTAAGTGTTCTAAATTTACTTAACCTCACCCACTTGTCTAATTAACATGTTATAACGGTTAAGTGTTCTAAATTTACTTAACCTCACCCACTTGTACAATTAACATGTTATAACAGTTAAGTGTTCTAATTTACTTAACCTCACCCACTTGTCCAATTACCATGTTATAATGGTTAAGTGTTCTAAATTTACTTAACCTCCCCCACTTGTCTAATTAACATGTTATAACCGTTAAGTGTTCTAAATTTACTTAACCTCACCTAGTGGTCTAATTAACATGTTATAACGGTTAAGTGTTCTAAATTTACTTAACCTCACCCACTCGTCTAATTAACATGTTGAATTGGTTAAGTGTTTCCTTAATTGACTTAACCCTACCAATATTGACTTAGCTTTATTAAAGCACCAATCACTCACATTAGACAGGTATTGTTGTGGTCACTGGATGTGCCGATCGGTTCCGGGCAGTTTTACACCACAACTCAGTCTAACCTCGGGTCCTTTTTGGGCTCAATGCACTAACCACCCACATTAGATAGGTATTGTTGCGGTCACTGGATGTGCCGGTCGGTTCCGGGCAGTTTTACGCCACAACTCAGTCTAACCTCGGGTTAGGCGTATTCGTCTTTTCTAAATTTACATATTTCTTATTTATGACAAATTCCATATGTAAATTATTCCCAATTTAATTATGCTATAATTATCCTTTTAATTATGCTCACAATTAATGGTATACTAAATATACCATTTCATGAACCAATCAGTGCCATGTAATTTTTCATGTTTATCCTACATATTTATATGTAAATTATAAATCAATTATTGTCTTGGTCCACTTTCCTTCTAAATCACGTTCAAAATTTTAGGTATATAGATTATACCATTTTCATGCCACTTATCATGCTTATGTGTCAAACATGCCAATTACATGTAATTTCATGTTTTCCCCAACGTTACCCCCGTTGTACGTTCGCAAAATTACATAGAATGTTAGGCTCGATATTTTAGCCTAACTTATAAAAAAAAGAGGAAAAGAGGAACTTTGCAACATTCCAACATCATACAAAAGAATGGATCTAACTACGCATATGTCACATGGATTTGGCATAGAACAATATACTTTTAACTATGAACTTGCAAACTTGATCTATGCAACATGAACCACAAACATATGAATTTACATAAAACTATACAAGTTAAACTTGGCATGTAGTGGTGAACTTGCAAATTAGATCTATCATAAAGGCATATGGATCCAACATATAAAGTTGTAGATCTAAACATATAAGGTCGTGGATCTAAACATGTATGCATAATAGCTCTAAACAATTAGGCATAAACGACATGACTTAGCCTAAAACTTGTATGCATCTTAATATCACCAAACTTACATATGATAATTCCATTTCCAAATTCCTATACAACATCATAGGTTTACTCACCAATTTCCACATAACATGATAGGTTCGATAGACCACAATAGTTCATAGGCATACATGATAGAATAGACATGAATAAACATGAATCAGCATCACATACAACTTGATACAATTATATTTTACAATTCATGTCTTTAATTTATTCACATCTGAAAGATAACTACACTTACAATCAAAAGGAAAAACTTGATTTCAGGGATCTGTATTCTGAAACTCAAGTGCTCGCCTTTGATGTAGATCATTGAATTCTCTTTGTTGAATTAGATTAGATTTAATTTGACTTAGGTTTTAGTGGCGGCTAGGTTAAGATGAGAGTGAATAATAGAAATAAGTTTTAGGTTTAGGGTCCTTAAATAGTTGTAGAGAGTGTTTTAGGACCATTAGATTAACCCTGAACCATGAGAACCAATCAGATGCCACATCTACCTTAGAGCGAATCCGCCCACGGGTTGACAGCCAAACACCCTGAATTAACCCTTAGTCGACCCAACGGAGCTCGGGTCGACCTCAAAAATGGGCCGGTTTGGTTATTCCCACTCCCGATTCGCTGCTTTGAACTTTTTTGCATATTTATTTATTTAATTTTTATATATATATATATATTCTCATATGCATACAAATTTCAAGGCTTAATAACTTCTTCTCAAGGTATCCGTTTTATGCAAACCAAATGTCTATCTTGACCAAAATTTTGAGACGAACGTAATAGCGCAACCCATTTTACTTAATTCTTCCTCTAAAAATTAAGTGTTCTTGAATTTGTTAATTTTAATATTCTCAGAAAATTCGGGGTATTACATTCTCCTCTGCTTAAAGGATTTCGTCCCCGAAATCTTCAAGTTAAGAAGAATGCATCCTAACATCCAATCATCCATCTTCTCATCCATCATCCACAAGCATCCGTTGTCCTTAATAGACTTCTAATGCCATATGAACATATGCAGAGTGTGTGTGTATATGTCTCTTATCTAGTGCAAAATCTGGCGGTCTACTGATCCAGTTGACATCCTTAATGCAAATCATGAGAGTGCCATGCGTCCAATATGTATGCAAATATCCCTAATCATGTAAATACTATGTGTGTGCATATTCACTCATCTATATGCAACATCCATATGATAACACATCAAGTTTCAATCCATATACAAATACATTCATATGCATATGCAATATGAAAGTGGCTGAGCCGATATAGTGCCTAATGTGTGTATATGCATCCACGGGCAACCACTAGTAAACACTTGAAACCATCAATCATAACATGTCTTAGACACATGTTTTCATCCATTGGCTTCTACCTAAGGATCGAGGATAGGACCGAGAGGATATACTTAAAAGATAAAGACTAGCATGCAAATAAATATTACAGAAAAAGGAGGAATCAAGGATTTACCCTCAAAAAGAGTATGATGCGCGTATCTAATCTTTAGTCTTCTAAGTCGCATCTTCTTTGAGCTTCACTCCACTGTACCTTAACTAATTTAACTTCACGATTGTGAAGCTTCTTGACCTCCATTTCCAAAACCCACTAGTAAAGATAGGTCATCGATCATTTACTACGCTAGAGGGTATCCAATGTTGTCGAACTATCTTTCCAAGATAAACAGAAGTTAACCACGATACCAAGTGTATATACTAAGATGATTAGAGGTCTCTCCTCTACTTAGCTTACCATCATGTCACAAATCTGAGGCTCTAAAGCTAAGGTTGTTATGTGCTTTTTACCTCTCTTAAGGTTAGTTTTTTTTTTCTACTTAGGGTGCCTGCCATAACTATTTATCTCTCATGCAAACCATCCTAGTCGAACTCGACATCCCTCAAGTACAAGCCCCAAAGGCCTAAACCAATATCAGACAAGCACCCAAGGAATACCTCCTCCGAATTTGGATGATCTATGTGAGGTGATACTAACAAAACAACCAAACAATTGAGCACTTAACCGACTCTAGCTATCCTCACCAATCTTGCTCCAAAACTATCGCTGATTGCATAACTGGCTTTGTATTGTCAACTGAATATATGTGGAAGTCTATCTCGAGCTTTTAGGGGGAAACTCCTAACCTTAATCAAAAAATATCTACGTACTGATGGAGTACTCTAACGGATCGAAAATCATCGATAAATACATAAAGTGATTCTAGGTAGCTAAGACAAACTGATCCCTTAGGATCGCATGAAATTTCAAGGGTATTCCCGAGGCAAGTCGAAAGTCTAACTACCTCCTTTCACAATTACTAGCTAACTAATCCATGCCTAGAATCAACCCATAGCCCATGAAACCAAAAACATAAGTATCTCAAATCCTTACAAAACAAAGATAAATGAGCCGAACCACAAATTAGACTTGAGACAATAATGGGATCCTCTACTATACAAGCTCTAGGGTGCAGAGACTCAACTATGGAAGCAGATATAAACGAATACGAAGCGCAAAATTCAAAAAGAGTACTAACAGGATGATCAAGAAGAAAAACTAAACTTTTCAACAGAAACCTTACTACCTCTCTCTCAGGTATGCTGGTGGTGAGAGCATGCACTTGCCTTCCGGAAAATCTTGTCTTTTGTTCTTGCCCGTGCCTTTAATTATATGACCCGTTATACCAAAATAAAGATACTTCCTCTTGTTTTAGGTTTCACTATTCTTTCCTCCCCTCCTTTGTGAACCAAGTCCATATCCATGAGTTATTCATCCTTGTATTGTGCTCCTTAGGCAAACTTCCTCATTCACATCTTTGCCATCCTTGTGTAACTTGTTGACAGGTCTCCCGAAAGCTGCCTCCGTCGCACGGAGAATCCTACAAAGCTCAAAACAAAATTAGCCGTAGGTGAAACTACTATGGCTATAGATGAAAGTTTGGCACTTGTTTGCCCTTTGAAAAGTGTTGTAGTCTCGACGAGCCTACAGAACCATGCTGCGACGAGGTTACCTACCAGAAATCCAGGAGCCCCGGAGACTTAGGAAAGATGGAAACAAGGATTCAAACAGAGGATAAAAAAGATAGTGCATATGGCTTTGGGGAATATGCCTTTAAAACAAAACTTTTCTTTTGAAAATGCTTCTTTTAAAATCGTTTCGAAAATAATTTTTCAAATCTTTAATCTGATCCGGTAACCTTTAGCTCTGATACAAGCGAAACACCCCACCTCCGTTAAGGTAACTCACAGAGGGAATGCCTTAACTTTGGTCGAGCACTATATGTAAAAGATACAGATAGATTACAAGATAGACAAATAAAGCAACAGAAAATAATGTCATTTTATAAACAACTTAATTCAGTCAAGCTTTTACAACAATTTCCTCAATCATACTTAAATGTAATACATAGAACTTCTGTCTTAATTTAAAAACTTCCAAGAATAAAAAAGCATAAAAACAATGATATTCCCCCATAAAGAATGAACCAGCCATAGCAATGGAAGAGAGAGTCCAAAAGCGATACACCAACTAATCTTCAAGCTTGGAAAGAGAAGATGTCCAAGTTAGGCTGAGCTATTCCCTCCCTGACTACCTGGGGGTAAACAAAAGAAAAGAGGCAAAAAACAAACTAGGTCAGACATAAGTTTGGTAAGTCCAGTGATCTTTCAGCATGCATACAAGATAAAGGATCATGACATGAATAAACCGAAAATAGGACAATACCATAAACTAGGTTACTAAAGACAAGTTAAGTGCAAGGTGAACCGAATGCACATATACTTTTTCTCTGCTTCGCTACTACTCTGTTAATCTGATTTCTATATTTATCTCTGCACCACCTAACTAATGTCCCAATTAGTAATCTGTATAAAATGACAATCGTGATCTTAACTCCTGTAATTGTGGTAGCCTTCAGGTGTACATCTATCGTGAGGATTCCACTTCAATCAGCCTAATTGCCATGAACATGTTTGATGTACCCTTACTACCCTATCGATCGGCTCCCTACTTGTATTCATGTTCCATGTGTTTGTGTCAATCGGCCCTCTCTTGCGTCTAGATACCATATGCTGGTCCCACTATAAGGTGTATCAATCCTTATGATAGCGACCCAACACGATTCAAGACGGACAGTGTATAATTACTGGTACCCAATGCCTGCTTTTTCCCACTCCAGAGTAGTGCACGCCCGTAAACCGTCGGAACCTACACTGATGTACCCCTTGCCGCTGCTTTGACTGCTTATAATCAGCCCAGTAATCGTGCCCCACCCTGCTTAGTTCAGGGTACCGTAATACATCTATGTGGGTTACTGCTGAAATGGGACGCCGTTACTAGGGTTTCCTATTGGTCAAGCTTGTGGGCCTATATTTACTAATATTACCCACCAACCCGATATTACTTAACCCTCCCATCGATTCAAGCATTTTTAATAAACGATTAAGTTTTGTGGGCCTATATGTACTAATATTACCCACCTACATGAGATGTACTTAACCCTCCCATCGATTCAAGCATGTTTATTTAATAGTTAAGTTTTGTGGGCCTATATTTACTAATATTAACCACTAACCCAATATGTACTTAACCCTTCCACTGATTCAAGCATGTTTATTTAATGGTTAAGTTTTGTGGGCCTATATTTACTAATATTACCCACCAAACCGATATGTACTTAACCCTTCTACTGATTCAAGCATGTTTATTTAATGGTTAAGTTTTGTGGGCCTATATTTACTAATATTACCCACCAACGCGATATGTACTTAACCCTCCTGCACATTACACCATATTAGTTGAGTTTTGTCCGCTCATGTTAACTTAACCCACTTATTCATCATGTCATGTTGGTTAAGCATTTCTTATTAACTTGACCCTCCTTACTTATCATGTTGGATCGGTTAAGTGTTTCCTATTAGCTTAACCCCATTCGTTCATCAAGTTATATTGGTCAAGTGTTTCTTGTTAACTTAACCCCACGTATTCGTCTTGTTGTATTGGTTAAGTGTCATCAATCAATTCAAGTTAACTTAACCTACCTACGTGTCATGTTACTTTGGTTAAGTGTTGCCTTCTTGTGTTAACTTAACCCTACTACAAATCAAGTTATATTGGTTAAGTTTTGCCCTCTTATTTTAATTTAACATTTCCATAAATCAAGTTATATTGGTTAAGTATTTCTAAATTTACTTAACCTCACTCACTTGTCTAATTAACATGTTATAATGGTTAAGTGTTCTAAATTTACTTAACCTAACCCACTTGTCTAATTAACATGTTATAACGGTTAAGTTTTCTAAATTTACTTAACCTCACCCACTTGTCTAATTAACATGTTATAATGGTTAAGTGTTCTAAATTTACTTAACCTCACCCATTTGTCTAATTAACATGTTATAACGGTTAAGTGTTCTAAATTTACTTAATCTCACCCACTTGTCTATTTAACATGGTATAACGGTTAAGTGTTCTAAATTTACTTAACCTCACCCATTTGTCTAATTAACATGTTGAATTGGTTAAGTGTTTCCTTAATTGATGTAACCCTACCAATCTTGACTTAGCTTTATTAAAGCACCAACCACTCACATTAGACAGATATTGTTGTGGTCACTGGATGTGTCGGTCAGTTCCGGTCAGTTTTACACCACAACTCAGTCTAATCTCGGGTCCTTTTTGGGCTCAATGCACTAACCACCCACATTAGACAGGTATTGTTGTCACTGGATGTGCCGGTCGGTTCCGGCCAGTTTTACACCACAACTCAGTCTAACCTCGGGTTAGGCATATTCGTCTTTTCTAAATTTACATATTTCTTATTTATGACAAATTCCATATGTAAATTATTCCCAATTTAATTATTCCCTAATTATCCCATTAGTTATGCTCACAATTAATGGTATACTAAATATACCATTTCGTGAACCAATCTATGCCATGTAATTTTTCATGTTTATCCTACATATTTATATGTAAATTATAAATCAATTATTATCATGACCAACTTTCCTTCTAAATCACATTCAAAATTTTAGGTATATAGATTATACCATTTTCATGCCACTTATCATGCTTATGTGTCAAACATGCCAATTACATGTAATTTCATGTTTCCCCCAACGTTACCCCCGTTGTACGTTCGCAAAATTACATAAAAAGTTAGGCTCGATATTTTAGCCTAACTTATAAAATAAAAAAGGGAAAAGAGGAACTTTGCAACATTCCAACATCATACAAAAGTATGGATCTAACTGCACATATGTCACATGGATTCTGCATAGAACAATATACTTTTAACTATGAACTTGCAAACTTGTTCTATGCAACATGAACAACAAGCATACGAATTTACATAAAACTATACAAGTTAAACTTGGCATGTAGTGGTAAACAAGCATACGAATTTACATAAAACCCATATTTTATTGAATAAAAAAATTACTCTTTTATGTTAACATGAATTGTTAGAAATAGCTTAACATAAAAATTACTCTTTTATGTTAACATGAATTGTTAGAAATAGTTTAACATAAAAATTACTTTTTAATGTTAAAATGAACTGTTAGAAATAATTCAACATAAAAATACTCTTTTATGTCAACAAGAGATTCTAGAAATGATTAAACATAAAAATATTCTTTTATTTATCATGTCGAAAAATAGAATTGTTGTCAGATAAAAACTCCCCTTCTATTTGTCACTAGAAAACATTGGACAGGTTATGACATTAAAACTCTCTTTTTATTTTCCATTAGAATAGAAATTACATTTTTGTTAAGAAATGGTTAATATGATTAAAAGGATATTTTTGTTAATAAATGGTTAATATGATTAAAAGGACATTTTTGTTAAGAAATTTTTAATATGATTAAAAGGAAATTTTTGTTAAGAAATGTTTAATATGATTAAAAGGACATTAATGGTTAATATGATTAAAAGGACTTTTTTTGTTAAGAAATGTTTAATATGATTAAAAGAACACTTTTGTTACGAAATGTTTCTTAGGATTAAAAATATCATTTTTGTTAGGAATGTGAAGTTAGAATAAAATAACACTTTTGTGTTAAAACATGATTATTGAAATAAAAATAGAGATTTTGTCAAAACATGATTATAGAAATAAAAATAACATTTTTGTCAAAACTTGTAAATTGAAATAAAAATTATCATTTGTGTTAAAACATGTTATTGAAACAAATTTAACATTTGTGTCAAAAGATTAGAATAAAAAGTATTAGATAAAAATGAACATTTTTTTTCTTATATTTAAAAGAACTAGACAAAAATAGATATTTTTGTACACTAGAAAGAATTACATTAAAATATACATTTTTGGCCATTAAAAAGAGTTAGATAAAAATATACATTTTTGGTCATTGAAAAGGATTACACCAAAATATACATTTTTGGTCAAAAGATATAAAAATTAATATTTTTATTGCCGATTAGTTACAATAAAAAGATTAGAAATAAAAGTTCACATTTTTATATAGTATTGTTCTCACTAAAAAGAATAGAACTAAAAACATACATGTTTATGTAATACTATTCTCATTAAAAAGAATAGGATTAAAAGATTGTTTTTTTTATGTGATATGTTTTCAATAAAAAGAAATGAAATAAAAGATTACATTTTTATTATCACTTGACATACACTAATCCCAATATTTAGTTGTAGAATCCACTCTGGTTGTTATTTGGATGTGTAATAATTATTTATCATGATTGTTTATTACATGCAATATTTTTTTTTAACAAATAGTATATAGACAAAACCGGAGAAACTAGCCGTTCTCCAAAGGCTCACAAAAACGGTTTCTGAACCTCAGAAACCGTGCACATACAAACTACAAATAACAACTGAACCGAACAACAGAAACTAGTGCTAAACATCATAAACAAAGCAATCAACTCCATGCTACGCCTCAGGCCCATCAGGTGGAGCATCAGCTGACGTAGAAGTGATGAAGAGACCAAAGCTCTAAAGAGACAGTCACGGAGCCTGAGCTGAGCACCAGCCTCCAAAAAGGTAGAAAGACCAATGCCAGTAGGACAGAATGGGTGGCGGGCATCTCTTCTCTCCAAGGCGATAGTGGAAGGAAACCACTCAACCAAGAATCCTCAGCAAAAGAAGTTCCAAAGAAAAACAAGAATCCTCCTAGCAAGCTCTGTTCAAGCCAACCCAGCAACTTGAAAACTAACATCCGCATAACTAGCAAACAACGTAAGTCGGGAGGGGGGGGGGAGGAGAGATAGGAAAAAGGAAACAAAAATAAAGGAAACAGCAACAAAATCACAGCACTGCTCAAACCAAAACCACTAAATCAGCCGACACCGGACCTTTGGCTGGCCACCGAATGAGTAATATCAAAAAGAGTTGCAAGACTCCTAGCTTGGTCTCCTAACATGCCACGGAAAGGACGACCACGAAAAGCAAGAAACACATCGTTCCTCACTTTATGGATAATAGAAGGAGCGTCCATAGCCACATCATCAAAAACTGCTTTGTTCCTAGAGGACCAAATGTGCCAGCAGATCAAACAAGGAATCAGACGTCGGAGGATAGAACGGAAGGATTTACCTGAGTTTCTAGCCCACCAAAACCTCAGTAATCCTTCCAAATAGGTTGCATTACCATGGCAACCCATCAGATTCCCGAAATAGTTCCAAACAGCCCTGACAAAACTACCAGAGATCAACAGATGGAAGGAGGCCTCGGTGCTTCCAACGTAGCAACATTTACATATGGACACGAGAGGGATCCCAACACGCTGAAGGTTCTCATCTATGGGTAGTCCGTCTTGCAACGTTTTCCATATAAATAAGGAAACCTTTGGCGGGGTGCGAACATTCCAAATGAGGCTGAAAACAAGGAGTTGCGGGCCTAGCGAACGAAAAGACTCCCACGCCGCCTTAAGGGAGAAGGGGCTGCCGTCCCAGATGGTACCATCCCCATGGGCATCCGTTAAGGCCTTTACGGATTGCATACGTTTCCATGTCTCACTGGCATAGGACGGGACGCCGGTGAAATTCGTGCTAGCAAGTGTACATACTTGGCATGGAGGAACGTCGCCCAAAGAGAGTTATCCGCTTGAAACCTCGCCCAAAGCTTACAAGAGAAGGCCAAACAAATGTCCTTAGGGTTACGGAGGCCAAGACCTCCCTCACCTTTGGAATGACATATGGTGTCCCAAGAAACCCAGTGATGACGGGAAATGTTGTACTTTTTCCCCAAAAAAGGACGAAGCTAAGGACCGAAAAGAGCAGAAGAAGGAAGCAGTGGGAGTCATTGCTGCGAAGATGTGAGATCCTATAGACTCAAGGAAAGACTTGAGGATAACAAGTCTTCTAGCTTGAGAGATGAGGGAAGCATTCCACTTAATAATCTTACCCCTTGCTTTGTCAGTTAGGGGGTCAAAGATGGCGTTCAGCTTCCTACCACGATAAAGCACAATGCCTAGATAAGGAAGAGGAAGAGAGGTTGGCTTAAAGCCTGTAGTGGACTCTATCCAGGAGGATCTAGTCAACGCCAGGTCTTTTGCTGGCACAAAACAGCACTTGGCCGTATTCACGAGTTGCCCAGAGATATTCTCATACTGCCTAATAAGATCAATCAGGCAACGAATAGAGCGATGAGTACCGTTCGTGAAAATGATGATGTCGTCAGCAAAAGATAAGGAAGAGATTAAAGGGCAACCCCTTGGGATACCGAATCGCTGGATCTGCCCGACTAGTGTTAGGGAATGCAGTCCGCGAACGAAAGCCTCAGCAGCAAGGACAAAAAGGGAAGGGGATAAGGGGTCTCCCTGACGTAGGCCTCTCTCGGACCTGAAATACCCTGTAGCCGATCCATTAATGAGAACAGAAAACCAGCAATTGGATATTAGTCTCCAGACTACGTCAATAAAGGGTTCCGGAAAACCAAAAGCCCTCAGAACCTTGATCACAAAGAACCACGACATGCGATCGTAAGCTCTAGCCATATCTAGCTTGACAACCACATTTGAGCCACGAACCTTCTTGTCAATCTGAGAAATCAGCTCCTGGGCTAATAGGACGTTATCTGTGATAAGCCGTCCTTTGACAAACCCAGCCTGAGAAGAAGAAATGAGACGCTCAAGAAACGGTGCTAACCTAGAAGTTAACACCTTGGAAATGACCTTGTTTGAGAAGTTACACAAGCTGATAGGACGGAAGTCTGCACAAGAAGCAGGAATATCACATTTTAGGATAATAACTAAATTGGTGGAGGTCCATCCAACGGGGAGGTATCCACCGGAAAAGAAAGATTAGATGGCAAGACAAAAGTTTGCCTGAATGATGGGCCACACACTCCTATAAAACACTCCGTTAAAACCATCTGGCCCACTAGCACTGTCTTTGCTTAGAGAAAATATGCAAGCACATATTTCATCTAAGGAAGGAGGAGCAGCTAGGTCAGCGTTGTCCGACGGAAGGATCAGTCTAGGAATGAAAGCAAGAAGGGATGGATCAGAAGCCGGGACTGAAGGACAAGAGAGGAAGGATTGGAAGTGGGATAGGATAGTCTCTTTGACTTCACTCGGGTTAGAAGGCAAAGAAAGATCAGGACGCTGGATCTGACGAATGGAGAGAAGACCATTCTTCTTCCGAATGGTGGAGTGAAAAAATTTGGAATTCGTATCACCTTCCACAACCCACTTGATTCTTGCTTTCTGACGCAAGTGGTCATGTTCGATACGAAGCTCCGAAGAGAAGGCAAGTTGAGCCAGAGCCCAAGCCTCACGGTTAGCGGCGTTGGGCTCATCATCAAAAGAAGCTTCTGCAAGAAAGAGAATTTCTTCAGCCGCTCTAACACGGTCGAAAATATTCTTGAATACCTGCAGATTCCACTCCTTGAGACGGACCTTAAGGCGCTTCAGCTTGCGAGAGAAAACAACACAAGGGGGACCACTCATAGGGGATAGCCAGGAATCCTCTACTATCCCAAGTAAGGAATGGTGAGAATGCCACATACTCTGGAACTTAAAGGAGGATGGGCCAGAAATGGAAAGAGGAGAACAGCTAAGGAGCATCGGGGCATGGTCAGAAAAAGTACGATGCAGATTGGAGATGGAGAACGAGAAAAGCAGGGTGAACCAACCTTCAGAGGCGAAAATTCTATCTAGCCTATATAGAATCCGGTTTGGGCCTTCTTGGTTGTTACACCAAGTGAAGGCCGATCCAACAAATAGCACTTCAGAGAGCCCAGAAGAGATGATGAAAGTGTTGAAATCCGCAACCGCTAAACGGTTCATAGTATTTCCTCCACGCTTTTCCACATGGCTAGCGACGACATTGAAGTCGCCATCCAGCACTGACACAGAAAACCCCAGGTCGGAAAGAGAATGAATGTCCACCCAAAGGGATTGCCTCTCAATTCGACCGCACTAGGCATAGACTGCCGAGAAAAGAAAGGAAGAAGAAAGGGAAGGCAAAGAACAGGCCACAGAAAAAAGCTGATCCGAATCGAAGACAGGGTGGACAACCACTCCTTTGGACCAAAGGATCCAAATCTTTCCGGACGCATTTGCTAAGGCATCTCCAAAACTAAGAGATAAGACCGAGGAGGTGGTTGCATCCTGTCCCACTAAAGGCTCCAGCAACGCAATCAAGCAGATGGAGTGTTTCCGAACAATGCGTTTAAGTCGAGCTATGGACGCTTCATTCCCGATACCCCAAACGTTCCAGAAAAGAAAGCACGCCATGAAGAAAACCCAAAAAACACAGGAACCAAGATCTAGAGGCCGAAAGCACAGGGGGCTCAAATACGGTAAAGAGTATGTCGAGTAGATCTAACGATCCTCTCGGACGCCGCTATAGAGCGTGTGCGAATGGTGCGGGGAGTGCGAGGTGCCGCACGACGACTACGGCGCATGGGAGTTATAGTCGAATGTGACGTCACCTCACAAGATCTAGCGAAACCTAAAGAGCTCTGAAGACTCGAAGTGTATCGACAAGAGGCCGGGATATAGTAGACCGGGAAGGGCAAGAATTCTCAGTAAGCCGAGATAGTCGATTGTTTATGGTCGCTATTTCGGTTTTACTAAGAAACGGAGAAAGGGACGAAACAGAGGAAGAAGAAGCAAAGGAGAGAGTCAAAGTCGGGGAATAACACGAAATCAAGAAAACAGAAAACACTGAGAAACCAAAAAAAGCAGGACAAATAAAATCAAACAAACATGTGGAGTTGCTCATCTGAGACAACACATGTTGTTGTGAGAACTTTACCAATGTCGATCTATCATTAGATTGGTAGACCAGTGATGTAAGTAAAATTATAGCAAAAGGACATGAAGGGGAAGCCTTAGGCCCGTACAATCATGGGAGGCCACCTCTCTGGTAGCCCGTATAGTGAACCAAATCTGAGTCCACTATACGCCTACAGCGGAGAAGCCACCCATCCCATGTTGTCGAAGAAGAAAGGAGCCGACGGAAGTAACCAAAGCAACACAAAGAATCAATGCAGTAAAAGATCGTCAGTAACGACACTGAAGGGGCGTCGTAGTGACCACCGACAAAACAACGGGCAAAACCTGTAGAAAAAAATGCGGTACCCGACCAGAAAGCAAGAGCCTAGGATTACATGTAATATATGGAAACCATATAACTGAAACTATATGTTTATTGATTGAGTCACATTCCAGTAAAGAATATTTTAGGAAAAAGAATATTTTAGAAAAAGAATACTTTGCTGAAGTTTTCCATTTAACTCATATTTAATTGGAATTAAATAAATTGGATTTTGGTTTGTCATGAATGGTGCCTTAAATAACACTGCTCTTGAACCCCTTATGAAAAGAATAAATCATTTAATTAAGATTTTATAGTTTTTCAATTATAGTAATTGAAATAAAATGAAAGTGTGAATTGGGTTTATTGTGAACTGTGTTTTAAGCGACATCTGTTCTTTAACCCAGTTGACAGTGAAAATGTAATTTGGAAATTATAAATATTTTTATTTAGATTTAATGTGAATTTTTCCAGAGTAAAGTTTTTCCAATTTAATATATTAAATTGGAATTGAATGGATGTCAATTTAATAATAATTGAGATAAGCTTCTGTAAATGAGGACCACTACTACATATGGAATTTAAAAGGCTTTACCGTTATTCCATTTATATTATTGATCTGATACAGAAATTCATATAGATTATATATTGATTTGATTTCTGTGAAAATTCCATATTTTGTGGAAGAGGATTACCGTGAACTATGTTTTAAATGACATTAGTTCTTTAACCCAGTTAAAGATAAGATTAATTTCTTAAATTTAAATAATCATTAAAGAATGATTTTTGATATTTAAAACCAAATTGGAGTACTTTAATAATCTTTATAAGAAAGATTTAAGAATAAATGTAAAGAATTTACTTTGATAAGATAATGTAAATATTTTATTAGAAGAATATTCTGAATTAGAATGAGGCGTTGGATGTGTTTTATAGCACTTGATTTTTAATTATTAAAATATGCATGTTATTCGGAAAGACCGGGTTTAACCCATTCCAAATAATTACTACAACGATTAAGAGTCGAAGATGAAGACGGTGGTTGAATACCGGCGATCTTCACACCGTATGGACGACTACTGATGCCCAAACTGCGTCGCTCCTATGAAAGGGTTAATAGTGGTAGTTTGTCCGGACGTACTTGTTGATTGCCCGGATATGCGGGAACCTAGTGGCTCCGGTTTTGTACAGACCCAAAACGGACTTGTAAGTGGATATGTGTCTGACATTGAATTTCATTCCATGTAAATTAAATTGATTTCTATTTAATATATATCCGTTTGGTAGCGGAGAATTTATTCTCTTGCTTAACACCCTCAGAGGGTATATATTGGTAGTTATTGATCGCATGGCGTGAATTGTCAATGTGGCACGCCAAGATGCAAATGATCAAGGCTTTTGTTGAAAAGCAGAGCCTTGTGGGATGATCAAAGCATAGCCTATTTCGGCATAGCTTTGTGTATAGCGTGACTTCGCGAACCTCACACCCCGATATGAGTCAAAAACGGGATCAGGACCGTAGGGAGTGCACACATTTCTTTCTAGATAGAAGTGGTGTCAGCGACTTACCACCCCTGATATTTTTACTTGTGGTTGATGGATTGAGGCACCTCGGGTTTATAGGCCGGAAGTGGTCATATTAGAGGTTCAAAGGAATCGGGAAGCGTGTATTCAGGCATAACCAATCCACTAATGTATGTGTGGACCGGCCCTACCGCATCCAAGGGTTCACTGCGGGGAATCTTGAGGCATTTGCTAGAGTGTCTTGAATCGGAGAGGACGATCCCTAGCCTCGACTCATGATGGAAACCCAATTTCCTATACGACACCATCGGTTTTGATTGTAGAACTAGTATGGCGACATAGTAGGATGGGGTACTATGTCGTCTATGATTGATACATCATGATTGAAATTGTTTTTGAAACATATATACACTAATAATAATATCAAAATCCATTTTATCGTATCAAGCATCTTTGGACCATTATAAAGTAAAACTCTATCCTTTGGTTTGCGTTGCATTGTGTGATGGGACTTGAGTCTTATAATGGTTTCATTTTTCTAAAAAGCATTGCGTTGTTTAACGATTTACTTTATTTCATGCACCGGCAATCCAATGGAGTAAACCCGTTCCGCATTAGTGGTGTGGTCCTGTGATTAGCCTTATTATTAGATAAGTTAAGTAAGATTTCTTATACTAGTCCAATGACTGACCTGTAGTTTGTTTCATTGGCACACTCGGGTGCCCATACTTTCCACACGGGCAGTCGAGTAGCTTTTTGCAGATATATTTACAGGATCCTGGTTCACAGCTGAAGCAATATTCGAAAAGCTCTGTATCCGTGTATTCCTTTCGGTTGTATATTTGTATTATTTTTCCGCTGCTATTTAAATGTAATTTAAATTCCGATATTATTGTATTTCTATTGTGCAATAAGTATTCATACTATATTATATTCTTGTACTCCGATGTAATTGTTGTAATCAGTAACAAAATGTTCTTCAGTTTGTGCTCTGATGTGTGTTGTTCTCAAAGCAATCCAGGCTTTCATTTACGGGGAAGTTTGGGTCGTTTCATTGCCACTCTATGAAAGATGGCCATTTAGCTACTCGCAGCGCTGATCCTAACACCTCCCGCTCCAGTCTACCAGTAGCTTAGCTAGGAAAGTCCATAGCTCGTCGTCCTCTGCTAGATCCAGGGCGAGCTTCGTGAGGTCCGTAGGGAGCAGCGTTGACAGGTGCATGAGATTGGTTGCATTTCTTCTATACTACTTTCCTAACATCGACATGGTAATGGATCGAGTTCTAGCTGACGAGTTCAACCATCCTGTAATCTATAGATGGTGTTAGCTTGTGAAACACACCACCTCCCTTAAGGTCACTCACAAAGGGAATGCCTTAACTTTGGTGGAGAATTATAGGTAAAAGATATAGATAATTTACAAGACAGACATATATAAGCAGTAGAAAAACTAAATTTATTTCAAATGTGGTTCATAACAAAACATTACAACAAACTATTTCAAATCAACTTCCAAGTCATTACATCAAAATCTTTGCCTTTATTATTACATAAAGAAGCATAAAATACAATAAAACTGCATAAATCCCCAAGCAGTAGTGTGTCCAAATTAAGCTAAGCTATTCCCTCCTTGGGTACCTGGGGGGAAACGGAAGAAAAGAGAGCGAAAGAGAAATGGGTCAGACATAAGTCTGGTAAGTCCAGTGATTATTCAGCATGTAAACTGATAAGAGAACCATGACTTGAATAAGCTGGACACAGGACAATAACAAGGAAATAAGGTAACATAGGATAAGGTAAGATAAACAGGACAAGATAAACAAGGCAAGATAAACTAATCATACTATCACACTCATGTCCATATTCTCTGCACCTACTAAATATTTCAACCATTATCATGAGTTCAAACCCGGTGATCCCTTTTCATTGATCAGCTCCGACTCGCACGCAGTTACTACTTGTGTCCTACGGCACCGCTCGGTTGTAGATACATGTGCTGGTCCTACCATGGGGTGTATCAAATCCAACGGTGGCAACCCGACATGATTCGAGATGCACAGTGTATAACTATTGATGCCCAGTGTCTGTTTTTTCCACTTCGGAGTACGTGCACGACCGTACTCCGTCGGAACCTACACTGATGCACCAACCGTCTTTGTTTTGACCGCTTATAATCAGCCCAATAACCGTGCCCTACCCTGCCAAGTTCAGGGTACCATGATACATCTGTAACGACCCGCATTATACACATCATAGGATCGTAGAATATTTATTTTTTTACATACTAAGTCGTATGGTCATGTGACTTTGGGAGACGACTATTGGAGTCATTTCCCATGTTCATGATTTTTGCCGATTTTTAAATGACTATTTTGCCCCTAACTGATTTTGTTTTGGCCATAACTTTTGATTGAAAAGGAGTTTTGACCTAAAACAACTTCCATTGGATCCGGATGATGGTTTACAATTCCGTAGAGTGGTCACATTAGCCAAACGGACTCACCGTTTGGGAGATATGGCCGAAACAAGTTTCAGATGGTGAAAAACAGCTTAATTGGGCTTAACCGGGTGATTAACAGCTAGGCCCAAAGAGGGATTTCGGGATTTGGAGTATTTAAGGGCTGTTAGGGTTAGGGGTTTCGGTTTTTAGACATTTTCCAGCCGCCATAGACATTTGTTCAACCTTAACAATGGCCTTCAACATCTAAAACATCCCTAAACCACTTTCTAATTGAAGATTAGGCTTAGCAACCTCAAATTAAGGAGAGATAGCACCAAAGCAAGGTTAGAGCTGCTATTAGACATCAGTATTCGTGCCAAACAGAGATTCATTTCAGATATGAGTTTTATTGAAGGCAAAAATGAGTGATTTGCATGGTTTTGCACTAATTACATTTAATTAAGGGTAATTAGTGAAGATTAACGAAATTAGACATGATAAAATTTTGGAAAAATATTTATAAATTCTAAAATATTATTTTAAGCCTCTATTAGAAAATTTGGTTAAGTTTTGCTAATCACATCATTAGATTTACCTAAACATGCTTAAAGGAAAATATGGGTTTTGGCTATGTTTGATCCATTTTAACCTATCAAGTTGTCATTTTGGTGTTTGTGGTTGATGTTATATGCTGCTATGACTGTTTGGTATGAATTGTGATTGTTTAGAATAGTTAGAATGGTTGAAAACGCCGTCGAGTGGCATAAAACAATCGCTGGAAAGAAGTGCAAAAAACTGCCCGAACTGGATCGGATCGGCGGAGGAAAGCATGATCTGACCCGCTTGTGAGAAGGAGCCCCAATCCGAACTTCTTACACATGAAGTTCCACGATCTGACCGCTTGCATCTGGAGCTCTAAGATACGACCCTCTCGTGAATGGTGGCAAAATCCGATCCGATGGGGGCATTACTTTCCGAACCGATCCGCCTGCCAGACCCAGGAAGCTTGACCCTGAACCGAGGTGGACAGGAGCCCACGATCCAAAGCGAAGTGGTGAATCCGACCGGACCCGAGTATGCCGACCCGACCAGGAGCTGGTGACTGCAAACCGAACCGAGGGAGGAGCATGAACCGAACCGAGGGACTGATGACCACGACTTGAAGCAAAGTGAGGTGAAGAAATAAAGACCAATCCGGAGGAGAAGACCAAAACCCGAGATGCAAAGGTAGTCCAAGTGGGAAGTTGTACTCAGGATCCAGTTGGGAACCAATGAGTTAACTTCATGAGTTGGGCTTTGCTGCGGGACGTGTGCTAAGGGGTTGTTGATGTCTATGGCTTCGAATCACTATATGTAGGGGGTACGTGAACGGATTAAGGACCACGATGGTCTAGGTACGACTAAAGATCTATAGACCAATGAAGTGGGGTCATTTGTAAAGATTTGGTCATGACTCCATGGGTAAGCTTGGTAATAGCAGTAGTTGTACAAGTCGAACTCCGTCACTACTTCGATGGGTCTAGTGATTGACAGTGGTGGACATCGTATGCTTTATGCACTGAGTGAGAGATGTGAGGGTGGTTGCTATGTTTGATTGTTTGCCTTCATTATGACATGCACACCCCTCCCCCATTGTAACAACCCGAATTTTAATAACATGTTGAAACTAGAAATTATGGTATAATTAATTTTTAAAATAAGAATCAAGGGAAACGGGTTATGCCATTGCATTCGTCTTGGAATTCTGCTTGAAATAGAGTCCGAGTTTGCGTAAAACGGATACTGTACAAAGAAGATATGGACGAACGAAGTTAGGCAGAAAAACTAGAAACATGCCATAATGCACTGGCGCACTTTGGAAGTGCGCCAGAACAAAATTGCACTGGCGCACTTGGGAAGTGCGCCCATGCAATTTTGCATTGGCGCACTTGGCAGGTGCGCCCAGGACGAGCAGAAACCTGCTGGTCAGGCCCTGGCTGGCCTGGTCGGGTTCTGGTCGAATTTTTGAGCTCTGGTGTGTCATTAGGGCTAACTTGTCACTTTCTGATTGGCTTTTCTTGAGATGGATGTCCTTGATTAACTCTAGCTTCATCGACGACTATAATTAAGTTGAAATTCTATATAAACAGCCTCCTAGCCTCATTCACTTTACACCATTCTTCTCTAACCTTATGCTGCTCAAACTCTTGATGATCATGGCTTCTTCTTCTTCCTCTAAATTAAATTAAATAAAAAAATAAAACGTGAAGATTATTTCTTGAAGACTACGGCTAGAAATTTCTTATTGGGGATTTGCTTCTATAATCAAAGAAAGATTCAACGGTTCAACAATTCAACGACAAATTTCTACACTTGACTTCTGCATCTAAATTCCTTAGACCATTGTAAGTTCAAGTTAATTTTAGATAAAAGCTGTAAAGTTAATATCCATGTTGTAAATTGGAATTGGATCTATGTATGGTAATTGATTCATATCTATCTTGTTCATCTTGGATCTTGACTTTCGTGAATATTGCTTTGGGCCTATTCATGATATAAATCAAACTCTTTCATGTCTATAACCTTAACATGCCTATGACGTTGAAACTATTGTTAATGGCCAAGGACTATGACTGTGAACATAAGACTACGCCCATGCCTATGACTGAGAACATAAGACTATGCATATGACTGTGAACATAAGACTATGCCTATGCCTATGACGGTGAACATAAGACTATTGCCTATGACTATGTAAAGGACAATGGTGGCTAATCACTTATGACTCTTGACTATGAGAATTATTACCTATGATTATGAACATAAGGCTATTATCTATGACCATGACTTTGAAACTATCACTGTTAATTGACTATGACTATTTGCCTAGAACTATTTTGGATAATTATCCATGACTATTGTGATTAATCGCTTATGGTTCATAATTATGTGATTTTGCCTATGACCGTGACTATGACTACTGGGGTTAATTACTTAAGACTATTATAGTTGATTGTTCATGCCCATAGTTGAATCCCATGTTGTACACCGAATTTGCAGTTGTTGGATCTCATACCTAGGGTGTGACTTGCTTAGTTTATTCGCTATTATGTACACCAAAGCCATTGGACCCATTATCCTTGTATTTGGCTTGCTCTTGCATGCCTATTCTTTTATGTCAACTTTTATCATGACTATCGCCTTATCTTGCTAGAATTGAAATCCTATATGCTAGTGATGTTGTAACCAATTATCTCAAGTTATATCATGCTAGTCTTATAATCCCTTCTATCGCTTTATGCTCGTCCCTTTTTGCCTAACATAGTTTCGATGTTATTCCCTTTATTTCGGGATTTCGATTTATTTGTAGTATAGATCGATTCACGTTTACGTGCGATGGGAATACGATTTGGGTAGATTAGGCAAAACATGAATTGGTTATGAACATGGATTATAGACTTGATAATAGGCAAAACTTGAAACATGAACATTGTTATAACTTGAATCTGGATGTGGGCATGAAACTTATCCTTGAAACTTGACATGAATCTTGAACATAGGCATGACACTAGAATGAACTTGAAAATGGCCAACTCGAGGTTGGGTTGAGTTTGCAGTGTAATTCTGCCCGGAACCGCCCGACAAATCCAGTTACTGCAAACAATAGGATCCAATGTGGGTAGTTGGTCATATCGCACTTGAAAACCCGAGGTTAGACTGAGTTGTGGTGTAATTCTGCCCGGAACCGCCCGGCATATCCAGTGACCACAACAATAAGTCTGATGTGAGAGGTTGGGGTGCATTAATGAATTAATGCCACATGATAGGGTTAAGTCATGAACATGTAAGACAAAACTTGACCAACTTGATGCACGATTCGTAGGTGAGTTAAGTCACGAACTTGAATGACAACACGTAACCAACTTGACATGCTAGACTGATAGGGGTTAAGTCATGAATTTAAATGACAACACTTACCTATTGGACGGAAACCATAGTTACGTGGTCCGTTTCAGCAGTAACCCACTAGATGTATCATGGTACCCTGGGACTAGGCAGGGTGGGGCAAGATTACTGGGCTGATTGTAAGCGACCAAAACGACGGCTGCATTAGTGCGCCAGTGTAGGTTTAGGCGGGCTATGGTCGTGCACGTGGTCCGGAGTTGAGAAAGCAGGCATTGGGTATTAGTAGGTTTATCTGTGCATTCTTGATTCGTGTCTGTGGTTGGCACCATAGGGCTTGATACACCCTATGGTGGACCTAGCACAGGTGACTACATTCATGATAGGGCCGTATGACACAGACACATGACGAGCTAGAACTTGTAGGGAGCCGATCGACTAGTGGATCGTTTCGTTGGACCTAGAAATGGGTCATTTCTTGATATTGGGCCAAGAAATCATTTCACGATTAATATAAGACATGGGTTTGGGATTCTAGTACAGTTGATGCAGCGACCCTTGAATACATGTTGCTATACTTGATTTATACTTGATGTATCATGTTATCTTAGTCTATCTTGCCTATCTTGACATCATCCATATGATTACTTTCAGTTTATACATGTCATGTTACCTTTATCTGTTTTTATGCTGAAAGTAACTTGGACTTACCAATCTTTATGACTGACCCGTTTTCTTTCGCCTCTTTTCTTCCGTTCCCCCCCTCAGGTTCTCAGGGAGGAAACTCTAGCACTTATCTTGGATTTCACTTGCTTTCGGTTCAGCTCATGTACGGTTTGTGGCTGCATTTTCTGCTACCTTTGGGGAATTAAGCTACTTTTGATGTTTTAAGTTTATGCTTCTTTGTTTATGCAAGACATAATTTGTTGTAATGGAAAATAATGACTTTGGCTATTTGGTACTTTGATTGAAAAAGGCTTTGACTATTTTGAAAGTAATGAAATTTATCTTTTGATTCATCCGCTGTTTTATTTATGTTCTGTCTTGTAATATTTCTGTATTTGTTTACCTCGATAATGCTCCTTCAAAACTAGTGCATTCCCTTTGTGAGTGACCCTAGCGGAGGTGGGGTGTTACACCCGTTATCTTTATACCATGTTTAGTGGCACCTTAGAGTATTGTACGGTATGTAGTGCTAACTCTTTGACTGTAGGTCCAGGTTCAGGTATGGTTTAGTATACCTATTATTGTTCTGTTTTGCTGCTTATCGCTCATACCAGACTTTTTGTCTGACCCAGAGTTTTATGTCTCTTCTTATTACTCCGGGTGCTCTCATGAGCAGGCTAGAGACAGGTTAGGTGGTATGCACGAGTAGCTGTACCGGAGACGAGCAGGAGGCTTCCACGTATGATATATAGATATTCTCCCTGTGTCGTTGCTGGTCACTACTTTGGGCATTAGTAGTGTACCCTTCCTTTCTTTTACTTTAAAGGCAGTTTTAAAGTTGTAATAATGATGATGTTGAACATAAGCTATATTTGGATTTTCCGCTACTAATGATGTTTAGTTTTCAGCTTATGCATTGCCTCGCCTGTTTTATGTCAAGTATGTTGTTATTATATTTTATCCCATGTGCTGTGAGACATTCTACAGGTTCTTGATTAGTTCATTCTCTTTCTTCCTTTCTTTGGCGATCGTTCCGAGCTAGTTGGGCATGTGTACAGTGCATTTTCGGAGGAAATGCCGACTGGTGCGGGGCGGGCCGTCACACTTGGTATCAGAGCTCTAGGTTGCGTAGTTAACGTAGGGGAAGACACCAGGGAGAGATAATACGTATACGAGAGCGCGTATTTGTGATTATTTTGGCTTTCAAAAGCTATATTTATATATTACTAATATAGCTAAGGATGAGGTCGCACTGCACTTGCACCACTATGAAGATGGTTAATCGTTTTCTCTGTGCAGATCAAACGATGAGCCAATACGCAAGGGGCACCGGTAGAGGAGCCAATAATGGGAATGCTGCTGATATGAGGACGATGTTTACTGACCTCATGAGGTAGATGCTTAGAGATGTTCAGAGGGCAGCTCCCATTGCTGGTATTGGAGGCGGTCCAATAGTGCAGGTACCTAAGGCCGATTTCGCCAAGCTGAATAAGGATTATACTAGTCTTGGTGGGAAGCCGTTCCACGGAACGGAGTCGGCTACGGATGTTCAGTATTGGTTGGATAGCTGCGAGCGTATCTTCAAAGACTTTGGTATCGAGGATGCGATGAAGAGAAGGCTAGCATCCCGTCAGCTGCAAGGACAGGCAATGAATTGGTGGAATGCTATAAAGGCAGCTACTCCTGAGGATCAGATTACTTGGGATCAGTTTAAGGTTCGCTTTAGCGATAAGTTCATTCTAGCTGCTCAAAAGTCATTGCTGTTTAAGAAATTTTTGGAACTCAAGCAGAATGGTAGAGCTGTCTCGGAGTATGTTGCAGAATTCGATACTTTATTGAAGTATGGACTATCCCTCATTTACACTCCCAAGAAGAAGAATGAGAAGTTTATAACAAGTTTGCATCAGTACTTGGGGGAAAGGCTTATTAACCACATCGATGAGACGTTTGAATCGATTATGGGGAAAGCATTAAGGTTAGAGAGTCTTTACCCTAAGTCGAAGACTAAGGTTGCATCTGCAGAGGAGCCAAAGCCGCAAGTAAGCGGTGGAGGCAAGAATGGTTATCAGAATAAGAGAAAGTAGAATCAGACCAACGATGGCTAGAAGAAAAAGAATAAACAAGATGTTGAGTGCTTCAGCTGTGGTAAGAAGGGTCATTATGCTAGTAATTGTCGGAGCAAGCCTGCGGATAGGAAGGCTTCAACTGTGGCCAAGTGGGACATCACAAGGACAAGTGTCTGCAACCCCCTAAAGAAAAGCAGATGGTGAAAGCATATGCCCTTAATGTTGTTCCTTCTTCGTCGAATGCCCCAACTGCGGCGGAGAAGGGAAAGAATGTCGTTATTCAAGGTATGCTTTCTGTTTATGATGTTCCTGTTAGAGTTTTGTTTGATACCAGAGCTTCCAGTTCTTTCATATCTAGTTACTGGTAGATAGGTTGGGATTGGAGCCCGAGATTGTCGATAGACCTTTAGTAGTGACGAACCCAATTAGTGGTTCGACTAACCTTAGCATGATTTGTCGTAATGTGGTCTTATCGAGTCATGGATGCATGTTTGCTTGTGATTGCTTTGTTTTGGGCTTTATTGGGTTTGGCATTATTTTGGGAGTCGATTGGCTCCAAAGATACGGGGTGGTGGTAGACTGTGAGGGATTTTTGTGACAGCTAGAGCGGATGACGGGCAGAGGGTAGTGTTTGGTGGTCTACCTAGTGATGGGGTAATGACTAGTTTTCTAAATTCCCTCGACATCCCGCATAGTGAGTTGTTAGGTTTGCCCGTGGTTGGCCGGTATCCGGACGTCTTCGAAGAAGTGACCGGGCTTCCACCACACCGAGAGATTGAGTTCCGTATTGATTTAGTGAAAGATGCCAGACCTATAGTGATGCCACTTCGTCGTATGGCACCAAGGGAGCAGCGAGAGCTCGGGGTGCAAGTCAACGATCTTTTGAAGAAGGGAGGGATTTATCAGAAGGAGTGTTTCTGAATGGGGAGCACCAGTTGTGTTTGCTACCAAGGCGGATGGTTCCCTTCGGTTGTGTGTAGACTACCGCGAGTTGAATAAGGTAACGAGGAAGAACAAGTATCCTCTACCGCAGATAGATGATTTGTTTGATCAATTGAGTGGCGCGAGAGTATTCTCTTAGTTGGATCTCGCGACAGGTTTTCATCATCTTAGAGTGGAAGCCGAGAGTATAGCTAAAACGACATTTCGGACGCCGTCTGGATTTTATGAGTGGTTAGTCATGCCATTTGGGTTGACCAATGCACCAACATGTTTTGTGGATCTTATGAATAGAGTATCCAGAGATCAGTTGAATAAGTTTGTTCTTGTGTTCGTGGACGATATACTTGTTTATTCGAGTACAGAGGAACAACACAAGGAACACTTGAGGATAGTGATGGAGGTGTTGAGAAAACACAAATTGAAAGTAAAGTTTTCTAAGTGTCACTTCTGGAGAAGGGAAGTGAGATTCTTGGGCTATGTCGTTTCAGAGAATGGTATTGCCGTGGATCCTGCGAAGGTAGCTACGGTATGAGATTGGTCTACACCCAAGAATGCAATGGACATAAAAAGTTTCTTGGGATTAGCTGGATATTATCGTAAGTTTATCCAAGACTTCTCCAAGATAGCAGCACCGTTGACTCAGTTGACCAAGAAGAATCAAGCTTTCGTCTGGGACGAAAAATGTGAGAATGCATTCAAGAGTCTAAAGGACAAGTTGACATGTGCACCAGTGTTATAGTCATTCCTAAGGGGAATGAAGAGATGACGGTATACACAGATGCATGTGGTACCGGACTAGGTGCTGTATTGATGCAAGGAGGTAGGGTTGTAGCTTCCTATGATTTCGATATCGCATACACACCAGGAAAGGGCAATGCGTAGCTGATGCACTGAGTAGAAGACATGCCAGTTTAGGGGCTATGTTTCTAGAATGGAAGCAACTGGAGTACATTGCTGGGCATGATTTCAGATCAAAGTGCGAGTTGGATCCAGAAATGTTAGCAAGTTTGACGATCAGACCCACTTTGATTGAGTGGATTGGTTCCAGTCAGAGGGACGATCCTAACCTATTGGAAATCATCTCAAAGTTAAAGATGGGAATCGACAGAGAGATAAACAAGTATGGGCTTGATCGAGATGGATGGCTTAGAAAGAATGGAAGACTTGTTGTACCCGATGTCAATGGATTGAGAGATGAAGTACTTAGAGAATGTCATCGCTCAAAACTGACTATACATGTCGGTGGTAACAAGATGTATCGATACATGAAGCAGACCTACTATGGGAAGGGATGAAGAGAGACATTGGGAAGTTTATATCCAAATGCATGAACTTCCAGCTAGTTGAAGCCGAACAAAAGAAGCCTAGTGGCTTGTTGCAGCCATTAGAGATTCCAGAATGGAAATGGGAACAAGTCTCAATGGATTTTTTTGATGGGTTACCAAGAACTAGGTCGGGCCATGATAGCATTTGGGTGATTGTGGACCGATTGACTAAGAGTGCATGGTTTATACCCGTCAAGTCAAACAGGACAGCAGCTAAGTTAGCTGAACTATATGTAAAGTGGGTAGTGAGATTTCATGGAATACCCGAAGGCATTATGAGTGACCGAGATCCGTTGTTCACTAGTGGATTTTGGAAGATCTTACAAGTGGCGTTAGGATCAGAATTACGTCTCAGTACTGCGTATCATCCTCAAACCAATGGACAGAAAGAGAGGGTGAATCGAATATTAGAGGATCTCTTGAGAGCTTGCATATTAGACTTTGGTGGATCATGGGATGACCATTTACATCTAGTAGAGTTTGCATATAATAATAGTTATCAATCCAGTATCAGTATGGCTCCATTTGAAGCTTTGTACGGAAGACCGTGCAACTCACCATTATGTTGGTTGGAAACCGGTGAGAAATATGTGCTTGGACCAGAAGTAATAAGAGAAACATCAGACAAGATTAAGGTTATCCAACAGCGAATGAAGGCTGCCCAAGATAGGCAGAAGAGTTATGCTGATAAGAGGAGAAGAGAATTATAGTTCTCTATTGGCGACTTGGTGTTTGTCAAGATTTCTCCATTGAAGAGCGTGATACGATTTGGTAGGAGAGGCAAGTTGACACCAAGATTTGATGGACCATTCCCAGTTCTCGAGCAAATTGGGAATTTGGCATATAGAGTTGAATTACCAGAGAAGATGGCAGGAGTTCACAGTGTATTTCATGTTTCCCAGTTAAGGAAGTTCGTACACGACTCAGCTATGACTATTTCACCTGATCAGTTGGACGATATCGAAGTTGAACCCGAGGCAGTTGGGAACCGCAGGCCTATGCGTATCATTGGGAACGATACGAAGCAACTTCGAAGGAAGGCGGTGAAATTAGTCAAAGTTCAGTGGGGCAAGAATGAGAATGACTGTACTTGAGAGACAGAGGAGAGCATTAGGAAGACGTATCCAGAACTCTTTGCCTGGTATGATTTCAGTTTCGATTTAGTCTTTCCGCATGCTAGGATAGGTTTGTTTTATTTGTTTTGCATGTTTGATTGTTGTGTATGGCTGGTAGGCATGCAGGATCCTTTATATGTTTTGAGTTAAGGAATTTCGGGGATGAAATTTCTTAAGGGGGGAGAGTGTAACGACCCGCATTCTACGCATCATAGGATCGTAGAATATTTATTTCTTTCACATACGAAGTCGTATGGTCATGTAACTTTGGGAGACGACTATTGTAATCATTTCCCATGTTCATGATTTTTGCCGATTTTTTAATGACTATTTTGCCCCAAGCCAATCTTGTTTTGGCTATAACTTTTGATTGGAAAGGAGTTTTTACCTAAAACCATTCCATTGGATCCGGATGATGGTTTACAATTCCGTAGAGTGGTTACATTAGCTAAACGGACTCACCGTTTGGGAGATATGGTTGAAACAAGTTTCAGATGGTGAAAAACAACTTAATTCGGCTTAACCGGGTGATTAACAGCTAGGCCCAAAGGGGATTTCGGGATTTGGAGTATATAAGGTTGTTAGGGTTAGGGATTTAGGTTTCTAGACATTTTCCAACCGGCATAGACATTTGTTCAACCCTAACAATGGCCTCCAACATCTAAAACATACCCAAACCACTTTCTAATTGAAGATTAGGCTTAGCAACATCAAATTAAGAAGAGATAGCACCAAAGAAAGGTTAGAGCTGCTGTTAGACATCAGTATTCATGCCAAATAGAGATTCATTTCAGATCTGAGTTTTATTTGTGGCAAAGGTGAGTGATTTGCATGGTTTTGCACTAATTACAGTTAATTAAGGGTAATTAGTGAAGATTAACGAAATTAGACATGATAAAATTTTGGAAAAATATTTATAAATTCTAAAATATTGCTTTAGGCCTCTGTTAGAAAATTTGGTTAATTTGGTTAAGTTTTGCTAATCACATCATTAGATTTACCTAAACATGCTTAAAGGAAAATATGGGGTTTTGGCTATGTTTGATCCATTTTAACCTATCAGGTTGTCATTTTGGTGTTTGTGGTTGATGGTATATGCTGCTATGACTGTTTGGTATGAATTGTAATTGTTTAGAATAGTTAGAATGGTCGAAAACGCCGTCGAGTGGCGTAAAACAGTCGCTGGAAAGAAGTGCAGAAAACTGCCCGAACCGGATCGGATCGGAGGAGGAAAGCATGATCCGACCCGCTTGTGAGAAGGATCCCCGATCCGAACTACTCACACCTGAAGTTCCATGATCTGACCGCTTGCATCTGGAGCTCTAAGATCCGACCCTCTCGTGAATGGTGGCAAAATCCGATCCGATTAGGGCATTACTCTCCAAACCGATCCGCCTGCCAGACTCAGAAAGCTTGACTCCGAACCGAGGTGGAAAGGAGCCCATGAACCGAAGCGAAGTGGTGAAGCCGACCTGACCCGAGCAATCCGACCTGACCAGGAGCTAGTGACTGCGAACCGAACCGAGGGATTGATGACCGCGACTTGAAGCAATGTGAGGTGAAGAAATGAAGACCGATCCGGAGGAGAAGACCAAAACCCGAGATGCAAAGGTAGTCCAAGTGGGAAGTTGTACTCAGGATCCAGTTGGGAACCAATGAGTTAACTTCATGAGTTGTGCTTTGCTACGGGACGTGTGCTAAGGGGTTGTCGATGTCTATGGCTTTGGATCACTATATATAGGAGGTACGTGAACGGATTCAGGACCACGGTGGTCTAGGTACGACTAAAGAGCTATAGACCAATGAAGTGGGGTCATTTGTAAAGATTTGGTCATGACTCCATGGGGTAAGCTTGGTAATTGCAGTAGTTGTACAAGTTGAACTTCTTCACTACTTCGATGGGTCTAGTGATTGACAGTGGTGGACATCGTATGCTTTACGCACTGAGTGAGAGATGTGAGGATGGTTGCTATGTTTGATTGTTTGCCTTCATTATGACATGCACACCCCTCCCCCGTTTTCTTTATACCATGTTTAGTGGCACCTTAGAGTATTGTACGGTATGTAGTGCTACCTCTTTGGTTGCAGGTCCAGGTTCAGGTATGGTTTAGCATACCTGTTATTGTTCTGTTTTGCTGCTTATCGCTCATAGCAGACTTTTTGTCTGACCCAGAGTTTTATGTCTCTTCTTATTACTCCGGGTGCTCTCTCGAGCAGACTAGAGACAGGTCAGGTGGTATGCACGAGTAGCTGTACCGGAGACGAGCAGGAGGCTTCCACGTATGATATATAGATATTCTCCCTGTGTCGCTGCTGGTCACTACTTTGGGTATTAGTAGTGTACCCTTCCTTTCTTTTACTTTAGAGACAGTTTTAATGTTGTAATAATGATGATGTGGAATATAAGCTGTATTTGGATTTTCCGCTGCTATGATGTTTAGTTTTCAGCTTATATATGCACTGTCTCGCCTGTTTTATGTCAAGTATGTTGTTATTATATTTTATCCCATGCGCTGTGAGACATTCTACAGGTTCTTGATTAGTTCATTCTCTTTCTTCCTTTCTTTGGCGACCGTTCCGGGCTAGTCGGGCATGTGTACAACGCATTTTCGGAGGAAATGCTGACTGGTGCGAGGCGGGCCGTCACAACATCTATGTGGGTTACTGCTGAAATGGGTCCCCGTTACTAGGATTTCCTAGTCAACATGTTAAATTGGTTATGTGTCCAAGTTAATGTAACGCCACCCATCAGTTTGGTTAACATGTTGCACTGGTTAAGTGTTGCCTTAATTAACTTAACCCTACCATTCCTAACTTAGCTTTAATTCATTTATTAAAGCACTAACCACTCACATTAGACAGGTATTGTTGCGGTTACTGGATGTGCCGGTCGGGTCTGGGCAGTTTTACACCGCAACTCAGTCTAACCTTGGGTTCCTTTGGGCTCGATGCACTAACCTCCCACATTAGATATATATTGTTACGGTTGCTGGATGTGCCGGGCGGTTCTGGGCAGTCTTACACCGTAACTCAATCTAACCTTGGGTTAGGCATGTTCATCTTTTCTAAATTTACATATTTACCTCTTTATATTTATATGTAAATTATTGTCATTCAAGTCAAGCCCCACTTTCCCTTTGAAATCAAGTTCATAATTTTAGGTATAAAAATTTATACCACTTTATGCCATAAAACATTTAGATGTTCATGAGCCAAATATGCCTATTATATGTAATTTCATATTTTTCCTCAACGTTACCCCCGTTAAACGTTTGCATAAATCACGTAAAATGTTAGCCTCGATACATAGCCTAACTTATACACAAGCCCTAATGACACAGCAATTCGTCACAGGAGAAAACACGTCAGATTTCAGATCTGACCCGAGGGGGAGGTCGACCCCCAGGTCGACCTGTATGGGGGGAGGTCGACCCCTTTGTCGACCTCCTGGTCGACCTGGCCTTGGCCGGGAAAATTCCCGCCCAGCTAGCTTCTGCTTCTGATTTTGAATTTTGAATTTTCTGAACTTTATTCTGAGCTATTTATTTAAATTCTTGAATCTTCAGAAGGTCATAACTCCTTCATACGGATTCCGATTTACGCAAACTCGGACTCTATCTCAAGCAGAATTCCGAGACGAACGCAATGGTGCCGTTTCCCTTAATTCTCACATTTGTAATTATTTATTCTTTAATGTTTACAGAAAATACGGGGTGTTACATTATTCACTCCTTAAAGGATTTCATCCCCGAAATCTTCGAGTCAAGGAGAACGTATATCCTACTATCCAATCGTCCATCTACTCATCCATCTAATCACAGGCGTCCATTGTCCTTAAAAGACTTGTAATGCTTCATGATCATATGCATAGTGTGTGTACATGTCCTTATCTAATGCAAAATCAGGCGGTCCACTGATTCAGTTGACCTCCTTAATTCAAGTCATGTTGGTGCCATGAGTCCATTATGTATGCAATCATCCTTAATCATATTTTCTACATGAGTGCACAGTCATTCATACAAATGCAACGTCCATATGATAACACATCAAGTTTCAATCATATACAAGTACATATATGTATATGTAATATGAAAGTGACTGAGCCGATCTAAAACCTAATGTGTGTGTATATGCATCCCCGCACAACCACTAGCAATCACTTGCAACTGCTCGCAACCATCAATCATAACATGTTTCAAATAAATTTTTACACCCATTGGTTTCTACCTAAGGATCGAGAACAACACTGAGGAAAATACTAAAAAGATAGATACGAGCATGAACAAACTTAAGGAAAAAGAGATCAAAGATGTACCCTCAAAAATAAAAGGGTAGGATGCGCGTATCTTGGCCTCAGTCTCTCAAGTTGTGTCTTCCTCAGCGTCACTCCATTGAACTTTAACAAGTTTGACTTCGCAGTTGCGCAGCTTTTTGACTTATGTACCCAAGATACGAGTCAGAACTCTTCTCACAGTCGCCTCTCGTTCTACTTCTTCGTCCTCTAATATGCTTGGTTCCACCACTTCCGCAGACTCATGTAAGCACTTTCGTAAGTGAGAAACGTGAAAGACATTGTGAACTCTAGCCAATCTTTTGGGCAGATCTACTCTGTAAGCGATCTTCCCAATCTTCTCAATGATAGGAAACGACCCTACAAATCTTGGTGCCAACTTTCCTGCAGATCCGAAGCGAACGACGTTCCTCAAAGGGGATACTTTAAGGAAAACCCTGTCACCAACCTCAAACTCAAGGCCGGCCCTTCTTTTATCTGCGTAGGACTTCTGTCTATCATGCGCAGTCTTCATTCTTCTTCGTATCAAGCCCACTTTCTCTGAAGTTTCTCTAATCATGTCTGATCCAAGTATGAGCTTGTCTGTAGACTCCCACCAACAAGCTGGTGATCGGCATGGTCTTCCGTATAAATCTTCGAAGGGTGCCATGCTTATGGTGGCTTGGTACCTATTGCTGTAGGCAAATTCCACCAAAGGAAGATGATCCTCCCATGTTCCTCCAAAGTCAAGAATGCATAATCTCAAGAGGTCTTCTGATACTCTGTTCACCCTTTCCGTCTAACCATCGGTTTGGGGGTGATAGGCCGTGCTTAAGCATAGCTGTGTGCCTACAGCCTCTTGCAATCTCTTCCAAAACTCGCTCGTAAAGATAGGATCTCGGTCGCTTACAATGCTGGAGGGTATCCCATGGAGTCGAACTATCTCTTTAAGATAAATGGATGATAAAGATGAGGCAGTCCTCCTACTTTTAACGGGTATAAAGTGAGCGCTTTTTGTGAGCATGTCCACTATTACCTAAATACTGGTATTGCCCCTTCTTGATCTAGGTAGCCTATCAATAAAGTCCATTGAAATGTTATCCCATTTCCACTGTGGGACTTCTAGAGGATGAAGCAAACCACCAGGCTTCTTTTGCTCTGCCTTAACTTGCTGGCATATCAAACACTTAGCGACGAATTCAGCTACATCCCTCTTCATGCCGTTCCAAAAGAAAACTCTTTTTACATCTTTATACATTTTGTCTCCACCTGGGTGTATGGTCAACTTGGAATGGTGTGCCTCTTTGAGAACCTTCTTCACCAAATCTCTTGCTTGTGGGATGCAAAGCCTTTCATCCCTCCTTAACCAACTCTTATCATCAATGGAGTATCTATTGAGGTGACTAGAAGTCTCACCCCTAATTAGCTTGTCCATCACATCAACTAGCTGAGGGTCTTCACATTGCGCGGTTCCTATTGAGTCCAAAAGAGTAGGCTGCACTTCTAGCGATGTTAACAAACCAGTCACATGATCGATGGAGCGTCCAAAGTCAAAATTGGCTATGTACTCCAAGCTCTGCCTTTCAACAAAGAGAGGGCTTAAGGTCAGCTTATTTCTACTCAAGGCATCTGCTACTACATTGTCGTTGCCCGGGGTATAGGAAATATCAAAATCGTAGGATGCCAAGAATTCTATCCACCTTTGTTGCCTCAAGTTAAGATCTTTCTACGAGAAAAGGTACTTCAACGATTTATGATCAGTATACAATTCAAACTTCTCACCTAGGAGATAATGGTGCCAAGACTTAAGCGCAAAGTCGATGGCAGCCAACTCTCGATCATGGGTTGGATAGTTTTTCTCATGTACTTTCAACTGTCTTCCTCCATAAGCTACTACCTTCCCTTCTTGCATCAATACATCACCTAGTCCCGTACCACATGCATCCGTATATACGGTAAACATTTTGCTCCCATCCGGCAATGTCCGAACTGGGGCTGTTGTTAGAGCTCTCTTTAATCATTGGAAATCAATATTGCAATCCAAATCCCAATTGAAAGTTAGGTTCTTCTTCGTCAACTTTGTAAGTGAAGCTGAGATTTTCGCAAAGTCTTTGATGAACTTTAGGTAAAAGCCCGCTAGCCCGAGGAAGCTTCGGACTTCGGTCGCATTCCGTGGAACCTTCCAATCTTGCACCACAACTACTTTTGCGGGGTCCATAGCTAACCCTTTCTTGGATACCAGTGTCCAAGAAATCTTACTTCCTCTCTCCAGAAGTGGCATTTGGAGAATTTGGCTTTCAACTGATGTGCTCGAAGAGTATCCATAACTTCTTTCAAATGCTGAGCATGCTCTTCCTCACTCTTTGAGAAAATCAAAATGTCATCTACGAAGACTACTACAAACTTATTGAGGAACTCTCTGAACACCATGCTCATCTAATCAACGAAGTAAGCGGGTGTGTTTGTCAGGCCGAAAAGCATGACAAGCCACTCGAAGAAACCATCAGGAGTTATGAACGCGGTCTTATCAATGCTGTCTTCAGCCACTCTTAGCTGATGAAACCTGGTAGCCAAATCTAGTTGGGAGAAAACCGATGCACATACAAGCTGATTGAACAAGTCATCTATTCCTGGAAGTGGGTGCCTATTCTTCTTGGTCATCTTGTTTAGCTCCCTATAATCCACGCAGGCGAAGCGAACCGCCCGCTTTAGTTGCGAACACTACTGGAGCACCTCATTCAGTAATACTCCGCCTTATAAACCCCTTCTCAAGCAACTCTTTAACTTGCTTGCTGAGTTCTTTCCTCTTCCTTGGAGCCATTTGTCTAACGGGTAAAGCAACGGGTTTTGCATTATCAACGAGGTATATGCGGAAGTCTATCTCCCACTTCGGAGGTAACCCTTTAACCTCTTTAAAGACATCTGAGTATTCACAGACTACTCTAACAGACTGCAAATTCTCAATAGACGCATCAAGAGATTCTAGATAGCTAAGCATAACAGAGTTCATGGGATTACAAGATATTTTGAGAGTGTTACCGAGGCGAGTCATGAGTCTAACCACTCTCTTTTCACAATCGAGGATGGAACCATTACTGGATAGCCAATCCATGCCTAGAATCAAGCCATAGCCCGTGAAGCCCAAAACATAGGCATAATATCTAAACCCCACACTTAGTATAGAAATTTCCAAATCCAGACAAATCATTGACAAATAAGTTGAGCCCCAATTGGATTTGAGACAACCAAGGGATCCTCTACTAAACTGGTGTCTAGGTGCAGATTCAACTAAGGCAGCAGATATAAAAGAGTGCGATGCATCAAAATCAAAGAGTGTATGAATAGGATGATCAGAAAGATAAACTAAACTCTCAACAGAAACATTTCTACCTCGTTCTTGTGGAGGTGCCATGAGAGCGTGAACCTGCCCTCCAGAAGTAGATCCAACTCTCTGCCCTTGCCCTTGCTTTCTTGGGCAGTCCCTAGCCATGTGTCATGTCTTGCCGCAATGGAAACAACCACCCATCTTCCTTTTCTTCTTCCTGCAGTCCTTAACCAGATGTCCAGGAATGCCACAAAAATTACACTTCCTCTTGTCAAGGAGTTTGTTGTTCTTCCCGGCCTTCTTGGAATCTGTCATCTTTCTCTATGATCCTTTCCCTTTCTTATCCTGAGATACTTCCACCTTTATCTCCTTCTTGCCAACCTTATCTTCTTCTTGTAACAGTGCCATGTCCACTAGTCTCTCATAAGTCGCACTCATAGGTATATGGGACATAGCTATGCTATGTAGTGGCTCATTCAACACTTTAATAAAGCGGAGAGCTTTTTATGTGGAGTGTTCACTAACTCCAATTCGAACCTAGCCAGATGGTTGAATTGGTTAACATATTCCTTGATCGACATACTCCCTTGTTTGAGAGCTAAGAACTTCTCCATCTGTAGACTTCGTTCAGCTTGTAGATGAATTTCATTTCAAACCTCATTCTAAAATCCATCCAAGTTTCAACTGGTCTTTCAGCGTTAATGACTTCCCACCGATAGGAAGCTTCGTCTTTGAGCAACCATACAGACAACTGTATCTTCTGTCTATCATTCAATTCGAAGATATCAAACAAATCCTCAGTTTCTTTGAACCAGTTTCTTGCTTCCACGAAGGATTCATTTCCATTGAAGTTCTTCCCACCCATGGCTCGAAAATCCCTACATATTTTTGAGAAAGCATTTGCACGAGTAGGAGGAGAAGGAACCGCAGCAACTGGGGGAGGAGGAACATCTGCTGGGCCTGCGGCATTAGCCCTAGCCTCTAGGTACCTTCTAAACTAGTCAGGTACCGGCACGCCCTCTAGAAGGTTAAGATCCCTAGATATGCTGAAACGAAAAAGGAAAGAATCAAAACTAAGGATAGAAAGATAATAAATATGGCTTTGAAGGATTATGCCTCTTTTTTAAGAAAAGAAACACTTTTTCTTGAAAATTTCTTCTTTAAACTTCTTTTTGAAAAGCAGTTATCAGAAATTTTATCTGATCTGGTAAACCTTAGCTCTGATACTAAGTGAAACACCCCACCTCCGTTAAGGTCACTCACAAAGGGAATGCCTTAACTTTGGTGGAGCATTATAGGTAAAAGACACAGATAATTTACAAGACAGACATATATAAGCAGCGGAAAAACTAACTTTATTTCAAACATGGTTCATAACAAAACATTACAACAAACTATTTCAAATCAACTTCCAAGTCATTACATCAAAATCTCTGTCTTGATTATTACATAAAGAAGCATAAAACATAATAAAACTGCATAAATCCCCAAGTAGTAGTGTCTCCAAATTAAGCTAAGTCATTCCCTCCTTGGGTACCGGGGGGGAAACGGAAGAAAAGAGAGTGAAAGAAAAATGGGTCAGACATAAGTCTGGTAAGTCCAGTGATTATTCAGCATGTAAACTAATAAGACAACCATGACTTGAATAAGCTGGACACATGACAATAACAAGGAAATGAGGTAACATAGGATAAGGTAAGATAAAAAGGGCAAGATAAACAAGGCAAGATAAACTAATCATACTATCGCACTCATGTCCATATTCTCTGCACCTACTAGATATTTCAACCATTATCATGAGTTTAAACCTAGTGATCCCATTTCATTGATCGGCTCCTACTCTCATGCATTTACTACTCGTGTCCTACGGCCCCGCTCGATTGTAGATACCTGTGTTGGTCCCACCATGGGGTGTATCAAATCCTATGGTGGCAACCTGACACGATTCAAGATGCATAGTGTATAACTACCGATGCCCAGTGCCTGCTTTTTCCACTCCAGAGTACAAGCACGCCCGTACTCCATCGGAACCTACACTGACGCACCAACCGCCATCTTTTTGACCGCTTATAATCAGCCCAGTAATCGTGCCCCAGCCTGCCTAGTTGAGGGTACCATGATACATCTATGTGGGTTACTGCTGAAATGGGTCCCCGTTACTAGGGTTTCCTAGTCAACATGTTAAATTGGTTAAGTGTCCAAGTTAACCTAACCCCACCCATCAGTTTAGTTAACATGTTGCATTGGTTAAGTGTTGCCTTAATTAACTTAACCCTACCATTCCTGACTTAGCTTTAATTCATTTATTAAAGCACTAACCACTCACATTAGATAGGTATTGTTGCGGTTACTGGATGTGCCGGTCGGGTCCGGGCAGTTTTACACCGCAACTCAGTCTAACCTCGGGATCCTTTGGGCTCAATGCACTAACCTCCCACATTAGATATATATTGTTACGGTTGCTGGATGTGCCGGGCGGTTCCGGGCAGTCTTACACCGTAACTCAATCTAACCTCGGGTTAGGCATATTCGTCTTTTCTAAATTTACATATTTACCTCTTTATATTTATATGTAAATTATTGTCATTCAAGTCAAGCCCCACTTTCCCTTTTAAATCAAGTTCATAATTTTAGGTATAAAAATTTATACCACTTTATGCCATAAAACATTTACATGTTCATGAGCCAAATATGCCAATTATACGTAATTTCATATTTTTTCCCAACATTACCCCCATTAAACGTTCGCATAAATCAAGTAAAATGTTAGCCTTGATACATAGCCTAACTTATACACAAAAGGGGAAAAAGAGGAATATGTAATAATTCCAACATCATAAAAATATGGATCTAACTACACATGTGTCATAATATGGCATAGAACAATATACATTTAATTATGAACTTGCAAATTTAGATCTACTTAACATGAACCATGAAAAGGGGTTTTACATAGAACTACATAAACTTAAAATTAGGCATGTAATTGTGAACTTTGCAAATTAGTTGGATCAAATCTAACATGAACCTAATCATATTAGCATGTAGTTTTGATCATATATGTGATCATGGTTGAACTTGCATAAAATTCCCAAATTGACATATAACATATAGGTGTCATTACCAAATCATGCGACATGAAATGTCATCACCAAATTATACAACATAGTATGTCATCGCCAGTTTACGCAGTATGATATTCATTGCCAAATTACAATATGGAACGTCGTCGCCAAATTACACAATTATCCATCGCCAAATTATAATATGTCATCGCTAATTTATGTCATAGCCAAAGTGTACAACATGATATGTCATTTCCAATTTATTCAACACGATATGTCATTGCCAAAGTATAATATGTCATTGGCAAATTATACAACATATGGATCCATTGCAAAGCATTTATCTTTTATCATCAAATTACATACAACATGATCACAACTTAGCATGATAAGAATCATAGTCTCAATCAATTCAGTTTTAACAAAAAGGATAGGCATATATTTACATTAGGCGATGTTCTACATCCAGTTATTTAGTCATAATTCTAATATCGTTTTTGGTCTAAATGATAACTGGAATTACAAAAAGGAGGTTAGTATTGAGTTCTGGGATCTGTATTCTTAAATTGAATAGCTCTCCTTTGTTGTAGACGTTGAATTCCCTTAGTTGAATTAGACTTGATTTGTAATTACTAACTTGCTTTCTAGTTGAAGCAGAATGGCGGCTATTCTAGGCTAAGCACTGATAGCATGATGGTCTTAGGAATATTTTTGTGTGGCTTTAGGGTTTAAATTTAGGTTGCTAATATAGAAGTTTGATTTAATAGGAGCCGTCATATTAACCTAGAGCAAATCAAAGCCATTCAAACCTAAGAGAACCAACCTGAACGTGCCACATAAGCCCTAATGACACAGCAATTCATCACAGGAGAAAACACGTCAGATTTCAGATCTGACCCAAGGAGGAGGTCGACCCCCAGGTCGACCTATATGAGGGGAGGTCGACCCCCTGGTTGACCTCCTGGTTGACCTGGCCTTAGGTGGGGAAATTCCCGCCCAGCCCGTTTCTGCTTATGATTTTGAATTTTGAATTTTCTGAACTTTATTCTGAGTTGTTTATTTAAATTCTTGAATCTTCTAAAGGTTATAACTCCTTCATATGGATTCCGATTTGTGCAAACTCGGACTCTATCTCAAGATGAATTCCGAGAAGAACGTAATGGCGTAACCCATTTCCCTTAATTCTCAAATTTGTAATTATTTATCCTTTAATGTTTACAGAAAATACGGGGTGTTACAGCTTGCATATGATGTGTGTCTTGTATCTTGTATCATATGTTTCCCTTTCCAGCAGTTTATCCTTGTGGTTGAAGTATGTGTCGTAACCATTAGCATTGTCTTTGAAATCGCATGATGATTAATAAGATTCTGTGTTTGAAAATGTTTTGTGTCATTCACGCTTATCAATTTGTGATTGAATCTCATTTTCCTATCTAACTAATAGTTTTCTTAGAGCAGGAAAGTATAGAATTCTATGTTGGGTAAATTTTAGCAAAGGACAGGTTTTTCATTGCTTTGTCACGAGTATATTTATTATTTGTCTTATGTTCCTTTTGAGCTAAAATTTATTTTTGGGTTTACTAGTGTGGTTTTAATTTTCACACTTTTGCATGGCCGACTTCCTTGACGGCAACATGTGACTCTAGTTATTTAAGTTTCCGCAAAATATACTTTAAAACCTTTTTGCAAATGTTATTTAAAATGAAAATATTTCCTTTTTAAAATCTTATATTTTATTCCAATTTATGCGAAAATGCATATTTTTTTATGGTAGTTTACGTACTTTTAAACATTCGTTTTACACCAAAATAGACGGTTTAAATATAGAAAAGCGCATGCTACAAAAATTTTAATTTTTGCACATATCTAATATGGAATGTATAGCAGTATTAAGAAATAAGTTTAAAATTTTCCATGAAATTTTTAAAGGGGAAATTTATTTGGATGAAGAAATTTCTATTTTTGGTCACATGAAAGGCGCAGGGAAGGTTTTTGGGTGATTTTTTGTGAGTTTTAGCGGTGCATTAGGAACGACGATGCGGTAAAAATGTTAACTATAACAAGGGAAAGGTTGTTTTAGCCATGGAAACATTGTTCCCATACCTTGTCGATGATGCACACGAGTTATTTTTATGTTTTAGTGCTTATTGTAAGCCTCCTTTTCGATCAACAGTTGGGAATTTTTGGTGTATTTTGGGGCCATCGAGAAAAAATTCCATTGTTTAACAGGGATTGGAACATCTGTAGGTGGAAAGAACGTAGGATTCCTCTGCTTTGATCACGGCTTAGGAGAAATCAATAAGGAGTGATTAGATGCATGGACTACTGGATGGTAGGGTTTGAATGCAAAATGGTTGCCTCATTCTTCTATTCATGGTTGTGTGAGGGTTATAGATGAAAAAAGTTTTCAAAATTTTGCATTCATATAGAACTGCCAGTATATTTTAGGATGTTCGCATCATGTTTTCAAAAGCATTTTTAAAATAAATCGCATATATATAGGAGGATCCGATTTAGAATAACTATGCATACATGTTTTGTGGTTGTGATGCATTATGTACACTATGAACATGTGCACTTAGTTGCAAAATGTACACAGATTGGTTGTGTTGGACGGAATAGGTAGGTGTCAAGATTTCGGGGTGAAATCCCTTTTAAGGAGGGAAGAATGTAACAACCCGAAATTTTGGAAATAAACAAATTAGTTACTTAATTATATTTTCAAAATAGAAATTTTCACAAACGATGGAATTTGACCATGAAACCTGCACCGTTGCATTAGTTATGGAATCCTGGTCAACCTTTATGTTTGGAGCTTCGCAAACAAAGTCCGTATGAAATAGTTGCGGACAAAATACAAAAACAGATGGAAAATAAATCAAGAGAATCTTTATATTAATATATACCATTTATAACCCAGCCCCACTGGGAAAATCAACCCAGAGTTGTCACCATGTGGTCGACCCCACTGGTTGAAATTGCCTAGTGACAACTAGGTTTTTCAGGGTATTTTTATATATAAAAAGTTTTCAAATGGCCAGATCTTTATTAAATATAATCTACCGGTCTAGGGCCATTCTAACCCCTATAAATAAAGGTTTAAACCCTATTCTTTTGCATACAATTTTGAAAGCAGTAGCAAAGATATGACATTTCCATCTTCTTCCAGATCTCTTCTAAATCAGATCTAAACATATTCAAAATTAAATAAACGTAGATTGGACAGGATTAGAATCAAATTCTTGTGTAAAAGAGATGGTTCTATGAATAAGCTTTCTTCCATTCGGATTTCCTTGCTCTTTCCTATTTCTTACAGATCTACAAATCTAAATGAACCCACTTTTTGAAATAATTGTTGATCTGTAAGGCTTGGGATTGTAGGCCTAAAAGTTTTGTCCAGATTCAGATTTTGATAACTTTGAGGTAAGTGAAAAATTATATACATCATTTATAATAACTTATTTAATTTGTTTGTGTAGACATGAATTATATGCCTAAAGGTTTATCAGATTTTTTTTGGTCAAATCTAAAATGATAGGTTGTGGTCTAAATATTGAGTTTGTAGGCCTTTTTGGTTAACTTAATTAGATTTCCTACAATTTTTTAATGATTTGTTTGTGGTTATTGTAAAGACCTTGGATCGAGATATCAGTCCATAAATCATTTTTAGAATTGTAGTAATTATTCCAGATTCATAGATTTGGTGTTGATTTACGGTTTACGTAAATTTTGATTAAAAAGATATGTTTATTTATGTTTGGTTTTATTTCGGTTTTTTACTTGGATATTGTAAATATTTCATTTCTATTCTTTCTAAATAAAAAAGCATTATTTGGAATAAACAAGAAATATGTATAAAACAAATAGGAAGGGATATATAGATTCATGTATATTTGTACGTAGTTTATAACGGCCATTGCAAAAATATATATATATTTCATATTTCTTGTGGTTTGAAATATGTCTATTCCTCTTTCAACTATTTTTGGAAAATATTTGCAATAGCTACAGTTGTTAACCTTTTTATAAGTTTTTTGAATCTTAAACAATATTAAATATAAATAGGTTTGTTTTGGTCGTTAGTTTAGACCTGAGCATAAATGGTTAACAATAATAAATAAAACTTACTAACTACGGTAACTGCACTAAAATAATTATATAACCTTATCCGTCCAAATATATGTAATTAACGCAAATATATTATACTATATTATATAATAAATGTTTGTCGACCTTGTTATGTGTTTGAATAGTTTCCATTTTATGGGAATATATATATATATATATATATATATGGAATTATGACCCATGTTAAATGGAAATGAATGATATGACCGTTTATAGCAATAAATACAACTGTTTTTCTATATAAATGAATCAAACAATCACAAGTTAAGTAATAAACATTTTAACCATAATTGATTTGGGGAAACAAATTTAATAGGATGAGCATGCCTAAGTAGCTACAACTTGAATTGTGTTAGGAATAGGAATTTTAACTCCAATTATGGAATCAAAAAAATAATATATATATATATATGTGTGTGTGTGTGTGTGTATGTGTGTGTATGTATATATATACATACAAAATAAGAAATAAATGGAATTGTATTATAGTAATAAGTGGGAGTTATAGTATTTATATCAATATAAAAATGGGACAGATATAAATGCCATGTAATAGGATAATAAATGTCTTAGGAAAATATGACCATTAATGTTGTATATGGCGTTAAATAGGTTAATTGATGCCTTAAGAAATATGAAAGTTAGGGTCATCAATGACAGGTAACCTAATTAATAATAATAAAACGAATGGAAAGGGAAATTAACGGGGATTTATTGGCATAGTAAGTACTAAGTTCGATAAGGAAATTAATAAATAAACATCCTAAGATTGTAAGTTATAAGTTTTCCTTATTTAATTCTAGTTAGTCTAGAATTAATATAATTAACAATCAAGATTGGACTTAGTAGGTTAATAATGCAATGTTAGTTTCCTAATCCGAAAGAAGTCTGCACTTTCCAGCAATTGGGTATATGTACAACTGATGTGAGATATCATTAACCATAAGAATGCGTGATGATAGTTAATTGCATAGCAAATATTATTTCCCAAAAAAAGGTTTATCTTATATGTGAGGTATTAAGTGGTTGTAGGACCTGCCTCCCGTCCTAAAAGAGGAAACCTTAGAATGGGAATAATTTATAAGCATAAGCCTGCTTTGGGATAGACGTATTAAGTATTTAGATCCACCCCTAAAAGGGTATTGAGTGATCATGTAGCTCACCTCCTCATAATCAAGAAGTAATAAATTGTTGTTGGGTACGAGATTGGTAATCTCTGCGAAGTTCCTCTTCCTCTAGGTATTAAGTGACTAGGTCGAGGGTCCGCCTTGAGATTAGGTATTAAATGTCCGCTATGGAGGTACCATAAGTCTGGCTATCATGCAACAAAAATTAAGCGGTTAGGGCATTATCTAATAAGGTCAGGTGGATATTAACATGGGAGTCCGCCAGAAGGGTCTTAAATGGTGTCGTTCTCCTATCTAAACCTGGTACTAAGTGACTGCTTACTATCTCTCGCCTTATGTGGGGCATAAGTATATGTGTGAATGCCAAAATCCTTAAATTAGTAGGACTTGTAGTTAAAATACTCTAAATTATATTAGTGTAGAGTAAACCACCGAGTAAGGTATTAATTGGTTAATTGGCCCGCCTTAGGTCTTAAGTGATCAAAAGGATCTACCCTTACCTACCATGGGAAGTGAGGTCTTAAGTGGCTATATAGAAAAAATTAACCTCCTTATGGTATAGGGAGTAGTTCAGAGCCTACCTCTTAGTTTTAGAAATCAACTGAATGATGGTTTAAAGGCTTCATAATTTTGCGTAAACATTCTATCTCAGTGTTGCGATACCGTTGTGTTTGGGAAACTACCTCGGGAATGGTAGTTTGTTGTCGTGCCAAAATATCTATAAGGTTTGGTTAGAATTACTAACCTTGTTAGATATTTGTTTTGGTTCTGACTATACGGAATACATTTATGTATTGTAGACAGTGTTGTGCATTTTCTACTCACCAGGACTTGCTTTTCAGACCCCCTCCTCATAACTACCCTCAGGTTTAGCTCTGGGAAGACAGGTATTAGTAAATGTTCTATTCGGTTTTCGGTTCTCGTTCAATCATGCTCGATATCTATTGACCAGCCTCTTTGTAAGGCCAATAAAGATCGCATACATTTTGAAAACCAAACTTTATCGACATGTAGAAATCATCAACCCAGTTCAAAAAACATCCGACTTGGCTGTGGCTCAGACTGAATCATAACATTGCAGACTCAACCATAGGGGTTTGCCACCATGAACCCTGGATCGAAGAATATTTTGGTCAATCGACAACATATCGACCTGAGATGCTACCACAGGAGATAAGTGCCAAATTCTCATCAAAACTCGGCTCGAAGGATATTCGGGTCGTTCAATAATTAATCGTCCCGAAAAGAAAACTATACACAAATCCTTATCTAGAATTCCATAACTTTTTGGGTCGAACAGAATCCTAGGTTGACTAAGTCGAGTCGAGCCCTCTCCTATGCCAAAATAACTCCGCTTTGACCTATTCCTACTTCGATTGACTGCATCTGCTACTCCTAGAATATAGCATTTGCTGCCACCTGACCATTTCTAGGTCGGTTGGGCCTTTTCACACAAGGAGAAAGCTTCTTTAACTATTCCTACAATCTCGGGATGGATTCCACGTGTCCTAGTTGACCTAAGAACTGTAGCATCTATAAATAGCCCTCCAAAGCTTCAAAAAAAGGACTTTTGGCCAATCTCTTATCTTTTTATTATTATAACAACATTGTACTCGGGATTAGCAATTAAAATAATCAATCATAATCAAAGTAGTATGTAATCAAGAGATTATAAAGTGGACGTAGAATCATTAATGAGAAACCATTATAAATTCATGTGTGATTGCATTTATTATCATTTTCATTTATATTTCTTTATTTATTTTTCTATGATCTCTCTTTTTGGGTATTGTGCCATTTTTTGGTGTCTACAATTTGGTACTTCCACGAAGAAACACTTTTATCAATGTTTTTAGAGTTTTTCTCAACTTTTGGATCACCAAGTCCAAGGTGAAATCCTAGTTTCAATCATTTTCAATAACAATAGTTTTTAAGTCTTCTGCACGTTCTTCCGGAAAATAGCAACAACAGCCAACTTTGCATTACCAACGGACACTGCTTCAGCACTAGTTCTTGGTTTGGCTCAGGTCAGTTCGGCCCTTCCCAGGTCGACATTGACCCAACCAGTGGAACAGCCGGTGACTCATCTTCCTGCACTTTTATCTCTAACTGACCGATTTACCCCTCGGCATTTTCAACTCCCGACAATTTCATGGCTGTAATGAACCAGCTCTGGGAAACTACGACAGCATTGAACGCTCAAGAATGGAGAATGCAGCTATAAGGCAGACGTGAATCAGATATCGAGGCAATGTGACGAGCTTAGGAACTAGCAAGCTACTTCTTCATTATGGGACCGGGATGCAGAAGACTCGTTATCTTCCGGGAGGAGTGGGGACCAACAATGACAACATCGCCCGCCTTAAAGACTAGAGAATATGCAAGATCTGCACTTTGGGAGGCTCCCAGTTTAACTCAAGATAGCTGATCAAGCTCGACTCAGAGCTTGTCGAGCCCAATATCCATCCAAACCAAAACCTTTCTCCTCTAGCAAATTGTGACACTTCTCATGCAATCTATGCTCCTGTGCTTCCTCCGCAAGAGTCATGTGATTGATTAGGACAATCGGGGCCAAGGGAGTTCCATCCGGACGGTAGGCCAGGCGATGTTGCCTGGAAAGGGGGCAAAGAGAGGCTCAGTAAGAAGGGAACCTAGATCTATATATGTTCAGTACTCTTGATTTGATGGTCATGGTACAAAAAATCATGAACAGCTGTAGGGGCTACAAGAATGAAGATTGGGGAATTGACCATAGCCACACTCCGTTCACGGATGAAATTCTACTAGCAGAGTTTCCAAGAAGGTTCAACATGCCCTAGATAAGCCACTATTTAGGTACAATAGACCTTAGCCACATTTGATGAGGTACTTGTGGCAGATACAAGCATCAGGTCCCCCCGACGCGATTAAGTGCAAGGCTTTTCCGATATTTCTTACTAGAGTAGCACTCAAATGGTTCACGCGACTTCCCCTATATATAGTACCAAATTTCAATGACTTGAACGAGAAGTTATTGAACCAATCCCATCTTCATGCCACAAAGTCAAAACATATCCTGGCCCTTTCCGCAATCAAGCAGGCTAAAGGGGAGTCGTTGAGGGGTTATCTTAACCAGTTTAACATGGTCGTAACTAAGGTGAGTAATCCCAATCATGAAATGGCCTTGATGGAAGGTATCTAGTTGGGAAACCCCCTATGACTGCCCATTTGTTCTATGAAAGGCTAATATCCGGTTGTGTCAAGAAGATGCACAATTGGATACAAAATAAGAGCCAAGTGGTGTGCCGAACAAAAGCATTCAGAGTAACATGGCAGTAAAGTAGCTCGGGGACAATTCTGGAAAGGTCGAAGTGAATGTTGGAAATCGTGGCAAATAAAATAAAAACCAAGAAAATAATGGAAATGGGAACCATGGCCAGAAAGAAGATTCTAGACAACAGCCCCGGTTTCAAGCATTTGATAGTTACACACCGCTGAACGATACGTTAGGGAACATCTATCTTGATACATGAAACACTATGTAGTACAAGAAATCCTTGCCAAGGGAATCCATGGAAAAGGAGCATGAGATAGGGAAATTCTATATATTTCATGAAATATATAGCCATGCAACTAATGAATGTCGTCATTTTAGAGACATTATTTATAAGTTAATTCAAAAGGGAAAGATCGATGTATAAGGTTACCCTACAGGCATGTGGAAAGGGACTTCAACTTAGGTGGCTCCTGGAGCCATCGCTTAGCAAAAGAACAAGGGAATTGTTATCAATACCATTGTCGGAGGACCACATCTGGAAGGTCAAAGTACCCGGACTATGGAACTGTATGTTAATGTTGCAAAACATATGGATGTAGGGGAGTGCAACAACCCAGAAGTTGGGAGCTTTGTGAAGAAAAGGAAGACGATGACAAATGATTTCGAGATAGAGAGGAAGAAGGGTGTAGACCCCAAGTATTGATCCCTTGGCAATTACAGCCGATTTTGGCCCATCTGTAGTACATAAGGTACTTGTTGACAGTAGGAGTTCCGTAAATGTTCTATTCAAGCGAGCATATGAATAAATGAGGTTGAAAGTGAGAGACTTGAAGTTGTGCAAAGGCCGGACACGTGGATTTAATGGATTAACAAATGAACCGGTAGGATTGATTAAATTACCAATGGAGTTAGGTGAGTGGGACCATAGGACAGTGTGGATCCTTCCGTTTCTTTTGATGGATATCAGCTCTCCGTACAATGCCTTCTTAGGTCGACCAAGCCTAGCATATTTTAAGGCATGGATAGCCCCCTAGTGCCTGCTCCTTAAATTTCTGACTGAAGCTAGAGTGGGTGTAGTTTAGAGAGATCAAGTAATAGGATGAGCGTGCTACTCAGCGAAATGGAAGGAAGTCAACGAAAAGGAAAATAAAGAGTTTGAAGATAATCCTTCTCCTGCAAAGAAGGCGGAAGCATATTAGCTAAAGAAAACAGCATATCTAGGACTGTCTAGTCGCCATTTCGATGATATTGATCTAATAGTGGACGAAGAGCTGAGATGTAGAAAGGCGACTCCAAATGAAACAACGGTGGAAATTCTGATCGATAACGATGACCTGACCAAAGTCTTCAAGATCGGATCCCACCAAGACCCCTCTGGACGAGGCAGTTAACTGGTTTTCGTCGCACAAACCTGGATGTGTTTGCATGGTCCCATGCTGACATATGTGGGATATCACCTTCCATTATGACCCATTCATTGAACATAGACCCAAAGCATGTTCCTGTGAACAGAAAAGGCATATACTTGGCCCAAAGAGGTCAGCAGCCTTGAAGAAAGCAGTTGAAAGGTTGAAGGATAATGGGTTCATCTAAGATGCGACTTACCCTTAGTGGATAGCAAATCCATTATTTGTAAAGAAGCATAATGGGAAGTGATGAACGTGCATTGACTTTTCAGATTTGAACAAAGCAAGCCCCAAGGATAGCTTTCCACTTCCTAGGATCAATCAGCTTGTTGACTCAACAACCGGACATGAGCTTCTGTCATCCATGGATGCTTACTCATGGTAAAACCAGACTGCAATGCATGTCCCAGACCAAGAGTATATCCGTTTCATTATGGATATTGACCCGTATTGCTATGTAGTCATGCCTTTCGGACTAAAGAATGTTGGGGCAACCTATCAACGCCTGTCAGTCGTATGTTCCATGATTAGATTGGAAGAATATGGAGGTGGATGTAGATGATATGCTAGTAAAGTCAAAGCAATCGACTGACCATATCCGAGACTTGGTAGGAATGTTAGGCGTATTTCGTAGATATGGAATGAAACCCAACCCTTTGAAATGCTCTTTTGGCATCGCATCAAGGAAGTTCTTGGGCTTCACTGTCAACTCTTGAGGAAATGAAATCAACCCCAAGCAAATTGAAGCAATCAAGGGTATTCAGGAGCTTTGAAAGATCAAATATGTGTAGAGCCTCACGGGAAAGGTTGCGGCTTTAGGCAGATTCATTTCTAGAGCAATTGACCAGTGCATCCCTTTCTTTGAGCTAATAAAGTGAGAGAAGCACAACTTCACTTGGACGCCTGACTATGTCGAAGCTTTCCATAACTTGTTGAATCATTTGGAGAGGCCACTCATATTACCTAAGCTAGTGAATCATGATGACTAGTTTGTATACCTTACAGTTTCTCTTCATGGTATCAGTTCGGTTTTAGTCTGCGAAGAAGATTTAGTGCAGTGACCACTATATCATGTAAGCAAGAAATTGACAGGAGCAGAACGTAATTATCCAAAGATCAAGAAGGTGGCTTACAGTTTGTTGATTGCATCGAGAAAGCTCCGTCGCTACTTCCAGGCTCGCCTCATCAAAATATACACTGACTGACCAATATGATGGGTCCTTCAACGACTTGAGGCATCTGGGAGATTACTCAAGTGGAACATCGAGTTATGTCGGTTCAACCTTACTTTCCTTCCTCAAAAGTCAATTAGAGGGAAAGTATTGGCAGACTTCATAGCCGAGTTTACAACTCCCGAGGATGACATCCCAGAGGGTGATTCTAATCTTTCTGATGTTGAACCAAGACTGGATACACAGAAGCTATACACAGACGAGGACTGTAATGATTGGCATTCTGGCCCCGGACTTGTGTTATTAGCTCTTGAGGGGCGATCAATTTATTAAGACCTAAGGTTGGACATCCCCGTTACCAACAGCGATATCGAGTATGAAGCGCCGATTCCAGGCTGAAATTCTTAAAGGACTTGGTGGTAGTAGTATTGGAAATTTTCTACGATTCACAACATACTGTATTTCAGGTTCAGAAGGAGTACCAAACTAAGGGTGCATCACTTGACACCTATCTCAAGCGAGTAGAAGAGCAGTTGGATGATTTGGACTAAGAACTATTTTATAGATGAATTAAAAACAACATGAGTGTACAACGTAGATGTTTAGAGAGAGTTATGTTTTTCATCCCTTCAGACATATTTCAGGACGAAATCTATTTTAACTGGAGAGGGTAGAAATATACCTAAATAAATTGATAATAGTAATTAATGAAAAACAAAAATTAAATAATAATACATAAATAGCATAACTAAATTTGTGGCTAAATTCTGATCAATTTTCATATATAGTATGCAAGAATCTGAGCTTATATGAAAATATTACACTTAAAAGAAGTTGTACGTTAAATATACATGCAATAGTGTTTGAAATTAAAATTGTAATATGAATATATGGAATAGAATATGATTAATAAATGAGTGATTGGAATATCCTATTTAGTTTAAAATTATATATAAGTATACAATAGGGGACAAGAAAAGGCACGATATAAAGGAAAAAAATAACGTTATATAATGAAATCTTTCCAGTCATAACATACGTTCACTGGTCGTTTTGGAGACCAAGGTGACGACTGTAGTTCTAGGGGAGCGGTCGACCGTCCTATGCTGCCAGTGCTCAATTTGGCTTGGTTTGGGTTGGGTTTTTGGTGTTTGTTTATAAATTAACAGCCGGGATTTAATCTAAATAATCCTATGGCTATTATTCACTCAAACGTCTACAAATAGCAACCTAAACCTCAAAACCTAAACCTATTCTTCTCCTCTTTCCCTGCCTCCACTCTGCCATTGATTCCAGAGAAATATATTGTAGGTTTTCATCTTGCTCTCTTAAATCTATTTTCTTTTCTATTTCCATTTCTTATAGAATTTGAATAAGATCTGAATCTGGTATCATTAGGTTTATATATAATAATTCTAACTATTTAATTCTTATATATATATATATATATATTTCTAAGGGATTGGTGTTCGCATTAGTGTTCACTTTTGAAGATTTTTAGATATAATAGGCAAACATCGTCAAATCTATGACATTTTCACACAGTCAAACCATTATGAGTGGAAATGATAATTGTTTACACATATTCTATATTTTGCAGTTTTTTTATATTGATTGTTATGCCTAGGTAGATATGGATTCACGATAACATCAAATTGTAAAACCCCAAATCTCCTATTTTTACATATGTTTCGCAGAATTGTCAATAAATGTTCTTGGATAAAGAACATTTTGGGTGATCAACTTTTGTTTGATTTGATGTAGCTCTTCTTATTTAAAAGTGTTGTGATGTAAAAAGGTTCAGATTGATTTAGTTTTACTATTTGAATAGGTTTGGATTTACATTCTAAATGGATAATTTGAACGTATTCAAATTTGAAACAAATCAAATATCAATGTTTTCATGTACAACGAAGAAAAGGGTAAATCGGATTAAATTGTGATCTATGTATATATGTGTATATTTTGTATAAAATTTACACCTTATTCTTAATTCATTTCCTGAATTGTTATAATTAGCCAAGGATGTAAGTTTTGAAAATTATGTTGTTATTTTCCTAATTACTTCTATCATTAATTATGTTAATATGCCATGTATTTAGCAATTTGATGGGGGAATTAACTTGTATGCCTTTAATGTAGACCGAATTGACAATTTGCACCGTTAAAACCTTTCTTCATTTGAATGGAAATTAGCATTTATCATATGTATTAAATATTATATTTATATAACGTAATCCACGTAATTCAACATAATAATCATGTAATAAATATGTTAGAATAAGGTTATAATTTTGAAATGTCCCTATATAAATAGTAGTTTGTGTGTAAATATAAAATGGCGTATCTATGAATTAAATAATGATGCACAAACACTGGGTTAGTCGTCATTTGTGGTAGAAATATGCCTGGAACAAACCGGAAAATCCAGCAACCAAAAGTGGGCTCGGCTAATGCGAGAGGTTTGGATTCTATGAGCCATTTAGTTTAGTACATTATGTCACGAGGTTAAGCCCACTTGTAGTAGAAGTTTGCCCGAAACCGCCTAACATATCCAACATCTACAGGTAGATGGTTTAATGTGAGAGGTCTAGTGTGTGTGTGTATATATACCTATTACGTGTGTAAATAGGTAGGCTTACTATGCCTTGAGAAAGTCTTAAGTGGCTGACTTTCTTCTTATCTAGTTAGGGTCTTAAACGTTAGGACTAGGACCATTCCAACGGTTTATTCCTTGGATTTGGACCAAAGTCATGGCACCCTCCCTTATTGGATTTAAAGTTTACCTATGGGTCCTCCTTCTCTAAAAGTGGTTTAGTTATGGCAATAATGGAGTAGAGTAGTTTACCGGAATGTCCACTTCCTCTAAGAGCATTGTAAAGGGCCACCCAGGGACAGATTTGGTATATGTTGGATATAGCATGCTATCTATTTCACCAACCGTCTGAGGGAACTCTTAAGAGGAATAGATTTTCTATTGTAATATCAGTTAAGTAGTAACATGAGGCATACGCCAGAGGGGTCTTAAAGGGCTCTATGCGGGTCTACCCTAAACCGTAATAAGAGGCGAGATACTACTTCTCATATTACTTGTGAAATATATAATTAAGAATGTTGACATGCTACGACGGGGTCTTAACTGGTTAGGGTCCATCTTAGGGTCATAAGAGATCATAAGAATCCACCCTTAATAAACATGCTCGAATGGGCCTTGAGTGACCGAGAATGTCCACCTCATAGGGTCTTCACCCTAAATGCATTAATGAAGGTCTTAAGTGATTGATTCAGATATCCACCTCATTGGTTAAATATTTCATTGTATATGTTAATGCCTATGTGTTTTGTAGACATACCTTGACATATAAAACCTTCCAAATCTAGGGCATAGTCTTTAAGCAAATATTATTTTTTTAGTCACACAAGACTTTATGTTCTGACCCCTCTTATTAACATATCCAACAGGTCAATAGGTAGGGTACCGACCTAATGGACAAAGTGATGATGGATTCCGAAGGAGACGATGAAACTATTATGTTATTATTAGCTATTATTGCTATTTTGCTTATGGAAACTTTGTATTATGAACAATGATGATGTACCGTTATGCATAATTGGATTTGACAATTTTTACCTGAATTTGTGGCTTTTAATAAATGGTACATCTTCATTTGGTATAACTATATATATTTACCCCAATAAGCATACACAACGATACTAGGCAACTTTATGATCTTCTTTCCTTTTCAGCTTAAATACTATCGAGTATGCACTGAAGGATTCTTTCTTTTCTTTTCGGATAGTAAAACGAATGATAATCCTTCCGGATAGGGAAACTAGGAAAGAAGCTTAGACTTGTACGAGATATAACCATAAGGGCCATGAGGCCAAGGATTATAGGACTGCTTTAGGAAAGAAAGAGTTTAAGGGGAAGTGCTACAATCACCACGAGAAAGGACACTTATCTAGAGATTACCCAAAGCCTAAAGTTATTCAAAGTGGTTAGAATTATGCATTGGAGGTAACACCGATACAGATCCGACCCTCGAAAGATCAAGGTTAACCGACACTTGAAGGTATAAATTCTATTTTAGGAATTTCTGTGTACACGTTGTTTGATGTTGGAGTGACCCATCCTTTTATTTCTAAGAGACTAGTTGATTTATTGAACCTTTCCTTATCTACCACTAGTAATCCGATAGAGATGGCCAACCCTATTTGAGGAGCCAAGTATCTTGAGTTGATTTATAAGGACCTAGTGTTAGATATCGACGATGTCAAGTTCCTCTACGAATACAAGCGTTAGATTTTATGGGGTATGACCTTATCCTGAGTATGGATTGACTATCATTTTATGGGGCATCCTAGATTACGATAAGAGAATTGTTTATCTTAGGAGCCGAGGAGGATGTAGTCTGAAAATTCCTTGTGATATTAGAAATAAGGATAAAGCCCTATTATGTACCTTTTCTCCTAGTTCGGAATGTCCATCTTAGGTCCCTATAGTATATGAGTTCTTGGACATCTTTGAGGAAGTCAAGGGACTTCCACCCCATAGGGAAATCCCTTTTTGTATTGACCAAGAGAAGGATGCTACACTAGTAGCTTAATCATAAGGCATATGGGGCCAAAAGAAACGAGAGAATTAGATAAACATATTTCGGAATTACTACAGAAAGACTTCATTCGATGAAGTACATCTGAATGGGGAGCACCTGCTGTGTTTGCCACCAAAGAAGATGGATCTCTAAGACTTTGCGTGGATTATAGGGAGCTTAATAAGCTAACCAAGAAGAATAAGGTACCCAGAATTGATGATTTATTTGAGCATTTGGAGGAGCCCGAGTAATTTCCCTATTAGACCTTGCAAATGGATTTCACCAATTAAAAATTTCAGAGGACAGTAAGGATAAATTCGCGTTAGGACACCAAATGGGTTGTTCCAATGGGAAGTCATGCCCTTCGGATTAATGAATGCACCTGCCTTCCTTGTTGACCTCATGAGTAGAGTGTTTAGGGGCATTCTGAATAAGACCATGGTAGTTTTCGTAGACAATATCCTTTTATTTTCTTAGGACCATAAAGAGCATGAAAGTCATTTAAGACAATCCTAATGATATTAAGAGAGAAATAATCGAAAGACAAATTTTCGAAGTATCATTTCTAGAGAGAAGAAGTAAGGTTTTCGTAACAGCCCACATTTTACATATCAGAAGATCGTAAAATGTTTTTATTTTATTTCCTGAGGGTTGGATCATTCTTATGTTTTGATATGTTGCTTATAGGGATGTGAGACATGTCCATAATTTTTACCAATTGTGTTTATGACCATTTTTCCCTTGTCGGTCTTGTACAGAGCATAATTTTTGACTCAAGTCGAATCAATGGGTGAGACCTGTGCCATTGGAAAGGAATTAATGATTGCCTTTTCGTACAGTGGTTAGATTAAAATTTTGGCTCAGTGGTTTAGGAGAAATCATAGTTTTAATGTTTTTCAGTTGGTTGTCCAGGTTTTGGGAGCCTAATGGGCTGATTTGGGAGAAGCCCATAAGGGGGTTAGTGGAAGCTATAACTAGGGGTGTAACACCTCGTAATTTTATAACATTAAAATTCACAAATTAAAGTATACTTAATTTTTAGAAAAGAATTAAGTGAAATGGGTTGCGCAGAGAAATATATATATATATATTGATATATATATATATTGATATATATATATATATATAAATTAAAAATTAAATAAATAAATAAATATGCGAAAAAGTTCAAAACAGCGAATTGGGAGGGGGAATAACCGAATCGGCCCATTTTTGAGGTTGACCCGAGCTCCGCTGGGTCGACTAGGGGTTAATCCAGGGTGTTTGGCTGTCAACCCGTGGGCCTATTCGCTCAAATGCAGATTTTGCATTTGATTGGTTCTCATGGTTCAGGGTTAATCTAATGGTCCTAAATAACTTCCTACACCTATAAATACATCCTAATGCTAACCCTAAACCTAATTAAAATAGAATAGTTACTGTCGCCATGGAAATCAATGGAGCCGCCGCCAACTAAGAAAGAAGAAAAGCAAATTCAATTCTAATTCTCTCAACCCTAAAGCAAAGCAAAACTCTCTCTTTTCTTCTCTAAATTGTGAGTATGATGATCTTAACAAGATTATTATCATTTTAATTAGGTTGAGTTATGAATGGATTATGAGTAGATGATGTGAATTATCATATATGTTGTTGTAAACTCCTTTTTGCTATCATGTATATTGTAAATCCAATGTTATGTGATGATGATATCTTATATGTTGTAAATCATGCTATGATGATGTTATGTATGTTGAAAGTTTCTATGCTAATTTGTGATGAATCATACATGTTAAAAAGGCCATGATGTTACCATCTATGCTAGTTAGTTCATATTAATTAAATCATCATGTTTGGGTTATGTTGATCTATATGACAAGTCACATATGCAAGTTAGATTGATTAGAAAAGTTATGAACATATACCAAGACATCTATTATGACATCTAGAATTATGCTATGACATATGTGATATCCTATGCTAGTTCACACCATCATTATGTTGCCTAAAAACCCCATATGCAAGTTTATGTATAGATTTGGGCTATGATCATATCATATAAATTGAGACATTTAACAAGTTGACACCTTTTGATCCTTAACATGTGTGGTTTATGCAAGTTTCACCCCTATTATGATTAGATTTATTTTAATTGTCTATATGTTGTGATAATTTATCTTTGTGCTAGGTATTAGACTATACAAGTCTAGCCTATATTATGCATTGAATAAGCGAACGTATAAACGTGGGGTAGGGGTAATATTAAGGATTTAATATTAAATAGTTGGGGTGCAATTGATATGATTTTGCATGCCATAAGTGGATGGCCATAATTGAGTCAATTGTGGACATCATTAAAAGTTGACTTAATTAATAATTTGAATAGGGAATTATTAAAACTGGGGTAAAAGAATTTAAGTGTTAATCAATGCTTAGGACACGAGGTTGGACTCGTTTGTGACGTAAACCTACCCGGACCCGCCCGACAAATCCAGTGGTCACAAATGTCAGCCCAATGTGAGAGGTCCTAGGCCTAAACTAAAGCATAACGGTCGTAAAGACACGAGGTTAGACTCTTTTATGGTGTAAGACTGCCCGGAACCGCCCGGCAAATCCAGCTGCCATAAATGCCAGTCTAATGTGAGAGGTCTTTATGAGGTTATGGCCTGAATGAATTAAGAAATACTTAACCAGATAAACATGTAAGGTGGGACATGGGGGTTAAGTAGGTGCCTTGGGTGGCATGAGGAATCTAGGGGGTTCCCTTAGTGGCATGTGAAATACAATTAGTAAGACTTAACCAAACACACATGTAAATGAACATGACTAAGAGAGTTAAGTGGGATATACTAGTGACAAGCTTTGGTGGGTAGCTTGTGGGGGCCCATTTCGACCAGTATCCCAAACGTATCTTTGTGGGCTCGACCCAAGTCGAGGACGGGACACGCATGCTGGGTTTGACTGTAAGAGGCCAAAACGGGGAGCGGTGGCAACGCAAGTCCAACGGGTTTCGTATGCGTGTGTGGGCCCGGGCAGGTAGGTAAGACGTTGTTGCATCGTGTAGGTATAAGCCGTGCATTCTCAAGTTGTATCGGGTTGCCACTTTAGGGGAGTGATACACCACACTGTGGGCCAGCACGGGTATCTACGAGTAGGGAGCCGATCGAAAGTGGGTAGTGGGGTACACCTAGTGGAGATAGGGGCAGACGGCACCTATGTAGTCAGCTAGGGGTACGTAAGGCTATTTATAAAGTTTCTGTGTGAAGCAAGTGGGATCAAACAATAGGGTGACCGGTGTGGTGCAGTGTAGTAATGTGCGGTGCAGTGTAGTAATCATTTGTTAGTAATTAGGTGTGCCTTTTCCGTTATCTTTAACGTTATCTTAAATGCTATCTTTATCTTCGTAAGAGTTCATAGACATTTACTTGTCTTTCAGCTTATGCCTTAGTCTAGTTATTTTGATAATAGTATTGTTAGAATTATCATACTCGCCATACTTTATGTCTGACCCCCTCTATTTCTATCCTTTTTCCCCCTCCAGGTCCTCAGGTTGGGCCCAACTCTAGTGGAGTTTGATTGAATTGCTTCATCTCTCTTTGGAAAGCTTGGACCGTTGAAGTAAAGTCCAGCTTGTTATCTTTTTAATGGCAATTTATGTAATGGGATTATGTATTTTGTTTTTATGAAGATGGATATTGTACTTGGTTATGATCTATGGTTTTATGATGTAACAAACTTGTTTAATTTCCGCTGCAATAAAATGAAGTTTTAGATTTCCAAGTACTATTTATTATCTGTCTTGTTGTAATTTTTCTGTTCTATATTCACTTATAACCTCCATGGAAGTTAATGCATTCCCTTTGTGAGTGACATTAATGGACGTGAGGTGTTACATGTGGTATCAGAGCTTAAGGTTACCGGAACAGATAAAAATACTTTAGAAAAATAGTTATTTATGGAAGAAGTGCTTTCAAAAACATGTTTTAATGAGAAATTTAAAGAGAAAAGTTTTTAAGAAAAAAAACATAATCCCCAATAGCCACATATCTTTATCTTTCGAATTCACCATTTTGAATCTTTCCTTTTTCGTTTCAGCATGGCTGAAGATCTTAATCTACTCGACGGTGTAACGATACCAGGATGGTATAGGAGGCTATTGGAGGCTAGGGCCGCTGCAGGTCTAGCCAATGTCCCTCCACCACCAGTTGCACCCGTTCCTCCTCCTCCTCCTCGCGTAGGTACTTTTGCAAAGACGTGCAAGGAATTCAAGGCTATTGGTGGAAAACCATTTCAAGGGTCAGAAACGTTTGTGGAAGCTAGAGATTGGCTTAAGGAGGTGGAAGAATTGCTAGAAATCTTTGAAGTAGAAGAAGGGAGGAGAGTTCGTTTAGCAGCTTGGTTGATGAAGGGAGAGGCCTCGTTTTGGTGGGAGGTCACTAATGGGGAGTGTCCTGTTGACTCTTGGGCGGATTTCAGATGTAGGTTTGAGGCGAAGTTTCTCTCAAGGGCGGAAGAAAATCTATATATGGAAAGGTTCTTGACATTGAAGCAAGGAAGCTCATCAGTGAAAGAATATGTCAATAAATTTAATCAGTTAGCAAAGTTTGGCTTGGACTTAGTAAACACGCCGGAGAAGAAGGCTCTAAGGTTCGTGAATGGCTTGAATGAACCATTGCAAGGGTTGGCTATGACCCACATCCCGATGGGGGCCACCTTTGAGAAGTTAGTAGAAATGGCGCTCATGCATAAGGAGAAAAGCGCTAAAGCTGATAAGGCACCCGAGAAGAAGGGGGATCAGAAGAAACCACAACAGCAAAACAAGAAGGGTGGAAAAGACAATAATGGCAAGGGAAAGAAGAAGTGCTTTAACTGTGGAACCCCAGGCCATCTCAGCAAGGATTGTCAAAAGAAAAAGAAGACAGACTGTTTTCATTGTGGCGATGCGGGACATTTAGTGAAGGACTGCCCAAAGAAGGGGCAGAGAGCAGGAGCTACCTCGGGAGGACAGGTGCAGGCTCTTATGGCACCAGGGCAGGCAAGGGGACAAGTTCAGGCTCTCGCGGTCCCACCGCTGCAAGAACGAGGTAGAACCATTTCTGTTGAAAGCTTAGTTTTTCTGTTTGATCATCCTGTCCGTACCTTATTCGATTCGGGCGCATCACATTCGTTTATCTCTACATCATTAGTTGAATCACTGCACTTAAACACCAGTTTAGTAGAGGATCCCTTAGTTGTTTCGAATCCAATAAGGGGCTCAGCTTATTTGTCCATGATGTGTTTGGGTTTGAAAATTTCCATACTTAGCATTGAATTTAGATGTAATGCTTATGTGTTGGGCTTCACGGGCTATGGGCTAATTTTAGGAATGGATTGGTTATCCAGAAATGGGACCGTTCTTGATTGTGAAAGGAGAGTAGTTAGGCTCGTGACTCGCCTTGGCAACACTCTCGAAATCTTTTGTAATCCTATAAATTCGGTTATGCTAAGTTATCTAGAATCGCTTGACGCGTCTGAGGAAAAACTACGATCTGTTAGAGTGGTCCGAGAATATTCGGATGTGTTTGAGGAGGTGAAGGGCTTGCCTCCGAAGCGGGAGATAGATTTTCGAATATATCTTGTGGATAATGCGAAACCAGTATCTTTGCCAGTACGCCACATGGCTCCACGTGAAAGGAGGGAACTCGATAAGCAAGTGAAGGAGTTGCTTGAGAAGGGGTTCATAAGACGAAGTATATCGGAGTGGGGTGCTCCAGTAGTATTTGCCACGAAGGCGGATGGGTCCCTTAGACTGTGTGTGGACTATAGAAAACTTAATAAACTTACTAAGAAGAACAGACACCAACTACCGAGGATTGACGATCTCTTCGATCAGTTAGTTGGCGCCTCAGTGTTTTCGCAGTTGGACTTAGCCACTGGGTTCCATCAGTTGAGAGTGGCTGAGGATAGCATAGACAAGACTGCCTTTAGGACTCCGGATGGTTTCTATGAATGGCTAGTGATGCCCTTCGGTTTGACAAACGCCCCAGCATATTTTGTTGATTTGATGAGTAGGCTGTTTAGGGAGTACCTTAACAAATTCGTGGTAGTCTTTGTAGATGACATCTTGATATTTTCTAAGGATGAAGAAGAACATGCCCTACATCTTAGGGAAGTGTTGGAGACCCTACGAGCGCATAGCCTTAAGGCTAAATTTTCTAAGTGTCACTTCTCGAGGAAGGAAGTACGGTTCTTGGGGCACGTGGTTTCCAAAGAAGGGATAGCCGTGGATCCCGCGAAGGTGGTGGCCATCCAAGATTGGAAGGTTCCTAAAAATGCTACCGAAGTGAGAAGTTTCTTGGGGTTGGCTGGCTACTATAGGAAGTTTATCAAAGACTTCGCAAAGATATCAGCTCCATTGACACGCTTGACGAAGAAGAACATAGTTTTTACATGGGACGTAGATTGTGATGATGCGTTCCAATGTTTGAAGAGAGCTTTGACCTCAGCCCCAGTCTTAGTGCTGCCAGACGGGAGTAAGCCATTTACCGTATATACGGACGCTTGTGGGACAGGACTAGGCGCAGTCTTAATGCAAGAAGGTAGGGTAATAGCCTATGGTGGAAGGCAGTTGAGAGCGCATGAGAAAAATTATCCTACACATGACCTAGAGTTGGCCGCTATTGTTTTCGCGCTTAAGTCTTGGCGTCATTACCTTCTTGGCGAGAAATTCGAATTATTCACTGACCACAAATCGCTAAAATACTTATTCTCTCAGAAGGACTTGAACTTAAGGCAGCAGAGGTGGATGGAGTTCTTGGCGTCCTACGACTTTGAGATAGTATATACTCCTGGCAAGGGTAACGTGGTGGCCGATGCCTTAAGTAGAAAAAGATTATCCTTAAGTCCTTTATTTGTTGAGCGGCGAAGTTTAGAGTTCATCTCTATGTTTGATTTTAGACCTTCCGTTGACTTCGTACCCGGTTTGCTAGCATCCTTGGAGGTCAGACCTACGCTTTTGGGACGGATTGGCAAGGCATAGTGAGACGACCCGCAGTTGGTTGAGTTAGTAGAAAAACTCAAAGGAGGGGAGTCATCAAGCCATCTCCGTAGGTATACCCTAGACGATAAGGGTTGGTTACGTAGGGATGGTAGACTTTGTGTACCAAAAGACGATGACCTAAGGAAGACTATTCTTGACGAAGCACATCATTCGAAGATGACCATTCATCCCGGCAAGGACAAGATGTACAAAGACATGAAGAGAGTTTACTTTTGGGCCAGCATGAAGAAAGATGTGGCCGAGTATGTCGCTAGATGCTTTGTGTGCCAACAAGTAAAAGCGGAGCAAAAGAAACCCAGTGGGTTGCTTCACACATTGGAGGTTCCACTATGGAAATGGGAAAGCATCTCGATGGATTTTGTGGATGGATTACCGCGATCGAGGAAGGGTAATACGGGAATTTGGGTTATAGTAGATAGACTTACTAAGAGCGCCCATTTTATTCCCGTGAAGAGTAAGAGGACTGCTCCATGGTTAGCTTCTGTATACGTTCGAGAGATAATTCGTTTGCACGGTGTTCCTTCTAGCATAGTGAGCGACCGCTATCCTATTTTCACTAGCGAATTTTGGAGAAGCTTACAAGAGGCTCTAGGGACTCAGTTATGTTTGAGCACCGCATATCATCCTCAGACGGATGTCTAGACTGAGAGGGTGAATCGCATTCTAGAGGATCTGTTGAGGCTATGTATCCTAGACTTTGGGGGTACATGGGAAGAGCATCTTCCATTGGTTGAGTTCGCATATAATAATAGCTTTCAGTCCAGCATTGGTATGGCACCATTCGAAGCTCTTTATGGACGACCTTGTCGTTCACCTACATGTTGGTGGGAATCTACGGATAAGATCTTACTTGGGCCCGATATGATTAGGGAGACTTCAGAGAAGATCGACTTGAATCGAAGGAGGATGAAAGCAGCGCAAGATAGGCAGAAATCTTATGCGGATAAGAGGAGGACAGATCTCGAGTTTGAAGTTGGGGACAAGGTCTTTGTCAAAGTGTCTCCATTACGAAACGTTGTTCGCTTTGGGTCCGTTGGGAAATTAGCACCAAGGTTTGTAGGGCCGTTTCCTATTAAGGAGAAGATTGGACGGATGGCGTATAGAGTGGAGTTGCCCGAGAGACTTAGTGGTGTACATGACGTATTCCATGTGTCACATTTGAGGAAGTGCTTGCACGAGACCGCGGAAGTGGTAGAGCCGAGCTTGCTTAGAGAGGTGGAGATAGATCGTGATGCGACAATTCGACGAGCTCCTTCGTGCATTCTTGGGTCGTAGATCAAGAGGTTGAGGAATCGAGAGGTCAGACTAGTCAAAGTGCAATTTGGAGATGATGAGAGCAGCGCTACTTGGGAGACGGAAGAGAAGATGCGTTCACGATACCCTTTTCTTTTTGAGGGTATGTCCTTTGATTTCTCCTTTATCGCTTAGCTTGTACTTATCTTATCTTTAGTATATCCTCTCGCTAGTATCTTTGACCTTTAGTTAGGATAATGCTATGGTTGAAACATGTGTTTGAGACATGTTATGTATGGTGGATGCAAAGTGGATGCAAGTGTTTGCTAGTGGTTGCTCGTGGATGCATATACACACACTATTAGGCACCAAATCGGCTCAGTCACTTCATATTGCATATTGCATATATATGGATGTATTTAGTAAAATGGATGTATAATGGTTGTATTATCATATAGTTGCTGCATTCGGGTGGATGGTTGAGCACGCATATAGAATTAATATGTATCATAAGGAATCTTTTGCATACATATTGAACGCATGACACTATCATGAATTGCACTACGGAGGTCGACTGAATCAGTAGACCGCCTAATTTTGCATTAGATATGGACATATACACACACTGTGCATATAAACATTAAAGCATTAGAAGTCTTTTAAGGACAATGGATGCTGGTGTTTGATGGTTGAGTAGATGGACGATTAGATGGTAGGATATACATTCTTCTTGACTTGGAGATTTCGGGAACGAAATCCTTTAAGGAGGGGAGAATGTAACACCCCGTAATTTTATAACATTAAAATTCACAAATTAAAGTATACTTAATTTTTAGAAAAGAATTAAGTGAAATGGGTTGCGCAGAGAAATATATATATTGATATATATATATATATATATAAATTATAAATTAAATAAATAAATATGCGAAAAAGTTCAAAACAACGAATTGGGAGGGGGAATAACCGAACCGGCCCATTTTTGTGGTCGACCCGAGCTCTGCTTGGTCGACTAGGGGTTAATCCAGGGTGTTTGGCTGTCAACCCATGGGCTGATTCGCTCAAATGCAGATTTTGCATTTGATTGGTTCTCATGGTTCAGGGTTAATCTAATGGTCCTAAATAACTTCCTACACCTATAATACATCCTAATGCTAACCCTAAACCTAATTAAAATAGAATAGTTACCGTCGCCATGGAAATCAATGGAGCCGCCGCCAACTAAGAAAGAAGAAAAGCAAATTCAATTCTAATTCTCTCAACCCTAAAGCAAATCAAAACTCTCTCTTTTCTTCTCTAAATTGTGAGTATGATGATCTTAACAAGATTATTATCATTTTAATTAGGTTGAGTTATGAATGGATTATGAGTAGATGATGTGAATTATCATATATGTTGTTGTAAACCCCCTTTTGCTATCATGTATATTGTAAATCCAATGTTATGTGATGATGATATCTTATATGTTGTAAATCATGCTATGATGATGTTATGTATGTTGAAAGTTTCTATGCTAAGTTGTGATGAATCATACATGTTAAAAAGGCCATGATGTTACCATCTATGCTAGTTAGTTCATATTAATTAAATCATCATGTTTTTGTTATGTTGATCTATATGACAAGTCACATATGCAAGTTAGATTGATTAGAAAAGTTATGAACATATACCAAGACATCTATTATTACATCTAGAATTATGCTATGACATATGTGATATCCTATGCTAGTTCACACCATCATTATGTTGCCTAAAAACACCATATGCAAGTTTATGTATAGATTTGGGCTATGATCATATCATATAAATTGAGACATTTAACAAGTTGACACCTTTTGATCCTTAACATGTGTAGTTTATGCAAGTTTCACCCCTATTATGATAAGATTTATTTTAATTGTCTATATGTTGTGATAATTTATCTTTGTGCTAGGTGTTAGACTATACGAGTCTAGCCTATATTATGCGTTGAATAAGCGAACGTATAAACGTGGGGTAGGGGTAACATTAAGGATTTAATATTAAAAAGTTGGGGTGCAATTGATATGATTTTGCATGCCATAAGTGGATGGCCATAATTGAGTCAATTATGGACATCATTAAAAGTTGACTTAATTAATAATTTGAATAGGGAATTATTAAAACTTGGGTAAAAGATTTTAAGTGTTAATCAATGCTTAGGACACGAGGTTGGACTCGTTTGTGACGTAAACCTGCCCGGACCCGCCCGGCAAATCCAGTGATCACAAATGTCAGCCCAATGTGAGAGGTCCTAGGCCTAAACTAAAGCATAACGGTTGTAAAGACACGAGGTTAGACTCTTTTATGGTGTAAGACTGCCCGGACCCGCCCGACAAATCCAACTACCATAAATGCCAGTCTAATGTGAGAGGTCTTTATGAGGTTGTGGCCTGAATGAATTAAGAAATACTTAACCAGATAAACATGTAAGGTGGGACATGGGGATTAAGTAGGTGCCTTGGGTGGCATGAGGAATCTAGGGGGTGCCCTTAGTGGCATGTGAAATATGATTAGTAAGACTTAACCAAACATACATGTAAATGAACATGACTAAAAGGGTTAAGTGGGATATACTAGTGACAAGCTTAGGTGGGTAGCTTGTGGGGGCCCATTTCGACCAGTATCCCAAACGTATCTTTGTGGGCTCGACCTAAGTCGAGCACGGGACACGCATGCTGGGTTTGACTGTAAGAGGCCAAAACGGGGAGCGGTGGCAACGCAAGTCCAACGGGTTTCGTATGCGTGTGTAGACCCGGGCTGGTAGGTAAGACGTTGTTGCATCGTGTAGGTATAAGCCGTGCATTCTCAAGTTGTATCGGGTTGCCACTTTAGGGGAGTGATACACCCCACTGTGGGGCCAGCACGGGTATCTACGAGTAGGGAGCCGATCGAAAGTGGGTAGTGGGATACACCTAGTGGAGATAGGGGTAGACGGCACCTATGTAGTCAGCTAGGGGTACGTAAGGCTATTTATAAAGTTTCTGTGTGAAGCAAGTGGGATCAAACAATAGGGTGACTGGTGTGGTGCAGTGTAGTAATGTGCAGTGCAGTGTAGTAATCATTCGTTAGTAATTAGGTGTGCCTTTACCGTTATCTTTAACGTTATCTTAAACGCTATCTTTATCTTCCTAAGAGTTCATAGACATTTACTTGTCTTCCAGCTTATGCATTAGTCTAGTTATTTTGATAATAGTATTGTTAGAATTATCATACTCGCCAGACTTTATGTCTGACCCCCTCTATTTCTATCCTTTTTCCCCTCCAGGTCCTCAGGTTGGGCCCAACTCTAGTGGAGTTTGATTGAATTGCTTCATCTCTATTTGGAAAGCTTGGACCATTGAAGTAAAGTCCAGCTTGTTATCTTTTTAATGGCTATTTATGTAATGGGATTATGTATTTTGTTTTTATGAAGTTGGATATTGTACTTGGTTATGATATATGATTTTATGATGTAACAAACATGTTTAATTTCCGCTGCAATAAAATGAAGTTTTAGATTTCCAAGTACTATTTATTATCTGTCTTGTTGTAATTTTTCTGTTCTATATTCACTTATAACCTCCATGGAAGTTAATGCATTCCCTTTGTGAGTGACATTAATGGACGTGGGGTGTTACAAGGGGTAAGGGATATAGGAATTGGTTTTAGTTTTCCTTTCTCTCATTTGTTGCCTTGAGCTCCTCCTTCCTCTAACACCTTTCCACCATTAAAAATCATAATCCAAGGAGGGAAATTGAAGATCTACAACATTGGAGTCTAGATCTATGTCAATTGAAGCAAGGATTCATCAGATCAAGGTGTTTGGTGTGAGGTGCTTGCTGTCCGGATTCCTATTTCATTGATTTTTGCCTGTTTGAGAGAATCGGTGAGTGGTTTACATCTCTCACATGGATTCAATGAGGAGTATGAGTGGTTGATCATGTTTTTCATCAAATTCAAGTGTTTTTCCATATATCTATGCGTTGGTAAGTCCATTTTCATAAAAATCACCCTTTGATATTATTTAGCAAGTTTAGATAGGTAATTTCTATGATATTTCATGTGAATGTGAAAGTTAGACCCATGATTTTGTTCATATGCACATTTATGGTGATTTTGGTGAATTTGACATTATCATTAATAGAATTGCCATATTGGTGATATTATTGATTTCAGAACATGTTTGTGGTCATGTTGGATGAATTGGGTGAGTTGGTTTCGTCGAATGAATCTTTTTGGCGAAGTTTTGGTCGAAACTGGAGTTGCACTGGAGGATGCAGGTTTTGGGTCGTGCAAGGCCCTGGTCGGTCGAACATGGTGGATCAAGCGTGGTGGGTCGGTCGAGCCTAAACCATGTCTTGGAGAACAAGTCATAACTATGTCCTAGTCGGTCGGTCTCATCAAGGTCGGTTCGAACACGATGGATCGGGTCGATCTTGGTGTGGGTCGGTCGAGCAGGTCTGAGAATCCTAGTGTGGAGGAAGTTTGGTTCGGTCGTACTTAGGGAGTCTAGGTCGGTCGTACTCAGGGAGTTTGGGTCGGTCGTACTCAGGGAATTTGGGTCGGCCTGGATGTAGGTCGAGCAGGTTGCTTGATCCGGTCTGGATGTAGGTCGGGTCGAGCAACATCTTGGATCGAGCAAGCCATATGCGATGTTGGGTTAGGCATGCAGGTGGTCGGTCATGTTCCCTCCTAAAGTGTTGGGTCGGACAGTCCTCCTTGGGTTGGTCGGTCCAAGTGTTGGAATTTCAGCAATGTGTTTATACACTATGGTGGTTGGCATAAGTGTTGACGATTGTTTTCGATAGAAAATTGATGTAATGCTATGGATTGTTTTGAACCTCATGATTGATGTTTTCTATGGTTCAAAAGTAGTGATAACTTCGAAGTGAATTCCATGGAGGAATGACGAAGTGAGTTGAATTATTTGTCGGATGTGACGAATGTAGGACGACTCAAGGATGTATTGAGTTCATGTGAAGTGATAGCTCTAAAGTGCTCTGAGCTGATTAATAGTCATAATTGATAATGACTAGAGATGCGAGGGTTGAGGAATTATCGTTGTCGTAGGTTTTGGTGGGCTCAAAGCAGGGGTATAATTGAAGACCAGTTGTAGGTCGAGTGCCCTGGGCATCGTGTATAGCCTAGACACGTGTTGTGTATAACATGTGGGGTTTTGCTAGAATCGGGATGTCGTGTATGGTCCTTGACAATTGACGGCAATTTGTTAGCCAGTCATTTGATAACGAGGGTTCCAAAGCAAGGTTGGTGGTGATAACCAGAGTAAGTCATGGACGTTTGAATGCTTTTTGTAATGAAGGCTGAGTTCCTATTTCTATGTGTGAATGATTGTTCTGGTTTCCATGGATGAATTGTTATTCCGTTGGATGTATGGATCGTAAAGGAAATCACTGTCGTGTTATGGAAAAGGCAGGTGTAAGTTCTTCTCTAGAGCTGGGTAGATTAGTTATTTATTTACCCATTCTCATATACTTTATTAAGGAAGTTTTTAGCTATTTTCTCGCTCACTAAGACTATTGTCTGACTTAAGGTTTTATGTTTTCTCTTATTACCTTTGGCTGTTCATCCGGTTGTGGATGGGCAGACTAAGTAGCAGGTAACAGGTGATGCTTTAGTGAGGACAATGATGTTGATCGATGGCGAGTAGGAGGCTCACGTACAAGTTTTACTACTATCTATTATTTGTTTCCGCTGTTTGACAATTCTATGAGTGTTGAAGTGAGGCAAATTGTACGAACACTATCGTCGTTGTCCACGTGCATAGGAAATACTTTCTAGTTGTTATGAAAGTTTGGTGTTTTCTGCTTCACTATCACTACCCATTGTATATGTTCTATTATAATTTATACTTGCGCTGTGAGTTTACGACAGGTTCCTCTTATGTATCATACCTTGATGATGATCCATATCTACGTGGCACACCTTTCAGCGCATTAGTCCTCTTGTATAGTGCGGGGGCTGTGGGCGGTCGTCACATTTGGTATCAGAGCATGGCTATCGATTTTTAGCCAAGTTCAAGGATATAATTACGTATGAGAGACGTACTTGTAGATTTCAGTTGGATGAATACTATATGATACTATTTAGTACAGTAGTGTTTGTACTTCTTTAGCAGTTTATCTTGTAAGTGGCTAATCATTCTAATTTGCAGATTTAGAATGAGTCGACGTTATACAAGACATACTGTTAGGGAAGAAACTGTGCTTGGAGGGGGTAATAACGGGACACCTGACCACCCGGCCATGTTTGAAGCTATGATGGAAGCATGCCTTCGAAGGAACTCCGCTCCAATGGCAACAACGGTTTATGCTGGAGTCCAAATGTCTAAAGCTGTAGAATTTGTAAAGCTATGCAAAGACTTTACCTCGTTGGGAGGGAAACAATTCAAGGGCATTGAACCAGGTGAAGAGGTTCAAAGGTGGTTGTATACTTGTATTCGAATCTACAAGGACTTGGGCATTAATGATGCAACAAAGAGGAAACTTGCATCACGGCAGTTAGTGGGCAGGGCAATGGACTGGTGAAACTCTGTCACACATGAGACTCCTGAAGAGGATATTTCATGGGAGCTGTTCCAAGCTAAGTTTGAAGCAAATTTTATCTCCATCATGCAGAAGTCTATTATGTTAAAGAGATTCGTGGAGCTTAAATAGAATGGTCGCCCAATTCTTGGCTATATTTCAAACTTTTAGGCTTTGTCGAAGTATGCTCGTTCATATATGGATACTCTTTATCAAAAGAATGAGAAGTTTATCTTGGGATTGGATGAATATCTTAGGAATCAGCTTGTGGATCACCTCGATGATAACTTTGAGAAGATCGTCTAGAAGGCTTTGAACCATGAAAGTCTATTTCCTAAGAAGATGTCTGTTGTTGTAGCTAAAGAGGAGCAGAAACCACAGCAAGGTAGTACTAACAAGAAGAGGAAGAAACAACAACAGAAAAGGAAGAACGGACAAAAGAAGTAGAAGGGAGAGATGACTTGCTTTAATTGTTAGCATAAGGGCCATTTTTCTAGTGAATGCAAGAATCCTAAAGCTGAAAAGAAGTGCTTTAAGTGTAGGAAGCTGGGACATGAGAAGAAAGATTGTCCAGAATTAGCTCAAGGGAAGCAAGTGGTTAAGGCTTATGCTTTTGGGGGCAGTGCCGTCTTCTTCGAAAGCTCCTACCATATAGGAGAAGGGAAAGGGTGTCGTGGTGCAACGTACTCTTTCTGTTAATGGCGTTTTAGTTCGTGTGCTTTTTGATACCAGAGAATCGCATTCTTTCATTTGCAATGAGCTTGTGTGTCACTTGGGTTTGAAATCCGAGATTTGTGATAGACCATTGATCGTGACTAATCCAGTTGGGGGTTCATCCAGTTTGTGCATGTTGCGTTGTGGTCTAGTGTTGTCGAGTCATGGTTGCTCTTTTTTGTGCGATTGCTTTGTTCTTAACTTCGCTGGGTTTGGGGTTATCTTGGGCATGGATTGGCTCAAGAGGTATGCGGCAAGGGTGAATTGCGAGAAGTTAGAGGAGAGAGTCGGGGATGTGGAAGGGCGAAAGGTGTTGATAAAGTGTAAGCACGAAAAGGGTTTCTTCGTTAGCTATCTATATTCGCTTGTGATTCCACAAGAAGACTTGTCATTTATGCTTATCACTAATGAGTATGAGGATATCTTTGACGAGGCCAAAGGGTTGCCGCCGCATCGTGAGATCGAGTTTAGGATTGATTTGGTCGAGGGTGCTAGACCAATCGCTATGCCTCTTAGGCGGATGGCGCCTAAGGAATAGCGAGAGTTGGAGATGCAAGTTCGTGACCTTTTGGGAAAAGGATTTATTCAGAGAAGTGTTTCCCGAATAAGGTGCGCCGGTCGTGTTTGCAACCAAGGCAGATGGCTCGTTAAGGTTGTGTGTAGACTATCGTGAGCCGAACAAGGTGACTAAGAAGAACAAATATCGGTTGCCAAGGATTAATGACTTGTTCGATCAGCTTCACGAAGCTAAAGTGTCTTCTCAGATGGATTTGGCAACGAGATTTCACTAGTTGAGGGTGGCAAAGGATAGTGTGCTGAAAACTGCTTTTAGGACACCATCCGGGTTCTTCGACTGTTTGGTGATGCCACTCAGGTTGACTAACGCGCCAGCGTACTTTTTGGATCTTATGAATAGAGTGTTCAAAGATCAGTTGAACAAGTTCGTGCTTGCATTCATGGATGATATTCTGGTTTACTCTAGGAATGAGGAAGAATACAAGACGCACTTGAGAGTTGTGTTAGAGATCTTGCGAAAGCATCAGCTGAAGGCTAAGTTATCGAAGTGTCACTTCTGGAAGGATGAAGTGAGATTCTTAGGTCATGTTGTTTCTGGAAAGGGAATGGCGGTTGACCCCGCTAAAGTGGCAGCAATGCAGAACTAGGATAGACCTAAGAATGCGATGGATATGAGAAGTCTCCACGGGTTGGTTGGTTATTACCGATGGCTTATCAAGGATTTCTCAAAGATAGTTTCAATGTTGATAGGATTGACAGAGAAGAACCAAGTGTTCACATGGGATGCGAAGTGTGAACAAGTGTTCAGAATCCTAAAGGAGAGATTGACGAGTGCTTCTATGTTAACCATTCCAAGTGGGAATGAAGAGATGGTGGTGTACACCGATGCATATGGTACTGGACTGGGAGCAGTGCTAATGCAGAAGGATAAAGGTGCGGCCTACGCGAGTCGATAGCTAAAGTCGAATGACAGGAATTACCTAACTAATCATTTGAAGTTGGCGGCAATTGTGTTTGGTCTAAAGATGTGGGGACATTACCTGTTGGGAATTCAATTTGAGTTATTTACGGATCACAAGTCATTAAAGTATCTTTTCTTCCAAAAGGATTTGAATCTTCGGCAGCAAAGGTGGCTAGAGTTTTTGGAATCATATGATTTCAATATAGCCTATACTCGTAGAAAAGGTAAAGCAGTTATAGATGTATTGAGTCAGAGATACGCAAGTTATGGAGCGATGTTTTCGGAATGGAAGAGCCTTGAGTATTTGGAAAAGTTCAATTTCAGGGTAAGGTGTGAGCTGGAACCTGAAATGTTGGCAAGCTTGTCAATAAGACCTACTCTAGTTGAAAGGATTAGTGAGAGACAACAGTGAGACGCGAAGCTTGTCGAGTTTATCCAGAAGCTGGAACCAGAAGATAAAAAGTTCAAAGTTGATCGAGAAGATTGGCTTCGAAAGCAAGGACGATTTGTTGTTCCTGATATTGATGGATTGTGAGATGAGGATCTGAGAGAATGTCATCACTCGAAGTTGATGATTCATCCTGGTGGCAATAAAATGCATCAGGACATGAAGCGAGTCTACTACTGGTAAGGGATGAAGCGTGACATTGGAAAGTTCATTTCCAAGTGTATGAACTGTCAGTTGGCGAAAGCTGAACAGAAGAAGCCGAGTGGTTTGGTTCATCCATTAGAAGTTCCTATGTGGAAGTGGGAGCAAGTATCGATGGATTTTATTGATGGACTACCTAGAACTAGGGTCGTAAATGAAGGAATTTGGGTTGTCGTGGATCGCTTGACCAAAAGTGCAAGACTCATTCCTGACAAGTCGACTAGGACAACATCGAAGCTGGCTAAACTTTATGCGAAATGGATAGTCCGGTTCCATGGTGTCTCAAAGAGTATAGTGAGTGACCGAGATCCATTATTCACGAGTGAATTTTGGAGGAGTTTGCAAGAACCTTTGGGAACTGAGTTGTGTTTGAGTACGGCATATCATCCCCAAACCGATGGTCAGTCTGAGAGAGTCAATCGAGTTTTGGATGATCTCCTGAGGGCTTATGTGTTAGACTTCGGAGGATCATGGGAAGACCATCTACATCTAGTGGAGTTTGCGTATAATAATAGCTACTAGTCTAGCATTGGGATGACACCATACGAGGTGTTGTATGGGAGGGAGTGCAATTCTCCAGCTTGTTGGCTAGAGACTGGAGGTAAACTGATACTTGGGCCGAAAATGATAAGAGAAACCTTGGAATGTATTGAGATCATTCGGCAATGAAAGAAGGCAGCCCAATATCGTCCAAAGAGTTATGCTGATAAGCATCGAAAAGACTTGGAATTCGACATAGGCGATATGCTTTTCATGAAGATTTCGCCATTAAGGCATGTGGTTCGATTCAGAAATAAAGGGAAATTAGCTCCAAGATTTGTTGGACCATTTCCGATAGTCGAGCAAATTGGAAAGCTTGCATATAGATTGGAGTTACCTGAGAAGATTTCTAGCATGCACGATGTTTCCATGTGTCGTTTCTACAAAAGTTCGTGCATGATTCGAATATGGTGAAATCTCCAGGGCAATACGAAGATCTAAAAATCTAGACCGCAGTGGCGGAACCTCGTAAGCCACTTCATGTTGTGGGGAATGACATGAAAGAACTTAGGAGGAAAAGGTGAAGCTAGTCAAGGTACAACAGAGTGAAGATGGTGACGATTGTACATGGGAGACGGAGGAGAGCATGAAGGTGACTCATCCAGAATTCTTTGTCGGTAGGACCCTTTGATATCGTATCATTGTAATATCGTTGTATCTTGTTTGATAGAATTCTACGTGCTACGATAAGGCTATGGATGCATGGCTTGATGGTTGCTAGTTTGGATGATAGAATTGACTTCTCATGGATGATAGGCATGCAGAATTGTTGTGATTGCTTGAAATTTCGAGGGCGAAATTCTTAAGGGGGAGAATGTAACAACCAGCATTTTACATATCGGAAGACCGTATAATATTTCTATTTAATTCCCTGAGGACTGGCTCATTCTTATGTTTTAATACGTTGCTTATGGTGATGTGAGACATGTCCATAATTTTACCGATTTTGTTTGTGACCATTTTCCCCTTATTAGTCTTATACAGGGCATAACTTTTGACTCAGGTCGAATTAGAGGGTGTGACCTGTCCCATTGGAAAGGAACTGATGATTGCCTTTCCGTAGAGTAGTTACATTAAAATTTTGGCTCATCAGTTTAGGAGAAATCGTTGTTTTAAGAATTTTCAGTTGGTTGTCTAGGTTTTGGGAGCCTAATGGGTTGATTTGGGAGAAGCCCATTAGGGGTTTGGTGGAAGCTATAAATAGGGGATAAGGGATACCGGAAATGGTTTAATTTTCCATCCTCTTATTTGGTGCCTTGAGCTCCTCCTTCCACCTTTCCACTATAAAAAATCATAATCCAAGGAGGGAAATTGAAGATCTACACCATTGGAGGCTACATCTACGTCAATTGAGGCAAGGATTCGTTGGATCAAGGTGTTTGGTGTGAGATGCTTGCTGTCCAGATTCCCGTTTCATTGATTTTTGCTTGTTTGGGAGAATCAGTATGAGGTGTATGAGTAGTTGGTCGTGTTTTTCATCAAATTCAAGTGTTTTTCAATAGATCTATACATTGGTAAGTCCATTTTCATATAAATCACCCTATGATCTGATTTAGCAAGTTTTGATAGGTAGTTTCTATGATATTTCATGTGAATGTGCAAGTTTGATCCATGATTTCGTTCATATGCACATTTATGGTAATTTTGGTGAATTTGACATTATCATTAATAGAATAAACATATTGGTGATATTGTTGATTTCAAAACATGTTTGTGGTCATGTTGTATGAATTGGATGAGTGGGTTTTGTCGAACGAATCATTTTGGCGAAGTTTTGGTCGAAATTGGAGTTGCATTGGAGGATGCAGGTTTGGGTCGTGCAAGGCCCTGGTCGGCCGAACATGGTAGGTTGAGCTTGGTAGGTCAGTCAAGCCTAAACCATGTCTTGGAGAACAAGTCAGAACTATGTCCTGGTCAGTTGGTCTCATCAAGGTGGAGTCGAACGCGATGGATCGGGTCATTCTTGGTGTGGGTCGGTCGAGCAGGTCTGAGAATCCTTGTGTAGACAAAGTTTGGATTGGTCGTACTCTGTGAGTTTGGGTCGATCATACTCAGGGAGTTTGGGTGGGCCTGGAGGTGGGTCGAGCAGGTTGGTTGATCCGGTCTAGATGTGGATCGGGTCGAGCAACATCTTAGGTCGAGCAAGCCAAGTGCGATGTTGGGTCAGGCATGCAGGTGGTCGTTCATGTTCCCTCCTAAAGGGTCGGGTCGGACGGTCCTCCTTGGGTCGGTCGGTCGGTCCAAGTCTTGGAATTTCAGTAGTGTGTTTTTACACTGTGGTGGTTGGCATAAGTGCTGAGGATTGTTTTCGATAGCAAATTGATGTAATGCTATGGTTTGTTTTGAACTTCGTGATTGATATTTTCTTTGGTTCGAAAGTAGTGATAACTCCGAAGTGAATTCCATGGAGGAATGATGAAGTAAGGTGAATTATTCGTCGGATGTGACGAATGTGGGACAACTCAAGGATGTTCTGAGTTCTTGTGAAGTGATAGCTCTAAATTGCTCTAAGTTGATTAATAGACGTAATTGCGAAGGCTGAGGAATTATCGTTGCCGTAGGTTTTGGTGGGCTCAAAGCAGGGGTACAATTGAAGACCAGTTGTAGGTCGAGTTCCCTAGGCGTCGTGTATGGCCTAGACACGTGTTGTTTATAGCGTGTGGGGTTTTGCTAGAACCGGGGGGTCGTGTATGGCCCTTGACAATTGGCTGCAAGTTGTTAGCCAGTCATACGATAATGAGGGTTCCAAAGAAAGGTTGGCTATGATAGCCAAAGTCAATCAAGGAAGTTTGAGTGCTTGTCGTAATGATGGATGAGTTCCTATTGCTACGTTGAATGATTATTCTGGTTGCCATACCTGAATTGTTATTCCGTTGGATGCATGGATCGTAAAGGCTATCACTGTTTTGTTGTGGGGAAGGCAGGTGTAAGTTCTTGAAACACCCCACGTCAATTAATGTCACTCACAAAGGGAACGCATTAACTCCCATAGAGCATTATTAGTGTATAGAACAGAATATAACAAGATAAATATAAATATTGGTACTTGAAAAAATTAAACAACTTTTATTGCAGCGGAGAAAAGGTTTGATTACAACAACTTCATAAACCAAGTACACTTAATATCCACCTTAACAAACTATTTTCAGAGTACATAAAGTAAAAAATCATAACCCCAAACACAAGTAGCCATAAAAGAGATGAGCTGAACTTTACTTTCAGCAATCCAAGCACTTCCAAAAGAGAGAGAAAGAGATCCAAATCAAGCTCCGCTAGTACTAGTCCCACCCTGAGAACCTGGGGAGGGGGAGGGAAGGATGAAAAGAGGCGAAAACAAAGGGGGTTAGACATGTAGTCTGGCGAGTACCATAACTTTAACAATACAATTATTAAAGTAATTAGGATAAGGCATAAACTGGTAAAACAAGGAATGACTGTGAAGCAAGTGGGAAAGACAAAGCAAACATAGGAACATTTTACCGTTAATTACGCTCCTAATCACTATAGGATAGTTACTATACTGCACCAATGCTAATTACAACGCACCATTACTAGTCACCCTAAAAGTTGATCCCGCTCACTGAACAAAATAATAATAATAATGGTAGTTTCGTGTACTCCTAGCTGTCTTCATAGGTGCTGCCTGCCCCTATCTCCACTAGTTGTACCTACTAACCTCCCCATTCTAATTACAATGTTTATTCATAATATGGTAGTTATACTCCTAGCTGTCTTCATAGATGCCGTCTGCTCCTATCTCCGCTAGTCATTCCCACTACCTTCCCCATTCGATCGTCTCCCTAACTCGTAGATACCCGTGCTGGTCCCACAGTGGGGAGTATCACTCCCCAAAGTGGTAACCCGATACCACTAAAGATGCACGGCTTATATCTACACGATGCAACAACGTCTTACCTACCGGCCCAGGCCCATGCACGCATATGACCCCGTTGGACTTGCATTGCCACCGCTAACCCGTTTTGATCTCTTACAATCAAACTTAGTAAGTGTGTCCCGTCCTCGACTTGGGTCGAGCTCACAAAGATACTTAATGGGTTACTGGTTTGAAAAGGGTCCCCACACAAGCTTTCCACCTATGCTTGATCCCTACTAGAATTTCCGACTTAACCCCTTCTTATTCATGTCTTCTTACATGTTTCAACTTGGTTAAGTGTTTATAATTATATCCCACATGTCACCCATGTTATTCACTAAACATATCAACATATGTTATTAGTTAAGCTTGTCTTAGCCCTATCCGCTTATTAGATCAATATATTATTGGTTAAGCTGGTCTTAACCCCCATCCACTTATATCTTATTGGTTAAGTTGGTCTTAACCCTATCCGCTTATCAAGTCAATATACATTATTTGTTAAGTTTGTCTTAACCCTATCAGATCAATACATATTATTGGTTAAGTTTGTCTTAACCCTATCCGCTTATTAGATCAATATATTATTGGTTAAGCTGGTCTTAACCCCATCCACAGATTAGATTAATATATATATACATATATATATTATTGGTTAAGCTGGTCTTAACCCTACCCATTTACCATATTTTTTATGATTAAGTACATCTTAGTTCACATATACACTGGTTAGGAGAATAACTCCCTAAGTACCAACCCCGAAGACCGAAATCAACATCAGATTGTTACTCAGAGAATCACTCACTCAACCAAACTTCTGTTTGTCATTCATATTCGTCTTTGCTTAGCATTAATTAATTATTAATGCACAGACCTCTCACACTAAGTCGATTGCTTGTGGCCGCTGGATATGCCGGGCAGTTCCGGGCAGACTTCCACCACAAGCAAGACTTAACCTCGTGTCTAAGCATCTTTTAATTTATGCCTTTGACCTCTCACATTAGACTACCGTTTGTGGTTGCTGGATTTTCCGGGCAGATCCGGGCAGTCTTACACCACGAACAAGTCTAACCTCGTGTCTTAGGCCTTTATTACTTATTTAATCTGTGCCTGTGACCTCTCACATTAGACTATCATTTGTGGTTGCTGGATTTGCCGGGCGGGTCCGGGCAGTCTTACACCACAAACGAGTGTAACCTCACGTCTTAGGCATTTATTATTACACATTATTATTCAACCCCAATTTGAATTAATATCCCTATTTTAAATTGCCAATAACTTCCAATTTTAATCCATGTCCATAATTGTCACTTAAATTATGTCCATAATTACGATGCATATAAATTAGGCCAATTAATGTCTCAAATTAATTATATGCCTTTATGTTATTTTATGCCAACTCACAATTATGCATATTTAATATTTTCCCATTATCCCCACGTCGCTCGTACGTTGAATGTGAAATATGTTAGACTCGCAATTAGCCTCTCATAAAAAGGAAAGAAACATCACAACTTGCATAACACACAAAATAGATCTAACTAGCATAACATGGATCAAAACTAGCATGATTATGATTCTATTAACATAAATTTGCATAATCAAAACTTGAATAGGCAATAGTCATAAAACATAAATTTGTTTAAACTTTGTACTGTCATGGACTAAATGTATAGATCTAAACATGTAATTATGAACTTGCATATATGGGTATTGTTTTCCTATGACTTGGATATGAATTTCATACAAACTTGCATTCAAATTAGCATATGATTCAAACACAAAACTAGCATAGGAAACATAAATTTGCATAAGTATGTTACTGCCTTGGATCTAAATATAGATCTTATATCAAAATGTGAACTTACATATGGATCTAAACACATAAATTAATGTCATACTTTTCACTTGTAAACTAGCATATGTATATACTTGATTCACATATGTTATACATCCCAACTTGCATAAGATTCACATATGTTTCAACATCCTAAACTTGCATACATATGTTTTAACATCGCAAACTTGCATAAGCTTCGCATATGATTTAACACATAAATTTGCTAAGATTCACATAACATAAACTTGCATATGATTCACAAATTAACATATGTAAACTTGCATAAAATGAATCAAGTTAAACATGTATAATTGTACATATAAATAGATCTACCAATCATACAACAAAAATCTGTCATATGTTCACAAACAGACAATAACATCACATGTTTCAACAGACATGTTCTCATAATCCAATTACAACACATCATAATTAATTTATTAATTATATTGTGAAAGAAATAGCACTCACAATCAAAAGAACAGTCTTGTTTTTCTGGGATCTGTATTCTGAAACTGAATTGCTCGCCTTTGATGTAGACTAATTGTTATTCTAATTTGGATTTAGATTTGATTTTGATTCTTGCTTCTATCTTGCTTTTAAGTTGAAGAAGGAACGGTGGCTAAACTAGAACGATCATGGACGGCATGGTGGTTCCTTGGAATGAATTTGTGTGATTTAGGGTTTGAGGATTATGGTTGCTTTTATAGAAGTTAAATCTTATGTGAACCGTTAGATCGTTTTAGGAGCAATCAGAGCCATCCAACTAAAGCAAGTGTCACTCAGCCAATCATAGCATGACACGTAAGTCCTAACACCACAGAATTTGTCACAATGCCAATCAGAGAAGGCCACGTAAAAAAGACAATCCTTGACCAACAAAAAATGCGCCACGTGTGCCACATGATGCGTACACATCATATATATATATGTGTATATATATGTATATATATATATATGTATATATATTTTCTATATATATATATATATATATATATATATATCTTTTTATCTATCTTCCCAATTAACCATTTTCACACTAAACCACTTTTTGAACTGCGTTCACACTAAGCCACTTTTTAGCCATTCCCCTAAAACAAAAATATGGCGCTGGCGGGGATCGAACTCAATACCTCTTGTATGCAAGTCACATGTTCTAACTAAATGAGCTACTAAGTCTTTTGCTTACAAAACTTAGAACAATGCTAATCATTATTCTTTTCTCAATCTCTTTTTCATGTTTTACCGCAATATTTAATTTAAAGATATCTTATTCATACGAAGTCTGATTTACGCAAACTCGGACTCTATCTCAAGAAGAATTCCGAGGTGAACGCAATAGCGCAACCCGTTTCCCTTAATTCCCACATTTAAAATTAAGTATTCCTTAATTTTTTTTCTTTTAATATTTAAAATCACGGGGTGTTACATTCTCCCTTCCTTAAAGGATTTCGCCCCCGAAATCTCCAAGTTAGGGAGAATGCATATCCTAACATCCAATCATCCATCTACTCTACCATCAAACACAAGCATCCATTGTCCTTACAAGATTTCTAATGTTGTATGAACATATGCAAAAAGTGCATGTATATGTTACTTATATAATGCAAAATCAGGCAGTCTACTGATTTAGTTGACCTCCTTAATGCCAATCATGATAGTGTCATGTGTCCATTATGTATGCGAAAGAATCCTATCGATACATATTATTCCTACATGTGTGCACAACCATTCATCAAAATGCAGCATCCATGTGATAAAACAACCATTATACATCCATTAATTTAAATATGCACACACATTTATATGCAACAGGAAGGTGATTGAGCCGATGTAGTGCCTAATGTGTGTGTACATGCATCCACGAGCAACCATTAGCAACCACTTGCATCCATTTGCATCCACCAAACATAACATGTCTCAAACACATGTATACAACCATAGGGTTCTTCCTAACTAAAGATCGAAGATGTCATCGCAAAGATAATAGGACAAGTATCAACAAAGCGGTAGAAAAAGGAGAAGTTAAAACATACCCTACAAAAGGAAAGGGTATAGCGTACTCATCTTGTCTTCCATCTCCCAAGTCGCGTCTCTTTAATCATCTCCCCATTGCACTTTGACCAACTTGACCTCTTTGTTGCGTAGCTCTTATACCTCTGACCCAAGGATGTATGCAGGAGCTCGTCTAATCGTGGCATCTTCCTCTACTTCCACTTCTCTAAGCATGTTCGGCTCCACTACTTCCGCGGTATCTTGTAACACTTCCGCAAATATGATACGTGAAAACATGTCATGAACATCACTAAGATAGTTGCCTCTTCTCATGTCCTTCCAAAATCTAGGATACATAACCTCAAAAGATGTTCAAGGATTTCGTTCACCCTTTTCTGTCCGTTCACCCATCTATGGGTGATAAGACATACTCGTACTTCCTGCCTTTTGCATATCACCTTTACCTCCGAAAACTGCTCCAAGCCCTATCTTGCAAGCATCGGTATACACTGTGAATGGCTTACTTCCATCTGGCAAAACAAAAACTGGAGCGGTCATCAAAACCCTCTTCAAACGTTGGAAATCATCGTCACAATCAACATACCAAGCAAAAAGCAAGTTCTTCTTCGTTAACCGAGTAAGTGGGGCTGATATCTTCGTGAAGTCCTTAATGAGCTTCCTATAATAACCAGCCAGCCCTAAAAAGCTTCTTACTTTTGTTGCATTCTTAGGAATCTTCCAATCTTGGGTTGCCACCACCTTTGCGGGATCCACAGCTATCCCTTCCTTAGAGACCACGTGTCCTAAGAACCTCACTTCTTTTCTCCAAAAATGGCACTTGGAGAACTTAGCTTTAAGTTGATGCGCTCGTAGGGTCTCTAAGACTTCCCTAAGATGTAGGGCATGATCTTCTTCACTTTTAGAGAAAATCAGGATATCGTCCACAAAGACTATCACAAACTTGTTTAGAAACTCCCTAAACACCCTACTTATTAAGTCAACAAAGTATGCGGGTGCATTCGTCAAACCGAAAGGCAAGATGAGCCACTCGAAGAAACCGTCAGGAGTTCTAAATGTAGTCTTATCTATGCTATCTTTAGCCACACTTAGCTGATGAAACCCTGTAGCCAAATCCAGTTGCAAAAAAAACGAAGCACCCACCAGTTGATCGAATAAACCATTTATCCTTGGCAATGGGTATATGTTCTTCTTTGTTAGCTTATTCAACTCTCTATAGTCCACGCACAATCTAAGTGAACCATCAGCTTTCGTAGCAAAAACGACTGGAGTGCCCCACTCCGAAATACTCCTTCTTATGAACCCCTTCTCAATCAATTCTTTCACTTGCTTACTGAGTTCTCTTCTCTCTCTCGGAGCCATGTGGCGCACTGGTAATGCAATTGGCTTTGCATTGTCTACTAGGTATATCCAAAAGTCTATCTCGCGCCTTGGGGGTAAACCCCGAACTTCATCGAAGACTTCACTATATTCATGGACCACACGAACAGATTTCAAATCATCATTGGATGCGTCAAGGGATTCTAGGTAGCTAAGAATTACCAGAGCTCTAGGGTCACAAGAAATATCGAGGGTATTTCCACAATGAGTCAACAATCTAACTACCATTCTTTCACAATCTAGGATGGCACCGTATCTAGCTAGCCAATCCATACCTAGAATCAAGCCGCAGCCCATGAAGCCAAGAACAAAGGCATTGCATTCAAACCCAACGCCCAAGATAGATACTCTAAAATCCCGACAAATCATTGAAAGATTAGCCGAACCACCAATAGGATTTGAGACTACTATGGGATCCGTAACTAGACTAGTATTTAGGTGCAGTGTTTCAACTAATGAAGCAGATACAAATGAGTGTGAAGCGCCAGAATTCAAACAAGGTTCGAATAGGATGTTCAAAAAGAAAAACCAAATTTCCAACCAAGATACATTTCTACCTCTATTAGGTATGTCAGTCGTGATGGAATGCGTCTGCCCTCCAGAAGATCCTGTACCTTGTCCTTACCTTTGCCTTTTGTTTCTTTGGGCAATCCTAATAATATGTCTTGTAATGATAACAACTAGTCTTCTTCTTCTTTCTAACGTCTTTATTTAAGTAGTCAGGTATTTCACAAGTGTGGCCCTTCCTTTTCTCTTGGCCCCTTGTTATCCTTATCGCCTTTCTTTGGACACACATTCTCTATTCGTGGCCTCCTACCAAATGAGGCTTCGTTCTTCATTAACCAAGCAGCTAATTGAACCTTCCTCCCGTCGTCTATCCTAACGGTACCAACAAGTCCTCCACTTCCTCCTAGTTTTGACACACGTCCCAGTCCCATGAAGTGGTTTTCCGCCCATCGTAAGGAAGTTCTTACATATCTTAGAAAATGCGTCTATATGCGTGGAGGAAGAAATTCAAAAAGGAAAGAGGAAGAGATTCAAAACGGAGAATCGAAGGAAAGATATATGGCTCTTGGGGGTTATGTTTTTAAAACAAACAAACTTTTCTCTTAAAAATACTCTCCTTAGAACATATTTTTGAAAGTATTTCTTTACAAAATGCTTTTGAAAAATAGTTTTTCAAAATTCATATCTGTTCTGGTAACCTTCAGCTCCGATACCGCGTGTAACACCCCACGTTCATTAATGTCACTCACAAAGGGAATGCATTAACTTCCATGGAGCGTTATTAGTGTACAGAACAGAATATAACAAGACAAATATTGGTACTTAAAAAAATTTTAAACAACTTTTATTACAGTGGAGAAAAGGTTTGATTACAACAACTTCATAAACCAAGTACACTTAATATCCATCTTGACAAATTGTTTTCGGAGTACATAAATTAAAAAGCATAACCCAAACACAAGTAGTCATAAAAGAGATGAGTTGAACTTTACTTTTAGCAATCCAAGCACTTCCAAAAGAGAGAGAAAGAGATCCAAATCAAGCTCCGCTAGTACAAGTCCCACCCTGAGAACCGGGGTGGGGGGGGGGAGGGAGGAAGAAAAGAGGCGAAAACAAAAGGGGTCAGACATGAAGTCTGGCGAGTATAATAACTTTAACAATACAATTATTAAAGTAATTAGGATAAGGCATAAACTGGTAAAACAAGGAATGACTGTGAAGCAAGTGGGAAAGACAAAGCAAACAGAGGAATATTTTGGCGTTAATTGCGCTCCTAATCACTAGAGGATAATTACTATACTGCACCAATGCCAATTACACCGCGCCATTACTAGTCACCCTAAAAGTTGATCCCGCCCACTGAACAAAATAATAATAATAATAATAATAATAATAATAATAATGGTAGTTTCGTCTACCCCCAGCTGTCTTCATAGGTGCCGCCTGCCCCGATCTCCACTAGTTGTACCCACTCCCTCCTAATTCTAATTACAATGTTTATTCATAATATGGTAGTTATACTCCTAGCTATCTTCATAGGGGCCGTCTGCTCCTATCTCTGCTAGTCGTTCCCACTACCTTCCCCATTTGATCGGCTCCCTAACTCGTGGATACCCGTGCTGGTCCCACAATGGGGTGTATCACTCCCCAAAGTGGCAACCTGATACCACTAAAGATGCAAGACTTATATCTACACAATGCAACAACATCATACCTACCAGCTCGGGCCCACGCACGCACATGACCCGTTGGACTTGCGTTGCCACCACTAACCCGTTTTGACCTCTTACAATCAAAATCAGTAAGCGTGTCCCGTCCTCGACTTGGGTCGAGCTCACAAAGATACTTTATGGGTTACTGGGTTGAAAAGGGTCCTCACACAAGCTTTCCACCTATGCTTGGTCCCCACTAGAATTTCCCACTTAACCCCTTCTTATTCATGTCTTCTTACATGTTTCAACTTGGTCAAGTGTTTATAATTATATCCCACATGTCACCCATGTTATTCACTAAACAAATCAACACGTGTTATTTGCCAAGCTTGTCTTAACCCTATCCGCTTATTAGATCAATATATTATTGGTTAAGCTGGTCTTAACCCCATCCACTTATGTCTTATTGGTTAAGTTGGTCTTAACCTTATCCGCCTATCAAGTCAATATACATTATTGGTTAAGTTTCTCTTAACCCTATCAGATCAATACATATTATTGGTTAAGTTTGTCTTAACCCTATCCACTAATTAGATTAATATATTATTGGTTAAGCTGGTCTTAACCCCATCCACTTGTTAGATTAATATATATATACATATATATTATTGGTTAAGATGGTCTTAACCCTACCCAATTACCATGTATTTTATAATTAAGTACATCTTAGTTCACAGATACATTGATTAAGAAAATAACTCTCTAAGTACCAACCCTGAAGACCGAAATCAACATCAGATTGTTACTCACAGAATCACTCACTCAACCAAACTTCTGTTTGTCATTCATATTCGTCTTTGCTCTGCATTAATTAATTATTAATGCACAGACCTCTCACATTAAGTCGATTGCTTGTGGTCGCTGGATATGCCGGGCGGTTCCGGGCAAACTTCCACCACAAGCAAGACTTAACCGCGTGTCTAAGCATCTTTTAATTTATGCCTTTGACTTCTCACATTAGACTACCGTTTGTGGTTGTTGGATTTGCCGGGCTGGTCCGGGCAATCTTACACCACAAACGAGTCTAACATCGTGTCTAAGGCCTTTATTACTTATTTAATTTGTGCCATTGACCTCTCACATTAGACCACCGTTTGTGGTTGCTGGATTTGCCGGGCAGGTCCGGGCAGTCTTACACCACAAACGAGTCTAACCTCGCTTCTTAGGCATTTATTATTACACATTATTATTCAACCCAATTTGAATTAATATCCCTATTTCAAATTGCCAATAACTTCCAATTTTAATCCATGTCCATAATTGTCACTTAAATTATGTCCATAATTACTATGCATATAAATTAGGTAAATTAATGTCTCAAATTAATTATATGCCTTTATGCCAATTCACAATTATGCATATTTAATATTTTCCCATTATCCCCACGTCGTTCATACGTTGAACGTGAAATATGTTAGACTCGCAAATAGTCTAACTCATAAAAAGGAAAGAAACATCACAACTTGCATAACACACAAAATAGATCTAACTAGCATAACATGGATCAAAACTGGCATGATTATGATTCATATTAACATAAATTTGCATAATCAGCACTTGCATAGGCAATAATCATAAAACATAAATTTTGTATAAACTATGTACTGTCATGGATCTAAATGTATAGATCTAAACATGTAATTATGAACTTGCATATATGGATATGGTTTTCCTATGACTTGCATATGAATTTCATACAAACTTACATTCAAACTAGCATATGATTCACATACAAAACTAGCATAGGAAACATAAATTTGCAAAAGTATGTTACTGCCTTGGATCTAAATATAGATCTAATATCAAAATGTGAACTTGCATATGGATCTAAACACATAAATTAATGTCACACTTTTCTCTTATAAACTAGCATACGTATATAGTTGATTCACATATGTTTTACATCCCAACTTGCATAAGATTCACATATGTTTCAACATCCTAAACTTGCATACATATGATTTAACATTGCAAACTTGCATAAGATTCGCATATGATTTAACACATAAATTTGCATAAGATTCACATAACATAAACTTGCATATGATTCACAAGTTAACATATGTAAACTTGCATAAAATGAATCAAGTTAAACATGTATAATTGTACATATAAATAGATCTACCAATCATACAACAACAAAAATGTCATATGTTCACAAACAAACAATAACATCACATGTTTCAATAGACATGTTTTCATAATCCGATTACAACCCATGATAATTAACTTATTAATTATATTGTGGAAGAAATAGCACTCACAATCAAAAGAATAGTCTTGTTTTTCTGGGATCTGTATTTTGAAACTGAATTGCTCGCCTTTGATGTAGACTAATCGTTATTATAATTTGGATTTAGATTTTATTTTGATTCTTGCTTCTATCTTGCTTTTAAGTTGAAGAAGGAATGGTGGCTAAACTAGAACGATCATGGATGGCATGGTGGCTCCCTGGAATGAATTTGTGTGATTTAGGGTTTGAGGATAATGGTTGCTTTTATAGAAGTTAAATCTTATGTGAGCCGTTAGATCGCTTTAGGAGCAATCAAAGCCATCCAACTAAAGCAAGTGTCACTCAGCCAATCATAGCATGACACATAAGCCCTAACACCTCAGAATTTGTCACAAAGCCAATCAGAGAAGGCCACGAAAAAAAGACAATCCTTGACCAACAAAAAATGCGCCACGTGCGCCACATGATGCATACACATCATATATATATATATGTATGTATGTATATATATGTATTTTCTATATTTTCTTTTCTTTTTATCTATCTTCCCAATTAACCATTTTCACACTAAACCACTTTTTGAATTGCGTTCACACTAAGCCACTTTTTAGCCATTCCCCTAAAACAAAAATATGGCGCTGGCGGGGATCAAACTTTGTACCTCTTGTATGCAAGTCACATGTTCTAACCAAATGAGCTACTAAGTCTTTTGCTTACAAAACTAAGAACAATGCTAAACATTATTCTTTTCTCATTCTTCTTTTCATGCTTTGCTGCAATATTTAATTTAAAGATATCTTCTTCATACGGAGTCCGATTTATGCAAACTCAGACTCTATCTCAAGAAGAATTCTGAGGTGAATGCAATGGCGCAACCCGTTTCCCTTAATTCTCACATTTGAAATTAAGTATTCCTTAATTTTTTTATTTTAATAATTAAAATCACGGGGTGTTACAATTCCTCTCTGGAGCTAGGTAGATTAGTTGTTTATTTACCCATTCTCATATACTTTATTGAGGAAGTTTGTTAGCTATTTTCTCGCTCACTAAGATTGTTGTCTGATTTAAGGTTTTACGTTTCCTCTTATTACCTTGGGCTATTCATCCGGTTGCGGATGTGCATACTAAGTAGCAGGTGACAGGTGATGCTTTAATGAGGACGATGATGCCGACTGATGGTGAGTAGAAGGCTCACGTACAAGTTTTACTACTATCTAGTATTTTTTTCCGCTGTTTTATAATTCTATGAGTGTTTTAGTGAGGCAAATTGTACGAACATTATCGTTGTTATCCACATTCATGAGAAATACTTTCTAGTTGTTATGAAAGTTTGGTTTTTTATTCTTCACTATCACTACTTGTTGTATATGTTGTATTATATTTTATCCTTGCGCTGTGAGTTTACGACAGGTTCCGCTTATTTATCATACCTTGATGATCGTCCATAGCTGCTTGGCACACCTTTCAGCGCATTATTCCTCTTGTATAATGCGGGGATTATGGCCGGTCATCACAGTTTTTCGGACATATCGTGTCAAGCAAAGGCTTAATAGTAGACCCCATGAAGATCGAGGCAATTAAGGAATTGAGAGTACCTCGAAATGCTACAAAGGTGAGAAGCTTCCTTGGATTGGCTGGATATTAATGAAAGTTTATTAAAGACTTCGCAAAATTGATACTCCTTAAACTCAACCAACGAAAAAGAACTTTGTATTTTCTTGGAGTAGTAAGTGCAATATGGCCTTTAAAAAATTAAAGCAAGTATTGACTTGTGCGCCGGTTCATAGTATACCCAATGGCTCAAGAATGTTCATGGTTCACACTGATGCATGCAGAACCGGTTTAGCAGTGGTTCTTATGCAAGATGGAAGGGTTATTGCTTATGCCAGTAGACAACACAAGGACCTCAAGAGAGATATCCAGTTAATGACCTAGAGTTATCCATAGTAGTGTTCGCTTAAAGATGTGGAGATATTATCTCTTAGAGGTGAAGTTCGAGTTTTTTACTGGCCATAAATCCCTAAAGTATTTATTCTCTCAACGTGACCTGAATTTAAGACAACTATGATGGATGGAATATTGCCTCTTCTGATTTTATGATCCGTTATACCTCAGGAAAAGGGAACATCGTGGCAGATGCGTTAAATAGAAAGGATGCATCTTTGAATGCAATTTTGGAATGGAAACAATTGGAGTTTCTCTCTAACTTTAACTTGCAACTCCCGCGTGTAGCTTTTAGTAGTTTCCTTAGAGCTATGCTTATTAGACCCTTTCTAAGAGAAAGTATTCGGAGTATGTAAGATCGTGATGAAGAAATAAGAATCTTAAAGGAGAAAGTGGAAAGAAGGAGACCTTCCCCCATTCAGGAAGATATTCATTAGGCAACAACGGAAGTTTGTTTAGGGATAGACAACATTGCGTCCCTAGGGATGAGGAGTAAAGAAAGGAAATTTTAGAGGAGTGTTATAGTTCGATGAAGAGCATACTCGCCGATGGAGATAAAATGTATAAAGATATGAAGAGGATTCTCCATTGGAAAGGGATGAAAAGGAAGATAGCCGAGTTTGTAGCCAAGTTTTTAACATGCCAAAAAGTAAAAGCAAAGTAAGGAAGGCGTGAAAATTTACTGTTACCTTTAGTAGTTGCCATGTGGATGGGCTTCCAAGAAGTCAGAAGGGAAATGAGACTTTTTGATTTATAGTAGACCATTTGACTAAAAGTGCTCACTTTATACCAATCAAAAAGAATAGGATTGCAGCTTCATTGGCCCAGTAGCATGTCAAAGAGATTGTCAGATTGCATGGTATCCTATCTAGTATAGTGAGTGATCGAGACCCCTTATTCACGAGAGAATTTTGGAGAAGTTTACAAGCAGCATTGGGAACGACCCTCAACTTAAGTACATCTTATCACCCGCAAACCGATGGCTAGACAGAAAGAGTAAATCAGATCCTAGAACACTTGCTCAGAGCTTGCATTATCGACTTTGGAAGAGTTTGGGAGAATTACTTACCGCTTGTGGAGTTTACGTATAACAATAGTTTTCAAGCGACGATTGGTATGTCCCTTTTTGAAGCGCTTTATCAGAGGCGATGCAAATCACCAACTTGTTAGTTGGAAACTAACGACAAGATTCTACTTAGACCAGACTTTGTCTTCAATTCCATGGAAAAGATTTCTTTGATTAGGCAGAGGATAAAGGCAGCCCAAGACCGCCAAAAATCATATGCGGATAAGAGGAGGATGGAACTTGAGTTCGATATTGGACACTTGGTATTTGTAAAGGTTTCTCCTCTTAAGAAGGCTATTCGGTTTAGGAAGACTGGGAAGTTGGCTCCCAGATTTATTGGTCCTTTTCGCATCATTGAAAGGATAGGATCTTTGACCTGCCGAGTGAATCTCCCAGAACGCCTATCGGGGATCCATAGTGTTTTTAATGTATCACATCTAAGGAAATGCCTTCATGATTTTGCTATCAGACTCGAGCTTGATGAAATTAGGGACATAGGAAAAACTCGAGTTAGAGTCCAGGGAGTCACCGTTGCACTGCAAAGATTGTAGAGCACGAAATAAAGAAACTCCACAATAAAATCGTTCACCTTCTCCGAGTACAGTGGGGGAATGATCCCGCAGAAAGCACATAGGATACTAATGATAAGATGAGACAGACATACCTAGAGCTTTTCTCAGGTAATTTTCCTCTAAATTACATTTATGGATGCATTATGGTTGCTAGATTGAATGGCACATCGCACTCGTATAGAAATACATGCATATTCGGATGTTTTGCATACATATTGCATCACTTATCTCACATACACGCTAGGATTGAGCTCATTTTAGTGGGTTTGCAGTTCATAATCACTACGAGTCATGGTTGTTTATATATGAATTAAGAACAACATGAGTGTACAACATGGATGTTTAAAGCGAGTTGTGTTTTTCGTCCCTTCAGACAGATTTCAGGATGAAATCTGTTTTAAGAGAGGGGAGAATGTAACAACCCGTAAAAATATAACTAAACAAATTGATAAAAATAATTAATGAAAATAAAAAATTAAATAATAATACATAAATAGCATAGTTAAATTTGTGGCTAAATTCTAATCAATTTTCATATATAATGTCAGAATCTGAGCCTATATGAAAGTATTACACTTAAAAGAAGTTGTACGTTAAATATACATGCATTAGTTTTTGAAATTAAAACTGTAATATAAATATATGGAATAAAATATGACCAATAAATGAGTGATTGGAATATTCCACTCAGTTTGAAATTGTGTATATATATAAGTATACAGCAGGGGACAACAATAATCTTTAAAATGAAAGATATAAATGAAAATGAATAACATTATATAATAAAATATTTCCAGCCATTATATACTTTCACTGGCCATTCTGGAGACCAAGGGGTTGACTGCCTCCTTAGGAGGGGTGTCGACCACTGGTCGAAAGCCTTTCTAGGGAAGCGGTTGATCGCCCGGTGAGGCCAGCGCCCAATTTAGCGTTGTTTGGGTTGGGTTCTGGTGTTTGTTTATAAACCAACATCCGGGATTTAATATAAATAATCCTACGGCTATTATCCACTCATACACTTATAAATAACACCCTAAACCTCCAACCTAAACCTAGTCTTCTCCTCCTTCCCTGCCTTTACTCTGCCATGATTCCAGAGAAAATATATTATACGTTTTTTTTTCATCCTCTCTTAAATCTATTTTATTTTCTATTTCCTTTTCTTATAAAATTTGAATAGGATCTGAATATGTGATCATTATATATATATATATAAGAATTCTAACTATTTATTTCTTATATTTATTTCTAAGGGATTAGAGTTTGCATTTTGTGTTCGTTCTTGAAGATTTTCAGATCTAAAAGGCAAACATCATCGAATCCGTGACATTTCCATACAGTCAAATAACTGTGAGTGGAAATGATAATTGTTTAGGCATATTCTATGTTTTATAGATTTTTTATATTGATTAGTATGCCTAGGGAGATTTGGATTCACAATTGTAAAACCCCTAAATTTCCTATGTTTACATTTGTTTCGGTGAATTGTCATTAAATGTTTTGGTTTGTGAATTTTTTTGGGTTATGGATAAAGAACATTTAGATGATTTAATTTTGTTTGATTTGATTTATCTCTTTTTATTTAAAAGTGTTGTGACGTAAAAAGGTTCAGATTTGATTTAGTTTCACCATTTGAATAGGTTTGGATTTCCATTTAAATGGATAATTTGAACATATTCAGATTTGAAACAAATCAAATGTCAATGTTTTAATGTACAACATAAAAAAAAGTAAATTGGATTAAATAGAGGTCTATGTATACATGTGTGTGTATATATAGATATGTATATATTTATATATGTATATATGTATATATGTTGTATGAAATTTACACCTTGTTCTTAATTCATTTCCTGAATTGTTCTAATAAGCCTAGGATGCAAGTTTTGATAGTTATGTTATTATTTTTCCCATTACTACTATCATTAATTATGCCATTATACCATGTATTTAGCAGTTTGATGTGAGAATTAACTTGTATGCCTTTAATGTAGATCGAATTGACAATTTACACAGTTAAAACATTTCTTCATTTGAACGGAAATTAGCGTTTAGCATGCATATTAAATATTATATTTATATAACTTAATCCACGTAATTCAACATAATAATAACGTACTAAATATGTTAGAATATGGTTAGAAATTTGAAATGTACCCATATAAATGGTTGTTTGTGAGTGCATATAAAATGGCTTATCTATATGTTAAATAATGACACACAAACACGAGATTTGTAATCATTTGTGGTAGAAGTCTTCTCGGAACCAACCGGCAAATCCAGCAACCACAAGTGGGTTTGGCTAATGTGTGAGGACTGGGTTCTATAGGCCATTTAGTTTAGTACACTATGACACGAAGTTAAGACTGCTAGTAGTAGAAGTCTCCCCGAAACCACCCGACATATCCAACATCTACGGGTAGACGGTTTAATGTGAGAGGTCTAGTGTGTGTGTATATATACCTATTATGTGTGTAAATAGGTAGGCTTACTACGCCTTGAGAAGGACTTAAGTGGCTGACTTTCTTCTTATCTAGTTTGGGTCTTAAGTGGTTAGGACTAGGACCATTCCAAAGGTTTATTCCTTGGATTTGGACCAAAGACATGGGACCCTCCCTTATTAGATTTAAAATTGGTCTATGGGTCCTCCTTCTCTAAAAGTTGTTTAGTCATGGCGATGAAGGAGTAGGGTAGTTTACCTGAATGTCCACTTCCTTTAGGAGCATTGTGAGGGCCAACATAGGGATGGATTAAGTATACCTGGGACGTAGCATGCTATCTATTTCACAAACTGTCTAAGGGAAGTCTTAAGCAGCATATGTGTTGTACCATAATATCATTTAAATAGTAACATGAGACTTCCGCCGGAAGGTTCTTAAAAGGCTCTATGCGGGTCTACCCTAAACCAATACTAAGTGGCGAGATACTGCTTCTCATATTACTTGTAAGAATATATAATTACGAAAGTTGACATGCTAGAACATGGTCTTAAGTGGCTATGGTCCGCCTTAGGGTCATAAGAGATCATAAGAATCCACTCTTAATAAACATGCTAGAATGGGCCTTTAGTGACCGAGAATGTCCACCTTGTTGGATCTTCACCCTAAATGCATTAAGGAAGGTCTTAAGTGGTTGATTCAGATATCCACCTCATTAGTTAAATGTTTATTTGCATATGTGTGTGCCTATGTGTTTCGTAGACATACCTTGACCTAGAAAACCTGCCAAATCTAGGGTATAGTCTTTAAGAAAATATTGTTTTCAGTCACATAGGACTTTATGTTCTAACTCATCTCCTTAACATATCCAACATGTCAATAGGTAAGGTAGCGACTCAATGGACGAAGTGATGATGGAGCTCGAAAAGGACGATGAAACTATTATTTTATTATTAAGTATTTTTGCTATTTTTCTTATGGAAACTTTTATTTATGAACAATGATGATGTACCGTTACGAATAATTGTATTTAACAATTTATACCTGAATTTGTGGCTTTTAATAAATGGTACATCTTATTTTGGTATTATACTTTTTTTTTTCGATGCGTGAGATTCCATAATGTTATACTCTATGTTATTTTGTGCAAATTTGATTCCTTATAGGAACCAATGATCCATTTAGAGTATCTCTAAGTTTCGATGGGTCTTTTATAGGTCGAAATTTAGGCCCACTCCGGGCGGGTTGTTACAGCGTTATCTTTCTTAGACTTTTTTTCATTCATTCTTAGCATTGTAATAAGGCATGTCTCGCCATTTATAATTGTTAATAAATAAAAGCTATTTTTCGTGCTCTACTACTGTATTTGACACTTTGAATTTGTGTTGTATTCGACCGACCTGTGTCGAAGATTGAACGAAGCACAGACTGACTCCCCAACGACTTTCATTGGCTCATGTTTCGACGAGCTAACCTAATTCCATGACAATTCAAAATTGGGTTAACTAAACTCGAGATTGACTCCGACGCTCGATAAGGCAATCAATGCTTTGCGAACTAAAGAGTTGAAATGACGCCTGAAGAACATCTTCATCTCTCTCTCCCACGTTTCTATGGGATGTGATCTAACCATCCCGATAGCGACCTTTTCCCTTGACATGGGGGCAAAGGGGCGATGCCTAAGCAAGCATGACCCGATCACTTTCCCGATTAACTCCATTTCTCAAAGCTTGGAACAGAGTATAAGCGAAGGAAAAGCGTGATAGGTCCACCAAGACTAACGACCGCTCGATCCTCAGTTCTAGCTCCTACGACTTGAGAATATACAGTAACCTGCGTGCCTCAACGCAAGACCGTCTGACTTACGACTCTAACCAATCACAACTACGGGAGAGTATAAAGGACAAACAATGATGTCCACAAAAACTCTATCACCTTCGACTAAGGGAAGGAATATAGACACTTAAGTACTGGACGTTCAAATTGACTCACTGTTAATCCATACAATATTGATTGTTTATCCCTTAAAAATCGTACAAATATTGGTATATTAAGTCTGTATGGAAATAGCGAGGCAAACGTCATTAAGGTTGGTCGTATATGGTTCTACCCAGTGCACTTGGATAGATGCAAAGGGTAAGGGACGACCGCACAGAACAAGGTTCAAGCATCAGCTCCAAGGTTAAACATGGCGAGAAAGAATGAGTTGAGTCATCCACTCAACACAGTTAGGATCGGTCACATGTTCTGTTCTTCAATCATTCGTTCATAAGAAACTGATCAATCGTGCATAACAGGAGATGCAAAGAAAATCAGGAGTCACACATAAATCCCATGTCCGCTTACACCGCCCACTCGATACTCGATCAGCTGCTAATATCAGATGTTGCTTGCTAGTCGGTTGGATATCAGTTCTCAAAGGGTCATACTTACATTTCGGACTATCGTGCAGGTCGCCCGTTCATGATCAAACAAGTTGCATCAATCAAATGTCATCCATTGGTCAATCATTCTTATACAAGCCCGGAAGCTTTGACAGGTCGAATGCGCACTCATCGCTCGCTCACCTATTCAATATGCCTAGCCTATGCGGTCGCTCACTCCTATAAGGCCGCTTGCTTCCGTGAAGTCGTTCTGGGAACACAGCCAGTTGTCGCCAGTTGGCTACAGCTAAGCGGCGGCATATTTGCAATCAAATGAGACAAACAACCTTTGGTCTGAAAGTTGGATTTTGAGAACATTTCTTGAGGAAGGTACACCTATAATAGGCCATGTCTCCAACCTTAGAGGGGGGCCGGACCACCACGAAGTGCTGCTAAATTCTTTCCTTCGCCATCCTAAAGCTTCACAAGCTCCATTACTGGTGGCCATGGCTCACCTCATCTTCCTCCATCACCAGATGGACTAAGTATCCTCCTTCCTCCCTTGGATACCAAATCAAGTTCTCTACATCTTTCTCCATCTCCAAGCCGAGATCTACCATCTTCAAATTGAGATCCATCATCTCTATATTCTCAAGCTCCATTCGACTTCTCTCCTACCGCTGTTAATCTTTCTCCAAGCTTCGACTCAAACTTCAACCGCCATGGGCTCACTACTGATCCTCTGAGTGCTCAACCCATGGAGCATACATTTTCACGTTCATCACACTCATAAGGGTCCAATCATTCTCATAGCAGCTAGAAGGAATCAAGTCAGTAAAGAGACGAAAGATCATTGTGCAAGAGAGAATGGGCAAAGAGTGAGATGTACGAAATGATGAATTTTGTAAATCCCCATTTTAATGAGAATCATTTCAAAGCGGATGTAGATCTACTCTAGATCGAACCACTATAAAACATCCATGTTTTTATTTACTTTTTATTATTTTCTTTGCGACAGTGGATCCCTTTCAATTCCTAACTGTGTTGGTGAGGTAGAATTCTTGTATCCTTGGTGTTTGAGCCATTTCCGGTGAAAACATTTGGCGCCCACCGTAGGGCTACGTTCGCATCTCCTACTTTCTCTCATAAAGTTAAGAGCCTTACCATTAAAGTTCTAAGCCGCATCCTTCTTCAAAATTATGGCCAAATCTAAGAAGACCGCTAACAAAACCATGGTGGAAGCCGATGATGTTACTAATGAAGAGACACCGCTCGCAAACCGCTTTGAAGTTGGTGAGCATTCAGAAAATGAAGTCGGTGTGACCAGAAATGAATTAAAAGTCACTATTGCCAATGTCAACAACCGAATGGATGCTTCTAGTAAAATGATGATGGAGAAACTTGACGCCATCCTTAATGCCCGATCAAATCCAGTTCCTCCGAAAGTGCATGTAAATCTCGAAGGGAATGATAAGTCACCCGCTTCCGATCATAACCGCAACGACAATATGGAAGACGGTTATGATGGGATAAGTGACAGAGATGAAGCTAATATCGAAGAATTGAGATCAAAAGCTAAGAATCATTCTAAAGAGAATACTCAAAAGGTCACTAGCCTTATCACGGGGGGGCCTCCTCATCGAGAAGGCAAAGCACCTAAGCTCTCTAATCGAGATCGTATGCCTGGATGAACATTTGGTAAAGAGCTCAGCTTCACAAAGCGCCATAACACCGAAGAATACATCTCGAATATGGTAGAACGAGTCATGAAAAAGAATCAAGCTAGCAAAGATAAAGAAAGGGAATGGGACTTTTCCCCTGATAGGACCCCATTCACCGAGAGAGTCCTCGAAGCCGAATGTCTAAAGAAATTCAATCCTCCAACCTTGCCCCATACAATGGGCTCGTTGATCCAAATTACTTTATGTTCAAATACGAATGGCATATGAGTGCAGCCAAAGCAACCGATGAGATGAGATGCATGTACTTTCCTCTCTACTTAGAAGGTCTTGCATCATTATGGTTTACAAAGCTGTCACCTAAATCGAACGGATTGATCATTCTTCACATCTGACTTTCCAGATGTTACGCGAACGGATTGATCATTCGTCACACTGACTTTCTATATGTTATGCGAAGGGATTGATCATTCTTTACCTTCCAGATGTTACATGAACGGATTGATCATTCTTCACATCTGACTTTCCAGATGTTACGCGAACGGAATGATCATTCTTCACATATGACCTTCCAGATGTTACGCGAACAGATTGATCATTCTTCACATCTGACTTTCCAGATGTTACGCGAACGAATTGATCATTCTTCACATCTGATCTTCCAGATGTTACGCAAACTGATTGATCATTCTTCATAACTGACTTTCCAAATGTTACGCGAACGGATTGATCATTCTTCACATCTGACCTTCCGGATGTTATGCGAAGGGATTGATCATTCTTTACATCTGACGTTCCAGATGTTACGCAAACAGATTGATCATTCTTCACATCTGACCTTCCAGATGTTACATGAACGAATTGATCATTCTTCACATCTGTTTTTCTAGATGTTACGAGAACAGATTATAGTTTTCACATCTGAAGATTCCAGATGTTATGCAAGCGATTTGAGCGGTTGGTATATCATTTTGTAGGGCAATCGCCAGTCCCTTTGTCGGATGCCTGGCTTGGCAGGTCATTTTGTCTTAGGAACTGGGGCTTAGATACTTCCACCTGGGGATGTGCCCTCTCAATGAAGGCTACAGCTCCATTATTTGTTCGTCGTGGCGCTTTTTCATTGTTTTGCATTCGTGTTTACAGTTCTTGACACTTGAACTAGTGTTGTTGGTGTCACGATGCTTACAAGAACAAGTGCTCGATTGGCGACCTGTAATACAAAATCATTTCTTTTAAGCAAGCTTTGATTTGATATATAATTTCGTAAGTAAGAAACTCGTTTAGGCTGATATACTCTTAGTTGTAGAGCTAACGTTCATCGCATCACTTGTAGATCACTATAGACTGTTTACAAGAAGTTTTGAGTGTAACATAAAGTAAACATCAGGTAAAGCATGACCTAAAGCAAATGTAGAGTGTGAAATAAGGTAACGGCGACGTTGATCGCTTATTCTGAACCATTGAAATTAAAGCGACAGTCCTTGATTCTTAGTTGATGATCAGCCTTGGATCAATTTGAACTAGGGTTCCATTGTTTAGATCAGACTGATTATTTGGTGCCCCTGCCCTTGAAGAGTTGTCACAGGATTGATGGTCAGCGGATTCTTGCCGTATTGTTACAGCCTATTCTTCCTAATTAAATCCTCGATGAGGTTCTTCAGGTGTTGACACTCATTGGTGCTATGACCAGGTTGTTTGTGAAATCTGCAGAATTTCCCTGAGTTTGCCGCCTTTCGTTTATTCTCATTGGATTTGGCTTGGCATATTCCTCAGAGTTCTTTGTCGCCAAATAAATATTTTTCAGGAGTGCCATTCAAAGGCGTTAACTCTGATGAGTTGAAGAGGCGAGACTTTTTTGTAGTTTTACTGCTATTCTCGTTGTTGGCGCGTTTCTGCCTCAGATTACACTGTGTAGCAGTATTTTTAGGAGCTTCAAAAAGTGGGTTGGCATCAATAATCTGAAGAGGCACAAGATTAACGTCAACTCTCATGTATTCCTCGGCCTTTTTGTAGAATTTTTTGAGTGTATTTGGTTCTTTCATTTTGATCAATCTACCAAATTCGCTCTTTTCATCTATGGCACTGAGCAAAGACATGAGAATTATGCAAGGTTTTGGATTTCTCACTTTGGACAAGGCGACGTTAAATCTACCGAGAAAAGCCTTATCAGATTCCCTAGGATTTTTCTTCATTGATGAAAGCGTTATAACATCCTTAGATTTAGTAGCATACAGGCGGAACTGCTCCTTGAACTTTTTGGTTAAGTCAGAGAATCAGTTTAACATCTGGAAGATCAGATGTGAAGAATGATCAATCCGTTCGCGTAACATCTGGAAAGTCAGATGTGAAGAATGATCAATCTGTTCGCATAACATCTGGAAGGTCAGATGTGAAGAATGATCAATCCATTCGTGTAACATCTAGAATGTCAGATGTGAAGAATGATCAATCCGATCACGTAACATCTGGAAGGTCAGATATGAAGAATGATCAATCCCTTCGCATAACACCTGAAAGGGTCAGATGTGAGGAATGATCAATAAGTCTGCATAGCATTCAAAACCTCAGATGTGAGGAATAGCAAAACGCTCAATTGATCATCGATATCAGAAAAAGTCTGATCCAGTAACGACAAAATTTAAAGCTATAACTGAAGTCCTCTCTCAGTGCACTTCTTTTGAATCAACCAAACTAAGACATAGGAAAGATTTCATTCTAAACCACTGGTTTAGTGCAAACATCTTATTCTGTTCAAAATAAAGCCTACTGTAGGTCACTGTTAATAATCATCTAATCCATTGTCAAAAACAGACGAAAGATGATGATGTGAAGCATGGATCATCTCAGCAAAAAGCCGTTGCTAGATCTTAATGCAAAGCTAAAGTATGGCAAACTTAAAATGAAGGCTTAGACCACAACAAGAAAAATGCATTACCACCCCCACATCACAATCCTAGCATAGAGATTTCAAACATAAACCAACATAAAAGTAGTTAGTGAGGGCCGACACCCGCATACACAACAGGTCAAACGCATAAGATGAAAGAAAAAGCAAGGCAATCGTAGCCCACGTTTCTGTTTCCTCCCGCTACCAGATCTGCTTGGTTTCACCTTTCCTTAGAAGAAAGATGCAGTGATTCAAGGGCCTTGATAAGCTCAATCTTATCATTCTCTAAAGTACGGATCTGTCTGATGTTTGCCCTGTTCAATCTTTGGAGATCACAAGCAAGCGTATGTCAGGCACCCAACTGTCTCGCAGCATGATTCCTGACTGTATCAATGCCCTCTTTCATCTGATCTTTGATGGTGTCAAGCTGAGCTAACATAAAATCTTTCATGGCGTTCATCTTACCCACCACAACCCAGTTGTCATACGGGTCTACTTCTAAATCAAGATCCGTGCTTTGCAGGCACCAACCCTCCAATCGTGCGGCAAGCACCAGATTACATGGATCGGGGGCATAACGAGGCCTTTACACAATCGCTTGAAGATCCGCAGAGGTTGAAATAGAAAATGGAGAAGTCGGAGATGGTTGAAGAGAGCTGGTTTGAGTGTGTGGCATGGAAGACTTGTCCAGCTTGGTGAATTTCCTAAGGATGCCTCTGTTCGGATCCCTCTTCTTCTTCCTTTCCCTATGGATATTCTCCACCCTTTTTATCCTCAGTCTTTTTAGAAACGCGAACTTTATCCTTGGAACTGGGGGAAAAATGAAGTTGATTACAAATTGGGCCCGGGGGGATGGAAATGACCTAATTTGGAGTACCCTCTACAAACTATTAAAAGAACAACAATTGGAGACATATGACAAAGGTATTTCTGACTCTTAGAGAAACGACAAGACATGGATTTGCAGACTAAGATCGCTGGTGAACAGTAAGATTATGCAAAATTATCATTACAGCGTGATCATCGTCAGTAGAAGGCATCGCAAATAACCGACAACCTTTAAAGCTTAAAAAAATCGAAATAAAACCTGAACCGTGAAGCTTCAAGGTTGGGTAGTTTGGCCATTTGAATTCGCTGAAGAATCAATTATGATTAAAATTTTACCTCAAAGAGCCGCTATTAGTAAACTCAAAGTAAGAAAAAAAGGGAAATGTAAAAAGGATGAAGACGTGAGTCAAAGAGTAATATACGGGTGGAAAGTAAGTGGGTCAAACTCATGTTAAAAGCCCAAAAGCAATTTGCGTGACTATAAGACCTAGAGCATGAAGCGACCTAATACAAGTCAGAATTACTGAAATCAAAGCTTGCATTATCTTCAATAAATACAAACTTTGAGGGGAAAATGTTAATCCATTCAATATGGATTGTTTTTCCCTTAAAAACCGTACACATATTGGTATACTAAGTCTGTATGGAAATCGCGAGGCAAACGTCATTAAGGTCGGTCGTATGTGGTTCTACCCAGTGCACTTCGACAATTGCGAAGGGTAAAGGATGATCGCACAGAACAAGGTTCAAGCACCAGCTCGAGAAAGAACGAGTTGAGTCGTCCGCTCAGCACAGTTAGGATCCATCACATGTTCTGTTCTGCAATCATTAGTTCATAAGAAACTGATCGATCGTGCATAACAGGGGATGCAAAGAAAATAAGAAATCGCACATATATCCCATGTTCGCTCACAGAGTTACACTCGGCTGCCCACTCGATACTCGATCAAATGCTAATATCAGAAGCTGCTTGCCAGTCGGTCGGATATCAGTTCTCAAACGTTCATATTTACCTTTCGGACTATGGCGCAGGCAAGGTTTTAAATCTCGGATATCGGTCGTGTTTCGTCTCGTGGATTTTATGGACTCGATCTCGTGTGGGGGGGGGGAGGGGGGGTGGGGATCTCGGACGAGATGAGTCTAACTCGGGAGTTCGTCTAGGATTTTCATCTTGGGTCTAAAAGTTCATATCGGAATAATCTCGGGTACATGGTAAGTTAAAAATGACATTTTAACAAAATGATTTTTATGAATGCAATCAAAAACATAGTAATTTAAACTTAAAATGAAAAATAATTTTATTATTCTTTATTTTGCGAAAGATCATTCATACTCTAAATCGTAATATGCATAAAACAGGAATATTGTTGGACAATAAAAATATTAAAAAATTCAGCATAAATAGACCATAAACTACATAATTTCATAAGTAACATGTATGTAAAAAGACGAATATGAAAATCATAAGCATTGTAAAACATATACGAACATACAATATAGTCATTTAACAAGCAAAATGTAAAATAACAAAAGATTGATATAGCTAGATTTGAGATTTTTAATTATTGTTCAAGTTGAGGCAAAAATTTAAATTTTAACCAAAAAAACTAATATCTCGGACGATATTCCAGTATTTCGTCTCGGTTGATATATCGTTCGATATTGTAATGTCTCGGGCGATATATTCAAAAGGAGATTTAGAGCGATATTTGCTGTTTCGTTTCAGAAGGAGCCAAAAATGAGATCCCGGAGGAGATCTTGGGCGATATTTGCGAGATTTGAAACACTGGGTGCAGGTCGCCCGTTCATGATCAAACAAGTTGAATCAATCAAATGTCATCCATCAGTCGATCATTCTAATATGAGCCAGGAAGCTTTGGAAGGTCACATGTGCACTCATCCCTCGCTCACCCATTCAACATGCCTAGGCCTATGTGGTCACTCACTCTTATAAGGCCGCTCACTTCCGTGAAGTCGTTCTGGGAATACAGCCAGCTGTCGCCGATTGGCAACAGCTAAGCGGTGGCATATTTGCAATTAATGAGACAAGCAACCTGTGGTCTGAAAGTAGGATTTTGAGATCATTTCTTGAGGAGGGTACACCTATAAATAGGCCATGTCTCCCACCTTAGAGGGGGGCCGGACCACCACGAAGTGCTGCTAAATTCTTTCCTTTACCATCCTAAAGCTTCACAAGCTCCGTTACTGCTGGCCATAGCTCACCTCATCTTCCTCCATCACCAGATGGACCAAGTCTCCTCCTTCTTCCATTAGAGATCAACTCAAGTTCTCTCCATCCTTCTCCATCTCCAAGCCAAGATCTACCATCTTCAAATCGAGATATATCATCTCTATATTCTCAAGCTCCATTCTACTTCTCTCCTACCACTATTAATCTTTCTCCAAGCTTCGACTCACACCTCAACCATCGTGGGCTCACTACTGATCCTCTGAGTGCTCAAACCATGGAGCATACATTTTCACGTTCATCGCACTCATAAGTGTCTAATCATTCTCATAGCGGCTAGAAGGAATCAAGTCAGTAAAGAGAGGAAAGATCATTGTGCAAGAGAAAATGGGCAAAGAGTGAGATGTATGAAATGATGAATTTTGTAAATCCCCCTTTTTTATGATAATGAGAATCATTTCAAATTGGATGTAGATCTACTCTAGATCGAACCACTATAAAAATTCCATGTTTTTACTTACTTTTTACTATTTGCTTTGCGACTGTGGCTCCCTTTCAATTCCTAACCGTGTTGGTGAAGTACAGTTCTCATACACTTGGTGTTTGAGCCATTTCCGGTGAAAACATTCACCGAAAACCCCACTGATGATGAGTGCATGGGCGTAGCCTCATAAATTAACTTCCAACGCGGCTTGGACGCGACTCATGGTTCAAAGTCAACTGGGGGCATACACACTATATCTCTTATTATTTGACTTGGTAATTGCGAGTACACTGAATGGAAAGAAATATATGAACTTGCAAACAAATATCATTGACAAGTGCAGGTTTATACATATTTACAGACAAAAACATGAGGGCCGCACTTGCGACTACATCCAAAGGGCTTAAGAAGCAATACAACAATTAAGTTAATTAACCCTAAGATGGCTTATCATCGATCCTCTTCTTCATCTATTTCTCCCTCTTTGCGTCAAATTCAACGATCTCCTCAATAGGCATAGACTTTCTCATCTTGGACTTGCTACCGGAGGAGTCGGAAGCTTCTGACTTAAGCATATCATGTTTTCTCTTGCTTCCATTAGTGTAGACAGAAGGAGGAGTTTCCTCGACTAGAAAATCTACATTAGAAGGAGCAATAACTTGAAGAGGTTTGACCAGAAGAGGCCCAGAACTTGATGCAAATTTGAGGAGAAAGAGCTTATCGTCATTATTTTATTTTGTCTTCGCGAGTGTAAGAATTCGAGTTATACTAGTCTCCCTGATCTACACCTCCTCTTCTTCTTTTGGTTGATCTCTCTTGCCATCCAAACCCTTCAAGGCATCGATAATTTCTTTGTATTTGCCTAGGTCTCCAGTAGGAGGCACTAACTACTCTTAGGCAGTTTTTGTATCAGCCTCGAAGGTGATCTTATCGGCAGGTGTACCTAAAGTAGGAAGAGCAATGATCGGTCACAGCGGAATAGCGGGCCTCCCGACTGAAGGCTTAGCTGTTGGACAAGTTGATATGATCATTTTCTGGAAGTCGGGAGGAGAAGAGATATACCCTTAGTCAACGTATCCATAAGAGCGGTAGGAGTTCCAGCTTCTTCGTTTGGAGTGAGAGGATTTTTCCAAAATAGAAGTGGCTGATCTAGGTGGTACTCCTCCATGGTACTTAAGGATTGGACAGGAGGAAGCCTAACAGTTGGTTGATTTGCAGGAGGATTCGCAGAAGGATCATATTGACTAGTGGGCTGAACAGGGGATGCATCACCCTCGCTGGCACTGGGATCACGTTCCATCACTGATTTTCCTTTAATCTTATACCATTCGGCATCCCCTTGCTCTTTCATCATCTTCCTACCCTCAGCTGGAGCCTCTAGTTCATCACCTCTCAGGAATTTGGTCATCAACATCTCCTCATCCACATGACTCCCGGTAGGGACTCTCCTCTCTTCATCCTAAAACATTTCTCAGATTTTTGCCAGAGTTCGTGGGTAGTCTTCGACCCAAGGTATATTATGGTTACGGAGAACTCATGCATAGAACATGAGCACGTTGTAGTCAGACTCCTAGCGCATTTCTTTTTTCTTCCCCAAATAGTATTCCTTAAGAGTCTGAATCTCTATCTCATGTTGGAGTTGGGAGTTAGAAGCATTTTCCAAAACTGCATTGGCATTGTTCTCTGCTTGTTTCTTGGCTAGCTCTGTAGCAACGAGTTGGGCTTTAAGATCTTGAACCTTCAATTCCAATTCCTCTTTCACGATCTCCAGCTACCCTTTAATTTTCAAACTTTCATTCTCAGCGTTAAGGGATTCATTCTGATGACCCACCAACTTTACGTCATCTCGAGTAGATTTAGTGAGGAGTGGTCATTGGTCAAGTTATGATTGAAATCAAGCACGGAAATCATCAAGCTCGCCCTTGGTCCTTTTATATTACTCTTTAAGAAAGGCTAGCTCAGTCTCACGTTCAACTAGTTCTTTCTCGGTGTGCTCAAGGCAGTTCTGATCAAATCTCCATTCCATCTTCATTCCATCAATCTCAATTTCCATTTTCCTGATAACCTTAGACAGATGTCTTGAATATGTGACACTACATTATATTGATTTATAGCAAAGTCAATGTCTGACCTAACATGATTGCCGAAGTTTATGGGAAAGGCTGAAGGTTGGGGACGAATGTTATGCGAGCAACATGATGTTAGAGGAAGGTTTTTTCAAGTTCTTTGACCCTTTCAACGGGGGTCGACAAGGTTGATAGATGAGGGATTTTATCAGAATGTTTGGTAATAGCGAGCGGATCTTGTCCTTAAGAAGCAGTAGAATGTGATCTTTGAGGAGGATCAGCAGGGAGTTTGGGATGAGAAATCTTAGTCTAGGAGTGTTCCTTGGCTGTCTTTCCATCACCTCGAGAAGCTTTCTCATGATAGCGAGTCGTGGAGACATGCTTTTCAATGTTTCTCTCTGTGTCCTTCTCTCAAGAGTGCTTCCTTCCTTTCTCTTTTCTATCCTTCCTCTTCTTTTCCTTCTCCTACTTATCCTGGTCCTCCTTCTCATGTCTCCCTGACCGCGTTGTTTCTGGTCTCTCTCACGATCACATTTCTCATTATACTCATGATCCCATTTTCCTAGGAGAAAGTCGGGATAGCTGGGCCACTTTATGCAAGTTAGATCGAATTTATCATTATATCGACCCCTCTCTTCATGACATCTATAAGTCAAGAAAAAATAAAAATTAGCGCTTGGTATACACAAACAAAAAGGGTGATGTGATGTGCAGTGCTTGTGTGTGTCCTAGTGTTTCCCCCACAGAACAGAGTCCAAAGTTTGTCATGTTGTCTCCTTGTCCTTTACAGGAGTAATTTCATCCCCAAACTTTGGGAAAAAGATCTAGATTCCATATTTTGAGAAGAGAGGAAAGTTTTTGGAATGTCCAAATTTTGCAAGTATCGAAAGGGAGAATCTACTTCTTCTATGATAACTCCCTGAGTGGAAGGATGTTTCTTTTCTATAGTAGAATCCTTTGGCTGGGGATCCTACGACTCTTTTTCCTTGGGAGATGCTTCTTTTTCCCCTTCCATGGGACCGCGTCTATATTGAAGAAGGTCAGCCTCCTTGATGACTCTTTTCTTCATGACCTTTTTCCCTTTAGTTAGAGATTGAGATGCGATGGCTATAGACCCTTCGTTTGAGGATTGACTTGCTTACCCCTCGACTGGGGGAACATTGGTAGATATAGCCGATGACTTCTTGACCGAGGGCATAATTATTTATGGTATAGAAATTGGAGGGACTTGACCCCTACTAGATCTCAGCGTTTAATTGACTTCAAGAAGGTAGTGATGGTAAAGGTGATTTTTGACATTCGGACCTTTCTTTGGAATACTTAAAAGGATATCTAGATGCTCTTGGTATTCTTTATCGATGGGCTTGGCCGGATTGCTACCTATAAAAGTAACAGATGTTAGAAACCTTTTCATGTAATCAGAATAATGGTAAGTTAAATTTCGAAGCTTATTGCATTTTAGTCATCTTTGAGCACATCCTAACTACTGAGGAGTATAAAACTAATTATGTTTGACATCTCCAAGTTTACTTGGAACAACCTTGATGATTTTTCTTCCACCGACAGATTCAAAGAAGAGAAATGAAGGAGCCAAATCCTCCCTGTGCTTGAAATTAAAAAACAAAACTACATCCTCGAAGGTTGGAGCTTGATGTAGGTGCTTAATATATAAGACATACAGGGACATCAGATTGGTGTAAGCAATAGGATGGAGCTGCATCGGCGCCAGCCTCATATGTCTAACAAATTCGATGATGAAAGGATGGAAGGAGAATGATTCTGACGGTGCACATCTGCCGGGTTACTGCCATGAAACCCTCCGATGGGTTGTAAGGATTGGGATCCGTTTTTGTTGAGGAACAGTGTTCTATGCCTGGATTAAAAGGAAGCACTTTTCCTCTTACTGCTCCAGACTTTCTTGTATCATATCTTTCGGTCACGGTTGATTATGCTATTTAAGAAAGATCATTAGTAAGAGAATTAAAACCGACACCCCTAGTGTGTGTACTAAGTGCAAGTGCATGAAGTGAAAGTATGCAGAAGTAACTGCAGGAACAGAAATATTAAAAACAAAAATATGCACTAGTCCGGATAGGATCGTATTCGTACATAATGTTAAAGTTCATGTGATTAGTCCGAATATGCTCTAGCCTAACTACCCAGTTGTGCAAGGAAAGTTGGTTCGTTAATCGTTATTACGCATGAAGTCCTCCAATTAAGCAGGATGGCTCTGATAGTTGGTCTCAAGGTCCGGGTCGACCGGCCTCGGGTCGGCATCCCCCGGATTGGAGTCCCTGGCTTCGAATAGTCCTATTGTGTTCTTCCCTAGCGCAAAAGAATCTCAAGTCCCGTCTCGAATGACTTTGGGTCGATATGTCACCTATCGCCTCTACCTTATGCCATACTTTCGGTTCGATCTCCTCGGGCTGACTCGCCCTACCATCAACCCAAAACCCTTCTTCAATCCAGTGGTTTCCAGATTGACTATCGTGCAAGATTGAACCAAATGCCTACTCCACTTCTCTTCACCCCCCCTTTTCGAGCCGATTCGACTAGCGCCATCATCGACTTGACTTCCACTCCTTCCAATTCTTTCTTCCAGTAACCTTATGGGCCCATTCCTCTTCCCATCGAGTTGTGTGGGAAACATATGCAAGAGTCGACTTGCCTCCTTTTTCCCAAATCGATGAACTCCATCATGAGTTCCACAACGTGGAATCGCCATCATGACCCCGTCGCTGCTCCTCTATAAGAAATGCCTTGGATTGCCTCCTCGTGGTTCTGCTTCTTTTTCTGGCGTAGTTCCGAGGAATAACTCTGACTGTGAATTGAATCAGAATGGGTTTAAACAAGAAGGAAAGGAAGAAACTCAAATTCATGAATCAAATTAGATAAATTTACGGTTTAAAATGTAAGAAGATGAATCAAGGTCTACCTAGATTTAGATCTATAAAAATATTGGCAAGTTTTGATTAATTAAGGTGGTTTGTAAATCTTGGAAATGAGTCGGTTCAAATGGAAGTAAAAAATAAAAATAATGGGGGTGAGCTAGCTTTATACAGTAAAACAAAGTGACTCTTTGTGTTCTCTTGAAGTGACAGCGTACATTAGTATTGCATTGACATATCAACCCGAAATGAACATCGAGTCGAGAGTAGCATCAAACTGAATTGAGTCGACCCCAAATATAAATATTGTTGTATGAGTCGGTGCCAACCCGGGAAGCCCGTTATTTATCTACTATGCGTGGCTCTGACAATTATGTTTGGCACCATCTAGTACTGACTCATACGAGATTTTCTGGTCTGACTTGACCACATGCTCAACTCGCCCAAAGTGATGACATCATTCGGCAACAACCTATATGTGTGACATCACATTAAGGAGCCAACGATTGATAATCTTTTTCTGCAGATAGAATAATCCAAGTACAATGGCATCTCAAAAGGACTCGACTCTTCATTATTGCCATTCACAGACTGAATGGCTTCTATGGAATTGCTAATCAACATATTACAAAACACATCCCGTCAACAATGTGACGTACTTTAGAGGGAAAAGCTTAGACCGGCCTCTTTGTAAGATCGTCAGAGATCATATACATTCAAGAAACCAAACTATATCAACATGTAGAAATCATCAGGCTAGCTCGATAAACATCTAGCTCGACTAAGGCTGAGACCACCCCAGAACATCACAGAATAAAGCGTAGGGGTCTGACATCATGAACCTCAGATCGAAGAATATTCGAGTCGACGGACAACATATCAACCCGAGATGCTGCCATAAGAGATAAGAGCTAGATTCCCATCAAAACTCGGCTCGAAGGATATTCGAGTCGACTAAGATTTAAATCGACCCGAATAGGAAACTACACAAAAATCCTGATCTAGAATTCCATAACTTATCGGGTCAACTAGTCAAGCCGAGCTCACTTCTATGCCAAAATGTCTCCGCTTTGACCTATTCCTGCTCTAGTGTGACCGCTTCAGCTACTCCTAGAATATAGGATCTGCTGCCACCTATCCTTATCTAGCCAGGCTAGGCCTTTTCACATGAGAAGAAAGCTTCTTTAGCCATTCCTACAGTCCCGAGATGGATGCCACGTGTCCTAGTGACCTGAGAATTGTAGCATATATAATTAGCCCTCTAAAGCCTCAAAGAAAGGACTTTTGACCAATCTCTTGTCTTCTTATTATTATAATAGTATTATACTTGGGATTAGCCATTAAAATCATCATTTGTAATCAAAGTTTATAAACAATCAAGAGATTATAAAGTGGACGAAGGCTCATTAACGCCGAACCACTATAAATTCATGTGTGATTGCATCTATTCTCATTTTCATTTATATTTCTTCATTTATTTCTCTGCGTTCTCTCTTTTTGGGTGTTATTCCAATTTTTTGTGTCAACAATATTGATGTAGTGACATGCTTTAAGGTAGTCGTTTAAGTCGATATTTGTTATCTTTTCTTGTTTTCGTGGTGAGTTAGTTTTATTTTATTCTGATTATGCTCATTAATTGCAGGTACCAGATTTATACTCACCATTCTTGGATGGGTTTAGGTTATGATTTTTGTCGAAATTAGGGCTCAGAAAAGTGTGGGGTGTTACAGGGTGTACATAACCTAAATTATGCTCAAGAAGAAACTAAAGCTAATAAGCAACTTATCGAAGCCCTGATGACATAGTGTAACATGATAAAACAAAAGGCAAGACCCCCGTTGTTTTGATGAAGGGGATCACAATACTGTTTATTTTCAGGCAGCTCTTGAAGTCAAGAAAACTCAAAACTACATAACCTGAATTTAGATAAACTGTGGAAATTTCAAACCACTCCTGAAAAAAATTGAAATAACGTTCATTAATTACTTCTTTGAACTCCTTGGAAATGAAAAAAGATTCACGTCCTATATTAAAAGTATAAACCCTATGATTCTCCCAAGAATAAGCATGTAACATAAAGTTTTTCTAACCAATCTGGTTACTGATGAGGAGATCTAGCAAGCTTTCTCTTCATCAAATAAGGAATCATGTGGCGGCCCAAATGGTTTTAATGCACGCTTCTTTGAAGCAACTTGGAATACTACTAGGGATGAAGTTATAAAGGTTGTGAAACACGGTTTCAAGAACGGTAAAATGCAGGATTCCTACAACGATACTAACATAGCCTTGATCCCTAAAACCAAAAATGCAGATGAGGTATACTCCTTTAGACATCTATCTTGTTGTAAAGCTATATACAAAGAAATATCTAAGATTATTGCTACTAGATTGAAACAAGTTCTACCCACCATAATTTCTAACAACCAAGCTACCTTTATTACATAAAGGAATATATTGGATAATGTGATGTTATCACATGAATTAATAAATGGTTATAATTGCTCTCAAGTTCCTCCATGGCTGTACTTAAATTGAATAATGGAAAGGCTTTTGACTATATACAATGGGATACTATTGTTTGAATTATGGGTTATATGAATTTCCCTATACCCAACATTTTTGGGATATATGAGTTTATCTCAATTGTTAATTATTCTATAGTTCTCAATGGTTCTAATGTTGGATTCTTAGAGAGGAGCAAGGAATTCGATAAGGGGATCCCTTGTATGCTTACTTATTCATTATTGTTATGAAGCTTCTAACACAAATGCTTAAGCAACTGGTTAAGCCAAGACTCTTTAAAACCTACCCTAAATGTAGAAACCCACAATTTATCTCTTTGATGTTTTATGATGATCTAAATTATTTTCTATAAACCAGATGCATAGATTTTACAGCCATCCTACAATGCCTTGAAAACTTCTTTACTATCACTAGTCTTAGGATTAACTTAGATAAATCTAAATTTATTTCTACTAGTCTGAACAGAGAATAGATTGAAAATATAATCTGTACTATTAGTTTAAAAGCTAATATAACTACCATGTCTTATCTTGGATTACCTCTTGTCATCTCTAGAATAACTCTAAATCAATAATTACCTCTTTATGAGAAAATTATAACTAGGATTGAATGTTTGTCTAATAGATTCTTAAGTCAAGCGGAAGGATCACTTTGATGAAGACAGTTGCATTTTCTATGCAATTCTAATAGGCTAGAACTTTAATCATGCCCCTAAAGCTAACCAAAATACTAAGATCTTCCATAATGAGATTTCCATGGAAAGGTAGTACTACTAGCAAGTATACGGCTCCTATCTCAATCAATTTATTGCGAGGCCAGTTCAGAAAGTAGGGTTGGGAGTTCACAATATTGTTTCTTAGAATAAAGCTGCTCATGTTAAGTACCTTCATAGCATTATTGTAACAACCCACATTTTTTAAATTAAATAATAAAATAAAATTGAAAAGCGTTTAGAATTTGGTCACGGAATTAGCATCAATGCATCTATGGTGATTTTCTGGTCAATTTAGACCTATGGTTTGCAGGAAACAGATTTAAGATGAAAAAAATATCTTTGAATGAAATATTATAAGAAATATGAAAAAATATATAAGAAAAGAACAATAACCACCATTGTTTCTAGACTTGTTAACAGAAGCCTATGTAGCTTATTTGGTAAAGACATCTCTCTCCCAAGTGAGTAGCGCAGGTTCGAGTCCTACTGGCTCCATATTTTTATTTTAGAAGAAAGACTAAAAATAATACATATTCTAAGATAAAGGTGAGTATAAAAACATATGTATACACGTATATTTAAATATTTGCGTATGTGTGTGTAAATATATATACCTATAAAAAAGAAATCCAAATAAGCTTTCAATCAATGAAAATATGTAAGAAATAAATGACAGCATAACGCCGTTTGAATTTTGAAAACAAAATAAAAGTTGCTCGTATATATATATATATACACACACACACATACGCATAAATTCAAATGTTGAGATAAAATGTGCAAGATAAGAGAAAAATATAATTAATGCATAATAAATGGAAAATGAACAAAGAAATTAACTACTTTAGAAATTAGAGTGTATTAAAAGGAATTAAACAATAATTATTGGCAGTAATAATTGCATTAATTATCGGACAAGGAACTAAAAGATTTCATGCGCATATATATATATACACACACATATCTTAAATTCAAATTTAGTGAAGATGTATAAGAGGTATAAAATAAACCAAATGATGTATAATGGGAAAATAATCAACATTTAATTAAAAAAACGTTAACTGCAGCAATTACAGCGTCAAAACAGCGCGTTCTTGGACCCAGATGGGTCGACCCGCTTGTGCATAGGTCGACCTATGGGGTGACCCATGGGTCGACCCACCGCCAGAGCGGGTCGACCCAGGGGTCAACCAAGCATGGTTCAGGTATGTTTTGTGACATGTAATCAGTAACATGTGCGGTTTGTATTTTTATGAATTGAATCTGATGGTTTAGACCTTTTCGTACACCTATAAATAGACTAGCAGGACCTAGCCTAAATCTCATATTTTATGTAGTGCTGCTTTGGCTCTTCCATTCTTTTTCTCCCCAAATCTTTTCATAAAAATTAGGCTAATAGTTTTTGGAAATTCCGATTCAAGATTTGAAGATAAAAGAATGTAGATCTATAAATATGTATTCAGAATTCTAAACAACACGTGAGGTAAGTTCTTGAACATGATTTATTTAGGTTTCTCTTCCTTTTCCCTCTCCTTTTAGTATCAAATTTGTGAATCCATGGTTATTTGTATAATAGATTAAGTTACGAAAGCCATGGAATAACAGATCTAGATTAGATTCAAGGATTGGAAAGATGTTAGGTGAATGAATTTAAATTATACTTTTTTCAATAATGATATATTTACTATTTACATTCCCCGTCATTCTTAACATGTTAAATAAATGTGAATTGTGATAATTGCGGTATAAACCACTTTTTTAATTATGTTAAGAATATTATTGTTGTAAAGATATGTTCTATGAACCAGCACTGTAATACTGAATTTGTGAGATTTACAAATAAAAGGGACTATGTTGTAGAAAATAGTGTTAATGAAAAATTGTATATTGTGAATTAAATTATAGTGAAATTGGGAATAATGTGTGATTAATTTCGCATAGAACATGTGAGAACCTTTCTGTTGTACAAAGCCAGTTTCCATTAATCACCTACCTAAATTGAGAACTATTGTAAACGCTGTAATTATGGAATTCACACTAAACATGAATATTTTCTTAAGAGTATTATTATGTAAAAGAGTTTAAATAGAATTACAGAAAAATCTAGGAATAATGAAGAAGTCTAATTTGCACGTAAATTTTACGATAATTGAAATTGTAGATAACTGCACTGAGATGCAAGGTTAAGTTCAACTTGTGGTAGAAGCCTGCCCGGAGCCGCTCGGAAAATCCAACATCCACAAGTGGTCAACTTAATGTGAGCGGTATAATTAATAAACATATATAAAAATATATGTATGCAACATGAAATAAATAAATATGTAAATGACATTAGTTGTAATTAATGGAAATAAAAGGTATGTGTGAAAATTTACAAGACAGTAAAGAGATAAATGTTACAACAATAAGAGTTTGGTTAAACGTTAAGAACCAAGGAAATGTGATGAACAGAGAATATAACTAATTATAATTAATTACATGAATGAGAATGGAATATAATAGGTAGGCTTGTCCTAAGGACAAGTAAAGATTATAACATAGGTTATAACAAATGGAAAGGAAGATTATTAGTAAGCCTTAATTAAGAGAACTATGTTAATAAGTAAACAATAATAGAATGTGATGACAGTGCAAGAATTCTGATCAAATAAGAAAGAATGAGGTAAAATTATAGAATGAAATAAGTTGTACTTAATTATATATGTTAAGTAACATGTTAACAGAAAACATGTGGATTGAGATAAGGTAAACTTAATTAATTAAGTAGAACATGTTATTATAACTTGTAAACATGAAATTGGACAATGAATGACACTGTAGTAATGTGAAAAGACTGTAGATACCTTTTGTTAATTACAATCTAAGGAATAACATGTTATGGGCTTATTAATGAACTTAAATGGGGTAAGTTATATCATTGAATAAATAAGCGAGAGGGGTCCGTTTCTTAAAGATATAAGGGGCTCGGATAATAACTTGAATAAGAAGTTGATATTGAAAATAACCAAGTTAATTGGAAATCATATGAGGTAGAGCAAGCGTGTAATTAAATGTTTAGACATAGGGTCTAAATAACACGTTAGTGTGACGCGCTTGGACCATTCTACACGTCTAAGGGTGAAGAATCCAACGTGGTAGATCATTGTGGTGTCTGGAGGCACGGAAGGAGAACGCCCATCATATTATTCAGTTGATATTCTGCTTGCTGGCTCTGTAGGAATAAAAGGAAGCACACAGCTTATGAGGGATGTGGTATGGTACTCCATGCTGGTCCTCTGTGCGATGGCAGTGCTCAGGATGTACTCGCAGAGGTTGGGTCTACGCGAAACCACCCAGTGGGTATACCTTGACTGCAATGGTAGTTTGGTAGTCAAAAGGCTGTTGGGTGGTGTTGGGTGATTCGATGATCTTATCTACAGAAGGCTGGGTCATGACCAACAAAGGATAGTAATCATCGGATACTCGTCATCGGCAATCAGTGTGAGTGGAAAGACTAGAGCTAAACCAAGATACCATCGATCTTTCACAATTGAGACGTTGGTTGCAGGACACGCCAAATTGGATGATAGATTGTTTTCTAAGGGCACGTCACTTAGCTCTTAATGTAGTCATTCGCTAGTTGAGGGAGGGGTCGAGGTAGTATCATAGCCACTGTAGAAATGCAGACCATGGTTTAGATATCTGTACTTTAGGCCTCTTTACCAGACCTATACAGATATGGGGAATGCTCTCGATCGAGTTTTATGCATTCAGATGCAGCTCTATTAATGAACTCGATGTATAGTAGACATTACGTACATGTGAGGAACTGGATACATGCACGCTGCCCGGGTGGTCTATCATAGACATAAGAGCATTACTCCATGTTGAGACTTGATTCGACCGAGAGGCTGTGTATGGAAGTCCGTAGGCTTACGTAGCATAGTGATGATGGTTCTGCACGGAACGTGGCATAGTTATATGGAGATCTGTACGTCGTTCCGGCGTAGGATGAGAGTTGCATACGCTTCCATAGCGTAACGGCGGAGACCATGCGAAAAAGGTACCATGGGAAGTACCTTGATATTGGGGGTAGCTACATATACTATATTAGATTAATCTACTGGGAGGTAGATGGGTACGACATGTGTGTGAATCCTTGAGAGCTATTAACCCAAAATAACCTAATAAACAAGAAAATGTAATTGAACGGTATATGTAGGGTTATTTCATAATGTGTAATTTAAGTTCAGTCACCAGAACTTATGTTCTGACCTCCTCCTTATAACATACTGGAAGGTTAGGATTGTGGCAGAGATGTGATAGCTTTGGATACTGGTTAGGTAGTATTATTTCTTTGGTAAGTCTATATTTGATTATATTATATTTTATCCATTTCGTTGTGAGATGTTTTCTGAGCTCTGATATATTTCATATCTCTGTCTTTTCTGCAGTTATAATTATGAACAACAGAGATAGCATTTGAATACACTGGTCAAGGAAGCACATCCTTAAAAATATGCACTTCTTGAGCATGGAAATTCCACCGAAATGTAGCTAGACATGGAGGAGCTAGCGAAATTAAGTTTGGAGACATTATTCTTAGAGGAATGACACATCAAGAAACTATTCAAGATGACATTGCAACTACTACCATTGTGAGAAGTCTGATCAATGGGGAAACTTTCAATATTCTTGTCAACTATAACCCTATAATCAATAGCAAATGGAATAAAATAAGAGAATATAAACCAAGGATGGATCATGAAGAGAAATTTAGTTGAAGAGAAGAAGGAGGGAGATTCAAAATTTGCACTGCTTATGCCCATATTACTAAATCTGCAGAGCATGAAGAATGAAAATGGCACAAAAAAGTTTGGATTAAGGATAATAATTCTAAGGAGATTATTCATTTATGGAAGGTCCTTAACAATTCACTTCTTACTAATGACAAGCTTGGAGAGAGTGGAATGAATATTAATGGTCTCTGCAATTTTTCTGTGCTGCAGCAAGAATCTGCTTTACATATTTTTTTTGAATGTCATGTGATAAAGGTGTATTAGAGAATGATAATGCTTAGATATAGTAGGAGGGTTGCTGCTTCTACAACCGATGAATGGGAGAAAATTTTCAAAGAATCAAGAACTAAAGATGAAAAGAAGAGGCTATTGGACTACTTGCTTAAAAAAAAAATTCACTCATTTGGAAGGAGAGAAATACTCTGATTTTTAGACTTGAAATGAGGAAGATTGGTGTCCAATATGAGGAAATGAATATTATATGAATTGCAGTGGGTATGCAATATGTCAGTTTTTTCCATATAACTAGGCATAAAGTCTTGATTTGCAGTTAATTTGTTGTGTTTATGTTTGTTTTTCCTTTTTTGTGCTTCTCGTGTATTGGAGAAACTTGTCACTCCTTGTTTTATTTTGCATGGAGGCATGTCTTTATGTATTTTTTTTTGTACTATTTTTTACTTCAATAAAATGGTAAGGGACTATTTAACCTCATCGGTCATGCAAAAAAATTATCTTATCACCTAAGTATCAAGTCGATAACTCTAAGTGGAGAGGTAGATTTTAAATCATAAATATAGGCTTAGGTGATAAGGACCTCTTCGATAAGAATTAAGTATGATATGACAAGCCTAGACCCATCATAAACCATGTAGCATGGTTTTCCATGTATTTAGGACCTTTCGACTTCATCGATGCGACACAACCTATCATGACAGTCAATAAGGCCTTATCGACTTGGTCGATAGACTTGATCTAGCATATAATTAACGTGAAGTGTTTTATTTTCCAAAGAAGTAATTCTTTTTAACTTACTACACATGACTTAAAAAATATTATTGGATAATAAAAAGCACAATCCAAGCAATAACTCAAGCTTTTCAGTTTTAAAGTTAAAAACGTTTTAATTCATCAATTAATGCATTAATCACCTAAGTTTAATAAACTTAGGATAATAAATTGTAAAATCATGTGAAAAATCCTAAAAATTCACAAATTACCTTGTGTAGAAATTTCAGACCAAAATGATTTATTTAACTATTTTTTATCATTAATACTGAAATTAATACTTAATGTACTTAGGAAAATTCACAGAATATTTTTAAAGAATTTGTAATTAATGGAACTTAATCCCCATTCCCAAAATGATGTTATATAAAACATATAAAATTTTCAAATCAAATGGAGATGTAAATTTATAGGTTTCTATCAAAAGATCTATTCAAATTTATGCAAAAAACGCATATTAATGCATTTCTCTATTGAGATAACTAAGTAATATCATAACATTATAAAAAAAATATTAAAACATATAAACAATTTGAGCTATATAAATAACTGAACCACATAAGGGATAAATTCCTTATTCACCATAGTATTGTATGTGAGAGATGAGATTTGTTGATGTAGAGTTCTAAGCTTGATTTTTCCTTATCTTTTCCTAAATTTTCTCTTCTTCTTCCTTGATTTTAATGGTTGACCTCCTAGTTTTAGGTTTAGGATTTTGAAAAATGAAAATGAATAAAAGAGCGAAAGGTTATGTTTATACGTAGGGCTATGTGTTTTCCACTTTTCCTCTTACATAAACCTTCTTCTAATATATTTTCAAATTAATTAATTACTAAGGTCAAACCATTTTATTAATTACAAATATCATCCCAACATCCCATTACATTATTCTTATATAACTTATCCAATTAAATCTTCAAAATCCTGTTTATTAATTTTGTTGGGTTGCATCCTACCCTCCTTAAAGAATTCATCTTCATAATTTAGTGGAGAAAAAATAAGCATAACATTTCACAAACAATGCTATAAATATTATTGTAACCTACTTGATATCAAGTCTACAAAAGAGTATGGAACCTATCACGAAGCAAATTAGGATAAGTATCCTTAATCTTGTCCTCAATCTACTAAGTAAAGTCCTTTTCATTATTGCTCCATTGGACTTTCACCTATTCGATTTTCTTGTTCCTTAGTTTCTTCTCATCTCTGGTTATGACAATAACATGTTATCTCATAAAAGCCAGATTCAATTCTACCACTAAGTCCTCCAATATTCTTGGATCTATGGTAGTTTCTGGATCATGCATACACACTTACGAAGATGTGAAATATGAAAAATATTATGGACACCTTCCAAGCTATCTGTTACTTCACTCGATACATGAGCTTCCCAATTCGATATAGGATGGGAAAGGGCCCAACATATCCTAGTGCCAATTTCCTTGACTTTCTGAATCTTATCACACCCTTTATCAGTGATACCTTGATGAAAACAAAGCCTTCAATAGAGAACTCAAGAACACTATGCCTCTTATCATCGTTGCTCTTCTGCCTCAAATGGAATTCTTTCATCCTACCTCTAGTCAACTCAATCTTCTCTACATCTTCTTTTGCTAAATCTGGACCTAGGACTAATCTGTCATCGGTCTTTAACCCACAAGCTGACAAATTACATGGCTTTTCATATATTGCCTCAAATAGTGTCATTCCCACAACACCCCATAAAATATACCCTAACCAAACATAGAAAAAATAAAGAAATATATATTTGAAATAGATCAAAACATGTAAATTAAAGAATTATTAAATTTGTCCATGAATGTTACACTGTTGTGTTAATAATGAGATTCTGATCTGCTTTCACATAAAGAATGCTAATAATAAAGTCCATATGAAATAGTTATAAATAATTCAAGTTTTCGAATTTGAAATGAATAAGGTTTGAAATTTAAACTTAAATCTGAACTAATGATAAGAAAAGAAAAATAATTCCTGATTTGAAATTCAACCCTAAATGTTTATATTTATATAGATAAGAAAGGTGACAAGGTTAAAACATTAAACAATTATTTTTAGCATTAAATATCAATTAGTGATTTTTTTTTGTAATTTTGTATATTCACGTCTAGGATAGGAGGGCGGTCGACCGTTCTTTATCATAGAGGTCTGCCGCTAGGTCAACCACTCCAAAAGGGGGATGGTCGACTACTGTATGTGTATTTGTGGGTGACGGCTAGGGTTTTTAGGTTAAACCTTGAGGATTTTGATTCTATAATTTTATTTTATGAATATGAATGTTCCTATTAATTTTAGTATCTATAAATAAGACCCTTGACCCTCGGTTATATTGTCTAGTTCTACTTTTTCCTTTTAGACCCAAATTTGAGTAAGGTTAGTCTTCTTCTACATTCTCCACCTTTATATTTTTATTTATATTATCCTAGATATAATCTTTATATACTTATATAAATCTCCCTTGAATATACATATATAAATCAAAAAGAGAGGGGAGTTCGGTATGCCTCTTGAGGCAATAAATCCAAGAAGGATTCGATATAGGTTTGGGAACAGTTTCAATCTTCAAAGTTAATGAGTGGAGTCTTTATAGTTTCTCTTTCATTTGTATTTGCCTAGTAAAATTCTTATAACAACCTACCTTGGAACTTGCCTAAATTATGGCCTAGAAAAAGCCCATCAGACTTCAAGCTATTCTAAAATGGATTGTTGGTTTCTATAAGAAATAATTTCACAGAGCAATGTTAATAAAATCTCAACTCACAATATATGGACAAAGTATAATAGTAAATAACAGTGTACCTATTTCCTAAAATAATAATCAAATAAAGTTATAGAGCCATAAATGCATGCAATTTCATAAATATCCATAAAAAAGCAACTCACCACTACAATAATAACTAAAAGATTACTATCACCTGTGTCGTGCCTTCAATCTTCTAGCTTTAACTTCAAGACTATAACACCCCACATCCTTTAGTGTCACTCAAAAAGGGAATGCACTAAGTTCTGTGGAGCATTTAGGGTAAAAGATGCAGATAAATTACAAGACAGACAAAATTAAAACAGCGGAAAATAAAACTTTACTTTATTGATAAAATAGTTTGTACAACAATTATTTTCCAATATCAGAGTATCATCTGTCTTACAAAATAAAGAAGCATAAAATAACATTTATATTCCCCAATGTAGCATAAGCCAGCCATAGCAGCAGAAAAAGAGAGTCCAAAGCACTTTGTCAAAGAATCTTCGAGCTTGGGAAGAGTGATGGTCCAATCTAACCTGAGCTATACTATTCCCTCCTTAACTACCTAGGGGGGAACGAAAGAAAAGAAGACGAAAGAAATATGGGTCAGACATAAAGTCTGGTAAGTTCAGTTACTTCTAGCATGTGAACAAGGAAAAACAAAACGACATGAATTAACTGAATACAAGACAATACCATGATGATAGGGCCAACAATATAGGATAAGATTAACACAAGATATGATAAGACAAGATAAACTGGATATGCTTTAATACTTTCTCCGCTTCGCTATTAACCTGTTATTATGGTTTCTATGTCTCTGCACCACCTATCTAGTGTCCCAACTAGTAATCTGTCTAAAATGATAACGCGATCCCAATCCCAGTAATTGTGGTTGCCTTTAGGCGTACATTTATTATTTATTACCTAGATCTAATCTAGGGTTTTCTTATCGAGCGCTTCGTAAATTCAATTAGGGTTTACGCGACTTATCTAATACTTCTCGGATTCAGGATTTATGCCACCTAGGTCCAACTAGGGATTATGCTGCCCGTCGAACGATGCCCCTAGTCTAGGACGCACTACCTAGAGTGGTATATGTTCCTAGACTTTCCCCACGTATGTGTCGCGAATCGTTTATCGCTGTCTAGATGCACATGTCATGAAATGTGCGACCCGAGTCCCGTGGCAGGGCTATTCTAGAAACACGAAACTCGGTCGGGAGCTTTCAGATATCTGCCAATGCAGATACTAAGGTCTGTTTTTTCCGGTGGCTATGGTCCCACCTGACCCCTCCCTCAACTAATGAAAGGGCACACTTGAAAAATTGAGAACTATACGCAGGCCCCCTATGCCCCACTGTCTTATGGCCATGCTCACCCATAACTAGATAGCAAGTATACGGTCTTTTGGAGTTCTCCGCCTTTCCGCTTTACGTATCTCGACTGACTCAAGATGGTAGGTAGACGACGAGTTGCTATCACAGGGCTACTAGTCTCGCCGAATCACGCTGGTCCATCGTTGCCTTATATTGCAACCAAGACATACCCTTGGTTCTTCTAACGCAAACCTTAACCTCTGTGAGCCTAGGAGGATCATCTACAGCCTTACAGAGGGATACCAAGAATACCCTCACGTCCTCTCGAAGCCTCGGGCTTCGTAAGCCAATTCGTTGGAGCCTTTTTTTAAGATTAGATGAACGTTCGCACCTCCTCGTGTTATACTAAGAATTACTACTTAGTTTTCCTAACTAAGGTTTACCACTTAGTTTCCTGAATTGTCGTTTTCTTAACTAAGGTTTACTACTTAGTCCCTTTCAACTAAGGTTTACTACTTAGTTCTCTTTCTCGTCAAGGTGGATTGGTTAAGTGTCATTAGTCGATACAAGTTGACTTAACCCATTCGTTTGTCATGTTAAACTGGTTAAGTGTTATCAGTAATTCAAGTTGACTTAACCTTACCAGCATCAAGTTATATTGGTTAAGTTTTTACTTAACCCTACCCATTCATCTTGTATTGGTTAAGTGTTCCTTTTTAACTTAACCTTGCCTATCTGTTTTAACTAACATGTTATAATGGTTAAGTGTTCCCTTAGTTAACTTAACCCTATCATTGGTTTGATTAACATGTTCTAATGGTTAAGTATTGTCCCTTCATGTTTTTAACTTAACCCTATTCATTTATCACACTCTGATGGTTAAGTGTTCAAGCTTACTTAACCCTACGGTCTAGTCCAACTAACATATTAAATTGGCTAAGTGTATTAAATTTACTTAACCCCAACCTCTAGTCTAGTTAGCATGTTAAATTGGCTAAGTGTATTAACTTTACTTATCCCCAACCTCTAGTCTAGTTAACATGTTAAATTGGCTAAGTGTATTGAATTTACTTAGCCCCCACTTTCTAGTCTGGTTAACATATTAAATTGGCTAAGTATTTTTCTTAGTTACTTAACCCCTACAAATCTTGTCTTGTTACCATGTTAAGTTGGTTAAGTGTTCTAGTTAACTTAACCCTATCGTTCTAACTTAACTGTGTTAAGTTGGTTAAGTGTTCCTATGGACTTAACCCTCCCATTCTAGTTTAACTGTGTTAAGTTGGTTAAGTGATCTTATGGACTTAACCCTACCATTCTAGCTTAACTTTAATTGTCTTATTAAAGCACCAGCCACTCACATTAGACAGGTATTGTTGTGGCTGTCGGTATGCCGGTAGTTTCCGGGCAGTCTTATGCCACAACTCAGTCTAACCTTGGGCCTTTATCGGGCTCAATGCCTTAACCTCCCACATTGGATAGGTATTGTTGTGATCACTGGACAGCCGGGCGGATCCGCGCAGGTTTACATCACAACTCAATCCAACCTTGGGTTAAGCATGTTCGTATTGTCTAAATTTACTGTTCTCATTTAGGATAAATTCTATAAGTAAATTTTCCCTAATTTACTTATTCAATTATTACTCTTTTAATGTACATTGTCAACATTTATTATTATGGCCCATTTTCCCTATATATCATATTTATAGTTTTTGGTATGTAAATTATACCAAATTAAGTGTCACTAACCATGATTATTCTAAACATGACAATTACTCACAATTATGACTAAATTCAAAATTTGTGCTAATATACTTATCATGCCAAATTAACTTTAATTGACCCAATTCTGGTTTAACACCCTAATTTACAGTTTATGGCAAGACTAGAATTGTTATTCTAATTTACCGTTTACGCCTAAAACTTAGCTTACTTGCCAATACTAAATTTAATATGTCAAATTACATATTCCATAATTCATGTCAAATTTTCAAATTTGCGTTCTAATAAACATGCCATAATACATGTTCTAAATTATGTCAATCATAATTATGTTAATGTTCCACATTATGCCAATTTCCAAGTTTACGACCATCTTTAAGTCAAATTTATGATTTGCCCAAATCGTATTCCCATCGTTCATGTAATCGTGATTTCATCCTAGATTATAGATAAATCTAGTTTCGTGGATAAAAAGGGAATGAACCAAAATGCCATGAAAAGATAGACATAATGACTGGCAGAAGATAATAATTCACTAATCACAGATCTAACAAATTACACTGAATAAATTGATTAAAGCATCGAAGGCCTATAGATCTGATAATATTATGACATAAAAAGGGTTGAACAAATAACATAGGTTCAAGTATATAGGTAGATCTAACTTAATAGATAAATTCCTATAATCAAGATCCAAGGATAATTAAGAATAAACTGAATAGATAGTCAAGTTTAGATCCAATCTCACAGTCATAATCCTAGGCAATAATATCATGTTCATGAACCATAGGTAATTATCCACTATTGTCCTTGTCATAGTCATAGGCATTGGTTTATGCTCCTAGTCACATGCTTATGTTCATAGTCAAAGGCTTATGTTCATAGTCAAAGGCTTATGGTTTCAAAGGTCACAGTTCCATAGTCATAATCTTAAGCATTGGCAATTTAGTCACAATGTGTTCTAGGCCATAATCAAGAATCAGATCCAAAGTCATAAACAAGCACATATTCAATGAAATGATAAGGCATATTTCTTATATTCTTTTAATTTCATGTCACAAATAGAAAAGGTGTCAAATCTAAAAAGTAACCGACTTACATTGATTGGATCTAGAAAAGAATAGAAAGATAGCGTTGCTTGAAGCCGTTGAATCTTTACTTGAATCCTAACTTGTTTTGAATCTTCTCTTGAAAGACTTGAGCAGGATATCCTCGTCTTGATTTATATTTTATTTTAATTTATTTATTTAGATTTAGAGGAAGAAGAAGCCATGTCCATCAATAATTTGTGCAGCATAAGGTTAGAGAAGAATGGTGCAAAGAGAAGGAGACTAGGGGCTATTTATATAGGATTGCAAGTTAATTTGAGCCATCGATGAAGCCAAGGATAATCAAAGCCATCCGTTCTAAAGAGAAGCCAATTATGTTCACAATTACTTTCTTAATGTACATTATTAACATTTATTATTAAATTTGTATGCACATTAGATACATCCCCCTTTACACATTTATTATTAAATTTTTATGCACATTAGATACATCTCCCCTTTACACATTTATTACTAAATTTGTATGCACATTAGATACATCTCCCCTTTACACATTTATTATTAAATTTGTATGCACATTAGATACATCTCCCCTTTACACATTTTTTATTAAATTAGTAACTTTAGTGTTAACATAAATACGGGGTGTTACAAAGACCATCCAACCTAACCTTTATTGTTAAGAGAAGGGATCGAAACAATATGCTCAAGTGAATAAAATATTCAAGTTTAACCCTTTTACCTATACTTGGGCAATATGAGTGCTAATAAGGGTATTTCCAAGACTTTAGCACACAAGACAAATTATGTCTACTACTCAAATACATTTATATTGAAAAGTTGATGGCCATACGATCACTTAATGCCAAGGCAGATCCTACGGTCAGTCGAATCCAACCAATTAACACATGATTCATATTAGACACTGCAATTATATATACACACACACACTTCTAAAATAGTATGACAGATAATGTGATTTCCTAACCACTTAATACTTCCTATAGGTAAGAGGTCCCTTACCTATGAGGTAACGCTTGACTAACCTATCCCAAAACTGTCCCTTTTCTAGTCACTTACTAACCTATAGCTAAGTTGAAAACTTTCAGAGAACCACCTACTTAGACCTAATAAGGGCAGGCCCAATGAATACTGCCCGTATATCTAAGGATAAATCCATAAGGAAATAGGATAGTCCTAAACAGTTAATACCCTTACAGATGGATCAACTACTTAATAATCAGAAGAAGGCCTTCACAATGGTAAATAGCCCATGTCACTAGGCATCTCACATTAACCAACTTTTTTGTAGTTGCTAGTAGTCGGGTTGTCCAGGTAGTCTACTATAAGAATTGGTTAACCTCGCATACTCATGGCATCAAATACAAATTAAATGCCATTTACACACATGAAAGCACACAAATACATAGTCTCCTAATGGAAACATTTAATTTGAATGACCTAAGTACTAGGCGGTTAATATGTATTTATAATATGTTGACAACATTGTATTAAATATACAATAATGATACATATTTTAGATCACGTGAAATAACATGCTAATCATGAGAAATGTTAACATGCATACAATAATAGAATCACAAGTATTTTCCATACAACCTTCAACATAGCACAAAAAAAATCCAATATATGGTTTACAGATGAAAATAGGGCAATTATAATATATACCACAATAAGACTTATAACTTTGGATCTTTGATTATTTCAGTCACTACAACAAAAACACCATATTACAACTTTAATTTTACAACGGTGGTAAAAGCACCGTTGTAATAAATATTTTTTACAACATTTTTTCCATAAAAGTTGTAATAAACTTATTTTTAACAACTGTGTTATTTTGACAGTTGTAATAAAAGCCTATCACAACTTTTATTTTTTGACTGTTGTAATATATGACTATATTTTAATATAATTAACAACTAATAATTAATATTTAATACATTTATATTGATTATTTATATTAATAACTAATAATTACTATTAATAATCAATTAGGAAGTAATAATTAATAATCAATCTGTAATATTTAATACTTAGCAACTAAGAAGATTAATTAAAAAATATAGTTAATATTACATAGTTATTATTATTTATTAATATTTGATAACTATTAATGATAATAATTTCTAATAAAAATGAATACATAATAATATATACTCAATATTAATACTTAAGAGTCATAATTAATCAAAACATTAATACTTTTGAAGTGATATTTAGTGTTTAATAATTATTTTTAAATGACTAATATTTAAAATTAATAATTAATTAATAATCAATAACTAATAAAGTATTTAATAATTTAGAATTAATAAGAGGTATTAACAATTAAGAAGTAACATTTTGTATTTAGTATTTCATAATTATAGTTAGCGTGTGAGGACCCAAATTTTGTGACTCAAAAATAATATTGATTATAATTAAATATATATTTAGGGTGAATGAATAAATGAATAAATAAATAGATCATTTGTGTGTTATGATGAATATATACAAATTTGTCCATGGTTAAAATTATTGACAAAATATACACGTCTATTGCTTATTTTGTATAACATGGAAATGGATATAAATTTTGTAAAATGGGTTAAGTGTTGTATGGAGCTAATAAAGAAAAACCCGAGGGGGGCAAAGTTGGAATTAGCAAGATCACAGCCCTAATAACTTAACCGAGAAAACAATCGGCCGACCCTAAATTCATTTCTCTCGTTCATTACAAAACAAAAAAAATGGCGGCTGAAGCACTAGCCGATAAAAATTGGGGGGAAATCGATCAATCCACCGTCTCACATCAAATAGAATCGATTCGTGAGAGAGATGGATTCTAGAGGGAAGCGGCAACAGGTCTAGGGAGATCGAAGCCTAAATCGAGGAACCACAAAGAGAAATCGAAGTCTGGAAGCACGAAACCGAAATTAATGTGAGTGTATTTCACTTTTCGTTGGCATTAAGACCTTTAAAGGCAGCCGCATTGCTTGTATCTCTTTCAGTAGTGTTGAAAGGTGTATGTTGCAAACCAATATGAAGAACGAGTATGTAGTTTCATCAATACTGGACACGTTATTTTGTGGTTAAAGTATACTTGTTAAGTGTTTTTATATAATCAACGTGACTGTTAATGTCTGTTCTTGGAGTTAGATGCCACCTTATGTTGTATCTATATATTTGAGGCTGAAACAGTACCATACCATATAATAAATATATGGTTATGGCATTTGTTAGAAACAGCTCTCTATCTTTGAATTTAAGTGTAGTGTTGCATATGTTGAGACTTGTTCTGTTATGCAATAGGCACTAGCAATACATTGTGAATTCTGGGTCATACGGGCGTGACAAACTGGTCTGTAAGTGACCATATGTTCAATGCATTGTGTAGAGTTGGGTGTTCGCTTGATAAATGCAAGAACTCAGCGGGACGCAAAGCAAATGTTGAATAGTACAATTGTCAAACCCTATAATAATTGGAGTAATGATTGGTGTATGTTATGGTAGAAAATTGGACGTTGATATTTTTGTTTCTACGCCATTTTGCATATGCGACGAGAAACGATGTACATGTCAATTTGACAACTGTGTAGACTTAGGTCCCAAATATAACTTTTGGTACCCTTTTGATGTGATCTTGTATTTGTTGATGGAGTCGTGACTTTCTTTGCAAACAATAGCACCCATTAGTACCAATTACCATTAGTAACATATATTTAAGGATGGATGATGTTGTGTGTAGTAGGAAAGGAACGCTAGGTACAAATCTGATATGCTTAAACAAGCTATTAATGTTATGCAAGTAGTGCGTAGGCAAATTTGCAAGCAGCCTCTAGGCGAGAAGAATTGGGCCAAGTAGGTAAATTAATGCTTACGGTCAAATATTTTCTGAGTAAATTTTTGCTTTGGTCGAACCTGAATTTCATCAAGCAAACATTTTACGGAGAAATATTTACTTTGAATTTAAATATTTGTTTGACCAAAATTTTCCTCAGGTTTAATACAATTGAATTCTTTCAAGCAAATATTTAACAGGCAAATAATTGTCATTGTAAAAAAATAAAAAAACTTTGAAATATGTGACATATGAATGCTAATAGAAAGATAACAAGACAAGCACCATTATACCGCTGAGTTCTTGCATTTAAAGAAAAACCTGAATGTAATTATGTATATCATTTGACTCAATTGTAAGCTGAGTTCAAGATTTATTTATATATTTTTATATGTACAATGTTCTTGCTATTAAAGTCTGAACTGAATGAGTTTTGGGAAAAGATAAAAATAATTATCTTTTTGTTATATATGCAGATCAACTAGAAGACGATGGTGAGTACGAAGACGGCGAATGTGAAGATGTAGTTGTATTTAAGGAAGAGGAGGTAAGGACTTTATTTTATTAGATGATAAACAAACTTCATTTTCTTTATTCGATAGTTGAATGACATTATGTTGTTTCTACTTTAATATTTTAAATTGTTAAAAAGTAGTTATGTTTATCTTTCCTATAACTTCATTCATAGTCATACTTCTCATTATTTTAACAAACTCTTCAAATTTCCCTTAAGGAAGGTTCGGACAATTTACAATAACTTCTTCATCTTAATCCTTGGAAGAATCAAATAATTACTCTCTTGAAGGAAAGAGAGTTCGAAATGAAATAAATTAACATATATATTTGATTAGACATATGAAAAATCTAGTAGAATTAAAAATATGCAACACACAGTTAAATGACAACATGATGCTACTATAATGGAGCAAAGGAGAGAGATAGGTTGAGGCAAAAACAACAAGTTGGAAAGTTAAGTAACTTTGAATGAATGTTGTTGATGTTCTATGGAAATACCCGAACAGGGAATAACATAATTTTTGGTATTTCTCAAAAATTGCTGTAGACAGAGGTCATGCTTGCAATGTCGATTTACTGATAACAATGTTTCTATATCAGAATTAAGATGCCATTCCAAGTCATCATTGTTCCCTATTCTGATTTTTTGTTGTTGTCCATGAACAACAGGAACTGCTACCTATTCGATGCCTATTAGAGTCGTTACCCTATAGACAAAGGTCGTGCTGCTAATATTTTCTATTCCAATTTAAACTGTCGCTCAGCTTTCACTTTTAGTTTTCTTTCCTATTTAATATCATTGCCTCCATACATTGTTGACCGGAAATTTTCTTTTATCCCAACTGATGATAGGTACAAGAATCCACAAAAAAATCTTGCCTCACTGCAGAGTGTTATCCATGAACCTTTTTTAGTTTACTGTGTTCTATTTGCAATTTTGGCAAACTTTGACTTCTACTTCTATGATGTCTGAGTGCTACAGCATAATTTTTTTTATGTTTAGTTATTTTAATCTTGTTAAGCTGTGTGGACATTATTTTAATCTTATTAAGCTGTGTGGACATTATTTTGCATTGTTTTATCTTCAGAGATGAAGAATTCAAGGATGAGAGTGGAAGCAGCCGTCATGAAAGCTATATGGCGTTCAAGCCTAACATTGATGAACTGGAGATGTTATTAGAGGCTTATTTTGTTCAGATAGTATGTAATAATGCATGAAATGTTGTATAAAAATTATTGTTTGTAATACTGAATATTTGAATATTTTAATAAATTAGTTTGCAAATAACTGTAATATCTGATTTGCTTATGGAGTATTACTATATTTAGTGTATTGTTCTTTTCAATTGCAAAAGGTGTCTATTTTTTTTAAAACCCAAATGTCAATCACAACGGTGCATAACAGTTGTAGTAGATATTGTTACAACAGTGCATAACTGTTGCAATAAAGTTTATTACAACGGTGGAAAAAGGTTGTAAAATATACATATTACAACGGTGTTGCAACGGTGCAAAAACGTTGTTAAAGATATTAGTCTATTACAACTTCTTAATACACGACGGTTAGCCCACCATTGTAAAATGTATATTACAACGGTGTTCCACCGTTGTAATAGGGTCATTTTGTTGTAGTGAGTAAACCGAAGGGACTTATTTGTAAATAATTTATATATAATTTCATTCCAGTTATATTTCGCTTCCATTCTGCCTTCCGCTAAATTTAAATAAAAATAATGACTTGGATTACATATATTATATAGCCCTCATATTAGCTATTCTATAGATAAAACATTGATTGGAATTACAGATAGTTTACATTTCCAAAATCTCATATTTTTATGTAAATCTAGGGTTTTAAATAAATGGAAGAACGAAAGTAAAATATACTAGGTTTCCCTGATATTTAGAACATGAACATAAATCCCTTCAATTTACATTCATACAAAAAAACCTACACAAATAAAACAGATTGACACTTCCATTTTTGTATATCCTCACAAACCTTTAGGCATACACAAATCAAGAATTATACTAAACAATCACAATGAAATAAAAGCTATAAAGATTCCACGCACAATATTTGGAGATTGAAGCTGTATCCAACACTAAATGGAATCCCTTTTTTGTCTCTCTTTTAGATTCATATATGTATATTGAAGAAAGATTTGTATACATATACAATATTAGATTCATAATTATAAATAAATGAAATAAAAGGATAAAGGAAGAAGAAGGCAACTAACCTTATCCTCGGTTGGATCTAAAAAGAAGAGGTAGTACCCAGAACATTGTTGCAGGAATTTACGATTTGGAGTGAAGGTTTAAGGTATTATTTATAGACGCTAGAACTAACAGGAATCATTGTATAAATGTAATAAAATCTGAATTGTTTAAATCATCAAATTTCTTAAGTTTTAGCCTAAAAATCCCTTGTCGTCAGCCACAACTGCTCATTGAGTGCTCGACCTCCTCTTGGAGTGGTAGACCTCTATGATAAGGGATAGGCATGAATTTAAAATGTTTCATGCATTTTAATTAATTTCTTATTAATACTGATAAATACTATTTAATGTTTTAACGTTGCCTCTTGCTTTTGTGCACACACATTTAGGTTTGAGTGTCAAATTTGGAATTATTTTCTTTTCTTATCTACCAATCCAAATTTAAATATCAAACCTTACTTATTTCAAATTCGAAAACTTGAACTATTTGTATCCTTTACATACAAACGCTCAACATTTTTTATATGAAAACAAATCAGAATTTTGCCATGAATGCAACAATATAACTTTCGTGGTCAAAATAAATATTAAATTTCCATATTTATATGTATTATAATTATTTAATTCTTATATTTTTCTATGTCTATTTAGGGTATGTTTTACGGGGTGTTACATTCACCCTCCCTTAAAATATATTTCATCCCAAAATCTTTTTAAAGGGGAGAACAATACAACTCACTCTATAAAAATGTTATACAAATTTGTAATTTTTATACATTCAATTAAACAGCTAACTTTCAATGTGGTTATATTTTGTAGACATACTAAGATGAGCTTAGTCCTAGCGTGAAAGTGTAATATATGATTTTATTGTGTGTGAAACACCCTATTATGCATAAAAATTTCTATATGAAAGTATTGTGTTTATGAATTAGTGTTGCAACCAATTCATATTATACAATCTAAAAACCGCAATGAACTTAAAATTTGAATAAAATAATTACTAGTGAAAAGCTTGGCATGAGTCTCTTTCTGCTTCTCTGTTTTTCTTAAGTGCTTTTCATTGGGTTATCTCCCAATTGTACTTGGAATAGATTAATGATTTTTGTTGCAAATCGAGTTAGTTACATGATCCACAATGCATGTAATGACACAAGGTACCCAAGAATCTAACTGTAAGTCTCTAAACTGATCAATCAACAATCTAATGGTAGAATCATGAAGGCGCTTCCTCAAATGAGAAACATGGAAAACATTGTGGACTCCTACCAAATTTTCTGAAAGTTACACATAATAATCTAATTTCCCTATCCTTTCCAAATTCTAGAATGGTCTAATAAACCTAGGAGATAATTTGTCGTCATTGGAAAACCTACTGACCTCTCTGAGAGGAAATACTCTAACAAATACCGTATTTATTGGCCAAAAATTTTAACACCCCGCATTTTTAATTGAATTAAATAAATTTGAAGAGCTTCAAGAATTTGGTCATGGGATTAGTGTCATTGCGTCCATGGCGATTTTTTGGTCAATTTAGACCTATGGATTGCTGAAAATAGGTTTAAGAAGAAAGTGATGCCTTTAAATGAAATATTGCAACAGATATGAAAAGAAGGTATAAGAAAAGAACAATGACCACCATTGTTTTTAGTCTTATTAACAAAAGCCTATGTAGTCCAGTTGGTAGATTGGCGCAAGTTCGATTCCCGCGAGCGCCGTATTTTTATTTTAGAGGAACGGCTAAAATAAAACATGTTCTAAGAGGAAATTAGTTATAAATGCACATATAAGGAAAATTATATATAAAAGGAAGTATTAAAATATATGTATGTGTTCATATGTAAATATATGCATATGTATGTGAAAAAAATACATACAAGAGAGAAATTCAAAATAAACCTACAACCAATGAAAATAGGTAAAAATTAAATGGCGGCATAACACCGTTTGAATTTTGAAAATGATAGAAAAGTTGCACACACACACACACACACACACATATATATATATATATATATATATATGTGTGTGTGTGTGTGTGTGTGCGTGTGTGTGTGTGTGCGCGCGCGTGTGTGTGTGAAAAATGGGCATTTGAAGTTTTATATACATATAAGGAGATTATATGTAAATATAATATTGAAATAAATCAAAGGAAGTATAATGGGTGTACTAATAAGATGTTTAAAGCAAAAACGTTAAAAAACAGCACCTGGACCCATATGGGTCAACCCGTACTATGCCTGGATCGACCTATGGGTTGACCCAAGGGGGCTGGGTCGACCCATGGGGTAGGTGGGTCGACCTACCCCTGATTTGAGTAGGTTGGCGAATTTGGATTGCTTTTCAAACCACATTCATTACTGACTTAGCGCTGCGTGTACAAGATCATATCCACTTTCTTGAACACCTATAAATAGGCTATCATAGCCTAGCCTAAATCTCATATTTACTGAGAGGCTGTCTAGACTTTGCCATTCTTCTTGCTCCTCAAATCTCTTCAGAAAAAATAATAATTAGCCTTAGGGAATTTTGATTCAAGATATGAAGGAAAAGAATGTATATACAAATGGGTGTTTAGAATTTTGATCAAAGTAAGGTAAATTCTTGGATCTGGTTAATTTAGATTTCTCTTCTTTTTCCTTTTTTTAGTTTGAGAATTGTGAATCCATGGTTGTTTAGATTCTAGATTCAGTTAGGGAAGCCATGGAATGTTAGGTCTGGACTAGATTCATGAATTGAAAAGCTATTAGGTAAGTGGATTTAAGTTATACCTTTTGATAATGGTATATATTTATCGTTTTGCCTTCCCCATTAATATGTATAATAAATATACCGAAATGATTAATCTGCTGAAATGCGTAACCTGCTGAAATGTTTAATTTGCTAAAATGATTTATCTCCTGAACTGTTTAACCTACTGAAATCTTTTGAAATTAGTACTATTGTAATTAAAACTGAATTGTATCCTTCATATAAATGATGAAACTTCTATAGTACTATAATCTTAAAACCTGAACTGAGAATATTTTTATTGTATAAAGCCAATTTCCATTAATCACCTAACTGAATTGGGAATTTCTGTGAATGTTGTAATTATGAAATTTACAATGAACATGAGTATTTTATTAATAGAATTATTATGACAAAAAGTTTGTAAATATAATTACAGTAATTAAATAATTGTAAATAACCACACGGAGACACGAGGTTAAGCTCAACTTGTGGTAAAAGCCTACCCAGAACTACCCGGCAAATCCAGCATCCACAAATGGTCAACATAACGTGAGAAGTCTGGTGCATTAACATACATGCATATATGTATATAACTAGAAATAAATAAATGTCATTAATTGTAATTAATGAAAATGAATGAATCCTACAATGGTAAAAGAATTGGAATGAACTGGGAATGATAATAACCTATTATGAATAAACATGAATGGGAAAAGGAAAGATAATAGGTAGGTTTGTCTAGGGATAAGTGGAAATTATAACTTAGGTTATAATAAATGATAGAGAAAATGAGATAACTTATGGAATAAGATAAGTTGTACTTAATTATAAATTAAGTAATCTGTAAATCTGGAAACGTGAAACATGTTGTTTGTAATAAGTAGAGAAAAGAATGGAAAACTTATAAAATGCAATAAGTTGTACTTAATTATAAATTAAGTAATCCATAAACCCGAAAATCTGAATCCTACTGATAAGAAGAACATGTTATCTAAACACCTGAGAATCTGAAATACATTAATAAGAATAACATGTTAAAGGCATACCAATGAACTTAAATTTGGTAAGTTATATAGCTAAAATTATTGAGCAAGACGAAGTTGGCAACCTGAATAAGAAGTTAATATGATTTGAAATAACCAAGTTAACTAGAAATCTAATGAGGTAGAGAATGCGTGTAATTAAACATTTGGGCATTCGGCCTAATAACACGTTAACTTGAGGCGCTTGACCAGTCCGTACGTCTGAAAGTGAAGAACTTAACGGGTAGATCATCGTAGTGTCATGAGACACGAGGGGAGCGCACATCCATATGATTATTCTTTATGTTCTGCTGATATTCTGCTGGCTCCGGAGGACTGGAAGGGGAAGTACGTGGCTTCTTGGGACGTGGAGGGTACTCCTGGTAGTCCTCTGTGCGATGGCAGCGTTTAGGTCGTTTTCGCAGAGGTTGGGTTTTTGTGTTACTACTCTGTGAGCATACCTTGATTACCGCGATAGTGCGCAGTCAGAAGGCTATTGGGTGCCATAGGTGATTCGACGAATCTGGTGCCTTATGACTAGGTGGGTTACGGCCATCTCATATGTTTGCCTAAGGCGGGTCTAACAATCTGATTAATAGTAATCGTCGGGTACCGGTCATCGACAGTTAGCGTTATGCGGAAAGTTGGAGAGCTAAACCAAAAGACCGTTGACCTTTTACTATCTAGACTTTGGTTGCGGGACACGCCAATTTGGATGTAGATTGTTTTCTAGGGGCACGTTACTAGCTCTCATATCTGTTGGCCTTTCACTAGTTGAGGGAGGGGTCGAATGCGACCATAGCCACTGTGAAAATGTAGACCATAGCATCTGTGTATACAAATATCTGAAAAGGCTCCCGACCGAGTTCTGTGTATCTGATATAGCCCTATTACGGAACTCGGTGCACAATACATAATACGTGCGGATACATGCGTACTATTTCAGGATGGTGTATCATCGAGGTTGAGGCATCGAGTACGATTAACGATACGTACGTGAGAAAGTCTAGGTACATGCATGTCTGCTCCGGGTGGTGTATCATAGACTCTAGGGCATTACTATGTGAAGGAATCTGATTCAATCGAATGGTTCGAAGGTGGCAGTCTATTAGCTTACGTAGCATGGCGATGGCGGTTCTATGTGAATCGTAGCGTTGTTATATATAGATTAGTACATCGTTCCGGCGTAGGATGAGGGACTGCGTACATTTTCATGGCGTTACGACGGAGACCGCACGAGTGGGGTGCCATGGGGTGTACCTTAATATTGGGGGTAGCTATATGTATCTTGTATTAGGTTAATCTACTAAGGAGTAGATGGGTACGGCGTGTGTGTAAGCCTTGAGTGTTATTAACACAAGTAACCTAATAAATAAGAAAATGTAATTGAACGGTATCCAGAATGTGTAGTTTAAATCCAGTCACCAGAACTTGTGTTCTGACCTCCTCCTCCTCATAACATACTCGTAGGTCAAATTTGTGGCAGAGATATGATAGCTCCGGATAATTGTTAGGCAGTATTATTATCATGGTAAGGCTATATTTGATTATATTTATTCTACTCCGTTGTTAGATGTTTTCTAAGCTATGATATGTTTATTATCTCCTTCTTTTCTGCAGGATGCCAGACAAACCAACACGAGTTTCGATAGATTAAAATTTTGAAAAAAATTCAGATTGTCGGAATTCGGGTTGTTACAAAAATATTCTTCGTAGCAGACAACATAAAAGGTCAAAATACAGAGGCAAGTTCTTAAGGGAACTAAGAGAAGCAAAATTCTTGAAAAATAACTGGAAAGGAATAAAATCTTCTAAAGAAATCAAGGGTTCAATTCAAATCCAAAGGATGCGTTAACCCTAAATAAAAAATAAAGAGTAAAGTTACAACCAAAAGGCATCAAAGACAAATTATTTTCGAAACTATAAGTGAAAGCCCCTTTCGATAAAACCGAAGGGCATATCTTCCTGAAATGTTCACTTCCAAATCAAGGAAAAACATAATTCTTAGCAAACCTCAAGCAAAAATGTAACAAAAAGAATTCATCAAAACCAATTCAATATCCAATTAACGCAAAAAAAAAAATCCTTCACAAGATATCTATTACATAAGAAGACATTTCTCTTATAAAGAACAACTTGTCACTAACTTCGGAAACTCACATCTCTTGCTGCTATTTAGTTCATTATTCATAAGGGACCATTTGGAGAATAAAGAAGCACCCCCAATGGTTACTCGTCAAGAAGCATGTGAAAGAACATACTATCACCTCAATCTACATCGAAAGCATAAGCCATGTCTAGCCAAATGCACATTTAATAATTCTTTGAATCTTCCTTCATAAAAGCATCAAAACTATAACAATCTATGTTTTTAGGTACCCTGGACAAACTATTTGTAACTTATTTTGGAATTTAAACTATATGAAAGAACATATTATGAGTTTAAAAGCCAAGCTCCTATGATTTAGTAAGATAAGTAAAACAAAATTTGGAATTTTATTAGAAATTGTGTATTGGAACAAATTTAATTCCAATTATGTAATAGGTAAAATTTATTCCACCTTGTGTTTGTTAAACGAATTTAAGATGACAAGAATAAAGTTGGTGAAATATTATAAATGGTTTTCAAAAGGTATTGTTTATTAAATGTAATAATTAGTAAATTATTATATAACAACCTTTCCAGTTATTAAAGAAATTAACAAAAATATAAAATATTGATTTGGAATCAATATTTTTAATGATATGTATTTTTGCATGAGCTGCAAAACTATTTGGATCATGTAAACAAATATTTGGGTTATATTTAAATAAAGTTAAGAAAAACTTTACGATGTTCATATTCTAACTAGATAATGATTAACAAAATCCATATTGGGCACTTTACAACAAATTGTGTCGTATATTTGTATTTTCAATAATCGGTGATTAAATATTGTGTTTAAATAAAATTGGAAAATATAAAGATATTGGTGAAAACCAATATATATGTGTTGAAAATAATTTTAATGCAAATAGTTGGGTCAAAGCAGTGTGATTTATATAATTGTTGTATCAAAAAATGCACGTTTTGTACATAAACGTTTAAATTATTGACTTTTTTGTAAATATTAAATTTAGGTCAAAAAGCATTAAATTTTGTTAAAATGTTGTATAAATTTTTTATCAAGCTAGATTATGTGTTTTGGTATTAATTTGGAGTTATTTGATGTTAAAATGGATTAAAATAGCACAAATATAAGTATTTAGGGAAAAAACATGCTTTAGCTGGTGCATTGCATTTAACCTAATTGAACCTTACCTTAGCCTACATGGATCTGAAACCAACCCAAAACTCTCTTTAGAAATTATCTAGAAACAGAAAAAAATGAAATGACAACTTTCTCAGGAATATTTTCTTCTTCCTTTACCTTTCTCTAGCTTACACTACGACAAAAAACACCATATTACAACTTTAATTTTACAACTGCGCGAAAAGAACAGTTGTAATAAATGCTTTTTTACAACTGTGCAAAACGCACTGTTGTAATAAATGTTTTTTACAACTGTGAAAAAATCACTGTTGTAATAAACATATATATCACAACTTTTCTTTTTTATCTGTTGTAATAACTAATATGCACTAATTAATTTCTGATAATTAATAGTTAAATTAGAAAGTTGTTTAAAATTATTTTTAGTAACTCTTTTTTCTATTTCTTGTGTTGGAGACCTATTAAATATTAATAACAACTTATATTTAATAATTAGTTATATTACCATTTACGAATAATTCATATTCAATAATAAATTTACAAATTAATACCAATTACTATTAGATTAGATCAAAACTGCTTAATTGATGATTGATAAATAATAGTTACTTTTTAAAAATTACTATTAAATATTTAATAGTATATAATCAATAACATTTAGATAATAATTAACTTTTAATAGTTGGAATTCAATTATAACTTTGAAGAAATACGTAAGAATTAAAAATAACTATTATTAATCAATAATATTTAATATTTTAGTAAAGATCAATTCTCAAGAAATTCATATTATATTTATACTTAATATAAAATATTACTTATTAATTCTAAATTATAATTTTTAATTCTCTAAGTTTCGGTGAAATTGTAATTGTAATCGATGGAAAACTGACACTCATGTTAAATGCAAAAGAATGAAACCTAAGGGCGGTAAAACTGAAAAATTGGCTCTCATGTAATTCGCGTTTGTATTTCTAGTGCATTCTATCGGCCGACCTCTCCGGTTCTCGTCTGTATGTCAAAATCTAAATCCCCAATTCCTCCTTCCTAAAAAAATCTTGCGCCCTTCGCCTTCTATTTCCCCTTCCGCCTTCTGCCTCCACCCTTGCCCTTCCATCCCTTTTATGCCCACACCATTAGTAGCAACTTTCCCTACCCTTACCGTTCACACCTACTTCTTTTTGAACCCTAGGTACTCTCGCTTCGTCCTTTTTCCTCTTTTTTGTCAGCCTTCACCCTAGGTACAATCGCTTCGTCCTGAGATAGGAAAGTTGGCTCAAAGAATCCTTGTTAACCCTAGGAAGATTGATTACCACACAAGGGTCTTTGCAAAGAAGGTATATTATTTGTCCTACTTATTGCTTTGCATGTATGATTTCTTGTACGCATATCACTTATCACTGTCCTTTTACTTTTTAATTTGCAGATTCAACAGCAAAGGATGGCAAGCCTGTTCAGATTGAGCTTATTGATGCAAAAACAAAGGAACCAAAAGAAACATTGGAGGTAATTTTCTTCTTATCAACAGTTTGCTTCTATCTTTTGTAGTAGTTCCTTGGCACATATTTTTCTTCACAAACACTTGGACAAAAAGTATATCCATTGTTTGAAGGAAATACTCCATTATTTAGTATGTTTCAATTTTCAAATTAAAAGACAAATAATAATAATATGTGTATCTGATTCTACCAAGCAATTCTTTAACTTGAATCATATTGGCTTCATAGTTGGATGCAGCTCTTATAGCTACCAGAAGAGCTCCGTTCACTAGGGGTATTGGTTTGGAAAATGTAAGCGCATTCGAATATGTCTTTGAATAATCATCTATATTTTTCCCATGAAAGCTGAATATGGGCTATATGTTTCCTAAACTTTACAGATAAATGTTATTACTCAACGGGGTTTTATTCTAGTTAATAAGCGCATGCAGGTTATGGATAATGATGGGAAGCTGGTTAGCCATGAGTGATCATAAGCTTACAAATAAAATTTGCAGTTGGCATATATCATAAAAATATTGAGAATATGAATATGTTTGCAGGTTCCACATATATATTGCATAGGTGATGTTAATGGAAAATTGATTCTTGCTCATGCTGCTAGCGCACAAGGGATCTCAGGTGTTAAAACTGTTTGCTGCTCGTAATATGCATGCCTGCATCTATTAAACATTGTTAACTCATTTGTATTTTGCTGCACAATGTAGTCATAGAGAATATTTGTGGAGTGGACAATGTATTAAATCACTTGAGCATCCCAGCTGCATGTATCACTCATCCAGAGATTAGTATGGTTGGCGTGACAGAGGTAATCAGTGGAATGTGATTTTTTGTTCGCACGCTTGTTATTCTTTTCAATTTTGAACATCCTCGTGGAAGCATATCATTCATATTCTCTCCCATACACACGAGTGTGCGTGCACACACCTGAACATGCTGTAGGGATTCGCTATACTGCCTATGATATACCTTAATGTTTTTTAGAGTTGCGCAATCGTAGTTGAATAAAATTTTGTGCATGGGTTCTTATAACATTGAAGATCATTTTCACCAAAAAGGAAAAAAGATTTGCATGGACCACCCTACCCTAGCATTATCAAAAAAAAATTTAGTTTAATGGTTTAATTTAATGGTTGAAAATAATTTAAGATTTTAGTCATTCCAGAAATCTCAAAATGATCTCAAATTTAGTGAAGACGATATTGAATGGTACAAAAACATATATCTATAAAATTTGTTTCAGTTTAGATTGTACAATTGTTTAAACATTCAGGTAACTGAATGTTAATATGTAGCATTTAATAGGCTGTTAACATTTTTCCTATCTCACAAGCTCCGTATTTGTACTAGTTTGAATTATGCATCTAGTGAGCTAGCTGAGGTAGATGTTCATTTCTCATTGTTAAAAAAAGTAGCATATACAATATTCTTTTCTCTGTTTTTTCAAGCCAAGCCTTTTGAAATTTAGTAGTAATACTCTTATAACATTTGATATGTCTATCACTTAGGAATCATTTGACAGAACTGATGCATCTTGTATTTCAGTAACCAAAGTTCCTGAATGTTAATGCAAACATGATCCTCCCTTGAATATTTTTATTCGCAAGCAACATTCACACAGACCTGGTGTATGCGTCGAATAACAGTTAAACAGGTATCAAAGCAATATATAAGATACAGGAAGAACTTTTTGTTATTTAATGTTACGAAAAATTTAAAGCTAGTGTAACTAGTACTTGTATTAGAAACTCATAGTCAACAATTGCAAATCTGCACTTTGTATTTCAAGAAAATGCAGTCACATATTAATATATTGTTATTTGATACTTGTGACCTAAAACTGACATTGAATAGTATATAAACAGAATAGAGCTTTTGTAATGACCCACATTTCTGACCGTTGAATAATTAACTAATTTAATTATTTAATATCGATTTAACGATATCAATAACTGGAATTAAATAATATTTATATTTAATTAATATAAATAATAGGATAATATATTTCCGGAATAATCGGGAATAACGGAATTCACAATATTGTATAAACTGGACAGTTGAAAATATATAATTCAGTTTATATTGAATTATATTGACGAATATATTTATATAAGCCAGTTGAATTTATAATTTATATTATAATTAAAAACGAGTTCGAAATGGCGCTGTAGTTCGCTATTTGGCGATTTGAACTTCAACTGAATATACAGGGTCCGTTTTAAGTCGGATTTCTGTGAAACAAGAACCGTTGGGACCGATTTGATAATAGTTTTCTAATGGAAGAGAAAAATCTAGATTTCGTTGTGTAGATTTTGATTTATGTCCAAATCAAATTTTTGAATAGTCGCTATAGAATCGTTTATCGACCGTAACGGTTTATTCGATATAACTAGAGATCGGGTTTGAATTTAGACAAGGTTCTTTTGGGAAATAGTGATAATTTAATTTTTAGAATTTTATGGAAATTTTTAATTAATTTAATAAGCAACTTTTTATTTGGAGTATTTGGCACCCTGTATCGACATTTCGGGGTTTCACAATATGAGTCCATCTACTGGTATTATTACATTTTTGGGACCAGAGCACGTCACTCATTTAAATGGTATTTTTGTTTCTGTCCATAACTGTCCCTACGTGAACAGAATATTTCATAGTGGGGTACGCTATGTTTTTTTAACTTAAAATAAACTAAATATCCGTTTGCCAAATTCTGTGCGGTCAAAAATGCAAGGACATGGACATGTTTTCTCCACGAATTCAAAGAAGGAGAGCCCTATAAAATGACTTCAACTGTTTAGTGAAACCTAATTTCCCTTTCGCATTTTTACTCAGTCGCCACCATACTTCCTTCTAAAATGCGAAAACCTCTTCTGGAAACCGCCCTCTATGAAAACAAAAGCAACCTTACTCGTGTAGTATTTGTAGTAGGAGATTCGAACACTAAAGAGGAGAACAGACGTGCGTGTATTTGGAGTTGACCGGCGAGAAGAGGTGGTAAGGAGGGTGTAGACAAAAGAAAAGAGCAACTGTCCTTACGAGGTTGAGCTATTAACATGAGCGCTAGGGGTTTTTGCCAGGCGTAGCGGTTAGCAGCAAAGGAAAGCACCGAAGGACTTGTAAGATGTGGAGGAAATGTAAATGCTGAAAGAAAAATGGACTGGCACTTTTTATTTTTCGGTGGTTAATGCGAGTATGGGTTTACCAGTGGAGACGCGACGAACTGGAACTTCATATTTGGGTTGAGATGAAGGATGGTGTGACGGCCCGCCTCGCGCCAGCCTGCATTTCCTCCAAAAGTGCGCTGTACACATGCCCGACTAGCACAAGACGGTCGTCAGAAGAAAGGAAAGAAGGGGACGAACTAATCAAAGAACCTGTAGAATGTCTCATAGCGCATGGAATAAAATATAATAATAACATACTTGACATAAAACAGGCGAGACAGTGCATAAGCTGATAACTAAAACCAACATCAATCTCAAAGCAGCGGAAATCCAAATACAGCTTATTACAACTTTCCAAATTTACTGTCTCTAAACAAAAGAAAGCTAAGGTAGAAGATACACCAACAATGCCCAAGCAGTGATCTTCAACAACACAGGGAGAATATTATATATATATTACGTGGAAGCCTCCTGCTCGTCTCCGGATCATCTACCCGTGCATCACCAGCTAACCTGTCTCTAGTCTGCTCGTGTGAGCACCCAGAGTAATAAGAGGAGACATAAAATTCTGGGTCAGACATAAAGCCTGGTATGAGCGATAAGCATATAAACAGGGTAATAACAGGTATACTAAACCATACCTGAACCTGGACCTGCAACCAAAGAGTTAGTACCACATACCGTACAATACTCCAAGGTGCCATAATAATTAGTGTAAGAATACGGGGGTGGGGTGTGCATGTCAAAATGATAGCAACAAATCATCCATAGCAACCATCCTCACATCTCTCACTCGGTGCGTAAAGCGTACGACATCTACCACTTTGGAACACTAGACAAACTGAGGCAACGACGAATCCCGACTTGTAGAAACCCTGCTGTGACCAAGCCAAACACTTGGAGTCATGACCAAACATTTCAATGACCCACTTCATTGGTCATAGCCCTTGGTTCTACCAATGCCATAATGGCCCTGAATCCGCCTTCGTACCTCCTACCATAGTGGTCCAAAGCTATAGGTGTCGATAACTCCTTAGCACGCGTCCCGCAGCAAAGCCCAATCATGAAGTGAACTTGTTGATTCCTATCTGAATCTTAAGCTCTAACTTCTCTTTTGAGCTTCCTTTGCATCTCGGGTTTGGTCGAATTGGAGTGGGTCTTCAGAAAAGTTGTCGTGCAGTAGCAGCTCTAGAATTCGGTTCGGTTCGGTCACCCATGCTCGGTTCGGTTCGGTCACCCATGCTCTGGGTTCAAGTCCTTCTCCTTGTCTTTTCGGGTCGGGCACTTCGCTCCGGGTCGGGTCGGGGTCCTCCTCCAGGTCGGGTCGGGTGTCCTTCCCTCCAGCGCTCCAATCCCTAGCTTATTTCTTCTTTGCTTCCGATCCGAGCCCTGCATCTCCAAGTCGATCCGATCTGGCCTCCAATCACTCTTCCGATCCGATCCGCTCCGCTCCCTAGCTTACTCCGATCCGATCCGCTCCATCGCTCCGATCCGATCTTCTGTCCAACTCCAACTCTAAACAATGGCCTTCCTTCCTGCCAAACTTCTTCCAGTGGCAAGTCCTCACCCAGTTCGGATTCCCTTGGTCAGTTCCCTAGTCCGATCCGACCCCTTTCTCCGATCTGAACCGGTTCGGAGCCTGCACACTTCTGCAACTTTCCAGCAAGCTTTCTACGCCGTTCGACGACGTTTTCGAGCAATTTAACTATTCTAATCAATCATGAAACATACCATAGAGTCATAGTAACATGCAATAGCAACCACAAACAACAAACAACAATTTAAATGAATCAAAATGGATCAAAAGTGGCCAAAACCTCACATTTTCTTATAATCCCTCCTAATCATGTTTAAGCATACGATTAGTAAAACACATCGAAATTAACCCAAATTTCTAACAGAGCCTTAAAACATTATTTTAGAATTTTAAGAATTTTTCCAGAATTTATTTACGTATAAATTCGCTAATCTTCACTAATTACCCTTAATTAACTGTAATTAGTGTCAAAATGATGCTATCACTCACCTTGGCCACAAATGAAATTCTCAGAACTGAAACTCCTCTGATTTGGGGCGAATACTGATGTCTAACAGCAGTTCCAACCTTGCTTTGGTGCTTTTTCTCCTTAATTTGGTGTTGCTAAGCCTAATCTTCAATTAGAGAGTGATTTGGGGTGTTTTAGATGTAGGAAGCCATTACTAGGATCTCAAGGAGGTTTGTGGCTGCTCAAAACTGAAATGAAAGTGATAACCTAACCCTAATCAGACCTCCTATACCCCTAAACCCGAAATTCCCCTTGGGCCTAGCTGCTAATCACCCGGTTAAGCCCAACTAAGCTGTTTTTCACCATCTGAAACTTGTTTCAGCCATATCTCCCAAACGGTAAGTCCGTTTGGCTAATGTGACTACTCTACGGAAAGAGAAACCATCGTTCGGAGCCAATGGAAGTGGTTTCAGGTCAAAATTCCTTCCCAGTCAAAAGTTATGGCCAAAACAGTGATAACTAGGGGTAAAATGGTCATTTAAAAATCGGGAAAAATCAGGAACATGGGAAATGACCCCAATAGTCGTCTCCCAAAGTTACATGACCATACGATTTCGTATGTAAAAGAAATAAATACTCTACGATCCTATGATGCGTAGAATGCGGGTCGTTACAGATGGTGTGAAGAGATGAAGTGTGTATATTTTTCGGTGTACAGGCAGTGCGTGCTTGACATGAGGGTCTATGTGTTCGTGAGGACAGTGCAAAGTTGCGTGAGTGTATAGGAGCAGTATTAGAAGGAGAGTTCGACAAAGATGATAACATTATTTTCGGATTTGAAGAAAAATAAAGAGCAGGGGAGAACGTTGGACCTGATGAGGGAAAGCTCGCCTGGGTTTCAGAAAGGTCGAGATCGGACTGTGCTTCGTTGTATCGAGTCTTGTGTGAAGGTTGCGGTGACGTTTAGCTTGCTAAGGGGAGGCTAACATAGATTTTGGTGACGTCGATGAATAGAAGTAGTAAAGGTGTTTATTGCTGAGTAGTTTGGTATTAGTGGACCTATTTGAAGCAGATTTAAAGGGGGGAGTCAGATCTGTTGTTTGGGGATGGTGGTTCGATGCAGACAGTGAGAGTCGAGTTCACTGTTACAGTGTGAAGGTGGTTTCTGTTTGAGTTTCTAAGGGTGAACGGTGTGATGGGTCTATGTATTTAGGAGGTCAATGGAAAGTCAAAATCGGCCATGAGGGGATTAAGAATGGACCTGGAGCTAAGTATCGGGAAGAAAGATACTTTCCTGAAATGGTTAGGGTGCGGTAGGCTTAAAAGTGAATGCGCTGGAAATAAAGAAAGAAAAGAGAAGTTAAGCCCAATAATGAATTATTTAAGTTTAATTTAGTTTTAAATTGTGTATTAACTTATAAAATGCACATCTGCGTCATACGTTGTCAGAATTCTGCGAAACAAGATCCGACAGGATCGTATGGACGGGAGCAACACAATGGAACTGACTAGTAGTGAATTCGAGCTCATTACAATTTATAGCGAAATAAATTGTTCATCTGAATCAAGCGATGGTTATCGTTATTAACGATGATCGTCAAATGTGAGTAAAACTCACCAACTCTGAACAGTTATATTTTCATAACGTATTGTTAGAACTGTTAATCATCTATTGTTTGCCGATTGTTGGTTGATTGATTGAACTGCTAGTCAGTTCGTGGAAATTTTGTATATATATAAATATATATATAAACCATTAAATATTTATATATTGATGATGTTATCAGGATAACCCGTACTGAACTGAAAGTGATGTTGATTTTATTGTGTAACATCTGTGATGCAGGGAAACAGGTTGGAGGGACCCAACTGGGTTCCTAAATATTTATAATACTGTTTTGATTCATATATTCTGTTATATGATGTGATATATAATCTGTTGTCGATTATATGTGGTTGGACGTTATAGAACATCGTGATTTGATATGATTGAATACCATAACATACGGGATGTTGATAAAGGAGATTTCAAGTGATAGTGTAAATAAAATATTTATAAATGGAATATTTATGAATAAGAGATATTTATAAATTTGAATATTTATAAATAAGGAATATTTATAAATAGGAAATATTTAGAAAGGAAATAATTTCAAAACATTTTTCTTTTTGAATGGAAAGGCCTGTGTGGCGGGTTTGGGGATTTTCCCGATGCTTCCGATACAAAGGAGGTTATGGCGAATTTTTCCGAGAATTTAAGGAGTTAAAATATTTTTAAGAATAAATTTGAAAAGGAAATATTTGCAAACCATTTGCAAATAGAATAAAATAGAAAAAGAAATATTTGTAAACCATTTACAAATAGAATTGAAAAGGGAATATTTAGAAAATAAATAGAGTTAGTAAAAAGGAAATTGGTTTATAACGGAATAAGATGTTACAAAAAGGAAACCGTTATAAAAAAAGGGAAACGTTATTTAAAGGAACATTTATAAAGTGAAGAACCGTTACTAAAAAGTGAATCTTTATAAATGAATAAACGTTGTAAAAAGGGAATCTTTTTAAATGGATAAACGTTTTCAAAAAGGAGAAATCGAATATAGTATTCGAAAGTTAGTTAATCGAATATGTTATTCGAAAGGGGTTAGTCGAGTCGAGTTAGTTGAGTAGAGTTAACCGATAGAGTTAATCAGTAGAGTTAATCAGTTAGAGTTAACCAGTTAGAGTGAAACAGTAGAGTTAATCGGTTAGAGTTAAACAGTCAGAACTGAACAACTAGAGTTAATCCAAATGAGATGCCATTTAGTACGACTACTAGCGTAATTCGCAGGGCTGCAAATAGCCTAAAGCGGTCGGATGTTTCCTGAGGGAATCAGGCGTAACCATTGTGATCGCTGCAATCTAGAGTCAAGCGAATGGAGTTAAATAGAGTTATCGAATATTAGTTATTCGACAGGAGTTAATATAGTGGAGTTAGATAAGTCGAGTTAATTGAGTTAAGTTAGTCAATCTAAGTTAATCAAACCGAGTTAATCCAAATGAGTTAATCTAAAGGAGTTATTCGAATACAGGTTATTCGAATAAAGTTAAAGGAGTTAGTCGAATATAGGTTATTCGAATAGAGTTAAAGGAGTTAGTCGAATATTTGTTATTCGAATAGAGTTAAAGGAGTTAGTCGAATATAGGTTATTCGAATAGAGTTAAAGGAGTTAATCGAATATGGGTTATTTGAATAGAGTTAAAGGAAAGGAGTTATTGATTTTAGTTTAATCGAAAGGAGTTATCGATTATAGTTTAATCGAAAGGATTTATCGATTATAGTTTAATCGAAAGGAGCTATTGATTAGTTTAAATCGAAAGGAGATTTTCGAATATATCGTATTCGAAAGAAAGAGATCGAATATAGTTTATTCGAAAGAGAGAGATTTCGAATATAAGTTATTCGAAGAGAGATAATCGAATATAGGTTATTCGAGAAAGAGTTAATCAAATAGAGATTACACGAAAAAGAATTATACGTCGAATTCAATTATACCGAATTCGGGAAAGTAATATTTACTTTCCGGTTTTTAAATCAAGAGTATACTCTAATAAACTAGAGTAGGTTAATTAGTCAAAGTAAGAATAAAAGTTATAATTGAAGTTAGGTATTGCGAAAGTAGGGGTTATAACGTTATCGTTATAATCAATGTTTTCAATAAGGAAGTGGATTCGTAAACTGAATCTGAGAGTTACCTAAAGAAGTTGTTAAAGGTTTAAAAGATAAATTGTTACTATTTCGAAGTTATAACGTTGTTCAGTTAAGGTCTGAGAGGTAATTATACCCCAACTTGATTGACTTCCTTCTTAACTAAGGAATGGTAAGGTTGATAGTGAATGATGGTTAAGTAAATTCAGTTAATGGTTTGAGTTGGCATAGCGATGTTTTTTTTAAACATCTGTTTAAATCCAATGAAGGAACCGTGGCAATGTTTTCCAAATAAGAAATCAGAAATGTTTTTTCTGATAATAGAAAATAAGGAAAGGTTGAATATATGGAAACAGGAGATAAGTAAAAGTAATGAAATAAGGAGATAAATGTTGAACGATGATTGATTAATATAATTTCCATCTGGAAATAATATCGTTGTTTGCACACGAGTTTTCCTTTGATAGTTAAAACACAGACTATCAATGTTTTGACCATTTTAAAGTTGTTAATATGGAGAGACCGGTTGGATTATTATCCGAAGAACCACTCTGTATTGGCATAAGCATTGCGAATCATATATGCCAAAGATAATTGAAGACGGAGAAAAAAGCAAGGGTTGTTGTATAAGTCTTAGATAACAGTGCTTAAGATGGATATACTGAATAGTACCTTCGGTTCATCCTGTTCCTGGATGACTTGTATGGATGAATGTCTGACAGAGTATTTCCAGAAAGGTCACGTACATTGATTTCTTCAACCGTACCAAGAGTGGAAGCGGAGAAGGAAACTTCTTTTAGCTGACACGTAATGTATGGTTGTAGACGTCAAATTAGTGATTAAGATGGATCTGACAATGTGGCATACGAAGTGAATCTGATGTGATGATAAAGCGTAACCTCAAGCCTCATCAATCGGTAAATGACATAAATCGGGCAGGCAACATGACTAAGTCGATCGCACCGAAGTAAGGTGTATAATCACCTATCTAGAGAATATTCATTTGCTTCTTTAATCTATCAATGCTGTCTCATATATATATACGGGAAACGGTTGCTGATCCCAACTGTTGGTGATATACATTCGATACACTCAAGCAAAATGAGTGGTCGGTCATGTGTGGCTGAGTTGCAAGATGTTCTTGTTGAACTCCAGTGTATCGTTCCTAGAGTACACTAATCGGAAGGTGGTTCCATACCTTGTCATAGTTGGAAATCCATTACCCAATACGTGCTTGCGATTTTAATTGTATACTATATAGTAGAACGTGAGATGAAAGCGTTTCTGCTAGATTGATATCTATTTGTACTTAGACATTATTATAATATCAGAATGATATTGCTTTATAAAGTTGTTTGGATTTTCATAAGGGAAAACCCGTTCCGTTTTCACGGCGTGGTCTTATGATATATCCGTTATTTAACCAAGTGTTAGGAGTTTTATTCACACCAGTCCCATGACTGACCCGGAGTTTATTTGTTTGTTTTCCCTAAACTCTTGGGTGCCTAAATTAGTACGGGTAGTCAAGTAGTCGGGATTTTACAAATACATTTGGAGAGCTTGGAGCAGGAGGCTTCAGGATTCTATAGTTATTATTATTTCCGCTGTTGTTGTAAGTGCTATACTCTGCTAAGTGCTATTGTATATATAACTGTTTGTATTACAAAAGTTATGTTATATTTTATTCGTTCCGCTATGAGATTCTTGTTCACTCTGATGATGATGTTCTTCTTCTTCTTCTATTCTACAAGTTCTACCTTATCTGTCCTCACCCTCTATCTTCTTTCTATTAGTTTCTTGAATTTCAAGTGCAATTTGGGGTTGGACTTGTGTTATTTAGTCAGCTCAAATTGGACCGAATTTTCGGGTCACTACAGTTGGTATCAGAGCATTGGTTTAGTTAATACCTTCGCTCTGTGGCGTGATTCAGTTGAGATGGGATTAGTAATATCCTAGACTGAGTTTGAGTGTATATATACGAGTGCGTATTTGTTTGTTAATATAAAATGGTTTTATATTGTGGAGACTCATTGGTTGAGTGGATTATGAATTCTGGTCGATCAGTTTGATCCACTGTATTGGTAGGAGTTCTATAAACACTTGAATACGATGAACCGACATAGTATGTTTTGATATAGTATATTGGTTGTGTTGATTGTTATTGTAATCAAATAAGATTATAAAAAGTAAAATAGTTATAAATAACTAATCAGAATTCATATAAGTCAAGTATATGAAATGAGATGAAGTAAATCTGAATTTAAATCAGATTTGGAATTAAAATATAGAAATTTTAAGTTCCTGAGAAATTTTGAAAACGTTTTTCAAACTGAAAATGATATAGTATTGAACTCACTTTGATAGCTGGAAAATAGATTCTGATGATGAATCGCGACATCATCAGTGTTCATTTTCGAGTTCTAAGTGACGGATTACTGCCAAAGGTTTTGTTTTGAACTGTTTTGAGAAAACAAGTTGTTTAGAAATTCAAAGGTTTTGAATTGGCATTTGATTTCAAATTGATTTGAAAGAAAACCCAGGAATTTAAGTTCTGGAATTAAAATTTAACTTATGAAGTTAAATAGAATAAGATGGAAAAACTGAATAAAAATTAGAAATTAACTTGAATAAAGTTAAATATAATTGATTTGGATTAGAGAATAATCTGTAATGGAATTGGGTTGATGAGTTAAGAATTTGGAATTTGATATTGGGGTTCGAATGAAATTCGATTTGGATTTGAGGATATGAACTGATAGAAATTTGATTTAGATAACACTGGTATATGCTGAGTTGATAGCATATGGAAGTGATAGAGTTGATATGCCCGACAAAAAGGTACCAGTTTATATTTCATATGAGTTTGGTGATTTATGACCCGAATTGGCAAGCCGCTTGGCTGTTTGATTTTCTTTTGGGATTTAGATGGCCCAGAGAGACGATTTAGAGTTTGACCGATTGACCAGTACAAAGGAGGTGCCGACGAAATTTTTCGAAAAGTTAAGGTGTTAGAAAATTTTCAGAATTTTTGAAAATTTTAGTTAGTCCGAATTAATTAATATTTTAGTCGATATTAATTGGTTCAGTTGAAACTAGAGATGAGAGGTAAACAGATAAATTTTTACCCAGTAGTTAGGGTCGTCCCCTACCTTAGCAATTTCGAGGACGAAATTATTTTAAAGGGGGAAGATTGTAATGACTCGCATTTCTGACCGTTGAATAATTAACTAATTTAATTATTTAATATCGATTTAACGATATCAATAACTGGAATTAAATAATATTTATATTTAATTAATTTAAATAATAGGATAATATATTTCTGGAATAATCGGGAATAACGGAATTCACAATATTGTGTAAACTGGACAGTTGAAAATATATAATTCAGTTTATATTGAATTATATTGATGAATATATTTATATAAGCCAGTTGAATTTATAATTTATATTACAATTAAAAACGAGTTCGAAATGGCGCTGCAGTTCGCTATTTGGCGATTTGAACTTCAACTGAATATACAGGGTCCGTTTTAAGTCGGATTTCTGTGAAACAAGAACCGTCGGGACCGATTTGATAATAGTTTTCTAATGGAAGAGAAAAATAGGGATTTCATCGTGTAGATTTTGATTTATGTCGAAATCAAATTTTTGAATAGTCGTTATAGAATCGTTTATCGACCGTAACGCTTTATTCGATATAACTAGAGATCGGGTTTGAATTTAGACAAGGTTCTTTTGGGAAATAGTGATAATTTAATTTTTAGAATTTTAAGGAAATTTTTAATTAATTTAATAATTAACTTTTTATTTGGAGTATTTGGCACCCTGTATCGACATTTCGAGGTTTCACAATATGAGTCCATTTACCGGTATTATAACATTTTTGGGACCAGAGCACGTCACTCATTTAAATGGTATTTTTGTTTCTGTCCATAACTGTCCCTACGTGAACAGAACATTTCATAGTGGGGTACGCAATGTTTTTTAACTTAAAATAAACTAAATATCCATTTGCCAAATTCTGTGCGGTCAAAAATGCAAGGACGTGGACATGTTTTCACCACGAATTCAAAGAAGGAGAGCCCTATAAAATGACTTCAACTGTTTAGTGAAACCTAATTTCCCTTTCGCATTTTTACTCAGCTGCCACCATACTTCCTTCTAAAACGCGAAAACCTCTTCTGGAAACCTCCCTCCATGAAAACAAAAGCAACCTTACTCGTGTAGTATTTGTAGTAGGAGATTCGAACACTAAAGAGGAGAACAAACGTGCGTGGATTTGGAGTTGACTGGCGAGAAGAGGTGGTAAGGAGGGTGTAGACAAAAGAAAAGAGCAACTGTCCTTACGGGATTGAGCTATTAACATGAGCGCTAGGGGTTTTTGCCATGCGTAGCGGTTAGCAGCAAAGGAAAGCACCGAAGGACTTGCAAGATGTGGAGGAAATGTAAATGCTGAAAGAAAAATGGACTGGCACTTTTTATTTTTCGGTGGTTAATGCGAGTATGGGTTTACCAGTGGAGACGCGACGAACTGGAACTTCATATTTGGGTTGAGATGAAGGATGGTGTGAAGAGATGAAGTGTGTATATTTTTCGGTGTACAGGCAGTGGGTGCTTGACATGAGGGTCTATGTGTTCGTGAGGACAGTGCAAAGTTGCGTGAGTGTATAGGAGCAGTATTAGAAGGAGAGTTCGACAAAGATGATAACAGTATTTTCGGATTTGAAGAAAAATAGAGAGCAGGGGAGAACGTTGGACCTGATGAGGGAAAGCTCGCCTGGGTTTCAGAAAGGTCGAGATCGGACTGTGCTTCGTTGTATCGAGTCTTGTGTGAAGGTTGTGGTGACGTTTAGCTTGCTAAGGGGAGGCTAACATAGATTTTGGTGACGTCAATGAACAGAAGTAGTAAAGGTGTTTATTGCTGAGTAGTTTGGTATTAGTGGACCTGTTCGAATCTGATTAAAAGGGGGGAGTCAGATCTGTTGTTTGGGGATGGTGGTTCGATGCAGACAGTGAGAGTCGAGTTCACTGTTACAGTGTGAAGGTGGTTTCTGTTTGAGTTTCTAAGGGTGAACGGTGTGATGGGTCTATGTATTTGGGAGGTCAATGGAAAGTCAAAATCGACCATGAGGGGATTAAGAATGGACCTGGAGCTAAGTATCGGGAAGAAAGATACTTTCCTGAAATGGTTAGGGTGCGGTAGGCTTAAAAGTGAATGCGCCGGAAATAAAGAAAGAAAAGAGAAGTTAAGCCCAATAATTAATTATTTAAGTTTAATTTAGTTTTAAATTGTGTATTAACTTATAAAATGCACATTGGCGTCATATGTTGTCAGAATTCAGCGAAACAAGACCCGACAGGATCGTATGGACGGGAGCAACACAATGGAACTGACTGGGAGTGAATTTGAGCTCGTTACAATTTATAGCGAAATAAATTGTCCATCTGAATCAAGCGATGGTTATCGTTATTAACGATGATCGTCAAATGTGAGTAAAACTCACCAACTCTGAATAGTTATATTTTCATAACGTATTGTTAGAACTGTTAATCATCTATTGTTTGCTGTGTGTTGGTTGATTGATTGAACTGCTAGTCAGTTAGTGGAAATTTTATATATACAAATATGTATAAAAAAACCGTTAAATATTTATATATTGATGCTGTTATCAGGATAACCCGTACTGAACTGAAAGTGATGTTGATTTTATTGTGTAACATCTGTGATGCAGGGAAACAGGTTGGAGGGACTCAACTGGGTTCCTAAATATTTATAATACTGTTTTGATTCATATATTCTGTTATATGATGTGATATATAATCTGTTGTCGATTATATGTGGTTGGACGTTATTTGACATCGTGATTTGATATGATTGAATACCATAACATACGGGATGTTGATAAAGGAGATTTCAAGTGATAGTGTAAATAAAATATTAATAAATGGACTATTTATAAATAAGAGATATTTATAAATTTGAATATTTATAAATAAGGAATATTTATAAATAGGAAATATTTAGAAAGGAAATAATTTCAAAACATTTTTCTTTTTGAATGGAAAGGCCTGTGTGGCGGGTTTGGGGATTTTCCCGATGCTTCCGATACAAAGGAGGTTATGGCGAATTTTTCCGAGAATTTAAGGAGTTAAAATATTTTTAAGAATAAATTTGAAAAGGAAATATTTGCAAACCATTTGCAAGTAGAATAAAATAGAAAAAGAAATATTTGTAAACCATTTACAAATAGAATTGAAAAGGGAATATTTAGAAAATTAATAGAGTTAGTAAAAAGGAAATTGGTTTATAACGAAATAAGATGTTACAAAAAGGAAACCATTATAAAAAAAGGAAAACGTTATTTAAAGGAACATTTATAAAGTGAAGAACCGTTACTAAAAAGTGAATCTTTATAAATGAATAAACGTTGTAAAAAGGGAATCTTTTTAAATGGATAAACGTTTTCAAAAAGGAGAAATCGAATATGGTATTCGAAAGTTAGTTAATCGAATATGTTATTCGAAAGGGGTTAGTCGAGTCGAGTTAGTTGAATAGAGTTAACCGATAGAGTTAATCAGTAGAGTTAATCAGTTAGAGTTAACCAGTTAGAGTTAAACAGTAGAGTTAATCGGTTAGAGTTAAGCAGTTAGAGTTAAACAGTCAGAACTGAACAACTAGAGTTAATCCAAATGAGATGCCATTTAGTACGACTACTAGCGTAATTCGCAGGGCTGCAAATAGCCTAAGGCGGTCGGATGTTTCCTGAGGGAATCAAGCGTAACCATTGTGATCGCTGCGATCTAGAGTCAAGCGAATGAAATTAAATAGAGTTATCGATATTCGACAGGGGTTAATATAGTGGAGTTAAATAAGTCGAGTTAATTGAGTTAAGTTAGTCAAGATAAGTTAATCAAACCGAGTTAATCCAAATGAGTTAATCTAAAGGAGTTATTCGAATATAGGTTATTCGAATAGAGTTAAAGGAGTTAGTCGAATATAGGTTATTCGAATAGAGTTAAAGGAGTTAGTCGAATATTGGTTATTCGAATAGAGTTAAAGGAGTTAGTCGAATATAGGTTATTCGAATAGAGTTAAAGGAGTTAGTCGAATATTGGTTATTTGAATAGAGTTAAAGGAAAGGAGTTATCGATTTTAGTTTAATCGAAAGGAGTTATCGATTTTAGTTTAATCGAAAGGAGTTATCGATTATAGTTTAATCGAAAGGAGTTATCGATTATAGTTTAATCGAAAGGAGCTATCGATTAGTTTAAATCGAAAGGAGATTTTCGAATATATCGTATTCGAAAGAAAGAGATCGAATATAGTTTATTCGAAAGAGAGAGATTTCGAATATAAGTTATTCGAAGAGAGATAATCGAATATAGGTTATTCGAGAAAGAGTTAATCAAATAGAGATTACACGAAAAAGAATTATACGTCGAATTCAATTATACCGAATTCGGGAAAGTAATATTTACTTTTCGGTTTTTAAATCAAGAGTATACTCTAATAAACTAGAGTAGGTTAATTAGTCAAAGTAAGAATAAAAGTTATAATTGAAGTTAGGTATTGCGAAAGTAGGGGTTATAACGTTATCGTTATAATCAATGTTTTCAATAAGGAAGTGGATTCGTAAATTGAATCTGAGAGTTACGTAAAGAAGTTGTTAAAGGTTTAAAAGATAAACTGTTACTATTTCGAAGTTATAACATTGTTCAGTTAAGGTCTGAGAGGTAATTATACCCCAACTTGATTGACTTCCTTCTTAACTAAGGAATGGTAAGGTTGATAGTGAATGATGGTTAAGTAAATTCAGTTAATGGTTTGAGTTGGCATAGCGATGTTTTATTTAAACATCTGTTTAAATCCAATGAAGGAACCATGGAAATGTTTTCCAAATAAGAAATCAGAAATGTTTTTCTGATAATACAAAATAAGGAAAGGTTGAATATATGGAAACAGGAGATAAGTAAAAGTAATGAAATAAGGAGGTAAATGTTGAACGATGATTGATTGATATAATTTCCATCTGGAAATAATATCGTTGTTTGCACACGAGTTTTCCTTTGATAGTTAAAACACAGAATATCAATATTTTGACCATTTTAATGTTGTTAATATGGAGAGACCGGTTGGATTATTATCCGAAGAACCACTTTGTATTGGCATAACCGTTGCGAATCATATATGCCAAAGATAATTGAAGACGGAGAAAAATGCAAGGGCTGTTGTATAAGTCTTAGATAACAGTGCCTAAGATGGATATACTGAATAGTACATTCGGTCCATCCTGTTCCTGGATGACTTGTATGGATGAATGTCTAACAGAGTATTTCCAGAAAGGTCACATACATTGATTTCTTCAACCGGATCAAGAGTGGAAGCGGAGAAGGAAACTTCTTTTAGCTGACATGTAATGTATGGTTGTAGACGTCAAATTAGTGATTAAGATGGATCTGACAATGTGGCATACGAAGTGAATCTGATGTGATGATAAAGCGTAACCTCAAGCCTCATCAGTCTGTAAATGACAGAAATCGGGCAGGCAGCATGGCTAAGTCGGTCACACCGAAGTAGGGTGTATAATCACCTATCTAGAGAATATTCATTTGCTTCTTTAATCTATCAATGTTGTCTCGTATATATATAGGGGAAACGGTTGCTGATCCGAACCGTTGGTGATATACATTCAATACACTCAAGCAAAATGAGTGGTCGGTCATGTGTGGCTGAGTTGCAAGATGTTCTTGTTGAACTCCAGTGTATCGTTCCTAGAGTACACTGATCGGAAGGTGGTTCCATACTTTGTCATAGTTGGAAAGCGTTTCTGCTAGATTGATATCTATTTGTACTTAGACATTATTATAATATCAGAATGATATTGCTTTATAAAGTTGTTTGGATTTTCATAAGGGAAAACCCGTTCCGTTTTCACGGCGTGGTCTTATGATATATCCGTTATTTAACCAAGTGTTAGGAGTTTTATTCACACCAGTCCCATGACTGACCTGGGTTTATTTGTTTGTTTTCCCTAAACTCTTGGGTGCCTAAATTTGTACGGGCAGTCAAGTAGTCGGGATTTTACAGATACACTTAGAGAGCTGGGAGCAGGAGGCTTCAGGATTCTATAGCTATTATTATTTCCGCTGTTGTTGTAAGTGCTGTACTCTGATAAGTGCTATTGTATATATAACTGTTTGTATTTCAAAAGTTATGTTATATTTTATTCGTTCCGCTGTGAGATTCGTGTTTACTCTGATGATGATGTTCTTCTTCTTCTATTCTACAAGTTCTACCTTATCTATCCTCACCCTCTATCTTCTTTCTATTAGTTTCTTGAACTTCAAGTGCAATTTGGGGTTGGACTTATGTTATTTAGTCAGCTCAAATTGGACCGGATTTTCGGGTCACTACAGCTTTTCTTGTCTTTAATCTATTTGATGATACATCCATGCTATTTACTCATGAATTCATGTCAATGCATGGTAAATTGTGTGATAGTCGAAGTATATGTACAGCCTCAAGCACGAGAAAGGGATAAGAAAGAGGGATTTGAAGTAAGCATTGCTAAAACAAGTTTTAAGGCTAACACAAAAGCTCTAGCACAAAATGAAGGAGATGGATTAGCTAAAATGAAGGAGATGGATTAGCTAAGTAACATTTAATTAGTTCTATGTCAGTTTTTGTTGCCTTGAAAGCATCTAAACTCTAATGCACCAAAGCCCAATCTGATTTGTGTGCTTAACTCAATATCGTTAAATAGAAACTGTTGTTAAAATTCCAAATGAAATACAGTTCCAGTATGGGAGAACCAAAACAACAAAACAGAAAACATGTACGATTAGTTCCTAAGAAAAGTACACTTGTTATGATTTTTATTGCAGTGTGGCACTGGATCTATAATATCTTTTTACCATTTATTGAAACAACGTCATTTACATGGAACCCAAATTGTTGGTTCAATTATGAGAATCATACAATTTGATTTTCGTAGAGTACACTGTATTCCATACTTAATACTTGAAATGCTAAAAACATTATAGGTTTTTAGCTATAGTATAATTATCAGTCTTCTTCAGAGTTATTTAGACTCCTTAATAATCTTATTAAGTCGTTTATTCTGGACAACTGCTACTATACTAAGTTTTATGTCAATTTTTCTTTCATATGTTTTGGTGACCAATGATTTTGTTTAGAGTACATGACATATGATATTATGGTAATGTTTCCCTTTTTCTTTTACACTCTAAATTCTCTATAGCTCATGGTCCACATCCTCTTAAATTTTATTTTCAGTGCATTTCGGTTAAATCAACCCATTTTTGGTTTTATTACACTATTTTGTTGGTGTGGTATAACGGGCATTCTCAGTTGTGAATCTGGTAGTAATGAAATATCAATTTTGCATGTACTGATCATTAATAGCGAAATAATATATTTTGTACATAATATCGCACGAAATAATATATTTTGTACATAATATCGCACAAAGTACCATATGTTATGTTGACCTTTGCCTCATATGCTCACATAAAACTGTTTAAATACATTTAATTGGCATGTAATTTGTATTACTACTCCAGAGTTTACAGTTTCTAGTACTCTTAAGTAACATATATTTGTTTAGTATGTGCATGATTAACAAATAATCAAATAGATACACATTTTTGGTTGTATTTTGTTTGATTCCATTTCAGTTTTAAGTATCTTATGTATATAGACTGTATACGATAACTTATTAGCATATAGTATCACACTTCTGCAGTTAATATATAGGCCTGACACTGGAGAAATTCTTGGAGTTCACATATTAGGGTTGCATGCTGCAGATCTCATCCACGAGGCATCGAATGCTATACACTTTGGAACTACTATTCAGGTGATTTAAATTTTAATTTTATGAGGAAAATGCTTCAACTGTAAAGTTGTTCAACATATTTAACGTTTCAGCAGTAAATATTTACTGAACAATCATCGACTAGAAGTTGAACTAATTTTGTGGCTTGGTATGAGTGGTGCTTAAATAATTCAGTAATATTATATCTTTTGCAGTTCTGGTTGAGAGACTATTATGTTTTGTTAAATGAATACAATGATAACACAGTTACAACTGCATACAATGCTAATAAAGAAAAAAAAAAGAAAAACCTTTTTCCTGTGGAGATCCAGTTGAAGTGCTACTGATTGAACGTTAGCAGCTACTATTCCATATATGCCTATGCTATATGCAAAGCTTCTTGTTCTTATTCCAAGCATCAGTTTCTTGTTCTACTGAACTTATTAAAATTACTTTTTTTTGCAGTCCCACCGTGGACCGTAAGGTTTGAGAGTTTGGATTGATATGGCGGTGGATCCAGAAGCTTTCTTGTGGAAGCCGAATTCCGAAATGACTATCATTGGAGAAGTAGTTGGATCAACTGTGGCTTGGAATAAAAATTAATTGCCTTCAACTAGAGTGCTTTCGTAGGGTATGCTTATATATCTTTTGTGAACAAAACTTTATCTGTCTTATGTATCTTTTGTGTTAGATCAATGTATGTATTTTGAAGCAGTTATGTTTTTTTGTGACGGGTTTAGTTGGTGATGTACTATGTGTATTTTGATCGAATATTATGTTGATTAATATATATAAATGATTCCTTATAGTTATATTTGTTGCACTGAAATATGAATCATATTATTATTAATATATATGAATTCTTTATAATAGTAAGTTGTATATAAGTTACAGCAACAAAAAAAAGTTGTAATAAATCATTTTACAATGGTGTGAAAGAGTTGTAATATTATGGAAGTCACAACGGTAATCACCAGTTGTCATTCCTATGATCTTATGATATTTAAATATCTACAACAACAGGGAATAAAAGTTGTAATAAAATTTATTACAACGGTGAGTAAAAGTTGCTAAATATCTTATTTCACAACGGTGTTGCAACGGTGCAGAAATGTTGTAAAAGATATAAGTATATTACAACTTCTTAATACACGACGGTGGCTCCACCGTTGTAAAAACTTTTTACAACGTTTTTGCACCGTTGTAATATGGTATATTTGTTGTTGTGTTACTGGGAGAAAAACTGAAACTAATAACTTCCTCTCAAATCCTCAAAAATCAAAAGCTCTTAATGGTCAAATTAAAAGAGAGATTCATAAAAAGAAATCAACTCCAGCATGTGGTTAAGTTGATCATTCTTTAGAAATTTATGTAGAAAGTTATAGTTGCTAATTGAAGCATTGAATGTCCATCCTTCTTTGTCTACAGGATGTGAAGCCACATTATCTTATTTCTTTTTATAATGGACCCAAAGCGGACTATTACAACAAAGCTCTTCCTTCACTGGCTACATTAAGGCGATTCTCACATATCCAGTCGTGGTGAATTTGCAAAATTCGCTCTTTTTTCTTATTCATATGTTTTGTTTTAATTTAGTTAAATATGAGGAGAAAATTGAAATACCGTAACTATAACTTGCTTCAACCAAGTTACGATGTAAAATTGAAATCCAAATTTCAGGTACCTTTTGAGCTGACCAAACCACACCGGTCTAATCCAAATTGTACTGGAAATCCAGATGCCAATAGAAAGAATTCATAGGATGAGATAAGAAAGAAAGCAAATATTAGAATAGAAGAAATTGGAAGAAGAAAACACAACATATAGTATCAGTCTCGTATCGTAAAAGAACAAAATATAATATATAAATAACCTTTACTGAGAGCTTGAAATAAACTTACAATCATCAGAGTTCATCAATACGTCTGGACAGTTATAGATATTTGTTCTCATATACAACACACAGCGGAATAAATACTAATATGTCTGAACTTCTTCAGCACATCTTATGAACTTCATAATGTCCAAACCTAAACCTGAAAAAAAACCGGGCTAACCCGAGCATTACAAATGCCGAATCAGTCTGGTGAACCAGAGTGAGAAACCCACTAAGTTTATAAACAACACCCAACTTGATTTTAAAGTTCAAAAATCTTTTCGAAAGAAAAGGATAATCGAAAGACCAAATCAATATGAACAGTTTTTACCTTATAATAACCCAAAACATTTTGAAATCATATGTATCTTCAGATAACATGGCCAGATTTGATAGTCAGTTATTTAACTATCAAATAAACAACCATACAACCATAAAATAAAATGAATTCACTGGTTTGGTATTTAGCATCACTTGGCCCTTTAATTAAAAACAATTAACAAACGGTTAATTTAAACTTCTAAAACTTTGAATAATTTAAACATGAATTCACTTCTTACTTTAATATAAGAGTCTTCTCAAAACTATATTATTTAAATACTTCAATCTATATATTATAGCCATATCTAATTTCTGTTTTTCTATTATTTTTAAACATTAGTTATAACACCATTTATTATGTTTCATTAATTTAGCTCGTCACTCATAAAACAATTATTATGACATCTCCTTTGGTTTTGTTATTTGAACACTATTGAAACGACCCAAACTCACCCTTACGGGAAATTCTAGATTGAGTTGAGAACATGACAAATCAGAACGCAAACAGAAGAACATTTCATTGCTTATTACAACAATTTCATCAGAGGACAAAAATATAACAGAGTATGAATAAATAATATACATTTGACAAATATGAGAGATTCAAATTACAAAGCAGTGGAAAATCAATACATAACACAACTGTAAGAAATACACGGATACAGAGCATTCCGAATATATCTCCATCTATAAATCCAGGATCCCGTGAAAATAATATCTGCAAAAACCCAACAACTAGCTGCCCGTATGGAAAATAGGAGCCCCCAGAGTTTAGGTTAAAACAATAAACTCTAGGTCAGTCATGTGACTGGCATGAGAACTAAAACAGTTATAAAACCTTTTATTTTAAAAGAGAGTAAATCAAGGGACCACCCCCTATAACACGGAACGGGTTTCCTCCCAAGAATACCAGTGCATAGAATAAACAACGCAATGCTTTTTGGAAAAATGAAGTTATGATAAGACTCAGGTCCCATCACGCAATGCAATGCAACACAAGCCGGAGGATAGAGTTTTACCTTATAATAGCCAAACATGATTGGTACGTTTAAAACAAATCATTTGATACTATTATAAGTGAATAGTGTATAAAAAAATTCAAATTTAAATGTATCAATCATAGACGGCATGGGTACCATATATCATGTTGCCATACTAGGCTCTACAATCAAAACCGTAATGTCATGTATTGGAAATTGGATTTCCATCACGAGTCGAGGCAAGGGATGTACTCCTTGTCCGCTTCGAGACACTCTAGCAAATGCCTTAGAGTTACACACTCTAGGAAACCCTTGGATCCTCCAAGGTCGGTCTTCTCTTACGCTTGAGGATTAGTTATTCCTGAACACACGTTTCCCGGTCCTAAAGGAACTATCAGCCGGCTCCGTAGTGACCAATATATCTGAGGCGCCTCGCTATCCATCATCCACATAGGTAAAAATATAATAAATGGCTAGTCTCCATATCATGACACCACCCATAGCTAGAAGGAAACGTCATGCACTCCTTGGGTCCATTATCCCTTTTTTGACTCATACCGAGGTGTGAGGCTCACAAATTAACATTATACACAAAGCTATGCTATTTAAAGCCAAGCTTTAATCATTAACCACAAGACTCTGCTTTTCGACAGAAGCCTTGATAATTTGCATCTCAACATGCCACACAGGAAATTCATGACATGCGACTAATGTCTATCGATATATAGCCTCTGAGCTCATACGTCTCAGAGAAGGGTGTTAAGCAAGAGGATAAATTCTCCACTACCAAACAGATATATATATTTAATGGAGATCAATCAACACATAATAAACTCCAATGTCAGACACACATCCATTTACTAGTTCATTCTGGGTCTGAACGAAACTGGAGGCACCTTATTCCTCGTCCCATATGTCCAATACAGGAAAGAGGTCCTTGCATATCCGGTCAATCTCCAAGTACGTCTGGACGATCACCGATATTACCTTGTCCTGGGTGTACAGCCCAATCAAGACATCAGTAATCATCCAAACAATGTGAAGACCTCCGTTCTTCAACCACTGTCATCATCGTCGACTTATCAACGAATCAATTGTTCAGAATGGGTATAAACCCGGCCTTTTCGAATAATTCGCCTGTTTTATAATCAAGTGCTATAAAAACACAACATACGCCTCATTCCAATTCTGAATATTCTTTTATTCAAATACTCATATCCTTTGGGAAAGGTTCCCATTAATTTTATCAAAGATAAATTCTTTAAATTTATTCTTTAATCTTCCTTTGGATATCAATTCAAACCAAATTAACGTTTATCCAAACTAGTCGGGATTATCGAACCTTACCGAAGTAATCATTTATTATATTTCCCAATCCCAACCTATTCATCCCATGGAGAAAAACTGGTAATACTCTATATCTAACACCACAGTGTTATTGGTAAATTTAATTACCGTTTCACGTTCAAAGCTAATTAAAGATTTAACTATCGCTTGGAGCAAAACTGGTGATACTCCATTCTCGATCATTTACCAAATTTGATAATTTAAATGATAACATTCACATTTCAATCTAATCAAAGATTCATTAAACCTCCACTTAGTTTTAATCTTCCCAAAAATCAATATAAATGATTATTTAACTTTGGGAAATCAAAAATGCCGCATTGGCAATCTACATCGTGCCATTGATTTCTACCGATATATATCCTTTAAGCTCGTACGTCTTAGAGAAGGGTGTTAAGCAAGAGAATAAATTCTCCGCCACCAAACAGATACATATTTAGCAGAGATCAACAATACAGTTCGAAATACAACGTTAGACATGAAATCCTGTCTTTAACCGGGTTAAAGAACCAATGCCATTTAAAACATGGTCCACAATAAACCCAAAATTACATTCCATTAATTATGGAATCTTCACGAAAAACAGATCAATATACAATTGATATCAATTTCTGTATCCGACTGATAATATAAATGGAATAATGACAAAGCCTTTTAAATTCCAAATATATTAACAGTCTTCCTCCATAGAAGCTCACTTCGATTATTATCAAATCGAATTCCATTCCATTACAATTTATTGCATTAAATTGGAAAACTTTACATTGGAAAATTTCCTTTAAATCTTAATATAAAGATTTATAAATTCCAAATCACATTTCACTGTTAATTGGGTTAAAGAATGAATGTCATTAAAAACATAGTTCACAATAAACAAAATTCACATTCCATTTTATTCCAGTTACTAAATATAATTGGAAACTCTAATAATCTTAATTAAAAGATTTATTCTTTTCACACGGGGTTTAAAAATAGTGTTATTTAAGACACCATTCACGACAAACCCAAAATCCAATTTTTTTATTCAATTCCAATTAAATATTAATTAATTGGAAAACTTCACTAAATCTTAATTTAAAGATTTATTCTTATATCAACTAGGTTTAAGAACAGTGTTATTTAAGACACCGTTAACAACAAAACCCAAAATCCAATTTGATATCAAATACAAGGCTCCAAATAGAAATTATATCGGCTTATATTCAATATCAAATTTTGAAACCAACAAATATCGTTTTGGGAATAACGATATATATACACACACACATATACATACATACATATATATATATATATATATATCCTCCAAATTCCTCAACAATATCCGTATAATCACGGAATCCAACATCAAAATATTCCGAAGATGATTTCCATTCCAATTCATATATTGGAAATACTGGTAATATTAAAACCCATTCTCAATCTAATTTATTTATTTAAAAATAATTGGATTATAATTCTAGTTAATAACTAGTTCATTTCGATAAAAATATATTTTTATCTTTACAAGTATGGAATTTCTCATCCTAATTCTTTCCAAATCATTTATTATGATTTTACACAAATTATTAATATTTTTAATAATTTTATTAAAGCCCTTTCTGTCAATTTCATTAAACGGTCATCGAAACTGCACTTACAACGACCTTTTCCAAATTTTATTTAGACATAATTCCAAATCCATCCATTAAATTTCAAATATCTTATATTCGTTAGAAAGCTCTTTTCGATACGAACCCAATGGTTATGGTTTTAGGAGAATCCGACAGTCAGATCTCCTGTAATGTCCATTCGAAGTCAATGGTCGAAATTCGCGAACTACCGCGGCGTAGCGCATTCTTTTCAGGCCAATAAATATATATATAATATATATATTGTATATATATTTCATCGATTTCCATTTAAAATGTATTTTATAAATTGTTTATAAATTCGTTCTAAAACAATTCCCACTTCATTTTCAATTTTAAATCAAAATTGAATATTCCATATCATTATAATATTTAAATGATAATATTTTCAAAATATCAGATTTTGAAATCATTTCCTTTTCGATATTCTTTATAAAAATGAATACAATCGATATAAATATCATTCACATCAAAATGGCGCATCTCTAATCAACACGACTTCATATATTTCAATATTTTTTCATGTCTATCCTAAATCGAACATTAAAATCACATTTTAATCCTTTACGGAATATTATTTTAAAATATTATTATTTTAAAATATTCGTTATTTTAAAATATTTCCTTATTTTAAAGTATTCGTTCCTTTCGAATTGGAATCAGGCCCAATCGATTACCATATAATTTTATTTATAGGGATTTCATACGCGCATGCACACAACTATAATTATACACAATCAACCATGATCTAGAGTGCCTTAAACAACTGCATTAGCATTAAATATAAATAATTAATGCTTACAATAGTCTGTCAAACAACGATTGACATGCAACTAAACAATTGGGATTAGTGTACATCAAATATCATCACAATACCCGTTTGGGTTTTAACCAACAAATACTGAATATTATTTGTGCAGTGAACGATGAGTAAAATTATCGTCCCAATCGATATCACAAAAATAGGCGAGAATAAACAAGTCGTCCCACTTGTAAATGGATGTGTAAACTTATTTTTAACTATCCAATAATTATTTTATTTATCGTCGTTACAAGCTAAAAATTAATATTTTCAACTAACTAAATTTTTCTAACACTTTTTAGAAAATTTCGACAGCATAACAATGCGATATTAGAACCAGAATAAGGTTTAGCCTTATCCCTCGCCTAATACTGGCTCGCGCCATACACAAACCAATTCCCATCAATTCACAATTAATCCACAACCAATTTTATAATCACAATCAAATCACGCAGAACATCCAAATAAATAAATACGCAACTACCCCAAATGCCATTTACGGCGCAGTAAGTGGCTATTCGCGGAGTATGAAATCCATATGTCGGTAATATCCATACATCGCTTTCAATTATGTGATTATGCAAATTCTGAGGTTGAAGTCCATACAATTCAAATCATATAATATGGTTTGTAAAATAAATAGTGTCGAGGGCATCTAAGCCCCATCTGCATCCTAAAATATTTTTAATTGTAAATTAAATTAAGTGAGAAGGAGTTCTCACCTTTGGTTTCCACTCCGTCATTCTTTGATCGTCAATTTTAAATCTTTCCAGAAATCCAGCATGTTTATTTTATAAATAACATACATACGTTAAAAATCAGATTTTTAAGTAACAACCAATTTTCCTTTGTATGACCACTTTATAAATAGTATACATAAGCGAAAAATCATATTTTTATCTTTCTAAAGATATTTTCATGTCATACACTAGTTAAAAATCATTTTTTTAGGTCACTAAAAATATTTCCTTTATACGGTAAAAAATTATATTTTTACATCACTAAAAATCATATTTTTATATCACTAAAAACTATATTTTTATATCCCTAAAAATTATATTTTTATATCGCTATTCATACAATAAAAATCATTTATTTAAACCGCTATTATATGTATATATCAAATTTTTATTATGCTATTCATAGAATAAAAAACATATTTTTAAACCGCTATTATATATATATATATATATCAAATTTTATTATGCTATTCTTACATTAAAAATCATATTTTTAAATTGTTATTATATATATATATATATATATATTTGTTATTATGTTATTCATAATTTTTTTTTATTTCAAATCTATATTATAAAAATCATATTTTTATTTCATTCTTTTTATATAAAAAATCAGATTTTTATTCTGTTGTATATAAAATAAAAACACATTTTTTTTAAGCAAAAATCATTTATAAAATTAATGATATAATTAAATTACCTCATTTAAACATTAATCCTTCGTAAATCCATCTTCACTGTCGTTGGAGGCTAGAAGGAGGAGGATGCGGTGGACCTGAGGTGGGCTGGGGTGGCTGCGGTCAAGGGTTTTGGCTAGGGCTGATGGTTTGGGGGTTTAGGGCTTTTATTCGATCGAATAAGAGAAGGGGGTGATGGCATGGCGGTGGCAGCGGCTGGGGCCCGGCTATCGTGGTGGAGGGCGGTGGTGTTGTGGCGAGCAGGGGCGTCGGCGTTTTCATTGATTTCCCCTTTTTTTTTTTTAAAATCTGTCAGGGAAAGAGAAAGAAAGGAGGGGTAATTGTAAATATATTTAATTAATTTAATTTATTCCAAAAAGTTACTTTTGATTCGAACACCAAATCAGACCCAACGACTGTTGCCCCAAGCCAAATACCCTCATTCCGAACACAATGGGATATGTCCGGTAAGCTAATTCGACTGTTACGATCAGTTTTCATCAAAATTAAAATAAAATTAATATAACATTCAAAATTGGTTTTAACGTACATTTCAATTTACCGGGGCCGCATGCTGACTCCAAAAATTCCCAAAAAAAAATCTTGCTATGTTTTGACGATACGGTCCTAATAATACTAATTTCATCGAATTTGGAGACCGTTTGAAAAATGGTCATTTTCCAGTCGACTAAATTCAAACTGAAATTACCAAACACGTTTAAATTCACCACGCTCACATAATAATTCCAAAAATTATGAAATTTGGAATCTAGCCATAATTTGACATTCCGGATCCAACAAAAGTGGTTTCATCGAAAACGGAGGTTGTTTGCAAAATGGCTACTTTTAAGGGCTATATATTATTTAAAATATATATAAATTCCACAGCGACTATTTCAAATTTTAAACTGGACATAACTTTTATTCCCCTTATGAAATCTGGATTTTTCATATTCGTTATAACGATATAATTAAACAGATTCAAATATTTCTGGTTTTACTGAAATCCAATTTATTTTGAATTTTGTGCATTCAATTGAAATTTAAAACCAAATTTTCAAACTAACGCGCCATTTCAGGCTCGTTTTATAATTAAAATAAATTTATTCGTTCGAACTTCATTTTAAATAAAATTTTGGTCGTTATTATTCAAAATAAATCATTTTAAATATTCAAAATCCATTAAAATTTCTAAAATAAAAATTTTAATTCGTTCTAAAAATTCGGGTCGTTACAATCTCCCCGACTCAAAATTTTTCGTCCTCGAAAAGGAACAGAGCTGAAAGTTGTTTAATTAACCAATTCAACTTTCATTCTGGCTTTCATTCTTCAACTTTTCAGTTTCAAAGAATTTTCTAGTTTTTCAAAAATTTGGCTAACACCCTAAACTTTCGAAAAATTTCGCCATAACCTCCTTTGTACGCGGAGACCTTTAAAACTGCAACTAGTCTCACAGGGCCCTCATCAATCCAAAAGAAAGAGAAAAAGCCAAGCAGCTCATAAAATCATCAAAACCCAATAAATTAGTACACATGTACCTATTGTCGGGCATACAATTTTATTCCTCTTCTTAGCTTCCATGCTATGACCTGTTCACACATATATATGTACATGTATGCAATTTCAATCAATTTTCACTTCACTTCAATATTTGTTTCGATTTGGCTAAATTTTCCATTCATTCACATATTGTTTTTATCAGATGAATTCATAATAAAACATCACAACCAGCACTCCATTAGTTGATTAAATTTTTAAATGCATAGCTTTAATATATATTCAAAAATCATCTTTTTGGTGCCAAATCACAACAATAACCCTATTTAAATTTTGGTTCTCACACTAGTCAATTGGAATCATATAGATATCCTACTTTCGAAACATGAACATAAATACTGATGATGTTGTGGCATCACCAGAATTATTCTCATACGTCTAGAGTGTGATTTTATATCCATCCTGTATATTAGAGACTTCGTATACACGTGGATCAGACATATATTAAAATCTCCATATACCCGATGGTCCAAAATCAATTTAAAATAAAATATTCACATATGTATAATAAGGTTTAAATTTTCAAAACAAAATTTGTTTTCATTTTTATTTTAAAAATATCACTCTTTCAAACTCATTCTAGGATACTACTAATCTCATCTCTAACGAGTCATTCTTATTGGATATTACTAGTCCAATCTCCGATGAATTCTTTCGTTTGGTTCTAATATGTCTTGTTCTCGAGCTCTGTAAACCAAAGCTCTAATACCACGATGAAATGACCTAAACTCACCCTTATGGGAAAGCCCGGATTGAGTTAAGAACAAGACAAATCAGAATGCAAACAAAAGAACATTTCATTGCTTATTACAACAATTACATTAGAGGACAAGAATATAACAGAGTTTGAATAAATAATATACATTTAACAAATATTAGAGATTCAAATTACAAAGCAGCGGAAAATCAATACATAACACAACTGTAAGAAACACACGAATACAGAGCATTCCGAATATTGCTCCAGCAGTAAATCCAGGATCCTATGAAAATATTATTTGCAAAAACCCAACTACTAGCTGCCCGTGTGGAAAATAGGGGCACCCAGAGTTTAGGTTAAAACAATAAACTCCAGGTCAGTCATGTGACTAGTGTGAGAACTAAAACAGTTATTAAATCTTTTACTTTAAAAGAGAGTAAATCAAGGGACCACGCCGTATAACACGGAACGGGTTTCCTCCCAAGAATACTAGTGCATAGAATAAACAGCGCAATGCTTTTTGAAAAAATGTAGCTATTATAAGACTCAGGTCCCATCACACAATGCAACGCAAGCCGGAGGATAGAGTTTTACCTTATAATAGCCAAACATGCTTGGTACGTTTAAAACAAATCATTTGATACTATTATAAGTGCATAATGTATTAAACAACTTCAAATAACAATGTATCAATCATAGACGGCATGGGTATCATATATCATGTCACCATACTAGGCTCTACAATCAAAACTGAAATGTCACGTATTGGAAGTTAGATTTCCGTCATGAGTCGAGGCAAGGGATACACTCCTCGCCCGCTTCGAGACACTCTAGCAAATGCCTCAGGGTTACACACTTTGGGCAACCCTTTGGATCCTCTAAGGCCGGTCCTCTCATACGTTTGACGATTAGTTATTCCAGAACACACATTTTCTGGTCCTATAGGACCTATCAATCGGCTCCATAGTAAACGATATATCTGAGGTGCCTCGTTATCCATCATCCACATAGGTAAAAATATAACAAATGTCTGGGCTCCATACCATGACACCACCTATAGCTAGAATAAAACGTCATGCACTCCTTGGGTCCTTTATCCTGTTTTTGACTCATACCGAGGTGTGAGGCTCGAGAATTAAAGCTATGCACAAAGCTATGCTATTTAAAGTCGTGCTTTGATCATCAACTACAAGACTCTGCTTTTCAATGGAAGCCTTGATCATTTGCATCTCAGCATGCCACAAAGGCAATTCACGCCATGCGACTGATGTCTATCGATATAAAACCTCTTAAATTCTCCGCCACCAAACATATATATATTTAGTAGAGATCAATCAACACAGAATAAAATCCAATGTCAGACACACATCCATTTACTAGTTCATTCTGGGTCTGAACAAAATTGGAGGCACCTTATTCCCCGTCCCATATGTCCAATACAGGAAAGAGGACCTTGCATATCCGGTCAATCTCCAAGTACGTCTAGACGATCATCGCTTATTACCTTGTCTTGGGTGTACAGACCAAACAAGACATCAGTAATCATCCGAACGATGTGAAGACCTCCGGTCTTCAACCACCGTCTTCATCGTCGACTTATCGTCGAATCAATTATTCAGAATGGGTATAAACCCAGCCTTTCCAAATAATTCACATATTTTATAACCAAGTGCTATAAAAACACAACATACGCCTCATTCCAATTCTGAATATTCTTTTATTCAAATACTCATATCCTTTGGGAAAGGTTCCCATTAATTTTATCAAAGATAAATTCTTTAAATTTATTCTTTAATCTTCCTTTGGATATCAACTCAGACCAAATTAAGGTTATCCAAACTAGCCCGGATTATCGAACCTTACTGAAGTAATCATTTACTATATTTCCCAATCCTAACCTATTCATCCCATGGAGAAAAACTGGTAATACTCTATATCTAACACCACGGTGTTATCGGTAAATTTAATTACCATTTCACGTTCAAATCTAATTAAAGATTTAGCTATCACTAGGAGCAAGACTAGTGATACTCTATTCTCGATCATTTCCCAAATTTGATAATTTAAATTGTCACATTCACATCTCAATCTAATTAAAGATACATTAAAACTCCACTTAGTTTTAATCTTCCCAAATATCAATATTAATGATTATTTAACTTTGGGAAATCAAACATGCTACATTGACAATCTACACGTACCATTGATTTCTGCCGATATATAACCTCTAAGTTAGTAGGTCTTAGAGAAGGGTGTTAAGCAAGAGAATAAATTCTCCACCACCAAATAGATATATATTTAGCGGAGATCAACAATACAGTTCGAAATACAACGTTAGACATGAAATCCTGTCTTTAACTGGGTTAAAGAACCAATGTCATTTAAAACACGGCTCACAATAAACCCAAAATCACATTCCATTAATTATGGAATCTTCACGGAAAACAGATCAATATATAATCGATATCAATTTTCGTATCTGACTGATAATATAAATGGAATAACGACAAAGCCTTTTAAATTCCATATATATTAACAGTCTTCCTCCACGGAAGCTCACTTCAATTATTATCAAATCGAATTCCATTCCATTCCAATTTATTGTATTAAACTGGAAAACTTTACTTTGGAAAATTTCCTTCAAATCTTAATAAAAAGATTTATAAATTCCAAATCACATTTGACTGTTAATTGGGTTAAAGAACGAACGTCATTAAAAACCCAATTCAAAATAAACCCAATTCACATTCCATTTTATTCTAGTTATTAAATATAACTAGTAACTCTAATAATCTTAATTAAAATATTTATTTTTTACACACAGGGTTTAAGAACAGTGTTATTTAAGACACCATTCACGACAAACCCAAAATCCAATTCTTTTATTCAATTCCAATTAAATATGAATTAATTGGAAAACTTCACTAAATCTCAATTAAAAGATGTATTCTTATCTCAACTGGGTTTAAGAACAGTGTTATTTAAGACATCGTTCACGACAAAACCCAAAATACAATTTGAAATCAAATACAAGGCTCTCAGTAGAAATTATATCATCTTGTATTCAATATCAAATTCTGGAACCAACAAATATCGTTTTCGGAATAACGATATATATATATATATATATACACATCTATATCTTCCAAATTCCTTAATAATATCCGTATAATCATGAAATCCAACATCGAAATATTCCGAAGATGATTTCTATTCAAATCAATTCCAATTCATATATTGGAAATTCTAGTTATATTAAAACCCATTCTCAATCCAATTTATTTATTTAAGAATAATTGGATTATAATTCTAGTTAATAACTAGTTCATTTCGATAAAAATATATTTTTATCTTTACAAGTATGGAATTTTTCATCCTAATTCTTTCCAAATCATTTGTTATGATTTTACGCAAGTTATTAATTTTAATAATTTTATTATGGCCCTTTCTGTCGGTTTCCATAAACGGTCATCGAACTGCAATTACGATGACCTTTTCCAAATTTGATTTAGATATAATTCCAAATCCAATGTTAGATTTCAAATCTCTTATATTCGTTAGAAAGCTCTTTTCGATACAAACGCAATGGTTCTAGTTTTAGGAGAATCCGACAGTCGGATCTCCCGTAATGTCCATTCAAAGTCAATGGTCGAAATTCGTGAACTACCGCGGCACGGCGCCTTCTATTCAGGCCATTAAATATATATATATATATATATCGTCAATTTCCATTAAAAACGTATTTTATAAATCATTTATAAATTCGTTTTAAAACGATTCCCACTTCATTTTCAATTTTAAATCAAAACTGAATATTCCGTATCATTATAATATTTAAATGAAAATATTTTCAAAATATCACATTTTGAAATCATTTCCTTTTCTATATTCATTATATAAATAAATAAAATCGATATATTTCGTGTCAAAATGATGCACCTCTAATCAACACGGCTTCATATATTTCAATATTTTTGTGTCCATCCCAAATCGGACATTAAAATCACATTTTAATCCTTTACAGAATATTATTTAAAAATATTTCCTTATTTTAAAATATTTGTTCCTTTTGAATTGGAATCAGACCCAATCAATAACACATAATTTTATTTATATGGATTTCATACGCACATGCACACAACCATAATTATCCACATTCAGTCGTCATCCAGAGTGCTTTACACAACTGCATAAGCACTAAATATAAATAATTAATGCTTACAACAATCTGTCAACCAATCGACTGACATACAACTAAACAATTGGGATTAGTGTACGTCAAATATCATCCCAATACCCATGTGGGGTTTCAACCAACAAATACTGAATATTATTTGTGCAGTTGGGCAATGTGTAAAATTATCGTCCCAATCGATATCATAAAAATAAGCGAGCATAAACAAGTCGTCTGACTTGTAAATGGATGTGTAAGCTTATTTTTAACTATCCAATAATTATTTTATTTATCGCAGTTATAAGCTAAAAATTAATATTTTCAACTAACTAAATTTTTCTAACATTTTTTAGAAAATTTCGGCAGCAAAACGGCGTGATACTAGACCCGAAATAAGGTCTAGCCTTATCCCTCGCCTAATACTGGCTCGCGCCGTAGACAAACCAATTCCCATCAATTCACAATTAATCCACAACCAATTTTATAATCACAATCAAATCAAGCAGAACATCCACATAAATAAATTCTCAACTACCCCAAATGCCATTTACGACGCCATAAGTGGCTATTCGCAGAGTATGAAATCCGTGTGTCGGTAATATCCATTCATCGCTTTCAATTATGTGATTGTGCGAATTCGAGTGTTGAACTCCATACAATTCAAATCACATAATATGGTTTGTACAATAAATAGTGTCGGGGGCTTCTAAGCCCTGTCTACATCCTAAAATATTTTTAATTGTAAAATAAATTAAGTGAGAAGGAGTTCTCACCTTTGATTTCCACTCCATCATTCTTTGATTGTCATTTTTCAATCTTTCCAGAAATCCAGCATGTCTATTTTATAAATAATATACATACGTTAAAAATCAGTTTTTTAACTAAAAACCAATTTTCCTTTGCATGACCATTTTATAAATAGTATACATAAGCTAAAAATCATATTTTTATCTTTCTAAAGATATTTTCATGTCATATACTAGTTAAAAATCATATTTTTAGGTCATTAAAAATATTTCCTTTATACGATTAAAAAAATCATATTTTTACATCACTAAAAATCATATTTTTATATCGCTAAACATTGTATTTTTATATCGCTATTCATACAATAAAAATCATATTTTTAAACCACTATTATATATATATATATATATATAAATCAAATTTTTATTATGCTATTCATATAATAAAAATCATATTTTTAAACCACTATTATATATATAAAAATCAAATTTTTATTATGTTATTCATACAATAAAAATCATATTTTTAAACCGCTATTATATATATAAATCAAATTTTTATTATGCTATTCATACAATAAAAATCACATTTTTCAAATCTATGTTATAAAAATCATATTTTTATTTTATGTTTTTCACATAAAAAAATAACATTTTTATTCTATTGTATATAAAATAAAAATGCATTTTATTTTAAGCAAAAATCATTTATAAAATTAATGATATAATTAAATTACCTCATTTAAACCTTAATCCCTCCTAAATCCATCTTTACTGTCGCTGGAGGCTAGGAGGAGGATGCGGCGGACCTGAGGTTGGCTGGGGTGGCTGCGGTCGAGGGTTTTGGCTAGGGCTGACGGTTTGGGGATTTAGGGATTTTATTCGATCGGAGAAGAGAAGGGGGTGATCGCGTGGCGGGGGCAACAGCTGGGGCCTGACGATCATGGCGGAGGGCGGTGATGCTGTAGCGGGCGAAGGCACCGCGGTTTTATGTGATTTTCTTGTTCTTTCTTTTTATTTCTAAATCTGTCTGGGCAATAGAAAGAAAAGGGGGTAATTATAAATATATTTAATTAATTTAATTTATTCCAAAAAGTTACTTTTTGATTCGAACACAATGGGATATGTCCGGTAAGCCAATTTGACTGTTACGATTAGTTTTCATCAAAATTAAAATATAAATTAATATAAGGTTCAAAATTGGTTTTAACGTACATTTTAATTTACCGGGGCCACATACTGACTCCCAAAATTCCCAAAAAATAAATCTAGCTATGTTTTGACGATACGATCCTAACAAAACTAATTTCGTCGAATTCGGAGACCATTTGAAAAACGATCATTTTCCAGTCGATTAAACTCAAAGTGAAATTACCGAACATGTTTAAATTCACCACGCTCACATATTAATTCCAAAAATTATGAAATTTGTAATCTAGCCATAATTTGACATTCCAGATCCAAGAAAAGTGGTTTCGTCGAAAACGGAGGTCATTTGCAAAATGGCTACTTTTAAGGGCTATATTTTTTTTAAATATATATAAATTCCACAACGACTATTTCAAATTGTGAACTGGAGATAACTTTTAATTCCCATTATGAAATATGGATTTTTCACATTCGTTAGAAAGGTATAATTGAACAGAGTCAAATATTTTTGGTTTTACTGAAATCCGATTTATTTTGAATCATGTGCATTCAATTGAAATTTAAAATAGAATTTTCAAACTACTGCGCCGTTTCGGGCTCGTTTTATAATCCAAATAATTTTATTCGTTCTAACTTCATTTTAAATAAATTTTTGGTCATTATTATTTAAAATAAATCATTTTAAATATTCAAAATCCATTAAAATTTCTAAAATAAAAATTTTAAATTAGTTTTGAAAATCCGGGTTGTTACGATTATAATCATCACTTACGTATTTAGAATAACTCATTCTAAATCTCATCATCCTACTTTGAAAGTATTATTATATTTTCACAAATCTCCTTTATTTCCCTTTTCTATGGAAATATCATTTCATATTCTTAAGCCAGATTTAATTTCCTTTTATTTTGGAATCCATTATATGTATATTTCCAAATACTTCAAATAACATTACATTATTATTATTTCTCATAATAAATTTCTTTAAACATCTTCACCATTACAGCTACTATCACCCCTCGATAATCCTGAAGTCGTTCAAGTTGGGGTATTTTATATTACCTCTCAGACCTTGATCAACAACATTATTATCTTGACTTGTCATCAGCACACATTATCCCACTTCTGATCCAATACAACCATTATCGATTTTGAAAATCTCATTTCAATCCCATTGTTAAGTAACACTAATTCACTTAGCATCTTCGTCTCACCCCCTTTTTATAAACATCATTTATAAAACTCAGGTTCAATATAAAACCCTATTTATCTCGATCCCTTCTTAAGTAAACACTTACTTTAAGGTATAGTGTTCTCTTAAAATCTCCTTTATAACTTCGTTTATAAATCTCGGTTTTTAGTGTAAAACTTGTTCATAAACTGCCTTCAAAATCCAACTATACTTCAATATCAACTTTATTGCTTACTTTAATGAATCTCATCTATGACTTGATCACTCAAATAATTATTTGTTAAAATAATGTTTTACATTATTTTTAACTATCGTTGGAATAGTTAACTTCTTATTCAACTCAATTAAATAGTGAATTTCCTTTTAAATCTTATTAAAGTTAAAATAAATATTTGTTAAACTATTTTATTTGATTAATTTAAAATAAATTAATCAATAATTGATTCCAATTAAATTAGTTGACTTCGTCAACTCAAATCATGATTATCCCTTTGATCAACTCTAATTAGCCCTTCTTTTGAATTAATTAATAATATAATTAATTTAAATAATTCCATTTAATTATCTCTTGAAAACCATTAATCCAACTCTTAACCATTTCCTTAATTTCTACTTATCTACTCATATATATTATCACATAAGAATTTACTTTACGAAATCATTTAAAAACATAAATAATAAATAATACATATTAATTTCATTTTGTAAAACCCTTATTTAAATATATCGATTTAAAAACCCATCTTAAGTTATAAAATAAATTTTATAACTTCATTACCGTCGATTCACTTGACGATAAATCAACATTTATAAAACTATTTATTATTCGGCCAACTGTTGGCAATTACTCAACCAATACTGCTCATTGGTTAATATTAAACAATGTTGGATTTAGATTCAACAAATCAATAATCCATTAAATCATCCAAACATGTTGGTCAAACAGTTCGTAAAATGATAATATGAAAATAAATAATATAAAATGGAAAATAGGCATGAGGACAAACTTTGGGAAAAATTTAGTCTGAAGGACGTCAAGTTTTATTTTTAGGCTGAAGGACAAACTTTGAAAAAAATTCAGACTAAAGGACAAAGCTAAATATAATTAGCATTTTCTGCAGCGTAAAACTGAATAATGCTAGTTAAAACTAGCATTTCGTGTAGTGTAAAAAACTGAATATAATGCTAATTACATTTAGCATTTTCCTTCAGCTTAATTTTGGTTCAAAGTTTTTCCTTCAGACTAAAAATAAAACTTGGTATCCTTCAGCCTAATTTTTCGACAAAGTTTGTCCTTTTCCCTAATTACCTCTAACATAAATATATTTGAGGAATACAGTTGGATCCCTACAACCTGTTTTCCTTGCATCCAAATATGTTATCTCTAACAATATCATTTATTTTAATAACAACTATAATACTCAACAATCCAACAATAACAACAATCTAAAGTCCGTATTTCAATTTAATACGTTTATATTACTATAGACATAACAAACAAGGTAAGTTACCTTATTTGGAAATGATTGTTAAAAATAACAATGGGTTTAAATTAAATTAAATAAACATTTAATCTAATCGGTTCAGTCGCCGCATATAATACATATTCAGCATCCGTTAAACAATTAACAACCATAGCACACAAATATTTAAACCCAACTTATATAAAATATAAGTGGGATAAAGCTGAATGAGTTGAACTCACCTTGATTTCCATTCATCGCTAAAACCATTTGTTTTAATTAAATTAAACTAACATTTAATTTAATTAAAAATCCTCGTAGTTGTCTACTCTGACCAGACCAATTCTAACATGTTGTGCTCGTCGATACGGTCTGGCGTCCCTTGTTTCATTGACTTCCGTCACTGTATGACCTAGATATAAATTAATACGGTATCCTAACCATTTAATGTAATATTATGAAAACAACTAAATACTAATTTATTATCTAAACCTATATTTAACGTTAATGTAACATCCAGTAAGCATGGTTACAAACGTTTAAACACCATATAAATATACATCGATGTTAGAACTATTTAATCAGGCATATCTCTTATTTCGACTAGGCACGCACAGTTCACCTAGGCATAATCGGCCACAATACTATATTTATTGGGATCTTTGGTTAGGGAACACTGATTCAATTTGATACATTCATATATTACGCACGTTATAAATATATTAATTATTAAACTAAACCACGTTGATTATTATCGTCATAAAATGCTATTGGGCTTATGAACTTACTGTTTATCTTCACTACAAATATATATATATATATATATATATGTTATGCGAAACATAGGCAATAGTTTATTTGGCCATGTTGACATGCGATTTGGCACTTGTAGTTAGGATTAATAATATTAAATCAAGGATTTAGGCATGGTTATTTGTTTCAGGACTTGCATTGTCCAACTTTGAACCCATGCGCCTCCCATCGAACTCGCGTGCTACCTCCTCTCTTCCCACCTCGTGTTGTTCCTTCCTCTTCTGTCCGACCCTCCTATTTCAGTAAACACCGCACCTCCCCACACCCCAAAAGCTGCTCTCCCATCAATCTTTACTTCCCACGCTGTACAGTCATATGGGAAGCTAAGCTCCATGCAACCATCCCTCTTCTCCATGCTTTGTTCTTGCGTTCTTCTACTTTCATTTTTCTTTTTGGAACTCCTGCTCATGCAACTATATTTCTGAAACTATCCCCTTCATCACTAGATTATTTCCGAACGCCACATTGTTTTGCATACATTTCACATAGACTTTCCCTTACTTCACAAAAATGGACACCATTCTTCTGTTTACTCGAACTGCTTCTTCCAGTCTCACTGAACCCATTCAAAATCCACACACTACTCGAACAGCCCTATGACACCCCACGTCCGTTAATGTCACTCACAAAGGGAATGCATTAAGTTTCGTGAAGTGTTATAGGTAAATAGACACAGAATATTACAAGACAGATATATAAAATAACAACGGAATAAAAACTTTATTTATCATAAGATACCATGGTCCAAAAACATCACACGTCTGAAACATGAAAGCCCATCACAACATAAAAGTTGTTGTCTTGTACTTCAAAAATATCAAAGTACATAAAAAAAGTAAAATTCCCTAAGAACAAAATATAGCCATAGCAACAAGGGTAGGAGCTTGAGCCATACATATCAACAGCTCTAGCAAAAGTAAGAAGAGTCACGGTCAAGCCTGAGTGTTTCCTCCCTGAGAACCGGGGGGATGGAAGAAAGAAGGAGAAACATAAAGGGCCAGACATAAAGTCTGGCAAGTCTAGTGACTTTTAGCAAGTAAATAAATAAAACTAGCATGATAGACATATGAAGTGGATAAGAGAGATCACTACATAAATTGCAGGTGTGACAAGGTAGAAAAGATAAGGTGTATATGCTTCTAATGATTACTCTGCACTATTACTAGTATAACTAGAATGAGGTGATCCCTTACACTTCAAGGTGGTAGACTTGGACATACGTCCAAATATACACTAACTACTACCCTAATTGACCGCCTCCCTACTCCGTAGATACTTTGTGTCGGCCCCACGGTAGGATGTATCACGTCCTAAAGTGGCAACCCCTCGCTGATATGCACATCCCCATATCTACAGGTGCCACAGTCATCTTATCCCCCTCTGCCCAGCTCATGCACGCACATGGCCATGTTGGTTTGCGCCGCCCAGACCGTCCTCCATATTTAAAATCAATTAGTTAGCGTGCCCCTTCTCCACCTAGTACGGAGTATTTTGTTTGATACCTACTCCGGGTTACTAACTGAAATGGGTCTCACACAATACAATACAAGCTCTCCCCCTTGTCTTGTATCCCCACTAGGTTTTCTTTGGCTATGTATACCACTAGGTGTCATTAGTTACATAACCCTATTATTTTTACAAATTATGCTTACCCCAAAAGGTGTCTTTAATTACATAAATTTATTATTTCCTCCGGTTATGTATACCACTAGGTGTCTTTAATAACATAACCTTATCGGGTTAAGTTTGTGGGCCTATATATAAATATTACCCACCCCTCCAGATTTGCTTAACCCATCCACTATCCAACCAATTTTACATAACCCTAACTTTAGTTCACAATCATACAATCCCTATGGATTAGATTTGGTTAAGTAGTCCAATTTATTACTATGTCCATTTACGGTTTATAATAGGCTAGACCTCGCACATTAGACCCACAACGTGTGGATGCTGGATATGCCGGTCGGTTTCGGGCAGTCTTATTCCACAGTTGGGCCTAACCTCATGTCATAGCCCAACTTGTATTTGCGCACTTAGACCTCTCACATTAGGTTAAACATTAGTGGCTGCTGGATATGCCGGTCGGGTCCGGGCAAATTTTCACCACTAATGCAACCTAACCTCGTGTCATAAGTGCCATTACAATTTCTAATTCTAATCCTAGGCATTTATTTTTAATTATTCGTATGTCAACTATAAATTTTATGCCCCTTTTTCCCAATTATTTCCATAATTGATTTTATGCCAAATTAATTCATATTTATTACTCCAATTAATAACCAAATTAACATTCAAATTTCCAATTATGCCTAAATGTCCAATTATATTCATAATGGGTTATATGTCCAAATTCATATTAAGTTATGCCAAATCAAATATTTTTCCCCGTCCCCTAACTAACGCACTCACATATATTTGGCGGCATACCTAGGCCAGAAAGTAGCCTAGGCATATACAGTAAAAAGGGAAAGGTGATGGGAAAATGACAATAGTGATCATTCTAACGAAGGTGACATGAACGTATATACTGGCATAGACATGTTTTGTAATAATAATGATAAGGTGGACATAAAAATAGATCTAGTGAACATGCAATGATTAAACTAGATCTAACATAATTATGATGTGGACATAAAACAGATCTAGCATAATTAGGATGACATAACAAGCATGTTTAGGTCTAAACAAAGATTTATATGTCCAAATAATGATATATTTAAGTTGGCCACAATGTGGCAGGTAAAAGACGATCTACATAAAGGAGTAGATCTAAACAAGGTTTTAACTGTCCAAAAATGATAGATTTACATTAACCTTAATATAGATATAAACCAAGATCCACAAAGGTGGCGTAATAGATTAACTACAATTGGATCTAGAAAAGTAGATCTATCATGACATAGCTTAGGATCCAATAACAATATAGATTCATAATTTACAACATATCCAAATCATAGTCGTTCACAAATTACTTTTATTCTTTTAAACCTAAAAGTAGCCAACTCACAACGTTTGGATTGTTAATGTGAGAGAAGATAATCAATGCTTGAATCTCAGAATTTGATTTGCAGAAGATGAATAGAGTTAGGTTTAGTCCAGTCACTGACAGCATTTGGCCTCTACTGCATTCCAAGACAGTAAACATGAAAAATGGACCCTTATTTATAACTGCCAACCTCCAAACCGACTATGCCACATTAGCCCTAGGGGTGTAGACACCCTTGTGGGTGGCTCGACCCTAGTGTTGACACCCTTTAAAGGGGGTCGACCCTGGTGTCGACACCCCTCTAAGGGGGTCGACCCCCTAGAGCGGGAAATTTGCCACCCTCTGCCATTTTGATTTTTGAACGATCCTAGATAAGGTGCTGACTCCTATATGACTCATATGTATATTTTTATTTCTTTCTATGCGTATACAAACTTAAAACCCACATAACTTCTCTGTACGGTGTCCGTTTTACGCAAACCGAATGTCTATTTTGACTAGAATTTCCAAACGGAAGTAATGGCGCAGTCCGTTTTCCTTAATTCTAAATATTAAATTAACTATTATTTAATTTATCCTCTTTTAGTGTCGTTAGAAATTCGGGGTGTTACATTCTCCCCTACTTAAAGGATTTCATCCCCGAAATCTCTAAGTTGAAAAGAATGTATCCTACCATCCATCATCCATCTCCTCATCCACCAATCACAGGCATCCATTGTCCTTAAAACTTTCTAATGCTTATTTGAATATATGAAGAGGTGTGTGCATATGTCCCAATACTAATGAAGAAGATCAGGCGGTCTACTGATTCAGTTGACCTCCTTAATGCAATGTATGTTAGAGCCATGGATCCAATATGTATGCGAATAAACCTATTATAACATGTAAGCTCTGTATATGTGCGCACTCATTCATCCAAATGCAACATCCATATGGTAATAACTCCATTTCCATCCCTAAAAGAAAAAGAAAATGCACACACATCCATATGCAGTATGAGAGTGATTAAGCCAATCTAGTGCCTAATGTGTGTATATGTATCCACCGGCAACTACTAGCAAACACTTGCATCCATCAAACATAACATGTCTCAAACACATGTTTACATCCATAGGATTCTGGTATAAAGGTCGAAAATACTATGGATAAGATATATTCAAATGATAGAAATAAGTACAGATAAAACTTTTTGGAAAAAGAAGTTAAGAACATACCCTCGAAAAGAAAAGGGTACAAAGCACGAATCTTGTCTTCGGTCTCCTAAGTCGCATCCTCTGGGTTACCTCCCTATTGTACCTTTAGCAACTTGATCTCTTTATTGCGTAGCTTCTTAACTTATGATCTAAGAATACGGGTTGGGACTCGCCTGATTGTCGCCTCCCGTTCCACTTCTACCTCTTCCAATACACTCGGCTCAACGACTTTCCTGGTGTCATGCAAACACTTTTGTAGATGAGAAAGTGGAAAAAATCATGAACACTGGACAGATTTTCTGGGAGCTTTACTCTAAAGGCTATTTGGCCAATCCTCTCGGTTATGGGAAATGGTCCCACAAACCTAGGTGCCAACTTCCCTACCGATTCGAAGCAAACCACATTCTTCATAGCTGATACTTTGATAAAAATTAAGTCTCCCACTTCAAATTCGATGTCAGTCCTTTTCTTGTCTACGTAGGACTTTTTCCTATCTTGAGCTGTCTCCATCCGCCGTCGTATGAGGTCAATCTTTTCGGACATTTCTCTAACCATATCCGGTCGAAGTAATAATCTTTCTATAGATTCCCACCAATAAGTTGGTGATCTACAGGGTCGTCCGTACAAAGCTTCGAAGGGTGCCATGCCAATGCTGGATTGGTAGCTGTTGTTATAGGAAAACTCTACTAAAGGAAGGTGCTCTTCCCAAGTCCCTCCAAATTCTAGTATACACAGCCTCAAAAGATCTTCACGAATCCTGTTCACTCTCTCCGTCTATCCATCGGTCTGAGGATGATAAGCGGTGCTCAAACACAACTGTGTACGTAATGCTTCTTGCAAGCTCCTCCAAAATTCACTAGTAAAGATGGGGTCATGATCGCTTACGATGCTGGAAGGCACCCCATGAAGACGAACTATCTCACGAACATAAATTTTTGCCAATCATGATGCCATCCTCTTACTCCTAACTGGAATAAAGTGAGCGCTCTTAGTGAGTCTATCTACCACAACCCAGATACTGGTGTTTCCTTTCTTCGATCTAGGCAAACCATCTATGAAATCCATAGAGACACTCTATTATTTCCACTGAGGAGCCTCCAAAGGATGAAGTAATCCACCGGGCTTCTTTTGCCCAGCTTTAACTTGCTGGCAAACTAAACATTGGGAAACAAATTCGACCACATCTTTCTTCATTCCAACCCAAAACAAAACCCTCTTCATGTCTCCGTACATCTTACCACCGCCTGGATGAAAGGTCATCATAGAATGTGGGCTTCTTCTAGGACTGCCTTTATCAAGCTTCCAGTTTGAGGAACACAAAGCCTTCAATCTCGCCTCAACCACCCCTTTTCATCTATGGGATATCTACTGAGGTGACTAGAAGTCTCCCCTTTTCTGAGCATTTCCATAATGTCTAAAATCTGTGGGTCACCTTGTTGCGAAGCTCCTATCCGATCCATAAGAGTTAGTCGTATCTCCAAGTATGCAAACAAATCAGGCAAAATCTTGATGGGGGTCTAAAATCAAAAGCTGGTATGAACTCCAAGCTCTTTTTTTTCCACAAACAGAGGACTCAGGGCCATCCTCTTCTTACTTATTGTGTCTACCACCACATTACCCTTTCCAGGGGTATAAGCAATCTCAAAATCATAAGAAGCTAGAAATTCCATCTACTGTTGTTGCCTTAAATTGAGGTCTTTCTACGAGAACAGATACTTGAGAGATTTATGATTGGTGTATAACTCGAACTTCTCTCCAAGTAAATAATGGCGCCACGTCTTAAGCGCGAATACTATGGAAACTAGCTCTAGATCATGGGTGGGGTAATTCTTTTCATAAACTCTCAATTGTCTACCCTCATAACATACTACTTTCCCTTCTTGCATCAGAACCGCACCAAGCCCTGTACGACACGCATTAGTGTAAATGGTAAACACCTTACTCCCGTCAGGCAAGGTCAAGACTTAGGTTGTTGTCGGAGCCCTCTTCAGTCATTAGAAAGCAACGTCACGGTCTATATACCATGAAAATGCCAAGTTCTTCTTCGTCAGCTTAGTGAGTGGGGCTGATATCTTTGTGAAGTCCTTAATGAACTTCCTATAGTAACATGCCAACCCAAGAAAGCTTCTCACCTTGGTTGCATTTTTAGGAATCCTCCAATCTTGCACCGTAACCACCTTGGCGGAATCTACAACTATCCCTTCTTTGGAGACCACATGCCTAAAGAATCTCACCTCTTTCTCCAAAAATGGCATTTGGAGAACTTCGCCTTAAGCTGATGGTTACAAAGAGTTTTCAAAACTTCTCTCAAATGTTTGGCACGCTCTTCTTCACTTTTGGAGAAGATCAAAATATCATCAATAAAGACTACAACAAATTTATTTAGGAACTCTCGAAACACCCTACTCATCAGATCGACAAAATAGGCGGGTGAATTCGTCAGCCCAAAAGGCATCACTAGCCATTCAAAGAAACCGTCCGGAGTTCAAAAAGTAGTCTTATCTATGCTGTCCTCAGCCGCCCTCAACTAATGGAACCCCGTGGCCAAGTCTAACTGAGAAAATACCGAGGCACTAACAAGCCGATCAAATAAATCATCAATCCTTGGGAGCAGGTGCCTATTCTTCTTGGTGAGTTTGTTCAACTCCCTATAGTCAACACACAAATGAAGCGAACCATCTTCCTTAGTTGCAAATACTACTGGAGCACCCCATTCAGATATGCTTTCTCAAGTAGCTCCCCACCTTGCTTACTCAGCTCCTTCCTTTCCCTTGGAGCCATATGGCGCACTGGTAATGCAACTGGCTTTGCATTATCCACCAGATATATATGAAAGTCGATCTCGCGCCTCGGAGGTAAACCCCGTACCTCATTAAAAACATCAAGATAATCTCGTACCACTGGAACAGATTGTAGATCATCGACAAATGCATCAAGAGACCCTAGAAAACTGAGCATAATTGACCCTTTTGGGTCACAAGAAATCTCGAGGGTCCTCCCATGACAAGTCAGAAGCCTAACAACCCTCTTCTCATAATCCAGAATGGCACCATACGTGGTAAGCCAATCCATTCCTAGAATCAACTCATAGCCCATAAACCCAAGCACATACGCTTCGCATTCAGACTCGAAGCCTAAAAAAGATATTTTCATACCCCGACAAATCATAGATAAATGAGCCGAACCACCAACGGGGTTTGAAATAACTATGGGATCCACTACCATACTAGTAATTAAGTGCAGATATTCAACCACAGAACTAGATACAAAAAAAATTTGAAGCACCAGAATCAAAAAGTGTTCTAATATGATGGTTTGAAAGAGAAATTAAACCATCCACATAAATTTTTCTACCTCTATCGGGAGCACTGACCATGAGAGCATGCACCGGCCCTCCAGAAGTTCCTGCCCTTTGACCATGTCCCTGTGATCCCTGTTTCTTCGGGCACTCTCTAGCGAAGTGTCCGACCTCTCCGCAATTAAAGCAAGTGTTCTTCCTTCTCTTATAGTCTTTGATCAAGTGACCTTCCTTCCCACAACTGTGACATTTTATCTTATCTTTGCCCTTGTCATTCTTTCTACCTTTCTTCGGTTGTTGTTGTTGTTGTTGTTGCTGTTGCCCTTTCTTGGGCCATACCTTCTTATTTTGCGATGTTTCCTCGGCCTTTACTTCCTTCCTTTCTCCCTTGTCTTCCTCATGCATTAGGGCCATATCGACAAGCTTTTGAAAAGTAGCTCCCATTGGGATATGGGACATGGCTAACCCATGAAGGTGTCCATTCAGCCCTTTAGCAAACCGCAAAGCCCTTTTGTGCAGTGTATCCACTAACTCTAACCCGAACCTTGCTAGCTGGTTGAATTTGTTCACATACTCTTTCACCGTCAAGTTTCCTTGTTTGAGTGCTTAGAACCTCTCTATCTGCATGCTTCTCTCAGCTTGGGAAAGAAATTTCATTTCGAACCTCTGTCTAAAATCTTCCCATGTTTCCATCGGACGTCCAGCTTGGGTGACTTCCCACCAAAATAAGGCTTCGTCTTTCGGTAGCCAAGCGACTAATTGAACCTTCCTTCTATCTTCCACTTCAAAGATTACGAATAGGTCCGCATTCTACTTGAGACAATTCCGCGCTTCTACGAATGTCTCATTCCCGTGGAACGGCTTCCCTCCCATAGCACGGAAGTCTTTGAAGATCTTGGTGAAGTTATCTGCTTTTGGAGGGGAAGGAGGAGGAACGACTGGTGTAATTGGGGGAGGAACATTTCCTTGGCCTTCTGCAGGCGCCGTGGCCTCCAAATACCTACGGAACCATTCAGGTATCGTGACACCCTTTGGGATATTAGGAATGTTTTGTTCCCCAGACATGCTAAAAATGGAAAAGGAAGACATTTAGACAAAGGACCAAAGGATATTACATATGGCTTTTTGGGGAAATATATTTTTCTCAAAACAGACTTTTCCTTTTGAAGATGCTTTCTTTTAAATCTTTTTGAAAATAATTTTCAAAAACTTTTGTCTAATCTGGTAACTTTCAGCTCTGTTACCGACTGTGACACTCCACGTCCATTAATGTCACTCACAAAGGGAATGCATTAAGTTTCGTGAAGTGTTATAGGAAAAAAAACACAGAATATTACAAGACAGATATATAGAATAACAATGGAATAAAAACTTTATTTATCATAAGATGCCGTGGTCCAAAAACATCACATGTTTGAAACATAAAAGCCCATTACAACATAAAAGTTACTGTCTTGTACTTCAAAAATATCAGAGTACATAAAAGAAGTAAAATTCCCCAAGAACAAAATATAGCCATAGCAACAAGGATATGAGCTTGAACCATACATATCAGCAGCTCTAGCAAAAGTAAGCAGAATCATGGTCAAGCCTGAGTGTTTCCTCCATTAGAACCTAGGGGGAACGGAAGAAAGAAGGAGAAACAAAATGGGTCAGACATAAAGTCTGGCGAGTCTAGTAACTTTTAGCAAGTAAATAAATAAAAGTAGCATGATAGGCATATAAAGTGGATAAGAGAGATCACTACATAAATGGCAGGTGTGACAAAGTAGGCAGATAAGGCGTATATGCTTCTAATGATTACTGTGCACTATTACTAGTATAACTAGAATGAGGTGATCCCCCACACTTCAAGGTGGTAGACTTGGGCATACGTCCAAATATACCCTAACTACTACCCTAATCGATCGGCTCCCTACTCCGTAGGTACTCTGTGTCGGCCCCATGGTTGGATGTATCACGTCCTAAATTGGCAACCCCTCGCTGATATGCACAACCCCATATCTACAGGTGTCACGTTCGTCTTATCCCCTTCTGCCTGGCTCATGCACGCACATGGCCCGGTCGGTTTGCGCCGCCTACACCGTCCTCCACGTTTGGATACCTTAGAATCAGTCAGTAAGTGTGCCCCTTCTTTGCCTAGTACGAAGTACTTTATTTGATACCTATTCCAGGTTACTGACTGAAATGGGTCCCATACAATACAATACAATACAAGCTCTCCCCATTATCTTGTATCCCCACTAGGTTTTCTTTGGCATTGTATACCACTAGATGTCTTTAATTACATAACCCTATTATTTCTACTAGTTATGCTTACCCTAAAAGGTGTCTTTAATTACATAACTTTATTATTTCCTCCGGTCATGTATACCACTAGGTGTCTTTAATTACGTAACCTTATCGGGTTAAGTTTGTGGGCCTATATATAAATATTACCTAACCCCTTCAGATCTGCTTAACCCATCCACTATCCAACCAATTTTACTTAACCCTAAATTTAGTTCACAATCATACAATCCCTATGGATTAGATTTGGTTAAGTAGTCCAATGTATTACCATGTCCATTTATGGTTTATAATAGGCTAGACATCTTATATTAGACCTACAACGTGTGGATGCTTGATATGTCGGTCGGGTCCGGGCAGACTTATTCCACAGTTGGGACTAACCTCGTGTCATAGCCCGATTCTTGTTTGCGCACTTAGACCTCTCATATTAGGTTCAACATTAGTGGCTGCTGGATATGCCGGTCAGGTACGGGCAGACTTCCACCACTAATGCAACCTAACCTCGTGTCATAAGTGCCATTACAATTTCTAATTGTAATCCTAGGCATTCATTTTTAATTATTCCTATGTCAATTATAGGTTTTATTCCCCTTTTTCCCAATTATGTCCATAATTGATTTTATGACAAATTTATTCATATTAATTACTCCAATTAATAACCAAATTAACATTCAACTTTCCGATTATGCCTAAATGTCCAATTATACTCATAATGGGTTATATGTCCAAATTCATATCAAGTTATGCCAAATCTAATATTTCCCCCTGTCACTTAACTAACGCATTCGCATATATTTGGCGGCATACCTAGGCTAGAAAGTAGCCTAGGCATATACAGTAAAAAGGGAAAGGTGATGGAAAAAATGACAATAGTGATCATTCTAACGAAGGTGACATGAACATATATACTAGCATAGACATGTTTTGGAATAATAATAAGGTGGACATAAAAATAGATCTAGTGAACAAGCAATGATAAAACTAGATCTAACATAATTATAATGTTGACATAAAACAGATCTAGCTTAATTAGGATGACATAACAAGCATGTTTTGGTCTAAACAATGATTTATATGTCCAAATAATGACATATCTAAGTTGGCCACAATATGACAGGTAAAAGATGATCTACATAAAGGATTGGATCTAAACAAGGTTTTAACTACCCAAAAATGACAGATTTACATTAACCACAATATAGATATTGAAAAGTCAGTATATGACTTAAGCAGGATCTGTAATATGGTTATGCGGAATGTATGTGATAAACTAACTTGTATATTTACAATAGTTATGCAAATAAATATAAGATAGTGAAATATATCACAAATAAAAAGCAGTAAAGTAAAGTAAAGTAATAACACCAGGGCTTTTTATACTGGTTCGGAGCACCGTCCTATGTCCAGTCCCAGAACTCTCTCTGGATTTTCACTAATCAACCACCTCGCTTCACCCGGAGGAACAGGTTCACAATACCCGAATGGGATTTCACGCCTCAACAACAATGAGGACTTCAACACTTGCCTCTTATAACTCTCGAGGACTTCAACAATTAAGATTACAATTTGTATGCTGACAACTTATGCTCTTTGCAACACGGATTTGTCACTTATAGCTTGCCCTTCCTATAATCTTATCCTCAAATATAATTTGATGTATGTGAAGATTTGGAAGTAGATATTGTATTGAATCACAAGAGTATTAAATAAGTTCTGAGATTCAAACGATATTTTGGTTGAATATGAGCGCTTTTAGAATAACAAGTAGAAAGCAAGATAGATGAAAGAATTAAGATCAGAGATGTTAATTTGTTGATGGTTTAATGATGTTTATATAATGAATAAACAGTTGTAACCATTTGTGAAGAGAAACATTGAAGAGAAATGATTTTTGATCAAAAGAAAGAGAAGCAACTTTTGATGAAAGAAGATGTCTATTCAAAATGTTGCTTTCAGTTTGAAAAATGGTCGACAGGTCAAAATTAACCAGTAGACTGATTTTTGAATATCTATACGTTATATATATATATATATGTGTGTGTGTGTGTGTGTGTGTGTGTGTGTATGCACGTTTATTGTGCATTCTGCCCAGAAATGGTCGACCGCCTATTTTGGAACCGGTCGACCAGTTTCTGGCAAAATGCACAATACATATGCATTTATATATATATATATATATATATATTCACAATAATGAGGTATATGATTATTTGAGGATAGATTTAAACATTTATAACACTAAATAATCAACCTCTAACTTACGTTATCATTGATTCTCTTCTCTTTGTCGATCATGAATATTCTCCTTGTCATTAATCAAAAAGCTATGAAATCGTAGACTCAATAGATATAAACCAAGATCCACAAAGGTGACGTAACAGATTAACTACAATTGAACTAGATCTAGAAAAGTAGATCTATCATGACACAGCTTAGGATCCAATAACAATATAGATTCATAATTTACAACATATCCAAATCACAGTCTTTCACAAATTACTTTTATTCATTTAAACCTAAAAGTAACCAACTCATAGTGTTTGGATTGTTAACATGATAGAATGGAAGTTGTAGGTGTTGAATCAATGCTTGAATCTCATAATTTGATTAGCAGAAGATGAATAGAATTAGGTTTAGTCGAGTCACTGACAGCATTTGGCCTCCATTGCATTTCAGGATAGAAAACATGAAAAATGGACCTTTATTTATAGCTGCCAATCTCTAAACCGACTGTGCCACATCAGCCCTAGGGGCGTTGACACCCCTGTGGGTGGGTCAACCCTAGTGTCGGCACCACTTAAGGGGGTTGACCCCGGTGTCGACACCACTTAAGGGGGCCGACCTCGGTGTCGACACCCCTTAAGGGGGTGTATATATATACTCATTAATTGAAGAAAGGGCGTTGTATATATATACTCACTAATTGAAGAGATAAGAATGATGTTCTTTCCTACATTGCTTGGCCTGTGCGTTAGGGGAGGTTTGCAGTATGTAGTGTGCTTCCCTTTTAATATATTTTTTTCATTGAGTAGATGTAGGTTTTGAAGGTAAAGATGGAACAAGGCAGAGCGTACAGTGTAGTTCAGTGTTATTTTCTTTTGCAGCGTGTTTTCACTCGGTAGGCATGATGGAAAAAAAGAACTAGTGCATAGGATGCCCTAAGTTTTCATGTTGGTAGATGGATAGGACTGAAAAGAAAATACATGCAGCTTTAGATGGGTAGGTATGAAATAATATATATATATATATATATATATATATGGGTAGGCTCGAGGTAGTGTATAGAGTTGCTTAGATGTTAAGATATAGATACACATTATCTTGTTCGTACATGGTTAATAAATTTGTATCATTAATTGCATTACCATTAAATGTATGCACCGTCGAATGTCAACTCCAAACTCAACGAAAATAAATGCACCGTTACGTCTTGACATTCCGGTCCTAACAAAATTAATTTCGTTGAAAACAGACCCCGTTTGCAAAAATGACATTATTTTATTTTCAATATATTTACCGGGTCACATTAAAATTGCACGTACCAACAAAACAACTCCAATCGACTCCAAACTGGAAATCTACAAATAACTAGCTATACGTATTCCAATAAATTTTGTTTTATCGGAAACGGAGATCGCTTGAATAGAAAACTATTTTTAAGGCTTATATAATATTAATTAAATATAATTAAATCCAAATCAATTCAATTTAAATAATAATAAATTATTATCATATTTCATTAAGTAAAATAGTACACAACTTCAAAATAAACCAATATAGAGTTTAAACTCAGTATTTAAAATCCTGGGGTAAAGCGTTACTCAAATTATATATATATATAATCCTTATATTTATTGAATAAATTGTTATATTTTATATACGATTCCATGGCGACTATTCGAAAATTTGAATTAGACATAACTAACAATCTATAAGTTGAAATCTCCATTTTTCTCTGTCATTAGAAAATTATAACCAAATCGATTCAAACGTTTCTTGTTCACCAAATTCCGACTTATATCGGATTCTATATATTCAGTTGAAGTTCAAAATGAAATTTACGAACTACCGCGATGTTTCAAGTTCGTTTTATAATTATATATAAAAATATATGTTCAAACTTCGTTATATGAACGAATTATATATTATAAACACATTTATAATTCCAAATCAATAATTTAAATAATAAATTAAATTAAATATTTGATTACCAAAAATACGGGATCTTACACTTGGACTGATGGATCCAAGATTCTTCTTTCTAGACAATTTTTTTAATGTTGATTACCAAAATTTTGGTGATTTTGAATGTTTTCATCTTATTGATGATGTTTATCTTTTAAGCAGACAATGGACTATCGATGATTATTTAGGTAATTTCATTCAAATTATGTTGACTTCAAAATTGGTTCACTTGACGATTAACCCCAAGTGCACAGTCCGTACACGAACCACAGATTATTCAATCGCAGAATAACTGAAAGATGTAAAATAGGGAACACACAAAGACTTTTCTAGTGGTTCGGGAATCCGGGCCTACACTCACTTTATAATCTATTGTTTATACTATCAGATTACAAGATACAGTTGATTTGTTATGGAAGAAATATATAAATAATAAGTCATTTATACAAGACAAAATCCTTGCGTTGACTATAGAGTTTAACCCTTTTATCTTGCAAAGTCCTTACGTGTAGAAGTTAGGAAAATAGATTATCCCCTTCTCTGTTTGGGTCCCAAGCTAATGTATTTATAGTGAATGACCACTCCGGGTCGGTATGCCACCTGGCGATTATCAAGGTTCGGCCCTTGACACGTGTTGCTTGATCCAAGCGAGTAGAAGTTGGTGGTGCTAGTACTTATTCAATGGGAGAAGTCTCCTTTGGCTTGATACAGTGTGGATGTATATTAATCCAAGACAGTATGAGGCATAATAGGTAGTTTGACTTTATTTATAGCTGATGGAAAAGGTTAGCAATAGCTCCAGGGTCTGGATCGGTGTGACCCGGATCGGTATAGCCGATTCGAAGTAGCCGACCCTGAAGTATTACTCCAAACGAGAGAATGACTCCTCCTATCCAATACATTCAATCGAGATGGACTGATCCGATCCGAACCACGTGTAACGAAGAGAGGTGATGTAGTGCTTCATCGAGCTGGGTGCTCCAACCCGGGTGCTCCGACCCGGGCCATACCGCCCTGAAGTGTAACTCCTTGTTAAGGTGGTTCGATCCGTCCTCACCAACCTGAGATTCAAACGTGCTAAACCAACCTTTCCGAGTTACTTTGCTACCTATATCCAATTACTACTGGCTCTTCTAAGCTCATACTCAAATCATGAGTACTCTGTTTGCTAAAAATCCACATTGTGACTTACTTGCAAAAATGCGGGTAAACACTCTGCCCCTTAAAACATATCTTTCGAAGGAAGATGTGTTTTAAATAATCCATAGGCTATAGAAATCTATAACAAAATTCCAATATTTTAAATACGGAAGTCCATGATTGCGCCGGATCGTAATAAGTCATAACTGAAAACCAAAAAACCACAATCATTCTGGATCGTATTAATAAAACACTAGAAATCCATGGTCGCACCGGACCATATTACCTGAAATCCATGATCACTCTGGATCTTATTATAAGATAAATCCAAGTCCAAGAAATTTGTGGCCTCTCTGGGCCTATCTAATGCGAGTGTAATCCACACCTGCAAACTAAACAGGTGAATAGTTTTTCCAAATCCTAACAATACCATTTAGCCTTTTAAAACATAAACCATGCTAAGGAATCCATAGTGAGTATAATCCGTACTCGATCCATGGTTGAATCCTGTTTCTAAGACATAACAAGATTGCTCAACCATTTGGGCATATTCCATAACTGGAAATCCAAACTGACCATAAGCCATACTCTAGTTATGATCGAGTTTTCTTGCTAAGTCCTGACAAGTTAATCCAAACTCACAGGTATAATCCATACCAGGAAGCCTAAATTGAGTATAAACCATATTATACATGATTAAGTAGTCTTGTCACATCCTAACAAGATAATTAAGTCCTTTAAGCATAATCCATTCTTGGAAATCCATTTTATTAAATCCAAATTTATTACATAACCAAAACAAAGCCTGATTGGTTTATTATTGGATGTAGAGCACGCCTAGGAATTTAATCCTAATCCCGTACATGAGTGCATCAACCTAGCCATTTATAATCAGATAGTTTTATTATCGATTATAGAGCATGTCTGAAGATTAAATCCTAATACTCGTGCATGAGTGAGTCGACGTAGCTATTCAAGATCCTAAAACAAATAGAAATGAAAACACTTATCCTAAAAATTTAGAAAATACAGCGTGATCCAATACAGATTAGTCCATGACAATCCCACATGTGCTTAGTCCTAGATCATTCCCTCTTCGAGGAGAATTAGATGGTAGTGCTGGCATGGGTCGTTAATTAACATACCTTGTTAGCTCTCTCCGTTTGACCCATTCCTTGATTAAGTCCCGCAAATGCCTACAATCATTGGTGGTGTGACCAACCATTTCGTGGAACAGGAAAAATTTCGCAAATTCCCTCTTATGCTGCATTAGCTTCCCCCTAGAAGGTTTGGGTAAGAAATGCAATCCTTTGTATCTAAGTAGATATTCTCTAGCGAATAATTGAGTGTAGCATTCTTGTTGAATTTGGGCTCTCTTTAGACTTGAATATTTCGATCATTCTTAGTCGAGGTTTTTCCTTTGCCATTATCCTTATTTTTTTCCAGACTGGGATGGTCCTCCATCCATAGCCACATTAGCTTGGGCAATATCCTTTTTGACATTAGTGTCTTCTTCAAGAAAAAATCTATCTGCTTCGAAATAGAACTCGCCGAGGTCTCTTGGTGGATCCCATTGTAGAGAAACCTCAAAATTTGTTTTATCCAAGATGTCGGATACATCTGCCATCAATACCATAGACGTTCTGGTCTATCCATTCATGCCACCATCACATTAAACCTTTCTGGAAATGAGCGTAGAGTTTTTCCAAACCTCTGCTTGATAGAAGTAACAAACATGAAAATTTGGGTCCAACGATGTCGATCCTAAACTGCTCGAAAAACCTTGCCACCAATATGTTCCAGCTATTATTGGTTGATTTCATTTCCAGCTGCCAAAACCACATAGCAACGATCTTTGTTAAGTATAGCGAGAAGAATTTAGCCATGATTCTTTCCGATGCTGAAAGAACTTCCATGTGGTGCATGTAACACATCAGCTGCACGGTAGGATCCTTCCTACCATCGTAAGCCTCCAAAGATGGTAGTTTAAAGTCTGGGGGGTTTCGGAAATTCCTGATTTCCCTAGTGAATCGGCTTTAGTTAATGCTATCCACGTCATCCAGGGATGTCCCTCTTGTAAATTGTTGAATCGCGTCGGCGATCCGATTTCCATCTTTGAGATACTATTGCCAATTATCCAATCCAACACTGGTGCCCCCAACATGAAGTCCTGTGGAGGATGGAAGCCTGCCTGTAGGCTCCTAGTCTGGGTCGAGTATACCTTCCGACCTCGGTTCGAGATGGTCGAACTGGGTTGTTTCGGTATTATCGATCTGAGGTCCAATAGCTCTTAGTGTTGCTGCATTCAAGGCCACGTTAGTTTGAGATTGTCCATCATTTCCTGCATTCCCATCTAGATTATCGTGAGTTGAAGTGTCTTGATGTATGCCATCACCATGGGGTGGATGCCTCCGCCATGCTCGGATCGGTACTGGGTCTTGACCAAGCTGGAGCTTTTGTCGAACTGAGCCTGGGTAAACTCCCTAGTTGCGTGGAGGCTACAGTGTTGGTTGCTGCCCCCACGCCTAAGCCCAGACCACCTGGTCATCCATATTATTCGAACCTCACGAAGAAAGAATTCATCATTTCCTATTTTTTGCGAAGAACTTCATCTTCCCGCTTCATCCGCATCCTTATTTCAACGAATACGCCACCCATATCTTCTCTAGTCAAGTAGATGGAAGGATCACCATGAGAGGAAGCCTTCTGACTTTCCTCATTCTTAGTGCTTGCATTGTCGGTAGCTTCAGTACGGGAGAATGTTCTATTCTTCTTCCGTTTTGGCATCTTTTAATCCAAATGCTAGTAATCCAACTTCCTCAAGCAACCCAAAGGCTATTGTGTATCCCCCTTACTGGCATGCCAAATTTATTGACGTCAAAATTAGTATGCTTGATGATCAACACACAAATTCACAATATGTACATATATCATAGATAATTCTATCACAGAATAGCAGAAAGCGGTAAAAAGAGGGAAAACAGAGAGATTTTTTATAGTGGTTCGACAATCCAGGACTACGTCCACTTTATAATATGTTGTTTATATTGTCATATTACAAGCCATAGTTGATTTCTTGTGAAAGAAATATAAAGATAAGAAGTGATTCATACAACAAAAAATCCTTGCGTTCATTATAGAGTTTGGTCTTTCTATATTGCAAAGTCCTTGAGTATAGAAGTTAGGAAAAAAATTCGATCCCCATCCTCTATTAGAGTCCTAAACTTATGTATTTATAGTGAGTGACCACTCTGTGTCAATATGCCATGAGGCGGCCATCCAGGCTCGGACCATGACAAGTGTTGCTTGATCCAAGCGAGTAGGAGTCGGTGGTGCTAGTTCTTGGTCTGTGGGAGAAGCCTTCTTCAGGTTGATATGGTGTAGGAGTATCTCAATCCGAGATAATAGGAGGTAGAATAGGTAGTTTGACTTCGTTTATAGCTGATGAAATAAGTCAACAATAGGCTCCAGGGTCCAGATCGATATGACATGGATCGGTTTAGCCGATCCATAGTAGCCGACCTGGAAGTAATACTCCAAATGGTGGAATTACCCCTCTTAGCCAATCTATCTGATCCAGGATGCGCCGATCCAAATCGAACCATGTATAATAAAGAGAGGTAATGTAGTGCTTCATCGAGATGGGTGCTCCGACCTAGGCCACACCGACCCGAAGTGCAACTCTTTGTTAAGGTGGGTCGATCCATCCTCACCGACCTGAGATCCAAACATGTTAAACCAACCTTTCTGAGTTATTTTTCTACTAGCATCCAATTACTCTGCTCCGAAGCTTATACTCAAATCCTTAGTACACCATTTGCTAAAAACAAATATTGTGACTGCCTTGCAAAAATGTTGGTCAACATATTACTTTGAACATTCGAATGGGTTCAAACTGATACTGTGATGATGATTTCCTTTGTGTGGTGTGATATGGTCATTTATAATTTATACCCCTTTTCCTTAACTTTGGGCTTAGCAAATTATGTTGGAATCGAAAACCTAGCCTTGAGTGTGATAAGATTCCATGTCTCATCTAACCTATGACATTGAGTCTTTGTGTCATAATTTTTCTCTCTTGGGATAATGTGAATATTCATTCTTATGTCACTAGCTAGTTCAAAAGAACCTTTTATATCTCGATCCAGTTTACTGTCCTATGAATGGTTGGTTGATTCGAGTTCATGTCATTTCTATTATGTAAAAAGAAATTCTTAGCTATATGTTATATAGTTCATTTAACACTCGATAACTTATATGCTTAAGCTAGACTCTCCCATGCATTTATACTTGGGTCAGACCGAGTTGTTTTAGGTTCATAGCTCGTTGTCGATTCATGTTAGCTAACCCATCTTGGACCGTCTCTTTTGAACCTATTACTTTAGTGTGTGTCAGTTGTATATTTATTTCTTTGAAGCATATTCGTATAATTATATGGTTCATATGTAACCATTCGATTTTGTAGCACATGTACATGTTATATTCTATAGTTATATCTATATGCATTATGCTCTATGATATGTTATCTGTAATATGTTGTAATTTGTTTTATATTAGATGAATTGAGTGTGTCATTCCACTTGAGGTAAGAAAGAAAAATTAGATGAATTGAGTGTGTCATTCCACTTGAGGTAAGAAAGAAAAATTTACACACCTGACTTATTCAATACTCATCTAACAAATGATTATGGATGGTTGCTCCTAATCAGCCATATTCTCCCCCCAATAGACAATATTACTCAGTAATGCTTTATATTAGAGTAGGTCCCGGGGTACGAAGTTACAAAAAACAAAGCATATACAGTGAAAGGGAAGTCAACACACACACCTATAAGTGCGACCCTAGGGGTCCAAAATCTTGGCAGATTGATCTCATTCCAAAATTTGTAACAACAATTACGGAGTTAAAGCCCTAATTTCATAAATCAATTAGAGAATTTATCGATTCATTTAACCTTATTCTATAATTAATAATGGAGGAAGATCGAGAATCACAACTTATCAATTTTAGTTCTAAGAAATTAATTAATCATATCGACTATTAACTCGTCTAATAGCTAATTACATATGATTTATACTTCATTTTCCTTATTTATATCCAAACCCATATTACATGAAGGGAAAATGAATTATGAGAAACCAACGATAAAAATCTTCACCCAAAGGATAAAGGAAATTAGCTATTGTTTGAACCCCAAACCCTTCCTAAGTATGCTATCAATTTATTCTTCCTTTGATGATTCCTATAATATGAGATTCTTTATTTACTTTTCTTAAGGATAGGTTCGAGGGGGAAAAAAAATCCCCCAATAGAGCTAATGAACGAAAGGAATGAAACTCAAGCTTATTTATTATTATAAATCTAAATTTTCTAAGTATCTAACCCTTAAGCCTCAAAACTCTGTTATAATTCTATTATTTTTTACTAAGGAGGATTTGAAAGATTCGGAAGACAAGATTGTGGTCCTCTTGAAATTATTTTTAACACAACAACCTAAGGAAAGGCAACCACTCTTCCGTATTGATCAAAATCCATTGTTTTAGGGTGTAATTTTTTTTATGGTTAACAATACCATCTGCAATAAACTCAAGTTCCTTCCATCTCCTGTTAGCATATGATTTATGCTAGTCTAGAGCTAACTTCATCCTATGTTTGATTACTAAATTTTATTCCTGGATTCACGGATCAGATCTAGTCCAAGTAAAATTTTGTTAGTAATTTCCCACCAACTTGGAGATTTGCATAGCCTTTCATAAAAAGTTCAAAAGGGGACATACAAATCATCGATTAAGAACTATTATTGTATGAAAACTTGACAAAAGATAGGTGTTGTTTCCATGATCCTCCAAAGTTCATGGTGCACGCTCTCAACAAGTCTTCTAGAATCTAATTGACTCTTTTGGTTTGTCCTTTGGTATAAGGATGGCAGGGGGTGCTCAAATTGAGAGATGTCTCTAACGTTGTCTAAAAGCTTCTCCAAAATTCAGTCATAAATAGAGGATCTTGGTTGCTTATTATGCTAGTCGAGATCTCATAAAGTCGAAATATTTTCTTGATTAACATCTGAGCCAATGAAAATATGGTCATGTTCTTCTTGATAGAAAGGAAATGCGCACTCTTCGTCGGTTATCAACTATAATCCAATTCGCCCTATTTCCTTTCTAACTTTTAGGTAGACCTTCTATGATATCCATTGATATATGTTCCCATTTCCAAGTGGTAATTTCGAGAGTTAGTAGCAAGCCTCTAGGCTTACCTTGCTCTACCATGATCTTTTGACATGTTAAGCTCTTACCTATGAATCTTGCTACATCCTCCTTTGTAACAACCTTGGTTTTGTGATTACTTCTGTAAACAAATTATGATGATGATTATAATTTGTAAATTGAGAATATAAATGTACATTCAAAGAGGGTAATTCGTATAAATATATTGGTTGAATAATCATTGAGTTTTGTGTTAATATAAATAATTATGTTGGGTTGAGGTTTAATTGATTTAAATAAAGTGATAAAAGAATTTATTTCAACATTTGTTTTACAAATCATTGCTAAACGGTAATTTTTTTGTAAAATAAGTTTTTAAAAATATAATTTTGTTATGCTTGAATAACAACAATGTAAAATATTGTTAAAAATAATTGTTTAAATGTAATTTTTTTAATATGGGTTATTAAGTTGTTTTAGACACGAGGATGAGATTCTTGTAAATTTTGGTTATTACATTAAACAAATACAAAGTAGAATAAGTATTGTATTAAAAATGTAAATTTCATGTTGTATATATTATAAATCATGTTCAAATTGGTTAAAATGATTTTATACATGTTTTCAATATTTTTGTAACTTTTTTTTGGCATGGACAACCAATTTTTATAGTGATCCGTTACACTTCTCATTGCAACAAATAATGAATACAATAAGACATAGGAGTTGGTCATATAACCTACCTACTACAAATTTGGCTTTCAAGTGTCTGAGACTACAACAAAAATAAACAGATGTGAGACAAAGTGTCTTTGTAATTAATGTCCTAGGTTATTCCTCACCATCGGAAGAGGAATTACTATGGGATCAGTAGCATTGGTCCCATAATTCGCAAGTAAGTAGTAAAAAGGAGACAAGTTTAGGAAAATAACGTTCATAATTTTTTACTGCAAATGTACTTTCTATCCCAAATATTATCCTCTAACACCTCCTTGTTTCTGTCTCTATAAATTTCATTTTTAGAGAAAAAGGTCATTGTCAACAATAAGGTAGTGTAATCGCCTATGATGCTTATTACATATGCTAACAAACATATAGAAACCTTCACCAGCTGGATCATAATGTATATCAGATTGTACTAGAAGCCATGCCTTCTCATGCAAATTCCAAACTATGACAGAATAAGAAGTTATGCAGATAATAATCATTGGTGCGGTAGGATCAGGGGCAGGCTGGACAATTAAAGCTTGCACTTTAGGTACCCACTTTTTAATCGGGAGAGGGGGGAGAAAGGAATTTTATCAAGAATTGGCAATTGATTGACAAAAGAGGAACGAATAATTTTTTTGTTAGTATGCCCAAAAGGACTGCAAGATAAGCATACGCCAGGCTTACAACTATAAATAACTTCAATTGCTATCTGCCCTCAATAAACATCTCAATCGAAGGAGGAGGCTGTTATGGAAACTGCGTCTTTGCGGAAACGACTAGGATCTTATTCACCCAATTACTTAAAGATGATTTCTATGGAAACAAACACAGATATGAAATCACACGCGCAAACACAAAATATTCCACCTAACCACCCTCTTTATTGATTCTTAAAACGAATTTTGTTTACACTCACTGGTTCAACAACCAACAATAAACAAACTACAAGAATCAGTAACCTTATTGAGAAAGGGAAAGAATATCTAGATGACTGACACTTTTGTTGGAGAAGGAGAACAATGAAGAACGACGACTAACCCTTGGATTAAGTGGAGGCACCAATCCTCTCTAGGGCACCAAGCCCTAGAGGCATGCAGTCGCCACTCTATTCGGTCATACTTAATCCAACCCTATGTGCTGCTTTTATAGGAGAAAAGAAGGCCTAGGCAAATCCTTCAATACTTGCAGAACAAGTCACATAAAGACCAAGTCAAATAGCAAAAAATCCGCTCAGACTTCTGACCAATATATGTCAGACGTCTGTCCATGCTCTCGGATTCCAAACCCTGTAGACACAGACGTCTGACCAAGATCCCTCAGACGTCCGTGCTGGAACATAGAACAAAACTCCTCCTCCTTGCCTTCTTTCTGCCTCTGCTCCATCTCCAATATCGCCAAGCACATCAATGTCACGTCTTTATATGTGATTTCATGTCATAAATCACAACACTCCACCTTGATATGAAATCACATCATATCAAACAAACTTCCAACACACAAGTCATCTAGCTCTTTCAACGACACCTTCTCTCAATTAAAACCAACTTCGATTTCCAAGCAACAAGATACACCCCACCTGTTCCGAGTACAGGGACTCAATTGATTTCAGGGCAACAATCACACCCAGTCGATTTGAAAGGACTACGACCACACCTCAATTACAAACACAACTCACCGCCTGCAAAAGATGCATCTACCACCTAAGTTGCACCGTGCATAAACCAACGGTCTAAAAGTGCTTGCAATACCATAACGACACCCGTTTACCACTTGACCTGAGCTCCTACTTCGATCATCCCAAATCCCTCGATCATCATCAACGTGAAGACCCATGTCGAACACATCAGCAGTGACCAAATTAACCTCTCCACCTTGTTATGGACTAGGTTCTTCAACCGTCACTCGCCTTCCACATCTACACCCGTCTACCACTTGACCTGAGCTCCTTCCTCGATCACTCCTGATCCCTCGAGCATCATCAACGTGAGTACCCCTGTCGAAAACATGAACCGAATCACCAAGGTATGGGCAAACCAATTACCAACATCTTCGTCTTCTTCCATCTTCCCAAATCCACATCGGAGGGCTTCACTTTATCTCCATTAACCAAATCATTGAGGCCCAAATCCTCAATCAAAATTAGTCATCACCAACAGCGCTATCATATCCGACATAAAAAAAATCAATTTTTTTAACAAAAAATCAAAAAATTTCTGAACAAAAATCAAAATTTTCCAATCCAACATCACTCTAAACTTTGCGGTGATTTAGCTCTGATACCAACTGCTATGATAACTTTGCGCCTTTGCAGAAGCGATCAGGATCTTATTCACCCAATTACTTAAAGATGATTTCTATGAAAACAAACACAGATATGAAATCACATGCGCAAACACAAAATATTCCACCCAACCACCATCTTTATTGATTCTTAAAATGAATTTTGTTTACACTCACTGGTTCAACAACCGACAATAAACAAACTACAAGAATCAATAACCTTATTGAGAAAGGGAAAGAATATCTAGATGACTGACACTTTTGTTGACGGCTAACCCTTGGATTAATTGGAGGCACCAATCCTCTCTAGGGCACCAAGCCCTAGAGGCATACAACCGCCACTCTATTCGGTCATACATTAATCCAACCCTATGTGCTGCTTTTATAGGAGAATAAAAGGTCTAGGCAAATACCCAATTTGCCCCTTTAATACTTGCAGAACAAGTCACAGAAAGACCAAGTCAAATAGCAGAAAATCCGCTCAGACGTTTGACCAATATATGTCAGACGTCTGTACATGCCCTCAGATTCCAAACCCTATAGACACAGATGTCTGACCAAAATCCTTTAGACGTCTGTGCTGAAACATAGCACAAAATTGCTCCTCCTTGCTTTCATTCTGCCATTGCTCCATCTCCACTATCGTCAAACACATCAATGTCTCGTCTTCGTATGTGATTTCATGTCACAAATCACAACAGAGGCCGCTCTGGGGTAATCTCAATTAAAGCCTTGGCATAAGAGAGTTTCTTTCTTGCTATAGTGTTGGCATCAAAACATTTCAATTTGCTGCCAACCAATTCAATCCAAAAAGAGATGTAAGAATGAAGTAACATGCGTGAATTGTGCTCAGACTAGTACATAAAAACTTGCTCTCGAGCACTATCAATAGATGGACACCAAGAACTAACAATGAAAGTCATACCTGCCAAAATAGTCGATTCTGATTCTAATACTCTTTTTCTTTCCTCGAAATTAGAGAACTTGAGGTAAAACATTTTACCTACGAATGTAACTCGTAAGCCGCCTCTCAATTTCCAAAATGACGGACATGCTCATAGACATCAATATTAAAAGGAAATAAGCTAAACAAACCCATCAAGACTACAAACCAAAAATAATAAACTGCTTGTATAATATTATCTGGCAAATTCATGGGGAAGCTGCCATATCAAACTGAGTGGGGATGAAATCACCAATGTTTCGGAGCATTTTATCAAACAAATAAACCCACTTTGTGGGGGAGAAAGAGGCAGCAACAGCCTTCCCTACCTCCAAAACTCATTCCATGACACCATATTTGTTAGAGAATTACCAGCACATGGAAAATGATGAATATTAGGATATGAAATAACCACTTTTGCAATTCTAGCCTCCTCAGCATTCACAATAGGAACAACACATTTCATAATCGCATTTCCATCAGTTTGTTCTAGTGATCTAACATCTATTGTCGTGCCATTCAGACCTTGCCACCGAGAGTCATCATGCACCAACATCGACGAGAGCATCAAGGCGACAACAGGAAACACGCTAGAAAGAGGAGCAACAATAGAACTAAAATCCACGATCGTAGATTGTAGCAAACTGAGTGGATTCGCAATAGAAACTTTTGCAACGCCACAGAGCGAAGGGAAATCAATCAAAGAATCAACCCTAGGCAGAGCAGCGACATCTGTTTTGTTGGTGGAGTAGGATCTACCAGAGAGGGTGGTCGATGGTAGCCCTAAAGAAAGCAATAACGACATGAAGGGGAAATATGGGGACTTGAGAAGTCGAAAAGGAGCTAAGCGATTGGGATGGGGGAGAGACAAGGGGGGAAAAAGGTGAAAGAATTAGGGGAGATCGCCAAGAGGGTTGTACGCCATTATCGCCATTTTGACTGAAAATTGATTTTTTTTTAATGATTATGACTTTATTTGATGTTTTGAAAAGTTAAAACAAGAGATATGAATAATTTGACATAATTTGTTCTATATTGTGTTAAGAATGGTGTAATCATGTAATAATTGCATGTTAATGACATAATTAAGCTAAAATAAATATAATTAGGCAAATGAGTGGATATTGGGTACAAACCCAAACCCAAATACTAAACTGAAATTTAATAGGCAGAAAGAAGTTTGTATAATATGTACTTGTTCTCCTACTTTCTATTTCTCTTTTTGTAAATTTCCAAAAATAAGAAAATTGCACCTCCTCTTCCAACTTGAAAATCCAAGCCCCATTTTTAATTAAAATTCAAGACAAAACTTGCTAAAATTATTCTAACAGATAATCTAACAAAGCCAGTGAACTACTTCATCGATTTCTTAAATTTTGAGAAAGAATCTTTACTGCCAGATTTCCATTTTATCTGTAACTCTGTTCTCTTGATTCCTACTGGAGTTTAAAGCATTATCGAAGCTAAAAGGCTTAGTTTTGTTTGTTAATTCATTGTAAATCGTTGCTTACTGTTTAAAGGTGAGTTAAATCTCACACTTTTAGCTTAACTCATGTTCCATGTTTGTGTTTCGTTGATTTTCTGTTTATAGTAAACAAAACTTTGAGGCTTGAACTTTTACATTAATAATATTTTCTAGTTCTGTTTTAAGGCCTTATGATCTATTGTTATGTGTCAAATTCATGTCATAAATTTCCGGATCATTGTCTGTATCTTGCTCGCTGTATATGCTTTAACTCAAGCTCTTATTGGATCTGAAACCATGTAAAATTAATACTTGAAAATCAAAATAGAATAGGCAAAGCCTATAGTGAAACTCACGTGTATTAGTCGACATATGACCATTAAGGATTGACATATAGGTTGAACCTAAGCATGGTTAGGTCGACCATAGGGTCGACCTTAGGCATGTATTAGGTCGAGCTTAGGCCATGCAATAGGCCAACCTAGCGCTTTGTTATTTTAGTGTCTGGTCATGCCTTCCCTTGTGTTTTCTAGTTCATTAATTTTTGAAGTTTCCTGCTGCATATTTGATGATTTTAGAACATTCTTTTTGAGCTATTTCAAAGGGCTAATTCCTACAAAGGGGAAAGCCAGATAAACATCAATTCGCATAATGGTTGAAAGTTTTATTGTGAGTTTTAATATGTTGATTACATTGAATTTCTATTTGAATTTGTTGATTTCGCGCATGCGTTTTCTAAATTGAATTTTAAAGAATTTCTGATTCAAACCCAAATTTCGCAATATCCTATAATCCATTTAAAATTGTTTCCAAAGCTGTTATATACATAACCTTTATTAGAAATAAATTTTAAAATAAATGATTTTTAAATTGATTTCAAACCCATTTTCTCAAAATAAATATTTTATACAGAACCACATGTTTTTGCACTCTTCAATTGATCGAGGAAGTGATTTAAATGATATAATAAACCATGTGGTATTGGACACACATGTTTACAATGTTGATTAATTCTGGACTTGTCTGATTGAAGTTACACGAGTGTTGAATTGACTAACTTATAGTAAACCTATAAGGGAGAAATTGTGGTATGGGTTGTAAGTTTGTCACTTTTTGGTTACTATTTGAAAGTTTGTGACACATTATGTTGTTGTTGCCAGTATTTGGTTGTTAGGCCATTTAGTAGGTTGTTGGGTCATTTAGTAGATTATTGGGTCATCTTTTGAAAAGTACTTATCATGTTATTGGGCCATCTTTTGTTGATGATGCACGTTCGACATAGCCTATGCTCGGCATCTGTTGGGGTCCACTTTTTGTTTCTATTTCTAGATTTCATTATTTAGATTTCTAGAGTTTTGTTGGTTTCCAAATGTTTTCACCATTTTGTTAACATTGGATATATTTATATATACACACACACATAGCCTTAGTGTTATTTTGTTGGTTAAATAAGGTGATCACTTTTTTTCTGTTTTGAAATCTTAAATGAGGTTACATGTTGATGTTCTACTGGTTTCGATCTTGTTATTTATATGTGTTTTGAAGTTTTGTATAGATTATCCTTGTAGCTTAATCAATTTGTTGTCGATGGAAACATTTGTGCTTTGTTGTTGCTATCTAATACATAAAAGTATGTTAATTTAGACAAACTTATCTCATGTACGTTATGTCGATTTGATTTTATGACACCCCCTCACTATTGAGAGTAAGTATCACTTATGCGATATCATGCTTCACTTGTCATGCACTAACAATCTTGCTTAAGCTAGAATGACCAGTGTATTTTATGTACTCGAGTCAGACTGAGTTATCTCAGGTTAGTCACTAGTTGTTAATTCCCACTTTGCTTTGCTTCTGCTATAGACTATCATAACTTCTTTTTGATGCCAGTGCATGTTTTTTGTAGCCATCTTATTGTACCATATGCATATTCTTTCGTGGAACTTGTTGTATAAATATGGTTCCTAAGAACCAATCACTTATGTAGCACTTATATGTTGTACTTCCGCTGTATCTGTATAAATATGTATTTTCTGTTCTATGAACTACATTACATGATGTTGTTATATTTTATTCTGAATAGATCATTAACCACCATATTTTTGTGTTAATACTGGATTAGATATATGTATCCTCATGAGGTAAGAAAAAATCTTGGCGCACCCAATCGATGTATTCGATAATTTTTTAAGACAAAGCACACAGATGGTCGCTCCTAAACAGTCATATTATCTGCATTGGAAGGCAATATTACTCTATAATACTCTTTGTTAGTGTGGATTTTGGGTGGGGTATCACAACGTGGTATCTGAGCAAAATTCAAAACAAGGTATGATAAACACGGAAAGAACATGTATTACAATACCTCGAAGGATAACTTTCGTGTCAATCTAATCTTCTATCGTTGTCCTTAGTCATTGTCTTTAAACCTTATTGAGGTTTTGAGAGTAGATAATAGGTTACGAATACATCTAGGAATGTATTTTAATTATGCAATATCCCATATGTTGAATTCTATTACGGATATCATACACCTATGAATAACCTTTATCTTATCTTATCTTTTTAGCATTATGGCCGGAAGAGGCAGAGATAACCATTCTAATGCTGGATAGTCCAGCGTCTACATCTAAATGGATTATCTATGTCTGCTGATCAGTTTATGGAGCTATACATGGTACTCAGCTTCCAGCTCCTACTCATTCATCTCCTTTATGCAAGTCAGCTTTACACATATGCGCGGTGACTTTTCGCACCTTGAGGGTAAACCTTTAAAAAGTTCGGAAAGTGTACTAGAAGTTCAATCTTGTTTATGTACATGCAAGCATATTTTTTTTTCTAATGAACCTTTCTAACCACTGTCGCATTCTCGTATCATCTAGCATATTACAAGAGCATGCATTGGATTGGTATGAGCTTTTGATTGTTGAAATTAACGAGTTTACTCTTTCTTGGAATCAATTTAAGGAAAGATTTGAACTCAAATTTGTTCATGAATGAGAGAAATCTCTCCTTGACTCGTCATTTTTTTTAGTTGAGGCAAGCAAAATATCTTTCATCTTTTAGTATGTTTCCTCTTTAATTGCCTTGTATAAGTATGGTATTAAGCATATCAACACACTGTGTATGAAGAACTTGTAGTTTGTTTGTGTTTCAAAGAAGTATTAAAAGAAGACCTTCATGATTTAACTTAAGATTTCTTTTGAGAAGTTAGTTAACCCGGTGCTTGACCTTGAAGCATTCGATAAGGAGAAACGTAGTAGTAATAAGAATGAGATTCAGAAGTGTTGACCTACCTTTTGGCAAGGCCGTCAAGACCACATATTTTCACGATCACGATGTTCTGGACTCGAGAGAAGCATATTCAGATACTCACAAAGCCAAGATAGACCAACTGCATAGGCTTAAACCTTGTTTCGATATGTTCTCAAATCAATAAAGCTGGGAACATTGGAAAATTCGGCTTGAAGAAGTTCCAGTTGGTGAAGACACTACTACCAAGATTGGGCTCAAATAGGACTTGGGCTCCTGATCGAAGAATCTTTGACTCAATTATGTCAAACCAAGATACGTCGAGCCAAGGAGAAATATCTCCTGCTTACTCGCTCCATCACTAAGAATATTGCCTCCACCATATTCATGATTCCCGGGTCACTTGCCACATGTCCAACATCGAATCAAATATGATCGACTCGATCGAATATTTTCCTAAGGAAGCGCTCCAGCTCCTTCTTGACTACTTCCACCACCTTCCTATATGTCTGAATCGATTGCTACGTTGATGGGTCAAGATGGCTACTATCCTATGCTATAAATAGAGCCCCAAAGCAATGAGAAAAGGAATTTTGGATTTTTTTTTAATCTTTTTTATACCTTGTAATACTGCATTGTTGAAGGGATTTTCACCATTATAATCAATTTTTTCATGTTAATAAATAAAATTATAAAGTAGACATAGACATATTAACACTGAATCACTATGAATTCATGTGTACTTGCATTTAACTCAATTTTCACTTATATTTCTTCGTTTATTTCACTTAATAATTTCTATTTGTGTGTTTGTGCCACTTTTTGGCATCAACACTTTGGTGCTTCCACTGAGAACTCTTGATTTATTTGTAGTAAAGGATTTTCTAATTTACTTTCTGAGTTAAACCCATAATGCATGCACTTAACAAGAGGAATAATGCACTGAAACACGTGGCAGGCAGCTATGGACGATAATCAGAGTAGGTAAACACAAGTGTATCGCACAACTCACAGTGGAAGGATAAAATATAATAGAACATATACAACATGTAATATTAGTGAAGCAAAAAACACCAAACTTTCGTAACAACTAGAAGGTAATATCCATACACTTGGATTACAACAATAGTGTTTATACAAAGTTGCCTCCCTGCATCACTTAGAGAAGAATAACAAACAGCGGAAATCCAAATACTATATAGTAGGAAAGATAATACGCCAGCCTCCTGCTCACCTCTGAGCTACAACATCATCCTCACTAAGCTATCACCTGTCACCTAGTCTGCTTATCCAAAAACGGGATGAATAGCCCAAGGTTATAAGAGGAAAACATAAAACCTTGAGTCAAACAATAGTCTTAGTGAGCGATAAAACAACTATCTAATATCATCAACAAAGTATATGATAATAGGTAAATAAACAAACCCATCTACCAACTACTAGAGAAGAACCCACACCTTCCTTCCCCACACCTGACAATGATACCTTTATGATCCAAACATTCAAAGGAACAACAATTCAGTTATGGCAATCAGAAAAACCATTCATACATGGCAATTGTAACTCAAACATCATCACAGCAACTAGTTATACCTCGTGTAAATCATCCTACTCGGGCTCAACATCCCTCAAGCACAAGTCCCAGAGGCCGAAACCAATATCAGAAAAGTACCCAAGGAACTTTTCCTTTGAAGTCAGACAATTCACGTGAGATGGTACAAAACGAGCAATCAAACATCCATGACTGAATCCGACTATCACCGCCAAACTTGCTTTGAAACCATCGTTAATCGTGTGACCGGCCAAACACCTTGTCGTCCATCAAGGGCCAATGGTAAACCCCGGTTCTAGCAAAAATTGCATACGCCATACAACGAAACGTATCTAGGCCATACGACGGAACCCAAGGTACTCGACCATGCAATGAAATCGTGCCACCCCTTCTTTGGGCCCGCTAGAACCTACGATAACGATAATCTCTCGGCCTTCGCATCTCCAGTCGTCATCACCGGCGACTATTCATAAGCTCAGAACACTTTTGATCAACCATTATCCACGAACTCAAAACACCCTTGATTCATCTCCACCTTCGTTGCATATGACGAATAATGAACATATCACAACACTTTGACATTCTCTCTTGAATTCAATTCAAAGTCACAACATTTCTGAACCAAGTAATATCAACATAGGGTCCATCATCCATTCATAGTATTCAACAATCGCTACAAAAACAAGTCACAATGTTCATTCCATCAACCATAGCGTTTACAACGCTACCATAACCTTCCAAACACACCAACCGACCAACCAGCTCCCTGTCTCGACCGACAAACCAGCTCCCTGTCTCGACCGACCGACCAGCTCCATGTCTCGACCGACTGACCACATAATGCTCAACCACCATTGTCATAACTCATTCACGACCACCCCATGCTCGACCCAAAGAGGTGCTTGACCAGAGGAGGTGCTCAAGCAGGTGAGGTGCTCAACTAGAAGAGGTGCTCGACCAGGGTGCGCTCGACTACCCTTGTTTGCACGACCATGATTGCGCTTGACCAAACCCATGCTCGACCCTACTCATGCATGACCGACCAGAACTATTTTAGATCCTATCCACTACTATTTCCACCCGAAATTCGACCAAAACTCTGTCAAATGATGGTATCAACGAAGCCAATTCATGCAATTCATCCAAGAACATATTATGAAGTTGCAAACAACATAAAAATGACAATTTCATCGATAATTCACCCAAAATTATGATAAATGAACATATAAGCTAAAACAATGGATCTAACTTGCATAATCATATGAAATAGCATAGGAATTACCAGTTTTATGTCGCTAAATTAGATCCTATGACAATTCATATGAAAATAGACTTATCATGATGTAGATCTAAGGGAAACGACTTGAAAATGATGAAATTAAGATCATAGAACTCATATACTTGATTGAATCTGTGTAAGATATGCATATCACTCACCAATTCTCCAAAATAACCCAATAACACTTAGAATAGATCCGGACAGCGAAGAATTTTCTCTAAACTCTTCGATTCGATGAGCTCTCTATTTGATTTGCGTAGATCTAGCTCCAAATGTTATAGATCTTCGATTCTCTAAGCTTTAATCGTGGAAAGGTGTAGAAGACGGAGAAATGGAGGAACTCTAACTCGCCTAAATGAGAGAATGGAGAAAGTAATCTATTCTCCATGCCTTCTATCCCCTATTTATAGCCTCCACTAGCCCACTAATGGGCCTCTCCAAATCAGCCCATTATGGCTTACTAAACCTGAACAACCAACTATGAAACCTTAAAATAATGATTCCTTCTAAACTACTGAGCAAAATCTTTAATATGACCACTTTAGGGAAATGGAATCTTCATTTCCTTTCCAATGGCATAGATCTCAACACCTGCTTCAACGTCAGTCAAAAGTTATGCCCTATACAAGACTGGTAAGGGCAAAAAAGTCACAAACAAAATTGGTAAAAATTATGAATATGTCTCACAACCCCATAAGCAACCTATTAAAATATGATAATGATCCAACGCTTAGTGAATAAATAAAAATATTTTACGATCCTCCGATACGTAAAATACGGGATGTTGCACTATAAATTCATGTGTACATGCATTTAACTCATTTTCACTTATATTTCTTTGTTTATTTCTCTTCATAATTTCTATTTGGGTGTTTGTGCCACTTTTTGGCATTAACACTTTTGTGCTTCCACTGAGAACTCTTGATTTCTCAATAGTAAAGGATTTTCTAATTTACTTTCTGAATCGCCAAGTTCGGAGAGAAAATCCTATTTTTTCCACATTTTCAACATTTACATCAAGTCCAGTAAGAAAAATGGTGTCAATAATAGCCGAAGAAGTTAGAGCCCCAACTCCTATGTCAGTATCGAAAAACGGCCACAGGACATTGCCACCACCTTTAAAGCTCCTACTAATAGAGCTCCTGCATCATCCTTCACCACATGAGATGACTTTATCTTACTCCTGAATAGGTTGGATGATAATCGCCACATGAGATGACTTTATCATCCTTCGCCACATGAGGTAGGATATAGATAGGATGGTGAGACAATGGGAAGAGTTCAAGAGACAGAGAACTCCTTCCCTACCGATTCGTCATGCAGCAGAGTGATAATCGTCGTTTTAAATGAGTCAAGAGAAGCCAAGGAAGTGATGCCCATACGAGAGTTCAGAAAATTTCCAGGAGCTCCAGTTCGGTATGTCGCCAGTTCGAATAGAAGATACTGGTTAGGTCGACCATGTCGAACAGAGAATTGCTGATTTCGGGGATGTCAAGCCCAGCACCTCACTGATCCGAAGTCCAACTCCACTAAGGATCGTGGCACTTCTTGAGCCACTTGTGCTCCTGCACTTCCTTCCTTTCGTCATGTGGTCGACCGGGACAATAGGGCTATAAAGTACCGCCCAGAGGACGGCCTTGACGACGTTGCCTGATGCGGGAATAAGGAGGGTTCAATGGGGTGAGAGTTCGAAGCCTGAGCATGTTGTAACTAATGCTAAAGTAGAGTCAATGGTACGACAAATTTTGAACGATTGCAATGGGTGTACCAATGAAGATTGGGGATTGGAGTGTAGTTACACCCTATTCACCGATAACTTCAGACAGCCGTCTTGAGTATGTCACAATTTCCTGGTATTGTGAAAGAATAAAATTAATGTCCATCCTATCTCGATCATTAAATGATTTTGGAATCGGATGCATGTTAGGCATGAACACCATATGAGAAAGATAATGTTGGGAGAATGCCTTCTCCAACTCCTTCTTCCTCTCTTATGGAATTATCGCTTGCTCTGGAAGGAGATCCAGTTGAGGTTCTTTATCTGTGCGCACATCGGGAACGACGGGATCCCGAACCTTAGAAATGATGGGCTATGATAATTGAGAGGGATCGATAGGAAGTCTATGCTGAGGAAATCTTTTGGGCTGATAATGCTCACTTGTCGTCTTCATTATCTAGGAGGTTTTATCGTGAGAGCAGGAAGTGGAATGGCGTTTCTCTCACTCACGCTCGTTCACTTTCTCAAGAGCTCATTCCCTCTCCTTTTCCTTTCTCTCTCGGTGCTCCCAATACCGCCTTTACCGTTCGTGTTCTCTATCTTCCCTTTCCCAAGCTCAACTCTCTTCATGCTCAGGTCTCGGTTTTTCTGTGAAGAAGCCTGAATTCTTGGACTGCTCCTATGTAAACTGGCACCAAATTGACCGTGGTATTTTTTTTTCCTTTCATCGCGGAACCTGCAATTCAAGAAAAGAATACAGATTAGCATTAGTCATACACAGAAGAAAAAGGTTTTGCGACGTGCAGTGCTTGTGTTGTATGTGTACTAGTGTCCCCCCGACAGACCAGAGCCTGGAGTCAGGCTTGTAACAGTTGTCTCCCCACCCTTAGTAGGAGTGTTCTCTTCCTCAGACTTTGGGAAGAAAGAGGCAGGGTCTACACCCCGAGAAGAGTATATGGTATCCAGTCGCCTAAGCCTCAAAACGGCGACTTGAGATCTTTTGATTGGGTAATCGGACCTGGAGATTTTTGCGGAGATGACATTTTTGGAGGAGGACTATAGGTATGTACATCCCCTTTATCTAGGGATTATGGTTTTCCCTTCTTTCTCTTCTGGGTCCCGAACGGGCCGAAGAGCGCCTTTTCTCTTGGTAGCATGTTTTGTTTTAACTTGTGGATGAGCTTCTAATGTTTTTCTCCTGACTAGAGGGGCATGACCGTTGCTGCTGGCCCACTGAATGGGAGGACGATCACTTATGGCACCGCAGCTAGAGCTCCACCCATCCCAACGAACCGATCAGGGTAAGGTAATTGGAAGAGATGTAAGAACTTGTCAAAGATGCATCTCCTAATGCTATGACTGCTTTCTAAAGCATTCCACAAAAGTGACCATACTATCACGATATACTTGGCCAATGGGCTTGGCCAGAGTAACACCTGTAAAGGGAAGCAAACGTTAGAAATTTCCCAGTGAGGTTGAGATAAGTAAAACTAAGGTTGAACACTTACTGCATTAGATTCATCTCCTGGCGCAGCCGTCTTGCGATGTAACATAAAACCACTTGGGTCTTATGTCTCCTTATCTACTGAAGCCTTCTTTAATGATTTTCCCATCTCGAGATGACTCGAACTAGAGAAATGAAGGAGTCACATTCTGGTGGTGCTTAAAGTTGTAGAAAAATAGGACATCGTCAAAAGTCAGCTCTTGACCCAAATGCCCTCTATGCATAACATATAAGGAAAATAAATAAGAATACGCCGTTGGGTGTAGCTACATCGGCGCTAGCTTCGTGCGATGAAGGAAATTGATGATATATGGACTAAATGGTGCAAACTGTGTTGATTGTGAGCAGTCTCGCCCTGTGTAGGAATTCATATACCTGATCTATGGATAATGTGCTTTGCACTTAACCTCCTCAGTTTTCCCTCATCCATGGTAGTGGGCCAGGAATCAGCCAGATTATTTAGAACACTACAACAAAAATACCCTTTACAACTGCAAAAAACAGTTTTAATAGGTTTATTACACCTGGCGCATGTCAGTCTTTATATCCGCAGGTGTAATAGAGCAGAATTATTTTACAACTGTTTTGAATAATTGTAGAAAAATCCTATTACAATTGTCGATGACAATCGTAAAATGACTTATTCACAACTGTTTTGGCAGTTGTAAAAGACCTTCCTATAACTGTTTTTAACTCTTGCAAAAAACTTATTAAAACCATTTATAATAGTTACAATATATATTTTAACAACTATTTGTGAAAGTTGTTGTAATGACCCGCATTGTCACGGGTATTATAATTAATTTATTTAATTATATAAATAGTGATATAGTGAATTAAATGGTGGTTTAATTAATTAAGTGATTATTTAATTAATTTAAATAATTAAATAATATATTCAATTCAGAAATAATCAAAAATATTGGGAATCACAATATTCTGTGAACGGGGCCGTTCCTTAGATTTAATTCAGCTTAGAGTTGAATTATATTGACGAATATACTCAATCGACGACAGTTTGAACGTATAATTATAAAATAATTAAAATCAAGCTAGAAATGGCGCTGCAGTTCGCGATTTGGCGATTTGAACTTCAACTGAATATACAGGGTCCGTTTTAGGTCGGATTTCTGTGAAACAAGAACCGTCAGGACCGATTTGATAATAGTTTTCTAATAGGAGAGAAAAATCAGGATTTCGTCATGTAGATTTTGATTTACGTCCAAATCAAATTCTAGAAAAAGTCGCTGTGGAATTTCCTTTATAATTTATAACGGTTTATAAAAGGAATTTCAATATAAATTGAATATCGATATAATATGGATTTGGAATATCGAGCTATAAATCCATATACGAATATTTTGGAGCTGTGGTATATTCTAGGTGAATATATACGATAATATTAAATTATTAATATTTAATTTAATTTATTTAAATATATTTATATATTTAAATGGGCTATTCAGAGCGTTAAAAATAGCCACTTTTGCAAACGAAGGCGAAATTCGACAAAACTAATTTTGTTGGATCCGCAACATCAAATTATTGCTAGAATCTAAGTTCCGTGATTTTTAGAGTCACTGTGTGGCCGTACGGATTTTTAGAGTGTAAAACAGTCAGTATTTTGACGGTTAAAAATACGCTGTGTGAGCGTACTGAGTCGGAATTCGACGAAACCAGTTTCGTTAGGACCGTAATGTCGAACTCTAGCTACCTGTCCAGTTTCGTGATTTTTGGGTATCGTGTGTGATCACACGAATTTTAAGAAGGAAATAACGAATATAAATCGAATATAATAATCAAAATATCTTAACCCTTTTTCCTATAAATAACCCCATTCGTTTTCCTTAAGACCTAATTACATTCTTCTGCCAAATCAAATTGTAAGCCGCCACAGAAAGATATCCAACAGTGAAAACAAAACCTTGGAAAATCAATGGTAATTCAATAAAATTCCTAAAATCACCGTAGGTCTATATTTAAGTTCGGTTTTTGTAGTTTGTCATCGCTATATGCTTTTGTTGAGGTTCGACATCAGTTCTTGGGTTGTGCTGAAATAGCAGGGCGCGACTAGGGTTGATTTTCTTGGATCGATTGTTCATCGTTTGATAAAACGAAGTTTGGTTTTGGGTTCAGCGAGTGTACGAGCATCTTGGAGTATTTTTGTGAGGAAATCGAAGTAAATTTGGTTCGCTACCTACCTGTAGCCGTGCGGAAATGAGTAGTGACGCAATTCTATTTTGGAGTGCGAGTTGCGTCGGATAGTGATGAAGGGAAGGAGATTTTGGAGAGAAGCACTTTGGTTTGGGTTTTGGGTTGAACCGTGGAGTATTGATGAGGGTATGGGAGGCTTGAGCGTCGGCTAGGGCTGGGAAAAAGGGGAGGAGCTCGTCTGTCTTTGTTTGGGAGGAAGAAGGGATGACGGGTCGGGTTTGCTAAGTGAAGGGTTATTGGGCTGGTTATGAAATGGGTAAAGCCCAAATATAAAATCCTTTATGTTTTATTTTTAATTTAAATGTGTTTGAACTTCGTAAATTCATAACAATTCTATACGTTATCAGAATTCAACGAAACAAGATCCGTTAGGATCGTATGGACGAGAGCAACACAATAAGACTGATTGGGAGTAGATCCGAGCTCGTTACAATTTATGGCGAAATAAATTGTCCGACTGAATCAAATAACGCAAACCGTTATTTAACGGTTAACGCGCCAATGTAAGTAAAACTCACCAACCCTGAACAGTAAATATTTTCACGTTGTATTGTTAGAACTGTTAAAATTTGTCTGTTGATTGTGTGTTGACTGTTTGATTGAACTGCTAGTCAGTTAGTGGAAATTATATATATATATATATATATATATAAACCTTTAAATATTTATATATTGATGCTGTTATTAGAATAATCAGTACTGAACTGAAAGTGATGTTGATTTTACTGTGTAACATCTGTGGATGCAGGGAAACAGGTTGGAGGGACCCAACTGGGTTCCTCAATATTTATAATACTGTTTTGATTAATATATTGTGATATAGAATCCGTGGTCGATTATATGTGCTTGGACGATATTGAACATCGTGATTTGATCTGATTGAATACCATAACATACGGGATGTTGATAAGGGGATTTTCAAAGTGATATTGAAAACAGATTATTTATAAACTGGAATATTTATGAATAAGAGATATTTATAAATTCGAATATTTATAAATAAGGAATATTTGTAAATTGGAATATTTATAAATAGGAGATACATAGAAAAAGAAAATAATTTCAAAACATTTTCTTTTGGGTGGAAAGGCCTGTGTGGCGGGTTTGGGGATTTTCCCGATGCTTCCGATACAAAGGAGGTTATGGCGAATTTTCCCGAAAATTTAAGGAGTTAGAATATATAAAAGGAATAGTTGTGAAAACCAAATATAAGGGAAATATTTGTGGAAACCAAATATAAAGGAATAGTTGTGAAAATAAATAAAGAGTTAAAAGGAAATATTTATGTAGGAAATAAATAAAGTAATAAAGGAAATATTTATATGAAATAAATATAGGCAAATTGAAAAGGAAAAATCATTTTTAAAGTGAAGAACGTTACCAAAAGTAAATCCTTAAAAATGAATAAACATTGTTAAAAGGAACGTAATGAATAACCAGTTCAGTTAGAGTTAACCGGTTCAGTAGAGTTAACCAGTTCAGTAGAGTTAACCAGTTCAGTAGAGTTAACCAGTTCAGTAGAGTTAACCAGTTCAGTAGAGTTAACCCGTTCAGTAGAGTTAACCAGTTGGGTTAAGTAAGTCGAGTTAACCAGTTGGGTTCAGTCAGTCAAGTTAATCAGTAAGAGTTAACCAGTTAGAGTTAACCAGTTGGAGTTAATCAGTAAGAGTTAACCAGTTAGAGTGAACCAGTTGGAGTTAATCAGTTAGAGTTAATCAAGTAGGTAAATAAGTTAGAGTAAATCGATTAGAGTTAAAATGAACTAGAGTTAATCAAATATAGTTATTTGAGACAGAGGTAGTCAAACATAGTATCCAGGGTAAGTTGTCATCTCGTACGACTGCTAGCGAAATTCGCAGGGCTACAAATAGCCTAAGGCGGTCGGATGTTTCCTGAGGGAATCAGGTGTAACCATTTGTGATCGCTGCGATCTAAAGTCAAACGAATGGAGTTAAATCGAATATTAGTTATTCGATAGGAGATAATCAAGTTGAGTTAAATAAACTAAGTTAGTCGAGCCTAGTTAATCGAATCAAATTGGTCGAACCAAGTAAGTTAAGTTAGTCGAGTTAGTCGAGTTAAGTTCGTCGAGTTAAATTAATCGATGTCAATTTCATCGAAAGGAGTTATCGATGTTAGTTTCATTGAAAGGAGTTATCGATTATAGTTTGATCGAAGTGAAATTTATCGAATAAGAGTTATTCGAAAAGAGATTTTCGAATTTAGTTTATTCGAAAGTGAGATTTTCAGATATGAGATATTTGAAAAGAAAGAGTTATCGAATATTAGTTATTCGAAGAGAGATTATCGAATATCGTTTATTCGAGAAGGAGTAATCAAATATAGTATATTCGAAAGGAAGGAGTTAATCGAATATAGGTTATTCGAAGAAGAGTTAATCAAATAGAGATTTCTCGAAGAGAGTTAATCGGCGAATTCGATTATATCGAATTCGGGAAAGTACTTATACTTTCTAGTGTTTAAATATGAGATTTATTTATTTATAAATAAATAAGTGTTAGGTTAATTATTCACTAATAAGAATAGAAGTTATAATTAAAGTTAGATAATTTGAAAGTAGGGATTATAACGTTATCGTTATAACCAGTGTTTTAAATATAGAAGTGGATTAGTAAAATTGAATCCGAGAAAGGCGTAAAGAAGTTGTTAAAAATTAAAAGATAAACTTTGACTATTTCGAAGTTATAACGTTGTTCAGTTAAGGTCTGAGAGGTAATTATACCCCAACTTGAGTGACTTCCTTCTTTACTAAGAAATGGTAAGGTTTGATCGTAAAGGAGTTTTTGAAATGTTTTCCAAACAAGAATCAGAAATGTTTTCTGATAAAAGAAAATAAGGATTTAGAATATAGGGAAACAGGAGATGAGTAAATAAATGAACTAAAGAGATTAATGTTAAATGATGTTTGTTCGATATAATTTCCATCTGGAAATAATATCGTTGTTTGCATACTTGTTTTTCTTTGATAGTTAACTCACAGACTATCGAAGTTTTGACCATTTTAACGTTGTTAATATGGAGAGACCGGTTGGATTATTATCCAAAGAACCACTCTGTATTGGCATAAGCGTTGCGAATCATATATGCCAAAGATAATTGAAGACGGAGTAAAATGCAAGGGCTGTTGTATAAGTCTTAGATAACAGTGACTAAGATGGATATACGGAACAGTACCTTTGGTTTGTCCAGTCCCAGGACAACTTGTATGGACGAAGGTCTGACAGAGTATATCCAATGGATCGCGTAAGTTGATCTGTTCAAACCTATTCACATTTGGTGGTGCAGGAATTCGTTTCTCTAAGCTGTATACCCATGTTATTTTTGGATAAATCAATTTGTGATTTGGCGGGTATGACGATGTGAAATTCTAAGTGAATGAGGATGACTTGTGTTGATGAATGTCTGACATAGTATTTCCAAAGAGGTCACGTACCTTGATTTCTTCAACCGTACCAAGAGTGGAAGCAGAGAAGGAAACTTCTTTAGCTAACACGTAATGTACTGTTGTAGACGTCAATTAGTGATTTTCGATGGATTTGACAATGTGGCATTCAAAGTGAATCTGACGTGATGTAAAGCGTAACCTCTAGCCTCATCATCCGGTAAATGACAGAAATCGGGCAGGCAGCATGGCTAAGTCGGTCGCACCGAAGTAGGGTGTATAATCACCTATCTAGAGAATATTCATTTGTTTCTTAAATCTATCAATGTTGTCCCATATGTATACGGGAACAGTTGCTGATCCCAACCGTTGGTGATATACATTCGATACACTCAAGCAAAATAAGTGGTCGGTCATGTGTGGCTGAGTTACAAGATGTTCTTGTTGAACTCCAGTGTATCGTTCCTAGAGTACACTGATCAGAAGGTGGTTCCATGCCTTGTCATAGTTGGAAATCCATTATCCAATACGTGCTTGCGATTTTGATTGTAAACTATATATGTAGAACGTGAGATGAAAATGTTTCTGCTAGTTGATATCTATTTGTACATAGATATTATTATAATATCAAAAAGTTTTTGATATAAAGATATTTTGAATTCTCGTAAGGGAAAAAACCCGTTCCGTTATGCGGCGTGGTCTTATGAGATATCGTTTACTTGTTCATATACCTGTTTAAAGTGTTTTACTCACACCAGTCCCATGACTGACCCGGAGTTTACTTTGTTGTTTTCCCTAAACTCTTGGGTGCCTAAATTTGTACGGGCAGTCAAGTAGTCGGGATTTACAGATATACTTGAACAGCTGGAGCAGGAGGCTTCTGGATCATATAGCTATAGTTTATTTCCGCTGTGTTGTAAGTGTTGTAATCTGATAAGTGCTATTGTATACATAACTGTTATATTTCAAAGTTATGTTATCTATTTTATGTTATTCGTTCCGTTGTGAGGTTCGTGTTACTCTGATGTTGTGTTCTTCTTCTTCTTCTATTCTAAGTTTCTATCTTATCTATTCTCACCTTCTAATTTCTTTCATTAATTACCGGGATTTTTCAATGTTTTGGTTATCAACATCGAGCTTATGTCGATAACCAAAGTCGTCGAAAATCCGGGTCGTTACAGTTGGTATCAGAGCATAAGTTAAGTATTACCTTGGCTCTGTGGCGTGACTCGGTAGAGATAGGGTTAGTAATACCCTAGATTGAGTTGAGTGTATATATACGAGTGCGTATTTGTATTTGATATAAAAATGGTTTTATATTGTGGAAATTCATTGGCTGAGTTGTTTATGAGTTCTGGTCGATCAGTTTGATCCACTGTATCGGTAGGAGTAAATAAATACTTGAATACGATGGATCGACACAGTATGGATATGTAATATATTATCATATATTAGATATATTGGTTGTAATTATAATCGAATGAGGTTATAAAGTGAAATGGTTATATATAACCAATCAGAATCATATAAGTAAAGTATATGAAATAAGATGAATTAAATATGAATTTAAATCAGATTTGGAATTAAAATAAGGAAATTTTAAGTTCCTGGGAGATTTTGAGATGTTTTCAAAATGGATATATTTTGTAAGGGTTTTGAAATGATATAGTATTGAAATCACTTGGGTCGCTGGAAAATAATTCCGATGATGACTGCGCAGTATCATCAGCGTGATTTTCGAGTTTCTAAGTGGTGGATTACTACCAAAGATTTTGATTTGAATTGTTTTGAGGAAACAAGTTGCTTAGAAAATTCAAAGGTTTTGAATAGGTATTATGATTTCAAATTGATTTGAAATTTACCCAGGATTTTAAGTTCTGGAATTTAAATTTAACTTATGAAGTTAAATAAAATGAGATGGTAAAAATAAATTGAAATTTAACTTGAAACAAGTTAAATAGAATTGAATGGATAAGTCAAGAATTTGAAATTTAGCTGGACATAGAATTTGAAAATCAAGAATGAAACTTGAGATTTGAAAATGGGATTTGACTTGAGTATAAGCGAATGATTTGGTTTGACGATATAAAAGTGATTGAGTTTGATTGGGAGGACATTGGTATATGTGGAATGGTAACAGATGGAAGGGATATAATGATATGCCCGACAAAAGGTACAAGTTTATATTCGATATAAGCATGAGATTTATGAGCCGAATTGGCAAGCCGCTTGGCTGTTTGATTTTCTTTTGGGTTGGAGAAAGCCTAGAGAGGCGAGTTGTGGTTTTACCGATAGGGCTGTACAAAGGAGGTTATGGCAAAATTTTCAGAAAATTTAAATTGTTAGAAAATTTTCAGAATTTTTGAAAAATTTAGTTAGTCGGAATGAATAAATATTGTAGTCGATATTAATTGGTTCAGTTGAAATCAGAAATAAGGGGTAAACAAATCTTAGGAATTCCAATAGATAGGGTCGTCCTCTACCTTAGCAATTTCGAGGACGAAATTATTTTAAGTGGGGAAGAATGTAATGACCCGCATTGTCAGGGGTATTATAATTAATTTATTTAATTATATAAATAGTGATATAGTGAATTAAATGGTGGTTTAATTAATTAAGTGATTATTTAATTAATTTAAATAATTAAATAATATATTTAATTCAGAAATAATCAAAAATATTGGGAATCACAATATTCTGTGAACGGGGTCGTTCCTTAGATTTAATTCAGCTTAGAGTTGAATTATATTGACAAATATATTCAATCGACGACAATTTGAACGTATAATTATAAAATAATTAAAATCGAGCTCGAAATGGCGCTACAGTTCGCGATTTGGCGATTTGAACTTCAACTGAATATACAGGGTCCGTTTTAGGTCGGATTTCTGTGAAACAAGAACCATCAGGTCCGATTTGATAATAGTTTTCTAATGGGAGAGAAAAATCGGGATTTCGTCGTGTAGATTTTGATTTACGTCCAAATCGAATTCCAGAAAAGTCGCTGTGGAATTTCCTTTATAATTTATAATGGTTTATAAAAGGAATTTCAATATAAATTGAATATCGATATAATATGGATTTAGAATATCGAGCTGTAAATCCATATACGTATATTTTGGAGCTGTGGTATATCCTAGGTGAATATATACGATAATATTAAATAATTAATATTTAATTTAATTTATTTAAATATATTTATATATTTAAATGGGCTATTCAGAGCGTTAAAAATAGCCACATTTGCAAACGAAGGCGAATTTCGACGAAACTAATTTTGTTGGATCCGCAACATCAAGTTATTGCTAGAATCTAAGTTCCGTGATTTTTAGAGTCACTGTGTGGCCGTACGGATTTTTAGAGTGTAAAACAGTCAGTATTTTGACGGTTAAAAATACGCTGTGTGAGCGCACGGAGTCGGAATTCGACGAAACCAGTTTCGTTAGTACCGTAATGTCGAACTCTAGCTACCTGTCCAGTTTCGTGATTTTTGGGTATCGTGTGTGATCACATGAATTTTTAGAAGGAAATAATAAATATAAATCGAATATAATAATCAAAATATCTCAACCCTTTCTCCTATAAATAACCCCATTCGTTTTCCTTAAGACCTAATTACATTCTTCTGCCAAATCAAATTATAAGCCGCCACAAAAAGAAATCCAACAGTGAAAACAAAACCTTGGAAAATCAATGGTAATTCAATAAAATTCCTAAAATCACCGTAGATCTATATTTAAGTTCGCTTTTTGTAGTTGGTCATCGCTATATGCTTTTGTTGAGGTTCGACATCAGTTCTTGGATTGTGCTGAAATAGCAGGGCGCGACTAGGGTTGATTTTCTTGGATCGATTGTTCATCGTTTGACAAAACGGAGTTTGGTTTTGGGTTCAGCGAGTGTACGAGCATCTTGGGGTATTTTTGTGAGGAAATCGAAGTAAATTTGGTTCGCTACCTACCTGTGGCCGTGCGGAAATGAGTAGTGACGCAATTCTATTTTGGAGTGCGAGTTGCATCGGATGGTGATGAAGGGAAGGAGATTTTGGAGAGAAGCACTTTGGTTTTGGTTTTGGGTTGAACCGTGGAGTATTGATGAGGGTATGGGAGGCTTGAGCGTCGGCTATGGCTGGGAAAAAGGGGAGGAGCGCGTTTGTCTTTGTTTGGGAGGAAGAAAGGATGACGGGTCGGGTTTGCTAAGTGAAGGGTTATTGGGCTGGTTATGAAATGGGTAAAGCCCAAATATAAAATCCTTTATGTTTTATTTTTAATTTAAATGTGTTTGAACTTCATAAATTCATAACAATTCCATACGTTATCAGAATTCAACGAAACAAGATACGTTAGGATCGCATGGACGGGAGCAACACAATGGGACTGATTGGGAGTGGATCCGAGCTCGTTACAATTTATTGCGAAATAAATTGTCCGACTGAATCAAATAACGCAAGCCGTTATTTAACGGTTAACGCGCCAATGTGAGTAAAACTCACCAACCCTGAACAGTAAATATTTTCACGTTGTATTGTTAGAACTGTTAAAATTTATCTGTTGATTGTGTGTTGACTGTTTGATTGAATTGCTAGTCAGTTAGTGGAAATTATATATATATATAAACCTTTAAATACTTATATATTGATGCTGTTATTAGAATAATCAGTACTGAACTGAAAATGATGTTGATTTTACTGTGTAACATCTGTGGATGCAGGGAAACAGGTTGGAGGGACCCAACTGGGTTCCTCAATATTTATAATACTGTTTTGATTCATATATTGTGATATAGAATCCGTGGTCGATTATATGTGCTTGGACGATATTGAACATCGTGATTTGATCTGATTGAATACCATAACATACGGGATGTTGATAAGGGGATTTTCAAAGTGATATTGAAAACAGAATATTTATAAACTGGAATATTTATGAATAAGAGATATTTTTAAATTCGAATATTTATAAATAAGGAATATTTATAAATTGGAATATTTATAAATAGGAGATACATAGAAAAAGAAAATAATTTCAAAAAAATTTCTTTTGAGTGGAAAGGCCTGTCTGGCGGGTTTGGGGATTTTCCTAATGCTTCCGATACAAAGGAGGTTATGGCGAATTTTCCCGGAAATTTAAGGAGTTAGAATATATAAAAGGGAAATTTAAGGAGTTAGAATATATAAAAGGAATAGTTGTGAAAACAAATAAAGAGTTAAAAGGAAATATTTATGTAGGAAATAAATAAAGTTATAAAGGAAATATTTATATGAAATAAATATAGGCAAATTGAAAAGGAAAAATCATTTTTAAAGTGAAGAACCGTTACCAAAAGTAAATCCTTAAAAATGAATAAACATTGTTAAAAGGAACGTAATGAATAACCAGTTCAGTTAGAGTTAACTAGTTCATTAGAGTTAACCAGTTCAGTAGAGTTAACCAGTTCAATAGAGTTAACCAGTTCAGTAGAGTTAACCAGTTCTGTAGAGTTAACCCGTTCAGTAGAGTTAACCCGTTCAGAAGAGTTAACCAGTTGGGTTAAGTCAGTCAAGTTAATCAGTAAGAGTTAACCAGTTAGAGTTAACCAGTTGGAGTTAATCAGTAAGAGTTAACCAGTTAGAGTTAACCAGTTGGAGTTAATCAGTTAGAGTTAATCAGGTAGGTAAATCAGTTAGAGTAAATCGATTAGAGTTAAAATGAACTAGAGTTAATCAAATATACTTATTTGAGACAGAGTTAGTCAAACATAGTATCCAGGGTAAGTTGTCATCTCGTACGACTGCTAGCGAAATTCGCAGGGCTACAAATAGCCTAAGGCGGTCGGATGTTTCCTGAGGGAATCAGGTGTAACCATTTATGATCGCTGCGATCTAAAGTCAAACGAATGGAGTTAAATCGAATATTAGTTATTCGATAGGAGTTAATCAAGTTGAGTTAAATAAACCAAGTTAGTCGAGCCTAGTTAATCGAATCGAATTGGTCGAACCAAGTAAGTTAAGTTAGTCGAGTTAAGTTCGTCGAGTTAAGTTAATCGATGTTAGTTTCATCGAAAGGAGTTATCGATGTTAGTTTCATTGAAAGGATTTATCGATTATAGTTTGATCGAAGTGAGATTTATCGAACAAGAGTTATTCAAAAAGAGATTTTCGAATATAGTTTATTCGAAAGTGAGATTTTCAGATATGAGATATTTGAAAAGAAAGAGTTATTGAATATTAGTTATTCGAAGAGAGATTATCGAATATCGTTTATTCGAGAAGGAGTAATCAAATATAGTATATTCGAAAGGAAGGAGATAATCGAATATAGGTTATTCGAAGAAGAGTTAATCAAATAGAGATTTCTCGAAGAGAGTTAATCGGCGTATTCGATTATATCGAATTCGGGAAAGTACTTATACTTTCCAGTGTTTAAAAAAGAAATTTATTTATTTATAAATAAATAAGTGTTAGGTTAATTATTCACTAATAAGAATAGAAGTTATAATTAAAGTTAGATAATTCGAAAGTAGGGATTATAACGTTATCGTTATAACCGATGTTTTAAATATAGAAGTGGATTAGTAAAATTGAATCCGAGAAAGGCGTAAAGAAGTTGTTAAAAATTAAAAGATGAACTTTGACTATTTCGAAGTTATAACGTTGTTCAGTTAAGGTCTGAGAGGTAATTATACCTCAACTTGAGTGACTTCCTTCTTGACTAAGAAATGGTAAGGTTTGATCATAAAGGAGTTTTGGAAATGTTTTCCAAACGAGAATCAGAAATGTTTTCTGATAAAAGAAAATAAGAATTTAGAATATAGGGAAATAGGAGATAAGTAAATAAATGAACTAAAGAGATTAATGTTAAATGATGTTTGTTCGATATAATTTCCATCTGGAAATAATATCGTTGTTAGCACACTTGTTTTTCTTTGATAGTTAACTCACAGACTATCGAAGTTTTGACCATTTTAACGTTGTTAATATGGAGAGACCGGTTGGAATATTATCCAAAGAACCACTCTGTATTGGCATAAGCGTTGCGAATCATATATGCCAAAGATAATTGAAGACGGAGTAAAATGCAAGGGCTATTGTATAAGTCTTAGATAACAGTGACTAAGATGGATATACGGAACAGTGCCTTCGGTTTGTCCAGTCCCAGGACAACTTCTATGGACGAAGGTCTGACAGAGTATATCCAATGGATCGCGTAAGTTGATTTGTTCAAACGTATTCACGTTTGGTGGCGGAGGAATTCGTTTCTCTAAGCTGTATACCCGTGTTATTTTTGGATAAATCAATTTGTGATTTGGCAGGTATGACGATGTGACATTCTAAGTGAATGAGGATGACTTGTGTTGATGAATGTCTGACAGAGTATTTCCAGAGAGGCCACGTACATTGATTTCTTCAACCGTACCAAGAGTGGAAGCGGAGAAGGAAACTTCTTTAGCTAACACGTAATGTACTGTTGTAGACGTCAATTAGTGATTTTCGATGGATCTGACAATGTGGCATTCAAAGTGAATCTGACGTGATGATAAAGCGTAACCTCTAGCCTTATCATCCGGTAAATGACAGAAATCGGGCAGGCAGCATGGCTAAGTCAGTCGCACCGAAGTAGGGTGTATAATCACCTATCTAGAGAATATTCATTTGTTTCTTAAATCTATCAATGTTGTCCCATATATATACGGGAACGGTTGCTGATCCCAACCGTTGGTGATATACATTCGATACACTCAAGCAAAATGAGTGGTCGGTCATGTGTGGCTGAGTTACAAGATGTTCTTGTTGAACTCCAGTGTATCGTTCCTAGATACACTGATCGGAAGGTGGTTCCATATCTTATCATAGATGGAAATCCATTATCCAATATGTGCTTGCGATTTTGAGTGTAAACTATATATGTAGAACGTGAGATGAAAACGTTTCTGCTAGTTGATATCTATTTGTACATAGACATTATTATAATATCAAAAGGTTTTTGATATAAAGATATTTTGGATTCTCATAAGGGAAAAAACCTGTTCCGTTCTGCGGCGTGGTCTTATGAGATATCGTTTACTTGTTTATATACCTGTTTAAACTGTTTTACTCACACTAGTCCCATGACTGACCCGGAGTTTACTTTGTTGTTTTCCCTAAACTCTTGGGTGCCTAAATTTGTACGGGCAGTCAAGTAGTCGGGATTTACATATATACTTGAAGAGCTGGAGCAGGAGGCTTCTGGATCATATAGCTATAGTTTATTTCCGCTATGTTGTAAGTGCTGTACTCTGATAAGTGCTATTATATACATAAATGTTATATTTCAAAGTTATGTTATCTATTATATGTTATTCGTTCCGCTGTGAGGTTCGTGTTACTCTGATGTTGTGTTCTTCTTCTTCTTCTATTCTAAGTTTCCTTATCTATTTTCACCTTCTAATTTATTTCATTAATTACCAGGATTTTTCGATGTTTTGGTTATCGACATCGAGCTTATGTCGATAACCAAAGTCGCCGAAAATCCAGGTCGTTACAGTTGTAGTACGATCTACTACAACTAATAATGGTAGTTGCAGTAATATTTCTTTAACTGCTCTACATATAATTGTGATTTAACACTTCATAACTGCAATTAACCATGAATTCATGATATTGTGACCACAACCAATATTTCATTAATAATAACCATAACAATTTAAGTTACTTGAAACAACACAAACCATTCATATTTATAATAATTGAAAACAGTTCAAGTTTACACCATTTGTAAATTAATAACTCCATCATTAACTCCATCACATAACATAACTAAATCCATAACATATATTAATAAAAGTTCATACGCATACTGATCAAAAGAGATAAAATCTTTATGCGAAGCGAAAATCATCCTAACTTAATCGTTTGCACTTTCTAAACTGATTCTGAACATGTATACCATCGCCATTTGAAACGTTGTTGCTACTTCGAAGTGGCTGCAAACACAATCCTCAGACATTTTATTAAAACTAGAAAAATATACATATCAAACTGAAATATATATAGGCGTCTAGAAACATCAAAATTTATATATAAGTAGACCTATATAATCAAAGATCTTTGTTCATTAGTGCAACACCTGACTACTAAGTTATACATATATACAGTAACATAATTTGCTATATTCCATGTAATTTAGCAATTTTCCTATTTTTACATCAATGTAGTATTACTATTACTTTTCCCAATAAAAAATTTCCTTAAAACCTCTTGGTTACATTTCTAGTTGTAGGCTAAATGCAGGCACCTGACCTGAGCTACATACCCTAGGTATGCTCTTTCAGTATAGAAAGCTTTGTAAAATGCAAGCTTAAAATCCTGTAAACTTTAACTTGCACGAATTTAATGAAGTTTTATCTGTCTGCGTGCACTACTCTTCACATGACATATAATTATTTTTACAATAGAAGATAAAGTAAAAACATGTAAGGGTAAAAGTGCAATTCACGTACCTGGTGCGTGGTTTCTGGAGTTGGAATTAGTAGCAAATCAGATTATAATAAGATTTTGGAGTCTAGTCTGTAGTATTTGATGTTCATTTTGTGACGAAATCTTGTAGTATTTGTTAAAACATGGACATATCGATATTACAAATAGATTATAACCATAAAATGGAAATAAATGAATTGTTTTTTACTTTTATAAAAATCAAATGGATTATTATTGTTTTCAAAAGAAAATAACAACGACAAACAATAACCGAATAAATAACTATTAAAAATGCAATTTTTTTAAAAAACACTAAAACAAAAATTCACGTAGCAAAAACTAAAGAAAATAATTTAAAACATAGCACAAGAACTAAAAACTTTACATAAAATTATTATTTTTCTATTATAAAAAAAGATGAAAGAAGTTCAATACAAAATTAAATAAAACTAGAATAATAATTAACACAATCCAGCCCACCAAAAGAAACTTGTCTAATTCTCAAATTCCTAATTTTGCAACTTATTTAATACTATCCACGGGTACTTTGTAATAACAAATGAAGAACAAAAACTAGCTAAAAATAAAAACGAATGGAAATCACGATTGTTCGAATTTGAATTTTTAGGTCTGAGATTGGTTTTGATGTTTGGGATGGTTAAGTCAGATTCAGGTTAACAAGTTTGTAGTTATGGCAACGACAAGGAAAGACAATTCATATTATAGTGGTAGTGATGTCGAGAAGTAGAGGAGGGTATTGATTGGTGACTGATTTTGGTTGCAGAAAATTGGTGTTGGTTCGAAAATCAATTCTATGTTCAACACCAAAATCAATTCAGATTCCTCAAGAAAAAAACGATGTATTGCTTACATTGATGTAAATTCACATTCCACGGGATCCTTTTCTTGAAATTTTATTTAATAAAGACATTCAGATAAAGAAGCATCAACAAATATTATTTCATTCGTGGTTAATATTTCGTTTTTTTTCCTAAGTTCGAATGGTACTACTAATGGAACGTCAAGTCGGTTTGCTCAAGAAAATTCCAAACTTTGTACTTATAAGCATAGCCCCTTGCTACATTAAATAAATACTTCGAGAATATTATGTCAACCAGGCATTACAACTAAATAGGTTACTTAACAAAGCAAGCAAAGCAAAATGAAGATTAATTACTTAACTTGTTAACAAAAATGGTTTTTAGATTAAACATTTTGTTAGTTGCAGCAATTTTCATGATGAAAGAGAAAAATATAATGGAAGATCAGAGATGCAAATTGACATGGATCTTAATCTTCTTAATCTTTATATAACGACCCAAACTTCCTCTTACGGGAAAGCACAGATTGCTTTGAGAACACGACGCATCAGACATAAACAATAGAACATTTCATTGCTACTACAACAATTAACATCAGAGTACGAGAATATATCAGAGTATAAATAAATAATATACATTGAAAAATATCAGAGATTAAAATTACATAACAACGGAAAATAACAACTGACATAACTGAAAGAGATATACGGATACAAAGCTTTCCGAATATAGCCCAAGCAGTAATCCAGGATCCTGTGAAAAGAAGTATCTACGAAAACCAAAACTCCTAGCTGCCCATGTGGTAAATATAGGCACCCAGAGTTTAGATAGAAACAATAAACTCTGAGTCAGTCATGGGACTGGTGTGAGAACTAAAACAGTTATTAAATCTTTACTTTAAAAGTTGAGAAATCATGGGACGACGCCATATAACACGGAATGGGTTAACTCTACATGAATCTCGGTTAAAAATAAAACAACACAATGCTTTTTTAAAAATGAAGCTATTATAAGACTCAGGTCCCTATCACACAATGCAACGCAAGCAGGAGGATAGAGTTTTATCTTATAATAGCCAAACATGCTTGGTACTGTAACACCCCGTAATTCTGTTAATATTAATATTCACAAATCAAAGAATAACTAATCTCAGACGTGAGAATTATGGGAAACGGGCTGCGTCATTGTGTTCGTCTTGGAATTCTGGTTGAAATAGAGTCCGAGTTTGCGTGAATTGGACTTCGTATGAAGAAGTTACGGCCATCGGAAGTTTCCGAAAATTTAAAACAGATTTCAGAAAATTTAAAATTCAAAATTCGTAGTCAAACTGGCTAGGCGGGAAAATTCCCGCCCAACACCCCAGGTTGACTGGGGAGTCGACTGGGCAGTCGACCCCCCCCCCCCAGATCGACTGGGGTGTCGACCTGGCAGTCGACCTAGGTGTCGACCTGTCCAGGCGGCTAGGGTTTGACTGAGCCCAATCTTGAGCTGCCGATGTGTCTTTAAGGCTGAGTTGGCAAGTTTAACGGACGAGTTTAGTTCTGAATTGATCTGATGGTCTAAATAAATCCTAAACTCTATAAATACCTAGGTAGTCTCTCACCCAAATTCATATGAAAAATAGAATAGTTACCGTCATACCGCCGCCATGGAACTCAGTCTAGCCGCCGCCAACTAAGAAGGAAGAAAAGCTTATCAAAACCCTAATTCTACTCAACTCTAAAGCAAATCAAGACTCTCTTTCTTCTCTAATTGTGAGTATGATGATCTTAACAAGATTATTGTTAAACTAATTAGATTAAGTTATGAATGGATTATAAGTGAATGATGTGGATTGTCATATATGTTGTTGTAAACCTTATGCTATCATGTAGGTTGTAAATCCTATGTTATGTGATGATGATATCCTATATGTTGCAAATCATTCTATGATGATATTGTATAAGTTGTAGTTTTCTATGCTAAATTGTGATGAATCATACATGTTATAAAGTCATGATGTTATTATCTATGCTAATTGGTTCATGTTAATCAAATCATAATGTTTGGGCTAGGTTGATCTATATGACAAACCATGTAGGCAAGTTAGATTGATTAGTAAAGATTATGAACATATGCCATGACATCTCTTTAGAGCTAGAATTATTACATCTAGAATTATGCTATGGCATATGTGAATTCTATGAATTAGATGCTAGTTCACACCATCATTATGTTGCATAAAACCCCATATGCAAGTCCATACATGAATTTGTCATTATGATCATATTATGTAAATTGTGACAAGTTGACACCTTTAGACCCTTAACATGTGTAGTTTTATGCAAGTTTCACCCCTATTATGACTAGATTATTTTATTTGTCTATATGTTGTGATAATTTATCTTTGTGCTATGAGTTAGACTATTCGAGTCTAACGTACGTTCTGCGTTGAATAAGCGAACGTATAACGTGGGGTAGGGGTAATATTAAGGATTTAATATTAAGATGTTGGGGTGCAATTGATATGATTTTTGTAACACCCCACATCCGTTAGTGTCACTCACAAAGGGAATGCACTAAGTTCTATGGAGCATTTAGGGTAAAAGATGCAGATAAATTACAAGACAGGCAGGAATTAAACAGCGGAAAATAAAACTTTGCTTTATTGATAAAATAGTTTGTACAATGATTTCTTTACAATATCAGAGTATCATCTGTCTTACAAAATAAAGAAGCATAAAACAACATTTATATTCCCCAATTTTAGCAAGAGCCAGCCATAGCATCTGAAAAGAGAATTCAAGCAAAACTTCGACAAATCTTCAAGCTGGGAATGAGTGACAGTCCAACTTAACCTGAGCTATACTATTCCCTCCTTTACTACCTTGGGGGGGGGGACGGAAGAAAAGAAGACGAAAGAAGAACAGAGTCAGACATAAAGCCTGAGTAAGTTCAGTAACTTCTAGCATTTGAACATGGGAAAACAAAACGACATGAATTAACTGAATACAAGATAACACCATGATGATAGGGTTGGCAAGATTAGACAAGATTAACACAAGATATGCTAAGCTAAGATAAACTGGATATGCTCTAATACTTTCGCCGCTTCGCTATTTCCTTGTTATACTGGTTTCTATATCTTTGCACCACCTAACTAGTGTCTTAACTAGTAACGATAACGTGATCCCAATCCCTGTAGTTTCCATTGCGTTCAGGCATACATTTATTATTTGTTACCTAGATCTAATCTAGGGTTTTCTATCAAGTGCTTTCTAGATTCAACTAGACTTTATGCTATCTGCTGAATGCTTCACGGATTCAGGGTTTATGCCACCTAGTCCAACTAGGGATTACGCTATCTGTCGAACGATGCCCCCAAGTCTAGGACACACTACCTAGAGTGGTATATGTTCCTATACTTCCCCACGCATGTATCGCGAATCGTTATCGCTTGTCTAGATGCACATGTCCTGTAATGTGCGGCCTGAGTCCTGTGGCAGGGCAAATCAAGGAATACAGAACTCGGTCGGGAGCTTTCAGATATCTGCCGATACAGATGCTAAGGTCTGTTTTTATTCCAGTGGCTATGGTCCCACTTGACCCCTCCCTTAACTAATGAAAGGCACACCTTGAAAAATGAGAACTATACGCCGGCCCCCGGTGCCCTACTATCCTATGGCCATCCTCACCCATAACTAGATAGAAAGTATATGGTCTTTTGGAGTTCTCCGCCTTTCCGCTTCACGTATCTCGATTGACTCAAGATGGATGGTAGACGACGAGTTGCTATCACAGGGCTACCGTTTTCTCGCCGAATCACGCCGGTCCATCCTAGTCTTTAGGTTGCCATATATTGCAACCAAGGCATACCCCTTGTTCTTCTACGCAGACCTTAACCTCTGTGAGTCCAGGAGGATCATCTGCAGCCTCACAGAGGGATATCCAGAGTACCCTCACGTCCCCTCGAAGCCTCGGGCTTCATAACCCAATTCGTTGGAGCCTCCTTTTTACTCAGACGGACATTCGCTCCTTCCCGTGTTATACTAAGAATTACTACTTAGTTTTACTAACTAAGTTTTACCACTTAGTTTCCAGAATCGTTGTTTTCTTAACTAAGGTTTACTACTTAGTTCTCTTTCCCCGTCAATTTGGATTGGTTAAGTGTCATTAGTTAGTTCAAGCCAACTTAACCCTCTTCATTCATCCTGTTAAACTGGTTAAGTGTTATCAGTAATTCATGATGACATAACCTTACCACGAACCAAGTTATATTGGTTAAGTATTTCTTATTACTTAACCCTACCCATTCATCCTGTATTGGTTAAGTGTTCCTTGCCCGTCTGTTTTAACTGACGTGTTATTATTAATGGTTAAGTATTATCCCTTCATGTTTTAGACTTAACCCTATTCCTTTATCACAATCCGATGGTTAAGTGTTCAAGCTTACTTAATCCTACGGTCTAGCCCAGCTAACATATCAAATTGGCTAAGTGTATTTACTTAACCCCCACCTCTAGTCTAGTTAACATGTGAATTTGGCTAAGTGTATTAACTTTTCTTAACCCCACCTTCTAGTCTAGTTAACATGTTAATTTGGCTAGTGTTTTCTTAGTTACTTAACCCCTACAAATCTGGTCTTGTTATCATAGGTTTGGTTAAGTGTCCCTATGGACTTAGCCCTCCCATTCTAGCTTAACTGTGTTAAGTGTCTGTATGAACCTAACCCCACCCACCGGTCTGGTTATCATGTTGAATTGGTTAAGTGTCTTAGTTAACTTAACCCTACCATTCTTGTTCTAGCTTTAACTAAATAGATTAAAGCCGTGACCACTCACATTAGACAGATATTGTTGCGAATACTGGATGTGCCGGTTGGTTCCGGCAGGTTTACATCGCAACTCAGTCTAACCTCGGGTTAGGCATATTCGTGTTTTCTAAGTTCAAAGGGTTTTGATTAATTTTCAAATCAGGTTTTGAAAGTAACCAACCCGTCCGTCGGATCAGTTAGGGATAGCCAGGGAGAGTAGGAAACTTGTATTTTCCAAACCCAAGCCTAGACACTATCCTCTCTGTCACCCTAGAACTTTCTGGTGTATGTATTATTAAAAGAGATGTTATTAATAAACCTTTCTTTGTATATAAATAAATTGTTAACAATTTATCCTCAAAGTTTATCCACTTATCCTCAAAGTCCATTTTCCCTTTTTAAAATAAATTTGGCCTATACCCTATACATTTGCCATGCCTACTAATGGACTTGTATCCTAGGCCCAAATCTTGATTTGCCTATCTTACAGTTTATAGCAATTTAGATCCAACACCCCCATTTATAGTTCATGCCAAAACTAGATTCTATACTCTATTTTATGCTAAACTAGATTTTATATTCTAGTTCACCGTTTATGCCCAAAACTTAATTTGCATACCCACTACCTATTTTGTGGCCCATTTAACCATTTACCATTTATGCCCAATGTGTGTAAATTATGCTAATTTCATGCTTAATTTAGCCACCCAATTTTGATTTAATATTCTAATTTCAGTTCATGTCAAAACTAGACTTTTTATTCTAATTTTCATCAAATTATGGCAACTTCCAAGTTTAGTCAATTTCATGTTTTTCCCAAAACGTATTCCCATCGTTCGTATCATCGTGATTCAACCTAGATCATAAATAGAGCTAGATTCGTGGATAGAAGGGAATGAGCCAAAATGCCATGAAAGAACAGACATAACAATTGGAATAAGATGACAATTCACAGGCATATAGATATGGTAATATTACAACATGAAAAGGGTTGAATAGTATAGGTTCAAGAACATGGGTAGACCTAACTTAATAGGTAAATTCCCAAGGTCTAAAACCAAAGAAAACAAAGAATAGACAGAATAGATAAACATGGTTAGACCTAACTTAATAGGTAAATTCCCAAGATCTAAACCCAAAGAAAACAAAGAATAGACAGAATAGACCCAATTTCAAAGTCACAAAACTTAAGCAACACTTTCCTTGTCATGAATCATAGGTGTTTAATCACAGTTGTTCTTGTTATGTCATAGGCAATAGTTTATGTTTCCTAATCAAAGGCATAGGCTTGTGTTCATAGTCAAGGAAATAATTCTCATAGTCACAGTCATAGGCAATGTTCATAGTCATAGGAGATGTTCATAGTCATAGGCAACGTTCATAGTCATAGGCAATGTTCATAGTCATAGGCAAGGCCTAATTGGTCATCGAATCATAACAGTTCTTAATTAGGTCCAAAGATATAGGCACAGATTCGAATAGAGAGATATTTGGCATATTCTTTTATTCCTTTAATTTCATGTCACGAACAGAGAAAAACGTTCAAATCTAAAAAGTAACCGACTTACAGAGATTAGATTAGATTCGTAGAAAAATAGTCGTTGCAGTCGTTGGAATCTTCACTTGAAATCCTAGCTTGACTTGAACCTCTTCTTGAAAGTCTTGAGCAGCATTTCCTCGTCTTGATTTATTTTATATATTATTTATTTATTCATTTTCTCAGAGGCAGCATAAGGATAGAAAAGAATTGTGAATAGAGAAGGAGGCTAAGGCTGTTTATATAGGATTAGGCGGACGAACCTAGGCAGAAAACGTGACCAAATTCATCAGAACGAACCAAGTTCAGAAAACTGGAAAAAAGCAGGGGGGTCGACCCCCAGGTCGACTACCCAGTCGACCTGGGTGACCCAGGTCGACTACCCAGTCGACCTGGGTGCCTTGGGCGGGAAAATTCCCTCCCAGTCCAATCTGGGTCCGATTTTGAATTCTGAACTTGTTTTCTGACCTGTTTTGAAATTTGAACTTCGCTGAATCTTCCGGAGCCCATATCTTCCTCATATGGACTCCGATTTACGCAAACTCGGACTCGTTTTCATGCAGAATTCCGAGATGAACGAAATGGCACAGCCTGTTTCACTTGATTTTGATTTTAAAATTTAATTCTACCTTGATTCGTGAATCTTAGTGTTACAGAATTACGGGGTGTTACAATTTTGCATTCTATGAGTGGATGGCCATAATTGAGTCAATTATGGACATCGTTAAAATTGGAATTAATTAATAATTTGAATAGGGGATTATAAAAACTGGGGTAAAAGATTGAAAGTGTCAATCAATGCTTAGGACACGAGGTTAGACTCGTTTGTGACGTAAATCTGCCCGGACCCGCCCGACAAATCCAGTGGTCACAAATGTCAGCCCAATGTGAGAGGTCCTAGGCTCAAACTAAAGCATAATAGTTGTAAAGACACGAGGTTAGACTCTTTTATGGTATAAGGCTACCCGGACCCGCCCGGCAAATCCAATTGCCATAAATGCCAGTCTAATGTGAGAGGTCTTTATGAGGTTATGGCCTGAATGAATTAAGAAATACTTAACCAGATAAACATGTAAGGTGGGACATGGGGGTTATGTAGGTGCCTTGGGTGGCATGAGGAATCTAATGGGTGCCCTTAGTGGCATGTGAAATACGATTAGTAAGACTTAACCAAACACACATGTAAATGAACATGACTAAGAGGGTTAAGTGGGGTATACTAGTGGTGACAAGCTTAGGTGGGTAGCTTGTGGGGGCCCATTTCAACCAGTAACCCAAACGTATCTTTGTGGGCTCGACCCAAGTCGAGGACGGGACACGCATACTGGGCTTGACTATAAGAGGCCAAAACGGGGTAGCGGTGGCAACGCAAGTCCAACGGGTTTCATATGCATGTGTGGACCCGGGCTGGTTGGTAAGACGTTGTTGCATCGTGTAGGTATAAGCCGTGCATTCTCAGTTGTATTGGGTTGCCACTTTAGGGGAGTGATACACCCCACTGTGGGGCCAACATGGGTATCTACGAGTAGGGAGCCGATCGAAAGTGGGTAGTGGGGTACACCTAGTGGAGATAGGGGCCGACGGCACCTATGTAGTCAGCTAGGGGTACGGAAGGCTATTTATATAGTTTATGTGTGTAGCAAGTGGGATCAATTTTGAGGGTGACTGGTGCGGTGCAGTGTAGTAATTATTCGTTAGTAATTAGGTGTGGCTTTAACGTTATCTTTATCTGCTCTTCCATACCTAATAGTTTATAGACATTTACTTGTCTTCCAGCTTATGCCTTAGTCTAGTTATTTTGGTAATAGTATTGTTAGAATTATCATACTCACCAGACTTTTTGTCTGACCCCTCCATTTCTATCCTTTTTCCCCTCCAGGTCCTCAGGTTGGGCCCAGCTCTAGTGGAGTTTGATTGGATTGCTTTATCTCTCTTGGAAAGCTTGGACCGTTGAAGTAAAGTCCAGCTTGTTATCTTCTTTAATGGCTATTTGTGTAATGGGATTATGTATTTTGTTTTATGAAGATGGATATTGTACTTGACTCTGATTTATGGTTTTATGATGTAGCAAACATGTTTAATTTCCGCTGCAATAAAATGAAGTTTTAGATTTCCAAGTACTTCTTATTATCTGTCTTGTTGTAATTTTTCTGTTCTATATTCACTTAAAACCTCCATGGAAGTTAATGCATTTCCTTTGTGAGTGACATTAATGGAAGTGGGGTGTTACACGTGGTATCAGAGCGTAAGGTTACCAGAACAGATAAAATTTTTAGAAAAACTATTTTTCTAAAGTATTTTTGGAAGAAGTGTTTTTAGAAACATGTTTTAATGAGAAATTTAAAGAGGAAAGTTTTTAAGAAAAACATAATCCCCAATAGCCATATATCTTTATCTTTCGAATTCTCCATTTTGAATCTTTCCTTTTTCGTTTTAGCATGGCTGAAGATCTTAACCTTCCGGATGGTGTGACGATACCAGGATGGTATAGGAGGTTATTAGAGGCTAGGGCCGCCGCAATCCAGCTAATGTTCCTCCACCACTAGTTGCACCCGTTCCTCCTCCTCCTCGCGCTGATACTTTTGCAAAGACGTGCAAGGAATTTAAGGCTATGGGTGGAAAACCTTTTCAAGGGTCAGAAACATTTGTGGAAGCTAGAGATTGGCTTAAGGAGGTGGAAGAATTGCTAGAAATCTTTGAAGTGGAAGAAGGGAGGAGAGTCAAATTAGCAGCTTGGTTAATGAAGGGAGAGGCCTTGTTTTGGTGGGAGGTCACTAATGGGGAGCGTCCTGTTGACTCTTGGGCGGATTTCAGGCGTAGGTTTGTGGCAAAGTTTCTCTCAAGGGCGGAAGAGAATCTATATATTGAAAGGTTCTTGACATTAAAGCAAGGAAGCTCATCAGTGAAAGAATATGTCAACAAATTTAATCAGGTAGCAAGGTTTGGCTTGGACTTAGTGAACACACCGGAGAAGAAGGCTCTGAGGTTCGTAAATGGATTGAATGAACCGTTGCAAGGGTTGGCTATGACCCACATCCCTATGGGGGCCACATTTGAGAAGCTAGTAGACATGGCACTCATGCACGAGGAGAAAGGCGCTAAAGCTGATAAGGCACCCGAGAAGAAAGGGGATCAGAAGAAACCACAACAGCAAAACAAGAAGGGTGGTAAAGAAAATAATGGCAAGGGAAAGAAGAAATGCTTTAACTGTGGGACCCAGACCATCTCAGCAAGGATTGCCGAAAGAAAAAGAAGATTGGTTGTTTTCACTGTGGCGATGCGGGACATCTAGTAAAGGACTGCCCAAAGAAGGGGCAGAGGGCAGGGTCTACCTCAGGAGGACAGGTGCAGGCTCTTATAGCACCAGGGCAGGCAAGCGGACAAGTTCAGGCTCTCGCGGTCCCACCGTTGCAAGAACGAGGTAGAACCATTTCTGTTGAAAGCTTAGTTTTTCTGTTTGATCATCTTGTCCGTACCTTATTTGATTCGGGCGCATCGCATTCGTTTATCTCTACGTCATTTGTTGAATCACTGCACTTAAACACCAGTTTAGTAGAGGATCCCTTAGTTGTTTCGAATCCAATTGGGGGCTCAGCTTATTTGTCCATGATGTGTTTGGATTTGAAGATTTCTATACATAGCGTTGAGTTTCGATGTGATGCTTATGTGTTGGGCTTCACGGGCTATGGGCTAATTTTAGGGATGGATTGTTTATCCAGAAATGGGGTCGTTCTTGATTGTGAAAGGAAAGTAGTTAGGCTCATGACTCGCCTTGGCAACACTCTCGAAATCTTTTGTAATCCTGTAAATTCCGTTATGCTAAGTTATTTAGAATCGCTTGACGCGTCTGTGGAGAATCTACGATCGGTTAGAGTGGTCCGAGAATACTCGGATGTGTTTGAGGAGGTGAAGTGCTTACCTCCGAAGCGGGAGATAGATTTTCGAATATATCTTGTGGATAATGCGAAACCAGTATATTTTCCAGTACGCCACATGGCTCCTCGTGAAAGGAGGGAACTCGATAAGCAAGTGAAGGAGTTGCTTGAGAAGGGGTTCATAAGACGAAGTATATCGGAGTGGGGTGCTCCAGTAGTATTTTCCATGAAGGCGGATGGGTCCCTTAGACTTTGTGTGGACTGTAGAGAACTTAATAAACTTACTAAGAAATACAGACACCCACTGCCGAGGATTGACGATCTCTTCGATCAGTTAGTTGGCGCCTCAGTGTTTTCGCAATTGGACTTAGCCACTGGATTCCATCAGTTGAGAGTGGCTGAGGATTGCATAGACAAGACTGCCTTTAGGACTCCGGACGGTTTCAATGAATGGCTAGTGATGCCCTTCGGTTTGACAAATGCCCCAGCATACTTTGTTGATTTGATGAGTAGGGTGTTTAGGGAGTACCTTAATAAATTCGTGGTGGTCTTTGTAGACGACATCTTGATCTTTTCTAAGGATGAAGAAGAGCATGCCCTACATCTTAGGGAAGTGTTGGAGACTCTATGAGCGCATAACCTTAAAGCTAAATTTTCTAAGTGTCACTTCTGGAGGAAGGAAGTACGATTCTTAGGGCACGTGGTTTCCAAAGAAGGGATAGATGTGGATCCCGCGAAGGTGGTGGCCATCCAAGATTGGAAGGTCCCTAAAAATTCTACCGAAGTAAGAAGTTTCTTGGGGTTGGCTGGCTACTATAGGAAGTTTATCAAAGACTTCGCAAAGATATCAGCTCCATTAACACGCTTGACGAAGAAGAACCTAGTTTTCACATGGGACGTAGATTGTGATGATGCGTTCCAACGTTTGAAGAGAGCTTTGACCTCAGCCTCAGTCTTAGTGCTGCCAGACGGGAGTAAGCCGTTTACTGTTTATACCAATGATTGTGGGACAGGACTAGGCGCAGTCTTAATGCAAGAGGGTAGGGTAATAGCCTATGGTGAAAGGCAGTTGAGAGCGCATGAGAAAAATTACCCTACAAATGACCTAGAGTTGGCCACTATCGTTTTCGCGCTTAAGTCTTGGCGTCATTATCTTCTTGGCGAGAAATTTGAATTATTCACCGACCACAAATCTTTAAAATACTTATTCTCTCAAAAGGACTTGAACTTAAGGCAGCAAAGGTGGATGGAGTTCTTAGCGTCCTACGACTTCGAAATAGCCTATACCCCTGGCAAGGGTAATGTGGTGGCAGACGCCTTAAGTAGGAAAAGGTTGTCCTTGAGTCCGTTGTTTGTTGAGCGGCGAAGCTTAGAATTCATTTCGATGTTTGACTTTAGACCTTCCGTTGACTTTGTACCCGGTTTGCTAGCATCCTTGGAGGTCAGACCTACGCTTTTGGGACGGATTGGCGAGGCACAGCGAGACGACCCACGGTTGGTTGAGTTAGTAGAAAAGCTCAAAGGAGGGGAGTCATAAAGCTATCTCCGTAGGTATACCCTAGATGATAAGGGTTGGTTACGTAGGGACGATAGACTTTGTGTACCAAAAGACGAGGACCTAAGGAAGACCGTTCTTGATGATGCACATCGTTCGAAGATGACCATTCATCCCGGCGGGGACAAGATGTATAAAGACATGAAGCGAGTTTTCTTTTGGGCTGGTATGAAGAGGGACGTGGCCGAGTATGTCGCTAGATGTTTGGTGTGCCAACAAGTAAAAGCGGAGCAAAAGAAACTCGGTGGGTTGCTTCACCCATTGGAGGTTCCACTATGGAAGTGGGAAAGTGTCTCGATGGACTTTGTGGATGGATTACCGCGATCAAGGAAGGGTAATACGGGGATTTGGGTTATAGTAGATAGACTTACTAAGAGCGCCCATTTCATTCCCGTGAAGAGTAAGAGGACTGCTCCATGGTTAGCTTCTGTATACGTCCGAGAAATAGTTCGTTTGCACGGTGTTCCTTCTAGCATAGTGAGCGACCACGATCCTATTTTCACTAGCGAATTTTGGAAGAGCTGGCAAGAGGCGGTAGGGACTCAGTTATGTTTGAGCACCGCATATCATCCTCATACGGACGGCCAAACCGAGAGGGTGAATCATATTCTAGAGGACCTACTGAGGCTATGTATCCTAGATTTTGGGGGTACATGGGAAAAGCATCTTCCGTTGGTGTAATTCGCATATAATAACAACTTTCAATCTAGCATTGGCATGGCACCTTTCGAAGCTCTTTATGGACGACCTTGTCTTTCACCTACATGTTGGTGGGAATCTACGGATAAGATCTTACTTGGGCCCGATATGATTAGGGAGACTTCGGAGAAGATCGACTTGATTCGAAGGAGGATGAAAGCAGCGCAAGATAGGCAGAAATCTTATGCGGACAAGAGGAGAACAGATCTTGAGTTTGATGTTGGGGACATGGTCTTTATCAAAGTGTCTCCATTATGGAACGTTGTTCGCTTTGGGTCCGTTGGGAAGTTAGCATCAAGGTTCGTAGGACCGTTTCCTATTAAGGAAAGGATTGGGCAGATGGCGTATAGAGTGGAGTTGCCCGAGAGACTTAGTGGTGTACATGACGTATTCCATGTATCACATTTGAGGAAGTGCTTGGACGAGACCGCGGAGGTAGTAGAGCCGAACTTGCTTAGAGAGGTGGAGATAGAGCGTGATGCGACGATTCGACGAGCTCCTACGCGCATTCTTGGGTCAGAGATTAAGAAGCTGAGAAATCGAGAGGTCATACTAGTCAAAGTACAATGGGGAGATGATGAGAGCAACGCTACTTGGGAGACAGAAGAGAAGATGCATTCACGATACCCTTTTCTTTTCGAGGGTATGTCCTTTAATTTCTCCTTTATCGCTTATCTTGTACTTATCTTACCTTTAGAGTATCCTCTCGCTAGTATCCTTGACCTTTAGTTAGGATAATCCTATGGTTGAAACATGTGTTTGAGACATGGTATGTATGATGGATGCAAAGTGGATGCAAGTGTTTGCTAGTGGTTGCTCGTGGACGCATATATACACACTATTAGGCACTAGAGCGGCTCAGTCACTTCATATTGCATATTGCATATATATGGATGTATTTAGTAAAATGGATGTATGAGGATTTGTTTTTATCATATGGATGCTGCATTCAGATGATGATTGTGCACGCATATAGAGATAATATGTAGCATTAAGGAACTTTTGCATACATAATGGACGCATGGCACTATCATGATTTGCATTAAGGAGGTCAACTGAATCAGAGGACCGCCTGATTTTGCATTAGATATGGACATGTACACACACTGTGCATTTAAACATGAAAGCATTAGAAGTCTATAAGGACAATGGATGCCTGTGATTGATGGTTGAGTAGATGGATGTTTGGATGTTAGGAAATACATTCTTATTAACTTGAAGATTTCGGGGACGAAATCCTTTAAGGAGGGGAGAATGTAACACCCCGTAATTCTGTTAATATTAATATTCAAAAATCAAAGAATAACTAATCTCAGACGTGAGAATTGTGGGAAACGGGTTGCGCCATTGTGTTCGTCTCGGAATTCTGGTTGAAATAGAGTCCTAGTTTGCGTAAATTGGTGTGAGGACCCGTAACTTCCCCGGTAAGGAAAGAGCGGATTGCCTTGAGAACAACCCACAACAGAACACAGACGGAAGAACATTTCATTGTTATTACAACAATTCCATCAGATACAAGAATATACAGAGTATAATTGAATAAATTACATTCGATAAATATCAGAGATTACAATAAATTACATAGCAGCGGAAAAATATACAAAACACAACTGCAAGTGATACACGGATACAGAGCTTTCCGAGCATCGTCCCAGCTGTAAATCAGGATCCTGTGAATATAAATCTGCAAAACCAAAACTACTAGCTGCCCGTGTCGAAAATAAGGGCACCCAGAGTTTAGGTTAAAACAATAAACTCCAGGTCAGTCATGTGACTGGTGTGAGAACTAAAACAGTTATTAAAACTTTATTTTAAAAGAGAGTAATTCAAGGGACCACGCCGTATAACACGGAACGGGTTTCCTCCCAAGAATACCAGTGCATAGAATAAACAACGCAATGCTTTTTCGAAAAATGAAGCTATTATAAGACCCAGGTCCCATCACACAATGCAACGGAAGCCGGAGGATAGGGTTTTACCTTATAACAGCCAAACATGCTTGGTACGTTTAAAACAAATCATTTGATACTATAATAAGTGTATAGTGTCAAAACATTTTCAATCATAAATATAAATCATAGACGGCATATCATCCCATGCTACTATGTCGCCATACTAGGCTCTACAAATAAAGCCGAAATATCTCGTATTGGAAATTGGATTTCCGTCATGAGTCGAGGCAAGGGGCAAGCTCCTCTCCGCGTTCGAGACACTCTAGCAAATGTCCCAGGGCTACGCACTCTGGGCAACCCTTGGATGCTTCAGGGCCGGTCCTCACTTATGTTAGAGGATTAATTATGCCTGAACACACGTTTCCCGGTCCTTACAGACCTATAATCGAGGCGCCTCATCCAACAACCACATAGGTGAAAAGTATATAAATGTCAGGGCTGGTAAGTCACTGACACCACCAAAGCTAGAAAGAAACGTCGTGCTCTCCCTGCAGTCCTTATCCCGTTTTTGACTCATACCGAGATGTGAGGCTCACGAATCCACGCTATACACAAAGCTACGCCACAAAGGCCGTGCTTTGATCATCAACCACAAGACTTTGCTTTTCAACAGAATCCTTGATCTATGCAACTCAGCGTGCCACACAGGCAATTCATGCCATGCGATTGATATCTATCGATATATAACCTCTAAGCTCGTACGTCTCAGAGAAGGGCGTTAAGCAAGAGAATAAATTCTCCGCCGCCAAACAGATATATATTTAACAGAAATCAATCAACACAGAATAAAATCCAATGTCAGACACACAATCCATTTACAAGTTCGTTCTGGGTCTGAACGAAACCGGAGGCACTTTCCTCGCATATCCATCCATCTCCAAGTACGTCTGGACGACAACCAACTGATTCCCTCATCTTGGGTGTACAGCCCAATCAAGATCATCAGTAATCACCCAAACGATGTGAAGACTTCCGGTCTTCAACCACCGTCTTCATCTTCGACATATCGTCGAATCGGTTATTCAGAATGGGTATAAACCCGGCCTTTCCGAACAACCCGCTTATATTAAAAACAAAGGTTTCACAAACACAACATACACCTCATTCCAATTCTGAATATTCTGTTATTTAAATATCCACATCTTTTGGGAAAAGTTCCCATTAATTTTATCCAAGATAAATTCTTTAAAATTTATCCTTTAATCTTCCTTTGGATGTCGTTTCAAACCAAATTATGGTTTTCTAAACTAGTCGAGATTAGCGAACCACACCGAAGTAATTATTTATTTTATTTCCCAATCCCAACCTATTCATCCCATGAAGCAAAACTGGTAATACTCCATATCTAACACCACGGTGTTATCGGTAAAATTAATTACCATTTCACGTTCAAGTCTAATTAAAGATTTAGCTATCGCTTTGGAGCAAAACTGGTGATACTCCATTCTCGCTCGTTTTCCAAATTTGATAATTTAAATTATCAATTCACATTTCAATCTAATTGCAGATTCATTAAAACTCCTTTTACTGGGTTAAAGAACTGATGTTATTTAAAACACAGTTCACGACAAACCCAAATCACATTCTATTTATTATCGGGTTAAAGAACTAGTGTTATTTAAAACACCGTTCACGATAAACCCATTTCAAATCCAATCAAATATATTAGAAATTCTGATTATTTAAAATCCCTTTTTAAATCTAATTTATTTATTTAAAAATAATTGGGATTTAAATTTAGTTCAGAACAAGTTCATTTCGATAAGAATCCATTTTTATCCTTTCAAATATGGAGTTTTTCACCCCAATTTTTCCCAAATCATTTCTTATGATTTTAGACAAATTATTACTATTTTTAATAATTTTATTAAGGCCCGTACAATCGATTTCCAACAATGGCCATCGAACTGCACTTACACTGACCTTTTTCAAATTTGATTTGGACGTAACTCCAAATCCAACCGTTAGATTTCAAATTCCTAGTATTCGTTAGAAAGCTCTTTTCGATACGAACCCAACGGTTCCGGTTTTAGGAGAATCCGACGGTCGGATCTCCCGTAATGTCCGTTTGAAATAAATGGTCGAAATTCACGAACTGCCACGGCACGGCGCATTCTATTCAGGCCATTATATTATATATATAATATATATTTCGTCGATTTCTATTTAAAATGAATTATATAAATAGTTTTAAATTCGTTTCAAAAACAATTTCAACTTCCATTTCAATCCAAAGCAAAATTGAATTCTTCTTTATAAATTCGTTTTAAAATTCATTTCTATTCAATTCAAATTTCAATTCAATTTGAATTCATTTCAATTCGCTTTCAATTCAATTTGAATTCGTTTTCAATTCAATTCAATTTCAAAGTCGTTTTCTATTCAATTCAATTCAAATTGGTTTTCTATTCGATTCAATTCAAATTGGTTTTCTATTCGATTCAAATCAAATTCGTTTTCTAATCAATTTAAATCAAATTCGTTTTCTAATCAATTTAAATCAAATTCGTTTTCTAATCAATTTAAATCAAATTCGTTTTCTATTCCATTTGAATTCAATCTGTTTTCTATTCAATTTAATTCGAAATCGTTTTATATTCCATTCATTTCAAAATCATATTATATTCCATTCATTTCCGTTTTCTATTTGAAACAAATTCATTATATATTCAATTGAAATCAAATTCGTTTTATATTCAATTCGAATTCAATCTGTTATATATTCAATTCGAATTCGTTTTCTATTCAATTTGATTCAAATTTCATTTCAAAATATGCGATTTCGAAATCACTTTTCAATATTCATTTTAAAATGAATAAAACCAATAAAAATATCGTTCACGTCAAAATGGCGTCAATCTAACCAACACGGCTTCATATATTTCTATTTTCAAATATTCTATTCAACAAATGAATATTTATTTTTGTCAACACACGACTAATCTCAACGAATGAGTACTGTCCACGTGTGACTATTTTTGTTATTTAATATATTTTATAAAAATTAAGGTATCTATCGTTTGATATTGAATCAGACTCCAACCGTAATTTAGTGAGAGAACGATTTCCTGAATATTAACTCCGAAGGCCGAAACCAACATCAGATTAATATCCAGGAGACCACTCATCTCATCTATTTTCCAGTTGATTTCTAATTCTATATATGATAAAGATGTAAATTTTATTGTTAAAATATTTCGTCAACACATGACTAATCTCAACGGATGAGTACAGTCAACACATAAACCTTTATTGTATATTTGATAAAGATGTAAATTTTATTGTTAAAATATTTTGTTCAATACATAACTAATCTCAACGGATGAGTACAGTCAACACATGAACCTTTATTTTATAATATTCTTTATCTTCTAAATTGGAATGAGGCCCAATCAATCACCATATAATGTTAATTATATGGATTTTCATACATCACACGTATATAATAGCATTGAAAAATAATCAACCATCAACCAAAGTGCACTACACCGTATAAGCATCAAATATAGATATCTAACGCTTATAACAGCCTGTCAATCAATCGATCGACATATTTAATCAATCAGGATGAGTGAACTTCAAATTTCATCCCAACACCCGTGTGGGGTTTCAAACAATCAAACACAGATTTTAGTTGTGCAGTTGGGCGATGTGTAAAATTTATCGACCCAATCAATATCAGTCAAATCAGTGTATATAAACAAATCGGTCGATTTGTTTATAAATATTTATTTATTCACATTCACGCTAAAAATTATATTTTTAACGAAAAAATATTTTATTTCAACACATGAATTTCTATTCAGTTCATTTACACAATAAAAATGATATTTTTATTTTTCTAACATATTTTAGAAAATTTCGGCGGCATAACGGCACGATACTAGAAACGGGACGAGGCCTAGCCTTATCCCCGGTCTAGTGAAGGCCCACGCCATTCACACATCAATCAAATTCACCAAAAAAACAAATTCGAATCAAATCATCTAACTAATTTATGCAACCAAACAAACAAGTCCATGGTCTGTGGACGATTGTGTCGGGTGCTACTAAGCACCGTCTGCATCCTAGTATATATATATATATATATATATAACTAGAAAAAACGATTTTGAGTGAGAAGTTCTCACCGATAGCTATCCAACTCCATGACACTTCATTTATAGAAATCTTCGTCGTTCTCGCCTTTTGTCGCTTTCGTTGTCCGCTTTCACTACATATGTAAAAATCACATTTTTATATACTGATGTCTTTAAAATAAAAATCACATTTTTATTTATTCACTTTCAATTTAAAAATCATATTTTTATAATCACTTCATATATTTAAAAATCGAATTTTTACATCGCTATTCAATATATAAAAATCGAATTTTTACTATGCTACTCAATATATAAAGATCGAATTTTTACTATGCTATTCAATATATAAAAATCGAATTTTTACTATGCTACTCAATATATAAAAATCGAATTTTTACTTCGTCGCTATGTATTTAAAAATCCTATTTTTATAATTGCTCCATATGGATAAAAATTCTATTTTTACATCGCTACTGTATAGATAAAAATTCTATTTTTACAACGGTGCTATATAGATAAAAATTCTATTTTTATCACGCTATTCCCTATATAAAGTTTCCACCCTTTCAAAAATAAAGATTTCGCCTTTTCTAAAATAAAGATTTCACCTTTTCTAAAATAAAGATTTCATCTTTTCTAAAATAAAGATTTCATCTTTTCCAATATAAAGATTTCGCCTTTCTAAAAAAAAATTATATTTCAGTTCATTATAAAAATCAAATTTTTATCTTGCTATCGTATTTATAAAAATCGAATTTTTATTCTAATGGTAACCTTATAAAGATCGCATCTTTTCCCAAATGAAGACATCATAAAAATCTTGTTTTTCCTTGATTAAAAATATCATCTTTTCTAATTAAAAATATCAACTTTCATTCTTTTTATTTTAAAAATCCTCGCCTTTTCTAACGATATTTATTTTCAAAAATCAATATTTTTAAAACAAAGTTCTTTCAATTAAATACCACCTTTTTAAATCAAAACTATATATATCAATTTCATATTTTTAGCACAAAAATATATGAATAAATTTCAGTTCAAAAATCAAGTAGATTTCATAGTAAATGAAAATAAAAAGAAAAGGAGAAACTCACTAGAGGTGGTGGAGAGCTGACGGAGGGAGGGGCCATTTCTATTTGGGCGCGGGTCTGGGTGCTAACGGGTTGCGGGTAGGGAGGGGGGGGTTGTCGCGATTTCTGAAACGAGGGGGGGTCTTCAAACCGCGAGAGGGAAGGGTCAGGAGGGGGTCTGGGTGGAGGAATCGGGTCTGGGTGTGGCGGAACTCGTGGGTGCTAGGGCTTAGGGAAGGACGGAGGCTTAAGAGGAGGAGGAGGGGAGAAGGGGAGCGCTGCTCTCACCAGTGGCGGTGCGTTCATCAGCGTGGCGGCGCGCAGGGAGGCCACGACGAGACCGATCGTCGATCTCCTTCCCCCATCTTTTTTTTTATTTCGATCCCTGAAAAGTACACGGGGGAAAAGAATTAAAGGGAGGGGGGAATTTTATAAATTTTTATATTATTTTATTTATTTATTTATTTCAAAAAGCAACTTAAAATTTCGGACTCGAAACGGGACCCACCGCCTGTCGTCTATAGCTAAATACCCCCATTCCGAACACAATGGGATATGTATCGTAGGCTGATTCGATCGTTTCGATCAGTTTCCGTTAAAATCTACATGTAACTCTATATATTGAATTTGAACGCGCATTTCAATTTACCGGGATCACATACTAACTCTAAAAATTCTCGAAAAATATTTTCTAGCTTCGTATTGACGATACGGTCCTAACAAAACTAGTTTCGTCGAAATCTGAGACCGTTAGAAAAATGGCCAATTTCCAGTCTATTAAAATCAACTGAAACTGGTCAAACGCGTTTTCCTTTGCCGCGCTCATATATTGATTCGAAAAATTATGAAATTTGAAACCTAGCAATAATTTGACATCACGGACCCAACAAAGGTGGTTTCGTCGAAATCCGAGGTCGTTTGCAAAATGTCTATTTTTAAGGGCTTGAATTCCATAGCGACTATTCAGAATTTTCAACTGGACATATCTTTTGATTCCCGCTATGAAATTTCGATTTTTCGGATTCATTGGAAAGATATCATCAATTAGATCCTAATGTTTTTGGTTTCACTTAAATCCGGATTGTTTTGCACCCGGTACATTCAATTGAAGTTTGAAATCGAATTATCGAACTACCGCGCCATTTTCAATTCCTTTTATAATTATACATAATTATTTATATTCTAACGACGACGTATATAATATATACGTTCTAAATAAGTTCAAAATAAATTTCTCGTCGATATTATTTAAAATGATTCGTTTTAAATATTCAAAATTCGCTAAAATTTCCAAAATAAAAATTTCAAACTGGCCCAAATTTTCCGGGTTATTACAATTGGACTTCGTATGAAGAAGTTATGGCCATCGGAAGTTTTAGAAAATTCAAAACAGATTTCATAAAATTTAAAATTCAAAATTCGGAGTCAAACTGGCTAGGCGGGAAAATTCCCGCCCAGCACCCCAGGTCGACTGGGGAGTCGACCCCCCCCCCCCAAGTCGACAGGGGTGTCGACCTGGCAGTCGACCTGGGTGTCGAACTGTCCAGGCGGCTAGGGTTTGACTGAGCCCAATCTTGAGCTGCTGATGTGTCTTTAGGGCTGAGTTGGCAAGTTTAACGGTTCAGTTTAGTTCTGAATTGATCTGACGGTCTAAATAAATCTTAAACTCTATAAATACCTAGGTAGTCTCTCACCCTAATTCATATGAAAAATAGAATAGTTACCGTCATACCGCCGCCATGGAACTCAGTCTAGCCGCCGCCAACTAAGAAGGAAGAAAAGCTTATCAAAACCCTAATTCTACTCAACTCTAAAGCAAATCAAGACTCTCTTTCTTCTCTAATTATGAGTATGATGATCTTAACAAGATTATTGTTAAACTAATTAGATTAAGTTATGAATGGAATATAAGTGAATGATGTGGATTTTCATATATGTTGTTGTAAACCTTATGCTATCATGTAGGTTGTAAATCCTATGTTATGTGATGATGATATCCTTTATGTTGCAAATCATGCTATGATGATATTGTATAAGTTGTAGTTTTCTATGCTAAATTGTGATGAATCATACATGTTATAAAGTCATGATGTTATTATTTATGCTAATTATTTCATGTTAATCAAATCATAATGTTTGGGCTAGGTTGATCTATATGACAAACCATGTAAGCAAGTTAGATGGATTAGTAAAGATTATGAACATATGCCATGACATCTCTTTAGAGCTAGAATTATGACATCTAGAATTATGCTATGACATATGTGAATTCTATGTATTAGATGCTAGTTCACACCATCATTATGTTGCATAAAACCCCATATGCAAGTCCATACATGAATTTGTCATTATGATCATATTATGTAAATTGTGACAAGTTGACACCTTTAGACCCTTAACATGTGTGGTTTTATGCAAATTTCACCCCTATTATGATTAGATTATTTTATTTGTCTATATGTTGTGATAATTTATCTTTGTGCTATGAGTTAGACTATTCGAGTCTAACGTATGTTCTGCGTTGAATAAGCGAACGTATAACGTGGGGTAGGGGTAATTTTAAGGATTTAATATTAAGATGTTGGGGTGCAATTGATATGATTTTGCATTCCATGAGTGGATGACCATAATTGAGTCAATTATGGACATCATTAAAATTGGAATTAATTAATAATTTGAATAGGGAATTATAAAAACTGGGGTAAAAGATTGAAAGTGTCAATCAATGCTTAGGACACGAGGTTGGACTCGTTTGTGACGTAAATCTGCCCGGACCCGCCCGGCAAATCCAGTGGTCACAAATGTCCGCCCAATGTGAGAGGTCCTAGGCTCAAACTAAAGCATAACAGTTGTAAAGACACGAGGTTAGACTCTTTTATGGTGTAAGGCTGCCCGGACCCGCCGGCAAATCCAGCTGCCATAAATGCCAGTCTAATGTGAGAGGTCTTTATGAGGTTATGGCCTGAATGAATTGAGAAATACTTAACCAGATAAACATGTAAGGTGGGACATGGGGGTTAAGTAGGTGCCTTGGGTGGCATGAGGAATCTAATGGGTGCCCTTAGTGGCATGTGAAATACGATTAGTAAGACTTAACCAAACACACATGTAAATGAACATGACTAAGAGGGTTAAGTGGGGTATACTAGTGGTGACAAGCTTAGGTGGGTAGCTTGTGTGGGCCCATTTCAGCCACTAACCCAAACGTATCTTTGTGGGCTCGACCCAAGTCGAGGACGGGACACGCATACCGGGCTTGACTATAAGAGGCCAAAACGGGGTAGCAGTGGCAACGCAAGTCCAACAGGTTTCATATGCGTGTGTGGACCTGGGCTGGTAGGTAAGACGTTGTTGCATCGTGTAGGTATAAGCCGTGCATTCTCAGTTGTATCGGGTTGCCCCTTTAGGGGAGTGATACACCCCACTGTGGGGCCAGCACGGGTATCTACGAGTAGGGAGCCGATCGAAACTGGGTAGTGGGGTACACCTAATGGAGATAGGGGCAGACGGCACCTATGCAGTCAGCTAGGGGTACGCAAGGCTATTTATATAGTTTCTGTGTGAAGCCAGTGGGATCAATTTTGAGGGTGACTGGTGCGGTGCAGTGTAGTAATTATTCGTTAGTAATTAGGTGTGCCTTTAACGTTATCTTTATCTGCTCTTCCATACCTAATAGTTCATAGACATTTACTTGTCTTCTAGCTTATGCCTTAGTCTAGTTATTTTGGTAATAGTATTGTTAGAATTATCATACTCGCCAGACTTTATGTCTGATCCCCTCCATTTCTATCCTTTTTCCCCTTCCAGGTCCTCAGGTTGGACCCAGCTCTAGTGGAGTTTGATTGGATTGCTTTATCTCTCTTGGAAAGCTTGGACCGTTGAAGTAAAGTCCAGCTTGTTATCTTCTTTAATGGCTATTTGTGTAATGGGATTATGTATTTTGATTTATGAAGATGGATATTGTACTTGACTCTGATTTATGGTTTTATGATGTAACAAACATGTTTAATTTCCGCTGCAATAAAATGAAGTTTTAGATTTCCAAGCACTTCTTATTATCTGTCTTGTTGTAATTTTTCTGTTCTATATTCACTTAAAACCTCCATGGAAGTTAATGCATTCCCTTTGTGAGTGACATAAATGGAAGTGGGGTGTTACAGGTACGTTTCAAAACAAATCATTTTGATATTACTATAGGTGCATAGTGTCAAAACAACTTCAAATATAATTGTATCAATCATAGACGGCATAGGTACCATATATTATGTCGCCATACTAGTTTTGCAACTAAAATCGAGAAGTGTCGTACTGGAAATTGGATTTCCATCGTGAACCAAGGCAAGGGATCTATCCTTCCGATTCGAGACAATCTAGCCTACCATGTCTCAGGATTTAGCCACAACTGCACCTGGAATCTGGCCGCGCCGGTCCACACTTACTTTAGTGGATTGGCAATTCCTGAACAATATTTTTTCCTGCCCTATGGGGCATAAAATCTAGTCAATATGTCGACCATGTAGAGCCACTAGGGACTCAAATCCAAGGTACCTCGCTTGCCAACAATCACATAAGTAAAACGTCTAGGCTCCGTCCATGAAACCACTCCTAGCCAGAAAGAAACGTCTCATCCCATTTCTGGTTCATACCAGGGTGTGAAGCTCGTGAATTAACGCTATCCACAAAGTTGTGCTTTGATCATTATCCACAAGACTCTGCTTTTCAACAAAAGCCTTGTTCATTTTCATCTCAGCATGCCACACTGACAATTCACACCATGCAACTGATGTTTGTCAATATATAACCTCTAAGCTCGTACGTCTCAGAGAAGGGTGTTAAGCAAGAGAATAAATTCTCCGCCACCAAATAGATATACATTTAATAAAAATCAATCAACATAGAATGAAATCCAATGTCAGACACACATCCATTTACAAGTCTGTCCGTTCTAGGTCTGAACGAAACTGGAGGCACCTTATTCCTCGTCACATATGTCCAATACAGGAGAGAGGTCCTCGCATATCCGGTCGATCTCCAAGTACGTCTGGATGATCACTACTTATTACCTTGTCTTGGGGGATTAGCCCAATCGAGACATCAGTAATCATCCATACGATGTGAAGATTTCCAGTCTTCAACACCATCTACATCATCGACTTTTAGTCGTCGTATCAGTTATTCAGAATAGGATGAACTTGGTCTTTACGAATAACTTGCATATTTTATAATCAGTAATCAAGTGTCATAAAAAAACACATCATACGCCTCATTCCAATTCAGAATATTCTTTTCTTAAAATATTCATATCCTTTGGGAAAGGTTCCCATTAATTTTATCAAAGATAAATTCTTTTAAATTTGTTCTTTAATATTCCTTTGTGTATCATTTTCAAAAGATTTTATTTTATCCATTAACAATTCTAAACCAAATTAAGGTTTATTAACTAGTCGGGATTATCGCCTTACGGAAGTAATCATTTATTTTATCTTTCCAATCCCAACCTATTCATCCCATGGAGTAAAACTAGAAGTATTCCATATCTAACACCCTCTGTGTTATTGGTAAATTCAATTACCATTTATCGTTCAATTTTAATTAAAGATTTAACTATAGCATGAAGTAAAACTAGCGAAACTCCATTTTCGAACACTTCTTAAATTTCTCAAATTTAATTACCACATTAACATTTCAATCTAATTAAAGACTTATTAGAACTCTGCTTAGCTTTTATCTCCCAAAAATCATTATTTAATGATTATTCAAATTTATGAAAGAAATCCTGTCTTTAACTGGGTTAAAGAACGAATGTCCTTTAAAACATCGTTCACGATAAACCCAAAATCATCTTCCATCCAAAAGGAATCTTCACAAAAATCATAACAGTGTATAATCGATATAAATTCCCGTATCAAACTAATAATATAAATGGAATAGCGGCAAAGCCTTTTAAATTCCATATATGGTAACGGTCTTCATTCATAGAATCTCATCTCGATTATTTCCAAATCAAATTCCATTCAATTCCAATTTAATATTTTAAACTGGAAAACTTTACTTATTAAAATTTCCATTAAATCTTAATGAAAAGATTTATAAATTCCAAATCATCTCTTCACGGTTAATTGGGTTGAATAACAAGTGTTATTTAAAACACCGTTCACAATAAACCCAAAATCCATATTGATATTAAATACAAGGCTCTGAATAGAAATTTTATCGGCTTATATTCAATATCAAATTTGAAACCAACAAATATCGTATTGGGAATAACGATATTTATATCTTCCAAATTCCTCAACAATACTCATATAGTCATGAAGTCCAATATCGAAATATTCCAAAGGTTGTTTACATTCCAGTTCATACTTCGGAAAATTCTGGTTATATCAAAACCATTTCAAATCCAATTTATTTACTTAAAAACATTTGGATTGTTATTCTAGTTGTTAACTAGTTCGTTTAGATAAAATTATCTTTTATCTTTTCAAATATGGAATTTTTCATCCAAACTCTTTCCAAATCATTTATAATGATTTTACACAATTTTTTTTCCATATTTTTAATAATTTTATTAAGGCCCGTACAGTCGGTTTCCAATAACGACCACCGAACTGCATCTATAGCGACCTTTTCTGAAATTGATTTGGACATATCTAAATATAACTGTTGGATTTCAAATCTTTTATTATCATTCGAAATCTCTTTTCGATACGAACCCAACGGTTCCATGTTTTGGAGAATCCGACGGCCGGATCTCCCGTTACATCAATTCGAAGTTAATGGTCAAAATTCATGAAGGTCGCTGCACGGCGCGTTCTATTTGAACCATTATATATTGTATATATAATATGTAACACCCCGTAATTTTAAAACATGACATAAGGGATAATTAAAGAATAATTAATTTTTAAAAGAAGAATTAAGTGAAACGGGTTATGCCATTGCATTTGACTTGGGATTCTTCTTGAGATAGAGTCCGAGTTTGCGTAAAACGGATACTGTATGAAGCAGTAATGGATGATGGAAGTTGGGCAGAACAATCAGAAAATAGGCCAGGATAACTGGCACACTTGTGAAGTGCGCTAGAACAAAATTGCACTGGCGCACTTGGGAAGTGCGCCCAGGCCGAGCCAAATCTGCAGAATTCTGGAGAGTTTCAAGATGACGTGTCTTTCAGGGATTGGCTGGATGGCGTGTTTTTCTGGTTTGGATGGTTCAGATGGTTCCTAATCTAATCTAAAGGTCCTAATTCACCTAATACACCTATAAATAAACACCTAAACCTAATCTCATTGTTATCATCCATGGCGCCTTCATGTTGTTCTTATCTAAACTAGCCTTTCTTCTCCGTCAAAACAAATCAGAGTTGGAGTATTCCAATTAGAAGATCAAATCTACAAATGAAAGTAGAGATTATTCAAGATCAGAATTGCTACAACAACTCCTAATTCTATTTTCTAAGAATTCTATCGTCGTGAGTCTATGTTACTTTCACTTGTAATTGAATTAAAAGTAATTGTGATAGGATTGTAAATTGGATCTGATGTATATGCTTGTAAATAAGATGAATCATATCAAGTTTTGTAATTTGTTATCCTTCAGATTCACACCCAATTGCCATTATCATATGCCTATTTGATCTATTTTGTCATTATTTATTTCACATGCCTATTTGTATGTTTATGTCAGTTTTGTTGTTTTGATTATCTCCCCTTCTTCTTTCACTTTTTCCTTTTGATATTAGGCTACTTCGAGCCCAAGAATATTACATTGAGATTTACGTACGAATAATGTTGGGACGATTGGGAAAAGTTTGGGAAATAAGGAATGAAATGAGATTATTGGCATAAATTGTTGATGAATATTGAAATTGGGTGGGGAATAATCGAGTATAACTTGTGTACATGAGATTAGGCATAAATTGGATTAGAATTATAAGCATAAATTGGATTGGAATTTATGGGTAACTGGAAATCACCATAATCCAAGATTTGAAATTGAATTAAGGAAGAGATAATGAACACAAATTGATTTGGGCATAATTTGGATTAAAATTATAAACATAATTTAGATTGGAAATTATGGGTAATTGGAATATATTATAATCCAAGATTTGAAATTGGGATTTGAATCAAGAAAATGAAAATGAACGCCTAAGACATGAGGTTAGATTTGGATTGCGGTAGAAGTCTTCCTGGAACCGCACGGCATATCCAGCAACCACAATTCGGTAATCTAATGTGAGAGGTCAAGGGCAGAAATTAGATGCGTGCAGTAGAAGTCTGCCTGGAACCGCCCGGCATATCCAGCAACCACAATTCGGTAATCTAATGTGAGAGGTCAAGGGCAGAAATTAGATGCGTAATAATGCAAAGACACGAAGTTATATTCGGATTGCGGTATAAGCCTGCCCGGAACCACCCGGCATATCCGGCAACCGCAAAACGATAATCTAATGTGAGAGGTCTTGCAAGATTATGGTTATAATGAATTAATGAACACTTAATCAAGATAAGGCATATGATTAGACATGGGGATAATAAAGGGTTAAGTGGGTAACATGGGTGGCATGTGAAACATAATTAAAGCACTTAACCAAGCTGAGACATGCAGTAAGACATGGGAATAGTAAAGGGATTAAGTGGGTGACATGGATAGCATGTGAAACACAATTTAAAACACTTAACCAAGATAAGATATGTGGGAAGACATGGGAACAGTAAAAGGGTTAGGTGGTTGACATGGGTAGCATGTGAAACATAATAAAAGCACTAAACCAAGATGAGACATGTGATAAGACATGAGGATAAAAAGGGGTTAAGTGGGAATTCCTAGTGGAGACCAAGCTTAGGAGGGAAGCTTATGTCAAGTGTATGGACCTTTTTCAACTAGTAACCCATTTCAGTATCTATATGAGCGCGAACTAGGTCGAGGACAGGGACACGCTTATTGGGGTCACTACTACAAAAGTGGGCATATTCGACACTATTTTTATGTGGCCGTAGATCAAAAAAGCGTTGCCGTAGGCCATTTTTTCAAATAGGCAACACCAGGGGGGCGTGGCATCCGCGGCCGTTGCATTAGCCACCTAAGGCAACACTTTTGCCCATCTACGGCCACGGAAAGAAAGTGTTGCATTATAGCCATAATGCAACACTATTTGCACGTAATGCAACACTATTCAGCGTTGCCTTAAGCATTAGTTAGGGCCTGGCTTCCAGTGCCGCCACGTCAGCTTTCCACGTCAGCTGTCTACGTGTCACATGACACGTCATCTCTCCATGTCAGCACTCCACGTGTCACATGCCACACCAGCTATCCACGTCAGCTGTGGGGTCACTACAACAAAAACACCATATTACAACTTTAATTTTACAACGGTGCAAAAAGCACCGTTGTAATAGATCCTTTTTTACAACGGTGGAAAACGCACTGTTGTAATATATGTTTTTTACAACGGTAAAATAATCATTGTTGTAAAGAACATATATATTACCATATCACAACTTTAATTTACAACGGTGCATTAAGCACCGTTGTAATAGATTCTTTTTTACAACGGTGTAATAATCACTGTTGTAAAGAACATATATATTACCATATTACAACTTTAATTTTACAACGGTGCAAAGGCACCGTTGTAATAGATCCATTTTTACAACCTTGCAAAACGCACTGTTGTAATAAACATATAAATCACAACTTTTCATTTTATTCGTTGTAATTGAGATGCCTAGTGCAGACTTCATGTTTATAATATCTATATTTAATAACTAATTATATTGATACTTAATAATAATAATTAATAATAAACTTAGAAATCAATAATATTTGTCAATTATTATTAAATAATTAATAGTTAATAAGTAATAATTACTATTAATAGTCAATTATTATTAAACAATTACATTTATATTGATTATTTATAATTAATAACTAATAATTACTATTAATACTTAGCAATTAAGAAGAATAATTAAAAAATATCGTTAATATTACATAATTACTATTAAATAGTTAATAATTAAAATATACTAATTAATGCTAATCATGAATAATACATAAGTAACTATAATTAAATTACAATATAAATAATAATTATTAAATAATTAACAACAACAATAGTAATTACTATTAGATAATGATAATGATAAGTAATTAATAATAGTAACTAATAATAGTAACTAATAATTAAAAAAATTGTTTGAAAATAAATATTAACCAAAGTTGAAAATTAATGTTAAATAATAAAAATAATCAGTAATTAAAATATAATACTAAATAATACCAAATACTCTTAATTTATAATTGATAATGTTGAAAGTTTTACCAAAACCTTTTGTCGAATATGATCCCCTACGGAGGGGGGGTCCAGGGGGGTGGCAACCCCCCTAGGTGGGGGTGCGGGGGCAACGCCCCCGCTAACGGTACATTTTGTGTACTGTTGAATTTGAATTCAACAGGCAACGGTAACAACCGTTCAACAAGCGAATCTTTCGTGCCTTAGAGCGAATCTCAATCAATATTTATCAACAGATAATTACTTTTTAATAAGTAATAATTAATTAAATACTAATTAAACATTAAAATATAATTCTAAGTAATAACAGTAGTATATTTAAATCAATTGTAATAAATGAATCTCTAACAAATCTTCTTTTCTTGCCACTTGTAACCTATGTCGATTAGAGTTCTTTCTATTTTACAATTGCAATAATTCATAAGTAATTATAGTTAATTAGATGATAATACTAAATAATAGTTACTTTTTAAAAATTACTATTAAATATTTAATAGTATATAATCAATAACATTTACATAATAATTAACTTTTAATAGTTGGAATTCTATTACAACTTTACTTTTTCATCAATTGTAATTAATGTTTTTTTTCAATTCGTTTGAACAGATGTTTTGGCTCCAAAGCAAAATTTTGGCTCCAAAACAAAATTTTAACATGCATTCACCGCTCTGTCCCCTTGAAAATCTTAATTTAGTTTCCCCAAATTACACGCTTCCCCAAATTAACACTCTTCTTCTCCATTCATCTTCCTCATCAAATATTCTCAAGCCAGCCCCAAAGTCTGAAAACTCGGCCTCCACTTGCGGATCCTGCCTCCACCTGCGGATCCTGCCTCCACCTTACTTCTCCCTCCGCCATCGGACACCCTCTCTTCAGCCCTACGTGCATCTCCGCCTTCGCCTTACACCATCTCACAACAAATCTGCACCAGAGAGCGAGCCACACCCTCGCATCCAAGCTCCCACTTCCCTGAATCTGACCACACATCCGAAACCCATGCCTTAGGCCTCCACATCGACCAACAGAGAAACCTTGTCATAGTTCGATTTATTTGTTTCCCTTTGTTTTGGTACGGCGCCACCCATCATCGATTATCTGAAACATTTTCCGTCTAAGACTGCGATCAATATTGCAGCTACCTTTGTTGAAGTTACGCAATCCTCAAAGTAGAACCATACAGTTGAAGTCGAAACAAGTGAGTGTATATTTTTGCTGAAGTTAATACTTTTCGCAATCCTCAAAGTTGAATGTATTGTTTAACTGGTTCACAGCTGTCCGACAGCAATAATCTCCAAGTAAAGCTCCAGGTTCATCTTCATCGATCGTCTTGTTCTAAGTCTATAGTTTGCGGCTTGTCAGTCATCAAATTAAAACCAGCACAGAAAGCATTAAGGTATGATTCTTACTTTTTCTCATAGTTGAAACAGCTCAACAGATGAAACAGTAGCAGTAGAATATGTGTTTTTGGGCAATGAAGCAGATTGTTTGTTCAATTTTGAGCTAAAACTGTGAACTTTTTATTTGTGATCGTTTGAACCATAAGTCAAGTTCTGAAGTATCCAGTCTACATAAATAATATTACACTAAATCAGTGAGCATTGTCATCTTTGATACTAAGTTTCCCTACTCAAGTCTATTGTCATTTACAATTGTTATCTCTTTGTGTCCATGAGTGTTTGTTTGCCAGTTTCTTTTGGTGATAAACTGCTGTTTATCCTCTAGCAACTTTTGCATTGCCCATATTTGAAACAGGAATTGTCTCATGGTGACAGTACAATTATTTTGGTGAGCTATTGCTGTTTGACAGTATAGTTATTGTCCAATTATTATATATTAATATACTGACTGAACATTCTATTATACTTAATCTACAGGTTTACGGCCTTCATAGAACGATGCATTGCTAAGCCTAGAGCTAGACCGTCTACCTCGGATTTGTTGAGCGATCGGTTTGTAGTGAGGAATGTATGTATTGTTATGACTGTATTATGTAAAAGTGAGTTGTACGATAGTGGATCACAAAGTTGTACTAATTCAAATATTGAAATAAAATATTTAATTGATTATTTCAGTTCAGTGTAGTATCATTTTATTCAGTATAAATATGTATTTTTATATGAAATGTAATGTATAAAGAAACAAAAGTCATATTGTTATAATTAATTGTAGTGGGAATTACTACAACGGTGCAAAAATGTTGTTATACGTATTACTACAACGGTGGAACACAGTTGTAAAATATACATTTAACAACGGTGTCGCAACGGTGTATAAAAGTTGTAAAAGATTTCAGTCTATTACAACTTCTTAATACACGACGGTGGCTCCACCGTTGTAAAAAGTCTTTTACAACTGTTTTCCACCGTTGTAATAAGGTCATTTTGTTGTAGTGGGTCCACGTGCGACGGGTAAGCAATTATATTTAATGTAATGCAACACCACTACAATATGTAATGCAACACCATTACAATGAAATGCAATATCAATAAAAGCTAACGCAACAGTAGAAGAAGGAAAATGCAACAATAATTTGATAGAAATACAATGCTTTAATTAAATATTTTGCAATACAGGTTTTGTACAAGAAACTCATCCAAAGCAATTGTTTTAATTATCCAAATATCAAAAATCAAAAATCAGCTACACCGTTTTGTTCATTGTATACAGTAAGCTCGAACTACTTCAAGAATAGGTGCACGGCATAAGGGACATTATCCTGATCCATTCCTGGCCAATTCTTTAGCGAATTCTGAACATGTACACATGTGTCCACACCTGCAAAATGTATTACTCATTTATATATATGAATCATATATATGCAGCAATCCGATTGCAATAGGAAATATATATGTATGTTAGTATGTACCTATATATGAATCATATATATGCAGCAATACGATCTGCAAAATGTATCCCTCTGCCTTCCAAAATTAAATATGCACCTGATCAAATGATAACAAGTTATTTGATAAGTGGTGGCATCGAATGGCCATTGGCCTTCTTAGTAAAATGTTATGAACACAATTATTACAATTGACTTACTGACCATTGGCGATTGGTCACTCATGCCAGCCAACAAATAAGCAATTTCATATGGCCATTCGTCTTCTGAGCAAAAAGTTTTCAGTTCCCATATTACTGCCACGTACAGTGTGTCACTTCATATCCTGTCAAGCTTCAGAAGCATATCGTCATCTACATCTTCAACTCCTAAACAAAACTCCATCGTCAAAAGTTAAAAAAAACAATGGAGGACTCTTCACTATGCATCACTGCTACTGTTCTTTCAGGACATTGGACTTACGAATTTGTGCATCTCACGCTTAGGCATACGCTGAAGCTTAATGAGGAGTGGACTATACGGGTTATACCCAAAAACTCTTTTCTAATAACATGCCCATCTTACAATACGCGTGATCATGCGCTAATGTTGAAACTTTTTACAAAAATTGGAGGTGCTTTTTATGTGCAACAATGGTCTGCTGAAGAATTTGAGCCTGAACTAGCGTTCGAGGCAGAATCATGGGCCAGAGTTGTTGGCTTTCCTAAGTTCCTGAAGACAAATGTTCCTGCAATAAAAGAATTAATGACGCCAATGAGAAATGTGTGTGAAATTGACGACTGTCATTGGTCTCGAATTGACCATAGATCATTATACCTGAAAATGGAATTTTATGAAGGCATTGGCTTGGAGAATGTTTTTGCTGCTCGATTCGACAACAAGAAATACATCATTAGGGTTGAGCGCACCACACATACTCATCCTTTGACGAGGCCTGAAATTCTGTTTGTGAGCAATAGGGAGGAACCGGTGGTACCATTTTTTTGTGATCATAGGTAAATTTTACTTCCATCCACAGTTTCTTATAGTGAGACACAACCACACATGCACACACTCACATACATACATACAAGGTTATAATGCCCCACCCAAGATTCTGAAATAATAATACAAACCGGTGCTCTGTTAGTTGTACATAGATGTGGTTGTGTGGCTTGAATTTGAGACACTGTTATTGTATGGCTTGAATTTCCTTCAGATGTGGTTACATGTCAAATTGTTTGATAATTAATGTGTGTTACTTGTCAAATTGTTTGATAATTAAGGCATATAAACTCGTAGGTGGATCACATTATTTGAGAATTGAATCATATAATATATTAGGTGGATCACAAAATGTTTACAGAAATAGAAGTTTGATCATATAATATATTAGGTGGATCACAAAATGTTTACAGAAATAGAATTAACATACCTATTGAAGTTTGATCATCCAAAGATCACTTTGCCCTCCACAACAAGAAATTCTGGTTTGGTCGCTGACTATGCTCTATCCTTAACCGCCACTCTGACATAGACAATGACTCTGACATGGACAATGACTCTGACATGGATGCTGGTGCTGATGCTGGTGTGGATGCTGGTGATGATGCTGGTGATGACTGGTGATGTTTGTGGATGTTGGTTTTATTCTGCTGGTAATGATTTTTGGCTTGAAATTTTGTGAATATTTGTGAAACTTTGTGTGGTTGTGGAAGTTTGTGATGACTGGTGATGACTGATGATGGATGCTGGTGAATGTTTTTGAATGTTTGTGAATGGTACGTTGTTTTGTTTGTGAATGCTGGTGATTTTTTAAAATCTCTGCGTACGTCTCTGGTGTATACTTATGATACTTGTGCGTGTATACTTGTGCGTGCCTTCAGATGGCTGCCTTATGATACTTGTGCGTGCATGTATACTTGTGCGCGCGTGTATACTTGTGCGTGTCTACTCGAGCGTGTGTACTTGTGCGTGTATACTTATGATACTTGAGCTTGTATACTTGTGATACTTGTGCGTGTATACTTATGATACTTGAGCGTGTGTACTTGTGTGTGTATACTTATGATACTTGAGCTTGTATACTTGTGATACTTGTGCGTGTATACTTGTGTGTGTATACTTATGATATTTGTGCGTGTATACTTGTGCGTGCGTGTATACTTGTGAGTGTATATATGCACTGCGTGTATGATGTGTATTGTAATAAAACGAAAATGCTTGAGTGCCCGCTTCAGATTTTGTCAAAATCTGCGGTAAGAGGCTTAAAATTCGGATGTCACCGCAGTGCATACACACCGCAGTGCAAATTAACCTCAAGCATACAAATTAACCGCAGTGTAAGGTATGAACCTCAAGCAGTGCAAATTAACCGCAGTCCCCATTCCTTAACTAGCTCGACCTCTATAATAAACCAATGTCTTTTTCATGCCAGTAGCCCGGTTCTCATGGTTTATTGCTGGGTATAATTTTCGAATAAACCTCAGCATAATCCCAAATCCCAAATCAATAATAAGCGCAACTAATTACTCATAAGCGAATGGGTTTTCCAAAATGTAACAAATGAACTAATTACTAATTACTCATAATCCAATCTATAATAAGCGCAACTAATTCATAGTGCAATACAAACTGAACCTGAGGGAAAAATCTGGCGATGTCAGCGCCCTGAGCAATCAAAGCTAGAAAGCGTTTCAAAGGTTCATCCTTTTCGGAATAGAATTTGCTGTCGAGGAGAGGATCGATACTGACGTGAATTTAGGTTTAAATTTTTGTCAATAGTAAAAAGGGGGGAAAATGATTAGATGATAGAGAAGAAAACGATTTCATGAAGGGAGAAGATCGCGCCAAAATTTCGTCAAAAGAATGAAATGACGTGGCTGTCAATGATTGGATGATGGCTAACATTAAGATCATCAGATCCATAGATGGTTTGAACCGTTGGATTAATCTTTCATCTACGGTTGGGGTTTTTATATGTTGATAATGCGGATAGCTGAGCTGGATTATATATACGTAATGCTACGCTTTTAACTGGTGTTGCACATCAGAACACTAAAATTCCCACCGCAACAGTGCATCCACGTATAATGCAACAACATATGAATGTTGTTGCAGAAGCTCGAAGAAATCATAGCTTTCGCCACACTTTTCATGCAATGCACACAAATTAGTGTCGAATATGCCCACTTTTGTAGTAGTGGGTTGATTGTAAGAGGTCAATAAAGAGTTAACGATGGCAGTGCAAGTCCAATGGAGTCATGTGCGTGCGTGGGTCTGGGCTGGTAGGTAAGACATTGTTGCATCGTGTAGGTATAAGTTGTGCATTTCAGTAGTATTGGGGTTGCCACCTTAGGGAGTGATACACCCTATTGTGGGACCAACACAGGTATCTACGAGGTTAGGGAGCCGATCGAATGGGGAGGGTAGTAGGTACCGCTAGTGGCGGTAGGGGCAAGTGGGGCACCTACGAGAGCAGCTAGGAGTACAAGAAGCTACCAGTATTATGATTAGTAGGGAGGGTACATCTAGTGGTGATCGGTGCACATTGGTTACCTATGGTAGTAGCTAGAGGTACATAATCGAACAGGGAGGATAGTGGATACATCTAGTGGTGATAGGTGCACATTGGTTACTTATGAGAGCAGCTAGAAGTACACGAAACTATCATCATTCTATTTCGCCAAGACGGATCACCTTTTAGTATGAAACTAGTATTGGTGCGGTGTAGAGAATATCTTATAGTGGTTAGACGCGCAGTCAGTGTTACATCCTGTTCATCTTGTTAACTTGTCGTATCTGCTTATGTTACAGTCATCTCTTACATCCAGCTTATGTTCCTATCATGTTGCTTTACTAATTATATTTTTAAAGTCACTGGACTCACCAGACTTTATGTCCGACCCTTTTTGTTTTGCCTCTTTTCTTTCCTTTCCCCCCTCCCTCAGGTTCCTAGGGTGGACACATTGAAGCTTGATTCGGACTTTCCTGCTTGAAGTGCTGAAAGCAATGCTTAGCTTTGTTTCTCTTTCATATGGCATTTTGGATTGGGGATTATGGTTTTTAAAAATTATGTACTTTGATGGCTTTTGTACAAGACTAATATTATGGACTTGGTTTTGGTGCAATGGGTTTGAAGATGTAGCCAAACTTATTTCTGTTTCCGCTGCAATAAAGTTATAAATTTTTCAAGTACTATTTTATGTATCTATCTTGTAATATTCTGTTCTGTTTACTTATAATGCTCCACGAAACTTAGTGCATTCCCTTTGTGAGTGACATTAGCGGACGTGGGGTGTTACATAATATATATAACGTTGATTTTGTTTTAAAACGTATTTTATAAATCATTTTAAATTCGTTTTAAAAACAATTTCCACTTCCATTTCAATTTTAAATCAAAACTGGATATTCCTTTAAAAATTCGTTTTAAATTCATTTTAAAATGATTTCCACTTCATCTAAATTTTCAAATCAAAATTGAATATTTCTTTATAAATTCGTTTTAAATTCAATTTAAAATGATTTCCACTTTATTTAAATTTTCAAATCAAAATCGGGTATTTCTTTATAAATTCATTTTAAACTCATTTTAAAATGATTTCCACCTCATTTCAATTTTCAAATCAGAATTGAATATTTCTTTATAAATTCGTTTTAAATTCATTTTAAAACGATTACCACTTTATTTCAATTTTCAAATCAAAATTTAATACTTCTTATCATTACAACATTATAATGATAATATTTTCAAAATATGAGATTTTGAAATCAATTCTTTTCGATATTCATTATAAAATGAACAAAATCGATATAAAAATCTGTTCGAGTTAAAATAGCGTTTCTATACTTAACACAGCTTCATACATTTATATATTTTCGTGTACATCCAAAATCGGACATCAAAATCACATTTTGATTCTTCACTGAAGAATATTTTAAAATGTTCGTTATTTTAAAATATTCATTATTTTTGAATCGGAATGCGACTCAACCAATTACCATATAATTTCAGCTATATGGACTTCATACATCACATATATTCAACAATAATGATAAATAATTATCAACCATTCAAACATCATCCAGAGTGCAATTTACATCTGTATAAGCATTAAAATAAATAATAACGCTCATCATGGATTGTCAATCCATCGACTGACATATAATTAAATTCAGGGGAGATGTGAATAAATTATCATCCCCAGACCCGTTTGGGGTTTTCAAACAACAACAGTTTATGTAAATAAATTATTGATTAACAAATTTAACCAATTCTAATTCGGTTTGAATTATTTTTCTAATTAGCCAATTTTCACTGTTTAAAATTATAAATAGATATTTATAATTTAATTTCAAATACCACATTAATGTTAACATTATATTTAATATGTTAAACATTTCAACAATACAATCAACACACAATACAGTCAATTAAATCGTCCATGGTTTGTGGACGAGGGAGGTGAGCTAACAGGCACCGTATACAATTTATAATGATTAAAACTGATAAAAAAACCTACACTGGCAATTCTATATATTTTTCAGTTATAAAATAAATAAATAACTGTATAGAAACTTTTTTAGTGAGAAGTTCTCGCTTTGTTTTCCACTCCGCCATTCTTTATTTCTGATTTTATTTCCAAACTGAATTAAACTGGATGTTCAGTTCAGTGAAAATTTCCAACTACTCCCGTTTCTGTTCTTGTCAGTTCCATGTTGTAGTGTTCTTTGTCACGATTCCAACGCAACTTGGTTTGCTGAATTCTGATATTGTTTGAATAAGTTACGGACTTATAAACGTTATTTACATAAATAAATAAATTTAAGATAATTAACTTTTAGTTACTTTTCTAAATTAAAAATTAAGGCCGGTCCTTTGTTGTCTTCCTCGTTTCCTGGAACTCGATCAAAATTTGCTCACTACCATCTCCCCTCTACGCACTAGAATTCGCTCCCTTGTAGGTCTATCAACTCCCTCACCTCAATGCGCCGTCCCGCCACCTGCCATCGCCAGAAGCCCCTTGAAGTTCGAACCCCTTTATGTCTTGAGAAACAGCCTAGAACGCGGCAGATTTAAGTGCCAAAATCGAGGAAATTACTCCATTAAAACTCATCACAACCGTTCATTATCTAGATCATGCCTTGCTCTTGAAATTGCATGCTGAAGCCCTCTCGAATTATTACGTGTAGAAGGAAGAATTTGGTGAAAAAAAATCTGATTCAATCGGCCCTTGATTTTCTTTAATGCGGCTGGAAGACCACGTTGACCAAGGCAAAGAGAAAATAGGGTTGTTTGGAAAATTTATGCCCCTTTTTATTATTTTTAATTATTTTAATTCTATTAATTAATTTCTTACAAAATTTTGCGGCTGTACTCCAAATTAAACCCAACAAATGTCGCCCTTAGCCAAACAGCCCCATTCCGGGCACAATGGGATATATTTCGTAAGACTATTCGACTACTTCGACCAGTTTTTGTCAAAATTAAAATATAAATCAATATATATTGAATTAAACGCACATTTTAATTTACTGGGGCCACATACTGACTCCAAAAATTATAGAAAAATAAATCTAGCTATGTTTTGACGATATAGTTTTGTAAAAACTAATTTCGTTGAATTTGGAGATCGTTTGAAAAGTGACCATTTTCTAGTCGATTAAATTCAAAATAAATTGACAAAACACGTTTAAATTTACCACGCCCGCATATTAATTCCAAAAATCATGAAATTTGAAACCTAACAATAATTTGACATCCCGGATCCAACAAAAGTGGTTTCATCGAAAACGGAGGTCGCTATATATTATATAAAAATATATATAAATTCCTTAGCGACTATTCTAAATTTTAAACTGGACATAACTTTCAATTTTTATTATGAAATCTGAAAATTTCACATTCATTAGAAAGATATAACTAAACAGATTCTGGTTTTACTGAAATTCGATTTATTTTGAATCATGTACATTCAATTGAAATTTAAAATCGAATTTTCAAACTACCGCGCCATTTTAGGCTCGTTTTATGATTTAAATAAATTCATACGCTCTAACTTCAATTTAAATAAATTTTTAGTCGTATTATTTAAAATAAACCATTTTAAATTCTTAAAATCCATTAAAATAGCTAAAATAAAAATTTTAAATTGGTTCAGAAATTCCGGGTTGTTACAATCTCCCCCACTTAAAATATTTTCATCTTGGAAAAGAAATGGAGCAAAAAGTTGTTTAACTAACCAACTCAACTTTCATTTTGGCTTGAGTTCTTCAACTTTTCAGTTTCTAAGAACTTTCGAATTTCTTAAAAATTTGGCTAACACCCTAAATTTTCGAAAAATTTCTCCATAACTTCCTTTATACGGGCTGATCGGTAAAACCGCAACTTGCCTCACCGGGCCCTCATCATCCAAAAAGAAAAGAAAAAGCCAAGTTGTCTGCCAATCGTCTCATAAAATCATAAAAAACCAATAAATACAATAAATATGTGCCTATTTGTCGGGCATAAAATTTTATTCCTCTTCTTAGCTTCTATGTTATGACATGTTCAATATATACACATATATGTATGCAATTCCAGTAAATTTTCAATTCAGTTCAATGTTTGATTCAATTTGGCTAAATTTATCTTTTAATCTCTTATTGGTTTGATTATTCCAATATTTTAAATTAGCTAACTAATAATCACACAACACAACCATCAATCAATTAATTGGTTAACTTTTCAAATATATAACTTTATATATACTCAAAAATCATATTTTTAGTGTCAAATCACAAACAATAAATTCTTGCTAAGTTTTGGTTCTCACACTAGTCAATTGGAGATATATAGGTATCCCACTTTCGAAACCCGAACATAAATAGTGATGATGCGGCCATATCACCAGAATTATCCCCGGGCAACTAGAGTGTGAATCTATATCTATCCCGTATATATGAGACTTCAAATACACGTTAATTACGTGTATATTCAAGATCTCCTTATACTCAATAGTCCAAATTCAATATAAATTAAAATACTCAAATCCGTATAATAAGATATAATTTTCAAAACTACATTTGTTTTTATAAACAATACTCTTCTAACTCATTCTAGGGTATTACTAGCCCTATCTCTAATGAGTTATTCTTATATGATGTTACTAATCCTATCTCTGATGGATTCTTTTGTTTGGTTCTAATGTGTTTTGTTCTCGGGCTCTGTAAACCAAAGTTTTGATACCAAACTATAACGACCCAAACATCCCCTTACGGGAAAGCCCGGATTGCTTTGAGAACATAATGCATCAGACACAAGCAATAGAACATTTCATTGCTATTACAACAATTAACATTTGAGTACAAGAATATATTAGAGTATAAATAAATAATATACATTGAAAAATATCAAAGATTAAAATTACATAGCAGCGGAAAATAATACATAATTACAATGTGTAGCGGAAAATAACAATTGACACAACTAAAAGAGATATATTGATACAAAACTTTTCGAATATAGATCCAGCTGTAATCCAGGATCCTGTGAAAAGAAGTATCCGCAAAAACCAAAATTACTAACTTCCCATGTGGAAAATATGGGCATCCAGAGTTTAGGTAGAAACAATAAATTTTGAGTCGGTCATGGGACTGGTGTGAGTACTAAAACAACTATTAAATCTTTACTTTAAAAGTTGGGAAATCACGGGACCACGCCGTATAACACAGAGCGGATTTACTCCACATGAATCTAAGTTTGAAATAAAACAAAACAATGCTTTTTGAAAAAATGCTATTATAAGACTCAGGTCCCGTCACACAATTCAACGCAAGCCGGAGGATAGAGTTTTACCTTATAATAGCCAAACATGCTTGGTACATTTTAAAACAAATCATTTTGATATTACTATAGGTGCATAGTGTCAAAACAACTTCAAATATAAGTGTATCAATCATAGACGACATAGGTGCCATATATTATGTCGCCATACTAGTTTTATAACTAAAACTGAGAATTGTCGTATTGGAAATTGGACTTCCATCGTGAACCAAAGGAAGGGATCTCTCCTTCCGATTCGAAACAATCTAGCATACCTTTTCTCAAGATTCAGCCGCAACTGCACCTGGAATCTGGCAGGGCCGGTCCACACTTACTTTAGTGGATTGGCAATTCCTGAACAATACGTTTCCCTGCCTTATAAGGCATAAAATATGGTCAGTATGTCGACCATGTAAAGCCACTAGGGACTCAAATCCGAGGTACCTCGCTTTCCAGCAACTACATAAGTAAAATGTCTGGGCTCTATACCATGACACCGCTACAAGCTAGAAAGAAACGTATGTACTCCCTACGGTTCCTCGTCCTGTTTCTGGTTCATACTGGGGTGTGAAGCTCACGAATTAATGCTATACACAAAGCTATGCTAATTAATGTTGTGCTATGATACCACAAGACTATGCTTTTCAACAAAAGCCTTGTTCATTTGCATCTCAGCATGCCACACTGACAATTGAAGCCATGCAACTGATATCTATCAATATATAACCTCTAAGCTCGTACGTCTCAGAGAAGGGTGTTAATCAAGAGAATAAATTCTTCGCCACGAAACAAATATATATTTAACAGAAATCAATCAACACAGAATGAAATCCAATGTCAGACACACATCCATTCACAAGCCCGTTCTAGGTTTGAACGAAACCAGAGGCACCATATTCCTCGTCCCATATGTCCATTATAAGAGAGAGTTCCTCGCATATCCGGTCGATCTCCAAGTACGTCTAGACGATCACCACTTATTGCCTTGTCTCGGGGGATCAACCTAATCGAAACATCAGTAATCTTCCATGCGATGTGAAGATCTCTGGTCTTCAACCACCGTCTTCATCATCGACATTTAGTCGTCGTATCAGTTATTCAGAATGGGATGAACCCAGTCTTTCCGAATAACTTGCGTAATTTATAATCAATAATCAAGTGCTATAAAAAAACATACGCCTCATTCCAATTCAGAATATTCTTTTCTTAAAATATTCCTATTCTTTGGGAAAGGTTCCCATTAATTTTATCAAAGATAAATTCTTTTAAATTTATTCTTTAATCTTCCTTTATATATCATTTTCAAAAGATTTTATTTTATCCTTTAACAATTCTAAACCAAATTAAGGTTTATCAACTAGTCGGGATTATCGTCTTACCGAAGTAATCATTTATTTTAACTTTCCAATCCCAATCTATTCATCCCATGGAGTAAAACTGGTAGTACTCCATATATAACACCCTCTGTGTTATTGGTAAATTCAATTACCATATAACGTTCAATTCTAATTAAAGATTTAACTATCGCATGAAGTAAAAGTGGTGATACTCCATTTTCGAACACTTCTCAAATTTGGCAAATTTAATTACCACATTAACATTTCAATCTAATTAAAGATTTATTAAAACTCAACTTATTTTTTATCTCCCAAAAATCATTATTTAATGATTATTCAAATTTATGAAATAAATCTTGTCTTTAACTGGGTTGAAAATGAATGTCCTTTAAAACATCGTTCACGATTAATCCAAAATCATCTTCCATCCAAAAGGAATCTATATGGAACTCATAACAGTGTATAATCGATATAAATTCCCATATCAGACTATTGGAATAGAGGCAAAGCCTTTTAAATTCCATATATAGTAACAGTCTTCATTCCCAGAAGCTCATCTCGATTATTTCCAAATCGAATTCCATTCAATTCCAATTTAATATTTTAAATTGGAAAATTTTGCTTTGGAAAATTTCCATTAAATCTTAATAAAAAGATTTATAAACTCCAAATCATCTCTTCACTATTAATTGGGTTAAAGAACAAGTGTTATTTAAAACACCGTTCACGATAAACCCAAAATCCAATTTGATATTAAATACAAGGCTCTGAATAGAAATTTTATTGGCTTATATTCAATATCAAATTCTGAAACCAACAAATATCGTATTGGGAATAACTATATTTGTATCTTCCAAATTCCTCAACAATACCTGTATAGTCACGGAGTCCAATATCGAAATATTCCAAAGGTTATTTTCGTTCCAATTCATACTTACAAAAATTCTGGTTATACCAAAACCATTTCAAATCCAATTTATTTACTTAAAAACATTTGGAATATTATTTTTGTTGTTAACTAGTTCGTTTAGATAAAAATATCTTTTATCTTTTCAAACATGGAATTTTTCATCCAAACTCTTTGCAAATCATTTATTATGATTTTACACAATATTTTCATATATTTAATAATTTTATTAACGCCCGTACAGTCGGTTTCCAATAATAGCCACCGAACTGCATCGATAGCGACCTTTTTTGAAATTGATTTGTACATATCTCGAAGTATAACCATTAGATTTCAAATCCCTTATTATCATTCGAAAGCTCTTTTTGATATGAACCCAATGGTTCCGGGTTTAGGAGAATCCGATGGTCGCATCTGCCGTTACATCAATTTGAAGTTAATAGTCGAAATTTGCGAATGGTCGTTGCGCGGCGCGTTCTATTCAAACCATTATATATATAATATATGTATCGTCTATTTCGTTTTTAAATGTATTTTATTAATCGTTTTAAATTCTTTTTTAAAAACGATTTCCACTTTCATTTCTATCTTAAATCAAAACTGAATATTCCTTTATAAATTCGTTTTAAATTCGTTTCAAAATAATTTCCACTTCATTTAAATTTTTAAATCAAAATTTAATATTTCTTTATATATTGGTTTTAAATTCATTTTAAAACAATTTCCACTTCATTTAAATTTTCAAATCAAAATTGAATATTTCTTTATAAATTTGTTTTAAATTCATTTGTAAACGATTTGCACTTTATTTAAATTTTCAAATCAAAATTGAATATTTCATTATAAATTCGTTTTAAATTCATTTTAAAATGATTTCCACTTCATTTAAATTTTCAAATCAAAATTGAATATTTCTTTATAATTTCGTTTTAAAATGATTTCCACTTTATTTCAATTTTCAAATAAAATTTAATATTTCTTATCATTATAATATTAAAATGATAATAATTTCAAAATATCAGATTTTGAAATCAATTCTTTTTTATATTCATTATAAAATGAATAAAATCGATATAAAAATCCGTTCGAGTTAAAATAGCGTTTCTATACTTAACCCGGATTCATATATTTATATATTTTCGTGTCCATCCAAAATCGGATATCAAAATCACAATTTAATTCTTTACTGAATATTATTTTAAAATATTCGTTATTTAAAATATTATTTATTTCTGAATCGTAATGCGACTCAACCAATTACCATATAATTTCAGTTATATGAATTTCATACATTGCATGTATTCAACAAAAATGATAAATAATCATTAACCATTCAAACATCATCCAAAGTGTAATTTATAACTGTATAAGCATTAAAATAAATAAATAACGCTCATCACAAATTGTCAATCCATCGATTGACATATAATTAAATTCAGGGGAGATGTGAATAAATTATCATCTCCAGGCCCGTGTGGGGTATTCAAACAACAACAGTTTAATTAATTAAATTATTGGTTAACAAATTTAACCAATTCTAATTCGGTTTGGATTATTTTTCTAATTAGCCAATTTTCACTGTTTAGAATTATAAATAGATATTTATAATTTAATTTCAACTACCACATTAATGTAAACATTATTTTTAATATGTTAAACATTTCAACAATGCAATCAACATATAATACCTTCAATTAAATCGTCCATGGTTTGTGGATGAGGGAGGTGAGCTAACAGGCACCATATACAATTTATAATGATTAAAACTGATAAAAATCTATATTGGCAATTCTATATATTTTTCAGTTATAAAATAAATAAATAACCATACAGAAATTTTTTTTACTGAGAAGTTCTCACTTTGGTTTCCACTCCGCCATTTATTATTTCTGATTTTATTTCAAAATGAATTAAACTGGACGTTCAATTCAGTGAAAATTTCCAACTACTCCCATTTCTATTCTTGTCAGTTCCATATTGTAGTGTTCTTTGTCACGATTCCAACGCAAATTGGTTTGCAGAATTCTGATATCGTTTGAACAATTTATGGACTTATAAACATTATTTACATAAATAAATAAATTTAAGATAATTAATTTTAATTACTTTTCTTTATTAAAAATTTAGATCGATCTTTTGTTGTCTTCCCTGTCAATTCCTGGATCTCGATCAAAGTTTGCTCGCTATCATCTCCCCTCTACGCACCGGAATTCTCTCCCATGTTGGTCTATCAACTCCCTCACCTCAATGCGTCGTTCCGCCACCTGCCATCGCCAGAAACCCCTTAAAGTTCGAACCCCTCTATGTCTCGAGAAACAGCCTAGAATGCGGCAGTTTTGAGTGCCAAAATTGAGGAAATTACTCCATTAAAACTCATCACAACCGTTCATTAGCTAGATCATGCCTTGCTCTTGAAATTGTGTGCTGAAGCCCTCTCGAATTATTGCGTGTGGAAGGAAGAATTTGGTGAGGAAAATCAGATTAAATCGACCCTTGATTTTCTTAAACGCGGCTGGAAGACCACGTTGACCAAGGAAAAGAGAAAATAGGGTCTGGTTGGAGAATTTATTCCCCTTTTTATTGTTTTATATTATTTTTATTTTATTATTAACTTTCTTACAAAATTTTGCATCTGTACTCCAAATTAGACCCAACGAATGCCGCCCCTTGCCAAATACCCCCATTCTGGACACAACGGAATATGTCTCATAAGCCAATTCGACTATTTCGATCAATTTTCATCAAAATAAAAATATAAACCAATATATATTGAATTTAACGCACATTTTTATTTACCAGGGCCACATGCTAACTCAAAAAATTATAGGAAAATAAATCTAGTTATGTTTTGACGATATGGTCCTAACAAAACTAATTTCATTGAATTTGGAGACCGTTTGAAAAATGGCCATTTTCTAGTCAATTTATTCAAACTAAATTGACAAAACACGTTTAAATTTACTACGCTCACATATTAATTCCAAAAATTATGAAATCTGAAACCTATCAATAATTTGACATTCCGTATCCAACAAAAGTGGTTTGTTGAAAACGGAAGTCATTTGCAAAATGGCTATTTTTAAGGGCTATATATTATATAAAAATATATATAAATTGCATAGCGACTATTCTAAATTTTAAACTGGACATAACTTTCAGTTTATATTATGAATTCTGAAAATTTCACATTCATTAGAAAGATATAATTATACAGATTCTAAAATTTCTGGTTTTACTGAAATTCGATTTATTTTGAATCCTGTACATTCAATTGAAATTTAAAATCGAATTTTCAAACTACTACGCCATTTTAGGCTCATTTTATAATTAAAGTAAATTTATATGCTCTAACTTCGATTTTTAGTCTTTATCATTTAAAATAAACCATTTTAAATTCTTAAAATCCATTAAAATAGCTAAAATAAAAATTTTAAATTGGTTCAGAAATTCCGGGTTGTTACACTTTATTTTGGTAATAGCTGTGTGCATAGAGTTTACATTTTTGCTAATGTCACCTGATAGTGATCTTGGTCGGTAAATCAGTTTTACTAACTGGGTATAGATGTCACAAAGTTAGCAAGCATCATTTGTTAAAATGCACAATGTGTGAATGTAAATAAATATCACTATTTAAAAAATGTTTTACTAGAAATCTCAATTGGCCTTTTGCTACTCCTACTATCGACAATGGTTGGCCTTCTACTAATGAATGAATTATTCCACAAAGTGTCGTAGAAGCCAAAGTTTCAATTGTGTCTAATGCACCATCTAAAAAGGTATGATATAACAAATAAGAGCAATAGTTTATTGACAACTTAAAAAAGATACTATATAAAAGATTATTTGAATGAAAAGATTGTACATACCTGTATCTTTACTAAGTTGTTCTCCAAAAGCAATAACTGGAAGAGTTGAAGCAAAAAAGATGTACATGGTAGGTGCCAGTATTCTGGAATAAAAGACTCATGACTTATTTTGTAACATCCCGAGATTTTGCAATAATTTAAAATATTGAATTTAATGTGATATTGAACAATGTTGGTTTAAATATTAAAATTAATGTTTTATCTCATAGATTGTTAAGATGAGCTTAACTTGATTTATTGTGAACTGATTCTCAATGGCTATATATGATAAATGGATTAAATAATTTTGAGATTCTATTATATATTTATAATTCTAATTTGTAGAATATGAAGATAATATAGATCCATTTGATTGTGCAATGGAATTTCAACTAGTTATAAATGTAATTATATGCATTTATTGTATAGATAGGTTGTATTGTAATTTCTGAGAATTGAAATTTAATATTAAATTATTTGAATTAAATCGAGTCAATAAATTCATAATTAAACTTTATTGATCCAATTACAAAAATTATATGATGGAAACTTAACTAAATCTATTAAGTAACTAAACTCAATCTATTATCACCTTTGTTACGTGTATTGATTACAAACAAAATTTTTGAATCAGTTTATACTGATAAATAATGAAAGTTGATACTTAATACTGAAATATTTTGACGTAATTTATAATTGAAATACAAAAATTTGAAGTGGTAAATAATCAATATTGGAATTAAAATAAAAAGAAATTTTATTTATGAAATTAATTTGTATTCTATTTGGATTTGAATAAAGGTTATAAACTGTTGAATATAATTTTAAAGCAAATAAGTGAAAATTGAATATTTATTATATTAATAAATATGTGAAATTTGATATTTTGTAAACTATCTCGGAATTCAATGAAATTAGTTTCTTGCATCAGGAATTGCAAATTATTGTAAGATCTAAAATTTTGTAGCCATCGGAGTTATCGTTTAATCACAAGAATTTAGAACGTATAGAAATTTATGTATATAATTTAATTAGAATAACCAAATTTTAAAGTGAAACTGCTGTAGACTTATGAGTTGGGCTTCGCCACTAGTCCCATTGTGTTCATAAGGCCTTAAAACCTATAGATATGCTGTAAGCAGACCTAATTTGGACATGCTCAATAGGCATATTTATAATTATTATTCTGCTGCTTATATTGCTATGTTATATGATAGTTAACTCTAATAAATTCATGTAATGCATAATCAAATATATAATTTAATAGCTTCATAAACTGTTATTTATTTACTATATTTTTTCCTTCCACCGTGAGATTTTGTAATTGTTTTCTTCTTTTTCTCATATTAATCCCAATAACTATCAGTATCTTTGGATTCGGTTAAGTCGACGTTTATGGATTTTTTGTCAATTTAAACGACCAAAAATCAGGGTCGTTACATTTTTTCATTAATAACACATACATATGATAATTCCATGATGGAGAAATATTTGCTACAACAAACATGAAACCAGAATGAAATCCTCCGACCCAATCATGGTGATAGCATGATGCTCTTCCTTTGATACGGTAATAATTCCCCTAAATGGAGTTCTAATGTGTTCCATTTCTGAGTAAACCACGGAATAATTATTTTGTTTCATTTCTATACATATATGTAAAAAAGTGTGTTAAGTATATAGCCACTTAAATTTAGCTCCCATTGTCCCCTTAACATGCACCATTGAATAAAAGAAATCAAGATAACTTCCAATAGATAGAAAGTATTAACAATAACATGAAAACTAACGGGTTAAGTCGATTATTCATTTATAATGACCACTATTAAAATTCATTGATTATTTACAGAATAAAGAAGGAAAAAGTTTTTAAAATAGAAGTAACAATACAAAGCTACAATTTCTGGTTTCAACCACTATCAAATCAAGGGAAAAAGCCATATCACTATGGCTGTAAATTAAAGTCAGCATTCCAAATATAAACGGTGAGAAGATGGCAGATAAGCAGAAGATAATTTAAATATCAACTAGCTTCTTCTTTTCCTACAAATACTTCTAGATATTGTGAGCAATATTGGATCCTTTCTCATACTAAAAATATATAACTTTTATTATTCTAAAAAAATTAATAGTACTGTTGTAATATATAAAAGTGAATATGCTTTTGTAGTATTTTGTTTAGTCCCATATCATGGGGATAAGCTTAACATTAGCTCCAAAACATATATACAAAGGAACCAATGTAATAGAAATGAGACACACTTGAATCAATAGAAATAAAAGTCTCTCCCCTATCTCTTCTGTTCTCTCTAATGGCTTCTCTTTTATTATACATTCTGTTTTATTTTATAACACTTTATCAGCACGATTTGATAAAAGATCTAATTATAGATATCAAAACCGTAGGTTATTTTTCTGATCTCATTGATTTCATTATTCAAATATCCATTTTCGTTAGATCTCATCTCATTCTATATTTAAATCTATCGTGTCATCTTCTAGAATTTTTTTTAGTCTTATAATTTTAGAACTCAAATAGATCTACACTTTGAGATCTGATTCTTATACTGTTAATCATATTTTAGATCTCACCCTATTATAGATCTGATTTTTTTTAATGTAATCATATTGTTGATCTCAAAATTATACTCAAATTATATATATTTGAGATCTCTACATGATTTAAAAATGAGATGTTGATTGTAGTGATTTTTTTTTTTGGATTCGACAAATTTTTGTTCTTCTCTATTCAAATAAATTCATTGAATTTAATTTGATTTTGTTACAAAATTCATATTTCTGGAAGAAATGTTGTATTGTTTTTGAGAGAAACAAATGTAAATATAATACATATCTAGAAGATTATATTAATTTCAGATCTAATATTGGTCTATCACCAAAACTAATTATGAAAATAAACAAATAAAGAATCATAAAGTATATTAATTCCTTAGAATCTAAAATAATATGAACCTGAAGTTCATAGAAGAAAAAGAAAAGCTTTCATTTATTGAAGTTATTTTTGATTTAGCACCTGAAGTGAATGGAAATATTAATGAAAGCATACACGACAAACTTAATTTTTAGTAAAAGTTTGAGTTTCCATGAACTATTGAATGCATCTGTTATGCAATATATCTCATTTTCTAAAATTACAGATGTATAATTTGTTGTATCTTGAAGATGCTATAAATATATATATGTACATCTCAAGAAGAGATATTTATTTTTGGAAATCTGATTATTGAGAAATAAATTTCCTTATTAAGATATCCGTTTAATTTTATCATTGAGTAACATTGACCTTAAACTTGAGATGAAATTGTGTTACTTTAAGTAACACTTCTCAATTGATTCATATATTTGTAATAAAATCATTTACTATGACAATAGTTATATCTAAGGCCATATAAATGTTAACTGCAGTTATTATTATCATAAATGCATTGGTTATTGTAAATTAAATGTTATATTTTCATACTCAGAACATGGATATTGATATGATTTTTTTAATGTATTTATTTGGCAAGTAATATATGATATAATGGAAGAAATAGGTTCAACAACAACCTGAAGTTGTGTGAAGAAATTATTTTAACAAGGAGTTGTATAACACAAAACCCAAGACCTAAAGTCTTGGATTATGAAAAAAAATAGAAATATGAAGCATTCTTAAAAGTTGTGACATAAAAAGATTGTACTTCCAGAAGAAGTTAAAAGAGACACACATGTCATAATATGAGACAATAACATTGGATTCAATAGAAAATTTCTAAACGAATTTCATCTAACTGACATCTTACATGTACAATTTATAGTAACTGAATATCCTGAAGATATAGTATGCATATTAATCTCTTGAAGAGATGCTATAAAGATTTAATTTTATATAACAAATCCAAACATCCTAGAAGATATGTTAGAGATTTTTTTTGTTGCATTGCAATTACATAAATAAAAGATATGTTCCCTGAAGGAATATCATACACTCCGGAAGTAGTGATATTTTTTCTCTTGAAATTTATTTTTATTTAATGCATCTAGTTTGGTTATTGCATCTAAGGTTTGATATGTATTTTTGTATATTGATATGACATTTATATCGTTTGTATATATTTATCTCTGGAGGAGATAAGTTCGTCCCAAAAGTAGTGATAACAAAATATCTTTAGAGAATATTTGTATATTTGGAAATGGTAAAATATCTCCAAAAGAGATTTGTTTATTTGAAAATAATAAAATATCTCCAGAAGAGTTATATTTATATGAAAATAATAAAATATCTCCAGCGGAGATTTCTATAATTAAAGGTGATAAAATATTTGTAGATAAAGTTCATAATTTTTTTTCCTAAAAGAGAAAATATGTATTAAAACTCCACAAATGGTGTTTATGGAATATCCCAAAAGCGATATTATATTATGATGTATCTATAAAAGAATTTTCACTGAAATATTTTCAATTATCAAAGGTGATGATGCAAATTTATCAACTAAAGAAAATTTCAATGCAGTGATGAGTGAGATGTCTGATCTAATCAGTTAGAAGAAGCCTGAAGCTTTATTGAAACCGTGTGAAATAATAACACCGTACTTCTTAAAGAAGATACATCATATGTGGTAATGATAATGTATCCAAAGATTTCACAATTTTCGAAATGAGTTATATCTTGCTTATTGTTAACCAGCTTTTTGGTCCGGTTCCCAGGAGAGCATCAGACACGCTCAACCCAACGTACCTCGTAAAGCTGAGGCCGAAAAGGGACACACAAGAGTGAAGGAAACAGTATCAAAAAGGGACTACATCGCTTGTAACCTCACGGCATCCAAAAGACATCCGCGAACCAAGGCCTCGGACCCCGAAGGAGTTACGAGCCTCGACCACCCAGTCCCGGGATCCTCACGCCCCTCGGAAGGACTTCATGCTAGGCATTACGCGGAATTCGCACCCAGCCAGGTGCGAAATCTCGCACCCATGACCGGGTTCGAAATTTCGAACCCAGTGGGTGCGAGGTCTCGAGCCCAGTGGGTGCGAAATCTCGCACCTATGGCTGGGTTCGAGATTCTGAACCCAGTGGGTGCGATATCTCGCACCCATGGCTGGGTTCGAGATTCCGAACCCAGTAGGAGCAAGTTTCTCACCTACGCCCGAGTTCGAAATTCGGAGGCGCGCAAGTGGTGGGATCGAAATTCTGCAAGTGGTCCCCTATTTCTACCTAATCCTACCTACTCCTACCTACTCCCACTCCAATAAATAGCCCATGGCCTCACACTTCAAGGGGGTTGGATTTTCTTCACTTGAGACCTTCCTAGACCTCATTAATGACATCTCCTATTTGAGGAAGAAGGAGAATTAAATATTCTTTTTCCCAAATACCTACCATATGGCAATTATAATAGTGACTGTAATGAGCAAGCCTTTACCTTGTAATTCTTGAGTGATTAATAAAAGTTCAACATCCTTCCAAAGTGGACGTAGGCCTAATCCGCGGCTGAACCACTATAAATTCTCACGTCATTTACCGCTTTCTCTTACTTAGTCTTGCGACCAAATTAACTATTCCTAGTAATAGGAATCTTTGTTGTTTATGACATTTTTTGCCGTCAACATTTGGTGCTTTCACTGAGAATTGAACTCAAGATTTGCGTCTTTCTTCCACATTATCATCTCGACTTCGACAAGCTTAAGGTTCCTTGCTCAACCTCTTGTCGAGTCCGCTTACGATGGTAAAGAAGTCAAAGAACGCAATGGTCGGCTCTTCAGCCGCAGCCGAGGCCGGTACCTCCCAACAACCTCAACCAGTAGATGTCCCGACCACTAATGAAACCATCCCTCTTGTTGTGGACCCCAAAGCATCCTTTACCCAAGCTCAAATTCGCGCGCTTAACAAAAGATATGAGAATACCGAGGTCGAGCTCAACCAAGCATTAAGGGATAACATCGGCCATATGCGGCAACTTCAAGAAAGTCAGCGCGTCGTCACCCGACTTCAATTAACTCGGAACAATGCTCGACCCCGACCAACTGCATCAGAAACCTCCTCTTCTAAAGCAAGGGGCCCACACCAAAGGAGGAGGTTCACCCTCATCAAAAATATCACCGCTCGTACCAATGCCCTCAATAATAGTAACGGTCATGCCAATGGGAATGGGAACGACAACGGCGATCTAATGACAGTCACATACAGCGAGAGGGCGCAGTACCGAGACCACTCTCGCTTAATTATCAATGACGAACCCGATCCTACAAACCAACCTCTTCCTCGACACAACCCAATGGTCACTGATCAGGGTGAAGGCCTGCTATTCCAACGGCCCGTGCTCCTCCAGAATAGGATCCGCATCACCCCTCTCCACCTCACCATCCACACAAAGGCCCACTCAAAGATGTCGAGGACATAGAGGAAGACGATCCAGACATCCATCATAGAAGACGGCCTCGCAACAGGACTCCAGAGCCACGTCAAAATCTATGGATCCCAATGGCGGATCCCCATCCAACTTACCTTCCCGACATGATACGAAGCGTTATGAGGGAAATGCGAGGGGGCGCACATGACGCATGGGAAGCTCACATTAGGCGTAACCCCTTCACGAGAAGAGTAAATGAAGCCAAGTGACCAAAGCGCTTTAGCATGCTACAAATGCCACTCTACGATGGTACCACTGATCCTTATGCCTTCCTGAATCGCTATGAATGGCAAATGGACTCGAGCCGGGGCGACGATCCAGCCAAATGCAAATGCATCCCGGTCCTCCTGTCCAGTACCGCTCTACTTTGGTTGTCCCACCTCCCTCTCGATTCCATTAACAACTTCGGGCAACTAGCAACAGAGCTGGTCAAGCAATTCAGGGTGCATATCCCAACTCCGAAGAATGCCATCACCTTATCCAAACTATACCAGGGGCCCACCGAGTCGCTTAGGAGCTACCTTTCTCGGTTTAACACAGCTCTCGCTGAGGTCAAAGATCCAGATCCTCGCACCATACTCTTTCATCTAGCAAAAGGTGTCCTCCCTACTTCAGAGTTCGGAGCCTGGATCAATCGAAAGCAACCAAAGAGCCTCGACACCTTCTATGAGAAGGCAGATCAATACTTGTGCCAAGAAGAAGCAAGGCGGAACTGGCTTTCCGACACGAGTCGTGACAATGATCCCTAAGCAAATACCACCAACAATCACTTCAGAGGTTGGCGAGGCGAGGAGCCCTTCGACCAAAACAGAAGGCCAGGTCCCCGAAGGCAAAAACCAAACAATGGAAGGCCGGATGGACGAAACATCGGGAAAGCCCCAGTAGAATTAAGAAAGCCCGGTCCTTGCCAAGCTTTCGAGACCTACAACACACTAAATGAAGACATAGAGACAATCTTCTTAAAAATGTGTAACACCTTGCCATACAAGAAGCCGCGCGTTAGAGAATCAACTGACCGCGAGAAGAACACCGGGTGGTACTATCGATACCATGACATATACGGGCACGACACCAATGAATGTTGCTAACTTAGGGATGCAATCGAAAAATTTATTCATGAGGAACGGCTCGAGCAATATGTCTAAGAGCCCTTTCCCCATGAAGCAAACTCGCAGCCTCCAGTGCCATCTCCACAAGAAGCCAACAAGGGAGCTCCAGGACCATCTAACCCAAGACGAGAAATCGGGATCAACACCATATTTGGCAGACCTTACCCCACACATGACAGCTTTAGAAAAATGGAGGAATATGTGAGTTCCATGAAATATGCTACTTATGGAGCCTGCTCCGCTCTCCCTGAGTCCATCCCATCCAAGCTGCAGAAGACCATGCGGGACGACATCGTCTTTCGAGAAAGAGAATCGACAAGGGTGGAAATCCCAACCACGGATCCATTAGTCATCACTGCCAAGATCAGTGCCGCTTCCGTTTGGAAGGTTTTAATCGACTCAGGGAGCTCGGTCAACATCATCTTTAAGGCCGCCTATGACCAGATGAAATTGGAAACAAATGACTTGAAGCCATGTCACGCCGCAATTCACGGCTTCAATGGGGCCACTAATTCCCCCGTAGGGATGATCAACCACCTGTAGAACTAGGCGAGGGGGACCAAAGCCGAGTCCGAATTCTCACTTTCATGGTCATAGACATCGACTCCCCCTACAACGCTTTCCTAGGGCACCCCTTTCTCACTGAATTCTGAGTTTACATGGCACCATGGTCTCTCCTAATGAAATTCCCGGTGGAAAATGGGATCGGAACCGTTAAGGGCGACCAAGTAAGCACTAGGGAATGTTAGCAATAGAGTGGGAGAACACATGCGATAAGGACAAGGGAAAAGCCGTGCCCACACCTTCTTATGCCAAGAATGTATCAGCATAGCAATCAGCGGCGTCTGGGATCTGGCTCAGGCGCCACTCCTGTCTTTCCGATGACCTCAACCCACGGAAGGACGAAGAGCCCGAATACGAGAGGGCTACCCCAGTCGAATCCACAGTGGATGTTCCCGTCAACCTCGACGACCCAACAAAGGTGTTGAAGGTAGGGTCACAACTCCACCCAGCAATTAACGAAGATCTCGTATGCTTCCTAAAAGCCAATTTAGATGTGTTTGCATGAACTCACTCTGACATGAAGGGCATCGACTCCGCAACTGCTTGCCATTCTCTTTGCTTAGATCCCAGGATGCTTCTAGTTAAACAGAAGTGCCCCTTTTTAGGGCCCGAGAGGTCCAAGGCACTAGAAGAAGAGTTAGACCGTCTGCTCAACATTAACTTAATCCATGGAGCCGACTATCCTGAATGGGTTTCTGATCCAGTTCTGGTAAGAAAGCCAACAGTAAATTGCGAACATGCATCGACTTCTCCGATCCGAACAAGGCATGCCCCAAGGACAGCTTCCCGCTCCAGAAGACCGACTGATTAGTCAACTCGACCGCCGCATACCAGCTACTATCTTACATGGATGCCTACTCAAGCTAGAACCAGATCCAATGAGCCTCCATGACCAAGATCATACCTCTTTCATAACCGAACTCGGGATCTACTGCTACCGTGTTATGCCCTTCGGCCTCAAAAATGCTGGTGCCACTTACCAAAGAATGTTTAATCGACCCTTTAAAAATCAAATTGGAGAGTCCATAGAGGTTTACGTGGACGATATGCTGGTAAAATCTAAAATATCAAGCGATCACATCCACGACCTCTCCAAAATGTTCGTTTCCCTTCGCCAGTACGACATCAAACTCAACCCCTCAAAATGCTCCTTTGGAGTTGCCTCGGGAAAATTCTTGGGTTTCATTGTCAATTCCCGAGGCATCAAAGCTAACCCAGAAAAAATCCAAACTATTCGGGACATCCGAGTCCCCGAGAACATCAGGGACGTCCAAAGTTTGAATGGAAAATTGTTGCTTTAAGTCAGTTCATCTCTAAGGTCACCGACAAGTGCATCCCCTTCTTCGATTTACTCCGAAAAGGGAAACGCAACTTTGAGTGGACCCCCGAACGCGTCTCTGCATTCAAGGAACTTACGGATCACTTAGAGCGACCACCTATCCTCTTTAAGCCTATATACCATGAGGACTTATATATTTACATGGTTGTCTCTGCGCAGGCAATCAGCTCGGCACTAGTACGCCTCGTAGACCACACTCAACAGCCCGTCTACTATATCAGCAAGCGGTTGACGGGGGCACAGAAGAATTACCCGAAGCTAGAGAAGCTGGCATTCTTCATATTGATTTCCTATAGAAAGCTCTGACCGTACTTCCAGTCGCATCCCATAAATGTTTTCATTGACCAGCCACTGCGTCCGGTCCAACAACGACCCAAGGCGTAAGGACGATTATTAAAGTGAAGCATAGAGTTAAGCCAGTTCAAGATAACCTTTATCCACCAACGAGGCAACCTCGGCCAAGCTCTCGCAGATTTCATCATGGAGTTCATAACCCCCGAGGCGGGTCCCACAGTGAACGCTAGAACTCCCGACGCCCAGTGGAAATTGTTCGTAGACGGCACCACTAACAGAAAATGCTCCGGGGCCGGAAACATGCTCATCACCCTTGAAGAACGCCCGATGTATTACGCGTTGAGGCTAAATTTCCTTGCTACTAACAACGATGCAGAGTACGAGGCCTTAATCGTCGGGCTTAGAATCAGGATCGAACTCAAGCTAGAGACAGTCCACATCTTCTTTGATTCATATCTTATCGTCCAACAAGTACTGGGAGAGTATCAAGCGAAAGAGGGACGGCTTACCCAGTACCTGCCCCGGGTTCGGGGGCTACTCGTCTACCTCGAGCATTTTATCATCACCCATATCCCACGTGAGCAAAATCAAAAAGAGGATTCACTCACCAGGATGGCAAGCTCCGAAGATCCGCAACTTAACGGATTCTCCCTGGTTGAAATCCTCAGCTCTCTAAGCATCAAGCAAGGGCAAGACGAGACGATCATGAGCACCGAACCCGAGCCCGAGTCATGGAAGACACCGATCAGGAATTACCTATAGCACTGGGTCCTACAAAAGCACTACAAAGAAAGGCGCACACTCACTCGCCAGTCGGCCGGTTAGTTTCTTATGGACGGGATACTCAACCGCAAAGGTTTCTCCGTTCCCTTGCTCCAGTGCGTAGCTCACGGCGACGCCCTCTAAGTGCTAAGCAGTGTGCATGAAGGCGAATGTGGCGATCACATTGGGGGGCAGACCCTGGCCAAAAATGTTCTTAGATATGGTTATTAATGGCCCACGCTTGATCAAGACGTTGCGGACTACGCTCTCAAGTGCGATAAGTGGTAGCACTTCTCCAAAATTCCAAGGGCCCCGCCTATCGAACTGTCTCAAATGGTCAGCCCATGGTCGTTCGCCATGTGGGGAATCGATATCATCGGAACTCATCCAATGGCCAAAGGCAGGGCACGATACGCCATCGTCGCAGTGGACTATTTCCCCAAGTGGGCAGAAGGTGAAGCTCTCGCCACCATTACCACGAAAAAGATGATCAACTTTGTTGTCCGCAACATCATTACCCGCTATGGAGTGCCTAACTCCGACAACGACACTCAATTCAAGAGCATCGAGTTTAAAGCCTTATGTTAACGCCACGGCATCGATAAAAGATTCTCAACAGTGGCTCATCCTCAAGCCAATGGGCAAGTCGATGCGGTTAACAAGGTCATCAAATCCATCATCCAGAAACGTCTAGAAAACACTAGGGGCATGTGGGCAGACGAACTTCCCCTAGCTCTATGGGCTTACCGCACCACCCATAAGACAGCACCGATCATACTCCTTTCACCCTCGCATACGGATCTAAAGCCATCATTCTCATTGAGCTTTAGCTACAATCCCATCGAGTTACGTACTTCGATCCAAAGACGAACCAAGATTTACTTCTGGGATCACTCGACTTGTTGGAGGAAAAAAGGAACGAGGCCGATATCAGAGCGCCGCCCAACGACAACGAGTAGCCCGATACTTCAATTCCAGGGTCCACCACAAGGACCTCAACATTGGCAACCTCGTTCTAAAGCGGGTTTTTCCCCAGCCAACATGACTCGCACCTCGCTGGGAAGGCCTGTACTCCATACATCAAAAGCTCAGCGATGGAACTTTCAGGTTCGCCACCGTTGACGGAGCTGAACTCCCAAGGGCATGGAATAGTGAACATCTCTACCGCTACTTTACATAACCCAATTTAATATTGTTTATGCTTTTCAAACAGTGTTCTGTTTTTTCAGAAATCTAAGGCATTGTAAAGGCTATTACGACCAAAGTTATTAGTAGAAATGATGTTCAGTTTCCTATCTCCTTGTTGTTTACTTCTCACATAATGCATCTTGTTTTCCAACAACCAGCTCCATTCACGCCAACGGCGCCACATTGGGACCCCGAACACGGGAGCTGGCGCGGCCATTTCAACTTCTAGGAAACATCGAGTCTGAGACACTTAGCTATGCCCGATCCCCCGAGCATGAGAGCCGGCAAGGCTACTCGAATCGTCGGCCCGTGGCGCAACCAAGTCTAAACAACCACTAACTCGAACCTCGGCCCAATGCCAAGGCCGAGGATAAATCGTTCCACGTCCTAGTCCAGGTGGTTTGGCGCCACTCAGCGACCGACTAAGATCGATGCAAATTTCTCTTCGCCGGTTCCGGGTGCCAATCGAATCTTGGCGCAACACCAAGACCAACCTTAAATCGTTTCTTCCCCTTAGTTCTCAAGGCCTGGGGGTAGCCCGTGGCCACGATCGGACCTTACGAGTTGATGATCAGGGCTGAAAACTACGCCAGTGAATAAAAGACATTTGGCGGCTCGCCTCAACCCGATGAACGACGGCACCCATCTGGTGGACCGCACAACGCGACGCCCTACACCTTCGATATACTTGGGTTTAACCCCGGGCCACCCAAAACAACAGGCGCACAACCTGATTTCGCAAACTACGGGTTCCCTGAGCTGAGGGGAACTTACTGAAACCAGCGCTTTACCTCACCACTCTGGAATAGTTTACCCAGAGATGGCCCCTAATCGCTTTTGTGACAAGTGTATCGATAAGTAAGTTTATACAAGTATAGGATGGTGGAAAACATAAAAAGAACATCCAAACACTTGACATAAACAATGATCTTTACTAATTCATATTTCCTTTTCACACACACGCACTAAACAAACTATGTGTCTAACACTTTTACTTTCTAGTGACAGGATGTACATGAGAACTACACCGTGTCTTGAAAAACCAAAAGCAAGGGTCGTACTTGCGTAAACTATCGGCCTACACTACCAAAATAATGGTAACCTCTACTTAGGCTACTAACACTAATCGTGTCTTTTCTTGTTTTTCTTGTGCCTTTTTGCAGATTCAACACTCATGGTTCGTGATCAGTACCAGACCTCTTCTGGCCAGATCCCCTTCTACTTGATCGACCCTTCGGGGGAGTAACCGACTTGTGAGTTACAGAGAGCCAACGAACCCCTGCACCATCACCACTGGAGATCTCTGTGACATCGGTAGTAATGGCATACGGCGTAGACACGCGGAAAATCCCAGCAATAGAACTGCCACGACCTCGCTCTGATTCGGGATCTCCTTTCCTTCCCGCTCAACTCTCTCCGTCTCCTCCACCTTCTCATGCTGGGCCACCATCTTGGCCTCTTGAGTCGCCACCATAGCCAACATCGTGGACACATTGGCATAAGCTTGACCTCTGGTCAGGGCGCTCTGTCCATCGGCCACCTCTCCTTCCTCGTTGAGAATGTCCACCATGCTGGGAGTCACCCCTATGTTAGAAAAAGTGTCAAGTTGGTCATCACCCTCTTTAAACTGTGTTCCCATAAGGTTGTCCCCTGATTCGGTCACCTATGGGATCACAGGGGTGGGGTCCACTACCGTCGTGGACTCAAGAGGAACTGTATAGCAAAGACACAACCTTTTTAGTTCACAAATTCGGTAATCACTTCATCCTCAGGGATGCAGTGTAAAAGGAGTTTACCTATGGTCAAGGGTGGCGTAGGAACGACAGGAAGGGTGCTTGTGGCGATAGGTAAGATGAGACCGGTGTCCCCCAGGGCCGGGAAGTCAGGATTGTACTTAGTAGTGGTTTGGGCCAAAGTCTCAGGACCACTCACCATGGCAGACCCGGGATTCAGGGGATGATAGGAACTTCCCCCGCAAACGTATTTGTCACCACCACGCTATCGGTCGGCATGAACGTCCCCTTCTCCTTAGAGAGCCTCGCCAACCTTTCATTCTCAGCGTCCTCTTGCAACAGCCTCCTTCATTCCTCCAGCTTCTCACGTTCACTGCTGTCTAGAAGAACATTTGCAAGCTAACGCTCATCTAAAGTGCTAACGTCCGCTTAACGCAAGAAGGCCTCGTAGGGGATTAACCTCTCCCAAGTTCTAGCAAGCTTATGAGGATAGTCTTCAACCCACGAAATCCCTTGGAATCTCAAAGCCTTGACATACATATTGTGGATACTCTCCTCGAAGGAGGACCCAACGCGGAACTCCGCGTCGTTCAGCTGTCCCCTCAGTAGCTCTATCTTCCTTAAGTATTCAGCCTTTATACCCTTAGACTTACTCAGCACATCCATATTGCTAGCTTTGGCATCCTCTTTCGCCTTTCTTTTTACCTCGAGTTGCCCCTTCAACTCAGCGACCTCGGCATTCTCAGCGCGTAACCTTTCGTTTTCCTCCCTCGGAGTGACATTATCATTCTGGAGCTCGGTGACTCTCACATTATCCTTCGTCAAAATGTTACACGCTCGCTTTAGATCAGCTTTGTCCTTTTTAGAGCTGTAGTCTCAGTAGTTAAGTCTACTACAGTGGCTTTAAAATTCGAGAAAGCGTACTCCGACTCCCTCTTCAGTGTATCATAAGCCTGCGTCATATCAGCTGCAGCGAAAAAGCTATCGTCAAAGGGTCTGATAATCCATGAAAGAGAACTTACAATGCAGGGAACTAGCATACCTATCTTCTTTTTCAAAGCTTCGACGATGGTCTGCTCGGCGTCAATAGTCGACCTCTGATCAGCAAGCTGCCGGTTCTTCTTTTTGACCAACTCCGAAAGCCAGAGGGAATACTTGATAAACTCGTTGGTTTGGTGATATGAAGCTTTCACATGCATCCACACCTCCCCAGACTCTCTGTCAGGAGTTGGATGGAGGTCGGGGACGAATCTCAACTCATCAAAATAGTGTCGGGGAAATGGTGTTTTAGGAATGCCCTTCGCTCCTCTATCGATAACCCTTGAAACTAGGGTTCTGTCAAGTTTGGCACTTCTATCTCAGTTTCTCTCTCTGATCTCGACTGGCCAAGATGTGCTTCCTCTTCCCTAACAAGATGAACAGGGGTCGAAGGAGCGGTAGATGGAGAATTTGTCGAAAGAAGAGATCGAAATCCACCTATGTTGAGCTGAGTATCTCCCATGGACACACGAATAGAAGGAGGAGGAGGAGTCGTAGATCGCCTAGATCGATCCTGGTCTCGATGACCGCAGCCTTGTTCTATTGGAGCTGGAGCGCCGTACAAGCTGGAAAATCTTCGGAATCTCTCGAAAGAAGAAATCTGGGGAGGCTAGCGATCCCCGTGCCCATAACTTCATCCGCCACGTCCTCCTGCCATGACACCTGTCAATGGAACAAGCCAAAGTTAGTCAAGTCGGACATCTATGCTATGCAGTGTTATGGATGTATGCCCTAAAGTGTTCTCTCAATAGACCAGATTGTGGTCCAACGAAGGGAATCAACCCTTCAGCAGCGCAAGTAAGTTCTTCCAGGCTCGTCGTGTTTGGCCATGGAGTCACTACTAAAGCAAGTCCCTTTAAGCCATCAAACTGGCCCGCGGGTTCGAGCGAGGCCGTGGCCCCTCAGTAAGTCGCAGGAGACTGCGGTCCAACCAACACTCCTTCCCTCTCCCATATCGGAGGCAAGACGGGAGCTCTCGGCAACCCTCATCTCTGACAACCTCCTCTTGACCATGGACCTCGCCTCCACGCAAATCTCCTTGAGGCGGAGTAGTCCTTTGCAATTCTCCTCCCATTGGGGGAATTTTCCTCTTCCGCCTAATAGGGGTAGAGCCTGCCGCAACTCCCTCCTTTGGTACACTCATAGAAACCGCGGGCCTGATCACAGCCCGGTTGTTCGGCAGCAACCCAGCACGATGGAGGCAATCATGACTTATCATGGTACTGGTATCGCGGAGATTCTCGGGTATCGCCCACAAAGCCATAAGGCGTTGCCGATATTCTTCCCCCGTGGGCGCCTTTAGATTTCCTGTCATATCCCATTTAAAACCATGAATAAAGGAAGGAATCATAAAATTATGGCAAGGAACGGAGTCGGAGAAACACTTACTTCCCTCAATCCACCTTCTGGCAAATCCGGGAGGGCAGCTAACGAAGAATCACTCGCGCTTAAACATATACAGCCTGGGCCATGTCCCGACAAAGAATTTTGTGGCAGCCGTCGCTTACAGAGAACATTGAGAAGGAGAGGCAGCGCTCGTTTTCCTTAAGTGGAAGAAGTATCGAATGTCTTCCCCAGTGGGCTTCCTGTTCAAAAACTCGCGGAAGAGAACGTAAGTACCCAAGAGGAAAGCGTAAGCATTAGGGTGTAGTTATGATGGTGCGAGAAGGAAATAGAACAGCATCTCCTGAATGAAGTCGTTAGCCGGGGGCACGCACCCAGCGAGGCAAGCTTGTCGGTTCCAGCAGTAAGACCCTCGGGTGGCATATGGGCTCTGTCATCTCTCCCATGGGCATGGGAATCGTCCACCTGTATGTTAAATCAGGCCACCATTTTCCTGACCGCGGTAGCATCCATACATGACTGCACTGACTCGGTAGGACTCTCCAAAATCACCACATAAGGCAACATGTCCGGAGCCGCCGGAGGTGCGGGCTTATCCTCTCCCATGATATCTACATTCTCTGCCTCTTTAGTTACGACCGGGGAATATTGTCGCTCAGGTTGCCCCCCATGCTCAGACGCTTCGTGCGAGCTGGTCGAATAAGAAGGAGCTGATCCTTCGGTGGTGGTCTCAAGCTCTCTGCCAGACGAGCTACCACTAGAGGTAAGGTCGGATGTGTGTGATGCAGGCTGGGAAGCCTCGGCTTCCGTAATCTTTCCAGTGCTCGATCTAGTCTGCACCTTTAGCTATACTTTAACGCATCAGTGTTAGAACGGGTAGTATAGTGACCTGTACCCCTCGTGTTGGTGACAACTAATATGTGCGTGTAATGTTATGCGAGGATGAGCTACATAAAGAAAGTTCAGAACGATTCGTAACAGTCTACGTCCCAGTCCGGTTGTATGCTCTACCCTATGTGAACAATCCTAAACCCCGCTCGCGCGGTTAACAATATATGTGTTGACACTAAGCATGCAAATCCAGAGGCGAATATTCGAAAATCAAAGTCCATCGGCATGACAAATTGGAAACCCAGCAACAACCATGTCCCGAATCAGGTCGGGCTCGAAATTTCGAGCTCTAGGTTCGAAATTTCGAACCCAGAAGGGTTCGAAGTTCTGAACCAACCTGGGTTCGAAATTTCGAACCCAGACAGGGGGTTCAGTAATTCGAACACACGGGGTTTGAAAATCCAAACCCAGAAGGGTTCGATGCCTCGAGCCTCCCGGGTTCGAAAATGCAAACCTATGCGGTTTCGAGACTTTGAACCCGGTGGGTTCGAAAATCTGAACCCACTAAGCTTCAAAAATTCGAACCCATGGGGGTTCAAACATTCGAACCTAGTTGGGTTGGAAAAATCGAGCCCATGAGGTCTCGAGGTCTCCACCGTGGCCCTTCGACCTTCTCCCCTTCTCAACTCCTTGATTCAAGGCCCTATCTAGCTCGGTACGAAATTATTGGGCTCGAAATTATCGGGTTCGAAGCTTTCGGCAATGGCGGCCAAAGAAAGAAAAGTTAGAAGGAAAAAAGTGAAGGGGGCCTATTTATAAAAGAAAATCGTGTCACTTCGCATTCCAACGCGGGTTCGAAATTTCAAACCTCATGGGTTAGAAACTTCGAACCCCATGGCATCGAATTTACGAACCCCTGGGCTCGAAATTTCGATCCCCTAGGCTCAAAATTTCGAGCCCAAGGGGAACGAATTTCCGAGGCCCTATGGGTTGAAATTTCAATCCCCTTGGGCTCAAAATTTCGATCCCCCCGGGCTCGAAAACTCTAACCCCCAGGATCGAATTTCCAAGCCCCTGGGTTCGAAATTATGATCCCCCAGGTTTGAAATTTCTGACCCCACCAAAAAAATAATGAAATGATTATGGCGACGATGGTCACACCTCCAAGATCGAAAGCGCCGTGACACACTCTCTCGTGCGCGTTCTTCATGCATGTGCGTGCCGACCCCCATACATCCACGGAGGCTACGCACTACGAACACTTAACGATTTGAGTGCAGTGCATCCTCCGAACGATGGCTTATCTACACTGCTAGGGAGAATGAGCCCCACAGCTAACACCTATTTACCTTTTGAATTACAGGAAAAATTAATAGCTTCGCCACTACCTCATCCTACACAAAGTACATCATGTCAAAGACAAGATGTACTTTGAGGGGAAAATGTTAACCGACTTTTTGGTCCGGTTCCCAGGAGAGCATCAGACACGCTCAACCCAACGTACCTCGTGATGCTGAGGCCAAAAGGAAATAGGATCAAGAAGGGACTACACCGCTTGTAACCTCATGACATCCAGAAGACATCCGCAAAACAAGGCCTGGGACTCCAAAGGAGTTACGAGCCTCGACCACCCAGTCTCGGGATCCTCACGCCCCTTGGAAGGACTTCACGTTAGGCATGACTGCGGAATTCGCATCCATCCGGGTGTGAAATCTCACTCCCATGTCTGGGTTCGAAATTTCGAACCCATGCCTGGGTTCAAAATTTCGAACCCAGTGGGTGCGAGGTCTCGAGCCCAGCGGGTGCAAAATCTCGCACCCATGGCTAGGTTCGAAATTCTGAACCTAGTGGGAGCGAGGTTTCTCACCCGCGCCCGGGTTCCAAATTCGGAGGCACGCAGGTGATGGGTTCAAAATTCTGCAAGTGGTCCCCTATTTCTACCTAATCCTACCTACTCCTACCTACTCCCACTCCTATAAATAGCCCATGACCTCACACTTCAAGGGGGTTGGATTTTCTTCACTTGAGACCTTCCTAGAGCTTCCTAGACCTCATTAATGGCATCTCCTATTTGAGGAAGAAGGAGAATTAAATATTCTTTTTCCCAAATACCTAGACATGGAAATTCTAAAAGTGAATGTAATGAGCATGTCTCTACCTTGTAATTCTTGAGTGATTAATAAAAGTTCAACATCCTTCCAAAGTGGACGTAGGCCTAATCCACGGCCGAACGACTATAAATTCTCGTGTCATTTACCGCTTTCTTTTACTTAGTCTTGCGACCAAATTAACTATTCCTAGTAATTGGAATCTTTGGTGTTTACGACATTTTTTGTCGTCAACACTTATATATTTATATTTACATATTGTATTGAAGAATTAATTTTAACAACTTTAGTTTTTTTTTATATAAATTATTTGAACCAGAAGTTCAATATAGTTGAACCAGAAGTTCAATAGAGTTTAACAACATGAAGTTGTTCATATATTCAATACGATTTAACAACTTACAATTGTTTATATAAGTTACTTGAACCAGAAGTTCAATGTGGATTAACAACTTGAAGTTGTTTATATATTTTATTTGAACCAGAAGTTCAATACAGTTCCAAATCAGATGTTTTGGATATTATGATACGATATTTATGATTCGCATTGACATTGCTTGATAAGCAAAAATTAACAATTGGAACATTATAAACAATTTGTTCTAAAATCGATAACTCGAATGAGAGAGAATATGCAAATCAATTGCATATGTAATACGGGGACGCACATATATGCGAATATTTAATTAACAACTTGAAGTTGTTATGAGCTCATATTATAAATTATGCATATATTATTTAGTAATTCAAAAGGTCGATTGACATCAGTATTGAATGACCTGGAGTCATGTGCATAATCAAATGATAGAAAATTCCTCCAAGTTACCAGATCAATGAAAGGAAGTAATACAATATGAATACATCTTATCGACTAATAAGAGCTTTATCCTCCTACAATAGAAATACATCTAATGTATTTGCTAGCCATAATGCGATATTGGATTAAAAATGAGAATCCAAAGAACGTTTATTATTTAATGTGACAATGTTTTTCAACATTGAGGGGGAGGATAAAGGGATCATTAATGTTAAATATTTGCTAACATATAGAATTATGCAAAGTATTAAGTAACTTGCATAAATTATCAATTATGTCCCTAAAAGACTTTTCCATAGAATTGGATTTGAATCCTTGAAGGATAAAAATGTGTAAACCATAGCTGAAAATATGGTATAAAAGTCAGTTCAAAATATCTTTGGAGTAAGTTATAAAGATGTAAAATAAAGGAGGTGAGTGTCCTTGAAGAAACACTTAAGGGTGTTTTGAAAGAAACCCATGACATGATTATCAAAATAACCCTAGAAGTGGTTTAGATACCTAAAGCATGATAATTTTTGAGATCTCAATAAATCAAGTATAGAACTGACAAGAAATAATCATCGATGATAAATTAATAAATAATAAAGTGATTATTTATAAATGGATTAAAAATCCTATATTAGAGAGAAACATGACTGGCCACTATGAAATTCTCCTAAATAAGATATATGGACCTGTAGTCCATAAGATATGAACCTGTAGTTCATAAGATAAAAATAGAAATATATATAATGAGGAAAGCACACTAAAGTTACCGGGGCACAACATGTTATGTGCCATGAGCATTGTACTTTCAGAAATAATTGAATTAATTAAAATAGTGAAAGTGTTTAAAACACTTATAATACCTTGAAGGTATAAGCGATGAAAGTATACATATTCCTGAAGAATTTAAATAACTTTTGTAGTGATAAATAATGCAAAAGCAAGAAATATAGATTATAACATTCTTCTAAGTATTGTTGTGATGAAAATCTTGAAATAATTCATGATGAGTAAATCACTTCCTACTTTCAAGAGTTGTTGTAATGAAACTCTTAGTATCCATTGAATTGGTAGTTGTGATATGCAAAACTTATTATAATATATATGTTCCTGAAAAACATTAATAACATTTTTTTTATTATAAAGAATACAAAGAACATGAACGATAGATATAGCATTATTCTAAGTATTGTTGTAATGAAAATCTTGATATACTTCAGGATGAGTAGATTACTTCCTGCTTAGTGTTGCTGTAATGAAAGTTATCTTATTTCATCAAATGTGTATTGCAATATGCAAGCCCGGTTGAAACCCAAAATTATAAGCACATGGGAAAGTTAGAAGGAAATGAAATTAATGTGTTGCCAAAATAGTGAGATAAAAAATAACTATTCCTGGAAATGAGGGTGAACCAAACACTTCATTAAAACCATAAAAAAAATGAACATACATATAGTTGTAGACGTTTTTCTTCTAAGATAATATAATACATGTATTTAGAATAATCGTTGTAAGTCAGTATGTGGAAGAAGTATAAATGCACCTAAATGCATAGTGTTATTACATTAGTATATATTAATATTTGTTTTAAAGTAAGTTATTTTATATTTTCCATTTTTTCCCTTTATTGTTTATTATTTTTTCTAATAACGCTAACCATATTTAATTGACATTCAAAACCTCTTTTTCTTGTAAGTATAAACATGATATCTTAATGGAACTCATGTTTTCTCTTAAATGTAGGTGAAACCGTTGGTGAAGTGAAACCAACAGCAAATACGCATTAAAGAAGAGCAGAATGGTTTAATTTTCATGGTAATTTTGATGATTTTAAAGGACATGCTTTTTTTTATAAAATTAAATTTGTCTAATTAGGATGAAACTCAAGATTTATTAGTTTCATGAATAATTACACCAACAAAATAAGGACCGTCACTAAGATAATTAATAATGGTGAGCTAAAATGAGATCTCTTAATTCTTGAGATGCTGCAATGATGGAGAGATTAGTGCACGCTCTTATAAGGAATAATCAAGTTGTAATGCGGTGAGAGTAGGCATGATTCATTACAGCACCATGGGAAAATTAAGCTGCAAAATGGTGAGAGAAATATCATACAGTAGGAATATTAATGTTTTTTTGGTGTAAAAAGAGATATGCATTGTATGTCTCAAATCCAAACCCAAACCCAAATGCAGTAAAACAAAGTATGCATGTACAGTCAATTAAAACAACATCATATTCGAGCTCCTTTTAAATTTCTATCAAGTAACTTTAAGATATTCTAATGCATGGTTTGAACCAATAGATTGATTTAAACTACTAATAATTTTTAATAAGCTCTTTCTTTAAACATGGTGATAGAAACTCGGCGAAAATTAGGAAAGTTTTGAAGTAATGAAAATTCAAACAAAATTAAGATAGAAATTGAAATAGTGGAAATTCAACCATATTTTAATTTGTTAAGGCTACTGGTCAGCTATATAATACAAATTTGATCTTAAGTCTTTAAATTCAAATACAATGAAAAATAACGCACACAAATTACTGACCCTTATGATAGTGAAGATGTCATGATATACAAAGTCTTAGATGATTACATCTTCTTGATATTGCTCATTCTTACCCATGGATGCAACAAGTTCAGGCTTATTTTTGCTAAGTGGTCAAGCTGAAAAATTATCATAATATGTAAGAATTAACATCATACTTGTTATAGGATTGTTTTAATATGTAACGACTATGTATAATATCAAATAAATGTAGAAACAACCATGTACGATACGGCCTAAATTTGCTTTGATAAATTTCTATTAAAAACCCGAGTAGAAAAATATAAAAACAACCAAATATGATATTATTTATGTTTTTTCTAAAATGAACTTTATACTTAACAAAAAACAAACTAAATAACTAATCAATGTAAGTAATTTGACTTTAAAATGCATTCTTATCCGAAATATACTTCAATAGAATAATAAAAGTAGAATAATCAACATAAATTGTATTATATACACATGTTATTACCCCTAAAATGGAGGTTAAGTAATAATTTCTATCCTAGCCCAGAATCTTTAATTAGTTAATGATACAACATTCAGAATGCTATCATCCATGACACATAAAAACACAAAACTGAAATTTTTGCGTGACAGCTTGAAAATAGAGGGATATGATTGCTCATTTTCATCAAAAGAGATGATGGTAAATGGATGTTGAGGAATTGGGAACAAAGGATTCCTTTCAGTTTAGTTTACGATCGTTGACTCCAAAACATATTGAAAGAAATCACTAATAAGGCGAATATTAGGGAGAACCAACCATCCATACACCTTAACCACATAATATCATTACCAAATATAATTGGGAGAAATATACATTGAACACTTCAAGATCCTAATTTGTAAAAATAAAAAAATAAAAAAGAGAGAACATTTATGAATTCGTATTACCGAGTAAAAAGTCTGAGTTGTGTCATAGAGACATCGCTTAGTTCATCATTGCGGTTAATTTACCACCATAATTTATGGTAGGAGTCGCATAAGTATGTGTTGTCGCATTTAATAACAAAGTAACTTTCTATAAATTATTAATATCTACACCATTATCATTTATGATATGCATAATTTGAAAATATTACAATGGAACACTATATTACTATTTACAGCCATTTAACTAATTATTGTAATTGTTTTCTTTATCAATACCAAATAAATAACAAATAGTGGAACTTTCAATCAAAAAAACTAATCACAAATCCTGATTACATCATTTAAGACCGACCAAGCATGTTTTTTGAGAAATTCTTTCAAATGTTCAAAATGCTTTCTTAAGCTTTAGGAAATGTTTATAGGACTGGCCCAACTAGTATATACTATAAAATCAGAACGAAAGCAATGTAGTCATGGAATTTGACTTCAACTACAATATAATAGAATAAAATATTATTTTTATTATCCTAACATTTTTTCTTACACCAATTTCATTAAAACGTACTGCCTTCTAACCAAACATAAAGTTGAACATGTTGGATTACAGGTAATTTGTTTGAAAAGAGAAATTTAATTTTACTGAAACATAAAGTCGAATATGCTGAAATATACATATTTCTATTTATTTCATATAGATAAACATGAAAGCATGATGTATAATTTTGGATTAGCATGATTTTTAGCAATTGGAGCAGAATCTTATAGTAAAGGACAAATTGACAGGAATAATCCGAAGTTTGACGTGTCTTCCCGTATTAATCCAAAGTTTAGATTATTTTTAATTAATCCCAAGTTTGGGGGGTCCCTTCCCATATTGATCCCGATGACTTATTAACTTGTTGTACCCGGTTATCAAACTTAAATTCGTCTTCCTCAAACTAGTTTCCTACTCCAGAAAAATCGTTTGGGGAAGACAAATTTAAGTTTGATAACCGGCTACAACAAGTTAATAAGTCATCGGGATCAATATGGGAAGGGACCCCCTAAACTTGGGATTATTTAAAAATAATCCAAACTTCAGATTAATATAGGAAGACACGTCAAACTTCAGATTATTCCTATCAATTAATCCTATAGTAAAAAACGCAAAAATGTAAATAAGAACAATCAAAATTAGGACAAACCCATCTCCTAAAACCAGCAAAGAAGGAAAAACAACAAACTCATGGCCAATACTTCATTACTAACCTAAAGAAGAATTGCCCATCTCAACTGCAACATGAACCCCTTTACAACTGGATTAGAAATAATTACCACGATAATTAATTATATCGTTCTTACAACAGCCCTCAAATACCGAATTTCCAAAACCCGAGCACAAAAGCAAAGTACGAATCATAAGTTAAATGAAAAAGATCGTATATTATCAGAGAAATGGTTGCGGATACTTGTTTTAGTAAGGCGGACATCCATGGAGGATAGAAAACGTAGGTAGCAATGAAGGTGAGATGGAGGAGAGTAGCGGGTTATGGTTTTGAAAAGAGTTGCCTCAGTTTTAGAAATCTCAATCTAGATTTGTGGATGACAATGGTAGCAAGCATCGAAATGATGCTAGGTTTTTTATTTAGGAAATTTGGGGACAGTTTATCTTACTTCGATGCATCTGGAGGAGGGCGATAGGAATAAGGGAGGGAATATTAATTTTTTATTAACACAAAACAAATGCAAGGATACAACAGTCAGCCAAAGTTGTCATTTATAGACATTTATTACGACGCACACAAACAAACAGTAGTTACTGAGGATATATTACAACTGTCTTGGATGAAAATATATTAAAAGTGCATTTATTACAGATGCCGAGAATAAACGGTTGTTATAAATTATCTATTGCAATTGTCAATTTATGCAAGTTGTAAATAAATAGTCGTAAAATAGTTGTTTTGTTATAGTGGAAACACATCTCCAGGCAATGTATTGGGAGCTCCTTTCTTGCCAGCAACTCCTACTTATGCTTCTACCGAAGTGCCAGAGGAGCCTGTTTTCCTATCATGAGGTTGTGCCATAAACTACGATCATCACTATCTGACTTGATCGAGAATTAGAACGCTCTTGTTCTTTTGGGTCTTGTTGGATGACTTTCTCGTTATCTACCTCAGTTGATCTGGTATTGTGTCTTCCAGTCATGTTCACTGTGCCATCCAAGAAACGTCATTGGTTATAGTAAAGAACATGTACCTCCATGTGTGTACTAGTGCAGTGCGTGTAATGCAAGTGTACTGGAATGACAACATAAGTAAAGCATTAGAAGAAGTTATGTTTTGATGTATGGATATTTTGAAATTTTATGCTACGCAATGTCAATTTAAGTCCTGATATGCATCCTAACTGTCCAGATGTTAAGAGTTGGTTCATTATCATTAATTTTTTTGGGGTTTATTGGATCTGTTTGAAATATTTAGGCTCAAGAGTCGGTTTTACCAGGACCAGTTCGATATATCAGGTCAATGACCCCTGGAATGACAAACTATGAAGGCACGTCCATAAAACTGACCCATATGGATTGACATTTAGGCATATCAATCCGTACTATACGATTTCCTCCAAGCTTTCTCCAAATTACTCTTCCATCGATCACCTCCCATTCGTAGCTCGGATGGTTTGGGAAATGGGAATCAAAGCACTGTGTGCGACGTCAAGCTAATACACTATCTAAAGTAACAGAAAGTAAATCTATAAATGGTAGGTAACAGCGAAGAATTTTGCACTAGAAATTTGATCACTTTTCATCACACCTTTACAATGCCTCCTATAGCCTATATTTATACACAATGCTTCCAGCATACAAACCCTCCAACATGCCCAACAACTCACTACTGACAGCCCACTGCCATGCAACACAATAACCCAGATTCAAAGGAATACACGCCCAAACAATTATACATTCTATACAATGACCACTGCCCTCGGTTTCAATAACAAGGAACTTAAGATCGTTACACTAAACAAAGCGAGGTAGGCATCCGGCTTGGGGTTTACTTAAGTGAGTATCAACGTATATTATGATCTTAAGATTCCTCATTTTACTCAAAAAATAATTGCTCTTCCCTCGGTTCGACCTACTGTCATGTCGTGTCGACCTCATTTGGACCGGTAAGTAGCCATGTCGATCAGAGCTTCAGGATCACATCTAAACTCTTCTTCTAACTTTTACACTCTACTGTATCTTCGGATCAACCTACCTCCTCACCATACCAATGCTACAAAGTCCTCTTCCACATTCCTCGCTTCCATTTTTCCACTGTCATTATAGGTCCCTAGCGACAACTCCAAAATCTTAGAAGTTTTCATTTCCATCTTCCCAAACAACCGCCTCATCACACGCTCATCCAAGATTATTCCTCTTCGAGGTTCTTCTCTGACCGCATTGCATCACTATGTCGCGCTATCGTGACATCGCTAACACCAAAGATGGTGTCCCCGACACCATCGCCAGCAACGAAAACATACCCAAGAGCGCAAGAAGTATGAACTCGAGATTCGATGCTTATAAGATCGCGAGTAATGATGCGTAAGAAACGAATCAAAACCTACCTATGTTAATTTGGATTCTAGGTGACATCGGGTGTTGGGTGATTAGACGCAAGTATAGATCGAATTAGTGTTTCGAGGAGTGTAGTGATTAATCGGTTCAAAGAGCAGTAAAAGGTGAAAAAGTAAAGTGAATAGCGCAGACAACTACCTATTGGGAAAAGAGATAGACTCTTCACATCCCCCTGAAGTGGCACCTGACCCGGTCTGAGTTGACCATGTCCAGATCGATGCATCGATCAGAGTCAGTTCCATTTGTCTATGTTGCGTCTAAGTGCGGATCGACTATCTAACCGAGGACATAAGAAAGAGAGAAATGAAAGGGAAGAATATCCTACCTTATAATTCACGACTCGGACAGTTATATCACACACGGTCTTGAGTGGGATAAATGGAATGACTTGACCATGCACTTGACTTGAGCAAAAGGATAATATCATTTGACAACGACCTATACGTGGACAACCACGTCCGGGATCCAACGACTCGAGGTGACTATTTATCGTAAGGATAAATGACATATCCAGTTCGATAGATTCAAAACACATTCAGCCAATGACGCAACATGCTTTGGGAGGCAAAGTGCTGACCAGCCTTTTAGCAAGGTGTTAAGACCAAAAATATTCATGATCACAATGTTCTGACTCGAGAGAACCATATTTAGATACTCACAAAGTCAGGTCAGACCAACGGCATAGCCTTAAACCCCGTTTTGAAATGTTCTCGGATCGGTAAGGCTAGGAACATTGGGAAATCTGATTGAAGAAGTTTCCGATCGGTGAAGACACTACCACCAAGCTTTGGCTCGAAGAGGACTTGGGCTCCGGCTCGACTATGTCAAACTGAGACATGTCAAGCCGGGGAGAAATATCTCTTGCTTACTCACTCCATCACCAAGAATACTACTTCTACCATATTAACGATCCCCAGATCGCTTACCACGTGGCTAACATCGAACCAACCAAATATATTGTAACGACCCGTGTTTTTCGACCATTTGAATATGAATATTTAAATTAGTTTTAAATATTATATTGGGGATATTAATGGAATTTAATATTTAATTCGTTATTAAAACGAAGTTGAACGTTATAATTTATATATAATATAAATCGAGCTTTAAAATGACGTGCAGTTCGTAATATTTGGTTTTGAACTTCAACTGAGAATACAGAAGCTGATATAAGTCGGATTTCTGTGAAACAAGACACGTTGGAACCGTATTGACGATAATTTTCATATGAAAGAGAAAAATCCAAATTTCGTGTTATAGTTTGATAGTTATGGCCAAATCAAAATTTGAAATAGTCGCTATGGAAAATCGTTATTAAATTACAGGCTTTTAAAGTAGTCGTTTTGCAAACGGACTCTGTTTTCGACGAAACCAGTTTCGTTGAATTCGTATCGTCGATTAGAGTCAGGATATGTATATAGTTTGTTATTTTTAGAGATCGAGAAATTTAGCGTTAAAAAGGGTAAGGCGGTTCAGGGTAAAAACAGCCTACCAGGGCAACAGTCTCAGAATGTGACGAAATTAGTGCCGTTGGGTTCGTATCAAAAAGTTATTGTCGATGTTCGCAGTTTCAAGTGGATTTAATTTATCTGGTGACCGTGGAAAAATTAAACGTATGTTCATTTCTGGTTTCATAAAGGAAATTTTTTCATACGACCTCGGATTGCGATGAAACTTGTCCCGTTGGATTCGGAATACCTTTTTACATCAAGAACAGCATTTTTATCAGTAAACAGGAATCGTTTGTAGTGGTTTTAATCAATTACTTTTCCCTAGTTATATTCACATCCGGCTTTCACCTCAATGATCTGTTTGTCTACCCTATACGAGACTCATCAATCACATTGTCATCAATGTTTACATCACCTGGCGTTGAAATAAAAATGTACATAGCCTAAAAAAAAAAAGAGACCATACAGCTGCACCTACCTTACTTACACGCAGACTGTAAATGAGGTACTGATACAACGGGTTGACAGGAAAACACACTACACACACTGTCACGGTTTGGAAATATGAAATCAATCACATACAGTGTTTAAAAAAGGTGCCTACACTAGTTTTCTTTCCCCCTAACCTACTACACTAGACGCCAGTTCCATCAAAGTGAAGCCGACAGAAGCCTGCATAAGTTTCAGCTACTCTACTACCTATAGGTCCAATTACTTGCACGCCAAACTTCGAACCCGTGATAGCCAAGTATCCATTTCCTTGCTTGCCAAGTCCTCCTGTTTATAAATACCATCAGTTTTATTCAGTCTTCTTGGGATCGTTTTAACTCCAGTAACCAAAGCAAATGAAACCCACTCTGCTCGTGTTATTTTTCCCATGCAACAATGAAACCGAAAGCTCAAGTTCAAAAACCGGGTTCAAACCTTCCCACTGCGTAAACAAACTAACGCAGCCGCCTTCACACTGTTTAACAACAGGAAACCCATGATTTTTATTTCTTTAATTCTCTTAATCCTTCAATCGAACCATAATCTTCCTTCTGCATAGATCTCGAGACCGTCGAGCTGTTCAAATCATGCGGCAGTAACCATATTTAAAACTTAGTGGTAGCCAGAGTTTGATCCGAAAGGTGTTACATTCGAAGGAAAGTAGAAGGACGTGGACAACAAATTTGGTTGGTTGCATGGAGTTGAGGTGGAGGGAACATAATGGGTTGCGAGAGGGGACATGTGGAAAAGAAGTGGCGAAGCAGTATTACTTTGTCAAGCAAAAAAGAGAGTAACAAAGAAGGAAGTAAGGATGAGAAGAACTGAAGAAGAAAAGACGTAGGGAAAGAAAGGGAAGAGGGGAGTGGCGCGTGTTTTGTGGAGTGGAGACATGTAGTGGGATATTTTCATGCATGGGAATCTTACTGTAAGGGGGCGCAGCATGTAGGCAAGAGGAGGGATGGAACGAGAGGACCAGAAAGGTATTTAAAACAAAATGAACAGCATCTCTTTATATATATTTATATATATAATATGGTGCCAAATTCAGTTTACGTTAGTTATATATAATATATTCTATACGGATTGATACAAAAAAATAAATGCCTAAATAAGATTACCTATATGCCTAATGATCATTAAACTGCATAATAATGTGTTAGTCCATGCATATCAAATGGTTTACATATTATACGTGGCAGAAGTATTTAAGATGCCTAAACCAAGTTATTATAATATGAAAAGGTCAAGTTAACTATAATATGTATTTAGTATAATAATATATAATGTGGATGAACCTGATCAACTTTTATTTTGCCTGAATGTTTTTACACTATACATCATTACGTTTCAACCATGATATGCCAAATGGTGTTCTAATATGACTGTCCACTTGTATACCGCATGCCGAGTTGAACAACGTGCTAATGTGTGTAGGAAAGGTCAAGGACAGTAGCGTGATGAGGATTATGGAAGATAATATGGCGTGTGGTCTAATTTATTAAGAAATACATAAGTCGGTTGGAACTTAGAATTAGAAACTACATCCCAGTTAGCATCATATGATATTACTGTAATGAATATTATGGGGCCATTATAACCATGGCGTCCGTACACAGAATCAGACTAAATACGAAGCGGTGGATCCACATCGGTGGACGTAAGATTTTGGGATGGGAACAGACGGATTTGAATGCAGATGAAAGCGTGTTGAACGAACCGTTTGACGGCGAACGAACGGAATCAAGGTGAGTTAAACTCACTCAGTTACCCTTTTTATATTTTATATAAATTGGGTGTTTTTATTTTGTGTGCTCTGCTTGCTGATGGTTGCCTGATTGCTAGTTATACATTCGTTTGTTGATTTAACTGATGAAATTAAACTGTGTTTAATTTCAGTAAAATACCAAATCGTTATTTTAACGATTGGTTCCAATAAAGGTAACTTATCTTATTGGTCACGTTTATAAAATAAACGTGTTTTAAATTGTTGAATTGCGTGTGAATTGGTTGAAACCGAATGAACTGTTTTGAGATAACCATTGTGAATACAGGGAAGAACAGGTTGGAGGGACCCAACCGGATCCCTCAAATGTATTTGTATTTTCATATTCTCATATATGAACTGATCTGTTTGTGTGATTGATTTGATGGTTGATTATTGAATGTTCAACATCTGTTAGTTTAAAACCAATGGGTGATATTGGTTGGGTATTTGGCAGCGTATGGCCAATAAAATCAATCATTTTATAGATATTGATTCACCGTCAGGTGAGTCAATAGAGGTAAAGTTATAAAATGCATTTTTCAACTGGAGATAGATTTTTGAACATATTATTTTGAATAAAAGTTATTCAAGAGAAACAAATAAATATTTTATCTATGTAAGACTTTAAATTATTTTTAATTGATTTTATAAAGCAAGTTCCGATGTAAATCAGATTGATAAGTACGAGATAGGAAATAAAATCGCATGGTTAGAATTGGATAATCGTTTTGTTAAGAAACCATTTAATGGAAATTATTTAAATTAATTATATTTTTAATTAATTTAAAGTGAGAATTTATTTGGAATCGGCTAACGAGATAATCAAGTTTGAGTGAATTAAATCGACCATTTTGAATTTGAATTGATTATCAAATTAATGTGTTTTTGGATTAAATATCGTTTAAAATTAGCTAAGGGTTTAAGATAAACCAGAATATATAAACGAGTGTTAAGGTGAAAATCGTTAATATTGAATTAACGTTATTTGAAGATGAGATCAAGTAAAAAAGGGAAATTTGAAATAAGATTTCAAAAGTGGGGAATGGTCGAACATTTTTGAAAGAAGATTGGAAATAAATGAATCTGGTTAAAGAAGTGGGTTATAGGGTTGTATACTAAACCCAAGTTATAATGGAATGTATTTCGATATGGAAATAGGAATATTGATTTTGTGATTACAACTGATATTCATTTGAGGATAAGAACGTTGTTTGATCAAGGTCTGAGAGGTAATTAAAATACCCCAACTTGATCAACATCGGGATTATCTGAAGATAGTATCAGTTGGTAATCGTAAGAGACGTTAGTGAATATGTTTTGAAAATCTAACAGCGATTTTAGCGCTGTTGCTATAATATATGTTATGTGAATCTAAATAGTGATTTTAGCGCAGTTGCTATAGTAAATGTTTTGTAAACCTAAACAGCGATTATAGCGCTGTTGTTTTGTAAATCTAAATAGTAATTATAATGCTATTGTTATAACGTGTGTTATAAATCTAAACAGCGTTTTAACATATGTGCTATAAATTTCCTTATTAAAACAAATGTATTTCCTGATTTAAATAATAAGATGAATTGCCATTTCGTACGACTGCTAGCGTAATTCGCAGGGCTGCAGATAGCCTACGGCGGTCGGATGTTTCCTGAGGGATTCAGGCGTAACCATTGTGATCGCTGTGATCTAGAGTCAAGCGAATGGGGTTAAGACGAATGTTAATTAATCAATTAGAGTTATTCAAATATCGTATTTTTGAATATTAAAAGAATTGGAAGTTTCAATTTAACAAAAAGGAAATTAGTTTATCAAAGGCCAAATGATGCTGAATACTGAACCAGTGAACTCATTGGAGTGTCATGTTTGAAACACTGTGTATTTTGATAGTTAAAACACCGACTATCAAATCTGACCAATACGATTGTTGGTATGGAAAGACCGGGATCGAGTTTATATTCGAAAACCATTCCAACCAACAAATACGTGAAGAGATCAGAAGATGATCGAGATGGTGCTGTGAAGACCGTGGATTTTCATAAACGGAAGAACCACTAATATTCTCTGCCTGGCAAGCGGAGATAAGCTGTGATTCTGTCGTGGTTGGAATCTACGGGTTGCAAGGACTACTCGCTACTGATCCATGGGGTGATTCCTATATGGATGCGGTAGGAGAGTGCCTTCGGTTCATCCTGTTCCTGGATGACGTATATGGACGAATGTCTGACAGAGTATGTCCGAAGGATCACGTACGTTGATTTCTTCAAACGTACGATAGTTGTTGGCGGGGAATCGCCGTTCTCTTAGCTTACTGCTAGAGTATTTTTGTGGACGTCAATTAGTGATATCTGACGGATCTGACGATGTGGCATTCAAAGTAAATGGCGACCAGATGTCAAGAGTAATTCTGGCCTCAAGCCTCATCAACCGGGAAATGACAAAAATCGGGCAGGCAGCATGGCTATGTGGGTCGCTCCCATTAGGGTGTATGATCACCTATCTAGAGGAAATCCTATTTGCTTCTTAAATCTATGTTTCGATGCTGTCCCTTTTCGGGCAGACGGTTGCTGATCCCAACCGTCGGTGATATACATTCGATACACTCAAGCGAAATGAGTGGTCGGTCATGTGAGGGCCGGGTTGCAAGAAGTTCTTGTTGAACCCAGTGTATTCGTCTCTAGAGATACACGATCGGAAGGTGGACCCATACCTTGTCAAGTTGGAATCCAATCTCCAATAAGCGCCTGCGGGTTTTGATTGTATACTGTATATGTAGAGCGTGAGATGCAAGCGTTCTACTAGATTGTTATTTACTTGTATATAGACATTATTATAATATCAGAAAAGATATTTGTTTCAAAATTATTTTGGGTTATCGTAAGGTAAAAACCGTCCGTATTTATGTGTGGATTTGGTCTTACGATTATCCTTTTCTTCGAAAAGATTTTTGAACTCTAAAATCATGATTGGATGATTCACCCTTATTACTGTGCGAGTTTATCTCACTCTGGTTCACCAGACTGACCCGGTGTTTTGTAAATGCTCGGGTTAGGCCGGAGTGTACAGGTTCAGGTTATCGACTGCTGTGAAGAGACGAGATGGAAGAGTCCGGACGTATGATATTACTACTATTCCGCTGTGTTGTATATGAGGACAAGTTATTAACACTGTCCAGCTGTGTACTCTGATAATGTAAGTATTTTAAAAGTTTCAATAAGGATTATTTCTGTATTATACTTTATTCCGCTGCGATGTGAGACTCTGTGTTGTGGTGTTCTTCTTCTTCTTCTATTCTAATATTTCTTTCTTTCTTATCTCACCCTCTAACTTCTTTCTATTAATGATCTGGAATGTTCGATGTCTGAAGGGTCAACATGGTAGTTTGATGTTGATTTTCGGAGTCGAAAATCCCGGTTCGTTACAGTGGTATCAGAGCTTAAGGTTAAGTAATTACCTTGGCTCTGTGGCGTGACTCAGTAGAGATGGGGTTAGTAATACCCTAGATTGAGTTTGAGTGTATATATATGAGCGCGTATTTGTAAATTGATATAAAAACTGTTTATATTGTGTTGATTGGTTTGTCGAGTAGTTTATGAATTCTGGTCGATACAGTAATGCAAACTGTGTCGATAAGTGTTTCTAAACTCTTGAATAGAATAATTCGACACAGTATGTTTTTGAAAGAGGGTAAATGAAATAATTTACCCAAATTATATTTTAATATAAAAGGATGATTAATATTTGAAGTATTATAGTATATTGGATGTGTTGGTTGATTATAATTGAGATGGTTATATAAATAACCAATTGGAATTCGTATAATATAAAAGCAGATTTATTAAATCTGGAATTAAAATCAGAATTGGAATTAAAATTCCTTAAAGTGGGAAAGATGATTGCAAATGAACTTGAATTGAATATATGAGAATTTTAAAATCCTGGGAGATTTTAATTTTGTTACAAGCATTGAAAGGGATATTTTGAAATGGATTTCAAAATAAAAGTGTTTAGAACTGGTTTTGAAAGTGACATAGTATTGAACTCACTTCGATAGCTGGGAAATAACTCTGAGGATGCTGGCCACATCATCAGTGTTCATTTTCGAGTTGTAAGTGACGGATTGCTACCAAAAATATTGTTTTGAATTGCTTTGAGAAAGACAAGTTGTTTTGAATCCTGAAAAGGAATATTTGATTTTTGAGAGAGCTGAACTGTTTAAAACTCCCAGGGAAATTGTTTGAACCAAAAAACAAAATTGTATATAAATTGAATTGAAACCAATCAACTGAAAATTGAATCGGGATATAATATATCGAGTAGAATCAGTTTTGAACTGGGAGACAGAATCTGAAATGGTATTGGACTGATAAGTTAAGAGTTGGAATGGATAACGGATGGAAATTGAGTTAAGAATGAGATTTGGATTGAACACGTAAAGGATTTGGTCCAGAGGATAAAAGTGGAATTTCGTTTGGGAATACATTTGTATATGCTGATAGGGCAGCAGATGGAAGGGATATAATGATATGCCCGACAAAAAGGTACACGTTTATTTCTATATGGATTTGGTGATTTGTGAGCCTATTTGGCAAGCCACTTGGCTGTTTTATTTTCTTTTGAATTGGAGAAGGCCCAGAGAGGCGAGTTGTGGTTGTACCGATTGAGCCGTACAAAGGAGGTGCTGGCGAAATTTTTCGGAAATTTAAAGTGTTAGAAAATTTTCGATATTTTTGAAATTATTTATTTATAGTATTGAATTGGTTTCTAATTTAATATAAATTGGATTTGAAAATTAATGAGCTTATAACGTTCTTTCTTACCTTAGCAATTTCGAGGACGAAATTATTTTAAGGGGGAAAGAATGTAACGACCCGTGTTTTTCGACCATTTGAATATGAATATTTAAATTAGTTTTAAATATTATATTGGGGATATTAATGGAATTTAATATTTAATTCGTTATTAAAACGAAGTTGAACGTTATAATTTATATATAATATAAATCGAGCTTTAAAATGACGTGCAGTTCGTAATATTTGGTTTTGAACTTCAACTGAGAATACAGAAGCTGATATAAGTCGGATTTCTGTGAAACAAGACACGTTGGAACCGTATTGACGATAATTTTCATATGAAAGAGAAAAATCCAAATTTCGTGTTATAGTTTGATAGTTATGGCCAAATCAAAATTTGAAATAGTCGCTATGGAAAATCGTTATTAAATTACAGGCTTTTAAAGTAGTCGTTTTGCAAACGGACTCTGTTTTCGACGAAACCAGTTTCGTTGAATTCGTATCGTCGATTAGAGTCAGGATATGTATATAGTTTGTTATTTTTAGAGATCGAGAAATTTAGCGTTAAAAAGGGTAAGGCGGTTCAGGGTAAAAACAGCCTACCAGGGCAACAGTCTCAGAATGTGACGAAATTAGTGCCGTTGGGTTCGTATCAAAAAGTTATTGTCGATGTTCGCAGTTTCAAGTGGATTTAATTTATCTGGTGACCGTGGAAAAATTAAACGTATGTTCATTTCTGGTTTCATAAAGGAAATTTTTTCATACGACCTCGGATTGCGATGAAACTTGTCCCGTTGGATTCGGAATACCTTTTTACATCAAGAACAGCATTTTTATCAGTAAACAGGAATCGTTTGTAGTGGTTTTAATCAATTACTTTTCCCTAGTTATATTCACATCCGGCTTTCACCTCAATGATCTGTTTGTCTACCCTATACGAGACTCATCAATCACATTGTCATCAATGTTTACATCACCTGGCGTTGAAATAAAAATGTACATAGCCTAAAAAAAAAAAGAGACCATACAGCTGCACCTACCTTACTTACACGCAGACTGTAAATGAGGTACTGATACAACGGGTTGACAGGAAAACACACTACACACACTGTCACGGTTTGGAAATATGAAATCAATCACATACAGTGTTTAAAAAAGGTGCCTACACTAGTTTTCTTTCCCCCTAACCTACTACACTAGACGCCAGTTCCATCAAAGTGAAGCCGACAGAAGCCTGCATAAGTTTCAGCTACTCTACTACCTATAGGTCCAATTACTTGCACGCCAAACTTCGAACCCGTGATAGCCAAGTATCCATTTCCTTGCTTGCCAAGTCCTCCTGTTTATAAATACCATCAGTTTTATTCAGTCTTCTTGGGATCGTTTTAACTCCAGTAACCAAAGCAAATGAAACCCACTCTGCTCGTGTTATTTTTCCCATGCAACAATGAAACCGAAAGCTCAAGTTCAAAAACCGGGTTCAAACCTTCCCACTGCGTAAACAAACTAACGCAGCCGCCTTCACACTGTTTAACAACAGGAAACCCATGATTTTTATTTCTTTAATTCTCTTAATCCTTCAATCGAACCATAATCTTCCTTCTGCATAGATCTCGAGACCGTCGAGCTGTTCAAATCATGCGGCAGTAACCATATTTAAAACTTAGTGGTAGCCAGAGTTTGATCCGAAAGGTGTTACATTCGAAGGAAAGTAGAAGGACGTGGACAACAAATTTGGTTGGTTGCATGGAGTTGAGGTGGAGGGAACATAATGGGTTGCGAGAGGGGACATGTGGAAAAGAAGTGGCGAAGCAGTATTACTTTGTCAAGCAAAAAAGAGAGTAACAAAGAAGGAAGTAAGGATGAGAAGAACTGAAGAAGAAAAGACGTAGGGAAAGAAAGGGAAGAGGGGAGTGGCGCGTGTTTTGTGGAGTGGAGACATGTAGTGGGATATTTTCATGCATGGGAATCTTACTGTAAGGGGGCGCAGCATGTAGGCAAGAGGAGGGATGGAACGAGAGGACCAGAAAGGTATTTAAAACAAAATGAACAGCATCTCTTTATATATATTTATATATATAATATGGTGCCAAATTCAGTTTACGTTAGTTATATATATAATATATTCTATACGGATTGATACAAAAAAATAAATGCCTAAATAAGATTACCTATATGCCTAATGATCATTAAACTGCATAATAATGTGTTAGTCCATGCATATCAAATGGTTTACATATTATACGTGGCAGAAGTATTTAAGATGCCTAAACCAAGTTATTATAATATGAAAAGGTCAAGTTAACTATAATATGTATTTAGTATAATAATATATAATGTGGATGAACCTGATCAACTTTTATTTTGCCTGAATGTTTTTACACTATACATCATTACGTTTCAACCATGATATGCCAAATGGTGTTCTAATATGACTGTCCACTTGTATACCGCATGCCGAGTTGAACAACGTGCTAATGTGTGTAGGAAAGGTCAAGGACAGTAGCGTGATGAGGATTATGGAAGATAATATGGCGTGTGGTCTAATTTATTAAGAAATACATAAGTCGGTTGGAACTTAGAATTAGAAACTACATCCCAGTTAGCATCATATGATATTACTGTAATGAATATTATGGGGCCATTATAACCATGGCGTCCGTACACAGAATCAGACTAAATACGAAGCGGTGGATCCACATCGGTGGACGTAAGATTTTGGGATGGGAACAGACGGATTTGAATGCAGATGAAAGCGTGTTGAACGAACCGTTTGACGGCGAACGAACGGAATCAAGGTGAGTTAAACTCACTCAGTTACCCTTTTTATATTTTATATAAATTGGGTTTTTTATTTTGTGTGCTCTGCTTGCTGATGGTTGCCTGATTGCTAGTTATACATTCGTTTGTTGATTTAACTGATGAAATTAAACTGTGTTTAATTTCAGTAAAATACCAAATCGTTATTTTAACGATTGGTTCCAATAAAGGTAACTTATCTTATTGGTCACGTTTATAAAATAAACGTGTTTTAAATTGTTGAATTGCGTGTGAATTGGTTGAAACCGAATGAACTGTTTTGAGATAACCATTGTGAATACAGGGAAGAACAGGTTGGAGGGACCCAACCGGATCCCTCAAATGTATTTGTATTTTCATATTCTCATATATGAACTGATCTGTTTGTGTGATTGATTTGATGGTTGATTATTGAATGTTCAACATCTGTTAGTTTAAAACCAATGGGTGATATTGGTTGGGTATTTGGCAGCGTATGGCCAATAAAATCAATCATTTTATAGATATTGATTCACCGTCAGGTGAGTCAATAGAGGTAAAGTTATAAAATGCATTTTTCAACTGGAGATAGATTTTTGAACATATTATTTTGAATAAAAGTTATTCAAGAGAAACAAATAAATATTTTATCTATGTAAGACTTTAAATTATTTTTAATTGATTTTATAAAGCAAGTTCCGATGTAAATCAGATTGATAAGTACGAGATAGGAAATAAAATCGCATGGTTAGAATTGGATAATCGTTTTGTTAAGAAACCATTTAATGGAAATTATTTAAATTAATTATATTTTTAATTAATTTAAAGTGAGAATTTATTTGGAATCGGCTAACGAGATAATCAAGTTTGAGTGAATTAAATCGACCATTTTGAATTTGAATTGATTATCAAATTAATGTGTTTTTGGATTAAATATCGTTTAAAATTAGCTAAGGGTTTAAGATAAACCAGAATATATAAACGAGTGTTAAGGTGAAAATCGTTAATATTGAATTAACGTTATTTGAAGATGAGATCAAGTAAAAAAGGGAAATTTGAAATAAGATTTCAAAAGTGGGGAATGGTCGAACATTTTTGAAAGAAGATTGGAAATAAATGAATCTGGTTAAAGAAGTGGGTTATAGGGTTGTATACTAAACCCAAGTTATAATGGAATGTATTTCGATATGGAAATAGGAATATTGATTTTGTGATTACAACTGATATTCATTTGAGGATAAGAACGTTGTTTGATCAAGGTCTGAGAGGTAATTAAAATACCCCAACTTGATCAACATCGGGATTATCTGAAGATAGTATCAGTTGGTAATCGTAAGAGACGTTAGTGAATATGTTTTGAAAATCTAACAGCGATTTTAGCGCTGTTGCTATAATATATGTTATGTGAATCTAAATAGTGATTTTAGCGCAGTTGCTATAGTAAATGTTTTGTAAACCTAAACAGCGATTATAGCGCTGTTGTTTTGTAAATCTAAATAGTAATTATAATGCTATTGTTATAACGTGTGTTATAAATCTAAACAGCGTTTTAACATATGTGCTATAAATTTCCTTATTAAAACAAATGTATTTCCTGATTTAAATAATAAGATGAATTGCCATTTCGTACGACTGCTAGCGTAATTCGCAGGGCTGCAGATAGCCTACGGCGGTCGGATGTTTCCTGAGGGATTCAGGCGTAACCATTGTGATCGCTGTGATCTAGAGTCAAGCGAATGGGGTTAAGACGAATGTTAATTAATCAATTAGAGTTATTCAAATATCGTATTTTTGAATATTAAAAGAATTGGAAGTTTCAATTTAACAAAAAGGAAATTAGTTTATCAAAGGCCAAATGATGCTGAATACTGAACCAGTGAACTCATTGGAGTGTCATGTTTGAAACACTGTGTATTTTGATAGTTAAAACACCGACTATCAAATCTGACCAATACGATTGTTGGTATGGAAAGACCGGGATCGAGTTTATATTCGAAAACCATTCCAACCAACAAATACGTGAAGAGATCAGAAGATGATCGAGATGGTGCTGTGAAGACCGTGGATTTTCATAAACGGAAGAACCACTAATATTCTCTGCCTGGCAAGCGGAGATAAGCTGTGATTCTGTCGTGGTTGGAATCTACGGGTTGCAAGGACTACTCGCTACTGATCCATGGGGTGATTCCTATATGGATGCGGTAGGAGAGTGCCTTCGGTTCATCCTGTTCCTGGATGACGTATATGGACGAATGTCTGACAGAGTATGTCCGAAGGATCACGTACGTTGATTTCTTCAAACGTACGATAGTTGTTGGCGGGGAATCGCCGTTCTCTTAGCTTACTGCTAGAGTATTTTTGTGGACGTCAATTAGTGATATCTGACGGATCTGACGATGTGGCATTCAAAGTAAATGGCGACCAGATGTCAAGAGTAATTCTGGCCTCAAGCCTCATCAACCGGGAAATGACAAAAATCGGGCAGGCAGCATGGCTATGTGGGTCGCTCCCATTAGGGTGTATGATCACCTATCTAGAGGAAATCCTATTTGCTTCTTAAATCTATGTTTCGATGCTGTCCCTTTTCGGGCAGACGGTTGCTGATCCCAACCGTCGGTGATATACATTCGATACACTCAAGCGAAATGAGTGGTCGGTCATGTGAGGGCCGGGTTGCAAGAAGTTCTTGTTGAACCCAGTGTATTCGTCTCTAGAGATACACGATCGGAAGGTGGACCCATACCTTGTCAAGTTGGAATCCAATCTCCAATAAGCGCCTGCGGGTTTTGATTGTATACTGTATATGTAGAGCGTGAGATGCAAGCGTTCTACTAGATTGTTATTTACTTGTATATAGACATTATTATAATATCAGAAAAGATATTTGTTTCAAAATTATTTTGGGTTATCGTAAGGTAAAAACCGTCCGTATTTATGTGTGGATTTGGTCTTACGATTATCCTTTTCTTCGAAAAGATTTTTGAACTCTAAAATCATGATTGGATGATTCACCCTTATTACTGTGCGAGTTTATCTCACTCTGGTTCACCAGACTGACCCGGTGTTTTGTAAATGCTCGGGTTAGGCCGGAGTGTACAGGTTCAGGTTATCGACTGCTGTGAAGAGACGAGATGGAAGAGTCCGGACGTATGATATTACTACTATTCCGCTGTGTTGTATATGAGGACAAGTTATTAACACTGTCCAGCTGTGTACTCTGATAATGTAAGTATTTTAAAAGTTTCAATAAGGATTATTTCTGTATTATACTTTATTCCGCTGCGATGTGAGACTCTGTGTTGTGGTGTTCTTCTTCTTCTTCTATTCTAATATTTCTTTCTTTCTTATCTCACCCTCTAACTTCTTTCTATTAATGATCTGGAATGTTCGATGTCTGAAGGGTCAACATGGTAGTTTGATGTTGATTTTCGGAGTCGAAAATCCCGGTTCGTTACATATATTCTTAAGGAAGCACTCCAACTCCTTCTTGACTGCTTCCACCGCCTTCTTACACGTCTAGATCGAATGGCACATGGAGGGTCGAGCCAGCTGCTACCCTATGCTATAAACAGACTCCCAAAGCAACGAGAAAAGAACTTTTGGAATTTTTATCTCCTATATACTCTATAATAATGCATTGTACTTGAGTTTGAGAGGGATTCCACCATTGTAATCAATTTTCTCAAGTTAAAAGAGAAATTATAAAGTGGACATAGGCACATTAACACTGAACCACTATAAATTAGTGTGTGCTTGCATTTTACTCATTTTCATTTATATTTTTCTGTTTGTTTATCTTCATAATTTCTATTTGGGTGTTTGTGCCACCTATTGGCATCAATAGGAAGAAACCAAATAAGAAGAGGTTTCCTTTCCATAACCAAATCCTTTTCGCATTATAAGATGAAAAAGCAAGTTGGTTCTAGCTGTCATTTTGGAGTGACGCTGACTAGCCAAAAAATGTGGTATAATTATAGGTCTCGTGATTAATTATTTCCTGAGTATCCTAAACCTCATGTATGTTGCAATTACAAGCAAGAGGGACATTGGTCTTCATCGTGCCCCATTGCTCTTAAGAGTCCCAAATATGGAAATCTTAATACTGTAGATGTTTCTAGAGGATCTTCTCAGCCCAGTGGTAACTACTCTTCTATTCTTGAAGGTTCCATTTTATCTGATGATCGCTTTATTCGAGTTCTCTTTGATATGGGTTTGCCACTCTTATTCATATCGATAAGCTTGTTGATGATATTTAATTGGAGATATCTAGCCATATTACCTCTTTGAAAATAGCGAATCCTATTGCTGGGATCGCAACACTTAGTATGCTATGCGAAGATGTTGAGATTGTTCTTTGTTGTTATTCTTTCCGTTCAATCTACACATAATTTATTATCTTGGTTTCAATATGATTTATGGGATGGATTGGCTTATTCGTTATGAAGCCCGAATCTTATGCCCTAAAAGGATCTTATACCTTAAGCCGCCCAATTCCATTGGTTGATTATCTATTGTTCTTCGAGAAGTTACTCGTAATTATAAAGCTTCTTCATTTTCTCTGGAACCTCAAGATGTTGATGATATATCTCGAACTCCAAATATAGTGAATTTTCATATGTGTTTTAGCATATTTCTGGTTTGCCACCCAAGCAAGCAATTAAGTTCTACGTAGATCTTATTCCCAATACGCAGCCTGGTAGTTTTCCTCCAACGAGGATGTCAACCAAGGAGAATGAGAAACTTATGGAGCAACTGTTTGAACTAGAAGCTAAGCAATTTATCTATTCTAGTTCATCTCCTTGGGAGTCTGTTGTTGTCTTTGTCAATAAAATGGATAGTACTCTTAGGATTTGCATCGACCAACGCAAGCTTAACGAGTTTACTATCAAGAATATGTATCAGTTGCCTATGATCAGTTATATTTCCAGTCAATTATGTAGTGCCAAACTTTTCTTTTAACTTGATCTCACCACCAATTTTATCAGCTACGAGTTGTGGAGGATAGTATTCCCCTTATTACATTCCACACTTGTTATGGATCATATGAGTAGCTTGTGATGTCGTTTTGTTTGATGATTAATCCTGCTTATTTTATTGATCCGATAAATTGAGTATTCCAGGAATATCTCGATAAGTTTGTATTTATTTTCATCGATGATATCCTTGTTTATTCGAAATCTGAAGCCGATCATGTTTACCTCTTAGGAATTGCCTTGATCACTCTTCGTCATAATCAGCTTAATGAAAAGTTCTCCAACTGTCATTTCCTGGAGAAGAAGGTGAAATTTCTTGGCCATTTTATGTCTTTTGATGGAATTTTTGCCAAACCATCGAAGATAGAAGCAATTCAAAATTGGGAAAAGGCCAGAGAATGTTTCTGGGATTCGTAGTTTTGTTGGATTTGCGGGTTATTACTGTTGATTCATTAGAGATTTTTTCGCATCATCCTACCTCTAACTATCCTAATGAGGAAATGAGTTCATTCATTTGGTTTGATAAGTGTGAAGATTCTTATAAACTGAAAGAACTTCTCACTCATGCTCCCATCTTAGTCATTTCCAAAGGAAATCAAGACCTTATTATTTATAAAGATGCTAACACATGTGGTCTCGTTGCAGCTCTTATATAGAAGGATTGGGTAGTAGCCTACGCTTCTAGGCAATTGCATCCGAAAGATATTCAGTACGCTACCAATGATCTAGAATTGGCTTCCATAGTATATTCCTTAAAGATTTGGTGATATTATCTTTTGGGTGAGCGCTTCATTCTTTTCGCCGATCAAAAATCTTTGAAGTATCAATTCACTCAAATAGAGCTTTATAAGCCACAATAGCATTGGCTCGAGTTCCTCATCTCTTACGATTTCAATATCCGATATAGTCTTGGAAAAGGGAACCAAGTAGTAGACACGTTAAGTTGCAAATTGCAAGATTAAGACTTAACAGTACTCTTAATTCTATCTTTTGTGATAGAGAATCACTATTTACTAGTGAATTCTATTGGAAGTCTTCAATAAGATTTATTTACAATGCTTAATTTCAACATAACTTGTCATCCATGGTATAATGGAAAAATTGAGAGGGTGAATTATATTTTTGAAGATATCCTTCGTCCATGGATTCTTTATTTTGATGGTAATTGGGAAGACCACCTATCTCCTGTTGAGTTCACTTATAAAAACATTTTTTAGTCTGGATTGGTGTGGCTCCTTTCGAATCCTTATACGGATGGCCATGCCGATCACCATCCTGTTGGTTGGAGTCTAGGGAGAAGTTGACTTTAGGTCCCTACCCGATTCGTGAAGCTTTTAAGAAGATTGGTCTTATTCGTTTGAGAATGAAAGAGGCTCAAAGCAGACATGAACCCTATGTAAACAACCATAAGAAGATGTTGGTATTATCTATCAGTGATCTTCTATTTATTCGTGTTTCTTCATTGTTGGTGTAACGCATTTCGGTTGGACTATGAAACTGGCCCCGACGTATATGGCCACTCCCCATCACTGAATGTATTGGCTTAGATGCTTATCGAGTATCACTCTCCCATCTCAGTATTTGGATACTCATAATGTATTTCACGTATCTTAACTTCGAAAGTGCCTTCATGATTTAGATTCATTTGTTGATCCTCATATTTTGCAAGAGCTCAAGAGCTCACCTGACTTATCTATGTGCAACATTTTGTTCGTGTACTTGCTTTGAAAGTGAAGCGCCTTCAAAATAAAGATGTTCCGCTTGTGAAGATTTAATGGTCTTTTATCCCTGGGGATTGTATTGTGGAAACCAAAGAGTTTATCAAGCGAATATATCATGGTTTTCATTCTTCTGTAGTTATAGGAGAGTATTTTTAACTTAAGCTTATCTATTTTCTATTTTTGTGATGCAATAAATTTTGTTGAGTACAATAGTTCTCTAGGAGTCACGGGGATGTAACACATGTCCATGATTTTTACCGAATCATTTTATGATCGTTTTTCCTATATGACTTACCTTTTTACCATAATTTGTTCTAGGGACTGAATTAGATGCTACAATTGGTCTCATTGGAATGGGATGGCGGTTGGTCATTCCATAAAGTGGTCACATTAAGGATTTGGCTCAGCGGTTTAGGACATATATCTATTTTAAGTTTTTATTTATGCAAGGATGGTTATTTAATATCTAATGAGCTGAGTAGTGAGCCCATTAGGCTAACGACCTAAAATTATAAATGCAGGGTTTGAGGAGAGAATTTGGGCTCTTCTCCTTATTCCGAACATTAGATTGAGCGTTTGTGGATCTCTGGTTCAATCTAATCTCTCTAATCCTTAACTTCTTTTTCTAAATCATTCTAAGTCGCATCCAAAGGCAAGGTCTTCAGCAAAGAGGATTGGATATCATTGTTTTACATCAAGTTCAAGAGATTTCTTCGCTGTCCATATTTGATCTTATCTGTATTGCATTGGATCTAGGTTTTGGTGAGTGAAATAGATATCATACATGGATATTATGGACTATATGTGTTAATTAGGTTAATTAAACAACTCATACGTTAATTTTGCCTTAAAAATGGATCATATATGTTTATTTCAGATATAAACATCTTGGGATAATTTAATTTGAACATGTATCATGTAATTTGTTAGATCCATAATGTTTAATGTGTAATTATGTTAGATTTGTGATTATTATGATATGATTCATGTTTGTATGTGTTCATATGATTGTTTATGTTAGAAATTGGATAAATTACTATTCGGTTGGTTGAATTGTAACCTATGCTTGATTTATTCAGTAAGAATTGTGTGTCATAGGACCTATAATTGAAGAACGGAGCAAATGAGAGGTTCTTTTGATCCGATTCGAATGAAACTTAGTAGAGGGGCTTTAAAGGACATCAGATTATATTAAGAATTTTTCATTTGAAAACTGTCTAAGTATATGGATAGATACCATTCTATAGCCTATGGATCGGTACCGTCCATCATGATTGGTCAAAAGGAGACGAAACTTCATGCATGGCTTTGTAAAGTCTAGGGCGGATCATATTCAAAGTTTTGGTGATGGTTGGATGGGTCGACACACAATCGCTTGAGTACACTAGCATGGGACGACATAGAGGACCTCAGAGTGGAGTTAGGCTTTGAAACTGGGCCGTAGGGAAGTACTCAAGGCTAGAAATGAGAGATCTAAACACTTAGCCATTTTTGGATAAGTGTATGATTCGTTACCGACCCATTAGGAAGAGGAATTAGGAGCCAGGAGTCCTTGGTTGAGAAGCAGTGGTCTTTAGGAGGTGGACGATGGTCTCCATTTGTCGATAGAATCTACAAGGTGGAATTTATCATCAAAGTGGTGTTGATTCATTGATTATGAACTCAGGCAGGAGTGGTCGAAGGCGAAAGCAATAGGCAGCTTAAGATGGAATAAGGCTCCAAGATAATGGACTGACTTGAGTGGGACTTGAGCCAAAGGATGGAGTCGTGGATAGCTCATGCGATCTGAAGTGCCAAGGAATTGTTGATAGGTCGAAGAATTCTAGCGGACTCGAAGTAGGGGTTTCATGGGGATGCCTATTAAGATCTAATTGATCAAGTACCTTAGATTGCTGGAAAAGTGATCTGATTGTCATGGGAAGACAAACATATGTAGGATGTACGGTAGTCCGACTAGAATCGGGTTTCTCCATTATCCCATGATGAATGGAAATAGCCAGAATGGAAATTGTCAGTAACTCGATACCAATGTATTCAAGTCTTTAGCCGGTGATAGTTAGTTCATTATTTGTCATGAATGTCATATTTGCTAATTTGTTTCTTCGATCTTCTCTGGGTAGGCTATCACTGTAGGGTATAAAAGATAAGTGAGAATTAGGAATTTTATTCTAACGGGTGACTGCTTCTTTTATTTTGAGTAGCATATTATTATGTGATTGTTATGTGCTAACTCTTTGGTTGCAGGGACATTTCAGGTGAGACTTGAATTACCTATTATCATATTATCCTATGTAGCATATGTTAGTTATTTATCGTTCACACCAGATTGTTCCCTAACTCAAGGTTTTTTGTTTCCTCTTATTACCTTGGGTGCTCATCGATGATGATAATGAGTATACTTAGTAGCTGGTGATAGGTTGGTGACGATGGTGTTGGGCGATGATGAGCTGGAGGTTTGTGTATTAACATTCCTCTATTTTTTGGCTATTTGGATGACTTCTGCTACTTTTGCTTGTTATATACTCCAATGAGAGATAAAGCAATGCATGATGTATTCTGATATTTTATTAATAAGATGTATTGTACAATTGTACTCAATACTCAGAGGTTTTTATGGATACGGGATTTCATCCTTTGTTATGCCTCACTGCTGTATCCTGTTGTATTTTTACTATTATATAATATCAACGCGTTGTGAGTTATACTACGTTTGAACTTATCTATCCTTGATAATCATCCCATATCAGGATGCATGTCATACAACACACTTCTCCTATAGTTTAATGCAGGAGGTATGGGGTGGTCGTCATACTTAGTATCAGAGCTTTGGTTAATCGATTTCCCCAAAGTAGCGTAAAGGCATATAAGAGATGTACTTGTAATTTTATTGGATGATTTCCATATTATATGATATATAGTATAGTAGATTAGTAAGTATTTGAGCACTGTTGCGGTCTTTCTTTGATAAGGACCGATCATTCTGGTTTCAAATAAAGAATGAATCATCGAAACGTGAAAAACACTATTAGGAATGAGCCTAGTGTAAAGGCATATAAGAGATGTACTTGTAATTTTATTGGATGATATCGATATTATATGATATATAGTACAGTAGATTATTAAGTATTTGAACACCGTTGCGGTCTTTCTTTGATAAGGACCGATCATTCTGGTTTCAAATAAAGACTGAATCATCGAAACGTGAAAAACGCTATTAGGAATGAGCCTGCCACTTAAGGGGTAGGTATGGGTAGTCGATCATGAGAAAAATACCCACTTCTGAGGTAGTAGTGGATGGTAGTGCTCCTATGCAGGCACCTATCGCTGTCGATTTCTCCATGTTGTGCAAGGATTATACTTCTCTGGGTGGCAAGATGTTTGTTGGGATGGAATCTTCAACTGAGGCTGTTGCGGTCTTTCTTTGATAAGGACCGATCATTCTGGTTTCAAATAAAGAATGAATCATTGAAACATGAAAAACGCTATTAGGAATGAGCCTAGCGTAAAGGCATATAAGAGATGTACTTGTAATTTTATTGGACGATATCTATATTATATGATATATAGTATAGTAGATTAGTAAGTATTTGAACATCGTTGCGGTCTTTCTTTGATAAGGACCGATCACTCTAGTTTCAAATAAAGAATGAATCATCGAAACATGAAAAATGTTATTAGGAATGAGCCTGCCACTTAAGGGGTAGGTAAGGGTAGTCGATCATGAGAAAAATATCCACTTCTGAGGTAGTAGTGGATGGTAGTGCTCCTATGCAGGCACCTAGGGTTGTCGATTTCTCCATGTTGTGCAAGTATTATACTTCTCTGGGTGGCAAGATGTTTGTTGGGATAGAATCTTCGATTGAGGCCCAGAATTGGTTAGGTACTTGCGTTTGTATCTTTGGGGATTTGAGGTTTGAAGATGCAATGAAGAGAAAGTTTGCATCAAGGCAGCTTCAGGGCCAAGAGATGAATTGGAAGAACTTGTAACAACTCGAATTTTTAACAAACATTTATTAATTAATGGATTAATTAATTGAGGAACAAATTGAGAAAATAAATATTGATCAGAAAAATATTGAAAATTGAGCAAAATGGATTTCACCATTGCATCCGTTACGAAATTCTGATTCAGATAGACTTTTTATTTGCATAAATCAGACTAAATATGAATAAGATATAATCAACTAAAGTTTGAAATTAAATTATATAATTTAATTAGTAAATAGAAGATAAAACAATGGTAAATGGGCGACCCAACCCTTAACTAGGTTGACACCTGTGTCGACCCATGTCTGAGGAGGGTTGACTCGGCTTCGAGCCTGCGTTGGATAATTCCTTATTGATGTATTCCAGATGTGTCTTCAACGATTTAGATTAAAAACCTAATATCTGATGGCCTAAAATTTAAATATAAAATACAATGAACCTAGTCAATAAATCCAATGAATTTGGACACCTAACTCTACTGTAAATATCCTCCAACATCTAACCAAAGTTTCACTACTCCATTCTCTACCTCTCTCAAATAATCTTCTTATCAAATATAATTTTAATGAAGTACTGGGGGTTGGTTCTACAAAAAATATATAGGGAATATTTATAGATAGAGAGGATCTACCAAAGCCTATTGGATTTGTTCAGATTTTGTGAGTATTACTGTGATTATCAGATTTCTTCTAATTTTATGTTAGAATAGATACTATATTTGTTACGTGGTTAGAAATCTAAATAAAAAGGATTTAGACAGTAAAATATATTGAATTTGGAAGTTTGACAATTGCAGTGTTTATAAGTTTGTCTTTTATATGCTATTCTTCATCTCAATTACTGTCTATTATTTATTCCTTTTCAGTTGTTATTCGTTTATAACTACATTCTTCTTCCTTATCCCCTTCTCTGTCATTATTTTATTTACAGTCTTGTAATGTTTAATTATTCATTATGTTCATTTCTGAGCTTAGATCCATTTCTCATGTTTCCTTTGTTTTGCACTGAGCCTAGGCCAACGAGAGCCTATGCCTTTACTGTTAAATTTGTGTAAAACCGACATAATCTAAAATAATATTAATAAGGAGATTTTGAGCACATTAAGAATTGGTAAAATATGGGTTGTTAATGAGATAAATTATAAAGGAAGAATATGAAAACATGTGAAATAGGATAAGCCATGTTAATTATACATTAATTTGGAAAACATGTTATTTGACATTAATTTGTAAACATGTTAATTTGGCATTGATATTGGAAAACATGTTAATTTGGCGTTGATATTGGAAAACATGTTATTTGACATTAATTTGCAAACATGTTAATTTTTCATTGATTTGAAAAAAAACATGTTGTTTGACATTAATTTGTAAACATGATAATTTTGCATTAATTAGGAAAACATGTTATTTGACATTAATTTGTAAACATGTTAATTTGACACTATATTGGAAAATATGTTCAATTGACATTTAATTGGAGAAAACATGTTAATTTGTCATTTAAGTTCATTTGACATTAAAATGGAAAATATATTCATTTGACATTAAATTGGAAAATATGTTCAAACATTTATTTTTGGATAACATGTTAATTTGTCATTTATGTTCATTAAAATAGAAAGTATGTTCAGTTGACATTCAATTGGAAAATATGTTCATTTGACATTTATTTGGGGAAAACATGTTAATTTGACATTTATAATCATTTGACATTAAAATGGAAATATGTTCATTTAACATTAAATTAGGAAAATACGTTCATTTGACATTAATTTGGAAAATATATTCATTTGACATTAATTTTGCAAAACATGTTCATTTAACGTTAATATGGAAAGCATGTTAATTTAATGTTAAATTCTAAGGATGAGCATTTGTTGGTTTAAACCGAATAAACCAACCAAACCAATTGAGTTTGGTCGGTATGGTTTGGTTTGGTTAGTTCATTGGTTGGTTTTGGTTTTCATTTTTATATTACTTCGGTTTACTGGTTGGGTTTGGTTTTTAATATTTTGAAAACCAATTATACCAATATAAAAAAGTAATTTATTTCAAAGTTAAAGAATAACCACTAATAATGTTGTCGTTCATAATATTTTTATATTACTGTTATTTTCTTTTAGTTCAATTGTTACTTTTAGAAGAAGGGTTTGTTTTTCAATATATTTGCATCAGATGAATGTCAATTAGTTATTTTGATCTTATATCATACCAACAACCAACATGCTTATTTAATTTTTGGTTTAACTAAATATACCACCATTTGGTTGGTTTTGGTTTCAAAACATATTGGTCTGATTCGGTTTATGTTTTATGAATGGTTATTTTGGTTTTAACATTTCTGATCGGTTTTAAAATGAACCAACCTTTTTCTCATCCCTAGTTAATTCAGAAAACATGTTAATTGTACTTAACATGACATTAACTAACCTGTATTTGGAAAACGTGTTATTCACAATGAATATTACTTAATTTGACATTAAGTAATCTGTATTGGAAAACATGTTGAATTAATGTTACTTAATTGGACAATAACATGCAAATGGAAAACATGTGAATTGGGGTAAAAGATACTTAATTTTACATTAAGTAAAACATGTTATTGTAACTTGACAATAAGTGACATGGTAATAAACAGGGGGTTGTGCTTTCATTAATTACAATCTCAATATAAAAAAGTTGTAGATTACTTTCGTTAATTACAATCTAAGAAATAACATGTTGTGTCATTGGGCTTATTAATAAACTTAAATCGTGTTAAGTTAAACCTATATGATTAATAAGCGGGGTTGTAGATTACTTTCGTTAATTACAGTCCAGGGATCAAAAGGTTGCAGATTACTTTCGTTAATTACAATCCGAGGATAAAAAGGTTATAGATTACTTTCTTTAATTACAATCTAAGAAATAACATGTTGTGTCACTAGGATTACTAATGAACTTAAATCATGTTAAGTTAAACATGTATGATTAATAAGTGGGGTTGTAGATTACTTTCATTAATTACAATCCAGGGATAAAAAGGTTATAGATTACTTTCGTTAATTACAATCTAAAAAATAACATTTTGTTTCACTGATCTTATTAGTGAACTTAAATCATGTTAAGTTAAACATGTATGATTTATAAGCGGGGAGGAGTTCATTCCTTTGTGATATAAGGGGCTTGTAGAAATCCTAGTTAACAGGGGGACTAAATCTCGGGCGGCTTTTGTCGTATGCATTTTGTGTGAGAACCGATATCAGTCGGTATTCCTTGGTTATCAACGGGCCCTCGCACCAGGTAGAGGTCAAGGCATGCTTATACTTAATTGGATAGTAAGAGTTTCAAACGAGAGGTGGGTACAGACACTTTTCGGCAGAGTCATGAGTGTGCACAGATCCGAAAGTGGAAGATAAGACACTGTAACGCCTGTGATTAAGGTTGTGTCTTTTTGGTTGATGGGTTTGGGACTGGTATCCCCGAATGCCATAGCTGACATAGGTCATTCACATCTGGAAAGTCGATCGATGGGTAGCATTAGGAAATTCCTTCCTAAATTACTTGTTTATGTCTGAACCTTTAGAAGTGCAAAGCGTCAGTCGATTTTAGTATGGTCTTTATTATCATCATTGTCTCTTAGATAACAATAGTCGGTTCTCTTATGTCAATTCATATTAGTTATTGTTGACCTTTAGATATGTACATACACTTATCCTTTTATGACACCAGAACAACTACTTATCTGTTTTGGTTAACTTAGTAGCCGGGCTAGTAATCACAACAGCTCTCCAGGCTTTATGACTGACCCGTTTCCTTTCTTGCTTTCTCTTTTCTTTCCTTCGGGCTTACAGGGAGACAGTGTATAGTTTGGATTTCATTGTTAGCTTTGTTATGATGGATTTCTGCAAGATGGATTGCTACCTGTTCTCTTTCCAACGATACGTTGTATCTTTTTGACTATTTGGGGGATAATATTATTTTACAATGATGTTGCTTTTGACTGATATTTTAAGACATGACATTTTGTAACTATTTGATTGATTGAAACAAAGATGGTTTTGTATTCAAAGATGAAAGTTTCTTCTTCTGTTGTAAATTTATTATTTTATGTCTTGTGAAATCTTAGTCTCTGTGGCGTTTTATGTCTTTATACCTACAATGCTTCATACTTTCTTAATGAAATCCTCATATGGGCGACATTAAGGAATGTGGGGTGTTACAGAACCCCATTACTCTTGAGATGCCGAAGGGCCTGATTACTTGGAATCAGTTTAAGACTAAGTTTAAAGAGAAGTTCATTTCCACAGTCCGAACTTTGATTTTCTTCAAGAGATTTATTAAGTGGAAATAAGGTGGGAGACCTATGGTTGAGTATGTAGAAGAGTTTGAGTCTTTTTCAAAGTACGCCCATTCCTGTATTGAGATTCCACATCAGAAGAACAAGAAGCTTATTATGGGGTTGGATGAGTATCTCGAGGATAAACTTGTGGATCATATTGAGGATCCATACAAGAAGTTTCTGAGAAAGCTTTGAGATATAAAAGTATTTTCCCAATGAAAGATGAAGTTGCTGTTGAGAGTAAGGAAGAATCAAAGCCACAACAAAGTGGAGGAAATAAGAAAAAGTGGAACGGGAAGAGGAAGCAACAACAAGGAGGGAAGAATGGCCAAAAGAAACCTAAGGGTGAGGTTAACTACTTTAGCTATCATGAGAAGAACCATTATTCTAAGGATTGCAAGTCTCCTAGGCCTAAAAGGAAGTGTTTTAACTGATATAAGACTGGGAACTTGAGGATAAATTTCCCATAGCCCACATAGGATAAATAGGTTATCAAGGAATATGCACTGGATGCTATGCCGAATTCTTTGAGAGCTTCGTTTGCAGCAGAGAAAGGGAAATGTGTTGTTGTACAAGATATGTTTTCTGTTATTTCTGCTTGAGTTTTGTTTGATATTGGAACATCGCAATATTTTATTTGTAATGAGCTTGTTTGCAAGTTAGGTTTAGAACCTGAGATTGTTGATAGACCACTAGTTGTGACTAACACAATAAGGGGTTCTTCCAGTCTTTTATGCTTTATCGAGGTTTAGTCTTATCGAGTCATGGTTGCTTTTTTGTGATTGCTTTGTTTTTAACTTCGCTGGGTTTGGGATTATTACGGGTATGAATTGGATTAAGGGATACACGGCTATAGCGGATTGCCAAAAGCTCAAAGTGACAGTCGAGAATGTGGAAGGGCGAATGGTTGTGATATGGTGCCTATTAGAGGAGGGGTCCTAATCAACTTTTTATATTCTCTTGCGATTCCATGGGATGGGTTGTCAAATGTTCAAATCATTTGAGAGTTTTTTGATGTCTTTGACGAGGTCAAAGGACTTCGCCGCAAAGGAATTTGAGTTTTGAATTGATTTAGTGGACGGAGCCAGACCTATTGTTAGGCTCTTAGGTAGATGAAGCCTAGGGAACAACGGGACTTAGTGGTGCAAGTGGACGTTCTTTTGATTAAGGGATTCATTTAGAGAAGCGTATCAGAGAGTGGTGCACCAGTTGTGTTAGCGACCAAGACTGATGGATGATTGCGATTGTGTGTGGATTATTGTGAGATGAATAAGGTGACCAAGAAGGAAAAGTATCCATTGCTGAGAATCGATGATTTTTTTGATCAGCTTCACGAAGCCAAGGTGTTTTCCCAAATGGATTTGGCAATGAGATTTCTCCAATTGAGAGTGGCTAGGGATAACATGTCAAAGGCTACTTTAGGACACCATCTGGATTTTATGAGTGGCTAGTGATGCCGTTTTTATTAACTAATGCACCAACGTATTTTGTGCATCTTATAAATCGAATTTTCAGATATCAATTGAATAAGTTTGTGCTTATATTCATGTGTGATATATTGGTTTTTTCCAAACTATAACGACCCGTATTTTATATACCCAAGGATGGTAAAATAATTCTATTTTATTCAAGTGAGGTCATATTATTCTCATATTTTGTTATATGGTTGGTTAGGATGTTTTACACATCTACGATTTGTGTCGGGTTGCTTTGTGACCATTTTACCCCTGAGTATCTTATTCTGGTTGTATCTTTTGATCGGCGCAGAATCAAGTGCTTAAGCTTGTGACATTGGAAAGATTTGATGGGTAGCCATTCCATAGAGTGGTTACAATAACGATTTGGTAAAGAGTTTAGGGAGATATAGTAGTTTGAAGATTTCTGGAATACTGAGCATACTGTTAGGCAGACTAATGGGTTAATTAGGCAATCCAATTAGGGTTAATGGCAGGTAGTATAAATAGGGGACTGAAGAGATCTGTTAGGGTTTTTTCTTCCAACAGTCATAAGAGCTAAGATCCTAAGTCTCTTTGCTCCAAAACCTCAAAAACACATTCAAATCACTTCTAATCTACTCCAAACTTCTATACAACATTAGGTTATCATTGATCTTCATAGTTCACATCATTTAGGGGTTGTTCGTATCAGATTCCTTGCCTGTCAAATCAGTTTAACTTTGATCCTTATTAAATCTGTTGATTTGGTGAGTAACTTAGATCTCTCACTATGTTATGTTACAATATATGCTTAGATTAATCATTTTTATCATGTTTACATATCAGATCACACAAGATCATGATCAAATATGTTAAATCACTTTTTAAACCTTAAGGATAATAAAACTAGTGAAAACGGATTAAAATGATAAGTTTAGATTCATTTACATGTAGATATGCACTTAATCTGTGCACATGATTAATTATTTCATGTTTTATATGAATTTGGGTGTTTGAATATGCTTTTCGATTCATGTGTTTGTTGTTTGAATAGTTGTAATCACGGTTTGGAGGTTATACTTGATTTCGTGTGTTAGTATTGACAAAATTAGGTGTTGGAATGAATATTTGAGCATAAAAGAATTAAAGATCTAGCATGAAATTTAGGGGTTAAGCTCTGGAACGCGGTGGAAAGACACCTAGAAAATTTGTGGCCGAAATGTGCTAAGTACATCAGCCGGTACTGGTCCATGGGGAAGCTTCATTTTGACTCCAAACTTTCTGGTGAACTCCTAGGGTGATTTTCAGGTCATAGTTAAATTTTGGTGCCAAATGGAGTTGGCATGCGATGTGAAGAAACTCTTCTAAGACATGGACCGGTAGGAACTCGTGGACTGGTAGGGGATGATGGACTAGTGGTGAATGTACCAGTAGGAAATCATGCGTCGACAACAAAAAGGGAATGCTTTGAGGATCCGAAGTATTTAGCCAAGAAATGGCTAAGTACATTGACCTGTATCAGTCCATATCCTATGGACCAATATCGATCCATAGGGATGCATGCTGGAGAGGTTCGGTGTAACAGCCCGAAATTTTGGAACCAATTTCAAATTTATTTTTAATTCATTTTCATAGAAATTAAATATTTTTAATGATTTATTTTGGCAATAAGGATTTAAATTTTATTTAAAACGAAGTTTGAACGTATATATTTATATTAATTATAAAACGAACTCGTAATAGTGCGGTAATTTGAAATTTTAGTTTTAAACTTTAATTGAATGTATAGAATTCGTTGTAAGTCAGAATTTGATGAAACAAGAAATGTTAGAATCTATTTAACTATATATTTCTAACAAATGTAAGAAATTGAGATTTCACTTTATAGATTGTAAGTTATGTCCAAATTATAATTCCAAGTAGTCGCTATGGAATTTATATATTTTTTAATATTATACATAACCCTTAAAAATAGCCATTTTGCAAACGATCTCCGTTTTCGATGAAACTACTTTTGTTGGATTTGGAATATTAAATTATTGCTAGATTCCAATTTCATAATTTTTGGAGCTAGTATGTGGTCGTGTGCAATAAATTGTGAATCGATTAACCATTTTAGCCCGAAACAAAGTTTTTTGAGCAAACAAACCAAGAATTCGACGAAACAAGTTGCATTAAGACGGTATCGTCAAAACATAGTTGTGTGTCAATTTTCGTCGCCAACGGAGTTCGCGTGTGTTCGGGGCATCGATAACTGTCGATTGGAGATAGCGTTAACTAAAGAAATAATAAACCCCACTATATAAGATCTTTTCCACCTTCCATAACCCTAGTTCTTCCTCCTCTTTATATATTTGCACCCACCCCTCTTCTTCTAAAAATATTTTTGCAAAAAGGACCCCGTACTTAAAATAATTTATATATTCCAATCCATCGATAATTAGCCAAAGCTCAATATACGAAAGTTGTAGCATATGATGATCTCTACCTACCACAAAAATTTCATGACTTATTGTTGCACGGATTTGCCAGAATCCCATTTTAAAGTCAGAATTCAGTTTTGGATTTTGATGAATTGTGGACAAATGAACGAGAATTGGATGATGGCACCAAAACAATATGTGTTCGTTGTTAGTTTTTGTGTTTGTTTAATTGTGTGTTGTTCATAGTTTTTGTGTTTGTTTAATTGTGTGTTGTTCATAGTTTTTGTGTTTTATTTTGATCTTTCTTATTCCTTTTTTGCGTGTTAATTTTTTTTTCTTCCTTTTTTGTGTTTCTTAGTTTTTTTTTAAAAAAAAAAAACTTGATTTTCTGGTCGTTTTCCTATTTTCTTTTTGAAAAAAAAGAGTCGTTGCATTGCTGAGTTTGTACAAGCTGCTGGGTTGCATTTCAGAATTTATGCCTTTGCAGTTCCAATTTCTATTATTAAAAAAATCATTTGTTCACATCTTTTTTTTAGTTGACTGCTATTTGTGCTTGTTGTTCATTCGGTTTTCCTGGCATTCACAATTCCTCGCATGCACTGTTCAAGCTGCTACTGTGTTGTTTTCGTTATGGTGTTAGTTCTTTCCTTAAAAAACTTATGTTTACATTCCTGCCGTTAGTTATGTATTACAACATTTCTGTTTTGTGCGCATTCATTTCCTTCTCTACAATTGTTCTTTACATTTCTCTGCACCTTTCTTTGTTTCATTCTCTCTTATCACATTTCATCACTTTTCCATACAGACAGTTCATTTGTTATTTCAAACAGTTTGTCTTACATATTATTCTCTGCTGATTTCAAAAAGAAAAAGAGAAGAAACATTTGCATTTCATATACAAGTTTCTGCTTCTGTTGCATTGTGCTGCATCTGTCGATTTCAAAAAGAAAAAGAATCACAACTCTTTACCATTTCAATTCTTCATCCCCTACCTTCTCTAGCTCCACATACCGAACTCCTCCTTGTCACTTCTTAACCATAGTTCAAACCCATCAACAACAATCATCACCAAACCCCCATACCACCACTACAAGAAAAAATCACATAGACATCGATTAAAAAACGATGACATTGTTTTTCTAGAGCGATGTCTTTGTCGGTGATGCTTTTGAGAACCCCTTTTTTACATCAGTTAAAAGACGATATCAAAGCAACTTTAAGACATCATTAATTAATTAATTAACTGTTGTAATAAGTATTTTACCATATCGGTTTTTGACTGATGTCTATGATGGCTTTATACTGATGTCTATGATGGCTTGTTTATGTTGTTTTCTCATCTTATATACAAAAATAATTATTTATTAAATGAACTACTATTGCACAAAATTTAATACTCAAACAGTATTTTTATTTAATTAAATATTTTATTTCAAAATATGAAATAGCATAAATTTCTGACTCCGACTATTTTGCATTCACAATTCAATACATTACATAATCAGTTTTACATTGCCACCTCGCTACAACACTCATCGCTCTAGCTGACTTGATCTTAATTTTCATTGCCTAGCTTGTGCTCCAGCTGTCAATTCTACTGTACCTATCATGTACATTTCTAGAGCAGTAAACTATAAAATATAATATAATTTGAATAGTAATTCAAGGCTACATGTGGCAGCAAGCATGACAAGTGACAGCCGAGTTTCTAACATAAGGCATGATCAAAACATTATAGATATGGATGTTCGAACTTGCATGGTACAAACAGCAGGTCAATGAGATTGAACACTTGACCTCCTCATGGAGAGAGGTATGCACAACCACCCAAACACACTAACTCTTCAGTGCAAAATTGAATGAGATTACTGATTTATCAAATAAAAGTTTGAAAATACCACCTTTTAAAAACGATTCCGAGTTAGCTAGATGTGAACAAAACCCAAAAGAATATTTGAAGTACCATTTGCTCCCACTGTTTTTCTTTGTACTGTTAAAATTTTAATTTTATACTCTCCACACTCTCACTCTTTACCGCATCAACAAATTCTTCAATTATGTAACTACAGGTAGAATGTGTGAGCTGTGCCACAATATCAATCGTCTAGAAAATGGAAGTTTGGATGAACAAACAATTAATCAAGAATAGAACTGTTAAAAAGGAAAAGGAATGGGAAGTTTTCTCTTTTCCATAGGGTCAGTATTATTTTTGTACAAAAAGAGTACATGGACCATCTGATTATTTGTCCATGAAGTTGATGTATTCGTCTGGTGCACTGAAGGACAACATTTTTCCGTCTAAACATCAAACTAAGAAGCTCCCCCTTGATCAATTGTAATAATTAATTAGACGAAAGATAACTTATTTCATATTGAGTTTGCAACCGCAAGCTTAGTTTACTGCTGTAAACACAGTAACTGAATTAAGTTTGCAGCCTCAAACTAAAAAAAGGAATTATGTTTTACTGCTGAGATGAAAAGGGGAATTAAACTATTGAGATGAAACAAGAGCTTGCAGTCGCAAACTACAATCAAAGTGTATCAAATTCTAAATCATGCCACAACCATAAAACTGCAGCAATGGAGAGAAAAAAGGGAGGAGGACAAACAACAAGCAACAACCATGAAAATTCGCTTCAAATTCTAAATAAGCCCTGGATCCATGAATTAAATTATCAAACAAGCCAAACGATGTTACCCTAATTTAATAGTTTTCCCCAAATTGATCAATTACCTTTTACTGCTGTCGTGTTAGATTCAAGGGCGATTATTTCTTCCTTCCAGTTGAGCAACTTTCTTTCCCCTTCCCTCTTCCTTCTTCCTACGGGTCCCTTTTCTTTCCGTCACTAGCTTTTTTTATTGATCCGCGGGGGTTGCTTCGGAGAGGGGGTTTCAATTCTGGGAAGAAAAGGGAAGGGAATCGCGATTTGGAATGTGATGAGAAATAAAACGCGAAGGGGTGAAAAGTGAAGTGGGAGTGTTGAAACGTGAAAAGGGAAATTGTTGACCACATGGAAGGGGTTGATTGAAGGGTTTTTATGGTTGCGGATTAAGAGAAGTGATCAACGACTATGTAGAGGAAATTATGGGTGATGCGAATTGACAAGGAAAGCAAATTATGAGACCTTTAACATCACACATGAAGCTGATGTAAATGATGCATAGAAATTGATGTTAAAGCACATTTCAATTTATTTATTAATGCAAGATTTTTTCTAATTTGTATTTTGCAAAGAAACAAGATATATCGTTATTGTACGAGGCATTGCTTTCGGATCCCCGTGACCTGACCGGGCAGGTCGACCCCCGTCCGAGACGTCAGCTATCTAGTTTTTTGGGTACAATCCATCTCAGCAATAATACATAATTTTACTATAAAATATAATTAATAAATATTAACTATAATTTACTAATTATTAATCACTAACAATAATACATTTAACAGGTGATGTAATAGATAACAACTATTTTAATAAGTGATGTAATAGCCAAGATTCTTGGTATGGCCTAAGTTCAATTTTTAAAAGTGTATTTAAGACATCAGTCATTCAATTCGTTCAATAAATCAATGTCTGAGAAACCAAAAACATCGCTTTAAAAATTATCGATGTTAAAAAACGTTTTGACAATGGCTGATTTTACGATCGATGTTAAAACTGTGATGTATGTTCTACTTTTTGCATACATAACTTGTTTCTACTCTACTACCCCATCATACTGTCTTCTCCCTCTATTTATACATCAACCATCTCCATACTGCCAGATTCTCAAAATTGCCACCGCATTCATCCTCCGTAGACAGCATCACTTGCCTTCCTCATTCTCTTCTCCAACCAATATGCACCCATCATTCCAACAAACTCACCCACATATCATTGCATGCCCACGGCCGAGAAGCTCTAACCCATACAACTACTTCACTACTTCCAACTAGAGCTGTCAACGGATACTTTCGGATATAGACAGTGCTATATCCGTATCCGTATTCAAAATCATTTTCGGATATCGGATATCCGTATTCGTGGATACGGACGGATATCGGATAATTATCCTATCCGCCAACGATCGATAAATCATGAAATATAAATGAAAATTTATTGTTTGACATAATTGTTTTTTAATTTCTTTGATCACTAAAGTGTTAAAAAATAAGCATATATGATGAAATTAAATAGATTTGAGTAACTAATATGCATTTAGTGTATATGATATAAACGTTCGAATTAGTAAAGCAATAAATAAATCTGATTCATTGTACTAAAATACATATAATTTTAAGCATAATGTTAAAAATATTCGAACGGATAATTTTCGGATGCGGATATCTATGTATCCGTATCCACATCCCTTTTTTCAGATATCGGATAATTATTCGCTTTTCGGATACGGATGCGAACGAATATCGAATTTTTCGGGTATCCATTGCTAGCCCACTTCCAACTCCATCCATTTCAAAACCATCCGCTCAACTTCATTTCCATCTCACTGACCCCCCTCCTCAAACCAAAACCACATGCCTCAACTCTTAGTTCCTCACATACATTAACCTAGTTAAGATACTGCTGCACAAAATAAACCATTCACTGGCAAACCCAGACTATGACACCACCCATCCCACTTTTCCTCCTTGAACCACCACGCTTCCCGCTTCAAATAACACCTTCTCACAAACACTTCCCACAACATCAACTTTCCACCCACCATCAGCAAACAATAACCCAGTAGCCCCATCTCACCACAAACTACAAGCTCACTCATCACCAATAGCCTACAATCCCGCGCCCTAATTTCACCGAAGAGCCACCACCGTCCTTATACAAACCAACAATCACACCTCCACCAAATTCAGTAGACCCACATTGCGACATCAACCACCGCAAAATCCGTCGCCTGCACTCAGAAAAATCGCCAAGCCTAAATCGAGCACCCGCTTCAAATTCACCACCGCTTCCTCAACCACAACCCCTGCTTATCCTCTCAAACATTCACAAACCGTATACATCACTACACCAACAAAATCAAACTAAACTTCCTCTAACCATCACCGAAAACAACCACCCTTCAATTCGCAACACAACCTCTCATGCCTCGCTCCACCCCCCAAAATCAAACGGAACTCGTCCTAAAATCACCTCACTTGAGCCTCAAAAGGCCTAAAAATCCCGAAGTAGCAACTCATAGTTTTCAAAAAAAAAAAAGACCTTTGGTTGTGGGATTTATTTGCAATCGAACAATTCTGGGTTGCTAGAAGGTAAAGTTTGTGTGAAGAGTGGTGTTTCTGTCTCTTATTTGAGGATTGTGTTAACATCGGTTATTTGTTTTTTTTGGGCCGAGCCCAAACATTTTCGTTAGGGTTTGTTTATGCTATAATTTGCAATTTCTTGTTGGTTTAAGAAAAAAGGTAACCTTTTTTGCCAATAAAAAAAAAAAATTAAGTGTTCAACTCTTTTTCTGGTTGCAAAAGGCGAACATGAATTGCATCGACTGCTTGCTTAAAAATTCGCACAAATTCGCACTTCTTTGATTGCTTGCTTTAAAAAAATGCTGCTAGAAAATATGCTAATAAAATCTGTGTGCTCTGGTATTGTGCTCTCAACTTCGTTTTCATTTATCTTGCATTGTTGTTTGCTTGCATTTGCATCAAAAAAAACATCCAAAAACAAAATAAAATTCATTTGTAGTTGCATTGGTAATTCACGTTTAATTTTTGTTTTGCATTTATCTCATTTGATTTTTATTTTCTAAGGACATTATTATATTCTGACAAATTGGTTTCTTTCCAAAGAATTATTTCTCGGTGTCTAGACTACGACAGAGAAATAGTCATATATAAATATTATGGTGATTCGTAAATATTTAGCGATTGTTTCTCTAAAGGTACTTAAACCTTCGGCTGCATTGTTATGGTGATTCCTGGTGCAACGATAACTCATGTCCATTAACTGACTGAGAAATCTTTTGTTTAAATTAATCAAATCGCCATTTTATAATTTTTGAAAATTTGTAAATAAGTAATTTGCATTCATATAGTTGCATTAGGTTCAAGCATATATAAAAAAAAAAAAAAAAAAAAATCAAAATCTAAAAAAAAAAAAAAAAAAAAAAAACTTTTTGCAAATTTTCTATTTTGTTTTCCTTTTATCTTTGAAATAAAAGAAAAAAGTTCAAAATTAAAAAAATCATTTGTAGATAATTTCTTTCCATTTTCTTAAGCCTTAAAATCACAAAAAAAGTTCAAATTCCAAAAGAGAAAACTCCCTTTTGTGAATACTTTTTCTCCTTTTCTCTTTAAAAAAACCATTTTCTTTATAATTTCCCAATTTCCCTACTCGTTGGAATTTTACAATAGTTGTGAAAATCAATATAATTCATATAATTTCACATCAAATTCATATGGAAATTTTATTAACAACTATTGTACAACTAATTCGGATTTTGCCCCACAAAATTTTCAAAATGATACCAACACTCAAATCTTGAAACAAGTGTTGAATCTTTACTTGAAATGAGCACACAACAAAATTAAGAATAAACGAATGGTGTAATTCATACTCATGCAACAATTCAAGTCAAAGTTTTCAAACTAATCAAAATTTGAATTTTCTTCCAAATTCAAATGATTTTGATCATAACCATTGCCAAGTCAATTTCGAACTCCAAAATGAATTTCAAATTCAAAATGGAAATGGAAATTATTTTTCAAATGATTTTGGCAATGGGAACAATTTCAATTGTGGTGAAACAGAAAAATTTTGTTCTCAAAATTTTCAAATTTCAGATTCTCAAATAAATAATTATAAATTTGATTTTGTTGAGCAAATGAACCAAATTTACGATAATCACATGGATTTGTTATTTGAAACATACTTGAAACAACGCGAGAAACATAATCAAATCTAAACGTGTGCTGAGACAAGCGATAATCCATCTTTTACCACAACGACGATTTTCCAATAACAAGTTTTGAAATGGAAAATAACGATCTTAACGAAGTTCTTAAAAATACAGTAACTGAATTGGATTTCAATTCTTTTGAGACTTTGAAAACAAATTCAAAATTTGATCTTCCTTGTCCTGATTTTGAAAATTTGAAAATAACTTTGAAAATGATACAAGCAATGAACTTGTGAATAACTCAAAGGAAGTCGAGATTGATGAACATGAATTGTTTGGACTTTTCAAAAATGAGTTGAATGCTATAGGAGTAAATTTGAATCACCATTTGGATTTTGAAATTAATAATTCTAAAAAAAATCAATAATAATTTTGAAATTCAATTTGGTGAACATAAACGTGAAATTCAATCAGTTGTTCAATCTCCCGTAAAAATCATCGAAAATGAAACTACTTATATGATATTCAATAGAATGACATTCGTTTTTTCAAATCAACATTCTACTTTGAAACCTTTTATGGTTTGGTTTTTCGAGCTTAAGCTATGTCCTCATACTTAAAGAGACTAATGAATCGGTCTTTAGAAGATCATTTCATTTACTTCTTATATTTTTTTTTGATACAGTGTAACTATTAACTGTTTTTTATAAATATAGGTCATATTTTCAAATTTTCATTTCCTTTTCTCCTTTAACTTGGGTTGACTGTGGGGATATAGTCCAAATCAAGTGTGGGGGGAGTTTCATATTTGTTTTGGTTTTTCTTTGATTTTTTTCTTTTCTTTTTTTATTCCAAAAATTAAAATCATAAAAAAAAATACAAAAAAAGCATTTTAATTTACTTTTAAATGGGCACAACAAAGTAAGCATACAATTTTGGTCGTACGATTAAAATGTTTAGAATATAACTTCTCTTAATGGATAATGAAAGAAAAGTTTGAATTATGAGCAATTTTAGTGTAATTGGTATATAGGGAGATCCGTAGGTGATGAGTATGAAGTATTTTCTAAATAGTAATTTTCGATTAAAAAAGTGGTTGATTTAGAGTACTTGCAATAACATTTTCGATCTTTTAAGTTAAGTTGTGCTAAGATATTCTCGCTTAACTCTCTCTCTCTCTTTTTCAAAAAAAGAAAGAAAAAAAAAGAAAGAAAAAAAGAAAAAATTATATATAAATAACAACAATAACTCCTACGGTCGATATTGCATGCACATTGCACGTAAGTGTATACATCACCAGTCTTTATGCTTTTCTCACGTCAGTCTGAAAGGAAGTGCATGGAATGTATAGCTGGCCTCAGTTTACCTGAGCTGGGTGTTTGTAAATAATAATAATGTGAATATTTTTCAAAATAAAGAGAGAGTAAACAATTGAAATCCAAGCACTATCTTCACTTATTTGCCTAACTTGTTTACCGAAAGGAAATGAAAATGCCATTTTGTGATTGTTGATAAGCAATTAGAGAATTCATTTCATAATTGCACTATGTTTTCAACCGAAACAACTGGCCAATCTAGAGGAGTAATGATAACATTACTTTTGTTTGAAGTTTTGATTAGTAACGGACTTAAATTTCATGGTGATGACCCAAACTTGTATCTAACTCACTTGGGTCAAATTTAAAAGTTAATTACCCATTTGTAGATTTTTTTTTCAAAAAATTGCATTCATCTTGTAAATAAACTTGCATTTAGGAAATTTTCGCATTATATTGGGATTTTGTGGGTAGTATCTGCTGTAAACCCTCACGAGACAACACTCGTTCTACAGGGGACACCCAGAGGTTTAACGGCTTGTTGCATACGCTAAATGCAATCGTGCTCCCTACGAAAACGGATTTATCTTAGTTTATTTCTCTCTTTATTCGATGACGAATAAAAAAATAAGTGTGGGGGTATTTGATGTGCAGATAAAAATGCATATTTATATTTACATATTTATTCTTGTTTTAGTTAAATAAATGATCATAATGGGTATTTTAACTTGTTTAAACCAAAATTCAAATTATTTCAAATCATCACATATTCATCTCTATATAAGGGAAAAATAGTCATTTTATATGTATATTAATCTATGAAAATTTACGTGGACATTTCTATGATGTTTTGTAGGAATTTGACTTCAAATACAAGTGGTTTAATGAAGATATGCATGCACAAAGTGAATACAAAGGAATGGAGATTGAATTAATTCATACACAACTTAGTGGAGGACCCCACCTCTCCAGTATCCCTCTTTCTCTAATGCTATATTTAAAGGCTAGTGTATTGGCTAATGGAGACAAAACAAGCTTCATGCACTTTTAACGATTCGTTAGTGGATAAAGACAAATGGAAGCTTTAGCGTTGGTAGTTCCCAACAAATATGGATTAGGTTTAGGGTTTTTAAACATGTATAAATCCCCCCCACATATGTTCATGTAGAACTGAATCCTCTCTTTTAGTTAGTTGAGTTGTAGGGTAAAAAATAAAGCTCTTTCTTTCATAGCTTCTTAGTCACTTCCTCTTATGTAATTTCTTTTTTTTATGCAATGTTAGTTAATTAGTTATCTTTTATTTACTTGCTTCTTAGCCATTTCCTCTTACTTTTTGTTGTTAGTTAATTAATTAATCAAAAACGAGCTCGCCATGGCGTGGTAGTTCGTAATTTGACAATATGATATAATCGGAATTCTTTGGAACAAGAAACGTTCAAATCTATTGAACTTTAGTTTTCTAATGAAAGTGAAAAATCGAGATTTCGTCTTGTAGATTGCGAGCTATGTCCAAATCAAATTTTCATGAAGTAGCAATGGAATCGTTTATAAACCATAACGATTCATTTAATAAAATAAAAAGGTTTTAAAATAAATTGAATATTGATTTAACTTAAAAATGGAAACATCAAGTTCAAAATCCAAGTTAGATTATTTTGGAAATTATATAAAATTCTGTTAAGTATATATGATAATAATAACTTGTTATCAATAGATTTGTTTATTTTGGAATCGATTATATTTTATCGATTTAATATGGAACTTACGAATAGTCAATTTTCAAACGACCTTCGATTTCGTCGAAACAAATTTTATAAAATCCGTAATGATTAATTATTGTAAGATTTCAGTTTCATATCAATTGGATATATTTTGTGATCGTGCGCAGTTTAAACGCATATCGGTTCATGTTGAGAAATAGAAAGGAAGCTTCAAATGATGTTGGAATTCGATGAAACCAGTTCCATTGTGTCTGGAATATTAAGTTATTGTAGGATTACATTTTTATCGCAATTAAAGCTCATGTGTGGTAGTTTAAACCTGTTATTTCAGGAGTAAGTTTCGTAAACTAATAAAATAATCGAATAAAAAATATTATCCTACCTTATATATATATCCCTTAACATCCTAAAACCCTCTTCAACCATTTTCTCTTGTTAACAGAAATCGCGCCACCACCCTCAAAATGAAAATGTAACTTCATAAAATCATTTTAATTAAATTACTCAATGAAATTATGCATGACCAGATCCATTGGGATCATTGATTCCTCCTCTTCACGCTGATATGTATTATACTGGGTTCGACGTTGTTAAAGTTTGCACAAAAATAAGGCGTCGTAGCCTAGAGCTGACTACTGCCGTAGTTTGGCGACGACGGAGATAAGATCGAGGGAAACGTCATAATCGGGAGGCCTAGGCACATACGGTGGCGGAGTTTTGGTGGGTGAAGGAGAAAAAAAATGCCGCATGTTATGCTGGGTGCATAGGAAGGCCGCTGGAAGACGCAGTTTGAGGGATAATGTCGAGCTGAAGAACAGGATGATGGGCTTGTAGAGTTTTCAATGGGGAGAAGAATGGTGTTGATCTTATGTATTTTAGTGAAGAAACAAAGAAGAACGGAGTTTGTGAAGATCGGCATGATGAAGAGAGATACGAGAGCAGGCTTCGACAGTTTGTATTTGGGAAGAAGAGAAATTAACATGAGTAAAGGGATTAAGGAAGTAATTAAGATTTTAATGAACTAATTTTTAAGTTAATGACCCTTATTTATATATAAACTTGTAAAAAATCATAACTCTCTCATCTGTTAACAGAATTCAACAAAAAAGAACCCTTTGGGATTATAGCGACCTGAACTTCCTGACCGGCCTAAACCGAACAAGAAGGCGGACTGCTTTGAGAACGTAGCTCATCAAAACACAAACATGAGAACATTTTATTGCTTTTACAACAATTTATATCAGAGTACAAGAATATATCATAGTATGAATAAATATTATACAACGGAAATACAATATCAGATTTAAATTACATTTAAATACATAAACATAATATGGAGTGGAATACATTAACTACCACAACTGAAAGAAATACATGGATACAAAGCTTTCCGTCCAGATGTAATCCATGATCCTGCTAAATATAAATATTCTAAACCAAACTACTAGCTGCCCGTGAGGAAATATGGGCAACCAGAGTTTAGGTAGAAACAATAAACTCTGAGTTAACGATGGGACTGGTGTGAGAATTAAAACAGTTATTAACTTTATTTTAATGTTGGGTAAATTAAGGGACCACGCCGTATAACACGGAACAGGTTTTCTCCCAAGAATACCATAAAACAAACATCGTAATGCTTTTTGAAAAATGAATCTACTATAAGACTGAGGTCCCATCACACAATGCAACGCAAGCCGAAGGATAGAGTTTTACCTTATAATAGCCAAACATGCTTGGTACGCTTTAAAACAAATCATTTTGATATTACTACAATTGCATAATGTCAAAAAAACATCAAATATAAATTTCTCAATCATATACGACATGGATACCATATATTATGTCGCCATATGGGTTTACAGTCAAAGCTGCACAATGTCGTATTGGAAATTGGATTTCCGTCGTGATTCAAGGCAAGGGATGTCTCTTTACCGGATTCGAGACACTCTAGCAAATGCCTCAGGATCACACCTATGGGCAACCCTTAGATCTTCAGGGCCGGTCCACACCTAACGTTTGTGGATTGGTTATTCCTGAACAATATGTTTCCCGGTCCTATCGGACCAATCACTTGGCCATTGACGAGCAATCATATACAAAGGCACCTCGCAATCCATCATCCACATAAGTAAAAATTTCTAGGCTCCATACCATGACATCACTTCTAGCTAGAAAGAAACGCATGCACTCCCTGCAGTCATTATCCCTTTTTTGACTCATACCGGGGTGTGAGGCTCGCGAATTAACGTTATACACAAAGCTATGCTACTTAAACCCGTGCTTTGATCATCTTCCACAAGACTTTGGTTTTCAATAAAAGCCTTGATCATTTGCATCTTAGCATGCCACACTATCAATCTATACTATGTCCTTGATTTTTGCCAACATATAACCTCTAAGCTCTACGTCTCAAAGAAGGGTGTTAAGCAAGAGAATAAATTCTCTGTCACCAAATAGATATATATTTAGCAGAGATAAACTACATAACACATAATACAATGTCGGACATACTATCCATTTACATGTTCTTTCTGGGTATGAACGAAACCTGAGGCACCTTATTCCTCGTCCTATATGTCTGATATAGGAGAGAGGTCTCGCATATCCGGTTGATCTCCAAGTACGTCTGGACGATCACCACTTATTACCTTGTTTTGGGTGTATAGCCCAATCAAGACATCGGTAATCGTCCGTTCGATGTGAAGATCTCTAGTCTTCAAGCACCGTCTTCAAATCTTCGATTTTTAGTCGTCGTACCAGTTACTCAGAATGGGTTAAACAGGTCTTTTCGAATAACTCACATATTTTATAATCAAGTGCTATAAAAACACATCATACATCTCATTCCAATCCAGAATATTCTTTTATTTAAATCTTCTTGGAAATCATTTCAAAAGATTTTATAATATCTTTTCACAACTTAACCCAATTTAAGGTTTATCAACTAGTCGGGATTAACAAGCCTTACCGATGTAATCATTTATTCTATTATCTCCATCCCAACCTATTCATCCCATGGAGCAAAACTGGTAGTAATCCGTATCTAACACCCATTGTGTTAACAATAAATTCAATTACCATTTAACATTCAAATCTAATTAAAGATTTAACTATCGCATGGAATAAAATTGGTCGTACTCCATTCTTGAACATTTCTTGAATTTGGTAAATTTAGCTACCTTATTCATATTTTAGTCTAATCAAGTATTTGTTAAAACTCCACTTAGTTTCAATCTCAAAGTTCTTAGTTAAAAGATTTATGAATTCCAATTCCATAACATAAGATGCACAAGATAAATTATGCATTTCTGCACTGGTCAGACGTCTGACCTAACATGCACAGACGTCTGATCTTACAGGGGAAAATTCCCGAGAGTTTTGACAGACATCTGACCTGAAGCAATTATTTTTATTTTCCAGATGGGCTTCAACAGACGTCTGAGCCATTCTTGGACAGATATCTTAGCTGGAGCATTTATTTCTTCACCTCAGAAAACTTGAACAGTCGTCTGAGCCTTTCTTAGTCAGACATCTGATTACAGGGAAATAATTTCCCAAGAGCTTGAACAGACGTCTAACCTGCTTTGGACAGACATCTGAGCTGAAGTATATATATTTTTCTTTCTAGAGGTTGAACAGACGTATGATGCCCCCATGGATGGACGTCTTTTTACAAGGAAATTTTATCCCGAGATTTTGAACAGACGTCTGACCATATATGGTCATACGTCTGAGCTGAGACCATTGGTTTTCTTCTTTCTTTAGCTTGAACAGACGTCTGACACCCACATGGACAGACGCTTGTTTACAGGGAAAGGTCCCGATAGTTTACTTTGGAAAAATTCTATTAATCTTTACTAAAAGATTATAAATTCCAAAATCATAACATCACCATTAATTGGGCTGAAGAACTAATGTCATTTAAAACACCATTCACAATGAACCCAAAATCCACTTTCATTTAATTTCCAATTATATTCGTTGATTGGAAAATATCATTAAATCTTGATGGAAGGATTTATTCTATTCTCATCTGGAATTCAGAACGGTATTATTAAAGATACCATTCACGACAAACCCAAAATCAAACTTCATATTAAATACAAGGCTCTGAATAGAAATCACATCGACTTATATTCAATATCAAATTCTGAAACCAACAAATATCGTATTAGGAATAACGATATATATATATATATTCCAAATTCCTCAACAATATCTGTATAATCATGGAATCCCATATCGAAATATTCCGAAGATTATTTCCATTCAAATCCATTCCAGTTCATACGTTGGAAAATTCTGGTTATATTAAAACCATATCAATTCTTTATTCTAGTGGTTAACCATTTCATTCAGATAAAAATATCTTTTATCTTTTAAAACTTGGAGTATTTCATCCATATTCATTTCAATATTTTCATGTCCATCCAAAATGGACATCAAATCATATTTTAATTCTTCTCTTAATATTATATCAAAATATTCGTTCATATTATGAATCGGAATGTGACTCAATCAGTTACCATATAATTTTATTTATATGGATTCCATACATCGCATGTATTCAAAAATAGTGATAAACAACTATTAAACATTCAATTCACATCTAGAGTGTGATTTGCAGCTGTATAAGCATCAAATAATTAAATGACGCTTACTACGTCCTGTCAATCAATCGATTGACATACAACTAAACACAAGGGAGATGTGTGAAGTTGTTATCATTCCCAGAACCATGTAGGGTTTTTAATCAACATCCAATGATTATTATTTACATACTTGGGCGATATATAAAATCATCGTCCCAATACCCTTATAGGGTTTTCAGTCACAATCCATGTGAACTTATCTAATATTTTCACAGTTAAATGTAATGATAACCATACAACTGTAAGCATCCATCAATCACCAACCAAACATTGCAATCATAGACAATTAATGTATATATTCAGTTATAACTATAATAACAGTAAGCATAGTTCAAGTGAGAGAGTTCTCACCATTGGTTTCCACTCCGCAATTCTTTAATTGATGATTTATAAAACGACTTCGTAAGAATCGGGTTGCTGAAATCTATGAATTAGAGAAACTGGCAAGTCACAAACGAAGTCGAAATGGGTCGAAACTCGACTGGGAAAGAGATTGGATCAATGGTGATGGTTTATGATGATTCCTAAGTGTTAATGAGGCCCCTAAGACTTGCCAAAACCACCCATGAACACATACACACACATATACACATAAGATTGCAGTGATGTCAATTATAACTTCAAAAATAATTAAATTCTCTAACCAAAGCAATAAAATGTGATATAAGTGAATTGTGAAGCCTTAGAACTTGCCGGTGCGACAACAAAGCTTCAAAAGATCACCAAAACAACTAGTAGCTTATGAATTAGATTGTGTGGACAATTCTACTTATAATTTTCAACTCAATGAAACATGAACGTATGAAACCGACCAAGTTTCGCTAGCCTACCCAATTCACTAGCATATGCAACTCAAATGAACACTAAACGACACTTTTACAAGCTAATAACTTGTGTCATAGACACGAGTTCATGAATAACTCATGAATAATTCACCTTTAGTGGTTAGAAGCAATAAATCCATCTAATAGCGAGCTAGAACAACTTCTTTTCGAATAAAATACTAGGATCAACAACCTATGATCATATAAAAGGATTTCCTAGGAATTAGGTTTAGGAAAACATGAGAAATTGAAGAGGAAACAAGATGGAGAAGATAGAGAGGAGCTTACCAAAGCTTCTCTTTTGATTTGCACTTGATTTCAACAAGGATTGAAGCTTCAATATCAAGCTAGGGCTTAGGGAATTTTAATTTCCCATTCCCTATCCTCATTTCTATTTTTGATGAAGGGAGGAAATGAATGAAGAGAGGGAGCCAATTTGGGGATTATATGGTGGGCTAGGTTAGCTAAACCAAGAGCCAACCCAAATGCCATAACTCCGAAGCTCGTAACATATCAAAGTTTATAGTTTTCGAGCATGCAAATGATATTTCGAACTCAATGGAAGTGGTTTCGAGTCCAAATTCGTCCATATGCAAAAAGTGATATTTTGTTCATACATCCAATGAAAAAGTACAAATTCCACCAACTGAAAAGGTATCGATGTTTATAGCTTGAAAAGTCACAAACGGTATTTTGAACCCAATGGAAGTGGTTTCGTTGAAAACGGAGGTCGTTTGTAAAAGGGTGATTTTTAAGGGCTATATATAATATTAAAATATAAATTCCATAACGACTATTCTAAATTTAAAATTTAGACATAACTTACAATTATTAAGTGAAACCTCAATTTCTTACACTCTTTAGGAAATTATAATTCAAAATATTTCAAAGTTTCTTGTTTAATCAAATTCTGATTTATATTGAATTCTGTACATTCATTCAAATTTTAGAATCGAATTTTTAAACTACCGCGTCGTTTCAAGCTCGTTTTAATTAAATTCAAATTTATATGTTCTAACTTCGATTTAAAAAATAAATAAATCATTCATTCTTAAAATAATTCATCTAAAATATTTAGTTTCTATGAAAATCGATTAAAAATAAATTTTAAATTGGTTCCAAAAATATGTGTTGTTACAGTAATCGTATGAATAAGTATTATGCTGCTGAGCTAGTATAGAATGATTTCGAGTTAGTTGGAAATCCCGATAAGATGAAACTCCTTATTCTTTTAATCTGCGGTTAATCGTTATTCGACGATTAATAACTAAAGCGAGTAAACTCATTTTTGTCCAGTTTATAATTTTATAAACGTATTTTAGAGTCGATAAATGAGGATTGAATGTTATGGGATGATTGTTTAGGGTAATTGATATATTATTATCAATTGTTGCTCTCTCTCTCTCTATATATATATACATATATATATATACATATATATACATATATATATATATATATAGTTGGATATTCCCGCATATTTTTGCACTACAAAAAAATAGTCTTTTTACAATAGGAAATACCCATTGTAATATCGTTTGTGCAACAAACATCACGGTCATTGTAATAGGACACGTTGTAGTAGGTCTCCTTTTTACAACGGGCACATGGTTTTCGCAACGGTCATTGCAACCGTTGTATTATACAACATTGTAATAAGTCACATTTTTACAACGGTCATTAACCGTTGCAATAGATTCTTTGACAACAATTAATGCTCATTGTAAAATGTTGAAACTTGCAAATGGTTCCGACCGTTGTAATATAAAATATTTGCGAGAATTAAAATATCTATATCAGAATTTCTAACTTTGAATAGATATTTTATTCAAACAAATATTTTATTATGCTTTTGAATAATACATAGTTTTATTTCTCTCTGTTACACAATCACCATACAAAATACACATTTGTACAAGCATTGCCTCACTACATACACTCAGTTACAGTCACTTGCTCTCACATTCAATGTCTCATCTTCAGTGCCTAATCTAGAATTTGTCCAATTGCCTGTTGTACCTGTCGAAATAGAATAAAAAAAGCAAATTTAAAAGGAAACAATTTATAATTCTTGATGGATATTAGAACTAAAATATGATTTCACTTAAGTTGCCAGTATTATAAAAAAGCAAATGTAGATAGGGACAAATAGATGATGTATTGCACTGCAAGTTGTGGCTTCAAAATACAACCCAATTAATCTTTCTTTTCACACATTTCTGCATCCAAAATCCAAAATTATAAATATAAGTAATTATCACCTAAGTTTGAGCTTATTTGAGATTTAAAGGTTTATTATTTCTGCTTTTATAATGTTACGACTCTTTTGAATTTAATTTAATAATTTTCATGTTTTTGTATGCGAAATGTTGTACGCAGTTTCAGCTTACCACACTATTAATATTTTGAACCATGAGAGAATATTATTCATAGATATATACTACACATTTTTGAGGAAAAAATATGCATTAACTAGCATGTGTTAAAATAAATAAATAGTGCAACCAACCCACACTACTACAAAAGTGGGCATATTCGACACTAATTTGTGTGCGTTGCATGAAAAGTGTGGCGAAAGCTATGCATTCTTTGATCTTCTGCAACAACATTCATTTGTTGTTGCATTAGACGTGAACACAGTGTTGCGGTTGAAATTCTTGTGCTGTGACTTGCAACACCAGTTCAAAGTGTTGCATTACATAAATACATGCCAGGTCAGCGATCCGCGTTATCAGTTTAAACAAATAAATAACCGTAGATGTTGATTAATCCAACGGTTCTTGCCGATCCTTGCAACACCAGTTCAAAGTGTTGCATTACATAAATACATGCCAGGTCAGCGATCCGCGTTATCGGTTTAAACAAATAAATAACCGTGGATGTTGATTAATCCAACGGTTCAAGCTGATCCTTGCTACAGCTTAGTGAAAATTTGGCGCGATAGTTTCCCCATTCACGAAATACTTCCCCCCAAAACAAATTTCTCCAGTACTCCTCCTCTTGTCCGTTTCTCTCTCCACGAAATCCATCCAAGAACGCCTCCGATTGCTACTCTTCCTCAGGTTACAAACTATAAACCTTCGATTGCTCCTATTTTACGAACTTTACACCTCCAATTTGGATCGTTTAGGACAATTACAGGTAGTTAGGGCTTCATCATTTAGGTTTTATTTAGTTGATTTCATCTCTAACTTATTTTGATCTGCGTTCAAAGTCTCTGGGTGATTTGGGTATACCGATTACCTTAAATTAGGGTTTTTATACTTGAAGTGTTGTATTTATATGTTTGCATGTGTTGAAATTGTGCAAGTTCTGTATTTTTATGTTTGCCAAACCATTGATGTATTGGTAAATAATGCCTATTTCCAAAGGTGTTAACAAAATTTAGAGGATAAAAGAAATCCAATATGAATGTTCAAATGTCTATTTCTGTTTGTAGTTAAATAATGCCTATATCTCTTCCTACATCGTATGACTACGAAGATACCCTGGGCATGGGTGATCTAGGACTGTCAAACCCATCATCACCAGAAACTCCTATTGATTTTTATATGGAGATGCAAGAAAGGCACTACGATGATTTGCTTGAGTATGAACTAGAGCAAGAAGAACTCCGAAGACAACGGCGAGAAGAAGAACGACGTGAAGAAAGGGCGATGCGACGGCATAGTCTTTTGCGTCGTCAGCATCAAAACAACCAAGTGGTTAACGAACAACATGCTGACTCACCAATCATAATGTGTCATTGTGGGTATGCCGCTGCAGAAGATGTTATTTCGATTGGATTCAACATTGGTCGTCGTTATTTTAGATGTCGGGTTTATCTCACAGGGTGTACCTTTTGGCAGTGGATTGACCAACAGTTTCCAAGTCGAGCCGCTGAGTACGCAAATGAGATACAACATCAACTTACAACGCTGCAAAATCATGTTATTGGTTTTCGAACTGATGTTAGTAGACTTAACGACCAGCTTCAAGGGCTAAACATTAGACGACAAAATTAAATTATTGCATCGTTCTTTGTATTAGATACAACTGTATCGTCTATGTATCACCTGTATAGTCTTTGTATCTGTACTGTTTTGTTTTGGTGCAGTCATGTAATGTTATGCATTTGTGTTCAGTATCCTTAGTTGCTTGTTTTATGTACGTATTCTCTTGGTAACTCAGTTCCAAAAGTCAGTGATAATTCATATCAAAACAATCGTCCTTGTATCATCACACTGATTATGTATATTTGTAAATTATTAACTTGTTTTGTTTTTATTTCTAATTTAGTCTAACATTACAGGGTAGCCTTTGTTCGTGTCTTGAAACTCTTAGGGGTATCAAATTTAGTCTTACTAAGTCGTGGTTAGATTGTGGCAATGGATAGTGAGTATTACATATGGATAGGACTTCCGAGATCGAGCGCAGAATATGTAAGAGGGGTAACAGCTTTTCTAAGAAATGCATTTCCCATTTATAAAGTACGTGATGAGATGAAGTGCCCCTGCAAAAAATGTACAGAACGTAATTGGTATTGTGAAAATGTCATATACGATCATCTTATTTTTAATGGCCCTTCTCCATTACATACCGGGTGGATTTGTGAAGTTTCACAGACAAAATTAATAGGTGTTGATGACCATATGGATTGTGCAACGGAGATGGATTTTGAGGATAATTTTGATGTGATGTTCAAGTGTGCGGGTTACAAATTTGGTCAAAATCCCAAGGACTTTGTAGTAGAACCAAATCCAGAGGCCGAGAAATTTTATCGGCATGTTAAAGAAGGAAAAAAACCGTTATATCCTGGCTGCACTAAATTTTCTCGACTAAGTTTCTTGATCAGGCTTTATCATTTAAAGTGTGCTTATGGAATTAACGAGTCTGCGTTTGGGGAATTACTAAAGCTTATAAAAGAAGCCTTTCCTGATGCCCAGCTGCCTTTGTCTTCCTACGCTGCAAAGAATGTCATTAAGGATTTAGGTCTTAATTACCATAAAATACATGCCTGCCCAAACCATTGCATGTTATATTGGGCAGAGAATAAAGATAAAGAGGCTTGTGACATTTGTGGTTTTTCGAGATGGGCTGTAAAAGAAAAGGAAGACATCGTTGATAATAATGATCCACCAAAGTCGATTCCCAAAGTGCCGGCAAATGTTATGAGGTACTTTCCTCTAAGACCAAGGTTACAAAGGATGTTTATGTGCAAAGAATTTTCCAAGCTTATGAGATGGCACCAAGTGGAACGAAAAGAAGATGGAAAATTAAGACATCCAGCTGATGGTGTGGCATGGAAGATGATGGATGCTCGCTATCCTGATTTTTCATCAGAAAATCATAATGTTAGATTGGGTCTAGCATCTGATGGATTTAATCCATATCGTTCAATGAATTCAAGTTATAGTACATGGCCAATTGTGTTGGTAAACTACAATCTTCCGCCTTGGTTATGTATGAAACAAGAGAATTTGATTCTTTCAACATTAATATCTGGTCCAGATTCTCCAAAGAACAGTATTGACGTATATATGCAGCCTTTAATTGCGGAATTGAAAGCGTTATGGAATGTTGGCGTCGAAACATATGATTCCTTGACTGATGGGAATTTTAATTTATGTGCAAGCGTCTTATGGACCATTAGTGATTTTCCGGGATATGCCATGTTGTCAGGTTGGAGCACGAAGGGGAAACTAGCGTGTCCAGTATGCCATTACGAAACTTCTTCAAATTATTTGAAGCATAGCAAAAAAATGTGTTATATGAACCATAGAAAGTTTCTTGATCCGACACATAAGTGGAGGCTAGATAAGAGGAGATTTAATGGCGAAACTGAAATGGGGAGCATTCCAGAAATATTATCAGGAACTGATATTGAAGAGTTATTGCGGGGGTTCAAAAATCGGTTTGGGGATAAGACGAAGAAACCTGGTAAAAGTGACGGCCCTTTTAAAAAGAGGTCAATACTGTTTGACTTACCATATTGGTGTCATAATCCCCTTCGACATAACCTGGATGCCATGCACATAGAGAACTCGTGCGCGAACCAATGCAGCCATTGAAATTGAGAAGGAAGCGATGAAGCGCACCCCCCTCCAAAGAAAGCTGGCTCCAACAAGGATTTGATCCTGACATTCAATCCCACTCCAAAGAAACTCAGTAACCGGGAGAAACAGCTAGAAACATTAAAGAAACTTACGAACCCTACACCGTCTTTTTCAGGAGTTATAAAAACTACAACGTCTCGGCCATCCGTTTTAAAACCTACATGTAGCAAATTGTTCAAACAATCAACCAGTTCATGTGAAGCTGCTGGTTCAGTTGCTGCTTATTTAGCGATGCGGAAACGTCAAAAGCAGAACGTTGAAGCGCCTCTAACAATGGAAAATCTTACCGATCGATTAGAGCAGGAATGGATTGCACAGGAAGATGAAGCAGGTACAGGTATAAATAATAATGTTCTTTATCTGTGCACTGCACTGCACTGTTGAGTGTGTCTTTTTTCTATTCACATTTTTGAACCTGGTAGATAAAGTAAAAGGTCCAAAAAATCCTAGAGGGAAGTCAAAAATGACCAAGGTGCATGCTAGAACCCCTGATGATAAAGTAGTCATTGAGTTGAATGAGGATGGCCAGCCAGTTTCTGATAATATTACAGAGTTAAGCAATTTTCTTGGTACACTAGCAAAGGATAATGTGTCTCTTACTTACATCAATTGGCATGTGGTTCCTGATCAATTAAAGCGACAAATGTTGGATTATGCTCTGGAACAATCTAATTTCCTTAACCATATACAGTTCAACTGACTTCCTAAATGTTTGGTTTTACTTAATTAGTTTGTTTCCTGAATTTTGTGATTGCTATATTGTAGGCTAGGTATGTCATACCGGAAGAAGGACACAAGTGGGTCTTGAACACGCTTAACGACTCTTGGAGGCAGTACAAGTTTCGCATCAAAACAAGGTATTATAAAAAATACTCAACTGATGAGGAAAGGCTTGCAAATAGGCCCAGTACAATTCCGTTGGAGGATTTTAAAATGCTCTTGGACTACTGGGGGGATGAAGCAGTTCAGGTACGGCTTTAATGATATTCACATTTGTATAATGTTTATTAGTTCACATTATCTTGTTTAATGCTAATCTTTAGTAGTTCACATTATCCTTGATTAGTGCTATTTTTTTTTGGATTTCCAGGCCCTAGCTGATTCTAATTCCGCGCATCGTAATTCGTTGAATGAGACACATACCATGGGTCCCAAAACTCATGCAGTAGCCAAAGAAAAGATAGTATGTGTTTTTCTGAACTTAAGTTATTTTTTATTGTGATTGAGTTGAATTGACCACATGATAATTCTAATTTGTTATATCATTGAATTATTGGTAATCCTAATACTTGACAGAGAAAGAAGGACCCAGAAAAAGCCTCCCCATCCGCTGCCTTGATTTATCTAGAAACTTATAAACGAGAACCGGGTCGAAGTTACAAGACTAACACGGATGAACTGAAGGCCAAATACGTGAGTACATATATAATTAGATACTGAAATAGCAATACTTGTGTCAGTATAATTGGCACATTGTACGTTTGTTGGAGCTGCATATTAAATCGAACATATATATAGTTAGTTTGAAAGAGAACCAGTTCTGTTAATAAATTCATTCCTGCCAGCTGCCTATTTATCTATATGCTTGCCTGGTTTTCATTTTGTAGGCGAAGATGCAAGCAATGGTGGATGCTGGAAACATTGCTGAGGCAGATGCATTGGTTTCTGGTGGGAAGAGGCACACGCGTAACTGGCTTGTAGGAAGGCGAGGCAAATTGGCTGAAAAGTCTCCAAATCCTGGTTCTTTGGACAGCTATGTCCAAGACTTGACAAAAAAAATAAGGCAAGAGCTGGAGGCGGACTTGGAGGAAAAGGTGAATAGAAAAGTTAAAGAGAACGTGTCGTGGGTGTTAAAAAAGCTAGGTGAAGCCAATCCAGATCTAAATTTAGATGTCGGAGACCTTTGTGTCACCACAACAAGTGATGAAGATGCTGACAATTGTACTCCTTCAACCCCGGCAACTGACTGAAGTATTTGGATGGTATGTGTTAGCACTTGTGATATATTCGGATTGTTCTTTTAAATGATGGCACTTGTGGTATGTGTTTGTGATGACAGTACTTGTGGTATGTTTTGGTGATGGCAGTACTTGTGGAATGTGTTGGTGATGATACTTGTGAGTTGGTATATATAATTGGTTGGTCTGACTGTGGTGATGAATGTTTTGGGAGGAATTGTTGTATGAATATTTTGGTATATATGTATGAATGTGGTACAATGTTTTGGATTGAATATATGTACTGCAGAATCTGTAATTACAGGGTTGTATTACAGCTGCAGTTGATTTTTTCCTGGTGTCGCATTTGATTTTTGTGGTGTTGCGTTAGACTGTGCTGTGGTGTTGCATTAGACTGTGTTGTGGTGTTGCATTAAGTTTAACATTATTAATTCCACAATGGTATGGCACGTGGGCCCCACAGCTTACGTGGCGCCACGTGGATAGCTGACGTGGCATGTGACACATGTGCAGCTGACGTGGCGAGCTGACGTGGCATGTGCCACGTTGACAGCTGACGTGGAAAGTCAATGCGGACCCCACTATCATGAGCTGGAAGCCAGGGTCTGGCTTCTACTTAAGGCAACGCTGTATGTTGTTGCATTACATGGATATGCTGTAGCAATAGGGCAAAAGTTCTACTTAAGGCAACGCTTTCTTTCCGTGGCCGTAGATGGACAAAAGCGTTGCATTAGATGGCTAATGCAACGGCCGCGGATGCCACGCCCCCCTGGTGTTGCCTATTTGAAAAAAGGGCCAACGACAACGCTTTTTTGATCTACGGCCACAGAAGAATAGTGTCGAATATGCCCACTTTTGTAGTAGTGCCAAGATATCAAAATAAATAAATTACTCAATTTTTTTGAGAAGGTTGTTGCTTAACAGGCTATGAAAATTCAATAAATAACACATGGGAATAACATTGCTTAAGGATACTCTTTAGTTGATGGAACAAGCAATCATGGCTAAAGAAGAAAAACCTAACACCTGGAACTTTTGAGAAGGCCAGACTTCGGTTTGCGCATGTTGAGATGGTCACACCTTTCATTTGTCTTCTTGGCCTCTTCCTCGGAGAGTCTAAATTTCAGTGAATCCAACAAGATAAACCTCTGGGTCTACCTGGTAGGCCACCTCACAAAAGGAAGTGGGCAGGCAGCGCTATAGCACCATTTGCTGGAAACAACATGTTGGTTACTTATTATTAACCTAGAAGTGATCTGAATGGCATTAGCATACCTGAAGGTTAATAAAGCAAATATTTTACCTTGTTGTAGCAACAGGGATTTTTGAACTTGTTGAATGGCATTAGCATACCTGAACTTGTTGATCGATTTTCAGTATAGTTGGTTGAAGGAGGAAGTCTAACTATTGAAGTTGGTTACTTGTAGAAACCAGGCGTATGCTCTTCCTGTAAAATGTTTGGCCATGATACAAAATAGTACGAGAAAACAATTTATTCCAAAGAACAAAATGAAGTGATCGAAAACACCAGAGAAGGTGGTGGCTATATATGTAAGCAAATTTGCTAGGAAAAACATTGAAGCTTTAAATGCAAGCAGGAAACACAAGTGGAAAATTATGGGTAACTCCAAAAAAATAAAGAGTGCTAGAAAAGATACTCAGAAAACAACAAATGAAAGTCAAAGTGTTTCTGCTGTGCAAAATGCAGAAGTATTTGAAGAAGGTGAAATTAATGAGAAGAATGAAGCAAATGTTTGCATTATTGAACTGAAGCGCCTGTTGCATTAGGAAACATAAATAAAAAGGATTTGTCGAGACAGAAGAGTCACGCAAAGAAAATAAATTATAGGTGTTGGTTGATTGTGATGATGGTACAAATTTAGGCTTAGGAAATGATGATGAGTCAAGCCTATGCTCCAATGCAGTATTGAAATTGAATGAAGCTTATGTTAATATTGAAGACAATGGTTGGCTGCTCCTATTTTTGAGATTGGTGAGAAATGCATGTTGTCCACAGCAGTTCATTACAGCTATATATTATGGTCATTTGTTATTAACTGTGCCATATACATATAATGATGAGTGAAGCCTGTGCCACACACACACACTCTTTAAGTATTGGCTTTTTTCGTATAAATTTTTAACTTCCTTTTCCTGCCGAGAAAAAAGAAGGAAAAAAGAAACATGCCCGCCCATGGACTAAAGATGTATGACCTACACTCCTGATAAAAACAAGTTTTGTCTATTTACAATGCACTATGAAAATCTCAACTGATACTGTAAACATTAACAGCTTGCCTAAATATTCAGTCTAGATTTTTCACATCAACAAAGTGTATTTCTTTTCTTACTAGCGTATAACTTCATTGTCAATCTTGCAACTCGAAATATATAGTTACTAGGTTAGAACCCGTGTTTCACACGGGAAGTTGGTCGATTGTGATTTCAAAGTTGAAGCTATGATTTTTTTTAGGTGTGTAGGGGTTACATGAAGCAACCAAGTATTAAAGAAGGTGAAGTTGAAATTTTGAATGTGTTGTATAGTGCAAGGACGAAACAACACGGGGGGCAAATAGGGCCATGCCCCCTCCCCCTTAATTTTTAAAAATATGTACTCATTTATGTGATTCATCAATAGAGCAACTGATAATATGGACATACCTTTTGTTTCATTCAATTTAATAGTCGTCAGATCAAACTATCCATATGAAGGAAGGGATCCAAATGCTTTGATCTGGTAAAATTGTACCATTACAGCAAATGCTTTGATTTGGTAAAATTATACCACTGTAATGGTGAAGCTAATGAAAAAAACGAAAACAAAGACCAAACAAAATTTCAAGTGAACAAATAATTATTGATAATACAAAAAATACTTTGTCTCTACTCAGCCAATTCACCTATTACAAAATAAGGGTTAGACAATACATAAAAAAATTGAGAGAACTTGCTCCATAAATATACATTAATTATACATGCAAAATCAAAAATGCATGTAAATGTATTTTAGTATTCGCATGGCGCGATGTGAATCCATACAGTAATCCAATACAATGATGAAACTACAGGGTCAAGTATTCCACACAAATCACTATAATTCCCCCCTCCCCCCAGGTGTCGGATTGCTGGCTCCGTCTGTGGTACAGTGTATAAGAGATGCTCGATCGTTGTGTATGGTGTTTTGTTGATACATGATATGTTGTTTTTGTTGTTTTTATATTTTTATCTAGTTGAATTTATATTAATCACACATTAAATTGTGCCACTGTAAATACAATTTTGAACATATGGTTAGAACATGTATTAAAAAATGTAAATATGATGTTAAATATTCCATGTCCGCACTGGATAAGAAAATTTGTAATTGAAGTGCATCCCATATTACAATATATACTAATTGAGTGCAAGTAGGTCTCTGATCATTGCATTTAAAGATTGGTTATAAGCAAATCGTTGTATAGCTCATAGTAATAAAGTGAAAACTCGTTCTCACATGTTGTTGCCTATTGAATAGGTAGCAAATGTAGTACAAATTTTGCATGATAGAATGAATAAATAAAATCAACAATCAAAAAGATACTATAGACACAAAATTAATCACAAACGATGATACGATTGATTTGCATCATTGGATTACCCCATGAATTCCACTTCTTCATATAAAGACAAAAAGATCCAAGGCTTTGTGTCTCTCTGTTTGTGTCTAATTTTGTATTCAAATAGCCGTCCCATTAAGATTATATTAAATTAAAACGGCATAAATACATACAACTAAATCTATTGTTTAAAATACAAAAATGAAAAGTAGTGTGTGTTCAAAACAATAATAGTAAGATAGGCAAAACTAGCTTATTTAGTTTTGTCAGGTGATAAAATATAACGAAGTAACTTGTTTCATATTTAAGAAATTTTCTGAAATAATATGTCAACCATCTTACAACGATCGAAAGCGTTTAACAATGGTCATTAATAAGTCAACTACAAATCAAAGACTAATTTACGTGGATTCTAAAATAAAAATATATTTGCATCCCAAACAAGCAGAAAATAAGCATTTAAAGCACACATTTCTAGTGGATCCATGTTGCGTTATTTGCTTGTTCTTCCATTCCAATAGCCATCGATCTTCGTATTTCTATCCATACAAACAGGTACATCAGTGGCACAAATTGTACATTAATACACTATCAATTTTGCAGGCAACAACTCATTAATTAACAATGTCCTATCGGTTATTATAATTCAAGCAAACATTGATTATCGCAAAACTAAAGACCAAATTCAAAGTGAAAAGAAAAAAAACAGATACACTGACCACATAAAAAAATACACTGACTACAAACAAATACTCTAAATGATCTTTAACTTCACTTTCTGAAGCATCATTATTGCCACTTTGTAACCAATGTTGCATGCGGCATTCCCAATTGCAAGTCGATTCCCTACCCGCAATTAGATTTTCGGATTTTAATGTTTTGAGATTTCAGAAGGGATTGATGTATTTGTGAATGAAATAATTGTATTCAACTTGATCAAAATGGTTACAGGGTACATGTATATATACATGTTGTAGAGAGTACAAGCGGCAACAGGTAAATTACGTTTACATGTAATAAATGGGCTAAGCCCAGTACAGCCCAGAAATGAAATAAAGCGTCCTATATATTATCTTGTATTGAGTAGAGATGGCACTGATTCATTCATATGTCTTATTTGCCCCCTTCAAATCTAGGGTTAGCAGGAACCCTAAATTTGATTTCTCTGATGAATTGATGCCCTTATCCACATCCTTTTTGAGGTTTGCTTTCAGACAAGTTGAGCGACGAGATTCCAGGGTTTGTCTCCAGCCTTGTTGAGCAATTGGTCTTCAAATTTGAAGCTCGAGAGTTCTGCTTGTCTCTGATGGAAGAAAGTGAGCTTTCAATGTTTGCCTTTTGCTTCGTTGTTGATTCCAGTGCAGTGCATCGTCTTACTTTTAATTCTTCATGAAGTCTGGTGAAATTTTTAGCCGAGAGGGCTTTGGTAAGTACATCTGCTTTCTGATGGAAAGAAGGTATGTAATTAATCTGCTATTTTCCGTCTTTCACTTGTTCTCGAACAAAATAAATGTCGATTTCTATGTGCTTTGTTCGAGCATGCTGAATAGGATTAGATGAAATGTAGATTGAACTCTGATTGTCACACCAGATTGTAGCCTTTGATGAATTGTATAGTTGTAGTTCCTTTAGTATGGACTGTATCCACATGATTCAGCTGTAGCACATGCAATACTCCTGTATACTGCATCTTCACTTGACTTTGATATAGTAGATTGCTTTTTAGAGCTCCATGATACTAGATTGCCTCCCAGGTAGATACAGTAGCCAGTGATGGATCTTCTGTCATCTGGATCTATAGCCCAGTCTGAGTCTGTAAATCCAGTGATATTTAGGTCCTTGCTGCCCTTTAATGTAAGCCCATAGTCTAGAGTGCGTTTTAGATATCTTAGGATCCTTTTTACAGCTTTCCAGTGCTCATCTTTAGGTTCCTACAAAAATTGAGATACCTTGTTAACACTAAAAGATATGTCAGGTCTTGTTTTGGTGGCATATTGTAGTGCCCCCACAACACTCCTGTATTGCTTGATATTGTTTATAGCTTCTCCCCTGTTTTTAGAGTAGTGTTGGCTAGAAATCATAGGGATTGTTTGGGATTTAGCTTCAATCATGTCTGTTTTGACTAGTAGTTTAGTAATGTACTTTCTTTGATTTAGTAGCAGTTCTGAGTTTGAAATCCTTATGGCTTCTATGCCCAAAAAGTAGTTGATGTCCCCTAGATTTTTGATTGAGAACTCTTTGTTCAGATACTTGACAAGTTTTGCTATTTCAATATCACTGCTTCCTGTGACAATTAAATCATCGACATAAATTAGTATGTATACAGTGAATGATTGAGTGATTTTTGTGGACAAAGAGGTGTCAGATTTAGTGGGCTTGTATCCCAGAGTTTTTAGAGTTGACTTGAGTTTATCAAACCATACTCTAGGTGCCTATTTCAAACCATAGATTGCTTTGCTAAGTTTGCATACAAGTTTTGAGTCTTGAACATATCCTTCAGGTTGTTCAATGTATATTTCCTCTTCCAGATTACCATTGAGGAAGGCATTATTTACATCTATGTGCTGAATATTCCATTGGTTTTTGAGTGCTATAGTGAAAATTAATCTGATAGTAGTGGGCTTGACTACAGGTGAGAATGTCTCTCTGTAGTCAAATCCATACTATTGAGTAAAGCCTTTTGCAACCAATCTGGCTTTATGTCTGTTAATGGTGCCATATGGATTTCTTTTGACTATGTAAGTCCATTTACAGCCTACTATGTTCTTATTAGTTGGTTGAGGGACAAGTGTCCAGGTATTGTTTCTGATCAGGGCACTGAACTCCTCATCCATTGTTGTTTTCCATTCATTGTATTTGATGGCTTGAGCGAAATTTGTTGGTTCATCTTTACTTTCTGTGATCAGGTATGCCTTTGGCTTAAATATGCCACTTTTGGATATGGTTTTCATTGGATGACCAGTAATGATGGGAGGAGGATCAGTGTGCTGTTCAGAATGTCTTCCACTATCTTCTATGGCAGGTGAGCCTTCATTAGATCCTTCTGTGGATTGACTTTGAGTTTCTAATCTTTTGTTGTTGTCATGTTCAGGTGTTGGACTGGCGAGGCTGACAGGCTCATCATTGAGTTGAATGTCCTCAGTGATGTGCATTACTTGATTATCAGCAGCCATCTATTCACTTGCTACTAACAGTAGTTCAGAGTACACTTGGATGTCAGGTATATTTACCTCTTTACTGATAACCTTGTTGGTGATTTTAATATTGGATTGAGCATAAGGGAAGACATTTCATTGAATATAACATGCCTATGTACATAGATTCTGCCATTTTCATCAATGCATCTTTAACCCTTTTGTTTGACAGCATAACCCAAAAATGTGCATGATTTTGATCTAAAATTGAGCTTGTTAGCATTGTAATGTCTAAGGTAGGGAAAGCACTGACAACCAAAGGCTTTTAAATCATTATAATTTGGCTTAACTTTATACAGTTTTTCAAGTGGACTGATATCATTTAATACTCTGGTTGGCGTCCTATTAATCAAATATACTGCAGTATTAAATGACTCAAACCAGAATTTCAAAGGTTTTGCTAATAAAGTTAAGCCACTTTCTACTGTTTGTCTGTGATTTCTTTCAGCTAAACCATTTTTCTCAGATGTATATGGGCATGTGAGTCTATGAATTATCCCTTTTTCATCAAAATACTTGCTAAGTGTTTTATACTCTGTACCACAACCAATCTGAAATATTTTCACTTTGGTGTTGAACTGATTTTCTATCATATTCAGAAATTTTATTACAACATCATGAGTATCAGATTTAGACTTTAGGAAATAGATCCATGTATACCTAGAGTAAGCATCAATGAAAGAGATATAGTATTTATACCCAAAGTCAGATGTTATAGATGCTGGCCCCATAAATCAGTAGCTATTAGATCAAAAGGATTAGAGTAAACAGTGGATGAATCTTCAAATGGTAATTGTGATTTTTACCTGTTTGATAATATATGCAGACATATGGTAATTTTACATCACAGTAAGAAATTTTACTATTATTCAGAATGTTCTTAACAATATTGACACTAGGATGAACAATCTGTGATGCCAAATATCAAAAACATTATTGTTGTTACTGTTTTGATTCTCAATTGTAGAGACAAAGCACTGTTTCTCTTTTGCTGGGTGTAATTGATTTCCAAGCTTGAAAGTGTAGAGTCCATGTGTTTCATTACCCTATAATAAAATTTCATGTGTTAGAATGTCTTTGACAACACAGTAGTTAGGATAGAATTCGAAGTAGACATTGTTATCTTTTGTAAATTGTGACACACTCATTAGGTTTTTCCTAATCTTGGGTACCCTTAGTAATTTATGCAAGAACAATTGTTTCTTACCTTTTAATAAAGCATTACCAGTATGAGAAATACTAATGCACTTACCATCCCTTATGGTTATTAACTATTTACCTCTGTATTCTTTATTCCCAAGATTGAGATTATCTTGGTTGTTGGTCATGTGGTTAGTAGCACCTGAGTCAGGAAACCAATTATCATCCAATGTAAAATCTGACTTGCTTGTATCAATTTGATTGCACTGTGCTTGGTTTGATGATTCTGATTATGTTTGTGCTATGTTAGCATTGGGATTATTGTCACTATTACTGTTATTTCCTTGATTTCGAGTATAGTTTGAGTTAAATCTGAAGTAACATTTGAGAGCAGTGTGGCCAACCCTTTCACATATTTGACATTTGGGTTTGTTATTATTTGACCTCCTGCCTCTACCCCTTCCTCTAAAGGGATATCCTCCTCTCTGATTAGGGTTGTTTTTGTAATTTCCTTGCCCCCTGCCTTTATTATTAGCAGCATAATTGAGTGAGCAGTCTGAATCAGTGGATTTCTTGTGAGAGATTCTTGCCTCATGTGAAAGTAACATAGAGTGTACATCATCTAATGGTGGTGTAACCTTTTGTGATGTAATAATGGCTACTACGGCCTCATATTCATCTCCAAGTCCATTTACAAGAGTAAGAACTTGATATGATTCTTCAACATTGCTTCCTGAGGCTTTCAACATGTCAAAAATGTTTTTAACTTTTGCTAGGTATTCAATCATGCTCATATTGTCTTTCTTGAAATTTTGGAGTTGCCTTTTATAGAATAAGGACTTGTATGCAGACTGTGAATTAAAGATTTTCTCACAAGTAATCCATAGTTCATTAGCAGTCTTATATCCTATAACTTGCAGCATTAGGGCAGGACTGATAGATGACAATAACCATGCACTGATTAATCTTTCTTGCCTATAGTATGATGTATAATCATCATTACTTACTATTGTGTTTGATGCATCAGTTACAAACCTTGGTGGAATTGGTATGGTGCCAAGAATGTATCCTTCCGGGCTGTATCCTTGAAGAGGGGTTTCCACCTGTAATTTCCAGAGAAGATAGTTGTCTTGATCAAGAGCAATGGTGATTAGTTGACTCTTGAGACTGATCACATTCTTCAGAGGATGATTAGAAGGTTGAAACACCCCACCTCCGTTAAGGTCACTCACAAAGGGAATGTCTTAACTTTGGTGGAGCATTTTAGGTAGAAGATGCAGATAAATTACAAGACAGACAAATAAAGCAGCAGAAAATAAAGTCACTTTATAAACAACTTAATTTAGTCAAGTTTTTACAACAATTGTCTCAATCATACTTAAAAGTAATACATATAAATTCTGCCTTGATTCAAAAACTTCCAAGTATAAAAGAAGCATAAAAAAATGACAGTGATATTCCCCAATAAAGCATGAACCAGCCATAGCAGTGGAAGAGAGAGTCCAATGCAATACATCAACTATCTTCGAGCTTGGAAAGAAAACTGAGCTAAGTGGTAACATTTCCTCCCTATGAACCTGGAGGGGGGGAGGACGGAAGAAAAGAGGCGAAACAAAACTAGGTCAGACATAAGTCTGGTAAGTCCAGTGACTTCCAGCATATAAACATGAAAAAGTATCATGACAACAATAAATTGAATATAAGACAATACCGTGAAAACAAGGATAACATAGGATATGCATAAGGTATAATAAGGCAAGATAAACTGAATGCGCTTCTATTCTTTCTCTTCTTTGCTACTACTTTGTTATTCTGATTTCTACATCTATCTATGCACCACCTAACTAGTATCCCAACTAGTAATCTGTATAAAATGATAACGTGACCCCCAATCCCCGTAATTGTGGTAGCCTTCAGGTGTATATCTATCGTGAGGATTCCACCTCAATCAGCCTAATTGCCATGAACATGTTAGATGTACCCTTACTACCTATCGATCGGCTCTTTACTTGCATTAATGTTCCATGTGTCTGTGTCAACCAGCCCTCTCTTGCATGTAGAACCTTGTGCTGGTCCCACCATAAGGTGTATCAATCCTTATGATAGCGACCTTACACGATTAGAGATGCACAGTGTATAACTACTGGTACTCAGTGCCTGCTTTTTCCCACTCCGGAGTACGTGCACGCCCGTAAACCGTCGGAACCTACACTAACGTACCCTCTGCCGCTGTTTTGATCGCTTATAATCAGCCCAGTAATTGTGCCCCACCCTACCTAGTTCAGGGTACCATGATACATCCATGTGGGTTACTGTTGAAATGGGTCCCCGTTATTAGGGTTTCCTACTGGTTAAGTTTGTGGGCCTATATATACAAATATTACCCACCTATACGAGATGCACTTAACCCACCCACTGATTCTAGCATGTTTTCTAAACGGTTAAGTTTGTGGGCCTATATGTACTAATATTACCCACCAAAACGAGATGTACTTAACCCATCCATCGATTCAAGCGTGTTTATTTAACGGTTAAGTTTTGTGGGCCTATATTTATTAATATTACCCACCAACCCGATATGTACTTAACCCTCCCACACATTATGTCATATTGGTTAAGTGTTGTCCATTCATGTTAACTTAATCCACCCATTCATCATGTCATGTTGGTTAAGTGTTTCCTATTAACTTAACCCCGTTCGTCCATCAAGTTATATTGGTCAAGTGTTCCTTGTTAACTCAACCCCACGTGTTCATCATGTTGTATTGGTTAAGTGTCATTAATCAATTCAAGTTAACTTAACCCACCTAATTTTCATAATTACTTTGGTTAAGTGTTGCCTTCTTGTGTTAACTTAACCCTACCACAAATCAAGTCATATTGGTTAAGTATTTCTTATTACTTAACCCTACCCATTCATCATGTTATGCTAGTTAAGTGTTTCCTATTAACTTAACCCTGGTCGTTCTTCTTGTTATATTGGTTAACTGTTTCTAATTAACTTAACCCTAGTCATTCATCTTGTTCATTTGCATTAATCGGTTTATTAATGCACCAACCTCTCACATTAGATATGTGTTGTTGTGGTTACTGGATGTGCCGGGCAGTTTCGGGCAGTTTTACACCACAGCTCAATCTAACCTCGGGTTTTTCTTGGGCATGATGCGCTTACCTCTCACATTAATAAGTGTTTGTTGTGGTTACTGGATGTGTTGGGCGGTTCCGAGCAGTTTTACACCACAACTCAATCTAACCTCGGGTTAGGCATGTTCATCTTTAATCTACACATTTACCCTATATACCCAAATCTAGATTTTACATGCTAATTACCAAATTCACCAAAACTATCATGTTACATTTTACGTCCAATCTAGATTTAATGCTCAAGTTACCCCAAATTCGCAACAATAAGAATTTTGCCCAAAACTTGATTTATATGCCAATTTCATACTTTGTCGTTCATGCCAATTTTAGGTTCAATAAGTCAAATTACATATTCCATAATTCATGTCAAATTACCCCGAACTGCATCTTAACAGTCATTCCATACTACATGTTCCAAATTATGCCAAATAAGGTCAATTTCATGTTATACCCAATTACCCCCGCATTCATAACGTACGTATTTCGAGATTCAACCCAAGATTCGTAAAATAAGGGGAGAAGCAAGATGGAACATCGCAAGGATAGGCATAGTCATATGATGATAAGAACTATTGGTCCAATAAATTTGATGTACTAAAAAGACAAATTTTTCATGGAATATATCACAGGCATATAGATATAATAAGAATTATATCATGAACTTAAAAAGGATTACAATTCCGATATACAACAAGGATAGATATGATTGGACTAGTTTCATAGTCAAAAATGATTCCCAAAGATATACATACTCAAGCACAGATTTCAATGAAAGGATAGCTTACATCAGGCATATTCTCGTATCCATTTTATTACATGTCACAATTAGATTTAGGTGGTCAAATCTAAAAAGTTACTGACTTACAAAACAAAGGCAAATCTTGTTTTCATGCCTAAGCCATACATCACTTTACACCCTAATCTTCTTCTTCCAAATCATAAAATAACATATATATATATATATATATATATATATATATATATGCCCCAATTTTAGATCTTAAACCACAACATGTACTATGCCTTATATTTACAATTCAATTTACGCCCCAAATCCCAAGTCATATGTCCAATACTTTATGTCTCAAATCTCAAGTCATATGTCCAATACTTTATGCCTTAAATCTCAAGTCATATGTCCAATAATTTATGCCTCAAATCTCAAGTCATATGTCCAATACTTTATGCCTCAAATCCCAAGTCATATGTTCGATACACTTTATGTTTTGAATACAACATGTGTTATGTCCTCAAATCAGTTACAACTCAATTATGCCCAATTATGCACAATTTAATACTTTTTCCCAATTTTTGGCGCTAGTCATGTCCAAATCATATATTATGCCCAATTTTATTTCCAACGTACGTTCATCTCTTATGAGATTTGGCTCAGGCTCGCAGTAGCCTGGTTATAAAACAAAAAGGGAAGAAGGAAAGAAGAGACAAAGAATGGACATAATATTATCAATGAGATTGATCCAAAGGATATAGAAAGACAGATAGAAATAGGCATAATCTCAGATCCAGATTTATTACAATGTCAGAATCACAATTAACTTTTATTTCTGAAGGTAACGTGAACTTACAAATTACAGAACGGTCTTCAATTCTAGGATCTGGATTATGAAACTGAATAGCTCTCCCTTGAAGTAGACTATTTGTTCTTTTAATTTAGATTTGATTCTTAGAAATAGTTGTTGAAGTCGTTGAATTAGCCTTTTAGTCTCTACTTGAACTCTAACTTGATTCTACGAAGGACTTGAGCAGCATAGCCCCGTCTTTAATTTATTTGATGTGAATTAGGGTAGAGTATAGGCAAAATGAAGTTGTGTAGAGAAAACTGTAGCCTTAGGGGTGTTTATATAGCATAGGGATCAACGAATCTGGTCAGAACGGTTGTCCAGATGCAGAAAAATGAATCTATCCTCGGATCTGGAAATAAGGGGGAGGTCGACCCCCTGGTCGACCTGTGTGACCCAGGTCGACCCCCTGGTCGACCTGGGTCCTGGGCGGGAAATTTCCCGCCCATCTAGAGTGTGTGATTTGAATTTCGAATTTGAACTTGAGCTGTTTTATTTAAACCCCTGAAACTTCCGAAGGTCATAACTTCTTCATACGGAGTCCGATTTACGCAAACTCAGACTAGCAGAATTCCGAGACGAACGCAATGGCGTAACCCATTACCCTTAATTCTTCTCTTAAAAATTAAGTATAGTTTAATTTGTTACTTTGACGTTCACAGAAAATACGGGGTGTTACATTCTCTCCTCCTTAAAGAATTTCGTCCCCAAAATCTTCAAGTTAGGAAGAACGTATATCCTACCATCCATTGTCCATCTACTCAACCATTCAATCACAGGCGTCCATTGTCCTTAAAAATATTTCTAATGCTTTCATGATCATATGCATGGTGTGTGTACATGTCCTTATCTAATGCAAAATCAGGCGGTTTAGTGATTCAGTTGACCTCCTTAATGCGGATTATGTTGGTGTCATGAGTCCATCATGTATGCAATTAATCCTAATCATACTTTATAACTTCTACATGAGTGCACAATCATTCATACAAATGCAACATCCATATGATAACACATCAAGTTTCAATCCATATGTATAAAAATTCACTCATGCATTTGCAATATGAATGTGACTGAGCCAATCTAGTGCCTAATGTGTGTATGTGCATCCACGAGCAACCACTAGCAAACACTTGCAACCACTTACATCCACCCAACATAACATGTCTCAAACACATGTTTTCATCCATTGGCTTCTACCTAAGGACCGGGAATAGGACTGAGAGGATATACCTAAAAGAAAGACTAGCATGCAAATAAACTTTACAGAAAAAAGAGGAATCAAGGGTATACCCTTAAAAGGGGTATGATGCATGTATCTAGTCTTCAGTCTCCTGAGTCGCATCTTCTTGAGCTCCACTCCACTGTACCTTAACTAATTTAACTTCACGATTGTGAAGCTTCTTGACCTCCATTTCCAAAACTCACTAGTAAAGATAGGACCTCGATCACTTACTATGCTAGAGGGTATTCAATGTAGTTGAACTATCTTTCCAAGATAAACAAATGTTAACATGATACTAAGTGTATAACTAAGATGATTATAGGTCTCTCCTCTACTTAGCTTATCCATCATGTCACAAATCTGAGGGTCGATATCTCTCACGCAAACCATCCTAGTCGAACTTGACATCCCTCAAGTACGAGCCCCAAAGGCCTAAACCAATATCAGACAAGTACCCAAGGAATACCCCCTCCGAATTTGGACGATCTATGTGAGATGATACTAGCAAAACAACCAAATAATTGAGCACTTAACCGACTCTGGCTATCCTTCCCAATCTTGCTCCAAAACTATCGTTGATCGCATAACTGGCTTTGCATTGTCAACTAGATATATGTGGAAGTCTATCTCGAGTTTTAGGGGAAAAACCCTAACCTAATCAAAACATCAGCGTACTCATGGACTACTCCAACTGATCGAAAATCGTCGCTAAATACATAATGTGATTCTAGGTAGCTAAGACAAACTGATCCCTTAGGATCGCACGAAATTTCGAGGGTATTCCCGAGGCAAGTCAAAAGTCTAACTACCCTCCTTTCACAATTACTAGCTAACCAGTCCATGCCTAGAATCAACCCATAACCCATTAAACCAAAAACATAAGTATCTCAAATCCTTACAAATCAAAGATAAATGAGCCGAACCACAAATTCGATTTGAGACAATAATAGGATCTTCTACTATACAAGTACTAAGGTGCAGAGACTCAACTATGGAAGCAGATATAAACGAATGTGAAGCGCTAAAATCAAAAAGAGTACTAACAGGATGATCAAAAAGAAAAACTAGACTTTTTTTTTCAACCAAAGCATTACTACCTCTCTCTTAGGTATGCTGGCGGTGAGAGCATGCACTTGCCTTCCGGAAAATCCTATCCTTTGTTCTTGCCCTTGTCCTTAATTATATGATCCGTTATACCATAATAAAGACACTTCCTCTTGTTTTAGGTCTTACTATTATTTCCTTTTTACCTCCTTTGTGAACTAAGTCTATATCCGTGAGTTCCTCATCCTTAGGTTGTGCTCCTTAGCAAAACTCCCTCACTCTCATATTTTCCATCCTTGTGTAACTTATTGACAAGTCTCTTGAAAGCTGCCTCCATCGCATAGAAAACCCTACAAAGCTTGGAAGAGAATTAGCCGCAGGTGAAACTACTACGACTATGGATGGAGGTTGGGCACTTCTTCGCCCTTTGACAGGTGTCGTAGTCTCATCGAGCCTACGGAACCATGCCGCGATGAGGTTAACTTCCAGAAAGCCAGGAGCCCCGGAGACTCGGGAAAGAAGGAAACAAGGATTCAAACAGAGGATCTAAAGATAGTGCATATGGCTTTGGGGAATATGCCTTTAAAACAAAAGTTTTCTTTTGAAAATGCTTCCTTTAAAACCGTTTTGAAAATAATTTTTCAAATCTTTTATCTGATATAGTAACCTTCAGCTCTGATACCAAGTGAAACACCCCACCTCCGTTAAGGTCACTTACAAAAGGAATGTCTTAACTTTGGTAGAGCATTTTAGGTAAAAGATGCAGATAAATTACAAGATAGATAAATAAAGCAGCGAAAAATAAAGTCATTTTATAAACAACTTAATTCAGTCAAGTTTTTACAACAATTATCTCAATCATACTTAAAAGTAATACATAGAAATTCTGTCTTGATTCAAAAACTTCCAAGTATAAAAGAAGCATAAAAAATGACAGTTATATTCCCCAATAAAGCATGAACCAGCCATAGCAGTGGAAGAGAGAGTCCAAAGCAATACATTGACTATCTTCGAGCTTGGAAAGAAAACTGAGCTAAGTGGTAACATTTCCTCCCTATGAACCTGGGGGGGGAACAGAAGAAAAGAGGCGAAACTAAACTAGGTCAGACATAAGTCTGGTAAGTCCAGTGACTTTCAGCATATAAACAGGCAAAAGTATCATGAAATGAATAAACTGAATATAAGACAATACCATGAGAACAAGGATAACATGATAATATAGGATATGCATAAGGTATGATAAGGCAAGATAAACTAAATGTGCTTCTGTTCTTTCTTTGATTCGCTACTACTTTGTTATTCTGATTTCTATATCTACCTCTGCACCACCTAACTAGTGTCCTAACTAGTAATCTGTATAAAATGATAACGTGACCCCAATCCCCGTAATTTGGCAGCCTTCAGGTGTACATCTATCGTGAGGATTCCACCTCAATAAACCTAATAGCCATGAACATGTTAGACGTACCCTTACTACCCTATCGATCGGCTCTTTACTTGCATTAATGTTCCATGTATCTGTGTTAATCGACCCTCTCTTGCGTGTAGATACACTGTGCTGGTCCCACCATAAGGTGTATCAATCCTTATGATAGCGACCTTACACGATTCGAGATGCACAGTGTATAACTACTGGTACTCAGTGCCTGCTTTTTCCTACTCCGGAGTACGTGCACGCCCGTAAACCGTCGGAACCTACATTGACATACCCCCTACTGCTGTTTTGACCGCTTATAATCAACCCAGTAATCGTGCCCCACCCTGCTTAGTTCAGGGTACCATGATACATCTATGTGAGTTACTACTGAAATGGGTCCCCGTTACTAGGGTTTCCTACTGGTTAAGTTTGTGGGCCTATATATACAAATATTACCCACCTACACGAGATGTACTTAACCCTCCCACCGAGTCTAGCATGTTTTCTTAACAGTTAAGTTTATGGGCCTATATGTACTAATATTACCCACCTACACGAGATGTACTTAACCCTTCTATCGATTCAAGCATGTTTATTTAACAGTTAAGTTTTGTGGGCCTATATTCATTAATATTACCCACCCACTCGATATGTACTTAACCCTCCCACACATTATGTCATATTGGTTAAGTGTTGTCCATTCATATTAACTTAACCCACCCATTCATCATGTCATGTTGGTTAAGTGTTTCCTATTAACTTAACCCCGTTCATCCATCAAGTTATATTGGTCAAGTGTACCTTGTTAACTCAACCCCACGTGTTCATCATGTTGTATTGGTTAAGTGTCATCAATCAATTGAAGTTAACTTAACCCACCTACTTGTCATAATTACTTTAGTTAAATGTTGCCTTTTTGTGTTAACTTAACCCTACCACAAATCAAGTCATATTGGTTAACTGTTTCTTATTACTTAATCCTACCCATTCATCATGCTATACTGGTTAAGTGTTTCCTATTAACTTAACCCTAGTCGTTCTTCTTGTTATATTGGTTAAGTGTTTCTCATTAACTTAACCCTAGTCATTCATCTTGTTCTTTAGCATTAATCGATTTATTAATGCACCAACCTCTCACATTAGATATGTGTTGTTGCGGTTACTGGATGTGCCGGGCGGTTCCGGAAAGTTTTACACCACAACTCAATCTAACCTCGTGTTTTTCTTGGGCATGATGCACTAACCTCTCACATTATATAGGTGTTGTTGTGGTTACTGGATGTGCAGGGCAGTTCCGGGCAGTTTTACACCATAACTCAATCTAACCTCGGGTTAGGCATGTTCATCTTTAATCTACACATTTACCCTATATACCCAAATCTAGATTTTACATGCTAATTACCAAATTCACCAAAACTAGTCATGTTACATTTTACGCCCAAACTAGATTTAATGCTCAAGTTACCCCAAATTCTCAATAATAACAATTTTGCCCAAAACTTGATTTATATGCCAATTTAATACTTTGTCATTCATGCCAATTCTAGGTTCAATATGTCAAATTACATATTCCATAATTCATGTCAAATTATCCCAAATTGCATCTTAACAGTCATGCCATACTACACATTCCAAATTATGCCAAATAAGGTCAATTTCATGTTAGCCCAATTACCCCCGCATTCATAACGTACGTATTTTGAGATTCAACCCAAGATTCATAAAATAAGGGGAGAAGCAAGATGGAACATCGTAAGGATAGGCATAGTCATATGATGATAAGAACTATTGGTCCAAAAAACTTGATGTACTAAAAAGACAAGTTTTTCATGGAATACATCACAGGCATATAGATATGATAAGAATTATATCATGAACTTAAAAAAGATTACAACTCCGATACACTACAAGGATATACATGATTGGACCAGTTTCATAGTCAAAAATGATTACCAAAGATATATGTACTCAAGCACAGATTTCAATGAAAGGATAGCTTACATCAGGCATATTCTCATATCCATTTTATTACATGTCACAATTAGATTTAGGTGGTCAAATCTAAAAAGTAACTGACTTACAAAACAAAGGCAAATCTTGTTTTCATGCCTAAGCCATATATCACTATACACCCTAATCTTCTTCTTCCAAATCATAAAATATCATATATATATATATATATGCCTCAATTTTAGATCTTAAACTACAAATGTACTATGCCTTATATTTACAGTTCAATCTACGCCCCAAATCCCATGTCATATGTCCAATATTTTATGTCTCAAATCTAAAGTCATATGTCCAATACTTTATGCCTCAAATCTCAAGTCATATGTCCAATACTTTATGCCTCAAATCTCAAGTCATATGTCCAATACTTTATGCCTCAAATCCCAAGTCATATGTTCGATACACTTTATGTTTTGAATACAACATGTGTTATGTCCTCAAATCAGTTACAACTGAATTATGCACAATTTAATACTTTTTCCCAATTTTTAGCGCTAGTCATGTCCAAATCATATATTATGCCCAATTTTATTTTCAACTACGTTCATCTCTTATGAGATTTGGCTCAGGCTCGCAGTAGCCTGGCTATAAAACAAAAAGGGAAGAAGGAAAGAAGAGACAAAGAATGGACATAATATTATCAATTAGATTGATCCAAAGGATATAGAAAGACAGATAGAAGTAGGCATAATCTCAGATCCAGATTTATTACAATGTCAGAATCACAATTAACTTTTATTTCTGAAGGTAACGTGAACTTGCAAATTACAGAACGGTCTTGAATTCTAGGATCTGTATTATGAAACTGAATAGCTCTCCCTTGAAGTAGACTATTTGTTCTTTTAATTTAGATTTGATTTGATTCTTAGAAATAGTTGTTGAAGTCATTGAATTAGCCTTTTAGCCTCTACTTGAACTCTAACTTGATTCTACGAAGGACTTGAGCAGCATAGCCCCGTCTTTAATTTATTTGATGTGAATTAGGGTAGAGTATAGGCAAAATGAAGTTGTGTAGAGAAAACTGTAGCCTTAGGGGTGTTTATATAGCATAGGGATCAACGAATCTGGTCAGAACGGTTGTCCAGATGCAGAAAAATGAATCTATCCTCGGATCTGGAAATAGGGGGGAGGTCGATCCCCAGGTCGACCCTCTAGTTGACCTGTGTGACCCAGGTCGACCCCCTGGTCGACCTCGGTCCTGGGAGGGAAATTTCCCACCCAGCCTGGGGTGTGATTTGAATTTCAAATTTGAACTTGAGCTGTTTTATTTAAACCCCTGAAACTTCTGAAGGTCATAACTTCTTCATACGGAGTCCGATTTATGCAAACTCAGACTCAATCTCAAGCAGAATTCCAAGACAAACGCAATGGCGCAACCCTTTTCCCTTAATTCTTCTCTTAAAAATTAAGTATGCTTTAATTTGTTACTTTGACATTCATAGAAAATACGGGGTGTTACAAAAGTGGATTTACAGGTTGAGAAGCCCCTGAAGTATTGCTGGATTCAGTATTGCTGTTTGCCATTCCAAAGATTGTAATGAGGATAAGTGCAGAAATAAGAGGTAATTCAAACTAAACTTCTTTGCTTTGAATTGAATTGCTCAAGAAGTTGTTTTGTGATCAAAAACTTGAGCACAGAGAGATTTTAAATGATGATGATTGATTTTCACACTGAGTTTTCTGTTGTAATTGTTTCTGATAGTTTTCTTGATGCTCTTTTTCTTGATTGTGAATGCTTCTGGAGTGGTATGATTGGTAAAGAATGATTCAGATTTGATTTCCTCTCTCTTGATGAGTGAATCACTGATGCAGTCGGTTAGATCTGAGCGTGGCACAGTAGCTTGATCAATTCAGGAGCAAAAAATCTCAAAGGATAAGATCAATGAATGATCTTTGATGAGTCAGATTCAGGTGATGAAATCTAACTGATGAATCTGCCAGCAAAATTTCTTTTGTTGTTTTAAATGCAGATTAAAGTATGGCTCTGATACCAAATTAGATTTTCAGATTTTAATGTTTAGAGATTTCAGAAGGGATTGATGTATTTGTGAATGAAAGAATTGTATTCAACTTGTTCAAAATGTTTACAGGGTACATGTATATATACATGTTGTAGAGAGTACAAGCGGCAACAGGTAAATTATGTTTACATGTAATAAATGGGCTAATCCTAGTACAACCCAGAAATGAAATAAAGCGTCCTATATATTATCTTATATTGAGTAGAGACGGCACCGATTCATTCATATGTCTTATTTCCCGCTGTAGCCGTAGCTGTATATATATATTCACAACTACTCCTATTTGATATAAATTCTCATATGCAAATACAAACATTCGCTTAAAGAATAAATTACTTGACCGCTGATAACTATAAATGGAAAATAAAGTAATTGGTAGAACTACTTTTAATTAGTTCAATCATCAGAATTGGATCAGAGACAAATCGGCTGATATGATCTAAGCATGCCTTTGTTGCATCAAGTATAACTAATCATGTAGACACAGCGGAGAAGGATCTCGTTTTGTCAATCAAATGTTCGTTAAAACTTGATTGAGATATAAATGAAAACAATCACTCAACAATCATATCATGCACCGAAGTACTAAGTGAGTTGGATAGTGCACAACACACAATCAGAAAGTTTCTGATATATCAGATAACTCAAGGGAACATGTGGAGGTCAGATATAAGATTGATGAACCAACTTGTTCAACTCCAATAAAATGTGCCATTAATGTACCTAGCATGGAATCTAAAGAGGAAATCAGAACTCCAGATTTTGAGAAATTACTTGAGTCGTTTCAAGAGACAAAATATTGTCCTGCACCAAAACAATCAAATGGAGAAGGCAAAGATGTTCCTGCAGTGCTTGATTCCCAGGAAAATCAAGTGCTTCTCACTAATATAAATTAACAAAAGGATTATATTATACATAAGAGTTGATTATTTGGAAAGCATAAAGGTTTTATATTGGTTTTTCTCTTTTAGAATTAAATGGATACCATACAGTAGGTATATTATATAAAGTTATAGGCTATATCCGGTGTTGGCTAGATTTTTGATCAAGCCACCAAGGTTCACACACGAGATGAAGATATGAAGTCTGATGTCTATAACATATAAGAGCTTCGTTCCGCACCAGTACACCGGTTCGTCCCGCCTGGATGCGACCTAGTTCGCTCCGCATCAAAGCAACCCGATCCGGCGCGACACACCTCGCCACGATCCGACCCCCCTGACGCGTGACCAAGCCCCTGAACGAGTCTACCACGATCCGAATCGAATGGATCCAACGACACGTGTCCTTAACAGCTAACTTGACCTGTTCTACATCAAGCCGCGATCCGATCCGACTTTCTCGGGATTTGCGCCACGTGTCATCGCGAACCGTCTGACAGAATCAGCTATAAATAGCCCAGAGATTGGAATTTTTCAGGATCTTTTGGCAGTTCTGAGTACTGAATCCTCCATTACTGTCATACTACTATTTCTTATCAGTTTAATTCCGAAATTACTGAGAGAAATCACCATTGTAAAGGGAGAACGAGTGAAATTATTGATTGTACGAGCATTCAAAGTATAATCGATAACATATAAAGTGGACGTAGGCTCGTTAACGCCGAACCACTATAAATCTTGTGTATTTTCTGTTTTCTCTGCATTTCTTAGCCATAATCCTCTACGAAACAGTCAAATTTGGGTGTTAGGTCCAAATTTTGATCTAACATTTTGGTGCTTTCACTGAGAACGGATTCTCAGCCTACCGGATTGCTATTCTACTCTTTGGATTTGAAGGTCCGAAGAATACAGTCCCAGATCTTCACTGTTCAAGTATTCGAAGATTTCAACGATACCCGATACCATGGCTGGAAAGAAGTCTAAGGAAGTACAAGCCTCGCGGGTGAATGAAGCAGCTGAAGAAAGTGTCCACGAGCAGGACGAGGCGCGTCACGCGAACCGCCACGAAGTAGGCGCCACGGACCGCGAAGCTGAGGGCGCCACGAACCATCATGCTGATGACGGCACGGACCAAGTAACTGGAGGGGTCGTGACACGATCCCAGGACAACGTGCCGAACCGCCCCCCAGGCGCCACGAACCAAAGCAGGGGTAGCGCAGCGATTCATCGACATCGACCTGGAAAAGAAGCTATGACTTACTCCTCACGTCCTGCTACCTCCGCTCGACCTGGCTCAAGTTCTCTACGCATAAGAGAAGATGTTGACGATCAGCACGATCCCTCAGCTCTGGTCATCGAGGGAACTTTCTCTCGCTTCACTGAAATGTGGGATAGATTGTTTGATGAAATAGCTGCTCAAAGGCAAGAAAGTTCCGTGCTACGACAAAGCCTGACTGCAATGGACAAAAGGCTTGATGATCTTGCGAGGCAAAGAATACCTTCTACAGTTCACTCGCCCACTCCAGAGTATTCTTCTTCATCAGAGGAATCGCCGAGACCTCAGCGACAACCATACGAGAGGCCTGAAAACATTGGGCAGCTCCGATTTGGAAGCCTGCCGCATCAGGGAGAAGAAGCGCTTGACGTATGGCCGTCGAATCATAATGTGAATAATCATGTTGTAACTCCCAGAGCGCGAGTTGCGGACCATTCCGTTGATAATAGACCGCCTCAGCCCCTTCGTCGTGTAGATGCTCATGGCAACAGGGGGCAACGGAGCCCTGTCCGAGTTCCAGATCCCGTAGCTATGCCCTGAAGAGAAGTTAGAGAATCCCCCAGAGAGAGGAGTGCTGATCCCGAGCCTCCACTAACTAGTGCAAATGTTGCAGCTATGGTCCACCAAATCCTGGCAGATAGCCGTGGGCAAAGAAATGAAGATTGGGGGATTGACCGCAGTCACACCCCTTTTACCGATGATATCCTAAACGAAACCTTCCCGAGACGCTTCAACATGCCGCAGATGAATCGTTATGCGGGTAGATCTGATCCCGTCTAGCATCTGATGAGATACTCATGGTCAATGACCGCGGCCGTAGCTTCTGATGCTGTGAAATGCAAAGCTTTCCCTATATTCCTGGAAGATGTAGCAATATTATGGTTTACTCGCTTACCACCAAGATCCATTTCCAGCTTCAGAGAGCTAAGTGAAAAATTTGTGGAACAGTTCCGTATATACGCGCAAAGGACAAAGAGTGTAATCGACCTTTTCCTTGTTAAGCAACGATCAGGCGAAAGCTTGAGAGTTTATCTGGATCGTTTCAACCTAGCTGCTACCGAGGTTAAAGATCCCCATGAGCCTACTATTGTGGCGGCCCTGATCGACGGAGTTGATAAGGATACTGAGTTTGGGAGATATTTGGCTGGCAAGCCACCTCACACTAGAGAATTGTTCTACGAGAAAGCTAACGTACACCTGCGTCGGGAATAGGTGTATGCTAATCGAAAGGTAAAAACAGCTGATAAGGAGGAAATCCAGAGCAATGTCGCCATTAAGCAGACAGGAGACAGCTCGGGGAAAGTCGAGGGTTAATGTCGGAAATCGGAATCAGGGTGGTCGTCAGTCAGGGAACAACAATAATAATGGTAACGGCAACAACCGGAAGAGTAACCGAGGGAACGACTCCCAGAGAAGGACTCGTCCCAGGGCTTTTGAAAGTTATACACCAATAAATGATACTCTGGAAAATATCTTCATGGATGCGTATGAAGTCCTCCAGAATAAGAGGCCACCTCCCAGAGAGTCGACGGAGAAAGAACGTGAAACGGGGAAGTTTTGTCTCTTTCATCAGATTCACGGCCATTCGACAAATGAATGCCGTCACCTAAGAGATGTAGTCGAAAGGCTGCTTCGAGAAGGAAAATTAGATGAATACAGAGTAACACCCAGAGACAGGGGGCAAGCAGTACAGGCCCCAAATCAGAACCATAATCAACTTGCTACCAGGCCAACTGCCCAGCAAAAGGGAAAGAAAATCTTAATCAATACCGTAATCGGAGGACTTTATCTTGTCGGGCATAGTTCCAAGGCATTGGATCAATATGTCAATGCAGCCAAGCAACACCTCGAGGTAGGGGAGTGTAGTAACCCTGAGGACAATATCCCGGTAAAGCAACAAAAAATGATGACTGACGATGTCGTTTTCCGAGAACGAGAAAGCATTGGAGTCCATGCTCCGACTGAAGATCCATTTGTAATTATAGTACCTATTGGACCAGCCACTGTTCATAAGGTTTTAGTGGACAATGGGAGTTCCGTCAACATTCTTTTCAAAAAGACATTTGACCAGATGAATCTCGAGACAAAAGATTTAAAGCCGTGCGAAGGATGGATCCGCGGATTCAACGGAGCCTCAACCGCACCAATGGGATATGTGGAGCTACCAGTCACACTTGGGGAAGGAGAACGCCAGAGAGTGAGAATTCTCCCCTTTGTGGTACTGGGCGTTGAATCGCCCTATAATGCTTTTCTGGGCCGACCGGCCCTAGCGAAATTCAGAACCTGCATAGCCCCCTGGTGTTTGTTATTGAAGTTCCCCACAGAAGCAGGTGTCAGAATAGTCAGAGGAGACCAGGTTGCTGCACGGGCCTGCTACATTGCCGAACTGAAGCTGCTCCGTAAAGGAGGAAACATCGAAACTAAAGACCCCTCTCCCCCCTCGAGGGTGGAGACCTCATAGCAACTAAAGAGAGCGGCCGTAGGTGAGTCGCCCAGAGAACTGCCCGAGGATATCGATCCCAGAGAGGACGATGGACCTGGGGGCAGGATGGCGGCTCCCAACGAGACAACTGTGGATGTGCCAATCGATGAAGGAGACCCAGAGAAGGTCCTGAAGATTGGGTCCCAGTTGAATCCAACTCGAGCTAAAGAACTGACGGATTTCTTGAAAGACAATTTGGATATATTTGCTTGGACCCACGCGGATATGTGTGGGATATCGCCCTCCATCATGAGTCACTCGTTGAGCATCGACCCGAAGCATCCACCGGTGAAACAAAAAAAGCGAATGCTGGGCCCGGAGAGGTCCGGTGCCTTGAAAGAAGAGGTTGGAAAGCTAAAAAGCAATGGATTCATCAGAGATTCAACCTACCCAGACTGGATCTCAAATCCAGTTCTAGTGAAGAAGGCTAACGGGAAGTGGCGAACTTGCATTGATTTCTCAGATTTGAATAAGGCCTGCCCCAAAGATAGCTTCCCCTTGCCTAGAATTGATCAATTGGTAGATTCGACTGCCGGTCATGAGCTTCTCTCCTTTATGGATGCTTACTCAGGGTATAACCAGATCCCTATGCACGTCCCGGATCAAGAACACACTAGCTTTATTACGGATCTAGGCTTGTACTGCTACGTGGTGATGCCCTTTGGCTTAAAAAATTGCCGGTGCCACTTATCAACGGTTAGTGAACAGGATGTTCTACAACCAAATTGGGAAAACGATGGAAGTGTATGTCGATGACATGCTGGTTAAGTCCAGACAATCCTCCAATCATACAGCAGACATGGCCGAGATGTTCGGTATCCTGCGAAAGTACGAAATGAAACTCAACCCGACAAATTGCTCCTTTGGGGTCGCCTCCGGGAAATTCTTGGGATTTATCATTAGCTCACGTGGCATAGAGATTAATCCAGACCAGATTGCAGCAATCAGGGACATCCTGGAACCTAAGCAAATTAAAGATGTGCAAAGCCTTGCGGGGAAAGTAGCCGCGCTAAGCCGATTCATCTCCAGAGCTACGGACAAATGTATCCCATTCTTCGAATTGATAAAGCGAGGAAAGCGCCACTTTAAATGGACTCCCAATTGCATAGAAGCATTTAAGAACCTGTTGAGTCACTTGGAGAAACCCCCGATACTGTCTAAGCCCGTGGATCACGAGGACTTGTTTGTATACCTGGCAGTGTCGTCCCACGCAATCAGCTCAGCCTTAGTGAGAGAAGAAGACAAAGTACAAAGGCCGGTGTATTACGTGAGCAAAAAATTAGCGGAGGCAGAGCGTAATTATCCGAAGATAGAGAAGTTGGCCTACAGTCTGCTGGTCGCCTCCAGGAAGCTTCGACATTATTTCCAAGCTCATCCCATCACCGTGTACACAGACCATCCACTCAAGCAAGTCCTGCAAAAACCAGAAGCGTCCGGAAGACTGCTCAAGTGGAACATTGAGTTGAGTCAATTTGATCTCAACTTTCAGCCCCGATGGTCGATACGAGGGCAAGCATTGGCAGATTTTATTGCAGAATTCACTGCTCCAGAGGATGACACGGTGAATGAAGAGATTGACCCACCTAAGTTGCTTCTTGATCCCAATGCTTGGAAGTTATACACTGATGGCGCTAGGAATAACCGACGATCAGGCGCTGGAGTAGTGCTTGAGACTCCTGAAAAATGACTAATATCCTACGCTATCCGGCTAGAATTTCACGCCACCAACAACGACTCTGAATACGAAGCCCTGATAGCCGGGCTGAAGATCGCTAAGGAGTTAGAAATCACGAGGCTGGATATATTTTGTGACTCTAATCTAGTTGTGAACCAGGTCTCTGGAAAATTTCAAGCTAGAAGCCCAAGATTGATTCTGTACTTGAAGAAAGTAAAGGAGTTGTTGAGTGGCCTTGACTATTACAGTATATCTCATATTCCACGAACAGAGAACCAGCGGGCGGATAAGTTGGCAAAAATGGCTAGTTCCGACGATCCTGAAGAGACCGGGCTAGCCCCAGTCGAGATACTTCGATCCCCTAGTACCGATCAGATGGAAATTGATCCGGTGTTGGAGAAGCAACCGGAAAGGGAGTCGTGGATGACCCCCATAAAGGACTTTCTGGTGAATGGAACGCTTCCGACCAAGAAAAGCGAGAGACGTAAGATCATTCGAAAAGCTTCCCGATACGTTCTGCAAGGCGGAATCCTATACAGACAAGGGTTCTCGATGCCCCTTCTCCGGTGTATAGCTCATGACGACATCAAGCGTGTACTGCAGGAAGTGCACGAGGGTGAATGCGGCGATCACACCGGAGGACAAACGTTGGCAAAGAAGGTGTTGCGACACGGTTATTTCTGGCCTACTATAAACAAAGATGCGGCAAAGTACGCACGACGATGCGATGCATGCCAGAGATTTTCAAAGGTTCCCAGGGCACCTCCTGGTCAGTTAAAGACAATGGCGAGCCCTTGGCCTTTTGCCATGTGGGGAATTGATATAATTGGAAGTCTCCCCATAGCTAAGGGCGGAGCGAAGTTTGCAATTGTGGCCATTGATTACTTCACCAAGTGGGTCGAAGCCGAGCCGCTAACTACAATCACAACCAAACGAGTGATTAATTTCATCGTTAGGAATATCATCTGTCGATTCGGGATTCCAAAGATCATCATAACTGACAACGGGACCCAGTTCGACAGCACCGAGTTCAGGGACTTTTGCCAGAAATACCACATCGAAAAGCGATATACCTCTGTGGCGCATCCGCAGTCAAACGGACAAGTCGAAGCGGTGAATAAAGTGATTAAGTCCATCCTGAAAAGGAAGATAAAGCGGGCCAAAGCCATGTGGGTCAACGAACTGCCTCTAGCATTATGGGCCTACAGGACTACGTATAAATCGGCAACAGGCCACACTCCTTTCTCCCTCGCCTTTGGATCGGAGGCGGTCATCCCGGTTGAGATAAAGGTACCTTCTCACCGAGTGACTTACTACGATCCTATGACTAACAACGAATTGCTCCTTGAATCCCTGGACATGATAGAAGAAAAAAGGGACGAAGCAGATCTGCGCGCCTTGAGATGCAAGCAGCAGGTCGCCCGATACTACAACAAAAAGGTTCAAGTTCGAACCTTCGAACCCGGAGACTTGGTTCTAAGACGTGTCTTTCCACCCCCAGTGCATATGGGCGCGAAGTGGGAGGGACCGTACTCTATTCTGCGTAGGCTTGATAATGGAACTTTCAAGCTAGCGACCGTCGATGGAAGGGAAATCCCCAGAGTGTGGAATGCCCAACATCTGCGGCCTTACCTGACGTAGAACCGTCAGCTCTACTCTTTTGTTCTTTGACGACCATGTACAAGGCACGACTTGCCTAGAATAGTCCGATTTATTCTGAGCAAAAGATTATAAAGTGGATGTAGGTCATGATTCGACTGAACCACTATAAAATATTGTGTGTCGTTTACATTTATTGCACTATTACTTATCTGCCGCCTTACCATTTGTCCAATTGCTGCAAACTTTACAGCAATCGCAGGAACTTCTGACCCTAGGTGCCTTCCACCAGAATGGAGAATAGCCGGCATTCAAGCCCTAAAAGGTGCAGTAAAGCAAATCATCTTGTTGATAACACTCTAACTCTCCAGAGCAGAGAGAGTATAAAGGCGTCTCCGACTGAGCGCTGAGAAAAGGCTCGCGATGGAACTACTGAGCTCGAACTCTAACTCTAACTCTCCAGAGCAGAGAGAGAGAGTATAAAGGCATCTCCGACTGAGCGCTGAGAAAAGGCTCGCGATGGAACTGCTGAGCCCAAACTCTAACTCTCCAGAGCAGAGAGAGAGTTTAAAGGCGTCTCCAATTGAGCGCTGAGAAGGGTGCTGGAGACTCAGCGCCCATACGATACCTACCCCGCTGAAGCTTCGGGGACCAGACTGAAAGTTGAGCCCGAGTTCTCCATGTTCGAACATGGGGGCAAACACATTTGCAAATTAATGAGCGATTAATAGCATGCCCATGCACACTTATTGTTTTAGTGCATCACATTTAGTACTGCACGCATAGCTCACCATGTTTCTTGACAGTTACATTAGTAACTCACCTGCTAATCTGTACTATGTCCCTATTTATGTTTCGAGTGTTCAAATATTCAACTAACTTTGAAACGTTTGCAGGAACAAGGTAAAGAAACAGAAATTTTATTTCCTAACTTGCAGGAATCAAAAGCAACCAAAACAAAAGCGAGGGCCATTCTCGCAAGCACAGTTCATGGCCAGTGGAAAGCCTAAAAAACAAAACATGGACAAACGACTACGTCCTACTTATGCTTGGAAGACGACTTGGACTTCTTCCCCTCCTTCTGCTGCTCAGACCCTCCTGTGTCACCCCCAGATTGATCGCCTTGCTTCCTTTTCTTCCTTTTGTCAATAAGCCCAATCGGAGGTTTGTCAGAAGATTGGGAAGACTCAGAAGCAAGCTGCTTGGTAATCGATTTGGTAGAAAGCTTTATGATCAAACCGGTTTTGGGGTCGAGTTCTGCAATGGGGGTTACGTCAAGAGGACCTTGCTCCTCCTTCTTTAAAGCTAGCTGCCTCTCTTGCCGAGCTTTTCTCTCAGCCAAAGTTTCATCGTCATCTCCCTTAACTTCCTTGGTAATGACGACCTCGTCTTCCTCATCATCCATATGGCGTCCATCCATTTTTTTCAAGGCCTCGATGGTTTCATCGTCCCCGGGAACGTCGGTGCTGGATGTTAGGGTGACTTTTTCCGCTGTCATTGTGCCCTCAGGCTGCTTCGGAGCATCGGCGCCAGCACTTGGTGGGATGTCAGTCTTCCCCGCCTCAGTTTCCATTTCAGCATCTTTCTTGACTGGCCCGCTGCCTGCATTACGAGAAACAAATGTTATTTTAGGGAAGAAGGCGGACTGCTCAGTTGATTGTTCAGAAAGACGACGACATGTAATGACAGCTTTGACAAATTCTGGAGAAAATATAGAGATACCTTCGGCCGATCCTCCTTCCAGAACAGCTGCAGAGACACTGGTAACTGGGAGAGCTAGACCCAGGGGAATTAAGGGGTCATCGGGGTTATACTCTTCTACTCCTGAGGCTTTGAGCTTTGCACCTGAACTCGAGCCCTCCTCAATTTTACCCTTGCCCTTAGCCAAGTTCCGCTCCTTCTCCATCTCTTCCTGAATCAAGCGTCGGCCTTTCTCCAGATCCTCAGGTTCGTTGTCTCTCAAGATAGTCTTAATCAGCTCACCCTCGTCGATCTCCTCAGCACCTAGCCTCCGCTTTTCACCCTCGACGATGGCATCCCAAATGTTAGCTAGGGTGACGTGGTAATCCGGGATCCAAGAGATATTGCGAGTCTTGAGAACATTGCCCAGGAAATCGAATAGAAGTTCTTCGAATTCTTCTATTTCTTTCTCTTTTTCGATGAGCTTCTCACCAGAAACAGAAGCCAATTCAATTGCGCTCTCAATATTGTTCTCAGCCAGAATTGCGCGCCTTTCAGCGTCAGCCACTTGATCCTTCAGGATCCTGTTCTCCTGCTCTGCAAGGGCTAATCTGTTCTTCAACTCTGCTTTCTCCTTCTCCCAAGCATCTCTATCAGCATCGCAATGATCGTGTACCATTCTCAATTCAGTGTTGGCCATTTTCAGGTCCTCCACCTCCTTTTTCAAGGCCACACGCTCTTGGCTGTTAACATCAAGTTCAGTACGGAAGCGTTGCCTGGCCTCCTCAAGTTCTTTCTTAGCGTTCTCGGTGTCTCGTTGGGCCAAGGCAAGCTGGGCTTGTGCACTTTCCAAGTCCGTGGTCATCTTCACAATCGCCCGGTCATTGTTATCTATTCTGACTTGGGACCGGCGCGCTTCTGTTTCAAGTGTACGAATGCGGTCAGAGAGTTTCCCGGCGTGCTTCCTCATCGCCTCATATTGGGTTGCTGCATGGTGAATCTGTTCGATAACCTGAGTCTCCCAGCCCTTAGGAACCACTTCAAGAGACGGAGTGAACATCATCCTCTCGACATAAATATCAGGAAGTTGTTCTCGCATTCTTTTCAACTGGGCTTGAGCTTCAGGGTTGCATACAAAGTCTCGCGCCCCAGGGGCACTTAACTCTTCTGAACCAGAAGGAACAACGTCATATTTTTCTTTCTCAACCTCCTTGCCCGAATCCTTTCTCTTGTCCTTGGGCTCGTGGTGCTTTTTGGATGGCCTATCTCTAGACGGTGTATGCTTTTGAGGACTCAAATCTTTGGGGAGCTGTTTTCCCGGAGCAGGTGGAAGAGGCTTGTAACTTTGAGGCTTTCCGGAATCGCGCTTCGATGGAGAATTGGATTGAGGAGGTTGAAACTTAAGAGGGTCCCGAGGTCGATGACTGTCTCCCCCCCGACTACTACAGCGGGCTGGCTCAGTATCCCCACGAAGGCTTGGAGTGCCAGCACGAAGAGAACGATGCGAGTAAGACTGCCTATGAGTCATCCTTCGTGCAAATGAAACAAGTATATGTTAGAATTTTGAATGGCCATAGTGTAGAAAGTGTTGTGGTGAGAAGTGCATGTGACTTGTGCATCCCATATAACCCCCTAACAGACCGGGGCCCGGAGCTAGGCTCGTCTGTTCTTCATCTTTTTCTTGGACATGAGCGTCCGTTTAATCCATGGTAGAAAAGAATGGATCGTCACCGAAGTCCTGTGACGAATAAACATCCTCAGGTATCGGGAGCTTGCTTAGCTCCTTGATAGTTTGCTCGTCAGTTAACTCTTGGGCAATGGCGGAATCCAAGGGTGAAGGAATCTGTGGTGGAGATTGATCCTTAGGAACCGAAGTCTCCTTTGGCCCCTCACCCTCAGTTACTTTTACCGCGCCAGATGTTCCTTCCCCCTCAGTCGGAGCCACAAGTTTGTGGGGCCTGTCTTTTCCAAGACTGAATCTACTGTCCAGAAGACGGTGCTTATGAAGGTTCTCATCAGTAAGATACAGCTTTATTTTCAAGAAATCTGATTTGCTGCGGAGAAGGCGAGCCAATCGGTTCTGGTACATTGAGCTCGTTATCTTTGAGAAAGTATGCCCTGTATGAAGGAAAGGAATATGTTAGCATCCCGACGATCCAGTAATGATACTGATCTGAAGAAATAGAACTCACTAGCTTTGAGCCATCTTCGTGCACACCCTGGTTGATGTTGTATGTAGAACCAGTCGGCTTTTGGATCCCGATGTTGCTATAGCCGTCAGTCACAACCTTTTTGTTGGCCACAGACTCGAGATGAGTGATATTCGGAGTTGCCTTAGACTTATTCTTAAACAAGAAGAAGAACCTTAAATCCTTGAAAGTCAGCTCGGTCCCCAAGACCTCTGGATAAGCTACCGCTAAAGTGTACAGAGAAGCGTAGGAATTGGGATGGAGCTGCATTGGTGCGATGTATAGTCGTCTTAAGGTCTCCACCACAATTGGTGGGAAAGGAGGGATAGCACCGACGTAGCACATCAACCTGCTGACGGTCATATACCCAGCAGGGGCAGAATGGGGCCTATCGTCTTTCCCAGGAGTTTTAACACTGTCCCAGGGTATCCCATGTTTCAGGCACAATTTCTGGAGCTTAGTCTTGTCCAGTTTAGAAGCTAGGCAATCGTTGAATTTATCGATATCTTCGGCCCCCGGAAGCTCATCAGGAGCTCGATCGTCTATCTCTTCAGCGGATGTATCAGATGAAGACGACGACTTTTCATCAGAATCTGCCTTATAGTAGGGATCCAATTTATTTTGATCAGAAGTAGAAGCCAGCACATCAGGCTGGGGCTGCGTCGAGGCTTCTGGTTCGGTGGATCTTTCTGGTGTCTCGATTACTTGTTTATCCGACATATCTGTATTGGCATATATGACAAGTCAGAATATACCTACCCTTACCCCCGTGTGTGCAAGTGCCAGTGTGTGCTTGTGCGTGCATAACAGAAAAACATAAAGATCGAAGAAATCGTCAAAGTATTGGTTGTTCGCTAACGGGTTATGCGCCTGTGCAGTCCAGCAAGGTCCATCATAAAGGCTCTAACCTAACTGTCCATCGATATACTGGAATTAAGTCGCATTGCTTATTTTACAAGGTTCATTGGATCGTTCGTTATGTGGCTCGAGACCATCTTTCGGATCGTGGGTAGGGGTTCGGATCGCGCTGTACGATCGGCTCGTGACGAAGGCCTTGGTTCGTGGGAAGGTAATAGTTCGAGGAAAGGCCACGATTCGTGCAGCGCATCGGTTCACATCCAAACGGATTGTGATAGTCTCTTAGCGGTCCATGACCCACAAACCCCGCCACGATCCGCTATTTCCTTCTTTCCTCGATCCGTCACCTCCGCTACATCGCCACGAACCCATTGCCTCAAGCACAATCCGATCCGGTGTGACACTCCATGCCGTGACCTCCCTTCTGTTCCTCGCAGCGCCACGGACCGGTCCCCCAAGTGCGATCCGATCCACCTCGACACTACATTCTCCCTTCGCCTCGCCTCGCCACCACGAACCGAACCAACGCAGCACCTCTCTTCTTCTTCTTCCTCCTTCTCCTTCCTCGCCTCTTTCCTTCACCCCCAAGCTCAAGCAACTGCATCTATCAGCCATGGCGTCTCGGCCACCTCTGACGCCCAGAACTCCGCCAACCTTCACTATTCTCTCCTCTTAAACCAATCAAATCGGACGAAAACGAAAAGGGAGGATGGGTTAAATCATTTTTAACAAAATTACCTTTTTGTTTTAGTCGAAATCGGGAGAAGGAAGTGCGAATTGGATTAAAGGCTAGGGCAAGAAATTAAAGACGGCGGCGGCAGAAAGAAGAAGGAGAGATGAAGGAGGAGGTTCCAGCTTATATAGAGAAAAAGGGTATCCCTTCGTCTTCCCGTTCTTGTCTTATCTGCACCATGCGGGCCGCGAGCTAAAACCTGTGGCGCTTGGAAGCCCACTTCGATCCACGGACCGCCTCGCAACGAATGTTGGTCCAGTACGTTTGAACTCCATCACGCAGCACGCGCCACGGGTCGTGGGGATCCCATGCGATCCGAACCAACAAGCCTCATGCCGAAAAGGAAATTCAGATGACTACACGAAAATAATCAAGAGAAATTCAGAAATTCACCTGATGAACTCAATGATGAAGTCTCAGCAAAATTCCAGAAAAGAATTGTTCAATGAGCAAGGAATGATCGGAGACCTATCCGGTATTTATACAGGCCAGAGAGACACAACTGTCAAGAGTGACACGTTGCTTTGGACCGATACGACTGTCGACTTGCATCATTTCAGGGAAAGGTAGATCAGAATCTTCGAAGCACATTCCATCTTCGATAAAATGTACTTCGAGGGGGCAAAATGTTGGCTAGATTTTTGATCAAGCCACCAAGGTTTACACACGAGATGAAGATATGAAGTCCGATGTCTATAACATATAAGAGGTTCGTTCCGCACCAGTACACCGGTTCGTCCCGCCTGGATGCGACCTAGTTCGCTCCGCATCAAAGCAACCCGATCCGGCGCGACACACCTCGCCACGATCCGACCCCCCTGACGCGTGACCAAGCCCCTGAACGAGTCTACCACGATCCGAATCGAATGGATCCAACGACACGTGTCCTTAACAGCTAACTTGACCTATTCTACATCAAGCTGCGATCCGATCCGACTTTCTCGGGATTTGCGCCACGTGTCATTGCGAACCGTCTGACAGAATCAGCTATAAATAGCCCAGAGATTGGAATTTTTCAGGATCTTTTGGCAGTTCTGAGTACTGAATCCTCCATTACTGTCATACTACTATTTCTTATCAGTTTAATTCCGAAATTACTGAGAGAAATCACCATTGTAAAGGGAGAACGAGTAAAATTATTGATTGTACGAGCATTCAAAGTATAATCGATAACATATAAAGTGGACGTAGGCTCGTTAACGCCGAACCACTATAAATCTTGTGTATTTTCTGTTTTCTCTGCATTTCTTAGCCATAATCCTCTACGAAACAGTCAAATTTGGGTGTTAGGTCCAAATTTTGATCTAACATCCGGATTCTTGCAATGAACTCTTTTTATAGTATAAATAAACTACTATTTGTTTAAATAAATTATATCCTTTGATTGGAAAAAGAAAAAAAAACTTTTTAGGTACTTATAAAAGAAAGAATACAATGTGGCTAGCATCTCTCAACTAATTGTAGGTGGTTCATATGAGAAGCCAAATTACACAGACCTATTGCAAGTGTTTTTAAACAGATACGCTCAATTCAAAGCAGAAACTTAACCTCTCTACCTCGTTACCTTGCCGCATGCTTAGCCTTTTCATCTGCAGTTGAATACCCTATTGTTGATGATCATCTGTTTGCGACCCCGACTCAAGCTAAACAGTTTTTACTGTGTTGTTTATTCTCTGCTCAGAGCTTCTTCTGATTAAATCAGCCCATGCTTGGTCACCCATTAAATTGAAGGTGGTTCGTATGAGAAGCCAAATTAACAGACCTATTGCAAGTGTTTTCAAATAGATACGCTCAATTCAAAGCAGAAATTAACCTCTCTACCTCGTTACCTTGCTGCATGCTTGGCCGTTTCATCTGCAGTTTGCATACCCTATTGTTGATGATCATCAATTTGCGACTCCGACTCAAGCTAAACAGTTTTTACTGTGTTGTTTATTCTCTGCTCATAGCTTCTTCTGATAAACTCAGCCCATGCTTGGTCACCCATTAAATTGTAGGTGGCTCGTATGAGAAGCCAAATTAGGCAGACCTATTGCAAGTGTTTTCAAATAGATACGCTCAATTCAAAGCTGAAACTTAACCTCTCTACCTAGTTACCTTGGTGCATGCTTGGCCTTTTCATCTGCGGTTTGCATACCATATTATTGATGATCGTCTGTTTGCAACCCCGACTCAAGCTAAACAGTTTTTACTGTGTTGTTTATTCTCTTCTCAGAGCTTCTTCTGATTAACTCAGCACATGCTTGGTCACCCATTAAGTTCCATCAATTGGCTGCTCTATAAACTTAGTACCTAGCAAGCCTTGTTGTGAACATTATGCAATTCCATTCAACTCCATTCTTAAAAAATCCAACTCTTTTAGTCGGCATTGTCCAATAACTGGCAAAGTAGAGGCGCACTGGCCTATTGGAATCCCGCATTTATTCCCTGTTCAATAGCTAGTCCGTGACATATAGCTTCCCTTCCGATATTGTCCCATGATTGTTTGCATGTCATTACAATTTTGCATATATATTAGTGTATTCTAAAGTATGATTGTATTAACTATTAATTGATCGTCTATGTGATGATCTCCTTCATAACTGATTTTTACATAACCGTGTAAACACTAATGGACTGTCTCTTGACTTATTTGTTAACGAAAATGAGTTTGCTTCTCTTTTAGAGGAACACTCTTTCATAAAATAAAAAAAACTTTGAATCATATAAATTGTAATTAATATTTAGAGCACAATGGCTTTATATAACTACAAGAACATTACTTAAGTGATCAAAAAGTTTACCCTCTCATTGTCAAAATTATCTTAAGATCATTTCCAATTATTCATACAAAACTATTTAGTATAATGCTTATGAGTGTTGATTAAAGACATGAGACTGGAAAAACATAATAGGCATAAACAAAGAGGAAAATGACCGTTGAATATTTTTGTGAACAATGGCTTTGTGGTATAACCATATCGAACACAAAAGTATCTAGTTAAACATCCAACACAACTGGTGGAATTATGATTTAAAGAATTAAAGGACTTGAGAATTATTATTTACAAGTTCTATTTTTTTTCTTTCAAGTTTTAAGAAGATTGCTAAAAAATCATTAATAAGAACATATTAAATCTAAAACATGCCAAGACAATATGTAAGGACACTCGGTGGGCAATTAAGAATCAGTGCCTATCTTGTGTTGCTGAATTTACCATGTACATAACTTGCAAAACTGTTTACAAATTAAGAAACTCATAATATTTTCTAGTAAACAACCTCAAAACCATGCCATTTACCAATTTCATGACCTGACAATCGACTTAAGTTCATCTTTTCTAAAAGTTTGACCAAGAACACATCTAAACATGAGTATTAAAGTTGCTTATCCAACTTATATATGTTTGAGTCCTGGATGCATTGTTTTAAGGAAAAGTAATCCATTTGCTTCACTCTAAACATTATCAACTTCTTAGGAGTTCACTGGTAAGTCTGTTAGTGGATAAGATGAAACCTAACCTCATCAGCAAAATTTGCATCAAGGATATTATAATTATTAGTTAGAATAACCAATATAAACTAATTTAAATAATTCATCTTTAATAAACTGTTTCTAATATAACACTTAAGTCTATCAAATACGTTGCTTCATTAACTGTACAACATAGTTACTTTAGTTTACAGTTTAAAGAAAAATCTATTTTAAACAATCGGTATTCTTCGCTAATAAAAACCATAAGTCTTTCAAACCATGTGGTAGGGGTGAAATTCTTCAATCAAATTCGTGTTTGTTATTTTATGTTATTTAGCATATAGGTAATAATCCATAACCAAGAATAAATGTCCTACAAAAATTTCTGCAGGCAATGCTAAAAAATTACAAATCCATAAATCAATAAGAAAAAACAAAAAGGTTTTAGGTGCTACTATTCACACCCCATTTTACGCTGCCGACCACCAAAACAAAAAGCACCCCATATATTTCATTTTCCTCTCCTGGCCACCGTCTAAATTAATAACGTAAAAATGGGGAGGCCACCATCTCCCTCATCTAAACGAACGCTTCCTTCATCTTTCATTTATCTTCATCTACGTACATCCCCTTCAATCTGAAAGGGTAGTTGCATTTTCTGCTGGCGCTTTTTACAATGTTTTCCATCTGTTTGGACTTTGGTTGATGACTACAATAATATCCAACCCTTCACACTCCAATTGCAACCTTAGCTTTCTTACAAGTCCTAATTTATCTAACTTTAGAATTACAATAATGGTATTCAACTTGTTTTCCCGTTGTTTTACACCATTCGATCAATGTACTCTACGAATCAAGTACCTAAAGTCAAGTAGTTCAAGGCAAAAATTAACATAATCCATTTTCATAACCACATTAGCAATTTTATAAATAAGTACTTACTTCATCGGTTGTGAAATGGTTCATCAATCGACATTTATGTCTTTTAGGTCATTTGATCTTGCATCATATTATCACAATCGTCATGTTTATCATCCAAAACAATAAGGGTGTTGTCCAATTTATCATCATTCAAATACTTCATCTCTCAAACGACAAAAAATGTATAAATTTGTAAAAGATGATACATAAGTTATACAGATAAAACTCTACAAGTCAGAACTTACATTGTCATTCTCTATTACAACATCTCAAATTTAATGTCCTCCAAGCTTGAAATTTCCAACGGAGCAGAAAAAATATCGTAAAAAGTAATGGAAAAACCCTAACCATAAAAAAACCTAATAACATGTTCTATAAAATAATAGAAAATAATAAAAATCAAGAAAATCTAACATCTTTTTTTTCTTCATCTTCCATCTCTATTAGGCACACAAAAAAATCTGCTTTTGTTAGGGTTTAAGATTTGAAATAGTAGAGAAATACGTGTTTGTTTAGGAGAAGTATGGTGGTGAATAACTAAATGAAGGAATAATATATAGTGGCCAAAAGCATATTAAAAATAATCATTTGTATTAAATTTAAATAGGTGGCCGGAAGTGTAAGTCGGGGTGTGAATAGTAGCACCCAAAGGTTTTTTGAGGCAGAAGAAGAGAGATTTAATTTATGCAACAAAAGAGACTAAAGAGGGGAAAAAATGTATTAGTACCAACAAACTAAAATAAATTCATTCAATTTAGCACTATCGAATTTGTAGGAAAATTTGGTAGAAGACTTTTTTCACTTTTTTTATGAACCTACAAATTAATAAAAGATCACAGATGTCATATGTTTTGTTCTATTCTCGAAAGAAGAAAAGAAATTAGTTATAAGCAATATTAATGATATAAAAATTCACTCAAAATTTGCTTAGATTTAGACTATATAATGAACATGGTAAATACGTATGATAAATAGAAACTTTTTTTAAAATGATGTAGTTTTTTTATTAAAAAAATAACTCTACCAGGTTGGGTTTAATATTGCAACTTTGTGAAAATTTCAATGTTTCTTACTTGACAAATGCACATTTTTAATAAAGATGTGTAGTGGATGAAATATTGAATCTAGTTACATGAAAAACTTTTTTTTCAACATGCAATCTTTTCCTTAATAATGAAGAACTGCCTTTACAATCCTTCTAAATGTCTAGGAAATAGACATGAAAAAAAATAGTAAATTGGAGATAAAATTATATTAAATGGTACTAAATAAAGTTGTGGTCATAACTCATAAGAGTCTATTTAGATATATGTAGTACTAAAGGATTGAAGATTATAATTCATCATTATTAATGAACTAACAAAATACTAGGTAAAAGTGGAAAAAAACATTTACATAATAAATTATGTAGTATTTAGGAAATTCCCCAGAGATCAAATAGAAATCGTAGGCATGGAAATGATTGTGTTGTCTATCTTATGCATTTAATATTAAATCTTCAAGACTCAGAAGTATGGAGAAAAGAAAATATTTTGAAAATAATAGTTTAGAGAGAATCATATTGGAAACCCAACAAAGCATAAGAACCAAAAAATTGGAAAATTAAAAAGGGTAACATGAACAAACAAAAAACACTAAATTTTATAGAACAAAGCTAACTAAAGATGTTTTCAACTTCCGTGAATATATAAATTCAAAATCATAAAAAAAGAAATTTTGTAAAAATATTTAAAATAGTTTTTGGTGAATTTAATTAAAAAGTTAAGCTTTTCTCAAATTGCACAAGTCCAAATAATCTAAATAGTTCATTAATTTATAAGATTTTAAATGAAAAGAATAAGAATTTCATGTTTTAATTGATTAAGGAAAAAATTATAAAAATCAAAGAAAAATAGACAAACTTATTTTTTTAATTAAGAAAAGAAAATTCGATTGCCAAAGTTATTTAAGTTGGAAAACATTTAAAATCCATATGTCATAATATGCTTTAAAACTTAAATGATTTATTGATTATCCAAAATTCATAAATGAAATATAAAAATTCAAGAATTTGATAATTGCAAAAACGTCAAGCATCAAGAATTTCACATAACTTAAACTGAAAATTGAAAGCAAGTAGCATTACATTCCTTCTCTCTAGGTAAAGTTAGTATAAAAGGAATAAAACTCTTAACCTTTTGAGAATAATATAAATATATAATACGTTATCTAACTGCAAAATGAAAACACTTTTATACGGTAACGCAAACAAAATACCGCGTGTGACAAATGGTTTCAATTATTTTTGCAGAACCAAATATTATTTCACACCACATATAGTCACACATGCCGTTTCATTTATTCGGCTTTTGCTCGTTGTCTAATAACATTTCTTATTGAGTATGCATTCTTCAATACAATTGATAAACAACTTAGAATACGAAGGCAACAATTTACGACTATTCATACACTGTTATTTAAGTCAGATTGTTAGCACTTAGCATTGTAATCCTCGTTGAGCTTGAAACTATAGTACTGCATATCATGGCGCAATCTTTCGATGCAATGCAAACCAAGCATTTTTTGATGTTTACCGCAATACTTCCTTGTACATTGTATTCTATAGTGGTGTTAAACGCTAGAAATGTAACGTAAAAAGGAAAGAGATTTTATTACACAAAATTATCTTACTCCTGCAATTTCGTAGTTTGCCATTATGAAAGAAACATAATTTTCGCATGTATCAAGCTTCTCGTTTTGAAAAGTTTCCCACATGCCTCTGAACGTGTGAAAATAAGTGGTATCAGATTTCATATTCAACTTCGATGAATTAAATATATAAAATAGACGTGTAAAGGGTAAGCCAATGAATTTATCATTCTTTTTGCATACCATCAGCTCTCACTTCTCTCTAACATTTTGAACGATAGCCATTAATCAATATTTTTAATATTGAGCCCTTGGATAAGTAAACGTTTAGGATTAAGTGCTGAAAGATGAATTTTCCTAGTTGTTGTTATACTCATCTAGGATGGGCCACTTTAATTGTCAAATCCAAAGAGTCCGACTCGATACTACTGTTTACCCGTAGATGCACATGATTAAATTGGACAAAGTGAATGGTAGTGAGGTTTTAATTATAACCGTTTGTCATGTAACGACGGTCGGAACAAAGCCCCCCTTCCTTGTACGGATATGAGCTGGCACTCAACTCTCATATAACAAAGGAATCCCTGTTGTTATGTGCCTACCAGCTCATATTTGTACTTAACTTCTTCAATTTATTCCATGATGTGAGACTATTAATTCCAACCCGTCATTACTCCTTAACAACATGCGAGGAGATCCTAACAGTCTCCCTCTTGACTCGCATCCTATGAGTGTCTTTTGAGAGCACTGTCTTGCCTACATGGCCCAGTTCGTAACCTTCGGCTGTAATACCACCGTTATTTAACAACAGTCGGAATAAAGCCCCCCGCATATGAGTTGGCACACAACCCACATTGTGACACCCCACGTCCGTTAATGTCACTCACTAAGGGAATGCATTAAGTTTTGTGAAGTGCTATAGGTAAACAGACACAGAATAATTACAAGATAGATATAAATAAGGAAGCAGCGGAAAATTTAAACTTTTATTTCAAACATAAGTCATAACAATGTAGTCCACAATTTCATAAGTCACAAAAACCATTACAATAAAATAACTTCTGTCTTGCACTATTAGAGTACATAAGTAAATAAAAAGCATCATACCCCAAATAAAAAGAGTTAGGCCATAGTAGAGATAAGAACTTGAGCCATACTTCAGATGTAGCTCCTAGCAAGATGATATCTGATTCCTGATTAAGTCTGAGCGTTTCCTCTCTGAGAACCTGGGGGGAATGGAAGAAAGAAGGAGAAACAACGGGGTCAGATATAAAGTCTGGCGAGTCTAGTTACTTTTAGTCAGTAGATAAATAAAAGAACCATGATAGGCATATAAAGTGGATAAGAGAGATCACTACATAAATGGCAAGTGGGACAAGGTAAGTAAGTTAAGGTGTATGTGCCTCACTAATGATTACTCTGCACTATTACTAGTATAACTGAAATGAGATGATCCCTTCCACCATATGTTGGTAGGCTTAGGTCATACGTCCAAGTATACCCTAACTCCTACCCTAATCGATCGGCTCCCTACTCCGTAGATATCCTGTGATGGCCCCATAGTAGGAGGTATAACTTCCTAAAGTCGCAACCCATGGTGTGCACAACCATATCTACTGGTGTCACGGTCGTCTTAGCCCCTTCTGCCTCGGCCCATGCACGCACATGTCCCCGGTCGATTTGCGCCGCCTACACCATACGTCTCGTTTGGATCTCTTACAATCAATCGGTAAGCGTGCCCCTTCTCCGCCTAGTACGGAGGTCTTTACTTGATACCAACTCTGGGTTACTGACTGAAATAGGTCCCACACAATATGATACAAGCTCTTCCCCTTGACTTGTATCCCCCACTAGGTTTTCCATTGACTAAGTGTACCCTTAGGTGTCTTTAATTACATAGCCCTATACTAGTTATGCTTACCCTAAAGGGTGTCTTTAATTACATAACATCATTGCATTATCTATCGGTTATGTATACCACTAGGTGTCTTTAATTACATAACCCTATTTCATTATCTACTGGTTATGTATACCACTAGGTGTCTTTAATGACATAACCTTATTGGGTTAAGTTCGTGGGCCTATATATACATATTACCCACCCCCTCTAATTTACTTAACCCACCACTACCCATCCAATTTTACTTAACCCTAATTTAAGTCCATAGTCATAATAAATTAGGTTAAGTAGTCTATTTCATTACCATGTCCAATATGGTTATAATAGGCTAGACCTCCCATATTAGGCCTACAACTATGGATGTTGGATATGCCGGTCGGGTCCAGGCAGTCTTATTCCACAGTTGGGCCTAACATCGTGTCTTAGCCCGATTCGTATACGTACGTAGACCTCCCACATTAGGTTCAACAATAGTGGCTACTGGATATGCCGGTCGGGTCCGGGCAGACTTCCACCACACATGTAACCTAACCTTGTGTCATAAGTACAATTTACAATTCCTAGTTGTAAATTACTAAACATTCCAATTTAATCCAAATCTACCAATGTCATTATAGGTAACTATTTCTGTGTTTTCCCTATTTGAATTACATGTCCCATTTCATATGAACATTACATAATGCATGCCAATTATAATCCCTTTTTCCCCCGTTTCCTCTCTAACGTATTCGTACGTATTTTGACGGCATCTAGGCTATAAAGTAGCCTAGCTATAATAATAAAAAGGGAGTATGATAAAGGTGATAGTTTCAACATGTCTTGGAATAAACATGAACATAAACTGGATTAATAACAAAGTGAATGGACATGTGATTAACATCATAATAAAGTGGACATCAAACTGGTAACTTGTGGCAATCACTATGATGTTCAAGTAAGCATAATGAGATCTAGATTAAACATTAGGTGTCCAATTACTTAGATCTAGCATAGTTAGTGTGACATAATAAAATGTTTAGATCTAAAGGTGGGTTCACTGTCAAGTTTACAACATATCTCAATGGATCACAATATGACAGGTGAAAGGTGATTAACATAAAGATCAAGATCCAAATGATGTCACAATTGTCCAAATTAATAGATGTACATCCACCATAACATGGTTACAAGTCAAGATCCACATAAGCATTATAATCGAATCAACGCAATTTTATTAGATCTAGGAAAATAGACCTGTCATGACATAGTATAGAATTTCACATTAACACAGAATCATATTTTACAACATATCCAATTCATAGTCTTTCAAAGTATACTTTTATTTATCTAAACCTAAAATTAAACTAGAAAATCACAGCGTTAGGTTTAGAGAATTTAGGAAGAACGGATCTAGAATTTTTGAATTGGATTTGTAGAATATGTCGTTGTAGAAACGGTTCAATTCACGCTCCAGCAGCATATAGCTTCCATGGCTCCCAATGAAGAGAATATGAGAAATATGACACATATATATAGCTTTTAGACTCCCTGAAACCGAGTGCCACCTCAGCCCTAGGGGTGTCAACACCCCTATGGGTGGGTCGACCCCTAGGTCGACACCCCTTCAGGGGGGTCGACCTCTTGGTCGACACCCCTCTAGGGGGGTCGACCCCCTAGAGCAGGAATTTTGCCGCTCAGAGGAATTTTTCGAATTTGAATCCTATGGATAGGATTCTGACTCATCTCTGAGTCACCTATGACTCATGCGTATATATAAAATATTTCTGTGCGTATACAAACTTAAAACCTTTATAACTTCATACAGTGTTCGTTTTACGCAGACCAAACGTCTATCTTGACCAAAATTTCGAGACGAACGCAATGGTGCAGTCCGTTTCCTCTAATTCTGAACATTAGCTTAATTATTATTTAATTTATTCTCTTTAATGTCATTAAAAATTCGGGGTGTTACATTCTCCCCTACTCAAAGGATTTCGTCCCCGAAATCTCTAAGTTGAGAAGAATGCATATCCTACCATCCATCATCCATCTACTCATCCACCAATCACTGGCATCCATTATCCTTAAAGATTTCTAATGCTTACATGAATATATGCAAAGGCGTGTGCATATGTCCCAATACTAATGCGAAGATCAGGTGGTCTACTGATTCAGTTGACCTCCTTAATGCAATGTATGTTAGTGCCATGAATCCAATATGTATGCAAATAAACATATTGTATCATATAAGTTCTATATGTGTGCACACCCATTCGTCCAAATGCGACATCCATATGCCAGTTCATCCATTTCCATCCATAAAAGAAAAGAAAATGCACACACACCCATATGCAATATGAAAGTGATTGAGCTGATCTTGGTGCCTAATGTGTGTGTATATGCGTCCACAGACAACCACTAGCAAACACTTGCATCCACTTGCATTTATTAAACATAACATGTTTCAAACACATGTTTACATCCATAGGATTCCTATCTAAAGGTCGAAAATACGATGGATAAGATATATTCTATTGACAAAAACAAGTACTGATAAAACTTAGGAAAGGAGTTAAGAACATACCCTCGAAAAGAAAAGGGTACGAATCTTATCTTCGGTCTCCCAAGTTGCATCTTCTGGGTTATCTCCCCATTGAACCTTTAGCAACTTGATTTCCTTATTGCGCAGCTTCTTAACCTCTGACCCAAGAACACGGGTAGGGACTCGTCTGACAGTCGCCTCCCGTTCCACTTCAACTTCTTCCAACATGCTCGGCTCAACAACTTCCACGGTGTCATGCAGGCACTTTCGCAGATAAGAGACATGGAAAACGTCATGAACAACAGATAGATTTCCTGGAAGCTTTACTCTATAGGCCATTTGGCCAATCCTCTCGGTTATGGGGAATGGTCCCACAAACCTAGGTGCCAACTTCCCTACTGATCCGAAGCGAACCACATTCCTTAGAGGTGATACTTTGATAAAAACTAAGTCTCCCACTTCGAATTTAATGTCCGTCTTTCTCTTGTCTGCATCGGACTTCTTCCTATCTTGAGCTGTATTCATCCTCCGTCGAATAAGGTCAATCTTTTCGGACATTTCCCTAACCATTTCTGGTCCAAGTAATAATCTTTCTGTTGATTCCCACCAACAAGTTGGCGATCTACAGGGTCGTCCGTACAATGCTTCGAAGGGTGCCATACTGATGCTGGCCTGATAACTATTATTATAGGCAAACTCTACTAAGGGAAGATGCTCTTCCCAAGTCCCTCCGAAGTCAAGGATACACAGCCTTAAAAGATCTTCTAGAATTCTATTCACCCTCTCTGTCTGCCTATCGGTCTAAGGATGATAAGCGGTGCTCAAACACAACTGTGTACCTAATGCTTCTTACAAGCTACTCAAAAATTCGTTGGTAAAGATGGGGTCACGATCGCTCACGATGCTGGACGGAACTCCGTGGAGACGAACTATTTCACGAACATAAATTGCTGCCGACCGTGTTTCCGTCCTCTTACTTTTAACTGGAATAAAGTGAGCGCTCTTAGTGAGTCTGTCCATTATCACCCAAATACCGGTATTACCATTCTTCGATCTAGGTAAACCATCTATGAAATCCATAGTGACACTCTCCCAGTTCCACTGTGGAACCTCCAACGGATGAAGCAATCCACCAGGCTTCTTTTGCTCCGCTTCGACTTGCTGGCAAACCAAACATTAAGAAACAAATTCAGCCACATCCTTCTTCATCCCAGCCCAAAAGAAAACCCTCTTCATATCCCTGTATATCTTGTCACCTCCTGGATGAATGGTCATCTTAGAATGGTGGGGTTCTTCTAGGACTTCCTTTATCAAGCTTCTAGTTTGAGGAACACAAAGCCTTCCATCTCGTCGCAACCAGCCCTTTTCATCTATGGCATATCTATTGAGGTGACTAGAAGTCTCCTCTCTTTTGAGCTTATCCATGATGTCTAGAATCTGTGGGTCACCTTGTTGCAAAGCTCCTATCTGATCCACAAGAGTCGGTCGTATCTCTAAGGATGAAAATGAATCAGGCAAAACCTCGATGGAGGGTCTAAAATCAAAAGTTGATATGAACTCCATGTTCTTTCTTTCCACAAACAGAGGACTCAGAGCTACCCTCTGCCTACTTAGTGTGTTTTCCACCACATTACCCTTGTCGGGGGTATAAGCAATCTCAAAATTTTTATGAAGCTAAGAACTCCATCCACCATTGTTGCCTTAAGTTTAGATCCTTCTATGAGAATAGATACTTGAGAGATTTATGATCGGTGTATAACTCGAACTTTTCTCTAAGTAAATAATGACGCCACGTCTTTAACGCGAATACTATGGCAGCTAGCTCTAGATCATGGGTGGGGTAGTTCTTCTCATGAACTCTCAACTGTCTACCTCCATAACATATTACTTTCCCTTCTTGCATCAAAACCGTACCAAGCCCTCTACCGCACGCATCAGTGTAAACACTAACACTTTACTCCCACCGGGCAAGGTCAAGACATGAGCTATTGTCAGAGCCCTCTTCAGTCGTTGGAAAGCAACGTCACAGTCTATGTCCCATGAAAATGCCAAATTCTTCTTTGTCAGCCTGGTGAGAGGGGCTAATAACTTTGCGAAGTCCTTAATGAATTTCCTATAATAACCTACCAACCTAAGAAAGCTTCTCACCTCGGTTGCATTTTTAGGAATCTTCCAATCTTGTACTACAACCACCTTCGCGGGATCTACAGCTATCCCTTCTTTGGAGACTACATGCCCCAAGAATCTCACCTCCTTTCTCCAAATGGCATTTGGAGAACTTTGCTTTTAGCTGATGGTCACAGAGAGTTTTCAAACTTCTCCCAAATGTTGGGCATGCTTTTTTCACTCTTGGAGAAGATCAAAATATCATCAACGAAGAGTATGATGAGTTTGTTTAGGAACTCCCGAAACACTCTACTCATCAAATCAACAAAATAGGCGGGTGCATTTTTCAACCCAAAAGGCATAACTAACCATTCAAAGAAACCGTCTGGAGCTCGGAAAGCAGTCTTATCTATGCTGTCCTCAGCCACCCTCAACTGATGGAACCCCGTAGCCAAGTCCAACTGATAAAATACTGAGGCACCAACAAGCTAATCAAATAAATCATCAATCCTCGGAAGCGGGTGCCTATTCTTCATGGTGAGCTTATTTAACTCTCTATAGTCAACACACAAACGAAGCAAACCATCCACTTTAGTTGCAAATACTACTGAAGCACCCCACTTAGATATGCTTCGTCTAATAAACCCTTTTTCAATACTTGCTTGCTCAGCTCCCTCCTTTCCCTTCGAGCCATGTGGCGTACTGGTAATGCATCTGGCTTTGCATTGTCCGCTAGATATATACAAAAGTCAATTTCGCGCCTTAGAGGTAAACCTCGTACCTCATCAGAAACATCTGAATAATCTCGAACCACTGGAACAGATTGCAAATCATCTATGGATGCATCTAGAGACTCTAGGAAGCTAAGCATAACAGACCCTAGAGGGTGACAAGAAACTTCGAGGGTCTTCCCATGACAAGTCGGGAGTCTAACAACCCTCCTCTCACAATCCAGAATGGTCCCATACGTCGTAAGCCAATCCATTCCTAGAATCAACCCATAGCCCATAAACCCGAGCACATACGCGTCGCATTCAAATTTGACGTCTAACACAAATATTTTAAACCCCGACAAATCATCGATAAATGAGCCGAACCACCAATGGGATTTGAAACAACTATGGGATCTACTACCATACTAGTAATTAAGTGCAGAGATTCAACCACAGAACTAGATATACACGAGTGTGAAGCACCAGAATCAAAAAGTGTTCTAACTGGATGGTTTGAAAGAGAAACTAAACTTTCTACGGAAAATTTTCTACCTCTTTCAGGAGCACTGATCGCGAGAGCATGCACCTGCGCTCTAGAAGTCCCTGCTCTTTGACCTTGTCCCTGCGATCCCTGTTTCTTCGGGCATTCTTTAGAGAAGTGTCCGACCTCTCCGCAATTAAAGCAATTGGCCTTCCTTCTCTTACAATCTTTGATCAGGTGGCCCTCCTTTCCACAATTGTGACATCTTCTCTTATCTTTGCCTTTATCATCTTCCCCCCTTTCTTCTACTGTTGTTGCTGCCCTTTCTTGGGCCATACCTTCTTATTCTGCAATGTCCCCTCAGCTTTTGTTTCCTTCTTTTCTCCCTTGTCCTCCTCATGCATTAGGGCCATATCAACAAGCTTTTCAAAGGTGGCCACCGTTGGAAGATGGGACATAGCTAAACCATGCAGAGGATCATTCGGCCCCTTAGCAAACTGTAAAGCCCTTTTGTGCGGTGTGTCTACCAACTCCAGCCCGAACCTTGCTAGTTGGTTAAACTTGTTCACATACACCTTCACCATCAAATTTCCTTGTTTGAGTGTTAAGAACCTCTCCATCTATATGCTTCTCTCTGCTTGGGAATGAAATTTCATTTCGAACCTCTGTCTGAAGTCTTCCCAAGTTTCTACCGGACGTCCAGCTTAGGTGACCTCCCACCAAAATGAGGCTTCGTCCTTTAACAACCAAGCAACTAATTGAATTTTCCTTCGGTCCTCCACTTTAAAGATTACGAATAAGTCCTCTGTCTCCTTAAGCCAATTCCTAGCTTCTACGAATGCCTTGTTCCCATGAAATGACCTTCCTCCCATAGCACGGAAGTCTTTGCAGATTTTGGCAAAGTTGTCAGCTTTTGGAGGGAGAGGAGGAGGAATGACTGGTGCAACTAGGGGAGGAACGTCTCTTTGGCCTTCGGCCGGCGCCATGGTATCTAAATACCTCCGGAACCATCTGGGTATTGTGATGCCCTCTGGGAGATTTGGGATGTTTTGTTCCCCAGACATGCTGAAAAAAGGCAAAAGGAAGAAATTTAGATAAAGGACCGAAGGGTACTACATATGGCTTTTTGTGGAATGTTTTTCAAAATAGACTTTTCTTTTTGAAAATGTTTTTCTTTTAAAACCTTTTTGAAAATAATTTTCAAAAACTTTTATCTAATCTGGTAATCTTCGGCTCTGATACCAAGTGTGACACCCCACGTCCGTTAATGTCACTCACTAAGGGAATGCATTAAGTTTGGTGAAGTGCTATAGGTAAACAGACACAGAATAATTACAAGATAGATATAAATAAGGCAACAGCGGAAAATTTTAAACTTTTATTTCAAACATAAGTCATAACACCATCGTCCATAATTTCATAAGTCACAAAAACCATTACAATAGAATAACTTCTGTCTTGCACCATCAGAGTACATAAGTAAATAAAAAGCATCATTCCCAAAATAAAAGGAGTTAGGCCATAGTAGAGACAAAAACTTGAGCCATACTTCAGATGTATCTCCTAGCAAGATGATATCTGATCCCTGATTAAGTCTGAGTGTTTCCTCCCTGAGAACCATGAGGGGCGGAAACGGAAGAAAGAAGGAGAAACAACAGGGTCAGACATAAAGTTTGGCGAGTCTAGTTACTTTTAGTCAGTAGATAAATAAAAGCAACATGATAGGCATATAAAGTGGAAAAGAGAGATCAGTACATAAATGGTAGGTGGGACAAGGTAAGCAAGTTACGGTGTATGTGCCTCACTAATGATTACTCTGCACTATTACAAGTATAACTGAAATGAGATGATCCCTTCCACTATAAGTTGGCAGGCTTAGGTCATACGTCCAAGTATACCCAAACCCCTACCCTAATCGATTGGCTCCCTACTCCGTAGATATCCTGTGTTGGACCCACAGTGGGAGGTATCACTTCCTAAAGTGGCAACCTATGGTGTGCACAACCATATCTACTGGTGTCACGGTTGTCGTAACCCCCTCTGCCCGACCCATGCACGCAAATGTCCCCGGTCGGTTTGTGCCGCCCACACCATCCGTCTCGTTTGGATCTCTTACAATCAATCAGTAAGCGTGCCCCTTCTCTTCCTAGTACGGAGGTCTTTACTTGACACCAACTTCGGGTTACTGACTGAAATGGGTCTCGCAAAATATGATACAAGCTCTTCCCCTTGTCTTGTATCCCCTACTAGGTTTTCCACTGGCTATGTATAAACTAAGGTGTCTTTAATTACACAGCCCTATACTATTTATGCTTACCCTAAAGGGTGTCTTTAATTACATAACTTCATTACATTATCTATCACTTATGTATACCACTAGGTGTCTTTAATTACATAACCCTATTACATTATCTACTAGTTATGTATACCACTAGGTTTCTTTAATTACATAACCTTATTGGGTTAAGTTCGTGGGCCAATATATACATGTTACCCACCCCCTCTAATTTACTTACCCACCACTACCCATCCAATTTTACTTAACCCTAACTTAAGTCCATAGTCATGTTAAATTAGGCTAAGTAGTTTATTTCACTACCATGTCCAATTATGGTTATAATGGGCTAGACCTCCCACATTATGCCTACAACGTGTGGATGCTGGATATGCCGGTCTGGTCCGGGCAATCTTATTCCACAGTTAGGCCTAACCTCGTGTCTTAGCCCGATTCGTATTTGTGTACTTAGACCCCCCACATTAGGTTCAACATTAGTGGTTGCTGGAGATATGCCGGTCGGGTCCAGGCAGACTTCCACCACTAATGTGACCTAACCTCGTGTCATAAGTACAATTTACAATTCCTAATTGTAAATTAATAAACATTCCAATTTAATCCAAATCTACCTATGTCATTAAAGGTCACTATTTCTTTGTTTTTCCTATTTGAATTACTTGTTCCATTTCATATGAACATTACATAATTCATGCCAATTATAATCCCTTTTTCCCCAGTTTCCTCTCTAACGTATTCGTACGTATTTTGACGGCACCTAGGCTATAAAGTAGCCTAGCTATAACAATAAAAAGGGAGTATGACAAAGGTGATGTTTCAACATGTCTTGGCATAAACATGAACATAAACTGGCATAATAACAAAGTGAATGGACATGTGATTAACATCATAATAAAGTGGACATCAGACTGGTAACTTGTGGCAATCACTATGATGTTCAAGTAAGCATAATGAGACCTAGATTAAACATTAGGTGTCCAATTACTTAGATCTAGCATAGATAGGGTAATATAATAAAAAATTTAGATCTAAAGATGGATTCACATGTCAAGTTTACAACATATCTCAATGGATCACAATATGACAGGTGAAAGTGATTGACGTAAAGATCTAGATCCAAAAGACATCACAATTGTCCAAATTAATAGATGTACATCCACCATAACATGGTTACAAATCAAGATCCACATAAGCATCATAATCGAATCAACACAATTTTATTAGAACTAGGAAAATAGATCTGCCATGACATAGTATAGAATTTCACATTAACACAGAGTCATATTTTACAACATATCCAATTCATAGTCTTTCAAAGTATACTTTTATTTATCTAAACCTAAAAGTAGTCTAGAAACTCACAGCGTTAGGTTTAGAAAATTTAGGAAGAATGGATCTAGAATTTCTAAATTGGATTTGTGGAATATGTTATTATAGAAATGATTAATGTTCACACTCCAACAACATATGGCCTCCATGGCTCCCAATAAAGAGAATATGAGAAATATGACACATATATATAGCTGCCAGACCCCCTGAAACCGAGTGCCACCTCATCCCTGGGGGTGTCGACACCCCTGTGGGTGGGTTGACCCCTAAGTCGACACCCCTCTAGGGGGTTGACCCCCTAGAGCTGGAATTTGGCCGCTTAGAGGAATTTTTTGAATTTGAATCCTCTGGATAGGATTCTGACTCACCTCTGACTCATGCGTATATATAAAATATTTCTTTGCATATACAAACTTAAAACCTTCATAACTTCTTCATACGATGTTCGTTTTATGCAAACCAAATGTCTATCTTGACCAAAATTTCGAGACGGATGCAATGTTGCACTCCATTTCCTCTAATTATGAACACTAAATTAATTATTATTTAATTTATTCTCAAATTCGGGGTGTTATAAACATATAACAAAAGGAATCCCTGTTGTTACGTGCCTACCAGCTCGTATTTGTACTCAACTCCTTCAATTTATTCCATGATGTGGGCTATTAATTCCAACCCGTCATTCCTCCTTAATAACATGCGAGGCAATCCTAACAGTTCATTCCTCCTTAAGAACATGCGAGACAATCCTAACATTCTCCCCCTTGACTCGCATCCTATGAGTATCTTTTGAGAGCAGTGCCTTACCTGCATGGCCCAGTCCGAACCTTCGACTCTGATACCACTGTTATGAAACAACGGTCGGAACAAAGCCCCCCTTCCTTGCATGCATATGAGCTGGCACACAACTCCTATATAACAAAAGGAATCCCTGTTGTTACGTGCCTACCAGCTCATATTTGTACTCAACTCCTTCAATTTATTCCATGATGTGGGACTGTTAATTCCAACCCGTCATTCCTCCTTAACAACATGCGAGGCAATCCTAATAGTCTCCCCCTTGAATCGCATCCTACAAGTATCTTTTGAAAGTAATGTCTTGCTTGCATGGCCCAGTTCGTAACCTTTGTCCCTGATACCACTGTTATATAACGACGATCGGAACAAAGCCCTCCTTCCTTACATGCATATGAGCTGGCACACAACTCCTATATAACAAAAGGAATCCCTGTTGTTACGTGCCTACCAGCTCATATTTGTACTTAACTCCTTCAATTTATTTCATGATATGGGACTATTAATTCCAACCCGACATTCCTCCTTAACAACAGTGAGGCAATCCTAACACCATTAATTATGAATCATTATATATATCTAGTTAGCTTCATACCAATTTAGCATAACTATTTGAATTCGCTAGTTTCCCAATTTTTTAGTTTGATATTTAGTTTAGATAGATAATGCATTATAATACATAATAGAATGAGGTATAAATGCCGACGAAAATTAGACATGGACATTACAACTAAAAAGACGAAGGGAACACATAAATGTTTAGTTAAAAAAAGAAACCTAGCCAAACAATGCAATATATTTCAGTTTGACTTGTATTTAGTTGCAGTGATATTTCAAACCTGAAGATTAAGAGCAACGCCAGTGGGTGAAGGAGACAACATTATAGGGCATAATTTGGTAACTGCTGTTGTATAAGAAAATATTGTTCTAGACCTCATATACAGATGTTCTATAGGAAGTTAAACGTACCATTTATAAATCCGTTACAAACTGTCCTATGAGATAGATTTTGCATCATAAGATGAACTTTAAAACATTTTAGACATTGTGAAAAAACTATTTATGAATGAAACGACATGCATAATAGTATATTTTTGTGTGCGTTGTCTAAGTGACTATCGAGTTATAGTCTCTTTCAAGAATCACAACTCGATCGAAATTTGGTTCCCAATATAAAAATATTAATTTTAAAGATAACTTCTTTATATTGTTTGAAAAAAAAAGAGTGAATCCATCCATGAAAGTAGATTTTTTTTGCAATGTCTGTGCAGTTATCTAGTCATAATTCTCAGTCATAAAGCTTAGAAAACCCAGCATAATGAACGAATACATTCCCAATATTCCTTGTAACCACCAAAATAGCATTGACATAACTAATCAATAGTCAGGACCAAGAAAATAAAGGTAAGTACCTAACTGATAGCGCATGTAATCTATCTAGAAGTTGTATGTTATGGTTTTTACTAATTTAGTTAAAATTAATTAGCACATTGCACATTATTTTCCTTTACTGAAGTATTGTTGCAATCAATTAAGTGTAGTTTATAAAATAATAATCTACACACCAAGTAGTTTATATCATTTTAAAGAAGTTGACGTCATAATTCATACGCTTAAAATAATTTAAAAAAGTTCCATTATTTAACTCAGTGCTACCATAATCTTGCATTTAGGGTCAGAATAATAAAAGCTTGAAATAAAATATAGAAAGCAGGGAACTTCCACAATACATATTACCATAAGTCATACATAATACTGATAATTTTTTTTATCTTTTTTGTAAACAAAAAGAATAATCAAAACATCTAAACGATATGGTATTATACAACAAACACAAAGGTAAAACATAAGTTATACATAATACCATAAGTTATACATAATACTGATAATTTTATTTTATTTAAACAAAAAGAGTTATTAAAACATCTAAATGATATGGTATTTCACAACAAACACAAAGGTAAAATGTAAAAAAGAACATAGCGTAAAAGGAAGAAAGTGAATAGCATATGAACAATGAAATACTTTCATTAAGAGTCACCTGATTCTCCGGATCGTATCCACCCCGAATATCGACTTTCTACTGACTCTCAATTAGGATTTATGAGAACACAACCTCCACTAAATTGAATTACATAAACCCCTTTCGGAAACAAGTGGATTAATCATTTAATCCGATAATGAACTAAATGTCAATTAAAAGGCCACAAACTGAATTTCATAACCAATCAAAGTTAATACCTGGAGAAATAATTGGTGCTGATCTTTTTAATCCTAGAGAGGCAAGGTTGTAGTTCATCTTTAGCCCATGTTTCAGTAATGTTAGATCCATGTAGTCCTTCCTTATTACCATCGAAGCTGAAAAGTAATCCACAAATATCAATTCGCATGCTATTTTTTATTTATTAAACTACTGTGTGTTATTTTTTTAATAACAAATTGAGAAGGAGGATCTCACACATATGCTTTTCTTGGACCTATAATGTCCTTATCAGCGATGACGGCTGCTTCCAAGACAATGCAAACTAATTAAAATGATTCATGGTTTCATTTCATCTTCTATAGCCAAGTGCCTACGAATTCAAAGTTCCAAATAAACTGAAATTAATGAAATACCAGAATGGTAAAAGAATGTTTGCTAAGAGAAGATGTGATTTCAGAGAAGGGCAATGAAATTGATTTCAGAAAACGATTCAAAAAACTAAGGTAGTGTTTGGTTTAAAATTTATTTTTGTGTTTTCGGTTTTCAATTAATATGTCAAAAATGAGAAGAGTGGAGTAATGAGTAAGAGGATTAAAGAAAGACGGAGGGGACCACGGTGGTGATGAATGAGTAATGTAAGAATAGATTATGCCCCATGCTTACTTTATTTCTTAAAACATGGAAAATGAAAAAAAAAAGTTGTTTTCTATTTTGTATATTAACGTTGTTTTCTAAATCGATCATTTTCAATAATATATGTACATCGTGCATATTTTGTATGAATAAAAACTCAAAACTAAAAATGATAAACCAAATGCTGCCTAATTTTCTTTGCTTAAGGCTAGAAAAGTTCAATTGGAATAAAACATCAAAAGAAAACGGTTATGACCCAAGAAATGGAAGCAAATGACTGAAAATTGCCTGAAGCAATAGATAATGGAGGCAGAAATGCAAGAAGGAAAGCTCCTAATATATGAAGAAAGAGGCTGATTGATGTTGATTTCCGAAGTGGATAATAATCGACGCCATTAATCGGAGGAGTTATGACTTCGAAGAAGACGTTGTGGGGAGGTAACTTATGGGATTTGATGCCATTGATTTGATTTTTCGGAGGTTTGTAGAAGTATGGTGTTTTTTCAGTATAAGAAGACGAAAATAAAAAAGCGACATTTCAACATGGTTGTTCTTCCTAATACGGTTTATTGGTTTGGTAAACGGAAAACTGGACGACACCAACATATACGTGACAAACTTTTCAGCGAGGTTGTACTAAGAAAAGTTAATAGATCTGGTGAACGTCGAAGTTCATGATTGTGATACTCAATCTTTGCGTGGAAAAATTAGTTCAATCTTCAGTGCTTTTTGGAGTTGGAGATATGAAAATGGGAGGAAGTTTGCATTTGCAATTGATTTTCAGACAATGGTGCTTTTAAGTAAGTAGTAGGTGAGCACTCTATAACAGCGACATGTCAGATCTTGAGGAAAAACAATGCTTAACTCAGCATTTGTTGTATTTTACTTTCTAATATAGGTAATAGATGGGATTACGAAAGTATTGAAGTGAATATCACATCATACAAGTTATTATTTAATGAACCCACCCATGTGTGTACATGTAAGCTAAATATATACAAAGAAAATTGCTTCTATAATAAATGTTTATGATGAACACCATTTCAGGATTAATGCATAATTTAGGACCTAAGTCAATTAGGCAACATTTCTTAACCAATGGCCTAATAACATGGACAACTAGCAATAGTTTTCATACTATTACGCATTTCTATGGATATATAGCATCCCCTCATTTTTGAATGGCACTAGCCTCCACAATGAAGCTCCTGACCCTGTACCTGGCTGTGGCAACAGGGATTTTTGTCCATTAGAAGTTTTCAAGGAAAAAGTTGCAATGCCTCATATGACACATGAATTTGAATTTCTATGCAAATTAAAACCACAAGAGAAAAAGTTGGATGATTCACAAAAGAGTTTTTCTATCTTCTGTAATCTTTCAGAGTGATTTCATAGAATATGCTTACAGAAGGAATTCAGTAAAGCATCAAGTTCCAAAAGTCAAAAAACATAACTATTATGGAATCATAACTAAGTTATCACATTTTCATATTTGGGTAATTTCGAGTGTTGGCACAAACAATGCTTGATTGAACGGCCATGAAGCATGAAGATGGACTACATCACTTGCTAAGCATGGAAAATTAAGTTAAAACCATGCTCAAATTTGTTTTGTTCAAATTCATCCAATGAATAATTCATAACGTTATATTCATCCTTCAAAGAGTTCAAATTTGGCCACTTCACAAACCCGGAAATCAAACCAATCCTTGCACATGTTATGTTTTGGGTGCTACTATTCACACCCCGATTTACACTTCTGGCTACCTTTCTAAATTTAATACAAATGATTTTTTTTTATATTCTTCTGGCCACCACCCACCATATATTATTCTTTCACTTGGTTATTCATCATTGTACTTCTCTTAAGAAAAACACGCACTTCTCTACAATTTCAAACCCTAGCAAAAAAGATTATTTTTTGTGCCTAATAGAGATGGAAGATGAAGATAAAAAAGAGGTTAGATTTGCTTGATTTTTATTGTTTTCTATTATGTTATAGAACATGTTTATTAGAGTTTTTTTAATAGTTAGGGTTTTGCATTGCGTCTTAGGCTATTTTTTCCGGTCCGTTAGAAATTTCAAGCTTAGAGGACATTAAATTTGACGACATTGTAATAGAGAATGATAATGTAAGTTTTGACTTGTATAGTTTTTATCTGTATAACTTATGTATCTTCTTTTACAAATTGATACATTAACTTTTTTTGGCGTTTGATGGATGGAGTATTTGAATGATGACAAATTGAACGATAAACATGATGGTTGTGATAATATGATGCAAGATGTTCGATCAAATGACTCAAAAGACATAAATGCATGATGTAAGTGAGGAAGGGAACGTTTGTGTAGAGGAAGGTGCTAGTGGCCTCTTCATTTTTAGGTTATTAATTTAGACGTTGGCCAGTAGAGAAAATTTGAAATATTTGGGGTGCTTTTAGTTTTGGTGGCTAAAAGTGTTAATCGGAGTGTGAATAGTAGCACCCTATGTTTTTTAACCCTGGTTTCAGAACTAAAACACAATTTGTAAATCTCAGTCACATAAAACATAAGCTCAAGCTAAATCAATGGACTATGAATCCATTATGAAGAAATAAACAACGCACGCTGAAAATATACAAGGAAAATTCTCCGGATTTAGCATTTCTCGTTCCTCAGATCATCAAAACATGAGGTGAACGAAGAATTTAAGCGGTCAATTTCAAGTCACACAGCAAGCCCTACAAGTGGGACACGACTTCTTGGATATAATCCATTTCTCAATACAGGGCGACGTGATACCCATGGCCATAGAGGGGAAGCACTTTGACCATCTCTCTGTCGATGAACTCGGCCAAGCAAATGGAACACTCTGCCTTCGAATACATATTAGGTGTGATGCGGATCGGGTGGTGGGGATTTTAATTGGGAGGCCGGAGAAGTTTGTGAATCGAGATTCTGGTTTTGTTTTCAAGTACCCACCCTCGAGCGGCCAGCGTTTGAGCATGAGGTGACGCAAGAAATGGAGAAAATCACCATTTTAATTTGTGGTTTCACTAAACGAGGTTTTGAAACCCATTTATTAATTAAACGGTTTTCATTACCTAGTTTAAAACATGAACGGGGTAATGAAATCCCTTTTGTTTAACCGGTTTCGTAACCCTGCTTACAAGGTATTATTTTTTTCTTTTAATATTGAAGTTTATTTATGTTATTTTTTTTACTTTTCCGAGTTCCAATTACGGTTTAAAAAATCCTAAAATATTCAAATTCAAGAGGATTTAAAACTTAGGTTTAAATTAGTTTAAATTTTTTACGTTATTATTGGATATTTTAGATTGTTTATTTTGGTTATTTATATTGATACAATTTAAAATGTTTTCTTGATTCAACATAAATTATGCAGGCTATTTAAGATTTTTTATATATATTGGAAAAAATAGGTTCATTATTTTTTATATCTAACTTGGATAATAATATTTATTACAATTATTGAATAGTTATAATATAATTTTTTTAAATTGAGTGGGGAGGAAATATTGAGAATAGATCAACGAGAATACAATACTTCATATAATAAATAGAAAAAAGCATACATTCTGAAAGCAAAACAAACTAGCTCGAAATAAAACTAGACTCTGATAACAAAGAAAATAGCGAAGCAAATACGATAAATCTAAAGTATACCTACGTTCTTTAATAGCCAGTACTACCTTCACCAATGGCATAACTTTGTTGTTATGCTTTGAGAATATTACGTTTTTTTTATTCAGAACGTATTCTAGGTGTTCTCCAGTTAATTGAGAAATGTCCTTTGACAAAAATCTTCTTTCTTTTCTTCACGTAAGCATCTTTCACGCGACTTAAGTACCTTAATTCGATATGCATCTTGTTGAACTTGGGCTTCTAGGATCTTTAATTTCTGCTCTTTTAGCTTCAATCGTTCTTCTCTTTGGAGTTAGATGCAATTGAAATATCACTTAAAAGTGACATTAGTCGTTCACTTGCTGCCATCAGTTCACTAGATTCCTTGTTTCTCAACGATGATCTTCTACTCGATTTTATGCCTTTTGGTCGCTGTGTAACTCCACCATACAACATTTCTGAACTTGGAGTTACTGGTTTGTTGTTATTACCATCTGTGTCCATTGAAATTGGAGAGTCATTTGAATTTCCAGAAGATGAATCCATTGAGAATCTCGGTGTTACGTTGTGTGCATTAATTTCATTGGTGCCCATACCTACATTATCTTCTTCACCAAGAGTTGCCCAGCATGGCCTCAACGAGAGGATTTCAAATGCTTCACGAGCCTTGAATTCTGTCTTGAATGCATCATGATAGATTTTATCATAGTCAGATCGCAAGTCTCCGAAGGTTTGTCCGCTTCTAAGTCCGTCACCGCTTTATGCAATAATACCTTTGTATCTCGTACAGATCATATTCTGGTTATACCAAGCTGCTTTTGTGGACTCAAGTTCTTTTTTTCTCACATTCTGGGTCTTGGTTATAACACTCGTTGATTGATAAGTAAAAGTACTTTCCAGTTGAACGACCCTCTAGAACTTCGGAAGCCTTGACCCAGCCATTAGCCAACACTTTATAGTCATGCGCCCTCCACGTCTTACCATTATCACTGTTTGTGTCGATTAAGCTATTAACTTGGGAGGAAGTAGGCTTTCTTTTTGTATACACCCGTTTTCCTTTTCTTCTGACCTTCTCAACTGAAGTTGGATCGCGACTTTGTAATGTAGGTTGTGAATATAAAACATTAGAGGTCTGAGGAGGTGGGTTAAACATTTTGCTCCGTTGTGCAAAAGCAATCATTTGATTCTGTTGTTGAGAAAGGAACTACGCAGGTGTCATTGGTGGATTCTCATACTGCAAAAGTAAACATGTATAATTCGTAAGACCATTATCGTACAGTTCATTTCATTGGTATTCTAGTTATATGAGTAGTTATCCATGGAAAATATTTTTTGTTTTGGTATAGAAAGTATTTGAAGGATGAGTGAGGTAAACAAAAAATCTGTGTACTGTTATAAATAAGCAATTAGTGTCACAAAACTAGGACTAATATTTGAATATTTATGTTGTATAGTGTAACATCCCATATTTTCTGGAAAAATATATAAATTATTTTATTGTTGTAAATGTCGCTTTGAATTTAAATAACCGAGTTTAATAATTTTGAATATTTTATTAATATAAATAACATAATTATATTTTAATTCCAAAATATTTGGAAAATGTTGAATTTGCAATATTATATGAATTTGCAATATAATTTGAATTAGCAATTTAAAAGGGTTTAATATTGTTTTTATTGAAATTATATTAACGTATTCGTTGATTAAACGACGGTTGAACGTTTAGTTTATAATTTAATTATAAAATGAGCTGCAGCAGCACGATAGTTCATAATATAACGTTTTGAATTTTAATTGGACGTACAAGATCCAATTTAAGTCTGATTTCTTTGAAATAAGAAACGTCTGTATCTATTGGATATGCTTCCTATCCTCTTTCCCTTTCTCTCTATATGGCATATGCCATTCTTTTCTTTTTTCCCGCAAAGAAAACAACAGGAAACCGAAGCCTTCTCTTATAAAAATAATAATAATAATGACGAAATGTAATTTCATTTAATTGAGTAAGTAAGAGCTCTACTTTGTTATGCAAATCATCCACTCGATCAAAATTCCTAGGGATGCTTTATTTTCCAGCATGGCCATAGCATGCATTCGTTGTTGCTTGGCTAGGCCGAGTTGAAAGAGGGTTTGGACAAAGGTGGATGAGGCAAAGGCACGGACTCTGGTAACGTCAGATGGTGCACAAATGATCGGGACGTGGCGCGTGTTGGCAAAGCACAAAGGAAGCTTTTTTCGGGTTTATGGGTTAGTGGCAGAGCTTCGTGGCACGACGTTTTGGTTGAAGGTATTGGAAGGTGGACAGGTCACGGCGGTCAGCAAACGGTGGGTTCAGGTGAGCCACCATGGGAGTGGGTTTAGTTGAACGGGGTCCTCTGTGTTGTTTTTCTTCGATGTGGGTTCGGTTTTCGGGGAGGCTTGCTGTGTCTGGAACTGGAAGGCGTAGCCAGATGGTCGGCAAGCTAAGGTGGCGCAGGGGAGTGGGGGAGATCTCCGGTGGTTGGTGAAGTAAGATTCGTATTAGTGGAACAAAAATGGAAACGTATAGTAAGGGATCGAACGACGGTTGTGGTGACTCAAGGTCACGACTGTAACGTCCCAGTTTTTTACTGATTTTATAACACAATTTATTTTGGATTATTTTAATAATTGATTTAAATAATAAATTGTGAATAAGAAATATTTAGAAAATTCCTAGTATTTATATTTTAATGGTTTAAAATATTTTATCCACCGTATGTATATATGTATAATAGCAATAAATAATATTTGACAATTTGTTTTGATAATTTATTTTAACCCTTGTAATATAGATAATATTAGATTTGAATATTTTAGAAAATAGTATTAATACTTATATAATTATCTCAAGTATATATTTTAACTTGTATATTTAAATATATACAAGTAATATTGTTTTAACATTTTGTTTGCAATTAAACTTGTTCTTAGTACATGTGAATATAATATTAGTTTTTGATTACATGACTAACAAAAATATAAGTAAACATGTGCATTTATTTGTTTAGATTTCTTGGAAACCAGGGTTTTATACTAAGTGCCTAAGGTTGCCTTGCATTTGTCATTTTCAACTGAATATAGGACTAGCTACATACATATCAGGTCTTTTCAATCAATATCATGTGCATATAGCTTAATTCCAATCAATCTACACACAAGCATACACAGCTAGAAACCTAATCGACATTCTATTCAATGCACCTTACATATTTCTGTACACCATACATTACATTTCTTAGAGGCTAAGTATGAGCTTGACAAGAATTTACACATGGTCATGCACTGAAATAGCATGGAAAGATTAATGTAGAGATGACTAAACAATGCATCCTTCCAATCAACTTAAAATCATCCCAAACTCTATACTACCTAAGCTATAAGCTATACAATATTATATGCTTATGCTCACCTATAAATACACCAAGATACTTGCCAATTCCATCACACATCTGAGCCTAAAATCTGTAGCTGACCTGGACAGGAAGCATAAGAGCATAGGAGCTATTAGGTGAGTAAATTTTCTCTCATTATTGTTGATTTTCGTGCGAACATATGTATATGTGTTTATGTACTGAAGGTGTTGTTTTTAATTTATTTGAACCTTCCTTTAAAACCTAGTACTGGATCATGGATGAAGAAAAATCTGGAACTAAATATATAATCAGAAATGGAATTATAAAAGCAGTGTATAGTTGTGAGTAAATTCATTTTTAACCTCTGTTTAAAACATTCCTTTGGTTGATACTGAATAATGCAAGCGGTAAGTGTATATACATGTTGGTGTTACCTCATATATTAACTATACATTGATCTGTTACAAATTCAACATTGTGAACACTTATACCCAGCCTCTGTGTGCATGAAACAGAAAGCACAATATTACTCCATGTTGTATAAAAATTTGTAACTTGATTTCAAACGAGTTATAGGTCTTGGATCATATAGGAAAGTTGTTTGTTTATTTTGATAATATATGCTAAAAATAGTTTCAATGCAGACAATATGGTATATCCTTCGATATATAAGATACACAATAAGCAAGCAACTTTAAAACAAAGATTTTTTCTAACCATCATTCATCATGGACTGCATCGATGTGGTGGCAAACCAGGATTTGCGCACCAGGAGGAATTGAAGTCGTGGGTCATCGACAAGGTGTGGTTGGATTTTGGCTAATTTCGGTGGTCGGAGGTGATAGCTTGAAGAGGTTTCTTGGTTTGTGTCTGTTTGTAAGACTGGGGTTCAACAGCGAAATCACTGTACAAGTGGTCAAGGTAAATTCTGGGCTTGGAAATAGTGCTCGTGAGTGATAAGCGACATGTGGAGAGGGTCGAAGCAGTGTAAAGGTCGATGGCTCAGTTGTGCACATGCACATGGGTATTGTGTATTATTGTATTTATGCAAACATCGTATGTCAAGAAGAAGAAGAAAGGGGGGTGTGGAATGTACTGCAAGCTATGGAGATCGTGTATAACGCAGTAAGACAAAAACATGGTTCCAACAAAATAGATAGCAAAGCGGTAAGATAAAAATGATTGTTGCACCACTTTGGTGTATGGTTTGGTGGGGGGGAGAAGTTTCAGTAATGGAGCTCGGTAGTAGTTAAGAAACTCAAAAAAAATCAAAAAAGAGGTAACAAAACGTAAAGGAAGAACTAAACAAATGTAGTAGGGAAGAAAGCGCAGGGAACATTTACTGGGCGAGAAAATAGTGGTGCATGGGGTACAGTGTTTTGGGTTAGTATAAAAGTCAGGGGGAAGCTGGGTATTATTTTCTCTTGATTTCGCCTGTACGTGAATAAGCAAAGGGTATGAATGGTGTAGTGTATTGGCTTGTAGGGTGTTGGGACATGGGTTTTGGCCCATATAAAATAAATAAATAAATAAAAAGGAAAAAAATGGAGAAGCAGTAGAAATGAGAGTCGTGTGTAAGAGGCAAAAGAAGGATAGATTCGAGAAACAAAACATAAGAAAGAGCGGGAAAAGGAGAGGTCAGTCAGTAGTGGTTGTGTGCAGTTTTATTCGTTGGGAGATTGTGGGCCTTGGGTTCGGCCCAGAGTTAAAAAAGAATTTAATGTTAAAACTATATTTAAATAATATAAGTATACATACGTTTATATATTTATAGTTTCTAACAAGAATATATACACATTTAGAGTTAGCGTGTGTACTCGAGTCGGTACTGGAATTTGTTAATCAATAGCTTTGTTTTGAACATACTTAAAGTTTTTTTGGTGAAATTGAGGCTAACTTGAATCTAAAATTTGATTCATTAAAAAACTATATATTGGTTTAAAATTCTATAAATAGATATAATTAAATGGACGTAAGTTTAGTCACTAACACGTAAATTGTTAATAACTGATCAGTCATGATCTGTAAATTCAGTCAATTCTAAATTAGTTTTTCAACTAATTTATTAATTAAGTTGTATTTAATTATATTAATCATAATTTTATATTTTTATTGACACTCTGTTAGTGGAAATAAACATCGTTCCATTATGTATTTAACAGACTGAATGGATTGAACACCCTGCTAGCAGAAATAAACATCGTTCTGCTATTATACTAGTTTGATATATTTTATCAGAAATATATGTTGTTGAGTTATTATCAACTGATAATACTGAATTGTATTTACATGGTTGTGTGAAAATTGGGTTAACGACTTGAATGTCGTCTGTTATAAGAACTATTATATACCATTGGGACTGCTAAGCCATTTTCTGTAAAGTAACTAAGAAATAAACTCGAGTTTTGATAACTGAATATAAATTGTTTTTAAGAGTAAAATTAAATGGATTATTTTAAATTAATTATATTATTAATTAATTTAAAAAGGAAAGATTTATTGTAATCAGTTAATCAGTTTTTCTGATATAAACCAACTATTTTAAAGGGGAATTAATTTTTAAATTAATTTGTTTGACTAAATTAATAGAAATGGTTATGACAAATGATTGCTAAACTTAATAATATTTATAAAAGCTAAGGTATGTCTAAAATTTACATATTTAAGTTGATAATTTAGTTAATAGAGAACTGGATATGTTACCTAAGATGATGGTTTTGACTTAATTAATCTTTGGATTAAGTAAGTTTTAAGATAATTTGATTATCGGAGAATAAGGATATCAAGTCGATTATTTGGATCAAATTTCCCTAATTTTATATTTAAGATTTAATTAACCTAATTAATAATTCAAAACAACAACGTTGTTTTGAAAATGGTTTACGATTTGAAATCAGATGGATTTACGAAGTTATGGTTTTGTCAAATATTTGGATATCGAACTCCTACAAGTCTTAACGATAAGAATGGTTTTGACTCAAGGTTCGAGAGGAAATTAAAATACTCCAACTTGATCGATTTCACTATTACCCGATAGATCATATTAAATTGTGTTCAGAACGAGTATTAGAGTTGAGTATCGTTTTCAGCTATGGAAACGGATATTCGAGAGTGAGATTACCACGTAAGATTGATAATAAGAGTTTTGTTGTTTAATTAATAACTATGTTTTCAAATTAATATATATATATATATATATATATATACACACAAAGTTAATATTTGAATGTAAACATTTAATTATTATTTAAATAAGGCTTAGCAGACCAAATGGAGATAAATGTGTTTATTTTATTTTATATTTGATAGTTAAATAACCGACTATCAAATCTGGACTTTTCATTATCGTTTTCGAAGAGATCGGAATCTAAATTCCACTTCGATTCGATAAATACATTTCAAGTCAGAGATTATTAAAGACCATTGAAGACGGTGTTATGCAAGGGTTGTTCTATCGATTCTAGGAAGAAATTGCCTAAGATGGATTTACAGAATAGTGCCTTCGGTTTGTCCAGTCCCAGGATAACTTGTATGGACGAATGTCTAACGTAGTATGCCTAACCGATCACGTACGTTGATCTCTTCAAACATATTTATGTTGGCGGCAGAGGAATTTGTTTCTCTTGCTTTATATGCATAATATATTTTTGGGGAAGTCAATTAGTGGTTGGCGGTATTGACGATATGGCATTCAAAAAATGATTTATCAAAGGTAAGTTTAGCCTCAAACCTCACAACCGGGAAATGACAAAAATCGGGCAGGCAGCATGGCTAAGTGGGTCGCTCCCAATTAGGGTATATTGTCACCTATCTAGAGAAATTCCATTTACTTTGTTGTTCTTTTGATGCTGTCCCTTTCGGGAAACGATGGGTAGCTCCCAACCGTTGGTGACATTATATTCGTTACACTTAAGGGAATGAGTGGTCGGTCATGTATGGTCGGGTTGAAAGATGTTCTTGTTAAACCCAGTGTATTCCCCTCTAGAGATACACTATCGGAAGGTAATTCCATACTTTCTCATAGTTAGAAATCCATTATCCTATAAGCGCTCGAGGTTTTGAGTGTAAACTATATATGTAGAGCGTGAGATGCAAGCGTTCTGCTTGATGGTTATTTATTCGATTTAGATACTATTATAATATTATATGAGTTTTGATATAAAGATTGTTTGGATTATTGTAAGAAAAAAATCATCGTTGTTTATGTGTGGATTGGTCTTACGATTATCATTTCTTTGAAAACAATTTAAACGTTAAACCAAGTACGTTGGATTCTCATAAGGGAAAAACCCGTTCCGTTTTTATGGCATGGTCTTATGAGATGTCCTTTAATAATCAAGTTGTTTTAAAATTGTTTACTCACACTAGTCCCATGACTGACCCAGAGTTTATTTTCTATGTTTTACTTAAACACTTGGGTGCCTGAATTTGTACTGGCAGTCCAATAGTTCAGGATTTTACAGATTTATCTGAAGGAGCTCGGAGCAGGAGGCTTCAGTGTTAGATATTTAGAATTTATTAAATTGTGTTTTATATTGATGTGCTCTGATGATGTATGTAAATGAAAATACATTTTGTATTTCAAAAGTGATTTATATATATTATATTATATTCTGTTGCGATTGTTAGATTCTGTGTTGTTGTTCAGTTCTATCTTATGTATATTTTCTTCTATTCTAATCTTCTATCTTTATATTTCTCATCCTCTAACTTCTTTCTATTAATGATTTGTGTTTTCATGCAATTTAGATTGGACGTGAGTTGTATTCAGTTATCTCAAATGGTATGGATTTGCGGGTCGTTACAACGGCCATGTCTTAAGCAACAGGAAGATTGAGTTTTGGCGAAGGGATCAAGTATAGTCTTGAAAGAAAAGGGCAAGAGAATGCTTCAGGTACATTAGAAATGAATTACAGAAAGGAACTATATTTAACTACGTGGAGCAGAAGAAGGTAAATGTTCCTAATTGCCATTTAAAAAAGAAATTAAAGAATTAAATATATAATTATTAAACTAATATTCATTTAGTGGGTGCTAGTTCTTTTTAAGGTGAAGTGAAAATCGGGGAAGAAAGTTTAGTTGGCCTAAGACGTGGTTAAAAAGATGATGATGTGCAAATAATTAAAAGGTAATTGATAATTTAATTAAGTCAATTTAGTTATTAGTAAATGTTTAAACTTATATTAGCCATAACATTTTCATATGTTAATGAAATTTAACAAAACATGATTCAATGAAATCGTGGCGACGAACACTACGCAGTCGAGCAGAAATGGTTGGTGATGGAAGCAATAGGAATTTCATATATTTTTAAATGCTTGTTTAAAAATATATGAGACATCGCTAAAATCATTCATCGAAATATAAGGTGAGCTAACTCTCACACTTTTCTAGAATGCTACGATGTGTCAAATTAATATAAAAAATATAATTTATCGTTGATAGAAATATTCGATGATTGGATGTTATGGATGTAATTGGTTATTTATTGTCTGATTGATTGACGTTTTCATTGTTTTAAAGGTAGAGGTCATTGAAAATCATTTCATACGTTATTTATAATTGTATGTTATTTGTTGTACATATTATTCATATGTATATGAATTATTTACCCCCAAATGGTATTAAAACCTGTTTGGCTATTGGTGATTGAATGGATGTTAATTATTATTGTGATTTTAATCAATCGACAATATTGATTAAGTGGTTGGCAGTGATGGCCTAAAATATATTGTTTTGTGACATAGATTTGCCGTTAGGCGAATTGACGAAGTTTTAAGTTATAAATTATTTTATAACAAAAATGAAGTTTTTAAGTTTAATTTTTTATAAGTTAATTAAAATAGAAACTTTATAAATTTATTTATATTTAAAAATGAGTTAATTAGGCAAAAGGACAAAGTTATTTTAAAATTAATTCTCTGGGACGCAACTTTTGATAATTGGGCTGAAGGACCCGTGGAATAAAATTAGAAAATAAAGCAAACCCGCTAAATCAATTTAGCATTTTCCTCTTTCCACATTCTATCATTTCATTTCTTCAGTTGTTCAAAGTCAGTTAGGGTTTCGTCAAGAAAAAACAATTCGAAATCGAATTCAAATTCAATCGTCTAATGGAAAGTCGTCGTTTAAGGTCATCGTCATCAGAGAAATCTCCAAATTCGCCACCGAGAAAAGAAAATAGGGCATCGTCGAAACTATCACTATCAGCGATAAAGGCTAGAAAGACGATGGCGAAGGAGAAGGAAAAAGAGATCAGGTATAAGAATATTTTGACAAAATGAAACTTAATTACTTAAATTGAGTGTGTATAGTTGATGTAGCTGTAGTTATAAATTATGTACAGGTTAATTGGGGAAAACGAACAGAAATATATTATAAAATGCTAGATTACTTTAGGATTGATGTGTAGTGCATAATATGCCAGTTTAATTTATCTGTATTTGGTGCTGAAAGTACTACGTTACCCTAGCATTATAGCATATTACCGGGCCCTTAACTAGTGAATGAAAGTGCTAAATTCACCTGTCATTACATGGCACGACCGAGCCGTTAACCGACATATGTAAATGACAGGTTGACCTAGCACTATAGCGAGTGGCCAAAACCTTTACAAGTTTACAAAAGTGCTAAATTCACCTGTCATTACATGGCACGACCGAGCCGTCAACCGACATATGTAAATGACAGGTTGACCTAGCACTATAGCGAGTGGCCGAAACCTTTACAAGTTTACAAAAGTGCTAGGTTAACCTGTCATTACATGGCACGACCGAGCCGTCAACCAACATATGTAAATGACAGGTTGACCTAGCACTATAGCGAGTGGTCGAAACCTTTACAAGTTTACAAAAGTGCTAGGTTAACCTGTCATTAAATGGCACGACCGAGCCGTTAACCGACAGATGTAAATGACAAGTTGACCTAGCACTATAGCGAGTGGCCGAAACCTTTACAAGTTTACAAAAATGCTAGGTTAACCTGTCATTACATGGCACGACCGAGCCGTCAACCGACATATGTAAATGACAGGTTGACCTAGCACTATAGCGAGTTGCCGAAACCTTTACAAGTTTACAAAAGTGCTAGGTTAACCTGTCATTACATGGCATGACCGAGTCGTCAACCGATATATGTAAATGACAGGTTGACCTAGCACTATAGCGAGTGACCGAAAACTTTACAAGTTTACAAAAGTGCTAGGTTAACCTGTCATTATATGGCATGACCGAGCCGTTAACCGATATATGTAAATGACAGGTTGACCTAGCACTATAGCGAGTGGCCGAAACCTTTACAAGTTTACAAAAGTGCTAGGTTAACCTGTCATTACATGGCACGACTGAGCCATTAGCCAATATATGTAAATGACAGGTTGACCTAGCACTATAGCGAGTGGTCGAAACCTTTACAAGTTTACAAAAGTGCTAGGTTAACCTGTCATTACATGGCACGACCGAGCCGTCAACCGACATATGTAAATGACAGGTTGACCTAGCACTATAGCGAGTGGCCGAAACCTTTACAAGTTTACAAAAGTGCTAGGTTAACCTGTCATTACATGGCATGACCGAGCCGTTAACCGATATATTTAAATGACAGGTTGACCTAGCACTATAGCTAGTGGCCGAAACCTTTACAAATTTACAAAAGTGCTAGGTTAACCTATCATTACATGGCACGACCGAGCCGTTAACCGACATATGTAAATGACAGGTTGACCTAGCACTATAGTGAGTGGTCGAAACCTTTACAAGTTTACAAAAATGCTAGGTTAACCTGTCATCACATGGCACAACCGAGCCGTCAACCGACATATGTAAATGACAAGTTGACCTAGCACTATAGCGAGTGGCCGAAACCTTTACAAGTTTACAAAAGTGCTAGGTTAACCTGTCATTACATGGCATGACCAAGCCATCAACCGATATATGTAAATGACAGGTTGACCTAGCACTATAGCGAGTGATCGAAACATTTACAAGTTTACAAAAGTGCTAGGTTAACCTGTCATTACATGGCATGACCGAGCCGTTAACCGATATATGTAAATGACAGGTTGACCTAGCACTATAGCGAGTGGACGAAACCTTTACAAGTTTACAAAAGTGCTAGGCTAACCTGTCATTACATGGCACGACTGAGCCGTTAGCCAATATATGTAAATGACAGGTTGACCTAGCACTATAGCGAGTGGCCAAAACCTTTACAAGTTTACAAAAGTGCTAAATTAACCTGTCATTACATGGCCCGACCGAGCCGTTAACCGACATATGTAAATGACAGGTTAACCTAGCACTACAGCCAATGGCCGAGCCTTTGAAAATTGTATGAAAATGCTAGGTTAACCTATCATTATAGTGCATTACCCAGCCTTAACCGTATATGAAAATTCCAGTTTAACCTAGCATTATAATGTATGAAAATGCTAGATTAATCTAATAATATATTACACAAAATGATTTCTTTAATATTGTATTACAATACAGATCTATATTTTAAAAAAAGTTAATATTATTTTGTTATCTCTGTCTTGCAGGAAATATCAGATTCTTCTCCTGAGAATAAGAAAAGCAAAAAGCGAAAAATAGCTGCAAGCCAAAAAAGGAAAAAAGAGATTGTCCAATACCGGTGTGGTCTAGTATCACTGGTTAAAATTCTTGAAAAAAATTTAAAAAAATGGTTTTTCAAGTAATCAATTAAATTTTCTAAAACTGACTCCTTTTTTTGAATTTATAAATGCTTTTTTTTCAACTAACATTGGACCAAAGCAAATTAGAAAATCTTCTAAAAGTTTAGATGATTTAATAAGATGTTATTCAGTTAAGGAGGAATGTTTTTTGATTGGGGGGAAACAATTAAAATTATCAATGAAAGATATTTCATTAATTTTTGGTTTGCCTATGAGTGGGAAAAATATTTTTCCATTACCTATAGTGTCTTTATCATGCACTCCTGAAAACTGTCAAATATTTGTTTCAAGAAATTTTATTAACATAGATCATATAACCAAAGATCTTGTTATTAAAAGAATAGAAATAGAAATTGAAAACGAGATTCCAGAAGAGGAAAATGATTTGCCAAGATTTATTCTAATTCTTCTTTTTATAACATTTCTTTTCCTTGACAATCAAAGAATGCTCAACTGGGGTTATCTTCAATACACCGTTGATCCAAAAAAAAAATGAATCAAATTTCTTGGCCTAAAAGTATTCATTATCATTTAACCAAATCATTAAATTTTTTCAAGGATAAACCAAGAAATATGTCTGGTTGTTCCATTCTTCCGCTGGTAAGAATAAATCAATGATAATTTATTCATTATAATATAGTATGATAATTTATTCTAACTAATATTTTGTTCTTTTTTTTTAGTATTTTCTATGTGAACATGTGGATATACTTAAGCCAAGAAAAGACTGGATAAGCGGGGCTCCAAGATTTGCAAAATGGTCGCTTAACTTGATGAAAAACAATGTGTCAAAGGAAATCCCAACCAATATGGATGGTAAAAAGGTATGATAATATTTTATTTTGTTAAAATTTTAATAATGCAACTGCTTTTGTAATTTTTTGTTTAATACTGGAAACACAGTAGTTAACACTGATTAATGTAAATGTTTTTCTCCTAGCATTATTTTAATTTTTTTTTGATTACAAAAAGTCGTGCAAAAAATGCTTAGCTTCTAAAAGCATTTTGATTTTTAGTCGACCAGTCGACATGCTATTACAAAAATGCTAACCTCTCCTATCATTTTGATTTTTTTTATTTAAGCAATTTGCTGTTAATAAAATGCTAGACTATCCTACCATTATAATAATTTTTCTACATAAACAAAACACTATAAGTGAAATGCTAATTCTTCTAGCATAATGAAGTTTTTTTTTTATTACAAAAAGTTGTTCAAAAAATGCTTAGCTTCTAAAAGCATTTTGATTTTTAGTCGACCAGTCGACATGCTATTACAAAAATGCTAACCTCTCCTATCATTTTGATTTTTTTATTTAAGCAATTTGCTGTTAATAAAATGCTAGACTATCCTATCATTATAATAATTTTTCTACATAAACAAAACACTGTAAGTGAAATGCTAATTCTCCTAGCATAATGAAGTTTTTTTTTTTTGATTACAAAAAGTTGTTCAAAAAATGCTTAGCTTCTAAAAGCATTTTGATTTTTAGTCGACCAGTCGAGATGCTATTACAAAAATGCTAACCTCTCCTATCATTTTGATTTTTTTATTTAAGCAATTTGCTATTAATAAATGCTAGACTATCCTACCATTATAATAATTTTTTACATAAACAGAACACTGTCAGTGAAATGCTAATTCCCCTAGCATAATGAAGTTTTTTTTTTGGATTACAAAAAGTTGTTCAAAAAATGCTTAACTTCTAAAAGCATTTTAATTTTTAGTCAACCAGTCGACATGCTATTACAAAAATGCTAACCTCTCCTATCATTTTGATTTTTTTTTTATTTAAGCAATTTGCTGTTAATAAAATGCTAGACTATCCTACCATTATAATAATTTTTCTACATGAAAAAAAAACACTGTAAGTGAAATGCTAATTCTCCCAGCATAATGAAGTTTTTTTTTATTACAAAAAGTTGTTCAAAAAATGCTTAGCTTTTGAAGCATTTTGATTTCTAGTCGACCAGTCGACATGATATTACAAAAATGCTAACCTCTCCTATCATTTAGATTTTTTTATTTAAGCAATTTGTTGTTAATAAAATGCTGGACTATCCTACCATTATAATAATTTTTTACATAAACAGAACACTGTCAGTGAAATGCTAATTCTCCTAGCATAATGAAGTTTTTTTTTTTTGGATTACAAAAAGTTGTTCAAAAAATGCTTAGCTTCTAAAAGCATTTTAATTTTTAGTCAACCAGTCGACATGCTATTACAAAAACGCTAACCTCTCCTATCATTTTGATTTTTTTTATTTAAGCAATTTGCTGTTAATAAAATGCTAGACTATCCTACCATTATAATAATTTTTCTACATAAACAAAACACTGTAAGTGAAATGCTAATTCTCCTAGCATAATGAAGTTTTTCTTTCTTTCTTTTTTATTACAAAAAGTTGTTCAAAAAATGCTTAGCTTCTAAAAGCATTTTGATTTTTAGTCGACCAGTCGACATGCTATTACAAAAATGCTAACCTCTCCTATCATTTTGATTTTTTTTTTATTTAAGCAATTTGCTGTTAATAAAATGCCAAACCATCGTACCATTATAACAATTTTTTACATAAACAGAACACTGTCAGTGAAATGCTAATTCTCCTAGCATTATTAATTTTTTTGTGTGATTAATATGGTTATTGGAAAATACTAAATTCTGGTAGCATTTCAACAATGCACTTAGTTTTGTAACAATCCATTTATCACTCAAAACTTAGTAATCGTATTTCAGTAAGTAATTATATTTTTTTTCATGTGCACATATTAATATACTAGAACATCCTAGCACTTCAAAATATTATAAATGATATATGAATTTATGACTGAAAAATTCTTATGTTCGCCTATTACAGATTTCACTTGGAATTAAGAAAATAACAACTAAAGAGAAGATGTTACTTGATGAATCGAAGAACAAAGCACTTATGCAAACAAAAGAGATTACAAGTGAAGGTGAAGATGAAGAGTTAGGAGTTGATGAAAAAGACAGGCAAATCGAAATGCAAAATTTCCAAATTAGACAATTAGAAAAAAAAATGAAGGATGTGAAAACAAAGTTGGAGGAAGAAAAGCAGCTAAGGAAAAAAAGAGAAGAATAATTACTTCAAAAAGAAAAAGAAATTAGCATGCTAAAATCAGTGCTCCAAGAATCTGATAAGGAACAGCGAAATCTGATTATTCAGAAGTTTATAGAGCAACTTACCCCTCCTTCTTTCGACCTTCTAACCACACCAGATAATGAGCCTCAGGAAGATAATGCGACTCAGGAAAATAATGCGACTCAGGAAGATAACGAGACTCAAGAAGATAATGAGACTCAGGAAGAGTACAAAAAAGTGAAAAAACAAAGAAGAGAAGGATGTGAGAAGAAGAAGCCAGCTGCTTAAAAAAGTAACACCAAGTTCAATGATTGAAAGATTAAAAGGGAAAAAGAGGAAGCCAAAAGTTGATTCTCAATTTCAGTATAAAGTAGTACACCGCAAAAAAAACAAATAAGATGAAAAAGACAGTGGAATGCTGGAGGAAAAAAATAATGAAATAGAAAATGAGAATGACAAAGAAAGTGAAGAGAACAAAAGAGAATATAAAACACATGATGAAGAGAATGAAGATGAAGGTGAAGAAGAGGAGAATAAAAAAGATGTAACTGATGGTGAAGCAAATATTGAAAATACAAGCAATGAAGATGAGGATGAATATGAAGATGAAGCTGAGGATGAAGATGGAAGTGACGAAAGTGATACAAAATTCGAAGAAACTGAAAAAGAAAAAGAACTGGTCGAAGAAGAGAAAGAAGTATCCAGTACAGATGATGAAGCTCAAGATGTAGAACCTATGGATGTTGACAAATATTCTCCAAGAAAGAAAGTATATCGCCAAAGAAATATTTTAAAGAGTCCAATATTACAACTCTTAGATACTCACAAACAAAACACAATCAGGGCATTCTTCGCATGCGCAGACAAAACAAAGTAAGTTTTTTGTACTCGTTAAAATCTGAATTTCTTTAAATGAATCTGTGATATTTTAATATTTTTAAATTAAAATATAAATATAGCACGATAGCATGGAAAAATGATGATACTGGAAGAGGAGGGATAACAATTGTACAGTCCATGCTAGAAGAACTGCTATTTGAAGAATTTACAGATGGTCAGGTAAATGTAAATTGTAATAGGCATTTTTTAATTATTAAGCAATATTATGTTCCTAAGATGCTAACTTGTAGCATTGTGATTGTTATTTTTTAAAATTCTAGCCTTCACTAGCATTTTGGAATTTTTTTATAAACCATTATGTTGTTCCAAAAAGACTTTTTTCCGCTACCATTATGATCACTTTTTAAATAAACAACAATGTTCGTGAAATGCTAATTCTCCTAGCATTATGATTTTTTTTAATAACATGGTGATTGAAAAATACTAAATTCTGCTAGCATTATAATGAAATTTATGATAATACAAAATGTTGTTCAAAAAATGCTAGCTTCTACCAACATTTTGATTTTTAATTGGGTAGTCAACATGCTATTACAAAAATGATAAACTCTCCTATCATTTTGATTTTTATATCAGACAACATACTGGTAATAAAATGTTATCTCCCCTAGCATTATTTGTATACAATGCAACATCCTGGTAACAAATTTATATAGAAGCAAATTCCATGTTAAAATAATATACTAAGCTAACGTTATTTTTATAATGCAGGTTATTGACTGGTTTACTTCAAATGCAAAAACATATGAATACAACTACATATTCAGTACAATCATGACGGTAAACAAAACTTTTACTTCAAAAATGTAAATATCAGAAACAAATTAATATTTTTAATATTTATTTGCAGCATGCCATACAAACAGATGTTGAAAATGTTGTTCAAACATTGGTTAACCCAATGGTCCAAAAAATTGTCAAAGACGAAGTTGCAGAAACCATATTCTTTCCCTTGCATTACATCAACCATTGGACTTTACTAACTTTGGACTATGTTAAAATGCAATGGAATCACTATGATTCATTGAGGCCCAGAAGATGAACCTCTGTATCAAATAAACACTATAAGGAAGCGCTGAAGATGGTAAGATTGTTATTATCATATATATATATAAATATATATATATATATATATATTCGGATGTAAATTGAAAAAAACCTATGTATTTTTTTTCTGATACAGAGAAAAAAGATTGAAATGATCATCTATGAGAAATTGGCTGAAAACAACATTATAAACAAAAATATTGGAACAAAGCCGATGAAACAGCCACAATGCCCACAACAAGATTTCGACTCGTAAGTAAACATTAACAGTTTTTTTAATAGATACTAAATGCTCAAACCATTATATTTTTGTACCAATACTGCCTTTTACCAAATAATCATCAGTTCATATTCTGCGACTGACAAACTAAATAAAATCATCAGTTCATTCTATTATGCAATAGTTTACTTGAGGGGAAAGTTGATGTACCATGCAATAATGTTTCATTTCATAAAATCGTAGGAAAATAAAATATAAACCGGAGAAATTGAACGATATTCGACGATTATGTGTTCCTTCCTGGAAATTGGATAATATTTGAACACAACACATGGTTTTTGCCAAATAATCCGTTGGGCAAAAGGTAAATGATCATAGCATTGCATTTCTTATACCAATCCTTATTTATTTATTATTTTTCAGTTGCGACTGTGCATTATTTGTGATGAAATTCATTGAAAAATTGGACAGAGACAAAAATCTACCACAGGAATATAAAAAGGAAGATATCAGTCTTCTCCGTGCTAACACAGTGTTCAACATATTGAATGACCCACCAAGAAGTTGGGATATTATGAGTTACTTTGCAAACTCGTCCCCAGAAGAAATTGAAAACGCTGTGAAGAAGAAAGAACATGAACGAAGGAAACACTGAATTGTTGATGTAGCGCCTGTTTTAATTCAATTTGAATTTGCTGTTTAGACATTTAGTTGCTAATTGTAATTGAGTTTTAGTAATTTGAATTGATGTTAAAGTAGTGGCTGAATTTGGATTAAAAAATTATGGTACGGACATAATTGTACCTGTACAAATTTCATACCTACACGTGGTTAATTGCTCTATTTTAATTTCATACATAGTAGTTGAAGCTGAATTGATTGTGACTTGCTGTTTTAATGAAAATTCAGGTTGTAGCCTGTTGTTCGGATTGGCTTATGTCTGATGTTTTTGTGCAATAAGAATTTTGGGAAAATTGTTGTTTTATGGCAATTGTATATTGGCTTTTTGAGATCTTTGTGATGGTTTGGTGATTACTGTTATAAGAATGTGTTGAGTTATGCTTATCTTTGAGATCTTTGTGATCATTTGGCTTTTTGAGATCTTTGTGATGGTTTGGTGGTTACTGTTATGTGTATGTGATGGTTTGGTGGTTACTGTTATGTGTTACTGTTCGATCAACCATTATGTGTATGGGTTGGGTTATGTCTGATGTTATGTGACGAAATGTATAAATTAAAGTGCTATAAACAAATAGCATTATTATAAATAATTGTTTAGGCATACCAATCTAAAATAAAAATAAATTATTTAATCAACATAACCACAAATGAATCTACTGTATCCTAAATTAAAAACTCTATAACAAATAACATTTTTATAACTAATTGTTTATGCATATCAATGTAAAATAAAAATAAATTATTTAAACAAAATAACCATAAATGAATCTATAACCAAAATATTTCATTCAACCGACCAAACCCAGAAATGCAAACGAAATTCAGACTCCAAGTTCAATCGGGTACGTATGGATATAAAAGAAGACAATATTCAAAACTTAATCAGATACCCATGCAAATAAATATACACCAAACAAAAAAAAAACGATTGTAAAGGGCAACCAAATTCAAACCTAACCGAGTACATACGAGATTCGAATGACAGCAGGACTCAACCCTAATCAAGCACCTTTAAAAACCAATTTATACCGAGAACATATTGGTTAACCAAACAATATAAATGATTGTAAACGACGACCGGACTGAACCCTAAGCCAAAACCTCTGAAAACCAATTTATACCGAAAACATAATGGTTAATCGAACAATATAAATGATTGTAAAGGACATTTGGATTTAAACCTAAGTAGGTACTTACAAGACTCAAAGGACGGCTAGACTCAAGCTTCGTCATGTACTTTTCAAAACTAAACTATACCAAAAACAAATTAGTTAACCAAACAATTTAAATGACTGTAAAGAACATCTGGACTCAAACCTAAGCGAGTATTTACGAAATTCAAAGGACATCCAAACTCAAGCTTAGTTGGGTACCTTTGATAACCAATCTATACCGAAAATATATTGGTTCATCGAACAATCTGATTAATTTTAAAGTAGGACAAGATTCAAACCTAAGCGAGTACTTATGAGATTCAAAAGATTGCTGGACTCAAGCCTAAGCTGATACCTTTGACATATCTAAACGCAAGGCCTAATCGAGTCGTTCAACAACGATTCTGCACCCAGTATGGATTGCTTAACCGAGCGGGTACAATGACACATAAAACACATCCGCACCCAAGGCCTAATCGGGTACCTATGACACGTAAAAGACTTCTAGATTCAAGGCCTAATCGGGTACTCCAGCAATGATTCTGCACCCAGTAGGGATTGTTTAACCGAGCGGGTACCCATGACACATAAACGACATTTAGACACAAGGCCTAATTAGGTACCTATGACACATAAAAAGCTTCCGAACACAAGGCCTAATCGGGTCGTTCAACAACGATTCTGCACCCAGTAGGGATTGTTTAACCGGGCGGGTACCCATGATACGTAAAAGACATTCAGACACAAGGCCTAATCGAGTACCTATGACATGTAAAAAGCTTCCGGACGAAACGCCTACTCGGGTCGTTCAGCAATGATTTTGCACCCAGTATGGATTGTTTAACCGAGCGAGTACAATGGCACGTAAAACACATCTGCACCCAAGGCCTAATCGGGTACCTATGACACGTGAAAGACTTCTAGATGCAAGGCCTAATCGGGTACTCCAGCAATGATTCTGCACCCAGTAGGGATTGTTTAACCGAGCGGGTACCCATGACACGTAAAAGACATTTAGACACAAGGCCTAATCGGGTACCTATGACACATAAAAATCTTCCGAACACAAGGCCTAATCGGGTCGTTCAGCAACGATTCTGCACCCAGTAGGGATTGCTTAACCGAGCGGGTACCCATGATACGTAAAAGACATTCAGACACAAGTCCTAATCGGGTACCTATGACATGTAAAAAACTTCCGGATGAAAGGCCTAATCGGGTCGTTCAGCAACGATTCTGCACCCAGTATGGATTGCTTAACCGAGCGAGTACCCATGATATGTAAAAGACATTCAAACATAAGGCCTAATTGGGTACCTATGACATGTAAAAAGCTTCCGAACACAAGGCCTAATCGGGTCGTTCAGCAACGATTCTGCACCCAGTATGAATTGTTTAACCGAGCGGGTACAATGACACATAAAACACATCCGCACCCAAGGCCTAATCGGGTACCTATGACACATAAAAGACTTCTAGATGCAAGGCCTAATCGGGTACTCCAGCAATGATTCTGCACCCAGTACGGATTGTTTAACCGAGCGGGTACCCATGACACGTAAAAGACATTTAGACACAAGGCCTAATCGGGTACCTATGACACATAAAAATCTTCCGAACGCAAGGCCTAATCGGGTCGTTCAGCAACGATTCTGCACCCAGTAGGGATTGTTTAACCGAGCGGGTACCCATGATATGTAAAAGACATTCAGACACAAGGCCTAATCGGGTACCTATGACATGTAAAAAACTTCCGGACGAAAGGCCTAATCGGGTTGTTCAGCAATGATTCTGCACCCGGTATGGATTGCTTAACCGAGCGAGTACCCATGATACGTAAAAGACATTCAAACATAAGGCCTAATCGGGTACCTATGAAACGTAAAAGACTTTTGGATGCAAGACTTAATCGGGTACTCCAGCAATGATTCTGGACCTAGTAGGGATTGTTTAACCAAACAGATACAATGACACGTAAAACACATCCTGACACAAGGCCTAATCAGATACCTATTGTAACAACCCGTAAAATCTGGGCCAGTTTAAAATTTTTATTTTGCCAATTTTAGCGAATTTTGAATATTTAAAATGAATTATTTTAAATAATATCGACGAGGAATTTATTTTGAATATAATTATAACGTGTATATTATATACGTCGTCGTTAGAATATATAATAATTATATATAATTATAAACGGAATTGAAAATGGCGCGGTAGTTCGAAAATTCGATTTTTAATTTCAAATGAATATACAGAATTCAATATAAGTCAAAATTGAACGAAACAAGAAATATTTGAATCTGTATAACTATATCTTTGTAACGAAGTTAACAAACTGAGATTTCATCTTAGAAATGATAAGATATGTCCAGTTTAAAATTAGAAATAGTCGCTGTGGAATTTATATATATATTTTATATATATAAGGCCCTTAAAAATAGCAATTTTGCAAACGACCTCGGATTTCGACGAAACCAGTTTTGTTGGGTCCGTGATGTCAAGTTATTGCTAGGTTTCAAATTTCATAATTTTTCGAATCAATATGTGAGCGTGGCAAAGGAAAACGCGTTTGACCGGTTTCAGTTGATTTTAATCGACTGGAAATTGGCCATTTTTCAAACGGTCTCAGAATTCGACGAAACTAGTTTTGTTAGGACCGTATCGTCAATACGAAGCTAGAAAATATTTTTCGGGAATTTTTCTAGTTAGCATGTGACCCCGGTAATTTGAAATGTGTGTTAAAATTAAATATACACTGATTTATAATTTGATTTTGAGAAAAACCTATCGTAACGGCCAAATTGGCTTACGATACATATCCCATTGTGTTCGGAATGGGGGTATTACGCTATGGGCAACAATCGTTGGGTTTGATTTTGAATTCTGATCGATAAACAAACAATTGGAGAATTAATTAATAAGTAATTAAAATAAAATATATAAATAAGGGTCAACTGGGTCAAACAAACCCTAAATCATTTTCAACGGTCACCCCCCCCCCCCCCGTTTCAGCCGCCACTCAAGTCCAACGAACGATTATCTGCTTCCTCCCTTTCCTCCGCAATAACCTCCGATCCACTTTGCCATTCGAAGAAATTTCAAAACAAATTTATTCATCTCCTTGAGATCGCCACCTTCAACGGCGATGATCTGCCACCATCGCCTAAGGAGGCGGATTTTCCATTTGAAACTCGCGATTTTCGAGTGGGATTTTCTGGCACTGGGGGCGTTCGAAGTCGCTGCCCTAACCGGCGATGGAAGAAGGTCCCAAGGCCTTCGAGGTGACGTGCGTTGATCGCCGTCCGGTGTCCTGTGGAGGCGGTTATTCAAAGCCCTAGCAGGTGATGGTTTTGATGGCTGTTTCAGTATTCCGATGGGGTGGAAGATGAACTAACAGTGAAGGTAGCTTCCTTTTTATTTATTTTACAATAGAAAAATGTATATATAAATAAATATAAATAGTAGCTGTGTATATATATATATATATAATTAGTTTAAAAATAGCAGATATATATGTAGATTTAAAAGAAAAAAATAAATAAAGAAATAAACAAACATTAGTTTAAAAATAAGGCTTTTATTTTAAATATCATTGTAATAAAAGGTAATTTTTATAGAAAATACCTTAGGATAACGATAAGATTTTTAGATTATATAGCATTGTTTTAAAAATGTAAATTTTTAAATATGTATATAAAAATGTTGTCTCGAATTAGAAATATGATTTTTATATATTGAACTTCGAATTAGAAATATGATTTTTATATATTGAACTTCGAATTAGAAATATGATTTTTATATATTGAACTTCGAATTAGAAATATGATTTTTATATATTGAACTTCGAATTAGAAATATGATTTTTATATATTGAACTTCGAATTAGAAATATGATTTTTATATATTGAACTTCGAATTAGAAATATGATTTTTATATATTGAACTTCGAATTAAAAATATGATTTTTATATATTGAACTTCGAATTAAAAATATGATTGTTATATATTGAAAAGCGAAGTAAAAATTCGATTCTTACATATGTAGTGAAAGCGGATAACGAAGGTGACCAAAAGACGAGAACGAAGAAGATTGCTATCAAAGAAGAGTCAAGATGCTTGGATAGCTATCAGTGAGAATTTCTCACCTTTCAAATTTATTTTCTAGTTATATATATATACTAGGATGCAGACGGTGCTTAGTAGCACCCGACACAATCGTCCACAGACCATGGACTTGTTTGTTTGATTGATTGGTGATTGATTGCGATATTGGTTTGAATGTGATTTGTGGTATGAAAAATCGAATCGATGAATTGGTTAGGATTAGACGTGCGCCGTTATAAGGCGAAGGAGTAAGGCTAGGTTAGACCCTTACTCCAAATTTTGTGGTTTGCATAACGAAAGTGAATTTGATTGATGTGTGAATGGCGTGGGCCTTCACTAGACCGGGGATAAGGCTAGGCCTTGTCCCGTTTCTAGTATCGTGCCGTTATGCCGCCGAAATTTTCTAAAATAAGTTAGAAAAATAACAATAACATTTTATTTAAAGAATGAACTGAATAGAAATTCATATGTTAAAATAAAATGAATTATCGTTAAAAATATAATTTTTAACGTGAATGTGAATAAATAAATATTCATTTACAAACCAGACGGTTTGTTTATGTACACCTATTTGAATGACGTTGATTGGGTCGATAAATTTTACACATCGCCTAACTGCACGAATAAAATATGTGTTTGATGGTTTGAAACCCCACACGGGTGTTAGGATGAAATTTGAAGTTCACTCATCCTGATTGATTAAAAATGTCGATCGATTGATTGACAGGCTGTTATAAGCGTTGAATATCTATATTTGATGCTTATACAGTATAGTGCACTTTGGTTGATGGTTGATTATTTTCAATGCTATTATATACATGTGTTGTATGAAAATCCATATAATTAATTTTATATGGTAATTGATTGGGCCTCATTCCAGTTTTGAAAAAGAAATATTTGAAAAAGAAATATTTGAAAAAGAAATATTTGAAAAAGAAATATTTGAAATAGAATATTTGAAAATAAAGGAATATATGAAGCCGTGTTGATTAGATTGACGCCATTTTGACGTGAACGATATTTATATCGATTTTGAAAACGATTTCGAAATGAATTGAATTGAAAACGATTTCGAAATGAATTGAATTGAAAACGAATTCAAAATGAATTGGAATCGATTTCGAAATGAATTGAATTGAAAACGATTTCGAAATGAATTGAATTGAAAACGATTTCGAAATGAATTGAATTGAAAACGATTTCGAAATGAATTGAATTGAAAACGATTTCGAAACGAATTGAATTGAAAACGATTTCGAAATGAATTGAATTGAAACGATTTCGAAATGAATTGAATTGAAAACGAATTCAAATGGAATTGAAAGCGAATTGAAATGAATTCAAATTGAATTGAAATTCGAATTGGATAGAAATGAATTTTAAAACGAATTTATAAAGAAGAATTCAATTTTGGCTTTGAATTGAAATAGAAGTTGAAATAGAATTTGAAACGAATTTAAAACTATTTATATAATTCGTTTTAAATAGAAATCGATGAAGTATATATTATATATATTATATATATAATATAATGGCCTGAATAGAACACGCCGCGCCGCGGCAGTTCGCGAATTTCGACCATTTATTTCAAACGGACATTACGGGAGATCCGACCGTCGGATTCTCCTAAAACCGGAACCGTTGGGTTCGTATCGAAAAGAGCTTTCTAACGAATATTAGAAATTTGAAATCTAACGGTTGGATTTGGAATTATGTCCAAATCAAATTCGAAAAAGGTCGCTGTAAGTGCAGTTCGATGGCCGTTGATGGAAATCGACTGTACGGGCCTTGATAAAATTATTAAAAATAGTAATAATTTGTGTAAAATCATAAGAAATGATTTAGAAAGAATTGGGATGAAAAACTCCCTATTTGAAAAGATAAAAATAGATTTTTATCGAAATGAACTAGTTTTGAACTAGAATTATAATTCTATTTATTTTTAAATAAATAAATTGAATTTAAAAAGGGTTTTGAAAATAACCAAAATTTCCAATGATTGCATTGGAGTGGATTTGAATCGAAATTGTCTTCGGAATATTTCGATGTTGGAATTTGTGATTATACGGATGTTGTTACGGAAATTTGAAAGATATATATATATTTATATCGTTATTTCCAATACGACATTTGTTAATCGTAGAATTTGATATTGAATATAAGCCGATATATTTTCTATTCAGAGCCTTATATTGAATATCAAATGGGATTTGGGTTTGTCGTGAATGGTGTCTTCACTAACACTGTTCTTGAACCCAGTTGAGAAATGATTAAATCTTTTTATTTAGATTTAATGAAGTGTACCAATTAAATAATATTTAATTGGAATTGAATTGATATTGATTTTTGGGTTTATCGTGAACAGTGTTTTAAATAACACTTGTTCTTTAACCCGATAATTAATGAATGTGATTTGGGTTTGTCGTGAATGGTGTCTTCACTAACACTGTTCTTGAACCCAGTTGAGAAAAGATTAAATCTTTTTATTTAGATTTAATGAAGTGTACCAATTAAATAACATTTAATTGGAATTGAATCGATATTGATTTTTGGGTTTATCGTGGACAGTGTTTTAAATAACACTCGTTCTTTAACCCGACGATTAATGAATGTGATTTTGGGTTTATCGTGAACCGTGTTTTTAAATGACACGGATTCTTTAACCCGGTTAAAGATTAAAACTAAGTGGAGTTTTAATGAATCTTTAATTAGATTGAAAAGATCGAGAATGGAGTATCACCAGTTTTGCTCCAGGCGATAGTTAAATCTTTAATTAGATTTGAACGTGAAATTTAGAAACTAACTGTCGGTTGGCCAAGCAGAATGGTTTTCTGGATATTGATCTGATGTTGGTTTCGGCCTTCGGGGTTAATATTTGGGGAATTATTCTCTTGATTAATTTACGGTTAGTGACTAATGAATTGGAATGAGGCGTATGTTGTGTTTGTGTAACACTTATTTAAATATACGCGAGTTATTCGGGAAGACCGGGTTTATCCCATTCTGGATAACTGATACGACGATAAGTCGAAGATGAAGACGATGGTCGAAGACCGGAGGTCTTCACGTCGTTTGGGTGATAACTGATGATCTTGATTGGGCTGTACACCCAAGAAGATGGAAACAGTTGGTGATCGTCCAGACGTACTTGGAGATCGATGGATATGCGGGGTACTAGGTGCCTCCGGTTTCGTTCAGACCCAGAACGGACTTGTAAATGGACTGTGTGTCTGACATCGGATTTCATTCTGTGTGACTGATATCGGTTGCATAGGATGGTTTGCCTGTGTGGCATGCTAAGATGCAAATGATCAAGGCTTCTGTTGAAAAGCAAAGTCTTGTGGTGATGATCAAAGCACGGCCTTTGTGGCGTAGCTTTGTGTAACGTTTACTTCGCGAGTTTCACACCCGGTATGGACCAAAAACGGGAGAAAGGACCTCAGGGAGGGCCTGCGTTTCTTCCTAGTTAGAAGTGGCGTCAGTGGTTTTACACGCCCTGACGAGTTTGACTTATGTGGTTGTTGCTGTTGCGAGGCGCCTCGGATTGATCGGTCGTTCTCGAACCGATGGAGTCATTTAGTGGCTCATTTACGCCCCAAAGGGCGGGGAAACGTAGTGTTCAGGCATTTTAATCCACATCGGTGGACCGGCCCTGTCGCTCCTAGGGTCACTCGAGCTCTGATCCTGAGACTCGGGCTAGGCAGTCTCGAATCGGTTGAGGATCTTGCCCCTAGCCTCGGTTCATAGATGGAAATCCAATTTCCAAATACGTGACATTTGCGGTTTTATTTGTAAACCTATATATGGCGACATGATATATGGTACCCATGCCGCCTATGATTGATACTTATGATTTGAAGTGTTTTATACACTATGCACTTATTATGGTATCAAATGATTTGTTTTAAACGTATCAAGCATTCTTTGGCTGTTATAAGGTAAAAACCCTATCCCCCGGCTTGCGTTGCATTGTGTGATAGGACCTGGGTCTTATAACAGCTTCATTTTTCTTTATTTAGCATTGCGCTGTTTGTTTTATGCACTGGTATTCTTGGGAGGAAACCCGTTCCGTGTTATACGGCGTGGTCCCTTGATTTACCTAATGATTTAAAATAAAGATTAATAACTGTTTTAGTTCTCACACCAGTCACATGACTGACCTGGAGTTTATTGTTTTAACCTAAACTCTGGGTGCCCCTATTTTGACACGGGCAGCTAGTAGTTTTGGTTTTGCAGATTTATATTCACAGGATCCTGGTTTACAGCTGGAACGATATCCGGAAAGCTTTGTATCCGTATATCTCCTTCTAGTTGTGTATTGTATTATTTTCCGCTGCTATGTTTTTAAATGTAATTTAAATCTCTGATAATTCTATGTAATATTCTTTTATACTCTGCATATTCTTGTAATCTGATGCATTGTTGTAATATACAATGAAATGTTCTTTTATATGCGTTTTGTTGTGGTTTGTTCTCGAACTATCCGACGCTTTCCTTTACGGGGAAGTTACGGGTTTTTACATTTGGTATCAGAGCTTTGGTTTACAAAGCTAGAGAACAAGACACATTAGAAACATACGAAAGAATTCATCAGATATTGGATTAGCAATATCCAATTAGGATGACTCGTTAGAGATAGGATCAGTAGTATCCTAGAACGAGTGTGAAGAGTATATTTTTAAAATGAAATCAAATTTTATTTTGAAGATTTAAATCACTTATTCGTATTTGATTAGTTATTTATATTGATTAGGACAGTCCAGTATATAAAGATTTTGCATATACGCCTTGCAAACGTGTATTTGAAGTTTTAATATACTGGATAGATATAGAATCACACTCTAGTCGCCCGAAGATGATTCTGATGATAGTTCGAACATCATCAGAATTGGTATTCGTGTTTCGAAGGTGTAATATCTATATATTTCCTATTGACTGGTGTGAGAACCAAAAATTAGATAGGGCCTATTGTTTTGATTTGGCATCAAAAACATGATTTTTGTATATGTATCAAAATTATGAATTTGAAACTCTAATTCACTAATTGATTGATGTTTGGGTTGTTTGTTTATTTGTGTGCTAATTTTTAGCCATTTAGCCTAATTGAACCAAATATTGAATTGTATTGAAAATTGGTCGCATTTGCTTGCATATACATATATATCATTGAACAGGTCATAGCAAGGAGGCTAGAGCCAGAGAATAAAATTTGTTTGCCCGACAAATAGGTACATGTTTACTAAATAATTTCCTGTTTTGTTTGGGTGATGATGATTTTGTGAGCCTATTGGCTAGCCGCTTGGCTTTTTCTTTTTCTTTTTGAGATCTGAAGGACCGGGGAAGCTATTTGAAATTCCCCGATGCTCCCGGTGCAGGGGAGGTTATGGCGAAATTTTTCGAAAATTTAGGGTGTTAGCCAAATTTTTGAAATTTTGAAAATTCTCAGAAACTAAAGAGTTGGAGAATGGAAGTCAGATCGAGCGTAGAGTTAAATAATCAAACCACTTTCGACTTTGTTTCTTTTCGGGGACGAAAAGTTTTAAGTGGGGGAGATTGTAACAACCCGTAAAATCTGGGCCAGTTTAAAATTTTTATTTTGCCAATTTTAGCGAATTTTGAATATTTAAAATGAATTATTTTAAATAATATCGACGAGGAATTTATTTTGAATATAATTATAACGTGTATATTATATACGTCGTCGTTAGAATATATAATAATTATATATAATTATAAAAGGAATTGAAAATGGCGCGGTAGTTCGAAAATTCGATTTTTAATTTCAAATGAATATACAGAATTCAATATAAGTCAAAATTGAACGAAACAAGAAATATTTGAATCTGTATAACTATATCTTTGTAACGAAGTTAACAAACTGAGATTTCATCTTAGAAATGATAAGATATGTCCAGTTTAAAATTAGAAATAGTCGCTGTGGAATTTATATATATATTTTATATATATAAGGCCCTTAAAAATAGCAATTTTGCAAACGACCTCGGATTTCGACGAAACCAGTTTTGTTGGGTCCGTGATGTCAAGTTATTGCTAGGTTTCAAATTTCATAATTTTTCGAATCAATATGTGAGCGTGGCAAAGGAAAACGCGTTTGACCGGTTTCAGTTGATTTTAATCGACTGGAAATTGGCCATTTTTCAAACGGTCTCAGAATTCGACGAAACTAGTTTTGTTAGGACCGTATCGTCAATACGAAGCTAGAAAATATTTTTCGGGAATTTTTCTAGTTAGCATGTGACCCCGGTAATTTGAAATGTGTGTTAAAATTAAATATACACTGATTTATAATTTGATTTTGAGAAAAACCTATCGTAACGGCCAAATTGGCTTACGATACATATCCCATTGTGTTCGGAATGGGGGTATTACGCTATGGGCAACAATCGTTGGGTTTGATTTTGAATTCTGATCGATAAACAAACAATTGGAGAATTAATTAATAAGTAATTAAAATAAAATATATAAATAAGGGTCAACTGGGTCAAACAAACCCTAAATCATTTTCAACGGTCAACCCCCCCCCCCGTTTCAGCCGCCACTCAAGTCCAACGAACGATTATCTGCTTCCTCCCTTTCCTCCGCAATAACCTCCGATCCACTTTGCCATTCGAAGAAATTTCAAAACAAATTTATTCATCTCCTTGAGATCGCCACCTTCAACGGCGATGATCTGCCACCATCGCCTAAGGAGGCGGATTTTCCATTTGAAACTCGCGATTTTCGAGTGGGATTTTCTGGCACTGGGGGCGTTCGAAGTCGCTGCCCTAACCGGCGATGGAAGAAGGTCCCAAGGCCTTCGAGGTGACGTGCGTTGATCGCCGTCCGGTGTCCTGTGGAGGCGGTTATTCAAAGCCCTAGCAGGTGATGGTTTTGATGGCTGTTTCAGTATTCCGATGGGGTGGAAGATGAACTAACAGTGAAGGTAGCTTCCTTTTTATTTATTTTACAATAGAAAAATGTATATATAAATAAATATAAATAGTAGCTGTGTATATATATATATATATAATTAGTTTAAAAATAGCAGATATATATGTAGATTTAAAAGAAAAAAATAAATAAAGAAATAAACAAACATTAGTTTAAAAATAAGGCTTTTATTTTAAATATCATTGTAATAAAAGGTAATTTTTATAGAAAATACCTTAGGATAACGATAAGATTTTTAGATTATATAGCATTGTTTTAAAAATGTAAATTTTTAAATATGTATATAAAAATGTTGTCTCGAATTAGAAATATGATTTTTATATATTGAACTTCGAATTAGAAATATGATTTTTATATATTGAACTTCGAATTAGAAATATGATTTTTATATATTGAACTTCGAATTAGAAATATGATTTTTATATATTGAACTTCGAATTAGAAATATGATTTTTATATATTGAACTTCGAATTAGAAATATGATTTTTATATATTGAACTTCGAATTAGAAATATGATTTTTATATATTGAACTTCGAATTAGAAATATGATTTTTATATATTGAACTTCGAATTAAAAATATGATTTTTATATATTGAACTTCGAATTAAAAATATGATTGTTATATATTGAAAAGCGAAGTAAAAATTCAATTCTTACATATGTAGTGAAAGCGGATAACGAAGGTGACCAAAAGACGAGAACGAAGAAGATTGCTATCAAAGAAGAGTCAAGATGCTTGGATAGCTATCAGTGAGAATTTCTCACCTTTCAAATTTATTTTCTAGTTATATATATATACTAGGATGCAGACGGTGCTTAGTAGCACCCGACACAATCGTCCACAGACCATGGACTTGTTTGTTTGATTGATTGGTGATTGATTGCGATATTGGTTTGAATGTGATTTGTGGTATGAAAAATCGAATCGATGAATTGGTTAGGATTAGACGTGCGCCGTTATAAGGCGAAGGAGTAAGGCTAGGTTAGACCCTTACTCCAAATTTTGTGGTTTGCATAACGAAAGTGAATTTGATTGATGTGTGAATGGCGTGGGCCTTCACTAGACCGGGGATAAGGCTAGGCCTTGTCCCGTTTCTAGTATCGTGCCGTTATGCCGCCGAAATTTTCTAAAATAAGTTAGAAAAATAACAATAACATTTTATTTAAAGAATGAACTGAATAGAAATTCATATGTTAAAATAAAATGAATTATCGTTAAAAATATAATTTTTAACGTGAATGTGAATAAATAAATATTCATTTACAAACCAGACGGTTTGTTTATGTACACCTATTTGAATGACGTTGATTGGGTCGATAAATTTTACACATCGCCTAACTGCACGAATAAAATATGTGTTTGATGGTTTGAAACCCCACACGGGTGTTAGGATGAAATTTGAAGTTCACTCATCCTGATTGATTAAAAATGTCGATCGATTGATTGACAGGCTGTTATAAGCGTTGAATATCTATATTTGATGCTTATACAGTATAGTGCACTTTGGTTGATGGTTGATTATTTTCAATGCTATTATATACATGTGTTGTATGAAAATCCATATAATTAATTTTATATGGTAATTGATTGGGCCTCATTCCAGTTTTGAAAAAGAAATATTTGAAAAAGAAATATTTGAAAAAGAAATATTTGAAAAAGAAATATTTGAAATAGAATATTTGAAAATAAAGGAATATATGAAGCCGTGTTGATTAGATTGACGCCATTTTGACGTGAACGATATTTATATCGATTTTGAAAACGATTTCGAAATGAATTGAATTGAAAACGATTTCGAAATGAATTGAATTGAAAACGAATTCAAAATGAATTGGAATCGATTTCGAAATGAATTGAATTGAAAACGATTTCGAAATGAATTGAATTGAAAACGATTTCGAAATGAATTGAATTGAAAACGATTTCGAAATGAATTGAATTGAAAACGATTTCGAAATGAATTGAATTGAAAACGATTTCGAAATGAATTGAATTGAAACGATTTCGAAATGAATTGAATTGAAAACGAATTCAAATGGAATTGAAAGCGAATTGAAATGAATTCAAATTGAATTGAAATTCGAATTGGATAGAAATGAATTTTAAAACGAATTTATAAAGAAGAATTCAATTTTGGCTTTGAATTGAAATAGAAGTTGAAATAGAATTTGAAACGAATTTAAAACTATTTATATAATTCGTTTTAAATAGAAATCGACGAAGTATATATTATATATATAATATAATGGCCTGAATAGAACACGCCGCGCCGCGGCAGTTCGCGAATTTCGACCATTTATTTCAAACGGACATTACGGGAGATCCGACCGTCGGATTCTCCTAAAACCGGAACCGTTGGGTTCGTATCGAAAAGAGCTTTCTAACGAATATTAGAAATTTGAAATCTAACGGTTGGATTTGGAATTATGTCCAAATCAAATTCGAAAAAGGTCGCTGTAAGTGCAGTTCGATGGCCGTTGATGGAAATCGACTGTACGGGCCTTGATAAAATTATTAAAAATAGTAATAATTTGTGTAAAATCATAAGAAATGATTTAGAAAGAATTGGGATGAAAAACTCCCTATTTGAAAAGATAAAAATAGATTTTTATCGAAATGAACTAGTTTTGAACTAGAATTATAATTCTATTTATTTTTAAATAAATAAATTGAATTTAAAAAGGGTTTTGAAAATAACCAAAATTTCCAATGATTGCATTGGAGTGGATTTGAATCGAAATTGTCTTCGGAATATTTCGATGTTGGAATTTGTGATTATACGGATGTTGTTACGGAAATTTGAAAGATATATATATATTTATATCGTTATTTCCAATACGACATTTGTTAATCGTAGAATTTGATATTGAATATAAGCCGATATATTTTCTATTCAGAGCCTTATATTGAATATCAAATGGGATTTGGGTTTGTCGTGAATGGTGTCTTCACTAACACTGTTCTTGAACCCAGTTGAGAAATGATTAAATCTTTTTATTTAGATTTAATGAAGTGTACCAATTAAATAATATTTAATTGGAATTGAATTGATATTGATTTTTGGGTTTATCGTGAACAGTGTTTTAAATAACACTTGTTCTTTAACCCGATAATTAATGAATGTGATTTGGGTTTGTCGTGAATGGTGTCTTCACTAACACTGTTCTTGAACCCAGTTGAGAAAAGATTAAATCTTTTTATTTAGATTTAATGAAGTGTACCAATTAAATAACATTTAATTGGAATTGAATCGATATTGATTTTTGGGTTTATCGTGGACAGTGTTTTAAATAACACTCGTTCTTTAACCCGACGATTAATGAATGTGATTTTGGGTTTATCGTGAACCGTGTTTTTAAATGACACGGATTCTTTAACCCGGTTAAAGATTAAAACTAAGTGGAGTTTTAATGAATCTTTAATTAGATTGAAAAGATCGAGAATGGAGTATCACCAGTTTTGCTCCAGGCGATAGTTAAATCTTTAATTAGATTTGAACGTGAAATTTAGAAACTAACTGTCGGTTGGCCAAGCAGAATGGTTTTCTGGATATTGATCTGATGTTGGTTTCGGCCTTCGGGGTTAATATTTGGGGAATTATTCTCTTGATTAATTTACGGTTAGTGACTAATGAATTGGAATGAGGCGTATGTTGTGTTTGTGTAACACTTATTTAAATATACGCGAGTTATTCGGGAAGACCGGGTTTATCCCATTCTGGATAACTGATACGACGATAAGTCGAAGATGAAGACGATGGTCGAAGACCGGAGGTCTTCACGTCGTTTGGGTGATAACTGATGATCTTGATTGGGCTGTACACCCAAGAAGATGGAAACAGTTGGTGATCGTCCAGACGTACTTGGAGATCGATGGATATGCGGGGTACTAGGTGCCTCCGGTTTCGTTCAGACCCAGAACGGACTTGTAAATGGACTGTGTGTCTGACATCGGATTTCATTCTGTGTGACTGATATCGGTTGCATAGGATGGTTTGCCTGTGTGGCATGCTAAGATGCAAATGATCAAGGCTTCTGTTGAAAAGCAAAGTCTTGTGGTGATGATCAAAGCACGGCCTTTGTGGCGTAGCTTTGTGTAACGTTTACTTCGCGAGTTTCACACCCGGTATGGACCAAAAACGGGAGAAAGGACCTCAGGGAGGGCCTGCGTTTCTTCCTAGTTAGAAGTGGCGTCAGTGGTTTTACACGCCCTGACGAGTTTGACTTATGTGGTTGTTGCTGTTGCGAGGCGCCTCGGATTGATCGGTCGTTCTCGAACCGATGGAGTCATTTAGTGGCTCATTTACGCCCCAAAGGGCGGGGAAACGTAGTGTTCAGGCATTTTAATCCACATCGGTGGACCGGCCCTGTCGCTCCTAGGGTCACTCGAGCTCTGATCCTGAGACTCGGGCTAGGCAGTCTCGAATCGGTTGAGGATCTTGCCCCTAGCCTCGGTTCATAGATGGAAATCCAATTTCCAAATACGTGACATTTGCGGTTTTATTTGTAAACCTATATATGGCGACATGATATATGGTACCCATGCCGCCTATGATTGATACTTATGATTTGAAGTGTTTTATACACTATGCACTTATTATGGTATCAAATGATTTGTTTTAAACGTATCAAGCATTCTTTGGCTGTTATAAGGTAAAAACCCTATCCCCCGGCTTGCGTTGCATTGTGTGATAGGACCTGGGTCTTATAACAGCTTCATTTTTCTTTATTTAGCATTGCGCTGTTTGTTTTATGCACTGGTATTCTTGGGAGGAAACCCGTTCCGTGTTATACGGCGTGGTCCCTTGATTTACCTAATGATTTAAAATAAAGATTAATAACTGTTTTAGTTCTCACACCAGTCACATGACTGACCTGGAGTTTATTGTTTTAACCTAAACTCTGGGTGCCCCTATTTTGACACGGGCAGCTAGTAGTTTTGGTTTTGCAGATTTATATTCACAGGATCCTGGTTTACAGCTGGAACGATATCCGGAAAGCTTTGTATCCGTATATCTCCTTCTAGTTGTGTATTGTATTATTTTCCGCTGCTATGTTTTTAAATGTAATTTAAATCTCTGATAATTCTATGTAATATTCTTTTATACTCTGCATATTCTTGTAATCTGATGCATTGTTGTAATATACAATGAAATGTTCTTTTATATGCGTTTTGTTGTGGTTTGTTCTCGAACTATCCGACGCTTTCCTTTACGGGGAAGTTACGGGTTTTTACACCTATGACACGTAAAAGTCTTCTGGATGCATAGTTATAATGTACATAATTGTATGCTTTAGCTTCAATTACCATAATATAATTGTTTTAGAAATTAACTATATTTCAAAAATTAATTAGCAGAAAATGCTATATTGAAATAGCATACGGCATTACCCAAATAACACATAAAGTAGCATCACATAGTTTATTATTACACAACTACTAATCAAATAGGTCAATCAGTTTAACATCATACAAAACGAAACACTAAATCAATATAGCATTAGTCTGTAGAATTAATGTAGAAAATAGCTGGTAAAAACATGCCACAAACAACAAACATAACTATGCATGCTTTACAAATAAAATACATAAAACAAAATAAATGAAAGCAAACACATAAATGTGGCATTAGCCTTTATAAATGATATAGAAAATAGCAGATAAAAAATACCAACAATCACAAACACAATAGTGCATATTTTACACAAAATATGCAAAAAAAAAAAAAAATGAAAGCAACCACATAAGTTTCACAAATAAAAGTTAAATTTATATTAATAAAGTTACCTAACCACCTTTACTTTATACAGCTAATAATCTAATCAGCCAATTACTTTTACAATATACACAACAAAATGCTAAATTAATATAGCATTATATTGTTTAATTGATGTAAATAATAACAAGTGATAAAATGCCAGCAACCACAGACACAACACTTCATAATTTAAAAAAAAAACACAAAACATAAAATGAAAGCAGAAATACAAGTTAGATTTATATCAAGAATAACAACTCAACATGTCCCCATAACCAATAAAAAGTAACAACAACATACTAAGTATATAGTAATGTATCCAATGGAAAAAAAACTGAAAAATAAAATTCAAATTTAAATCTTCTTTTAAGCTTGGCAATTCCTCTTGTTATGTCCAACTTGTCACACTTGTTGCATTTATTCCGCTTATTCTGAGAATAAGAAAAGCCACCATGTCTTTTAGTACAAGGTCTTCCAGCACCTCGAATTTCTTTAGGCGGTCTAATTACAATTTCATCTTCAGTAACAATTGGCTTACCGACAGTTGGAATTGGATTAATAGCATGTGCATAACTAGCTCTAAAAGCATTAGCTGTAAAATAATATTCCACAAATTCATATACCGATAGCCTTGATTTATTCATACACTTAACAGCATGTAGGGCTGTAAAACGAACCGGACAGTCCGCTGTCCGATTTAGTCCGACCCGAAAAATTGTCCGACCGTTGCTCGGTCCGATTGAGTAGCGGTCCGAGTTCGAACATTTGGTTTTGACCGACTCAAAAATCGAACTCGAGTTCGAACATATGTATGTCCGACCGAAATTGTCCGATAACATTGCATAGTTATTGCAGATCTGGTAAGAATAGGAAATTGTGCCTATTTAATAGCATGATGCCAGCTGCATGCATTGGAAAAAGGGTAATTTGTCAAAAATAGAACAATTGAATTGGTACTCCACTATTCAAACACATGCACATCAATTGTGCCTATTTAATAGCATGCGTTGGAAAAGGTCAGAAGGATGATTTGTGGAAAAGGATGATTTGCTGAAAATAGAACAATTAGTGCCGTCGCCTTTTCATGTAAACGCATGCAGCATATTTTATTTTCCCCACGCACATCTGACATGAAAATAGAACTGCCTAAATATAATATGATTTATTTAATATTCAATTTCTTCCTCTCACATGAAGCGTGCGTAATACATCAGTACCTTATCATATCGGACGGACATCGTACCGGACTCGGACAAAATTTAAAGTTTTCGGACCGAGCTCGAACAATTAATGTATTGTTCAATAGTTAACGAGTCGGACATGTACCCGTCCGATATCAAATTCGGTCCGAGTTCGGACATCAAAATGTCCGGTCCGGTCCGCCCGATTTACACCCCTAACAGCATGTGCACATGGAAAACCGGTAACTTTCCACTGATTACAGCTACACAATCTTTTTTCAAGATCAACATGATGTGAAATAGGAGATCTAACTTCAAAAATATTTTCATTAGACCTATATGCATTCCATCCAAACTCATCTTTAACTAACTTTGACAATCGTTGCTCCATGACTGGACATAAAACAGTAGTCCACTTATGGTATTTTTCCCTTCGCTTTACCATTTGTTCCATAACTTTCACTCGAATTCCATCTAGACAAGAGGTAATCGGCATAAACCTATCGTCCACAATCCAAGAGTTAAATCTCTCGGCCACGTTAGAAGAATATTCTCCATACCTTCTACCTTGAAAAAACAAATCTGCCCAATGTTCTAAAGGTTTATCTTTAAGGAAGTTGATTGCGGCAGCACCTCCAATTTCTTTAAATTTTAACATATAACGTTCAAAATCTGATAGATTGGAAGCTCGAGTTATAAGTTTAAACAAATCAACAATTGATGTATCACCCTTGCAAGCTTTAACCACTGAACCAATATTTTGCTCCATATGAAATGTGCAATAACTATGAAAAGAAGACGGAAACACTTTCGGAACACCTAAGAGCAAACCCCATTGACGATCAGACATAAAAACTAATTCACGATCTTTATGAAGCATCTCTTTAAGATTTTCTAAAAACCAAGTCCAATTTGATTCATTTTCATGTGAGACGACTCCCATAGCTAGTGGAAAGAAACCTGAAAAAATGCAATACAAATTAAAATGCTAACATAAAAAAAAAACTGATATACCATAACTATATACAAAATATAAATCAATTCAATTTCTTACATATATCATGCTATATGGAATTAAAAAATGCTAAAGTAAACTATAATAATATATGTCATGACTAAATCACTGAAACAAATAAAAAAGAAAAGCAGCAATATGAAGTAGAACAAAAAAGGGTAAAGCAAAAAAGCATAATGTATCTTTGGATGAAAACTGAGAAACAAGTATGATAAAATTGCAGCCATATGATACACAAGAGTCGTACAGTACACAAGGATTTAAAAATGCTAATGTAACCTAGCATAATGAATTTCATGACCAAATTAATGAAGCAAATAGAAAAAAATTGAAACAATATGATAAACAAAAAAATGCTAAAGGAAAAAGAGTATCATGTACTTTAGTATTGCAACTGTTAAATAAATAGGAAAAAAAGCAGTCTTATAATATTTCTATGTCAATCTCTCTCTCAAAAAAAAAAAAAAAAAGAACAACACAGACGCACAGAATAACAGACAAAGCAAAAGGGAAACAAAATAAGCAATATAATACAAAGAGGAAAAATTCTATAAAAAAAAAACTTAATGTGCTTCAAATTCACAGCAGTGATTTTTTTTTTAATACACTCTTATAAGAAGCAAAGATTAAAATGCTAATGCAAACTGTCATAATATATTTCATGAATGCATAGAAAAAAAGCAATAATATACAATACAATGAAAAAAACCAGCATTATGTATTCCATAGTATTAAACAAACAAAAAATGCAGCAGTAAAATAAGAAAACAGAACATCCAGTATTTCAATATCTATTTGAAAATTGAATTTGTACAACTATGAACAAAAAATGCTAACTAGATTAGCATTATCAAATATAATGCAAATGAAATGCAATATTCAGTGTTAAAAATATATGCAATATGTTATCCATATAATGGCTCCTGGGCCGTCACACTAGCTAGTAGCCCTGGCACAGAAATGTACAGCATGTACGGCAACCTTACACCAAAGAAAGGCAGCCTCTAATGGGGATTGTAGCATGCATGCCAACATGCATTAATTAGTTACAAACCCAAGCCTATTACAGTGAACGAAACCTAATGTTATATTGTTATACAACATGAAAAGTCTATTGTCAATTCCAGAGCAGCCAAAGGAAACCAGAGATTTATCATCAACTGAAGGCAACAAGTAGAATTTTTTTTGTAAAGAAATACTTTTCAGTAACAATATTCTTCCCATAAAATACACGAACTTCACCAAAAATCGCATACTAAAGAATTAAAAAACAAAATACTAAACAAATTAAAAAAATAAAAGACAAAGACCAAAACTCAAACCTTGGTTTCCATTTTTTGCAGTGGCTGCTAATAAAACTCCTGGTCTACCCTTTAAAAATGCTGCATCTAGAAATATAAGAGGACGGCAATGTCGAAAACCAACTAAGCAAGCATTAAATCCAATACAAACTCTTTCAAATTGCTGACTCGACGGATCAACATCCAAAGCAACATAACTTCCTGGATTAGTTTTCTTCAAGGTCTCCAAATACCAATTTAATTCATTGTATGACATGGCATCATCTCCATAAATTTCCTTCAAAGCCAATTATTTTCCGGAGTATGCAAAATAATAAGAAAGATCAAAATTAAACTCTCTTCTAAATTCAGTGATAATATCTTTAGGCTTCTTCATAGGGACATCTCTAGTTTGATCAATAATCAAAGATTTAATAAATTTACTAGAAATTTGGACTTTCTTAACATCCCTTAATCCAGCACCACACGAATGTTCAAAGTTATAAGTTCTAATAAAGAAACGAAGATGTTGTCTAGGATCCGAAGAAGCATTTAAATTGAATTTACAACCTTCCTTATTCCAAGAGCATATGACAGATATTCTTTCAGGACAGTTTTTAACAAAAATCAATTCATGTCCTTCTTTTATTTGATAAGCCATTAGAAACTCCCTAAAATCTTCAGCACCACTAAAACAATAACCAATAAAATCCATAAGATTCAACTGAAACCCTTTCTTCATAATATCTTTCAAATAAGAACTTGATTCACCAGAAGCCTTGATGCTATAAGAACCAGAACAAACTGAAATACTCTGCTGATTAGAATTTACTAAAAACTCACTGTCAACATTGAGCTCCAGAGCATGATGGCACAACTTAACAGTGAAAACAAAAAAAAGACTCTTCTTATAAATTTGAAAGCACAGTATTGTATGCAAATCTGAATCAGTATCAACTGTGATAATCTTACTTTCCAAATTATATGATATTTCAATAGAACTAGGAGTAAGATGTGTCCAATATTCACATATGCTATTCTTAACAGCAAGTAAAGAACAACTCATGTCCAGTCGAATAGAGTAACTACACCCATCAAGTAAAAATAAAACCAAAATGCTATTCCCAAGACTGCTCCTGCCAAAAATTATACAGATTCAGATATAATTAACAAATGATATTATAAGATGTCAAAAAACCATGTACAGTCAAAATAAATATTAAACAGCAAGAAAATGCTAAATGCACATAGCATTAAAATCTAAAAAAATCATAACATCGTATCCAAATACATACCCTTGTTCTTCTCTACTGATTAAAATCAAATCAGACATGACGCAAATAACCTGTAAATTCATAAGAAAATAAGATCAACAAAACATTAAAAAAACAGTAAATAATAGATTGAATCGATCCAAAATAAAAACCTAAATTAGGGTAAAATTACCTGCTGAGATCGATTTAATAAAAGAATCGAAATAATCCAATTAACGATATAGAATGCACGTAATCAGTGAACGATACGAATTTCCATTTGAATTGAAAGAAAATCGAAAGAGGGAAGGAGAAAATTAAAAACAGAGAATTATTCACTTAGGCCTAAAAATAAGCTGAAGTTTGGCCTTTACGTGAAAATATCTGAGCCGCGTTTTTTGGGCCAAAAAAATTTAAAAGTTTGTCCTCCAGCCCATTTTCCACTTTAAAAATTATGTTTTACAAAAGAATTTATTAAATGTTTTATATAACGAATTCCAGTGTCGTTATTGAGTTTTATGGATAGAAACGCAGAAACTAAACTATCGTTTAGTAAAATTAAATAATCATTTTTTTATAAAAACAATTAAATAATGTTTTTAAATTAATTAAATTATTAATTAATTTAAGGGGGAAGATGAATGGAAATTAGTTAATAGTCTAACTAATATTTACGGTCGATAAAGTCGACTGTTTTAATTGAAGTTGACGTAAATTAATCTAATCGATGGTTTTCCACACATCCGTTAAACTTAAGAATGTTGTTAAAAGTTAGTTAACCTTTGATTAATTATATTTTTATGTTATTTTCGAATTTTTAATGGTTAATAAGTAAATTATTATTTAATATTTTTTTAAAAAGGATTAATTATTCTATTTCTAGTTAATAATGGAATTAACCACTATTAATGTAGTAATATCAAAGTAAATTATTATTTTAACTAGTAATAATTAAAGCAATCACCTTTTAATTGAAAACTTAATTAATAAGTAATCCAATAGAAATAAGTTTGGTTTCAGTTTAGTAATAGTTTATAAAAAAAGGATTATAATCCAAGTTTACAAACAAGGTTTGTAAATGTGACTTGTAAGAGTTTTGATAAGAGTTTACTTAATTAAGTAAAAGGAATTAGCATGTAAAGTGGGTTTTTCAAATAAAAGAAATTGATTTATAAAATCATAGTAAATGGAAATGGGAATGGAATATCAGGGTTTTTGAGTTGCAAACTTTTATTGTCTTGAGATAAGAACATTGTCGATCAAGGTATGAGAGGTAATTAAAATACCCCAACTCAAACAACTTCACTATTATCAATGGATGATATTGGTTTGTAATGGTAGAGGATGTTGGAAATAATTTACTGAGAAAAATATTGCAATATTAACTTGTAAGGATTTAGTAATATAATAAAACCATTAGGTTTTAAAATAAGCAGTGTATTAATTGACATTCTTTGGGTCGTGTAACAACCCGAATTCCGATAGACCGATTTTTTTTCAAAATTCCAATCTATCGAAACTCGGATTGGTTTGCTCTGGTATCCTGCAGAAAAGAAAGAGAAATAAAATGTGTTAGAGCTCAGAAAATATCTCACAACGGAATGGATAAAATATAATGTAATCATAGTCTTACCGTATTAATAATACTGCCTAACCAGTATCCAAAGCTATAATGTCTCATGTCTCTACCACAAATTTAACCTGCGAGTATGTTATGAAGAGGGGTCAAAACACAAGTTCTAGTGACTGGATTTAAATTATACACTTTGGATAATCCTACATATATCGTTCAATCATATTTTATTATTTATTAGGTTACTTGGGTTAACAACACTTAAGGCTTACACACACATCGTACCTATTTACTTCCCAGTGGATTAACCTAATACAATACATATGTAGCTACCCCTCTATACAGAGGTACACCCCATGGTACCCCACTCACACGATCTCCATCATAATGCCACAGAAGTGAACGCAGTCCCTCATCCTACGCCGGAGTGACATACTGAAATCTAGATAACAATGTTACGTTCTGCATATATATGTCATTACTACGCTGCATAAGCGTACGGACTGTCATCGTCGATCGAATCTGAATTCATGCCGGAGTAATGCCCTCAAGTCTACGATACAGCACCCAGAGCCGACAAGCATGTATCTAGGCCGTCCCACATGCGTATCTTCAATTGTAACTCGATGCCTTAACCGTACGTCCTTTAATGTGCACCGAGTTCCGTGGCAGGGCGATACAAGAAACACGGAACTCGGTCGGAAGCTTTTCCATATCTGTACAGGCATGTCTTTATGAACCTCTATATACATATATACCTAGGGTCTGTTTTCACGGTGGCTATGGCCCCACTCCGGCCCCTCACTCAACTAGTAAAGACTACAAGAATTAAACGACTGTCCCTAAAGAAAACAATCTAAACATCCATTTGGCATCTTCCCTCAACAACCTAACCCCAATAGTGAAAGGTGAATGGTCTATTGGTTTTAGCTCTAGTCTTTTCGCATCCCGCTGGCTGCCGATGATGGATATCCGAAAATCTACTATCCTTGTTGGTCGTGACCCTTCACCTCCCCGTAGAGGCGACCGCCGAATCACCCTGGTGTCACCGCGTCACAGCATTCTGACTGCATAACTACTTTTGAAGTCAAGGCTCACCCACTTAGTAGTTACGCGCAGACCCAACCCCTGCGAGCAAAACCTAAGAATCCTCCATCGCACAGAGGACTACTAGGAGCACCTTACGTATCTCAGGAAGCCACGTGCTTACCCTTCCAGTCCTTCGGAGTCGCCAGAACAATCATATGAATGTGCGCACCCCTCGTGCCTTATAACACCATGATGATCAACCCCGTTGGGTTATTCACCCTCAAACTTGCGGACTGGTCCAAGCGCTTCCCTTTAATATGTTGTTAGAGCCTATGTCTAAATATTCTTTTACATGCTTGCCTTACCGCATCAGGCTTCCATTTAATTTGGTTACTCCCATTCACATTGAACTCTTAATCAAGTTACCAAGTTCCTCTTGCTTATTAATTCCAATTATATAACGTAACCCGTTAAGTTTACTAATAATCCCACAACATGTTATTCTCTAGATTGTGGCCCAAGGTCTGTAATTCGCAATCTCTTTTATATTCTTGCTTGGTTTCGTCATTACAATAACATGTTCTACTTAATATATAATTAAGTGTATCTCAATTCACATGTTTTCCAATTAACATGTCACTTACCATTTATGATTAAATATAACTTATTTCGTTTTATAAGTTTCCTCATCCTTTCACATTTAATCACAAATTCAATTTACACCATCACTACAACTTATCGTTATTTACTTATTAATTTATTTCTCTTAACTAAGGCCTATTAATAAGTTTCTCTACCCATTTATTATAACCTATGTTATAATTTCCTCTTGCCCCTAGGACAAATCCAAACTTGTTATTCTTATCAGTGGGTTTCAGACTTCCAAGTTTATAGATTACTTAATTTATAAATAAGTACAACTACTTATATTTAATAAATTTTCCCCTTTTTCTCAACTGGTTTTAGGCTTTCAAGTTAGCAGATTACCTAATTTATAATTAAGTACAACTTCTTATATTTCATAATTTTTTCCCCTTTTCTCAACTAGTTTCAGGCTTTCCCCATTTACTTATTACTTAATTCACAATTAAGTGTCCCTTATCTCATTTCACCAGTTATCTCATTTCCTTACTAGTTTATTATAACCAAAGTTGTATTCTTCACTTATCCCGAGGACAAGTCTAATTATTATACAACATTTTCATTAATGTTATATATTTATAATAAGTGATTATCATTCCCCATTTAAACCATTTTCTTTTACTGTTGTATTCCAGTATTCTTCATTCACTGTAATATATGTTCCTTTTTTTAATTAAGGAAAACACTTCATGCACCTTATCAGGTTGATGTATAGAAGGAATCAGTGATTTATTTTCATACAGTATTCCCATCTAAATCTGTGGTGGCAAGTAATTTCTTTCCTTTTGCTTACTTTATTCACTATGGCAAATTTGCAACCACGTTTTGAGAAATAGGTCATTTAGGGAAATACCTCACTTTTCCTTCATATCACACTGACTCGGTCCATTACATCCCTTCCTTTCTTATTTTCTGAGTTAGACATTTAATTACCATCATTGTCATTTATTCATATCTTGTTATATACATATATCTTTATATATTTATATATTTATGCACTAGACCTCTTACATTAAGTCTATACTTCTAGATGTTGGATTTGTCGGGCGGGGCCGGGCAGACTTCCACCACATGTTGACTTAACCTCGTGTCTTAGTACCATTGCATGTTTTACTTATGCACTTAGAACCCTCACATTAGATTTACCACTTGTGAATGTTGAATATGTCGGGCGGTTCCGTGCAGACTTCTATCACTAGTGCAATCTAACCTCGTGTCTAAAAGCGTTACAGTGTCAAATTACTGTGAATCTAGGCATGAACGTTCTTTAACAATTATTCCTATTTCATTCAAATTTTAGACATATTATCCTTTTTGCTGTAATCTAGTTTATAGTAATCTAATTTACATGTCGTCCAATTATGCCTATATTTTGTCACATTTCCTTTTTAACTTATATTTAGTTCTATTTTGACATGTAAATATTCAATCGGGTAATTATTCAAATCCAACAAGTTAAACATGTCGCTTACTTAATAATATGCCACAAGTGAATCATACAATTATAACAACAGTAGTCATTGCCCATATCCTAACAAGTTTATTCAACATGTAATCATTCCAACACTTTAATTGATTCACATATGAATTATACATATTAACATCTCAACTTGTTATAACAGTAATTCTCAATTAATCTGGCAATTTCACAATTAATAAAAAGGGAATGCTAAACGATAAAATATTACTATCTAAAGGCAATAGCTTAAACCCACTAACCTCATATGCTTTCCCAATTCTGGATCTGATCCAGTTTTAGCACCTATGGTTTTTTCTCTTAATCGGATTCACAACCTAACGACCATGGATTTATTATTTTCATTAAAAAAGAAAGGAAAGAAAGTAGAAGAATTTGAATAGATTGGATCTTGAATTTTACCTTGCTTTTCGTGATTCTGAATAATCTGTCAATTATCTCCTCCAGATCTTGAATTTAAAATCTTCTTATTAATAATTCAAATTTTCTAAATAGATTTGATAGGAGAGAGAGAGAGTAATGGCAAAGCTTCAGCGTAGCCTCATAGTTATGAGGTTTAGGGTTAGCTCTAAGGTCTTATTTATAGGTGTATCAGAGAAAATAGGACCCTCGGATCTAAATTAAAAACATCAGAACCATCCACGTCGAACAGAAAGTTCCAAATCCGCGGTGGGGTCGACCCCCCTGTTGGTGGGTCGACCCTCTGGGTCGACCCCCAACGGGTCATTTTCCTTCCCAAATTGCTGCATATTTTGATTTTCTGGATAAATTTATATTATATACATACATATAAGTTCCTTATATGTATACAAACTTCTCACGCTCCTAACTTCTTCATACATTGTCCGTTTTATGCAAACCAGGTGTTTATCTCGGCCAGAATTTCGAGATGGACGCAATGGCGCAGTCCATTTTACTTAGTTCTGAATATTTAATTAAGTTATTATTATTTTATTATCTTAAGATAAAAATGTGGGGTGTTACATTCTCCCACCCTTAGGAAATTTCGTCCCTGAAATTTGATAAGGGTGAAATCAATTAACCCCCCGATAATATACATCCATCTTGTGTGCATCCAATTTTTGCAAACATTGTGCACTTGTGCAAAGTGAATTACAAAATAATAATACATGTATGCCTAAGTGGTACCTCCTGTATGTATGCAAATTTTTCAAAAAAATCCTTTTAAAAACATGATGCTCACATCGTAAATATACTGGCAGTTCTACCTGAATGCAATATTTTGAAAATCAAAATATATTGTCATCCAAATTTTCCTACTCTCTTACTGAGTAATAGCATAGTTCATCCAGTTGTTGCATCCATATCCTACCAACCAACTTTATTTTTTTTTGAATTTCAGAAAAAAGTATTTTCTAAATTCGACTTCTTATGTTACAAAAAGGTGGAAAACGGAAAATTTCACATCTTCCGTTTTTATTTTATGTACCCTTTTTCAACCGTACTTGGATTTTATGTAACTATTTACAAAGATTCTCTGTTTTCCTATCCAAGCACAGCCCGCATAAGAAACTTTTCTTTGGTTACTGATTTTCTTTTTCATCTTTTCTTGGAATTTTTTTCACTCTTATTCATCTTTTCTTATAACATATCATGTTTTTTGCTTTACTAAATTTGTTGTTTCCTTTTTAGTTGTACCTTTTTTCTTTTCTTAGCTTATTTAATTATCTGATCTTAGTTTAAATCTAAATAAGCTTCTAGTCTTTTAACTAAAACTGGAGAATAGACACCCTTACACAGCTACTACTAACGGCCAGAAATCTCGGGACTATGTCCCCCTTCAGACAGAAAAGTCCAAACCATGGGATCCACGACAGGTTTAGGTGTTACCTTAACTACCCAACAAGAACAAAATAATGGAACGGTCCCAACAGAAATGTAGTATCGGGTTTTACCTTTAACATGGAAATTAGCAACATGATCTAAACACTTACTTGCCTTTATACTATCTAGTAGTCACTATTAATTCTAGTTGTGTACCAAGAATGATTTCAAGCAACACCCTAGGCTTTCCAATGCTTATGCATTTTATGGGAACTTACCATTTTTCCAAGATAACTCTTGCTATTTACTTCATAGCCTCAAAACATTTCCCGTCTTCCCTAGGCACTAATCCTCACCTACTCCATACTTTTAAAACATAATTTGTCCTTTTTTCAATTTATACTTTATTCCAAAAATGTCAAAATGTCAAAACTTTATTCTCCTCATCAAAACTTGCTTTTGCCAAACCATAAAAAAAACATGTCATCTTAAAAAATGTAAATCAAATTTTTTTTTTCAAATCACAAAACTAGAGTAGATATGGACAACTATTTTCTCAATTGGGTTTATGACTTTTTCTTACCTATAAGGTCAGTTCAGTCTCTTACTACAAGGTGCAAACATCTACTCTATTCTTAATTTCTACCACTTATTTTGTCCACCCAACAAAATAATTTATCAAAAAGGATTGTCATAAGAATATAAATTTCAAATCTTTCTTTATTAAAAGTTCTTGTATGAAATATAACAATAAAACTAGCAAGCTATACATGCTCTATAATATGCACCTTTTGTAGGAGAATTTTACTTTCGAAAACTTTTCGAAAGAAATCACTATTTGCAAAATATACGCCTTTTTACTTCAAAACCCAATATGCACTTCTTTACATATTTTAAAATTATAACTTTTAAGATTAAAACTTGAAAGCACCCTAAACCATTTTCCCGAAACTTTTATAATTTAAAATTCTTAAAAGTTAACAATGGGGTTAGAGTCAAAGCGGGTTTCTAATTTTCTTGGCTTTCCTAGACATTCCCTAAGGTCAATTCTCTCAACTATATATATTCCTAATCCATCTTTCTCTTTTTGACCTTTTCCAATTTATAAGGTTTTACTGCCAAACCCACTAACCCAAAGTACTAATCATATGGGATTCATCTTCCTTCCATACAAAATACGTTATACACTTTCGACCCAAATCACCTAAGGGTCTCAGATTTCGATATTCATTCTTTTAGTGTACAAAACAAGGACCCCATTTCTTACTATATTATACTCTTTCTATTTAGTGGGTTTCTCTCTGATCTAGGTATATATATAATATATTTATATATTTAAAAATACAAATACAAATACATTCACTCACTATTCATACAGGAATCCTAAACCTAAGCTCTGATACCAGATGTAACAACCGAATTCCAATAAACCGATTTTTTTTCAAAATTCCAATCTGTCGTAACTCGGATTGGTTTGCTCTGGTATCCTGCAGAAAAGACAGAGACATAAAATGTGTTAGAACTCAGAAAATATCTCACAGCGGAATGGATAAAATAAAATAAAATCAAAGTACAACTTTACCGTATTAATAATACTTTCTAACCAGTATCAAAAGCTATAACATCTCATGTCTCAGCCACAAATCTAACATGCGAGTATATTATGAGGAGGGGGTCATAACACAAGTTCTGGTGACTGGATTTAAATTATACACTTTGGATAATCCTATATATATTGTTCAACCATATTTTGTTATTTTTTAGTTTACTCGAGTAAAAAAGCATCACAAGACTTACACACACGTCGTACCCATTTACTTCCCAGTGGATTAACCTAATACAGTATATATGTAGCTGCCCCTCAATATTGAGGTACACCCCATGGTACCCCACTCGCATGATCTCCACCGTAATGCCACAGAAGTGAACGCAGTCCCTCATCGTACGCCGGAGTGACGTACGGATCTCTACATAACAATGTTACATTATGCATATATTTGTCATTACTACGCTGCATAAGCGTACGGACTGCCATCGTCTATCGAATCTGAATTCATACTATAGTAATGCCCTCAAGTCTATGATACGCCACCCAGAGCCGACATGCATGTATCTAGACGGTCTCACATACGTATCTTCAATTGTAGCTCGATGCCTTAACCGCACGTCCTCTAATGTGCACCGAGTTTCATGGCAGGGCGATACAAGAAACACGAAACTCGGTCGGGAGCTTTTCCATATCTGTATAGGCCCGTCTTTAAGAACCTCTATATATAGATATACCTAGGGTATGTTTTCACGATGGCTATGGCCCCATCCTCAACTAGTAAAGACTACAAGAGCTAAACGACTGCCCCTAAAGAAAACAATCTAAACATCCCTTTGGCGTCTAACCTCAACCACCTACCCCGATAGTGAAAGGTGAATGGTCTATTGGTTTTAGCTCTAGTCTTTTTGCATCCCACTGACTGCCGATGATGGGTATCCGACGATCTACTATCCTTGTTGGTCATGACCCTTTGCCTCTCCGTTGAGGCAATCGCCGAATTACCCTAATGTCACTGCGTCACAGCATTCTGACTGCATAGTTATTTTTGCAGTCAAGGCCCACCCACCTAGCAGTTACGTGCAGACCCAACCCCTGCGAGCACAGCCTAAGCATCTACCACTGCACAGAGGACTACTAGAAGCACCTTACGTATCTCAGGAAGCCGCATGCTTCCCCTTCCAGTCCTTCGGAGCCGTCAAAACAATTAGATGAATGTGCGCTCCTCTCGTGCTTTATAACACCACGATGATTTACCCCGTTGGGTTATTCCCCCTCAAACGTGCACATTGGACCAAGCGCCTCCCTTTAATATGTTGTTAGACCCTATGTCTAAACATTCTTTTACGTGCTTGCCTTACCTCATCAGGTTTCCATTTAACTTGGTTATTCCCATTCACATTGAATTCTTAATCAAGTTACCAAGTTCCTCTTACTTATTAATTCCAGTTATACAACTTAACCCGTTAAGTTTACTAATAAGCCCACAACATGTTATTCTCTAGAATGTGGCCCAAGGTTTACAATCCACAATCTCTTTTATATTTTTGCTTGATTTCATCATTACAATAACATGTTCTACTTAATATGTAATTAAGTATATCTTAATTCACATGTTTTCTAATTAACATGACACTTACCATTTATGGTTAAATATAACTTATTTCATTTTATAAGTTTCCTCATCCTTTCACATTTAATCATAAATTCAATTTACACTGTCACTAAAACTTATCGTTATTTACTTATTAATTTAATTCTCTTAACTAAGGTCCGTTAATAAGTTTCTCTACCCATTCATTATAACCTATGTTATAATTTCCTCTTGTTCCTAGGACAAGTCCAAACATGTTTTTCTTATCAACGGGTTTCAGATTTCCAAGTTTACAGATTACTTAATTTATAATTAAGTGCAGCTTATATTTCATAAATTTTCCCCCTTTTCTCAACTGGTTTCAGGCTTCCAAGTTTACAGATTACTTAATTTATAATTAAGTACAACTTCTTATATTTCATAAATTTCCCCCTTTACTCAACTGGTTTCAGGCTTTCCCCATTTACTGAATACTTAATTCACAATTAAGTGTCCCTTATCTTATTTCACCAGTTATCCCATTTCTTTATTAGTTTATTATAACCTAAGTTACAATCTTCACTTGTCCCTAGGACAGGTCTACCTATTATACAACATTTTCATTAATGTTATTTATTTATAATAGGTGATTATGATTCCCTATTTAAACCATTTTCTTGTACTGTTGTATTCCAGTATTCTTCATTCACTGTAATATATGTTGCTTATTTAATTTAAGGAAAACACTTCATGCACCTTATCAGTTTGATGTATAGAAGGAATCAATGATTTATTTTCATAATGTATTCCCATCTAAATCTGTGGTGGCAAGTAATTTCTTTCCTTTTTCTTGCTTTATTCGCTGTGGCTTATTTGCAACCACGTTCTCAGAAATAGGTCATTTAGGGAAATACATCACTTTTCCTTCATATCACACTAACTCAGTCCATTACATCACTTCCTTTGTTATTTTCTGAGTTAGACATTTAATTACCATTATTGCCATTTATTCATATCTTGTTATATACATGTATCTTTTATAAATATATTTATGCACTAGACCTCTCACATTAAGTCTATACTTGTGGATGCTGGATTTGCCGGGCAAGTCTAGGCAGACTTCTACACAAGTTGACTTAACGTCGTGTCTTAGTACCATTGCATGTTTTAATTACGCACTTAGACCCTTCACATTAGATTTACCACTTGTGAATGCTGGATATGTCGGGCGGTTCCAGCCAGACTTCTATCATATGTCAATCTAAACTCGTGTCTAAGAGCGTTATAGTGTCAAATTACTGTGAATCTAGGCATGTTCATTGTTTAACAATTATTCCTATTTCATTCAAATTTTAGGCATATTATCCTTTTTACTATAATCTAGTTTATAGTAATTTAATTTACATGTCGTCCAATTATGCCTATATTTTGTCGCATGTCCTTTTTAACATATGTTTAATTCTATTTTGACATGTAAACATTCGATCAGGTAATTATTCAAATCCAGCAAGTTAAACATGTCGTTTACTCAATAATATGCCACAAGTGAATCATATAATTATAACAACAGTAGTCATTGCCTATATTCTAACAAGTTTATTTAACATGTAATCATTCCAAAACTTTAACTGATTCAACGTATGAAATATTAATATTAACATCTCAACTTGTTATAACAGTAATTCTTAGTTAATCTGGCAATTTCAAAATTAATAAAAAGGGGAATGCTAAACGGTAACATATTATTATCTAAAGGCTATAACTTAAACCCACTCACCTCGTATGCTTTCCCATTTCTGGATCTGATCCAGTTTTAGCACCCATGGTTTTTCCTCTTAATCAGATTCACAACCTAACGACCATGGATTTATTATTCACATTAAAGAGATGGGAAAGAAAGTGGAAGAATTTAAATAGATTGGATCTAGAATTTTACATTGCTTTTCATGATTCTGAATAATCTTTTATTAAGGTCAATTATCTCCTCCAGATCTTGAATTTAAAATCTTCTTATTAATAATTCATTTTTTTTGAATAGATTTGAGGAGAGAGAGAGAGTAATGGCAGAGCTTTAGCATAGCCTCAGAATTATGAGGTTTAGGGTCAGCTTTAGGGTCTTATTTATAGGTCTATCAGAGAAACCAGGACCCTCAGATCTAAATCAAAAACATCAGAACCATCCACGTCGAACAGAAAGTTCCAGATCCGCGGTGGGGTCGACCTCCAAGTTGGTGGGTCGACCCCCAACGGGTCATTTTCTCGCCCAAGTCGCTGCATGTTTTGATCTTCTGGATAAACTTTATATAATATATATACATACATATAAGTTCCTTATATGTACACAAACTTCTAACTCTCCTAACTTCTTCATACGATGTCTGTTTTATGCAAACCAGGTGTCTATCTCGACCAGAATTTCGAGACGGACGCAATGGCACAGTTCGTTTTACTTAATTATGAATATTTAATTAAGCTATTATTAATTTATTATCTTAAGTTAAAAATGCATGGTGTTACAGGCTGGATACGAAGTATGATTATACTTTTATATTTTGATTAAAAATATAATATTATTTCTGAAGTAATGAAATAGTATGTTTTGATATGTGTGCTTATTCGAAAAAATAAGTTGATAAACTTTGGTTTTTATGGAAGATGAGAAATAAAAAGTGATATTGGTTTTGAAATGGAATTGTATGTTGGAAAATAAAATTATAATTTCCATGAGTGTGATTGTTTTATAGTTAATAAAACCATTTAAGGTTATATTATAAGAAGTACGTCACTTAACATTATTTTAACCATGTAAGATTGGTAATGAAACTTATATCAATTGGTTAAGTATATATATAACGATATTCCCAATGGTAAAGGAAATGGAAAGCGGGTTTATGAAACTATATTGATATTTTCAAATATAAGGGAATACGAAAATGTTTTGAGAATAGAAAGGAGGTTTCCAAGATAAAAGGGAAGTAAAAGATGTTTTATGAAATATAGTAGTATTTTGAGACAAAGGAAATAAAAGGGGGAAATTTGGTGCATTTGTTATTCTAAAGAGAGTATCGATTAATGTTTCCAAAGTAATGAAACCAGAAGAGTTTTGTTGAGATAGAATTTATGAAATTGATTATAAGAATCGATGAAATGGTTTAACGAAGTGTTTAAATAATCTGAGCTGCGAATGTACTTACTAGAACTTTTATGATTTGATAGTTGAACAACCGACTATCAAACAAATTATTCTTTGACTTGTTTTTTCGAAGAGACCGAGATGGGACTGGACCCAAAACCACTTTGAAATAACTACACCTTTGCAACTAACTTGCAGGCTATGAAGATGGAGCATCGAAGACCGTAGATCTTCATAAAATGGAAGAACCACTTAAAATCTCTGAGTCGACGCAGAGATATATTGGGGTTATGTCATGTTGAAATCTACGGATTGCAAGGACTACTCGCTACTGATCTACAAGATAATTCTTAGGATGCGGTAGGAGGGTACCTCCGGTTCATCCTGTTCCTACATGACTTGTATGGATGAATGTCTGACAGAGTATTTCTTGAGAGTCACGTACGTTAATTTTTACAAATATACCAAGTTTGGTGGTGGAAAAATTCTCTTGCTTAACAACTAAAGTGTATTTATGAATGTCGATTAGTGATTTGACAGATCTAACGATGTGACATTCAAAGTAAATGGAGAGCTTCTTTTCTAAAAAAGACAAAACGTGACCTCAAGCCTCATCAACCGGGAAATGGAAAAAATCGGGTAGGTCACATGGATAGTTAGGTCATACCCAAGCAGGGTATATCATTACCCGATCCGGAGAAATAAAATGCCGTGGTTGTTCCTTATTTTTTATGCTTACGGTTTGGTTGGCTGGCCTCCAACCATGGTAATGATATATTCGATCCATTAAAATTAAATGAGTGACCAGTCATGTTTAGCATGAGTTGCAAGATGTTCTTGTTGAACCCTAGTGTATTCATCTCCAGAGGTACACTGATCGGGAGGTGGTCCCATACCTTGCCATAGTTGGAATCCAATCTCCAATAAGAGCCCCATGGTTTTTGATTACATAATTTGTATGTAGAGCATGAGATTCAAGCGTTTTACTAGATGGTTATCTATTTGTAAATTGATAGACAATATTATAATATCACTGGATTTTTACTGTATCAAAATATTTTGGGTTATAGTAACGTAAAAACCGTTTGTGTTTATGTGTAGGCTGGCCTTACTATTATCCTTTTCTTTCAAAAGGATTTATAAAGTTAAACAAGTTGTTGTGCTGTGAATTTATCACTGAAAGTATTCCAGACTGATCTGGGTGAATTTTTCTTTGCTTCAAATGTGCTCAGGTCAAACCGGGTATATTTCCAGGTTAGGTTTCGCTTGAAGTTTCAGAAGCTGGAAGAAGGAGGCTTCATCGTTAGATATATATAGTTTATTCCCGCTGTTGTAGATGTATGTTCTACTTTGATAATTGATATGTGTATATACACAATTTCGTTTTGTATAAATAGATTTGATATATTATATTTTATTCGTTCCGCTGTGGGATTCTGAGGTGATGTTCTTCTTTTTCTTCTATTCTAACATTTTTTCTTCCTACTTCGCATCCTCTAACTTCTTTCTATTAACAGTCTGGGTTTTCAATACATGGATTATTGGCAAGTAATACGGGATTATGTATTATTGTTGAAAATTTGAGCGTCGCATTTTCTTGGACGTTACATATAGTTACCCACTTTACATTGAAGATGGCAGGTCTTAACATATTAAATGTTTGTGCAACATCTAGCGCATTGTACATGGCAGAGCGTTGTTACATCAAACTTTTATTGCAACATGTAGGGCACTGTAGATTGTAGGGCGTTGTTATACCAAACTTTTATTGCAACATATAGTGCACAGTACATTGCAGGCTGTTGTCATATCAAGCTTTAATTGCAATATCTATCCCACTGTAGAAGGAAGGGTGTTGTCTTATCAACCCTTTAATGCAGCATGTTGGGTTGTAAAGATGGCAGTGTATTATTATTCAATAAATCACTGTAGCTTTTTTGGCAATGTAGTTGGCAGGGTATTGTCAAATCAACCCTTATTTGCAGCGTATAAGGAATCAACCAGTTAAGTTTGATTATATACATATCATTTATCATCCTACTTTCTAATAATATGTTGCAAAAAATGGCAAATGAGGCTTGGCTTCCGACAGATTACCTCCCTTTGATAAAAGCTTATATTAAGGTGGATATTATGCATATGGAAGAAGAAGTCGATCAAGATTTCTAGATTACCCTCAATGAAGAGTACAACAAGTGACCTGATTGTAGGCTTGTGCGCACAACTCTAGACACTAGAAGTGAGTTTGTCATGTTTAGTAGGACCTGCATGAATTAATGCAAAATAATAGCAGAGGTGAAAGAGGAGGGTGTTTTTCAGTAGTCACGTTCAACATATGACTCTCGTTATCAATTTGAACACCATGCACACTTTGTGGGTCATGAGGCATTCGAACTATGGAATAGATACATGTTACAATTTGTGTAACAAAACCATGATTACCTATGGGTTTTTATTTACCTTCTATGTTTATTTGTATTAGTATGATTTACATGAAATGTTTTGAACTATTTTGAAATACTTGACTATAGTTCATGGTTGATATTATATTAGTGTTATAGTTATGAATTCGTTGATCAACTAGAACAAAAAACTTTTACTTGAACGCTAGATAATAATCAATTCTCACAGAGGGATCACATTGATAATAACCGCTTAATCTAATAAATGTAAAACACAAAAAACTACATGTTTAGCTGAAGTTGAAGTGCTTCTAGAGAATTCTTAAGATGCCTTATCTTCTGTTCCAATTCATTTGCATATGATATTCCACGTGGATGACCTATATTGTAAACTCCTTTACGTTCTTTAATCTTTAGTACAAACATAGATGACCCTTATTTTAAGCTCCTTTATGTTCTTTAATCTTTAGTATACATGTGGATGACCCATATTTTAAACTCCTTTACGTTTTTGATCTTTAGTATAAACATGGATGACCTATGTTTTTAAATCCTTCAAAAATGTGCACACAGACCTTAACTTGCATTCAAACATCGTCCAGTACAGTAAAATATAGGATAAAGGATACAAGCAACGTTCAACACATCATAGAACTACGATGCAATACGACATAAACATAGAATACAAACATAAACTTAGTACACGGTACAACATAGCTACGACTCTTAGTTTAGGGGTAAACTGTAACACCCACAAAGCATTTCATTCTTGATTGCAAAATTCATTCTTTCCAAGCGACTAACCTCGTCTTGCATCTCAAGTGCGTACTAGACACCCCTATCCGTCAATGGTGCAACGAAAAAATGAAAATAAATTACAACTTTGCAATCATTCATGAGTCTATGCAGCGATGTATGTTTTTCAACCATAAAAGTGATAACCTTCATTAGTTTGACTTTTAGAAACAAGCACATTACATTCGACCCCGCAATAGCAAAGGACTAAACGACCCGTCATGTTAGAGCATGACCTATCGGGGTTCTGCCTACCAATGACTTCCTACAAACGAGCATTGAGGGATTTTTGTATTGGTCCAATACGCTGGACTACAACATTTGGTTGTGTGGCACTAAAGAGTCCGGACTCTACTTCAGCAGCTTCCATTTAGACTTCCACTTCAATAGCTTCAACTGGGTGTTTATTCCATTTGTATTCATTATACATTTGATTCATGGTTTCATCATCGAATTCCTAATTAGACGTTTTGACTAAGGTGAAAAGAGGGAACTTGTGGAGATGAAGAGAGGTTGGTTGCTCTTTAATAATGCAGGTCCATTTATTTTGTACACAACATTACATAATTCGTACCCTTAATTTAGACAGCTTTAATCGTGAAGACTTATCACGTCAACTTGTTTTTTCCATTGGACAAACATTATCACATTGAAAAGGTTATTCAGAGTGCAGTAACATCAACTATTAGTGTAGGCAACTCAACTATTTGATGGAAGAATGTAGGCACGTTCTTTAATGCGAGCGTGGTCTTTAATGCATGTGTGGTCTCTAGTGCATGTGTATTCTTTAATGCTGGTGCGTTCTGTATAATGGATTCCCATATTAAAAGCACTGGTAAGACGAATTGATACAAAAATGTCGTTTTCATATCCAACCTCATACATGTACACTGATATTATTGTTGGAACTTCGCCTCCAAATCTGTCTTTACCAAGGAAACCAACCGAATGGTACATCGAAATGGAAGAGTGACATCACGAGGAAATGCGACAAATGGAATTAGATGCAAGGGTGGGGCATATGTAATTAGGTCGTCAACATCAATGTAAAACCAGTTAACAACGACGTTAAACCCGAACGAGACACGTTATGATTCCTCCTTACCGAACTCCAGTTGAAGAAAAAGAGGTGCAGTTAGCGAATGTTGTACGTTTTTGTGGTTTTGAAACACCACAATTAGTCGTTTGACATGGAAACGACCTTGGTCGTCGTTATTATTGTTTTCCAGTACCTATAAATGGATGCGCATTCGGACAGTGGGTGGATGAACGTTTTCCTACCAGAGCTATTACGTATGCTTTGGAATTAAAAGAAGAAATACGAAAGCTACGCAACCAAGTAAATGATCTAAGTCAAGCAAACATCCGACTTCGCCATGGTTTAAATTAGAGGTTTAATTAAATTATGTCTTGTTGGTCATTAATGTTTATGATCATTTCTATCTGTATGCATAGTATGTTTGTTGTAGTTGTAATGTGGTTAACGTCCATTGTATCCTAAGTTGTAGTACCTCTTTCTTTTGTATTTCCTATTTCCTATGAAAGAAATCAACTAATATTTATTTACTTAAGGATGTAGATAGTTCCCTACCATGTTTTACAGGGAAAAGAAGACACAGTAAAGTGAAGTTGACTGCATACTGCTATAGACACTCTGCCATGTACAATAAAGCTTTGATTAAAATAGTACAATCCATAACATAATAGTCAATACTACAAAATAAAAACATAATGGTTCTCTAAATAGTGCAATACATGTTGTATTCTACTAGGAAAAACCCTTAATAGTCAATACTGAAAAACAAACTCCTTCCCTTAATATGACAATACAAAACATAAAACAATAATACGAAATAAAATACTACTACTCGCTGATTTACCTTAATGTGCCAAAGATCTTCAACTAGATCGTCTCGAAGATTTTCAGGAGTGTCTCTAGACCTAATTCGACGCAAACTTCTCAAGAACACTTCAATGGTGTCTGGATTTCTCTCGGCATCAACATAGGTTTTGATGTCTAGGTCGTACCCCAAGTAAGATGGAAACGTAGCTCTATCTTCTTCAGTTATCATATTACGCATAATAAAATTTGCTCACGTAATGTTGCTCAGGGCCTTTGGCTTCCATAGTTTAATTGGGTTTTTAACAATTGCAAATCATGCTTGTAAAATTTCGAAGGCTCTTTCAACATCTTTTCTCATGACCTCTTGGTTTTTAGCTAAATGTTTTTCTTTTTCGGTTTTAGGATCTGAAATTGTTTGGACTAGGGTACCCTAGGAAGGATAAATACCCTCTGCTAAATAGTATCCCATATCGTATTCATTTCCAATAATGCTGAATTTACAAGCAGGTGCATTACCATGTGCTAGATCCTTAAAAAGGTGTGATTGGTGTAAAACATTAATATCATTCATGGATACAGGACACCCGAAGTACGCATGCTAAAACCAAAGGTCGTGTGAGGCTACAGCTTCAAGGATCATTGTAACTCTGGGGTAACGACCAATAAATTGACCGCGCCAAGCTTTTGGGCAATTTTTCCACTCCCAGTGAATGCAATCGATACTTCCTAACATGCCCGAAAATCCTCTTTTTGATCCTAAACGTTTAAGTATATTAACATTGTTTTTTGTTGGGGATCGCAAGTATTCTTCACCGTATAACTCAATAATAGCTGTGCAGAAACGCTCCAAACTCAAATGAATGGTACTCTCACCCATTCAGACAACTTCATTAGATGCATCAGGAGGTATCCCGTAAGCCATTACGCGTAATGAACCTATTGTTTTTTGACAAGGTGAACATCATAACATACCAGTACTATTATGTTTTTGAACAAAATAGCTATCATGAGAAACAACTCCATTAAAAGTACGCATAAACATATCCTTACACATTCGAAATCGACGACGAAAATCATCAGGGTCGTATGTGCAAGGGTTATTGAAATAGTCTTTAAGAAATCTAATGGTCCCGCCCTTGTGATCACGCAATTTTCTTTTTTCCACACAGCTAAATACACTACCTCCATAACTTCGACTTGAAGATCCTTCCATTATGAATTGCTGTACATTTTGTTGATGAACGGTTACTGCTTGCATCATAAGCTCTAATTCATTGCTATCAATTGGTCTCTGAAGATAGCTCCACAAAATTTGATTTGGTGGAGAGGTCATCCGTTAGATTAGAATCGTGTTGGCTCTCTTTATCGCCGTACTCATTATTGTTGTATCAAATTTCAAACCCTTGATTTTCACTTGAATATGGATCTACGAAATAGGTATTACTGCCATTTCTGAGAATATTGATTTCTAGAAGAATGGATTTGATCTGCTGTGTCTTCTATTTTAATATACAGTTGTACATAGTCGTTAGAAAGTTGTAACGACTATATTTTGCAAGTACATATTTATAGACATATAAATATATACATATTTATAATCATTTATAGCCGTTAAAAATTATAGCCGTTGCAAATTTTACTTATTTCAAACAATGGTTGTTAATGCTGGGGAAAAAATATAACTATTTTAGTATTATAACGCTATATTTTGAAACGATATATATATATATATATATATGTATATACATGTATATTATATATACACACACACACACATATATATATATATATGTATAACCTATAAAGGTTAACTATTTATATATAACCTAAAAATTTAACCTTATAAATAGAACCTTATATATTTACATAACCATATATATTACTGTTTTATAGTCAACAAAATTTTTTCTATTAATCGGGTTTCTAAAACCCCTTTTGCATTGAACGGTAAAATGAAAACCGTTTTAGAGATAAACGGTTTACATTTTACTGTTTATACTTAAAACGGTGAAATAAAAATCGTTTCTCTTAAACGATTTTTTACCATGTAAATGTTTTTTAGCACGTTTCGACCTATTGTATTCTGAACCATATAACATATCAGTACTCCATAAACCTTCCTGAAACAGCAAATGCACAACATTCAGCAAACAATCCTTCATCAAACATACTCGACATACCCAATATACATCATACATGTTTGAACTATCCCAATAACTAGCATACAAGCCTACATCATATTCAGCATACAAGTACAATTTATACATCATAATCAAAATACTGCTAGCATACAAACCTTCAACCTTTAATTTGCTAGATATATACAGCTACTTGGTCATTCGAATATCTTTTAAACCCATCGAACTCTTATTTTTCCGATTGCTCAAACATCCTTTTAATAGCGATGTCACTTTGCGTACAATTCTTCCACTCTTATGTTTACCTTTGTCTGCTTTTTTTTTGCCACGATCTGTAACACCCCACTCCCGCTATGGTCACTCACTAAGGGAATGCCATAGCATCGGTGGAGTATTTTAGTGAATATAGAACAGAAAAATTACAACAAGACAGATATAAATAGTACTTGAAATTTAAAACATCATCTCATAACAGCGGAAGTAAAACATGTCTGGTTACATCATAAAACCACAATAAAAGTCAAGTACAATATCCATCAAAATAAAGAAGTACATAATCCCACTCTCATACAATAGCCATGACGAAAGAAAAGATAACTGGGTAACTGGAGCTTTACATCTATCCAAGCTCCTAAAGACTGGAACAGCAATCCGATCAAGCTCCACTACTGCTAGGATCCACCGTAGGACCTGAGGGTTGGGAAAAAGATAAAAACAACGGGGTCAGACATAAGTCTGAGCGAGTCCTATAACTTTAACAATACAATCGTTAAAGTAACCAGAGAAGACATAAACTGATATACGGTAACTAATGGGGATGAATGGCTACACTAAGCAGTCAACTAAACTAAGATAAAAGATAAAGACGCATCTACCCTTCCAAAGGTAAATTACTAAACTGCACCACACCAGTCATTCCTAACTTAAAGGTTGATCCCACCCATGGACTTATAAAATTAACTTAATAGTTCTCGCGTACCCCTAGGTGATTAAGTAGACGCCACGGGGCCCTACAATCCACTAGGTGTACACACTACTCCCCATTCGATCAGCTCCCTAACGTAGATACCCGTGATGGCCCCACCGTGGGGTGTACCATTTCCCAACGTGGCAACCTGATAAAACTAACGGTGCACGGCTTATATCTACACGATGCAACAACGTCTTATTTACCAGCCCAGGTCCACACACGCATATGAAACCCGTTGGTCATGCGTTGCCACCGCTAACCCATTTTGGCCTCTTATAGTCAAGCCCAGTATGCGTGTCCCGTCCTCGACATGGGTCGAGCCCACTAAGATACGTATGGGTTACTGGTTGAAATGGGCCCCCAGCACAAGCCATCCCCCTAAGCTTGGCCCACACACTAGTGTTTCCCACTTAACCCTTTAATCATGTTTTAATTACATGTTCCACTTTGGTTAAGTATTCTAATCGTATTTTCTATTGCCACCCAAGGCAACCACTAGATTTCCACATGCCACCCAAGGCACCCACTTAACCCCTCATGTCCCTCTACATGCTAATGTGGTTAAGTGTTTCTTAATTAATTAATTAAGATCGTAACCTTTGTAAAGACCTCTCACATTAGACTGTCTTTTATGACCGCTGGTTAAGCCGGTTGGGTCCGGGCAGCCTTATGTCATAACCGAGTCTAACCTCGTGTCTTTACATTAATCACGTATTTAGTTTGTGCCTAAGACCTCTCACATTGGGCTAACATTTGTAGCAACTGGTTAAGCCGGTTGGGTCCGGGCAGTTTTACGCTACAACTGAGTCCAACCTCGTGTCTTAGTCAATTAATTACACCTAATTAATCACCCTCATAATTTATATTAATTATCCCTAATTAATTACACATTTTTAAGAATATGGGTAGACCTAACTAAATAGGTAAATTCCCAATTCCATAGTATGGGTAGACCTAACTTAATAGGCAAATTCCCAACACATAGTATGGGTACACCTAACTTAATAGGCAAATTCCCATACTATGTTCATTTATTTTATGTTATGCATAATTATATTAATTTCACACAATCTTATTAACATATGCATTTAATTAACCCCATCGTTCCCACGTAATTTCGTTCTCATGACATAACACATATAAAAGGTGTCAACTTGCATATGTATGAACATGTTTCAAAGGTGCCATCTTGCATATTAACAAACACATAACTTGCATATGAACTTGCATAACATGTCACATAACTTGCATATAATCTTGTATAACATGTCACATAACTTGCATATTAACTTGTATAACATGTCACATAACTTGCATATTAACTTGCATAACATGTTACATAAACTTACATATTAACAAATACATGACTTGCATATGAACTTGCATAATATGTCACATAACTTGCATATGAACTTGCATAACATGTTACATAACTTGCATATGAACTTGCATAACATGTTACATAACTTGCATATGAACTCATAAACTTGCATATGAACTCATAAACTTGCATATGAAGAAACATACAACTTGCATAATTGTCATACATGTAACTTGCATATTATCATACATGTAACTTGCATATTAACATATGATCACAAAGCACAAAACTTGCATAACCCACATACATTAGCAAACTAACATCATGTCATATGACTTAAAACCCATTAATCCACAAACAAAACCATATGATCTCATCATATCTCATCTACTTAGTTTAGCAATTGATCATTAGAGTGATAGAAACTCACCGAAACCAAGATTAGCAAACTTATAAAGTAGAACTAGTTGTTATACAAGAAGGAGATGATGATTAGAGGTTGATTAGCTTGCAACTTTCTTCATAAACTAGTGGAGGCTCCTCTCAAGTTTGATTTTGGCGGCATGATGGCATCATTTCTATTTTTAGTAGGGATTAGGCTTGCATTAGGGTGTATTTATAGGATTAGGGTGTGTTTTAGACCATAGGATTAACCCTAGGTTAGATTAGGTCCGTCAGATTTAGGAAGTTTCCAGAACTCAGCCCAAACCAGCCAGAAAACCAGACCTGGTGCACCCAGGTCAATTGGCTCGACACCCTGTGTCGACAGGGCAGTCGACTTGGCCTGGCCCAAGTCGACAGGCCTGTCGACAGCCCTGTCGACATGGCTAGGGCGGGTAAATTTCCCGCCTGGCCCCGCTGGTTCCAATTTCGAAATCTTAATTTGAATTTTAAATCTGTTTTGAACTTTGAATTTTCTGCAAACTTCATTGGGCCATACGGACTCCGATTCTCGAAAACTCGGACTCTATTTCGCGTATTTTTCCGAGACGAACGCAATGACGCAGCTCGTTTCCCCCAATTCTCACATCTGAGATTATTTATTCTGTAATTAGTGAATTTTAGCATTAACCGAAATTCGGGGTGTTACATTCTCCCCTCCTTAAAGGATTTCGTCCCCGAAACCTCTAAGCTAAGGAGAATGCATATCCTACCACCCAAACAACCATCTACTCAATCCATCAAACACGGGCATCCATTGTCCTTAAAACAATTTCTAATGATGTATGGGCATATGCAAAGAGTGTGTGTATATGCTCCCTATCTAATGTATGAACATATGCAAACCATGATAGTGCCATGCATCCATTATGTATGCGAGAAACCCTATCGACACATACAATATCTATATGAGTGCACAATCATTCACCAAAATGCATCATCCATATGATAACACAATCATTATACATCCATAAATATAGCTACCTACACACCATTATATGCAATATGCAATACGAAGTGATTGAGCCGATCTAGTGTCTAGAGTGTGTGTATATGCATCCACGAGCAACCACTAGCAAACACTTGCATCCACATGCATCCATCAATCATAACATGTCTCAAACACATGTTTTAACCATAGGTTCACCCTATCTAAAGGTCAAAGGTACTAACGAGAGGACATACTATAGATAAGATAAGCACTAGACAAACGATAAAGGAGGTGTTAAAAGACATACTCTCAAAAAGAAATGGGTACAAAGAACGCATCTTCGCTTCCGTCTCCCAAGTAGCATTGCTTTCGTCATCTCCCCATTGCACTTTAACTAGCTGAACTTCTCTGTTCCTCAACTTCCTAGTTTCTGACCCAAGGATGCGAGTAGGAGCTCGTCGAATCGTCGCATCACGCTCTACCTCTACATCTCTAAGCAAGCTCGGCTCTACCACCTCTGCGGTTTCATGTAAGCACTTCCTCAAACGTGATACATGGAATACATCATGAACACTACTAAGTCTGTCGGGCAACTCCACCCTATATGCCATCCGTCCAATCCTTTCCTTAATAGGAAACGGCCCAACAAACCTCGGTGCTAACTTCCCAACGGACCCAAAGCGAACAACATTTCTCAACGGAGACACTTTGACAAAAACCATGTCTCCAACCTCAAACTCAAGATCCGTCCTTCTCCGATCCGCATAAGATTTCTGTCTATCTTGTGCTGCCTTCATCCTTCTTCGAATCAAATCAATCTTCTCTGAAGTCTCTCTAACCATATCTGGCCCAAGCAAGATCTTATCCGTAGATTCCCACCAACATGTAGGAGATCGACAAGGCCTTCCATAAAGAGCTTCGAAAGGTGCCATGCCAATACTAGACTGAAAGATGTTATTGTATGCGAACTCCACCAAAGGAAGATGTTCTTCCCATGTACCTCCAAAATCCAAGATACAAAGCCTCAAGAGATCCTCTAAGATACGGTTCACCCTCTCGGTCTGACCGTCCGTCTGAGGATGATATGCGGTGCTCAAACACAACTGAGTCCCTACCGCCTCTTGCAAACTTCTCCAAAACTCACTAGTGAAGATAGGATCTCGATCACTCACAATGCTGGATGGTACACCATGCAATCTAACAATTTCTCTAACATAGACTGAAGCAAGCCATGGAGCGGTCCTCTTACTCTTCACGGGTATAAAATGGGCACTCTTGGTAAGTCTGTCTACCACAACCCAAATTCCCGTATTGCCCTTCCTCGATCTCGGTAACCCATCGATGAAATCCATCGAGACACTATCCCACTTCCATTGCGGAACTTCCAATGGGTGTAGCAACCCACCGGGTTTCCTTTGCTCCGCTTTAACTTGTTGGCACACTAAGCATCTAGCCACATACTCGGCCACATCTTTCTTCATACCGGCCCAGAAGAAAACTCTCTTCATGTCTTGGTACATTTTGTCTCCACCGGGATGAATAGTCATCCTTGAACGATGTGCATCATCCAAAATAGCCTTCTTCAAACCCTCATCTTGCGGTACACAAAGTCTACCGTCTCTATGCAACCATCCCCTATCATCTATGGTGTATCTACCCAAATGGCTGGACGACTCCCCCCTTATAAGCTTCTCTACCAACTCAACCAACTGTGGGTCGTCTCGCTAAGCCTCGCCAATCCGTCCCAAAAGAGTAGGTCTAACCTCCAAGGATGCTAACAAACCAGGTACAAAGTCAACAGAAGGTCAGAAGTCGAACAAAGAAAGAAACTCCAAGCTTCGCCGTTCTACGAACAATGGACTCAAAGATAGCCTTTTTCTACTCAAGGCGTCCGCCACCACGTTACCCTTGCCAGGGGTATACGCTATCTCGAAATCATAGGATGCTAAGAACTCCATCCACCTTTGCTGTCTTAAGTTTAAATCCTTCTGAGAGAATAAGTACTTCAATGATTTATGGTCAGTGAACAACTCGAATCTCTCACCAAGAAGATAATGGCGCCAAGACTTAAGTACGAAAACAATCGCGGCCAACTCTAGATCATGGGTAGGGTAATTCTTCTCATGCACTCTCAATTGCCTCCCTCCATAGGCTATTACCCTTCCCTCCTGCATCAAGACTGCGCCTAATCCTGTCCCACAAGCATCGGTATAAACAACAAACGGCTTACTCCCATCTGGAAGCACTAAAACTGGAGCGGTGGTCAAAGCTCTCTTTAACCGTCGGAAAGCATCATCACAATCTACGTCCCATGAGAAAACCAGATTCTTCTTCGTCAAGCGGGTTAATGGGGCTGATATCTTCGCGAAGTCTTTGATGAACTTCCTATAATATCCTGCCAACCCCAAGAAACTTCTTACTTCGGTAGCATTTCTAGGAACTTTCCAATCCTGGATAGATACTATCTTTGCGGGATCCACGGCTATCCCTTCCTTAGAGACCACATGCCCTAAGAATCGCACTTCTCTTCTCCAAAAATGACATTTAGAGAATTTAGCTTTAAGACTATGCGCTCTAAGAGTCTCCAACACTTCTCTGAGATGTAAGGCATGCTCTTCTTCACTCTTGGAAAAGACCAAGATGTCATCCACAAAGACCACTACAAACTTATTCAGATACTCTCTGAAAACTCTACTTATTAGATCAACAAAGTATGCAGGGGCGTTTGTCAACCCAAATGGCATTACAAGCCACTCATAAAAACCATCCGGAGTCCGGAAAGCAGTCTTCTCTATACTGTCCTCCGCCACTCTCAACTGATGAAACCCTGTAGCTAAGTCCATCTGCGAAAACACTGAGGCGCCAACCAACTGATCAAAGAGATCATCTATCCTCGGTAATGGGTGTCTATTCTTCTTCGTGAGCTTATTAAGTTCTCTATAATCCACACAAAGTCTGAGGGACCCATCCGCCTTCGTGGCAAACACTACTGGAGCTTCCCACTCCGATATACTTCGCCTTATGAACCCCTTCTCAAGCAACTCCCCTACTTGCTTATGAAGTTCTCTTCTCTCACGAGGAGCCATGTGGCGCACTGGCAAAGACACTGGTTTGGCATTATCTACCAAATAAATTAGGAAATCTTTTTCCCGCTTCGGAGGCAAACCCTTCACCTCTTCAAACACATCCGGATATTCCCGGACCACTCTGACAGAACGCAAACTCTCGACCGAAGCATCGAGCGATTCAAGATAACTTAGCAAAACAGATTCCATGGGATTACAAGAGATCTCGAGAGTATTACCCAAGCGGGTCATAAGCCTGACAACTCTCCTTTCACAATCAAGAACGGCACCATTACTGGATAACCAGTCCATGCCCAAAATCAACCCATAGCCCGTGAAGCCCAATACAAAAGCATCACATCCAAACTCAACGCTAAGTATAGAAATCTTCAAACCCAAACATATCATAGACAGATATATGGAGCCACCAATTGGGTTTGAAACAACCAAGGGATCATCAACTAGACTGGTGTCTAAGTGCAGTGACTCAACTAACGATGATGAGATAAAAGAATGCGATGCGCCAGAGTCAAACAAAGTACGAACTGGATGATCAAACAGAAAAACCAGACTTTCAACGGAAATAGTTCTACCTCTCTGCTGAATCGGTGGAACTGAGAGAGCCTGAACTTGCCCCCCTGCCCGAGCTGGTGCCATAAGAGCTTGCACCTGACCTCCTGAGGTAGACTCCGTCTTCTGCCCCTTCTTTGGGCAGTCCTTCACAAGATGTCCTGCTTCACCACAATGAAAGCAACCGGTCTTCTTCTTTTTGCGACAATCCTTGCTGAGGTGGCCTGGGGTCCCACAATTGAAGCACTTCTTCTTCTTCTTCCCCTTGTCACCATTGCCTTTTCCACCCTTGCCTTGTTGTTGTTGTTGCGGTTTCTTCTGATCCCCCTTCTTCTCTGGTGCCTTAGAACTCTTATCATCCTCATGCATAAGTGCCATGTAAACAAGCTTCTCAAAGGTGGCCCCCATAGGAATGTGAGTCATAGCTATTCCTTGCAATGGTTCGTTCAAGCCTCTAACGAACCTCAAAGCCTTCTTCTCCGGTGTATTCACCAACTCTATGCCAAACCTTGCTAATTGATTGAATTTGTTGACATATTCTTTCACCGTGAGATTCCCTTGCTTCAAATTCAAGAACTTCTCCATAAACAGATTCTCTTCCGCCCTTGAGAGAAACTTAACCCCAAACCTTTGCTTGAAATCTGCCCAAGAGTCAACAGGGCGTTCTCCATTAGTGACCTCCCACCAGAATGAGGCCTCTCCCTTCATTAACCAAGCCGCCAACTTGACTTTCTTTCCCTCTTCCACTTCAAAGATATCTAGCAACTCTTCCACTTCCTTAAGCCAATCTCTAGCCTCTACGAAAGTCTCTGAACCTAGAAAAGGTTTTCCTCCTATAGCCTTGAACTCCTTGCAAATCTTAGCAAAATTATCCACTCTAGGCTGAGGAGGAGGAGCGGTTGCCTCTGGTGTAGTAGCATTGGCTGGACCCACAGCCGCGGCCCTAGCCTCTTGTAACCTCCTATACCATAGTGGTATAACTAAGCCCTCCGGGATGTTAAGATCTTCAGCCATGCTGAAACGAAAGAGGAAAGATTCAAAAAGGAGATTCCGAAAGATAAAGATATGGCTATTGGGGATTATGCTTTTCTTTTTCAAAAACTTTTCTCTTAAAAGACATGTTTTTGAAAATACTTTTTCCAAAAATAATACCTTTAATATTTTTTTTTTTTAAAAATATTTTTCTCAAAAATTTATCTGTTCCGGTAACCTCGCTCTGATACCACGTGTAACCCCCCACTCCCGCTATGGTCACTCACTAAGGGAATGCCATAGCATCGGTGGAGTATTTTAGTGAATATAGAACAGAAAAATTACAACAAGACAGATATAAATAGTACTTGAAATTTAAAACATCATCTCATAACAGCGGAAGTAAAACATGTCTGGTTACATCATAAAACCACAATAAAAGTCAAGTACAATATCCATCAAAATAAAGAAGTACATAATCCCACTCTCATACAATAGCCATGACGAAAGAAAAGATAACTGGGTAACTGGAGCTTTACATCTATCCAAGCTCCTAAAGACTGGAACAGCAATCCGATCAAGCTCCACTACTGCTAGGATCCACCGTAGGACCTGAGGGTTGGGAAAAAGATAAAAACAACGGGGTCAGACATAAGTCTGAGCGAGTCCTATAACTTTAACAATACAATCGTTAAAGTAACCAGAGAAGACATAAACTGATATACGGTAACTAATGGGGATGAATGGCTACACTAAGCAGTCAACTAAACTAAGATAAAAGATAAAGACGCATCTACCCTTCCAAAGGTAAATTACTAAACTGCACCACACCAGTCATTCCTAACTTAAAGGTTGATCCCACCCATGGACTTATAAAATTAACTTAATAGTTCTCGCGTACCCCTAGGTGATTAAGTAGACGCCACGGGGCCCTACAATCCACTAGGTGTACACACTACTCCCCATTCGATCGGCTCCCTAACGTAGATACCCGTGCTGGCCCCACCGTGGGGTGTACCATTCCCCAACGTGGCAACCTGATAAAACTAACGGTGCACGGCTTATATCTACACGATGCAACAACGTCTTATTTACCAGCCCAGGTCCACACACGCATATGAAACTCGTTGGTCATGCGTTGCCACCGCTAACCCATTTTGGCCTCTTATAGTCAAGCCCAGTATGCGTGTCCCGTCCTCGACATGGGTCGAGCCCACTAAGATACGTATGGGTTACTGGTTGAAATGGGCCCCCAGCACAAGCCATCCCCCTAAGCTTGGCCCACACACTAGTGTTTCCCACTTAACCCTTTAATCATGTTTTAATTACATGTTCCACTTTGGTTAAGTATTCTAATCGTATTTTCTATTGCCACCCAAGGCAACCACTAGATTTCCACATGCCACCCAAGGCACCCACTTAACCCCTCATGTCCCTCTACATGCTAATGTGGTTAAGTGTTTCTTAATTAATTAATTAAGATCGTAACCTTTGTAAAGACCTCTCACATTAGACTGTCTTTTATGACCGTTGGTTAAGCCGGTTGGGTCCGGGCAGCCTTATGTCATAACCGAGTCTAACCTCGTGTCTTTACATTAATCACGTATTTAGTTTGTGCCTAAGACCTCTCACATTGGGCTAACATTTGTAGCAACTGGTTAAGCCGGTTGGGTCCGGGCAGTTTTACGCTACAACTGAGTCAAACCTCGTGTCTTAGTCAATTAATTACACCTAATTAATCACCCTCATAATTTATATTAATTATCCCTAATTAATTACACATTTTTAAGAATATGGGTAGACCTAACTAAATAGGTAAATTCCCAATTCCATAGTATGGGTAGACCTAACTTAATAGGCAAATTCCCAACACATAGTATGGGTACACCTAACTTAATAGGCAAATTCCCAACACATAGTATGGGTACACCTAACTTAATAGGCAAATTCCCATACTATGTTCATTTATTTTATGTTATGCATAATTATATTAATTTCACACAATCTTATTAACATATGCATTTAATTAACCCCATCGTTCCCACGTAATTTCGTTCTCATGACATAACACATATAAAAGGTGTCAACTTGCATATGTATGAACATGTTTCAAAGGTGCCATCTTGCATATTAACAAACACATAACTTGCATATGAACTTGCATAACATGTCACATAACTTGCATATAATCTTGTATAACATGTCACATAACTTGCATATTAACTTGTATAACATGTCACATAACTTGCATATTAACTTGCATAACATGTTACATAAACTTACATATTAACAAATACATGACTTGCATATGAACTTGCATAATATGTCACATAACTTGCATATGAACTTGCATAATATGTCACATAACTTGCATATGAACTTGCATAACATGTTACATAACTTGCATATGAACTCATAAACTTGCATATGAACTCATAAACTTGCATATGAGCTCATAAACTTGCATATGAAGAAACATACAACTTGCATAATTGTCATACATGTAACTTGCATATTATCATACATGTAACTTGCATATTAACATATGATCACAAAGCACAAAACTTGCATAACCCACATACATTAGCAAACTAACATCATGTCATATGACTTAAAACCCATTAATCCACAAACAAAACCATATGATCTCATCATATCTCATCTACTTAGTTTAGCAATTGATCATTAGAGTGATAGAAACTCACCAAAACCAAGATTAGCAAACTTATGAAGTAGAACTAGTTGCTATACAAGAAGGAGATGATGATTAGAGGTTGATTAGCTTGCAACTTTCTTCATAAACTAGTGGAGGCTCCTCTCAAGTTTGATTTTGGCGGCATGATGGCATCATTTCTATTTTTAGTAGGGATTAGGCTTGCATTAGGGTGTATTTATAGGATTAGGGTGTGTTTTAGACCATAGGATTAACCCTAGGTTAGATTAGGTCCGTCAGATTTAGGAAGTTTCCAGAACTCAGCCCAAACCAGCCAGAAAACCAGACCTGGTGCACCCAGGTCAATTGGCTCGACACCCTGTGTCGACAGGGCAGTCGACTTGGCCTGGCCCAAGTCGACAGGCCTGTCGACAGCCCTGTCGACATGGCTAGGGCGGGTAAATTTCCCGCCTGGCCCCGCTGGTTCCAATTTCGAAATCTTAATTTGAATTTTAAATCTGTTTTGAACTTTGAATTTTCTGCAAACTTCATTGGGCCATAACTGGGCCATACGGACTCCGATTCTCGAAAACTCGGACTCTATTTCGCGTATTTTTCCGAGACGAACGCAATGACGCAGGCCGTTTCCCCCAATTCTCACTTCTGAGATTATTTATTCTGTAATTAGTGAATTTTAGCATTAACCGAAATCCGGGGTGTTACACGATCAACGCCTAATAATACAAAAAATATTCGAGTGCAATTCTATATATACAAAAATTAATTGAATGGTATTAATTAAATAGTTACTTTAATATATACATCATTGTCAAATCAAATTGGCAGTGTTAAACAAATCAAATTGGCATACCAAGTTAACATCATTTGACAAACAATAAAACATGTAAATTAAATTATCTAATCAAATCTTTTTATTTCAATCCTTTTAGTTTAGCTTTGAAACTGAATTAAAGAACTGAGCATTAATTGAATTGCCAAATTTATTAATGTTTTTTTCTCCTTGGATTAGCTAGTAGACTAAATAAACTTTATTTGTAATATACATGTATCAAAATTACTACTAAAACAATATAAGAAACTATGCTTAGTTATTTTATTATGTTCTATTTTAAAGTAAAATAAATATTTCAAACATAAATAAATAGAATGAACCTTCTTGTTTTTTGGAATCATAGATCACCTCTTTTATGTTACAAATGTATTACTTTTTTAAAATAATAGAATGAACTGAAGAGTAAAATGTGTTGCACTATGTTCTTTATATGTGTGCATATCTCCTAAGTTTATTTGGATTGTTAACTTATTGATGCTAATTCACTGGAAAACTATTGAAGTTGTTCGACAATGTCAAAATATGAAATCTAGCAGCATTTATCTGTAATCAAACAACTTAAGTTGAAAGAATTTCTTATGCTTAATTGCTTATGTTGAATATCGACTTATTGTGAAAATAACTAGTTCAATTAAATAACAGGTTCAATTAATAACAACTTCTTTATTTTCGAAAAAGAATTAAATGGTGTTAATTAAATAACTAATTCAATTACATGACTACTTCTTCGTTTTCCAAAAATAATTGAATTGTGTTAACTAAATAACTAATTCAATTTAATAACTACTTCTTTATTTTACAAAAATAATTGAATTGTTTTAACTGAATAACTACTACTTTATACACAAAAAATAATTGAATTGGAAATGCAAATCAAATAACTACTCCATTATATACCTCGCCCGGTGTTAACTAAATATGATGTCCATATTCAATTATACTTTATTAACAATAACTATTTCTTTACTACTTCATCTAGTGTTACTTAACTTTGATGTCCTAGTCAGATAAATTTATATAATTAGTATTTTTAACTTGTTCCAAGCTCAATTTAAGTACCTGTAGAAGTTGAATGTGATGAAGTGGGTACTCTGATCTTAGCACCATATTTATTTGTCTGCACTCCACCATGCTCTGATCCATCATCGTCAGTATCTTCATCATTGTCATCATCGGCATTGCCGCCTCCATCGTCGTCTTCTTCATCGTTGTCATCTTCCTCTTCCTCGTCGTTATCGTCATCCTCATCATGCTCCCCTTCGTCTTCCTCATCCTCTTCATCATCATTTTCGTCTTCTTCTATTTGTTGCATCTGGAGGATGATTTTCCTTTTTTTAACCTTTTGATCGAACACTTGCCCTTGTTGCAAGACCCAAACATGGATCCCTAATAACCCGCATATTCTGTAAGAAATAAAGAAAAAAACATTTGAACATAAAATAAAAGAATAAATACGTACAACAATTTTTAAAATAGATGGCATGACTTAAAAAAATCTGAAGCTATGTCATTTATCTTTTCCAAACCGTCCTCGTAAAACTGAGATTCCCAAATAGCTAAGTGCCGCATGCCTAAGTTCATCTCCCAAAGGATATCCACAGTATAATGCAGCGGAACTGGCGGCATGTAAGGTAAATGAGGAATCAACAACGGATCATCTCGTCCAGTCCATTGCATAAACCAACCAGGATTAATTACCCAGTCGACTTGTTGAGGAGGAGGAGGTGGGTTAAACGGGGACGAATAATTAACTTCTGAAAACGTCACAACTGGTGCATGAATACCCAACTTCAATGAAGAGGGTCCAAAAAACTTCATATTCCAAATACGGACTACAACATCTAGTAAAGGTCCAACATCTCTAACAATTTGCCACCAATAGGTATTGTAGTCAATGTCCACATCCTGATACAAATATTAGTGACAGTTGTCCTGATATAGTGCTTGTTGAATTTCCGCATACGTATCGTATCTCAAGGTACGTGTCATGAGAAGTGGGGGATCAATAGGAATGGTAGCTTGTACAGTCAATTGTCTATAACAATGCTCTATTAAAAACAACTCATAACAATCGCCAGGCGGAACAAGTAAAGGCAAACACTTCATTGACAAGTTATGGGCAAGTTGACCTTTGTTTTCATCAATAGCAATCGAGTTGTTCCACAGATGCATGTTAATATGGCTAGCTTGTCGATCATCAATACGTTGGCGTGTAACCGAGAATAAATGTACTACAGTATCGCGTGTTCTTGCTCTGTTCTCTTTCTCCCAAGCTTTTAGTTTAGGATATGCCGACTGCTTTACATCTTCTTTAACAATATAACGGCCGACAGTCGTATACTCAAAGAACCAGTACTGCAAAATAAAACATAAAATTTGTTATACAATTGATTAATTGAACATGTATGTTAAATTAAATTAAAAATAAATATGGTTGTTATACCTGTAATAACTCGATAAATCCAGTAAGATGACCACATCGGGTCACAACCACATCCAGACTCTGGTATAGGTAACCCAAAATAGCTAAACCCTAATCATACCCCTTAGTTATTTCTAAATTCATAAATGCTTCTATACACCCAAGAATGATTATGTCATTTGTCGATGTGAAGAAAAGAGTTCCCATCATATATAACACAAAAATACTTGCAATATGTTTAAGGTTGTTCATATTAGCTGCTACGTACACCTCAGTAAAATATTTACTCAAATGAGATATAGCAATGTTACCAATCCTGGTATCTTTTTCAATAAGCAATGGTAAAAATTGACTAGCATTACTAAATTGGCTCCAACTCTCAACATATGGTATACTGCGAGAATTCAGTCCGACTGGTATTTATGTCAAAATGGTAAAATCAGACGGCATAAAACCAATCTCAGCATTTGGAAATAAAAGTGTATACGTAGTAGGCCACCATCGCTCTACTATAGCATGTATGCATCTATTACCATAATACCTTAACTCTACATCCATAAATCTTCCAAATATCTTGACTATCGTATCTCTAATCTGCTGATGAACTTTTAATTTTTTCCACCATTTTTTCATTGTTGTGAGTGAACCATGACATCTCATATTATCGCGATTCTATTCCAAACATTATTAATAACATGATATTAATTAAACTTAGACATAACAGTATAAGATAATACTAAATTTACCGTTATCTCTTTTCCAGTCTTGAAAATGTGATGTATTCCTTCATGAAGGCTAGTAATAGACTAAAATGGAAATGTATTAGAAATCATTTTTTCTACGCCAACTCCAAATCCTCCATCATCACCATTAATGGTCCTTATGTTCCTTTTAGACGTTTTCCTTCTTCTATACGGCCGGCGGAGCTAGAAGCTTCAACGTTGATGTCTTCCATCCGAAAATCACAAAAACCCAATACCCTAGAATTTGTAAATTAAAACAAACCCTGGATTCAATTATGCTAAATTAGGTAGGAAATTGTGGAGATTGAGATGAGGATTAGAAAAGAAATGAAATTGACTTTAATTTGTACCAATTTTCACAATTTTTTTTACATGGAGAAGGCCAGAGAAGCCATGGAAAAATGAGAGCAGGTTCGGCTTTTGTTTTGCTGGAATGAAGACGCTACAATGCTTTATAAAATAAAAATTCTACCAAACAGGTTTTATAAACCCGTTTATATATAAAATGGTAAAATGAAAACCATTTAAGTAAATAAACGGTATTCATTTAACTGCTCTAAACGGTTAAACTAATAAAAAAATGGCTCTGAATCCCCGTTCACTACTGGAAGAACGGGGATTCTCCCTATTTTTAAAGCTCTTTCCCCACCCACAATCGACATAGTTGCTAGAGATGCTCTTACAGCCGACAACGAGAAACAAAGATTGGAAAGGAAGTAACTAATATTATATTATAAATGGATAATTGGATCGGGCTAGGCTTCTTAGATGCTTTTTTTTTTACTTATATGTGTATGAAAAATTAATGAAAATAAAACTTATATTAAATATTAAATTATAATAATATATGCATTTCATCGCTTTATTCCAAGCTGGACAGATATTTATCCCAGTACCGCCATATCTGTATTTGTATCTAAATATTATTTCAATTATCGTGCATTTAGACCCACGTTATAAATGTTTGATATTTTCCTTATTAATAGATGAAAATGAAATAATCGATATTTCCTATATCAATATGATTTCAGTTATTGAAAAGGGATGCAGATGAAATAATTAAAACATATCAATGGTTTTTACAATTCATAAAGGTACCAAAGCGTAAACAAAGAAGTAAAACTTTAATTGAATTATTAAAGATATTTCCTATATTTTGAAGTTTGTGAGATATGAAATAGAAACATTAATTGAATTATTAAAGATCAAATACATAAATACTAAATTTTAAAATATTAAACACATAAACATTAATTTAAAATTTTTAAAGTAGACTTTCCCATTATTAATTACTAAATATTAAATATTACTAAAAATTATTTACTATTTATTCTTATTTATTTATTATAAAATATTAGTTATTAATTAGAGCTGTAAAATTATCTTTTGCGATAGGCATTTATTACAATGGGCGTTTATAATCATCATCAAGCTGACACCGGTTACAATGGGTACCTTTTTCCCATTGTAAAATTAGAACCTATTACAAAAGGCATTTCCTGCCTGCTGTAAAATTGGGATCTATAACAACGGACATTATGACCATTGTAAAATTAGGACATCTTACAACGGGAATTTTAAGGCAGATGTAAAATTGGCACCTACTACAATGGTAACTACGCGAACGTTGTAAAATTAACATCTGTTACAACAAGCCAAAATGGACCGTTGTTGCTCATTGTAGAAAGGGCACTGTATTGGGCATCTATTACAACGGGCCAAAATTGATTGTTGTAATAGCAGTTTATTACAACGGGCAGCCTACGCCCGTTGTAATTAGGACGTTGTAATAAGGTATTTTTGTTGTAGTGTAGCGGATGAGACCCTATACTCCCCCGCATAATAGCAGAAGACCTTTTATATCACGATAACCCGCCTTTAAGTGGGATTAGTATTATTTATTTTGTCTAACATCTGTAGATGCAGGAAAACAAGTTGGAGGGATCTAACTGGATTCCTCAAATTTGTTATTATTTGTTTTCGTTTATATATTGTGATATATGATGTGTTAGAGATTCTGTGATAGAATTTGTTGTGTTGGATGTTTGAATAGCATTGGCCCTAAAATAATTGGTATTTAAATACCGTAAAAATATATTCAAATGAAAGGAAAAAGAATTTGGGTTTTAAAAGGAAAATCTATTTTCCTAAAATAGAAATTGAATGTTGAATGGGCTAGAAAATAATAACTTGTTTTTAATAATAAAAACTAGTTGTTTAATTTATAAACGATGTTTATAATGAAGTGAAATGATTATCACCGAATAATTTGGGAATGTAAATTCAAGAGTGAATTTAAAGGGAATTTAGAAATCGTTCAAAAGGAAATGATGAAATTTATTTCGATATTTAAAATGTGAATGGAATTGAGATAAATCCATAAGGATTTATAATTGGAATTCGATTATGTTGAATTTTACATTAAAAAATGTAACGACCCAAATTTTTGACTGTTTAAATCGACAATAAACCACACATGTCGACCCAAACAAATCACTAATCCGGATAGTTATTGGGAAAAGAGAAGAAAAAGAAGACAGAAAGGAAAAACAATCACAGAATCTCACAGCGGAAGGATCACCTATAATAGACAAATAAATATTCAAAAGCATTTAAACATATACATTTGAGTTATAACATTTACATCATCAGAGTTATACACTTACATACAGTAATGCAGCGGAAATATAATGTAGTGGATACATATACCGAACTCCGTCTTCGATCTTCAAGGCCAAACAATCTTCATTAACTGCAACATCTGCTGACCCGAGCGTATTGCATAAAAAGAAAACACAACAAACACTCGGATCAGCACTAAATCATCTCATATTAGTCAAATTAAAATACAGAATAATATCGGTGTCATGGTGCAGTAGCTCAAGAGATGTTACGGGATTTTTCCATCTCTCAAGGATCCGTTAAACTAATACATACATAGTATAATACGCTATTACAATAGTGTTTATTCAGTAAGGTATAATATCGAAAATAGCGTAAGCAGCTTACCATGTTACCCTTACGCCGTTTATACCGTTGCCGTACAGTTTGCATATAACACACCAGTATGTCGGTGGATAGGGATGCGCCGTGATACGACAACGTTAAATCAAAATCGTAGGGGCTCGATCAGGATAATATGACAAGGCACTGAGGAATACCCCGGTAGGATTCTACCGAATTCGCGGACCCAGGCCGGTGGTAACGCATAGCCGCAACTACCGCCCACCTCGAACGACATTCCCATATTCAAAGGGGTGCACCCAAATCAATCACAGCAGTAATAGAGATGGTTTCGAAGGAGCGCGTTCGATCAGAGATGCGATCTCATTAACCCGGGTATGGCTCCTGTTTTAGTCATTTCAATTATGACCCGAAGGTCAAGGCTAATCCATCATCGTTCTCTTTCTTCAAATCCAGTAATCGCCTCCATACCATCCTACTCCGGTTCTGGAACTTCCACCGCGTACACAGTTGTCAAAGTGGTATTGACACTGACAGAGAGTATGCCTTATGTCGACTCCGGTCTCCTTGACAACCAAACGTTTTCATTTTTCACACCGGTCAGTTCTTTACCTTTCAAAGGAGTTCGTATTTCATATCGAGATATCATGTTTCAAAATCATTTAATATCCTAAATAGAATATTATTCAAATGGGATTTTCCACTTACGCATAACATCTTGAACTAATTCCAACTTAAATAAAATTTGAATATCAAAATAGTTAACAATATATTAAATAGCTAAAAGATATAATTAAAATAGTTTGAAATAATAGTTTTTAACAAAATTAGAATTTATCAATTTATTAAAAATATACAATTAAAACATTAAGATAATTCATAAAGAAAAATCAATTATAAATAATTTATTTAAATAATTTATAAAATAAATAGTTATGAAGAAATTTAATTTATTATCAAAATAGTTTGAAAAACGGTTTTGAAATACTATAGTTGGAATTAGAATCGTTTCGACCATATTTCGTTTACACTTGCAGTTGTATTTCAACTTCAAGTAAATCGAATTCAAATTCACTATCCCTATCGACTTCATTTCAATTTTTCGTTCATTCCAGATCAGCCAATTTAATTCAAATGGAATTCAATATGCATTCCCATTTCAAAGATCTCGATTTTATAACAAATAAACCGAATTCAAATTCAATCATCTCAATTATTCAAATTCCACTTTCATATTTATTTCAATGAAAACAATGCAATTCCAAAGACAAAATTCGAATTTCAAACCATATTCCCATTTCAAAGCTTCAGTTTATAACATAATTTAAATTTACAATTCAATTTCATTGTTTTCAAAGCTTCATAACGAATACTGAGTTTACAAATCAATATTTAATCCAATTCAAGATTGATTTAACGCACATCTCAAAAGCCGATAAAACAATTCAATTTTCAATAATTTCGAATTCAAATAAATTTCACTTGATATTTAACTCTAATTACAACACAATTTCATTTCCCTTTTTATTTGTATTTCAAACTTCAAATTCAACGGAAAAGAAATTATAAAACATCGCTTATTGTCGTTAAACAATAAATTTCAAATTCAAAATTTCATTTAACCGACCGGTGTCCGTATAAAATTTGTTATCCTACGGCCAAGTGATTAAATTTTTAATTTCTCGATATTCGGGATGGATCTATCATTTCAATCCAAATCGGGGTCACAGAGATTTATCATTTCACTCTGTGTTCTTAATTTATTTTATCGATAAATCCCGGGTTTATTCGATGCCCGCAACATCAAGGAAAAATGGGATTTATCGTCAAATGTGGGCACACAACATCCATGCACTGAATTAAATAGTATTCCGGACAATATCAATTCAGAACCATATCAACCAGGGCAACCATCACAAACATTTCATTCAACAGTAAAAGGAATCATCTTATCGGTTAACAAGCGTCAGGGTTTCAATTGGAAATTTAAATTAAATTTAAATAACTAATTATCGATTATCGTTGCATGTAACACACTGGCATGTCAAATTCAAACAATCATTCACCAAATCAAACACAACCATGCAACCAATTTATTTCATACATTAATTCGATAAATATGGGATAAGTTCAGTATTTCGTGAGCGAATAAACACTCACCTTCGGGTTCCAGTTCGAAACGGACGTCCAGAAAAGTCCCAAAATTCGACAGTCTTCAATTGAAGTGAAATTAGTGTCAAAACGTCCGCAACTCCACCACGATCCCAACGCAACAAACCGTTCGTCAATCCGAGTTCGTATGTAAAAGTTATGGTCATTAGAACATTTTGATATATACGTATATATATATATAATTAATTAAAAATTAAAATAAAACACCTACTTTACACGTCACCTGCTCTACACGTCAGCAAGGCCTCCTCTCCCGCTCACCATTCCCGTCCTACAGCAAAACCCGTCGTTTATACCCATACCCGCGCCCACTTTGACCGTCGATTGACACCACCTCGGACCTCCAGATGACCGGCGACCACTGCCATGCCGAAGCTCCCTCCGAGGCGCGTCTTTCCAGACCGGACCCACCTCCTCCGGTCGCCTCTGCTGACCGTGCCGCCACCCCCAAACTCGCCAAATCTGAGCTTTAAACCCCAAAATCCGCCGATCTACTCAATGATAAAACGAACGGCCACCACTTACGGACTCGTATGAGTCTCCTCTTCGAAACCTATATCACAATTTCATCGATTGAAGCCTGAATCGAAAACCCCCAATTCGAAATATAGGGTTTCGAATTTCAGATACTTTGACCGAGTTTTCTGACCAACCTAGTCGCTGCATGTCAAAACAAACTATAGATCTGCATTCTACAAGTCGAGAGCTTCGAATCGACATATAATACAATGGGTTTTGAAGGGATTTTATTTTCAGCTTGGATTTTATTTTAGATCTAGGGTTTTGAAATTTTAATTCAGCCATTAGAGAGGAATAGGATGGAGGAAATTGAACATGAGGTGGAAATGGCTGATGTAGGTGTTAAGTGGGATTTTATATATATATATGGTCAAGACTGATTTACACACACAGATATTGCATATCAAATTCGAACGTACATTTTGCATTACCGGGGCCACATACTGACCCCGAAAAATCCAGAAAAATTATTTTTGGTTATGATTTGACGACACGATTCTAATGAAACTAATTTCGTCGAATTTTGAGGCCGTTTGAAAAATGGCCTTTTTCGGGTCGATCCAATTTAACTGTCAACTGGTAAAACGCGTTTTCTCTTACCACGCTTACATATTAATTCGAAAAATTCTAAAATTTGAAACCTAGCAATAATTCGACATTCCGGATCTAACAGAAGTGGTTTCGTCGAAAACAGAGGTCGTTTGAAAAATGACTAATTTACAGGCCCTTATATATTCTATAGCGACTATTCTGAATATTCATTTGATCATATCTTTTGATTTCCGTTACGGAATTTCGATTTTTCGGATTCGTTGGAAAGATATTATCAAACAGATTTAAATATTTCTTATTTCGCTAAAATCCGATTTGTTTTGAATCCTGTGCAGTCAGTTGAACTTTGAATTTAAATTTTCAAACTGCAGGGCCATATAAATAATTATATAAACTCCACAGCGACCTTTTGATATTTTGATTTACTCATAACTCGCAATTTATCCGGCGAAATTTCAATTTTTCACATTCGTTGGGAAGATATCGTCAAACAGAGTTATATTTCTCTGGGTCGTCCCCATTCTGATTTAAAACGAATTCTATACATTCAATTGAAATTAAAAATCGAATTTTCAAACTGCCGCGCCATTTCAGGCTCGTTATATAATTAAAATAAATTTATTCGTTTTCAACTTCGATTAAAATAAATTTTCCGTCGTTATTAATTAAAATAAATTACTTCAGGTATTTAAATTCTATAAATTGACAAAATGGCATTTTCAAATTGGTTCGAATTTTCAGTTCGTTACATTCTCCCCCACTTAAAATCTTTTCGTCCTCGAAAAGAGAACGAACCGATATTAAGTGCATATTATTTCAAATTCATATTTAAAATAATATTTTCAAAACAAGTAAAGTTGTAAAACTCGTAAATTTTCTAACTCCCGAAATCACGAAAAATTTCGGCAGCATCTCCTTTGTACGGAGAGGTCCGGGAAAAATCCCAATACATATACGACTCAATATACGTCTCATCCAATGATGAGGCATCCCAAAAGTGGGGAAAAACAAAATATAAAACCACAAAACCATATACCACAAATACGTACCTCGTTTAGCGTTTATTTTGCATTTTTATTTACCTTAGCGTTTAGCATTTTAGCGCAAGCGAGCTTCGAAGTCATAGCGCACACTCCGTACACCTGCCAATACTTACATATACATGATAATCAAACATATATACAATATATAGCAAATGCATACAACATACATATCAAAATTTCATCGTTTCAATTGCAAAACCATAATATCCGTTACAGGCCAGCGAACAAATCGCTGATTATCACGTATTAGAAGTTGGAATTTGGCCAAAACATACTAGGCAAAAGTTGTTCTTCTCGTTTCAGGCTTTTCGAAATGTCCGGACTCATCGAATTCGGATAATCGGTTTAAAAGTTATGACAGTTTTATCGCAAGTGAACGCTTCAGCCCGAGCGCTGAAAAAATGCAGGTCTGAATGTTCAGGTCAGTTTTCAGCCCTCTAAATCTCAAAATTTTACTTAGCACATTAAGGAAAAGTTTTAGCTTACACTCTGGCCTTTCCGAATTGTACTCGCACATTAAAATCCGACGATTCATTTGGAAGTTATGGTCGAAACAATATCGATGTACACCTCTGTTTTTAATTTCCTGCACATACAACTATGTCTAAAGCTTGAATTTCAGCATAGTAAACATGAGAATTTTGACGGGCGTTATTAATGAAAGTTTTAACTCAGTTTCTAAGGTTTTCAAAAAGTCCGGAATCATCAAATTCCGATTGTCCATTCAAAAGTTACGGTCATTTTAATTTCAGCTTATCGACTATTTTGGATTTTCTCATAACGTTGGTTTATTTCTATTTGAAATTTCAACTTTTCGATTCCAATACTTTGTAAATATTTAACACTTAACGTTGTTATCACCTCATTTTCAATATTTGGATCTACATTCAATTGCTTACTTTATATTCGATATTCTTTCTATTCACTTTCCGGTTTCGTTTCAAGTGTTATATTCCGATTGAACTTGAATTCACTTTAAAAATTTCGACGAACTGGATTCACTCGACCCTTATTCCATTAACCCAGTTTATTTATTCGACGTACAAGTCATGATTTGAATTAACGACTGTTCACGACTCAAATTCATACTTAATTCTCAAACTATTATTGTTCGATTCCCTAAGTTTTACCATATTTAATTCGATTCCACTACTTTAATAAGTTATACTTCATCGGATAAAATAATTTACAAACCAAATTCATGAGTTCCGTGACAACCCCTCAGTTCTTAAATTCATTCCAAAATTTCAAGGTCTAAAATTTTCAACAAACAAGCATATTAACCTTGAATCGATGTCGTTAATCAGGACGAACTTAAATGGCTTGATTCCGGTTTTTAACCTAAGTTCAAAATAATTTATATATTTATACTATTTTATAGAAGACATGACATATAAAATTTTAAACCCAAATCTTTAATTACCAAACATATGAAATTTTTCAAAATATGTTTACCTTAAATTTCAACTTTAAATAACATATTCTAATACTTTTATCAAAATTTATAACGTATGAACTTAAAATTTATATCATATGGGATTTAAATCCAAATCCTTTACTTGACAAATTATAATAACATTTGAGCAGTCTCCCCCACTTAGACTTTTCAGAATACACACCGATAATGCGTGCACTCATTACCGAGGTCGTTTCTAAGGTCTAAGAAGGGATTACACTCATTTCGTTTAAAAACCCTTTCAGAACTATTTCCAAAACTATTCTATAAAATAATAGTATTTCAAAACTTTAGTAAATTATTATCAAAGCCCAGAATCAATTTCAAGTTCATTTTTATTTTATCTCAAACTGTTTTGCAACCAATTATACCTACTGGATTTTTTTTTCCGATTTTTCATATTCCTACATTCATTAATTTTTCCTTATTTGATTTACGATTTAATCAACCATAATGGGTAATAACTTTATATTATCACCCACTTAACAAATGCATACATATTTGAATCATAATATATATTTGATATATTTTAAAATATAATCGAAAACCATATTATGTCAAGTCATTCTGTACGATCATTTAGAAATTCCTATCGATTCTATGGCGTCCCATATATCGACCAGAATCTATAAATATTCAACAGAACAATTAACACAACATAAAATCATTTTATATCAAAAATACAAATACGCTCCCTCATATATTCACTCGAACTCATTTTAGGGCGTTACTAACCCCATCTCTAATGAGTTAATTCCCAAACAGAGCCAAGGTTATCGCTAACCATCACTCTGATACCAGCTGTAACGACCCAAATTTTTGACTGTTTAAATCGACAATAAACCACACATGTCGACCCAAACAAATCACTAATCCGGATAGTTATTGGGAAAAGAGAAGAAAAAGAAGACAGAAAGGAAAAACAATCACAGAATCTCACAGCGGAAGGATCACCTATAATAGACAAATAAATATTCAAAAGCATTTAAACATATACATTTGAGTTATAACATTTACATCATCAGAGTTATACACTTACATACAGTAATGCAGCGGAAATATAATGTAGTGGATACATATACCGAACTCCGTCTTCGATCTTCAAGGCCAAACAATCTTCATTAACTGCAACATCTGCTGACCCGAGCGTATTGCATAAAAAGAAAACACAACAAACACTCGGATCAGCACTAAATCATCTCATATTAGTCAAATTAAAATACAGAATAATATCGGTGTCATGGTGCAGTAGCTCAAGAGATGTTACGGGATTTTTCCATCTCTCAAGGATCCGTTAAACTAATACATACATAGTATAATACGCTATTACAATAGTGTTTATTCAGTAAGGTATAATATCGAAAATAGCGTAAGCAGCTTACCATGTTACCCTTACGCCGTTTATACCGTTGCCGTACAGTTTGCATATAACACACCAGTACGTCGGTGGATAGGGATGCGCCGTGATACGACAACGTTAAATCAAAATCGTAGGGGCTCGATCAGGATAATATGACAAGGCACTGAGGAATACCCCGGTAGGATTCTACCGAATTCGCGGACCCAGGCCGGTGGTAACGCATAGCCGCAACTACCGCCCACCTCGAACGACATTCCCATATTCAAAGGGGTGCACCCAAATCAATCACAGCAGTAATAGAGATGGTTTCGAAGGAGCGCGTTCGATCAGAGATGCGATCTCATTAACCCGGGTATGGCTCCTGTTTTAGTCATTTCAATTATGACCCGAAGGTCAAGGCTAATCCATCATCGTTCTCTTTCTTCAAATCCAGTAATCGCCTCCATACCATCCTACTCCGGTTCTGGAACTTCCACCGCGTACACAGTTGTCAAAGTGGTATTGACACTGACAGAGAGTATGCCTTATGTCGACTCCGGTCTCCTTGACAACCAAACGTTTTCATTTTTCACACCGGTCAGTTCTTTACCTTTCAAAGGAGTTCGTATTTCATATCGAGATATCATGTTTCAAAATCATTTAATATCCTAAATAGAATATTATTCAAATGGGATTTTCCACTTACGCATAACATCTTGAACTAATTCCAACTTAAATAAAATTTGAATATCAAAATAGTTAACAATATATTAAATAGCTAAAAGATATAATTAAAATAGTTTGAAATAATAGTTTTTAACAAAATTAGAATTTATCAATTTATTAAAAATATACAATTAAAACATTAAGATAATTCATAAAGAAAAATCAATTATAAATAATTTATTTAAATAATTTATAAAATAAATAGTTATGAAGAAATTTAATTTATTATCAAAATAGTTTGAAAAACGGTTTTGAAATACTATAGTTGGAATTAGAATCGTTTCGACCATATTTCGTTTACACTTGCAGTTGTATTTCAACTTCAAGTAAATCGAATTCAAATTCACTATCCCTATCGACTTCATTTCAATTTTTCGTTCATTCCAGATCAGCCAATTTAATTCAAATGGAATTCAATATGCATTCCCATTTCAAAGATCTCGATTTTATAACAAATAAACCGAATTCAAATTCAATCATCTCAATTATTCAAATTCCACTTTCATATTTATTTCAATGAAAACAATGCAATTCCAAAGACAAAATTCGAATTTCAAACCATATTCCCATTTCAAAGCTTCAGTTTATAACATAATTTAAATTTACAATTCAATTTCATTGTTTTCAAAGCTTCATAACGAATACTGAGTTTACAAATCAATATTTAATCCAATTCAAGATTGATTTAACGCACATCTCAAAAGCCGATAAAACAATTCAATTTTCAATAATTTCGAATTCAAATAAATTTCACTTGATATTTAACTCTAATTACAACACAATTTCATTTCCCTTTTTATTTGTATTTCAAACTTCAAATTCAACGGAAAAGAAATTATAAAACATCGCTTATTGTCGTTAAACAATAAATTTCAAATTCAAAATTTCATTTAACCGACCGGTGTCCGTATAAAATTTGTTATCCTACGGCCAAGTGATTAAATTTTTAATTTCTCGATATTCGGGATGGATCTATCATTTCAATCCAAATCGGGGTCACAGAGATTTATCATTTCACTCTGTGTTCTTAATTTATTTTATCGATAAATCCCGGGTTTATTCGATGCCCGCAACATCAAGGAAAAATGGGATTTATCGTCAAATGTGGGCACACAACATCCATGCACTGAATTAAATAGTATTCCGGACAATATCAATTCAGAACCATATCAACCAGGGCAACCATCACAAACATTTCATTCAACAGTAAAAGGAATCATCTTATCGGTTAACAAGCGTCAGGGTTTCAATTGGAAATTTAAATTAAATTTAAATAACTAATTATCGATTATCGTTGCATGTAACACACTGGCATGTCAAATTCAAACAATCATTCACCAAATCAAACACAACCATGCAACCAATTTATTTCATACATTAATTCGATAAATATGGGATAAGTTCAGTATTTCGTGAGCGAATAAACACTCACCTTCGGGTTCCAGTTCGAAACGGACGTCCAGAAAAGTCCCAAAATTCGACAGTCTTCAATTGAAGTGAAATTAGTGTCAAAACGTCCGCAACTCCACCACGATCCCAACGCAACAAACCGTTCGTCAATCCGAGTTCGTATGTAAAAGTTATGGTCATTAGAACATTTTGATATATACGTATATATATATATAATTAATTAAAAATTAAAATAAAACACCTACTTTACACGTCACCTGCTCTACACGTCAGCAAGGCCTCCTCTCCCGCTCACCATTCCCGTCCTACAGCAAAACCCGTCGTTTATACCCATACCCGCGCCCACTTTGACCGTCGATTGACACCACCTCGGACCTCCAGATGACCGGCGACCACTGCCATGCCGAAGCTCCCTCCGAGGCGCGTCTTTCCAGACCGGACCCACCTCCTCCGGTCGCCTCTGCTGACCGTGCCGCCACCCCCAAACTCGCCAAATCTGAGCTTTAAACCCCAAAATCCGCCGATCTACTCAATGATAAAACGAACGGCCACCACTTACGGACTCGTATGAGTCTCCTCTTCGAAACCTATATCACAATTTCATCGATTGAAGCCTGAATCGAAAACCCCCAATTCGAAATATAGGGTTTCGAATTTCAGATACTTTGACCGAGTTTTCTGACCAACCTAGTCGCTGCATGTCAAAACAAACTATAGATCTGCATTCTACAAGTCGAGAGCTTCGAATCGACATATAATACAATGGGTTTTGAAGGGATTTTATTTTCAGCTTGGATTTTATTTTAGATCTAGGGTTTTGAAATTTTAATTCAGCCATTAGAGAGGAATAGGATGGAGGAAATTGAACATGAGGTGGAAATGGCTGATGTAGGTGTTAAGTGGGATTTTATATATATATATGGTCAAGACTGATTTACACACACAGATATTGCATATCAAATTCGAACGTACATTTTGCATTACCGGGGCCACATACTGACCCCGAAAAATCCAGAAAAATTATTTTTGGTTATGATTTGACGACACGATTCTAATGAAACTAATTTCGTCGAATTTTGAGGCCGTTTGAAAAATGGCCTTTTTCGGGTCGATCCAATTTAACTGTCAACTGGTAAAACGCGTTTTCTCTTACCACGCTTACATATTAATTCGAAAAATTCTAAAATTTGAAACCTAGCAATAATTCGACATTCCGGATCTAACAGAAGTGGTTTCGTCGAAAACAGAGGTCGTTTGAAAAATGACTAATTTACAGGCCCTTATATATTCTATAGCGACTATTCTGAATATTCATTTGATCATATCTTTTGATTTCCGTTACGGAATTTCGATTTTTCGGATTCGTTGGAAAGATATTATCAAACAGATTTAAATATTTCTTGTTTCGCTAAAATCCGATTTGTTTTGAATCCTGTGCAGTCAGTTGAACTTTGAATTTAAATTTTCAAACTGCAGGGCCATATAAATAATTATATAAACTCCACAGCGACCTTTTGATATTTTGATTTACTCATAACTCGCAATTTATCCGGCGAAATTTCAATTTTTCACATTCGTTGGGAAGATATCGTCAAACAGAGTTATATTTCTCTGGGTCGTCCCCATTCTGATTTAAAACGAATTCTATACATTCAATTGAAATTAAAAATCGAATTTTCAAACTGCCGCGCCATTTCAGGCTCGTTATATAATTAAAATAAATTTATTCGTTTTCAACTTCGATTAAAATAAATTTTCCGTCGTTATTAATTAAAATAAATTACTTTAGGTATTTAAATTCTATAAATTGACAAAATGGCATTTTCAAATTGGTTCGAATTTTCAGTTCGTTACAAAAAATATCAGAAATTACATATTATATAATTCGGAACTTAACAAGATAATTAATTTAGGTTTGAAATTGATATTTTATAATCGAATGTAAAGTCGATAAACGGTTATAAAATTGTTAGATAAATGACAAGAAGTTTTGACATATAAAATAATGTGGATTCATAAAGCGACACGATAAAAAGGATTGAACCTGTAATAGTATTTACAAATAAAATCAAGATTTATTTGATAAAACTAGTCCGGATTCTATAAAGCGATAATATTCACATTTTAAAGTGGAAAGTAGTTTAAAGCAAACGTTTTGCAGATTGGAATGGGTATAAAGGAAATTGATAAGGGTTCAGAAGTGGTAAATTCAAAAGTGAATTTAGAAGGAAAATGGAAATTGAGTTGACCTGAAATGGTGAATTTATTCCGAAGTTTGGAACGTTAATAGAAAAGAAATTATCCGAAAGAGAGCTATACATTGAAATTCGACTATGTTGAATTCACGAAAGTACTATTTACTTTCCATTTTAATAAAGAATAATTAATTATTCATTTATTTATCTAATTATTATTTATTCAAACTAATGAGTAAAGTTATATTTTGAGATTTTATATCTCAGAACATGGATTATAATACTATTGTTAAAATTAATGATTTCTGAAAAAGAAGTGGATTCTTAAACTAAATCTGAGTGTTGCATGAGCGATGTTTTGTTGGTATTCGAAGTTCTGGAGTTTGTCCGTTGCGAAGTTAAGAATGTTGTCCAATTAAAGTATGAGAGGTAGTTATACCCCAACTTGATTGACTTCATTATTGACAAAGGAATAATTAAGGTTCGGTAGTGAGAATTGGTTCAAGATATAGGCAATTGTGGTTTTGAATTGTTGTAACAGTGTATTTTTTAGCATAACGGTTGTGTAGAGCGACTCTACACACCCGATTAGATAATAATACTGATAATATATAATAATTCGGTCAACAAGGCTGACCGATGGTGCAAACAATACTGATAATGCATGCAAATTGCATGCAAGTAGTTCGTAGCGCATAGCGCAATTAGTTACATATGAAGCTAATGTACAAACTAAACAACCTTGCTACCAAACACCACAAAATATCCCCATTAACACATCGCTTCAAGTAATCATTCAACCCATTAGTAGTAGCTAACAAAAAACACAAAAAAGTTTACCAGTTGCGAAGGGATGTGCAGAATATGATGAGCTTACCATGGTCTTGGATAGTAACGACGTTGTTGGGTGCCACCAGCATCAGTGCTGCCTTCCGACTCCTCCCAAACGATGGCAGTACCTAGAATGGTTGGGGTGTATGGCGTTGGATGGGTACCTAAAGTGGAAGCCTGGAGGCAAGCGCTGCAGCGGACGGCGGAGGTTGACAGAGTGGGAGCAATCATGGGAGACAGTCCTTGTAGGAGTGGCGTAGGAGGTGGAGGTGGGGTGGTATCCAGGGTAAGCGGCTGATCTTCGGAAGCTTCGAGTTGGATGGGGTTGGAGAGGTCAATGTCGAGGTCAAAATCAGCTAGAGGGTCCCATTTGTGTTCCAGAGATGGCAAGGGATTCCACCTTAGAGGGCTGATGAGTTCCGGTGAGTTTTCAGGCTACGGTAAGGTGGCCATAGGAGGGTCAGACGGTAGGGTGGGAGCTGGTAGTGTGGATTTGATCTGCATGGTGTCAAAGCGGAGATTATGTTCAGGCATAGGGAAGTTGAGAGGCTCCATCATAAATTCCCTGTTGTTTTCCTATTGGTTATCGAGAGGCAGGTCCTCTAGGTTTAGAGAAGGATGAAAGTGATACCAGTCTTCCACCATGATGACATAATGAGCATTGCCGAGGTGGACGAATAGGCTATAGGTAAAGACACCGCCTTTAGCACCTTAGCCCTAGAAAAGACTCAACAGAGGTCCTTCTGCGCCCAATTGCAATCATCCATCCTAAGAAAAAGCCCTACCGGGTAGAGTGCGACAGTGAGGTGATCAAGACTGTGACGGAGATGGACAGGAAATCGCTTAATTCAAACCTAGGAAGCAGGCCAAAGTTCACGATCCTCCACTTCAGCAGCTGGAGACCATGCTTGCAACGCCATAGAGCCACCATGACGGAAGATAAATTGGCGGTTTAGGGAAGAGTTGTAGAGGTCGACATTGGGAAATTGAACAAGGTAGGTGTGGTCAGTTAAGATGAAAATCTCCCAGTTACGGTGGCAGAAGAAGTTGGTGAGGGTGGTACGTATGGAATGGAAGTTCTAGTACCCAGTGAGGATAGTGACATTGACGAGATTAGGCGCATTAGATGGAAACGCCATTTCTTGAAGAGCTTGAAGGGAAAAGATGAAGTATTAGGGTTGGGTAATGGATTGGGTGCGGACGTATGAAATATAAGTTGGGGAGATGATTCGATGTTGAGAGAGGGAGTGTTTTTTATTACTGGCACGTGTGCAGTGAGAGGGTGGGATGTGATGGATGCAGTCTTCTTTGCAGGAGAATTCGCAGAGACCGGTGCAGCTTTCGAAGTGATTAACACAATCCATTGGCAGGATCTACGAGAGCAGCTTTTTTGCGTGTGCCCAAAAAATCCACATCGATAGCAAATCTTCGCGTTTCTGCAATGCTTTTCCTCGTTTCCCGGGGATGCATAGTGAAAACACAAACGATTTGATTTCAAATTTTCCACATTTCGCGCCTAGGAAGCAAAAGGTGGTAACGAACCCTTTTTTGAACGCCAACGAGGATGATTGTTTCAGCGAAAGGGGTCGCTGGTGTCTGGTTATACTGTTCAAGGCTTAAAGGTAGGAAGACGTGGGTTGGTGGTAATGTGGGTAGCAGCAGAGGTAAGGTGGCAAGGGAGATCGATGGTAGTGCCGGCTTTGGGGGGGAGGTGGTCGTGGAGGGTTGGGAAAGACTACTGGACTCGTCTGGGAGGACACCATAGGTGTTTGGGTGGAGGAGTAGATGAACGCCTCCGCCACCATGGGGTCGGATGAGGTTGCTAAGGTTGGAGATGGAGGTGGTTGAGGGTTTAGGTTTGGAAGCCATTGTTTGTAGCCATTATTTTTTAATATTTCGCGCTTGCCTTTTACAGTTGTAACAATGTTTTATATGACATTTGTTTAAATCCAAGTAAATGAGTTTTGGAAACGTTTTACAAGTATAATCAAAATTGTTTTCTAAGAATAGAAAATAAAATGATTTGGTTGATGAGAAATAAAAAATGTGAATATATGAAATGTTTTCCGATGTTAATAACGCATATTTTCTAAATATAGGTAGTAAGGATTCGTGAATATATGGTAAACTTTTGCAATGGTGATAAAACATATTTTCTAGAATATAGAAAATAAAGAGTTTATGATATTGGGAAATGTTTTCCAAGAATCGTGAAAGGTCTACGGGTTTTGTGGAATATCTGGGTAAAGATATTAAAGAGAGAATTAGGAAATGAATAAATTAATCAAATATTAATTTTAAAAAGGGCTCAGTATTGCTTAGTGCTTAAACCGTATTATTTCCAGTTGAAAATATGGTCGATGGTTACATGGATGTTTTCTTCGATAGTTAAATAACCAACTATCGAAGTTTTGAACAAATTCATTGATCGTTTTAGAGAGACTGGAATCAGATCTAATTATCCGAAAACCACCTTGATCTGATTGTTACGTTTATGAATCAAACTAGGTTAAAGATAATTGAAGACAGAGTAAAGTTCAAGGGATACTCTATTTATCCTAGGTAGAAATTGCCTAAGATGGATTGATGGGATGGTGCCTTCGGTTTGTCCATGTTAAGGAATGTGGAATGCGGATCCTAAGGCAAAACATACACTAGAGGGGGGTGAATAGTGTTTATAAGAAATTTATGAAAATCTTAAACTTACTTGATCTACTAGATGAATCACACAATGATTATCACTCCAGAGATAATCACAAACACATAAACAATCACAGACACATAAATAGATAAATATAAAATGCAGAAAAGGAAAGAACACACCGGATTTTATATTGGTTCGGATTACTCTTACGTCCAGTCCCACGCAACACTGGATTGCGCAGAGTTTTATTATTATCAATATCCAAGTACAACCCATTGATTTCATGGCAACAAGGTTAACACTGCTCCAAACACACTTGATTTCACAGCTACATGGTTAACACCGCTCCCTTTCCTTGATTTCAGGGCTACAAGGAACACATTCTTTCCCAAACAATTATAATAGACCAAGAACACTTCAATAACACTTCAATTCAGAGATTATTTGATAGAGATTAAGAAGAGAAGAAGTTTGATATAATTTGAGTACAAATCGGCAAAGTATAAGCGTAGAATCAAGAAAATAATGTATATTAACGGTGGTAAGTAAATGAGTGAAGATGGAGAAGAAAGAACAATTAAAAATTCGAAACCAGACCATATATATAGTGTCCCAAAGGTTGAAACGTTTGTAAAAAGTTTCAAATAATGAAAAGACACTTCCTTTGAAAATTAAAAATATGACACTTATATGTCGACATGTCTAATTATCTATCTCGACACATATATAATATTTGTGTTTTTTTAGAACTATTTTTCAAGTATTTAAACATATATATTATTCTGAAAATTCTTGAATCAAAACTTAGTAATGTAAATGAATATTCTAAAAGTGTAAAATCATATGGAAACATAATAATATATTAAATAAACATATTTATATGATTTAAAAACTATAAAATTTTATAAACATATACGTTTGAAAATATAAGTAAGATAATAGTTTGAAATCATGTAGGAAAATAATTTGAAATCAGGTTTTGAATTTTGAAAACAAAATTTGAAATTTGAAAATCAGAATTTGAACCTGGAGTGCTATTCATAAGTTCACCTTCTCTTCTTAAGATAATTGAATGGACACTTGTAATTTTGCATGTAAGCTTTCATGCATGACTTCCGCTTGTCCCCTTATGTTTCTTTACCTCCTTACTCCTCTTTTCCTATATAAGGAGCTCTTTACTTCATTTTCTATCATCCATTTTCATTTTTCCTACCTTCCTTCTTCTTCTTAAGCTTATGGCCATGATTTCCATGGCATAAGTCTTCCTCTTTTCCCCCACCACCTTGCCAGAGTTCGTCGTCATCCTCCTCCTACTATTATAATATAAAGAGAGAGAGAGAGAGAGAGATTAGTGTGTATTATATTATATATATTGGTGAAGAAGAGGTTGCACCGAAATACTGTTCGACGGTTCGCTCAGCTAGGCTCGCCTACCGTGAAGATTTGGAAAGTTGTTCAGTGAGAACTCTTTAAACAAGGTTTATATATTTAATTAGTAGTTAGACTAAATTAAATATAGTAATGAATTATTAGTGGTTAATGATGATTGATGTTTGTTGTGATGGATGATGGATGCGTAGTTTAGAACACACACACTATTAAGCGTTAGTGTTATAACGCTTGTGCACAGTTATGATTTATTTAATTATGTTGATGATGGTTGCCATGGATGTTTATAATGGTTGTTGATGTTGTTTCACACACACTATGACACATCAATTATGGTATCACATTGGTGATCGACAAATCTCCTTCATAATTAGAAGCAATATCATTATTGAAATTTAAGGTTAATAATTGGGAAAGACCTTATGTATGAATTCATATATATTGATAAAGTTTCTTTAAATGAAAAATAAATACCGGAACATTCTAGGATGATAGAGAGGATAGTGTCTAGGCTTGGATTTGGAAATATAGTTTCCTGCTTTCCCTGGCTATCCCTAACAGATCCCATAATGGGATGGTTAATTTAAAGTTATTTGAATTTAGAAATGAATTTGAAATTGATTTATTAAGTAAAAAATAAAAGTTGGATTTTGAACCCAAAATAATTTGGAAAGTCACCGTAAATTACTTTAAAAGATTTTAAGTGGTTTATATAAGTATATAATAGTTTTCTAAGATATTTTGATGTATCACAGAATAATGGTTATTACGGTCTAAATAGAGCTTGTCGTACAGCGGCAGTTTGTGTATTTTAGATGCTAACTTTAAATGCTTATAACTTTTGCAATCTAAATCGGATTTCCAAGAAATGAAAAACGTTTGATTTACATTAACAAGAGCTTTCAAATGAGTGAAAGCAGATTTTAATTTCGAGTTATAATTTTCAAGTTATGTTTAAACCCGTGTTGGGAAAAGGTCGCTGTAAGCGCAGTTGTCAACCATAACTATAAAAAAGCTATTTTTTTAATGTTTCTAAAAATATGAAAAAAATTTGGTAAAATCATTATAAATTATGTAAAATGTTTTGAATTGTAAAGTTTATGTTTTGGCTTAGATAAACGATATTTTGACCAAAGTAATTAAGATAACTATTTTGTAACGCTTTTGTAATGCTTTTGAAACACTATGGTAATGCTTTCTTTGAAAACAATCTATTTTGAAGTTTTAAACCGCGAACCGTTTTCCGAACTAAAAGTAATCATTTGTAAATAATTGGTGGAATGTTTTCAAAGATTTAAAAGTATTGATAATGTTTTATATGGAAATTAAATTGATTTATTTGATATTAAAACAGGGTTTTCAATTTTAAATAATTGGATATGGTTGGAGATAAATCCTTGGATGTTTGATATTAATCCGGTAAATGATGACTCCTACTATCTAAGGAATTTAAAAGGTAGTTCACCGTTATTCCGCTTATAGTGTGAGTTGGATACAGAGATTAATATTGAGGATAAGTTGATGGAATTTCTATCCAAATCTAATGTCAAAGAGTTGAATAAATCTTTTAATTAAGATACAGGTTTCCCAATTCGATTTGGAATAAGTTGGATAGAAATAATCTTCGGATATTTGATATGAAATTCTTTAGTGTAAGCGTATACTATTTGAGAAATTTTGGAAGATATTGTTACTATATCGTTATTCCACTTATAGTATTCGTTGATTATGAGAATTGGTATCGAATATAAGTAGATACAATTTCTGTGTAACTAATGTTCAACATCGATTGATTTGTGTTTTGTCGTGAATCATATCTTCAATAATATCATTCTAGAAACCCAATGAGATTGAGTTATGGAAATTCATATCGTAATTTAGGGATTTAATCAAATCTTCGATTTGAGAAAATTAAAAGTATGAAATTGGGAAGGAAGTGTAGTCTTTTAGTTAAGATTAAAGAATTGAATGTTAGGAAATCGATTTGATTGAAAACTATGGTTGTAATGCGGGTGAAGGATTTTCAAAGGAAACTGGATTTCGATAACGAGTTATTAAAGGGAAAATTAATTAAGGCTTTAAGGCTAAATTATTTTTGATTTAAGGGATGTGTTTTAAAAGAGAAAGACTAAATATGGATTTTGTTATAATTTGAGAATGGATTTAAAGAAGTTTAATTTGATAAAATCCAAGATGGAAGGATATTGGTAGAAAGCCTGTATGTTCCGTAATTGTGTTTTTAATTGCACTTATTATTTGGAAAGACCGGGATCGGAATTATGTCTGAAAACCATTCCAAGTAATAATACGACGTTGTGGAACAATTGAAGACATTGGAGATAGCATTGAAGACTGGGACCCTTCATGTCGTAAGGGCAACTTGCTGAATGTCTCGAATGGCTGGCTCCCATTCGCAGAAGGATTTTATATATCAGTCAAGTGGCAAGAAGCCCAAACGTATGTGAAGGAATTTCAGATTGTTGTTTCGTTAAGACCCAGAACGGACATGTATTTGTGTGTCTGACATTATAATTGACTGCGTAGCACTGATCTTTATTAATATATATCTTCTTGGTGGTGGAGAATTTATTCTCTTACTTAACACTCTTCTCTAAGACATATGAGCTTCGAGGTTATATATTGACGGAAATCAGTGACGCGTAGTATTATTTCAATGAAAATGGAAAAGTTCTTTTTATTTTGTGCAAATGTGTAAGCACCCATAACAATCCGTCTTTATGAATGGTTTAAGTTGGTTTAATTACCGGCAAAAACTGGGCAAAATGCCGGGTCGTTACATTTGGTATCAGAGCTTTTGTTTATACAAAGCAATGGGGTACGACACGTTTGAACAAAAGGAAAGACTCATCAGAGTTATATATCTCATTAGAGAGAGGGTTAGTAATGCCCTAAAATGAGATTTTGGAGTATTGTATTTGAGAGAGCGTATTTGAAAATATGAAATAAGGTTTGAAAAGTTATATTTTAAGAAAGAAACATATTTTGGAAATAAATGGTTAATTATAACCTGGATAATTAATCAAACAATTCAGGTTAAGTTTGCATTTTCTGATTATAATTACGCATATTAAGCCCCTTCTACTGATCAGGAAAATGATCCGAGTACAAATGCCTTTTGGATTTAATTTCACTGTTGGGTAATATTTCGAAATATCGATAAACTTGGGTCAAATTTGTTAAGGTAACTAATCAATATGGTTAGAAATTAAAAATTAAAATTTGAGTATTTTATTTGTTATTGAGGTTGGACTATCGAGTATAAGAAGATTTTGCATAAACTGATCAACGTATATACGAAGTCTTAAGTATACTAGATAGATATAGAATCACACTCCAGTCACTTGAAGATGATTCTGTTGATGACTGCAGCATCATCAGTATGCATTTTCGAGTTTCGAAAGTGGGATGACTATATGATTCCGATTAAAACATCAATATATACTTAAACCCATTTAGTTAAGTGTTTGAAATTGTTTGGCAAATTAATGTGAACTTAAATAGAAAAGCAGGGCATGTAGTTCAGGATTGTCATTTAAAGAAGGGAGAAAGACCAGCTAAAGCAACACCACCCCTAGTCATAAGTGAAAAAGAAGGACCGCAAGAACTATGCAATCAAAGAAAGCTCTTTGACCCCTAGGGAATTATCTCTGAAAAGTTGGACGCATGAATAAATGTATGTATATGATGTTAATTATATATATATAAACTTATTTTATAAATCTTTTTAAGTATTATATCATATATCCAAGTAGATCCTATTCTAACGAAAAAGTAATTGAATTTAATTAAAGGTATATATAGGAAGATTTGAATTATCGACGATTTTGGACAAGTCGATAAGTTCTAAAGTATATTATGGCAAAAAAAGGAACTGTTTAAGTGAGCATGAACACCTTGAGAATTAAGTTTCACAATTGTTTTAAAGGATATTTGGCAAGCGGGAATAGTAAGAAGAAATTACCTAAACTGAAACGTTTAGACAAGCTGAGTTCGGAGGTGATTAAGTTTTTCTTGTAACGAATAATAGTAAATTTTGGAAATTGAAAAGGAATAAGTTTCATAACCTTTGTATTTGTAAGATAAGATCTAAGAGAATAATTTATAACTCTGAATTTTTCTGAAAGCGGTAAATGGTTGAGTATAAGTAATTGGCCCAGTAAATGATGAATCAAATATAATGGGTAACTGGAGGTTATCGTTGGAGGACATGTAGATATGGTTGTTCACAAATATGTGTGTTATAATATTCTCCCCGGTATATGCATTATGACAACATGGAGCTTTGGTATAAAGAATTTTAATCTTGAGTCTGAAAATCAACAGATGTCGAATGAGTTGTTGCGATTCCCTTTCCTTTTCGAGGACGAAAATTTTTAAGGGGAGGGTGAATGTAACGATCCAGAATTTTTAACCAATTTAAAATTGGAATTTTTATTACTTAATTTGAATTTAAATTTGAATTTGACATAAATATTTATGGTTAAGAATGTTTAATAATTTGGATAAGTTATACGATAGATTTTACTTGAATTATAAATAAGAATGATTATTAATGAGTTTGGATTTATTGATACTATTTGTCGTTCGATCGGATTTGTTAAAGCATAACATGAATTAGTAGCATTGGAATTAAGTGTTGCCCTTCGTTTTCGTAGCATTTAAGAGAAAATGCTACCAAAAGTTCACCTTCTCCTCTTAAGACAAGTGTATGGACACTTGTAATTTTGCATGTGAGCTTTCATGCATGGTTTCCACTTGTCCCCTTATGTGTTTTTACCTCCTTACTCCTCATTTCCTATATAAGGAGCTCATTACTTTATTTTTTTATCATCCATTTTCATTTTTCCTACCTTCCTTCTTCTTCTTAAGCTTATAGCCATGTTTTCCATGGCATAAATCTTCCTCTTTTCCACCACCACTCGTCGTCGTCCTCCTCCTCCTCTTATAATATAAAGAGAGAGGTATTAGTGTATATTATATTATATATATTGGTGAAGAAGATGTTGCGCCGAAATAATGTCCGACGGTTTGCTCAGCTAGGCTCGCCTACCGTGAAGATTTGAAAAGCTGGTCGATGAGAACTCTTTAACCACGGTTTATATATTTAATTAGTAGTTAGACTCAATTAAATATAGTAATGAATTATTTGTTGATAATGATGATTGATGTTTGTTGTGATGGATGATGGATGCGTAGTTCAGAACACGCACACTATTAAGCGTTAGTATTATAACGTTTGTGCACATTTATGATTTATTTAATTATGTTGATGATGGTTGCCATGGAATTTTAAAATGGTTGTTGATGTTGCTTCACACACACTATGACACGTCAATTATGATATCACATTGATGATCGACAAATCTCCTTCACAATTAGAAGCAATATCATTATTGAAATGGAAGGTTAATAATTGGGAAAGACCATATGTATGAATTCATATATATTGATGAAGTTTCTTTAAATGAATAAATAAATACAGGAACATTCTGGGGTGACAGAGAGGATAGTGTCTAGGCTTGGATTTGGAAATATAGTTTGCTACTCTCCCTAATTGATCCGACGAGTAGGACGGTTAATTTAAAATTATTTGAATTTAGAAATGAATTGGAATTTGATTTATTAAGTAAAAAATAAAAGTTGAATTTTGAACCCAAAATAATTTGGAAAGTCAACGTAAATTACTTTAAATGATTTTAAATGGTTTGTATAAGTATATAATAATTTTCTAAGATATTTTGAAGTATCACAGAATAATGGTTATTACGGTCAAAATAGAGCTTGCCACACAGCGGCAATTCGTGCATTTTAGATGGTAACTTTAAACACCTATAACTTTTGCAGTCTAAATCGGATTTCCAAGAAATGAAAAACGTTTGATTTATATTAACAAGAGCTTTCAAATGAGTGAAAGCAGATTTTAATTTCGAGTTATAATTTTCAAGTTATGTTTGAACCCGTGTTGGGAAATTGTCGTTGTAAGAGCAGTTGTCAACCATAACTATAAAAAAGCTTATTTTTTAATGTTTCTAAAAATATGGAAAAAAAATGGTAAAATCATTATAAATTATGTAAAAATGTTTTGAATTGTAAAGTTTAAATTTTAGCTAAGATAAACGATATTTTGATCGAAGTAATTAAGATAACTATTTTGTAACGCTTTTGAAACACTATGGTAACGCTTTCTTTGAAAATAATCTATTTTGAAGTTTTAAACTAAGAACCGTTTTCCGAACTATAACCATTTGTAAATGATTGGTGGAATGTTTTCAATTATTGTGGAGCAATTGAATACAGTGGAGATAGCATTGTAGACCGGGACCCTTCATGTCGTAAGGGCGACTTGCTGAATGTCTCGAATGCCCGACTCCCATTAGCAGATGGATTTTATATATCAGGCAAGTTACAAGAAGCCCAAACATATGTGAAGAAATTCCGGATTGTTGTTTCGTTCAAATCCAGAACGGACATGTATGGATTGTGTGTCTAAACTTGTAATTGACTGCGTAGCACTGATCTTTATTAATATATATCTGCTTGGTGGCGGAGAATTTATTCTCTTGCTTAACACTCTTCTCTAAGACGTATGAGCTTAGAGATTATATATTGATGGAAATCAGTGAAGCATAGTGAGTGGACAATGTGGCATACTTATGTTGTGTGATGAGCTATGGATGATCAAAGCATGGCTTATTTAAGCGTACCTTTGTGTATATCGTGACCTCGACGAACCTCACACCCCGAATTGATGGTAAACTAGTGGTCGGATTTTTATGTTCGTTTCGTATGCTCAGTGCACCAGGATGTGATGATGAAAGGGTATTACGAAGTCCCCAGTCTAGGACGCTATTTGTTGGGTATTCTGATTCATGCATGGTGGGTTAGAAAAACAGAGTCCGAGTCTGGACGTTATCCGCGAGTACTGGGATGATGCGCGCAAGAAAGTTTTGTGAGCCCACGAATGATCTTTCGTACCCAGAACCATCATGTTGGAAATCCAATCTCCACTACGAGCCCGTACGGTTTTGATTGTATAGCCTGCTGGTTATCGGTAGGATTGTTAGTATTATGGGATAGGGCATTGTGCTAGCTAGGATTAATACATTTATTTGCGAAAAGGTTTTCCACACTATATATAGTAGTAAAAGAGGATATTCACATATGAAGACATTTTTGGTTATCATAAGGCAAAACTCGCCCATTTGGTGTACGATTGCACTGTGTGATGTTGGACGAGCTTATGATAGCTTCATTTTTTTAAAAAGTCATTGTGGATTTCTATGCACTGGTATTCACATGAGGTAAACCTCTTCCGCGTTAGCGGTCTGGTCCAGTGAATTACCTAACTTTAAAATAAACCCTAAAAACGATTGTTTTGAGTTCTTACACCAGTCCCATGACTGACCTGGAGTTTATTGTTCCCACACCTAAACTTTGGGTGCCCATAATTTTTACATGGACAGCCTAGTAGTTTGGTTCGCAGATTTAGTCTTCGAGTTGGTTGGATCAGGATTCTGGTTTTAGATGGAGCTATTATGTCTTGGAGCATTCGCATTCTCCCGCTGAGTTTAGTATCTCTTCTGCTGTGTAATCGATGTACTCTAATGTACCTCTTTTCAATGAAATTGGAAAAGTTCTTTTTATTTTGTGCAAATGTGTAAGTACCCCTAACAATCTGTCTTTATGAACGGTTTAAGTTGGTTTAATTACCGGCGAAAACTGGGAAAAAAGCCGGGTCGTTACACTTACTAATCCTTATTTTATAATTTCTCCCACTGTGCCATCAACAAAAAGAACTTCTAAATATACTCCCCCTAAATCTATACCATAAATAACTTATATCTTTCTGTCTATTCTAAGGTTACAACACTTAATTCTATACTACAGTACTTAATATACATGACTTCCCCTAAATTCATGCCAATATTATATAATATCCTATATAACTATTCTAATATTTATTCTAATATTTATTAAAACTAGATAGAAAACAAACATTGTATTAACTAAACAATTTAGTCATTGTTTTACAAGCCAAACATTACAAACCATACAAATTACAATCGTTTTACGAGAACACAAATATACTATAATTGTGTGTATTACACCGCATGTATGAATAAACGAGAAACTAAACATCTAACTTTTTTTGATGATTGGGGATTTATGAATTGTGCAATTGGGATAATGGAGACAAAATTCCCCATTTCGCCCAATTATATTCCCGTCTCTATCGAAGCATACTTCGCCAATGCATATGACTTGGTTGTCTTCCTCCATGCCTTCAGTTTGAGCTTCTTCTTCCTCCTCTTCAACCATCTCTTCCTCTTCTTCCTTTTCCACTATTTGATTATCATCTTTGATGATAATCGGATTAGTGTGGTTATCCATAACAAATTTTTGTAGATTTCGCACGATTCTTCCTTTTTTTCACATGCTCTTTATTCATCCTTATTGCTGTTTATTCATCCTTATTTGTAAAACTTGGATTCCAGCTACATTCTCCATTTTCTTTTCTAATTTCATCACTCGAGGGAGCGTAGTGCATTGAAATGACCTTCGGATGGTCCGGCGGATGAATCGGGATTGATTTGATTGTTACATTTAGTGGAGGCCATTGTTTTATACGGTTTAGAATTTTTCCAGAAATAAAATGAGAAGATGAAGAAAATTTTTGAAATAAGAAGTTAAATAGATGTTGTAACTACCTTTTGGTGGGAATTAATTTTTGAAATTTGGCACTTATATGTCGACATGTCAAAAAATGTATGTCGACATATGTGTATTTTAAATTTATATTCTGATTTTTTTTGTTATATTTTATTATATATATTAATATAATTAATTACTCTAATTCACTTAATGAACTAATACCTAATTCTCTTTTAAATTTAGTAAATGTTGCTTCATTTAATGGTATTGTTAAAGTATCGGCTATTTGTTTTTCTATTTCTATAAATTCGAGTGAAATTTTCTCTTTACTTACGTTATCTCTTAGAAAATGATGTCACATATCAATGTGTTTAGTTCTTGAATAATGAGTTGGATTTTTAGATATATAGCGCTTTTATTATCGCAGTATATTGGTGATTTATTTATATTTAATCCAAAATCTTTTAAAAATTGTTGCATATATATTACTTGTGAACAAGCTAAAGCAGCAGATATATATTATGCTTCAATCGTTGACAAAGATACTATATTTTGCTTTTTACTAAACCAGGAAACTAGTGAATGTCCTAAGAAATGACATGTTCCACTAGAGCTTTTACGATCGCATTTACATCCCGCATAATCAGCGTCACAATAAGAGATCAAATCAAATGGATCATCCTTAGGATAAAATAATCCAAAATCAAATGTATGTTTTACGTATCTTATAATATGTTTTACGACTTTTAAATGATTTTCATTAGGTTGTGATTGATATCTTGCACAGAGACATACACTATGCATTATATCTGGTCAACTAGCGATTATATATAATAATGATCCTATTATACCTCTATATAATTTTTGATCAACGTCTTTTGACATATCATCTTTACTTAAGGCTATATTAGTTGCCATTGGTGTTGCCTCCCATTAGTTGTTGTTAAATTATATTTATTAATTAAATCTGTTGCATATTTTTCTTGATTAATGAATACTCCATTCTTTAATTGTCTTATTTGTAATCCTAATAAAAATGTTAGTTCTCGCATATGTCTCATCTCAAATTCTTGTGTCATAATATCTAAGAATTCTTTTGTTCATTTTATTATTTGTTGATCTGAAGATTATATCAGTATTATATATTTGTACTAATTGTATATCATTATTGTTTCTTTTAATAAAAAGCGTATTATCTATTTTACCAATTTTGAAGTTAGATTGTAATAAATAATTTCTTAATCTATCATACCAAGCTATAGGATCTTGTTTTAATCCATATAGAGCTTTCTTTAATTTATATATTTGGTCCGGAAATTTTTCATCTTCAAAAAGAGGTGGTTACTCTACATATAGGTCTTCTTTAACATATACGTTAAGAAAAACACTTTAAACGTCCATTTGATATAATTCGAAATTATTATGATTAGCAAAGACTAATAACATCGTAATTACTTCTAATCTTGCTACGGGGGGAAATATTTCATTATAGATTATTCCCTCTTATTGAGTATAACCTTGTGCTACTAATCGTGCCTTATTTCTTACAACCTCACCATGTTCATTCATTTTATTTTTATAAACCCATTTAGTTCCAATTACAGTTTTATCGTCTGGTCTAGGAACAAGTTCCCATACATCATTCCTGGTAAATTGATTCAATTCTTCTTGCATAGCAAGGAATTATGAATCATTGGATGATGCTTCTTTTGTATTCTTAGGTTCAATAGTTAAAATAAAAGCTGAATTACTCATATTATTTAATTGGTTTCTAGTCCTACCAACATATTCAATATCTCCTAAGATGTTTTCTACAGAATGATCTCTTAATAATCTAATTCTTTTATTTGGTTGATTATTTTCATTATTTGTTTTATTAATTTCATTTCCACATCCGTCTTCGTTGTGTTGTGTTACATTTTAATAGTTTTCATCAAAGGATACATTTAAGGTTTCTTCTATGGTATTAGTTCTTAAATTAAAAACTCTATATGCTTTACTTCTCTCCAAGTATCCAATAAATATTCCTTTATCAAATTTAGAGTCAAATTTGTCTAAATTTTCTTTAGTATTAAGAATAAAACATTTACTTCCAAATATTTTAAAATATGATACTTTTGGTTATACAAAAGTTCATAAGGTGTTTTATGAGTTAAAGGTCTTATTAAAATTCTATTTAATATATAACAAGCTATTGTAATTGCCTCATCTCAGAAATTCCTTGATAAATTACTATTTGATAACATGGTTCTTGCACACTCTTGAATTGACCTATTTTTATGTTCAACCACTCTGTTTTGTTGAGGGGTTCTTAGGAAAGAAAATTTAAGGTTTATGCCCTTTTTATTACAAACCTTTCAAAAATTTCATTTTCGAACTCTCCACCGTGGTCACTACATATTGTTTTGATTTTTAAAGATAACAAAATTTAAATTCTTTTAGCAAAGATTTTAAACTGTTCAAAAGCATCACTTTTATTTTTAAGAAACAAAGTCTAAGTAAACCTAGAAAAAATTTCGTATTACGTAAACGTATCTGTTGTGATTTATTGATTGAGTTTTGGATGGACCGAATAGATCCATGTGAATTAACTCTAATGGCTTCGAGGTTGTAATTTCCTTTTTTGATTTAAACGAACTCCTTTTCAATTTTCCAAACTGACAAGCGTTACATAAATTATTTACCTTAAATTTCATTTTGGGAAATCCCCCAATTGAATCTAACTTTGAAATCCGAGAAGTATGTTTGAAATTTATATGGCCAAATCTCTTATGCCAAATCCACGGGTCACTTGTATTAGCCATAAGACATAGGTTATCATCAGAAATTTTCATAATTAATATATAGATATTCTTCTTTCTATCTCCTTCAAATATTACTTTTGAATTCCTATCTTCCATAAAGCGTTTATATTTTTCAAAATTGATTTTATTGCCTTTATCGCAAAGTTGACTTATACGTAGTAGGTTATGTTTTAAATTCCTAACTAATAAAACATCAAAGATAGTAGGAGTTTCAGAATTACCGACATTGTTGATGCCAACTATATATCCTTTAGAGTTGTCACCGAAGTTGACCATTCCTCCATCTTCGTATACTAGATTATTTAGTAATTCTAGATTTCCTGTCATATGTCTTAAACAACCACTATCCAATATCCACTTGTCCTTTTTGATCTCCACCGTTTGTCCATCAGAATTTGAATTTTCATCAGTCGTGTAACCCACTTTTTCAGAATTTGTATTTCAATAGCCATGTGTATCGGACAACATTCAGTAGATTACTTTCAACATAATTGGATACAGACCCATCTAACATTGATGCAATGCATGAATTAAAACTAGTGTTATGAATCTTTTCAAAATTTGCCATTTTAATATTTTCAAAAATCAGATTATGAACTTTTTGAAAACATATGCTTTGATACCAATTGTTAAGGAATGAAGAAGGTGGATCTTAAGGCAAAACAAACACTAGAGCGGGGTGAATAGTGTTTATAAGAAATTTACGAAATTCTTAAACTTATTTGATCTACTATATGAATCACACAATGATTATCAGACTAGATGTGATCACAAACAAAGAAACAATCACAGTCACGTAAATAGATAAATACAAACTGCAGAAAAGGAAAGAACACACCGGACTTTATACAGGTTCGGATTACTCCTACGTCCAGTCCCTACAACGTTGGATTGTGCAAAGTTTATTACTATCAATATCCAAGTATAATCCCTTGATTTCACGGCTACAAGGTTAACACCACTCCAAACACCCTTGATTTCACGGCTACAAGGTTAACACTACTCCCTTTACTTGATTTCATGGCTATAAGGAACACACCCTTTCCCAACAATTACAATAGCATTAGAACTCTTCAATAGCACTTCAATTCAGAGAGTATTTGATAGAGAATGAGAGGAGAAGAAGTTTGACATAATTTGAGTATAAATCGACAGAGGATAAGTGTAGAAATCAATAATGTATATTAATGGTGGTAATAAAAGGGTGAAGATGGAGAAGAAAGAATAATTAAAAATTCCAAATAATTCCCTATTTATAGTGTCCCAAAGGTTGCAACGTTTCTGAAATATTTCAAATAGTGAAAAGGCACTTCCACTGAAAATTAAAAATATAACAGTTATATGTCGACATGTCTAATTATGTAAGTCGACATATATATAATATTTTATTTAAAAAATATTTTTCAAGTATTTAAACATATATATTATTCTGGAGACTCTAGAATCAAAACAGTAATATATATGAATATTCTAAAGTGTAAAATCATATGGAAATATCATAATATAAATATATTTATATGATTTAAAAACTATAAAACTATTTATTAAATTTTTATAAACATATATGTTTGAAATCGTAAGTAAGATAATAGTTTGAAATCATTTAGAAAAATAATTTAAAATCAGGATTTGAATTTTGAATAAAAATTGAAATTTGAAAATCAAAATTTGAACCTAGAGTGCTATTCAAAGTCTTACATATAAACCATACTCAATTACTATATTTTTCTTGAGCTCTTGAAATCTTGATAACTCATGGGTCTTGAATCTCTTTACACTCTAAAACTGTATAGTCTTTAGTATTTAGGTCCTATAGACAAACCCCATATATATATATATATATATATATATTGAAAATTGGTTCACTTTATTAACTAAAAAAACCATACAAGAGAAAGGTTATCATACTAACCATTACAAACAAAAGCGAAAAGAAAAAACTTGAAAATACAAATAACTATAAAACCTAGTCTAAAATGTAACAGCCCATGATGAGGCCATCTTCCCGCTGACGTGCACTCTCTGCACAACATACATCAAGCAATCAACTCCCAATAGAGATACAATTCAGTATACCAATATCTTCAGTAAGCGCCTTTTCAAATCCGTAAACAAATCTCTCAACAGTTCCCCTATTTCATCCAGACTTATCTACCAAAAAATCTTCAGCTAATCAACTTCATACTTCATCTAAATGGGTACATATAACTTCAATGAGAGCATCAAAGTGATCAATGAATAAGAAGCTCAATGTAGGAGTCTGGATGACTTGAAAAGCAAAAATCCAGATCCAAATAGATTATTTACCCATATAAACCAATTAGCTTCTTCACAGACAAAATGAAAAAATCCCCTGCCATTTGAAACTACGGTCCAAACTTCTCAATGTATATAAATAGATAGCATCTTCACCATTTACAAAAAAATCAAACTTCCAGAAACTCATGAAATAAGTAAATGGCACTAAAATCTACCACTTCTACATGCATATCTGTAAGGAGGAACTAACTAATGCTGAATTCCTATATGCTCATAATCATCCACAACTGCTTCCCATAATTAGTCCATAATCCAAAGCAGCATATACAACCACCCCATAACAGTCGTTACACCATAATACATAAACATGCTAATGAAATCCCAAAAAATTCAAATCCAAAGACTAAGTCTGTTTGATGATTCACAAACACCTGTGAATCAATCGTAGTTCTAGAATTGATAATAAAACCTGTAGATTTCATATAACCAAGTGCCACCATATAACCTTGAAAGAACTATAACAAAATATTATGCATACTGTGAATAATGAAACTGTCTCATGCAGTTATGGATGAAAGCCTTAGCTACTGCCTTTCAGATCCAAGCCATAATCAAAATTAGTTGGACGTTAAAACCATATTTGACCATAACAATCCATTCCTTAACCATATAACATATGTAATGGCATACTGAAAACCTAGAAATAGGAGGATTTATGGTTTTACTGAAGACTGAATCACATAAACAGTTACTAGGGGCATAAACAAAATTGAATTAAGAGCCATGAAGAAGCTAACTACTTCATTAATGTCCAGTAAACCACATCTTGTTTGAATCTAAATTTAAACGAAAACATATCTAAAACCAAAATACCCAGAATCCATTAAAACCAAGATCAGAACCAAAATCATACCCAATACAAACCTAATTCGATCAATCTCTAACAAAGGAAAATCGGTTGGATAATCTTGGAACTGAATCTCTTCAGCTGCGCCGGCAATGCCGAATCCCAAATTAACATTGTCTTGATAATCTTTGCTCAAACTGATAAGATTCGTAAATATTGGGTATGAAAACCAAATTAGCATATGGATCTCAAGATTAAATAGATCTGAAACTTTGCGGAACTTCAGGTTAGAAAGGTAAAATAAATTTTTGGCTTACCAACAATTCGAGAATCATTGAAATTTATAAAATATCGCAGAGCGATTTGTTCACAACAAAACCGATAGAAATTGCATAGTGATAGATCCGAAATTAGGCTTGAAGATCTCTTGAAGGAGAAACTAGATCTAAAGTAATATAAACATAGATCTGAGAACTGTTTTTGTGGATGAAAAACGAGACTGTAAATCGAAACCAGATCTGTTACCGCCCGCATCTCCATTCACACAAGATATTGTCTCCAACTTAGCCACCGTATAGGTGTGGGGTTTTGTTCCTCAAAAGGCCTCGGTGTTAGTAAGATATGGGACTTAGGACTGTAAATCGAAACGAGACTATATAAGTACGCACTTCACACAGGCTTCCACGATATGGGACTTAGGGGTGTTACATTCTCCCCTCCTACAGAGCCCAACGTCCCCCGTTGGCTCACAAACACCTCACCTAGGCGCTGTGGTCCACACAGGAGCCACAATTCCGGCTGGGTATTGGCTCTGATACCACTGTAACCGCCTGCACCTCCATTCACGCAAGATATTGTCCCCAACTTAACCACTGTATAGGTGTGGGGTTTTGTTCCTCAAAAGGCCTCGGCGTTAGTAATAGATGGACTCTACTATATAAGTGCCCACTTCACACAGGCTTCCACGATGTGGGGCTTAGGGGTGTTACAAGATCTGAATTAACTTGTAAAAAAACAGATGGAAATCAAACGTGTTATCAACGAGAAAACTCATTAAAGGTTGATGAAGAGAAACAATTGTAAAAAATCAAATTCGAGGCACTCACACATGGCGAAAACTGGTGAAAGTTTCACCATTCGCCATCAATGAGGCCATTATATATATATACACACACACACCCTGCATATATATATATATATATTCTAGATAGAGATGTTAGTGTATATTTTATAATCAATTAATAATGATAATTGAAATAAGGTTGTTGTCATCAAAGCTCCATTCCCCAACAGTCCAGTCCCAGAACAACTTATATCGGCAGATGTCTGACAGAGTATATGGTCACGTACGTCGATTTCTTCAAACGTACCATAGTTCATGGCGAAGAAGAAAACTTCTCTTAGCTAAACACCTAATGTAGTTCTGAGGACGTCAATTAGTGATTTGACGGATCTGACGATGTGGCATTCAAAGTGAATGATGTTGTGGTGTTATAAATGTAAGACGTAGCCTCAGGCGTCATCAACCCCAAAATGACAAAAATCGGGAAGGCAGCATGGCTACCCATTAGGGTGTATTATCACCCGATCTAGAGAAAATTCGTTTGCTTCTTATTCTATCGCTGCTGTGTGCTTTCGGTAATGGTTGCTGATCACAACCATTGGTTATAATACAGTCGGTACACTCTAGCGAAATGAGTGGTCGGTTATGTGTGGCCAGCTTGCAAGTTGCTTTTGTTGAATCCAGTGTATTCCTCTCCGGAGATACGCTATCAGAAGGTGATTCCATACCTTTCCATAGTTGGAAATCCATTACCCAATAAGCGCCCGTGGGTTTTGATTATATACTATGTATCACTACAACAAAATGACCATTTTACAACGGTGGAACACGTTGCAATATACTTTTTACAACGGTGGATCCACCATCGTATATTAAGAAGTTGTAACAGAGTAAAATCTTTTACAACTTTTTTCCATTGTTGCAACACCGTTGTAACTTCATGTATTTCATAACTATTTTCCACTGTCGTAATAAACTTTATTACAACTTTTATGCACCGTTGTAGTAACACCTACTACAACTGTTATGCACCGTTGTGACTTTATAAATGTTTTTCACCAATTTCTATCGATTGTAATACACTTTATTACAACAATAATTTAATACATTTTGCAAATGGAACAAAAGCTGAATAAACAGAAAACAAATTGATCTAAATTCAAAGTATAGGATCCATTCATACATAAAACGTTACAACTTCTCATTCCAAATACAAAACTAATAAATCATACATGATCACAGATATATATATCAATTCTTCATTATAGATGATGATTACAGAAACTAACATCTGCTTGAATACACATCAATTCACATGATGTAGAGCAACAATAAAAACAGCTCATGTTCTTCGATGAACTCCTAATGCAGCGACTTTCTGTGTGATTCACATGCACTTACCACTCAGATCAAGAACAACATAGTGCAAATCTTCTCCCTAATTCTTTACGTTATTACTCTCTGGTTCTTCCCATCTTAGGATCCTAGTACACATCAAACTCCAATAAAAAAACAATCATTCATGCATACATACACATACAAAAACAAGCGAGTAATGTTAACCTTTCCCTTACATATCCAGAATTAGCAAAATAGTTTGGTTAGTGTATATATCAAATACTCTTATATCATATAAGATACATATTTACGTTATTAACATGCTCTTATAATGGAAACACCAACCTGATCAAATTTAATTAAGATACATATTTAAGCAAAATAAAGTAAGTTTTTTTGTTGTGCACATATATCATATATAGCACTGGTTAGTGTATATATCAAATACTTACAGATAGCATAAGTCAATAGTCCATACTGATAAATACTACACCATGAAAAGCAATCCTGCAAATGAAAAAAAAATCAAATTTGTCAATTCTGAACAGATGGCAAGCTTCCTCAAATTCAATAAGGCCTATCATGGCCACTATGATAATGAGTTCAGTTTAGCAGCTAACTTATAGAACATATATTAAATTTTTTAATTAAGTTACTACAGGAAAATGAATCATGTTCTGCAAGAAAATACACACTTGCAAGTGAGAAAGCGTGCAATAAGTACACCACTGCGACGCCCAATCCCTTCAACGACTTGCAAGTGAAAACTAGAAGAAAATACACACCTGATCTACACTCATCACACTTAAGTGGAGACACTGAACAATCCTTTTTCACATTCGGTTCATTTCAATTCTAGCAATTGTTTTTTCTATACCAAGTGTGAAATCACAGAGTTCTGCTCATTATATATTCAACAACAAACAGAAGCTCGACACCTAATCCCCCCGACGACCTGCAAGAAAATACACACCTACAAGTGAAACTACCCAAAAAAACTACTTTCGACAGTCCTCCTCCCCACGATCACGACTGCGACGCCCAATCCCCTCGACGAGCCCCCTATTGCCTAGAAATTGACGTCCTAGGGCTACTGCCCCAAAACCCTCGTTTCTGAGAATTGAAAGCACCTTGAAAATGCTACCTAGGGTTGGAGCCCTCTTTTCCAAAAATTAAACAAATCAAAATTTTGGTTTTTGGATTTTTAAAAGTGATGTTCTTTTGTTATCTTTTCGTTATTTAGAGAAGGAAGATGGGGACTGAAACGGGAAGATGCGATACAGAATTGAGAAATTAGGGAATTAGGATGATTTATTGAGGCGGAACTTCGTTTGGTTTGATGGAAGAAAGTGAGTGATTTTGATTTATGGGAAACGATTGATTTATAGAAGAAGATAAGAGGTCGCCTGCATGAGAGTGAAAATATAACGCGTGATATACTTTTTGGAGCCAAAATTTTCAACTTCCCGCTTTAAGTTTCCAGCCGCAAGTTATAATTATTAAAGTACTATAGCTAACTTATAAAACTAAATTTTTACTAAAGTATTATAGATTTATAAGTTAATTAACTTATAAGCATGTATTTTATTTTATTGGCACAACAATAACAAAAGCAATGCCATTTTCAAAGAGGCAAAAAATAATAATTTTGGCCCTTTTTGATTTTCGAATTACAAATCGTTAATTACTAAAAATAATTAAATATTAAACTGAAATTGTTATTTATTAATTTCAAAATTTTAACTTTTTAAATATTAAATATTAAAACAATTGCTAACTATAATTATGAAATACTAAATACAAAATGTTACTTCTTAATTATTAATATCTCTTGTTAATTCTAAATTATTAAATATTTTATTAGTTATTGATTATTAATTAATTATTAATTATAAATATTAATCATTTAAAATTAATTATTAAACACTAAATCTCACTTCAAAAGTATTAATGTTTTGATTAATTACGACTCTTAAGTATTAATATTGAGTATATATTATTATCTATTCATTTTTATTAGAAATTATTATCATTAATAATTATCAAATATTAATAAATAATAATAATTATGTAATATTAACTATATTTTTTAAATATTCTTCTTAATGGCTAAGTATTAAATATTACTGATTGATTATTAATTGTTACTTCCTAATTGATTATTAATAGTAATTATTAGTTATTAATTATAAATAATCAATATAAATGTATTAAATATTAATTATTAGTTGTTAATTATATTAATATATAGTCATATATTACAACAGTCAAAAAATAAAAATTGTGATAGGCTTTTATTACAACTGTCAAAATAACACAGTTGTTAAAAATAAGTTTATTACAACTTTTCTGGAAAATAGTTGTAAAAAACATTTATTACAACGGTGCTTTTACCACCGTTGTAAAATTAAAGTTGTAATATGGTGTTTTTGTTGTAGTGTATGTGGAGCGTGAGATGCAAGCGTTCCATTGATTGCTATTTATTAAATTTAGACACTGTTATAATATCATAATAGTTTGATACAAAGAATAATTTTTGTTATCGTAAGGTAAAAACCATCCAATTTTATGTGTGGATTGGTCTTACATTATCTTTTATGTCAAAAGAATTTTTAAACGTAAATCCAGTAAATGGATTTTACTCACACCAGTCCCATGACTGACCTAGAGTTTATTTAATTTTATTTTACCCTAAACTCTTAGGTGCCCAAATTTGTACGGGCAATCAAGTAGTCAGGATTTTACAGATTCAATTAGAGGAGCTTGGAGCAGGAGGCTTCAACATTAGATATCTATAGTTTATTTCCGTTGTTCTTTACATGTTATACTCTAAGGATGGTATGTGTACACAGTTACAGACTGTATTCCAAAAGTTATGTTATATAATATATTTTATTCGTTCCGCCGTGAGATTTGTGTCTGCTCTGATTTTTGTGGTCTTTGTGTTCTTCGTTTTCTTCTATTCTAACTTTTCTCTCTTTCTATTTCTCACCCTCTGACTTCTTTTTATTAATGATCGCGTAATTTCTAGTGTTTGGTTAGTCGACATAGTGTTTGTGTCGATGATCAGGATCGGGAATTTGTCGAGTTGTTACAATATATAGTAGTCCTCACTTGAGTATCATTGCGGCATTTCTCGAGTTTGGACCGACTCTCCTCGTTATAGATTCAAGATGAGTCGAGCAACTACAAACATAGCTAGGAACAATTCTGCATCAAGGTAGTTTGTGAAGGTGGATCAGGGATGGAACTTCCGACTACCAAGCTATGTTCGATGTCATAATAGCGTCGGTCGTGAGAAGAGCCCGAGATGCCCCTGGAATAGCTGTAGGTGAGGCTGGATTCCTGTTCCGGCACCATGAATGGATTTTTCCAAGCTTTGCAAGGATTTTTCCTCTTTGGGAGGCAAACCATTCAGTGGGTTGGAGTCTTCTCTCGAGGTCCTGGAGTGGTTGGACACTTGTACTCATATTTTTGAAGACTTGGGCATCGACGATCAGAGGAAGCTTACTTCCCGACAGCATCAAGGAAGAGATATGGATTAGTTGAACTCTATTATTCCTATTGTCCCAAAGGATTAGATTTCTTGGAAAAATATTAAGACTAGATTCAAAGATAAGTTCATCCTTATGGTTTAGAAGTCTATCCTGTTTAAGAAGTTTGCTGAGTTGAAAATGGAGGGATATGACAGTCCCGGAGTATATTGCCGAATTTAAAGCCCTATCCAAGCATGGTGCTCTTTTATTGAAACCCCTTATTAAAAGAAATAGAAGTTCATTTTGGGATTGGACGAGTATCTGATGGAGAGGCTTATAGACCACATTGAAGACCCATTTAAGAAGTTGCTTGAGAGAGCTCTTAGACACGAGGAGATGTTTCCTAAGAAAGTCATTGCTCGTGATGTTTTTAAGGAACCAAAGCCGTAACAGTCACTACAAGAAAAATGATTATTCACGTCAAATTAGTACAGCGTTTGATCTGTGCTCGCAATCTTCATTTCTTATAAAGGCATTGAAGGTTTCAAGTAGCATAGTTTTCACGCCATCCAAGGACTCAGGAAAAGTTAACATAACTTATGCTAAATTATTTTGAGTGTTGCTATACGAATCGAAGATTATTCAATCCAGAAATGCAACAGGGTGAAAATGACGTAATTTAGGGGGTATACTTGTAATTTAATATGGTTGTCTGTGGGGTCCTTCCGAAATTTCTGTTTCTAATTGCAGAAATTGACGTAAAACATTTCGGTTTGAGTAGCTTTGTTGAATTATTTTTGTTTCCCTTCATGTCTAAAATCCCCTTTCCTTCTATTCTCACTTCCAAACCATAAACATATCATATGAAGTTGACTTTCTCTATGGATATTCTTTGAAATCCTTACCATGAAGTCAGAGCTTCGTTTCTTCACTTCTTATTGCTTTCACGTAAAAACCTAACCCGTAGTGCATTTCATCTTTTCTTCGTTGAACAGACAAGTGAATGATTTTTTGTCTGAACTCTTGCTAGCTTACAAATCGCTATGATGAGCAGGTATAGTATTCTCATCTTGTTCAGTTTTATCCATATTAGTTTATATTTGAAAGAAGTTTTTGTGAAAATTTCATGTTAATTAATAGTAGTCGCTTGATTTCATGTTAATGATTATTATGGCTTAAATTTATTATGATTTTGTTTCACTTTTGAACTTTGATTGTCGATTTTGAGTTTAGTTTCATTTTTTTGTGCCTAGCTTTTGTTATGATTTTGTACTTTAATTTTGATGGTATTCATCTAAGTGTTTCATTTGGAAGCAACAATGCTTGATTTTTTATTTTATTTTTGGGCATTTTGGGCAGTGGAATACAAAGCTTCCTGAAACGCTCTTTTAGGACATGCAAGTTTACACATTTGGATGTGTAAAAAATGTAATTGACAAGTCTTGGTTAAGTTAATTATGCTATGTAATATTTATGTAGTATGATGCCAAATATACATTCTTGTACTACAACAAAAATGATAACTAAAAATGCATATGCTATTTGGTGAGGATTCATTACCTTTAGGTAGAAGTAACATACCAATAACATATTAAACTATACACCAGCAGATTTAGATAAACTTGAAAACCATATACTAAATGTATTTTAACATTGCAACTTTTACGGAATGAAAGCAAGGAGAATCTCGCAAAAGAAAGGATAGGTGAAATTAACTTAAACTAGTTCATATGCTACACATTTTAATTTTATCCGGTACAAGCTTTCAGTTCCTAAGATCGGAATTTATTATTGCTTATATAAATCTTCCTAATTTCAGTAAGTGTGAATTAATTATCAGTTTAGTATCACATGCTAACGCTCAGAATTTGTTAAAAATATGTGGTTAAGATGATCAAACTTATATTCAAATGAGTAACTGGATTTTAACTTTTAGTATAACACTTTAACCCCAATGAACTAGATCAAAAAATAATAATTAATCTTTGATTTTCTATACATGAGTTTTTGATTAAGTGCAATACATTGAGTTTTCAACTTATTGCATTGCACTAGATCAAAAAAAACTTAGTGCAGTTGCACTGAGTCATCAACACAATGGTGCTACTTGCCTATTTTAGGTATTTAATTTATAATTCTTACATAACTTGATACATTTGATATGTAAGCAGTTTAATCAACCCATAAATGTTATTCTGTTTACCTACTTTTATAACTTTTACATTATCTTGTGTCCTTATTTATTGGGAGTTGCTACTTACCTCAAGTGTTTAAATTCCGGTTTTAGTTCTGCTGCTATAATTTGTGTTATAATCACAACTGGTGTACATTGATCTTCAATTTTGGTTATAATTAACATGTGGTGCATTGCATTCTCTACAATAAACTAATTGAATATGTATATCATAGTATTTTATTGTGAAAACTAGGATTCAAATAAGTTATTGCTTATCACAAAACTTCTTCATGTCCAAACATATTTCTAAATCGTAGTTTTAGTTGACCATTGAATCAAAGTTAACGGACCAAACAACAAATAAAGATATTATATTTAAAACATTTGATTAATGAACTAAACATTTTACTAATCATTTATATTATGTTTTTTTTAAATCTATCATCCTTCCATTAAATAACCAACTGATCATTTGAAAACTGATCAATACTAGTGAACATTTATTAACTAAGAACTAAAACTCTAATCAGTAACATCCCACTAAATTTTATGAGTATTAAACATCGCTGAGGGAAGCAATCTTAAATTGTGAGTAAAAAGAAAAACAAGAATTAAGTAGAATGGAATTAATTGTCATTTGTTGAATTTTGGCACTGCTATATCTTATGGATGAAGTTGTACAATATATATGTTTTCTTAAAAAGTGCTGATTTATTTAGGCTCTTGATTTTAATTGATAAGAAATATAGATACTTGACCTATAAACATAGGTTTCATGCAAATAATAAAAGTGAAATGAATAGGAATTATTTTATGTATAAAACACATCAATGTGTTATATATGGAAATTTGAATATTATAGATATCAATGTGTTATATAGGAAATATTATATCCTTTGCTGGCGTTCCTCCTTTTTCTCCACTTCACAAAAGGATGATCTCACGTCTTCAATCCTAATATTTTGCTTCCAAAAGAGAAATAAGGGTAAACATTAATTTAAATAAAATAGATTTGTCTATCATTCTTTCTACCCTATAATTTTCAGATTTCTATTTCTATATCTATGACTCTTTCTTTTTTCATTATCAAGAAACATTGGGGCAGCAAGATCCTTTTTAGCCTCTTGTGACTGCGATGTTGTTGTTGTGGATAGGGACTACCATACAGTAGTATCTAATGGGTAATCTATTGCATGATTTCTTATATAGGTGAATGTTGGGAAACAATGGTTGAGTCGCGGACTAGGTCGCTTTCTTGAAGAAGATTCGGCGATCTGGTCGGTGATGGAAACCAGTTCGTACTTGTCGTCGCCGCCTCTGGGATAAAATAACCTTCTGAGAAAAATAATTGATTTGCTTGCACAACAAACCAATTCAGATTTGCACTTTCGATTTAAATTTAACTGCTCATTCTGATTTTGTTTTTGAAGAACTTTTAATGGTGGAGGAAGAAGAAGAGAGAGATAAGAAAAAAGTTGTTTTTTTCTGAGTAGTTCGGCAAAAAATAAACGTGGTAATACTTTTAGAGGAAGTCGGTTCAAATCTAAAAAAATGGATCTCAATATTTTACCAAGTCAAATAAAAAAATGTTTTTTTCCTTTTTATATAGTCTCATGATGTGGGACTATTCATATATGAGTCACCTCACACTTATCCAATTTTTTAAATAATTCATCTTTATAAAAAATGAATCATTTTTCCAATAATCCCCCACTTGAATTTTTTTAAAAATATTTCGAGCAATTTCTAGAAACATAAGATTGTGCATAAACAAAGGTGTCATCCGACTTGAACCGTTGCATAGTGAATAAGATTCAGTTTTACTAGAGTGACACGTAGTCTTGAACTCTATTCCTGACATCAGACCACACACAACCTTTTCTATAGTGCAATCAAATAAGCCCGTGCATTAATGGCCATGCACGTCTATCCCAGTTTAGTGAACGCTCTAGAAGTTTTGCCCAAAATTTCATAGGAAACGGCCATATTTCCACATTCACAAAGGTGAGTCTATCAAGAGGACTCCTGAAGGTAGGTACTCCACTCTAAATAGAGTATAGATCTCATTAAGAATTTTTATTAACTCATCCTCTAATCACTTCAGGAATACATGTTTCTTAATATATAAATTTAGCATGTTCATCTACTATCACTACACAACTTGTTTTTACCCATTGAACCTAGTTCTTGGGATCTCCAGTCATTTAGGTCGGGTTACCATTGTACGTGATTCCACAATCTCAGGGCAATTGTCCCATTCTTTTAGAATCATTAAGGACTTTCTTTCTGGTCAGTCCTTTCGTCAAAGGATCTGCCAAATTGTCATCACTTCATATGTGATTTTCTCTAACAATACTGTGCATACGACTGTCATTTCTTACCGTTGTAATATCGGTTCTATCCTTTTTTCAATAGTCGTCAAATTTTCATCACTATGTATGTGATGTTATGTTACAGTATTGTACTTACGACGTCGTCTTTTACCGTTGTAATAACGGTTCTATATTTTTTGCAATAGCCACAGTACTATCGCAATCGATTACACCACCGGTGTCGATTTTTCCCTTATGGGGATCTCAAATAGCAGATTTCTTTAGTTCTCTACTTCATAACTAGTTGTGGCTAGTGCTATTATCTTAGTCTCTATATTAGACTGAGTCAAAATAGTCTGTTTCTTGGGTTTCCAAGAGACAGCTTCTTCAGCGATGCTAAATATATAGCCACTGGTCCTTTAGAATCATCAGATAAAGTATTTCATCCTGTATTAGAATATCCTTCAAGTACAACTGAAAACTTTTCATGATGTAATCCAAGGTTCATAGTTTATTATAGGTATATCATAACCCTCTCATTAGCATGTTATTGCTCTATACTAGGTCTACTGAAAAACATGCATAATAATCCCATGACATAGGTAATGTCGGGTCTAGTACAATCAATGGCATCTGAAGGTTGCCAATGATGCTCGCTTAAACAGACTATCTTATACATTCACCAGTGTTCTGAAATAACTTTACACTGGGATCATTGGTGTACATGCAGATTTACAGTCAAAGTAATCGTATTTCTTTGGAGTCTTCTCAAGTTAATGAGATTGATCCAAAAAAATCCCAGTTTTTACCTAGTAATCTTAATATCAAGGATTACACTCACCTTACCTAGATCTCTCATATCAAAATTGGCACTTAATAAGGATTTGACTGAGTTTATGGTATGAATATTTGACCTAACGATGAGAAGGTCATTTACATAAAGACATATAATAGTGCAAATGTCATTCTCATATTTGTAATAAATACATTTGTCACTTTCATTAACTTTAAAACCATAAGAAATAATTAAGTTATCAAATTTTTCCATGCTATTGTTTAGGTGCTTGTTTTAAACCATATAATGATTTATCTAATTTGCATACTTTATGTTCTTGACCATGTACTACAAATCCTTCAGACTGGTCCATATAAATTTCTTCTTCTAATTCACCGTTTAAAGAACGTGGTTTTAACATCCATTTGGTGTATTAATAAATAACAAATAGAAGCAAGTGAGATTAATATCCGAATGGATGTAATTCTAGTTACAAGTAAAAAAGTGTCGAAGAAATCTACATTTTCTCTTGCTTAAAACCTTTAGCTACTAATTGTGCGTTATATTTATCAATAGTTCCATCAGGTTTTAATTTCTTTATAAGCACCCATTTACAACCTATAGATTTACAACCAGAGAATAAATCTACTAAATGACAAGCCTTATTGGATTCCAGAGAATCCATCTCATCATTTATAGCCTCTTTCCAAAAATCGGCATCTAAAGAAGATAAGGCCTCTTGGAGGTTTAAGGGATCCTCCTCTATAGTAAAAGCACAAAAATCCGAACCAAAATCTTTTACGGTTCTTGTTCTTTTACTTCTTCTAGGTTCAGTTTCAGAACTTTTATTAAGTTCTGTTCTAATAGGCATACTTAATGTGCCCCCACTATTCCTTAATTTAAAAGGAAACTTTGTTTCATAAAAATCGGCATCATTTGATTCAATTATATTATGTGCATTTAGGTCATAAAATCGGTATGCTTTGCTATTAATAGCATAGCCCATAAATACACATTAATATGCTCTACTTGCCGATTTTATTCTCTAAGGGTTTGGAATGCGAACATATGCTAAACAACCCCAAGTTCTAAAGTATGACACATTGGATTTATAATTCTTTAAAATTTCATAAGGTGAAATTTTATTCTTAGATTAGGGGATTCTATTCAGAACATAGCATGTAGTCAATTAAAATATCCCCCCACCAATGTTTTACTGCACCAAAATTTAATAAAATGGCAATTACTAATTCGGTAAAGGTCCGTTTTTTCTTCCAGCTTTACCGTTCATTTCAGGTGAATAGGGTGCAGTTCTCTCATGTACAATACCATGTAAAAAAATCAGAATAAACTAGTTTCATATTCTGTTTCTCTATCACTATGAATTATCTTAATTTTCTTATTACTCAATTTCAGTTTTTAATGTTCCAAACATGTCAAATGCATAACAACTTTAAGAAACACTGTCTTTCTAATTGTAAGCTTTATTTTTCACATTACCAATCTCTATAGTTTTAGTGGTGTAAGGATCTCCCACCCACTTTCTGATCATCAGCAGCCGTGTATATTGTGAATATATCACGATCATAGCAGACATGGCGAGAAACACCAGTGTCTACCCACCAACTCTCTGATCCACCATCAAAGTGAATCTCAGTAGTCGTAGTCGTTAAAGGCTTCTCAGTCAGGTTTGCCTGCGGTGTAGGTCTTAGCCTGTTTCGACATTGTCGTGCCATATGACCTGGTTTTCCACAGTTGTAACATAGAAGTAACTGTTCAGAATCATTCCTTTTGGTTGGTTGCTGCTGTCCTTTATGGGTTCCTTGTGGATTCCCATTTTATTCTCAAATGACCGGCTATGAAGGCTTACTATTGCTTGAGATGTTAATACGTTTGAAAATTTATATTTTTCTTATAGAAAAATATACGTAAACTCATAGACTAACATAAGTTATTCACATAAAACATTATTTTCTGCATTTGTACCATTCCACCACACTTGTGGACTATATTAATGGTAAAAAACTTACAAGGTAAATTTAATCATTACATATAGGGACTACATAAACCAAGGTATCAAAACATTTGGGTTCAAAAAATACTTAGGTTCAGTCAGTTAATATTGTTCCAATCAAATAATGCACATTCTTAGGACTCAAGCAAAGTGATTAGTGTGACCCAAATCTACAGTACAAGATAATGAGCAGGGTTCATGATTAGTTATCAAATTTCAAAGTTTTATAAACCAATTTCCATCATGCTACCATTTTACAACTATAAAGATGACACGCTTATAGTTCTTTAAGGCTATGGGATCAATGACAACCAACAGCAACTTATAGTTTGCATCATTCTATGTCCAATGAAATTCATACATATAAGCTTCCTTTTTTTGCTTCTATTTTTCTTTTTCTAAAGGATTCTGATTAAAATGCAACTCAGAAGGTGACTTAAGCTTGTTGGAAAAAGTAGGCATAGCCAAGAAACCTCTATGTTCGTACTTAACAAGCCAAAATAGAATATATTAATTACCTAATACCTGATATCTTTCTAATGATTTTTCCATAATACCAGGCACAATCAGCTATCAATTTAAGCATGCATTATAAAGGGTTTAAAAAATTATACTACCTTTCTCTAATGCTCATCCTGGTGGGGGCCACAACAATAAAGAATAGTGCAGCCCATCGATCCATTTCTCACAAACATGGATTTCATGATGCTACTACGTAACTGCAGCGCGAAGCCACCTTCCATGCCTATCAAATTGTCCACCTTTTAACCCTTCAAGCAAGTTAAGGTTGCAGCCATTGTTTCGAGTTCGTCTTCAAATTGTTGGGAAATAATGGCTGAGTCGCGGACTAGGTCGCTTTCTTGAAGACGATCCGGCGATCTGGTCGGTGGTGCAAACCAGTTTGTACTTGTCGCCGCCGCCTCTGGGATAAAACAACATTTTGAGAAAAATAATTGATTTGCTTGCACAACAAACCAATTCAGATTTACACTTTCGATTTAAATTTAACTGCTCGTTCTGATTTTGTTTTTGAAGAACTTTTAATGGTGGAGGAAGAAGAAGAGAGAGATAAGAAAAAAGTTGTTTTTTTCTGAGTAGTTCGGCAAAAAATAAAAGTGGTAATACTTGTAGAGGAAGTCGGTTCAGATCTAAAAAAATGGATCTCAATATTTTACCAAGTCAAATAAAAAAATGTTTTTTTTTCTTTTTATATAGTCTCATGATGTGAGACTATTCAAATATGAGTCACCTCACACTTATTCAATTTTTTTAAATAATTCATCTTTATAAAAAAAATGAATCATTTTTCCAACGGTGAATAATATGGTGTTTTAACTGTGTAATTATTAGTCGTTTATTTCTATCCTACTTTTTATTTGAGTATTATTATTGACTCGAGCACAAGTTCTAAACATTTACATTTATGCCTTTATATATATATATATATATATGATATTACTCTTGTTTGATGCTGCTACTCGCTTTCTGTCGGTTCTTTTAATATTTGGCCATTCATACCCATAACATCAGTATACACTTTATCATATATTGTTGTGGTTAAACCATGCTTCTTGAAGCCAAAAAATTTACGTATCTTTATTTTACCTGCTTTTGCCAAGAAATAATTCAGGTCCGTTACTGTTGCTTTTTGGTAGTTATGTGTTTACAAATTACAATACCACAAGAAACCAATGCTCAGAGCAAGCATATCAAAGGACGAATGACTAATTAAGAGTGAACTATGTAGCAGTAAAATATGATCTTTTCACTTTTCTAATTATTTTATTACAGTTTTGACAACTTTCACAATCTGAGAAATTCGTATAGTGGAGAAATAAAATAGTGATATTTTTTGTCAGACAATGGTTGAAACCTATTTAATTTGCTGGATTCATAAATCATAATGTACAGTTGTTCCGTGTTTCTACTATAGAATGAGCGTAACAATGTTAGTAAAAAGGGGGTAACAGGTAGTAACATAGGAGGGTGTAGAAAGGCGGTGAGGTGGGCCTGACCTGAAGTTTAGTCAGGATTAACTTAATAATAATTTTGTGGATAATTATAGCGTCCATATTTTCTTAATTATATGCTTCTTTAATTATTTTTTAAACTATAGTTAATTAAGGAGATTAACAGGACTGGTGGTATTGCAAACATTATTTTTAGTGTGGTGCTAAAGGCATTCCAATATGTTCTTCCTAATACCAGAACTAATAAATACCACAAGAATTTGTATTACACTCTTCTGAATACCACACTTAAAAAATAGCGGCTACCACATTGTTTTACCCTATTTATATTTCACTCGACATCCGTTCGTCCTCATTTGTAAAACCGATCAACGAGCTAAACCCTACATATATAACCGATAAAACGAATTTGACACCGCAATATACAAAAGTCATGAATAAGGTTTGAATTAAGCAAACTAGAATAGGAAGTGAGAGATTAGGATTTTCAGATCATCAAATGATTGAGAGATTACCATATAAATTTGAATTTTCCCACAAGAGATGCAAAGAAGACAACGATTACGAGAGATTATGGTATTTAGATTAGATTAGTACGTGATTAGTCGGCAAATAATGATTGATTGAAAGATTAGAATGAAGAGGTAATGTGGTATTTAAAAGCATACAAAATTTAATGAGTTTTATTTTTTTAATTGCAGTATTAGGAAGAAAATATTGGGGTGCCCTTCACACCACACTATTTTTAATTCAGGCACTGATTTTGTTTTTAATATGGTCTTATGATTATGGAATTTGCCTTGAACTCATCTCCAATGTATTTGAGAAACCATGCTCTATATACATGTATTTAGAATGAAGGGAAATTTATATTCATGTAGAATTATTCTTGAATTGCATTCACAAAAGCAGCTTTTATAGAAATACCACGTTTAATAATTCATTTGGATAATCAAGACACATTATTCTTGTTAGATTTGTTAATTGTCAATTTAATTTGATATGTGTAACACCCCGTATTTTGGGTTAATACTAAAATTCACTAATTACAGAATAAATAATCTCAGATGGGGGAATCGGGGGAAACGGGCTGCGTCATTGCGTTCGTCTCGGAAAAATACGCAAAATAGAGTCCGAGTTTTCGAAAATCGGAGTCCGTATGGCCCAGTTATGGCCCGATGAAGTTTGCAGAAAATTCAAAACTAAAAACAGAATTAAGAATTTAAAATTCAGATTTTAAATTGGACAGGCGGGGCCAGGCGGGAAGATTCCCGCCCTACCCATGTCGACAGGGCTGTCGACAGGCCTGTCGACAGGGGTGTCGACTTGCCTGTCGACTTTCCTGTCGACAGGGGCCTGGCGTCCAGTGAACCTGGGTGCACCAGGTTGCACCAGGTTGGGTTTCAGGCTGGCTAGGAGGGCTGGTTCTAGAGATTTCCTAAATCTAAGGGTCCTAATCTAATCTAGGGTTAATCTAAGGGCCTAAAACACTCACCTAATCCTATAAATAAGACCCCAACCCTACCCTAATTCATTCATAATTAGGTCTTGTAACTAAACTATGGCAAAATGAAATTTGAGCATGGCCTCCACTAGTTCATGAAAGAAAGTTGCAAGCAAATCACTCTCTAATCAACTTCTAATCCATTCTAAGCATCTTAATCTTCTTCATTTGGAGTGCAAATTTGCTAGTGGTGAGTTTCTATCACTTTAACATCAATTGTTAAAGTAAGTAGATTGGGTATAATGAGATTTATGGTCTTAAATGCGGATTAGTGAGTTTGAATCATTTGTAATGATATGCTACTCTATGTTTTACTATGATTATGCATAATTAATAAGTGGTTTTATGCATGTTTGATAAGTTGGTTTATGCATGCTTAATAAGTTGGTTTATGCATGTTTAACAAGTGGGTTTATGCATATTTAATGAGTGGAATTATGCATGTTTAACAAAGTGAGTTATGCAAGTTCATATGCAAGTTAAGTATATGTTTAAATGCAAGTTTAACATGATATGCAAGTTATGCATGCTTATGCGAGTATATGAATGCTTATGCAAGATATGTATATGCTTAAATGACATGATATGCAAGTTATGCATGCTTATGCAAGTATGTGAATGCTTATGCAAGTATGTGAATGCTTATGCAAGTATGTGGATGCTTATGCAAGTTATGTGTATGCTTAAATGCATGTTTAACATGTTATGCAAGTTATGAGAATGCTTATATGCAAGTTCAACATGTTATGCAAGATATGTGTATGATAATATGCAAGTTTGGGTTAAATGTAGTTGGGTTAATATATGTTCATATATGCAAGTTGACATCCTCTTAACCCATGACAAAGTTATATGCTAAGCCCATGATATTTGTGATGGATCTTCCCCCTTATTTTGTCATGAAGTGAGAACGATTTACGTGGGGAACGATGGGATTGGAAAATACGTTAATAAATGTATGATTGGGTATGATTAAGCATACCATAAAAATAAATTACCATAAGTGGGAATTTACCTATTGAGTTAGGTCTACCCCATGGGAATTTACCTATTGAGTTAGGTCTACCCATGTTATGGAAAACTTGATATTAATTAGGGATAATTAATGTGGGGGTGATTAATTAGGTGTAATTAATCGACTAAGACACGAGGTTGGACTCATTTGTAGTGTAAAACTGCCCGGACCCAACCGGCTTAACCAGTTGCTACAAATGTCAGCCCAATGTGAGAGGTCTTAGCCATAAATTAAATACGTGATTAAAGTAAAGACACGAGGTTAGGCTCTGTTATGACGTAAGACTGCCCGGACTCTACCGGCTTAACCAGGCGGTCATAACAGCCAGTCTAATGTGGGAGGTCTTTATGGGAGATCACGGTCTTAATTAATTAAGAAACACTTAACCATATTAGCATGTAGTGGGACATGAGGGGTTAAGTGGGTGCCTTGGGTGGCATGTGGGAAATTCAGTGGTTGCCTTGGGTGGCATGTGGAATCTAGTGGGTTGCCTTGGGTGGCAATAGAAAATACGATTAGAATACTTAACCAAGTGGAAACATGTAATTAAACATGATTAAAGGGTTAAGTGGGATACACTAGATATGTGACAAGCTTAGGTGGGTAGCTTGTGGGGGCCCATTTCAACCAATATCCCAAACGTATCTTTGTGGGCTCGACCCATGTCGAGTGACGGGACACGCATATTGGGCTTGATTATAAGAGGCCAAACGGGTTAGCGGTGGCAACGCAAGTCCAACGGGTTTCATATGCGTGTGTGGGCCCGGGCTGGTAGATAAGCCGTTGTTGCATCGTGTAGATATAAAGCCGTGCACCGTTGATAGTATTGGGTTGCCACTTTAGGGAAGTGATACACCCCACTGTGGGACCAGCACGGGTATCTACGGTAGGGAGCCGATCGATGGGGAGTAGTGGGTACACCTAATAAAGATAGGGGCAGACGGCACCTATGTAGGGGTACACGAAACTACTGGGTAAAATTGCTAGGTACACCTAGTGGAGATAGGGGCAGACGGCACCTATGTAGTGGGCTAGGAGTACACGAAACTACTGGGGAAATTTTCTAAGTCCTTGGAGGGATCAACCTTTAAGTAGGAATGACTGGTGTGGTGCAGTTAGTAATTATTCAGGGGTGGGTAGATGCGTCCTTACGGTTATCTTAGTTTATCCTAAGTCTACCAAGCTGCTTAGTGTAGCCATTCATCCCCAGATATCACCGTAGGTCAAGTTTATGTCTTCTCTGGTTACTTTAATGATTGTATTGTTAAAGTTATAGGACTCACTCAGACTTATGTCTGACCCCGTTGTTTTTATCTTTTTCCCAACCCTCAGGTCCTACGGTGGATCCTGGCAGTAGTGGAGCTTGATCGGATTTCTGTTCCAGTCTTTACGAGCTTGGATAGATGTAAAGCTCCAGTTATCCAGTTATCTTTTCTTTTGTTCTGGCTATTGTATGACAGAGTGGGATTATGTACTACTTTATTTTGATGGATATTGTACTTGACTTTTATCGTGGTTTTATGATGTAACCAGACATGTTTATTTCCGCTGTTATGAGATGATGTTTTAAAATTTCAAGTACTATTTATATCTGTCTTGTTGTAATTTTTCTGTTCTATATTCACTAAAATACTCCACCGATGCTGTGGCATTCCCTTAGTGAGTGACCATATCGGGCGTGGGGTGTTACACGTGGTATCAGAGCAAAGGTTACCGGAACAGATAAAATTTTTAGAAAACTATTTTTATAAAAACATTTTTGGAAGAGATATTTTCAAAAACATGTCTTTAAAGAGAAAGGTTTTTGAAAGAAAAGCATAATCCCCAATAGCCATATCTTTATCTTTCGAATTCTCCGTTTTGAATCTTTCCTTTTTCGTTTCAGCATGGCTGAGGATCTTAACTTTCCGGAGGGTGTGACGGTACCAGTATGGTATAGGAGATTGATGGAGGCTAGGGCCACCACTGCGGGTCCAGCAAATGTTCCTCCACCAACCGTAGCACCCGATCTTCCTCCTCCCCCTCCTCCTCGCACGGATACTTTTGCTAAGACTTGCAAGGAGTTTAAAGCTATGGGAGGGAAACCTTTTCAAGGATCTGAAACTTTTGTGGAGGCTAGAGATTGGCTTAAGGAGGTGGAAGAGTTGATAGATATCTTTGAGATGGAAGAAGGAAAGAAAGTCAAGTTGGCTGCTTGGTTAATGAAGGGAGAGGCCTCATTCTGGTGGGAGGTCACTAATGGAGAACGCCCCGTTGACTCTTGGGCGGATTTTAGGCAAAGATTTGTGGCAAAGTTTCTCTCAAGGGCGGAGGAAAACTTGTATATGGAAAGATTCTTGACTCTAAAGCAAGGAAATCTCTCGGTGAAGGAGTATGTTAATAAGTTTAATCAACTAGCAAGGTTTGGCCTAGATATGGTGAATACACCGGAGAAGAAGGCTTTGAGATTCGTGAAAGGCTTGAATGAACCGATGCATGGGTTGGCTATGACTCATATCCCTATGGGGGCCACCTTTGAGAAGCTAGTTGACATGGCACTCATGCATGAAGAAGAGAAGGGTCCCAATGCTAATAAGGCACCCGAGAAGAAGGGAGATCAAAAGAGACCTCAGCAACAACAACAACAAAACAAAGGTGGGAAAGGCAACGGTGGCAAGGGCAAGAAGAAGAAGTGTTTCAATTGTGGGACACCTGGCCACCTAAGCAAAGATTGTCGCAAGAAGAAGAAGACTGGCTGCTTCCACTGTGGCGAAGCAGGGCATTTAGTGAAGGATTGCCCTAAGAAAGGGCAAAGGACGGGGTCTACCTCAGGAGGACAGGTGCAAGCTCTTATGGCACCAGGTCAGGCTAGGGGGAAAGTACAGGCTCTCGCGGTTCCACCGATTCAGGAAAGAGGTAGAACTATCTCCGTTGAAAGTCTGGTTTTTCTATTTGATCATCCTGTCCGTACATTGTTTGATTCGGGCGCATCGCATTCGTTTATCTCATCATCATTAGTTGAGTCACTGCACTTAGACACCAGTCTGGTAGATGATCCCTTGGTTGTTTCAAACCCAATTGGGGGCTCCACTTATTTGTCCATGATATGTTTGGGTTTGAAGATTTCTATACTTAGCATTGAGTTTAGATGTGATGCTTTTGTGTTGGGCTTCACGGGCTATGGGTTGATTTTGGGCATGGAATGGTTATCCAGTAATGGTGCCGTTCTTGATTGCGAAAGGAGAGTTGTTAGGCTTCTGACCCGTTTGGGTAACACTCTCGAGATCTCTTGTAATCCCATGGATTCTGTTATGCTAAGTTATCTTGAATCGCTCGATGCTTCAGTCGAGAGTTTGCATTCTGTTAGAGTGGTCCGGGAATATCCGGATGTGTTTGAGGAGGTGAAGGGCTTACCTCTGAAACGGGAGATTGACTTCCGAATATATTTGGTGGATAATGCTAAACCTGTATCTTTACCAGTGCGCCACATGGCTCCTCGTGAGAGGAGGGAACTCCATAAGCAAGTAGGGGAGTTGCTTGAGAAGGGGTTCATAAGACGAAGTATATCGGAGTGGGGTGCTCCAGTAGTATTTGCTACGAAGGCGGATGGGTCCCTCAGACTTTGTGTAGATTATAGAGAACTCAACAAGCTCACAAAGAAGAATAGACACCCATTGCCGAGGATTGATGATCTTTTCGATCAATTGGTTGGCGCTTCAGTATTTTCTCAGTTGGACTTAGCCACGGGGTTTCATCAATTGAGGGTGGCTGAGGATAGCATAGACAAGACTGCCTTTAGAACTCCGGATGGTTTCTATGAGTGGCTGGTGATGCCATTTGGGTTGACGAACGCCCCTGCATACTTTGTTGATTTGATGAGTAGGGTGTTCAGGGAGTTCCTTAATAAGTTCGTGGTGGTCTTTGTGGATGATATCTTGGTATTTTCTAAGAGTGAAGAAGAGCATGCCCTACATCTTGGGGAGGTGTTGAAGACTCTTCGAGCGCATAGCCTTAAGGCTAAATTCTCTAAATGTCACTTCTGGAGGAAGGAAGTGCGGTTCTTGGGGCACGTGGTCTCCAAGGAGGGGATAGCTATGGATCCCGCGAAGGTAGTATCAGTCCAAGATTGGAAGGTTCCTAGAAATGCTACCGAAGTAAGAAGTTTCTTGGGTTTGGCGGGTTATTATAGGAAGTTTATTAAAGACTTCGCGAAGATATCATCCCCATTAACCCGCTTAACGAAGAAGAATCTTGTTTTTGCATGGGACGTAGATTGTGATGATGCGTTCCGACGGTTAAAGAGAGCTTTAACCACTGCTCCAGTTTTAGTGTTGCCAGATGGGAGCAAGCCATTTGTTGTCTATACTGATGCTTGTGGGACAGGGCTAGGCGCAGTCTTAATGCAAGAGGGAAGGGTGATAGCCTATGGTGGAAGGCAGTTGAGAGCCCATGAGAAAAACTACCCTACCCATGATTTAGAGTTGGTTGCTATTGTTTTTGCTCTTAAGATTTGGCGCCATTATCTTCTTGGTGAGAGATTCGAATTGTTCACTGACCACAAATCATTGAAGTACTTGTTTTCTCAGAAGGATTTGAATTTGAGACAGCAAAGATGGATGGAGTTCTTAGCATCCTATGATTTCGAGATAGCGTATACCCCTGGCAAGGGTAACGTGGTGGCAGACGCCTTGAGCAGAAAAAGGTTGTCTTTGAGTCCATTGTTCGTGGAACGACGAAGCTTGGAATTTATCTCGATGTTTGATTTCAGACCTTCCATTGACTATGTACCCGGTTTGCTAGCTTCTTTGGAAGTTAGGCCTACTCTTTTGGGGCGGATTGGAGAAGCACAGAGGGACGACCCACAGTTGGTTGAGTTGGTAGAAAAGCTCATAAGGGGGGAGTCGTCCAGCCATTTGAGTAGGTACACCCTAGACGATAGGGGGTGCTTGCGTAGAGACGGTAGACTTTGTGTACCGCAAGACGAGGATTTGAGGAAGGTTATTCTTGATGATGCACACCGTTCTAGGATGACCATTCATCCCGGTGGGGACAAGATGTATCAAGACATGAAGAGGGTTTTCTTCTGGGACGGTATGAAGAAAGATTGTGAAAACCCGTAACTTCCCCGTAAAGGAAAGTGTCGGATAGTTCGAGAACAAACCACAACAGAACGCATACAGGAGAACATTTCATTGTATATTACAACAATGCATCAGATTACAAGAATATACAGAGTATAAACGAATATTACACAGAAATATCAGAGATTTAAATTACATTTAAATACATAGCAGCGGAAAATAATACAATACACAACTAGAATGAGATATACGGATACAAAGCTTTCCGGATATCGTTCCAGCTGTAGACCAGGATCCTGTGAATATAAATCTGCAAAACCAAAACTACTAGCTGCCCGTGTCAAAAATAGGGGCACCCAGAGTTTAGGTTAAAACAATAAACTCCAGGTCAGTCATGTGACTGGTGTGAGAACTAAAACAGTTAATCTTTATTTTTAAAGATAGGTAAATCAAGGGACCACGCCGTATAACACGGAACGGGTTTCCTCCCAAGAATACCAGTGCATAAAACAAACAGCGCAATGCTAAATAAAGAAAAATGAAGTTGTTATAAGACCCAGGTCCTATCACACAATGCAACGCAAGCCGGGGGATAGGGTTTTCCCTTATAACAGCCAAAGAATGCTTGATACGTTTAAAAACAAATCATTTGATACTATTATAAGTGCATAGTGTATAAAACAACTTCAAATCATAAGTATCAATCATAGGCGGCATGAATGGCCCATAACACTATGTCGCCATATATAAGTTTACAATCAAAACCGCAAGACGTCGTATTGGAAATTGGGTTATCATTTATGGTATGAACCGAGGCTAGGGGCAAGATCCTCAACCGATTTGTGACTCTCTAGCCCGAGCCACCGGAACAGCCGCAACTGCCCCTTAGATCGTCAGGGCCGGTCCACCGATGTGGATTATTATGCCTGAACACTACGTTTCCCCGCCCTTTGGGGCGTAAGCCTGGCCCGTCAGCCGACCAGAAGCATCGGCCGAAACCGATATCACGAGGCGCCTCGCTTTTCAGCAAGTAATAATAGGTAACATCCACATGAGTCAAACTCGTCAGCCAGTTCAAGCACTGACGCCACTCATAACTAGAAAGAAACGTAGGTCCTCCCTGATGTCCGTCTCCCGTTTTTGATTCATACCGGGTGTGATACTCGCGAATCAACGTTACACAAAGCTACGCCACAAAGGCCGTGCTTCGATCATCAACCACAAGACTTTGCTTTTCAACAGAAGCCTTGATCATTTGCCTCTTAGCATGCCACACAGGCAATTCACTCCATGCGATTGATATCCATCAATATATAACCCCTGAGCTCGTACGTCCCAGAGAAGGGCGTTAAGCAAGAGAATAAATTCTCCGCCGCCAAACAGATATATATTTAATAGAGATCAATCACACGGACTAAAATCCAATGTCAGACACACAGTCCATTTACAAGTCCGTTCTGGGGCTGAACGAAACCGGGGGCACCTAGTACCCCGCATATCCATCGATCTCCAAGTACGTCTGGACGATCACTAACTGTTTCCATCTTCTTGGGTGTACAGCCCAATCAAGATCATCAGTAATTACCCAAACGACGTGAAGACTTCCGGTCTTCGACCATCGTCTTCATCTTCGACTTATCGTCGTATCAGTTATTCAGAATGGGATAAACCCGGTCTTTCCGAATAACTCGCGTATATTTTATAAAAGTGTTACACAAACACAACATACGCCTCATTCCAATTCATCAGTCACTAACCGTAAATTAATCAAGAGAATAATTCCCCAAATATTAACCCCGAAGGCCGAAACCAACATCAGATCAATATCCAGGAAACCATTTTGCTTAGCCAACCGACAGTTAGTTTCTAAATTTCACATTCATAGGGAAATATTCCCATTAATTTTATCCAAGATAAATTTCTTGAATTTATTCTTCTTTTGAATTTCGATTCAACTAGTCGAGATTAACGAACCTTACCGAAGTAATCATTGGTTTTAATTTCCCAATCCCAACCTATTTATCCCATGAAGTAAAACTGGTAATACTTCATATCTAACACCACAGTGTTATCGGTAAATTCAATTACCATTTCACGTTCAAATCTAATTAAAGATTTAACTATCGCCTGGAGCAAAACTGGTGATACTCCATTTCGATTCTTTCAATCTAATTAAAGATTCATTAAAACTCCACTTAGTTTTAATCCGTGACTGGGTTAAAGAATCAGTGTCATTTAAAACACGGTTCACGATAAACCCAAAATCACATCACATTTCAATCAGTCCCTAATTGTAAATTAGCAAGTGAGCAATTCCCTAAGTATTAATCCCGAAGGCCGAAACCAACATCAGATCAATACCTCGGAAACTATTCAACTTAACTAATCTCCAGTTAGTTTCTGATTTTCTCAACTCCTTTAGGTCTAAGAACTGTATTATTGAAGATACCGTTCACGACAACCCAAAATCACTTTTCATTAATGATCGGGTTAAAGAACGAGTGTCATTTAAAACACTGTTCACGATAAACCCAAAAATCAATATCAATTCAATTTCAATTAAATATTATTTAATTGGTACACTTCATTAAATCTGAATAAAAAGATTTAATCATTTCTCAACTGGGTTCAAGAACAGTGTTAGTGAAGACACCATTCACGACAAACCCAAATCACATTTGATATTCAATATAAGGCTCTGAATAGAAAATATATCGGCTTATATTCAATATCAAATTCTACGATTAACAAATGTCGTATTGGAAATAACGATACAAATATATCTTTCAAATTTCCATAACAACACCTGTATAATCACGAATTCCAACATCGAAATATTCCGAAGACAATTTCGATTCAAATCCACTCCAATGCAATCATTGGATATTCTGGTTATTTTTAAAACCCTTTTCTAATTCAATTTATTTATTTAAAAATAAATAGAATTTTAATTCTAGTTCAAAACTAGTTCATTTCGATAAAAATCTACTTTTATCCTTTCAAATATGGAGTTTTTCATCCCAATTCTTTCTAAATCATTTCTTATGATTTTACACAAATTATTGCTATTTTTAATAATTTTATCAAGGCCTGTACAGTCGATTTCCATCAACGGCCATCGAACTGCACTTACAGCGACCTTTTTCGAATTTGATTTGGACATAATTCCAAATCCAACTGTTAGATTTCAAATTTCTAATATTCGTTAGAAAGCTCTTTTCGATACGAACCCAACGGTTCCGGTTTTAGGAGAATCCGACGGTCGGATCTCCCGCAATGTCCGTTTGAAATAAATGGTCGAAATTCACGAACTGCCGCGGCGCGGCGCGTTCTATTCAGGCCATTATATTATATATATAATATATATAATATAGATTTCGTCGATTTCTATTTAAAACGAATTATATAAATAGTTTTAAAATTCGTTTCAAAAGCAATTTCAACTTCCATTTCAATTCAAATCAAAATTGAATTCTTCTTTATAAATTCGTTTTAAAATTCATTTCTATTCAATTCAAATTTCAATTCAATTTGAATTCATTTCAATTCGTTTTCAATTCAATTTGAATTCGTTTTCAATTCATTTCGAAATCGTTTTCAATTCAATTCATTTTGAAATCGTTTTCAATTCAATTCATTTCGAAATCGTTTTCAATTCAATTCATTTCGAAATCGTTTTCAATTCAATTCATTTCGAAATCGTTTTCAATTCCATTCATTTCGAAATCGTTTTCAATTCAATTCATTTCGAAATCGTTTTCAATTCAATTCAAATATCGTTCACGTCAAAATGGCGTCAATCTAATCAACACGGCTTCATAAATTTCTATTTTCAAATATTCTATTTCAAATATTTCTTTTTCAAAATAGTTGTTATTATCAAAATATTTCGTTCAACACATGACCAATCTCAATGAATGAGTACTGTCAACACATGAACTTTTATTTTATAATATTCTTTATTTTCTAAATTGGAATGAGGCCCAATCAATTACCATATAAAGTTAATTATATGGATTTTGATACAACACATGTATATAATAGCATTGAAAAATAATCAACCATCAACCAAAGTGCACTACACTGTATAAGCATCAAATATAGATATCTAACGCTTATAACAGCATGTCAATCAATCGATCGACATATTTAATCAATCAGGATGAGTGAACTGCTTATTTCATCCTAACACCCGTGTAGGGTTTCAAACAATCAAACAAATATTTTATTTGTGCAGTTGGGCGATGTGTAAAATTTATCGACCCAAACAATGTCAGTCAAATCAGTGTACATAAACAAACCGTCTGGTTTGTAAATGAATATTTTATTTATTCGCATTCACGTTAAAAATTATATTTTTAACGATAAAACATTTTATTTCAACATATGAATTTCTATCCAGTTCATTCTTTAAATAAAATGATATTTTATTTTTCTAACTTATTTTAGAAAATTTCGGCGGCATAACGGCACGATACTAGAAACGGGACAAGGCCTAGCCTTATCCCCGGTCTAGTGAAGGCCCACGCCATTCACACATCAATCATATCAATTTCATCTCACCAAACAATTCAATTCAAACAAATAATCCAACTAATCTATGCAACCAAACAAACAAGTCCATGGTCTGTGGACGATTGTGTCGGGTGCTACTAAGCACCGTCTGCATCCTAGTATATATATAAAACTAGAAAAGAAATTGAAAGGTGAGAAATTCTCACCTAATAGCTATCCAAACATCTTGACTCCACTTTGATATAGATCTTCTTCGTTCTCGCCCTTTTTGTTACCTTCGTCGCCCGCTTTCACTACATATGTAAAAATCGATTTTTACTTCGCTATTCCATAAATAAAAATCGAATTTTTATTTCAAAGTTCAATATATAAAAATCGAATTTTTAGTTCAAAGTTCAATATATAAAAATCGAATTTTTAGTTCAAAGTTCAATATATAAAAATCGAATTTTTATTTCGCTATTCAATATATAAAAATCGAATTTTTATTTCGAAGTTCAATATATAAAAATCGAATTTTTATTTCGCTATTCAATATATAAAAATCGAATTTTTATTTCGAAGTTCTATATATAAAAATCATATTTTTACTTCATAAAAATCCTATCTTTTAAGTTTCTAAAAATCTAATCTTTTCAGTTTTAAAAACATTGTATTTTTATTTTTCAAAAATAATGTATGTTTATTTTTCAAAAACAATGTATGCTTCTATTTTTCTTTAAAAACCTTTGTATTTGTATTCTTAAAACCATATGTTTATTCTATTGTAAAATATAATTAAGATCAGAAAATAAATTAATGATATTCTTATATTTAAAATTAGATTTTAAACCATACTTTTCATGTTAAAAATCAGGTTTATCATTATTAAATAAATTAAATAAATAAATAAACTAATCGCTTAAGAATTAATTACCTAGCTTAAGGGTCTAAGCCCTCTCCTCATTCTGCTACCATCAAACCCATCATTGGAGGAAGAAGGATCCCGCCGCACCACCTTGCAGATCGTCGGACCCTAATCAACCGGCCCCCTTCGACGCCCCAAACCACCAACCTCCTCCACCTTGAATCTCGTAGCGCCATGTCACCCCAATCATCGGCAATTTGGACTTGAACGCCGCTCCTTTCCAAGCAATTTCCGATCACCACGAAGCACCGACGTCGATCACAACCGGTCGACTAGAAGGCCTCATCGAGCTGACCATTTTTGGAGTGGAAGACCTCACCAGAAGATGAATGGATAGAGAGTTAGGGGTGGAGGAAAGGCTGAGCGATTCTGCCGTTTATTTCTTTTGGGGGCGCAAGTCAAAGATGTTGACCACGGCATTTGAATGAAATTAGGGCTTTGACCTATTTTGACCAAGCTTATATATTTTTTTATATTATTTTATTTCACAAATTACGAGTTTACCGATCTGAACTCAGAATCAAACCCAACAACTGTGGCCCCTAGCTAATTACCCCCATTCCGAACACAATGGGATATGTTTCGTAAGCCAGTTTGGCTATTACGCTCAGTTTCCGTTTAAATTTACATTTAAATCGCTATATTGAATTTTAAACGTACATTTCAAATTACCGGGGTCGCATACTAACTCTAAAAATTCCCGAAAAATATTTTCTAACTTCGTATTGACTATACGGTCCTAACAAAACTAGTTTCGCCGAATTCTGAGACCGTTTGAAAAGTGGCCAATTTCCAGTCGATTAAAATCAACTGAAACTGGTCAAACGCGTTTTCCTTTGCCACGCTCACATATTGATTCGAAAAATTATGAAATTTGGAATCTAGCAATAACTTGACATCCCGGACCCAACAAAACTGGTTTCATCGAAATCCGAGGTTGTTTGCAAAATGTCCATTTTTAAGGGCCTGAATTCCATAGCGACTATTCAGAATTTTCAACTGGACATATCTTTTGATTCCCGCTACGAACTTTTGATTTTTCGGATTCGTTGGAAAGATATTCACTATTAGATTCCAATGTTTTTGGTTTCACTAAAATCCGGATTGTTTTGCACCCGGTACATTCAATTGAAGTTTGAAATCGAATTATCGAACTACCGCGCCATTTTCAATTCTATTTATAATTATATATAAATTTTTATATTCTAACGACGACGCGTAATATATACGTTCGAATTATATTCAAAATAAATTTCTCGTCGATATTATTTAAAATAATTCATTTTAAATAATCAAAATTCGATAAGATTGCCAAAATAAAAATTTTAAACTGGCCCAGATTTTACGGGTTGTTACAAAGATGTGGCCGAGTATGTCGCTCGATGTTTGGTGTGCCAGCAAGTGAAGGCGGAGCAAAGGAAACCAGGTGGGTTGCTTCACCCATTGGAAGTTCCGCAATGGAAGTGGGATAGTGTCTCGATGGACTTTATTGACGGGTTACCCAGATCGAGGAAGGGTAATACAGGAATTTGGGTGGTGGTAGACAGACTTACTAAGAGCGCCCACTTCATACCTGTGAAGAGCAAGAGGACTGCTCCATGGCTAGCTTCAGTATATCTTCGAGAGATAGTTCGATTACATGGGGTACCCTCTAGCATAGTGAGTGATCGAGATCCTATCTTCACTAGCGAGTTCTGGAGAAGTTTGCAAGAAGCAGTGGGGACTCAATTGTGTCTGAGCACTGCATATCATCCTCAGACGGACGGCCAGACTGAGAGGGTGAATCGTGTTCTAGAAGACCTTTTGAGGCTTTGTATCTTAGATTTTGGAGGTACATGGGAAGAGCATCTTCCATTGGTGGAGTTCGCATATAATAACAGCTTTCAGTCCAGTATTGGTATGGCTCCTTTCGAAGCTCTCTATGGAAGGCCTTGTCGATCTCCTACATGTTGGTGGGAGTCTACGGATAAGATCTTGCTTGGGCCTGATATGATTAGGGAGACTTCTGAGAAGATTGACTTGATTCGAAGAAGGATGAAAGCAGCACAGGATAGGCAAAAATCTTATGCGGACAAAAGAAGGACGGATCTTGAGTTTGAAGTTGGGGATATGGTTTTTGTCAAAGTATCTCCGTTAAGAAATGTTGTTCGCTTTGGATCCGTTGGGAAGTTAGCACCGAGGTTTGTTGGGCCGTTTCCTATTAAGGAAAGGATTGGACGGATGGCATATAGGGTGGAGTTGCCCGACAGACTTAGTGGTGTTCATGATGTATTCCATGTATCACATCTGAGGAAATGCTTACATGAGACCGCAGAGGTGGTAGAGCCGAGCTTGCTTAGAGATGTAGAGATAGAGCGTGATGCGACTATCCGACGAGCTCCTACTCGCATCCTTGGGTCAGAGACTAGGAAATTGAGGAATCGAGAGGTTCAACTAGTCAAAGTGCAATGGGGAGAAGATGAGAGCAACGCAACTTGGGAGACGGAAGCGAAGATGCGTTCATTGTACCCATTTCTTTTTGAGGGTATGTCTTTACTTTCTCCTCTATCATTGTCTAGTACTTATCTTATCTTTAGTATGACCTCTCGTTAGTACCGTTTGACCTGTAGATAGGGTAAACCTATGGTTGAAACATGTGTTTGAGACATGTTATGGTTGATGAATGCAAGTGGATGCAAGTGTTTGCTAGTGATTGCTCGTGGATGCATATACACACACTCTAGGCACTAGATCGGCTCAGTCACTTCATATTGCATATTGCATAAAATTGTGTGTAGGAGGCTATATTTATGGATGTCTAATGATTGTGTTATCATATGGATGATGCATTTTGGTGAATGATTGTGCACTCATGTAGATATTGTATGTGTCGATAGGGTTCTTTCGCATACATAATGGATGCATGGCACTATCATGGTTTGCATATGTTCATACATTAGATAGGGAACATATACACACACTTTTTGCATATGCTCATACATCATTAGAAACTGTTTAAGGACAATGGATGCCCGTGGTTGATGGTTTGAGTAGATGGTAGGATATGCATTCTCCTTAGCTTAAAGATTTCGGGGACGAAATCCTTTAAGGAGGGGAGAATGTAACACCCCGTATTTTGGGTTAATACTAAAATTCACTAATTACAGAATAAATAATCTCAGATGGGGGAATCGGGGGAAACGGGCTGCGTCATTGCGTTCGTCTCGGAAAAATACGCAAAATAGAGTCCGAGTTTTCGAAAATCGGAGTCCGTATGGCCCAGTTATGGCCCGATGAAGTTTGCAGAAAATTCAAAACTAAAAACAGAATTAAGAATTTAAAATTCAGATTTTAAATTGGACAGGCGGGGCCAGGCGGGAAGATTCCCGCCCTACCCATGTCGACAGGGCTGTCGACAGGCCTGTCGACAGGGGTGTCGACTTGCCTGTCGACTTGCCTGTCGACAGGGGCCTGGCGTCCAGTGAACCTGGGTGCACCAGGTTGCACCAGGTTGGGTTTCAGGCTGGCTAGGAGGGCTGGTTCTAGAGATTTCCTAAATCTAAGGGTCCTAATCTAATCTAGGGTTAATCTAAGGGCCTAAAACACTCACCTAATCCTATAAATAAGACCCCAACCCTACCCTAATTCATTCATAATTAGGTCTTGTAACTAAACTATGGCAAAATGAAATTTGAGCATGGCCTCCACTAGTTCATGAAAGAAAGTTGCAAGCAAATCACTCTCTAATCAACTTCTAATCCATTCTAAGCATCTTAATCTTCTTCATTTGGAGTGCAAATTTTCTAGTGGTGAGTTTCTATCACTTTAACATCAATTGTTAAAGTAAGTAGATTGGGTATAATGAGATTTATGGTCTTAAATGCGGATTAGTGAGTTTGAATCATTTGTAATGATATGCTACTCTATGTTTTACTATGATTATGCATAATTAATAAGTGGTTTTATGCATGTTTGATAAGTTGGTTTATGCATGCTTAATAAGTTGGTTTATGCATGTTTAACAAGTGGGTTTATGCATATTTAATGAGTGGAATTATGCATGTTTAACAAAGTGAGTTATGCAAGTTCATATGCAAGTTAAGTATATGTTTAAATGCAAGTTTAACATGATATGCAAGTTATGCATGCTTATGCGAGTATATGAATGCTTATGCAAGATATGTATATGCTTAAATGACATGATATGCAAGTTATGCATGCTTATGCAAGTATGTGAATGCTTATGCAAGTATGTGGATGCTTATGCAAGTTATGTGTATGCTTAAATGCATGTTTAACATGTTATGCAAGTTATGAGAATGCTTATATGCAAGTTCAACATGTTATGCAAGATATGTGTATGATAATATGCAAGTTTGGGTTAAATGTAGTTGGGTTAATATATGTTCATATATGCAAGTTGACATCCTCTTAACCCATGACAAAGTTATATGCTAAGCCCATGATATTTGTGATGGATCTTCCCCCTTATTTTGTCATGAAGTGAGAACGATTTACGTGGGGAACGATGGGATTGGAAAATACGTTAATAAATGTATGATTGGGTATGATTAAGCATACCATAAAAATAAATTACCATAAGTGGGAATTTACCTATTGAGTTAGGTCTACCCCATGGGAATTTACCTATTGAGTTAGGTCTACCCATGTTATGGAAAACTTGATATTAATTAGGGATAATTAATGTGGGGGTGATTAATTAGGTGTAATTAATCGACTAAGACACGAGGTTGGACTCATTTGTAGTGTAAAACTGCCCGGACCCAACCGGCTTAACCAGTTGCTACAAATGTCAGCCCAATGTGAGAGGTCTTAGCCATAAATTAAATACGTGATTAAAGTAAAGACACGAGGTTAGGCTCTGTTATGACGTAAGACTGCCCGGACTCTACCGGCTTAACCAGGCGGTCATAACAGCCAGTCTAATGTGGGAGGTCTTTATGGGAGATCACGGTCTTAATTAATTAAGAAACACTTAACCATATTAGCATGTAGTGGGACATGAGGGGTTAAGTGGGTGCCTTGGGTGGCATGTGGGAAATTCAGTGGTTGCCTTGGGTGGCATGTGGAATCTAGTGGGTTGCCTTGGGTGGCAATAGAAAATACGATTAGAATACTTAACCAAGTGGAAACATGTAATTAAACATGATTAAAGGGTTAAGTGGGATACACTAGATATGTGACAAGCTTAGGTGGGTAGCTTGTGGGGGCCCATTTCAACCAATATCCCAAACGTATCTTTGTGGGCTCGACCCATGTCGAGTGACGGGACACGCATATTGGGCTTGATTATAAGAGGCCAAATGGGTTAGCGGTGGCAACGCAAGTCCAACGGGTTTCATATGCGTGTGTGGGCCCGGGCTGGTAGATAAGCCGTTGTTGCATCGTGTAGATATAAAGTCGTGCACCGTTGATAGTATTGGGTTGCCACTTTAGGGGAGTGATACACCCCACTGTGGGACCAGCACGGGTATCTACGGTAGGGAGCCGATCGATGGGGAGTAGTGGGTACACCTAATAAAGATAGGGGCAGACGGCACCTATGTAGGGGTACACGAAACTACTGGGTAAAATTGCTAGGTACACCTAGTGGAGATAGGGGCAGACGGCACCTATGTAGTGGGCTAGGAGTACACGAAACTACTGGGGAAATTTTCTAAGTCCTTGGAGGGATCAACCTTTAAGTAGGAATGACTGGTGTGGTGCAGTTAGTAATTATTCAGGGGTGGGTAGATGCGTCCTTACGGTTATCTTAGTTTATCCTAAGTCTACCAAGCTGCTTAGTGTAGCCATTCATCCCCAGATATCACCGTAGGTCAAGTTTATGTCTTCTCTGGTTACTTTAATGATTGTATTGTTAAAGTTATAGGACTCACTCAGACTTATGTCTGACCCCGTTGTTTTTATCTTTTTCCCAACCCTCAGGTCCTACGGTGGATCCTGGCAGTAGTGGAGCTTGATCGGATTTCTGTTCCAGTCTTTACGAGCTTGGATAGATGTAAAGCTCCAGTTATCCAGTTATCTTTTCTTTTGTTCTGGCTATTGTATGACAGAGTGGGATTATGTACTACTTTATTTTGATGGATATTGTACTTGACTTTTATCGTGGTTTTATGATGTAACCAGACATGTTTATTTCCGCTGTTATGAGATGATGTTTTAAAATTTCAAGTACTATTTATATCTGTCTTGTTGTAATTTTTCTGTTCTATATTCACTAAAATACTCCACCGATGCTATGGCATTCCCTTAGTGAGTGACCATAGCGGGCGTGGGGTGTTACAATATGATTCTATTCTTTTTGTGGTTAAGTCAAGCCTCTACATGGGAACTTTTTGGAATCAGCATGCTTCTTTAAGTCAAACTGCAATCTAACAAATCAATATGAAGTTAATGCATAAGCGGACAAAAACACTTCATAGTTTATCGTCTACATCGTTTTCAACTATGGTGATGTTGTTGCCATGATTATCTTCTAGGTCATCGTGTAATAAATAAAGTTGAAATGACTAAAAACTAATTCAAGCTCACAGTTGGAATTCTGGAATTAACAGAAGAGAATTTTATTGTGAATGCTTTGTAAAATTGTAACACAGAATAGAGTGTTACATTGTCACGTTAGCCCATATTTATAATGTTCAGGGAAACGTTATTAATTCAAGAATTGAACGGGCTTGGGCTAAGCCTTATATTACGTAAGCCCAGAACTAAATATAAAATGATATGCAAATGTAATGGAGTCGACATGTATTTCATTTCCCCCCTTCAAACCTAACCTAGGGTTAGGGTTTGCTCTCGAAAAACAAAATAATGGCGACTCCTATGGTTTCAAAGTTCTGATTGATGAAGGATCTTCCTCCACAGGCCTCCATGACAGATAAATCGAGCTATGCTTGAGCTTGAATGGCTTGAGACAGCTTGATTTGTTGAGAGAGGTTAAATTGAACGAGGAACTGGGTTGTTCTGATGAAGTCCTGACTGGGGAGAGCTGATCTGACAACAATCAGAAGTAACACTACGAGGAAGCTTGAGATATATTAGGAATCTGGAATGTAAATTATCCTTCCCGATCTTTCAACTGTGTTTGCAACATCCACATTTAATTCCTCCTTGAGCTTAGAGAAGCATGGCCTTGACAAGGGCTTCATAAGAATGTCTTCCTTTTGATCCGAGGAAGGTATATACCATATCTTCAATTTTCCTTTTATGACATGTTCTCCGATGAAATATAGATATGACTCAATATGTTTGATCTTAGAGTGTAACATTGGATTTGAAGTTAGTGATATGGAGCTAATATTATCACACCACACAGTAGATTTCTTAGATGTTGTGATTTGTAGTTCACTTAACAGTGATTCTATCCACAAAACTTCAGCTGTGCAGCTAGCAACACTTATGAACTCTACTTCAGTGCTCGATCTGGACACTGTATTTTGTTTTTTAGCACACCACGATACAAAATTTTTACCCAGGAAAATACAATAACCTGATGTTGACTTTCTACCATCATAATCTGCTCCCTAATCTGCATCAGCATAAGCATTGATATTTGAATTGTTGCTGGTCTTAAGAATTAAACCATGATCAATAGTTCCTTTGAGATATCTAAGGATTCTCTTAACAGCCTTCCATTGATTATCCAAAGGATCTTGCATATACTGGCTAATCTTATTAACACCAAATGTTATGTCTAGTCTGGTTTTAGTAGCATATTGAAGTACGCCAACAGTGCTTCTAAAAAGTTTTCCATTTTGAAATGATTCTCCTTTATGCTTGGAAAGTTGTATGTTTGTGATCATAGGTGTAGGCAATGGATTTGCTTTGCGCATTTGAGCTATGAGAAGGATTTCTGAAATGTATTTTCTTTGATTAAGATGCATCTTAGAATTTGATGTCCTTTTAACTTCAACACCCAGAAAATAATTCAAGTCACCCAAATCTTTGATTGAAAATTCTGAATTTAGCATATTTGTGATAACTTTGATTTCATCAACACTGCTTCCTATAATGATAAAATCATCAACATAAATTAGTATACAAGTTGCATCAGAATCAGTAATTTTAATAAATACTAAGTTATCATATTTGGATGATTTATAGCGATGTTTGACAAGTGTTGATTTTAGCTTGTCAAACCAAACTCTTGGCGCTTGCTTCAGCCCATAGATTGCCTTGTTGAGTTTGCACACCAAATTTTTGTTTGTATGTTGAGTGAACCCTTGAGGCTGCTCCATGTAAACCTCTTCCTGCAAATCACCGTTGAGAAATGCAATATCAACATCTAATTGTTTGATGTTCCAATTTCTATACAAAGCAATTGTCAAAATAATTCTGAATGATGTAGGTTTCACAACAGGTTAAAATGTTTCCAAAAAATCAAAACCACACTGTTATGAATACCCTTTAGCAACAAGTCTTGCTTTGTACTTAGAAATTGAACCATCAGCATTTATTTTTAATTTAAAAATCTATCTACGGCCAATAATATTTTCATGTTCTGGTTTTTCAACCAATTTCCAAGTTCCTTTCTTAATTAAGGCATTGTATTCATCTTGCATGGCTGACTTCAAATTTTCATTCTGAATTGCTTCATAATATGATGGTGGTTCTTCTGGAACTGATGTAGTATTATAAATCTTTGGCTTGTATATCCCACATTTGGCTCTTGTAAGCATTGGATATTGAGTAGTAGTCTTATTGACTGCAGTAGCTTGATTGTCATTAGTGACATTATTATCTGTTGCTTGATCATTATGAGATTCACTAATATTTTGTCTTCTTTGTTCTGCACTATCACCGATATGATGACTGGAGGAAAATTGCTCTTGTTCTGGCCAATTTGAAGGCAGGGTGTGTTGAGGGCTTGCATTGCTGCTTTACTCTTGACCTGGCCTACTTGATGGCAAGGTGTGTTGAGAGCTTATATTGGTGTCATGCTCACCAGAATGAGCAGGCACCAGTACTTCAGTTTCATCAGGTATTTCAAACATTACCTGTATAGTACTTACACTTTTATCTGTAGTACTTTCCCTAGTTTTGCTAAAAGGAAATACATGTTCAGTAAACCTGACATGTCCAGAGATATAAATCTTTCCTTTGCTATCCAAACACTTATATCCTGTTAGTTTGTTACAAAACCGTAGAAAAGTACAAGCTGTAGACCTTTAATCTAATTTGTGATTATTGTATAACCTTATATAAGGAAAACGTTGACACCCAAACACCTTTAAATGTTTGTAGTTTGGTTTGATTTTTGTTAGTATTTCTTGTGGACATTTGAATTTTAACCCCTTTGTAGGCATTAAATCAATAAAATGTACAGCAGTATAAAAAGCATCTGCCCAATACTTAAAAGGCATAGAGGCTTGTGCTAACAGTGTCAAACCAGCTTCAACAATATGTCTATGTTTCCTTTCAATCAACCCGTTTTGTTCTGAAGTATAGGGACATGTACTTTTGTGATTAATACCTTTTTTATCAAAAAAGGACTTTAAGGGTAGAAATTCTCTACCTCCGTCTGTTTGAAAAGTGTGTATTTTATTTCCAGTAATGTTTTCAACTTTGTTAGTAAATTGTATTACCACATTACTGGATTCAGATTTATACTTAAGCATGTAAATCCATACAAATCTAGAGTATGCATTAATGAATGATATATAATATTTATGACCATAGTAAGAACTGATATGTGCAGGACCCCACAAATCTGTAGCAATTAATTCAAGTGGTCTAGTGTAAATAGTGTGTGAGTCTGGAAATGCAAGTTTATGACTCTTTCCCAATTGACATGCAGAACAAATATATGATTCAGGAAATTTACTAGCAGAAAAAATATTATTCATCATTACATGCTTAGTAACTTTTATACTAGGATGACCCAGTTTATAATGCCACAAATCAAAATCCTTTATGCAATCAGAATCATTAGTAATAGATATTATACTTATATCATTTTTATGATCAGAATTATTTGAACTTATATCAAATCTGTATAATCCCCTGCTCTCTTTACCCTGCAAGAGAATTTTATGTGTCAGTATGTCTTTGATAATACATGAGTTGGGGTAAAATTCAAAATAAACCCTATTACCTTTAGCAAATTGGGAAATACTCATTAGATTTTTCTTTATTGACGGAACTCTCAATAAATTTTTCAAAAATAATTTCTTGGTTCCATCTAAACTTGCATTTCCAGTGTGTGTAATAAGTGCAGTTTTACCATTACCAACAATAAGGTTTTTTGTACCTTTTTATTCTTTGTTTCCTAGATTTAGATTATTTAGACTGTTGGTGACATGGTTGGTTACACCAGAACCTGGAAACCAGCTATCATCTGACACATCATCATTGGTGGTAGTTTCAGTGTTAAGAACCTCTGCCTGTGTTTTACTGCTAACTTTTGAAGAACTAACCAAATTTGCAGTAGCATTGTTGTTTTGTTGTGGAGGAGTGTAATTAAAATTGAATCTAAAATAACACTTGCTAGCACTATGCCCTACTTTTTCACGTATTTGGCATCTGATCCTATTGGTGTTGTTACTTCTACCACCCTTTTTGCCTCTACCAGACCAACCCCTTCTTCGATTATTGAATTGATTTCTTGAATTATTTCCTTTATCTTGATTTTTTCCTCTGCCATATGTAGTATAGTTGACTGATAAATCTGCATTAACATTTTTCTTGTGTTCTATTCTACCTTCATGAGATAAAAGAGTAGAATACACATATTATAATGAGGGTGTTGGATCCATTGACAGTATGAATGTAGTACAACTTCATATTCATCATCTAATCCACTCACAATTGCAATAACTGTTTTAGACTCAGGTATTCTTTGACCTATAGAATTTAGTTGATCACATATTTTTTTTTTACCTTAAGCAAGTGCTCATTCATGGATGATTCTCCTTTTCTAATCCTATGCAATTGTCTTCTATGCTGCATTACACGTGCAGGAGACTAATTTGAGAAATTTCTTTGAATAGTTCCCTTACTTCTTGAGTTGTTTTAACACTTATTAATTGTGGTAATATAGCTGGACCAGTAGATGACATCATCCATGCACGAACTAGACCATCTTGTCTCTGATGCATGGTATACTCTGGGTTATTCACAAGTTTTTATTCACTTTCCTAATAAATTTGGGTGGAATAATTTTTGTACCAAGAATGTAATCTTCCAGACCATATGCTCTAACAGCAATTTCTACCTGTAATTTCCATAGCAGGTAGTTTGTTTCATCAAGATGGATGGAGATCAGTTGGCTTTACGGTTTAATGATAGTCTTCATCAAATCTTGGATTGGATCAGTCTGAGTCTAGGTTTGATGAACCCTATTGCTGGAAACTTGTGGGATGGAACTCGAATTATTATCAGGATTAACCATGATGAATGATACAGGACTAGAAGAGAACAGGTAAGATTTGTTTTCAGAAACTTTGAATTGAAATGAATTTTAGGAGATCTCTTTGTTGAAGAATGTTGCAACACAGATTGCTTAAATGATGAAACAACTCAGATTACAACTAATTCTAATAAGAACAAATAATTGATCAGATTCTGTGACAGCACTGATTCAATGAAAATGATTTCCTGAGACGTTTTGATCGGTTTCTTGAATTCAAATTTGATCATGTGCTAAGCTTTGTGCAGAAATCAGGACGTAGCGATAAGTAATGTTGGCGAGGCACTTGATTTTTGAATAAAGCCGCAGCCTTCATATGATAAGTTGCTGCTTTGATGAAGGGAGATCCAGATGATGATAATTTTCTGATGAATTTGCTGTTAGATCAACACTGTTGATGATCTAAACACAAAGAAGCAATTCTTGGCTCTGATACCAAGTTGGAATTCTGGAATTAACAGAAGAGAATTTTATTGTAAATTCTTTATAAAATTGTAACAGAGTATAGAGTGTTACATTGTCACGTTAGCCCATATTTATATTGTTCAGGGCAACGTTATTAATTCAAGAATTGAACGGGCTTGGGCTAAGCCTTATATTACATAAGCCCACACTACACCATAATAGCTAACTTGGCATAGTGGATACAGAGATATAATACGAGTTAAAGTTGTATCATATTGGACAGTTCTCATACCTGTATTAAACTACATTATGCGATCTGCACCATCCCAAATGCCCTAAATCTGACCGTCCATCAACGAAGCCCGGATTAGTTGATTTGATACGACTTTAGGCCGAATCGAATGCACATCATATTGTGCATCACATTAGGTACACAGAATAAAAAAATTCGCCGCTCCCTTTTCCAATTGTTTTACTTTAATGGTGACCAAAAACCCAAATTAGGGTTTTCGGTTACCAAATCTTGCCTCCACCTTAGACAAAGACGAACAACCCTATCCTTCGGCAGAAACGCAACAACCTTTAGTCTCCCTAGCCCTCCTTCGACAGTGTAGGTATGTGTTTCAATTGAATTTTGGCATGCATGCTTGATAGTAGGGAACAAATTGAAATCTTTGTGTGATAATTGATTGCTACTTTGTGTTAGTGTGTTAGATGTTTCAATTGAATTGGTTTGTGTAAGTGTGTTAGCTGATTGCTACTTTGTATTAGGGACTGATCTATGGTTATACCCTAAAATCAAATAAATCAAATTTGAATCATGTTTTGTGATAATGTAAAAAACATCTGAATTGTTATTGGAAACATGTATGGTATAATTTTTGATTGTCGTATATCCATGAAACAAAGAAATAACAATGGGTTAGTCATAAGAAAGCAGTAACCTTTAATAATGTTAAGATGTTTAATGTCAATCGTCCATAACCTGATTCTAGTTACAATAGCCATTTGATGATATGTTATTTAGATCGTTTGGCACGTTGAATTTGAAATGTGGCTGAATCTGAGCAAATGGATAATTATAGCTCAATATTTAACCATGATTTCATCATCATTTGACTGTTTGTTTGCCTTATGCTTGAAATTTAAATTGGGTTGTCTTATTAAAAGTTTACTCTGTTTTGAGCGATAACAAATGTACTGAAAATATTTTAATAGGTTTGTTGAAAATTTTGGTAGATGGATGATTACTAGACTTTCTAGTTAATATTTTAATAGGCGATCCACCAGGTGGATGCATTTTAGCTCACGCGTAGGGTCGGGTATCCATGCTTATTAGGTTTATCCAAATGTCGGATGATGCCGCACTTAACCTAAGTGAAAAGTTGTTTTCACTAGCAACTTTCCCCTACTTTGTAGCAGACTGTAGTGTAAGTTAACTTGCACTACACGGTTTGCTTCAAAAGAAACTGAAAGTTGCAAGTGAAAGAAGCTTTTTCCAAGGTTAAGTGAAGGGGCATTCGATATTTGGATAAAGTTAATAAGCATAGATTACTGACCCTGCGTGTGAGCTAATATGCATCCACCTAGTGGATCGCCCAGTAAATTATTAATCATAAAGTCGAGTATGTGTGTTACCCGAAGATGATGATTCGATATCTTTAGACGTTGGAGCAGGTATATATTATTTTACACTTATCTCAACGTAGTATCTTACATGGACGATGCCTTGCATTTTTAACGACTGACATTTCATTCATCTTTGAGACATATACTGACTGACTACACAAACACATGGATGGGCCTTAAAGTGCTATTTTTGACTTGTTACAATGTACTGACTGAGTTAAACATAGAAGACATTTTTTACACAAATTTGAGGACTGATATTATGTACCATTTGTGTTATTTTTTATAGGTTGTTTGAGAACAATTTTTGAGTGTGATATGTTATGTACAATTTTTATAGGACTGATGTTACACAAACATAGAAGGTATAAAGTGTAATTGATGTTGATCTCAGTCGGTAATTACAGTGCTATTTTTGACTTGTTTCAATGTAATTTGAGTTAAACTCAGTCAGTACATAATAACATAAGACAGTTCAGTCCACATATCATGTCTATATGTCATTAAAAAAGTTCCATTTTAGCTCATTTCGGTATGCTAGTTAGTTACAATGTCGATCTCCTGTCGAGTGAAGTATTTGTAACTTGTTTAATGAATATATATACAGTCCTGTTGGAGGAGTTACAATGTCGATCTCCTGTCGAGTGAAGTATTTGTAACTTGTTTAATGAATATATATACAGTCCTGTTGGAGAAAACTAAAAAAGTGGGGAGGTGTATCGGTTATATACGATGTTGGAGGTCATGTTAAACCACAAAGCATGTGAGATGTTGGTATGTTTCTAGGTTACAAGTTAATGAAATCATGTCAGTAGCATCATAAACATGTTATAGATACAATTGACTATTATGCACACACGAACATAAAGACATGATATGCCCTTCACAGTTATCAGTACGACGCTTGACTAGTCGCGACTAGTCATCGACTGGTCGAGTAATCATGATCGAACCAACGACATGAAGTCTCGACTTGCCTTTTTTTTATGAATTTCGGGCACATGGGTAGAAATTAGTCGACTAGTGTCGACTAGTTTTGTGTGCAATCATGCATAAAATTACTTCTTTTTTCCTATATATTTTGGTGCTTTTGTGCTATTGGAACTCAGGTTGGCTATCACGATTCAGTTTTCTGCCAATCATCAGGTTGGACTTTAAAGCTTTTGTTTTAAACTGGGTATATATATAAATATTTATGCTGTTATAAAACTTTATCAGCATCAGCTAGCTTATTCTTATAGTACTGCTTTGATTTACAGCAAACACATGGATTTCATCGGCATGATTAGCACGTACACTCAATCTTCCCGGCCTTGACTGGAGTTATATATGGCTGATATGTTTTTACCTTTTTTGGTTAGTTCGTAATGTGATGAAAATCCTTGACAGTTTCCTTGTATATATTTGAATGTACATTGTGTTCGTGTTATGAAAAATCTTGTAATGCTTTGAGTATATATACATACATACATACATATATATAAATTGTATTATTCTTGTGTATAAATTGTGGATATATGCTGTAATATGACAAATATGTGCTACAGTATATATATATATATATGCATGTATATATATGTGTGTACACACATATATAATTAGATACGGACAAAGGCCGTGTATGAGTACGCTTTAGATACGGCTACGAGCCGTATGTTATATCTAGTGAGATACGGTTTATAGCCGTATCTAAAAATTTAACACGCCATTTTTTGATATGCCTTTTTGTCGTGCCTAACTGGTTTTGATATGGCTAAGAACATAGCTTAATTAGAATATATGGTGTAGTGCTAGAACTAAATATAAAATGATATGTAAATGTAACGGAGCCGACATGTATTTCATTTCTCACTTATTGCAAATGGTTGCACCTCTTGAAACTAGAAGCTCTATATTTAGGGTTCATATTTGTTATTAAGCAAAGCCAATAGTCTTTGTTGTTGTGATAATAATTTTTCTTAAATTTTTTTTGAATCTTTACTGTTTTGAATATTAAGATCCTAGGTTTAATATGCCACTAATCCATAGCTAAGTTAAATACATCATCAATTTTTTTGTTCAGGATTTTCCTTATTTTATGTTATGTATAAGCACTATGAACGAGCCAAAAAAATATGAAAAAGGAAACAAAACTTAAACTTATGCCTATTCTAAGGTTTGAGCCTCTTAACTTCGAAATATTTTTAAAGGTGTACTTTATTAAGCCATAGTTTTATGAAAAATTGTTGACAAGAAGGAACATCATCAGTATTTAGTCTATTTGAAGAGTATACATGTATTTGAGATATACAATTTGGTCAAATAATATACATTTTATTTTATTTTACATAGTAATTTTGATATATGAAATTGAAATAATAGAAAGAAGTAGGGGCAACTTATAAATGCTACGTAGCATCATACATGATTTGAAATTGTAATATGTACTAACATAATTAAAAATATTACATACGAGGGAACTGTAGCTATTTTTGATTCTACCAAAGTAAAATTTTGTTACTTCTCTCTTGCATGTGATATTTTAGCATGGCACATTCATGTAATTGTTTTTTACTGTTTCGGTAGCTTGATGTTTGCACTATTTAAAATACATGGTGATAGTTTATAAATCACTAAGAATATATCTGTTGACCTTTGACTATGTGGTGGTTTGTAAGCATTAACACGCACAATACATGTGTACCATTCAGGCTTGATTAAAATGCACGTGCATCACTCAGGCTTGTCTGTTAAAATTAACAATCTGTTACATAATAGTTTATTTAATATGGGCACAATGTTATACAGACTATGTGGACCTTACTCTTGCACAATACAATAATACATGCGAGAACTAGACTATCTCGTTGTTGACATTCCTCCTCGGACTAGTGACATTTAACTCACATTATGCCAGGTTTATTATATATTTTCTAAACTTAAGACTAAATATCTTGTATTTCTTCACTGTATCTCACACTAATTTTATTTAGATTTTGTAAAGACCCAAAAATCCTTACCCTTTGATTCGACTAAATACAACACACATCCAACCCAAATTGCACGAATATGAATCTTAAGGGGTAAAGAAGAAGAAAGATAGAAGAAGACAGAAGTAATACGCAAAATCTCACAATTGCAGTGGAATAAAATATAATATGTAACAACTTTCAAAATACAGAATTTTAACTGTATACACATGCCATTCATTAGTGTACAACATTTTTGACATATCGGAAAATAAATAATAGATAATTAACGATGAAGCCTCCTGCTCCAAGCTTCTCCAAGCGTATCCGTAAGAACTTGAACTACTTAACTGCCCGTACAAATTTGGGCACCCAAGAGTTTTAGGGTAAATAAAAAAAATAAACTCTAGGTCAGTCAAGGGACTGGTGTGAGTAAACTCTAAACAACTTGCTTAAGTTTAGAAAATATTTTGCAAGAATGGAACTCTCGTAAGACATGACCACACATAAACATAGCACGTGTTTTTACCTTACGATAACCAAATCACTTTTATTATAATATCTAGTGATATTATAATAATGTCCATCAATCTTTAAATAAAACAGGAATATAGCTGAAAAGCTTACATGTAACACCCCGCATTTTTAGTTAAACAATAAAATGGTAAATAATAAATGACGACATTTGAATGCTGAAATAAAAAGTGCATGTTAAAAACAGAAAGCAATAAATGCATAATAAATGAAAATGGACAAGAAAAGGGCTATATTTGAAATTAGAATGCATGCATTAAAAGGAATAAAACAAACAAATTGATAGCCTTATTAATTACATTAATTTTGTAGTTATTAACGGAGCTTGTATAGTAAAGTAATTAATGAATTAATAACTAAAGGATTGCATGCATATATATACATGCAGATACGAAATTCAAACTTAAAGATAAGTTATTAATGGAATATTGTAAATTAGATAAATTATATAAAGAAAGAAATTAGCGTTAAAACCAAAAATCAAAACGAAGCAGAAAACTCGTCTGGACCCAAGATGGGTCGACCCCTATCTTACATGGGTCGACCCACCTCTAAGGTGGGTCGATACAGGGTTTGACCTAATCTGGTCAAATCTATTTTTTTATGATGTGGTTTTCTGATATAAATGGTTCAGATTTTATTTAGTTAAATCCGATGGACTAGACTATCTCGTACACCTATAAATCGACTAGCAGGGACTAGTTTTAAACTCATATTTTTCGAGGCACTGCTAAGGCTCTGCCATTCTCTTTCTTCTCCAAATGTTTTTTATAAAATTAGAATATTAGTTCTTAGGGGTTTTGACTCAAGATTTGAAGGTAAAGGATGTAAATCTACAACATAGGTGTTACAGATTTCTGATCAACGTGAGGTAAGTTCTTGAATCTGATTTATATAAATTTCTCTCTTTCTTTCCCTCTTCTTTTAGTATCAGACTTGTGAATTTGTGGTAATTTTAATAATAGATTCAGTTATAAAAGCCACGGAATAAAAGATCTAGATCAGATTCAAGGATTGAAAAGCTGTTAAGTGAGTGGATTTAAATTATACCTTTTGGGTAATAGTATATTTATCATTTGCATTCCATGTAATTCTTAACATGATAAATAATTATAATTTGTGGTAATTGAGTTTAAATCTGCATGGAACATGTTAAGAACATTACTGATGTATGAAGTCTATTTCTAATAATTATCTATCTGAATTGAGAATTTACTATAAACAGTGGAATTGTAGAATTTACAATAAACATGAGTATTTTCTTAAGGGTATTATTATACCAAAATATTGTAAACAGAATTACAGTAAAATTTGGGAACAATGGAAAAAATGGATATGCCTAATTAACTAAATTTACAGTAACTGTAAATAGTATATGAAACAGAAACTCAATGTCTAACTCAGAAATTAAAAAGAGAAATTTTGGTAGTGGACTGTGTTAGTGGGATATAAGGAAAATGATATATTTCCATAATGGAAAAATTATTAAGAACGTGGTTGCAAGAGAGAAAGAAAACGAGGATTATTGTGGAATAGATTTTCTTTTATCGTATTGAACACTAGTCAAATTAAAATATGTATGTATGTTCACAGTAGAAATAAAAAAGATAAGCTTACAACTACAAATATAAATTGTTGTGCATTGTGGAAATAGATCATTATATCTTTCTATTGACCAAATAATGATTTGTATGGAATGTTTTTATGAAATAATGAAATATACATGATGGTAATTAAAAGAAAAAATATAACAGAAGAAGGTTGGTTCATATTAAGGAACCTAAATAGAATAATGATGAACGGAGAATATAACCTATTATAATTAATTAAATGAATGATAATGTAATATAATAGGTAGGATTGTTCGAGGGACAAGTGGAATATAACATGGGTTATAATAAATAAAAGGGGAACTTATTAATAAACCTTAGTTAACAGAACTAAGTTAATAAGTTAACAACAACAATAGGTTATGATGATAGTGTAAGACGACGTCATGATTAAATAAGGAAGAATGAGGTAGACTTATGGAATGAAATAAGTTATATTTAATTTTATATATCAAGTAACATGTTAATTAAAAAACATGTGGATTGGGATAAGATATACTTAATTATACATTAAGTAGAATGTGTTATTGTAACTTGTAAAAATAAAATTGGACAATGAATGACATGGTAATAAAGTAAGGAATAACATGTTATGGGCTTATTAATGAACTTAAAATGGGTTAAGTTATATCACTGGATTAATAAGCGAGAGGTGTTCATTCCTTAGAGATATGGGGGCTCAGAGAAAACCTAGTAACTTGAATAAAAGATAAAATGTGGACAATCAAGTTAATTGGCAATCTAATAAGATAAGACAAGCGCACGATTAAAAGATTAGACATGGGGTCTAATGACACGTTAGCGTGATGCGCTTGGACCAGTCCTCATGTACGAAGGTGAAGAACCCACCAGGGTAGATCATCGTGGTGTCTGGAGGCACGAGAGGAGCACGTCTATCTGATTAGTCTACTTGATATTTTGCTTGCTGGTTCTGCGGAACTAGAAGGAAGCACTCGACTTCCTAAGGATGTTGTAGTGTACTCCGTGGTGGTCCTCTGTTGCGGTAAAACAATCAGGTTGTCCTCGCAGAGGTTAAGTCTGCGTGATACCACTCTGTGAGTATACCTTGACTGCAACGGTAGTTTGGCAGTTAGAAGGCTATGGCGGATGGCGTTGGGTGATTCAACGATTTTTCCTCAGATACGCAGGTCATGACCAATACAGGATAGTAATCGTCGGGTACCTATTATCGGCAATTAGTGGGATGCGAAAAGAATAGAGCTAAACCAAAAGACCATCGATTTTCACTATTGAGACATTGGTTGCAGGACACGCCAAATTGGATGTTAGATTGTTTGCTAGGGGCACATCACTTAGCTCTTAATGTAGTCTTTCACTAGTTGAGGAAGGGGTGGAGGTAGGACCATAACCACCGTGAAAATGCAGACCATAGTTTGGATATCTGTACTTTATGCCCTTTGAGCCGACCTATACAGATATGAAAAAGCTCCCGACTGAGTTCCGTGCATTGGATGAAGCCCTATTACGGGACTCGGGGTGCAGTAGACAATATGCACATTATACACGCATTGGGTGGTGCATCGGTTACGTTAGGGCATTGCTCCATGTTGAGGCTTGACTCGACCGAGGAGTTGGATATGGCAGTTCGTACGATTGTGTGGCATAGCGATGGTGATTTTGTGCGGTAACGTGGCGTAGCAATATGGATTTCCATATGTCATTTGGCGTAGGATGAGAGTTGCATACGCTTCCGTGGCATGACGGCGAAGACCTTACGGAAAGGGTACCATGGAAGTACCTTGATATATTGGGGGTAGCTACATATATATTATATTAGGTTAATCTACTGGGAAGTGGATAGGTATGACGTGAGCATAGAGCCTTGAGTACTGTTAACCTAAACAACCTAATAAATAAGAAAACATAACTGAACAATATATGTGGGGTTATTTCAGAATGTATAACTTATCCAGTCACCAGAACTTTGTGTTCTGACCCCTCCTCATAACATACTCGCAGGTTAGGTTTATTGTAGAGCTATAATAGCTGTGGATACTGGTTAGACAGTATTGTTATTTTGGTAAGGCTATATTTGATTATATTATATTTAATCCTTTCGTTGTGAGATGTTTTTCTGAGCTTTGATATATTTATTATCTCTGTCTTTTCTGCAGGATACCAGACAAGCCGACTCGAGTTTCAATAGATTGGGATTTACAAAAAATCGGCTTGTTGAAATTCGCATCGTTACATCTGGTAGCAGAGCTTAGGTTTAGGATTCCTGTATATATAATGAGTGAACGTATTTGTATTTTTTTTTAAATACAAATATACTATATATATACACCTAGATCCAAAGAACTCACTAAATAGGAAGAGCAGCATAAGGAAAGGATTGGGATATGAATTATGTACACTAAAGAAACAGTTATGGAATTTTGAGAATAAGGTACCCTTAGGTGGTCTGAGTAAAAATTGTACAATGTAATTGGTAATGAGGAAAGATGTAGCCCTTATGGTAGTGCTTTGGATCTGTGGGCTTGGCAGTTGAGCCATATAAATTGGAAAAGGGTAAAAAGGAACAATGGATTAGGAATATTATTTGAGAAAAATTACTTTGCGGGAATATTTAGGGAACTCTAAAAAAGTTAGAAACCCACTTTGAGTCTAGCTCCATTGTTAACTTTTGAGAACTTGAAATTTTAAAAGTTTTTGGGTTATACTTTATGGTGTTTTTCAAGTTTTAATCGTAAAAGTTTACAGTTTCAAAATATGTACTAGCTAAATTGTTTAGAAACAATTTTTAAAATAAAAAGGGGGTATTTTATGTTTGAAAAGAATATGTAAGGTACATATTTGAAAAATTACATATTGGGTTTAGGGAAAAATAAAATAAAATGGGGTATATTTTGCAAATGATGATTTCTTATAGAATTTTTGTCTAAAAAGAATTCTTTCAGAAAAATGTGCACATTATAGAGCAAGTATAGCTCATTAGTTTTTAAGCTATAATGTATGAAAGAATTAAATAACAAGTATAGAAAAGATTGCATTTCATGAAAAACTAGATTTTTCACTAAGGAAAATATTGAAAATTTCTATTCTTTTGGCAATAGTTTTTGACAATTATTTTGGCATAAAACTTTAATGGGTGGACAAAATAAGTTGTAAGAATTTAAAACAGGTTAGATGCTTGCATGTAGATGTAAGTTATTGAACTGACATTGTAAACATGAACGGCTGTGAAACTAATTGAGATATAGTTGTCCTTGTCTACTCCAACTTTTATGATTTGAAAAAATAAAAGATGAGACGACATTTTTATGGTTTGAAAAAAATAAGTTTGAATGAAGGAAATAAAGTTATGTAGCTCTTGGGTTTTGGGGAAAAAAAGCCGAACCACGTTTTTAAATCATGGAGTAGGTAAGGATTAGTATCTAGGAAAGACAGGAAAATTTTGAGGCTATAATGTAAATGGCAAGGACTATTTTGGAATAATAGTAATTCCCTAAGAGTGCATAAGCACTATAGATCCTAGGCTGTTGCTTGGGAATTCGTACGCAGAAAGGGCTAGTTGTGACAAGTGGATGGTGGTGGGCAATTGAGTTGTTTAGATCCCATGGTTTCGACTTTTCTTGGTCAGTAGGGACATAGTCCTAGGATTCTTAGCCATGGTAGTAACTGTGTAATGTGCTCGTTTTCCTATTTTAGTTTTGAAAGAATTAGAAGGCTTATTAAAATCAAACTTACATCGGTGTATTAAGTTAAATAAGCTAACAAAAAATGTGATGATATAACTAAAAGAAAACAAACAATGATGAAAAATACAAAAGTAAAACAACAAATATGACAACTGAGAAAAGTGGAAACTTTGTGAAATAGAAAAGGATGGATTTTTCCAAAGTAAATTGGAAAAGAATTTTTTTCTTATATAAGTCGTGCTTGGATAGGAAGATAGGAAATCTATGTATAATAGTTGCATAAAATCCAAGTACAGATAGAAAAGGTACATAAAAGAAAAACGAAAGATGTGATGTTTTCCGTTTTCCACCTTTTTATAACATAAGAAATCGAATTCAGAAATTTAGACTTTTCTGTAATTCTCAGATTTAAAATTGGTTGGTAGGGCTTGGATGCAAAAATTGGATGAACTACACTCTTACTCTATGGGATTTGAAATAAACATTAGATGGAACAGGAGAATGACGTAGTAATTCTAGAAAGAAAATAAGAAACTCACCTGGGTTGGCAAAAGTGCCTGAAATTCTAAGAGGACACCTAGTAAAGAAAAACTGGTTTTCCCAATCTTTAGATTTATTGATGGGATCGCTAATCAACTTTTTTACAGGATTTGAGCAAAGGATAAACGAGTCTGCTCCTTCAGCCAGACGAAGTAAGTAATGCAGAAGGTTGGCACTGAATGGTTGTGTATGCAAAATATCCCTCTAGTAGGCTTTGAATGGTGTATTGAGCAGAGGAAGGAACGACAACAACTTTAGTTATACCAAAGCTCCTATGAATGGCGTCTACTTCATCTTGGGTACGGATAAGAGAGCGTTATGGAGCAGTTGCCTTCTTTTATTGAGGCATAGTAGAGCTACTTGACCACGATTTATCGGCACATTTCTCCTCGGACATAATGCTTCCAGGTGATATAATCTATAAGATATATTGGCATAATAGTCTAATATAAACAAATATGAGTTATTCACAAGTTTAAGGTTATCACGAGAAATCATTGGCATTATTCATTCGACATTTATATAAAAATTGAAACATAATTCGCATGTGATCATGCATTATATATGAATATCATATAATAGTTAATATTTGGTGTTGATCAAATAGACTATCATGATACCGAAACCAAAATAACAAAAGGCTCTTGTTTCGGGAAAGTCAAAGTTGGAGTAGCCAAACCTCTTGGTGTCGGTCTACCCAAAACCAAATATCTTAGTGTCGACATCAAAAAATTTACTAACATTAAGGAAAACCCTAAGCCTAGTACCGGTGAAGACAAAATCAAAAACACTCCAAAAAAATTCAAGCTAGACCGATACCGAAGCAGAAGGAAATATAGCTTTTGATATCGGTTATGCATTGTTTCAATATCAGTCAAGCCGAAACCAAAAGCGATCTTTAGATCAGTATTGGTAAATCCGAAACAAGAGTAAATCGGCAGCAAAATTGGTATTGAATTCATCGGTATTGAAAGGAAGTTTTCATCCTCAATGAGAGGGTCAAAGTTCACTGTAAATGAATTTTTACACTTCAGACCCCGAAAGTATATCGGGGATAATGTATGATAAGTCCATATTATCTACCATTAGAATCTATTTAAGCAACTCACATTCATTCGAATTCGTTCTAGCAAAAGCCGGAGGCGATCTAATCTTGAACTGAACTGTAATCAAACCCAAGAGAAAACGTGCTGTAAACTTAATTTTAAAATGGTTAAATACTTACAGTGAAGGGATTAAGTGTAAAGATCCAAAAAGTTTGTAAGAGACTTAAAGAACAACAATCTCGTTTGAGTATTGATTCTTGCAGGTGAGGAGATGGAAAGGAAGAAGAACTTTTATGTTAAAAAGCACCTCTTAATCCCGACCGCACAAACAAGGGCAAATCAACGAACAAGGTCAATTCCAGAAGACCAAAAGGCGGGAAACGCAGCAATTTCAGAATAGTACAATATGTAGGTCAAATTTTGACTTCGAAAGTCGAAAATACCCCTTCACTAGGAGGCAAATGTTACTACCATATTTCGACACTGAAACTAAATAGAAATGAAGGGTATCGGAGCACAACAAACACCAAGAGAATGTTTCGGAAGCAAACATTCGACACCAAACCACCGAGACAGCCGATGCCTAAAGCAAGAAGAAAATATGGTCCATATGCTATCGGTACCAATAAAGGAAGCAAAGGTTTAGTATCGATACAAGAAAGATAGCAGCAAGACGACACTGAAACCAATATGGAAGCAATGAGCAATCAAGGGTGGATGTGGTACTGACACCAAAGGCAATCAACCTGGTTTCGATTCCAAAAGCATACGTTTTTACACTGAAACCTAGTGCCATGAAAAGGAAAGCACAAAGCCAAGCTGGGATGAAGCAAAGAGCTATCGATACCAAATTACTTGGTATCGATACCGACACCAGGAAGCAGCATAACAATCATCAAAATGGAACCATAAGCAGCGCTGTCGCAAAGCCGATATCAGAACCAAAGACCGCTAAAGTAAGCTAGGACTCATAAGAAAGATGGGTCATCCGCAGTAACATGCTTAGTGTCGATACCGATCCTCAGAAGCCACAAAAGCTTAGGGCTTGCTATCGAAACCAAGACTTATCATCGAGACCGAAAGTAGCTAAAAAAGGCTATCCTTACCAGCTTGCTTGGTATCAATACATTGCATAGAGACAACACCAACTTCGTAAGCAAACCAGAGCCGATAACAACACTCAAAGAAAAGAGAAGGCCGAAACCCGAAAGCTGACATCGACAACCACTAATGTGGGCTGACATTAACACCAAAAAAGCATTACCGAAGCCGAAAGAACTCAAAGTCGTGCTTCTGCTGACCGCAACCAAAAAGTGGCCCAATCTTTCGATAAATAAGACCCCATGGGTCTCATTTTGGGGGACTTTTCCTCATTCCACTTGTATTCATTTCTTAGAGAGAAAACCTTAATTTGTAAATCAATTTGGGGATTTTACTTGTAATCACCTATGTACTCAAATCAATGATCAATAAAGAGAGAATCGACACTTGAGATCAATTTCATGGATTTCCTTATCACTTATGTCGTTTGTTTTCTTATTGACATCCCACAACAATGCTCCATACCTAAGCCAAATTACCAAAATACCCTTAAGCCATTTAGCTTCCTAACTTGTATTACGCTTAGGGAACTCGTATCCCAAGGGAACTGTTGGTCCTTAAGTCTCGTAAGTCTGATACTCACTTCTTGAGGGAAGAGTAACTAATCTTGGGCTTAAGACCCTGATATTTATGAAACAATGAACTAACTTAAGCTTATGGGAGCTAAGTAATCCCTTAATCTCCTTAGATCCGCATCTTTAGCACTAATTCCGTTGTTGATGAAAAATATTGTTAACATTTATTATTTCCATAAAAGGAATATTGCAACTTATTTGCAAGATTTTGAAATGTAATTAGAACTATTGAATTTTAAAGCAAACAATGTACAATTTAACATTGTCTGGCTCAAATATGCAGTATGACTATATTTATACCATTCGGTTAAGTATATAGCACTATTTCCTAAATAACGAAAATAGTACGGTTTTTTTTCAAAAGTAAAGTTATAAATGGTGTTACGTATATAATTTGAATTATTTAAAGAATAGTTATAAATTTATTTTCCTATAATAAACGGGATTGTTAAATAGAAGTTTAAATGGTGGAATTGGTTAAGCAACATGTTTTCAAATATTTGCAAAGTGTTGGTAAAATGTGAAAGGGTTAATGGTATTGGAGATAGAATTTATAACATTGCTTTATGAATATTAAGTTGAACAAAATTGGTTAATAAACATATATTTATATAAAAAGGAACTTTGTTCCCAGTTTTAGACATTGAACCAATGGTTTTAGCAAAGGTTTTGCTAATGATGTTATTAAATGGAAATTTGGATATGGCTATGAGAAATTTTCTAAGTATTGAAAATGAAATGGTTTTGAGAATACTCTTATATATAAAATAAGAAGTGAAATGTTGTTTTCCAAATATTGGAATATTTCATTAACCATTCGTGAATTAGCTTTAATTAAAGAGGTCAAGTGATGTTATATATCGAACCAGTAAATTCATTTTATTTTGATTGCATGGTAGTTTATTTGATAGCTTAATAATTGACTATCAAATCTGGTTTATTATCGATTATTTGTACGGAAAGACGGGGATCGAATTTATACTCGAAACTATTCCGACCAGCAAATACGTAAATGTGGAAGATATCAGAAGATGGTAGAGATGGAGCATTTAAAGACCCGTAGATCTTCATAAAATGGAAGGACTACTTATAAACTCTTATTAGCTCCCAGAGATTATGTAACACCCCACCTCCGCCAATGCCACTCTTGCAAGGACATTAGCTTTGGAGGGGCGTTAAACAAGGTAAACATGCATGCAGATATCACAAGAGAGAACATATAAGTAAAACAGAGTAGTAAAGCAGCGGATAAAACTTAGCATTTCAAAACCATAGTCATGTTACAACAAAGTACTTGGTCATTATTTTCCAACAACAAAGTCTAGATAAAAGCATAAACTGAAAAACTGAAATACATAAAGTACTATCCCCAAAATGAAGTGATAAACCATAGCTAGCTCAATGTCCAAAACCGTACATGAGCAAATCCAGTAAGCAAGTTGTAAAGATCCAAGCTAAGCTCCAATGTTCCCACCCTGAGAACCTGAGGGGGGGGGGGAAATGGAAGAAAAGAGGCGAAAGAATACAGGTCAGTCAAAAAGACTGGTAAGCCCTACTACTATCTGTCTATGAACTAGTAAAGTTAACTGGCATGAGAAGCTGAGATGAACATAAGAATAACAACATACTGGCATGATGATTAACTAACAAGATAGATAAAGGTGTCATCGCATAATTAAGGTTAAGTTTTGCACCACGGGTGTACTAGCATTCTAACATGTCAAGTAAAAACAAGAATTGATCCCTTGGCCCAAGCTTGGCCCATCATCATGAGGTGACCTAAATTAAGGTCCAACTACACGGTCTAGTCGATCGGCTCCCTATAAGCCTAACTCGTCAAGTGTCGGTGTCATACGGCCCAAACATGCAATGTAGTTAAACTGCGCTAGGTACACCCTAGGGTGTATCAAGTCCTAGGGTGTCAACCTCAGACACGAATCAAGTATGTGCAGTCTAGATCTACTGGTACCCGTGCCTGATTCTCCAACTCCGGACTATGTGCACGACCATAGTCCGCCTGGACCTACACCGGCGTACCTACTCAGCCGTCGTTTTGGTCGCTTACATGTCAGCCCAGGAATCGTGCCCCACCCTAGCCTAGTCCTAGGGTCTTATGATACTATCAAGAGGGTTACTGCTGCAAAGGACCACACAACTAGGGTTTCCTTAACGGGTTAAATGTGGTTAACCCGATCCAAACGTGGATTAAATTGGTTAAGTGTTACCAAGGTTCATGACTTAACCCCGATTAACCCATCCAGCCCAAATTGATTAAGCATTAAGTGGACCATGGCTTAACCCTAATCAGGAGGCATTAATTAATTGACTTAATGTGCTTTAACCTCTCACATTAGACTTTGTTGTGGTTACTAGTTAAGCCGGGCGGGTCCGGGTAGCTTTACACCACAACTTGGTCTAACCTCGGGTTCAAGCACAACATGACCAACTTCTCACATTGGGTCCTATTGTTTGTAGCCACTAGTTAAGCCGGGCGGGTCCGGGTAGATTTATGCTACAAACTCAACCCAACCTCGGGTTGTCCACACTCATATTTTCTAAGTGTCATGTCCATTATATTTCCAAAACATAATTACAAGTTAACATATCACGTTATGTTATAAAAACCATGTTTTTGTCATAATGTTACCCAACCCCAACGTAATCCCATCGTTTACATAATCGCAACAACGCATAAAGGGTAAAATAGGGAACTTGGCATAATCATGACAAAAAGGTGTTGAAGCCACAAGTTTATCATGGTGGCATATGAGATGTACATATGTTCATATACTTGCATATTGCATCATTAGGCTTCAAAAGCATGCATAAAACCAAACTTAGCATATGAGTGTTACATGGTGATAAATGACATGTAGAAGTTGCTAGAAGTTCGCATTTAGCCTCACATGCAAGTTACCATAGGGGATATGATAACTTTCATGTTGCCAAAATGCAACCTTTAATATAAAGCTTGGAGCTTTATGCTCACAACATCAAGTTTAACTTGCATAACATGATAACATGATCAACTCAAACTTGCATAACATAGCAATATGTGTCATACATAATGATTAAACCAACTTGCATAGCATAATGATCAACCAAACTTGCATATCATAATGATCAACCAAACTTGCATATCATAATGATCAACCCCAAACTTGCATCATTCATTTAACTTTAGAGTTAAAATAAAAAGAAAGTAGAAAAGGGCTTACAATGCTATGAAGACACAAATAAATAGTTATTAAAAAGATTGAGACGAAGCCCTTATGCAAGCACCAAAAACCCAAATATGCAATCTCCAAATGAAAACCCTTGAGCCAAATCAATAAAAACCCTTGCTTTGAAATAGAAATGTTGCAACTTGACTTGAATGCAAACTAAGAATACTCATACAAGCTTGGAAACACTTGTATGCATTCAAAATCTCTCATATAAATTAACTTAGAAATTTTAGCATGAGAGTGGAGGCCATGAGAGGCACAAATTTGACATAGTTTAGTTATAGGAATGAATAATGATGATTTAGGCTAGGTGTTATGTCCTTTTTATAGAAGATTAGGATAGTATTAGCCATAGGATTAACCCTAGATTCAATCCAAGCCATCAAAGCATGTCTTGGGGAAGAAGTCAAGTGTAGGAACCATCTAGGGCCTTTAGATTAAAGCTGAACCATGAGAACCATTCAAATGCAAAATCTGCATTTGAGCGAATCGACCCACGGGTTGACAGCCAAACACCCTGGATTAACCCCAAGTCGACCCAGCGGGCTTGGGTCGACCTCAAAAATCGGCCGGTTCGGTTATTCCCCTCTCCCAATTCGCTGTTTTGAACATTTTTGCATATTTATTTATTTAATTTTCAATTATATATATATATATATATATATTTCTCTGCGCAACCCATTTCACTTAATTAAGTATACTTTAATTTGTGAATTTTTATGTTCAAATTACGGGGTGTTACAGATTAACTGTGATTTTGTCGTGGTTGAAATCTTCGAATTTGCAAGGACTTCTTGCTACTGATCCCTGGGATGATTCCTATATAGGACACGGTAGGAGAGTGCCTTCGGTTCATACTATTACCAGATGACTTGTATCGATGAATGTCTGACACAGTATTTCCTAAGAGTCATATATGTTGATTTTTAAAAATATATCAAGTTTGGTGGCAGAAAATGAAGTTTCTATTAGTTTAACACCCAAATTATATTTGTGGACGTCAATCAGTGATTTGATGGATCTGAAAATTTGATATTCAAAGTTTGACGTATTGTTCCTAAAAGGTAATCGTGACCTCAATCCTCATCAATCGAAAAATGATAGAAATCGGGTAGGTAGCATGTGTATGTGGGTCATTCCCATTAGGTTATATTATCACCATCTAGAGAAAATTCATTTTGTTCTTCTATCACTTCTGTATCTCCCGAGAAACGTTATGTTGGCACCAACTGTTGGTGATAATATATCTGATACACTCAAGTTGAATGAGTGGTTAGCCATGAGTGGCCGGGTTGCAAGATGTCTTTATTGAACCGTAGTGTATTATCTCTAGAGGTACACTATCAGAAGGTGGTCCCATACCTTGTCATAGTTGGAAATCCAATCTCCAGTAAGCACCATGCAATTTTTGATTATATACTAATTAGGTGGAGCATGAGATGCAAGCATACTGTTCGATGATTATTTATTTGATATAGACACTATTATAATATCACCGGACTTGATATTAAAAAAAATTTGGGTTATCGTAAGGTAAAAACCGTCTGTGTTTATGTGTGGACTGGTATTACCCTTATCCTTGTCTTTTAAAAAGATTTTTAACTTTAAATCAGTTGGATGATACCTATGAACTTAGTGAGTTTTCTCACGCTGGTTCACCAGACTGATCCGTGACATTTACAATGCTCGGATCAGACCGAGTTTTACAGGTTCAGGATAGGATGCTACGAACTTCAAAAGATAAGCTGGAGGAGTTTACACCTATGATACATATTAGTATTTATTCCGTTGTATGTTGTATATAAGGACAGATTGTTATAACTGTCCAGATGTATTGGGTGTCTGATGTACTCTAATGATTGTAAGTACATATACAAGTTCTTTATAAAGATTTATTTTATATTTATTCTGTTGCGATGTGAGACACAATGTTGTGATGTTTTGTTTGATCCTCCTTCGTTTTCTTCTATTGTAATATTTTTTTCTTTCCTCACCCTCTAATTTCTTTCTATTAACTATTCGGGTTTTCAATACTTGGGTTTTAGCAAGTAGTAAGGGATTATATTATTATCGAAATTCGAGCATCTAATTTCGTCGGGTCGTTACAACTAATGGTGAAGCCTCTCGCTCCAAGCTTCTCCAAGTGCATCCGTAAGAACCTAAACTACTTGATTGTCCGTACAAATTTGGACACCCAAGAGTTTTAAGGAAAATAAAACGGAATAAACTTTGGGTCAGTCATGAGACTGGTGTGAGTAAACTCCAAACAACTTGCTTAACTTTAAAAAACCTTTTGCAAGAATGGAACCCTCGTAAGACACGACCACACACACATAAACATAGCATGTGGTTTTACCTCAAATCACTTGTATTATAAAATCTAGTGATATTATAATAATGTCCATCAATCTACAAATAAAATAGGAATATACCTGAAAAGCTTGCATCTCACTTTTCAATATAATTGGTTTACAACTAAAAACATATGGCTCGCATTGGAGTTTGGATTTCGAACATGACTAGGTATGGAATCACCTTCCGATTAGTGTTCTCAATGAAACACTGGGATCCGACAAGAACATATTGCAACCCGACCACACAGAAACGACCACTTATTCAACTTGAGTGTACCGAATATATCATTACCACGGTTGTTGTTCGTCCAACCGTACTCACTCTGAAGCATACAAAATGGAAAATCGATTTCTCTAGATCATGTGATGATATATCCTGATGGGTATGACCGATATGACCCTGCTACCTGCTCGATTTTAGTCATTTTCCAGCTGATGTGGCCGGAGGTCGCGATTTCCTTTTTAGACATCACATTCAAACTTTGAATGTCACCTTGTCAAATCCATCAATCACTAATTTATTTGCACAAATATATTCTGCTTCGCCATCATAGTCGGTAAATTTGTAAAAACCAACACTTGTGATTACTGGAATCCACTGTCATACATTCATCCATACAAGTTCGTTTTAGGTCTGAACGAAACCGAATGCATTATTTCTTATTAATCCATCATAGGAAATTTCTACATAGGATTAACAGAAATAGCCCTTGCACATTACTCCATCTTTGATTATCTTAAATATAATATGCTTATATGGAGTAGTTTTCAGATATTAAATCTGATCCTGGTCTCTTCGTACTGACGACGATAGTATTTGTTTGGCCAATACTTCGATAGTCGGTTATTTAACTATCATATAACAAACATTCAACTAAACTTCCATTTCAATATTCAACCAAGCTACATTGAGCCCTTTTAAATTAATCTCTTATTAATTTAAATCACTTTCCCAACATTCATCTCAAATATCTTCTTATGCAATATTTTTCAAATTCCTTTTTCTTTTCCTCTCACGACATTCAGAAAACATTTCCATCTTTCCACAAACTCTTTATTTTCTATACTTAGAAAATATCTGTTATTACAGTTGGAAAACATTTCCATTTACTTATCTCTTTCACGAAACCATTCATTTTCTACACTTAGCAAATATTCACTATTATATTTCCAAATCATACTTACTTGGGTTAAAACGAAATATTGTGTAAAACATCATTACGACAACCCAAAATACTGCATATTTAATTAACTATATTTTTATATTGATCTTCGATATTGAATCTCTTCTATATATTAGTTAATAATGAAATCAATCAAGTTGGGGTAAAATTATCTCTTAGACCTTGACTGAATATCATTCTTAACATTAAAATGGACAAAGATTATCTATCTCCAATATCAATATCAAATATAGCATATATGTTAAAATTCCATATTCAACTTAAGTTATTTCCTTTTGGAAGTCATTTACAATAACAAAAAGTGTTATAATACACACTTTTTTATTGTTAGGAAAACGTCTATTACAGCAATAAGTGCTTAAATCTACGTTTCTAATACTGAGTTCATTTCAAAAACGCCTTACCAAAAATAATTTCAATTTCCCTATGAAATATCATTTAAAAATAACAACTAGCCAATTATCCATTTTTAAACGTGTATACGTTTCATTTTCTAACATCCATGGTTAAACTATCAAAATAAATTTGATTTCCCATTTATAAACCCTTGTTTATTATTCTCTTTATATTTAATAAAATTCTATTCTAAAATCCTTTTAGTAAACAAAATTCTCGTTTTGACTCGTTTTACCCAATTTACTGCCTCTTATATTCCCTTAATTTATAAAATCCATACCTTGCTTAACAAAACAAACCAATTTAACATTTCTAAGATTATTACCAATTCCCATTTAATTCTACAAAACTTCTAATTATAAAATTCTTTTACTTATGAATTTCAATTATAAGTTCGCCTTTGTGTCAAATTCCATCTAAGGCCAGAATCACCGATAATTTGGTTTATAACTCCATATTGACTTCAAATCGTTTTATAAATATTGGTTCAAAAAAACAATATACATCTACTTGTCAAATTGTAAGTTTATATATAATTATAAACTTCATTTCTTGAAACTACTTGTTTTATCACACTTCCCGTTTAATTAAATATTCAACATTTCTCTTCAAAAATATTCAAAGAGCCATAAATTTTACAACACTTAAAAGTACTTTTTATTTTATTCTTTTCATAAATTCTTACTCATTTATTATTTCTACTTTTAAGATAATGTTATATTATTACAAGACTTATACATATATATATATAATATAGAATTTATTTTCATATTTAAATATTGAAATGTTAGTTTCTTAAAATATTTGATTTTAAATTATAGTTTCTACTAAATAAAATTCAAATATCTTTTCTTAAACAAATCATTTCTATAAAATTCGACATAGTCGATTTTCAGTTATAAATCTTTCTACATTTATCTCTATTCCATTTACATTTCGAACCTCGGAATAAAATTCATTGTTTCTCTTTCGAATCGATTTCTAGTTTCTTTTAATTCACACTGGAATATTTATACCCAAATTATCCAATGATAATTATCCACCTCATTTATGAATATCTTTTAAAATCAAACTCCTTATTTTACTTATTAAAAACAAGGTTATATTTCTATGCCCATTTGAAATTCAACTTCTATTTAGAGAAATATAAATTCCCTTTTTTAATTCTTTTATATATCTCAAATTCCTTTTTACATTCGAATATATATTATGGTATTTAAATACTAATATAAGGGCTAATGTTATTCAAGCATCCAAATACATAATAATCTATTATAGATTATTTATCACATTGTATAACACTGTATATGAAAATAAATAATATAATTGTTGAGGAATCCAATTGGATCCCTCCAACCTGTTTCCCTGCATCCACAGATGTCGGTCAACATAAATAATACCAATTCCGCTTCAAGACGGGATATCATGGCATAAAGGATCATCTGCTATTATGCGGAGACCATAAGATCTCACCTGCTAAAATAGCAATCAATTTAATAATAAATTATCAATGCATCCAAACAACCATAATTATTTTTAACTACTTAAAAATAATTGTAAATATTAAATCTGAGTGAGATTTACTAACCTTAATTTGATGTTGCCATTGACATGTTCATTTCATTAAAATTAAATGTCGATTAATTTTCATAGAAATTTTCACTAGATTGAATAAATTCCATTAGCTCAATATCGCAGTATTTGTCGATACGGTTTAAATGCAATTTCATTTAGCCTCAATCTGACATCGTATGAACGAGTTATATGTGTTATAATTTTTTACACAGTTAAAACGTTATTAACATAGTTAATTAATAATTAACTTAATTACCTAACCTTAAATTCTGCTTCTCCGTTTTAAACTTGCGAGCCACCTAAAACTTTTCTCACCATTACAGTGAAGTTCACTTCACCTCTTACGACCCATGTCCTTACGAAATCACTCAGTGACAGTTCCAACAAACTCCCCATCTCAAGTTCACTGGTGGCTTCGTTTCCACCCTAGCTTCACCGTGAAACTACAGCACCCAAACTTAGCTTTGCTGTAAAAATCCAGCAACCCCAAAACATCGATCGCAAGCCACAAAAACTCGGCTATTAGAAGATCCACGCCTCACAAGCTTAAAGAGTTGATCTTTCCATTTATTGAATTTATTTCAATTTGTATTTGAATTATCTTAGCCTCGCGTTTTCCTGAAAAAAATGAAGAAGTGTGACGAAAATTATTTGAATCGAATGAGATAAAGGGGAGGATGTTGGTTCAAGCGAAGAATGGAGAACGGAGGCTTCGATTTGAGTTCCTAGTCTTCGAATGAAGGCAGAGAGCTTTTTACTTATTATAATTCAAAGAGGCAGATGGTTCGAATGGAAAAGAGGAATGAAGGTGCTGGGTTTCAAATGAATAAAGGAAGACAAAGGCAGCCGGTATTTTTAAAGGGCAAATTCTATTTAGACTCATGGAATTGCTGTGTTGCCCCCTTTTCTTCAAAACTTCTGATGACGAAATTACCATTTTCGTGTGTTTATTTTTTTTTCAAAGCGGCAGGTTACCTCGCAGTGCGACTACGAGGTTATCTCATGTACCACGCAGGGGCACTGCGTGGTACATGAGATAACTTCGCTGTCCCACTTCGAGGGAGGGTATTTTTATCTTTTTTTTTTTAAAACGGGGGGCTCAGAAAAACAGGGGAATTTTACGTTTTTTCGGATTTTGGGGGGCAACTCAGCAATTTGGTGAGTTTGAATAGAATTTGCCTTTTTAAAGATAAACTTCACTTTCTATCAATAGCGAAGGTGGTCGAACGAAGGACAGGGAAAATCCTATCCAATATATGAAGGAATCATGTGCCGAACTTTTCAAAGATTTCACCGGGTTTTCAAAGATTTTGTCCGTGTATGCTGAGATTTTTAGAAAATTGTTAAAGGGACTCCACATTTGATTAAATAAAATAAATAAAAATTAGTGAAAATTAGGCACGACTTATTTCCAAGCTTCATATAAGCGGCATCCTCCACTAAAGTTTATTATAAAGTGGGTCTCTATTTTTTGTGTTACGTGTTTTTTCACATTTGTTTGGCGCTGCTGTATAAAAAAAATCAAAAAATTACAAATATTCACGTGAGTAATCTAAAAAAAATTCAAAATCAGCAATTATAGTGAATAATTGCTGATATATCAGCAATAATTCACTGTAATTGTTGATATATCAACAACAATGTTAAAAATTGTTGCAATGTGAAATATTGTTGATATATCAGCAATTATTGTATAAAATTTCTGATATACCAGCAAGTTGATGAATACTTACTGATATATCAGCAAGTATTTAAAACTTGATGAAAAACTGAACTATTTGAAGGCGAAATGAAAATTGCTGCAAAATCTGCAATTATTACAATATATTGCTGATAATTCAGCAATGTTTTTGCAGTTTATGCAAATATTGCTGAAATATCAGTAATAATGCAAATAATTGCATTATTTCCTGCAATATACTAGAGCGTGATGTTTTCTTTTTTGATTCATTTTTTGTAGTTTTAATGCATGAAAACGATGATTATCATGCGTTGAATTTAATTTTGAATTTTCGTGATTTTTTTTTTGATGATTTTCGAAAAATAGGGACCTAATTTGCAAAGTTTTACGATAGGGAGTTTTTGTGTATTTCAAAACCTAAACTGGACCTGAGCAAAACTTACCCTAAAGATTCTACAATAAATAAAAATTAGTCCCCCCTCCCCACGATTAACGAATGTGGAGTCCCTTTAACAACCCCCTTTTATAATATTATATTTACTATTTTTCCTTTGTTTCATGTTTTTAATTCGTACGATTACATACGAAATTCGATCGTAATGAAAATTGACATCCTGTTATTATTCAATATTCTGGATTCGATGAAACTGGTTTCGTCGAATTTCAAGACTGTTTGCAAAAAATCCTATTTTAATTTCAAAATGTAAATCGATATATGTTCATATCGCGTACGCTCGTATATCAACTCTGATTGACATGAAACTTGACATCCAGCAATAACTATTATGGATTTTATAAAATTGGTTTCGTTGAAATCCGAGGTCATTTGAAAATTGACTATTTCAACGCGTCGATTAAATCGACAATTTCAATAATTAATGAAATCATTTTTTCTAATTTTACTAACTTAATTCTAATTCAAATAGAATTTATATAAATCGTTAGAATCGTTTCGGTTCATTTTTAACTTAGAATTCAATTATTTCTCATTTCCGTATTACAATAATTTGAAATATTCAAAATTTAATCATATTCCGTTTATTAAAACAATAAACTCCATATTAAAATCAATTTATATTTCCAATTCAATACTTAAAACAAGTTTTAAATATTCCAAGTTAAATGATCAAAATCCAGGTCATTACAAGATTTTTTTAATGTTGCTCCATTGATAGCTTCAGTCATAGTTACCACCTCACAGAAGCTAGCTTTTATTGATGTAGCAAAGGGAGTTCGTATGTTTTCAAAACTTAAGGTATTCTCTATTTTTAATTCCAAAAATTCATAGTTATAGCGATTTCAAAACCAGACCTGTTTTACCAGTTTGATTTTGATACTGATTTCTTTTTTTTCCTGAAGGTTCCCTGTGTAGAAGTAGTTGAAAAATGTGTTTCTTTCATGTTGATGAAAAAACGGTATTATCCTTTCGGTAAAGGTTTTGCCCCTCTAGTAAGAAATTCGTCAACAAGATAATTCAATCCTTCATTTTTATACTGAAGCTTGTTAACAAATATTCTTGGTATACTAGTACAAATTTTCCTTGTGTAGCAGTAGAGAAGTGCAAATGTTATTTTGTTTAGCAACTTAATAGTTCTAAAGCTTTTATGGAGATTTTTATTTGTGTGAGTGGTACATAATAGTCCATTTGAAAATTACTTAAAAAGAATGTTAGTTTTTAAAGGTATGTGGACATAAAAATTAAAATTTTAATATGCATAATTTTGATAAAGTCTAGTACATATTATGAGGAAAAAAATCAATTAACATTACTATTATAGGTTGTTGTATTTATGACTTGTGTGCTTCAAAATCACCCTATTTATCTTAAGAATTAGAAATAAATGGTATTATGATTTTATTTACAAAATAAATTTCATTTTCTTTAGAGGTATCCATCATTATTGGATAGGGTTTGATTCTTATTGTTCCTACATAAAAAGAGAGGAGCTTTAGATTTTATTACATTTTTTACTTATTTTCCTATAATCGTTGTGTTACTTATCAGATTGGAAACACGATTAATTTAATACAGTGTTGATTAGATTTCTTAATTTAGCTTCCAGATCACTCTGAATTTTTTATTGGCAGTAGCTTTTCTTTCCTAAATAATCATAGTATTCTACTTCATGAACTAGAAGATTTGAGGAGTTATTTTATGTATTAACCTGATGCATCTTTTTTTTTCCTTTGGAATTTAATGCACTCTGGCTCTTGCATGGACCTATTCTCCCAACATTTGCATGTTATTTTGATTTGGACACGTGCACATGTAGAAAGGTAACATAAACAGTGTATCTGATCCCTTTCCTATGCACACGTGCACATGGTTATTGATTTAGACAACTTGGGATATTTATGTGCAACTCTTTATTTATAAGGTCGTAGTTCATACACACTGATCGAAAGTTTGAGAGTTAAGGTATACAGTAATACAAAATTGTGCTACATGCGCACATGATTATTGATATTATATAGTTTTCAACTTTTGGATTAAGGCATACAGTGATACAAAATTATGGATTTTGAGTTGTTGTTTTTTCTTTTGCTTACTGAAATTATATTTTACGGTCTCAGATAAAAATAAAGAATACTATGGCTATCGTTTGTTTTTGTTATGAAGACACGAGTATTCCTCATGCCGACTCTTTCTTTATTTTTTTACCTTTGGACTTCTCGTTGGGCCTGTTATTCCGGCCCATGTATTACTATATATATATATATATATTACACTATCCTATTTTGTTTAATCATCGATTCAGTAATACAATTTTTACAATTCCCTATCTGTTTTTCACTTTATAATTCTCTGACCATCTTAACTTGGTATTAGAGCCTCCATCTCTTGCTTAAAAGCAATTTTTTATCCTGATTCATATTTGATCTTCAACTTCAGATTCTCTGGTTATCTTTCACCAGAGTTCTTGGGTGTATTTTCTCCTCCTTAGTTAGTTCTCATCATCGGAGGGAGAAAGTTGATCACTGACAGAGTGTCGTGCTTGACCAAGGTTATATACGGTTGTATATCTCCTATATACCCCGCCAGTGCAAACCTGATTGCTGCAACACTGTAGTCATCAACTTATAAAAGAAAGTTATCAAGAAAGACAGTTAAAAAGTTAAGAAAACGCTTAAACACAGTTGTGCCTTACCATTAATCCAAGTTAGAGTGTATTCTTCATTATACTTGGATACCTGATTGCATCAATTTGTGTTTAGCAGCCTATATTTTTCCTTTAATAGTCAATTCTTGATCATTGTTCCTATTTTTTTCTGTTGTTTCATCATCATGGTCGAGACAATCAATCCATCAGAAACTTCAGATTCATCAGTTGGGTCAAATCCTTTAAGGACTGCAGTAGATAATCTAATAAAGAGTGTAATTAGTCCTCAATCTCAATTGATAACCATTCAACTCAACGAAAACAACTATATTTTGTGGAAATTACAGATAGAGACTCCATACAAGGGTATGGGTTTGAAGGATTTATTAAAGGTACGCTTACAATACCTCAAAAGCTTATTATTGATCAGTCAAACAATATTGTTCCAAACGATGAATATAATAAGTATCGTAGGCAAGATAGACTTATCTCTGCATGGTTATTATCATCTATTTGTGAAAAACATTTACCACAAGTTAATGGGTGTAAAACTATTGTTGAAATTTGGCAAACCATTGAAAAGTCATTTAACAACCAGTGTTATGCAAAAGTTATGCAATATAAAAGGCAATTGCATAAAAACAGGAAGGACAATACATACATGAGAGAATATTTGAGCAAAGTGAATCTATATGTGATATGTTCGAAGCTACAGATCATAAAGTACCTGATTCAGATTAGATTTTATGTATCTTGAATGGAATAAGTGATGGGTATGAAGCTGTAGAAGTTATTATTTTACCTCAAAAGGAATTTTCATCCCTTGATGATGTGCATTCTATTCTATTATCTCACGAAGCTAGAATTGAAAGTAAAAGAACTCAAGAAAGTGATCTTAATATCAACAATGATGCTAGCAATTCAAGAAATAAAAATCAGAATGTCAAGAATGAACAAACCTTTCAAAGAGGTGGTCAACAAACCAAAGGAAGAGGAAAAGGTAGGTGGGGCAATAACAATACCCATAGGCCTAAATGTCAAATCTGCGAGAAGATTGGTTACACTGCACCAAAATGTTTCTTTATGTTCAATGCAAATTTTGCAATGAACCAAAATACTACAACTCAGAGAGGTTCAAACCCAAGTGCCAACCTTGTACAGACTCAAAATGTTGCCTTTGCTCAACCTGAATCATCAAGAAATCAAGCTGAAAGTGCAAGAGCAAACCATATAAATGATGATAGCTGGTATCCGGATTCTGGTGCAACTAATCACATCACAAATAATCTAGAAAATCTCAATCTTGGTAATAGAAAATATAAAGGTAATCAGTCTATATCCATGGGGAATGGTAAGTGTATATATATTTCACACATTGGTAAAGGCAGTATAAATGGTAAGAGAAAACTTTTCTTACACAATCTACTAAGGGTTCCTAGAATCAAGAAGAATTTAATCAGTGTTTGCTAGAGATAACAATGTGTACTTTGAATTCTTTCCCACACACTGTTTTGTTAGAGTCATACACTAAAGATATTCTTTTGCAGGTTGATGCTATTAGAAGACTATACAAATTTAATATTGTTAACCGTAACAATAGTATAAGCCTCAATACTAGCTGCAGTGTTTCTGAAATTAGCAATAATGTCTCTATTAGTTCTGTTATATATTGCAACACTTCTGATATTAGTAATAGTATTTCACTACAAGAAAAGTGGCTTTCAACAATAGTGGAATGACAACATTTTTGAGTCAATGTTGTTTAAGCCTTGCATAAACCACCTTGAATAAACATAAAACATTGTTCTAGCAAACCCTACGAAACAATTAAAGACAGGCTTCAAAATAATTTTTGGAGGCCGCACTCTTTCCTTATTTTATCGTTCATGCATTTCATTTCCCTCCTTTAATTTTCATTTTACCTCTTATCCATTTTGAGTTCAATTGGCCTACTCCAGAAATCACATTAAGATATGTTTATCTTAAGAATTCGACGGACGCTGGTAACAACACCCCTCCTGAATCTCCTTTCTTCGCTCTTTCTGAAGAGGAACGTCAAAAGCTCCAGCTTCAATCCATCAGGTAAACTTTCGTATGTTTATCTTTCGTTCTTCTACTGCTTTACTTAAATAATCGCTATTTACTGGTATGACATTTTCGAAAGTGGTAAATTTTTAAGATTTGATTCCTCTATTGCCAAACGCTTGTGTAAAATGATTTTGTGCGATTACAATCGCTCATGATTTACCGGTAGATCTGTAATGATATAGAGGGGGACATAGCAGATATCAATTGCACTATGATAATATTTTTGGTACGAGGTTTTGCGTAGTTGCTTTAGCTTTCGCCACTATTATCTAGGACATTTGGTGTGTACAATGATGAACTTGCAGTATGCGTCAGGTTAGGCTGGTCGTTTCTCCTTAATTGTTGCATTTACTATTTATTTTTATTTTCAACTCTAAACATAGAATTTCAGTTTCATATTTGATAACATCATTTAAGTGTATTTCGTTTGGATTGGAATATTTTTCCTCTGAAATTGACTTCTAGCTTGAAATTTGTGTTTTTGGCCAACTCCTTTTGAATTTTACAAAAGGGATCCAGTATAATATTGGAATCAGTACTCATTTAATTTTCTCATGTCAAGTTTTCTTCTCGGATTTTTGCCATGATGTAACTGGCCTTCTAAGACATGTAGTAAGGTCAATGTTCCAATATAACTACTCAGTTTAATTAGACACTACTCAATTTAATTATAGTAATTGCCAATAAAACTTTTTATAATGAGAGCAAGTAGAGAGAAGGGTCAGTGTTCTAAGTTATTATACACTACTCAGTTTAATTTGTTACATTGGACTATATCCACTGACCTTACTATCATAATTTGTTACAATAATCCATAATAAATTGAAATGCTATTTAATAACTTAATCAGACACTACTCAGTTAAATTAGGCTGTCGAAGTACATTTATTACATCTAACATGGAAATGGACTATATCCATTGTTTTTTGGAGGTGGTCGTTTTGTCTACTAAAGCAGGTATATTTTCCTCGGTCCCTTCCAAATTGTATTGCGAGAAAATAGGAGCCGGACATTGAAGTTTTTTGGCAGCGGCTTCCCATTCTCTGGACATGGTTACTAAGCGGTTTAAGTCCCTTTCTGCAAACAGAGGTATGTCATATACTTTGTCGATTCTTTCCAGGAAGGTGTTGATTTGCTCTTCTGTTATAGACATATTTAATTGTATGGGGGTTTATGAGGAGCTGATCAAGCAGTGTGAATATATGTAACTCACAGCTTTGCGTATGGTTATATAGGATTAACCAGTTAGTAGCTTAATTAATTTAATTGTGATCGTGATTCATAAGCAGTTAAGCGATCAAGTTATTTATCCTTTTGATGCCTTATGTTTGTTGAATAAACAAAATAAAAAGCATAACATGTGTTATGTGCAATCAAATTTTAATGGGAGTTGACCAGTTTAAGCGTTGGGTTCATATGATCGTTCAGCTAGTTTAATGGGATCCATGTGCTTTTCATCTGCAACCCAACTGACGGTGGGACTTCACTTAATTTCAGATAAATACATTCAGGGATTAACATTTCTTTCTTCTTTTTTATAAATACAACCTCATTGCTTTAATTTATCAGTTGAAACTTTGTTGAGCCATGTTTTCCATGTTAGTGATGTCTGCTGAGTATCTCATGGATGCACCTCATAACCTCGTGTATACATACATATGCATATCAAAACCTCCTTGCAGTTGAGACCATGTAAGTGAAGGACACATATTTCATAACAAGGTAGGAAAGTAGATATGTTCAGTACGTGAAACAGTTATCTAGGAATACTTGTATATAAAAATATACTTCATATTTGAACCGTTATGTTTGTTAATACATGAAATTCATATATGGATCCTTATAACCTAATTTTGTCTAGGTGATTTTAAAAGCACTCGCTTGTACTCTCTTTGTTTCTATTTACTTCTAATTTACATAAACTTGGTCCACTTTTGCGTTATGCCAAAGGTATTAGCATATGTTGGTATGTGAATAGGTACCGTGTACTCAGTTTTGTAATGCTCACCTGCAATGTTTATACTATTATTTTTGAGTCAATTATACGACATATCGTTTCATGTATGGTTTTGTTGTATAGTGGGTTGTCCAAGTAGCCGTTAGTGTAGACATTGGTGCAAACCCTTCTGCTGAAAGTGCCGAAGACGATGAGGGTGTTGATGACCAAGCTGTTGAAGTTGTTGACATTGTGACACATTCCGACTGCAGGTTTGTTCTTATATTTGTTTCCATTCACTCTTGTCAGTTCAATAAATTTGTAGCAATGCTCTGTTCATTTTTGTATTTTGCATAGGAACAACCCAAAAAGTTGATAGATGTATAGTAGTAATTTAATATTATTGACATAATTTAGCAGATATTTTTAGTGCACAAAAAAGCTATAAAAAAAGCTGAAAGTACCTTAATCCGACTTCGCAAAAATAAGTAATTTAATATTATTGACATAATCTTGCAGTATTTTTGTCAAACATATATATGAGCATAATGTTTACATGCACTGCGTGGTGACTAAATTCTTCTCGATTTACTTGTTTGATGAGTTAATTTTATAACTCACATCTATGTTTAGATCCTATGTTTCTCCCTGCATGCTTTGAGTCGATTATGATAGTAATATACATCAGTTGTGAATGACTAAATTTGATGTGATCCTTCTACTTCGATAATATGGTTTCATTAAAGATTGGTTGAAATTTTTTATTATCATAGTGCAGTGTAAATTTACCATTGTTGAGGATGGTGTTCATCCATGTAAGATGATTTATGTTGTGCATATTTTGTCCATGCTAACAGTAGGAATCCTTATATGCATAAATAAATCTTCCAGTTTTGAAAATTTTGGGGCTTAGGCTAAATTTAAATACGGGGGTTTATTAATATTCTTAATTAATATACTTTTCTACTTCAAATAGTATGGAGTAAGTAAATAAAAATTGATAAGCAAAATTAAATTACTGTTTATAGAATTTAACGTAGCTTTTCAGATCTTTATATTGTTAGCAAAATCAATCTGTTAAAATTAAAACCAAAGGTTTCAAATCTTGTATTTCGATTATGTTTCATATATGTTGGAATCTTTCAGACAAGATATCTTATATCAAATGAGATCTCGGGCATGATGTGCCATGCTTAAATATTAGAAAAACAGGTCTTACACTATGACCCATCAGGTAAAAATAGGATCAAGTAGTTAGTGCATAGTAATTAGATAAAGTAATTCTTTTAGGCCCATATGAAATGTGTAGCTAAGATCTTGGATTGAAATTTTCAACCATATTTCATGGCATATCGTTTTCTGTAGGTACCTTCCTAATGTTTTTTAGAATCATATTCGGTGATTTCTTTTTCTAATCTTGCAGGCAGTAACAAGCCAGTTTTTTATGTATTTACATGCCTTCTTGGTTTGACACAAAGAAGACTGTCTTTTCTATCTCATGTTTAATATGAAGACTGTTTCATTTCATTTTCATCAAATATGGATTAGCTGCCTACTTTAAAGTGAAGGAGAACACATTTGATGACTGACTTTTAAAAGCTGAAACAAACTTGTAAGTACATTTAAAATCTGCAAGTTACAGCTACTGTATGCATGTTTTCAAACTTGGCCGGTTTGCATAGGTATAACATAATGGGAAAATCGCAATTTCGGTTATCTTTAGTCAGCACGCATGTTAAATCACTGTGAAGCACATGTTGTCTTCCAAAATCTTTGAGGAGATATAGGTTCCTGTACTTTTAAGTTAATAAAGTAAAAAAACAAATATATAGCTGTTATTAATTTGAGATGATGGGAGTCATTTCGATTATGCAAGTTAAATGACATATATTTTCCGCGATATAATTGAGTTCACTTGGTACCTGTTGTACGGAAACAACCACTTAAACTAAATCCTTGGTCAAAGATGGATTTATTTGTTATCTAGGTAGGCTATATGTTGGATTATTGTTTTAAGAAGCTCTTATACCTGAAAAACAGCTTGATTTTACTACTATTGTCTGACTCTAGGCATATGCCACTCATAAATTATTTATGTAAAACACTGAACCTGTATTTGTTTCGAAACTTTATTTAGCTTGTGCCTTCACTTCTCTGCATAGGTATATGATTTTGGCTCACTGTTTTTTGTACGTACGTTGTTTGTTGAAATTATAAACCTACAGTTACAGCTTTCACTTGCCTTTTTCTATTTTTATCGGCATCCTCCCTTTCATTGTTACAGCTGGGAAGTTTACTATGTGGTCTTCATCTGCATCCCACCTTTCATTGTATTAGGTCCTGCAAAATTAAACTTCACGTAGTTGTTGCTGATGTCATTGATCCATGTACAATGAGCATTAAAAATGTCTAGTCTTCCAGGAGAAGCACAATTCTCTCTTTAGTCTCAACCGTGCAAGTGCATGTCTTTCTTCTTAAATATATGTGTTTTCCGTGTCTTTGTAAAACTTAATTGTTTGTCTTTTTTTCTAGAGACTATTGTGTGCATTGCTATTGCATACATATGAGGTGCACTTCACCGTTATTGTACATGTATATAACAGAGCACATGTTTGACTCAAACTTCTTAGTTTATATCAAAATAGAGCATAGCTCAGTGCAAACTGAGCTGATGCTTAAACTGAGAGAGTTTTGAGTCAAAATTGAGCATAATTTTAACTCAGACTCTCTTAGTTTTGTATCAAAACTGAGCATAGCTCAGTTTAAACTGAGCTGATGCTCTGTTTCGTATCAATACTGAGAGTTTTGAGTCAAAACTGAGCACAGGTTAAACTGAGCCGATGCTCAGTTTTGTATCAAACCCGAGAGAGCTTTGAGTCAAAACTAAGCACAGTTTTGACTCAAACTCTCTCGATTTTTATACAAAACTGAGCATCAATTATTATCAATATTGTTAGGCTAAAATTCAGACGTTTGTTTGGGAATTTGAGTGAATTCCTGAAATATTTTTCAGACGTCTGGGCATAGTTTCAGACGTCTGTTTTTAGATGTCTTTTAAAATCGAGTATATTTTCAAACGTCTGGTCATTTTTACAGACGTCTGATTTTAATTTTTTATGTTTTTTATTTTAACCGAATCAATTTTCAGACGTCTCCTTTATGAATTTAGACGTCTGGTTTTGAAGTTTATTATTGTTTTAATGGTGGAATAATAGTTTCTATTTAAAGTATTTTTAGAACACCTATATTTTAAACTACAATAATAAAAAAATTAAGTAAGTTTACTAATTTTATAAAAACTATGAGGTTTAGTTTATAAAAGTTAAGTATATAAAAATATAAAATATTATCGAGTATTCTATAATAATAATAACAATAATTAAAAATTAACTAAGTATTGTAAAAATTAATTAACTATTATAAAAAATTAACTACGTTTGCTAATTTTATCAAAAACTAAGAAGTTTAGTTTATAAAAGTTAACTAAATATATAAATATATAAAACACTACCAAGTATTCTATAATAATAATAGCAATAATTAAAAATTAACTAAGTATTATAAAACTTAACTAACTATTATAAAAAAGTAACTAAGTTTACTACTTTTGTAAAAATTAAGAATTTTAGTTTATAAATGTAACAACCCGCATTCTACGCATCGGAAGATCGTAGAATATTTATTTCTTTCTTATATGAAGGCGTATGGTCATGTAACTTTGGGAAACGACTATTGGGGTCATTTCCCATGTTCATGATTTGTCCCGATTTTTAAATGACCATTTTGCCCCTAGCTGGTACTGTTTTGGCCATAACTTTTGATTGGAAAGAAATTTTGACCTGAAACCACTTCTATTAGTGTCGGATGATGGTTTACCTTTCCGTAGAGTGGTCACATAAGCCAAACGGACTCACCGTTTGGGAGATATGGCTGAAACAAGGTTTAAAAGGTGAAAAACAACTTAACCGGGCCTAACTAGGGTGGTTACCAAGAGGGCCCATGACCCATTTCGGGATTAGAGATGTATAGAGGCTGATTAGGGTTAGAAAACATTTCTTTCAGTCGCCACTTCCATTCTTGAAACCCTAACAATGGCCTCCATCATCTAAAAACACCCAAATCAACTTCTAATCACTTTCTAATCAAGTTTTGGCTTAATCAAGGAAGATCTTCGCCAAATCAGTGGTAGAGTTACTGTGTTGCATTGGTATTCGCGCCCAAACAGTAGAATTTCAGATCTAAAGGTTTTATTTGTGGCCAAGGTGAGTGATTTGCATAGTTCCTCACTAATTAAAGTTAATTAAGGGTAGTTAGTGAAGATTAGCGAATTTATACATTAATAAATTCTGGAAAAATATTTATAAATTCTTAAATAATGTTTTAGAGCTCTGATATTTATTTGGGTTAATTTCGTTAAGTTTTGCTAATCATATCATTAGTTTTGCCTAAGCATGCTTAAGGGAAATTATGGGATTTTGGGTAGGTTTGATCCAAATTACATGCTATGGTTGTTCTTTTGATGTCTGTGGTTGATTCCCTATGTTGCTGTGACTGTATGATATGTTTGTGATTGATTAGAACTGTTAGATTGGTCGTAAACGCCGTCGTATGGCGTAAAACAGTCGCTGGAAAGTCAGAGGAAATATGCAGGGTTCCGAACCGGATCGGATAATTGGGCTCGGATCGGATAGGAGAACTGGGCAAGAGGACTCGATTCAGATTGGAACTTAGCATAAGAGGCTTGGCGAGAAGGAAGGTCATTTGCTTAGAATTGGAGTTGGGCAGGGGATCGGATCGGAGAGAAACTGAAGGGGATCGGATCGGAGAGAAACCAAAGGGGATCGGATCAGAGATACTAATAGGGATCAGATCGGGGGCATGAGCATAGGGATCGGATCGGAGGAACTAGCTTGGAGCTAGAATTGGAGCGAAGCACCGGATTGGATCGGGACATCTAGGAGGGAGCAATCACCGAACCAGACACAGAGCATCTGAACCGAACCGATGGAGCAAGAGTACACCGAACCGAACCAGGCCAGAAGGGGAATACCGAACTGAACCGTATATATGCTATTATCACTACGTGACGACTCTTCTGAAGACCAACTCCAATTCGACAAAAATCCGAGATGCAAAGGAAGTCCAAATGAGGAGCTTTGACTCAGGATCCAGTTGGGAACTAATGAGTGGGCTTCATGAGTCGGGCTTTGCTGCGGGACGTGTGCTAAGGGGTTGTCGATGTCTGTAACTTTGGATCACTATGTGTAGGAAGTACGTGAATGGATTTAGGGCCATAGTGGCCTAGGTACGACTAAGGGGCTATAGACCAATGAAGTGGGGTCATTTGTAAAGATTTGGTCATGACTCCATGTGGTAAGCTTGGTAGTACCAGTAGTTGTACAAGTCGAACTCCATCACTACTTCGATGGGTCTAGTGATTACAGTGGTGGACATCGTAGGCTTTATGCACTGAGTGAGAGATGTGAGGATGGTTGCTATGTTTGATTTGTTTGCCATCACTATTACATGCACACCCCCACCCCCGTATACTAGTACACCATATGCTAGTGGCACCTTAGAGAGTTGTACAGTATGTAGTGCTAACTCTTTGGTTGCAGGTTCAGGTATGGTTTAGTGTACCTGTTATTGTTCTGTTTAGCTGCTTATTGCTCATACCAGACTTTTTGTCTGACCCAGAGTTTTATGTCTCTTCTTATTACTCTGGGTGCTCACACGAGCAGACTAGAGACAGGTTAGCTGAAGGATGCGCGAGTAGCGGATTCGGAGACGAGCAGGAGGCTTCCACGTATGATATGTATAGATATTCTTCATGTGTCGTTGCTGGTCACTACTTTGGGCATTAGTAGTGTACCTTTCTTGTTTAACTCTTGAAACAGTTTTAAAAGTTGTAATAATGTTGGCTTTGGATCATAAGCTGTACTTTGGATTTTCCGCAGCTATGATAGTTTGTTTTCAGCTTATGCACTGTCTCACCTGTTTTATGTCAAGTATGTTATTATTATTATATTTTGTTCCATGCGCTGTGAGACATTCTACAGGTTCCTTGTTGATTCTTCGTCTTCTTCCTTCCCTTCTGACGGCCGTCCCGTGCTAACTGAACATGTGTACAGTGCACTTTTGGAGTAAATGTCGGTTGGTGCAGGGCGGGTTGTCACATTTGGTATCAGACCTCTAGGTTGCGTAGTTAACCTAGGGAAGTCATCAGGGAGAGATAGTACGTATATGAGAAAGCGTATTTGTGATTACATTGGTTTTCAAAAGCTATATATATATTATTAGTATAGCTAATGATGAAGTCGCACTGCACTAGCACCACTATGAAGATGGTTAATCGTTTCTCTTTATAGATTGAACGATGAGCCGATACGCAAGAGGTGTTGGTAGAGGAGCCAATAATGGGAATGCTGCTGACATGAGGGCGATGTTTACTGACCTCATGAGAGACATGCTTAGGGATGTGCAAGGGGTAGCTCCCAATGCTGGTAATGGTGGTGGTCCAATAGTGCAGGCGCCTAGGGTAAATTTCTCCAAGCTATGCAAGAATTACACTAGCCTTGGTGGGAAGCCATTCCACGGAACGGAGTCGGCCACGAATGTTCAGGATTGGTTGGATAGCTGTGATCGTATCTTCGACGACTTGGGCATCGAGGATGCAATGAAGAGAAGATTAGCGTCTCGTCAGCTGCAAGGGCGAGCGATGAATTGGTGGAATGCTATTAAGACAGCCACTCCAGAGGATCAGATTACTTGGGAGCAGTTTAAGGCTCGCTTTAGTGAGAAGTTCATTCCAGCTGCTCAGAAATCAGTGTTGTTTAAGAAATTTTTGGAGCTTAAGCAGAATGGCAGAGATGTCTCGGAGTATATTGCTGAATTCGATACTTTGTCGAAATATGGGTTATCTCTTATTGATACTGCCGAGAAGAAGAACGAGAAGTTCATAACTGGCTTGGATCAGTATTTGGGGGAAAGGCTCATTAACCACATCGATGAGACTTTTGAATCGATTGTTGGGAAAGCTTTGAGATCAGAGAGTCTTTACCCTAAGTCAAAAACCGAGGTTGCATTTGCAGAGGAGCCAAAACCACAAGCAAGTGGTGGAGGCAAGAGTGGTTCTCAGAATAAGAGGAAGCAGAACCAGAACAAGGATGGCCAGAAGAAGAATAAGAAAGATGTTGAGTGCTTCAGCTGTGGTAAGAAGGGCCATTATGCTAGTAATTGTCGGGCCAAGCCAGCGGATAGGAAGTGCTTCAACTGTGGCCAAGTGGGACATCACAAGGACAAGTGTCCGCAACCCCCTAAAGAAAAGCAGATGGTGAAAGCATATGCCCTTAATGTTATTCCTTCTTCGTCGAATGCCAGAACCGCGGCGGAGAAGGGAAAGAATGTCGTCATTCAAGGTATGCTTTATGTTTATGATGTTCCAGTAAGAGTTTTGTTTGATACCGAGGCTTCCAGTTCTTTCATATCTAGTGACCTGGAAGATAGATTGGGATTGGAACCCGAGATTGTCGATAGACCTTTAGTAGTGATGAACCCGATTGGTGGTTCGACTAGCCTTAGCATGATTTGTCGTAATGTGGTCTTATCGAGTCATGGATGCATGTTTGTGATTGCTTTGTTTTGGGCTTTACTGGGTTTGGCATTATTTTGGGAGTCGATTGGCTCCAAAGATACGGGGTGGTGGCAGACTGTGAGGGCTTTTTGGTGACAGCTAGGGCGGATGATGGGCGGAGGGTAGTGTTTGGTGGTCTACCCGGTGATGGGGTAATGGCTAGTTTTCTAAATTCCCTCGACATCCCGCATAGTGAGCTGTCAGGTTTGCCCGTGGTTGGCCAATATCCGGACGTTTTCGAGGAAGTGACTGGGCTTCCACCACACCGAGAGATTGAGTTCCGTATTGATTTAGTGAAAGATGCGAGACCTATAGTGATGCCACTTCGTCGTATGGCACCAAGGGAGCAACGAGAGCTCGGGGTGCAAGTCAGCAATCTTTTGAAGAAGGGATTTACCAGAAGAAGTGTTTCTGAATGGAGAGCACCAGTTGTGTTTGCTACCAAGGCGGATGGTTCCCTTCGTTTGTGCGTAGACTACCGCGAGTTGAATAAAGTAACGAGGAAGAACAAGTATCCTCTACCGCGGATAGATGATATGTTTGATCAGTTGAGTGGCGCGAGAGTATTTTCTCAACTGGATCTCGCGACAGGTTTTCATCAGCTTAGAGTGGAAGCTGAGAGTATAGCTAAAACGGCATTTCGGACGCCATCTAGGTTTTATGAGTGGTTGGTCATGCCATTCGGGCTGACCAATGCCCCAGCATATTTTGTGGATCTTATGAATAGGGTATTCAGAGATCAGTTGAATAAGTTTGTCCTTGTGTTCGTGGATGACATTTTGGTCTATTCGAGGACAGAGGAAGAACACAAGGAACATTTAAGAATAGTGATGGAGGTGTTGAGAAAACACCAGTTGAAAGCAAAGTTTTCTAAGTGTCACTTCTGGAGGAGGGAAGTGAGATTCTTGGGCCATGTTGTTTCAGAGAATGGTATTGTTGTGGACCCTGCGAAGGTGGCTACGGTACAGGATTGGCCTACGCCCAAGGATGCAACAGATGTAAGAAGCTTCTTGGGGTTAGCTGGATATTATCGTAAGTTTATTCAGAACTTCTCCAAGATAGCAGCACCGTTGACTCAGTTGACTAAGAAGAATCAAGCCTTCGTATGGGACGTAGTGTGTGGGAATGCATTCAAGAGTCTAAAAGAAAAGTTGACGCGTGCGCCAGTGTTAGTCATTCCTAGAGGGAATGAAGAAATGACGGTATACACGGATGCTTGTGGTACCGGACTAGGTGCTGTATTGATGCAAGGAGGTAGGGTTATAGCTTATGCTAGTCGGCAACTAAGCCGCATGAGAAGAAGTACCCTACCCGTGATTTGGAACTGGCAGCGATTGTGTTCGCATTAAAGATGTGGAGACATTATCTCTTGGGAGAGACATTTGAGTTGTTTACCGATCATAAATCGTTAAAATATCTCTTCTCTCAAAAGGATCTAAATCTCCGTCAGCAGAGATGGTTAGAGTTCTTGGCTTTGTATGATTTTGATATCGCATATACACCTGGGAAAGGTAATGCGGTCGCCGATGCCTTAAGTAGGAGACATGCCAGTTTAGGGGCTATGTTTCTTGAATGGAAGCAACTTGAGTATATCGCAAGGTATGATTTCAAACCAAAGTGCGAATTGGATCCAGAGATGTTAGCTAGTTTGACGATCAGACCCACCTTGATTGAGCGGATTGGTTCCAGTCAGAGGGACGATCCTAATTTATTGGAAATCATCTCCAAGTTAGAGATGAACATCGACGGTGAGGAGATGAATTTGTATGGGCTTGATCGAGAAGGATGGCTTTGAAAGAATGGAAGACTAGTTGTACCCAACGTGAATGGTTTGAGAGATGAAGTGCTTAGAGAATGTCATCACTCAAAACTGACTATACACCCCGGTGGTGATAAGATGTATCGAGACATGAAACAGACTTACTACTGGGAAGAGATGAAAAGAGACGTTGGGAAGTTTATATCCAAGTGCATGAATTGCCAGTTAGTTAAAGCCGAGCAAAAGAAGCCTAGTGGTCTGTTACAACCATTAGAAATTCCAGAATGGAAATCAGAGCAAGTCTCAATGGATTTCATTGATGGGTTACCATGGACTAGATCGGGCCATGATAGCATTTGGGTGATTGTGGACCGATTGATTAAGAGTGCAAGGTTTATACCCGTCAAGTCAAACAGGACGGCAGCTAAATTAGCAGAACTGTATATGAAGTAGGTAGTGAGATTTCATGGAGTACCTAAAAGCATTGTGAGTGACCGAGACCCGTTGTTTACTAGTGGGTTTTGGAAGAGCTTACAAGAGGCTCTAGGGTCGGAAGTATATCTCAGTACCGCGTATCATCCTCAAACTGATGGTCAGACAGAGAGGGTGAATCATATATTGGAAGATCTCTTGAGAGCTTGTATATTGGATTTTGGTGGATCATGGGATGACCATTTGCATCTAGTAGAGTTTGCATATAATAATAGCTACCAATCCAGTATCGGTATGGCTCCATATGAAGCTTTGTACGGAAGACCGTGCAACTCACCATCATGTTGGATAGAGACTGGCGAGAAGTTTATGCTTGGAACAGATGTGATGAGGGAAACTTCAGATAAGATTAAGATCATTCAACAACGGATGAAGGCTGCCCAGGATAGGCAGAAGAGTTATGCTGACAAAGGGAGAAAAGACTTAAAATTCTCCATTGGTGACTTGCTGTTTGTCAAGGTTTCTCCATTGAAGAGCGTAATACGATTTGGCAGGAGAGGCAAGTTGACACCAAGATTTGTGGGCCCATTCCCAGTTCTCGAGCAAGTTGGGAATTTGGCGTATAGAGTTGACTTACCCGAGAAGATGGCGGGAGTTCATAACGTATTTCATGTTTCCCAGTTAAGAAAGTTCGTACACGACCCAGATGTGACTATTTCACCTGATCAGTTAGATGATATCGAAGTTGAACCCGAGGCGGTTGGGAACCGCAGGCCTATGCGTATTGTTGGGAACGATACGAAGCAGCTTCGAAGAAAGACGGTGAAATTAGTCAAAGTTCAGTGGGGCGAGAATGAGAATGACTGTACTTGGGAGACATAGGAGAGCATTAGGGAGACGTATCCAGAACTCTTTACCTGGTAAGATTTACTTTGTAATTTAGTTATTCCGCATGCTAGGATAGACTTGTTTTGCTTGTTTTGCATGTTTTGCATGTTTGATTGTTGTTTTATGGCTGATAGGCATGCGGGACCCTTTTGTGTGTTTTAGTTAGGGAATTTCGGGGACGAAATTTCTTAAGGGGGGAAGAATGTAACAACCCGCATTCTATGCATCAGAAGATCGTAGAATATTTATTTCTTTCTTATATGAAGGCGTATGGTCATGTAACTTTGGGAAACGACTATTGGGGTCATTTCCCATGTTCATGATTTTTCCCGATTTTTAAATGACCATTTTGCCCCTAGCTGGTACTGTTTTGGCCATAACTTTTGATTGGAAAGGAATTTTGACCTGAAACCACTTCCACTAGCTCCGGATGATTGTTTACCTTTCCGTAGAGTGGTCACATTAGCCAAACGGACTCACCGTTTGGGAGATATGGCTGAAACAAGGTTTAGAAGGTGAAAAAAAAGCTTAATCGGGCCTAATTAGGGTGGTTAGCAAGAGGGCACATGACCCATTTCGGGATTAGAGATGTATAGGGGCTGATTAGGGTTAGAAAACATTTCTTTCAGCTGCCACTTCCATTCTTGAAACCCTAACAATGGCCTCCATCATCTAAAAACACCCAAATCAACTTTTAATCACTTTCTAATCAAGTTTTGGCTTAATCAACATCAAATCAAGGAAGATCTTCACCAAATCAGTAGTAGAGCTGCTGTGTTGCATTGGTATTCGCGCCCAAACAGTAGAATTTCAGATCTAAAGGTTTTATTTGTGGCCAAGGTGAGTGATTTGCATAGTTCCTCACTAATTAAAGTTAATTAAGGGTAGTTAGTGAAGATTAGCGAATTTATACATTAATAAATTCTGGAAAAATATTTATAAATTCTTAAATAATGTTTTAGAGCTCTGATATGAATTTGGGTTAATTTCGTTAAGTTTTGCTAATCATATCATTAGTTTTTCCTAAACATGCTTAAGGGAAAATATGGGATTTTGGGTAGGTTTGATCCAAATTACATGCTATGGTTGTTCTTTTGATGTCTGTGGTTGATTCCCTATGTTGCTGTGACTGTATGATATGTTTTTGATTGATTAGAACTGTTAGATTGGTCGTAAACGCCGTCGTATGGCGTAAAACAGTCGCTGGAAAGTCAGAGGAAATATGCAGGGTTCCGAACCAGATCGGATAATTGGGCTCGGATCGGATAGGAGAACTGGGCAAGAGGGACTCGATTCGGATTGGAACTTAGCATAAGAGGCTTGGCGAGAAGGAAGGCCATTTTCTTAGAATTGGAGTTGGGCAGGGGATCAGATCGGAGAGAAACTGAAGGGGATCGGATCGAAGAGAAACCAAAGGGGATCGGATCGGAGAGACTAATAGGGATCGGATCGGGGGCAAGAGCATAGGGATCGGATCGGAGGACCTAGCTTGGAGATGGAATTGGAGCGAAGCACCGGATCGGATTGGGACATCTAGGAGGGAGCAATCACCGAACCAGACACAGAGCATCCGAACCGAACCGATGGAGCAAGAGTACACCGAACCGAACCAGGTCAGAAGAGGAATACCGAACCGAACCGTATATATGCTATTATCACTACGCAACGACTCTTCTAAAGACCTACTCCAATTCGACCAAAACCCGAGATGCAAAGGAAGTCCAAATGAGGAGATTTGACTCAGGAACCAGTTGGGAATTAATGAGTGAGCTTCATGAGTCGGGCTTTGCTACGGGACGTTTGCTAAGGGGTTGTCGATGTCCGTAACTTTGGATCACTATGTGTAAGAAGTACGTGAACGGATTTAGGGCCATAGTGGCCTAGGTACGACTAAGGGGCTATAGACCAATGAAGTGGGGTCATTTGTAAAGATTTGGTCATGACTCCATGTGGTAAGCTTGGTAGTAGCAGTAGTTGTACAAGTCGAACTCCGTCACTACTTCAATGGGTCTAGTGATTGATAGTGGTGGACATCGTAGGCTTTATGCACTGAGTGAGAGATGTGAGGATGATTGCTATGTTTGATTTGTTTGCCATCACTATGACATGCACACCCCCACCCCTGTATACTAGTACACCATATGCTAGTGGCACCTTAGAGAGTTGTACAGTATGTAGTGTTAACTCTTTGGTTGCAGGTCCAGATTCAGGTATGGTTTAGTGTACCTGTTATTGTTCTGTTTAGCTGCTTATCGCTCATACCAGACTTTTTGTCTGACCCAGAGTTTTATGTCTCTTCTTATTACTCTAAGTGCTCACACGAGCAGACTAGAGACAGGTTAGCTGGGGGATGCGCGAGTAGCGGATTCGGAGACGAGCAGGAGGCTTCCACGTATGATATGTATAGATATTCTCCCTGTGTCGTTGATGGTCACTACTTTGGGCATTAGTTGTGTACCTTTCTTGTTTAACTCTTGAGACAGTTTTAAAAGTTGTAATAATGTTGGCTTTGGATCATATGCTGTACTTTGGATTTTTCGCTGCTATGATAGTTTGTTTTCAGCTTATGCATTGTCTCACCTGTTTTATGTCAAGTATGTTATTATTATTATATTTTGTTCCATGCGCTGTGAGACATTCTACAAGTTCCTTATTGATTCTTCGTCTTCTTCCTTCCCTGTTGACGGTCGTCCCGTGCTAACTGAACATGTGTACATCGCACTTTTGGAGTAAATGTCGGTTGGTGCGGGGAGGGTTGTCACAATAAAAGTTAACTAAGTGTATAAAATATAAAATATTACCAAGTATTCTATAATAATAATAGCAATAATTAAAAATTAACTAAGTAATATAAAAATTAATTAACTATTATAAAAAATAACTAAGTTTACTAATTTTATAAAAACTAAGAAGTTTAGTTTATAAAAGTTAACTAATTATATAAATATATAAAATATTACTATAACAATAATAGAAATAATTAAAAATTAACTAAGTATTATAAAAATTAACTAACTATTATAAAAAAGTAACTAAGTTTACTAATTTTATAAAAATTAAGAAGTTTAGTTTATAAAAGTTAACTAAGTATATAAAAATATAAAATATAAAATATTATCTAGTATTCTATAATAATAATAGCAATAATTAAAAGTTAACTAAGTATTATAAAAAAATAACTAAGTTTACTAATTTTATAAAAATTAACTAACTATTCATACGTCTGACAATTTGTGCCGGTTGTGCATGCCTTTGACCTATCTTTCTTTAATATTGTGCATATCCTATGTTGTTATCTTCGACTTGCTCCTTGTATTCTTTTTTCTTGTTGTCGAGCATTGTTTTCTTATTAATCTGTAAGCATGACCCAATGCTAACATGAACACATGTGTATAGGTATTGGAGATGAGCCTCATTGTGCATTTGGCTATAATCGGAATATCGTTAGGCGCTTCTGAAGATCCCTCAACAATAAGATTGCTTGTGGTAACTTTTAGTTGTTCATTTTGTTGGTATTCGATGCAAACTCGTTTTATGGATATTTTGTTTTATTCACGGATATTGTGTAAATTTAGTTTATGGTGTTATTTTTGTTTATGAAAATTATGTAAATTTGGTTTATTGATGACGTGATCTTTATGTATATATAATTAGTTGGTTGATATATATTTGCATGTTGTTGATATGTATATGCATGAATATTTTGATACTACAATATGTAAATGTTGTGATAGATGTAACAAAAACGTAGCGATACATGGCAAAATGTTGTAGAGTAATGAACATGTAAACTTCCAGAAATGTTGTGATATGTGGCAAAACACTGTAGAATAAAGAACGTGTAAACTTCCAGAAATGTTGTGATATGTGGCAAAACGCTGTAGAATAAAGAACGATGACAACATTTTTGAAACAATATAAAACGTTGTATAAACATAAGAACAATATTATTTGAAACGCTGTAGTATGTCAATTTTCTACAGTGTTTTTGAATGTATTGCAATATATCCATAACCTATAACAACGTGTTGGTAGACATCGTCCATCAAAACGTTGTTAAAGGATATAACAACGTTTTTTCAACGCTGTCAATAGGCCCTTTTGTTGTAGTGTTTCTACTTTTGATACTTGGCATTATAAACTTGATAATAAGATACCCTTTGATGACATAAATTTACCCTATATTTGCAAATTTTGTCAAATGGGTAAAAACTATAAACTGCCATTCACACATTCTAACATTATTTATACCGAGCCTTTACAAATGGTAGCTATTGATCTATGGGGACCAACCCCCGTAAATACAGATTTTGGATATAAATATTGTATATCATTTGTGGATGCATTTTCTAGATACACATGGTTATATTTACTCAAGTCTAAATCTGATATACAAAATGAAGTTAAACATTTTGTTAATCTTGTTGAAAATTAGTTCAATAGTACTATAAAAATTATACAGTCTGATGGGGTTTTTGAATTCAAGCCTTTTGCTATTTATTTTAATGATAAAGGTATTATTCATAAGATAACATGTCCTTATACATCTAAGCAAAATGGCTTAGCTGAAAGGAAACATAGACATATCGTAGAAACTGGTTTAGCACAAGCTTCACTACCATTAAAGTTTTGGCCTGAATCATTTAATTCAACAGTGTTCTTAATATATAGAATGCCTACCAAAATTTTAAATGATATTAGTCCACTAGAGAAACTATATAGTGTTAAACTAGATTACAAAAGTTTAAAACATTTTGGATGTCTTTGTTACCCATATTTAAAGCCATATAATACAAACAAGCTTGATTTTAAGTCAAAACCATGCACTTATATTGGTTACTGCAATAACCAAAAAGGTTATAAGTGCACTGATTCACTTGGCAGAATATATATTGGCAGACATGTTATATTTGATGAAAAAACTTTTCAATTCAAGCAAACTGATATGAAAACATCTAGCAAAGTTTACAACTCTAAAGTCAGTTTACCTGAACCACCCATCCTTCGCAATATTTGGGAAGAAACGACAAGTACTAAGGCCGTTGAATCTCATACTAATAACCAGAGTGCTAATGTTCAACAAACTGACAATGGAGAGACATCAAGCCACGCCATGCAGTCACCTGGTTCCATACAAAGTTCAAGCAGAAATTCAGAAGATGTTCAAAATAATCAGGAAGCTAATGATAATGAGGAGAACATTTTGAATGATAACAACAATGAGCAACTAGAATTTAATTTACCAGTCAATCCTCCTCCGACTTAAACTGGTCACCATATGATGATGAGAGCCAAAAGTGGCATTTTTAAGCCTAAAGCATATGCTGCTAATATAAACAATGATGAGCCAAATAGCTTTAGTCAAGCAATTATGGATGAGAACTGGAGAGCTGCAATGAGAGATGAATATAATGCATTTATCAGGAATCATACTTGGGAATTAGTTCATCCACCCAGTAATAAAAATAATTGGGTGTAGATGGACTTATAAACTGAAAAGAAATCTTGATGGTTCAATCAATAGGTATAATGCTAGATTGGTAGCTAAAGGTTTTACACAGGAATATGGCTTTGACTTTAATGAAACTTTTTCCCTTGTAGTGAAATCATCTACTATCAGACTAGTCTTTGCTATTGCTCTCAATAAAAATTGGAGAATAAAACATCTTGATGTGAATAATGCATTCTTAAATGGTTCATTGCAGGAAAATATTTAAGTGCAACAGCCACCAGGATTTACACAAGATACAACACATGTTTGCAAGCTAAAGAAAGCACTTTATGGGTTGAAGCAAGCCCCTAGAGTTTGGTTTGAAAAGCTCAAGTCAACACTCAATTCACTGGACTACTCTCCTACTAAATCAGACTCATCACTATTTACAAATATTAATAAATCATCTACTGTTTACATATTAATATATGTTGATGATTTAATTGTTACAGGTAATAATGATGAAAAAATTCAAAGATTGACAATGTACCTACACAAAACTTTCTCCATCAAAGATCTTTGTGACATTGCTTATTTTTTGGGCAATGAAGTGAAGAGGCAGTCAAACTCGGAAATACATCTTTGTCAAAAGAAGTATATTTCTGAATTGCTGACAAAAACCAACATGCATGAAGCAAAGTCTCAACCTACATCAATGATTGTTGGGAAACATTACTCTTAAAACAGGGGAGAAGCCATAGATAATATTAAACAGTATAGAAGTGTTGTAGGTGCATTACAATATGCGATTATAACACAATTTGATATTGCATTTAACATTACCAAAGTGTCTCAATTTATGCAGAATCCTCTAAGTGAACATTGGAAAGCAGTCGAAGGATACTCAGATATTTAAAGGGAACTATTGACTATGGATTAACACTCAAAGCAGGCAAAGACTTAAACATCACAATATGCAGTGATTCAGACTGGGTAGCAGATCAAGATGATAGAAAATCAGTAACGGGTTATTGTGTTTACATTGGCAATAATCTAATATCATAGTGTTTGAGGAAACAAAGCACAATATCCAGATCCAGCACTGAAGCTGAATACAGAAGTGTGGCAAGTACAACAACAGAAATACTATGGTTACAGTCTCTACTGAAGGAATTGAATCTGCTAACTAACATTAAACCTATAATTTGGTGTGATAATTAGAGTGCTATATACACGACAGCAGATCCAGTTCAACATGCTCGTACGAAACATATAGAAATAGATATATACTTCGTAAGAGAGAAAGTGCAGAAGAAAAACATACAAGTCAACTATGTTCCTACTTTTCATCAAAAGGCAGACATTTTCACAAAATCACTTGCAGCTAAGAACTTTCAAAGACAAAGGAAAGAATTAAAGGTGATAGAACCATACAAGCTGATCTCTTGAAGTCACTGAAGCACTTTGAAGACCAGATCCATGATCAATTTACAGATCTGAAGGCTCTCGATCTTTCGATGTCACCAAAGTACTTTCTGAAGCTCAAATCCATGTTAGATCTTCAGATTTGACACATACTTCTAATTGTTTGCTAATAGCTTCCGCAAATCATCCATTTGAAGAGCATAACTTAGGGTTTTCAGTCGCTCAAAAAACCCGAATTTTTGAGAGGGGCAGGTAAAAATAAAGAAGACTGCGGCTATCATTTGTTTTTGTTATGAAGGCACGAGTATTCCTCGTGTCGATCCTTCCTTTATTTTTAACATTTGGACTTCTCGTTGGGCTGTTATTCCAGCCCATGTATTACTCTGTGTGTGTGTATATATATATATATAACACTATCCTGTACAGTTTAATCATCGATTCAGTAATACAATTTTTACAATTCTCTATCTATTTTTCACTTTACAATTCTCTATTCATCTTAATGTTGTATATAACGGTGTTGTATACACAATTATATGATTTTTGTTTGATGATAACAACCAAATAAATATTTATTTTTAATGTGTTTGATACTGTACTGTTATTATACATTACAGACTGGAATATAATATTTATATTTAAATAAAATACGACTGTACAGAAATTCAAATATTAACACAGTATTTTATTTGAATATAATATTTTATTTCAATATTTAAACAGTACAATTTGATAACTCCGCTATTTGTTTATCTCAGTAATACATCACATTGCATATACTTTTCATTTACAGTACACAGCTCCTCTCATACTCAGTTACATATATACATATACATTCACTCTCATATACACAATCAACACTGTCTTGTTGTTTTCATCTTCCATCTTCAAGCTCCAGTCTTCACAGCATCCTTCAGACAGTCCAGTCTTCATACCTGTCATATACATGAACACACACACAATACACTGCAATAGAAATAATACTGAACACATACGAATATAATTTTTTAATTTTAAAATTTTTATTTGCCTCAGTTTTCTGGTGTGTTTCTCATCATTTTTTCTGACTTGATCTGATTTGTAAAATCATCAATCTGTGTCTAGACAGCTTGTGATATTCACAGTGATACACTGTAAATATCACAAGGTAGACAGTATGTATATACAGTGCAGGGACAGGAAAATTTGTCTGATGGCTGCATATACACACGTGTATAGATATACACGTGTGCACTGCCACGCCAATCAGTATGCAACTGAGGAGTAGCCACGTGGACCGTCTCGACTCAGTGCAATACAGTAGCAAGTGACTCAGTAAATAATACATATCAAGGTGGTTGTGAAGCATCAACATTTCAGCATGCTCAAAGGAGACAGTGCCAATATACATGCAAGCAAAAAGTTCAATATGCAAGTGAAATGATCAGAGAATCCATGGTAGGCTCAAAGCAAAACTCAAAGACAAATCAAAACTGGTTGGAACATATACAACAAGCATCATACATATAGATCAGCATGCAAAAGAGTAACAGCAAAGTGTATATGTGAACAAAGCATGTCAACACAGCTCAAAGTGGTCGAGCCTTTACAAGTCAGGTGCATAACAAAAGTGGAGCAACTAAACTGGTGAAATCACCACGAATGAATAATGGAGGTGATCAGTTCAGTAATACAAGGATGGTGCTGATAAAATTCAAAACAGTGATATTGCAAACCTGAATGGACAACAAACATAGTAGCATAGAGGACAAGATGAAAATGTGCTCAAGTAAACATTTTCAGAAAGGCAAAGCACCTCAAATCAAGTACAACAGGATGGTGCACTCAGTTCATCAATGCACGGCCAAGAAGACTTCCAGAAATTACACAATCGAAAACCAAAGCAACATTAATCTCGGCAATAGCAAATGGATGAAACAAATATTTTGTTTCCTGTTTTAATTCAAGGCAACAAAATCCAGCAATCACAAAGTGAAATTAAATTAAATAAATTCAAAAGGGGCAAGTTTTTCTTAGAGAAAATCAATCAAAGCCGAGAATTCAAAAAGGGGAAGCCAACGCAAATCAGTCAAGCCATCACGTGAAATCAGAGTATGATTTAGGATTTCTATAATCCTATTTAACACCAACTCATCACAGGCAGTGGAACAATGATCGAGATTGAAAAACCCACAAAAGAAAAACAACTCGCAAGAAATTCAAAGCAAAATTCAGAAATTCACTCACTTCCGTTTTCGATCGAGAGCCACAGAGAGATATCCCAAGTCGAAGCATCAGAAGACAACTACACTTTCAAAGTTCATCAGAGAATCAATCAATGAACTCGCGATTTGATTTGGGGAGAATCTGAAAACCCTAATTCATTTTCCAAGCCGCCATTTTTTTTCTCAGAACAAAGAGACCGAGCAAATAAAAGAAGGGTGGAACCCATTTGTTTTTGGCCGACCTAGTTTAGAGTTAAAGGGAGTGTTTAAATCCTTTTTAAATACTAGGGTTTTTGATTTAAAGTTTGTTGTATTTCAATTTCAATTGTAAAACGATTCAAACAGTTTCCAGATCTGTAAAATCTAGGTGGATCCAGTCAAAGTGTTGACTGACAGTTTACTAGAATCTGTAAAAAACTAGGATTACGTGTTACAGTTCGTAATAAGGGGAAAATCTGGTCGAGGGGATATCGACCAGTCTAAAGTTTTGAGCGTAGGGTTAGAATAGGAGCAGGGTTTGCGAGTGTACATGGTCTTGTATGCGGGAGCTGTTCTATCACCTAGTAGAAACCTTAGAAATGCAGCAGTAGGCAGGGTTTTGCCGAAGCTGGGTATATCTGTGTGTGATTTATTTTCTGTATTTCTGTTTCTGCTATATTCTGTGATCTGTTTATTATTTTAATATCCTGTCAGTTTTTCAATTCTGTTTAAAAACTGTGAAAAACCCTATTCACCCCCCCTCTAGGGTTATTCTAGATCCAACAGTGGTATCAGAGCCAGGTATTTGTGTTTAACTCTAGAGTAATGGTGATTCCTAGTTGTCAGTCGATAGAGAGTCAGTCCAGTTCATCTCCAACTATTTTCACTGGAACAGATTTTTTAAACTGGAAATCTGAAATGGAATTTTATTTAAAATCTGTTAATATTAAATGTTGGGATGCTGTTATCAATGGGAGTGATATGTCTGATAATAGAAACATTGTTTTCGATTCTCGTGCTATGAATATCATATTTGATTATCTCAGTACAGAACATTTTATTCACATATCTCATTGTTTGACTGCGCAGGATGTCTGGAGAACTCTAAACACGCTCTATGGAAAATCTGACGACTGCTCAAAACCCCAGAATGTCAACTCTGATTCAAATCTGTGTTTAAAAGGAGAAACAGATGAATCAATCGAAGGAGATTCAACAGACGATGAGACAGGAAATTTTTCATATGAAGATTTAGTTTATATGTGTACTGATCTAACTAAAGCTGTTGATAAACTCCAATCTAGAAACAAATCTCTGAAATCTAAAAATCTTGAGTTGACCAGCAAAATTGATGATTTGGAATCACAACTTGAACACTTTAAAAATTCTTCAAATTCAGATTGTAAAAATTGTTTGAAATTGAAAATCAATCTTGTTCATCTCAATAAAAATATTCAAAAGTTTGAAAAAGAAATTCTGATCTTAAAAGAGAACAAGATTGAGTTATCAAGTTTGAATAATTGTTTACAAAAGGAATTTGAAATTTTTAAGACAGATATATATTCCAAATTTGAAATTGCTGAAAAGGAGAATTTGTTGAAATCCGATTTGATTTTGAAAGAACTGGAAAACGAGATTGAAAAATCCAAGAAATTTGGTTTTAAAAAACAAAAACTTTTTGAATCTGAGATTGTTGAGTCCCAAACCAAAATTAATTTGCTTAAAGAAGAAAATTTGGTTTTGAAATCTGACTTTGAAAAATATAAGATCACTGAAAATCGTGGTTCAGATTTATTGAAAGAAAACGGTGATCTCAAAACAAAACTTCAACAACTTGAAACAACCTTGGCAAAATTTTCAAACAGTGAAAAATCTTTAAATATGTTGTTGAAAAATCAATTTTCTTCAGGAAATAGAATTGGACTTGGTTTTGGAAAATCTGAGTTATTTGAAAAGAAAAGTTCAAACGATTTTAAAAATCCTCTAAGCAGCTTTGAAAAGAATGGACTTGAAAATCTGAAATGTGAAAATTCCAAGGGCTTTTTGAAACAAAAACAAAATGAAAAATTGTTTTATAATAAACCATTTAAACATATCTGGATCCCAAAAGGAAATAAAACGAATTCAGTTAACTTCAAACAGATTTGGGTTCCAAAGGGTACAAAGGTAAATTTAGATGGTTTGTTATATAGACAGGTTTGGGTACCAAAAGTGGTAAACACATATCAGAGTGGTTTTACAAATTTTGTTAGACCACTCGATCCTTTAAACTGTTAGGTACCAAAGGAGGCTGAGGAACTGCTATGCTAAAAAGAGATTGATTTCAAGCTGCTCTATATTTCTGTATTCTTTACAGTTCCTCGGCCAAGACTGATGAGTCAGAGATTCTGGTTTACACTGATTTCAGGTATGATCTCTGAACTTGTCCTTGTAAATATTCTCGGTTTTTTAATCTCTTGTTTATTTCTTCTTCTATCTCTCTTCTGTTTATTTTCTTTGTCTGTTTGATTTGTCACTGTCATATCATTGTAACTTCTAGGGCTTCCTTAACTTCTAATTGCAGTAATCATGATCTTCTGGAAACTTTCCTTGTTTGAATAGAACTCTGATGTTATAATCTTTCCAGATCTTGAATTTTTAACTTTGTAAATATCTGCAATTGCTGTGAAGTTTATTTTCTGTTTTTTGAATTCATAACAGTGTTGATGTATTCTTGTCATATCTTGAACGCTGTTAATTTGAATTCTAAATTTTTTGAAGATCTGAAAAACAATTGAAATTTCACACAAATTTGCTGTTTTGAGTTTCTTCTAATTCATTTTAGAAAAGCTTGAAATAATATACTCATTACAGCACACTGCTATTTATCAGTTGTGATAATTTCATTACTTTTCAGATTGGCTTGGAAATTTTGAATGGCTTGAATCAGTGATACATCTGGAAATTCATTTTGTATTCATGATCAGTATGGTTGAAAATTGTGTATTTGAAATCATCTGAAATTTTTGATATTCTGAGGTTCACACACCCCCTAAATTTGAAATTATCAATCTTGTGTGAATAATTCATTATATCTAAAACTTGACATAGATTCAAGTGATTTCAAATAAAGTATTTTAATTTTTTTTCTGGATCATGAATATTTCTCAAGTCTGATGTAAATGATCTGAAATTATTCTTACACTTGTCAGAAATATCTTGAAACCTTCTTTTTGAAAAATGGTCTTTGAAAGTCGATGTTATTTCATGATGATTTGATTTGAATGATTGTTTGTTTAAAATCATTTGAAATTATTGATTTATTGAATCACACACATATCCTGAATATGAATATAATGATTTGGTGTGATCGATTCATTGAATCTAGAGTTTTTCATATTCCTCAAATGATTTCAAATAAACGGTATTTCTAATCTTGGATCATGAATGATCTTATGTGACCATCCGCTGACAAGTCTGACGTGATTTTGTGTTCTGTGCTGCTCTGATACTGTTTTCAAATAACTGCCTGCTTTAATCTGACCGCGGCTCTGATACATGTGCATAATCTGTTATCTTGTCTGATTGGGCTTTGTATTTATAATTCTTTTGTCTATGACATTCTTGTTCAGTATCATGTTAAAATTCCTCGTAAATAGAGACACCAAGTGGTATCAGAAGCGCCTCATATTTGTCTCACCCATCTGTACTTAGATTCAAATCTTCACCATGTATAAATCCACACACTCTTTTTGTCTTGTACACTTTTTTCCCTCTTGTTGTGTATAGATCAGCATATTCCTCTTGTATTTGATTTTCAATTTTAGAATTATTTATTAATTATTCATTCAGAAATTGAAATCAATATCCAAATTGTTCTGTATGTATAATTCATCAAAATATATCAGAATTTGAAATTGTGATGAATTATGACTGCAATATATTTCACAAGAAGAGGAGATTTTATCTGGATTTTCATGATGGTTGAATATTTATTATAATATCTTTGAACTAGCAATTATTTCACGACCATCCTCTTTATCTATCATCATTCTGCCATCCATGATACTTTTTTTTATAAATGTGGAGAGTTTAATGTTTTTTAAGATCATCTTGAATAAACAGTGAAAATATTTGTGATGGAATTGTGGTTATGTTATTTTTCAGAGTTAGTGTCAATTGAAAATTTTCAATAATCCCGGTACAGTTGGTCATATTTCATAATATAATTAATTTAGAAATTTATTTCACAGTCCATTTCGGTACCTATCACATTTCTATCATTCATATTGGTTGTATATACTGGGGAATAGTTTTTCCTTTAAATGCTGAAAATAATAAATATAATTAATATATAAGTGTGTCTCTAACCTCATTTAAAAATCCAAGCTCTGGTCATGCATGGTTAAGAGACAACTTATAATTTAAGCTGCGACTGACTTCATTTAAAAATCCAAGTTCTGGTTATGCGTGGTCAGTGTGCTCTTAAATGAGAAATAAAAAATAAAAAAAAATAAAAAAAATGCTATAAATTGAAATTAATATGAAATTCTCCTTGGTGTATAATAATCAGCCTATCAATCCACTTTCTAATCTGTGAAATGTGTTGAAATTTTATGACGTATTATGATTTGTTGATTGATAGATATTGGGATTTGAGATTATTCGATTTTGTCACTTAAATTGAATTATAATTATAATCCAAATTCATCACTGTTTTCTTTTAGCCTCATTTTTATAAAAATTCGTTTGAAAATCAATTGAAATTCATTTTTATAACTCTCCTCGTTTATATAAATTTCATCGTAAATCAGTCTAGTTTATTATGATTTTTGTTTGACTGATTGAGATATATAATGATTACTCTTCCTCTTATGCTGAAATAATATTTTTAGTCATGTTTCATCTATATTTTAAATTCTATATCCTTTTGATGATGACAAAAGGGGGAGAATGGGTTGAGATTTTGATTTATGAGTGAATATTTTATAAATATTTTTAATTTTGAAAATTCATTCAATTTTCATGTTTCTTCACTCAAGCACAGTTATAGGGGGAGCTTTTGTAGGCGGAGCTAATAAATAGGGGGAGTTCGTTTTTCATTGTCAAACACAGTTATTGTATACAAAATCTTTTATTTGTTTGTCATCATCAAAAGGGGGAGATTGTTGTATATAACGGTGTTGTATACACAATTATATGATTTTTGTTTGATGATAACAACCAAATAAATATTTATTTTTAATGTGTTTGATACTGTACTGTTATTATACATTACAGACTGGAATATAATATTTATATTTAAATAAAATACGACTGTACAGAAATTCAAATATTAACACAGTATTTTATTTGAATATAATATTTTATTTCAATATTTAAACAGTACAATTTGATAACTCCGCTATTTGTTTATCTCAGTAATACATCACATTGCATATACTTTTCATTTACAGTACACAGCTCCTCTCATACTCAGTTACATATATACATATACATTCACTCTCATATACACAATCAACACTGTCTTGTTGTTTTCATCTTCCATCTTCAAGCTCCAGTCTTCACAGCATCCTTCAGACAGTCCAGTCTTCATACCTGTCATATACATGAACACACACACAATACACTGCAATAGAAATAATACTGAACACATACGAATATAATTTTTTAATTTTAAAAATTTTATTTACCTCAGTTTTCTGGTGTGTTTCTCATCATTTTTTCTGACTTGATCTGATTTGTAAAATCATCAATCTGTGTCTAGACAGCTTGTGATATTCACAGTGATACACTGTAAATATCACAAGGTAGACAGTATGTATATACAGTGCAGGGACAGGAAAATTTGTCTGATGGCTGCATATACACACGTGTATAGATATACACGTGTGCACTGCCACGCCAATCAGTATGCAACTGAGGAGTAGCCACGTGGACCGTCTCGACTCAGTGCAATACAGTAGCAAGTGACTCAGTAAATAATACATATCAAGGTGGTTGTGAAGCATCAACATTTCAGCATGCTCAAAGGAGACAGTGCCAATATACATGCAAGCAAAAAGTTCAATATGCAAGTGAAATGATCAGAGAATCCATGGTAGACTCAAAGCAAAACTCAAAGACAAATCAAAACTGGTTGGAACATATACAACAAGCATCATACATATAGATCAGCATGCAAAAGAGTAACAGCAAAGTGTATATGTGAACAAAGCATGTCAACACAGCTCAAAGTGGTCGAGCCTTTACAAGTCAGGTGCATAACAAAAGTGGAGCAACTAAACTGGTGAAATCACCACGAATGAATAATGGAGGTGATCAGTTCAGTAATACAAGGATGGTGCTGATAAAATTCAAAACAGTGATATTGCAAACCTGAATGGACAACAAACATAGTAGCATAGAGGACAAGATGAAAATGTGCTCAAGTAAACATTTTCAGAAAGGCAAAGCACCTCAAATCAAGTACAACAGGATGGTGCACTCAGTTCATCAATGCACGGCCAAGAAGACTTCCAGAAATTACACAATCGAAAACCAAAGCAACATTAATCTCGGCAATAGCAAATGGATGAAACAAATATTTTGTTTCCTGTTTTAATTCAAGGCAACAAAATCCAGCAATCACAAAGTGAAATTAAATTAAATAAATTCAAAAGGGGCAAGTTTTTCTTAGAGAAAATCAATCAAAGCCGAGAATTCAAAAAGGGGAAGCCAACGCAAATCAGTCAAGCCATCACGTGAAATCAGAGTATGATTTAGGATTTCTATAATCCTATTTAACACCAACTCATCACAGGCAGTGGAACAATGATCGAGATTGAAAAACCCACAAAAGAAAAACAACTCGCAAGAAATTCAAAGCAAAATTCAGAAATTCACTCACTTCCGTTTTCGATCGAGAGCCACAGAGAGATATCCCAAGTCGAAGCATCAGAAGACAACTACACTTTCAAAGTTCATCAGAGAATCAATCAATGAACTCGCGATTTGATTTGGGGAGAATCTGAAAACCCTAATTCATTTTCCAAGCCGCCATTTTTTTTCTCAGAACAAAGAGACCGAGCAAATAAAAGAAGGGTGGAACCCATTTGTTTTTGGCCGACCTAGTTTAGAGTTAAAGGGAGTGTTTAAATCCTTTTTAAATACTAGGGTTTTTGATTTAAAGTTTGTTGTATTTCAATTTCAATTGTAAAACGATTCAAACAGTTTCCAGATCTGTAAAATCTAGGTGGATCCAGTCAAAGTGTTGACTGACAGTTTACTAGAATCTGTAAAAAACTAGGATTACGTGTTACAGTTCGTAATAAGGGGAAAATCTGGTCGAGTGGATATCGACCAGTCTAAAGTTTTGAGCGTAGGGTTAGAATAGGAGCAGGGTTTGCGAGTGTACATGGTCTTGTATGCGGGAGCTGTTCTATCACCTAGTAGAAACCTTAGAAATGCAGCAGTAGGCAGGGTTTTGCCGAAGCTGGGTATATCTGTGTGTGATTTATTTTCTGTATTTCTGTTTCTGCTATATTCTGTGATCTGTTTATTATTTTAATATCCTGTCAGTTTTTCAATTCTGTTTAAAAACTGTGAAAAACCCTATTCACCCCCCCTCTAGGGTTATTCTAGATCCAACACTTAACTCTCCCCATCATATTTTATTATTTATACATCACTACCCGCACAACACAGAACAACCATACCGATATAAAAAATGGTTCAGCAAAATTGGGGAGAAGCAACCACATCAAAAGGTAATGTAAACTGTGTAGTTGATCCCTTTTCTATGCACATGCGCATACGGGTTTTTATTTAAGACTACACGGATTACTTTGTGTGCAACTGTCTCATGGTTCATACACACTGATCGAAAGTCTGAGAGTTAAGCTTTGATGTTTTTCCATATATAGTAAAATTATGTTTGCATAATCCTACATCACTACCCATTAGCATTATAATTTTATTTTGGATATCTTTTGTCCTACAACTAAAATAATGTTAGTCCTGTTGAATATGCCCAATAATCAAATTTACAATTGTGTGTATGAATAAATAATTATGTTGTGTTTGGACATATTAGAACCAAGTTCTTTTCTTATACCAGTTCCGACCATTAACATAGTTTATCAATTTATGATCAGCTTAGTTCATCTTATATGTGGAACTAGTTTATGATAATCACATACTAGTTCCGACCATTGATTTTTAGATAACAAGAGTTTTGTATAGTGCATTATATATACTGCTTTGTACATCCTTTTACAAAAATGTCGATAACTTCCAAAAGAAATAAAATATTATGGGCTTAGGGCTTGAATGTTTTACTTATAGGGTCTTTTTTCCTTCAAGGCTTGGGTGTTGGTCCTGCTGGGCTAGAAAATGAGGATGTCTCAAGTGATAAAAGTAGTTCAGTATTAATTAAGAACGAGATTCGTAGGAGAATAAGAGAATATTAGAAACAAGACATAAGAAGAAGGAGTAAAAACACATAAGATATATACCCAGAAGTAAAGAAAATGCACAAGGAAAATTAAGGTCAAAATCTAGTAATACGTTATAAATTCTAAAATCTCATTTTCGTGCATGCATTGATCCCCATATATACACGTCGATTACAAATGGTTAGGATGAATTGTTTGGCTTCATTTTCCAAGTCTGTTTGATGAAAGGTAAATTTTATTCTAATACGCATTTTTATTCAGTTAATACATCCTATAAAATAGGATCCTTGATTTTTAATAACATCTAAAATTTGATTAGTTTATCCACCCTATAAAATAGGTCCTAGTTTTGAAGAACTTAATTTGTTCGATAAGCATGGCTCTTTTATCTTTAATTACAATGTTCCAAGAAGGATATTAGATTCCAACTCATGAATACAATGCAAATCGAGGGACACCAGTAACTATGACATGCATGCGGTGATTGTTTTAGATACATCAGTTACTTTTGACTCTACAAACAAAGTGGTGGTGAGTTAAGCACTTGGATCTGGGAACTGCAAAGTGAAGTATGTATATGCTCATGGGTCGATGAAAAGGATAGTTTTTGACCCATGTTATGATGTGTCAAAGGATGTTTGGGATTTTGCAATCTTGAGGAAACTTGAGGGTGGTATGCAGTTAGGCTGACATCGGCCAAAACCCTTGGGTTGGAATGGATTACGAATTCAAAGGTCCTTGGTAGCTTTAAGATTTCTACATCCTTCAATTTGGCGGAGCAAAATTACTGACCTAAGTTAATGGCTGAGAGCACAATGAACTATGAATACTATTGGAAATAATCTGGGTTTTTCAGGAAACAATTAATTGTATTGTTAAATTAGCAATTGTATTAATGAATTGAATAAATCAAGGGAAAATTTAGACTTTCTATTTTAGATATTCTAGATAATGCATTCCTAGAATACTCTAGAGAGTGCACTGCATTATAAAAGCAAGGTAATCAAGCTGATGTATGTATGCTATCAAAATTTGTAATCAAAAGGAAAGCAATGAAAATTTCCTACTCATTAAAATAATTCTCTCAAAAATTCCTTCTTCTTCTCTTGAAATATTCCTAACAGTGGTATCAGAGCTCTAGATCCTTGCAATTAAAAAAAACAAAGTATAAAGTAATGGCTTCTCTAAGCAATACTTCAGCAAGCATCAACTCCACCTATAGCAATGCCCAAGTTCCTTTATTTGAAGGAGAAAATTATGATATTTAGGCAGTAAAAATGGAGACTTTGTTCACCTCGTTGGATGTCTTGGAGTTCATCAAACAAGGATATGAAGACTCAACAGCTGCGGCAGAACGTACAGCAGCCCAAACTGAAGTATTAAAAAAGAAAAAAAATCACAGATGCTGGAGTTCTTGGAATGATTCAAAGAGGAGTGTCAAACACCATATTCCCAAGAATTATGAGAGCAAAAACAGCCAAGGAAGCATGGGAAATCTTGCAACAATAGTTTGAAGGGGATTCAAAAGTGAGAACTGTCAAACTTCAATCTCTAAGGAGAGATTTTGAAAATGAAAAAATGGAAGAAAATGAAAGTTTGAATGAATATTATAATAGACTGCCCGAGTTAGTGGATCAAATGAAGTCTCATGGAGATATAATTGACGATCGTAGAATTGTTGATAAAAAATTATAAGATTAACTAAAAATTTGATCCTATGGTGGCTGTTATAGAAGAAACCAAAGATTTATCAAACATGACTGTTTAAGGCTTGATGGGTGCACTTAGATCCTGTGAGCAAAGGTTGTTACGCCGTATAGAAAAGACGGTTGAAAACACGTTTTAGTCCAAACTCACCACTTAATTAAACAATGACAAAATAATAAAGCAAAACAATGGCGAGTCTTCTAGAGGTGGCAGATTTGGCAAAGGAAGAGGAAGAAATTCACGCGAAATAGGTCGAGGCATCTATGGCGGAAGAGGAAGTGATGAAGGAACAAATAAATGGTGTGGAATTTGAAAAAAAAAAGCTCTTATGGAGAAAAGGATTGTTGGAACAAAGGAAAGCCACAATGTCATAATTGCAAAAGGTTCGGACACATTCAAAAGGACTATCGCCTTAGTAAGCCACAAAACACAGCATTTGCCGGAGCGGAAGATATGGAAGGGAGCTTGTTTTTGCTTGTCAAAAGGCAACTGAAGAATATAAGAATATATGGTACCTGGACAGCGGATGTAGCAATCATATGACAGGAGACAAAAATGCATTCATTGACACAGATCCTTCATTTGGTTCGAAAGTTAAACTTTGCAATGGAGAGTATGTTGAAGTTGAAGGAAAAGGCAACATTGAAGTTGCAAAATCAGGGAAGTAAAGTTATTCATGATACCTTTTATGTTCCTAAATTAGATGAAAATTTGATGAGCATTGGACAACTTTTAGAGCATGGTTATTCTCTTCAATTTGAGAATCGAGAATGTAAAATCTTTGATTCAAAAGGAAAAGCTACTACTGTAATAAAAATGACAAACAACAAAAGCTTTTCCCTCCATCTCAATTATGAGAAAAATCATAACTTCATGGCAAAAAAGGAAGATGACACTTGTTTATGGCATAAGAGACTTGGGCACTTAAACTACAATAGTCTCACATTGCTTTCACAAAACAAGATGGTGTATGGGTTGCCAATAATAAAAAAAGAAGAACATGGAGTATGTGAAGGATGTGTACTTGGCAAACATAATCGACAACCGTTTCCAAAGGAGAGATCAAGAAAAGCCAAAGAAGTGTTGGAATTAGTACACACGGATGTATGCGGTCCTATGAGCACATTATCTCATGCTCAAAACAGGTACTTTATTTTATTCATTGATGATTTGACCCGCATGACATGGGTTTACTTTATGAGACAAAAATCTGAAGTGTTTGTTATATTTAAGAAGTTTAAAGCTTTTGTTGAGAAACAAATGGAAGGTCCATAAAAGTTTTGAGAAGTGATAGGGGAAAGGAGTATAAATCCAATGTTTTTGATAAATTTTGTGAAGAAGAAGGTGTGGAGAGGCAACTAACCGTTGGGTATACACCTCAGCATGTATCCAAAAGGAAGAATCAAACAGTGATGGAGATGGCTAAATCAATGTTGTTTGAGAAAGACATGCCTAAATAATTTTGTCCCGAGGCTGTAAATACAGCTGTATTTGCTGAATAGATGTCCAACAAAAGCTATATGGAATATGATGCCGTTTGAAGCGTGGAGTGGAAGAAAGCCTTCAGTGAATCATCTTAGAGTCTTTGGGAGTATTTGCTATGCTCAAATTCCTAAAGAAAAAAGGACAAAGCTTCAAGAAGCAGGTGAAAGATGCATTTTTATTGGCTATAGTTCTGTGTCAAAGGGCTACAGACTTTATAACTTGAAGACAAAGAAACTAATCAACAGTAGAGATGTTGTATTTGATGAGAAGACATCCTGGAATTGGCAAAAGGAGAAAGTGGAGGATAAAACCTTTCCAGCAGTAATTTTAGAACAAAATCCAACTACACTTGCAAATAACCAATGTGATTCATCTACACCAAGTTCTCCATCTAGCACTTCATCCTCAGCAAGCCATAATTCATCATCTCCATGCTCAACACCAATAAAAATGAGGAGTTTGGATGATATTGTTGCTAGGTGCAACTATTGCGCAATGGAGCCAGAAAATTTTGAAGAAGCGGTTAAAGAAGATGCTTGGAGGAAGGCAATGCAAGAAGAGATGGATGCACTTGAAAGGAACAAAACATGGATGTTGGTTGATAAGCCAAAAGAAAAAGAAACCATTGGAGTAAAATGGATCTACAAAGTGAAGCATAATCCAGATGGTTCAGTTCAAAAGAACAAAGCGAGACTCGTTGCAAAGGGCTATTCTCAACAGCCCGGTATTGACTACGAAGAGACATTCGCTCCAGTGGCACATCTTGACACCATTAGAGCTTAAATATCACTTGCAGCCTAAAAAGGATGGAAGTTATATCAGCTAGATGTAAAATTGGCATTCTTGAATGGAGAATTGAAAGAAGAGTTTACGTGGAGTAGCCTCAAGGATTTGAGATTGAAGGACAAGAAGGAAAAGTTTACAAACTAAAGAAAGCGCTTTATGGGCTAAAACAAGCACCATGAGAATGGTATAGCAATATTGACAATTATTTCATGGAGTAAGGCTTTGAGAAGAGCAAGAATGAGCCTACTTTGTATGTCAAACGGCAAGGTATGGATGGTATTCTAATTATTGCACTTTATGTAGATGATTTAATTTATACCGGAAATAATTTAAAGTTGATTGAAGAATTTAGAAAAGAAATGATGAAGAAATATGAAATGAACAATTTGGGTTTGCTGCATTTTTTCCTTGGAATAGAAATCTCTCAAGGTGATGATGGAGTTTTTATTTGTCAAAAGAAATATGCTGAGAAAATATTGAGAAAGTTTGGGATGCTTGGGTGTAATCCAGTTGATACACCGCTAGTTGTGGATGAAAAGCTAAAAAAGGAAGACGGAGGGAGGAAGGTTGATGCTAGTTACTACAGAAGCCTAGTTGGTAATTTAGTTTACCTTACTAATACAAGACCTGACATCATGTTTGCAGTCAGCCTACTTTCTCGGTTCATGAATGATCTTAGTCATATCCATCTAGGTGCAACAAAAAGGGTGCTGAGATATATTGAAGGCACTTTGGACTATGTGATCAAATATGAAAATAATGTTGAAACTAATTTATTTGGGTTTTGCGATAGTGACTGGGCAGGAAGTATAGGTGACATGAAAAGCACTTATGGATATGTGTTTTATCTTGGATCAGGAGCATTTTCTTGGTGTTCGAAGAAGCAACAAACAATTGCTCAATCTTCTGCAGAAGCTGAATACATTTCAGCTGGCCTGGCTACCCAACAAGAAATATGGTTGAAGAAAATACTAAATGATTTTGGTGAGAAACAAGAAGCTGTGACTATCCATTGTGACAACAAATCAGCCATTGCTATAGCTAAGAATCCAGTCCATCATGGAAGAACAAAGCATATAGCCATCAAACATCATTTCATTCGAGAAGCAATTGAAAATGAAGAGGTGCGGCTGAATTTTTGCAAAAAAAAATCAAGTTGCTGATATTTTCACAAAAGCATTGAAGCCTGATAATTTTAAAAAATTGCGAGACATTCTTGGAGTTCAAAAACCAAGCTTACAGGGGAATATTGGAAATAATCTTGTTTTTTCAGAAAACAGTTAATTGTATTGTTAAATTAGCAATTGTATTAATGAATTGAATAAATCAAGGGAAAATCTAGGCTTTCTATTTTAGATATTATAGATAATGCATTCCTAGAATACTCTAGAGAGTGCACTGCATTATAAAAGCAAGGTAATCAAGCTGATGTATGTATGCAGTCAAAATTTGTAATCAAAAGGAAAGCAATGAAAATTTCCTACTCATTAAAATAATTCTCTCAAAAATTCCTTTTTCTTCTCTTAAAATATTCCTAACAAATACCTATTATAGAGTTTCCGATACTGATTATCATCAGCCTCAAGCATTTGGTCTCAGTTTCATGATATGAATCTTTTCTTCCCCCATGAAATTTTTGATTGAGAAATAATGCATAGTCTTTGGTTAAATAGATAATGTGGCAGCACTGCTCTTGTGTAAAACATTACAGCAATCGAATGTACAAATAGTTTGGCAGATAAATATGAAATCTTTAAGTTAATCCACTACAAACTAATTTTGGATCAACTTATTAAAGTAAAATGATGGATTAATTAATGGAACATGTGGATGAAAATAAAACTTACCTTGATGAAAAGCCTTTCCCACATGATGCTAATCGGTTGCATGATTAAATACATACATACTATCTTGACAAGCTCAGTTCTTCTTCTTTGTATATGTGGTTTATAGAATATTCAACAAGTTCGGCTTTACAAAAAACTTTTTTCCACAAGCATCCAGTTAAAGGTACAACTTTGATCATTTGGCCCTATAATCTTGGTCCCTACTGTTCACGGTATACAATGTGACATCTAGTAATAAACTGCTGTAATTTTCAAGAAAACCTCTATGCTTTTAGGTTGCTTTGATATACTTGATATTGAGATAAGGCATCCAAACCCAAATAAATTCTTAGTTTAGGCCAGACTATAACTTTATGGGGCTTATAAATAGGGGAAAAATGGGCCATTGATAATAAAACCCAGTTGGTAGGAACTTACAACATCAGGCATTAGTATTGGCAATCTATTTGTCTATAGATTGGAAGCATTCGACAGGAAAACGGTACCCATTTGAATTTTCAACTTAATCATGTTGCTTAGTAGTCCAAAATCCAAATGCTCGCTCTTACCGTTTATTGTTCCACACTTTGTCTCTTGCCTTCTTTTTTGTATTAATTTAACACAATAAAACTTTTTCAAATGCATATCTACAAGTTTGACAAGTGGCTAGTTTTGAATATTAAATTTATTAATGGAAGACCTACAATTGTTATGCTTTATCAAGTACTTTTGCATTATGTTCTTTTTTTATTTCATGTATTATCGGGTTTTTTCTGAACTTATACATAGTAGGTATTTTTCTTACGTTTTTTCCTAAGAGCATGTGTGGGCATGCGCACGCGTGCCCAATTTCTAAGTTCATTTACCCTTTGCCCAGCCGTTCCAATCGAACTGTCAACACATCATATTTATATCTTAGTTAATCTGTTGTTTCTACAGGACAACAAAAATGCTCTGCACGTTAAAGTCGGAGATTGAAGAGCAGTACATTTAGAGCTGATGGTCGTACCAATGTCTGAGGATATTAATCATTAAAAATAGTGGTACGCAGGCATTTAAGTTCATCCTACTAGTATATTTTACCACCATATGCAATAAACAACTAAAGTAGTTATGTTTATTAGATGTTGGTAAGAAGTTCCCCACGTAGAATATGATATTCAATGCTACTTCGGAGACAGTTTCCTCGCTGTGAAACTATGTATCGTGTTGTAAATTTTACCTTTCATAAAAAAATATAAATAATCTTCGAAAAGTGAAGTTTTAGAAAACTTAAATATATTTATAAAAATTAACTAAGTTGTATAAAATTTTAAATAAGTTAAGAAAATTTATATAAATTGAATAGTTATCTTAATATTGACAATATATTAGAAAAAGTAAATATATTCATAAAAATTAAACAATTTATAAAATCTAACTTAATTTATATAAATTAATTGATTTTTATGGAAACACAAGTAATTACGAATAGTACAACAAATAGCAAATATGAAAACAATGAAAATGCAACTAAACAATGAAAATATTGAAATTTGTAACAAGTAAACACAATTATGTTTTTTGGAGAGCTTGGTGTTTTCAGGCAGGTTGGTAAAATAAGAGTAGCGATAAACGCATTTAATTCTACATTCCATAATTTTCATTATGACCAAATGGGTAAAATAAAGTGTCAAAAGCCGTAAAGCTCTCAGGCCCCCAAACATCATGTTTGCATGCACCCTTTGTGCTTTTAAGTTTTAAGTTTAACAGAAATTGCCTTTTAAATGTCTTTTTAAGTATTTTATTGTTTTAGTCATGTACGTGAACATACTTATATATGGTGAGAGTACTTATACATGCTGACAATACTTATATATACTTGTATATGCTGACTAATATATGTACGTTTGTGCTTTTTGTTTATAGTGTTGTATGATGCTTTTGAGGTTGCTACATGATTTCACACTCTTTATCCTTCAAATCGGTCATGGTTGCATTAATATATTATCTACCGATGTTCATATGTTTTTATTTTTAGCGTGCATTGTTTTGGTTTGCCACAGTTTTATGTATCCTTAATTTTTTTCATAAGTATTTGTATGTTTGATTCCTCGTATATGAAATGTTATGGATATATACATTTTGTGGTTTGGCTTATGACTCCATTTGTGTATATACGTTATAATGTGGCAAATGAGGTTTTTCAAATTGGTATAATAGGTTAGTAGAATTGAAAATTGTAAGCTTGAATGTATATGGTAGTAAAAAATGCAATATAATTTTTTTACAATGGTCTAACTATGCTATGAAAAGAAAATTTGTTATAGCTTTGTTATACTGTAGCATTATGCTAATGCTATACAAAATATTTTTCAAGGATTAAATAGTTTTCGTAGCAAGATAGCAGTGCTACAATAGATAATAATGAATTTTCAATAAAGCTTCATTGCATCATAAAAGATCGATACTATACATTTCATACCGCTCTCTGGTGTTGTAATAATATGACATGTCAACATGTTATAACAATTAAATGATGTCATAAAATTTCTATAGCACGCTTCAAGATGCTATAGAAAAGTAGTTACACCGATATAACCTGTTTAAGATGGAAATAGAATACGTTTCCATTGCAAGTTTGAAACGCTATAGTATCTATCGGACTTATTACAACATGTTGATCTATGTCGTTTATAGAATCTCTATAGAAAGTTTTAATAGCGGTTTCTAAATGCTATAAAAAGGCATGTTTTATGTACTGGGTGGAGCTAATAAAAAGAAACGAGATGGAAAGTGAAAGCAGAAACAAGGCAAGAGTGGACTTTGTAAGAAAAAGGATGAGAGCGAGGTTATCTGCTTCACTTGCCACAAGAAAGGGCACTATGATAGTAGGTGTCCAACTAAGACAGGCAAGAAGAAGTGCTTTAACTGTGACAAGGTTGGACATTTTAAGAAAGATTGGCCTGAGCTAGTAAAAGATAAGCAAGTTGTGAAGGCTTATGCTTTGAATGAAGTTCCTACTTCTTCGGGTGCACCGATTGCTAAGGAAAAGGGAAAGGGCATTGTGGTACAAGTTATGCTTTATATCAGAGACGTTTATATTAGAGTTTTATTTGATATTGGAGCTACACAGTTGTCTATCAATAGTAATTTAGTGTATAGATTGGGTTTGCACCCTGAACTTGTTGATGAGTCCATGGTTATGACTAACTCAGTAAGTGGTTCTACAAGCCTTTGTATGATTTGTCGTGCTCTAGTTTTATGGAATTATGTATGTTCCTTTGTTTGCGATTATTTTGTCTTGAACTTTATGGGGTTCGAGATTATTTTGTTTATAAATTGCCTTTGGAAGTATGCGACTACTGTGGATTGAGAGAGGCTAAAGATGACAACTGGGAGCGCGGAGGAACGAGAGATTACGCTTGACTGTTTACCGGGGGATGGTGTATTAATTGGTTATTTATATTCGCTAGATGTTCCAAATGAAAGATTGTTATCTATGCCTATTGTTTGTGAGTATCTAGATTCTTTCGAGGAAGTTTCTGGATTGCAGCCGCATCGTAAGACCGAGTTTAGGATCGATTTGGTAGATGAAGCTAGACACATTGTTCCGTTGTTGAGACGAATGACACCAAGGGAGCAGAGCGAGCTAAAGGTGCAGGTTGGAGATCTATCGACGAAAGGATTCATTCATAGGAGTGTAGGGCGCACCTGTTATGTTCGTTACTAAGGAGGATGGGTCATTGAGACTATGCATGGATTATTGTTAGCTGAATAAGGTGATTAAGAAGAATAAGTATCCATTTCTGTGGATTGATGACTTGTTCAATCAACTGCGTGACGCGAAGGTGTTCTCCCAAATGAATTTAGCTATAAGATTTCACCAGTTGAGACTAATAGATAGAAGTGTGCTGAAGATCGCCTTTAAGACACCTTCGAGTTTCTTCGAATTTTTGGTTATGCCGTTTGGATTGACTAATGCACCGACATATTTTATGGATCTTATAAATAGGGTATTTTGGGATCAGCTGAACAAGTTTGCGCTTATATTCGTGGATGATACTCTTATCTACTTTAAGATGGACGAGGAACACAGGACTCACTTGAGGATTGTGCTTGGTGTGTTGAGAAGACATAGGCTGAAGGCCAAATTTACTAAGTGTCACTTATAGAAGGAAGAAGTGTGATTCTTAGGTCATGTGTTTTTCGGAAAATGGATAATAGTGGATCCCGCGAAGGTAGCAGCGATCAAGGATTCGAGCCAATCAAGAACTCTATGGATATTTGGAGTTTCTTTGGTTTAGAGGGATATCATAGGTGATTCATCAAGGATTTCTCCAAGGTAGCTGCACCATTGACTCATTTGATGAAGAAGAACCAAGCTTTTGATTGGGATGCAAGATGTGAGCATGCTTTTGTGGTCCTGAAAGGGAGATTGACGAGCGCACTAGTATTGGTTATTCCTAGTGAGAATAAAGAGGTGACTGTGTACATGGATGCTTGTGGTACAGGTTTTGGTGTTGTATTGATGTAGAGAGGAAGATTTATCGCTTAAGCTAATCAACAACTGAAGCCGTACGAAAGGAATTACCCTACTTATGATTTAGAGTTAGCGAAAATTGTCTTTGGCTTGGAAAATTGGTGGCACTAGTTGTTGGGAGGAAGATTTGAGTTATTCACAGATCATAAGTTGTTAAAGTATCTTTTCTCTCAAAAGGATCTTAACCTTCAACAACAGAGACAATTAGAGTCTTTGACCTCGTATGACTTTAGTATATCCTATACTCCAGGAAATGGTAATGTAGTGGCAGATGCATTAAGCCGGATTCATGCTGGACTTAAAGCTATGACTGTAGAGTGGAAACAGTAGAAATTATTTAGTTAGATTTGATTTCAGGCCACGTTGTGGGTTGGAGCCTGAAATGTTAGCAAGTTTATCCATCAAACTTAGTCTCATCAAAAGGATGGAGCTAGCCAGAATCGAGATGCTAGGCTAGCAGGCATCTTAGGAAAGATCGAGACGAGAGTATACTCAGAGGATTTGAAGCAACTCGACATCAATCAATATGGTTGGCTTCGCGAGGATGGACGATTGTATGTTCCAAACATCGATGGTCTTTGAGAGGAAGTTTTAAGGGAATGTCATCATTCTAGGTTGACTCTCCATCCTGGTGGTAACAGAATGTATCGAGGCATGAGGATAACTTACTACTGGGATGTCATGAAGAGTGATATTGGCAAGTTTATCTCAAAGTGTATATGTCAGTTAGTAAAAGCTGAGCACAAGAAGTCGGATAAGTTGCTTCAACCATTAGAGATCCCATAATGGAAAAGGGAACATGTATCTATGGACTTAATTGATGGATTACCTTGGACTAGGGCAGGTTACGACAGTATTTGGATTATTGTAGACCGCTTGACCAAGAGCGCGATATTTATACCTATCAAGTCTACTAGGACAGCATCAAAGTTGGCTGATTTGTATATAAAATGGATTGTTCGATTTCATATTGTGCCAAAAGGGATAGTAAGCGACAAAGATCCTTTGTTTGCTAGTGGTGAATAAACCTACACCCCTTAGTATTCCAAATTAAGGTCATATTAAGGAATGTAGAACGTTATAGGTACTAAGAAATAAACAACATAGACTAAGATTCACAAGACATAAAGGAAAAATAGCGGAAACGTTTATATTTGATGAGTTTGTCATTACAAAACAATGCTTTACATAAGATGTATTTACAAAAAAACAAATGCCTTACACAATCTTAGCTCAAATCAGAGTATAATGAAATATTCCCCTCCTAAGTACAAAGTTAAAAAAATTGCAAATTGGAATTAATACATCGGGTCTTGGACATTAATCCTTCCAAGCTGCCAGCCTCAGTCAGTCGTTGTCCTGTAATCGTACCAGGGGAAAGAAAAAGGAGGAAAGAGGAGTAGGTCAGACATAAAGTCTGGTGAGCGTTATGATTACTAGCACGATTGAATAGGCAAAGGAAATAGGTAAAACAATAGTTATAGTGTCATATAGGGTATGTGTCTGTGTACATCTAAAAGTGAACATAAGAGATTACATATATGATTGATTGTTCTTGTTCATTATTAACTTTTTAATTGTTTGACACTTATATAATTTCGGAACATTATAATTAGGAAGAATTATCCAATACTACCATTGATTGGCTGCTTATACCCAAGTGATAACTTATGCCCACTATGTACCATGGGCTTATCAGGCCCAACCCATCAGCTAAAGACAAAGCAATTACCACATGTGTCGCAGTGTCTTATTTTCCCTAATTGTGTCAATGCGCGCACATCAAATAGCCGAACGCACTCGTGTCCACCTCTATTGGACCAACTTACTACCACTCCACAACATCGTGTGTGTCCTCGCCTCCTAACTGTGACCATATGTGATAAAAATGGTATGTTGCATGGTATGGATCCCTAATAAACAGTTTGGCTCAAATCCCCCTTGATTTGGCCCCCCATGTACTTTTTGTTTTGGGCCTGTAACTTAACCCCTATAAGTCAATATGTTCATATTAAAACCTAACGCAATCTTAGCCTCGTAACTTAACCTGTTTAAGTCAATATGTTCTTATTAAGGCTTAACTATAAATTTTTTGTTTTTAGGATTCTAACTTAACACCTGTAAGTCAATATGTCCATATTAAAGCCTAAAGCAATCTTAGACTTGTAACTTAGTCTATTTAAGTCAATATGTTCATGGTAAAGCCTAACCCCATAATTTTAGTTTTAATCCCGCAAGTTAACCCTTTTAAATCAATATGTTCATATTAAAGCCTAACACTAAATTTTAGGCTCATAACTTAACATTTTTAAGTAATTACTTCCATATTAAATCTTAATTATTCTTTTAACCATTTCCTGTCATATTCATATATTTGCAATATGTTTGTATTATTGTGATTTTCTTTATTTATCATATTTGTGTAATTATAGGTTATAGTCAAATTTTTTGTCATATTCCGTTTCATATCGTTTTCATAATCCATGTCAAGTCTGTCTATTATTTAATTCAACTATTCCCCTTTTTTTACAGCTTATAATTTATCAATTTAGCCCCAAATTTAATTATTCCAATTAAATCCAATTTTTTTGAAATATGCACAAAATAAAAGAATAATAATCAGTAAATTTAAGTTATATTTAACCTCAATCTTAACAAGCTAAATAAAATAAGATTTTGATTAAATTGTATTGGATCTAATATACGTTTAGACTACTTAGGTCGGTCAATAAGAATTAAAAAAAGAGAAATTTAGAAATTACCTATCTCTTCTCCTGTGGCCTAGTTCCAGAAATATAAATATTGCATTATTAGTTGAAGGTCATAATATAAGTTTTGGGTGACTGAAACTGTTGCTTGAGTCGTATACCTATTTTACGCAACACTTTACATTTCATTAAAGGAAAATGAATTAGAGAATCATACATGTGATTGTAAAAATGGAGAAGTGATTAAAAATTTCTGTTATAATTAAGCTCAACTAAATTAGTGAAGTTAATTTCAAATATAAATGCACTAACATGATTTTATTAAAACACATTACATATATTCTTTAAAATTTTAAAACATAGTAAAGAATTAGCACCAATATGTTATCGTGTATAATTTAAACTTTTCATATGAATATCTTGAATCATCATAAATAAAATTCGAAAAATAAGCGAATCCCCTTGTAAATGTGAAGCTTATATTAATGTAAACTAATGTTTTGACTACATCAACGGTCAAAATAATGGCGTCCGCAAAATAATTCCTTTTCCCCCAATAGCTTTCCACTTCGCCAATCTCTGCTGTTTTCTCTGCCACTCGTCTCTCAGCTAAAGGTTGTGCTTAAGGTTGTGCTTTTCATAGCTGCTACTTCTCTTCTGCTCTCGGGCATTGCTTCGTGCCCCCTTGTTGGGGCTTTCATCGCCTCTGGCTCATGTTCTCTTCCGTTGCCTAGCTTCGAGGCACTCGCAAACGTGATTTTGGCAGTGGTGAAAGGTCCAATCTCTCTGGTACTAACTGGTATTTCTTCCTTTGAGATTCGACTTTTTTCCCTCTCGTCTTTCGCTGTTTTGCTGCGTCATCGTTTCTTGGTTGTGGAGGGCTTTTTCTTGGAAATTTCCCCTTTGTATAATGGTTTGGTTAGCTCGATTTCACCATGCGGTTCTTCTGATATTGGAGTTTCTGTATCTTCGGATCGGTTTCCTGGATCTGATTGTCAGCGAGGAAGGAGGGATCTGACCACCCCCTTTACCCCTAGGTTGACCTTCAAGTCCTCTGTTTATGCTCCGATTGCGGCAGTTCACGGCTTCTCCGTCGGCTCTCTGGTTCGTGGTGGTTCTTTCGGACCCGGTTTTTGTAATCTGGTACCCGCTGTTTCATCTGTGGATGTGGATTTGATCACCTCATCCACCACCTTTCTTAAAGCTGCGGCTTTTGATCCTCCTGTTTCTGATAATCAAGAGTTGTATGCTATTCCACGTCGTCGTAAACGGCGACATCAAGCTTCCAAAGCTAAGAGAAAGGCTACTGCTAAGGTGCTCTGTTCTTACCGTGGCTTCTTGGTTGGTTCGCTTCCATCAACGAGGCTCGCCACCAGCAATGCTTTCTCTGTTTTAGGGGTGGATGTTCGTCAGCGGTTTTTTGAGGAGACTGGTTCTGTTGTTGTTCCTCTTAAGGCTTGTTCGGGTCCTCTTTCGGAGCTTGGCTTTTTACGGTCTCCAGTTGTGGCCGATGCTTCGAAGGGTTGGCTTAGAGGCGCAAAGTTTCGTTATTGGCGCAACAGCGCTAGAGCAACGCCTAAGGTGCAGCTAGGACCTTTGGTCCTAGGCGTGGCGCCGATGTCCAGATTAGCGTTGGCTAAAGGTGAGGTTGCGGATCCGATCTCCGCGAGTCCAGGCACTACATCTTCTTGGTCGACACTTGAAGGCAATAAGGTCATCTTAATTGATGCCTCATGTGCCACAAAGGTATGTGTTACTCCCTTTTGTTCCTTTTTTCCCGTTGGCTTGTCCGAGCTTTTGTCTTCTTCTATGTTGGGTATGTTGGATCTTGTTATGCCAAGTTCTACGGTAATTTTACCTCCCCTTTTCCCCTTACGATATCCAGCGGTTTTTGTTAGTGTTAGTGCTTCTTTGAGCTCGGAATCCTTGTTGTCCAAGCTCCTTGGCACAGTTACTCTTCTTTCGAAGGTAGCAGTGTCTGGTCATGTGTGCGTCTGTGGGTATGTTAGCGTGTTACTTAAGCACCTTTTTGTGCTTTCTGTCGATGGTTCTTGCGGTTTTTCCCTCTCTCTCTTTGTTGTTGATGGTTATCCTTTCTTGATTGCCTCGTTCTAGTGTCTTGACTTGTTTCTGTCGGTTTTCTGGTTTCAGGTATCTCTCCTTGCGGGGTGCCTGTTCGCTTGTTGGCTATTAGCCATGCTGGGATGGCTATTTAGTCTCTTTCTTAGGTCAGTGTTGCATCGGTGGGTTCGGCTTGGACTGGTCTACAACAGACTTGCCAGTAGTCTGTATGAGGTTCTTTCTTATGATACTTCATCTTGGTCATCGGCTTTTGGGTCCTCTTCTGTCCATCAGCGATACATTAGGTTTGGCATGTGTAGTCATCATTTAGCGAGCGCATTCGCTTCTCGCTACATGGCAACTTCATGTACCCCTAATGGATTGCTCTCCCCCTTTTGCTGCCCGTTACTAGATTGGCATCGGAGTCAGGGTAGGTTGGCTCGTCTCAGAACTTTACCTTTTTGCTCGAACAGTCAACCTCATGACAGTTCGGCAACGGTAAGGTTCTCTCAGCGATCGGTGTTGCTTCAGTCGGGCAACTCCACTTTCCCCCTTTCTCCCTCCAGTTCCGCTCTTTGTTCATCGGTGTCAACCTCTAGTTGGTCGTCCCCCATCTTTTCTTATCCTTTTCTTAGTAAGGACGAAATAGCGACCATTAACGGTCGGCTGTCTCGTCTTACTAAGAATTCTTGTCCTCCTCGTCCCAGTTTCCCCGCTTCTGCTGTAGTTGTTGCGACGGGTGACTCTTCTTCCGGCCCGACTACTCGTCTCTCCAGGCGTCGTGGGCGTCTAGCCCCGAGCACCCCTCGCACCATTCGCACACGCTCTATAGCGGCGTCCGAGCAGATCGTTAGATCTACTCGACACTCTCTGTATCGTTGTTGAGGCTAGCGGTTTTTTCCCCCCTCTGGTGGGCTTTTCTTTCTCTTTCCAAGCTTTGATGGCGAACTTCCTCTTCTGGAATGTTCGAGGCATTGGCAATGTGGAGTCATTGGCGAGACTCAAACGCATTGTCAAGAAGCATTCTATTTGGTTGGTTGCACTTCTCGAACCAATGATGGGTCCGGAAGCGTTGACCAAGTCTATGTTATCCATCGGCTTTTGCGGTGCCAAAGCCAACATGTCAAACAAGATTTGGATCCTTTGGTCCAAAGATCTTGATGTTCACTCTATTTTCGACTCGGACCAGCTTCTGTCGGTAGCTTGTTCGTCTGCCTCTTTCGCCTCGTCTTTCTTGTTCTCAGCGGTGTATGCTAAGTGCAACAGGTTAGATAGGCAAGGCCCGTGGGCCGATTACCTATCTCTTTCCTCGTTAGGTTTCTCCGTTTCTGTGGTGGGAGGTGACTTCAACGTCGTTGCTACCCAAGCGGAGAAACGAGGAGGAATTGTTGTTAACCGCATGGCTATAGCGGACTTCAATGCCTTCGTTATCAGCTCGGGTCTTGCGGAAGTGTCTTTTTCTGGCTCGGCGTTCACCTGGTGTAACAACCAAGAGGGCCCTGACCAGATTCTTTCCAGACTTGACAGGGTCTTCATTTCGGAAGGCTAGCTCAGTCACCCCTTTTCGTCCGCTGTCTCTCACCTTCATCGCACCTTCTCCGATCACGCCCCTATGCTTCTCACCTGCTCCCCCCATTCTCTTTCCGGTCCGTCCTCTTTTAGGTTCCTGAGTATATGGAGATCTCACCACTCTTTTTACAGTCTAGTGGAAGATTCTTGGGTTTCCCCGTCACTAGGCTCCCCCTGTGTTATCTTCTCCCGCAAGCTGAAGCGTCTTAAGACTTGTCTTAAGACGTGGAATCAGCTCGTTTTCAAGAACATCTTTGATCGTGTCAGAGCTGCCGAAGAAACTCTTGTTCTTGCGGAAGCAGCTTTCGATGATGCACCCTCCTCCGTCAACAAGGAGGCTTGGGCGGTTGCCCAACTATCTTACTCGTCTGAGCTTCGCATTGAACATGGCCATTTACGTCAAAAAGCCAGGATCAAATGGCTTGTTGACGATGACTCGAACTCTAGTTTCTTCCACTCTTCTATTCGCAAGAAGAACAGGCGTCTCTCCATCTCTCAGATTCGCCGCCCGGATCACATTGTGACCTCTTCCCCTGAAGAGATCAAAGGTGTAATTCTATCCCACTTCCAATCTTTTCTGAGCACCCCATCTGTTTCGCTGTCTGATCCTACCATGCTTGCCTTCATTCCAAGGTTGATCCTCCCATCTGATAGCTCAGATCTTGCCGCTCCTCCTACCTCAGAAGAAATACGTGCTTGCGTATTTGCTCTTAGCAAGGATAGTGCGCTCGGCCCTGACGGATTCAACGGGATCTTCTACAGGAGTGTTTGGCCTATAATCCAGCAAGACTTCTGCCTGTCCATTCAGTCCTTCTTTTCAGGTGAAGAACTACCAACGGGGTGGACTTCTACCGACCTGATCCTCATCCCTAAATGTGACCGACCTAGCTTCTGCTCTGACTTTCGGCCTATTAGTTTGTGTAATTTCTCCAACAAAGTTATATCGAAGGTTCTAACATCTAGGTTAGCTCCGTTTCTAGAGCGTCTCATCTCTTCTTCTCAGGCTGGTTTTGTAAAAGGACGTTTAATCACCGACAACGTCCTTTTAGCGCAAGAGCTGATTTCCCAGATCGATAAGAAGGTCCGCGGATCTAATGTGGTTGTCAAGCTTGATATGGCTAAGGCTTACGATCGCATGTCTTGGTTCTTCATCATCAGGATCCTTCGGGCCTTCGGCTTTCCGGAGTCCCTTATCGATGTTCTTTGGAGGCTTATATCCAACTGTTGGTTCTCCGTTCTAATAAACGGTTCAGCCAACGGCTTTTTCAGATCAGGTAGAGGTCTTCGTCAGGGTGACCGCTTTCACCAACTCTCTTCATCCTCGTCGCGGAGGCCTTTATACGAGGCTTGCACTCCCTTATGATTGCTGGGCAGATTCACAGGTTTGGCATCCCAAGAGGATGTCCCCTTATCTCTTCTCTATCATTTGCTGATGACATCATCATTTTTACTAATGGCGGTCGCCAGTCCTTTCAAGGCCTTTTGGTCCTCATTAGGCGGTATGAGCGATGCTCAGGCCAACTCGTTAACTCTTCCAAAAGTTGCTTCGTTGCCGCTAAAGATCTAACGGCTACTAGAGCTGCTTGGATCGAGTCTTACTCGGGCTTTAAGGCAGCCTCTCTGCCGCTTCCGTACCTAGGCATTATTTTATATCGGGGAAGGAAGCTCAATGCCATTTTCGACCCGATCACTGACAAGGTTAGGGGGAAGATCCTTAAATGGAATGCTACCCTCCTTTCTCAAGCCGGCAGGCTTGTTCTTATTAGCTCTGTCTTGGACTCCATAGGATCTCATATCTTTGCGGCTATGACTCCCATGGCTTCCTTTTTTCGCTCGTATCGTTCCCTGACATCCGCTTTCTTCTGGGGATCCAAGGATAACAATTCTCGTCATCATTGGATCTCCTGGAACGTTGTCTGTCGTCCCAAAAGTGAAGGGGGATTGGGCCTCCGTAACCCTAGAGACGTCTGCGTGGCCTTTGCTTGTAAGCTTTGGGTACGGTTTGAAGCGAACAATTCCCTTTAGGCTACGTTCCTTCACGCCAAATACTGGAGATTGGCAAATACGCACTTCTCTGGTATTCCATCCTTTGCTAGTGAGACGTGAAAACGTATGCAATCCGTGAAAGCTTTTTCCGATGCTCATGGAGGGGGTGCCTCTTGGGAAGGTCATCCCTTCTCGCTTTCTGCTGTTTGGAACTCTGTGCGGATTCCGTCGCCTGAGAGGCCTCTTTTCTCTTTCATTTAGAATGTCCATATCCCTCCGAAGGTGTCTCTATTTATGTGGAAAGCCATACATAATGGTTTGCCACTAGATGAGAATCTTCAGAGAATCGGAATCCCGCTCGCTTCCAGATGCAGGTGCTGCTTAGCAGGCAGCACTGAAACTTCTTTTCACTTGATGGTTTCTGGGGTATGTGCTAGGTCTGTTTGGAATTACTTCGGGAACGTTCTCGGCTGTTGTTGCAATGCTATCTCTTTTGAAGAGTTCCTGCTGTTCTGGTGGTCAGGCATCTACGGTAAGAGCCTTCGCGCTATCCTCTTTCGTCTGATTCCTTGTTTGATCTGTTGGCACCTCTGATGTGCTCGAACAAAGCAATCTATGACGAGGAGGATATGGATCCTCCGACCATCATCCGAAAAGTTAGGAATGATGTCTTCCTAGCGTTTCGGAGCAGGCCGTTCAGAGGTGTGGTTGGAACCCGGTCAACGAGGTTGGCTATTAACTTCGATATTACGACATTAGGAGCCAACCCCAGACAAGGTATAGGCTGATTACTGTATCGTGTGGGTACAGTGATTCGATGTTCTTTTGTTTTAGGTTTCGCCCTAAGAATCCCCCCCCCCCCTCTAAGATCTGACTTTGTGGCTAGTGTTTCAGGTTTGTTATATACAGGTTGGGTAAGACCAGATAAGGTATTGCCTGAATTCTATATAAAATGGGCTAGGTGCTTTGGTGATTATTTCTTTCTTGTTCACCCCCCCCCCCCATTTACTGATATTGCTATCTAGTAGTTCAGGGATTTTTCAGGTGGGATTGGCAGGATCAGTTTTGTGATACGCGAGAGGTGATTCGCTTCTCCGTCAGCGGAAGGCTTGGGATCATGGGCATTTGGAGAGCTGGGTTAGGTGACTACCACTGCTGCACACGCTGTTTTTTTGGATCATTGTCATCACTTTCCTTGATAGAGGAGCATTCTTGGACGCTCATCTCTGGAGTCCATGGGTTGCATCCGTGTTTTTTGTTTTTACTTTATCATATGTGTGTACGGTTTCCACTTTTTCTGGAATCGTTTTTGTGAGCCGTTGGAGAAAGGCTAGTTTCTCCCTTTTGATTATACTATTAATTATTTGAAAAAAAAAAGAATGAAAATAGAATAATGTTTTGACTACATCCAAACGTTCTAGACTTTTTGAAAGGTGTTGTTTGTAGTGGAATTTTACCTTGTTTTAATTCTCGACGTGTCAGATGTACCAAATGCCCCCAATGGAGAAATTCCTTCTAATTACGTTTAGGCCATTGGAGGAAAACGAGTCATCGGCAGTAGACGTGTCTGACCATTTTCCCTTAAATGGATTCACTGTTTTCCTCCTACCCCCTTTATATAATTTCTTGCTCAACTCTTTCTTCCCTACTCCAATCCAACTAGAAAGAATTTTTTTATCAATCTGCAATAGTAATTAGGTATTATTCCACACCGCCTTCTATATATTTTTCTTATATATGTTAAATCTTTCGATAATTTGTTGGAGCTAGAATAAGTAAGCAGCTGAAATATGTCGTCGAAGCATATTCTACCTGAAACAAATGCAAAAAGGTAATATATAAAGCTATTATGGATAAGTTCAAACAAGCTATTGAAGGCAATCAGGATATTGATTTGATAGATGAAACAAAATTGAAATAAAAATGCTAGTTTTAGAAAAGATTAGGTTTAGTGGGAAAGCTTGTGCATCAAAACCGATGCTAGTTGGGTTCCTCGTAAATAAACTATTACAGTAGCGAGGAGTAGCGAAGCAACTGTAGAAAGATGTTTTTTTATATATGCTTGTTTTTGTTTTTTATATTTTAATATATGTTTTTGTACCGTCGCTTATAGGAATTTAGATCGAATATTCTAATATATCAAATGCACTACTTGAAAATTTGAAACTAATTCAACAATTTTTCCATGGGAGGAATGCAATAGAACATGCATCGTATACACTCGCTTCTACACAAGAACTAATGCAACAATATACCCCTCAATTTGTACAATCCCAGTTTGATACAACATGGGGTATGAGGAGTTCAACAAGTAGCTAGATTAAATTCAAGAAACTGACATTCCAAATTTGAATTCATTGACTAACCCTCTATTATACCAAGCTCCAGTGCAACATGTTTCCATTAGTTAGGTGATCTTCTGGTACATGTAGGAAGCCAAGAAGACACGGTGAAGATGATGATGACAAGCTATACGACATCATTGACCTAACGCCGAGAGGCAAATGAAAAAAAATCTCGTATAATTTAAAACATCCCTAACACAAACAATATAGGTTTAATTAGAAAGGATGCTCGTCATTAATCTATGACCATCTGTTTTTGGAGCTCATATGTTAATGGAGACAGGAAACATTTCCCTTTTTTTTCTTGTTACGTTCCTCCATTAGTTAATCTCCTCCTCACACCAGTCAAAGCTTCCCTTCCTATGCATGGTGTAATGAAGATAATAGAGCCGTTAAAATAGAGCCGTTAGAGTGTGAACACGTTTTTATCATATTTAGCATGCTTTGTCATTATCTACTAGCCGTTAGGCTCATGCATACTTGTTATATTTAACACTAGCCGTTAGGCTCATACATATTTGGTATATTTTGTACTAGCCGTTGGGCTCATACATATTTGGTATATTTTGTACTAGCCGTTGGGCTCATAGCACTATATATATGTGCTCTTTGTATCATGTTTTGCATAAATAAAAATTGCAATTGTTCCTCTCTAATAACTCTCCTCCTCATCCCTTAATATGGTATCAGAGCCAAAGTGCCGAAAGGCTTAATCATCAAGAAGAAAGTTGTTTTTGTTTTATGGACAACAACAATGAAGTAACCTCCGCTGTTTCAGGAAGTATGGGGTACAGCGCTCCACCTAACCATCATGACCTGATTAAACCAAAAAGCCAAATTATCACCACATCTCTAGACGAAGACAATTACATTCTATGGAAATATCAAGTAGAGATCGCTTTAAGAGGGTATGATTTACTGCAGTACATTAATGGGACAATAACAGTCCCACCAGTGACGATAACCAATTCAGAAGGAGAAATTGTGCCTAACACATACTACACAAAGTTTCAAAAACAAGACAGCCTCCTCTCCTCATGGCTCCTATCGTCAGTAAGTTCAAATTTATTATCACAAATAGTTGGATGTAGCACGTCTTATGAAATATGGAAAACAGTTGAACAAATTTTCAGTTCACAATCAACTGCTAGAATCATGCAATATAGAAGGGAATTGCAAAATTCTAGAAAAAAGGAGGCAAGCATGAAAGAATACTTAGGAAAAATTAAAAATCTGTGTGACAAACTAAATGCTGTTGGCCATAAGATCAGCGACAATGAGCAAATCCTATTTATTATTGGTGGATTAGATGAAGAATACGAATCTCTAGTAACTGTGTCAGCCACACAACAAACCTTACCTGATTTACAGTTCGTTCGATCAGCACTCCTTGCTCATGAAGGCAGAATCGACCAAAGAAAAACAACACAAAATAAGTTCTCTGCCAATTATACCACAGTCAGAAATAAGCAGATACAAGGAGATAACAACAACTATCGTGTGAAATGTCAAATATGCCAAAAGTTTGGTCACATGGCGAACAAATGTTACTTCAGGTATAATTCAGACACGGGTAGACAACAGGCAAGCCAAAATTACTCTTCTCAAAGAAGAGCACAAGCAAATATGGCAACAATAGGGAATTCAACTCAAAATAAAAATAATGCAAACCAAAGACATAATGCTGCAGATGATGATGAAGTATAAAATGAAGACAGTGGCTTCGAAGAATGGTACCCTGACTCAGGAGCAACTCACCACATAACTAGCAATCTTCAAAATTTAAACATTGGGAGCAGAAATTACTCAGGTATGAGAAATTTGCATATGGGTAATGGTAGTACTGCTAGTATCACACACATAGGCAAAGGGACTATTTTTGGGAAAAGACAACGCAAATTAAACAATCTTCTTAGGGTACCTAAGATTAATAAAAATTTGTTAAGTGTATCAAAATTTGCCAACGACAATAATGTTTACTTTGAATTTCATCCTAAGTTTTGTTTAGTTAAAGATTCCCTAAATCATGAAATATTACTTCGAGGTAACCTATACGATGGTTTATACAAATTCAAGACTGCAAACTCAAGTGGAGAATTCTGGTACAATAATATAAATGCTAGTAGTGACAATGACTGTATTAGGAATAGTTGCAATAACGTTGATTATGACAATAATAGCAGTGAATGTAACGTGATTAATTCTTGGCATGTAAAATTAGGACATCCTAATCTGGAAACTGTTAAGACTGTTCTGCATAATAATAACATTCATTATAAAAATGTACCTATCAAACACACATGCACGCACTGCCAACTCGGCAAGAGCCACAAGCTCCCTTTTAGTGATTCTGAAACCAGCTATAATGAGCCACTGGAACTTATAGCCGCTGACTTATGGGGACCCGCGCCTCTAAATTCATATCAGGGACACAGGTATTATCTTTCTTTTGTGGATGCTTATTCTAGATATACTTGGAAATACATGCTGAAAACTAAATCAGAAGTTTGCAATACAGTTATGCAATTTATAACTCATGTCGAAAAACAAATGAACAGTACTGTTAAGGTTGTTCAGACAGATGGGGGAGCTGAGTTTAAATCTCTAACTAATTACTTTCTCAAAAGAGGGATCAAACATAGATTAACTTGCCCGCATACGTCCGAACAAAACGGTTTAGTCGAAAGAAAACATCGACACATAGTAGAGACTGGTCTAACTTTGTTATCACAAAGCTCATTACCCATGAAATATTGGAATGAAGCTTTCTACACATCTGTATTCCTCATTAACAAGTTGCCAACCAAAGTCTTAAACAATAAAAGCCCTCATGAAATGATATACAGTGTTAGACCAGAATATGGTTTTCTAAAAGCCTATGGGTGTCTATGTTTTCCATGTTTGAGAGACTATAACAATCATAAACTAAGTATGAGATCAAGCCCGTGCACATTCATCGGGTATGCACAAAACCAAAAAGGTTATAAGTGTATGGACAAAAATGGAAAAATATATGTTTCTAGACATGTGATATTTGATGAAAACAAGTTTCCTTATGCAGAAAAGAAAATCGGCAAAAAGAATGGGGAACAAAGCATAAACAATAACATACGGTTCAAGCCATTCATTACTGAACCACCTTCCATTGATAGAAATGAAGAGCAACAACGTACAAGCAATTTAAACACCTAGGAAGAAACTATGGATCGAACAAATGAGCAAACCAATGAGACACACAATGACTCAGAAGATACAAACATACATCAAAACATGCAGTATAGTGAAGATACAGAAAACAACAACCATGTTGACACTACCAGCAACAATGATACACAGCAGCAAACACCACCACAATCAACTGGACATCACATGATCACCAGGTCAAAGAGAGGAATCTTCAAACCCAAAGTATATAATATTTCTGCCAGTGAGATCGAACCATTGAATTTCACTCAGGCTATAAGATCAAACAAATGGAAGGAGGCAATGGACACTGAATATAAAGCTCTCATAAAAAACAACACTTGGAGCTTAGTGACTCAACCAAAACACAAAAATGTGATTGGTTGTAGGTGGACATACAAAATAAAAAGAAAAGAAGATGGATCTATTGACAAATACAAGGCCAGACTGGTTGCAAAAGGTTACGCGCAACAATTTGGTTTTGACTTCAATGAAACTTTTTCCCCGTCATAAAACCCACAACCATCAGAATTATACTAACCATTGCTCTAAACAAAGGATGGAATGTGAGGCAACTGGACGTCAACAATGCTTTTTTGAATGGGGAATTGACTGAAGAGGTATACATGCAACAACCTGAAGGATATGGTACTGTTGATAAAGTATGCAAACTACACAAAGCAATATATGGCTTAAAACAAGCTTCGAGAGCTTGGTATGAAAAGCTAAAGTCAACTTTGTCTAACATGGGTTTCTCAAAGTTAAATCGGACAATTCTCTATATATGAAGAAGGGCATACATGGAACTGTGTTCATTCTAGTATACGTTGACGACATGCTAATAACAGGAGACAACAGCGAAGAAATAAACAGAATCGTACACAAGCTGGATCAAAATTTCGCAATTAAAGACTTGGGGGAACTAAAAAAAATTCTTGGAATACAAGTGATTAGGAAAAACAATGGTGAATTAATATTATCCCAACAAAATTATATCACTGAAATACTGCAAAAGGCAAATATGCACAAGGCAAACCCATTATCTACGCCTATGATTAGTAACCTAAGACTATCTAAGCATAAAGGAGAAGCTATCGACAATGCCAAACAATATAGAAGCATAATAGGAGCGTTACAATACGCAACTATTACTCGACCAGACATATGCTACAGCGTCAATAAACTCAGTTAATACATGCAGAACCCTTTATCAGAACATTGGATGGCATTAAAGAGAGTGTTACGATACTTACAAGGCACAAAACATTACGGCATACACCTAAATTCAGAAAAGGAACTTAACTTACAGTGCTTTAGCGATGCCGATTGGGCCAACGATATTGACGATCGAAAGTCTGTCTCAGGATACTGCGTTTACCTCGGTTCCAATATCATTTCCTGGTGTACGAAGAAACAACAGACCACATCAAGATCTAGCACAGAGGCTGAGTACCGTGCACTGGCAAGCGCTACAGCCGAAATCATGTGGATAGAATCACTGATGGAGGAGCTTGGTTTCACTCCAAGACGAAAGCTGGTCATTTGGTGCGATAATAAGAGCACAGTATCTTTATCTCTAAACCCTATTCAACATTCAAGGATGAAACATCTTGAAATTAATCTCCACTTTGTGAGAGAAAGAACGCAATCAGGAAGACTTGCAATATGTCATGTGCCCGCATACTATCAGAGAGCAGATGCTCCCACAAAGGCCCTTTCGACCAAAAATTTTATCAGAATGAGAGAGGAACTTCGCGTTATCAGTGCAGGCGGAAGCCAGAATGAGCAAGGAAACCCTAGTTCGAACTGAGGGGGCATAATGAAGATAATAGAGCCGTTACAATAGAGCCGTTAGAGTGTGAACACGTTTTTATCATATTTAGCATGCTTTGTCATTATCTACTAGCCGTTAGGCTCATGCATACTTGTTATATTTAACACTAGCCGTTAGGCTCATACATATTTGGTATATTTTGTACTAGCCGTTGGGCTCATAGCACTATATATATGTGCTCTTTGTATCATGTTTTGCATCAATAAAAATTGCAATTGTTCCTCTCTAATAACTCTCCTCCTCATCCCTTAATATGGTGTACTTGTTGTGTCTGGTAACCACACTGTTGAACCTTGTCAGTGCTTGTGTCGAGCACTTGTACTGCCGGTGCTCCTGAGTAAGTTTCAATAGTGCAATTCAATAGATCAGCAAGGTTTTCGACTTGATATGGAAGGTGATGGATTGCTTCTTCCGTGGGGTTCATGGTTCTGCCTTGCAATTTTATGTGTTTATGACTCTCCTCTCTAACTCTGGAATGAATTCTTTGATCAAGTATGCAGTCGAAATCGTGTTAAGCCTCTTAATTGATGAGCTTATTCTGAATGATCTAGCGGAGTTGGGTTGGATTCTATTAGGCTAGTTTATTATAACGTATGCCATATTCGTCTTGTTAGAGTAGTTTTTTCTGCAGTTGTTCTGGTTTTTATACTTATGGAGCTACCGTTCATTTTGTTGGGTTGTTTGGGGTTTATGATGGGCGTAAAGCAGCGTTTTCTAGTTTCTATTCGGTTCGAATACGCTCTGTTGTACTGAGCAATACACGAAGATGCTTTGGCGCTGATTTTTGCCATTGGTTCGACGGAGTTGTGCCTACTCCAAGCAGAAGTGCTACATTGTGCGGCTTCAGTAGGAAAGGAATTTTCACGTCTCTCTTCTTTGAGAAGTATGTCATGGAATAACTATGGATGCTCAGAGTTGTGGTAGATGTAGTTCTTTCTGTAGCTGTCATAATTTTGAGTGGCTCAAGATGTTAGATTTTATGGGATGGTCCCTATGCCACTTGGACTTTCGACTTTGTGTTACTGTCCTCTTTACTTGTGTACTTGTAACGATATGGTGTTGTTACCTTTTCTGTATTGCAGTATTTGTTGTAACAGTGAATGCAATAACACTCCCTACGTAGAGTATGAATCTAGATCTAGTGTAGTCTATTAAATTAGCTGTAGTCAAACAATGGCTGAGTCATGGACTAGGTCGCTTTGTTGAAGACGATTCGGCGATCTGGTCGGTGGTGCAAAACCAGTTCGTACTTCCGTCGCCGCCTCTAGGATAAAATAGTCTCTCTAAAATAAATAACCGATTTGCTTTGCACAACAAATCAGTGCAGATTTGCACTTTCGAATTTAACTGCTCGAAAATTTCTGAAAGAATATATTTAATGGTGGAGGAAGAAAAAGTAGAATTTTTCTATATTGATCTCATCTACAACTGAAGATAATATATAGGGAACTGGGAAGTGGAAGAAAAGTAGGATCTACTAAAAAACCGAGTCAAAAGTTTACCGCTTCAAATTAAAGTCGGCTCATAAATATCTCGCTTCAACATAAAAGTCGGTTCAGAAAAAATCTCGTATTTAAAAACACAGTTTGAAAAAATGAAGATTTTTCTGGTCCAAAAATATAAGTGTTTACACCACAAAGCCAAGGCCCAAGCCCAAGCCCGAGACCAATCCCGAACCGAGCCGAGCCGGGCCGGGTCGGGTCGGGTCGGGTCGGGTCGAGTCGGTCGGTCGCGCGTGCGTGTGTGGTGGTCATGATGCATAGTCTCCCTCCTCACAACAAAGCATGCATTGGGAGCCCAAGGCCCCAACATGACTTCTTAGAAACAAGTATAAATACTTGCATCTTTCTTATAATCCCATGATGTGAGACTATTCACAAAAGGAAGCCATTCATACACTTATCTCAATATTTTAATAATTCACATAAAATTTCCAACAATCCCCCACTTGAATTTTTAAAATATTATCGAGCAGTTTCTAAAAAACATAAGACTGTGCATAAACAAAGGTGTCATCCGACTTGAACCTTTGCATAGTGAATAAGATTCAGTTTTTACTAGAGTGACACGTAGTCTTGAACTCTATTCCTGACATCAAACCACACACAATCTTTTCTATAGTGCAATCAAATAAGCCCGTGCATTTATGGCCATGCACGTCTATCCTAGTTTAGTGAATGCTCTAGAAGTTTTGCCCGCAACTCCATAGGAAACGGCCACATTTCTACATTCAGAAAGGTGAGTCTATCAAGAGCACTCCTGAAGGTAGGTACTCCACTCCAAATAGAGTATAGATCTCATTAACAGTTTCTATTAACTCATCCTCTATCACTTCAGGAATACATGCTTCTTAGTTTATTATATAGCATGTTCAACTTCTATCACTACACAACTTGTTTTTACCCATTGAACCTATTTCTTGGGATCTCCAGTCATTTAGGTCGGGTTACCATCGTGCGTGATTCCACAATCTCAGGGCAATAGTCCAATTCTTTTTAGAATTATTAAGGACTTTCTTTCTGATCAGTCCTCTCGTCAAAGGATCTGCCAAATTATCATCACTTCATATGTGATGTTCTCTAACAATACTATGCATACGACTGTCATTTCTTACCATTGTAATATCGGTTCTATTTTACTTTCAATAGTCGTTAAATTTTTCATCACTATATATGTGATGTTATTTTACAGTATTGTGCTTACGACGTCGTTTTCTACCGTTGTTATAATGGTTCTATACTTTTTGCATTAGTCGCGGAACTATCACAATCGATTACACCACTGGTGTTTATTTTTCCTTTATAGGGATCTCAAATAGCAGATTTCTTTAGTTCTCTGCTTCTTAACTAGCTGTAGCTAGTGCTATTATCTCAGTCTCTATAGGAGACTGAGTCGAAATAGTCTGTTTCTTGGGTTTCCAAGAGACAGCTTCTTCAGCGATGCTAAATATATATAGCCGCTGGTGCTTTAGAATCATCAGATAAAGTATTTCAGTCTATATCAGAGTATCCTTTAAGTACAACTGAAAACTTTTCATAATGTAATTCAAGGTTCATAGTTTATTATAGGTATCTCATAACCCTCTCATTAGCATGTTAATGCTCTATACTAGATCTACTGATAAACCTGCATAATATCCCAACACATCGGCAGTGTCGGGTCTAATACAATCAGTGGCATACCGAAGGCTGCCAATGATGCTCGCATAATCAGACTATCTTACACCTTCACCAGTGTTCTTAAATAACTTTACACTGTGATCGTATGGTGATTTGCAAGTTTACAGTCAAAGTAATTGTATTTCTTTAGTATCTTCTCAATGTCATGAGATTGATCCAAAGAAAGTCTCTTTTCTAACCTAGTAATTTTAATACCAAGGATTACACTCGCCTCACCTAGATCTTTCATATCAAAGTTGGCACTTAATAAAGATTTGATTGAATTTATGGCATGAATGTTTGACAAAAAAAAGAGAGTAGGTCATCTACATTAAGGCATATAATAGTGCAAATGTTATTCTCAGATTTGTAATAAATGCATTTGTCACTTTCATTAACTTTAAAACCATGTGAAATGATCAAAGTTGTCAAATTTTTCATGCCATTGTTTAGGTGCTTGTTTTAAACCATATAATGATTTATCTAATTTGCATACTTTATGTTCTTGACCATTTACTACAAATCCTTCGAGCTGATCCATATAAATTTCTTCGTCTAATTCACCATTCAAAAATGTGGTTTTCACATCCATTTGGTGTATTAATAAAATATGAATAGAGGCAGGTGAGATTAATATCCGAATGGATGTAACTCTAGTTACAGGTGAAAAGTGTCGAAGAATTATATATTTTTTCCTTTTTGTTTAAAAACTTTTAACTACTAGTCGTACTTTATATTTATCAATAGTGCTATCAGGTTTTAATTTCTTTTTAAGTACTCATATACAGCCTATAGATTTACAACCAGGAGGTAAATCTATCAAATGCCAAGTCTTATTGGATTCCATAAAATCCATCTCATCATTTATAGCCTCTTGCCAAAAAAACCAGCATCTAAAGAAGATAAGGCCTCTTGGAGGTTTAAGGGATCCTCCTCTATAGTAAAAGCACAAAAATATGAACCAAAATCTTTTACAGTTCTCGCTCTTTTACTTCTTCTAGGTTCAGTTTCAGAACTTTTATTAAGTTCTGTTCAAATAGGCATACTTGATGTGCCCCCACTATTCCTTAATTTAAAAGAAAATTCCGTTTCATAAAAATTGACATCATTTGATTCAAATTATATTATGTGAATTTAGATCATAAATTCTGTATGCTTTACTATTAACAGCATAGCCTATAAATACACATTCATATCCTCTATTTGCCAATTTTATTCTCTTAAGGTCTGAAATGCGAACATATGATAGACAACCCCAAGTTCTAATGTATGACACATCGCATTTATAATTCTTTAAAATTTCATAAGGTGAAATTTTATTCTTAAATTTGGGGATTCTATTCAGAACATAACATACAGTCTATAAAATATCCCCCCACTAATGTTTTGCTGCACCAAAATTTAATAAAATGTCAATTACTAATTCGGTAAAGATCCTATTTTTTCAGCTTTACCGTTCATATCAGGTGACTAGGGTGCAATTCTCTTATGTACAATATATCACATAAAAAATCCAGAATAGAATTTGATTTGTATTCTTTTCCTCTATCACTATGTAGTCTCTTAAATTTTCTTATTTGCTTGATTTCAATTTTGAATGTTTCAAACATATCAAACGCATCACATTTTTAAGAATCAATGTCTTTTCAATCATATACTTAATTTTCATATTACCAGTCTCTACAGCTTAAGTGGTGCGAGGATCTCACAACACACTTTCTGATCGTCAGCAACCGTGTATATTGTGAATATATCATGATCATAGCAAACATGGCGAGAAACACCAATGTCTACCCACCAACCCTCTGATCCACCAACAAGGTGAATCTCAGTAATCATAACCATTAGAGGCTCCTCAGTCAGGTTTGCCAGCGGTGCAGGGTCTGGCCTGTTTCGACACTTTCGTGACATAAGATCTGGTTTTCTACAGTTGTAATATAGAATAACTGTCCAGAATCATTCATTTGGGTTGGTTGCTGCTGTCATTTATGGTTTCCTTGCGGATTCCATTCTCTTATTTACTGATCGGTTGTAGATGCTTACTATTTTAAATGTCAATATGTTTGAAAAAAATATATTTTTCTTACAGAAAAATATACGTAAACCCAGAGACTAACAAAAGTTAATTATAGAAAATATCATTTTTTGCATTTTTAATTATCAATCTTAATGAATACTTAGAACTCAATCTTGATCTAAGTCAGAAAATCAAAATCTGCATGTGCATTCTTTACGCTGTGTTCTGTCATGCAATATTCATTTGCATGTTCTAACGGGGTAATACATATATTAGCCTAAATAAGATACACATTCATGCAATGAAACTTTAATTAAATACTGTAAATGTCATAAGCATACCTTCGCCACGAGATGCATTCTCTTCCAATATAAACTATGCAGCTCACGGATCTGAAGCTTGAATATGCTCTCGTGATGAAGCATTGCTCCCCGTATTTCATCCTTCAATACTCCAAATACATGCAAATTCAATTCACTTGTTTCAGCATCATGATTTTCTATTCTTACTTTTAACCATGCATGCAATTAGTCAGTGCTCAAACCCGGCACATCAGCTCGACTTCGTTCAGGTAGAACTTTCTCTTTTGTGCCAGGCAATCCTACAGCATAAGGCGAAATCAAAGTCGTCCCTTTGATAATAAAAAACCGTCCACTGTGCCAGCTAAAGACGATTCAGATCGCTCCAATTAGAGGAATAGCACCCCAAATTAATTCAATTAAAATTCGCAGCCCTTGCCGAATCCAGTGCAAGACATCACATAATTGATCCTTGTCCCAATTTACGTCTGGGTCCAGCAATTTGGGGAATTTGGATGACTGAACGTGGCCATTTTTGCTGCTGATTATTAGGCTGTTCTTTAGCTGCTTTCGATTTCTTGTTTCCGCCATGGCGAGAGTTTCAATTTGCTTCAGTCAAAAGTATGAGGGAGAAACCAAAGCGCAAATCCCATATTTCTGAGGCTGTATTATGTTTTTTTACAGTTGATCGATTCTCCGATTCACTATTGTCATCATTTGCGTTTTCTTGTAGCTCGTGAAAGATCAGATCTAGAAGGCAGAAGCAGCGTCGTGCGGAATTGAGTCGAAGCCATTGTTTGATAATTCGTCTTCAAATTGTAGTCAAACAATGGCTGAGTCGCGGACTAGGTCGCTTTCTTGAAGACGATTCGACGATCTGGTCGGTGGTGCAAAATCAGTTCGTACTTCCGCCGCCGCCTCTAGGATAAAACAGCCTCTCTAAAATAAATAACCGATTTGCTTTGCACAACAAATCAGTGCAGATTTGCACTTTCGAATTTAACTGCTCGAAAATTTCTGAAAGAATATATTTAATGGTGGAGGAAAAAAAGTAGAATTTTTCTATATTGATCTCATCTACAACTGAAGATAATATATAGGGAACTGGGCAGTGGAAGAAAAGTAGGATCTGCTAAAAACCGAGTCAAAAGTTTACCGTTTCAAATTAAAGTCGGCTCATAAATATCTCGCTTCAACATAAAAGTCGGTTCAAAAAAAATCTCATATTTAAAAACACAGTTCGAAAAAATGCAGATTTTTCTGGTCCAAAAATATAAGTGTTTACACCACAAAACCAAGGCCCAAGCCCGAGCCCAATCCTGAACCGAACCGAACCGAGCCGAGCCGAGCCGGGTCGGGTCGAGTCGAGTCGAGTCGGTCGGTCGCGCGCGCGTGTGTTTTGGTTATGATGCATGGTCTCCCTCCTCACAACAAAGCATGCATTAGGAGCCCAAGGCCCCAACATGACTTCTTAGAAACAAGTATAAATACTTGCATCTTTCTTATAATCACATGATGTGGGACTATTCACAAAAGGGAGCCATTCATACACTTATCTCAATATTTTAATAATTCACATAAAATTTCCAACATTAGCTAGCTCCTATGCTCTAAGCCGGTATAGGTAGAGTGGACGGAACACTATAAACTCCGTATGAGGTGGACTTTCCACCTTAAAAACCGAAATTAGCTGACTGCTAACTACAGTCACTTGTACTATATTGTATTTTTAATTATTATTCATAATAAAATGTGTTTGCGGCCACCTTAAAAATCGGTCAGCTATGCCAAAAAAAGAAAAGAAATGGATGCTCGTGTAACGTCCCGGATTTTTTTCGGCCATTTAAATTAGAATATTTAAATTTTGTTATATATTCTATTTGAATTATAATAAATTTTTAATCGAAATTATTTATTTAAAATAGAGTTCGAATATATATATTTTATATATTAATTAAAACGAGCTCGAAATGACGCGGTAGTTCGTAATTTTCGATTTGAACTTTAACTGAATGTACATGATCCGATATAAGTCGGATTCCTGTGAAACAAGAAACGTTTGAACCGGTTTGATTATATTTTTCTAATAAAAGAGAAATTCGAAATTCCAGCTTATAGATTTCAAGTTATGTTCAATTCAAATTTTCAAATAGTCGTCGTGAAATCGTTTTTAAATTTTATCGATTTATTTATATATATTAAAGGATTTTTTTATATAAATGGAATATTATTTAAAACTAGAATTTTAATGTCAAGTGTGAATTCTATACGGTTTGATGTTGAAGATGTTGTTTAATAAATACGGTGATATTTATTTATTTATTTTAGTTAATCTAGCTATTTAAATTTTATTTATATTATAACAAATATTATATTAGACTTATAAAAAAATCCCCTAAATGTGTATGTATGTAATGGCATATACATCAGCATTTTCCTTTGGTTCGGCAATACAAGTTCAAAATTTTATCTTGTGAAGTGTGTCAATAAGTTGAATGATGGCAGAATGAAAAGGTTTTTATTTTTATTTGTTATGTGCTATATAAAATTGGAAAGAGGTGAGGGGGAAAAAGAGAAACAGTGTTAATCGGTCAGAATAGGTTTAATAAGAAAGCAATCTTCATATGTAGTAGCAGCTATTTTCATCTACTCAACACAGGTTGTCTTTATATTTTCCAAATAATGAATACAATACAAGTCTCGAATACAAAACACAAATGAAGAAATCAATATTTATAAATGAACTTCTTCATGTCTCTTTTCTTCCCGAACCGAAGTGTCCCCATCTCTTTTGATCTGCAAAAAGAAGAAGAAAAAGAAGAAGAAAGAAAACAGGAAAATCTATCAGTATAAATAAAATATATATATATATATAATGGGACTGGAACATACAACATGAAAGAACTGGAAAGTGATCAACAAAATATATACAACATATATCCATAAACTGTTGGTACAAATGCAAGAGTGTACAAGAGAATTCATTTTTTTTTAAATTTCAATGTCATGTATTGTTTCTTTCATGAAACAGTGAGATGAGTATATCTCCACAAGCACAAACAGCTAAAAATATATACCTTAAATTTATACATGAACAGCTAAAAAAAAACTGTATACATCAACAGCTAAAACATGATCATGAACAACTAGAAGAAGATCAAATCTATATACACCATCAAATCCATGAGAACAGAAAGAGAACAATAAAACAGAAAAGTCTTCACATACACAGATAGTGTACAACCAATAAAGCAAATAAACAACAAATGAAAAAAAAGTACAAAGAATAGCTAAGGACAACTTATTAAAACAGTAAAAGAAAAACAGCTAAGAAGAACTAACATGTATATTTATCAAATCTTTATCGAACAGTAAAATCACATGTATAAACAGTAAAGCTCATCACTGTTTTCCGTATATTTTAAAATCCGAACACAAAATCTAAGGGCAATGTAATGACCAGCATTTTCAGCGGTATAATAATTAATTAATTTAATTATTTAAAAGGTGATTAAAAGGATTTAATGGTCGTAGAATTAAAAAATAGTGAATATTTAATTAAAATAATAAATTAAATAATATATTTAATTCTGAAATAATCAGAATTGGCTGAAGTGGCGATATGGTGTGAACTGGATCATCTGTGATATTTAATTCAGTTTAGAATTGAATTAGAATAAAGAATATATTATTTGAACGACAGTTTGAACGTAGAATTATAATATAATTAAAATCGAGCTTGAAATGGCACAGCAGTTCGATATTTGGCGATTTGAACTTCAACTGAATGTACAGGGTTCGTTTTAAGTCGGATTTATGTGAAACAAAAAACGTTCAGAACTGGTGGAGTATATTTTTCTAGTGGAAGAGAAAAATCAAGATTTCGTCGTGTAGATTTTGATTTATGTCCAAATCAAATTTTAGAAAAGTCGCTATGGAATTCCCTTTATAATTTATTTATATTTTAAAAGGATTTAAATATAAATCGAATATCGATATAACTCTGATGATGAAATATCGAGTTAGAAACCCATATAGGATTATTCTGGAGCTGTATGGTATTCCACTGTGAATATATATACGATAATATAAATTTGTTTATATTTAATTTAATTGTATTTAAATATATTTATATATTTAAATGGGTTATTTAGAGTTTTTAAAATAGCCACTTATGCAAACGAAGTCGGAATTCGACGAAACTAATTTTGTTGGATCCGCAACATCAAATTTTTGTTAGATTCTAAGTTCCGTGATTTTTAGAGTCACTGTGTGGCCATACGGATTTTTAAAGTGAAAAACAGTCGATGTTTTGATGGTTAAAAATACGCTGTGTGAGTATACGGAGTCGGAATTCGACGAAACCAGTTTCGTTGGGACCGTAATATCAAACTCTAGTGGCATGTCCATTTTCATGATTTTTGGATATCATATGTGATCATGGGAATTTTTATAAGATGAATACTAACATAAGTACAATATAAATTGAATATTAAAATATTTAAAATCCACTATAAATACCCACCCTCCATTATAACCCTAAAATATTTCTCGGCTAGTCAACGCTCCATTGTAGCCGCGATTTCCTACAGCAAACAAAAATCACAACTTTGAAAATGAAGAACAAATCAAATAAAAAGTTATAAATTGTAAATCAAGTATTTTTGGCTTCCTGGCGAGATCTGCCTCAAGTCTATACCCTTTTAAGCCGGTTCGAACAACCATCTTGGTTCGCTGGAAACTTACAGTGGAGCTAGGGTTCAACGTTTTGTGAATTAGGGGAAAGCAGTACATCGATTCGCGTTCATATTTGGGTTTCTCCGATGATAAGAAGCTTGCGCAAGGGATTTTGAAGGATTCTTTGCAAAAAGTTGTCGCATGTTTTCATAGGAGCAGTACATAGGGGTGTTCGACGCAATGGTGGATTGGGAACCGAGTTTAGTGAGATGGGTATGAGGTGATAGAGAAACCGAAGTGGGGAATTTCTATGATTTTAGTTTGATTTTTAATAAAGTGATGGAAGGAATTATGGTGGATCAAAAGTTGCGGAAATGGGTATAAAGAGGGAGCAGGCGTCGGGATTAGTTTGGGAAGAAGGACGCTGTTGATGGCGGGTGCGTATGGAGCAATTGGGCTGGGTTCATTTTTGATGAGGCCCATATAAAAAAATAAAAATAAAAAGAAAAGAGAAATAAGGTGGTGACAGCCCAAAACGTTGGAAGAGGGAATGTTTGTGGAGCAAAAGAAATTGCTGATGGAAGAAGAACTTCCTGCTGAAGCGGGCTGCCGGGTTGAATGATTGGAGATGGGCCGTACTTTTTGGTAAAGCCCATGATTTTAAATCTAAGTAATTCTATTATAATAAGGTATTAAGTATAACAGTCATAACTTATTCATATGAAATCAGAATCACGAACTGTAAGTTGCGTTGGGACCGTATGGACGAGAGCTTCACAATGAAGCTGACTGAAAGTGGGTTGGGGCTCGTATGAATTTATGGTGAAATAAATTGTTTGATTCAAATCAAACAACAATTTATCGTTCTTTAACGATGAACTGCCAATGTGAGTAAATCTCACCAACTCTGAACAGTTTATAATTTCATGTTGTATTTTTAGAACTGTTAAATATTGGCTAATTGACTGTGTGTTGACTGTTTGATTGAACTGCTAGTCAGTTAGTTGAATTTCTACATTGATTCTGTTAAATAGGATATATCATATGGAACTAAAAGTGATGTTGATTTTATTGTGTAACATCTATGGATGCAGGGAAACAGGTTGGAGAAATCCGACTGGATTCCTCAATAGCTATTTTATTATTTTCATATATTGTGATATATGACGTGGTTTATAATCTGTTGTTGATTATATGTGTATGGACGATATTGGACATCGTAATTTGATATGTTAAACACCATAACACACCGGAATGTGAAAAAGGGAAATTTTCAAATGGTATTTGAAAATAAAATATTTATAAAATCAAAAGGGTTTTGTAAATGAAATATTTATAAATAGAAATCTTTATAGGTGAAATTATATAGAAAGGGGAAATCTTTATAAATGAAATATTTATAAAGAAAAGGGAATGTTTATAAAATCATAAGATTTTATAAATGAGATATTTATTGGTTAAATAAATAGGAGATGTTAAACGAGATACTTGCTTGTTAAGTAAATAAGTTATGAAAGAGATATTGACTTAGGAAACAGAATAAGTTATTAAACGGATTATTTATTTGTTAAATAAATAGAATAAGAAAAGAAGATATTTATTTGTTAAATAAATAAGATAAGATACAAGGAATATTTATTTAGAAAATAAATAAGATATTAATAAGGGAAATACATAGGATAAATTAATAAGATATTAATAAAGGGAATACTTGGAAATAGAACCCTAAAAGGAAATATTTGCAAACCATTTGCAAATAGAATTTGAAAAGGAAATATTTGTAAACCAAAATAGGATTAAAAAAGAAATATTGGTAAAGGCATATAGAAATAAATAGACTAAAAAGGAAATATTTATCTTTGGATATATATATATATATATATATATATATAAAAGTCAGGACTTATATATGGAGAAAACAGATAAACGGAGTAGATTAATTTATAAATGATATTTATAAATTAAGTTAAATATTTATCATTTGGATAAATAGAATATATAAGTCAGGACTTATATAAAGAAGTAAAAATCGATTTCAACATCGATGTTTGAAACAGAGTAAGGACAAAGAGTTAATCAGTTAGGGTTAACCAGTTAAATTAAACCATTAGGGTTAACCAGTTAGGTTAAACCGTAGAGTTAAACCAATTAGAATTAATCAGTTAGGGTTAAACCAGTTAGAGTTAATCAGTTAGAGTTATTGAATAGAGTTAAATCGAACTAGAGTTAATCGAATTTAGTTTATTCGAATAAAGTTGAAGTGAGTTAATCGAATTTAGTTATTCGAAGAAGTGAATCGAATAGTAGATATTCGAAGTGAGATAATCGAATCACAGATATTCGAAGTGAGATAACCGAATCAGAAATATTCGAAGTGAATTGATCGAATCTAGTTATTCGACAGGAGTTAAATCGAATAAGATTTATTCGAAGAAAGAGATTTTCGAATATAAGTATTCGAAAGTAAGCAAATCAAATATAAGTTATTCGAATAAGTTATTCGAATAAGAGTTAATCCGGTAAGAGTTATTAGGTTGGAGTTATTCAAATAAGAGTTATAGATTAGAGTTAACCGAATATGAGTAAATAAATTAGTTGTCGTTTCGAGTTAGGAAATAAAAGTCATATTAAAGATAATATATTTCGGATGCAGGAGATTATAACACCATTGTTATAATCACGTAAACTTGTAAAAGAAGGGGGTTCGTAAATGGAATTCGAGGGTTCGTTTGGAAGTGTTAAAGTGTTAAAAGATGAACTTACCCTATTTCGAGATTTGAAATGTTGTTCAGTTAAGGTCTGAGAGGTAATTATACCCCAACTTGATTGACTTCGTTTTTAATTTAGAAATGGTTAAGGTTCGTGAGTGAAAGTGGTTAAGTGATTTTAGTAAATAAGTACAGTGGTTTGAGTTGTCGTCGCGATGTTGATTTAAACATCTGTTTAAATCCAAGTAAAGAAGATTTGGAAATGTTTTCCAAATAGAATCAGAAACACAATCAAATATTGAAATTTGAAATATGAATTAGAAAAGGAAGTGTTCATGTATAAGGAGTTAAGAAATGGAGTTAAGCTAAATCAGAATTTGACTGGAGACTTGTTAAGTTGAATGGTTTCTTAAATGTCTATCTGATGTTGGTTTCGACCTTCGGGATTGGTACTTAGGGAATTGTTCTTATACTAGTTTACAATCAGAGATTGATAGTTGTAGAAGAATAGTGATACGTAAATAAGTTATGGAAATGTTTTCCAGCGTTAACGTATATTTTCTAAACATAGATAATAAGGAACATATGAATATATATACATATAGATATATATATATATGATTGATGATTGATTTGATAGAATTTCCATGTGGAAATAATATCGTTGTTTGCACACGTATTTTTCTTTGATAGTTAACTCACCGACTATCGAAGTTTTTGACCATTTTAACATTGTTAATATGGAGAGAGCGATTGGATTATTATCCAATGAACCACTCTGTATTGGCATAAGTGTTGCGAATCATATATGCCAAAGATAATTGAAGACGGAATAAGGTGCAACGGCTATTGTATAAGTCTTAGATAACAGTGCCTAAGATGGATGTACTGAATAGTGCCTTCGGTTCATCCTGTTCCTGGATGACTTGTATGAATGAATGTCTGACAGAGTATTTCCAGAAAGGTCACGTACATTGATTTATTCAACCGTACCAAGAGTGGAAGCGGAGAAGGAAACTTCTTTAGCTAACATGTAATGTACTGTTGTAGATGTTAATTAGTGATTTTCGATGGATCTGACAATGTGTTATTCGAAGTGAATCTGATGTGATGATAAGGCGTAACCTCAAGCCTCATCAACCGGTAAATGACAGAAATCGGGAAGGTAGCATGGCTATGTAGGTCGCACCTATTAGGGTGTATAATCACCTGATCAAGAGTTTCATTTACTTCAAAAAAAATCTATTGTTGATGTTGTCCCATTCAGGAAACAGTTGTTGATCCAAACCGTTGGTGATATACATTCGATACACTCAAGCAAAATGAGTGGTCGGTCATGTGTGGCCGGGTTGCAAGATGTTCTTGTTGAACCCAGTGTATTCCTCTCTAGAGGTACACTAGCGTAAGGTGGTTCCATACCTTGTCATAGTTGGAAATCCATTACCCTCTACGTGCTTGCGGTTTTGATTGTATACTATATATGTAGAACGTGAGATGGAAGCGTTTTTGCTAGATGATTATTATATTGTAGTTAATAGACATTATTATAATATCAAAAGTTTTTTGATATAAAGATATCTTGGATTCTCATAAGGGAAAAACCCGTTCCGTTATACGGCGTGGTCTTATGAGATATCGTTTAATGGCTTAAACAGTTTTACTCATACCAGTCCATGTTGCATGCTTAGGGAATGTGTCACATGATAGGGGGTTCTCGCTTTTCGTTATGTGGCGAACGGGAGACTCTTACCCCTACATGTCCCGAAAATGAGGGTTGGTTGTGAAGTCGAAAGGCTGGCCGTAAAACGTGGTGCCGGGGTACCAATGTAAGCCACAGTGGGGTATTACCCTGCTTCTTCGGGAGGATGAGGAGAGGATGGTTGTAAAGCCTACTTGAATCAAATTTTCGGGTCGTTACAGTTGGTATCAGAGCTTAAGGTTAAGTGAATTACCTTGGCTCTGTGGCGTGACTCGGTAGAGATAGGGTTAGTAATACCCTAGATTGAGTTTAAGTGTATATATACGAGTGAACGTATTTGTAGATGATATAAAAATAATTTTATATTGTGAAGATTTATTGGTTGAGTAGTTTATGAGTTCGGTCGATCAGTTTGATCCACTGTATCGGTAGGAGTTTATAAACACTCAAATACGATGGGTCGGCACGATATGTTTTGAAAGAGGGTAAATGAAAATAATTTTACCCAAAGTATATTTTGATACATATTGGATATATTGGTAGATATTATAATCGAATAAGATTATAAAAATGTGAAATGGTTATGTAAATAACCAATCAGAATTCAGATAAGAAGAATGAATTGAATTAAATCTGAAATTTAAATCAGAATTGAAATTGAAACCCTGGAAATTTGGAATAGAGTTTGTAAATAGACTTGGATTAAATATAGGTAAATTTTAAGATCCTGGGAGATTTTAAATTGTATTCCAAGAAATTGTGAATGATATTTTGAACTAATTTCAAAATAAAAGTGTTTAAGAATGATTTTGAAAATGATATAGTATGGAAATCACTTCGATAGCTGGGAAATAACCCCGATGATGAGCTAGACATCATCGGTGTTCATTTTCGAGTTGCTGAGTGACGGATTACTACCAAAGGAATTTGTTTTTAAATTGTTTTGAGAAAAACAAAGCTATTTAGAACTCCCTGAATTTGGTTTGTTTAATTTAAGATAAATTAAATAGGAATTTGTAAAAGCAAATTGGTATTAAAGTAAAGCCAGGTAAGTGGTAATAGAAATTGATTTGAAATAATATTGTGTTGGTGAGTTAAGGATTTGGGATCAAGAACGAAACTTGAATTTGAAATGAAAATTTGGCTTGGTAAAAAGCGAATGGTTGTGATGGAGATAAAAGTGATTTCAGAATTTGATTGGGATAACTTTGGTATATGCTGAGTTGATAGCATATGAAAGTGATAGAGTTGATATGCCCGACAAAAAGGTACAAGTGTATATTTCATATGGTATGAGATTTTGATGAGACGAATTGGAAAGCCGCTTGGCTTTTTGATTCTTTTGTGTTGGAGATGGCCTAGAGAGGCGAGTTGGAGTTTGACCGATTGACCAGTACAAAGGAGGTGCTGGCGAAATTTTTCAAAGAGTTAAGGCATTAGAAAATTTTCAGGATTTTTGGAAATTTTCGTTGATAAGAATTAAATAAATTTTTAACTGAAATTAAATTGGTTCAGTTGAAACTGAAGTTAAGAAGTGAACAAATATGTTCTAACCAGTCGATAGGGTCGTCCTCTACCTTAGCAATTTCGAGGACGAAATTATTTTAAGTGGGGAAGAGTGTAATGATCCGCATTTTCAGCGGTATAATAATTTATTTATTTAATTATTTAAAAGGATTTAATGGTCATGGAATTAAATAATGGTGAATATTTAATTAAAATAATAAATTAAATAATATATTTAATTCTGAAATAATCAGAATTGGCTGACGTGGCTATATGGTGTGAACTGGATCATCTGTGATATTTAATTCAGTTTAGAACTGAATTAGAATAACGAATATATTATTTGAACGAAAGTTTGAACGTAGAATTATAATATAATTAAAATCGAGCATGAAATGGCGCGGCAGTTCGCTATTTGGTGATTTGAACTTCAACTGAATGTACAGGGTTCGTTTTAAGTTGGATTTCTGTGAAACAAGAAACGTTCAGAACTGGTGGAGTATATTTTTCTAGTGAAAGAGAAAAATCGGGATTTCGTCGTGTAGATTTTGATTTATGTCCAAATCAAATTTTAGAAAAGTCGCTATGGAATTCCCTTTATAATTTATTTATATTTTAAAAGGATTTAAATATAAATCGAATATCGATATAACTCTGATGATGAAATATCGAGTTAGAAACCCATATAGGATTATTCTGGAGCTGTATGGTATTCCACTGTGAATATATACACGATAATATAAATTTGTTTATATTTAATATAATTGTATTTAAATATATTTATATATTTAAATGGGTTATTTAGAGTTTTAAAAATAGTCACTTTTGCAAACGAAGTCGGAATTCGACGAAACTAATTTTGTTGGATCCGCAACATCAAATTTTTGTTAGATTCCAAGTTCCGTGATTTTTAGAGTCACTGTGTGGCTGTACGAATTTTTAAAGTGAAAAACAGTCGATATTTTGACGGTTAAAAATACGTTGTGTGAGCATATGGAGGCGGAATTCGACGAAACCAGTTTAGTTGGGACCGTAATGTCAAACTCTAGTGGCATTTCTATTTTCATGATTTTTGGATATCATATGTGGTCACGGGAATTTTTATAAGATGAATACCTGCATAAGTACAATATAAATTGAATATTAAATTATTTAAAATCCACTATAAATACCCCACCCTCCATTCTAACCCTAAAATATTTCTCGGCTGGTCAACGCTCCATTGTAGCCGCGATTTCCTACAGCAAAAAAAAATCACAACTTTGAAAATGAAGAACAAATCAAATAAAAAGTTATAAATTGTAAATCAAGTATTTTTGGCTTCCTGGTGAGATCTACCTCAAGTCTATACCCTTTTAAGCCGGTTCGAACAACCATCTTGGTTCGCTGGAAACTTACAGTGGAGCTAGGGTTCAACGTTTTGTGAATTGGGGGAAAGCAGTACATCGATTCACGTTCGTATTTGGGTTTCTCCGATGATAAGAAGCTTGCGCAAGGGATTTTGAAGGATTCTTTGCAAAAAATTGTCGCATGTTTTCATAGGAGCAGTACACAGTGGTGTTCGATGCAATGGTGGATTGGGGACCGAGTTTAGTGAGATGGGTATGAGGTGATAGAGAAACCGAAGTGGGGAATTTCTATGATTTTAGCTTGATTTTTAATAAAGTGATGGAAGGAATTATGGTGGATCAAAAGTTGCGGAAATGGGTATGAATAGGGAGCAGGCGTCGGGATTAGTTTGGGAAGAAGGACGCTATAGATGGCGGATGCGTATGGAGCAATTGGGCTGGGTTCATTTTTGATGAGGCCCATATAAAAAAAGAAAAAGAAAAGAAAAGGAAAAGAGAAATTAGGTGGTGACAGCCCAAAACGTTGGAAGAGGGAATGTTTGTGGAGCAAAAGAATTTGCTGATGGAAGAAGAACTTCCTGCTGAAGCGGGCTGCCGGGTTGAATGATTGGAGATGGGCCGTACTTTTTGGTAAAGCCCATGATTTTAAATCTAAGTAATTCTATTATAATAAGGTATTAAGTATAACAGTCATAACTTATTCATATGAAATCAGAATCACGAACCGTAAGTTGCGTTGGGACCGTATGGACGAGAGCTTCACAATGAAGCCGACTGAAAGTGGATTGGGGCTCGTATGAATTTATTGCGAAATAAATTGTTTGATTCAAATCAAACAACAGTTTATCGTTCTTTAACGATGAACTGCCAATGTGAGTAAATCTCACTAACTCTGAACAGTTTATAATTTCATGCTGTATTTTTAGAACTGTTAAATATTGGCTGATTGAATGTGTGTTGACTGTTTAATTGAACTGCTAGTCAATTAGTTGAATTTCTACATTGATTCTGTTTAATAGAATATATCATATGGAACTGAAAGTGATGTTGATTTTGTTGTGTAACATCTCTGGATGCAGGAAAACAGGTTGGAGAAATCTGACTGGATTCCTCAACGGCTATTTTATTATTTTCATATATTGTGATATATGATGTGGTTTATAATATGTTGTTGATTATATGTGTATGGACGATATTGGACATCGTAATTTGATATGTTAAACACCATAACCCACCGGAATGTGAAAAAGGGAAATTTTCAAATGGTATTTGAAAATAAAATATTTATAAAATCAAAAGAGTTTTGTAAACGAAATATTTATAAATGAAATATTTATAAATGAAATATTTATTAATAGAAATCTTTATAGGTGAAATTATATAGAAAGGGGAAATCTTTATAAATGAAATATTTATAAAGAAAAGGGAATATTTATAAAATCATAAGATTTTATAAATGAGATATTTGTTGGGTAAATAAATAGGAGATGTTAAACGAGATACTTCCTTGTTAAGTAAATAAGTTATAAAAGAGATATTGACTTAGGAAACAGAATAAGTTATTAAAAGGATTATTTATTTGTTAAATAAATAGAATAAGAAAAGGAGATATATATTTGTTAAATAAATAAGATAAGATACAAGGAATTTTTATTTAGAAAATAAATAAGATATTAATAAAGGAAATACTTAGGATAAATTAATAAGATATTAATAAAGGGAGTACTTGGAAATAGAACCCTACAAGGAAATATTTGCAAACCATTTGCAAATAGAATTTGAAAAGGAAATATTTGTAAACCATTTACAAATAGGATTAAAAAGGAAATATTGATAAAGGCATTTAGAAATAAATAGATTATAAAGGAAATATTTATCTTCGGATATATATTTATATATATATATATATATATAAGTCAGGACTTATATATGGAGAAAACAGATAATGGAGTAGATTAATTTATAATTGATATTTATAAATTAAGTTAAATATTTATCATTTGGATAAATAGAATATATAAGTCAAGAATTATATAAAGAAGTAAAAATCGATTTCAACATCGATGTTTGAAACTGAATAAGGACAAAGAGTTAATCAGTTAGGGTTAACCAGTTAGAGTAAAACCATTAGGGTTAACCAGTTAGGTTAAACCGTAGAGTTAAACTAGTTAGAGTTAATCAGTTAGAGTTAAACCAATTAGAGTTAATCAGTTAGAGTTATTGAATAGAGTTAAATCGAACTAGAGTTATTCAAATGGAGTTAATCTAATTTAGTTTATTCGAATAAAGTTGAAGTGAGTTAATCGAAATTAGTTATTCGAAGAAGTGAATCAAATAGTAGATATTCGAAGTGAGATAATCGAATCAGAGATATTCGAAGTGAGATAATCGAATCAGAAATATCCGAATTGAGTTGATCGAATCTAGTTATTCGACAGGAGTTAAATCGAATAAGATTTATTCGAAGAAAGAGATTTTCGAATATAAGTATTCGAAAGTAAGCAAATCAAATATAAGTTATTCGAATAAGTTATTCGAATAAGAGTTAATCCAGTAAGAGTTATTAGGTTGGAGTTATTCAAATAAGAGTTATAGATTAGAGTTAACCGAATAAGAATAAATAATTTAGTTGTCGTTATATTATTCGAGTTAGGAAATAAAAGCCATATTAAAGATAATATATTTCGGATGCAGGAGATTATAACATTATTGTTATAATCACGTAAACTTGTAAAAGAAGGGAGTACGTAAATAGAATCCGAGGGTTCGTAAGGAAGTGTTAAAGGGTTAAAAGATGAACTTACCCTATTTCGAGATTTGAAATTTTGTTTAGTTAAGCTCTAAGAGGTAATTATACCCCAACTAGATTGACTTCGTTTTTAATTTAGAAATGGTTAAGGTTCGAGAGTGAAAGTGGTTAAGTGATTTTAGTAAATAAGTATAGTGGTTTGAGTTGTCGTCGCGATGTTGATTTAAACATCTGTTTAAATCCAAGTAAAGAAGATTTGGAAATGTTTTCCAAATAGAATCAGAAACGTAATCAAATATTGAAATTTGAAATATGAATTAGAATAGGAAGTGTTCATGTATAAGGAGTTAAGAAATGGAGTTAAACTAAATCAGAATTTGACTGGAGACTTGTTAAGTTGAATGGTTTCCTAAGTGTCTATATGATGTTGGTTTCGACCTTCGGGATTGGTACTTAGGGAATTGTTCTTATACTAGTTTACAATCAGAGACTGATAGTTGTAGAAGAATAGTGATACGTAAATAAGTTATGGAAATGTTTTCCAGCGTTAACGTATATTTTCTAAACATAGAAAATAAGGAACATATGAATATATATACATATATATATATATATATATATATATGATTGATGATTGATTTGACAGAATTTCCATCTGGAAATAATATCGTTGTTTGCACACGTATTTTTCTTTGATAGTTAACTCACCGACTATCGAAGTTTTTGACCATTTTAACGTTGTTAATATGGAGAGACCGGTTGGATTATTATCCAAAGAACCACTTTGTATTGGCGTAAGCGTTGCGAATCATATATGCCAAAGATAATTGAAGACGGAGTAAGGTGCAAGGGCTATTGTATAAGTCTTAGGTAACAGTGCCTAAGTTGGATGTACTGAATAGTGCCTTCGGTTCATCCTGTTCCTGGATGACTTGTATGGATGAATGTCTGACAGAGTATTTCCAGAAAGGTCATGTACATTGATTTCTTCAACCGTACCAAGAGTGGAAGCGGAGAAGGAAACTTCTTTAGCTAACACGTAATGTACTGTTGTAGATGTTAATTAGTGATTTTCGATGGATCTGACAATGTGGCATTCGAAGTGAATCTAATGTGATGATAAGGCGTAACCTCAAGCCTCATCAACCGGTAAATGACAGAAATCGGGCAGGTAGCATGGCTATGTAGGTCGCACCTATTAGGGTGTATAATCACCTGATCTAAAGTTTCATTTACTTCAAAAAAATCTATTGTTGATGCTGTCCCATTCGGGAAACGGTTGCTGATCCCAACCGTTAGTGATATACATTCGATACACTCAAGCGAAATGAGTGGTCGGTCATGTGTGGCCGGGTTGCAAGATGTTCTTGTTGAACCCAGTGTACTCCTCTCTAGAGGTACACTAGCATAAGGTGGTTCCATACTTTGTCATAGTTGGAAATCCATTACCCAATACGTGCTTGCGGTTTTGATTGTATACAATATATGTAGAACGTGAAATAGAAGCGTTTCTGCTAGATGATTATTATATTGTGGTTGATAGACATTATTATAATATCAAAAGGCTTTTTGATATAAAGATATTTTGGATTCTCATAAGGGAAAATCCCGTTCCGTTATATGGCGTGGTCTTATGAGATATCGTTTAATGGCTTAAACTGTTTAAACTGTTTTACTCGTACCAGTCTCATGACTGACCCGGAGTTTATTTTGTTTTGTTTTCCCTAAACTCTTGGGTGCCCAATTTTGTACGGGCAGTCAAGTAGTCGGGATTTACAGATATACTAGAAGAGCTTGGAGCAGGAGGCCTAAGGATCATATAGCTATCGTTTATTTCCGCTGTGTTGTAAGCGTTGTACTCTGATAATGTTATTGTATACAAATACAGATTTATATTTCAAAGATATGTTATTTATTATATGTTATTCGTTCCGCTGTGAGGTTCGTGTTACTCTGATGTTGTGTTCTTCTTCTTCTTCTATTCTAAGTTATATCTTATCTTTTCTCACCCTCTAATTTCTTTCATTAACTATTCGGTTATTTTCGATCATTGGATGTTCGATATGTGTCGTATATCGGATAACCAAGATTGCAAATTTTCGGGTCGTTATAGGCAGATTCAAATCTTCGTTGAAATAACAATTCGTAACCACTGCCATCAAACCATACAACAAAGGAGATGACAGCATATGGCCTAAGGATTTCAGCTAGATTACCTACATTAAGCTACGGATGGACATGATCCCTATCTAAACCTAACCGCATCTATAAATACGCGATCACATTGTGTTGTTTCATCACCCATTCGAAAACACGGTAAACCAATGAAGAAAAACCCGTTCGAAAAAACCAGAAAAATCAAAACAAAATATTACAGCAATTAAAAATCAAGTAAAAAGAAACTTAGCTTTCGGTTCTTGGACTGATCCTGTTGAAGCCGTAAGAAGTTGAAGACCAGAGTTCGGAAATCAGCAACGATGGAGCACTGAGGGATTGTTGTGGGTTCTGACCAATCGCTGGAAGAGGGAGAAGGTGGATCGAAGGGCGGAAGAGAGGTGCAATGCCATCAATTTCCGATTTGTGGCTGGAATCGAAAGGGTTTAGGGTTTTAATTTCGGTTACGAGAGGAATTAGGAGAGGCGGCTGATAAATGAGAAAGGGGATCGGATGCAAAGGTTTTAAAGGAGAGCGGGTTGGGGTTTTTGGGCCAAGGGTTAAGGTAAAGCCCATTTCAATTTTATAAACAAAACACGTTTTAAAATTTAATTTATTTTATAAATTTATTTACGTGATTTCTCGAACATATGATATCAGATTTTGGCGCGGTCAGTTGCGTTGGGACCGTAGAGACGAGAACTTCGAGATGGAACAAGTCTAGTCCGGATCAGAAGCAACTAGAAATTTTAGTCGAATTAAACGTCAGTTTAATTTGACTAAAAATGAACTATTTAACGATAAATTCAAACCAAGGTGAGTTAAACTCACTCAGCTCTCCCCATTTATATTTTATATACATTCGGTTTTTATTTTGTGTGTTCTGATTGTTAGTGGTTGACCGTTTGTTGGTTATATATATTTATTGTTGATTCAATAAATGAAATTAAACGGTCGTTTAATTTCAGTAAAACACCAATCATGTTGGTTTGACCCAAATAAAGTAATTTCCCTTGATTGGTCACGTTTATAAACGTGTTTGAAATTGTTTGAATGATCTGTTAATTGGTTGTTGATCGTATAGAAATTATCAGTCGAATAAAAAGAAATGATTGATTATTATTGATTGTTTAACCTTATTTCAACATTTGTTCTGATAGTAATCCATGGGTAGTATGGTCGGGTAATTGGCATCACTTGGCCTATAAATCAATCGATTTATAAAATATGGTTTTATCGACAGTGAATCGATAATATTTAAGTTATAAATATATTTTTAACAAAGATAGGTTTTGAAAGCTATTACATTGAAAGGCTAATTAAAAATGAAATAAATATTAATTATTTAAAGTTTATAAGGAATTATGAAATGTATTAGAAAACAAATTCTTACGTTAATAAGAATTATAAAGCAAATGAGAAGTAATAACCTAGTGGTTAAGTACTTGATTAATCGCGTCAGATGAACAGTTGAATGGAGTTATTTAAATTAATTATATTTTAATTAATTTAAAGGAGGAATTAACTAGAATTGGTTAGAGGAATAATCGTGTTTTGTGTTGACCGAGTCGACCATTTAAACCAAGTTAGACTTTTGAATTAGTGAAATAACTTAAAATTTGGTTAATCTTTGTAAGATTTTAAAAAGGAAATTTATTATTTATCCTAGTAAATAAGAAAGTTAATTGGATTTGAAATGATTAATGTTAAAGTAAATGAGTTGTTATAATTTAAGTAATCACTACTTAAATGAGATACATTTAAAGTAACTAATATAGTCGAGTGTTGGAAAGAGGCTAGAAATGAGTTTTATTATTTGAGCTCGAGTTTTATAATGAAGCAATAAAGAGGTTTAAGCGAATACATAGCTTAAATGGACAGTTTTACTTAACATTGAATTAAGTAAAAGAAAATGAAGACGTAAAGGGTTTATATTTAACCTAAAATTTATAAACAAGGTTTATAAATGGAATGTGGGTTAAACGTTGTTTTAAATTGGAAATATTTAATTAAGGAATTAAAGTTAAACCAATAAAATTGAAAGGAGATTTCCCGAAAGAAAAAAAGGAGGATTGGAAAAGGGAATTAAATGTGAGTTTGGTAAACGAGGTTGGAAATAAGAAATAAAATAATAATATTGGTTCTTGAAGTACAACTCGTATTTATCTGAAGATAAGAACGTTGTTGATCAATGTCTGAGAGGTAATTAAAATACCCCAACTTGAACAACTTCGGGACTATCCAAGGATGATACTAGTTGGTAATGTCAAGAATGTGTGACAAGGTTTCCAAAGTAAAGGAAATGATATGAGATGATATTTTCCCTAGTATCGGAATTAAAAGGAGATTGGCGAAAATTTCGAAAAGTAAAGGAGTAAGATATAGAATGGTTTATCCTATATGAATAAGGATTTGATATTTTTCCAAGTGATGAAAACAGAAGAGTTGGCGTAACGTCGAATAGTAGATTGAGATGATTTCTCAGTTATAATAAAGGAAATGTGATAATAAATGATAGAAACTGAATTTTTGGTATCGTTATATCAAAATGAAATGTTTTTGCGAATATCCGTATATTAAAGTGATAAGTGAAATATTTTACTAATGTTGGAAATATTCAAGTTAATTAATTAAAAAGCCTAGTGATGCTGATTACTAAACCAATAAAAAAAAAATTTCCATGGATGTGTACTTGATAGTTAAATAACTGGCTATCAAGCCTTACCTTTACGATTGTTGGTATGGAAAGACCGGGATCGAATGTATATTCGAAAACCATTCCAATCAACAAATAAGAAATATATAGAAGAAGACCAGGCGACGATCGAGATGGAGCATTTGAAGACCATAGCTTCTCATAACGCGGAAGAACCACTTACAATCTCTGATTCGACCCGGAGATATACTGGGGTTCTGTCGTGGTTGGAATCTACGGGTTGCAAGGACTTCTCGCTACTGATCTGTAGGGTGATTCCTTGGATGCAGTAGGAGAGTACCTTCGGTTCATCCTGTTCCTGGATGACTTGTATGGACGAATATTTGAAAGAATATTTCCAAACGAATTACGTACGTTGATTTCTTCAAACGTACCATAGTTGGTGGCGGAGGACGACGGTTCTCTTAGCTTAACCACTAGAGTATTTTTGTGGACGTCAATTAGTGATATCTGGCGAATCTGACAATGTGACATTCAAAGTGAATGGTATCCAGGTGTTGTAGATGAAATTCAAACCTCATCAACCAGGAAATGACAAAAATCGGGCAGGCAGCATGGCTATGTGGGTCGCTCCCATTAGGGTGTATAATCACCTATCTAGAGAAAATCCATTTCATTCTTTAATCTATTTCGATGCTGTCCCTTTTCGGGAAACGGTGGTTTGAGCCCAACCGTTGGTGATATACATTCGATACACTCAAGCGAAATGAGTGGTCGGTCATGTGAGGGCCGGGTTGCAAGACATTCTTGTTGAACCCAGTGTATTCGCCTCTAGAGATACACTATCGGCAGGTGGTCCCATACCTTGTCATAGTTGGAATCCAATCTCCAATAAGCGCCCGCGGTTTTGATTTTGTACTATATATAGAGAGCGTGAGATGCAAGCGTTCCACTAGATTGATATTTACTTGTATTTAGACACTATTATAATATCAGAATAGATATTGATTCCAAAACTGTTTTGGATTATCGTAAGGTAAAAACCGTCCGTATTTATGTGTGGATTTGGTCTTACGATTATCCTTTTCTTTCGAAAGGATTTTAACTTTAAAATCAAGTTGTGTGATACCCTTAATATTGTGCGAGTTTTCTCACTCTGGTTCACCAGACTGACCCGGTGTTTTGTAAATGCTTGGGTTAGCCCGGGGTGTACAGGTTCAGGTTATCAGGTACTGCGAAGTCCAGAGACGAGCTGGAGATGTTCAGATGAATGATATCTAGTATTTATTCCGCTATGTGATTATATGAGGACAGATTATTATGACTGTCTAGAAATGTTGACGTACTCTGATATTGTTAGTATTTCAAATGCTCTCAATAAAGATTTATTTCTGAATTATATTTTGTTCCACTGCGATGTGAGACTCTGTGTTATGTTTTTTCTTCTTCTTCTTCTATTCCAACTTTCTTTCTTTCTTATCTCACACTCTAATTTCTTTCTATAAACGTTCCGGTGTTTTCGGTGTTTGGAAGGTCGGCATAAGTTATGGTAAAGGTATTTATGTCGATTTTTCGAGGCTGGAAGTCACTGGGTCGTTACAGCTCGTATTTAACATCTTGCACAAAGTGGAAAATTTACTTTTGATAAAGCAATATCAATTCTCTTACAGCCACAATAAATAGAATGGTTTAATGCTTTTCCCGATGAATTAGTAACAAACTGGTTGACTCGGGTGATTGTTGAAAAACGATAAGCAAGAAAGTATCAAGATTATCTAATAAACAAGGGTAGCGGTAACAAATAAGTTTTTTTTTTGTATAATTGTATTTCTTTTGTATTATCTATGCATTTTATCATTGTATTTTTAAGATAGTTAATTTGCATGTATTTCAACTTCTGTATTATTATCTCTTTTTAATTTATTGCATATTACACAATAAAACAAAGGCTAGTTGTATTTAAACACCTAATTTTGCTTTTCTTACACCAGATCATTTTAAAAAAAAATTATGGACAAAAATACCCCAATCTATAATAGAAGTAAACTATACATTGTAATTATATTTTTTAAAATCCTAACAATCCTAATTAATCAGGTTAACGGTAACAACCCAAATTCAAACTTTTAACAATGGAAATTATTGAAGAAGAGACAAAATCAGGGTTAGGATTTATAAATGCTAACCATTTTGATGCAGCAATCGGGGAAAATCATGATTTTAGAGAAGAATTTGCAGATGAGGTTAGTTATTTTTCGCATATACTCCAACATGGCGGCTGTGCGAGGTTATGCTCTGGCCGCACACCTCGATTGCACGGAATAATTCTTTCCCCGCACATCGCCTACTAGGTTTTTCATCTTTTCCTCCTACTCGATGTTCTTGGATTATGTTGACTAACTATTGTTCTTTTACAGCTTTACTCTGATCATAATAGTCCTGATGATGTTGGTCATACAGAGTTACTCATTGACTACATCAATGAATTTACAACATACGATGTATGTAAGATTGCATCATTATTTTATGTGGTTATATCAATTTTTTTAACTTATAGTATAATTCTGTCTAGATATTTCCGAGCAGAGAAAAGTTAGTGGAGTGGGTGCAGAATACTGGAAAACGACTTGGTTTTGTGATCATTGTTTTACGCTCTGATGTTATTAGATCTCGGTCCCAATTGCGAGTTTTCTTTGGATGTGAGCGCAATGGAGTTTACAAGGGAGCCAAATTGAAGAATATTAATTCAACTTCAAGAGTAACGAGTAGTAAGAAATGCAACTGTCCATTTAAGCTGAAAGGTATTAAATTTTTAACTATTGACGAATGGAGTTTAGTGGCGGTGAATGGGTTCATAACCATGCCGAGCTTAGAAATGAGGGTCATTCTTTTGCCGACGGATTAAATATGGAGGAGGTTAAATTAGTTATTGATATGCATAAAAACTTAGTTAAACCAAAAGAAATTTTGCATACTTTGAAAACCAATGATCCGACAAATTGTACAATAATTAAGACAATTTACAGTGTCATACAAGCTCAAAATAAGATTGAAAGGGCTGGACGGTCTCAAGTTCAATATTTACTATGCAAGTTGAAAGAGTATGGATATTTCGAATGGCATCGGAGAACTTTAGATGGTACAGATATTATTAAATATATTTTTTGGGCTTATCCGACTAGTTTAGACTTTCTACGTACATTTCCTTGTGTTATTATTATGGACTGTATGCACACAAAAAAAAATATAAAATGCCATTTCTTGAAATTGTTGGTGAGTCGTCAACAAATCATACCTTTTGCATTGCCATCGCATGTTTAGTTGGAGAATGTTAAGAAAACTATCTTCGGGCCTTGGAGCGCTTGAAATCTATTATTATTGATGGTCAAGTAGACATGCCTAGTGTTATTATTGCTGATAGAGAAATTGCATTATTGAATTCCGTTCAAATAGTATTTCCTCAATTCGTGCATATGTTATGCAAGTGGCATATTAAAAACAATGTTCTTACGTTCATTAAAAACAAGTAAAAGCAATGGATGTACAAGAAACTAAGTCGTTTTTAAATGATTGGAACGAGGTTGTAAATTCAAAAAATGTTGTACTCTATAGCCAAAATTTACAAGCACTGCATGAGCAATATGGTACACATACGAAGCTTATGATATATATTCATGAGAGTTGGTTGAATCCATGGAAAGAACGATTTGTTCATGCATGGACTGATGAGCATATGCATTTTGGTAATTACACTTCAAATAGGTAATAATTTTTATACTAAATTACTTCACGTTATTTTAATATTCAAATATATTAGTTTATTTATAATACATTGTTATTGTAGGTTGAGGCCGCACATTCGAAGTTGATGCAAAAAGTAAAATTCGGGAAAAAGAACTGATTGTATGGGAAATACTTCAAGAAGTTATACAGGGGCATCCTGTATTGTTGAATAGAGCACCTTTGAATAGCGAGTTACATTTCCAAACCATCAATGCTAGTATTGGAATCCTTGGGGCAATGGAAGAAATAACTGATTAGCCCTTCTATTTTTTTACTTTAGTTTAGAGTTTAGGCATTATTTTTTCCCTGTTTCCGAAAAAGAAAAAAGAGATACTAATAGTAACTCTTCGAGCTGATGAAAGTAGTAATATTATATGCGTGGAGGTTCAAGTCCTCTTCAAGGCATAATACTGAGAATGCTCATTGAATGAGCAATTCAATAACAGATTTAATACATTTAGCAACTTGTCATTGTAACTTTGAACAAGCTTGGGCAAAGATGCATTCATTGTTAGAACATTCATTCACAGAGCTAAAGGCTTCATTTGAAAAAAGTTTAACAAAAGTTGTTCATATCTATCATATAAAAGAATTCAAAAACCTACGGGGTGTAATCTCCACAGTTGCTTTAGAGTTACTTCATTCGGAGCTTTTGCGTGTGAGAGATATTGGTACAAACAAGCAGAGTTGTGGATGTACACTTCAGAAAACTCATGGCCTCCCTTGCTTCCATGAACTGTCCCGTCTTGGTTCACATATAAAGATACCACTCAAATTAATTGATACATATTAGACAAGGCTTCATCTTGTTCAAAAAGGAAAGAAAGAGGACGTGTGCATAGTGGAAAAGACGGAAGATCTATTAATAAAAGTTAAAAAAATGGACGTTCCATACCAACTGTAATTGTAAAACAAAATGATGGAAGTCATTGTACCTCAAACGTCTTCTCTTGCATCTCCACAAAGTAAAACTAAAAATCGTGGAAGAGAAGAAAAAAGAAAAAAAAGATAACACATCAAAAAAAAGAATGTCTTCTGCTTTTGAGTTAGTGGACATCATATCTCCTCAACAACCATCCACGTAATAAAGTAGTAATATCAAGAAAGTAAAGGTAGAAAAGCTATCGATAAAAAGACCAAAGAAGGTTTTAAAAAAAGAACTTAACACGTTGATTGTATCTTACTATTTATAGTTGTGTAGGTAGAAGAATTAACAATTGATACGAGACAATATATTGATCACATTCCTGAGCAGTGGAAACCATATGTTACACAAATTCGTGATGTACAGTGGGATGGAAACTGTGGTTTTCGTTGTGTCGCTGGCTTGCTAGGGCTAGGTGAATCATGTTGGTCTCAAGCGCAAATATTTGATCGAAGAGCTCAAAAAAATAAAGAATTATATGATTGGGTATTTGTTGAAAATGGTCGGTTGGGCGATCTACTTAATTCACTTGACTTTGATGGCGACGGTGATGCACCTCCTTCGAAGTGGATGTGTATGCCAGACATTGGTTATGTTGTAGCAACTCGATATCAAGTGGTTGTTTTTAATATAAGTTCAACGCTATCGTTAACTATACCGCCATTAACTGGACAAGTTCCTCCACCTGTGGAAATAGGAATCGCTTTTGTCCATAATGCTCATTTTGTACAATTATTATTATTATTATTATTTAAGTTCAAACATGTTTTAATAAAAAAAATTGTAGGTGAAATTGGAACCGAACCATCATATTCCTCCAACCATTGCAAAGTGGATTATTTGTCATAAGGCAGAAGCGGATGGATGGCAAAACATACTTGCTCAGCGCAAAAAAGCACGGGATGACTTCTCAAAATTTGCTACTTGAAAACAAACAACTTCTAGCTACTTGAAAATTTTAGGTAGAAAAAAACAATTTGGATGCAATGCTAATGCCTTGTATTTTGTTTTGTTATGTGTTGATGGCTTTGTTATCAATGATACGGCATTTGGCTTTGTTAAAGAAAGATTCTTGGAACACGTTACTAGTATTTGGCTTTGTTATCAATAATAATGTATTTGCCTTGTTTTTTTTATTTTTGTTATGTTCGTAAATTATTCTTGTATAAGGCTTGTTCTTTCATTTGTGTGTGCACAATGCTTTAAGGATAAAATACACATGAGAAATTTTTGGAACAAAAAAAAAAAAAAAAAAAAAAAAAGGTTGTCGTTAGACATGAATTTTTGGCTACATGAAACATGCTCATTTTGTTGCCATTGCAACTGGCACAATCTCATAAGTTAGTTCCCAGTTAGTTCAGCAAAAAAGCTCCACTTTAGGGAAAAAAAAAAGGAACCAAGGCACAATCTCATCATTCTGTTTGTAAGATTGTCATGTAGACTTCCATGCAGGTGGTGAAACTCACGTTAATATATGTAAATTAAGGGTAAAAATCACAGCACATATAATACAAGCCACATCTAATACAAACTACACAATACTTCAAAGCTACACGGTAATATAAGTAAATTAAGATAGCTCACAACTCACAGCACGTTTAATACAATCTCAGCAACATTCATCCAATACAATCTGGTTTGGTATAAAAATAGCAACGTAAGAAATTAAGAAAACAACTTAAGAAATTAAGAAAGCAACATTCATCTACTTTACAGCAAAGTAAAACAGTGGATTCGGATACAATCATCGGATACAAGTACATTAATTCAATACAATATTTACATACATATTTTGACAACATCAAACCAAAAAGTTTACAGCAAATGGCATAGTCAACTACAAGATCCACCAGCAACAACTAAGCTAGTTCATCCTTTGTATAAATCGTCCGCTTTCAGTTCTAATCAATTCGATAGTATTTCGCAATGGTGAGTTCGCATGCACGTATGCTTCATCCAACAAGCCATGAGTATTTGTCAAACTCTGGAAAAAAAAATTATAAGAAGTAGCTTTTATTAAAATATCAAATATGCAAATAGATGTCAAAAATTTACCATGTATAGTTGATCATATGTCGGCTGATAATAATACGGACCATGTATAACATTGTTCGGAAGATTTCTAGGATTTTGAACATGTATGAGGGTCCGAGGCTTAAACCAATCTGAATGGTTATTACTGCAACTTAGATGTGAAGATAGTAGGGGTGTTGATCTATACATATATGTGACTACATGGTTACGCCATTCCTTCCATTTGCACTCTTCCAAATTGTCTTAACACCCTTGTGGGATGATATGGTTCCACTATGTTCAAACAAAGAATACATCCACCATACCAAGCAATATCATTAAATTGATGGAATGCGCGTGCGCTAACATATGGATCAAATATTACCTGATCAACCTCAATGTTATCAAGGAAAATTCGTATCGTTGTTACAGACATAGAATTGTCCGATGATGGATTCCAACGTGCCGCTCTGGGCATAATTTCCATGTATAATCGTGTAGATGGATGGAAACATGGGAAATGCTCGAATATCCACGTCTCAAGTAAAAAAAGATAACCTGCAATCTATTTTACTTGAACTCTACTAGCTAAACCGATTTGCCTATACAAAAAAGCAAGAGCAGAAGAACCCCAAGAATACATTGCGATATGTTGCACAGATGCTATTGGCTTTAGGAGTAACAAATGTTGTGCGAGAATTGCTCTGATACCAATCTGTTATGCAAAAATTGCGCAAATGCGGAAGCGCAATAAACATGATCTAGATTTGTCAATCGAACGCCAATCTAATCTGATAACAATTATTCTATTACATCAAACAAATAGTAAATAACTATAATGAAGAAAAGAGACACAATATTTATACTGGTTCCACTATCCTCCATAAGATAGTGTACGTCCAGTCCAAAAGAGAGAAATTGCATTCCACATGAGAGAATTACAAGATATTACAAAATAAGATTTTACATATCCAAACCTCAAATAGACTTAACAAGAAGAGACACTCCATTTGGGGATCGCTGGCTCCATGTCAGGATGCGTTTACACTAAAGTCCACCCCTCAATATATAGCCAGTGCAAATCCATGTGAGTCATCAATTACATTACCAACATATGATAATAATATAATGGAGGAAAATTACCATAGCAGCAAATTTGCAAAGATAGAAAGTAAATCAATCCGTTTCTTTTGCATATATGGAAGAAATTAATCCCTTCATTTATTTCTCTACCAACTCATCAAATGCAATCAATGCATTCCCATTATAAAAATATTTACTTTACATTTTTTGCAAATTTGTTCCAATCAATTTGTGATTTTGCATCACCAAATTTAACACTCCACCTTGATGCAAAATCACATATCTGCAGCACCCCATCTCGAATCAAATTCTCTTTACATCATAAAACTCTTCAACAGAACTCCACCTTCAATCAAAATCTCACAATGAGATAGAAACCAAAAATGAATATTTGCCTAATGGGTTCTAGCAAAGCTACCCCCCATCACACCATGTTAACGAGCTCAGACTACATCCCCGTCCGCCAACAAAATGTTGCAAATATCCAAAATAAAAAAAGGCAGACACCAAAGTAATCTCAACACCGCCAAGGCCAAAAATAATTCTCTCAATCACCAATTCAAATACAGAGCCAAAATCCAAATCTCTGTATGCACAAAAAATCTCTCTCCTACCACTTAGTTATTATAAACATAACTCACGCTTGCAAAAGATGCATCTACCACCATGAGCTGCACCGCGCATAAACCAACGGTCTAAAAGTGCTTGCAATAACATCGACACCCGTCTAACACTTGACCTGAGCTCCTTCCTCGATCACCCCAGATCCCTCGAGCATCATCAACATGAAGACCCCTGTATAAACCACAATGATCTTTGTCTCGACACCCGTCTATCACTTGACCTTAGCTCTTTTCCTGATCATCTTGGATCCCTCGAGCATCATCAGCATGAAGACCCCTATCAGAAACATGATCAAAACTTACCAAATCCAGTGGTCCCTTCAACGCAGTAAACTCCATATCACGTCAAAGTTCCCAGATTGGAACATTCTTCTCTCTCAACATAATCTCCTCCACCAAAGTCTTCCTTTTCTCCCAAAATAGTTATAGCATAATCACCACCGAATCTACCAACCTCTGTAGAAATAATTGATGCACAATTTATAACAAATCGCCTTGCTCTGATACCAAACTGTTGGGGTTTTGTGCGCAGTGGAAGTTTGACAAAACGCCAAGAAAAATAGGATCTTTATCATCCAATCACTTGAAGATGAATGTGATTGAAAAAATAAACAACACCACAAAAATATCGAAAATATAAGCACACGATATTCCACCCAACCACACTCTTTATTGTTTAACCAATAAAAATTGTTTACAATCGATCTCAACTATCATTACAAACAAATACAACTTGAACCGATAACCTTATTGAGAAATAGGTAAAGAATATCTAATGGCTAAAATTTTGAGGAGAAAGATAATGAAGAATAATGGCTAATTTTCAACACCTAATGAAGATGTTAGCTAGGCTTTTTATAGAGTGAATTGCTTCATACCCAAGTAAATTTGGCATCCAAATTATCTTCATTTATGTCAGAAATTTATTTGGATAAGCATCAAATAATCCTTGCCTTAATTATCCCACAAATATAGCAACCAATATCTCTCCATAAAATCTAGCAACAAATCTCTCCATAAAATATATAAGATTATTTGTTGCCCAAAATTGTGATTTGCATATCACCAATTTCAACAACAAATAGACGTAAGATTTGCTTTTACCCGCAAAAATTGTGTTCCCAAGCACATATAACAAATAACCCCTAGCAGCACGTCTAATTTTCCTATTATTCCATTTGTCACTAACATTTTCGAATAACGGACGTAGCTTTCTGAGACTAAGTTTGTAACCAACTTTCTTATTCATATCAGCTCTAGTTTCATTTCTATTTAGACCTAGCAATCTAAATGCAAGGTCAGTTGCATCATCCATAGCAAATGAATGAACATCAATTGGCTTTCCTTCCATAGGAATATGTAACAAGCTAGCCACGTCATCTGAAGTAATCGTCATTTCACCAAACGACATATGAAAAGTATCTGTTTCTAGATGCCAGCGTTCAACAAAGGAAGATATAAGGTTTTTTTTCACACAATGATAGCTAGTTAGAACAATGGAATACAAACCCGAAGCTTCTATGTAGTTTCTAAAAATCATTGCATTTTCCGGTATTTCCCATTCTAAAATTTTATGGCCATGATTGATACACGTAAGTGGTTGTCTCTCCTATAAAACATGATTATATTTTTCAATATTATAGCATGCACTAAATTATTCAAAAGGATAAAATAAATTTATAAAATTAAGATATACCTTCGCTTCCCATATGGCTGAAGCAACATGAGTTTCATAGTCTATAATTGCATCTTTGATCGTTGGACCGCCATGTTCTTCATGTTGGTTTTTTGCTTCATCTATCCCTTGTCCATCTCAACGTTAACCACATCCTCGTCAGTTTCATCTTGGTCATTATCGGTCTTATTGTATTCATTAATATCGGTCTCTTTGTTTGCTTCATCATTGTTATCTACCACATCACCATTAATGACCTTTTGAGTTCCAAAATTCTTTTCTTTCTCCATAGTTGTTCTACCTTTTCCTCGACTACTTATTGATGCGGGCAACTTTCGCACAAGGCCTCCAAGCATACCTTAAAAGCGAAAATACAAATTATAGATTAACACTTGAAAATTAAGCAACACTACAAATTAACGATTACTTCTTAATTGCATCATGCATGATTTGTGAACGTGGCGGACAACCGGTTAAATATAAAAATATACAATTCTATGTATGCATCCCTTTAAAATACTAAAGCAACAGTTAGGATCGCATCTTGATTTCATGCATGCATTTGCGTTAGTTCTTATAGGCTTTACTCTGCTGTTTGCTTCTGTATTTGCTTTTTTTTTTTTCAAACGCAAAATGTACTTGTTTTACGAAGCAACAGTAACATAAAATGCACAAGAATGATGTAGTTGAGAATTTTTTTCCAATGCAAATCAGATTCTATAAGCTAAAAATGGGTGGCACATATATATGCATGTAACATATATAAATAGGGTTTTCTACAAATAGACTTTCTTTGTAAAATTTATATGGGAGTGAAAAATCAATCCAGTGATTTTACCACCCTCCTTCTCTATGTGGCCCTCCTAATAAAACTTTAGTTCTCAAGTAGGCCAGTAATGAAGATCTTGCTTCAATGTTATCACTTTTGGTTTCCATTTAAATGCGCTGTTCTCACTCTTACAAACACTCCATGTTCCAAACCCTTAACCACTTCCAAAAAAGTATCCATGTCCAGTGTTAGTTTTCCGTTTATTTCAATGATCCACTGAAGACCATATAGACTATCTGTCAACTGGACTACCATGACACCATCTTGCAATATATACACCATGGACGCCTTCTTTTGGTAGAAAACCAAGAGACCGAACAATGGTATATGCCAACAGTGACCATCGTCATAAATATGCAGAGACCGAACAATAAAACCATTAAGGAGTTTTATGGCTTGCTACAATAATTCAACAATAAAACATTTTCACCACAATAGTATTGAAGGCTAATAGAACAAGATGCAGTGCGCAATATATATGTATATGTACATATATATATATATACACACACACACACACACACACACACACACGCATACACACACACCTACTCGAAAGCATGAGCATAATAAGGACAACACCATATTGCAAGCCACTTAGGACAGATGTACAATAGACAAATTGCACTAAATAGGTAAAGATGGCAACAGTACAAGTGCTTGGCCGAATACAAGAACAACTGGAAATAGAAATGCAACAAGTCAAATGCAGAAGTAGGTTCAAATGACGCAGCTAACAAGGCAAGAATATGTCTAAATAGAAATCATATGTAACTAGGCCAAAATTAAGTGATGCAATGGTTAGGGTGCTGCGGTCGAACTTTAAGCACAATATTGTCAAATCTGTGATTTAAATTACATATAATGAGCTAATGGAAATAACAAAAGAAGTTGGAGCTGAGTCGAAGCAGAAAGAAAATAGCCTGCATAACAGAGGCGATATGCAGTGAAATTTACAGTGTGATTCCCGAACGATTCAACATCATAGCATTTTGTCTTTATGAAGGTCAGTTAAAAAATATACTTCTCTAAAAAAAAAAAAAAAAAGAGAGAGAGAGAGAGAGAAAGAAAAAGACATTCACGCGGAACTCCTCCATGGTGAAATTAGACCACAGCGGCATACAAAAACGTCAAAATCAACCAGAAATCATCAAGGAACGAACTGAAAAAACATACCCGACGATGATGGACCACCTATAGTAGACGCGCAATTTGCCGGTGGCTTCAGTTTCGATTTTTGAATAGGCATTTCAATTTGATTTTTTTTGGCCGTTGGAAGAGGGGCTAGGGTTCGTGTGATTTTCGAAATTGCTAATATACCCGAAACAGTGTTTGTCAGATTGTGCGAAAGAATATTAGCCGCTTGATTTGCTGAGTTGTGTCCATGTTTTGCTGCAAAATTACAAAAGTACCCTCCGTGAATTACACTATTTTGCCTAATTCGTATTTTTTAACAAAAACCATTTCGGGTGAAGTAGCAAGACTCTGTGATTTTAGAGCGAAAGATTACACAATGAAGGATTTGGTAGGGTAGGGGTATAATGAGAAGTTACATGGTGTAGGAAAAGAAAAAAATGGTGTATAAATTTTCTACCTAACTTTTGGTGCACGGAAGGCTAAAGCAGATGTTCAAATAGAATTTGCCGAAAACAAATTGTTAATTAACTATAAAACAATTACATAAAAATTGCAAATTAAATACCCTACTTAAATGCCCTAGTTGTATCCTCAAGGTTTAAACACATACATCGTTCACCACTCTACCCCACTTCCGTTTGTCACAAGCGCATCATAAGCCTTTGAGCTTTTCAATTGTCTCGAGTTTTAAAGACAAAGATTTATCCAATTTTATGAAAAGGTTATATACATATGTATGTACATATTCCTTTTTAGCATTTGAGTGTTAATTGTCTTTAATATACGATTTTATTTTTATCTTTTATTTTTACTTCTAACAATGCAAATAATTTTTTATCAAAAGTTACCATTATGTCTTTATTTGAAATTAAAAAAAAGGCAACGTATTTTTTCTAGATTATAAAACCAGTTGTATAAGTTAGATATCTGTAGACATGCTTGTTTAACAAAAGGCTATGGTTATAATATGTATCATTATCTGATTTACTGTACTTAACATATGATAATGCAATTTTAAGTTGAAAACATGTTTTAACTTGAATTACAATCATAAACTTGAGTTCGCTTAGGTCCATTAATATGTTTTTCTTCGAATGTAGATAGTGTCGTATCTGCATTCGCATTTGAAATCTTCCTTGGATACTAGATATCCTCATATGAGGATACAAATGCATATCAGGTAATTATCATATCCGCTAACCATCGGTAATTCATGAAACGCAAATATCAATTTTGATTTAAAATAATATTTTTTTTCAATCCATCAAGAAGTATGAAAAATGAACAAATACGATGCAGTAAAAAAAATAAGTAGTTTATATTAATTTATAAACACATACCTTTCATTATGCAAAAATACATAAAGTAAAAATTAATTTTAATAGAAAATTGCATGAATAATTTTTGAATGCTAATAGTTTGTATCCATATTTATATCTATTTTTCAGGGCATCGAATAATTATAAGTTTCGCATACCAATGTTGACGGATTCCGAATATTTCAGGTACCTATTACTGAAAATCCACAAGGATGGTGGTGTACTTTGTATATGGATGTAATATTTGAGTATGTATGTGTTTGTATAGCAAGATACAAGGATGTAAAAGGTAAAATAGTGAAAGCAGGTAAGAATGATCGCACCAAAGTTTTATACTGCTTCAGACCTCCCATCCTACATCAAGCCCTGAAGTTCCGTTTGTTAATACCCTAGGTATTGATTTTGACGACAAAAACCATATAAATATTATCACTAACGTATCTTTGACCTGTGCAGTTACATTATATACATATTATAGAGACATATATAGAGATAAACAAGAGTAAAAAAGACGAATTATAGAAGAAGTTTAACCAGAGCAAAGAAAGAATTATAAAGGAAGGATAACTAAGAGCAATTGAAGATCAAAATCTATTAGAGAAGAATGTTGAAGGGCAGAGATGTTTGAAGTTATGAGGAGTTGGTTGAACCTTAGAATATCTTGTTAAAGATCCCAAGATAATTATACTTGAAGCTCATCGACTATTGACCTCAACCGAATCACCAAAATCCACAAATATAAGAAATTTTGAATGGCTAAAATTTGCAACACTTATTAAGTGTTGGTGTTCATTTTTGGAACTTGGGGTGGACATAAACCGCACCGTCATATGGAAACGCCAGCACCGCACCGTAAAAGCGGTGCGGAAAATCGGACCAAATCTTCTCTTTAAAGTAGATACTCCAAACCGGATCGACTCAGAACAATACGGTCTGGTTTGAGCTGTTGAACCAACCGTATTAAACCGGACCGAACTGAATAGTTGCAGTAGCAATCCTATGGTAAAAATATAGCTAATTATTATCTAACTATTGATTTTAACAATGTATATTTTATTTCAGGATATGTTTCCTTTATATTAATAATAATCATTATCATAAAGGAGAAAATAATATAATAGTTTCTATATCTTTTTTTGGATAAATGCGAGTTATAATCTTATTTGAGTTATCTTACTTAATGTTTATGCATTAACTAAAATTGATATTTGGTCAATGTACTAAAACAATCTCACACTTGTCACTAAATGTAAAATTGAAGTGTTTATACGATTAGAAACTAATCTTTCAATTTTAGGTATCATTGTGTGTTTTACCCTTTAAGTAACACTGCATGACACGGTTGTAAATTGATTGTTGATGGATGTAATTCTCTTATTTTATATTTAATACGGGTCAAATGGGACCGAACCAAAACCGAACCGTAATATATTAAAACCGAACCGTTTAATCGAGTAGTATAATGAGTTGTATTTTTAATCAACCGTTTGATGCGGTGCGAAAGCGGTTCGAAATTCAAACCGCACCAAACCGACCCGTCCCCACCCCTATTTGGAACACCCCTTGTCGACATGGAGGGGTTGACATGTTGACATACTAGTCGTTTTTCAATTCCTTAGATTTTAAATGAAGAGACATTTCCTCCATCTCTTCACCAAAAGGCACGTCTCTTCAACCACTATATAAGGCTTATGAAAACGAATTTTGACATCAATTTTTCTCTTTTTCTCCCACTCCATCTTCTCCAAACATTTGCAATACAAATCCATTGAATACTTTCCAATTATCTTTGCAAATACGCTCTCTTTCACCCCCAATTCTTCAAGGATTTACAAACCACACAATATCAAAGAGTTGCAATTAAATTCATGTCATTCTCCCCCTGATTTCATCCTATTTCCTCAAAGAATTCAAAGATATATTGTCATTAGAGGTCTATAGGATCATTTTATCGAGTCTGCAAGAACCTCTATTGAAGATACAACTTACCCTAGTTTATTGTTATTGATAAGAGATGGTGTATCTTGTGTCTTGTGAAATCAAGTTTGTAAAGGTGTTCTTTCCACCCATGGAAAGCAAGCAGTTATAGTGAAATTCTACATGGTGGAGTGCAGGACTAGATGCAGGATTGGTTAATCCGAACCAGTATAAAAATCCCGGTATTATTACTTTTCTGCATTTTACTTTATTACTTATTCTCTAATTACTTGTTTCTTGTTGCAATTTAAGTTAATACTGTTTTATATTCATAAGTAAGTAGTTAATACACATTTCACCAAATTTAGCCTCTTAATAGCCGAAAGATCTATTCAACACTGTATTGTAGACACCCCGGTTTCCAATACCCTTTTGGTATTTTACGAACCAAAAACCCTCGCTTCCTCCTGAGGAATAAGGTTATACAAACATTTAATCTTGACAACCTTGTGTTCTAAAACACAGATATTGACTATTGATACAATTCTTCCTATAATCTCTATTGAGTATATTTTTTGAATGTGCGTAGATTTGTAGGAAATAGAATTGCTAAATATAGCAAATGATAATGTTTTATCACTTGAGTGTTTTTGAATATAAGAATATATTGAGAACAATACCAGAAAAAATTAGTTAAAATTATCATGAAAGCAACTTATGTGTATAATGTATGTGTGTGTGTTTAATAGTTATATTCCAAGATTATAACTCTTCAAGTTAATTCATTTGATCAGGAGTTGTAAAATCAAAGAGGGGATGTGAGTGACGAAGAGATGATAAAGTGTCTTTAATAAAACGGTTATGCATCAAGTTAGACATCTGAATTCACAAGTCAGATGTTTGGATTTATTTTGGGATGTTTCTTAAGACTTGAATGAGTCATTTATTCCTTAAGGTTTAGACGTCTAGCCAGTAATAAGATTTTTTCTTCAGATATTGGTTGTACACCTAACCCTTTGGACACCTAACTTATGTATTTTTGAATATCTGAAATTCTCTCAGACGTCTAACTAACGAGTTCAGATGTCTCGTTAATGATGAAACTTATATTATGTTTTGAAGTCATGAATCTTAAAATATTAACGTGATGGTGCATATGTGAATATTTTAAGAGAGATTGGACAAGATATCTAAGATACAACACATATAAGTAAATCAATCTTACATCGATTTCTTGCTAGATCTTCACTTTCTTGTACTGAAGAAATGATTTGTCATTTTAACTTAATCTTAATCCTATACCTACAAGTGATTTGATAATATAGCAATATATATGACTATATCGTTGTTATCACTAAAACCTTAGAGGTAAGAAGACTCTAACTTTCTCCCCTTTTGATGATGAAAACTATACATTCTTCTATTCACTCAACAAATTTAAAAACAAAAAGTATGCTCTAATGCTCCCTTTATGTATATGTACATCCCTTTTGTCATTATCAAAAAGGTGAAAGTAATCGATGGGAATATAAACAGTAAACTACTAGGATGCACATAAGAGAACATCTGAATAACAATGCACATTCCATAATGACCATAAAATAATGATAGATAACTAACACAATGTTTACAATGCACACAATAAGATAGTAGATAACACAAAATACCAACAGAATGTTCACAGTGATGACAATACATAGTACAACACAATGATTACAACATAATGAATGCAAGAGTTATCAAGGTTAAGAAGATATATTACCAATTATGATCGTTATTTGGATTTCCATAGTAGTACTCATAGTAGTGATAAAATATTAACGGATTCGTTGGACAATCTCCAGGCCATCGATGTTCGAAGGTACTATACTTCACATGTGCATTAATAGACGGACCTTCAAATGGTGCATAGGATAAATTTTACCCAGGTGGAAGATCAAACCAAGGTTCATCAAGAGTTGCTTGATGCTCTTCTCCCTCTTCAATCATAGGTGCTTTTCCTTTAACATGTATTTCTTCCTCGTTATAAAAGAAAGAAAATAGAGGTGTTTGAGCATGTGTTAGTTGTGAATTAGGGAAAGGAGATGAAGAGGATCGTGAAAACAACCGACCATACACTTTTCAATATACTTCCCCCAGTATTGTCACAACCTTTTTTCCACTATTTTTTCCTGTCCAGTCTAACAACTTTTTTCTCTAAATGCTTCTGATTTTTTATGACAAGATGCTAGTTATGAAGAGTCAAATCTTAAATCGATTCGCTCATGAGAAGATGAGCACGGTCTATTGAAACTTCAGGCTCGGATCGATAACCCAGTTCTCGTGGTGTTAGGATATAAGGTTGTTGGGCTTAAGTAGATGACAGTGCTTGTGTCAGTTGTTAAGACAATGTACCTTGTTTTGCATGAACTTTCCATTCTTTAAGAGTTAAATAAGCAAGTGGTCTCTCAGGAAAACGCATTAACTTAAAGAATTTGCTACCACTCTCTTTTGTCAGAACCATGTCAAAGAAGAATAAGTATAAATGGGCATCAAGTTGATGTAGAATGCGCATGATGTAAGTCAAATAAATGATTGTCATTTACAATTCCAAAAAGATTTTACCTCCTTGAGTATGAGTTTAGCCTAGTGTATCAAATGCCTTCAAATGTAGCATGTAGTGCCTTGAAGTCATTGTCGTGGGTTTGTTCATGATTTCCCAAGTGAGGAACAACTGTGTTAACCAATATTCAATTAAGAAGTTGGGCACAAGGTCGAAGATTCTTGGTTCCATACTACTGCATCATTTCTTTCAGATTTCGATGAATGATGTCTTCTCCAGATGTAACTTGATAGTTTGGCAAATTCAAGAGTTGTTGACCTTCCAATCAGCAATCAAGTAACCTTCCTATCTTCGGGCATTGATTTTTATCATTTATCTATACAAACTCAACCACATCGTGCCTTCTTTGTTATCAAGTTACCAATTTTTGCACTACACAAGTTAGAATAAAAGGGATAAATGACAGGTTGATCGATTTCTACCTCATCGTGATCATATTCAACAAGAATCTAAATTCCAATTTGGATGAATAGGTCTTGAATATTATAATACTTAAACTTGCAAAATCTATAAAATGGTTCGTTATGGAGATTCTTTTCTTTTATACCTGTGATTATCTTATTCGGAGGAGTGCTATCGAAAAGACACCCTTATATGTGTGAATTTTTACCATTGAAGGCCAAGATGGAGATTACTCTTCCTTTGATCTCTTTTTAGCTTTATGAGTCATCTGAATTGGATTTGGGGTTCTGAGTGATTTAGGGTTTGAAGCGAATGAATTGAGGTTAAAAAATGTGAAATGCGCGGGAGAAAGGTAGCTTTTAAAGTGAACAAACAGTTGGTCAAACATCTGAACAAGTGAATCACATGTTTGATTCCGAACAGATGAGTTTCTTGAATTATTTTCTAGATGTTTGGTTGGACGGTCATATGTCTAGTTATTACAAATGTTGTTTCCTGAGAAATCAGTTTGATGTTTGGCTATAAAGAATTTTTAATTGAGTGCTTTGTAAAACATCCGTATTAATAGTTAGGCTCTGATATATTCTTGAAGAATTTCATGACTTTCTCTTCATATGTATAATTGTTTATTTGGATGCATGGTTTGAACCAACTGTATCTTTTAAGGTTTGATCATTTAGACGTCTGATGTTGTAAGTCAGACGTCTGACTCTGTCTTTATGATTAACTTGATAGGAATAGACGGAACTTCTTGATTTAATTTATTCAACAATTATATTAAAAACATATGATAAAACTATACAAGCAACACTTATTCACCTTAATAAGGGTATTAATTCATTCATTTGAGTTTAATTCTATCTGAAATGTCTCGCACATATATCTTTATTTCAGGATTGTAGATAAGTGACTTCTTGACACGTGTTGGATCTTGGTAGAAGACAAACCACAAAACTTCATTATTTGTCTTTTAATAACATTGATTTGTTCTTCATCTCATTTTTGTTTGCAGTAACCCACGTTGAAGTCCTGATGCTTTTTGTTGGCAATGGAATATATCATCTACTCGATAATTGACTAATGTTATGGCAACGCCTTCAAATTTAAGTGAGGTTCGAACATGCTTTCCTTTTGTTGTATAGCCGGAATGATTCTTGATATAAAGGAATCTATGATAGTTTTTTAATCTTCGGTTGATGTTTTGAAGGAGCAGGTTTTCAGAAGATTTTTGTGAAGCCATTAAAAGACTAGTTTTGCTTTGTACGTAAGTTAGTAATTCAGCTTTACTATATATAATGTTAAGTTTTATATTAACGTTTATAGTTAATTAAATAATTTTAACCAAATTGGTAAGTGAAAAGAAAATTATTAGGTTAATATATAAGGAAGATATGAATGGCCAATAATCTTTTAATTATAAAATTTTACAAAATTAGTTTATATCTAATTATGCGATACTATTTATAATAGCTCATCAAGTGAGCATATGCCTAATTCCCATTAAGTTTTATAAAAGTTGACTCACATAATGATTTAGTGAATATATCAACAATTTGGTTGTCAATTTTCATAAATTGAACTTATATGATACCCTTTTCACCATTTGTCTAAGAAAATGGTCGAACATCAATATATTTGGTTCGAGAACGAGTAACCGGATTTTTTGATAAGTTAATAGCATTTATGTTATCCCATCTTATAGAAGATTCGTTTTTTTTTTGTTTTTTTTCAAAATCTTTAAGTGTTTTCTGCATATAAATTATCTATGGACTGGCTATAGCTTTTGACATAGACACAGCTTCACATATCGAGAAAGAAATAAAACGTTGCTTTTTACTAAACAATGAGACTGAGGGTTGGTCAATAATGAGCTTTTTCTACCTTTTGCACCCAACAAAGTCCGCATCGCTATAGGATATTATATAAAAGGAGTTAGCATTTTGGTAGATAAAATCGTAATCCTTAGTGTTGGTTAAGTACAAAAAATTCCTTTTACCACTCGGTAATGTGATTTTTTTGGTTGAGTTTGAAACTTCGCACACAAATGACCACACATAATTATATAGGACGACTTGTTGTTAAATATAAAAATGAACCAAATATATTTCGATATAATTTTTGATCAAATTCTCTACCATATTCATTGTTGTTTAAGTGTAAAATAATGCTCATTAGAATTTTTTACTTGAAGTTTTGTCCATTACAAAACGTTTCAATAATTCTTTTCAATTTTTTCCTTAAAAAAATAAGTCTTATTACCTATTTTTTCTATAAACCAAAGAAAAAAATTAGACTCTCATAAATGATATTTCAAATTCATTTTTCATGATATTCATAAAAGTATTACATAGTTTTTCATTGGTTGAACTAAAGATAATATAATATGTATAAATTTAAACTAATAGTATATGATCATTTTTTCTTTTTATGAATAATATTTTATCTTTATTACCAAATTGAAATCCCTAATTGATTAAATGACTTCTTTCGTGCAAAGCACAGGGTGTTTGTTTTAGTCCATATAAAACTTTTTTTTATTAAAAACATGATCCGAATATATTTCTATAAATAAAGGAGGTTGTTCGACATCTGCATTCTCTTTTATAAATCTGTTCAAAAATGTCTTTTGACATCCATTTGAAATAACTTAAAGTTAATGACATGCAAATGCTAATGATGTCTTAATGGACTCGAGACGTGCTACTATAACAAATGTCTCTTCATAATCAATTCGTTCTTCTTAATTATATACTTGAGCAACAAATATTGCTTTATTACAGATTATGTTTTCGTCTTGATCTTTTAAACATCCATTTAGTTCCAACAACAGATTGATCATTTGATCTTGGTGCAAGTTCTCATACATTATTATGTTAAAATTGTTTTAAATTTTCTTGCATTGCTAAGATCTAAAAATCATCATATGATGCTTCTTTATAAATTTTTGGTTTAGGATTAGATATCAGTATAACATTACTCGTTGAATTAATTGTTTTCTTATCAATACTCTGGTGTTTATATTGCCAATTATATTATCAATAAGGTGATCTTTTAAAATTCTATGTGGTGACCTTATTTCGTTAACTTCATTATTATTATTATTATTATTTACAATAGTGTTTGTATTAATAGTATTATTGCTTTCAAAATAATGAACAGTTTTTTCTTCATCGTCATTATTGGATTTATTAGTTTTAAAATCTTCGTTAGAAGAGACACAAAGACTTTCTTCAATCATATTGTTCGTTTATTGAAAATTATATAATCCAAGCTCTATCTAAATATCCTACAATGATTTTTTTCATCAGCTTTTAGTTCAATTTTTTCAGGATTATCTTTTCTTTCTAAAATAAAATACTTTGGCCCAAATACTCGAAAATACAATAATTTAGTTTTTACACCAAAAAATATTTAATAACACGTATTTTTAGTCATAGTTCTTAGAGAAATACAGTTTAGGACATTCGAAGTTGTAGCGACGACTTTGGCCTAAAGATATTTAGCTAAACCAATGTTATTCAGTAATGTCCTTGCGCATTCCTTTATTGTGCGATTTTTTTCTTTCAACGACACCATTTTGTTGTGTTGTTCATGGAAAGAAAAATTGTGATTAGTTACCTTTTTATTATAGAAATTTTCAGAAATTTCAATTTCAAACTCAGCAACATGATCACTTAAATTTTTAATTCTTTTAGCAAAAAAAATTCACTTTTCAAAAGTGCCAGTTTTGTGTATTCTGGACGATGTCCATGTATATCTAGGATAATCATCGACTATTATAAATTATAAAATGTATTTATTATGATTTATTGAGCGAACTTGAGTTGAAACAAACAGGTCAAGATGAAGTAACTTAAGTTGTTTAGAACTCCTCATCTAATTTTACTGAACTCTTTTTATGTTTTCTCATTTGACATGCATTAACCCGCCTTTTAGCAAGGCCATCACCTTCTATATTTTTGGAAATCATAGTGTTTAAGATTCAGACATAGGCTCAGGAGAGCCTAGGCATGCTTGGTTAGAAGCATGAAAGCACTCAAAATATTTGGACATATGGAAGCTGGGATTTCGACTTGATTAGTACGGATAGGCCTTCCTCTATAACTTATTACTTCGGCTCAATATTCTTGGATCAGTCAAGCTCGGCTCGGTGGACCTCGGCTCGGTGGACCTCGGCTCGGTGAAGCCACATCACCGGCACCATGAAGTAGCATCTCTGGATCGACTAAACCGGTTCGGCTATATCGAACCGAGTTAAGTCGAACTGGATACTAGAGATATTTCTGAGTCCTATTCTTCTGCCTATAAACATGGTCAATCATCTCCAATCAAACCGGATCATGCAACAGGTGTCCTATGTCGCGCTGACTTGGATATTTTCCCAACTCCTATTCATCTGGATAGAGCGCCACATGGCTGTGTCGAAATGAACTCAAACACTGTTATAAATAGGCGTCTAGAACCTAACTTTAGGGAGATCGAATTCTGGAACACCGAACCAGACATTGCAAGGTCATTGCAATTGCTAATTTCAACCCTTTTCTCTACTTCCTTTCATACAAGTCAATCGTATCTTATAATCTAATAGTATAAACAATAGATTATCAAAGTGGACGTAGGCCTGATTGCCGAAGCACTATAAAACTTTGCGTGTCTACTTTATTTTACTGCTCTATTTGACTGTGATTATGAAGTTGTTCTGTGATCGTTGTGACTTTGGTTGTAGAAGAACCAATTTTCTACGTCTATATTTTAACACACCAATAAGGAGGCACACAACTTGGAATTCTAGCTTAAAGGAAACTACTCGTTTCGAGATACGAAGATGGTGAGAAAGAAGAAGGATGGAACACCCTTTTGTGCAGAAGATGTTGGAGATGCAGGCACTAGGAATGGAGGAAGTCAGGAAGCTTCTTCTCACGGCAATCCGTCCATCTACTTAACCCAAGAAGAAACGGATGGAGTAATGAATGATTTGAATTCACATATGGAGCGATAGGACGAACTTTTCCAAAGGCAAGAGGAGATGATGAACAGTTTCTTTGTAAGAGCTGGTGGAATAGGAAGACTAGGAGGTCAGAACTCATTTACTAAGGAAGGACCCAGTAACACGGCTGTAGATCAAATAGAGGATATGCCATTGCACGAATCGATAGTGGCTCCAGTTTGAGCAAGGTCCAATGACGAACCGAATCAGAGAGGGAGGAACCACCCCGGAAAAGATGGTTTGCGTCGCGCCACTTCAACTCGTGGTGTCACAAATGGTGATATTGGAAATGTTAGTCAGCATCAACCACACACAGCTTTAGACAGAAATGATGCAGAAGCCAGAAGGGTTCAGTTCGACTATGTCAAATCGAGTACTGAAGGCATGGTCGAGCCAGATTTCGATGTCATGAACAAGAGTCAAGCTACTACGGGAATGCATGTTGGGGGCAACAACGTTGGAATGGAAGATTGGCAACAACTGCTTGGAGATGGAAATCGAATCGCAGATATGATTCGACGCTTTATGAGAGGCGGGCCACCTCAAGCTGACATGGATAACATCAATCATAGCAATTTTTCATGGGACATCAGAAATTTCCGTAACCCGCTAGACTTTAAATTGCATGTCTTGGAAGTATGTGACAGCAGAAAGGATCCTACTGTACACTTGATGCGTTATATGCGCCATATGGAAGTATTATAGGCATCGAAGAACATCATGGACAAATGTTTCTCACCCTTTCTCACTGATGTTGCTGCTATGTGGTTTAGGAGATCGAATCCAAATCGAGTAATAGCTGGAGCATGTTGGTCGCATGATTTATTGAATAGGTTAGGGCCCACATGACAAGGCCAATGTAAAGACCCACGATTTTTAAAGGTCCAAAATTAATTATAAACGTCATCAAACATGCTTACAACTAATTTCAGAAATTAAAAGTAGTGGACCTCAAGTACATAAGACTTAAAAATAATAGAGACGATTAATAATATGGAAGATCTCATGATGGAATAAAATAAATAATTACATAACTAATACATCATAATCCATTTTATTACATTAAATATCCATAAATAAAAAATGGCAGTGATACAATAAGAAGTGAGTTAAATAAACAACCTCTAGACCCTACATGTAGACTAAGCTCCTTTCTTCTTCGTTTTTTTCTTTTTGCCAACTCATATCTTCCAACTTTACAAATTCTTTTCAAAGAGGAATAAAAAGAGTTCCAACTATATTTGGATTGCGCCTAACCCGATACACCCCGACCCAATCTAAGGGTTCTGGTGGCTATTGCATAGGAAAAAAACTGCCTGCGTACCCCTTCTGAGAGATCAAGCCCACGTATTTCTATTTCCTGCTCTTCTCCTGCATCCAAATACTCATTAATACATTAAAACCATTTCATACATTCAACCATTGCAATCAATGTAATTCAATACAATCAGTGTAAACATTACAATCAACATAATTGATCACTGCAATAACACAATCAAGTAAGAGCAAAAAATATTATCCAAACATATCACCATATGAAATAAACAAAATAAAATTAACATGCAGTCTTCAAAAACCAACCACATCCAATGGCAATTCCAACTTATAAAAGAAGGTAGCAACTTTAAGATACTTACACAATTATAATTTATCAATCATAATTGTATGTCATTAATGTAAGTATAAACCATTTTGTGTATACAAATCATCCCAAATTAGTAACACAGTCATCATCGCATAGTAATCCAACTACTATTGGTATCACATATATATATACATACAACATATATATATATATACACACACACACACACACATACACACATATGCACACAATGGATTTGAATAATATGTTAATTAATGTACAATTAATTCACGGCCTATGGAATAAATGTATTACAATTTGGAAGTAGCATACACCCCATGTATACATACATACATACATATATATCTACACACATAAAATCTTTTCTTATAAGCAACATTTAATCCTATGTGTCTCCCATTTATATCTGTATAAATATATACATACTTCCTACTTGGAACATGCATCTTAAAATTAAAAATGTAACATTAATGGGAATTGAACTCATGACTTCATGTATCAAAGTCTACTCACCTAACCACTACACCAAACACTATTTTTGTTTTTAAAATAGGAACATTGAGAATTAATGGTTTCATGTGTGTATCTTTCATTCTAAAAAAAAATCAATACCTTGTAAATGATAATTTCAAATATATCAAAATTATGTATCAAATTGATCATCTCGGAAATACCTTCGCAGTGGTAATAGATACGACATCCAGTTTATCCTCTACTAACAATTAATTCTTAATTACTTAACTTTTAGAACTGTAAAAGTTACGGGATGTTACAGCCTAAGAATGTGATGACTCTTACCACAATAAAACAGAGGTCTGGTAAGACTATGCGTTCATTCTTAGAAAGATTAGATGTAGCTGTTGCATCGGTAGATAGACCCGAACCGACCATGGTACTAATAGCAGTTGTATCCGACATATCGGATAAGTCCGATTTCAAAATTTCTTTAGAACGGGATCTGCCGAGTACCTTGGCGAATTATTTTTCGAGGCAGATATATTTCTAGAGGATGCTAAAATCAAGAAGGAAGTTCTCGAGATCAATAGGGCCAAAGACGGATGACCGTCCAAATCTAGAAAAAAATAAGGATGACTTATCATCCAACGGGAAAGCGCAAAGCTGCAAATGATCAAGGCCGGGACAAAGGGTGCAAGAGAGGGCCTAAGTATGACTCATATACAAAGATGAACGTGAGTTTGGAAGATATCTACGATGAAATCAAAGTCACACTCCTGGTGAGGAGGCAATTTGGAAAGGTGCCCACAAAGCATAACTGAGCGTCAGGGAAATTATGTTTGTTCCATGGAAGAGCTGGGAACAAAACAAACGATTGCAAACACCTCTATGACATCATAGAAGAGTTTGTAAGGAGAGGACAACTACAACACTATGTTCTGTTTGGAAACCCAGCTCACGGTCAATCGTTAGCTGATCGGCGTGGAAATGGGCTAGGCTCCTAGGGAGGACTGATTATTAACTAATGGCTTCGGATGAAGTTTGGATATTGAGCAATGGCTACTTCAACCAACCCATATACGAAGCCAACCTTTGGATTCAATGCATGCTTTGTACACGACAACAAACCATTGTTTCACTTTTGCTTTTAGTAAACTCGTAAAAACTGGCTAAGCCTCTTACTCTTGTACGGGGTCCATAGTGACTCCTATGCAAGCTTTATGATGGCGATAAACCATCTGCTTTTCTCAATATCAGTGTATTCATGTTTTCAGTACTTTAATAAAAACATTAGTAAGTATGCCTGATGCTTGTCAGAAATTATGTTTCCTAAAACTCTGATGAATAGTTCGGCAAGTATGGTTGATGCTTGTTGGGTGTTATGTTTTTCATACTCTAATAATCAAGTTCGGCGAGTTTGGGTAATGCTCATCGGACATAACATTTCTTAAACTTTAAATCATGGACCATCGTGTATGGCTGATATGCTGTATATAACAATTCTATGATTTTTATTTGATTATAACTAACATATATATATATATACTATTATAAATGTGTTTATAATTGTACAATTCCACCATATCACAAACAAAATAAAATATTCATATTTAAATAAAATACTACTACATAAGAATTTAAATATTCAAACAAAATTTTATTAAAATATAATATTTTATTTCTACACTTGTACATATTTCATAACTCCACTATTTATACATCTCAGTAATACAATACATTTCAATGTCAATTCTATTTGTTACATATGTTCCTCACTACAACTCTCAAACACTCGGTTACATTCCACACTGTTATACAAACTTACTCTCAGTCACTCATACATTCATTGACACATACACTGACACTGTCACACTTGTCTTTTGTCTGTCTTCATCACTGTCAATCCAGTTTTTTGCTTACCTGTCACAGAAACACACACAATAAACTAGAACAAAAATATTTTTGTATTCTAGCGGATATAATTTTATTCTAAAATTTATTTGGCCCAAAATTTCGGTGTGTTTCTCATCATTTTTCATGACTTGATCTGACTTATATGGACATCTATCTGTGTATAGACAACTTGTGATATTCGCAGTGATACACTGTAAATACCCAAAGGTAGGCATTGTCTGTAGTGCTCACATATATATATTCTGCACATGCACTATACATGTATACACATATATGTATGTATATACACATATATTTTGTGCAGGGGAAATATGGTCAGCAAGGGACAAATAAATCAAACAAGATTGTGTTCAGGTGAAGCCCGACACACATGCATGGTGCATGGGTCAACTGTCCATGAACAACAAAAGGGGAACAATGAAAGGACATTGAGCAACGCAAATATGGCATGGTCTCAAATACAAGACAAGATCAAGAGTGAAGCCTCAACATCTCAAGCAAATGTGCCAAACAACAATGAGTCATGCAAGCAAAGATGTCAAACCACTCAAGCACAAGTACATGGTGGCACGACACACACATATGTACTCATATATATATATATATATATATATATATATATATATATAGACACACACACACATGGCAATACATGCGTGCAAATCAAGACAGTCCAGACATGGCTCAACAATGTGCACAAGAAGGCAGATGAAATTGCATGATTACAAACATACAGCCAAGCCAGATTGGCAAGTGACACAAGTGCATGGTCATGGACATGCACAAATAAACAAATAGTTCAGATTCACGAAAATGGACAAAGCCAGCATGAACGAAGTGAAACAGCAGGGAATTTCAAGTGTTTCTCAAAATGGTCGAGGCTTTTCAAAGCAAAATGGCAAGACAAAAATGGGCTTGCGACAACAACGAAGGAGTACAACAACAAAGCAAATTTCACTTTATTAATATATGAACATATATATGTATGTATGTACGTATATATATATATATATACACACACACTCACACATACATATATATATATGATGGCAGCACCAACTCAATATCTAAATCAAGAATGTCATGAAGTTGAGAATTCAATGATATCCAAATATACAACGGGATAGAAAATAGTTCAACCTTTCCAGAGAATATTCGAGACATTATTTGTGCCAAAAATCGAATTCAAGACTTTCTAGTTTTTTATCAACTTCATTTTTCGACAGAAATCTTTTTTGAAATATCAATTTGATGTCCAGAATATACAGTAACATTTTGGGCAAGAAATCACAATAGCAATTTCCAAAAATCTCTGTGATTTATTTCTGGCAAGATTGAATAATGGATCACGTGTCCAATTTGATTTCCAGAAATTCATTTACTCACGGCATACATTCCTGGGCCACAAATCTGATTCGATTGTTTCCAGAAAAGTTTTTTTTTGCAAGAACGTAATTACTAATTCAATACTTTCCAGAATTGACCAAAACAGTTCTCCAAAGGTAAATATTTTTTTTGGCAAGAATTATTTTTAGCAAATCAGTTTTTGCAATACAAAACTTTCCAGAAATTGAAGAAACATTTCAAGAAATCAACATGTAGTGCTTAGGCAAGAGAAACATTTTTGGTAAGAAATTTCTTTTGCAAATCAAGGTGTATAGACATAAATAAATTCGGCTGCCAAAATATGTGTCCAGAAATCAGTGTACACTTTTAGGCAAGGAGAAAATCATTTTTTTAGTGGGACAAGATTTTTGGGCAAGTACCAATTTCAAATCACAGTAATATTTTGGGCAAGTGTTCAACAAATTGTTTTCCAGAATTCTGCATCCCAATTTCTATGGCAACAAATTAGTACAGTGAAAAAAATCAAGTAAGAGTCATGTGTAATACATCAAGAAATACAATAATGTGATAATCACGCAAGACTTTCAAAGATGAAGGAAATCAATCCAAACTAGGGCAACATTCACGCAAACATTTCAAGGCCGATTCAATTAGTCATGGCAACAAATTCAATCACACAGTCAAAGCAGTGGATATCATCTCAAAACAAGGCAACCAAAATCACGCAAATCATATCAATCATTTTATGAAATCAAAGGAAATTTAGGTTTTCTATAACCTATAAATATCACCGTGTTCATCATAGGCAATGTGTCCAAACCAAACAAATTCATTCAAGGACAAAGAAATCAAAATCAGTGTCAAACTTACAAGGGTATCGATCTCAGAAAGCCCAAATCAATCGAGAAGCAAGCCACAAGAATTTGAAGCCATAAGAGAATCAAATCCAAGAAAAATCGATCGCAATTTGGAGAGAACAAGGAAAAACCCTAATTACATTTTAGTTCAGCCGACATTTTTTGGAACAAAGTTATCAAATGAAATAAAGAAAAGAGGGCCGGGCTTTATTCTTTAGTTAGAAAGGGTTTTTTGTTTCTAATTTTATATTATATTTATTTTATTTTTCTTTCATAAACCTTCATTTAGTTTTCTAGTTTGCCTATAAAACTAGGAGTTTACTGGGCTTTATAATTAGGGTTTACGGATGACGAGTTTGTAATTCAGGGAAAATCTGATCTTGGGGTATAAAGATTGCTCTTGGGTTTTGAGCGTAGGATTAGAACAGGAGCAGAGTTTGCGAGTTTACGGGGTTTTGTAAGCAGAATCTGTTTTATTACCTAGTAAAAATCTTGGGAACGCAGTAGTAGGCAGGGTTTGCGGAAGCGGGGTAAAAACTGTGTTATTTACTTCTGCATTTATATTCTCTGTTATAATCTGCATTGCGATATTTATTAATATCTCAAATTAATTCAATAAACCCTATTCACCCCCACTCTAGGGTTAATCTAGATCCAACATGATGCATGCCAAGGCGACTCCGTCGTAAATTCGACAAGTCCGCTTATCCAAAAATGTCAAGTATGGTTGATCCTTGATCAGGGTTGGAGGACGCTCGAACACGAGCCCATTCGACTAGGAATGTCGAGTATGGTTTACGATCGGCCAAAGCTCGGTGAGGCAAGGAACACCAAGTACGGTTTATTCTTAGCCAGGCTTAGATGATCCCAGACGGGGGTGAATTTAATTAAAAATGCCGAGTATGGAAAGGGCCAGGTAGTTCCCCAACATGGTATCTTTCAGTTAGGACTGTCACATATGGCTTATGCATGGCAAGAGCCCAGCGAGGCTACGGACCACTAGATACGACTAGTATGTGAGAAAAGCCAGGTGAGGCTCGAATCGTCAAAAGTGGCAGATGACTGGCGCACGAAAACTGCAATTATCAAGTATTGCTAGTACTTGGCTTAAGCCTAGATGGTCAGGTACGGTTGGTAGTCGGCAAGAGCTCGGCGAAACTGCAAGCGAATTGAAACACCCCACACCCGTTAAGGCCACTCACAAAGGGAATGCCTTAACTTCGGTGGAGCATTTTAGGTAAAAGATATAGATAATTTACAAGACAGACATATAAACAACGGAAAAAAAACTAAATTTATTTCATAAGTACGTGGTTCAGTTAAAACATTACGACAACTATCTCAAACCAACTTCCAAATTATTAAAACAAAATCTCTATCTTGAATTAAAATCATAAAGAAGCATTAAAACAACAGTAAGGCAGCATAAATCCCCAATAAGAGAGTATCCATAGCCATAGCCCAAGGAAAAAAGTTCCAAGCAATACATCTACTCTCTTTAAGATGGAAATGATCTGATCTAAGCTGAAGCATTCCCTCCCTATGGACCGGGGAGGGGGGAACAGAAGAAAAGAAGACGAAAGAAAATGGGTCAGACATGAGTCTGGTAAGTCCAGTGACTATTTAGTATGTAAACAAGAAAAAGGGTTATGACATGAATAAACTGAATATAGGACAATACCCTAGAAATAAGATAATATGGCTGAATATGTTATCGCACTCATTTCAGTTCTCTGCACCACCTAACTAGTGTTCCAACTAGTAATCTATATAAAATGATCATATTGTAATGTGATCCCAATCCCCGCAATTGTAGTAGCCTTCAGGTGTACATCTATCGTGAGGATTCCACCTCAATCTGCCTAATTGTCATGAACATGTTAGATGTACTCTTACTACTCTATCGAACGGCTCCTTACTCGTATTAATTTTTCTTTGTGTCTGTGTCAATCGGCCCTCTCTTGCATGTAGATACCATGTGCTGGTCCCACCATAAGGTGTACCAATCCTTATGATAGCAACCCGACACGATTCAAGATGCACAGTGTATAACTACTCATACCCAGTGCCTGCTTTTTCCCACTTCGGAGTACGTGCACGCCCGTAAACCGTCGGAAACTACACTGACGTACCTCCTGCCCCTGTTTTGACCGCTTATAGTCAGAAAATTAATCATGCCCCACCATGCCTAGTTCAGGGTACCATGATACATCAATTTGTGCTACTGCTGAAATGGGTCCCCGTTACTAGGGTTTCCTACTGGTTAAGTTTTGTGGGCCTATATATACAAATATTACCCACCTACACGAGATGTGCTTAACTCTCCCACCGATTTAAGCATGTTTATTTAATGGTTAAGTTTTGTGTGCCTATATTTACTAATATTACCCACCAACCCGATATGTACTTAACCCTCCCACTGATTCAAGCACGCTTATTTAATGGTTAAGTTTTGTGGGCCTATATTTACTAATATTACCTACCAACCCGATATGTACTTAACCCTCCCACTGATTCAAGCATGTTTATTTAATGGTTAAGTTTTGTTCATTCATGTTATATTGGTTAAGTGTTCTTATGAACTTAACCCTAGTCATTCATCTTATTCATTATCATTAATTGATTTATTAATGCACCAACCTCTCACATTAGATATGTGTTGTTGTGGTTACTGGATGTGTCGGGCGGTTCCGGGCAGTTTTACACTATAACTCAATCTAACCTCGGGTTTTGCTTAGGCATAATGCACTAACCTCTCACATTAGATAGGTGTTGTTGTGGTTACTAGATGTGCCGGGTAGTTTTACACCACAACTCAATCAAACCTCGGGTTAGGCATGTTCGTCTTTTTCTTAATTTACATATTTATCTTTCAAATTTATATGTAAATTATCCATAATTATTGCCATTCAAGTCATGCCCTATTTACCCTCTAAATCATATTTTCAATATTTTTGGTATATAAAAATATACCATTTTTATGCCACTAATCATTCATATATTTATGGGCCAAATTATGCCAATAATATAAATTAAAGATTTTTCCCAACGTTACCCCTATCATACGTTCGCAAAATTCACGTAGAATGTTAGGCTCGTAACTTAGCCTAACTTATATACAAAAGGGAAAGAAAGGAACATGTGCCATTCATACAACATAATAAGGATCTAACTAAACATATGTCATATAAATTTTGGCATAAAACAATGTACTTGCATTTTTGGATCCAATCAACATGAGTCTTAAGCATATGAAATTACACAAATCCAACTAGGCATGTAAATGTAAACTTTTATTTTGGGTCCAATGAACATAAACCTTAAGCATATAGAATTACACAAGTTCAACTAGACATGTGAATGTGAACTTTTAATTTTGGATCCAACAAACATGAATCTTAAGCATATGGTTTTACACAAGTTTAACAAGGCATGTAAATATGAGCTTTTTATTTTGGATCCAACAAACATGAATCTTAAGCATATGGTTTTACACAAGTTTAACAAGGCATGTAAATATGAACTTTAATCTTGGATCCATTTTTCATATATCTAAATGTAAATCTAAACATAATACATGTCTTGGCCTAATAATTTGCATGTAACATAACATGAATGAATCACTAATTTTACATGATTGGTTTACGTCAATATAATAACCACATAGCCTAACAACTTGCATGTAACATAACATGAATAAATCACCAAACTTTACATAATACATGATTGGTTTAACACCAACATAATAACCACAATAATCTCATAAGCATATACGATAGAATCGTTACAAGAACAGGCATGAATCAGCATCATCATTATCTTATAACTAGGAATAATGATAGTTTTCATTTTATTAAAAATCATAACTTTTAATCGTTCACATCTAAATAATAACAGGACTTACAAAGAAAAGAAAGTCTTGTTTTCTGGGATTTGTTTTCTGAATTTTAAAAGCAATCCCTTGAAGAAGACCATCAATTTATCTAAGTTGTTTTAATTCGTAGCTTTTGACTCGTTTTCTAATTGCAGAAAGAATGGTGGCTAGGCTAGAACGAGCATGGACAGCATGGCGGCTCCTTGGAATGAATTTATGTGATTTAGGGTTTGAGGACTAGGGTTGCTTTTATAGAAGTTAAATCTTATGTGAGATGTTAGATCGTTTTAGGAGCAATCACAACCGTCTAGACTAGATAGAGTTATCCAGAATTGCCACCTAAGCCCCAGTGAATCAGCAACAGGTCAGAAAGGACTCAATAACTAGTCAGAATCGTCATATTTTTGGATCTGGGCGAAGGGGGGTATGTCAACCCCTAGGTCAACCCGCTGGTCGACCTTCCTTGGTATAGGTCGACCTCCAGGTCGACCAGTCTGGGTTATTTTTCTATTTAATTTTCTGAATTTCTCTTGAATCTCCCGAAGGCCATAACTCCTTCATACGAAGTCCGATTTACGAAAACTTGGACTCTATTCCAAGCAGAATTCCGAGACGAACGCAATAGAATAACCCGTTTTCCTTAATTCTCACTTTAAAAATTAAGTATTCTTTAATTCGTTCTTTTAATATTCTCAGAAAATACGGGATGTTACATTTTCCCCTCCTTAAAGGATTTCGTCCCGAAATCTCTAAGTTAAGAAGAATGCATATCCTAACATCCATCTACTCAACCATTCAATCATAGGTGTCCATTGTCCTTAAAAAGATTTCTAATGCTTTCATGATCATATGCATAGTGTGTGTACATGTCCTTATCTAATGCAAAATCAGGTGGTCTATTGATTCAGATGACCTCCTCAATGGAATTATGTCAGTGCCACGAGTCCGTCATGTATGCAATTATTCCTAATCGCACTTTATAACTTCTACACGAGTACACAATCATTCATACAAATGCAACATCTATATGATAACACATCAAGTTTCAGTTCATATATATAAATTCACTCATGCATATGCAATATGAAAGTGACTGAGCCAATCTAGTGCCTAATGTGTGTATATGCATCCACGAGCAACCACTAGCAACCACTTGCAACCACCAATCATAACATGTTTAAAACATATGTTTACATCCATTGGCTTCTACCTAAGGATTGAAGATATGACCTAGAGGATATATCTAAAAAGATAGAAACAAACATGCATAGAATTCCTAGAAAAAGAGATCAAGGATATACCCTCAAGAAAAAGGGTATGATGTGCGAGTCTTATCTTCAGTCTCCCATGTCTCTTCTTGAGTTTCACTCCACTGTACCTTAACTAATTTAACTTCACAGTTGCGAAGCTTCTTGACCTCCATTTCCAAAACTCACTAGTAAAGATAGGACCTCGATCACTTACTATGCTAGAGGGTATCCAATGTAGTCGAGCTATCTTTCCAAGATAAACAGGTGTGAGCCATGATACCAAGTGTATATACTAAAATGATTAGAGGTCTCTCCTCTACTTAGCTTATCCATCATGTTACAAATCTGAGGGTATAAAGCTAAAGGTTGCTATGTACTTTTTACCTCTCTTAAGGTCAGTCTTACTTTAGGGCGCCTGCCACAACCATTTATTTCTCACGCAAACCATCCTAGTCGAACTCGACATCCCTCAAGTACAAGCCCCAAAGGCCTAAACCAATATTAGACAAGCACCCAAGGAATACCTCCTTCGAATTTGGACGATTTATGTGAAATGATACTAGCAAAACAACCAAACAATTGAGCACTTAACCGACTCTGTCTATCCTCGCCAATCTTGCTCCAAAACTATCGTTGATTGCATAACTGGCTTTGCATTGTCAACTAGATATATGTGGAAGTCTATCTCGAGTTTTAAGGGGAAAATCCCTAACCTAATCAAAAACATCTGCGTACTCATGGACTACTCTAACGGATCGCAAATCGTTGATAGATGCATCAAGTGATTCTAGGTAGCTAAGCCTAACTGATCCCTTAAGATCTCATGAAGTCTCGAGGGTATTCCTGAAGCAAGTCAAAAGTCTTACTACCCTCCTTTCAGAATTACTAGCTAACCAATCCATGCCTAAATTCAACCGATAGCCCATGAAACCAAAAACATAAGCATTGCACTTAAACTCAATACTTAACATAGATATTCTCAAATCCTTACAAACCAAAGATAAATGAGCTGAACCACCAATAGGATTTGGGACAATAATGGGATCTTCCATTATACTAGTACTAAGGTGCAGAGACTCAACTAAGGAAGCAGATATGAGCGAATGTGAAGCGCTGAAATCAAAAAGAGTACTAACTGGATGATCAAAAAGAAAAACTAAACTTTACTATCTTTCCCTCAGGTACGCTGGCGGTGAAAGCATTCACTTGCCTTCCTGAAAATCTTGTCCTTTGTCCATGTCCTTGTCCTTTGGGAAATCCTTGATAAGATGCCGTGTCTCACCATGTTGAAAACAACCACTTATCTTTTACTTCCTATAATTAAGTGACCCGCTATACCGTAGAAAAGATACTTCCTCTTGTTGCGGGATCTATTATTTCCTCCGTCCTTGTTATATTCCAATCCCTTGTTTTTGATTTTTCCCCTTTGGCATCTTTCTCTTTACCTCCTTTGTGAACCATGTTGACAAGCCTTTCGAACGTTGCCCCCATCACACAGGAAACCCTACAAAGTTTGGAAGAGAATTAGCCGTAGGTGAAACTACTACGACTATGGATAGAGGTTGGGCATTTCTTCGCCCTGTGACAGGTGTCGTCGTCTCATCAAGCCTACGGAACCATTTCGCGATGAGGTTACCTCCCAGAAAGCCGGAAGCCCCAGAGACTCAGGAAAGAAGGAAACAAGGATTCAAACAGAGGATCAAAAGATAGTGCATATGGCTTTGGGGAATATGCCTTTAAAACAAAACTTTTCTTTTGAAAATGCTTCTTTTAAAACCGTTTTGAAAATTAGTTTCCAAAATTTTTATCTGATCTGGCAACCATCAGCTCTGACACCAAGTGAAACACCCCACATCCGTTAAGGTCACTCAAAAAGGGAATGTCATAACTTCGGTGGAGCATTATAAGTAAAAGATACATATAATTTACAAGACAGATATATAAACAGTGGAAAAAAAACTAAATTTATTTCATAAGTACGTGGTTCAGTTAAAACATTACGACAACTGTCTCAAACCAACTTCCAAATTATTACAACAAAATCTCTATCTTGAATTAAAAACATAAAGAAGCATTAAAACAACAGTAAGGCAACATAAATCCCCAATAAGAGAGTATCCTAAGCCATAGCCCAAGGAAAAAGGTTCCAAGCAATGCATCTACTCTCTTTAAGCTGGAAATGATACGATCTAAACAGGAGTGTTCCCTCCCTGCGGACCTGAGGAGGGGGGAGGGGGAGAAACGGAAGAAAAGAAGACGAAAGAAAATGGGTTAGACATGAGTCTGGTAAGTCCAGTGACTATTTAGTATGTAAACAAGAAAAAGGGTTATGACATAAATAAACTGAATTTAGGACAACACCCTATAAATAAGATAATAAGGCTGAATATGCTATCACACTCATTTCAGTTCTCTGCACCACCTAACTAGTGTCCCAACTAGTAATCAATATAAAATGATCATATTGTAATGTGATCCCAATCCCCGCAATTGTGGTAGCCTTCAGGTGTACATCTATCGTGAGGATTCCACCTCAGTATGCCTAATTGCCATGAACATGTTAGATGTACCCTTACTACTCTATCGATCGGCTCCTTACTCGTATTATTTTTTCCTTGTGTCTGTGTCAATCGGCCATCTCTTGCATGTAGATACCCTGTGCTGGTCCTGCCATAAGGTGTATCAATCCTTATGATAGCAACCTGACACGATTCAAGATGCACAGTGTATAGCTTTTCGTACCCACTGCCTGCTTTTTCCCTCTCCAGAGTACGTGCACGTCCGTAAACCGTCGGTACCTACACTGACGTATCCCTTGCCTCTGTTTTGACGGCTTATAATCAGCCCAGTAATCGTGCCCCACCCTGCCTAGTTCAGGGTACCATAATACATCTATGTGGGTTACTGCTGAAATGGGTCCCCGTTACTAGGGTTTCCTACTGGTTAAGTTTTGTGGGCCTATATATGCAAATATTACCCACCTACACGAGATGTACTTAACCCTTCCATCGATTTAAGCATGTTTATTTAATGGCTAAGTTTTGTAGGCCTATATTCACTAATATTACCCACCAACCCGATATGTACTTAACCCTCCCACTGATTCAAGCATGTTTATTTAATGGTTAAGTTTTATGGGCTTATATTTAATAATATTACCCACTAACCCGATATGTACTTAACCCTCCCACTGATTCAAGCATGTTTATTTAATGGTTAAGTTTTGTTCATTCATGTTATATTGGTTAAGTGTTCTTACGAACTTAACCTAGTCATTCATCTTATTCATTAGCATTAATTGATTTATTAATGCATCAAACTCTCACATTAGATATGTGTTGTTGTGGTTACTGGATGTGCCGGGCGGTTCCGGGCAGTTTTACACCACAACTCAATCTAACCTCGGGGTTTTTTTGGGCATAATGCACTAACCTATCACATTAGATAGGTGTTGTTGTGGTTACTGGATGTGCCGGGCGGTTCCGGGCAGGTTTACACCACAACTCATTCTAACCTCGGGTTAGGCATGTTCGTCTTTTTCTTAATTTACATATTTATCTTTCAAATTTATATGTAAATTATCCACAATTATTGTCATTCAAGTCACGCCCCATTTACCCTCTAAATCATATTTTCAAGATTTTTGGTATATAAATTATACCATTTTTATGCCACTAATCATTCATATATTTATGGGCCAAATTATGCTAATAATATAAATTAAAGATTTTCCCCAACGTTAACCCCGTCATACATTCGCAAATTTCACATAGAATGTTAGGCTCGTAACTTAGCCAAACTTATGTACAAAAGGGAAAGAAGGGAACATGTGCCATTCATACAAAATAATAAGGATCTAACTAAACATGTATCATATAAATTTTGGCATAAAACAATGAACTTGCATTATTGGATCCAATCAACATAAGTCTTAAGCATATGAAATTACCCAAATCCAACTAGGCATGTAATTGTAAACTTTTATTTTGGGTCTAATGAACATAAACCTTAAGCATATAGAATTACATAAGTTCAACTAGACATGTGAATGTGAACTTTTAATTTTGGATCCAGCAAACATGAATCTTAAGCATATGGTTTTACACAAGTTTAACAAGGCATGCAAATATGAACTTTTTATTTTGGATCCAACAAACATGAATCTTAAGCATATGGTTTTACACAAGTTTAACAAGGCATGTAAATATGAACTTTAATCTTGGATCCAATTTTCATATATCTAAATGTAAATCTAAACATAGTACATGTCTTGGCCTAATAATTTGCATGTAACATAACATGAATGAATCACCAATTTTACATGATTGGTTTACATCAACATAATAACCACATAGCCTAACAACTTGCATGTAACATAACATGAATAAATCACCAAACTTTACATAATACATGGTTGGTTTAACACCGACATAATAACCACAATAATCTCATAAGCATATACGATAGAATCGTTACAAAAACAGGCATGAATCATCATCATCATTATCTTATAACTAGGAATAATGCTAGTTTTCATTTTATTACAAATCAAAACTTTTAATCGTTCACATCTAAATAATAACAGGACTTACAAAGAAAAGAAAGTCTTGTTTTATGTAATCTGTTTTCTGAATTTTAAAAGCAATCCCTTGAAGAAGACTATCAGTTTCTCTAAGTTAATTTTGATTTGTAGCTTTTGACTCATTTTTTAATTGAAGAAGGAATGATGGCTAGGCTAGAACGAGCATGGACATCATGGTGGCTCCTTGGAATGAATTTGTGTGATTTAGGGTTTGAGGATTAGGGTTGCTTTTATAGAATTAAATCTTACGTGAGCCGTTAGATCGTTTTAGGAGAAATCACAACCCTCTAGACTAGACAGAGTTATCCAGAATTGCCACCTAAGCCCTAGTGACTCAGCAACAGGTCAGTAAGGACTCAGCAACTAGTCAGAATCGTCACATTTTTGGATCTGGGCGAAGGGGGGTATATCAACCCCTAGGTCGACCCCCTGGTCGACTTGGCCAGGGGTAGGTCGACCCCCAGGTCGACTTGCCTTTGTATAGGTCGACCTCTAGGTCGACCTGTCTGGGTTATTTTACTATTTAATTTTCTGAATTTCTCTTGAATCTCTCGAAGGCCATAACTCCTTCATACGAAGTCCGATTTACGAAAACTTGGACTCTATTCCAAGCAGAATTTCGAGACGAACGCAATGGCATAATCCGTTTCTCTTAGTTCTCACTTTAAAAATAAGTATTCTTTAATTCGTTCTTTTAATATTCTCAGAAAATACGGGGTGTTACACTAATCATCAGCACGACATTGCTATAAACATGGAAATTATGGAAGATCCCGCGAGATCGTGAACCTCGAACAACGTGTCAACAAAAATTCAAAACATGTTTTCCATAATAAAACATGTTTTGGGGGACAAGTGTTGACCCGCTTTTTAGCAAGGCCATCACCTTCTAGATTTTTAGCAATCAGAGCGTTCAAGATTTGGACACAGGCTTAGGAGAGAACGAGATGCTTGGTGCAAGCATCAAAGCCCGCAAAGATTTGGGCATATGGAAGCTTGGATTTCGGCTCGATTAGTCCAGATCGACCTTCCTCCATAGCTTACTACTTTGGCTCGACATTATTGGATCACTCAAGCTCGGATTGGTGGACCTTGGCTAGGTGAGGCCACGTCACCAGCACCATGAAGTAACATCTCCAAATCGGCTAAACCCGGTTCGACTATGTCGAACTAAGTTAATTCGAACTGAATGCTGGAGATGTTTATGAAACCTATTCTTCTACCGATAAATAGGTCAAACTGCTCATATCGAACCAGATCATGCAACACTTGTCCTATGTTGAGCTGACTTGGATATTTTCACAACTCTTGTTCATCTGGATCGACCACCACGTGATTGTGTCAAACCGAACACGGACACTACTTTAAATAGGCCTCCCAAACCTCATTTCAAGGGGATCGAATTCTGGAACGCTGAACCGGACATTGTAAGGTCATTGCAATTGCTCATTTCAACCATTTTCTCTACTTTCTTTCATACAATCAACCGTATCTTGTAATCTAACAGTATAAACAATATATTATCAAAGCGGTCGTAGGCTGATTGTCGAACCACTACAAAACTTTGCATGTCTCCTTTATTTTATTGCTTTCTGTGATTGCGAAGCTATTCTGTGATTGCTGTGTTTTGGGTGTTGGTCGTAAAAGAATCAATTTTCTATGCCAACAACATGGATCACATGGATTTTCAACTTCGTAGTTTATTTTTGGTAGACCTCTTACAAAATCGTTTTTAGCTAATTTATTAATATTTTTAAAGTTTATATGACAAAATCGTCTATGCTATAACCATGGAATGTTATGGTTAGCGACTAAGCATCGTTATAATTTTTAATGCTCATATTTAATATATATATATTTATATTTCTTATTTGTTCAAGTATTAGGTTTTTATTTTGATTAAAAATGATACATTTGTCCATTTCAAAATCAATCTTAAATCCTTTGTCACATAATTGACTGATACTAAATAAATCTTGTTTTAAATTCTCTGGTAGCAACTTATTAGAAATTAAAGGAAAAGTATACATTTGCAATGCCTCCCGTGTCAATACGACTTGTGCATTTGCTATCATATGTTTGGAGCAACTGCTGTCGAGTATCTATTTCTCATTGCCTTTTGTTTTGGTTATGAGTACCTATAAAAAGAAATATGGTACTCACTTCCTCCATTGGGATTCTACTTGTTAGTCGAAGAGGGTAGTCATACCTAAGAGAGTTTGAGACATATAAAAGAATAACTCTTACTATACACAATATTATTTAAATATTCTCCATATGTTTATTCATAATCAAATATTGTTTGTTTTAGGAATCCATATGTTGATTGTGTTTGAAATAAAAGATTTAATATTCTTTTTATGCTTTTTTGAATTTTGTGTATGGAAAGCTATAATACTTTTGTTTTGCTTCTTAAACCCTAGTCCATTTCGATTTCAGATGGCTTAGAAATTTGACTATCTTCTCTAAGTTTTGCTTCCCTTTATTGAACTTCAAAACATTAAACTAATTTGTTCTATTTTAGTTTTAAGACTATTAATTCAGTATTTTCCAAACCTAAACTAGTACTTAAATTACTCTTGACAAACTTAAGCTTATCAAACTTCAGTTTTCTTTCTTTTCAGTTATGCCATAACATTTTCAGATGACAAGTATTTACATTCTTTTTGAATCATTTCTAATTCTTCTTCTAAAATAGTTTCCTCATCTTTCAACATTTCAATTTCTAGTTCAACTTTATTCAGTTCTCCAGTATTTTTTTGCTTAACCTTTTCATTTATATATATTTATCATCTAATTTATAAAATTTCGTCATTAGTAAGTTTAGGACGTACCTCATCAATATTTTTCATGAAACATATATTGGCTTACTCAGGGCCACTACCACTTTCAGGAGAGAATGAAGAATTTGAATCGTCCCTAGTTAATTGAAAAGCTCTTTTCTTCTTTATAAATTTTTTGAACTTGCTTTTCTTCTTTATAATTTTTTCAAGCTTGCTTTTTTTTCCTGTCGTTATTGAGCTATGGACATTCCTTCGTCATTTGACCGAACTTATCACCATCATAACATTTGATAGGGATTTGAACTTGCATTTCCATCATCTCGTGATCTGGTCATCCTATTGAACTTATTGTAATTCTTTGCAATAAAGGCAATTTTATCTTCATCCAGGTCAGAGTGTAAGTCTTCATTATTTACTTAAAACACTATGTATTCTCTTAATTTTGATATTTTCTACCCTATAAATCACTTCATATGACATCAAATTTTCAAAAAAAAATTGACTTTTAAGTTGAAAAAGTTCGTTAGCTTCTTCAATTGCTAAAACTTCTTTTCCAATCATTAATAAATAATTTAAATTTCATACGATGAAATCAAATTTGGTGAATTTGCCACTGAATGCCAAGGGATCATGTTGTACGGTTCGAAATCATGATATACATACAATCAATAAACTCGTTTTCCTTCATTTTGAATGATGAAAATTGGTTTTATAAAATAGAAAATTTTTGTTTGCTTAACCTTAGTCGTGTCTTCATGTGGAAATTGAAGTGTACGTCAAATATCTTAAGCCGTTTGACACAATATGACTCTTGAAATTCATTCTTATAAATTCAGCAAAATAAAAAATTCATAGTCTTAACTAGGGCTGTATATCGGGCAGGACGGTCTGTTGTCCGGCTCGGTCTGAGGCTATATGGTGTCTGGTCCATGTCCGTACGAAACTCTCTTATAGGACATGACTAGGACACACCTGTGTTCGGTCCGATCCAAAATGTTCGATGATTTTCTATTATTCAAGGCTATATCGGACATGAATGTCTATTATCTGGCTCGATCCGAGGCTATATGGTGTCCAGTCCGTGTCCATCTGAATCATTTATAAGACAGGACTAGGACACACCTCCGTCTGGTCTGATCTGACCCGTTTACGGCCATAGTCTTAACATTGTTAGCTGCCTTACTTTTTTGTGCATCAATTCAACTACTTATATTAGTGGCCAACACTTCATATTTATTTTGTGTAACTTGCCAAAATGCTAGCTAATTTGTTTCCATAAATATTCGCGTTCATATAGACAAGTAAACATAACTGGACTCAATGAAAAGTGGAGGACGTGCGGTAGACTACCCTTCTAGAAATATACTTGCCATGTTAATGATATATCAACACGTTTTTATAGTAACTGATGTGACCTGCTCTCATACCAATTGAATGTGCCTTGGGATCGTGGTATGTTTGTATCTAAATGTATGTTTGTGTGTGTGTGTGTATATATATATATATATGAATAACAAGACGTATTGATGCAAAAGATATGATAGAGAAAGTAAGTAATAACGATACCACCAAGGTTATTATGCTAGTTCAGAGCCCCCATCTTACACGCAGTCTAGAAATCCCCCTTTGTATTTCACAAATCAAAAATCTCACTTCGTTTGAAGGAATAAGATCGTACAAATGTTAGTCTTAACAAGTTTGTGTTTCAAAGAAACAAATATTGCCTGTTAGTACAATTCTTTCTATAATCTCCTTCGAGTGTAATTCACGACTGAATGCAGATTCATACGAAGTGGAATTGCCGACGATAACAAATGGTAATGTTTAAGAGAGAGAGAGAGAATCGATTGATTAAGAGTTATTTTGAATATAAAAATGTAGTGAGATCAATAATGGAAAATAATAATTAAGTTTATTATGAAAGCAACTCATATACATAAACACACACATTGTGTGTGTGTGTTCAATAGTTATACTCGAAAGTTACAACCTTTAAGTTAGTTCATTTGCTCAGGAGTTGTAACCATTGAAGATGAGATGCAAGTGATGAACATATATAGAAGTAACTTTTCAATAAAACAATTATGCATCAGGTTAAACGTCTGAATTCATTAGTCAGATGTCTAACTTTAGTTTGGGACGTTTCCGAGACTTGAGTTAAACATCTTGTCCTAATGTTCGGATGTCTGACTAGTATTAAGAAATTTTCCCCATATACTAGTTAACCGTCTTGTTTCAAGTGTTTGATTTTTTTTTTTTTTTTTTTTTTTTTTTTTTTTTTTTTTTTTTTTTTTGAGTTTGTTTAGAAGAGAAACAGACCGGAGTCGTAAAACCCTCTTTAGTGCACCTAATCCGGTCCGCGAGCACCACATACGTGGCTGATCTTAGCGTATGCACATGGTAAGCTCTTAGCATGCTATTCCGAGTTTCGAACCCGCACAACTGTTACCATAGTGCAAGTCCTTAACCACTGTTACCAAGTGTTTGATTTTTGTATTTCTAAACATCTAGAACTTCTCTTAGATGTCTAACTAATGAGTTTGGACGCCTGGTTGGTGATGAAACGTATGTTATGTTTTAAAGTCATAAATTTTATGATGGTGCACGTGCGTATATCTCAACCGAGCTTGTATAAAATATCTAAAAACACAATACATATACAAAAATTATCATTAGACTTATTTCTTGGTTGACCTTCACTTTTATTCTGTTGAAGAAATGATTTTTCGTTTTAGTTTGATCTTTTTAATCTTGTAACTGCAACTGACTAGATAATTGACTATATATATATATATATATATATATGGTTATATATTTGTCGTCTATAATAATTAAGAGCTTAAATCCACCGATAAATTAACAATAAACATCACACGTTCCCAATCCTCATTTTCTGTTAGGGGTGTTAACTGGACGGACTAAACTGGACATAGAGTGATTCGTGTTCTGTCCTATAAGACTTTAAGTCATACAAAGAGCAGACGATGAGTTAATCCAGACATTTGTCGTACAAGCGAGACAACAAACGAACAATGTTGGAACAATATGATATTATCGAACTTTTCAAATAAACATATTTTTGGGTTAAAATTATCCGTGTTCTAAACAAAAATTGTACGACTGGCATCTTATAGAGACCGAGGGTGCATTCGCAGCCCATTTTTGGCACGCTCAGTTTTTCGTTGGCGTTGGACGCCAACGAGTTTCACCATGCTCAATTAGAATACTCGCCGGATGGTGAAAATCAAGCTGTTGGCGTCGGACGCGTCGGACGCGTGACCATTAATTTGTTTAATCTCAACTGATAATGAAAATGTATGTAGCTTGGTTGGTAAATGCACATAACTTGTTGGAGAGGGACTAGGGATCAAGTCCTACCTTCAACCTATTTTCTAGTATTTTGCTCTACACTGTTTATTAATGTTATTATAATGTATTTGCATCAATTATATTGTTTTTTAAAATGGTTTTAACACATTCGCTAATTAGATTTAGGGTGCTACTATTAACACCCCGGTTTACACTTCCGACCACCTTTCTAAATTTAATAGAAATGATTATTTTTTATATACTTCTGGCCACCATACATTGTTCTTTCACTCAGTTATTCACCACCGTACTTCTCCTAAGAAAAACACGTACTTCTCTACGATTTCAAAGTCTGAACCCTAACAAAAGCAGATATTCTTTTGTGTCTAGTAGAGATGGAAAACGAAGATAAAAAAGGTTAAAATTGTTTGATTTTTCTTGTTTTCTATTATGTTATAGAACATGTTGTTAGGTTTTTTTAATGGTTCGGGGTTTCCATTGCGTTTTAGAATATTTTTTCTACTCCGTTGGAAATTTCAAGCTTGGAGAATATTAAATTTGACAATGTTGTAACAGAGAATGACAATGTAAATTTTGATTTGTAGGATTTTTATCCGTATAACTTACGTATCTTCTTCTACAAATTGATACATTATCTTTTATTATCGTTTGATAGATGGAGTATTTGAATGATGATAAATTGGACAAAAACATAATGGTTTTGATAATATGATGCAAGATGTTCGATCAAATGACTTAAAAAGATAAATGCATGATATAAGTGAGGAAGGAAGCGTTCGTGTAGAGGAATGTGCAGGTGGTCTCTCCATTTTTAGGTTATTAATTTAAATGGTGGCCAACAGAGAAAATTTAAAATATTTGGGGTGCTTTTAGTTTTTGTGGCCATAAGTATAAATCGGGTGTGAATAGTAGCATCCTAGATTTGACGGTACAATTAAAATCAATATTTAATTAAATTATAACGATTAAATATCCCGTTCAAATTCCACGATCAAATACCCCGTTCGTAGCTAAAAACACATTTCCCGTTCGTTACAGTACCACGATCAAATAATCATTTCTTTTGTGTCTAGTAGAGATGGAAAACGAAGATAAAAAAAAGGTTAAAATTGTTTGATTTTTCTTGTTTTCTATTATGTTATAGAACATGTTGTTAGGTTTTTTTAATGGTTCGGGGTTTCCATTGCGTTTTAGAATATTTTTTCTACTCCGTTGGAAATTTCAAGCTTGGAGAATATTAAATTTGACGATGTTGTAACAGAGAATGACAATGTAAATTTTGATTTGTAGGATTTTTATCCGTATAACTTACGTATCTTCTTCTACAAATTGATACATTATCTTTTATTATCGTTTGATAGATGGAGTATTTGAATGATGATAAATTGGACAAAAAACATAATGGTTTTGATAATATGATGCAAGATGTTCGATCAAATGACTTAAAAAGATAAATGCATGATATAAGTGAGGAAGGAAGCGTTCGTGTAGAGGAATGTGCAGGTGGCCTCTCCATTTTTAGGTTATTAATTTAAATGGTGGCCAACAGAGAAAATTTAAAATATTTGGGGTGCTTTTAGTTTTTGTGGCCATAAGTATAAATCGGGTGTGAATAGTAGCATCCTAGATTTGACGGTACAATTAAAATCAATATTTAATTAAATTATAACGATTAAATATCCCGTTCAAATTCCACGATCAAATACCCCGTTCGTAGCTAAAAACACATTTTCCGTTTGTTACAGTACCACGCTCAAATATACCGTTCAGATGCCACGTTCAAATATCCCGCTCGCATTGGTTAAGAACGGACCCGGGTGTTTGTCTAATTGACGCCCTTTTTTCCTTGGGTCTGCAGCAAAACCCTAATTTTTGGGTTAAAACAAAGCGTCTCTTTAACACTACGACCGCACCGTTTACTATTTCACTGTCCACAGATTCTGCAATTCGAAATCCTCAATTTTATCTCTTCAAAACCAAAATAGAATGAAACAGTAAAAAAAAAAAAAAAAATCCAGAGATCGGGGCATTTATTTTCAAAGATGAGGCTGATAAAGGTAGCGACATGCAATCTGAATCAATGGGCGATGGATTTTGATAACAATTTGAAAAATGTCACGGAGTCTATTAAAAGAGCGAAGGAACAGGGAGCTGTGATTAGAATTGGTCCTGAGCTTGAGATTCCTGGATATGGATGCGAAGATCATTTCTTGGAACAAGATACTGTGGCTCACTCGTAAGTTCCTTTTGTATGCATTGTTTTCATTAGAAGCAAGTTCCTGTTGAATTATGAGTTTACTTCTGTAATCATGCGTTTTAATAAGATTTTTTTAGGACATTTACCGCTAACCTGTAATTTATGGATTTGGATTAGAACTCCACAGTTAGGAATGCTTTATGAAGACTACATATTGAGTGCTGCTAAGGGCACCAGCATGGGTGCCAGGGGCTATCGGCCTGGTTCTCTTAGCAGTAAACAAAATATAATTACGAGCGTAACGGCATGCACTTTGCGCTTGATGATGGCACACGCATCGCGCATGGTGAAGGCACGCGCTTTGTCCGTTGTACCACAAATACTATGTAATCTTATATATATGCAAACAAATAATATCGGGGAACGTAGCAAAATGATATCTTCAATTCTTCATGCTGCATGGCCATTGTTCGATAGATGTAAACAAATTATTGAAAATGGCTTTCGTCTGTACAGCTGTCTCAATCTAATGGGGAAAGCAAAGAAACGGATGCATGTAGTAAACTTTGCTAGCACTTAGGGTGCACAATAGATGGCAATATTATAAGAAGACAGAAGGTTAGCAGAGATAGAGGAATATGTGTTTGGTGGATATCCATATCCGGTGAACATAATTAGTCCTAAAAGTTAAAAAAAGGCTCAACCTGTTATAAGTTAAACATAATGGAAACTTTTTATGCATGTGCTTTACTATTTGTAGGCTTAAGCGAAATTGCTACAGGCTTTTCAGAATAGGCTCTACAACATGTATGAAAAGTTTACAAATAGTATAGCCATGCATAAAAAGTATGCAGATAAACTTTGTATGCATGGCTATAGTATTTGTAGACTTAAGTGAAATTGCTATAGGTGTGAGCCTGTTCTGGAAACTTCTTATGCGTGGCTATACTATTTGTAGACTTGTTTATTTGTGAGAAATATGTAAACTTTTTATGAACTTTTGTGCTCAATGGTATGGTCAGTTAGTTTACAACATAATGGAAACAATAACAGGTTCAACCTAACTGATAACACTAAGCAAGATGAAGTGGAAGAGCCCTATAATATTAAACATTAAACATTAAACATAATGGAAACAATAACAGGTTGAAATTTTGTGATAAATATGTAAACTTCAAACATTAAGCTTGCGGTTTAAAAAATTTACGTGCATCAATTGTGGGAACCAAATGCATATACAATAAAGACAGCAGGCATTGCTGATTGCCGGTAGCCTCCTGATTTCCAAATATGGCAGTCACACATAGGTTAGAACGATTATCAAAGTAAATGCCCCACGTCCTTCGAATTGGCAGCAGCAACGTACACGATGTATTCAATTATCACATGACCGGAACAGAAAACAATAAATGCTGCAGCTGTATATTAAATATAAAAAACTGTGAAACTTAGTGGAACAGACAAAAGTTCAAAAACAATATGGTATAGCAGTAGACAATTAAAGAAAGAAGCTGATAAAACGAAATGGTAAACTACTCTTCAAAGGACGTTGTGCAAGCAGTTAGTGAGATAAGCTTGCTCTGGGTACGATGGGTATATGGGTAGCAGCTGCAGGCTTGTGTGAAGCCAGTTTTTGTGTTCGCCAGTGAATCACCATTTGTAAGGATACGGATGACGGTGATGGTTTGGGTCATAGCACCTAAGCGCGAACATGTCATTTCAACATATCAACAGATCATCACATGTGAGAAAAGAGCAACCATCATTTATGTGTATAAACCCATACATACCCATAGTTTTAAATATCCATAATATTTAATACTTAGTCCAATCTGAAAAATGATTATTATCATACAAATGGTGATGTTGGCCTTCTTTAATTCCAAATGGCAACACATATGTAGATCCTTTTTAGTTTCAGCAGGCCACCAGGCAAGTCCAGTGCAGAAGCCGTAAATCGTTGCTGGATATATAAAGCGAAATGAAATGTATCATATTTCATGTAAACAAAAATTTCAGTAGTACATAGTGCGAAATGCAATTGGTCCTACTTCATATAAATAAAAGAATTAACAAACTTTTCAATATATTTGATGAATAATGTAACTAAATTTTATATATTAAGAAAAGTAATCAAAAAAGTAAATCTCGGATCGTGCTCTAGCAGAATACGCTACATTGAATTTTGATGACTGATGCATTTATTGGGACTTATTTGGTTCCATAGAGAAGCAATGAATGTAACTTTCTGAGAATTATCAGTTAAGTTTTCTTCAAATAACAGTATCACCTGAATGAATACTGTTGGGTATGTTGAAGGCAAAGTCAGCACTCTCGTTCATGATTGATCCACTACATAGTGTCAAATATACGTTGACCAAATTCAAACAATATTCCTTGGTAATATATTAGATGGCCTAGAAAACTGGTTGAAATGCACATATACAAATTTTTACCTTAACTGATATTCATGGTTATATATATGCAGGTTCATTTGTCATTCACTTTTTCATCATGTCCGATATGCAACGTAAAAGCCGTATTGGTTGCTGATATATTTATGGTAAATGATAATTAGCTATTGCTAATTCAGGTTATGCTACACATTAAATGTCAACCAAACTTAGCGAGACCATACCCATATAATAAAAACAGCCAAATTGACATTCAATAAAATTGCATCTATAACTGAGCATATTTCCTATTACCTGTTTTGTTTCCTTCATTCGGTCTGTTAAGTCTTTTGTACTCACACTTCTTCAGCGACACTTCTTCAGCTTGTAAAAGAAACTGCGAAAGTATCAGATGAATAAACTGGATGGGTAAGAGTCTATAAGCTTACAGTATTATAGCCTGCCGTAAGTAAAGGGTTGCATGAACAAAAGTTTGTATGTTTTCAAAGAAATCTACTTATGTGTGGCATATAAATAAAATGTAATTTAAAAAAAAACAAAAACAATGTTCGACTTAATTGAAAGAAACTAATTAATTTATGAGAGATCAGTATTAATATGGAAAAAAAAGTAGCCTCAGGAGTATCATATGGTACCTCTGTATTCTTGATTATTTGCAATATTAAATCTGTATGTCTGTTTCAAGGAAAATAAGAAGTTATGTTAGACTGGGATGGAAGCAAGCTTGAGTAAACAAAAATAAGCACTACTTATAAAGTGCAACTGTGCATAGCATTACTACAGTAAAAGAACTAAATTGTAAGACTAGGAAATGAAGTGTACAGCTGAAATATGTCAGGAAATGTCTGAAAGAAACCAAACAATAACCATTCAAATATTTTGTTTTTAACATATGACATTGATGTGGAGAGGAATAACAGCGAGAATAGTTCCAAATAAATAATGAAATATAATTCCAATGTTCAAAAGCGTTCATATAAAAATAAAGATCAGAGTAAATGTATGCTCACCCATGAGCTCAGTCCGTGAAGTATAGAACAGCCTAACATCTTAAAGCTAACCGTTAATAGTTGGTAGTTTGCAACTAAAAAAACCGTATCATTCACCAAGGAGGTTCTTGTACCCTCTCCACAAAATAAAAAGAACATGTTAATGCATATATAACTTATGTTTTGTACTGTAAAACCAAACTCAAATTGTGCAGACCTCAACATAGTGAATGAACATCATTATCTATGTAATAATCATTATAGTAGAAATCATAACATAGTTTACGAATTAACCAAACCCAAAAATAAATAAATAAGAATTTTCTGTTTGAAATATTATCGAACTTGGTAGAAAAATTAACATTGCTTTCTGACTGAAATTGACAGAAAACTTCGTAATTCGCAGTTAAATAAAAATTAGATCAACTCAGTAAAAGTTTGAGCTTAAAAGAAGTGCTCACTGACATAATAAACATCTGCTAACACCTTTACATATGTACATATGTAGTGAGGCTAATTAGTTCATTATCCAAAATCCAAATTATGATGTAAAATGTTTGAAAATTGTGTTTCTAGTTGTAGGAACAAACAAAGAAGGAATAAAGGATTACGAACTGAAGATAGAACAGAAATTAAAAAATAGTAAGGAGTAGATGGTAACGTTTGGCAGTATAAACAGAACTTGGTCTGTATATTTGTTATAAACAACAGCAATAAAACCTGAATGTTCAAAACTATATATGATAAATGAGTAATTTTGCATGTAAAGTTAAATGTCTTTATGGATAATTGAAGATGAGTAACCGTATAAGAAAAAAAAAATGCACATCTCACACATGAAACCAAAATCATCTGTGGTAGATCTATTTTCTAAACATCGTTCTTATTCCGATTCATGCTTTACACAAAGACAGACATAAATAAAAGAGGAATCAATATTCAGACTTCGAATTAAGAGAATAAAATAAAGAGAACATACATGTGGATAAATGAATTGATCAAATTTTATAACAGTTGAGATACTCAATTGCCAATCGATTATGTACGTTTTGCCATGATAGACCAATAGATTTTTTCGTCTACAGACCAATATTTGCAACAATCGGATAAACTTATGTTTTGTTAGAAGCATTAAAAGTCAAAAATTAGGATGATTGGTTACCCTTAGTCGTTGTACCCTAGTAGCAGCTGACACGGAAAAAGCTAACAACCATTCATTCGGAAGACGCTTTGGCGTCCGCGTCGAAACGATTGTCACAATATCATTTGTTTCAACCTACGTATCATTTTGTGGAAAAAAAAATAATGACTGTAAACAAATTAAGGGATACATGACAACAATAACACACTCTTTTCTAAGTGATATAATCTTACATTCAAACCTTGATATTTTTTTACCATAGTTTTTCATTTGCTATTGCGGTCTGCGTTAGAAAGGGCTGAATCCAGAAAACATTATATTAATAAGAACTTCAAATTGTTCGGTAGCTGTGAAAGTTTATGTTCATGCTTCATACAGTGTCGAGGAAAAACTTCAAATATATTAATAAGAACTCCAATTGAAATCTAAAACGAGTCTTTAACAACTACTGGCATACATTCCATCAAACCAGACGTTAACATTTGTTAGACGAAACTGCTTAATTTAGTGTCCTAGAGACTTCTATTCATGAAAGTTCGTAACCATTTGTATGGAAACACTTGCATTCGCCCCCTCACAGTTACACTTTATTTAGACTTATTGTTTGAAGTAGTGAAAATATCTATTATTAACGCATAGGTGGGAGTGCTTGAAGGAATTATTGGTTGGAGATTGGACGGACAATATATTATGTAGCATTGGAATGCCTGTTATTCATCAAAGTGTACGGTACAACTGTCAAGTCTTCTGTTTTAACCGGAAAATTATCATGATTCGCCCAAAGATGTCCCTGGCAAATGATGGAAATTACAGAGAACGTCGTTGGTTTTCAGCATGGTCACGGGAAGATAAACTTGTGGATTTCCAACTCCCTACTGATATCTCAGAAGCTGTATCCCAAACTGAAGTGCCTTTTGGCTTTGCATACATAAAGTTTATTGACACGTAAGTAATGCACGTATGCTATAATTTTTTCTTAGTTAATTGTGCATACATGTCAATCTTACCGCATTTATTTTCTTTATCCATCGGGAATGAATTCGTTAACTTTTTTTTCCTGAAGATTTTGCACTCAACATGCATATTTACCTCGTCCTTTAAAATCCACTACTTTTGATCTGAAAATTCCATATACCAATGAAGAAGTTGTAGTTTCTTAGCAAACCTTACGGCTAAACAACTTATACCATTTTCCCTCTAGAGCTGTTGCTGCGGAAACTTGTGAAGAACTTTTCACCGCTGATGCACCTCGCAATAAACTTGCATTGAGTGGAGTAGAAATCTTTATGAATGCCAGCGGAAGTCATCACCAACTTAGAAAGTTAAACTTGCGGTTTGATGCAATTAAAACAGGAACCATGTTGTGTGGAGGTGTTTACATGTATAGCAATCAACAAGGGTGCGATGGTGGTCGCCTTTATTATGGTATGCATCCTGTCATATTTTATGACTAAAGATTGAAAATGGCATATGCTTTGACCCGTGCTTATCAATTTTCCCCTTGGTAGTTTCTTCCAGTTTTCACAAAAAAAAAGTAAACTCGTGTTGATCACTGATCCATGTTAGGGATTAGTTAGTTGTTTGAACTTAAGTTTCCACCTACCTGAATTTCTTAATTTAGTTTTGATGAGAGTTACCATGATAACCTTTGTTATCATTGTCTTTTACAAAATCATGAAAATGTTGTATTCAATGTTGAAATTTGATAAATACCAATGAAACACAAGATATTAAGCTTGTTTACAGGAATTAAGTTATGAATAACATGTATGTACAGATGGATGTTCTTGCATTGCTATTAATGGAGATGTTGTTGCTCAAGGATCACAATTTTCCCTGAAGGATGTAGAGGTTTTGGTTGCACAAGTAGATCTTGATGCTGTAAGTTATATATCTTCCCGAATACACTAGACACACATCTTGCATTCTAGGTTGTTTCAGTTATGATACATTGTTAACTCAAGCTCATGCTCTACTTATTGAATGCATTTTGTTTTTGTTCCAGTAATTTATCTGGTTTTGAATTTAATCAAAACATGTATGACAAACTGACATGTTCTTTCTTCCTAAACGTATTCACGTATGAAGTTGGAGTGAATATTATATAACCTTCTAATTCTCCGTCTCAGTCAATGCTTTGCCTTCTTGCAAAATTTGATGGAAATCCAGATGCTGTGATGCGGATGTGACAATGGAAACTATTGTGCTTATTTGTCAGTTAAAAATAGTGTTACATGCAAGTAAACATGAGACGAATACAACCAATATAATATATATTTCCTTTTTCATTCTTATAAGCAGGTTTCCAGCTATCGAGGATATATAACTAGTTTTGGAGAGCAAGCTAGCGAAGAATCCAAAGTTTCTTCTGTGAAAGTGATGCATAAGCTTTGCCAAACATTTAAACTCAACCTTGCCCCTACTGGACCAGTAAATGCAAGTATTTATGCCTATGTGCCTTGTGTTTATATATGAAATAAGTCTTTATTAAAGTTCTATAGCCAACTTGTGTACAAATCCCAGTGGCAAGTTAGTTAACTTGTATCTGCATGCTTAGATTACCTCTATCTAATTCAAAGACTGGAAGATTTTGTTTCTTCTTTGTTTAAGTATTGATCTACTACAATTAAGACGTTCGAATAATGAACTTTTTCTTTTCTTTTCATTTTTCATTTTCCAAAATATGAAGTTTGAAGCACTATTAGCAGAGTATAAGGTTTGTCTTTCATTTGTTTTTGCATGCATTTAATTCACACCTTCATATTCTTTGTGTTCAGATTAAGTATCACCGTCGTGAGGAAAAGATTGCATTTGGCTGTAGTTGTTAAATTTGGATCTACATACTTAAATCACCTCAATTGAATTCAAGGGCTGGGGATGATTTAGTTCTTATTCCTTTTCTCGTATGGATGCTGACTTAAAATGAGCCTTGTATTCAAATAATGATTGTCATTTTATTGTCCAACTATATGAAGCTTGAAGCGATAAACGAGAAGTTTTCAACTATATGAAGCTTGAAGTGATATAATATATATATATATATAATATGCACGTATGTACGTATGCATGTATGTATGTATGTGTATATAGTTTTTAAGTTTTATTTTTGTGCTGGAGACGACTTTATGGCATCCTGATATGTGATATTCTGTGTATTCAGATTAAGTATCACTGTCCTGAAGAAGAGATTGCATATGGTCCTAGTTGTTGGCTGTGGGATTATTTAAGAAGAAGTGGAGCTTCTGGCTTTTTGCTTCCACTATCTGGTGGTGCAGACAGTTCTTCTGTTGCAGCTATTGTAGGCTGCATGTGTCAGCTTGTAATTAAAGGTCAGTTTAATTATCTCTTCTCTCGGTAGAAGTCCCGATTTATTGGATATTTTTTTTATTCAGTATTCAATCACTCTGAAGGGTATTGTATTTTGTATTAAATTATAAAGTTCTTATTGAATGCTCAAAATTTAATATCTGGATCTGCAACCGCAGTGCGGAAATATTACTTATACGTATTTTCTTGTATCTAAACCAATTATAATGGGATTTTTTTTCTTCTTATTTTCAGAATTTAACAAACGTGACGACAAAAAGCATTTTTTTTTCCTTTTATTATACAGACATAAACAACGGAGATGGCCAAGTTAAAGCTGATGCCATTCGTATTGGCAAGTACAGCAGTGGGGAATATCCTACTGATCCTAAAGAATTTGCAAAGCGGATTTTCTATACGGTCTATATGGGAACAGAAAACAGGTATGTTGCTATATAACTAGTTAGCTAATTTTTCAAATGGTTCAAGTTTTAAAGTGTTGAACTGATTCAATTGGTGTATGAATCATTGTCTAAGGAGCGGGCTTCGTGTCCCATTATAGCGAACCTATATTTCCCTACCATTTGTGGTCTGGGCCCAGTGCAAAGCCTGTAGATTATTCAAGGTAAGGCTGCTTCTGAAAGCAACTCTTTCCTAGATGCCTCATTTGGGGAAAAACCTTGTGCTCTGGGTTCCATTCCTTATACATTCTTTCATTTGTCTGTCTTTATTTCTGGTTGGCAGCCCTGGTGGTTAATGTTGATCCCCAAGTCAGTTGTTTTCCCCCTTGTTCTTCCTATTAAAGAATTCCTCGGAGATACATTCAGTTAGCGTTGATGTTAGAAATGGCGCAAACACCCATGTTATGAAAACACCGATTAACAATTGTCCAAACACAAAAATGTAGTAGAGAATGAAGAATAAAATTGAAAACAGTAAGAAAAGAGAAACTAGATTTTGTAGTGACTTGACTATCTTTGGCCTATGTCCACTTCAGATGAATTCCTTTTATTTATACTATAGAGAGATCATAGTTATGATGATATGAGTTTTAGTTAGGAAAAATGGTAGTCAAGAGAAAGAGACGAGTGGATCATTTTTTCCATGCAGGAGATCATGTGTTTATAGCTAGAGACGACCTCCGATTGGCTTCAAATTTCGCTTGGAAAGCCTCTTGATCAAGTCGAACATCTCCTGGGAGTGTGGGCCACATTGAACCGACTAAGGGATCAATTACAATCTATATAGTGGTCGGCACTAATTCCTATGGTTGTTGATCCTTGGGATGTGATCCCTCTTGTGGGTTCCCCGGTTGATGTAGGTCGGTACGTAAGTGTTTGATGCTGAAGGTGCATAAGTGATTTCTTGAGATATCGGTTGATTTCTGTTGAGTTTAAGTTTTACTTGTGTAGTTGAGTTATGATGATCCAATCCCCATCTCCTGCCTAGGAAAGATATGTATCGATCTCTTGTTTATTAAAAGTGAGAATTCATACTTAATCAATTTCAAATTGATATTTGAGTGAATCAGAGCTTCATACCCTTATTCGTATTTGCTTTTCGAACCAATCAACTATCTCTTCGGCCTTTTTGCCTTGATGATTGGGAAGTCCATCTAACCAAATCTAACATGTAACAACCTTGCAAAAAAAAAAAAAAAAAAATAGATTAACACCCATCGCCCTCAGTATGTCTTCCTAGTAAAAGGCGTGCTTTGTATAATCCAATTCTGAAACTATCTGTGAATGAATTTCCAAACAAATACCTTATTGAATCACTCAACTATTCCAAGTCGATAAACAAATTCTAAGATCTCTTCGGCTCATAATCTAAATCCATATCCGTGTAACGTCAGAGTCCAAATCTGCGACCTTCTGGGATGTATGCCAAATCTGAGGTGGTTTAAAGGCAGTAGTCAGATCCATGATCTCTGTTGATTATTATCTAGATCTAAGGTCTCTTCGGACTGATAGTCGAGTTCGTAGCCTCTTTGGGTCGATGCATGATCTCTTCGGATCATTATTCAAATCCAATGTCTCTTTGGACCAATAGTCAAGTTCATGGCCTCTCTAGGTTGATCCATGGTCTCATTGGACTCCTGCTAAGCACAATCCATACTTTCATAATGAATAAGTCGATCCTGTCACTCTTCGGCAAAGCGGTCTACATCTTGCTCTTCAGTCCCTGCGCTTTGATTGGACGTAACGTGATGTTCATGGCCCTCCTTAGCTGATAGTAGTCTCCCTAGACTCTTGTTAGCACAATCCATATTTAATGATGAGTAAACCGATCCTGCCGCTCTTCTGCGAAGTCCCGCGCTTCAGGCTTGGCATTTCAATGAGACAAATTGTGATGTTATGATATGAGTAGATTGATAATAGTCTCTGCAGACTCTTGCTAAGCACAATTCAAACTTGACCATAAGTCGATTATGTCGCTTTCTAACGAAAGAACTTTTTAGACTTTAATCCAGGTGTGATCATTCTTCGGCCTTGACTCTTCGATTGGAAACCTGTTGGTTAATTGTCCAGCGTCAACCCTTTGGTTGAAGACTTGCGTTAATTTTCCGACCTCAACTCTTTGGTCGATAACATGTTATGATTCATGATGTTACTAGTCCATTCAGTCTCTCTCCGATGAAAGAGATTCACGTTTTGCGGTTATCACTGCTTCAAGGCAACCGCGATCTGTTTGTTCGTTGCTTAATACTGATTTAAATATCCATCTTTTGAGTTATTTAATGTCAAAAAACCAAAAAACCATATGATACTTTTTTGGACATGATGGTTTAACATCATCTCAAAGCATATTTAGGAATCAAGCCATGACCTCGTACATGTGTAGATGATTTAACCGTTTTATTATGGAAGTTTATGATTTCATTCCGTTCAAAAAATGACAATCTGTAGCCCTAAGCTGACCTTTCTTCGATTTGGTGCAGATGATGGCTGCTCTCATTCCATCATCGCAGTCAAATTCCTGATGTACCGTGGGAGTTGACCACTCTGCACATACTCCTCAACTAGTTCTTTAAAATATCCGTAGCCATTAGAGTTATATCCATCCAGCTCATGGGATATGCAGTATTTTCTCGAAGCCTTTTCTCATTCTGTGGGCTCCCTTTGCATTGGTTTTCAATATATCAAGTGTCCTCGCGTACCTTAATAAATCCTTTTCTGATACTCATTCAAGTCCATATATAAAGAGAATTTTGGTTCTTTCTATTGCTTTTCTACCCACTATATCGATCATCAACTTCTCATTTGTCTTTTTTTATTCGATTTTTCATAGGACAGTCCTAAATCCCTAACGACTTTAACTTTCTTTCTATTACCTTAAACATCCTTATACTGCATAAATCTATCAACCTCGTGGTAGAATACTTTGGCATCCATTGGAGGACCCCACTTCAAAGATTTTTAAATTTTTTATTATTTGCAATCCCCCCCCCCCCCCCCCCCCCCGGCCGCCATCAGAACCATTGACGTATCCGACTTATCCATCGAAGCAACTACTGCATTGAATCGAGTCAAGTGATTTCTTAGAGATCCGCCCAATCTTTGCTTCGCCGTCGTTTGAGTTATTATATTCTTAGGTCTTGTGAGGGCGACCATACAGTGCTTTATAAATATATTTATCAACTTTGTTCAAGTGCTTATTCATTTATGCTTTAGCTGTCTGAACCATAGCGTAGATATATCCGTCAAGTTCAAGGAAAGATCCATGCCATATCCTCCTTCGGTGCTTTTAGTACTTTCATGTGCCTAATATAACGATCAAGTGTGTTGTCGGATCCTTTTTTCCGTCATATGAGTCCAAATATGATAGTTTAAAATCCAGTGATTTTTTGCACATTTGCTGTTGGAAGAAATTAGATATCTATTTACACCCTCCAAGTTTCTGTTCGGCAGTTAGCCTTTAATAGCTCTTTTAATAATGTCAGTCAGTCCGTTACCATTGTTAGGATTGCCTTGTATGTGCCTAAGGTAGGAATGACGGTTTGAATAAATAATTCCACATCACAAAATAAATTAAAGGAGTCTTGTATAAATATGAGTTGGTAGGCACGTAACAACAAAGATTCCTTTTGTTACAAGGATGTGTGTGCTAACTCATATGTGTGCACCCTTTATGGAAGGAAGAGTGGCTTTGTTCGACCGTCGTTACATAACCAATGGTATCAAAGCCGAATGTTGCAGACTGGGCCATGCAAGCAAGACAATGCTCTCAGAAGATACTCGTAGGATACGAGTCAAAGAGGAAACTGTTAGGATTGCCTTGCATGTACCTAAGGTAGAAATAGCGGTTTAAATAAATAATCTCACATCACAAAATAAACTGAAGGAGTTGCGTACAAATATGAGTTAGTAGACACATAACAACATAGATTCCTTTTGTTACAAGGTGCATGCCAACTTATATGCGTGCGCCCTATGTGGAATGAAAGCACCAGTTAACAGATCCTTTTATTTATTTATACTATAAAGAAATTACAGTCACAATGGTTCGAGCTTTAGTAATAAAAATGACAGTCTGGCTTCAAGAGAAAGAGAAGATCATTTCCTCCATGTGGAAGGTTCTGTAGGTAAAGCTGAAGATGACAACTGATCGACCTTAAATTTTGCATTGAAGACCTCCTGAGTCCTGACCAACTCGAGCATCTCCTGGGAGTGTGGACCATATTGGACACACTTTCATGGTTCAGTACCAATCCCTCTTAAGGGGTCACATCGATTCCTATGATTATTGATCCTTGGAGTGTGACCCCTTTGGTGGGTCCCCCAATGAATGTTGGTCGGGTCATAGATGTTTGATGCTGAAGGTGCGTCGATGATTTCTTGAGGTATCGGGCGATTTCCATTGAGTTAAAAGTGTTTGCTTGTGTAGCCGAGTTATGACTATCTGATTCCTATTTCCTGCCATGGGAAGTAAATAGGTACAGATCCCTTATCTAAATAAAGTCAGAATCCATACTTAACCAATTCCTTGGTGATATTTAAGCGGATCGGCTTGATTGCAGCTTCATATCCTTATCCATACTTGACTTTCAAGCCAATCAACCATTTCTCTGGGCTTTCAACCTTGGTGATTGAGAAGTCCATCTAATCAAATCCGACGTGTAATGACCTTGCAAAAAAGGCAGTTTACAGTTAGTGAGCTATTGATCTGTGGTTATTGAGGCCTTGACACATTTGTATGCATCATATATCTATATGATGTCTCAGATGGGTTTTGCATTTTCTTACTCTTATTATGTCTAATATCATATGCATGTATGCACTAATGTTTTTATCTGTCTTTGTATACATACATGGCATAACCTAAATTTGACTAGTTTACGATCTATATTTGTTACCGTCCATGTTTACATTTCAAGAGTTAACGTGGCAAATTATACAATTCTATACTGTGGCGATATAAGGATATTTTGGCAGCCGTGTCAAGTGCTTATACCGAGGAAAAAGCTTGAGTACATTCACATCATTTGTAACCTTTGCATGTCTCTAGATTTATTTGTTATCCACAGCATGATTGGAGGAAAAAAATCCTATTGCAACTTGGATTTATTACATGGTGTGCTTATGGGACATATGTCTTTATATAATATTTGGCTAATCTAGTTGACTGTTTGATACAGTTCTGAAGAGACAAGATCACGAGCTAAAAAGCTGGCAGATGAAATTGGTTCATGGCACCTAGATGTGAATATTGATAGTGTTATTTCTTCTCTGATCTCTTTGTTCCAAACACTTACAGGAAGGAGACCGCAATATAAGGTAAATAAATGTTGCTTTTCGGATATATCCCTACTGATGGTTTTCACCCGGTAATCCCCACCCACCCACACAGAAAAACTGATCTCATTTTGATATAGTGCCCAGACTATGTGCCAACTTGAGTAAAAAACCTTTGGTTCATATTAGGGCTGTAAATTTTGTCCGAATGTCCGATGTCCGTTCGTGTCCGTGACCGAAATACGTCCGTCCGAGTCCGTCCGATTTTCATTTAGGACACGAGTTAGGACAACAAGATTTGTACGAGAAAAAATCATGTCCGGTCCGAGCTCGTCCGAATTCGTCCGAATTACTTGAAATTCGGCATATAGTTGAGAAAAAGACTAGTAAAATGTACAAAATATAATATAAATAGTCATGTCCGACCGAGTCCGACCTAGTCCGCCCGTGTCCGTGTCCGACCGATTTTATTTAGGACACGAATTAGGACAACGAAATTTGTCCGAGAAAAAATTTGGTCCGGTCCGTGTCCGGTCCGATTTTTTTTAGGACAGAAACTGAACACACCTCCGTCCGGTCCGGTCCGACCGATTTACACCCCTAGTTCATATCAACTAAATATTGCTTTAAACTAGGAAACTATGTTTGACTTAAATTCCCATCTAGAATACTAGAATAGGATTCTTCAGCACACAGGTACACTAAGATTTCACAAAGGTATATTGAGCTTACTGTGCCGTAAAAGTCTCAGAAGTTTGTTGTCAAAGTTTTTTCTTCTGTATATTGGCTTTGTATACAGGAATACATATGATGCTTTGAAAATCTACATTATGACACCGTTCCAATTCCTGTGTTGTTTTCCTATTCTTTGCAAGCACAAGAATTGGTCTTGTTAACAGAAGTTTTTTTTTCTTCATTCTACCTTGTTATATTTCCAGATAGATGGAGGATCAAATGTCGAAAACCTTGGGTTGCAGAATATTCAAGCTCGTGTTAGAATGGTTCTGGCTTTTATGCTTGCTTCTCTTCTGCCATGGGTTCATAATAAACCAGGATTTTATCTTGTGTTAGGTAGCTCAAATGTTGATGAAGGTTTGCGTGGTTACTTAACTAAGGTAATTGTTATTCACTTCAATGACTTGTACCTTCTTGTGTTATGTCTGCTACATTGCTATCAAGTCACAAATACTGTACTAAGTACAATATTATACTCGTGCTTATTAAACATTCAACTGGTTCTGAAGGATCGATTCCTATCTTTACAGCACACATCATTTAAAAATAAAATTGCAGCCTTAAGAAGTAAGGATGCTTTGTGCTTCTTTTTTTTTTTTTTTTTTTTTTTTTTTTTTTTTATTTAAAAAAAAACTCTTTTATGATTGTTAGTTTATTGTTAATACTTGAGTCCACTTGTTACAAGTAATTATATGTTTTAAAATTTTCTATACAGTATGATTGCAGTTCAGCAGATATCAATCCCATAGGCAGTGTTAGTAAGCAAGATCTTAGAGCTTTTCTACGTTGGGCTGCATTCCATTTAAACTATCCTTCTTTAGCAGAAGTCGAAGCAGCTCCCCCCACTGCTGAACTTGAACCAATACGCTCTAATTATAGTCAGGTACTGCATTATTTCACATAAAAGCTATTTTTGTGTTAGTTGTGTAGAGTATGGCTGTGGTATATGAAAAGCATTTATTATTTTGCACCAGTTGGATGAAGTGGATATGGGAATGACATATGAAGAGCTATCAGTTTATGGGAGGTTACGTAAAATTTTCCGTTGTGGGCCCGTTTCGATGTTTCAGGTTTTCTTTTTTCTATCATGTGATATTAAACTGTAGCTTTTCTCAAGTTCATTTGGTGATGTATTATTTACATACATAAAGAATCCTCTAGCCATGTATGTGTGTGATAATCGTGAATAGCATTGTTTTTTTTTTCCTTCCAGATTATACATTCTAAGGTTTTCTGTTCTGGCACTTATTCTTGAAATTCACTTCAACAGTGAATATGCAAAATCTTAATTATGATGTTTTCTTGCAGAATCTATGTCATAAATGGTGTGGAAGATTAACACCCAGGGAAGTTGCAGGGAAAGTGAAGCATTTTTTCAAGTACTATTCGATAAATCGCCATAAAATGACTGTGCTAACACCGTCATATCATGCTGAAGTATTTTTCTATCTTTAGTGGTTTATTATTATAAATTACCGCTATTTTATTATCATCGTCATCTTGACGTAAGTTAACTTTGTGGCGACCAATTTCAAAATTTACAGAGCTATTCACCGGAGGACAATAGATACGATCTTCGCCAATTTTTGTATAATTCAGGGTGGCCTTATCAATTTCGTAAAATTGACGAGATGGTTCAAAATATCGATGGAGATAAACTTATAGAAAAGCCCGAACTTTCAGAAATGGTTCGTGTTGAAGGAAGTGGCGTAGGAGTTGTAGCTGCAGGAGCAGGCAAACCTGATGCGGGCAGATAAGAAATCAAAACAGATACCCCCCCCGCCCCCCCCACCAAACCCCTCCCCTCAAAAAAAAGAAAAAGAAAAAAAAAAGTAAAGAAAAGAAAAAAGAACACAGTGGAAAAGAGAGAGTGGAAACGACTGCAGCATTAGGCAGGTTCTTTTTCCCGTCTTAATTTAATTGCATTTTTAGTTGGTAAATATTTCATTCCTTTATGCTTTGTATTGGAATTTTAATTGCACCATATATTCCACCTTTGACAAAGTAAAATGATTTGCAAATGGTAACTGTGAACCAAAATCAGAAAACTTCTACCCATGTAGTAAAACAACAACCCAAAGGTAAAACACACTCAAATCTAGTGATTTAAACATCTATTCACGTAGACAAAGCACTTAAATCAATCTTTTCATATAGGCAAAGCGCTTAAAACCTGGGATGATGAAATTAGTTGCAAATTAGTAAAACCATGTTTGGAGCCATGGAAAATTTGACTTATGTAATAAATATTTATTTGTTCCGTTATTTACTCAAATTGATATAATTCCTTTGCTATATAGTCCGAGAAAAGCAATTTTCTTTTGCAATAAAAGTCATGAAAATTATTTGAGCCCTAAACTTATGTTGTTGACAACCAGGTAGACAAATGAAAGAAAACATAAGAGCTCCATTTTCATTAAATGTACACATTTTGACTCATAAAATTAGACAGAAGATGACACAAATGCTTTGATTTATTTTCTATATAATTTAAACTTGTCAAGGACAATTGGTGAAAATTAGGGCTGATATGATAATATTTACCGTTACCATTGTGCATATACCATTACGGTACGTTTTCTACTGGTATTGCTTACTGTTGTCGTAACTATTTGCTGGTATACCAATAAACTGGTACTGGTTACCTTTGTTCAAAAGCTGGCAACGGTTCATCATATATTTTGTTGTATCACTTGATAAAATACATAAATGATAAATAATAGGAATGCATTGAACGTCATTTGAATTGAATTCGTGAGCCGATTCTTATCATTTTAGTACCCTTAAATGCTTGTAATACGACATATTATGTGAATATGCATGTATTGCAAGTGGACTGTTAAATTTCGTTGGTCTTGAGAAACTGCTACCAATATTTTATTGGAAAAATTGGTGAATTTTATGTTATATGGTCATAACTAGTATTCCGGTTTTATTAAGAAAAATTGGTGACTAATTGAGCATTAATCAAACCGACCGTTAGGGAGGTTTTCCTACTGTAAGGGTACCTAAATCAAATTGTCTAAAGCCAATTATTTTTGCCTGAAAAATCTTAATTTCGCGTTCGCTCCTCCCTTTCTTTCCCTGTCTTCTCCGTTTCTTCCTCCTCCACACAAATCTGCGCTAATTCCTCGTCAATCCAAATCAACGCGAAATCAGAAAAGCCCTTTTACCACTTCACTATTCGCAAATTCACAAAAACCATTTTTACACGAATTCATTAAATTCCTCGTCAACCCTTATCTCAATTGCATCCTCATTAAATATTTTTGCTCTTTCTTCTCCTCCATTATGACTAATTCACGTTTAGTTCATCCTCTCTCTCTTCCTGTGAAATCTGATAGCCTCCTTCTCCCACCGATGTTTTCTCCACCAATTTACTTTTTGAAACAATGATTATTACATAGTTAATGTCAACCTTGAAAGAAATATTTCCAATCTCACGCAATCCATCAATTTCCGGTCCGTAAAGGTGAATCGCTCAGCAAATTGCCTTTAGTATTCATCTTATTTTGCAACAGAAATAAGTCTCCTCGTTGATTTGGTCAGTAAGCGTGAACGACCTTCGGTTTTATCATTAAATCGCAGGAATCTACAGGTTTAATATTTATTTATTTTGTTCTTGACGTAGAGGATAAATGCTCAATTACTTACAGTTAAAAAAAGTTGAAAATTTCTATAACCAATGTTTTTCTTCTGCTTTTGCCTCTCTCATCACATGCAAATCTGTAGGGTTTGCTATGTTTTATACAAGGTAAAATTTGCCTCCATTTTTAATTTGATGTATTTCTATGATTTTTAGTAAACATGTGTACCTGTTGATTTAAAGACATGTCATAATAATATTTCTCTTTATGGTTATGTGTAAATTGCTGATAAGTGCCCAGTTTTTTGGTTTAAAATACTGATATACACCATTAACAAAGAAGATGTGCAAGCGTGCTATTTCTATTAAAGGACGTTGATGGATGTTACCACCATTTGGAAAGTAAAATTTTTAGGAAGTATTATTGTGTATTTTTTTACTTGATTCTTTATCTGTTTAAAGGCTACCATCTAGGAATCATAGTGGTAGTCTCACTATCATATGTTACATGCTGCAGCACCTGCTATTTGTTGTAATTTAATTTCACATGAATTTTTTTGTATGGTTAAAAAAAACAGCAACTGATGATGTTACATCAACTCACTAAAATAACGTGTTGGTTTAGACTTTGTATTTGATGCAGCATAAGCTGTGTATTTTGATTGAAATAAGGCTAAACAAATGTGTTCAACATATGACTTGGCAGATGTGGTTTTCTAAACTAATCGTTCAAAACATAAATATTAAAAATATGGAAATAGCATTTCCTTGACCGTAGGTTTGATAAAATTAGCAATTCGCAAATATAATGATGTGTTATAGGCTAATATTTGTTTGATTTCTTACTTCATTCTATATAATCGGCAATGATTCAGAATACATTAATTAATAGAATTTACATATTTGCACGTATTTTCATTTTTTAAATAATACTTTGGATTTTTCATTAATTTATTGTTTAAGAATATAGTAGAATTTTTTTTTTCTTTGATATCAGATAACATAACGGTCGGTTTTCTCATCGTTTTGCGGTAATACTAGTTGTACGGAATGGAAATTTTATTTTTTCATAACTGCCGTACTGAAAAATTGAGTAAAAATTATATAAACTAGTTGTTGCCTAGCACAATGCTTAACGACTTACCAATGTAGCCTCCTTTGTTCATAGCCTATGGGAACATAAGTTTATTCAACACTGTCTGCAGCCAAAGTATATCTTAAAAATACCCTGTATCACAAGTTAAGGCCTGATGAAATTGGCTTCCGACATAAGTTTTTATTCTGTCTGATCTCTTTAGCTGGTTTAATATTTTCTCTTTGAAATTGTTTCACAGATATGTCAAGTCATTCAAATAAACCGAAGGTGCATTATTTTGCCAGTGCGAAGCTTTTAACTTTTAGGACCACTGATTGTCAAATAAAATTGTATATTTGTAATGCAAATAAAATATTTGTTAAAATTTGTCATGGTTTTCATGGCTTTGCCGGTGCCAAGTTTTCAGGCTTTCAGCATTCAATTTTTAGGATCACTGGTTGCCAAATAAAAATGTATATTTGTAGTGCAAATGAAATATTTATTAAATTTTGTCATGGTTTTGAGCAAGCGAAATTGCTTGCATGTATCATGAATATGTTAGTTTATCCAAGTATTATCTATTCTGTTTGTTGTGGTGATTGATAACTCAAAGCATAAAAGTTCATGTATTCTGTTGGTTGAGTTTGTGCAGAAGTTAGTTATTAATTTAGTTATTTATTATTAGTAGAAGTTTATTTTTAATAATTAACAAATAATTCAATTTTCACTGGTGATATAAATATTCAAGTTCAAATATAAGAAGGAAAATGTTAGTATGTGCCATTGTTAAATCATCACCATGACCCTTTGGAGTTCTACTTTTCTTTTAAATCATACAAGGACAAAGCTGTACTGAAACAATTTTTTTTCCCTTCAGTTGACTACTATCATACTAAACATATGTCGTTAGGGTATGCATCAGCAAAATTCATACAAGAATGATTGCAAATTCATACAACCACCAAAGCTGAGTTGCAGAAATATTACACGGCCATGTCAATCATTACAATAATGTTGTAAACAATCATTTTTTATATTGTAACATGAATCAAGAAAATAATATTTGGTGAGTGAGGGATGTAGAAATGATTTTAGTTCTTCGATAGCACGAGTTGAACAATGTACCAGCATGACCACAACATTTCTCATGACATATACAATATTCAGTGTTGGATGTTTCCTTTTGCATATAAATACTTTATGTTATTGTTCTTGTTGAGAATGCAGATTATGGATCTTAAGGCTAATTTAACACCAAAGAAGGAGGTGAATAGTGTTTAGTGAAATTTATGAATTTTTGAAATACTTTTTAATATATTAGAATTTAATGCAAGGTGGTGTCTGACGCAACGGTAAGGTTACCCGGTTGGTAATTTGGAGCACGCGGGTTCGAGTCCCGGTCTCTTCACATATGTAAGGGAAAGGTTGTGCGCACTAATCGACCAACCCCAGAGCTCGGAAAATCGTGAGAATGGTACTAGGTGGGAGACTGCCTGAGAAGTCCTCTCGCTTGAGTATGTGAGCCTTTGGCACTCGGTATCCACCTTATACATTAGAATCTAATGCAAATCATAGGTACGAAACTATCACAGAATTAATATAGATGCAAATAATAAGTAAACACAGTAAAAGAAAAAACATATTGGGATTTTATACTGTTTCGAAGTTACTTTACATTCAATATCACACAATTTAGAGTTATACAGATTTCTTTTCAAGTGGTCTTCAATATTACAATTCTCGATTTCAGGGTTACGAGGTCAACTCACACCTGCTTTCGAGCACAAGGCGCTCTCTTGATTTATGAGCTACAATCATACCTAATTGATTTGAACGGGCTACAAGCATACCTTTTCAGTTATAGTTTGGTAGAGAGACTCGATAGGATTTTGATCTTCGATCTTTGATTATAACTGCTCTTATAACTATGAATAATACTTAAATCTTTGAAAGAGAGGGTAGAGAATTAAAGTATAGATATTCTGGTGTGATTCTCTTTGAATTTCGGTAGAGTTTGGTTAAGAATTCTTGAACTATAGAAAGGAAATGGAAAGAAAAAGAATGAAGAAGATAATGAAAAATAGTTAAAAAATTCGTTTCTGGTTGGGTATTTATAGGGAAACAATAGTCATGTCCATTCACGAAAAGATTTAAACGAGTAGACACTTCTTTGAAATTTGAAATTTTTGAAAAAAACGGCTATGATTTTGACATGGTTCATCCCCTTACGTAGATATGCCTTTTGTATTTCTGAAATTTGAAAATGGAAATGATGTTTTAATAAATCAAGGTAATTTTGGAGTTTAAACAAACTATTTTCCTATATTATAAAATAGTATAATGGACTAATGGAGTAAGAATATAGTTTTCACTACACCAAAACAGGTGATTCCCAACGAGTATAACTGTCGCAAACAATTTCAGCAACGCTTATTAGTGTCGCTATGGGGGCGTGGCAATGTAGTACCAACGCTTATAAGCAATGGTAGATTTTCTCTCCCAACGCTTATAAGCGTTGGTATATTTTCATTTGCAACGCTTATAAGCGTTGGTAGATTTTCTTTTGCAACGCTTATACATGTTGCAATATTTTTGCTTGCAACGCTTATACATGTTGCAAGATTTTGATTCACAACAAGTATAAATTTGAATAATAACATAAATATGTATTAGCAACTCACATACTCTAACATTAATAGTCAATAGTCAATTAATAACCAACATAACGATAATATCGATGATTTTTAATATGAATCAAAAACTAATATTAAACTCAATTCATACCAATAGGCAAAATTCATAGTCACATAATGACATAGAATATCAATGAACAACAAACAAGCACAGTACATAATTAAGTTGTCAAATTCAATGCATAATTAGTTTGCTAAATTCATTGCATATATGAGATTCTACAAATATCGAATACGAAACTTTGGCTCTAGAACTACCATCCAATTTTCTCTTTTTTTCCGCTGCCTCTAGAAGTGCCTGCATTCATTGAATGTCACATTAAATTGAAAATTTCAATTCCTTGTTAAAAACAAAAAAACATGAGTTTGCATCACGCCCGAAATAACATTAAAAACCGAAAAACATGAGCCTAAACTAAGCCAAAAAGCTCAGTATTACTGAGTCGTTCGGCTCAGTATTACTGAGCTGAATGACTCAGTTATACTGAGCTGTAGCTCAGTAATACTAAGCCGTAACAACTCATTATTACTGAGTCGTAAGGCTCGGTAATACTAAACCATAAGGCTCAGTATTACCGGTATACTGAGCCTATATCGGCTCAGTATTACCAGTATTACTAAGCCGTTCAACTCAGTATTTAAAAAAAAATGGTTGGTTAAACTAGTTTAACCTAGCACATGCAGTAACCATCATAAGCCAAAAGACATATCTCAGTTCGAAACTGAGTTCGTAAACTCAGTTCAAAAATCGAGTTTGTAATCCACGTTCAAAAGCCGAGTTTACAAACTCGGTTTCAACTGAACTTACAAGCTCAATATGAAACTGAGCTTATAAACTCAATTAAACTGAGTTAAACATTGAATTAAACAGCTATGGAAACGACTGCAAGAAGTTATATCCAACGTCAACATAACCAACTGTCAGCTAAACATTGAACTATAATGCATCTATCAATGTAACCATATCAAAGCTGAGTTTATATCAAAGCTGAGTTTATCTCAGTTAGAAACTGAGTTTACATTCATTGGATTTAACATCAATTTCGTGAACTATGGAAGAAAAACTGATGAGCAGATGGAAGAAAACTATTATGCTTTAAAGAAGGCTTACCAAATACAATCCTTTCGATCTGCTATCAACACTACCTACTTTGAAAGACCAGAAGCATTCAAAGAGTTAAGAACACAACCTGAGTAGGAAACAAAGAAGTTATTGCATCTGACTTAAAATAGATACAAAGATATGGAAAAATATACATTCAAAAAGAAAATACAAATAATTAACTAAATAAAAATATGCCAAGATCTGGTTGCAAAACAATATACTTGTATCAACCAAAAATTGCCAACTATAACATTCCGTGAAGAAGACTTGAAAATAATCATATATGCAAACATAAGACAACTTCAATAGTTTGGCAAAGTAATAACATCTTTATGAAAATCTAACCTTTTCAAATTAGAACTTAAATTACTTATGCTATGCTAACAGCCAATGTTTTAGCTTAACTGGTAGCCAATGTTTTAGCAAGCTATACCAGTATTTCATCTTGGTAGCCAGAAAATACTGTTGCTGAATCCTGAATACTACTAATAATTGCATTGTGAACTTCCTTTCCCCCTGTAAAACAAAGTCTGCAAGCAAATGAAAAAACATGAAAGCCTATAATAAAATGTGTCGAACGAAAATTGATGCTAGAATCTCAGCTAAACAAGGAAATAATAATATTATTGTTCTTCAGCTAAACGAGATGCAAACCCATAGGCTCGGTTTTGCTGAGCCTTACGGCTCAGTTTTTCTGAGCCATAAGGCTCAGCAAAACTGAGCTACAGCCTTAGAAAAACTGAGCCTTACGGCTCAGAAAAACTGAGCCATAAGGCATCGTGTCATCGATTGTGTGACCAAACGGTGGCGTGAGTATTTAATCTCACTTACAAAAATAAATGTAAACATAACAATGAGATAATTGCCAATAAGAAAATGTAAATAGCACTCTTGTCAAACTAACGACACACGTATGTTCATGCTATATATTCTTAATCCAACATATGCATATTAGATACGTGTTCCCGCAAGTTATATATGTTCTTAACTTAAGCATCGCAAACCTTAATTCTTCCCAAATGGGAAGGGGAAGAAGATGCCGTTGAATATAATCCGAAACACAATTTGAATCATTCCGGTACATCACAGCGACTACTTCAAGTGCAGTTCTTATAGTTGACATGTCATTGCGTGTGGCAGCAAGACTAATTGCTGTCTTGAGCTGTCATATTCACATTGCAAAAAAATGAATCATAAACTTGCAGTAGTAGTATTAAATTGCAACCGAACTCAATCGCAGGTAAACAAATTAAACGCTAATAATTCAAGAGAGGTGGGAGAGAGCGGTAAGAGATAGTGGGAGAGAAAATGGGAAACAATCAATAGGAATGCAATTCTGTGCTTGTAGGGCATCAAATGAAAAAGATATTTATGTGGTGTAATGGAAAAGGCAAGACCATCTCCATTTGATATATAGCATAACTAAGACCAGTATATCTAATGATATTTAAGTTTTAAAAGATTCATAAGACTGACTCACCAGCTCTTTCACAGCAATAAATTGTTCATCGGTTAAACGACATTGCCATCCCTGAGAATCAGATAGTATTAAAAAAAATGGAAGTTATCTGAAATTAGCTTTAGAAGTGTGATTTTGTAAACTTCTGAAAAATACTAAATGGATGTGTTCACCAATACACTCGACAAAGCCACTGCTACCAATACCATCTGCATCAGACTCAATCAGAGCTGCATAATAATTTTGAATTTGATTATAAATATGTTAAAGAATAAGAAAGACGAAGCATAACAAAACAAAGTTCTCAAGGAAGAACATGCTTCTAGCGAGAGATTTAAAATTGATACCAAAAATTGTTCCATATTCAAATGAAGAAAGAGGACCCTCAGTAGCGCCAAGTCTGAGAAGACGCAACCACAATCCCTGGCAAAACAAAACACACAGTCACCTCAGGTGTTGAACAGGTTGTAAAGTAGAAAACTAGAACTAATAAAAGTACAACATTTCATCAGTAGCTTTATGTCTCAAACAGATCTCTAAAAATCAGACATGGATACTGTAATAACTAATAACACTAATAAATTGAAACTTTGTGTATCTTAAGGTTGTGAAAACAGATAGAAAATAGAGTTGGTTATAAATAATTTCAGATGAAGAAATACAATGAGACAGAGAAAGTGATGGAAACAAAAAGCTGAAACAGATTTTTTTTGTTCCAGTGTGATAGCCAGTCTATCAAACATACCTGTACTGATAATGAAAACATGATAATGTAAACAATACTATGATTTAAACTACTTATAGCTCTTTCTCTAGGACTCAAGCTTTCGACTTTTGATTCTGGGTCAATAAAAGAAAGCGATCTAAAAAATATGAGTACTGGTGGTTAGTTACACAACAGCAACAATGTGGAACCTCATAAGTATTTTATAGTTTCACGGATGTAGTCCAACACTTGTACCTTATATGTCTTCCTGAAATGCTTCCACTTATTGATGCTAAGATTGACCTGCGCTTTTCTTCCTGCTCTATAGTTCTAATATTTAAAGGAAACTGCTTGTATTGGTAGCGAGTATCTGAGCACAAATTCAAAAGAAATATCCTCAACACGATAATATGGACCATGTTAAGTGAAAAAATAATACTGAGCAATTTCATAACTGGGAAACCATGGTCTAGTGTAAACCTACCCAAAGTACCGCTAAAGAATCAAAGAAGCAATCTAACCCAGATCTTAATTTAGATCAAAATATAATTTACTAGGCAATATGTGCTAAATAATTATATAGCCAGGAACCCCATGATTTACTTGAAAATTAACAAAATTAACCCAACTCAGATGACAAGCTGCGTGCTATAATATAAAATTTCTTGTCTGAATCGCAATATACATTGGTTTAAAGGTTTAGCAGGGAAAAAAGATGCAAACTGAATCGCAGCATACAACAATGAGTATGTTACCAAGAACATTAAAAAAAATTCCTTTAAACATAGCAAAATTACTTTAAACATACAACAATGAATATATTACCCAGAACATACAACAAAAATAGCAGCAAATTGAATCGCAACACTTGGTTTCACAAATCGATAAAGACGAGAATTAAATTTATACCTGAATGCAAGCGAATGCGAGCACAAATCGAACTAAATCCCCAAAATCGAATGCGAAAGCGAGTTGAAACCTGAAGCCACCCCTAAAATCAGATTAGCGCCATGCTCAGATGTTTTTTTTTCTTTTCTCTGGAATCGTGGGATATGCGGCCGATATTGTGAAAGTGTTGGGAGAATGCAATGTGAAAGGGGAAATAGGGTTACACTGCTGAGTTTATATTTTTACCCCCCAAACCCACCCTTAAAGACCCTAATAAGCGTTGGCAATAAAATGTTTATTATTATGTATTTTTCACAACACTTTTTTAACATAACAACGCATATTATTGTTATTACCTTGCAACGCAAATAAGTGTTGGCGATTGAAGAAAAAAAGGGTTACCAAATGGCCATTATGGTGTAGTGTTTAAAACATATATTTATAATAAATATTGCGTGGTGCTAAGGGCACCCCAATATGTTCTTTCTAATACCGCAATTAAAAAAATAAAACTCATTAAATTTTGTATGCTTCCTAATACCACATTACCTTTTCATTCTATTCTCTTACTCAATCATTATTTGCCGAACTAGTCACGTACTAAGCTAATCTAAATACCCTAATCTCTCGTAATCGCTGTTTTCTTCGCATCTCTCGCAGGAAAATTCAAACTCGTACAGTAATAATCTCTCAACTGTTTGATGATCTAAAAACCCTAATCTCTCACTTCCTCTTCTAGTTTGCTTAATTCAAACCTTATTCACAGCTTTTGTATGTTGCGGCGTCGAATTCGTTGATTGGTTATAGATCTAGGGTTTAGCTCGTTGATCGGTTTTACAAATTAGGACAAATGAAAATTGAGCGAAATAGAAATAGGGTAAAACAGTGTGGTAGCCCTTATTTAAGTGTGTGGTATTAAGAAGAGTGTAATACTAATTCTTATGGTATTTTTTAGCCGCGATAGTAGGAAGAAAATATTGGGGTGCCCTTAGCACCCCACTAAATATTAAAACCTAAGTCGTCGAACCTATTCTACTATCATTCTTCTCTCCTCTTCCTCTCCGCAGCCAACACCACCATTTTCACACCGACCTCCTTCCTTAACTCGTGCCTTCTGACCATTTGCACGCACCTCCTGACACCGTGCGACAATTTTAACTCCCGAACCACACAAAAAACCTACGCTAGAACCAATTCTCACTACGAACATGAATCAAAACCCAGATTTATATATCTACAACTAAGTTCCTCAAAAAGCCCAACCCTAGCCTAAAAAGAACCGAAAACAAACTCGCAGAAAATCAAAATGAATTAATTTCTCCAATCTTACAACCCTCAGTCTAGTCTGATATCCAGTATATATACAAAGTGGGCCTTAAAGGTTCGAGCCCAATTAACAAAATAACAACAGAGAACTGAAAATAAAACATAACATACAACCAAAACACACAACAAACACTCAACTCTACAACCCCCCTCAAGATTAACCTGCGAAGAAGGGAAATCTTGAGAAGAACACACAGACAACATCCCAAGCTTGTAAACCAAGGCCTTGTGTTGATCATCACCCAGAGGTTTGGTCATGATATCTGCTAACTGTAAAGTAGATTTAACATATTTAGTGACTAAAAAACCTGATTGAATGTTTTCCCGAACATAATGAACATCCAGTTTATGATGCTTTGTGCGCATATGTTTTGTCTTCTCATGAAAACAAGGGTCTTGAGAAATATGCATGGATGAAATATTATCACAGTGAAGAACTATAGGAACTAAAACAGAAACTCCTAAAACTTGTAGTAGACCCTCAATCCAAACTAGTTCACTGGCCGTATAACTCATACTTCGATACTCTGCCTCTGTGCTACTCTTAGAAACTACTTTTTGCTTTTTAGTTTTCCATGAAACTAATGCATTCCCAAAGAAAATACAATAGCCAGACAATGATTTTCCAGTGTCACTGCACATTCCCCAATCAGCATCACAATATGCATGTAGTGTTAAATCAGATTTGGCTGGAAAACTTAAACCCAAATTAGTTGTACCCTTCAAATATCTCAAAAATATGTAATGCAGCATGAAAATGAGAAACTCTAGGATTATGTAAAAATTGGCTTAATTGTTGAACAAAATATGATATTTCTGGTCTCGTAAGATCTAAGTATAAAGCTTACCAACCATTCTTCGATAAACTTCAGGATCCATCAAAATATCACCTTCAAAATTGCTAAGTTTCAAGCCCTTTTGCATAGGAAAGCTTGTCGACTTGTTGTCTTCAAGTTGATAATCTCGTAAAAGATCCGGTATATACTTCAATTGATTAAGATTAATGCCAGAAACTGATCTTGAAACTTCAATGCCTAAAAAATACTTAATTTCGCCTAAATATTTGATTGTAAAAGTGTCATGCAAATCTGACTTGAGACTGTCAATAATAGAAGAATTGTTTCCAGTTACCAATAAATCATCAACATAAGCAACGACAACTACAAAATCAGAATCTCTCATAAGCATAAACATCGAATAATCTTGCTTAGACTGAATAAAACCCCATTTAATCAAAAACTTACTTAACCCTTGATTCCAACATCTTGAAGCTTGCTTTAAACCATAAATATATTTCTTTAGCTTGCAAACTTGTCCTGAATTTTCTTTATTATAGTCTGCAAGAGGATTCATATATTCTTCTTCTTCTAAGTACCCATGCAAAAAAGCATTATTAATATCAAGCTGTTGAATAATTCAATTTTTAGCTGCAGCCAAAGCCAAAACAAGTCGAACTGTTGTTAGTTTAGCAACAAGACTAAATGTATACTTATAATCTTTACCAGAAACTTGTCTATCTCCTTTTGCAACCAATCTTGCTTTGTACCTTTCAACTTCACTGTTTGGCTTGTATTTTGTTTTGAAAACCCATTTACAAGCTATTGGTTTCTTGTCATTAGGAATTTGTACAAGCTCTCATGTGTCATTCTGTTCCAAAGCACTCAACTCTTGTTCCATAGCTTGTACCCATTCAGGACAGTTTTTAGCTTGATTGTAGGAAGAAGGTTCATAAGAAGACAACACATTTGCAAGACTATGTAAATCAGTGCTACTTAAATAAGCAAAAGATGGATCATAAAACACATTAAAAGACATAGAAGTATTAACTGGTCTTGTCTGAAATTTTTCAGTCACATACTCATTATATTTTTTTGGAACTGAACAAATCCTAGAAGAAGTTCTGGTAGGCAAAATTTGTGGTTGATGACTATCTTCAGGAGAATCAGATACTAAATGATCTTCATTAATATGACCAATATGTTGAGGAATAACAGATTCATCTTGACTAGACACATCATTTTCAGAAGAAGCCAGAAAAACATTTTGCATAAACATTATTGGTGAAGACTAATCTAAAGCTAGATTAACTAAATCTGGTGTTACATGTAAATAAACTGGATTGGAACTAGAATTCAATTTATTCTTGAATGGGAAAACATTTTCAACAAAATGTACATCTCTGCTAAAAACCACTTTATGTGTGTCCAAATCATAAAGCTTATAACCTTTTTGTCCATGTGGATATCCAATTAATATACACTTCTTTGATCTTTCAGCAAATTTATCTTGCAATTTCTGATAAGAAAAATATAAGCATCTTATAACTCTATGATATGAGTAATTAGGTGCTTTATTCATCAACTTTTCATATGGTGTCTTCCAATTTAATATTGAGCTAGACATCAAATTAATAAGATGAGTAGCAGATAAAAGGCAGTCACCCCAAAATTTGTAAGGCATACCAGAGTAGATTCTAATTGTTCTTGCTGTCTCAATCAAATGCCTACGCTTTGTCTCTACATGTCCATTCTGTAGGATCTAAATTAACCTTAGAGGGGGGGGGGGGGGTGAATAGGGTTTATTGCAAGTTAAATAAATTTAAAATAAAAAAATCACAGAATAATTGCAGAAAGAAAAAATCACACACAGAAAATACCCAGCTTCGGCAAAACTGTGCCTACTGCTGCATTCAAGGTTTCTACTAGGAATTATAAACAATCTCTTCGCTTACAGACTCTTGTAAACTTGCGACCTTCGCTCCCGACTGTTTAAACCCTACGCTCAAGACCTTGACACAACTCGATCTGTTAAGTTGTGATTTTTCTAACTACAGACACTAGTAGTTATCAATTCTAAAGATAGAACTTGAATTTTCAAACAAGAAAAACATAAAGAATTAATAAACCCTAGGAGTTAGAGTTAAGGGTCATCCCCTTTTATAAAATAATAGCCGGCCTCTTTTCAATTAGGTTGACCAGTTCACTTTTCTTCTGTAAATTGAAAATGGCGGCGCTAGGGTTTCTGTTGTCCTCCCAAATCGATTCGTAATGATCGATTTTACTCTGGAATTCCTCTATAGTTTTGAATCCTTTGAAGCTCCTTGTCTTCGATCGTTTTACCCTTTAGCCAGCGAATGAAATCCTTGGTAAGTACTCGGAATTTGAAATGATTTTTCTGAATTATTGTTGGTTGATAACGATTTTCTTCTCTCTAATGCCGATGATGCTATGGGTGTAAATTTATAGGGTTTCTAAACCCTTAAAACTCTGATTCTAGATGCTTCTTTCCTCCTTGAATTGCTCTTGCGATTTTTATTCCTAATTTGATTTGTTGGACTTGTTCATATGTTCTGAGATAAGTATCGATTTTTATTTGCTTATGGAACTTAGAATCGGTCTTGAAAAAAAACTTGCGTTATATGATCGGATATTGTGGACATTAAATTGGGTTTGAAGAATTCAAACTTTTTAAAACTTGCATGAGGAATACTAGAACTCTTCAGTTGATACTTTCAACACTACCAGAAATGTTTTCTTCAGGAAAAAAATTCCCATAATTGTATTTTAACCCTTCATAGAAAAAAAAATTGATTCGAACAGATGGTTCCTCGATTTCGTTGTGAATTGGTTCAGATTTACCTTGGTAATAACAGATATTACCCTTGACCATTTTTGGTATCTTGATATTGCTTTAAACATTTACTATACTTTGATTTGCCGAACACTTGAAATGGTGCTATGTCTTGCCAAAACTGTTTTGCACTTTGAATAGTTTGCTTGACCATTGTTTACATGTACTTGACACACCATTGGGATGCATCTCCAATCCTTTGCAACACTGGTTTGTGTTTATTTGTTTGTTGCACATTTTAGTTGCTGTGTTGATCGATCTCATGCTTTACCTATGCTACTTGAAATTTACTTGTGCCATGATTGTGTAGTTGCACCATTTTTGTTACTAATGCACTGTTTTGTGCATTACACTAGCTTGGATAATTTGGCCTTGCTAAATTTCTTATTTGTATAACCAAACACTTGCTCAAAAACTGTTTTTTGAACTATCTTGTTTGTTGACTTAAAATGAGTTGCTGACTTTTCACTTAGTTTGCATCCTGACTTGATTTCATCCAGAACTATCTTTGATACTCCTTGTGCTTGTGTACTCGGTCACATTTACTTGAACATTTCTTGTTCTGGTGAGATGTTGAACCTGAAACTGAAAAGCATCTCTTGCTTGCTTATTTCCATACATGCAAACTAGCTTGGCCGTGCACTCTTGTTCATGCCTTATTTATGTTGACTTTCCCATGCTTGTACTACTCTTATTTATGGCACCCTCGACTTGTGCCCGACCTCTTTATGTTGGTTGTTTGCTTACTTGACCATTATAACACATGCTGAGGCTATTTGCTCGAATATTGCTGTACCTATATGCTTTACATCCATGTTTTTGATCTGCCACTTTAAAAACTTGTTGCTTGATTCAAACTCACCATGCTTAGTTGTACCAGTGCATGTTGCCATCCGATTTGAACTATGTTGCTTCATGGATTGTATCTTGACTTTTGATTTTGGGTCATGATTTGCTGTGTTGACTTTATTTCTTGAACTTGTATTCGATTGTCCCATTGTTGATTGTGCACTGGGTCAAGACGGTCCATGTGACCACTCCTCAGTTGTACACTGATCGACGAGGCAGTGCACACGTGTATGCACGTGTGTACAAGCGGCCATCAGACGAGATTTTCGTATTCCTGCATGTCGGATAAAGTCTAGAAAAATGATGAGAAACACACCGTAATTCTGAGGCAAATAAAATTTTAAAAATATTTTTATTTATTTATTTATTTATTTTATTTTTGTTGCAGTCTACTCTGTGTGTATGTTTCTTGTGACAGGTATGAAGACAGGACTTGACTGAAGGCTATGAAGACAGAAGATGGAAGACAGAAGACCGTGAAAAAAATAACAGTGTCAATGTATAAGAGTGTCTCTATATGTGAATGTAAATGTAGTTGTATAGAGTGAGTGACAGAGTTGTAGAATGAAATGTAGTATGTCATACAGTGGAGTTATAAAAATGTACTTTTTGATATTGAAATAAAATATTTTTATTTAAATAAAATACTGTGTGATTGTTTAAATTTCTATACAGTTATATTTATTTAAATAGAAATACTATATTTCTGTTTGTTGTGTAGTAAAACAACACATTCAATAATAAAAAAATATTTGGTTGTTATCATCAAACAAAAATCATATAATTGTGTATACAATAATCTCCCCCTTTTGATGATGACAAACAAATAAAAGATTTTGAATGTGTTTGAAACGTGAAGTATATTACTCCCCCTATTTGTATGTTCCCCCTACAACTAAGCTTCCCTTATTGATGCATAGATTTGAAAATTTTGAAATAAATTAATCAAACCCAAATTTCAAAATATTCTATAAATGTTTACTCATCCATCAAAATCTTGACCATTCTCCCGCTTTTGTTATCATCAAAAGAATAACAGAAATTAAAACAATGATGAATATAAACTAGAAATATAAATTCAGATCAAGAGGAAAATATATCGTAAATCTCATTTAATCAAACAAAAATAATAATATTCTTCGAATCAGAAGCAAATTTCACTTTCAGAATGAATGGATTTATGATGGATTTTATAAAAAATGAGGAGAGTTCAGTAAAATTGAATATTTGAATAGAAATTTCATAAGATTTTAAATAAGTTTAAAGTAAAAAAAAAATGTGTTAAGAACTTGCTAACCACGCATAGCCCAAAGGTCTTTTAAATGGGGTTAGTAGTGACTTAACTTTATCCTCTCAATGAGTTCTATACATGCACAGCCCAAAGGTCTTTTAAGTGAGAATAGAAGCACATAGAGATTAAGGTAATTCACCCACGCATAACCGCGAGGACTTTTAAATGGGAATGAATACCAAGGATAAATTTTTATTATTTTATTATTATATATTTCCTTTATTCTTAAAAATTAAACTCTCCACATTATAAAAAATCATGATGAATGTCAGAAGGATGAAAGTAGTAGAGGATGATCATAAAAATTGCACTAATTTAAAGATATTATAATATTTGTTCAATCATCATGAGGATTTAATAATATTTTCTCATGATATGAAAAATATTATAGTCAATACTCATCACATCTTCAAGATCTGACATAATTTCAACAATTCCAAAATAGTTTAAATGGTCAATTATTTAACTTTTGAATAACCATTTAAGAATATTAAAAAAAATGGATAATGATCAATCAATTTCTATGATTCCCAAATCTAAGCGTAATCGTGAAAATCTATCTTCGGGAAGAGGTTTTGTAAAAATATCAGCAAGTTGACAATCGGTTGAAATGAACTCAATACAAATATCTTCTCATGAAATGTGATCTCTAATAAAATGGTGTCTTACATCTATGTGTTTAGTGCATGAATGGTGAACAAGATTATTAGACAAGTCTATAGCACTTTTACTGTCACATTTTAGAGGTTCTTTTTTATAAATTAGACCAAAGTCTGAAAGATTTTGCATCATCCATAGTATTTGTGCACAACAACTTCCTAAAGCAATGTATTCAGCCTCAGTTTTGGATAAAGCAACACAATTTTGTTTTCGACTTGATCATGAGACTAACGAGTGTCCTAGCATAAAACAAGTCCCACTAGTGCTCTTTCTATCAACAAGGGATCCAGCATAATCAGCATCAAAATATCCAATTAATTTAAAATTATTGCATGCGGGGTACCATAAACCAAATTTGTGTGTGTGCAAGAGATATCTTAATATTCTTTTTGTGGCTTTTAAATGAGATTCTTTTGGATTAGACTGAAAACGTGCACATAAACGGACTGCAAACATAATATCAGGCTTAGATGTGGTGAGATAAAGAAGTGAACCAATTATTCCATGGTATTTTTTCTGATCAACTGCAACTCCTTTCTCGTCTTTGTCAAGCTTGGTTGAAAGACTCATCGGTGTTCTGAGTGGTTTTGCGTTTTCTAGTCCAAATATTTTCAGCAATTCAACAATATATTTTGTTTGTGATATAAAAATACCCTTGGTGCTTTGTTTGATTTGAAATCCAAGGAAGTACTTTAATTCACTTACTAAGCTCATTTCGAATTTATTCTGCATGACTTTTTCAAATTTCTCACACAAACATTCATTAGTAGCACCATATATAATATCATCAACATAAATTTGGACTATTAAAATATCATCACCTTCATGTAATAGAAACAATGTAGTGTCAGTACTACCTTTTTTAAAACTGTTTCCCAAAAGATATGCACTTAAACAATCGTACCAAGTTCTTGGAGCTTGTTTAAGACCATATAATGCTTTTTCAAGTTTAAATACATGATTTGGAAATTCATGATTTTCAAAACCAGGGGGTTGTTCCACAAAAACTTCTTCTTTTAGTTCTCCATTTAAAAACGCACTTTTTACGTCCATTTGTTTAAGTTTGAAACCTTTATAACATGCAAAACTGAGCAAAATTCTAATGGCTTCTTACCAAGCTACTGGTGCAAATGTCTCATCAAAATCAATACCTTCAATTTGATTATATCCTTTTGCAACCAACCTAGCTTTATTTCTAATTACATTTTCGGATTCATCAAGTTTATTTTTGAACAACCATTTAGTTCCTACTACTGGATAGTCATTTGGTCTAGGAACTAATTTCCAAACTTTATTCCGTTCAAATTGATTAAGTTCTTCTTGCATCGCTAAAATCCAACTTTCATCATTAAGTGCAAATTCAACATTTTTAGGTTCGGTTTCAGAGATAAAATATTTGTGAATATAAAAAGCACAGATATCTTTACTAAATGATGAACGAGTTCGTATACCTGCCGTTGGATTTCCTATTACCAATTCTTGAGGATGGTTGGCTCTGAATTTCGATTTCTCAACTTCAAATGTTTGTTTTGTTGTATCATTACTGCCAGTCTTTTCTTTGCTATTTTCTTTTTCACCCTTATATGTAATTCCCTCATCGTTTTTTCTCTTTTTCCACCGTATCCAGATCTGATTCATCAAATTTCATTTATGGTTTCAACAATAGTTTTTGATCGTTTGTTGAAGATTCGATAAGCCATGCTTCTTGAAGAGAAACCCATGAAAATTCCCTCATCTGCTTTTGACTCAAACTTTCCAAGTTGATCACCTGTATTAAGAAGATAACAAGGGCACCCAAAAACTCTAAAATATGAAATGTTAGGTTTTCTGTCAAACCACAATTCATAGGACGTTTTGTTAAGTATTGGTCTAATCATTACTCTGTTATTACATGGCAGGATGTATTGACTGCCTCTTCCCAAAAAGTCAAAGGCAATTTATATTCACTTATCACAGATCTAGCCAATTCTTGTAATGTATGATTTTTCCTTTCGACCATCCCATTTTGTTGGGATGTTCGAGGTGCAGAAAATTCGTGTTTAAAACCATTCTCTTCACAAAAATTTTCAAAATCCAAATTTTCAAATTCACGACCGTGATCACTTATTAAAGTTTTTATTGAAACACCTTTTTCATTTTAAACGAGTTTTTCAAACTTTGAAAAATAATCAAAAGTTTCGGATTTTCTGGCTAGAAAATACACCCATGTAAATCTAGAATAATCATCAACCAACACATAACAATAATGTTTTCCATTCAAGCTAGCAATTTCATTTGGTCCGAATAAATCCATGTGAATCAATTCAAGTATCCTATTAGTACTAACAACATTTTTGGGGAGAAATGATGATCGACTGAATTTTCCCATAGTACAAGATTTGCACACTTTGTTACTTTTATATTTTTGATGTGGTAATCCCCTTACTAATTCTTTTGATTCAAGTTTTTCTAAGAGACTCATACTAGCGTGACCCAGTCTCCTATGCCACAAGAAAACTTCTTCATCCGTAGCAATTAAGCATCGTGAGAGGGTTGAATCATCAAATGAGAGTGTATAAACATTTCCTTTTCTTTTTCCCGTGAACACAATATTGCTAGTGGATTTTTCAATAATTTTGCAAGATTCACTATCAAATATCACACTCATTCCTTTGTCACATAGTTGGCATATGGAAATAAGATTGTGATGCAAGTTTTCAACATATAAAACATCAGTTAAGGAGAAAGTACTATTACCTACTTTACCATTACCGATAATTTTACATTTTCTGTTATCGCCCATTATCACATTTCCACCTTTATGTTTTTCGAGGCTAAGGAACTTTGATTTATCTCCTGTCATATGTTTGGAACAACCTGAATCCAAGTACCATTCTTGTTGCTCCTTAGCCCGCCAACATACCTACACACGAGAAGAAGAGAATGACCTAGAGAAACTCATAGGTCTAATAAAATTAGTAACTGAAAATTTTTGATTTTGAACAACAGATCCTTTTGGAATCCAAATTTGTTTAGACTTACCAGATCCAAATCTGTAACAATTTCTTGTCAACCCTTTTGGAACTCATACTTGTATGAATTTTTTATTATTGTTCTTTCTTTCACATTTTTCATATCTATGTCCAATTTTTCCACATTTTATACATTTAAGAAAAACAATTCCACCCTTCGCATTATCATTCATATTAATGTGTGTTTTCCCGAATCCTAATACTTTTCTATTGTTAGCATATAATTGATTTCCAAGAAGCATTCTAAATGACTTTTCTCCTTTTGAAAACTTGCTCAATGTTATTTCAAGATTTTTTACTTTGGTTTTAAGTGCTGCATTTTCATCTACAAGAGAGGTGCATCTGTTGATGAAATTCTTTCTTTTTGTGTCATCACTTTCTTTTAAAGCCAAGTGTTCTTGTTTCATTTTTTCAAAATTTGCTTTAAATTCTATTTGCTCTTGTTTTAAAAACTTACATTTTTCACAATCAAGATTTGTCACTTTTTCAAGCTCAGTTTCTAACCTATTTTTTTCGTGAACCAGTTTTAACCTATCAGATTTTATTTTCTTAACTTTTAGTTCAAGAGAATCAATGGTTTTGGTAAGTTCATGACACATTAAAATTAAATGTTTGTAAGAGTAGTTTGATACCTCAGTGGAATCTTCTTCACTACTTTCCGAGTCTGACTGTGCCATAAGGCATAAATTGGCTTCCTCTTTATCATTGTCAGAGTCTTCTTCCTCTCCTTCTTCATCGTCCCATGGAGCTACAAAAGCTTTCTTTTTCTTCTTCTTTTTTCCGTCTTTCTGAAGTAGTGGACAATTTGGTTTGATATGACCTGGTTTATTGCAGTTGTAGCATATGACTTCATCGTCTGAGTTGTATGAATTCTTGGATTTGTTGGATTTTGATTTCTTCTTTTGTGACTTTAATTTCTTGTTAGACCACTTTTTAAGAACCATAGCCAATTCTTCAATGGGATTCTCGGCTTCATCATTACTTTCAACAGTGTTGTTTAGAGCAATTATCTTTTTCTTCGATTCTAAATCATCGCGTCCTTCGGCTTTCAACTCCATTTCATAAGCAATCAAGTTTCCAATCATCTCTTCTACTCTCAACTTACTCAAATCTTTTGATTCTTGAATGGCTGTTACTTTGGCTTCAAAGTTCATTGGTAGCACTCTCGGTATTTTGCGTATTAATTCCACTTCAGTGTAGACTTTACCAAGAGCCCTTGCATTATAAATCAATGTTAAGAATCGACCATACATCTCATTTATATCTTCCTCCTTACGCATCGTGAAATTTTCATATTCGTTGCAGAGTAGTGCGAGACGAGACTCCTTGACTTGAGATGTTCCTTCATGTGTAACTTCCAAAGTATGCCAAATTTCCTGCGCAGTTGAACAGTGAGATATACGGTTAAACTCAGTTTTATCAAGAGCACGAATTAAAGCGTTCATTGCTTTGGCATTAGTTGAGAATAATTTTTTTATCATTAGCATCCCACTTATCTTTTCGCTTAGGAATTTCAATATCATTAATAATCGTAACGGGAGGTTTGTAGCCTGTTTCAACATTATCCCATACATCAAAATCAACCGAACTTAAGTAAATTTTCATCCTAGCTTTCCAATAGGCATAATCGGTTCCATTAAACATTGGTGGCCTAGCTATGGACTGACCCTCAGAAAAAGCGTTATTAGATAGATTCATGACTCTAGAGTTAAAAAACCTCGCTCTGATACCACTTGTAGGATCTAAATTAACCCTAGAGGGGGGAGGGATGAATAAGGTTTATTGCAAGTTAAATAAATTTAAAATAAAAAAAATCATAGAATAATTGCAGAAAGAAAAAATCATACACAGAAAATACCCAGCTTCGGCAAAACTGTGCCTACTGCTGCATTCAAGGTTTCTACTAGGAATTATAAACAATCTCTTTGCTTACAGACTCTTATAAACTTGCGACCTTCGCTCCCGACTGTTTAAACCTTACGCTCAAGACTTTAACACAACTCGATCTGTTAAGTTGTGACTTCTCTTACTACAGACACTAGTATGTATCGATCCTAAAGATAGAACTTGAATTTTAAAACAAGAAAAACATAAAGAATTAATAAACCCTAGGAGTTAGAGTTAAGGGTCATCCCCTTTTATAAAATAATAGTTGGCCTCTTTTCAACTAGGTTGACCAGTTCACTTTTCTTCTGTGAATTGAAATTGGCGGCGCTAGGGTTTCTGTTGTCCTCCCAAATCGATTCGTGATGATTGATTTTACTCTGGAATTCCTCTAAAGTTTTGAATCCTTTGAAGCTCCTCGTCTTCGATCGGTTTCCCCTTTAGATAGAGAATGAAATCCTTGGTGAGTACTCTGAATTTGAAATGATTTTTTTGAATTATTGTTGGTTGATATCGATTTCTTCTCTCTAATGCCGATGATGTTATGGGTGTAAATTTATAGGGTTTCTAAACCCTTAAAACTCTGATTCTAGATGCTTCATTCCTCCTTGAATTGCTCTTGCGATTTTTATTCCTAATTTGATTTGTTGGACTTGTTCGTATGTTCTGAGATAAGTATCGATTTTTATTTGCTTCTGGAACTTAGAATCGGTCTTGAAAAAAAACTTGCGTTATATGATCGGATAATGTGGACATTAAATTAGATTTGAAGAATTCAAACTTTTTAAAACTTGTGTGAGGAATACTAGAACTCTTCAGTTGATACTTTCAACATTACCAGAAATGTTTTCTTCAGGAAATTTTTTTCCCATAATTGTATTTTAACTCTTCATAAAAAAAAATTTGATTCGAACAGATGCTTCCTCAATTTCATTGTGAATTGGTTCAGATTTACCTTGGTAATAACAGATATTACCCTTGACCATTTTTGGTATCTTGATATTGCTTTAAACATTTACTATATTTTGATTTGCCGAACACTTGAAATGGTGCTATGTCTTGCCAAAACCATTTTGCACTTTGAATAGTTTGCTTGACCATTGTTTACTGTACTTGACACACCATTGGGATGCATTTCCAATCCTTTGCAACACTGGTTTGTGTTTATTTGTTTGCTGCACATTTTAGTTGCTGTGTTGATCGATCTCATGCTTTACCTATGTTACTTGAAATTTACTTGTGCCATGATTGTGTAGTTGCACCATTTTTGTTACTGATGCACTGTTTTGTGCATTAAACTAGCTTGGATTATTTGGCCTTGCTAAATTTCTTATTTGTATAACCAAACACTTGCTCAAAAACTATTTTCTGAACTATCTTGTTTGTTGACTTAAAATGAGCTGCTGACTTTTCACTTAGTTTGCATCCTGACTTGATTTCATCCAGAACTGTCTTTGATACTCCTTGTGCTTGTGTACTCGGTCACATTTACTTGAACATTTCTTGTTCTGGTGAGATGTTGAACCTGAAACTGGCTTGGCCATGCACTCTTGCTCATGCCTTATTTATGTTGACTTTCCCATGCTTGTACTACTCTTATTTATGGCACCCTCGACTTGTGCCCGACCTCTTTATGTTGGTTGTTTGCTTACTTGACCATTATAACACATGTTGAGGCTATTTGCTCGAATATTGCTGTACCTATATGCTTTACATCCATGTTGTTGATCTGCCCTTTAAAAACTTGTTGCTTGATTCAAACTCACCATGCTTAGTTGTACCAGTGCATGTTGCCACCTAATTTGAACTATGCTACTTCATGGATTGTATCTTGACTTTTGATTTTGGGTCATGATTTGCTGTGTTGACTTTATTTCTTGAACTTGTATTCGATTGTCCCATTGTTGATTGTGCACTAGGTCGAGACGGTCCATGTGACCACTCCTCAGTCGTACACTGATCGGCGAGGCAGTGTACACGTGTATGCACGTGTGTACATGCAGCCATCAGACGAGATTTTCCTGTTCCTGCATGTCGGACAAAGTCTTGAAAAATGATGAGAAACACACCGTAATTATGAGACAAATAAAATTTTAAAAATATTTTTTTATTTAATTTTATTTTTGTTGCAGTCTACTGTATGTGTGTGTTTCTTGTGACAGGTATGAAGACAGGACTTGACTGAAGGCTGTGAAGACAGTGAAAAAAAACAACAAAGTCAATGTATAAGAGTGTCTCTATATGTGAATGTAAATGTAGTTGTATAGAGTGAGTGATAGAGTTGTAGAATGAAATGTAGTATGTCAAATAGTGGAGTTATAAAAGATGTACTTTTTGATATTGAAATAAAATATTTTTATCTAAATAAAAAACTGTGTGATTGTTTAAATTTCTATACAGTTATATTTTATTTAAATAGAAATACTATATTTCTGTTTGTTGTGTTGTAAAACAACACATTCAATAATAAAATATATTTGGTTGTTATCATCAAGCAAAAATCATATAATTGTGTATACAACATTGTTATATACAACACATTCTGTTGAGGGTTACCAGGAATAGATCTCTGATGTATTACGCCTTTCGATGCAAAGAGCTTTCTACAAGAATCTTGAATTATCTCTGTTCCATTGTATGATCGAATGACTTTAACCTTTCTCTCAAATTGAGTTAAAACATATTCAACAAAGGCATCAATAATAGAAACTACTTGTACTTTGGAATGAATCAAATAAGTCCAAGTATTTCTAGTATGATCATCAAGTATAGTTAAAAAATAAGTTTCACCACCTAAAGATGGTCTATGATATCTTCCTCATAGATCAATATGAATTAAATCAAATGGAGATTGAGAATGAGAATTAGAACATGGAAAAGGAAATTTATGGTGTTTTCCAAGAACACATGCTTCACAAGAAAAATCATTAAGCACTTTTCCTGATACAATACTATGAATATGTTTCATTGCGTTGAAAGAAGGATGACCTAACCTAGCATGCAACATGTCAATACTAAGTTTATTACAAGCAGTAATTATATTGTTTTGTAGAAGCTAAAAAATTATTATTCTGAGAATAAGGAACCAGATTCATATGATATGAGACAGAAGAAAAAGATAGTTTGTATAAACCAGAAACCCTTGATCCAACAGCTCGATTCTGCTTTGATTCAAGGTCCTGAAAATGACAAGAAGAATTTGTAAATGTGGTAATAATCTTGTTTTGATTGAGAAATTTTCCTACTGATAAAAGATTGTTTTTAAAATTAGGGACATATAGGACATTTTCTAACTAAAATTCTGATTTAAATTTACAGTTCCGAGATAATGAACAAAGACTAATGAACCATGAGGCAAAGTAACTCTTATTGGATTCTTAATTCTTTTCAATGAAGCAAAGAGTGTCAAATTGGATGTCATGTGGTCAGTAGCGCCTGTGTCAACTATCCAAGATCTATTACCAAAATTTTTATCACATTTCTTTTGAGAACTTGAAGAAATGTTACCTGCATAGTTGATTGAAGAGATGATAGGATTATTTTTGAATTGAGAAGAAGAAGCAGATTCATGTACCATCTTCATAACTTGATTGTATAAGGCTGAAACCATGATAGGATCAAATTGCTCATCTTCGACAGTGGCTGAATTCATAGTAGCATTTGTTCCATTAGTTGATTCTGGTTTGCTATCAAGTATTCCTTTATCAGCCTGAATTTGATCATTATTCACATTTTTAACAAGAACTTGTTTTGTCTTTGCTGCTACCTCTTAATTCCACCATTCTGGGTATCCAATCAGCTTAAAACATTGATCAATTGTATGCCCCTTCTTCTTACAATGTTCACAATTGAGATCACTCTTCTGTCTCTTTACATCTCTCCTCCCATTCTGATAGTTAAACTTCAAAGATTGCTTCATTACACTAAAAGCATTCGTTTTAGGAGGATTAGACTTTTTATCTGCAAGTTTGTTATGATGCTCGATTTGTTGCAGAATATATTATGCCTTGTGAATAGTGGGAAGAGGATTAGTGCTCAATATGTTTGTTAAAACTTGATCATAATCCTTGTTTAAACCAGATAAAAATTGCATAAGTTTGTTATGCTGATCATTATCAATTACCTTTCTAAGAATTCCACAAGCACAATTTTGCAGAACACCACACGTGCATTCAGGAAACCCTTCAAGAAGTTGCAATTGATCCCATAATCCTTTCAATTTCCCATAGTATTCAGCAATGCCCGATTCATTCTGATAGGTAGAAGTTAAATTCCGATGCAATTCGAACAATATTGGTGCTGTCATCTGTCCAAACCTCTCTGCTAATTCCTTCCATAGCTGAAAAGATGAGTCAACAAACATAGAACTTTCAGAAAGAACTTTATCCATAGAATTCAAGATCCATGACATGACCATATAATCGTTTCTAATCCATTTCTGATTATCCACTGATTGAATCGAAGGCATTGGAAGAGTACCATCGACAAATTGCAATTTGTTTCTAGCAATTAAAGCCATTCGAACTGTTCTACACCAATTTAGATAGTTCGAACCAGTTAAGACATGATTTCCAAGCTGCATTCCTAGATGATCTGAATTTGAAAGAGAGTATGGATCATTGAAATTGATTGGTTGATTGGTCTGAATTGGTATATCGGATTCAACTGAAGTTGAACTATCGTTAACCATTTTAAGAGAAAAAGAATAAGAAGAAGAAGAAATCTATTACTTAAACAAGAAAGCAAGAAGAAAGAATTTCTACCGTGGCTACGTCTGCTCTCGGTATTTCAAATTCAGGAGGGTTACGTTCTTTCTACTCAACCACGTGCGTTCAGTCCAAACTATATTCCACCTGCCTCCAAAATCCCAAATTCTAATTCCACCCAAATTTCCTTTTCTCCTGCCAACCGCTTCCAAAATTTACTACTTTTCCTTCAACTGCTTCCTTCAAACCGTCCAACTTCCACACTCACGGCAACCCTCCTTCCATACTCCTCCGAACCAACGCCTACCTATTCCCTGTTCGATTAAGAAGTCAGAAAACCCTAAACTAACCACGTCATTACCCGTTCCCAATTCGGCTACAAATCGTCATCAATGTTAAATGCATCCCCGGAATCGGCAATTTATTCTTGATGTTTTCTACCATGGACCCACCCGCGAACATTGCTATATAACTAACATATTCTTCTTCCGAACTCTCACATCTCTGATACGTACGTACATCTGTGCCATCCTGAATCATTGTGGTTCGATGTCGTCCGCATTTGCCGTCGAAAGGTATCTGTTTATTTTACTCCATTTTATATAAAATGTTTTGCTTCCAATTCCCGTTTTCCCATCAACATAAGTACAATTTTGGATGAACATGTTTTGCTTACACAATTATTACAATTGGAATATGAATGAGGAAGGAGAATCACTTTAAATTATATAATGATACGTAACTCTGTGCACTGTTTTTTCTATTTCCTGTAACAATGATAACAGAATTTTTGCGCACACAAGCTGTTTGATTCTATGTCATTGCTTTCTTTTCACTTGCATTAAGATTCTCACCTTCCACTGACATACACCTACGCCTGAATTATTTCGCTTATTTGATTATATTGTTTTTGACTTATGGATGCGTCATACATTCCTCTGTCTTATCATGTTTATTGCTTTTTGAGGTTTGGGGTCATCTTGTGCTTTTAGAGTATTACTTACATGCCTCTTCTTGTAGGTGTCTACCAACTATTACTTTGCATTTATTATCATTTCTTACTTGTTTGCGAACCCCTAGATGTTTTAGTATATTTTTGGCCATATTATTTATTTGGGGATGTTATTGGTCTACCCAAGTTTTTTATTTTGTATTCTTGTAACATTGTTAGGTTGAAAATTTATCACCAGCGCGTTCTAATGCAAACCTGAATGACAACGTGATCACAGAGTTACATTCAGTTCACCTCAATTACAATTTCTTAATATGGAAAATTTCCTTTCTTACGTCTGATTGCAGCTGCAGTTTAAATTTGTCTGTGCGTGTGAGTGTTTTTCCCCCCACATTTTGACTTAGTTCATTATGTACAAAATATGTGGTGATACCATATGGGCTCTCAGTTTATAGGAGTAAAGAGCACCTGCTGTGGTGAATGCAGACAAACAAACACAAGTCGACAAGAGTATTAAGTAACATATTTTATTTTCTTGCTTCGAATTAGTTTGTCAGTTTTCATCTAAGAGACTTACATGTACCATTTCACTTGAACTGTACAGTGGTATTTATGATCTGAAATAATCTGGTGCTTACGAAAATATGGTGGGCATTAAATGATGATACAAAGTATTATTTAATTATTTATTTCCTGCCACTTCCTGCAGGCTGTCTTCTCTTTTCCTGTAATATTTCGACTTCCTAAGGACATGAACATGAACTCGATTTAAGACACCACTCGGATGCACACACGTACTTGAATGGGGAAATTAAGATGTTTCAAGAGGAAGTGAGGCCACAACATCTGATTCAAAAACCAGTAGCTACCACCAATGTCAATCCGTTGAGATTTACTCCTAGAAACCTTAAACCCTGGAAGCTCACTTAAATAACTTCCCTTTCAAATTGGTTTCATATTAAGAGGATTGCTGCCTTGGTCTTACATGAAGAGGAGTGCCTTAACACAGAGATACAAGTCAAAACCACCAATGGGCATGGTTTTAAATGCAACAGATGGATCATAAATCTGTGTTGAATCCATAAAAATTCATCTACAGCATGGAGGTTGTCGGATTGTATCCAATAGTAGAAACAGCTACGATGATGCAATTAAACTAAGGGGCATATTGCATCACAACAAGTAAGTCCATGCAGGTCTACATCTACAGCCAGAGGTACTATTTCTTTATCTATCCTTCTGCTGAAAAACTACCATTTAATCATAAGAATATGATATATTCTTACCCATCATAAGAATATGACTAGAGCATCACCGATTCTTGTCAACAGACTGATTCCAAAACATGTGAACAAATAGTCTGGTCTTAGTTTATTCCATTTGGCTGGTACTATCGCTGCATTTACCATAATATTCGTCAGTTGAATGTTACCAGGTAAAGAGAAAAACTTCATGGTTTATATATCCGTACGAGAAGTTGTTACAAAGTGAAATTACCTGAGTCTAGATCGAGGGATGAGAGACTAAGGAGTCCATCCATCAGCAGTTGTTTTAATCTGTTTGCTGTATATTGTAGTATATAGGATCTTATGAGGATAAGTATAGTTGTGAGTAGAAGAAGAATACCTTAAACAAAAGGGGAGACTCTTACAGGGTTTTCTTTGTTCCATCCAAAGTAAAAAATAAAATAAATAAATAAAAGAGACACGACACCTTAACATTGAATTTGACCTAAATGGGAAGAAAAATAATTTTTATAATTGTTCCGATCAAGTACAACAACCCTGTTGACTCAAGGTGGTTTTTGGCTGCTCAAACTCGGTTAAATTTACATCAATACAGGTTTGATTTCTACCTGCATGCAAATATCTATTTCGACGGAATTTGTAGCCTTTTTTTGCTGAGCGTCAGTTTTGTTATCATGTTACATGCCTGAATTCAACCGAGATATCACATGCATACATTGTATTTCGGTAAAATGATGTTTCAAATAATCTTGATTTATTGTGTTTTCTATTTGCCCTTCCTAATGTGAATTGCGTTTTCAATCTACTTTCACATTCATTTAATATAATGTGCCACTCTGCAAATGTCTACATCCTAGGATCAATATATAAGCCTAAGGTTTGAAAAATCTGGATGATATACTTTATTCGTAGGATATAACTTAAACTTTTAGTCCGCAGCTTACGCAATTTAAATCATTCCCCTACACATTTTTAAATGCTTAACCCAATGCGGTAAAATAATTCACACATATTTGTTTTCCAACTGTTTTTTCACATCTCTGCCCATAATCTGACAATACCACTTATATTCCATGTTGTAGGCTTTATGTTTACGCATGCATCCAGTCCTTCATGATTTTTTTTCTTCAAATGTACAAGCTAGCACTCTTCAATAACAAAATCAACCACACATACAGTCTTTTTAAGATATGGTGCCGTGTTGTTTGCAAGTCCATTGTCTGCCTGTCAAATTAGGTAACAGGTTATCTGTTACAATGAGTACTGTAGGGAATATAATTACTATTACCTTTTAAGGTTATTAATATAATATTCTAACACCGGCAGATAACAGAAACTACATTTGGGTAATGTGTCATTTTCTAATCTTTGCATTTGCATACGGATGTTGATATGAGTTAAGTATTTGTCCTCCGCTTCACATCCACAAACAATTTTGTTTGGTTTTGGCTCTTTGTTGTCCAGGGCAGCCAAAGTCTTCTGTTTAAATTAAATTATGCCTGCCTGGGAAATTGTTACCTCCTGCTCTATCAATTATGCCATAATCAACCCACCTGCGCTGCGTTTAACTCGGACGATAATTCATATATTCCTACTCAAATTCACATGTTGGTCATTCATATCTTTTAATTTATGACTAATATATTTTTGGCGCAATTGTTTGCTTCCCTCAACATTGTAATCTTTCCATTTCACTGTTTTAACCTGTACCTTTATAATTTCCTCAAAACTCTGTAGATAAAAATTAAATATTTTAGCACTGTGCAGTCAAAGAGGTGGAATACCTTCGATTTAAATATGCATACCCATAGAGTTTCATGCTTGTGGATATAAATGTTTATGCTATACATCTATTTTATGGTTATAGTACCACATACTGCTTAGTGCTATGTTTTTTCTTAAATGCATGCAATATAAACTCTGGTATTTTTGAATTGAGCGGGCTGAACTAAAATACAAGTGCGGTGCATGAGTACGTAAGGCTTCAATTTCAATTTGGCATAAACTGTTTGTTTCTTTTTTAGATAATATGGTAGATTATTTGTAATTACGATTAAGCATGGAAGAACTGTTCAACATGAAAGGCCCTGTCAAGTTGGGGTACTGATCAGTAAAACCCGTTTCAGCTTTAAATATCTTAACTTTTAATTTTCATTACAATAAAAATCGTGCACTTGCTATGGTAATTGATAATTATAATCCGCTTATAATAATATCCTTCTGCTTTGTACTGGGACAAAACTAATAAAAAAATAATGTGGATATTGGTTAAGGCTGAACTGGCATACATCATACTACGATATGGACGACCTAACAGACTATATGTTAAATAAATAAACTAATTTTAATACAATGTGCCAAATGCATGGTTGTTGCGGTTATTAGGTGCGTTAGGACTTCATATATTTTGATGGGAGCTATTTGTTATTAGATGTGTTTGGACTTCATATATTGTGATGGGAACTATTTGTTATTACGTGCAGTTCTGTGCTATTTGCCAATCTACGGGACATCGAAGATGAAAAAGTTGTATTATTGGAATGTATGAGAACTATTTGTTAGAGCATGGAGTTTGCGCTTTGATAACTCTACAATTACTATATAACTTCCTTTATTACTTCTTGCATCTTTCATATGTTTTGATTTCTTGATAATACACTTGCACTCCTGCAAGTATTTTGCTGTCTACGTTTTAAGCTTTTGCTATTAAACATTTTCAAAATTTCTTTAATCCAAAATTATTAAATGGTGACTGAAATCGGTTTATTTACTGCTGGTTGTGATGGCAAGCTAATTAGGATCAACTCCCATGCTGATATCGTTTCAAACTCAGCATGTAATATATACAATTGCTAAAATATTTATAAAATGAAGTCTGAAAAGGTTTACATACTATCTTCATTTTGTCAATGACAAATGCAGAATGTAAAATATTTTGTCCTGTAACTGCAGCTGTTTTTGTCATTCACTGTTCGAAAAAAAATTACTGTCTGCTACAAACTGTAGTACATTAACAACATGTTACTGCAAAATTTATATAAATAGAAAAGGGACATCAAATACCAAAACCTTAACCAAACTACATGCTAATTCAGATATGATTCTTCTCAAAGGTCTGTATACATCAATAAAATTCATGTTTGAACTTATATATGAACCAAGAGTTAACTTCTTTATTTTTAATCTAGTTCTATGAAAACCAGGTAACACTGCCATATTTCGGACATGACATGGGTTTTCTTAAAAATTTATTCCAGACTACCATGTTGCCTTTTGTAACACCTTAAATAGGTGAATAAAATTCAACATATGATAAGTTCGTGTAAACAAGTTTATCACAGGAATAATAGTTGAAGTACTAATGGGGTATAACCATAACATATTGTGTAACTGTGTAACCATTGCATGAGTATAAGCGCTTAAATGACTGCTATTGGTATATTGCCAACTTCATAATTTTTTTTGCATGCATTTTGAATATTTATCCACAAGTATTGCGCTGAACCTTTAATAGTGCAGTAGTATTCACTATTAATAGTATACGAAGTTGAATGAATATTTGCATATACCCGTGTGCGAATATTGCTATATTAAATGAACTCGGTCTTATATCAATTTATATCACTGTAACAAGAATATCATGTTTGCTACATCTTCTTACCAATATATATTTTGGAATCAACTAATGCATTCCACATCGAAATCAATATTCATAATACTACGGAATTAACAAAATTCATGTAGAGTCCGATAGTAGATTATTTTACAATCTTGCTAACTCACTGTCTCCAATTGCATATCTGCTTCGGTCATATCTAACTTTGTCATTCCTTCGGACTATTCACTTACTCACCATTAACGTTAATCAACGGACACTACAATGGTTGCTACACGAGCTGACATGCATCATGACAGCATTTGCAAATCATTAGTAATAATCTATTATCTATAGCTATTCCTATACATAAGCACTATGCATTTATTTTCATTATTCACTCCTGCAACCATCAGCATTTGTTTACAACTAAACAATAACACTATGCAATTTTACTTAGCCTGCAAAAATCGATGAACACACTAATAAATGACACATCCTTGTGAAACTTCAGCCCTGCAGACATGCACGGGCGAGGAGAATGATACTTCTGCGTAGTAGACGGCTAAAACAAAATGTTGACCATTCAATATCCATTTGCCAACAGTGCACATACACATCCTCACTTCTCAGAAACAGTGTCAGTTGAGCACAGCGATGCGAAAAACACCAGCTGATGTATAAGCATGCAAAAATGTCGTCAACAGGTATGGGGTCTATAGTTTTATGAGCTACGTAGGCAAGTTTGTTATGTTTCACCATATGGACTTTACTAGCTTATGTGTTAACCAAGTTTTTCCAATAAATTTTTAATAACCCATGCTGGTGCAGATAAACAACGCAGCTGTTGTCCTGGTTGACACTGAATGTCAAAAACAGGTAAATTACTTGGAGACAATAAGATATATGCTTCTGTCTATTAACGAAAACACAGTCACTACCACAATGTGAACACCTTGATATCCCTCTTACTGATTTCACATTGGAATTTCAAACAATCGAATGATGAAGGCTTGCTCAACGCCGCAAAAGAGATACACAGACTAGCACAGGACAACAAAGGGAAAATTTTATCGATCAGGTGATTCTCATTCTCTGTTGACCATAATTTTTGAACATTTTTTTAATGGTTATAAGAAACCAGACAGGATGAGGAGCTTGTGGACAAGGAAAACGCTAAAGATTCGGACATTTATGCATAGCGGACGTAAATGCCGACGTCAAGGAATTATAATCAATGTAAGTGCCATAATGCATAAAAATTAAAACGTATATATAAAACCAGCCAGATAAAAATTGCCTCTTCAACTATGTCCACCCTAATGTCTTCAACTACCAGGATACTTAACAGGATGCACCACCTGTGAAGTCAATAGCCAAACATGTCAGCAAACGTCAGAAGGAATGCGTCCGTGCAAGCGACGTTGAAGAAGTGTAAAAGACACCAATTTCCACAATATCATGTATTTTAAATTTGATTTGTGTACTTCTACTTTGTTTTTGTTACATGTTAATGCTTTTGCTGTTACCATTCAATTCCTAAAATGAAGTGACATTTGTATTGTTCTGTAAATATAATGGCCAAATCGCATGACTGTTGTCTTGAACTAAGCTATTGATATGTGAGGTACCTTTCGTTTTGTTTGTGCTTCGTTTTAATGCATCAAAAGAAAGTTGTTTGTCACATGCTAATTTATTTCTGAATAAATATTTAGCCTCTTTCATTGGTTACGGAGGTGGTAAACATAGTTCTTGAGCCTGGACGGTTGTCATTTAATATGTCAACAGGTCAAGCATTTTTGTTTACTACGTATGGCTTTGTTTATTTTTTGTCAATTTTCTTACATAGTTTCATCATTCTCGAAAGATAAGCCTGGACTGTTAGAATAGAGAAAGTGCACAAAAAGTGAAATTGTCTGGAACTTGCTGACATGCATATTACGTTACAACATAAAATATATATACACATTATTAACTACATACAAGGATGCTAAAAGTCGGATTGAAAATGATACAATCAAATTAAAATAGGTTCAATAAAAAATAATATTAATAAAAGACGAAAATAAGAAAAAGAAATATAGCTGAAAACTGAAAACGATAAAACTACTGCCAACCGAAATTTGCATTGTGAACTGCATGGCTATGCACTTACACATGCTACATAGCAAACTTTCGATAATAGTACCAACGACCAATGAAACGATAATATATATATATATATATATATATATATATATATATATAAATCCTACACCAGACACAACATTTCACCCTATTCTCATAAACCACGCGGTTGTATGTCCTTCATGTAAAACATTCTCAGTCCACGAAATACACTATAACCTGCACATCAAAATCAACAAATTTAACTATACCCGATTGAACCGTGTTTAGTAAACCGCAGCCAAGGGCCACACAACCACCTCTCCTAGCTAAATTCCCACTTAACCAAACAGTACGTACGCCTGCAACAAAACAATGCCCACAACCCAACATTATAGAGTTACACACTGTCCCGTATGCGAAGCACGGGCCACATTCTAGTTAGGAAGAAAAAAGAAAGAAAAGAAAAAGAAACGAAGAAGAAGAGATCTAGATCTAGACCAGAAACCATAGCTCCGATACCATGAAAACAAACTCGCAGAAAATCAAAATGAATTAATTTCTCGAATCTTACAACCCTCAGTCTAGTCTGATATCCAGTATATATATGAAGTGGGCCTTGAAGGTTCGAGCCCAATTAACAAAATAAAAACAGAGAATTGAAAATAAAACGTAACATACAACCAAAACACACAACAAACACTCAACTCTATGAGAACTCACGGCTCTGCTGCCGATCCACCCTTAGGTGCTATCGCACCTTTGAACTAGCCTCTCAAAATGAGGATATTCACTCAAGGAATCCAAAGATTTTAAATTTGCATTTTTTCATTGAGTAGGAAAGGAGATTTCGATTTTTGAAGGTTTCATTTCATTTGGTTTTTGAGTTTGTAAACTCACTGTCATTTTACAATCTTTGCTGAAGCATGCAAAAAGGACAAGCAAGGTATAAGTGATTTGTCTAATTTTCTATGGAATAAGTATTTTGTTTAGGGTATTGTTAAAGGGACTCTAATTTTGATTAAGGGGAGAAGGGGGACAATTTTTAAATTATTGTTCAATTGTTAAGGGGGTACCAAATAGATTAGCCACCCCTTAGACATTTAATTAAAATTCCAATATTAACCCCATCATCCTATTTAATGTAAACCATAAAATCTAAATCCTAATTAATGAGCATAATTTAATGAAATAAAAAAGGATATATTTAACATAACGAAGATAACATGTGAGTGGAATACAAATAGTTGTAGTAAAATTGACATGCAGAAATTGCTTGTGTGAATCAATTATAACAATTAATCCATTGCAATACATACAACTACAACACCTGATTTAAATGAGAAGACTAGTAATAGATGCGATTCTGTATGTGAAGAGAATAATAAGACAGTAATTACAAACAGTGTGACCAAAGAGGGCATCAGTACTTAACAACAAATTAGGGATATTGCATAAATTCAGAAGGGCTCTGACAACCTGTTTATATAATTAGCAAATAATTTATCAATCTCTAATGGAACTACAGCTGTACACATAATAAAAGGCTAGTGAATTATAAAGCTACAGAGATAATTGACTTTTCCTCAAACCAGCAGGGACAAACTCAATTGAAATGTGGTGGAAGATAACAGCTGTAGCGATTTTACTATAACAGTGTAAGATAACAGTTGTAAATATTACCAATTTTACTGCAACTATTCATGGTTGTCTTTATTTATCAATATTGACAAATTTAATCTACATCAAGCGACCAAAAATAATCCTCACATAAATACATCGAAATCAATTTGTTGGAGATTTGGAAATATCATTTTCGTTTGGATCATCGTGGTAATCTAGGGATTCGATTTTGATTTTTTTTTTAAATAGGAAGGTCTATTTTGATCAAAATAGAAGAGAACGATAATAAAGGGGGAGTAGGTGTTGTTGTTACGAGGGGCAGTTGAGTCCATGCTTATTTTAAAATTAAAAAAAATCAAGCTCTCCCTTAACAATTTATTTAAAGAGTGGAGTCCCCTTAAAATTGTTCGCCGCTTAACCAAAAGTGGAGTCCCTTTAACAATCCCCTTTGTTTATAGTAAATTTATCGGTGTCGCTTCGCACAGAATTTTATATATACATGGACTGCGATTTAAGTATTTAACCAAACAAAATAAATTCATCAAACACTACTATTTCAGTATAAAAATAAATATATAAAAAACTATAAATTCAATCGCTAAACGATCCATGTTTCAAATGCGCACGATTACACACTAAGTTTAATCATCACGAAACTTGACTTCTTACAATAATTTACTATTCCAGATTTAATGGAACTAGTTTCATCGTAATCCGAGGTAGTTTGCAAGATTACTAAATTCACACGTTAATTAAAACGACTTATTATTAAATGATATTAATCATTTAAATTTCATTGATAGAATTTCTTATTATCATTCTAATTCAAAACAGAACTTATTTCTAGGGCTGTAAATTTTGTACAAATGTCCGACGTCCGTTCGTGTCCATGACCGAAACACGTCCGACTGAGTCCATCTAATTCTCATTTAGGACACGAGTTAGGACAACAAAATTTGTACGAGAAAAAATCATGTCTGGTCTGTGTTCGTCCGAATTCCTTTTAATTTGGTATATAGTTGAGAGAAAATCTAATAAAATGTATAAAATATGATATAAATAGTCATGAATGACCGAGTCCGACTGTGTTTGTGTCCGAAAAACGTACGTCCGTGTCCGACCGATTTTATTTAGGACACGAATTAGGACAACGAAATTTGTCCGAGAAAATTTTTCGTCCGATCCGTGTTCGATTCAATTTTTTTAGGATAGAAACTGAACACACCTTCGTCCGGTCCGGTCCGACCGATTTACACCCCTGCTTATTTCAATTTCTATAACAATATAAATTCTTATTAGATTCAAAATTCAATCTATTCGCAATTATTTCGGACTAGAACTTATTATTTCACTAACCAAATAGATCAAATAACTCATATAATTTAAATCAAAGTTAATTAACTTCCCAAACCTATTTCTAATATTTAAATTTAATTAAATATTCTATTATTAAAATTTTGGGTTGTAACAATGATAGTGATAAAATTAGTTGATAACGAATGGAGATTAAAGAGAAATGAAAAAGTAACTTTTCTGGAAGAAATAGATATTTATAGTCTCAAGAATTCGTTACAAATGAATAGACATTAGTTGGATATGGAAAATTTAAATTTGAACAAAAAAAAAATGAAAATTAGATGTCAACGTGAGGTGATATACATGTTGAAATGGGTTTTTTAAAATTTGGAATTTGCATTTTCGTTTTGTATTATGTCTAAGTTTATATATACATAAGCACTCTTAACACAATAATAAACATTGTAGGGATGTTTTAAAGATAATGAACAGAAACAAAAGATCTTAATTGATAATATTAGTTAACGATATATTGAAATGATACATAACATTAACTAGATAGGAACAGTAACTACTACAACATTGAATTAAAACTAAAATTTGATATAAGATAATGATAGTCCAAGCTTGGACTTACTTTTCCAAAGTACTTGTTTATTTCTGTGGAGATTTTCTTTATTTACTTACTAAATGACATCTTTAAAATCTGTTGATTCTCCACAATGATCTTTTGGTTGTTAAGAATGGTTTTATTGGATGGATTGGCTGGATTTTCAGGATATTCCGTACTTCCTAAGGAAGTTTCTTCATCTTCCTCTTCCTCAATTTCCATTCCTTCCTCTTCTTCTTCCTTTTCATGCACTAATCTTTAATCTTTTTCCATAAATGTTTCATTTGGTTGAAACACTAGCATAATCTCCATAAATGAGATATTTCCATGATTAAAGACCTTTTTGGAGGCAAACTCTTCTCCTTTGAAATCAACACCAAAAAATTTGAAAATATGTGTAAAATAAATTATATGATATAACGAATTTTCACCCAATGAAATTTTTTTGGGTCTAAACTCATCCAAAATAACTTAAGCCCAATTAATGTTGTATTTTCCATAAACGATGAAAAGAGCTTTGCAAACTTTCATGGCCGGGTTATTGAAATTTCTCGATCTAGAAGTAATAGTGTGTTGAAGTGCATTTCGACGAAAATAATGATATTTGAATTCCAAGTTATCATCTCCTTTAAAAATATGATGGAAAATCTCTCAGTCATGTTTATTGAGTTTGAATTCCTGTAGATCCGTTCTCGTGCTCTTACAACTCAAAATATTTCCCAAAATTTCACAATCCCAAATAATTCGAGTGTCTGTCACACTACTCCACACTTCACCTTCATTTGCTTTGTAAAACCATTATTTAAATTTGCATAAAATATTTTTGCAAGGTTCGGATAGCACACAAAATCATTTTCCTTTAAATCAATTATACTAAGAATTTCATTTTAATCAACGAGCGATTCAAGTTCATAAGATGGAAAATCATTGAAAATAGCAAATTATCGGTATGAACTTTACCAAAGTTTACATAGTCAATGTTAGCTTTGCTTGCTCCTGGATCACTAAAAAGAAAAGCTATGAGGGCTATAGACGGTCTAATGATACTTAGAGTGCTTGAGAACGCCATTATTGATGTTTATGAAGAGTAGGGGATAATGAAGATAAATTTTAATTTTGAATAAAAAAGTGAAAAGTGATGATAAAGATAGAGAGGAAAGTAGATATTCTATAGTCATGTTTTCTGGTCAAGAGGTACTTTTTTTAGTAGCTTAGAATTGATGAAAAGATAGAGGGAATTTCAAAGGTTTGAATTCAAATTTTCAGGAGGCATGTCGACATGTGTAACTGGGCACGTCGGCATGTGTCCCTTTACTCAGAGGACATATGTAATTTCTAATTCCATATATATATATATTCTAATATATATAATTCCTGATATAATACTAATAATAATACATAAATATCAATATTTAATATTTAAATTTTTATTAAAATAATATTATTTTTAAATTTGAAAGTCAAATATTAAATGGTGAATTTGAATTAAAATTCAAGGAGTTTCAAATAAAGCAAGCAAGTAATCAAACAACCATTCAAACAAGCAATTTCATCCAAAGTAATATAAATGCGTAGCTGTTTTTATATCCAATTCCTGATATCTTTTGAACTATGAATAGCCATGAAGGACGAATTTGAATTATTTATCTCTTGATCTTCACCATTGAAGGATGAATCTGAATCATCTAGTGTGGCAGTATAGCTCTTTTCCTTTTCTTTGATGTATTGTTATTTGGAGGATTAATCTATCTATTTGGATATGGACAATCTCTTTTTAAGTGGCTTGATTCGCCACAATTGTAACATCTAACATTGTTTAGAATCTTGTTACTTTTCACAGAATTCCTATGCTTATTCCTTTTGAGATTCTTTATCTTTCTTCTTTTTATATTTTTTCTAAAATTTCTCATCATCAATGCTCCTTGTGACACCCAGTTACATCGGCAAATATAAAACAACGGCAGAATTTAAAACTTTATTAAAAAGAAAACATCGTGGTCCAAAACCCAGTTACATCATAAGTCTGAAATACAGAAAACCCGTTACATCAAATTAAAGTATTTGTCTTTTACTAAAATCATCATAGTACCGTAATGTAAAAAGTATAGTCCCAAAAATTGCCATATTAAAGAAGACATGAAATCAAAGCGGGTAAGCAGCTCTAAGAAGAATGAAAGAGAGAATCCTAATCAAGCCTGTGTCTTCCCATTCTGAGAACTTGGGGGGGGGGGAGGGAAGGAAGAGAGGGAAAAGGAAACAAAATGGGTCAGACATAAAGTCTGGCGAGACCAGTTTCTTTTAGCATATAAATAAGTAAAAGCATCGTCATAGACATGTAAACTGGATGAGATAGATGACGGTATCATAAGATAGGTATAATAGGATGAACAGGAAAAACAGAATAAACATAACAGAATATATTGCGCTTCTCAAGTACTTTTCTCTACACCAATACTAGTATAACATAAACAGGTTGATTCCAAAAGAGACAAAATGGTAGACTTAGATGTACTTCTAATGAGAGGTTTTAACGCGTACAATAATAACGGGTAGCCAAACAGAAATGATAGGTGTTACCCCCAATGATAATAACAGGCTGTAAACAAGCAAGACTAGATGTACTCTAATTACTACCCTAATCGATCGGCTCCTTATCCTGTAAATACCATGTGCTGGCCCCACAGTAGGATGTATCACTTCCTAAAGTGGCAACCATTTATTAACGAGATGCACAACCATCTACTAATGTCACAACATCTTATTATCTCAACTCAAGTAGATTCATGCACGCACATGAGTCCAACGGAGTGCGCCGTCAACACCCCCACTTAAATGAACCTCTTATAATCAACTCAGTATGTGTGCCCTGACCCCGACCTAGTTCGAGGTTCCTCGTTTGATACCAAGATCGGTTACTGACTGATACGGGTTCCACACAATAGATGATACAAGCTACCCCTAGGCTTGCATCCCTACTATTATGATTTTGACAGGTTATGCCTAACAGTTCAACAAGGTTGCATAACCCCTACATATAAAACAGGTAAGTTTGTCGGGCTTATATATATAACCCGCCCCCATAGTTTTAACAGATTTACTTAACCCCCACTAATTCAAGCAAGTTTTACTTAACCCCTACTCAATTTGACAGGTCAATTTAACCCCCACAGATTTAAATAGGTTAAGTATTACAGGTTAACAAGTTATTATCATTTTTCCATTTATGGCTTTTAATGCAATAGACCTCTCACATTAAGTCTACCGCTCGTGGATGCTGGATGTGCAGGGTGGCTCTGGGCAGACTTCTACCATAAGTCGGACGTAACCCCGTGTCTTAGCACCATTACGTGTACATTTACGCACTAAACACCTCACATTAGATTAGCCACTCATGGATGCTGGAATTGTCGGGTGGTTTCGGGAAGACTTCTACCACAAGCGTAATCTAACCTCTCTTCTAAGTGCGGTTACAACAAATTTGCCCATGTACATTATTAAACAATTTTTCATGTTTATCCAAGGTTATGCCCCAAATCCCAGTTTGATTCACGATACAAGTTATGCCCTAAATTAAAGTTTGAGATCAAGGTATAGATAATGCCCCCAAATCCAAATCATGTTTTACAACACAAGTTATACCCCAATTTATCATTCCCAACTGTTCCCATTTTGGTGCGCTCGCATAATTCAGTGATAGGCCTAGGATTGAAAGAAGCCTGGCTATAAAAATAAAAAGGGAAGGAGGGAGAGAAGAGAACAGTTATAGGCATAATAAAAAACAGGCATATGATGATAGAAATAGACATAGTACAAATAGGCATACGGTGACAGAATGGGCATAATGACAGAATAGACATAATAAAGATAGGCATGTAAGAACTAAACAGTGGATCAGGTGTACAAGTAATGACAGGTCTGTTTAGTTATGATTCAGGTTACTAACAGGCATAGACTTAGATCCAAACTTATAAACATGTCAGAATTGCTCATTAAATGTTTATATCTAAAAGAAACATAAATTCACAGAGACTGGGTCTAAAGAACAAAGAAATGGATGTTGATGTTGTGCAAAGATTCTTGTATGCGTATAATTTGTTGTTGCAGAAGAAGAGGCTAGTTCAATTTGAGTTGGGGAAGCATATAGTTGTCTCCATTGTTTTTTGTGAACAAAACAATGGAAATGAGGTACTATTTGTAGCCTACAGTCAACGAATCTCGTTCAGAAACGCATCCAAGTGCAGTGGGGAGATCTACCCCAGATCTGGCTGGGGTTGACCCCTGGTTCGACCCAAGGGTCGACACCTCCGTGTAGGGGTCGACCCATAGATCAACACCCATGGGGCAAAGGGTCGACCCCTAACAGGCCGAATTCCCTCCCTTTTTCCGGCTCTTTGATTTTGATTTCTGGACTAGTTTATTTATATTTATATTGCTTATATGTATACAAACTTCAAACCTTAATATCTTCTTTATACGATGTCCGTTTTACACAAACTCAAAGTCTATCTTAAGCAGAATTCTGAGATGAACGCAATGACGCAGTCCGTTTTACTTAATTCCCAATATTTAATTAAGTATTCTTTAAAATTACGGGGTGTTACACTATCTCTTCATCACCATCACTATTTGAATCTGAATTTTTGGTTATTGCATTGAATGCTATTGACTTCTTTTGTGATTACTTATTTTCTCTCTACCATGCATATGTACTTCAAATGATATTAGATTTCTATTTAACTCCTCAGTTTTTAAAGTACTGATATCATTAGCTTCTTCAATTGCCGGAGACTTTTGATGCCATTCTAAAATTAATGAATTCCAGATTTTTTTGACTTGGTCTTCCTCATAGAAGGTCTTTCCCAAGGCAATTAATAAATTCACAATTTCCTGGAGCCTGTAATACATATCATAGATAGATTCCTCCAAATTCATTTTGAATGATTGAAATTGATTATGTAACATAAATATCTTGGTTTATTTAACTTTTCTCTTTCCTTCATGAGTAATGTAACAACCCAAAATTTCACAACCAATTTGAAAATTAATTTTAATATAATTATATATGAAAATACGTCAGAATTTAAAAATCTGATTTTTAAACCATCGCATAGCCCTTAAAAAGTGAAATTTTGCTAGTGACCTCAAAATCCAACGAGATATTTTTTATTGGATTTGGAATAATAAATCATTGTTAATTTTCAAATTTCGCGCCAAACGAAGTTAGTTTATGGTCGTGCGCGATGAAGTCATTTGTTGTGATACTGATAGTAAGTGTACAAAGGAACATTATTGAGATGACCTCGGAATTCAACAATTTTTTTTATTGAATCTGTAGCATCAAATAATGGTAGAATCTTGAGTTTCATAATTTTTGGAGTTAGCGTGTGGACGTGCAAGAAGAAAATGTACGCTAAAATCGCATTTTCAAAACTAGTTAAAACTTGATCAAAAAATAAAACGGAAGGCCAAACGTACTAAGAATTCGATGAAACCTGATCCGTTGGATTTAGAATTACATTTAATATCGTAATCCAAAATTACATAGCAAACGAAATTAATTTGTGATCGTGTGATCAGAAGAAGCGGAGGCTAACTAACACACTTTTATAAACGTGAAACTATTGAATTTAAATTAAAACGAAGGCCATCGGACAGGCCATAGTGGTTTTATTTGAACGCACGGGATCGCGCCACGTCAGCGATCCACGTGAGAGGAGAATTTTGCAATTAAATCCCTCCTTTTCTTTCTTTTCCCTTCTCATTCTCTTTATCTCCTCCTTTCTTATTCTCCTCCTTTTATCTTTACTTTAATGGCCACCACATTCCCTCCTCCCCTTGCCACCGCCTCCCCACGGCCTGACTTCACCTCATGCCGCCACCTAGCATCGCCATTCCTTTCCCTTAGCCACCTAAGCCACAACCAAGCCCTCCTCCTTGCTTCATTTCACCAAAAATCCTTGCTTTCTCCTCCCCGAAGCTTCCTACACCCCCTAACCTCTTCTACACCACCTTTAAACCCCTCTATGATCTTCAATACTCCTTTCTTTCACCGTACCAGGTCCGGACAGTGGAGTCCCCCTCTCAAACTCCCCCGTTTGTGTCTGGTTCCGCCTCCATTAAGCTACATACTCCTGGATCTTCTAATATTTGAGTATTGGTGAGCGTTGACGCAAAGTTTGTGCTTCGTGGACCTCTGTGAATCCGTAAGGAAGTCCGGAAAGGTCGCATTCCTCTACATAAAGATTTGGTGGAGTGGATCTCTTGGTGAGAAATCTAAACTCACATTTGAAAAGGGATAGATTAGAAAATTAATTGCATGAACGTTAATTATTAAGTTAAACAATCAGGGTTAGTTGATAAATAAAATTTGTTAAGTGTTGAAATAATTTTTAATTAGTCAAAAATATCATTTTTAACTATTATATGCGATGTAGATTGTATATATGATGTACAAGTGGAAAACCGTATCGATAACATGAAATTGTAGCTTGAACTGTTTAAATAAACTTAACAATTAAAGCGTTAATTGATGGTAGGTAAAAATAAAAGTAATTGTGAAGTCATACGATAAATATGAAATAATAATAATTTATTATGATGTTACTTAGTGATTGGTGATATAAAAATATTATTTTTAGTCAATATGCAAGTGATTATTCGAGTTTGCGCTAAACTAGAATTTGCGTGGTAGTGTAATGAATTTAATTTGACTACAAGTGGTAGAGTAAAATTGTTTAATCATATTTATCACTCATATCAGCAGCTTATTTCTATGTTAGAAATTGATTAGTAAAATAAAAATATCATTTTTATTAGTTACATACTACGTTTCCATGTTTAACACTGGAATCACACACTCAGTTTATTTTATATGCTACCCCTTAAACGACATTGGATGATTTATTTAAATAGATGATTCAACTTAAATGAATTAGATTAGATTATCTATTTCATTAGCATATATAAACTGATATATAAGTTGTAATGCAGTGGGACAGATTGGAAATCGTGATTACATGTTTTTGATTCAGATTGAATGATTTGATTTGAAATGGAATAAGGTTTGATTTAATTTGAAATTTTATAAGAGAAATGGTAATGATGTTTTAAAGGAATATTTTAAATGAGATTTCTATATGAATTTTATAAGATAAGATTTTTTATTTGTAAATCCAAGTTTTTGAGCCAGTGTGTATTGGAGGACACCTAAAGTTAAAGGATTTGTTCAAATAAGGATTTATAAAAGGTGTAATAAATTTACGTTTTGTGTAGTAAGATTCTTTAAAGGAAATTTATAGAGGATTTTATAAAAGGATGTTGGAATGAATCGAAGTTTTGTAAACAAGGTTTATAAAATAGAATTTAAGCTAAAGATATATTTTTAGCATGAGATTTATTTAATCAGTGAATTAAGTAAAAATGGTTTTATTTAAAAATGAGATTTCAAATGTAGGAAATTGTTTTTAAACCTTATTTGAATTAAATAATAAATGTAACTAATTGTAATATTTACTTAATATTGAGTTTTTGTGTTAACAAACTTCTATTTATCTTGAAGATAAGAATGTTGTCGGGTCAATGTTTGAGAGGTAAATAAAATACCCCAACTTGAATGGCTTTTTTTTAATCCAAGAGATATCTAGTTTGAAACGGAAATTGATGTTTCAATTTGAATTTATTATTTCCATAAAGGATATTTTAAACTTTAATTGACAATTTTAAACGTTAAATAAATTGTTTTGGTTTATATAATAAACAATGCATGACATTACATTACCGAACCCCTATAAGATTTATGACTATACTTACAAAATTGAGTTACGTATATAGCGATATTTTCAAAGTAATGAAAATAACAGGTTTTCTGAATATGCTTATTTCGAGGAGATAAGCACATGGCTATAGTTTTCAAAGTGACGAAAACATGAAATTTTTTAATACACTTATCCCGTTGAGAAAAGTATATGGGATCGATTTTTAAGAATTGATGAAATGATTTTTTACAAATGGTTTTAATCTAAAAGGGCTTGTGCTGTTGATGTACTTAACCGACTATCAATAAAATTCACTTTTAAATTATAACATGTTGGTTCGAGGAATCGGGATTGGAATTGGATCCAGAACCACTTCGAACCGACTTTGTGTTCGAAACTGCATTTGTAGTTACACTTATGCGTATTAAGATAATTTGAAGGCGTAAGTCTTAAAATGGGAAGGACTGCTTGTTGACGTCTTTTGTTAGTTACCAGGATTATACTTATAGCAATAGTCCCTACGTTTTGGGATTTTTCATGATACACAAACTCCTTGTTACTAATCCTACGGATTTTCTCGATAGGATGTAGTAAAATAGTACCTTTGGTTTGTCCTGTTCTTGGATAACTTGTATGGACAGATGTCTGACATTGCATTTATTAAATCATGTACATTGATTTTTACTAATGTACATCTATTTGGTAGCGTAGAAGACAACTTCTATTAGCTTAACACCCGTCTCTAAGACGTATGAGCTCGGAGTTTGTTGGACGTCAATTTGTAATGTCCATCTTTTTTAACCGACTTTGTTCGATAATAAACATTGATTATTACGAGGTAATTTAATTAAAATGGAATTTAAAATATAATAATCGACTAAAAACTTGCGTGTAAATATAATTGTGAATATATATGTATGCAGTGGCGGATGCATGTTGATGCATGGTGTGTCAGGTGACACACCATTATTCTCAATTATATAAAAAATACAACACAAAAAGATAAGACCGTCACACTTGCACAATTATTTAAGCAAAGTCCTTATTAAATTCAATACTAGCATAGGCTTTAAATAGCCTTAGAAATACAACAGCTGAAAGAATAAAATACTGCTCCTACGTACAAACCTTAGAAAGACTAAATCAAACAAAGTAAACAATCCTATAAACCTATTGAATAGGTCTTATTAGAAAAAATAGTAAAATACTATCACAATCATGCAAAATTCCTGGGCAAGACTTCGAAATCTTCAACAGTTTCACAAGATATTTGAACATGTTTTCTTTAACATAAACTTTATTAAGAGGCTTGAATCTATTTCTTGCAACTTACATCCAGACTTCAGTAGGAAATTGCAGCAAAAAGAGACTTCGTATATAACATAAGAAAAAGTCAAAGAGTGCACAATTGATTGGTGACACACCATCCATAAGATCCTATATCCGTCACTGTATATATGTACATATATACATATATTTTAGCTTATATCTTAACATTTAATAAAATGTTGCAATTAAAAATCCATACACTAGTCATATACATACATCTATAACATAATGTATATGTTCATGAATATAATGTGACATTTAATTACTAATGGAATGGAGGTGATCTCTAAATCCGGAACCTGTGTATACCATGAAGTGGAAAGGTATGCAAAAGTCATCACAGTAGAATGGACATCCATGAAGGGTTAAATATAAACCATGTTGAAATAAGCACACCACGTGTACGTTAAAATGCCCAAATAAAATCAAAGTATATATTTAAACAAAAAATACGAAGTCAACATCTTGATGAGATTTTACATTTATGGTATGGTTGTGCATTCCCTAAAATATGGTTATTCATCTCAAAAACATAAAAGGGACAAAATATCTTAATGTGATGAGAAGGGAAATTTATTTTGAAGGAACCAATGTCAAACTTATGTTATGCAAATGGGTGTACTAAAGGTACTATAGCTAAGATTAAACAACAACTAAAACTAGTATATTTTGTCAACATGAAAAGATTTAACAAACACGGAACCATTCCGCTACATTTAATGAATATGGCCGCATATTTGTAAACTAATTTCTAAACAATAGTACAAAAATATTAATAATATGTGTTCTTCCTACCCTTGTTTAACCATAAATGTTGCTGCTAAGGAATTAAACAACAATTAATCTATCTTATATTTTTGTTAAAGCTGGAAGACATTTCGGCCAACATTAATATGACTGAGCAAAACAAAAAATGTATTGTTTCTAAAAATGTAAGCAATAGTATGAGGTAGGGTATATTTATATACAAATTAGCATGTGACTTCTAGAAACAAATCGAACTAGAAAACAGGGAAAAATTTGGAGCTTAAATGAATTGTACTATCATATGTATCATCTGTAGGGTAAACAACATACAAGCATTTAACGTAATAAATTGTTTAATGTTAAGATTTGCTTATAAATACAGGCTAAACCCACACTTTCCCTCACACAAACAAATCAAACCTGAGAAATAAAAACATAGCAGGAATGTCTAAAAACAGAGGAGAGCAAACTTGTGAGTAAACTTTGTTTCTTTAAGTCTAAATTTATGTAGATATGAATATTTGGTAGGAAAATGATTAACTACACTTATATATATATATATATATATATATATATATATATATATATATATATATATATATATATATATATGTATGTATGTATGTATGTATGTATGATCTTGGATATGTATCATAACTAAACTGAGAAACAAAAACTCTCCCTTTCTTTTTAGAACCATTTCGAATTGTATGCTGTATGAAGATATAAATCTGCATATGTAATGCAGCTAGTTGTTCTTCACATCAAACTGGAAAATAAAACATGGAAACAGTGTATAAACCACTTTCTTTACTTCACCAGGTTGCTGTGTATATATTTATGCATTCTTTTTTTTGGAAACCCGAAATGGCAAATCTAGTAATACATGAGTGAGTTAGTCCATTTGTTAATTCATAAACCCGATCTGTATGTTACCTATACTTGTTTGTGGTATATTAACCATCCGAATGATTACAAGTAAAAGTAAAACACTGAAAGACAAAAACTGATAGTGGTGAGTAAACTGATTTTTATCCCCTGTTAAAACTTTATTTTTACTGACAGTGAGTATACACAAGTTGTTTTAACTATGTCTGTTGGTTGTATATGTATTATTTTACATATAACATCTATAGATGGATCTGCTATTAGGATTAGAAACACTATGAATACTGAAACAAGGTTCTGTGTGTTTAAAATCAAACAAACAAAAGAAAACAAAGAAGAGGGGAGTTTTCCGACCATCAGGGTGGTCGTAGGCGATGACTGTTGGCCTGAAGGGGGCGTGAACACATAGGGCACTGGGGAAAATGCTGATGGGATTTTAAAATGGGTAGGTTAAGAGATTGAAATGATTTAAGTCGTCTTGAGGCGGTTTTGAATGGCGAGCTATGATGATGAACTGCACCTTCTATGGTGAGACGAGTTCAATCGTACCAAGGGGAGTTGGTAGGTCTGTGAGTCGGCGTCAGGGTGGTAGAGTATGAAGCTGACCGGGGATTTGTAGTGGTGGCGACAGACAAATATGTGGTGATGGGTAATTTCTTTTGTCTCGATGCAGATCGGGTTGAACTGTGATATTCAGTTCGAGATTTCTAGAGGCTGACAGAAGGTAGGGGATGGACTCAGATAATGATAATATGTTTGTGGGAGCGTTTGGGATCGATGCTCAGCGACTCGATCTCGTGTGCATGTGCACTATGCACATTCATGCATTTAATTACTGGAAAGGAAAATGCGGTAGGGAAATCGAACAGAGAAGAAGCCAGAAGTAACAAAGGGTTCGATTAGCACAGGTGTTCAACCATGCTTGAAACAAGAAGAAGCATGTTAAATAAAAAGGAAGGGGGTCATAGTATGTTAAATTGAGGTGATAACAGAAAACAAAGTAGCAGTGAAAGAATAGGAGATAAAGGGACGCAGTAGTGTAAATTAACAAAGGAAGTAGGGTAACAACAAGAAATGGGAAGGGAACTGAGGAATGTGCATGGACCAAAGTAATGGACTGGCCTAAGATTTAAAGAAGAAAAAAATGTGTGAAGGATGAAATAAAGAAGATGCGCAGCAGTCAAATGGAAGTACAGAGGAGAACGGCAAGAAGATAATAGGAAAGGCGCTGTAGCGTTTATTCTTGGTGCAGGGATTCCACGTGAATCATGGGCCTGCGCTTCAGCCCACTAACATATTAAAAAGGAGAAAAAGGAAAAAAAAGAAGAAGATTAAAATGAGTAGCAGTAATGCTGGGTGGAAAGAGCAGATAGGAGAAACGGGAACCAGATAGAGGAGGAAAGAAGATGGCGTGGGCTAAGATAAGGAGAAATTGGCTAAACTTTGGGCCGGGGCAACTAATTTTAAGGCCTTCAAGAAATAGGGAAAAACAAATTTGAATTTAAATGGGCATATAAAATAAAAGAAGGAAAATAAAACTAAATAAGTAAAAAAGAAACTTAAATTTAATGGGATTAATGAAGAAATTGGGCCAAACACCTTGGGCCTTTAAAGGAAAATAGGAGAAGGGGAATAAGTCGTATTAGCTAGCCTTTAAAAAGGATTCGACGAATTTAAAATCAAATCAAGAAGGAAATATAAATTTTAAAATAGAAAATTTATATTATTTAAATTATTAATGTTGTTTAAGAATAAACGATAATCTACAAAGGGGTAAATTGCAAATAATTATCGAAATAAACAAACTAACATATTTGAATAAAGTACCGTGTGCGAAACACACGCTTTAGTTGTTCATTTATAACGGACAGTCAAATATCTAGATTTTTAACAATACAGAGACATGTTATTATGTTGATTGAAGCTTATAATTTAAAAGAGTATATGAAATGAATTAATTAAACTTTAGTTGACATTTATTATCGATTACCGGAGTAATTCATTTCTGTTGAGCCTTGAAGTGTATCTTATTCAATCATTTGGAGTTGATAACTATTTCCTTTGAAACAAGAAGTGTTTTGAGGTAAATTATTGAAATCAGTTTCCTTAAGTATCATCTAAACGTAAAAGACATTATGCTAGTCATTTCGAAGAATTCGAAATTAATATTCCACTTCGATTTGATTTATACGTCATGTGTCAGAGATTATTGAAGACAATTGAAGATGGAGATATGCAAGGGTTATTTTGTTTTGCAGAATAGTGCCTTCGGTTTATCCAGTCCCATGACAACTTGTAGGGTCGTGTCTCTGACAACGTATATCTATCAGATCTTACACATCGACTTTTCTGAAGTATATTATGTTGGTGGCGAAGGAATACGTTTCTCTTAGCTTTATGCCCGTAATGCATTTGGGAAAATAAATTGTGTGTTCTGATAGATACGACAGTGTGGCACCCAAAGTAATTGAAGAAGTGATCTATAGAAAGGATAAACATGACCTCAAGCCTCACAATCAGGAGGTCACAAAAATCGGGCAGCCAGCGTGGCAAGATGGGTCATTCCTAAGCAGGATGTGTTATCACCATCTAGAGAAATTCCTATTTGTTTCTTAATCTCTTTTCGTTGTTGCAGCTTTCAGAAATGGTGGGTCGCTCCCAACCATGGGGGTGATAATACATTCGCTACACTCAAGCTAAATGAGTGGGCGGTCATTTGTGGCCGGGATACAAGACGTTCTTGTTAAACCCTAGTGTATCCCCTCTAGAGTACACTGATCGGCAGGTGGTTCCATACCTTGTCATATTTGGAATCCAACCTCCAATAAGCGCCCACAGTTTTTGATATTATATTATATATGTAGAGCGTGAGATGCAAGCGTTCTGCTAGATGGTTATTTATTTGATAAAAACTATTATAATATCAGTTGATTTTGATATCAAAAATGTTTTTAGGTTATAGTAAAAATCGTCCATGTTTATGTGTCGGCTGGTCTTACTATTATCTTTTCTTTTGAAAGGTTTTCTAAAGTTGAATCAATTTGTTCTCATAAGAGAAAAACCCCGTTCCATATTTCTTGCTTTCAAACTATTTTAAAATTGTTTACTCACATCAGTCCCCTGACTGACCCGGAGTTTATCTTTCTGTGTTTTTCATGAACTCTTGGGTACTCATAACAATTGTTATGAGTAGACAAGTGATCCAGGTGATAAGTGGAAATCTTTTGGGGTATTTTGGACTGGAAATCTTTTGGGGTATTTTGGACTGGAAATCATGGACTCAGCTTACTAGTTATATCTATATCTACGTATTAAGTTTGTACGTTGTATTGGGCCCGTAATCATGTATAATGTATTATGATGAAGTATTCTATGATGTAGCAGACTCTAATATACATATTAAGTGATATTATAATTTGTTAAATTCCGCTGTGAGATTCTGATGTTCTTGTTAGTTTTTTCTCTATCTATTTCTATTTCTTAAATAATGACACGACTTCTGAGGTCATCGAAAGTCACGACGTTACAGTTGGTATCACATCATAAGGTTAACCGAATACCTAAGCTCTGGGTGAGTATTGAGAGAGCGTATTTTTAATTTTAAAACTTGTTGTAAAATATATGTTTTTAAGGGTGAATACGCTTAATGCAAGGGACACTATTGTAATTGATGAGACATGTAAAGCCTATAAATAGAGAGCTTGTGTATGTTGTAAATGTATCTGAATGAATAAAAATGTCTGCTCTCTCTCATTTCTTATGTTCTTCTTTTATTTTCGCAACACGTTATCAGCACGATATTTTCCAACTTTTACTCATTCTCCTATCTGCTGCATACATAAGCCACGTACGAGATGCATTTTATTTTATTATTATAAGTATCTTTCCTTTTGCAGACCTGGTATCATGGAATACTAAGTCTTCCATTTTTTAAGGAAGCCTCATCAGTTTTATGTACATATGGATACATATAGACTGCTTTTATTCTATACGTCACATTTCTCCAATTAGAACTCTGACTCTTTTTCTTCATAAGCAAAAGGCATTTATTTCATTTTGGATCCACTGTTCTTCTTTGTCAGCAAGGTACTAGATACCTTTATTTCATTATTAGTTTTTTTCTCTCCATGGACTAAGCTGCTCATGATTTATATGCTCAACTCTGATACAATATTTAGCATGTTACAGTGGCTTTCTTTTTATCTTTATGTTTATATGTATATATGTGGCAGTGTTATGTTTAAATGTTTTATCACGTCTGTATTTGATTTCAATAAACTGTAGCATGATTTCGCATGAAATGCTGAACTGCTGTGATATTTTCATTTCCATAGATTATGTTACTTTGCTGTAAATGTGTACGAAATGTTGTGCTTTATTTTTGGTTTAGTTTGTTGTACGCATACATTTCGTTTAACGCAGTTAGCACCTGCTTTTGTTGTACGTTATACTTGTCACTGCTGTTTGATGAAATTTTATTATCATGCTAACTTACCAATCAATTTACTGTATATTCATTTGTGAATATTTGTTGATCTGTGTATATAAAAGATCTCTGTTATGCTAGTTGATTATATTTGTACATAAATCAGGAAGTGTTAAAAATGTGAATTGTTTTGTTTTATTTTATTTATTTTTGGATTATTCTGAATTTTGTTTAATTAAGTATCTGCAATTTGTTTCATGTGTAGTTCATAAAATGTCGAACATTGCTAAGCTTGAATTCAAAGCATTGGACATTTCTGGAGACAATTATTTGTCATGGATTCTGGACGCCGAGATCCATTTGCAATCTCAGTGCTTAGAAAATGCTATTAAAAATGGCAATAATATGTCCCAGTAGGACAAAGCAAAGGCTCTGATATTTTTAAGGCGCCACATTCACGATGATTTAAAATCAGAATATTTAACTGAAAAAGACCCTCTCCACCTATGGAACTCCCTGAAGGAGCGATATGACCACCAGAAGACGGTCATACTTCCAAATACGAGACAAGAATGGTTGAACTTGAGATTTCAAGATTTTAAAACCGTAAGGGAATACAATTCCGCTATGTTTAGAATAACTTCTAAACTGAAATTATGTGGAGAGAAGGTAGATGACGCACAAATGTTAGAAAAGACATTTTCAACATTTCATGCATCGAATGTGCTCCTGCAACAACAATATCGAGAGCGTCACTTTACAAAATATTCTGAACTTATTGAGTGCTTGTTGATTGCTGAACAAAACAATGAACTACTTCTTAAAAACCACTCCTCAAGACCAACTGGTTCAGCTGCATTACCTGAAGTTAATGCTAACTTTGCCCACTCCGGAAGAGGTCGTGGCAGAGGCAGAGGCAGAGGAAGAGGTAGAGGACGTGGTCGTGGACGTGGACGTGGATACAACCCTAGCAGAGGTGGTTATAGTGGTTTTAGAGTTAACAAAACTACTAATTTTAAGCAGCAAATGAAAAATGAGCCTGAAAATAGCAATAATTTAGCTGCTGAAAATAAGAAGCAATATGAGGAAATTTGCTACAGATGCGGGCGTACTGGTCACTGGTCACGGACTTGTAGATCGTCGAAGAAAACAATTGAAGAATATCATAAGTCCAAGAATATCGAGACAAATAATACTGAGGGATTGTCCGATAACACTGACCTGAAGTTAGATGATTTCTTTGAAGACTATGATGGGAATTTGTTCAACGACGAAAATTTGAATGCAATATTCGAAGAGATGACCGAACCAACCAATAAGTAGCCTGAAGCTTATTATGTGATTTTCAGTTTGTTTATTTTCAGCATGTATTAGTTTGGAACTTTTTTTTTTTTTTTTTTTTTAGTATTTTCTTATGGAACTACAGAAATAATGTGTAATGTTGGACATGATGACTAGTTTATTCTCGTGGATATTTATTTATATTTATGAGTTCTTTCTGTTATTGACCGGTTGTATTTATTTCTTAAGGTATGGATCGACAGTGTTTAAATGATGATATTTGTCTGGTAGATAGTGGAACTACTCATACGATATTGAAAAACCCGAAGTTTTTCTCTGAATTATCTGAAAATATTTCATATAAAGTTTCAACTATTGTTGGTTCAGCCAATATAATTGAAGGGTCCGGAAGAGCCCATATAGTGTTACCAAATGGTACTCATATATTCATTCAAAATGCGCTATATTCAAGCAATTCTAAAAGAACTCTGCTTAGCTTCAAAGATATAAGAATGAATGGATATCATATTGAAACTATAAATGAAAACAACAAAGAATATCTTTGTGTTATTTCTAAAATTGAAAGCCAGAAGCTTATTTTAGAAAAATTTGGTACAATTTCAACTGGATTATACTTTACCAAAATTGGCATAGTTGAATCTCATTTTATAAACATGAGCCAGAAGCTCACAGATACAAAGAAATTGATTCTTTGGCATGATCGTTTAGGTCATCCTGGATCAACTATGATGCGTAAAATTGCTAAGAACTCAAATGGGCATGATTTACCGAATCAGTTGAATTTACCAAATGATTACATGTGTACATCATGTGCACAAGGAAAATTGATTACTCGACCTTCATACAGTAAGATCACCTCTGAATCTCCAGCATTTTTGCAAAGAATTCAAGGTGATATATGTGGTCCGATTCATCCCGCTTGTGGGCCATTTAGATATTTTATGGTGTTAATTGATGCATCAACTCGTTGTTCACATGTATGTTTGCTATCTACTAGAAACATGGCATTTGCCAAATTACTTGCTCAAATAATTAAATTAAGAGAATATTTCCCCGATCATCAAATCAAATCAATACGACTAGATAATGCAGGAGAATTCACTTCTCAAGTATTTGATGATTATTGTTTATCACTGGGAATTGAAGTTGAACATCCAGTAGCTCATGTTCATACTCAAAATGGTCTGGCAGAATCATTAATTAAGCGTTTGCAACTTATTGCAAGACCTTTACTTATGCAAACAAAGTTGCCTGTTACAGCTTGGGGACATGCAATTTTGCATGCATCCAAATTGATTAAAATTAGACCAACGGCTTATCATCAGTTCTCACCATCACAGCTTTTAACTGGATCCCAACCAAATATTTCACATCTACGAAAATTTGGTTGCGCTGTGCATGTACCCATTAGTCCCCCACTTCGTACTAAAATGGGTCCTCAAAGAAGGTTGGGAATTTACGTGGGATTTGACTCACCTTCGATAATTCGTTATCTTGAACCTCTTACGAGTGATGTATTTACTGCAAGATTTGCAAATTGCAAATTTGATGAGTCAAATTTCCCGCCGTTAGGGGGAGAAAAGACCGTTCTAGTAGAACGGCGTGAAATTTCATGGAATAATCCCTCTATGTTTCATTTGGATCCACGTACCAAACAATGTCAATACGAGGTACAAAGAATTTTGCATATTCAAAATATTGCAAATCAAATGCCAGATGCATTTAACGATGCTGCAAAAATAACTAAATCTCACATTCCAGCAGCAAATACACCAGCTAGAATTGAAATCCCCGAAGGACCAATAGCAGCAAATGAATCTAAAGCTAGACAAAAACGTGGAAGACCGATAGGTTCAAAAGACTTGGCGCCTAGAAAAGGAAAGTCTAATGAAAAATCATCAATTAGCAAACCTCCCGAAGAGGTTATAAATGATCCAAAGGATAACTCAAAAGAAAATTCCAATTCTCCAAAAATCAGTGAATGAACTATTACCCCAGAAGAAGTAATAGAAGCTTCCGAAAACAAAATGGTACCTAATAATAATGAGATCTCAATATTCTATACGAATTATGGAGAAATGTGGGATCGAAGTAAAATAACAATTGATGATGTATTCTCATTCGCAGTAGCTACTGAAATAACTGAAAGTCATGACTATAATGAGAATAATGATAATGAACCAACTAGCATAAATGAATGTCGAAAAAGACAAGATTGGCCAAAGTGGAAAGATGCTATTCAGGTTGAGTTAGATTCACTTCAAAAACATGGTGTATTTGGACCAATAGAGAAAACACCAGAAGGTGTTAAACCAGTCGGTTACAAATGGGTATTCGTTAGAAAACGAAATGATAAAAAATGAAGTTGTGAGATACAAAGCAAGGCTTGTTGCACAAGGTTTCCTGCAGAGACCAGGTTTTGACTTCAAAGAAACGTACTCTCCTGTTATGGATGTCATAACATTTCGATATTTAATAAGCCTTGTAGTTTCTGAGAAGCTTGACATAAGATTGACTGATGTTGTGATAGCTTATCTATACGGTGAATTAGATACCAATATTTACATGAAAATCCCAGACGGATATAAATTGCCTGAAGCAAAATCAAAGTCAATGTATTCATTAAAATTGAGACGATCACTATACGGTTTGAAACAATCTGGAAGAATGTGGTATAACCGTCTTAGTGAATATTTTGTAAAAGCTGGATACAAAAACAACCTCATTTGTCCATGTGTCTTTATAAAGAAATTGGTAAAGGGATTTGTTATCTTAGCGGTATACGTTGATGATATGAATTTGATTGGAACTCCAGAAGAGATCAATGAAATAATAGATTACCTAAAACAGGAATTTGAAATGAAAGATCTTGGAAAAACCAAATATTGTCTTGGTCTACAAATTGAGCACAGTAAAAATGGTATATTAATCCATCAATCAAATTACATTGAGAAAATCCTGAAGCGTTTTCAAGTGGATAAAGCATATCCACTTAGTACACCTATGGTTGTCAGATCACTAGATATTAAAAAAGACCCTTACCGACCAAAAGAAGATGATGAAAATATACTTGGTCCAGAAGTACCATATCTCAGTGCAATTGGTGCATTGTTATATTTAGCTCAATGCACGAGACCAGATATTGCATTTTCAGTCAATCTTCTAGCAAGATATAGTTCTGCACCAACTAAAAGACACTGGAACGGCATAAAACATATCATGAGATATCTGCGAGGAACCACAGATTTGGGCTTATTTTATTCTAACACAGGCAATAATCCGATTCTAGTTGGTTATGCTCATGCAGGTTACCTTTCTGATCCACATAAAGCAAGGTCACAAACTGGATATGTGTTTACTAACAGTAATGCAGCTATTTCATGGCGATCTACAAAGCAAACGTTGGTAGCAACATCATCTAATCATTCTGAAATATTAGCACTACATGAAGCAAGCCGAGAATGTATTTGGTTAAGATCATTAATCGAACATATTCGAACCACATGTCAACTTCCCTCAACTACAGAAAGATCAACCATTATTTATGAAGACAATGCTGCATGCGTAGCTCAGATTCAACCAGGATACATCAAGGGTGATAGGACGAAGCACATTTCTCCCAAATTCTTCTTCATACATGAACTTCAAAAAGACAATAAGATAAAAGTGAAGCAAATTTAGTCTGAAGAAAATCCAGCAGATTTATTCACCAAAGCACTTCCAAAGTCAACATTTCAGAAGATGGTTTATAAAATTGGTATGCGTCTTTTGCATCACCAAACTATTTGAATAATGCGTTACGAATCAGGGGGAGCATATATAATGCTATAGTGTACTCTTTTCCTTCACTAATATTTTTCCCATTGGGTTTTCGTTAGTAAGGTTTTTAACGAGGCATTATTTTGATCCAGAAGTATCAACCCTCATTGGAACATTGTCAATATGTTACCTAGAGATGAAAATTGTACTCTTTTCCTTGTTTATGATTTTTCCTACAGGGTTTTTCATAAAAAGGGTTTTAATGAGGCAATCAATCTTATCATCTTTGCATACGCATATTCAAGGGGGAGTGTTGTAAAATATATGTTTTTAAGGATGAATACGCTTAATGCAAGGGACACCATTGTAATTGATGAGACATGTAAAGCCTATAAATAGAGAGCTTGTGTATGTTGTAAATGTATCTGAATGAATAAAAATGTCTGCTCTCTCTCATTTCTTATGTTCTTCTTTTATTTTCGCAACAAAACTATATTTATATACTTAGTATAAATCAACTTAATTTATCGACTTGAGTTACTTTTAAATATTCTCTCGAACAAGTAAAAGATTGGATAATAGAAATCCAAGTTATAATTACGAGTTAAATGATAGGACCAGCCTCGAGATAAGTTAAATAAGTTGAATTATATTTAGAATAATATCCAGTGAATAAAATTGGTTTTCCCGGTAATAATAACAAGACTTGAGTTATTAAGTGGATATGAAATCGTGTAAGTTAGGTAAACTGATTTTGTAATAAACTCAGATTTTTGAAATAAAGATAAACAAATTTTTAATTAAAGAAAAACCTATCCAGAAGGTGTGGTAGATAGTTATGTATGTATTTGACTTTAATTAAAACTGAAATCGACTCGTTTCTCTTTAATTTTGGGGACAAAATTCTTTTAAGGGGGTGGATTGTAACGTCCCGCTTTTTTAACCGACTTTGTTCGATAATAAACATTGATTATTACGAGGTAATTTAATTAAAATGGAATTTAAAATATAATACTCGACTAAAAACTTGTGTGTAAATATGGTTGTGAATATATATATATATATATATTTGTGAATATATATATATATATATATATATATATATATATATATATATATATACACATATACATATTAGCTTATATCTTACATTTAATATTTAATAAAATGTTGCAATTAAAAATCCACACACTAGAGTTATATACATACATCTATAACATAATGCAAATGTTCATGAATATAATGTGGCATTTAATTACTAAATGAATGGAGGTGATCTCTAAACCCGGAACCTGTGTATACCATGAAGTGGAAAGGTATGCAAAAGTCATCACAGTAGAATGGACATCCGTGAAGGGTTAAATATAAACCATGTTGAAATAAGCACACCATGTGTATGTTAAAATGCCCAAATAAAAACAAAGTATATAGTAAACAACAAACAAGAAGTCAACATCTTGATGGGATTTAACATTTATGGTATGGCTGTGCATTTCCTAAAATATGGTTGTTCATCTCAAAAACATAAAAGGGACAAAATATCTTAATTTGATGAGAAGCGAAATTTATTTTGAAGGAACCAATGTCAAACTTATGTCATGCAAATGGGTGTACTAAAGGTAGTATAGCTAAGATTAAACAACAACTAAAACTAGTATATTTTGTCAACATGAAAAAATTTAACAAACATGGAACCATTCTGCTACATTTAATAAATATTGCCGCATATTTGTAAACTAATTACTAAACAATAGTACAAAAATATTAATAAGACAGTGTTCTGCCTAACCTTGTCTAACCATAAATGCTGCTGCTAAGGAATTAAACAACAATTAATCTATCATATATTTTTGTCAAAGCTGGAAGACATTTCGGCCAACATTAATATGATTGAGCCAAAGAAAAGATGTAATGTTTCTAAAAATGTAAGCAATAGTACAAGGTAGGGTATATTTATATCCAAATTATCATGTGACTTCTAGAAACAAATCGAACTTTAAAACAGGGAAAAATCTGGAGCTTAAATGAATTGTACTATCATATGTATCATCTGTAGGGTAAAAAACATACAAGCATTTAATGTAATAAATTGTTTAATGTTAAGATTTGCCTATAAATACAGGCTAAACCCACATTTTCCCTCACACAAACAAATCGAACCTGAGAAATAAAAACATAGCAGGAAAGTCTAAAAACATAGGAGAGCAAACTTGTGAGTAAACTTTGATTCTTTAAGTCTAAATTTTTGTAGATATGAATATTTGGTAGGAAATTGATTAACTACACTTATATATATGTATGTATGATCTTGGACGTTTATCATAACTAAACTGAGAACCAAACTATGAATACAAAGTGAGTAAACTTTCCCTTTCTTTTTAGAACCACTTCAAATGTATGAAGATATAAATTTGCATATGTAATGCAGCTAGCTGTTCTTCACATCAAACTGGAAAATAAACACGGAAACAGTGAATAAACCACTTTCTTTACTTCACCAGGTTGTTGCGTGTATATTTATGAATTCACTTTTTTTTTTTGAAACCCGAAATGGGAAATCCAATAATACATGGGTTAGTCCATTTTTTTAATTCATAAACCCGATCTATATGTTACCTATACTTGATTATGGTATATTACCCTCTGAATGATTACAAGTAAAAGTAAAATTACACTGAAAGACAAAAACTGTTAGTGGTGAGTAAACTCATTTTTATCCCCTGTTAAAACTTTATTTTTACTAACAGTGAGTATACACAAGTTGTTCTAACTATATATGTTGGTTGTATATGTATTATTTTACATATAACATTTATAGATGGATCGGCTATTTGGATTAGAAACACTATGAATACTGAAACAAGGTTTTGTTTGTTTAAAATCAAACAAACAAAAGAAAACAAAGAAGAAGGGCGTTTTCCGACCATCAGGGTGGTCGTAGGTAATGATTGTTGGCCTGAAGGGGTGTGAAAACATGGGGCACTGGGGAAAAATGCTGATGGGATTTTAAAATGGGTAGGTTAAAAGATTGAAATGATTTAAGTCGTCTTGAGGCGGTTTTGAATGGCAAGCTTTGATGATGAACTGCACCTTCTATGGTGAGACGAGTTCAATTGTACCAAGGGGAGTTGGTAGGTCTGTGAGTCGGCGTCAGGGTGGTAGAGTTTAACGCTGATCGGGGATTTGTAGTGGTGGCGACAGACAAATATGTAGTGATGGGTAATTCCTGTTCTCTCAATGCAGATCGGCTTGAATTGTGATATTCAGTTCGAGATTTCCAGAGGCCGACAGAAGATGGGGGGATGGACTCAGATGATGATAATACGTTTGTAGGAGTGTTTGGGATCGATGATCAATGACTAGATCTCGTGTGCGTGTGCACATATGCACATCCGTGCATTTTAAATAATGGAAAGGATAAGGCTTGAAACAAGAAGAAACGGGAAGAAGTAACAAAGGGTTCGATTAGCACAAGTGTTCAACAATGCTTGAAACAAGAAGAAGCATGTTAAGCAAAAAGGAAGGGGGCCATAGTATGTTAAATTGAGGTGATAACAGAAAACAAAGTACCAGTAAAAGAATATGAGATAAATGGATGCAGTAGTGTAAACAAAGGAAGTAGGGTAACAACAAGAAATGGGAAGGGAACTGAGGAATGTGCGTGGACCGAAGTAATGGACTGGCCGAAGATTTAAAGAAAAAAATGTGTGAAGGATGAAATAAAGAAGATGTGCAACCGTTAAATGGAAATATAGAGGAGGACGGTAAGAAGAAAATGGGAAAGGCGCTGTAGCGTTTATTCTTGGTGCTGGGATTCCACGTTAATCATGGGCCTGGGCTTCGGCCCACTAATATGTTAAAAAAAAAAAAAAAAGACGGTTAAAACGAGTAGCATTAATGCTGGGTGGATAGAGCAAGTAGGAGAAACGGGAACCAGATAGAGGAGGAAGGAAGATGGCATGGGCTAGGAGATAGGTAAGGAGAAATTGGCTAAACTTTGGGCCGAGGCAACTAATTTTGAGGCCTTCAAGAAATAGGGAAAAACAAATTAGAATTTAAATGGGCATATAAAATAAAAGAAGGAAAATAAAACAAAATAAATAAAAAGATATTTAAATTTAATGGGATTCATGAAGAAATTGGGCCAAACACCTTGGGGAAGGAAAATAAGAGAAGGGGAATGAGTCGTAGTAGCTAGCCTTTAAAAAGGATTCGACGAATTTAAAATCAAATCAAAAAGGAAATATAAATTTTTAAATAGAAAGTTTATATAATTTAAATTACTAATGTTGTTTAGGAATAAACGATAATCTACAAAGGGGTAAACTGCAAATAATTATCGAAATAAACAAACTAACATATTTGAATAAAGTACCATGTGCGAAGCATACGATTTAGTTGTTCATTTATAATGGACGGACAAATATCTATATTTTTAACAATACAGAGATATGCTATTCTGTTGGTCGAAGCTTATAATTTAAAAGAGTATGTGAAATGAGTTAATTAAACTTTAGTTGACATTTATTATCGATTACCTGAGTTATTCATTTATGTTGTGCCTTGAAGTGTATTTTATTCAATCATCTGGAGTCGATAACTATTTCCTTTGAAACAAGAAGTGTTTTGAGATAAATTATTGAAATCAGATTCCTTAAGTATCGTCTAAACGTAAAAGACATTACAATAATCATTTCGAAGAGTCCAAAATTAATATTGCACTTCAATTTGATTTATACGTCACGTGTTAGAGATTATTGAAGATAATTGAAGACGGGGATATGCAAGGGTTATTTTGTTTTGTAGAATAATGCCTTCAGTTTGTCCAGTCTCAGGACAACTTTTAGGGTCGAGTGTCTGACAACGTATATCTATCAGATCTTACATATTGACTTTTCTGAAGTATATTATGTTGGTGGCGGAGGAATTCGTTTCTCTTAGCTTTATGCCCTTTATGTATTTGGGAAAATAAATTGAGTTTTCTGATAGATATGACGGTGCGGCATCCAAAGTAATTGAAGAAGTGATCTGTCAAAAGGATAAACGTGACCTCAAGCCTCACAACCAAGAGATGACAAAAATCGGACAAGCAGCATGTCTAGGTGGGTCATTCCCAAGCAGGGTGTATTATCACCATCTAGAGAAATTCCTATTTGTTTCTTAATCTCTTTTCACTGCTGAAGCTTTCGGAAACGGTGGGTCTCTCCCAACCATAGGGGTGGTATTACATTCGCTACACTCAAGCTAAATGAGTGGGCAATCATGTGTGGTCAGGTTACAAGACGTTCTTGTTGTACCCCAGTGTATCCCCTCTAGAGTACACTGATCGGCAGGTAGTCCCATACATTGTCATAGTCGGAATCTAATCTCCAATAAGCGCTCTCGGTTTTTGATTTTATATTATATATGTGGAGTGTGAGATGCAAGCGTTCTGCTAGATGGTTATTTATTTGATAAAAACTATTATAATATCAGATGATTTTGATACCAAAAGGGTTTTTGGGTTATAGTAAAAACCGTCCATGTTTATGTGTGGGCTGGTCTTACTATTATCATTTCTTTTGAAAGGTTTGCTAAAGTTGATTCAAACTGTTCTCATAAGAGAAAAACCCCATTCCATGTTTCTTGTTTTCAAACTATTTTAAAATTGCTTACTCACACCAGTCCCCTGACTGACTCAGAGTTTATTTTTCTGTGTTTTTCATAAACTCTTGGGTACTAATTGTTATTAGCAGACAAGTGATCCAGGTTATAAGTTGAAATCTTTTGGAGTATTTTGGACTGGAAATCATGGAGTCAGCTTACGAGTTACATCTATACATAAGTATCAAGTTTGTACGTTGTATTGGGCCCGTAATCATGTATAATGTATTATGATGAAGTATTCTATGATGTAACAGACTCTGATATGTAATATATTAAGTGATATTATATTTTGTTAAATTCTGCTGTGAGATTCTAATGTTCTTGTTAGTTTTTTTTCTCTATCTGTTTATATTTATTAAATAATGACATGACTTCTGAGGTCATCGAAAGTCGCTCTGTTACACAATTAGTGATTGATGGAAGGTCGATGTGGCGTCCATAGTTAGGATGTTCCATGTATGAAAGGTAAAAGCATAGCCTCTAGCCTCATCAACATGTAATGACTAAAATAGAGGATATGCTTCAAGGTTAGGTGGGTAGATCCCATTTAGGGTATTTTCACCGCTCGATCTAGAACGGTTGACCCTTTTGATCATTGTCCGCTGGGTTTTGGTTGTTGATCACAACCAAGGGGGTGAAATATTCGGTACAGTCTAGAGAGGGGTTAGTCGGTCCTAATTCGCAAGGAGTCCATGCGAGGCTCTCTGTATCCTTAGTTAGAGAAATACCATGACAAATGGTACCTCGGTGCCTTGTTGTTGCATAAAAATCCTAACTCCAATATGAGCCTGCACAGTTTTAAATGAACACCAACTATGTTGAAACATGAGATGCAAGCATTTTGGCTATATTTCTATTTTATGTCAACATGATTTAATAGAGAATATTATAATGTCATTGGTTTTACAATAAAAGTGTTTTTGTTATCGAAAGGGAAAAACATATGCCATGTTTATATATGGTCATGTCTTATGAGTGTTTCATTCTTCAAAGGATTTATAAAATTAAGCAAGTTGATTGTGATATGAGTTTCCTCACTATTAAGTATCCTAGACTGACATTTCATGTGATTTTTCTTTCCACAAAACAGGCTTGGTCAGAGTGAGTTCATTTTCCAGGTTGCATTGGGTTTTGCTTGGAGCCATAAGAGAGGAACCGGAGTCGAGACATATTCTCATATTTCTCTATTAATTTATTTTCCTTGCATGTGTTATTTTAATCAGTTATTGTGTTGGCAGAGTGTTATGGCTGTATATACTGATTCATTGTGTACTCAGATGACTAATGTATGCATATATACAACTTGCCTCTTCAGTAAAGAGTATTGGTATATTATATTTATTCATTTTGCTATGAGATCTCTGATTCTGATGTGTTTGTTTTCTTCTTTCTCTATTCAAATCTTTCTTTCCTCTTTCTCACCCTCTATCTTCTTTCTTCGAACTTTCTGGATTTCCGTACCTGAGTTGGGAATGTGAATACCCAGTGTGTTGTAGTATCGAAATTCGAGCATCGAATTTCTCGACCCTTTACAGATAATCAACCTTCATTCATAGACCTTAGTTCCATTTCTTTTGACTTCATAAAAACCATTGCCTTTGGAAGACTCTTTATGGGTGAGTCAGTCAAGATTTTCATTGTTCCTATGTAGTCAACAATTATTACTCCTCTTTCGAGCAACCGTCTTACCATTTGATGTCTTACACTTACTTGTCTAGACTTCCCATTATATGTTGTAACAACCCGTATTTTAATAACGTGTTATAACTATAAATCAAGGCAGAATTAAATTTTAAAATAAGAATCAAGGGAAACGGGTTACGCCATTACGTTCGTATCGAAATTCTGCTTGAAAACGAGTCCGAGTTTACGGAAATCGGAGTCCGTATGACCAAGATATGGCTCTTCAAAGTTTCAGAAAATTCCAAAGTTCAAAACAGTTCGAATTCAAGTTCAAAATTCGAATTTCAAAACCCAGACCGACTGGGCGGGGAAAATCTCGCCAGCACCAGGTCGACTGGGGTGTCGACTGGGCAATCGAACCCCCCCAGACCAAGTTGACTGGGCAGTCGACTTGGGTGTCGACCTGGTCACCTAGCCTGTTTTTGAGCCAGATGTATCTGGTCTCGTTGCTTGTCCAGATTCACTCTCTAAACACTATATAAACAGCCCCTGACCCTAGACTTTCTATCACATTCTTGTCCGACCATATGTTGCTAAAGTTCAGACTGGAAGATAGAGAACAAGGAGGCTATTCAGGACTTTGCTAGTGCTACGTTGGTTTGGGGATTTGCTAGAGATTCTTCTTTTACTCTTTTTGCTTTCTCATTCTCTAGACTACAATCTATAAGCCCTTTGTCACTCTTAGATTTAAACTGTAAATTTAACCTGAACACGATGTAAACTGAAATTATGCCTAAACATGATAACTAAGTTGGATCTACTATTGTATATCTTGGATCTGTGACTATCACTTTTAAATATGTTATTTTGAATCTAGTTTTGTACACCCCAGATCTATTCATCTTAAATGTTGACTTATGGAATATTAGTATGAACTTGATTTGGATATATTCACGTTTAATCTAAAACCCCTTTTCGACCTTTATCTTGCCATGCCTGTGATGTTGAAACTATTATTAGGGTACTATCATATGTCAATCCTTTACCATGTCTATCACCATCTTGTCAAGTTGATGTTGAGACCCTATTTCATATGCCTGTAATGTTATAATCATCATGCTTAACTTGTGAACACCCTTGCCATTCTATGACTATCCTGTTTGTGTTATTCCCTATTTTGACATGTTGTATTAATGCAAATTCACGTACGTTGGGGATACGTTTTGGGTAGAATAGGCCAACTTGAAAATTGGCTATGGAATTGACATGAAAATATGACATGAAAACTTGACATGAGAATAAGCTTGAAAACAGGAATTTGGGACATGACAATTAGATAACTTGAAAATGGCCAACTCGAGGTTGGGTTGAATTTGCAACGTAAATCTGCCCGGAACCGCCCGGCAAATCCAGTAGTTGCAAATAATAGGACCCAATGTGAGTAGTTGGTTATATAGCACTTTAAACCCAAGGTTAGACTAGGTTATGGTGTAAATCTGCCCGGAACCGCCCGACACATCCAGTAACCGTAACCAAGTCTAATGTGAGAGGTTGGGGTGCGTTAAGTGAATTAATGCCACATGGTAGGGTTAAGTCATGGACCCCTTGAATATACTTAACCAATTTGACACGTCGATTTGATAGGGTTAAGTCTTGAACTACTTGTATATATACTTAACCAACTAGATACATGTTTGGATAGGGTTAACCTTTTTAATCACAATACTTAACCCATTAGAAATCCTAGCCACGTGGTCCCTTTCAGCAGTAACCCACTTAGAAGTATCACGATACCCTGGGGACTAGGCAGGGTGGGGCACAATTACTGGGCTGATTGTAAGCGACCAAGAATAACGGCTGAGTAAGGTGCGCCAGTGTAGGTTCAGACGGACTAGGGTCGTGCACTTAGTCCGGAGTTGAAAAAGTAGGCATGGGCACCCGTAGTACTACATTGTGCGTGCTTGATTTGTGTCAGTGGTTGACACCCTAGGACCTGATACACCCTAGGGTGGACCTAGCACATGTGACTACATCCCGCGATTGGGCCGTATAACACCGACACACGACGAGTAAAGCCGATCAATTAGGATGGACTGTTGGACCCCGTATTGGGTCATTTCATGTTATTGGATTTAGGGATCATTTCTGGATTTATACTTGACATGGATTTGGACACTAGTACAATTAGTGCAGTAAACCTTGTTATGCGATGCCACTCTTATCTTGCTATCTTTTATTATCATGCCAGTCCAGTTATTATCTTTATGTTTAATCTCAGTTTCTCATGTCCAGTTAACTTTATTAGTTTTTGTGCTGATAGTCACTAGGGCTTACCAGTCTTTTTGACTGACCTGTTTTCTTCCACCTCTTTTTCTTTCGTTTCCCCCCAGGTTCTCAGGGAGGGAACTCTAGCTCTTAGCTTGGACTTTGCCTGCTTTTTGACAGCTCATGTACGGTTTGGTCTTGAGCTATGCTATGGCTGCACTCATGCTCTTTTTGGGGAATAATATTGGACTTATGTTGTTTTAAGTACTTTGCTTCTTTAGAACTTGATGTAATGAAATAATGACTTGGTATTTTGTTGTAAGAGGTTTTGACTCTATTTTCCACGTAATGAGATTTGGTTAAATTTATATCCGCCGCTTTATATACTCTGTTTAATTTATGTTCTGTCTTGTGTTATCTCTGTGCCTGTTTACTAGATAATACCCCTCCAAAACTAGTGCATTCCCTTTGTGAGTGACCATAGCAGAGGGTGGGTGTTACATTTGGTATCGGAGCAGAAGGTTACCAGACTGGGCAAAAGTTTTAAAAACTTTCTGAAAATTATTTTCAAAACCATTTATAAAGAAGCATTTTCAAGAAAAGTTCTATTTTTTAAGAAAAAGGCTATTCCCCAAAAGCCATTAGCACTTTCCTTGTTTCCTCATTTGAATCTTTTTCTTTTCGTTTTTCAACATGGCCAATCTTAACCTTCCCGAGGGAGTACCCATACCCGGATGGTTCCGAAGGTACTTGGAAGCTAGGGCCAACGATGCGGGCCCGACAGACATCCCTCCTCCTCCTCCTCCTCCTCCAGTAGCCGCGGTTCCTCCTCCTCCTCTCGGCACCGCCTTCGCCAAAATATGCAAAGACTTTATAGGAATGGGCGGCAAGAGCTTCCTCGGAACTGAGACCTTCGCTGAGGCACGAAACTGGTTAAAGGAGACTGAAGACCTGTTCGTTATCTTCGAGATGGAGGATCATAGGAAAGTTCAGTTGGCAGCATGGTTGTTGAAAGAGGAAGCTGCATTTTGGTGGGAAGTCACCAACGCTACCGGACCAATTGAGACTTGGGCAGACTTTAGAGAGAGGTTTGGGCTTTAATTCTTATCGTCAGCAGAAGCGAACCTTCAGATGGAGAGGTTCCTGGCACTCAAGCAAGGGGACATGATTGTTAGGGAGTACGTGAATAAGTTTAATCAGCATGCTCGGTTTGGTTTCGACTTAGTCAACACGGCTGAGAAGAAGGCTCTACGATTTGCTCGAGGATTGAGCGAGCCACTCCACACTATGGCCATGACTCATGTGCCCATGGGGGCGACCTTTGAAAGCTTGGTGAATATGGCCTTACTTCATGAGGAAGACAAGTGTGACAAAAAGGAGGTTAAGTCTAATGAGACTCAGAACAAGAAGGTTGACTTCAAGAAGGGAGGCAACAGGAATAACAAGAATAACAAGGGCAACAACAACAATGCTAACAAGCCGCGTGAGACGAGGAAGTGCAACTTTTGTGGTATCACGGGACATATAGCTAAAGACTGTAGGAGAAAGAAAAGAAAGTTGGGTGAATTCTTTCACTGCGGGGATACTGGACACATCAGTAAGGATTGCCCTAAGAAGCAAGGATAGGGGCTAGGGCAGACACAGCGAGCAAGACCTTCTGGAGGGTAGTTGCAGGCTCTCAACATCACTCCAGCTCTTGACCGAGGTAGTAATATTTCGGTAGAAAGCCTTGTTTACATTTCTGAATTCCCTGTTCGAACCTTATTTGACTCTGGCGCGTCGCATACTTTTATCTCTTCTGATATTGTTGAAAATCTGCACTTAAGTACTAGTCTAGTTGATGATCCCGTTAGTGTTTCAAATCCGATTGGGGGCTCCGCCCATTTATCTATGATTTGCGTTGATTTGAGGATTTCCATCTTAAGCGTGGAATTCACGTGTAATGCTTATGTTCTCGGATTCATGGGATATGGTTTAATTCTGGGCATGGATTGGTTGTCCAATTATGGAGCTATCCTTGATTGTGAACGAAGGGTAGTGAGGCTCATGACACGTCTTGGTAATACCCTTGAACTTTCTTGTAACCCGAAGGGTCCGATCATGTTATGTTATCTTGAATCTCTCGACTCGTCCGTCGACAATCTGCACTCCGTGAGAGTAGTCCGAGAATATGCAGATATCTTTGAGGAGGTGAAAGGGTTACCCCCTAAATGCAAGATAGACTTCCGAATTTATCTGGTTGATAATGCCAAGCCTGTTTCATTGCCCGTTAGGCATATGGCCCCGCGAGAAAGAAGAGAGCTCAGTAAACAAGTTAAGGAGTTGCTCGAGAAAAATTTCATAAGGCGAAGCATTTCTGAATGAGGTGCTCCGGTGGTATTCGCTACTAAGGCGGATGGTTCGCTTCGTCTGTGCGTAGATTATCGTGAGTTAAACAAGCTGACGAAGAAGAATAGGCACCCACTACCAAGAATCGATGATCTTTTTGACCAGCTTGTGGGAGCATCTGTTTTCTCTCAACTCGATCTAGCCACAGGATTCCATCAACTTAGAGTGGCTGAGGATAACATTGACAAAACTGCGTTTAGGACTCCAGATGGGTTCTTCGAATGGCTCGTCATGCCGTTTGGGTTAACGAATGCACCCGCGTACTTTGTAGACCTGATGAGTAGGGTGTTTTGGGAGTTCCTTAACAAGTTCGTGGTGGTTTATATTCTAATCTTCTCAAAGGATGAAGAAGAGCATGCTAGACACCTCAAGGAAGTCATGGATACGCTTAGAGCACACCAGTTAAAGGCTAAGTTCTCCAAATGCCATTTTTGGAGGGAGGAAGTTCGGTTTCTTGGGCACGTAGTTTCTAAGCAAGTTTTAGCCGTGGACCCCACAAAGGTAGTTGCGGTGCAAGACTGGAAAATTCCTAAGAATGCAACAGAGGTGAGAAGCTTTCTCGGTTTGGCGGGCTTTTATAGGAAGTTCATTAAGGACTTCGCTAAGATTTCAGCCCCTCTTACTAAGTTAACGAAGAAAAACCTAGCGTTTGCATGGGACATAGAATGTGAGATTGCTTTCCAGAGACTCAAGAGAGCCCTCACCACAGCTCCAGTTTTAGCATTATCCGATGGAGGAAAAATGTTTACGGTGTACACAGATGCGTGCGGCACGGGATTAGGCGCTGTCCTAATGCAAGAAGGAAGAGTGATATGCTATGGGGGTAGACAACTTAAAGTTCATGAGAAGAACTATCCCATACATGACTTGGAGTTAGCCGCGATTGTTTTTGCACTTAAAGCTTGGCGCCATTATCTCCTAGGGGAGAGATTTGAGCTGTACACCGACCACAAATCGCTTAAGTATCTCTTTTCGCAAAAAGATTTGAATCTGAGACGGCAGCGGTGGATGGAATTCTTGACCTTATATGACTTCGGTATAACTTATACCCCTGGCAAGGGTAACGTGGTGGCGGATGCGCTAAGTAGAAAAAGGTTGACTTTGAGCCCCTTATTTGTTGAAAGAAAAAGTCTAGAGTTTATAGCGACCTTTGATTTTACGCATGCTGTTGAGTCATTGACTGGTACGTCAGCATCTCTTGAGTTGAGACCTACGCTTCTAGATCAAGTAGGGACTTCGCAGAAAGAAGACACACAGATAGTCGAAATCATGGACAAGTTAATCAGTGGTGAGACGTCAAGTCATCTTGGTAGGTATGCCAATAATGACAAAGGATGGCTAAGGCGCGATGGAAGGCTATGTGTTCCACTAGTGGGAGACTTAGTAAATAAAGTTCTCGAAGAGGCGCATCACTCGAAGATGACTATACATCCCGGAGGGGATAAGATGTACAGAGATATGAAACACATTTTCTTTTGGGCCGGAATGAAAAAGGACGTGGCAGAATTCGTCTCAAAGTGCATGGTGTGCCAACAAGTCAAGGCCGAATCTAAGAAGCCCGGTGGGCTATTACGTCCTTTGGAGGTCCCGCAATGGAAGTGGGAAAGTATCTCGATGGATTTCGTGGATGGATTGCCTAGGTCGAGGAAGGGGAATACTGGCATATGGGTCATTGTTGATAGACTCACGAAGAGTGCTCACTTCATTCCGGTAAAAAGCAAAAGGACTGCATCATGGCTAGCGTCTATTTACCTTCGAGAGATAGTACAGTTGCACGAGGTTCCTTCTAGCATAGTCAGTGACCGTGACCCAATCTTCACTAGCCAGTTTTGGAATAGTCTGCAAGAAGCAATGGGTACACAACTTAATTTAAGTATAGCCTATCACCCTCAGACGGATGGATAGACCGAAAGGGTAAATAGAGTACTAGAGGATCTTTTGAGGCTATCCATTCTTGATTTTTGTGGTACTTGGGAAGACCATCTCCCTCTCGTGGAGTTTGCTTATAATAATAGCCACCAAGCTAGCATAGGGATGGCATCGTTCGAAGCCCTATACGGAAGACCATGCAAGTCACCAACTTGTTGGTGGGAGACGACTGACAGACTTATACTTGGGCCCGACATGATACGTGACACTTCTGAGAAGGTGGAGTTGATACGAAGACGAATGAAAGCGGCCCAAGATAGACAAAAATCTTATGCGGACAAGAGAAGGACAGACCTAGAGTTCGAAGTCAGAGATATGGTTTTCATAAAAGTCTCTCTTTTGCGAAATGTGGTTCGTTTTGGAGCAATTGGAAAGCTAGCACCGAGATTCGTAGGACCGTTCCCTATCATTGAGAGGATTGGGCAGATGGCCTATAAGGTAGAGTTACCTGAGAGGCTGGCCGGAGTACACAATGTCTTTCACGTCTCGCATCTCCGAAAGTGCCTACATGAATCAACTGAGGTGGTTGAGCCAAGCATCCTCGAAGGCGTAGAAGTGGAGAAAGAAGCAACGCTGAGGCGAGTTCCTATTCGTATCTTAGGGACGGAGATCAAGAAGCTAAGGAATCGCGAAGTCAAGCTAGTCAAAGTACAGTGGAGTGAAGCCCAAGAAGACGCAACTTGGGAAACCGAGGAAAAGATACGCGCGCTTTACCCATTTCTTTTTTAGGGTACTTTCTCGATCTCTTTTTCCTTTGAGCTTGTAAACCTTTCGTATCATCCTACCTATGTTTGTTTTGTTAATCTTGTCTTGAGAACCTTAGAACCCTCTTTGGATGTAAACATGCATTTGTAACATGTTATGGTTGATGTTTGCAAATGGTTGCAAGTGTTTTGCAAGTGATTTCTTGTGGATGCATGACACACATTAGGCACTAGATCGGCTCAGACACCTTTTCATGTTGCATTTGCATGGGTGCGTATACTTGTACATGGATCAACTTGTTATGCTATCACGTAGATGTTGCATATGGATGATGTTTGTGCACTCATGTAGAAATTTTATTAGGAATTTGCATACATGTTGGACTCATTACACTAACATATCTTGCATTAAGGAGGTTTACTGAATCAGTAACCGCCTGATCTTTTGCATTAGATAAGTACATATACACACACATACTGCATATGTTCATACAGCATTAGAAATCTTTTTAAGGACAATGATTGCTCGTGGATGATGTTGTGAGTAGATGGATGTGAATGGTAGGATGAGTTCTTCCTAACTTAGAGATTTCGGGGATGAAATCCTTTAAGGAGGGGAGAATGTAACAACCCGTATTTTAATAACGTGTTATAACTATAAATCAAGGCAGAATTAAATTTTAAATTAAGAATCAAGGGAAACAGGTTACGCCATTACGTTCGTCTCGAAATTCTGCTTGAAAATGAGTCCGAGTTTACGGAAATCGGAGTCCGTATGACCAAGATATGGCTCTCCAAAGTTTCAGAAAATTCCAGAGTTCAAAACAGTTCGAATTCAAGTTCAAAATTCGAATTTCAAAACCCAGACCGACTGGGCGGAAAAAATCCCGCCAGCACCAGGTCGATTGGGCACTCGACCCCCCCCGACCAAGTCGACTTGGGTGTCGACCTGGTCACCTAGCCTGTTTTTGAGCCAGATGTATCTGGTCTCGTTGCTTGTCCAGATTCACTCTCTAAACACTATATAAACAGCCCCTGACCCTAGACTTTCTATCACATTCTTGTCCGACAATATGCTGCTGAAGTTCTGACTGGAAGATAGAGAACAAGGAGGCTATTCAGGACTTTGTTAGTGCTACATTGGTTTGGGGATTTGCTAGAGATTCTGCTTCTACTCTTTTTGCTTTCTCATTCTCTAGACTACGATATGTAAGCCCTTTGTCACTCTTAGATTTAAACTGTAAATTTAACCTGAACACGATGTAAACTGAAATTATGCCTAAACATGATAACTAAGTTGGATCTACTATTGTATATCTTGGATCTATGACTATCACTTTTAAATCTGTTATTTTGAATCTAGTTTTGTACACCCCAGATCTATTCATCTTAAATGTTGACTTGTGGAATATTAGTATGAACTTGATTTGGATATATTCACGTTTAATCTAAAACTCCTTTTCGACCTTTATCTTGCCATGCCTGTGATGTTGAAACTATTATTGGGGTACTATCTTATGTCAATCCTTTACCATGTCTATCACCATGTCTTGTCAAGTTGATGTTGAGACCCTATTTCATATGCCTGTAATGTTATAATCATCATGCTTAACTTGTGAACACCCTTGCCATTCTATGACTATCCTGTTTGTGTTATTCCCTATTTTGACATGTTGTATTAATGCAAATTCACGTACGTTGGGGATACGTTTTGGGTAGAATAGGCCAACTTGAAAATTGGCAATGGAATTGACATGATATGACATGAAAACTTGACATGAGAATAAGCTTGAAAACAGGAATTTGGGACATGACAATTAGATAACTTGAAAATGGCCAACTCGAGGTTGGGTTGAATTTGCAACGTAAATCTGCCCGGAACCGCCCGGCAAATCCAGTAGTTGCAAATAATAGGACCCAATGTGAGTAGTTGGTCATATAGCACTTTAAACCCGAGGTTAGACTAGGTTATGGTGTAAATCTACCCGGAACCGCCCGGCACATCCAGTAACCGTAACCAAGTCTAATGTGAGAGGTTGGGGTGCGTTAAGTGAATTAATGCCACATGGTAGGGTTAAGTCATGGACCCCTTGAATATACTTAACCAATTTGACACGTCGATTTGATAGGGTTAAGTCTTGAACTGCTTGTATATATACTTAACCAACTAGATACATGTTTGGATAGGGTTAACCTTTTTAATCACAATACTTAACCCATTAGAAATCCTAGCCATGTGGTCCCTTTCAGCAGTAACCCACTTAGAAGTATCACGATACCCTGGGGACTAGGCAGGGTGGGGCATGATTACTGGGCTGATTGTAAGCGACCAAGAATAACGGCTGAGTAAGGTGCGCCAGTGTAGGTTCAGGCGGACTAGGGTCGTGCACTTAGTCCGGAGTTGAAAAAGTAGGCATGGGCACCCATAGTACTACATTGTGCGTTCTAGATTTGTGTCAGTGGTTGACACCCTAGGACCTGATACACCCTAGGGTGGACCTAGCACATGTGACTACATCCCGCGATTGGGCCGTATAACATCGACACACGACGAGTAAAGCCGATCGATTAGGATGGACTATTGGATCCCGTATTGGGTCATTTCATGTTATTGGATTTAGGGATCATTTCTGGATTTATACTTGACATGGATTTGGACACTAGTACAGTTAGTGCAGTAAACCTTGTTATGCGATGCCACTCTTATCTTGCTACCTTTTATTATCATGCCAGTCCAGTTATTATCTTTATGTTTAATCTCAGTTTCTCATGTCCAGTTAACTTTATTAGTTTTTGTGCTGATAGTCACTAGGGCTTACCAGTCTTTTTGACTGACCCGTTTTCTCCCACCTCCTTTTCTTTCGTTTCCCCCCCAGGTTCTCAGGGAGGGTACTCTAGCTCTTAGCTTGGACTTTGCCTGCTTTCTGACAGCTCATGTACGGTTTGGTCTTGAGCTATGCTATGGCTGCACTCATGCTCTTTTTGGGGAATAATATTGGACTTATGTTGTTTTAAGTACTTTGCTTCTTTAGAACTTGATGGAATGAAATAATGACTTGGTATTTTGTTGTAAGAGGTTTTGACTCTATTTTCCATGTAATGAGATTTGGTTAAATTTATATCTGCTGCTTTATATACGATGTTTAATTTATGTTCTGTCTTGTGTTATCTTTGTGCCTGTTTACTAGATAATACCCCTCCAAAACTAGTGCATTCCCTTTGTGAGTGATCCTAGCAGAGGGTGGGTGTTACATATGTCTTATTAGAGACATTGTATATCGTTGCTCGATTGTCATAGTTAATCAACACTGCTGTAGATAGCTTCTTTCATGGTGAGATTTCCATTAATATATTCGTAGGCCATTGTGCTTCCTTACAAGCATCTAATAATGCAATTAATTTTGACAACATTATCGAGTCAGATATATAGATCCGTTTCTCGGAATCCCAAGAAAAGTCATCGCCTCCTAATGTAAATATTCGTCAAGTCGTAGACTTGGATTTGGATTCAATATTGTTCTAGGTTGCGTCACTATCTCCTTTTATTACAACAGGATATCCTTTATATGATAAAGCATAGGTAATTGTTCTTTTCAAATAAGCTAAAGTTTTGGAAATAGCATTCCAATGTTCGAAACCAAGATTACTCGTAAATCGGCACAATATGCTTATAGCATGTGCGATGTCTGGTCTAGTGCAATGCATAGCATACATAAGACTCTCAGTAACATTGGAATTTTTCAATGCAATGAGATTGAGTTAGTAGTAACTCCTCTTTTATAAAGATTTTAATTCCCAGAATTACATCAACCTCTTCTAGATCTTTCATATTAAATTTAGAAGATAGAAACCTCTTAGTTTCATTCACACAAGATATATTAGAATGAAATATACTTTTGTCATCAACGTATAAACATATTATAACATAACATTGTTACTGATTTGTTATAAATATATTTATCAACATTAATAACGATGAATCCATATGATAGTGCAACTTTATCATATTTCTCATGCCATTGCATGAGAGTTTGCTTTAGACAACAAAGAGATTTTATTAATTTACAAACTTTCTTTTCTTGTCTTGGGGTTTTGAAACCTTCAGGTTGTTCCATAAATATCTCTTCTTCTAAATCTCCATTTTGAAAAGTTGTCTTTACATCCATTTTATGTATAACCAAATTATGAGTTGATGCAAGTGCTATTAAACAGCATACAGAAGATATGTAAGCAACTGGAGCATATATATATCAAAATAATCCAATTCTTTTCTTTTCTTATATCCCTTAGCAACTAATCCAGTTTTAAACTTATCAATAGATCCATTTGTATTTTACTTTATTTTAATATCCATTTACATCCTATAGGTTTAACATCAGGAGGTAAATCAATCAAAACCCAAGTTTGGTTTAACATTATGGAATTCATTTCATCATTGATAACTTCTTCCTGGAAAATATAATCTCAGAAACTCATAGCCTAAGAATAATTTTTGGGATCGTCATTGACTTTCATTACATATCTTGTCACATTAAGGAATTCGTCCTTACTTCTTTCTATAAGATATGTTATGAATCCAGGACTATAGGCCTTTTCTATTCTCGCTCTTTTACTTCTCCTATGTTCAGTACTATTATTTGATACTGATACTTCCTTACTATTTTAATCAGAAACATATTCATTGTCATTGATATCATTAGTTATATTAGGTTCTGGACTTGATAATTTAAATGGAATCTCAAAGGTTTCGTTTTCAAAGAATTCTACAACTACAGATTCAATAAATTCTAAGGTGTGACACCCCACGTCCATTAATATCACTCATAAGAGAATGCATTAAGTTTTGTGAAGCGCAGTAGGTAAAAAATACAGAAATTCACAACACAGATGTAAAATAAGCAGTGGAAATTTCAACTTTATTACTGAAAATAAAATATAGTCTCAAAACAGGTTACATCATCAAACCAGTTACATCAAAAACCAAGAATCTCAAATCTGTCTCATAATGCAGAATAATAGAGTGCCATAATATAAAATCATATCCCTCATAGCAATCCATAACAGAGTAGAAAGTAAGTCAAAGCGGTACATCTCAGAAAGTCCAGATCCAAGCTGAAAGAGAAAGTCCTAATCATTGACGAGTGCTACCGCTTTTGAGGACCTTAGGGGAAGGAAGAAAGAAACAAAAAAAAAAAAAAAGAGTCAGACATAAAGTCTGGCGAGTTCTAGTGATTTTCAAAAATGCATAAAGTAGAGATACCAAGACAGACAAACAAGACTAGATGAGAAAAGTACAGTATCAGATAAGGTAACAGGTAAACAAGAAAAGCAGTAATAACAGGAATAAACAGTGATCGAGTAATGCTTCTCACTTATATCTTAAAACAAGTTTTCTCTGCACCAATTCTAGTACAAGAGGATTAGACATAACCTAATTACTTAATAGAGCAGGATTAAATAGCAGAATTAAACAGCAGGATTAGGCGTACCTAATTACATAACAGAATGAGGTGTTACCTTAATCACATAACAACAGGATTAGGTGTACCCTGATTAGTATCCATGTGATCGGCTCCTTAATACATAAATACCATGTGTCATCCCCGATAGTAGGGTGTATCACTCCCTAACCCAACAAATTATATAACACAGACCTATTTACTGGTGTCATAGCGGCTTAGTTTACCTAATCAGACTCATGCACGCTCATGACTCTGCCGGAACACACTTGTACCCACCTTCCCCATTTGATCCTCTTACTATCCAGTTCAGTAAAGCATGCCCTGGCCCTTACCTAGTGTGAGGCCCACTAAAAAAAAATACCAAGAGGGAGATTGATTGTAACACCCTACGTCCATTAATGTCACCCACAAAGGGAATGCATTAACTTTCATGGAGTATTATTGGTGTATAGAATGGAATATAACAAGACAGATACATATATTGGTACTTGAAAATTTTAAAACAACTTTTACTGCAGTGGAGAAATAGTTTGGTTACAACAACATCAAAAACCAACAATAAAACCAAGTACACTTAATATCCATCTTGACAAATTGTTTTCTGAGTACATAAATAAAAAAGCATAACCCCAACATAAGTTGCCATAAAAGAGATAAGCTGAACTTTACTTTTAGCAATCCAAGCACTTTCAAAAGAGAGAGAAAGAGATCCAAATCAAGCTCCACTAGCACTAGTCCCACCCTGAGAACCTTGGGGGGGGGGGAGGAAGAAAAGAGGCGAAAACAAAAGGGGTCAGACATAAAGTCTGGCGAGTCCAATGACTTTAACAATATAATTATTAAAGTAATTAGGATAAGGCATAAACTGGTAAAACAAGGAATGACTGTGAAATAAATGGGCATGACAAAACCAATAAGAGGAATAAAACAACGTTAATTACGTTCCTAATCACTATAGGATAATTACTCTACTGCACCAATACTAGTCACCCTAAAAGTTGATCCCGCCTACTGAAGAAAATAATATTAATGGTAGTTTCGTGTACCCCTAGCTGTCTTCATAGGTGTCGCCTGCTCCTATCTCCACTAGTTTTACCCACCACCCTCCCCATTCTAATTACAACATTTATTCATAATATGGTAGTTGTACTCCTAGATGTCTTCATAGGTGTCGTCTGCTCCTATCTCCGCTAGTCGTACCCACTACCTTCCCCATTCGATCGGCTCCCTAACTCGTAGATACCCGTGCTGGTCCCACAGTGGGGTGTATCACTCCCCAAAGTGGCAACCCGATACTACTAAAGATGCACGGCTTATACCTACATGATGCAACAACGTCCTACCTACCAACCCGGGCCCACGCACGCACATGACCCCATTGGACTTACGTTGCCACCGCTAACCCGTTTTGACCTCTTACAATCAAACCCAATAAGCTTGTCCCATCCTCGATCTAGACCGAGCTCACTTAGATACTAAATGGGTTACTGGTTGAAAAGGGTCCCCACACTTGGCACAAGCTTTCCACCTATGCTTGGTCCCCACTAGGATTTCCCACTTAACCCCCTCTTATCCATGTCTTCTTACATGTTTCAACTTGGTTAAGTGTTTATAATTATATCCCACATGTCACCCATGTTGCCCACTTATCAACATGTGTTATTGGTTAAGCTTGTCTTAACCCTATCCGCTTATCAGATCAATATATATATTATTGGTTAAGTTGGTCTTAACCCTATCCACTTATATATTATTGGTTAAGTTGGTCTTAACCCTATCCACTTATATATTATTGGCTTAGTTGGTCTTCACCCTACCACTTATCAGATCAATATGTATTATTGGTTAAGTTTGTCTTAACCCTATCCACTTATCAGATTAATATATATTATTGGTTAAGCTGGTCTTAACCCTACCCACTTATCAAATTAATATATATTATTGGTTAAGTTGGTCTTAACCCAACCTACTTATCAGTTTTTTGGTTAAGCTGGTCTTAACCCTATCCACTTATATATTATTGTTTAAGCTGGTCTTAACCCTACCTACTTATCAGATTATTGGTTAAGCTGGTCTTAACCCTATCCACTTATCATGTTTTATGTATCATATATATATATATATATATGTACACACATATATATATCGTATAACATGTTTTACTTAATTTATGATTAAGCACATCTTAGTTCACAGATAGATTGGTTAAGAGAATAACTCCCTAAGTATCAACCCCGAAGACGGAAACCAACATCAGATTGGTACTCAGAGAATTACTCAACTCAACCAAACTTCTGTTTGTCATTCATATTCATCTTTGATCAGCATTAATTAATTGTTAATGCACAGACCTCTCACATTAAGTTGTTTGCTTGTAGCCGTTGGATATGCTGGGCGGTTCCGGGCAGACTTCCACCACAAGCCAGACTTAACCTCATGTCTAAGCATCTTTTAATTATGCCTATGACCTCTCACATTAGACTGTCGTTTGCGGTTACTGGATGTGCCGGGCGGGTCTGGGCATTCTTATACCACAAACGAGTAACTCGTGTCTTAGGCATTTATTACACATTTAATTTATGCATTTGACCTCTCACATTAGACTACCGTTTGTGGTTGCTGGATTTGCCAGGCAGGTTCCGGCAGTCTTATACCACAAACGAGTCTAACCTCATATCTTAGGCATTTATTATTACACATTATTATTCAAACCCAGTTTGAATTAATATCCCTATTTCAGATTGTCAAAAACTTCCAATTTTTAATCCACGTCCATAATTGTCACTTAAATTATGTCCAAAATTTCCAAGTATATAAATTATACCAATTAATGTCTCAAATTAATTGTATGCTTTTAAAGACATTATACGCCAATTCACAATATTAATATTTAGTATTTTCCCATTGCCCCTACGTCGTTCGTACATTTAATGTGAAATATGTTAGATCTGCAAATAGTCTAACTCATAAACAAAAAAGAAACATCACAACTTGCATAACACATAAAGTAGATCTAAGTTGCAAATAAGAATAGGCTAGCATGGATCAAAACTTGCATGATTATAATTTATATAATCATAAATTTGCATAATCATAAATTTGCATAATCAATAACTTGCATAGGCAATCAGCATAGTTTGCATAAACTACAAACTGGCATAGATCAAATTATATAAGATATGATTTAAATAGATCTATACACATAAAGGTGAACTTGCATATATGAACATGGTTTTTGCATAAACTTGCATATGATCTACATAAAACTTGTATTAAACTTGCATATATGACTATGGTTTTCACCTAAACTTGCATATGGGTTCCATACAAACTTGCATATGAATTTAAACATGTAAACTAATATCACATGTTTTACATAAAAACTCGCATACATATATATACTTGATTCACATATAAACTTGTGTATAATTCGCATACAGACTTGGATATGATTCAAATACAAACTAGCATATGATTTATGTAATGACCCGCATTTTCAGCGATATAATAACTAAATTTATTTAATTATTTAAAAGATGATTAAGAGGATTTAATGGTCATTGGATTAAATAAGTGTGAATATTTAATTAAAATAATAATTAAATAATATAATAAATTCTGAAATAATCAGGGTTGGCTGAAATGGCGATATGGTATGAATTGGGAAATTCAAAATATATAATTCAGTTTAGAGTTGAATTATAATAACGAATATATTTAATTAACGATGGTTGAACGTATAAATTATAATATAATTATGATCGAGCTCGAAATGGCGTTGCAGTTCGTAAATTGGTGATTCGAACTTCAAACGAATATACAGAAGCCGTTTTAAATCGGATTTCTGTGAAACAAGAAACGTTAGGAGCTGGTGAAGTATATTTTTCTAGTGGAAGAGAAAAATTGGGATTTCATCGTGTAGATTTTGATTTATATCCAAATTAAATTTTAGAAAAGCCGCTGTAAAATTTCCTTTATAATTTATTTATATGTAACAACCCGTATTTCGATAACATGATTAAAGACGAGAATCAAGGCAGAATTTAATTTTAAATTCTGAATCAAGTGAAACGGGCTATGCCATTGCGTTCGTCTCGGAAAAATACGCGAAATAGAGTTCGAGTTTTCGAAAATCCGAGTCCGTATGACCAAGATATGGCCTCGCGAAGTTTCACGAAAAATTCCCAAATTAAAGTATACTTAATTAAGTGAAATGGGTTGCGCAGAGAAATATATATATATATATATATATATAATTGAAAATTAAATAAATAAATATGCAAAAATGTTCAAAACAGCGAATTGGGAGAGGGGAATAACCGAACCGGCCGATTTTTGAGGTCGACCCGAGCCCGCTGGGTCGACTAGGGGTTAATCCAGGGTGTTTGGCTGTCAACCCGTGGGCCGATTCGCTCAAATGCAGATTTTGCATTTGGATGGTTCTCATGGTTCATCTTTAATCTAAAGGCCCTAGATGGTTCCTACACTTGACTTCTTCCCCAAGACATGCTTTGTTGGCTTGGATTGAATCTAGGTTTAATCCTATGGCCTAAAACACTTGCCTAATCTATAAATAAGACCCTAACCTATCCTAAATCCTCATTATTCATTCATGCAACTAAACTATGGCAAAATTTCTACTCTCATGGCCTCCACTCAACTATCCTAGCCTCCACTTCATTTCTATGAAAGGTTTCATGATCATGAGAGTGTTAGAGAGTCCCTATGTTAGTATGAGAGCCTCTCAAGTTGATTTCAAGGCAAAAGCTTTGATCTTTGTTCATAAAGATGGTGTTTTTGTTGATTTGGGGCATCCATCTTTGGGTTTTTGGGTGATGGCATGCATAGGCTTCCTCACAAGCTTTAGTTTAATCGATTTAGGCCTTCAAAGCAATGTAAGCCCTTCCCTACTCTTAGATATTAACTATGAAGTTAGATGTTCATGTTGAAAGTTTGGGTTTGATTAATTAGAATGATGCATGCTATCATGTTATGCAAGTTTATGAAGTCATTATCTTGATCTTATGAGCAAAAAGCCACAACCTTTATGTTGAAATGTTGCATTATGCAACATGAGAACCTTCATAATCTTTATGTCAACTTGCATATGAAGTCATAACCCTTATATGATGATATATGCGAGTTACTAGTCATCATTCCATGTCTTTTGTCACCATGATTCGCTTATGTACCAAGTTTGGGTTTATGCATGTTTTTGTGAGGCTTAAGAATGTAACATGCAAGCTAATGACCACATTTGTGCCTCATTCGCCACCATGATTAACTTGTGGCTTAATATCCATTTTTGTTATGCCTTTGCCAAGTCTCTTCTTTTAATCCATTACGTGGTTGCGAACGTACATGCGAGTTTAAAAAAAAAACGTTGGGTTCACATTATGGGAAAACATAATGACATGAATATGACTTGGGTAAATGGGTATAAACATGACAACATGTAACGTTAAATATGACATGTGTTTATACTTGAAAACATGACTTGAAATATAACATGGAATTTGACATGTAAGTATGCATAAAAACATAAGCTTGGGAATTTACCTATTAAGTTAGGTCTACCCATTGGGAATTTACCTATTAAGTTAGGTCTACCCAATTGCTTGAAAACTTGACTATGAACATGACACTAGACTAAACATGAAAGTGGCCAACTCGAGGTTGGGTTGAGTTTGCAACGTAAAACTACCCGGAACCGACCGGCCTAACTAGTAGTTGCAAACAATAGGACTCAATGTGAGAAGTTGGTCATGTTGTGCTTGAACCCGAGGTTAGACCAAGTTGTGGTGTAAAGCTACCCGGAACCGACCGGCTTAACTAGTAACCACAACAAAGTCTAATGTGAGAGGTTAGGGTGCATTAAATAATTAATGCCACATAATAGGGTTAAGTTAATTTGATTAATGAAGCTTAACCAAATATGACATGAACAAATGGGTTAAGTAATTTGATTAGGCTAATGATACTTAACAAAACATGACAGGGTTGGGTAGGTTAAGTAACTTGATTTGCCTAACGACACTTGACCATTTTTATACGACGAGGGGACGGGATTAAGTTAACCAACACTTAATCAATCCAACACGATAACTTGATAAGGTTAAGTAAATTTTCTTAGTAACACTTAACCGTTTAATACAGTTAATGTATGGGGTTAAGTCAACTCAGACCTAACTAATCTAAACATGGTAATTGGACGGGGTTAAGTTAATTTACACTTAACTAATCCAACTCGTTAGTTTGATGTGGTTAAGTGACCCATACTTAACCAATCTAACGTGAAAACATGATAAGGCTAAGTCACGAATCACTTGAATACGCTTGACCAATTTGACTCGGTAATTTGACAAGGTCAAGTTAATTTATATAATTAACCAATCCAAAATGATAATTAGACGAGGTTAAGTTATGGATTGCTTAATATACTTAGCCAACTTGACACATGGTTTGTAGGGTTAAGTCTTGGACTTGGATACTTAGCCAATTTTGACATGGTTTGTAGACGGGATAAGTTATGAACTTAAGTGACACTTAACCCATTAGATAAACCCTAATTCGGAGGATTAGGTAAATAACCATAGTTAACAAGGATTATGGAAATAAGGCTAAGTGGTAAACCTTAGTTAAGGGAAACTAAGTAATAATTCTTAGTCAAGGAAATTTGGACCATTTCTTAGATAGATTAGTAACCCGATACGTTAGGTCAACGTTTAAGTATGCGTGTAGGAGCAGGCTATCTGATTTAGATAAAGGCTCCAACGAACTGGGTAACGAAGCAGCGGCTTCGGGGAACGTGAGGATATTCTTGGGATCCCTCTGTGAGCTGCCAGGTCATTATACTAGGCTCACGAGAGGTTGAGGTCTGCGGTAGAAGAACCAAGAATATGCCTTGGTTGCTATGCGAGCGACCTAAAGACTGGGTGGATAGTAGTGAGTCGACGAATACATAAGGTGCCCGAGATAGCAAGTTCGTCGATCATCTACCATCTTGAGTCAAGCGTGTACGTACGGAAAGGCAGGGAACACCCAACAGACCATAATTGCTATCTAATTATGGGTGAGGTAGGCCGTAGGATGTGGGCTGGCCGGAGTGTAGTTCTCATGCAAGATTTTCTCTTATGTTGCCTTTCACTAGTTGAGGGAGGGGTCTCGTGGGACCATAGCCACGTGTAGAAAAGCAGACCTTAGTATCTGCATCGGCAGATAAATCTAAAGCTCCCGACCGAGTCCTGTATTTCTTGTTTTGCCCTGTGACAGGACTCGGAAGGCACGATGTGATACATGTGCTTACAGTTATAGAAAAACGATTCACGATGAATGCGTGGGAAAAAGGGGCGCGGTTGACGGTTAGCGTAATCCCTAGTGGCCTAGGTGGTTTAACCCAAACCGAAATACGAAAGCGTGCAATAGGTAAGCGTAATCCCTAGTGGTGCTAGGTGGCGTAAGTCCTAGTGGTTCAAACGATGATTCATATGGAAGAGCCTAGCTAGAACAAGGGCGACAGTCCAAACGACTTCAAGGATAAAACGTTTACATGAGAAAGCCCGTACGGCCTACGGCAAAGGACTGATCTTATACATGTAAAGAAACATATGAGTGGGAAAACCTACATATGCTATATATTAGGTTGACATGGACCATTATATGACATTGGGCAAGGGACATTCATGGTTAACACGTGACGCGGGTTGGGATACTAGTACGAGAGGTGCAGAGCAAATATACATGTTAGAACCAGGAAGAATATACGGAATAGATACCGTGGGATGTTAGACGGGATAGATACCTTGGGATAGTATACTTGATAGAAATATGACGATGTGATACTTTGATTTATCATGACACCATAGTTTATCATGATACCTTAGTTCAGTAGTTTATCCTGTTATTTTGAGTTAGCTTATCTATCTTGTTATCATGCTCATGTTCATCTCAGTTTCTCATGTCAGTTAACTTTACTAGTTTCTATACTAATAGTAGATAGGGCTTACTCAGTCTTTTTGACTGACCCGTTTTGTTTCGCCTCTTTTCTTCCGTTTCCCCCCAGGTTACAGGGAGGAAACAATGCTGTTTAGTTCGGACTTCTTCTGCTTGAAGGTCATCATGGATGGCTTGGACTTCTATTGGCTATGGCTACTTTACTGTTTTTACTTGGGGAATAATTTATTAAAAAGTCTTTATGCTTCTTTACTACTGCAAGACAGGTTTTGATGTACTCTGATGTAAAAGGCTTTAGACCTTATGTATTAATGTTTATGAAAGTTTGTTTTTACTTCCGCTATTTTTATATGTTCTGTCTTGTGATATTTCTGTGGATGTTTACCAATAATGCCCCTCTAAAGCTAGTGCATTCCCTTGCGAGTGACCCTAGCGGAGGCAGGGTGTTACATTTGGTATCAGAGCAGAAGGTTACTAGACTGGGCAAAAGTTTTTAAAGACCTTCTGAAAATTATTTGAAAAACCGTTTACAAAGAAGCACTTTTCAAGAAAATTTTCTTTTAAAAAGAAAAGGCTATTCCCCAAAGGCCATTAGCATTATCCTTGTTTCCTTGATTGAATCTCTTTTCCTTTCTTTCCTCCATCTGTAGTCACAGTGGTTTTGACTGCGACTAGTCTTTCTAGCTGCGTAAGTGTTTTCCGTACGATGGAGGTGGTTCTCGAGAGACCGTTGCAGAGTTATGCATGAAAGGATAGTAAGAACAAGGATAAAGGATACGAGCTCAGGGATAAGCAACATGTTGGTATGGCTGAGTCCTAAAAGGAGGGAGAAAGATGAACAATGAAACCCATGACGAGAGAGTACCTTTGGTATGGTGAAACGGGACGGATAGTTAAGTATCATGGAACAGGGACAAGATCATTCGGAGGGCAATAGTATGCTCTCATTTCTAGGGTACCTCAGAAGGAGGGTAACGATCTTGTTAAAGGTTTAGCTTTTCTTCTCTATCATCCTGTCGGGACTTTGTTTTGATCACCGCATCTTTTAAGTCCGCTTCGATAGTTGAGTCTCTGCACCTTAGTACTAGCGTAGTAGAGGATCCCGTTTTTGTCTCAAGTCCTATTGGAAGATCGGTCCATTTACTCATGGCTTGTTTGGATTTGAGAATGTCTATATCAAGTGTTGATCTTGGAAATAATGCTTATGTTTATAAGTTGTGGATGGATTCTAGGGATGAAGTGGTTATCCAATAAGGGGTGCCACTCTCGGTTTTAGAAGGAGGGTAGTTAGACTCTTGGCTTGCTTTGGTAATACCCTTGAAGTATCGCGTAACCTTTTGGGTTCTGTCATGATTAGTTACTTAGAATCCCTAGATGCCTTTGTTGGAAATTAGAAACCCGATCGAATGGTGTTCGCTAATAAGACGGTTGGTTTACTTCGATTATGTATGGGTTATGGGAATTACCCTAGTAAGTGCGCACGGTAACTTGTTTACTTTCAAGAGAAAGTTTTTCTACGTGGAATACCTTATGGTACAAGGTCCAGGATTCACTAGTGAATTTTGAGGGCTCGCATGGAATAATGTGTACGCAGTCCTGTTTGCGCCAAGTATTCTAGAAGGAGAATAAGTGCAAGTGGAACGAGAGGCGACAAGGAAATGAGTTCCAACTCATGTTATGGAAACAGGAAATAAGAAGCTGCGAAATCGTGAAGTAAAAGGGGCGGTCAAGGCACGATGGAACTAAGCTCAAGGTAATGCGACTCAGGAGACTGAAGACTAAATACGTGCATGATATCTCTTTTGGGAATATATCCTCGATCCCTGTTTTTCTGTTGAGCTTGCTTGTAGGCTATCTTTTATGGATATCCTCTCGGTCCTGTCTCTGTTACAAACCCCGTACGGAGTTTGTTTTGTTTATCTTCTCGACCCTGTTTCAGGGAATCTTAGGTAGAACCCTATGGATGTAAACATGTATTTGAAACATGTTATGGTTGATATGGTTGCAAATGGTTGCAAGTGGTTGCTCGTGGATGCGCGAATTTACATTAGATATTAGCTCGACTCGGTCACATTTCATATTGCATATGCACGAGTATTTATACTTGTTTATGGATGAAATTGAATGTGTTATCATGCGGATGTTGCATATGGTTGAATGTTTGTGCACGCATATAGTGTATATGACTAGGACTATTTGCATACATGATGGATTCATAGCACTAAACATATTTTTGCATTCAAAAATTTTTTCAGGCCTGATCATTAGCATTAGCTAAGGAACATGTACACACACGTTTTGCATACATTCATAAAGCATTAGGAGTCATCTAAGGACAATGGTTGCTTGTGGATGATGGTTTGAGTAGATGGATGATGGATAGTAGGATATGTTCTTCCTAACTTGGAGATTTCGGGGACGAAATCCTAAAAGGTGGGGAGAATGTAACAACCCGTATTTCGATAACATGATTAAAGACGAGAATCAAGGCAGAATTTAATTTTAAATTCTGAATCAAGTGAAACGGGCTATGCCATTGCGTTCGTCTCGGAAAAATACGCGAAATAGAGTTCGATTTTTCGAAAATCCGAGTCCGTATGACCAAGATATGGCCTCGCGAAGTTTCACGAAAAATTCCCAAATTAAAGTATACTTAATTAAGTGAAATGGGTTGCGCAGAGAAATATATATATATATATATAATTGAAAATTAAATAAATAAATATGCAAAAATGTTCAAAACAGCGAATTGGGAGAGGGGAATAACCGAACCGGCCGATTTTTGAGGTCGACCCGAGCCCGCTGGGTCGACTAGGGGTTAATCCAGGGTGTTTGGCTGTCAACCCGTTGGCCGATTCGCTCAAATGCAGATTTTGCATTTGGATGGTTCTCATGGTTCATCTTTAATCTAAAGGCCCTAGATGGTTCCTACACTTGACTTCTTCCCCAAGACATGCTTTGTTGGCTTGGATTGAATCTAGGTTTAATCCTATGGCCTAAAACACTTGCCTAATCTATAAATAAGACCCTAACCTATCCTAAATCCTCATTATTCATTCATGCAACTAAACTATGGCAAAATTTCTACTCTCATGGCCTCCACTCAACTATCCTAGCCTCCACTTCATTTCTATGAAAGGTTTCATGATCATGAGAGTGTTAGAGAGTCCCTATGTTAGTATGAGAGCCTCTCAAGTTGATTTCAAGGCAAAAGCTTTGATCTTTGTTCATAAAGATGGTGTTTTTGTTGATTTGGGGCATCCATCTTTGGGTTTTTGGGTGATGGCATGCATAGGCTTCCTCACAAGCTTTAGTTTAATCGATTTAGGCCTTCAAAGCAATGTAAGCCCTTCCCTACTCTTAGATATTAACTATGAAGTTAGATGTTCATGTTGAAAGTTTGGGTTTGATTAATTAGAATGATGCATGCTATCATGTTATGCAAGTTTATGAAGTCATTATCTTGATCTTATGAGCAAAAAGCCACAACCTTTATGTTGAAATGTTGCATTATGCAACATGAGAACCTTCATAATCTTTATGTCAACTTGCATATGAAGTCATAACCCTTATATGATGATATATGCGAGTTACTAGTCATCATTCCATGTCTTTTGTCACCATGATTCGCTTATGTACCAAGTTTGGGTTTATGCATGTTTTTGTGAGGCTTAAGAATGTAACATGCAAGCTAATGACCACATTTGTGCCTCATTCGCCACCATGATTAACTTGTGGCTTAATATCCATTTTTGTTATGCCTTTGCCAAGTCTCTTCTTTTAATCCATTACGTGGTTGCGAACGTACATGCGAGTTTAAAAAAAAACGTTGGGTTCACATTATGGGAAAACATAATGACATGAATATGACTTGGGTAAATGGGTATAAACATGACAACATGTAACGTTAAATATGACATGTGTTTATACTTGAAAACATGACTTGAAATATAACATGGAATTTGACATGTAAGTATGCATAAAAACATAAGCTTGGGAATTTACCTATTAAGTTAGGTCTACCCATTGGGAATTTACCTATTAAGTTAGGTCTACCCAATTGCTTGAAAACTTGACTATGAACATGACACTAGACTAAACATGAAAGTGGCCAACTCGAGGTTGGGTTGAGTTTGCAACGTAAAACTACCCGGAACCGACCGGCCTAACTAGTAGTTGCAAACAATAGGACTCAATGTGAGAAGTTGGTCATGTTGTGCTTGAACCCGAGGTTAGACCAAGTTGTGGTGTAAAGCTACCCGGAACCGACCGGCTTAACTAGTAACCACAACAAAGTCTAATGTGAGAGGTTGGGGTGCATTAAATAATTAATGCCACATAATAGGGTTAAGTTAATTTGATTAATGAAGCTTAACCAAATATGACATGAACAAATGGGTTAAGTAATTTGATTAGGCTAATGATACTTAACAAAACATGACAGGGTTGGGTAGGTTAAGTAACTTGATTTGCCTAACGACACTTGACCATTTTTATACGACGAGGGGACGGGATTAAGTTAACCAACACTTAATCAATCCAACACGATAACTTGATAAGGTTAAGTAAATTTTCTTAGTAACGCTTAACCGTTTAATACAGTTAATGTATGGGGTTAAGTCAACTCAGACCTAACTAATCTAAACATGGTAATTGGACGGGGTTAAGTTAATTTACACTTAACTAATCCAACTCGTTAGTTTGATGTGGTTAAGTGACCCATACTTAACCAATCTAACGTGAAAACATGATAAGGCTAAGTCACGAATCACTTGAATACGCTTGACCAATTTGACTCGGTAATTTGACAAGGTCAAGTTAATTTATATAATTAACCAATCCAAAATGATAATTAGACGAGGTTAAGTTATGGATTGCTTAATATACTTAGCCAACTTGACACATGGTTTGTAGGGTTAAGTCTTGGACTTGGATACTTAGCCAATTTTGACATGGTTTGTAGACGGGATAAGTTATGAACTTAAGTGACACTTAACCCATTAGATAAACCCTAATTCGGAGGATTAGGTAAATAACCATAGTTAACAAGGATTATGGAAATAAGGCTAAGTGGTAAACCTTAGTTAAGGGAAACTAAGTAATAATTCTTAGTCAAGGAAATTTGGACCATTTCTTAGATAGATTAGTAACCCGATACGTTAGGTCAACGTTTAAGTATGCGTGTAGGAGCAGGCTATCTGATTTAGATAAAGGCTCCAACGAACTGGGTAACGAAGCAGCGGCTTCGGGGAACATGAGGATATTCTTGGGATCCCTCTGTGAGATGCCAGGTCATTATACTAGGCTCACGAGAGGTTGAGGTCTGCGGTAGAAGAACCAAGAATATGCCTTGGTTGCTATGCGAGCGACCTAAAGACTGGGGTGGATAGCAGTGAGTCGACGAATACATAAGGTGCCCGAGATAGCAAGTTCGTCGATCATCTACCATCTTGAGTCAAGCGTGTACGTACGGAAAGGCAGGGAACACCCAACAGACCATAATTGCTATCTAATTATGGGTGAGGTAGGCCGTAGGATGTGGGCTGGCCGGAGTGTAGTTCTCATGCAAGATTTTCTCTTGTGTTGCCTTTCACTAGTTGAGGGAGGGGTCTCGTGGGACCATAGCCACGTGTAGAAAAGCAGACCTTAGTATCTGCATCGGCAGATAAATCTAAAGCTCCCGACCGAGTCCTGTATTTCTTGTTTTGCCCTGTGACAGGACTCAGAAGGCACGATGTGATACATGTGCTTACAGTTATAGAAAAACGATTCACGATGAATGCGTGGGAAAAAGGGGCGCGGTTGACGGTTAGCGTAATCCCTAGTGGCCTAGGTGGTTTAACCCAAACCGAAATACGAAAGCGTGCAATAGGTAAGCGTAATCCCTAGTGGTGCTAGGTGGCGTAAGTCCTAGTGGTTCAAACGATGATTCATATGGAAGAGCCTAGCTAGAACAAGGGCGACAGTCCAAACGACTTCAAGGATAAAACGTTTACATGAGAAAGCCCGTACGGCCTACGGCAAAGGACTGATCTTATACATGTAAAGAAACATATGAGTGGGAAAACCTACATATGCTATATATTAGGTTGACATGGACCATTATATGACATTGGGCAAGGGACATTCATGGTTAACACGTGACGCGGGTTGGGATACTAGTACGAGAGGTGCAGAGCAAATATACATGTTAGAACCAGGAAGAATATACGGAATAGATACCGTGGGATGTTAGACGGGGTAGATACCTTGGGATAGTATACTTGATAGAAATATGACGATGTGATACTTTGATTTATCATGACACCATAGTTTATCATGATACCTTAGTTCAGTAGTTTATCCTGTTATTTTGAGTTAGCTTATCTATCTTGTTATCATGCTCATGTTCATCTCAGTTTCTCATGTCAGTTAACTTTACTAGTTTCTATACTAATAGTAGATAGGGCTTACTCAGTCTTTTTGACTGACCCGTTTTGTTTCGCCTCTTTTCTTCCGTTTCCCCCCAGGTTACAGGGAGGAAACAATGCTGTTTAGTTCGGACTTCTTCTGCTTGAAGGTCATCATGGATGGCTTGGACTTCTATTGGCTATGGCTACTTTACTGTTTTTACTTGGGGAATAATTTATTAAAAAGTCTTTATGCTTCTTTACTACTGCAAGACAGGTTTTGATGTACTCTGATGTAAAAGGCTTTAGACCTTATGTATTAATGTTTATGAAAGTTTGTTTTTACTTCCGCTATTTTTATATGTTCTGTCTTGTGATATTTCTGTGGATGTTTACCAATAATGCCCCTCTAAAGCTAGTGCATTCCCTTGCGAGTGACCCTAGCGGAGGCAGGGTGTTACATTATATTTATAAAAGGAATTTCATTATAAATCGAATATCGATTTAGTCGGGATTTGAAATATCAAGTTAGAAATTCATATAGGAATATTCTAGAGCTGTATGATATCGTATGTGAATATATACGATAATATTTATTTATTAATATTTAATTTAATTAATTTTAAATATATTTATATATTTAAAAGGGTTATTTAGGGCTTTAAAAATAGCCAGTTTTGCAAATGACCTCAGAATTAGATGAAACTAATTTTGTTGGATTCGTGGTATTAAATTATTGCTAGATTTGAATTTCCGTGAGTTTTAAAGGAAGTGTGTGCCCGTACGGATTTTTAATGTGAAAAACAATCGATATTCTGACAGTTAAAAATAAGCTGTGGGAGCAAACAGAGTCCGAATTCGACGAAACCAGTTTTGTTGGGACCGTAATGTCGAACTGTAGCTACATGACCATTTTCGTGATTTTTAAGGATTGTGTGTATTCATAGGGATTTTTAGAGTGCTGAAACAAATAAATAAAAATAAAATATCTATAACCCTTCTAAGGCCTAGAATAGAACACCACTCATCCTGTTTCAGCCACATAAATCTTATCCCTTATATATATCGTTCTCTTCCGTCAAATAAACACAGCCGCCTCTATTTTGTTCTCAAAGCTAAAACCGTGAGTTTCAATTCAAGGAAATAAATCAAAAATCAATTCATATAAAATTCTATAAATAGTTAAACATATATATTTGGAATCCTGGGATTTAGCTCTTCATTTCTATGTGAGATTTATAATGTGCGACGCACATTCCTGGAATGTGAAGGCTAAACAATCGACCTAGGGCTTCTGTTTTCCTCGGGTTGAAGCACTTCGGTGCGAATCAGAAGTCGTTTTGGTGACGAGGGTGAAGAGTAGCAGGTGTTGGCAAGTTGTTGGTGGATTCCGTGATCATGAAGGTCGCGACTTCTATACAGACTCGACGAACGCGATGTTGGTCTTAGGTGCGAGCTGTGTATCGAGAGGGGAAGGAAAGGGAGTTCAAAGGGAGAAGTAAAGGTGAAATCGGTTTATGGTTTCATGAAGTATCGAGTTGGGGATGAAGATGCAAAGTTTGGGCATGGTACTGCCGTATGTTATTACTGGAGGGGAGTATGTCCATGTTGGGGAAGAAAGATTTGTTTTAAGAGGTAGAGGGATGAGATGGGCCGATCAATATTGGGTAAAGCCCATAGTAAATAATTTAAGTTTATTTTTATTTAAAACAGTATACGATCTTGTAACTTTAATATCTTGTACCCACGATATCAGAATTTCAAACTGTCCGATCCGTTAGGATCGTATGGACGGTGGCTTCAGACTGGAACTGACTGAGAATGGATTTGAGCTCGTTTGAATTTATGGCTAAATAAATTGTTTGATTCAAATCAAACAAACAGTTTATCGTTCTTTAACGATGAACTGCCAATGTGAGTAAAACTCACCAACTCTGAACAGTTATATGTTTATAACGTATTTTTAGAACTGTTAATCATCTGTTGATTGCTGTGTGTTAACTATTTGGTTGAATAGTTTGTGTATTGATTGAAATCATAGGTAACGATATATATATAAATCGTTTTCTGTTAGCAGAATATTTCATGTTGAAATGAAATCGATGTTAATTATATTGTTTAACATCTGTGATGCAGGGAAACAGGATGGAGGAATCCCACTGGATTTCTCAACATTTATTTTACCGTTTTCATATATGGTAATATATGATGTGATATAAAATCTGTTGATGATGATGTGTGTTTAAATGATATCGATCATTGTGATTTGGTACTTTAAATACCGTAAGAAATACTAGGATGTAAAAAGAGAATTTCAAAGTGAATATTTGAAATAAACTATTTATATAATCAAAGGATTTTATAAAAGAGAAGTTATTTAGGAAATAAATAGAATAAAGAAATAATTATTTAGAAAATAAGTAGAATAAGGGATATTTATTTAGAAAGTAAATAGAATTATAAAAGGAATATTTATTGGGAAAATAAACAGGATTTATTAAAAGGGAAGTTAACGAGATATGAAAGAGTTAATCGAATTTAGTTATTCGAAGTCGAGTTAATCAAATATAGTTAATTGAATAGAGTTAGTCAAACATAGTTATTCAGGATAAATTGCCATTTTGCACGACTGCTAGCATAATGCGCAGGGCTGTAGATAGCTTACGGCGGTCGGATGTTTCCTGAGGGAATCAGACGTAACCATTGTGATCGCTGCGACCTAGAGTTAAGAGAATGGTGTTAAATTGAATATTAGTTATTCGAATAAGAGATAAGCAAATAGAATTATTCAATTAGAGTTAAGAAAATAGAGTTATTCAATTAGAGTTAATGGAAATAGAGTTAAACAAGATTAGAAACTGACTAGAGATTAGTTAAGTTGAATAGTTTTCTGAGTATCGATCTGATGTTGGTTTCGGCCTTTAGGGTTTATACTTAGAGAATTGTTCTCTTACTAGTTTACGGTTAGGACTAATAGTTGTGGAATGGTAGTGATGCGTGAATAAGCTATGGAAATGTTTCCAATGTTGATAACGTATATTTTCTAAATGTAGAAAATAAGGAAATATGAATATATATATATATGTTTGATGATTGGATCGATAATTCCATTTGGAAAGAAGATCATTGTGTGTACATGGACATTTTTCATTTGATAGTTAAATCACCGACTATCAAAGTTTTGACCATTTTAACATTGTTAATATGGAGAGACTGGTGGGATTCTTACCCAAAGAACCACTCCGTATTGGCATAAGCATTGCGAATCATATATGCCAAAGAAATTGAAGACGGAGTAAAGTGCAAGGGCTGTTGTATAAGTCCTAGGTAGAGATTGCCTAGGATGGATGTACTGAATAGTGCCTTCGGTTTGTCCAGTCCCAGGACGACCTGTATAGAAGAATGTCTGACAGAGTGTATTTAATATATCGCATAAGTTGATCTCTTCAAAAGTACATACGTTTGGTGGCAGAGGAATTCATTTCTCTTAGCTGTATACCCGTTGTATTTTTAGGGAAATCAATTTGGGATTTGGTGGGTATGACGATGTGACATTCAAAGTGAATAAACGTGTGATCTGTCAGAGATAAGCGTGGCCTCTAGCCTCACAACCGGGAAATGACAGAAATCGGGCAGGCAGCATGGCTATGTAGATAGCACCTATTAGGGTGTATAATCACCTGATCTAGAGTTTCATTTACTTCTAAAAATCTATTGTTGATGCCGTTCCATTCGGGAAACGGTTGCTGATCCCAACCGTTGGTGATATACATTCGATGCACTCAAGCGAAATGAGTGGTCGGTCATGTGTGGACGGTTTGCAAGATGTTCTTGTTGAACCCAGTGTATTCCTCTCTAAAGGTACACTAGCGAAAGGTGGTTCCATACCTTGTCATAGTTGGAAATCCATTACCCAATACGTGCTTGCGGTTTTGATTGTATACTATATATGTAGAACGTGAGATGAAAGCGTTTGTGCTAGATGATTATTATATTGTGGTTGATAGACATTATTATAATATCAAAAGGTTTTTGATATAAAGATGTTTTGGATTCTCATAAGGGAAAAACCCGTTCCATTATACGGCGTGGTCTTATGAGATATCGTTTACTTGTTCAAACTGTTTTAAACTGTTTTACTCATACCAGTCCCATGACTGACCCGGAGTTTATCTTGTTTTGTTTTCCCTAAACTCTTGGGTGCCCAATTTTGTACGGGCAGTCAAGTAGTCAAGATTTTATAGATATACTTGAAGAGCTTGGAGCAAGAGACTTTAGGATTAAATAGCTATAGTTATTTCCGCTGTGTTGTAAGTGTTATACTCTGATAATGTTATTGTATACATATACTGATTTTATTTCAAGGATATGCTATCTATTATATGTTGTTCGTTCCGCAGTGAGATTCGTGTTACTCTGATGTTGTATCTTCTTCTTTTTCTTCTTCTATTCTAAGTTTCTATCTTATCTATTCTCACCCTCTAATTTATTTCTATTAACTTTCCGGTATTTTTCGATGTTTGGTTAGTAATCATTGAGTTTATGGAGATAGCCAAAGTCTACAAAATCGGGTCATTACAGTTGGTATCAGAGCTTAAGGTTAAGTATTACCTTAGCTCTGTGGCGTGACTCGGAAGAGATGGGGTTCGTAATACCCTAGATTGAGTTTGAGTGTATATATACGAGTGAACGTATTTGTTATTTGATATAAAAGTGATTTATATTATGGAGATTTGTTGATTGTGTTGTTTGTGAATTCTGGTCGATCAGTTTGATCCACTATATCGGTAAGGATTTATAAACACTCGAATACGATGAACCGACACAGTATACTTTGAAAAAGGGTAAATGAAATAATTTAACCCCAATTATATTTTTGATATAAAGGATTTATATTGGAGTTAATATAATATATTGGTTATATTGGTTGTTTTTATAATCGAGTAGGATTATAAATTAAACAGTTATGTAATTAACCAATCAGAATTCGTATAAGTGTTACAAGATGAATTAAATATGAAATTAAAGTCAGAATTGAAATTAGAACCCTAGAAATTTGAATAAGGGTTTGTTAACAAATTCAGATTAAATATATGTAAATTTTAAGATCCTGGGAGATTTTAAATTGTATTCCAAGCATTAGTGAATTATATTTTGAACTGATTTCAAAATGGAAGTATTTAGAAATGGTTTTGAAAGTGATATAGTAATGAACTCACTTTGATAACTGGAAAATAATTCTGATAATGACTACAGCATAATCAGTGTTCATTTTCGAGTTCTAAGTGACGGATTACTACCAAAGATTTTGTTTTTGAATTGTTTTGAGGAAACAAGATTGTTTTGAATCCTGAAAAGGAATATTTGACTTTTAAAAAAGGTAAGCTATTTGAAAATTCCCAGGCAGAGATTGTTTAAAATAAAAACAAGTTGAATAATACTTGTGAAAGCAAATTGGGATTAAAGTAAAGCCAGTTAAGTGGTAACTGTAATTGAATTGAAATCGAATAGGATTGGATTTGTGAAATTTGAAATTGAAATGTGATTGGATAATCGAGTTAAGAGTTTGGAATCGAGAATTGAACTTGAGTTGAAATGGGATTTGTTTTGGATATAAGCGAATAGCCGTATTGAAGATAAATTGATCAGAATTTGATTGGGATAAAACTGGAATATGCTAAGTTGATGGCATATGGAAGTAATGGAGTTGATATGCCCGACAAAAATGTACAAGTTTATATTTGATATAAGCATGAGATTTATGAGCCGAATTGGCAAGCCGCTTGGCTGTTCGATTTTCTTTTGGTTTGGAGAAGGCCTAGAGAGGCGAGTTGGAGTTTGAGCTATTGACCAGTACAAAGGAGGTGTTGGCAAAAAATTTTGAAAAGTTAAGGTGATAGAATTTTTTTAGGATTTTTGAAAATTTTCGTTGATAAGAATTAATCAATATTTAATTGAAATTAGATTGGTTCAGTTGAAACTGAAGTTAAGAAATGAACAAATAAGTTCTAACCGGTCGATAGGGTTTGGTTTCTACCTTAGCAATTTCGAGGACGAAATTATTTTAAGTGGGAAAGAATGTAATGACCCGCATTTTCAGCGATATAATAATTAATTTATTTAATTATTTAAAAGGCGATTAAGAGGATATAATGGTTGTTGGATTAAATAAGAGTGAATATTTAATTAAAATAATAATTAAATAATATATTTAATTCTGAAATAATCAGGGTTGGCTGAAATGGCGATATGGTATGAATTGGGAAATTCAAAATATATAATTCAGTTTAGAGTTGAATTATAATAACGAATATATTTAATTAATGATGGTTGAACGTATAAATTATAATTTAATTATAATCGAGCTCGAAATGGCGCTGCAGTTCGTAAATTGGCGATTCGAACTTCAAACGAATATACAGAAGCCGTTTTAAATCGGATTTCTGTGAAACAAGAAACATTAGGAGCTGTTGAAGTATATTTTTCTAGTAGAAGAGAAAAATTGGGATTTCGTTGTGTAGATTTTGATTTATGTCCAAATCAAATTTTAGAAAAGTCACTGTGGAATTTCCTTTATAATTTATTTATATTTATAAAAGGAATTTCATTATAAATTGAATATCAATTTAATCGGGATTTGAAATTTCAAGTTAGAAATTCATATAGGAATATTCTAGAGCTGTATGATTTCATATGTGAATATATACGATAATATTTATTTATAAATATTTAATTTAATTACTTTTAAATATATTTATATATTTAAAAGATTTATTTAGAGCTTTAAAAATAGCCAGTTTTGCAATCGTCCTCAGAATTCGACGAAACTAATTTTGTTGGATCCGCAGTATTAAACTATTGCTAGATTTCAATTTCCATGATTTTTAAAGGAAGTTTGTGGCTGTACGAATTTTTAATGTGAAAAACAATCGATATTCTGATAGTTAAAAATACGCTGTGTGAGCAAACGGAGTCGGAATTCGACGAAACCAGTTTCGTTGGGGCCGTAATGTCGAACTGTAGCTATATGACCATTTTCGTGATTTTTAAGGATCGTGTGTGCTCGTAGGGATTTTTAGAGTGCAGAAACAAATAGATAAAAATAAAATATCTATAACCCTTCTAAGTTCTAGAATAGGCCACCACTCATCCTTTTTCAGCTATGCAAATCCCATCCCTTATATATACCGTTCTCTTACTCAAATAAACATAGCTGCCTCTATTTTGTTCTCAAAGCTAAAACTGTGAGTTTCAATTCAAGAAAATAAATCAAAAATCAATTTGTATAAAATTCTATAAATAGTAAAACATATATATTTGGAATCCTGGGATTTAGCTCTTCATTTCTATGTGAGATTTATAATGTGCGATGCACATTCCTGGAATGCGAAGGCTAAACAGTTGACCTAGGTCTTCTGTTTTCCTCGGGCTGAAGCACTTCGGTGCGAATCAAAAGTCGTTTTGGTGTTGAGGGTGAAGAGTAGCAGGTGTTGGCAAGTTGTTGGTGGATTCCGTGATCATGAAAGTCGCGACTTCTGTACAGACTCGACGAACGCGATGTTGGTCTTGGGTGCGAGCTGTGTATCGAGAGGAGGAGTGGAAAGAGAGTTCAAAGCGAGAAGTAAAGGTGAAATCGGTTTATGGTTTCATGAAGTATCGAGTTAGGGGTGAAGATGCAATGTTTGGGCATGGTACTGTCGTATGTTATTACTGGATAGGAGTATGTCCACGTTGGGGAAGAAGGATTTGTTTTAAGAGGTAGAGGGCTGAGATGGGCCGATCAATATTGGGTAAAGCCCATAGTAAATAATTTAAGTTTATTTTTATTTAAAATATTATACGATCATGTAACTTTGTTATCTTGTACCCACGATATCAGCATTTCAAACCGTCGGATCCATTAGGATCGTATGAACGGTGGCTACAGATTGGAACTGACTGCGAATGGAGTGGAGCTCGTTTGAATTTATGGCTAAATAAATTGTTTGATTCAAATCAAACAAACAGTTTATCGTTCTTTAACGATGAACTGCCAATGTGAGTAAAACTCACCAACTCTGAACAGTTATATGTTTAGAATGTATTTTTAGAACTATTAATCATCTGTTGATTGCTCTGTGTTAACTATTTGGTTGAATTGTTTGTGTATTGATTGAAATCATAGATAACGATATATATATAAATCGTTAATCAAATATTGATTCTGTTAGCAGAATATTTCATGTTGAAATGAAATCGATGTTAATTATATTGTTTAACATCTGTGATGCAGGGAAACAGGATGGAGGAATCCCACTGGATTCCTCAACATTTGTTTTACTGTTTTCATATATGGTAATATATGATGTGATATAATATTTGTTGATGATGATGTGTGTTTAAATGATATCGATCGTTGTGATTTGGTATTTTAATTACCGTAATAACTACTGGGAGGTAAAAAGAGAATTTCAAAGTGAATATTGAAAATATACTATTTATCAAATCAAAGGATTTTATAAAAGAGAAGTTATTTAGGAAATAAATAGAATAAAGAAATATTTATTTAGAAAATAAACAGAATAAAGGGATATTTATTTAGAAAGTAAATAGAATTATAAAAGGAATATTTATTAGGAAAATAAACAGGATTTATAAAAAGGGAAGTTGACGATATATGAAAGAGTTAATCGAATTTAGTTACTCGAAGTCGAGTTAATCAAATATGGTTAGTCAAATAGAGTTAGTCAAACATAGTTATTCAGGATAAATTGCCATTTTGCACAACTGCTAGCGTATTTCGTAGGGCTGCAGATAGCCTACGGTGGTCGGATGTTTCCTGAGGGAATCAAGCGTAACCATTGTGATCGCTGTGATCTAGAGTAAGCGAATGGAGTTAAATCGAACATTAGTTATTCGAATAAGAGATAAGCAAATAGAGTTATTCAATTAGAGTTAAGAAAATAGAGTTATTCAATTAGAGTTAATCGAAATAGAGTTAAACAAGATTAGAAACTGACTATAGATTAGTTAAGTTGAATAGTTTTGTGAGTATCGATTTGATGTTGGCTTCGGCCTTCGGCGTTTATACTTAGAGAATTGTTCTCTTACTAGTTTACGGTTAGGGACTAATAGTTGTGGAATGGTAGTGATGCATGAATAAGCTATGGAAATGTTTCCAATGTTAATAACGTATATTTTCTAAATGTAGAAAATAAGGAAATATGAATATATATATATATATATGTTTAATGATTGGATCGATAATTCCATTTGGAAATAAGATCATTGTGTGTACGCGGACATTTTTCATTTGACAGTTAAATCACCGACTATTAAAGTTTTGACCATTTTAACATTGTTAATATGGAGAGACCGGTTGGATTCTTATCCAAAGAACCACTCTGTATTGGCATAAGCGTTGCGAAACATATATGCCAAAGAAATTGAAGATGGAGTAAAGTGCAAGGGCTGTTGTATAAGTCGTAGGTAGAGATTTCCTAGGATGGATGTACTGAATAGTGCCTTCGGTTTGTCCAGTCCCAGGACGACCTGTATGGAAGAATGTCTGACAGAGTATATTTAATAGACCGCGTAAGTTGATCTCTTCAAGCGTACATACGTTTGGTGGCGTAGGAATTCGTTTCTCTTAGCTGTATACCCGTGGTATTTTTGGGAAATCAATTTGGGATTTGGCGGGTATGACGATGTGATATACAAAGTGAATAAACATGTGATTTGTCAGAGATAAGCGTGGCCTCTAGCCTCACAATCGGGAAATGACAGAAATCGGGCATGCATCATGGCTATGTAGGTCGCACCTATTAGGGTGTATAATCACCTAATCTAGAGTTTCATTTACTTCTAAAAATCTATTGTTGATGATGTCCCATTCGGGAAACGGTTGCTGATTCCAACCGTTGGTGATATACATTCGATACACTCAAGCGAAATGAGTGGTCGGTCATGTGTGGCCGAGTTGCAAGATGTTCTTGTTGATCCCAATGTATTCCTCTCTAGAGGTACACTAGCGAAAGGTGGTTCCATACCTTGTCATAGTTGGAAATCCATTACCCAATACGTGCTTGCGGTTTTGATTGCATACAATATATGTAGAACGTGAGATGAAAGCGTTTCCGCTAGATGATTATTATATTGTGGTTGATAGACATTATTATAATATCAAAAGGTTTTTGATATAAAGATGTTTTGGATTCTCATAAGGGAAAAACCCGTTCCGTTATACGGCGTGGTCTTATGAGATATCGTTTACTTGTTCAAACTGTTTTAAACTGTTTCACTCATACCAGTCCCATGACTGACCCGGAGTTTATCTTGTTTTGTTTTCCCTAAACTCTTGGGTGCCCAATTTTGTACGGGCAGTCAAGTAGTCAGGATTTTACAGATATACTTGAAGAGCTTGGAGCAGGAGGTTTCAGGATTATATAGCTATAGTTATTTCCGTTGTGTTGTAAGTGTTATACTCTGATAATGTTATTGTATACATACACTAATTTTATTTCAAGGATATGTTATCTATTATATGTTGTTCGTTCCGCTGTGAGATTCGTGTTACTTGGATGTTGTATCTTCTTCTTCTTCTTCTACTCTAAGTTTCTATTTTATCTATTCTCACCCTCTAATTTCTTTCTATTAACTTTCCGATATTTTTCGATGTTTGGTTAGTCATCGTTGAGTTTATGGCGATAACCAAAGTCGACAAAAACCGGATCGCTACAATTTACATCCAAATTCGCATATAAACTGATGTCATAAAATGAACCAAGTTAAACATATGTGATTGGTCATATGAAATAGATCCACTAACATAAGTTAACAAAACTGTTATATGTTCACAAACAGACGATAACAAAATTAAGTAACGTCACATGATTCAACAGGCATGTTCTCATAATCCAAATTATAACTCATCATAATAAGTTTATTAATTATTTTGTGAAAGAAATTGTGTAACAACCCAGATTCCGACAGACCTAATTTTTTCAAAAATCCAATCTATCGAAACCTGAGTTGGGTGCTCTGGTATCCTGCAGAAAAAGATAGAGAAAAAGAAACATGTCAGAACTCGTAAAGCATCTCACAACGGAAGGAAATAAAGTATAATATTCAAATATTGCTTTACCTTACTAACAATATTGCTAAACCAGTATCCAAAGCTATACCATCTCTGTTATGAACCTAACCTGGAAGTATGTAATGAGGAGGGGGTCAGAACATAAGTTTTGTGTGAGTGGACTTAGAATAAACTTCTGTTATAATCCTACATATACCATTCAGTTACATTTTCTTGGTTATTAGGTTGTTAACAATGTTAGCTCCCTAGGCTATACTCATGTCCCACTAGTAGATTAACCTAATACAACGTATATGTGGATACCCTAACTCGTGTAATCCATTCCATGTATATATACGGTCCTTTGCCGTATGTCGTACGGGCTTCATCATGTAAATCTATACTACTTCAGTGTAGTGCCACCATTCTCGAAATCGTTTGGACTGCCACTCTTGATCTTGCTAGATTCCGTATATTACCTAGATCTAATCTAGGGTTTACTATCGAGCGCTTCCTAGATTCAACCAGGGCTTACGCTACCCAGGGACACTGGGGTTTATGCTACCTATCGAAAAATGCCTCCTAATCTAGGATACACTACCCAGAGCGATGAATGTTCTTAGACTTTCCCCACGTATGCGTCGTGAATCGTTATCGATATCTAGTTGCACATGTCCTCTATATGCGCAGCCCGAGTCTCGTGGCAGGGCTAATCAAGAAACACGGAACTCGGTCTGGAGCTTTAAGTTATCTGCCGATGTAGATGCAAAGGTCTGTTTTTATCTGTGTGTGGTTATGGTCCTACTTGACCCCTCCCTCAACTAATGAAAGGCACCCAAGAAAATCAAGAACGAGAACTATTAGCAGGCCCCCTATGCCCCCACAAACCTATTGGCCAAACCTCACCCATAACTAGATAGCAAGTATATGGTCTGTTGGAGTTCTCTGCCTTTCCGCTTTACGTACTCGATTGACTCAAGATGGTAGGTAGACGCCGACATGCTATCACAGGGCTAAACAAAATATCGCCGCCTCACGCTGGTCCGTCCTAGTCTTTAGGTTGCTTATATTACAACCAAGGCATACTTTTGGTTCTTCTAACGCAGACCTTAACCTCTGTGAGCCCAGGAGGATCATCTACAACCTCACAGAGGGATACCAAGAGTACCCTCACATCCCCTCGAAGCCGCGTGCTTTGTAACCCAGACCATTGGAGCCTTCTTCATGATCAGATGGATGTTCGCTCCCCCTCGAGTTCTACTTGGTTTTCTTGACTAAGGTTTACTACTTAGTTCTCTTAACTAAGGTTTACTACTTAGTTTCCTGAGTCATTCGTTTTCTTAACTAAGGTTTACTATCTAGTCCTCTTAACTAAGGTTTACTACTTAGTTTCTCTTAATCGTTCATTTTCTTAACTAAGTTTACAACTTAGTCCTCTTAACTAAGGTTTACTACTTAGTTCTCTTTCTCGTTTACTACTTAGTTCTCTTTCTCGTTATTTACTTAGTTCTCTTAACTAAGGTTTACTACTTAGTTCTCTTTCTCTTTATTTACTTAGTTCTCTTAACTAAGGTTTATTACTTAGTTCTCTTAACCAAGGTTTGATACTTAGTTTCTGTTACTTAGTTCTCTTTAACTAAGGTTTACCAATGAATTCAAGCATGACTTAAGTTCTCTTTATCAAATGATAACATACGGGTGTTTTCCTACGTTTCCAGCTTGGATTAAGTTTTTTCAAGGTATAAGTCCTCCCACCCTTCGAGTCTTGTATTACATCTTAAGTAATATTCATCTGTTATCCCCAGGATAAGTTTATCTATTATTTAATCTTATCATTCCCCACTTTCCTTGCTTTGATACTGTTATACTGGTTAATTTTGCCCATTTGTCCAAGTTGACTTAACCCCCAATCACGTATTCAATTCAACCCACGCGTCATGTCAAATTGGTTAAGTGTTATCTATCAGTTCATGTTGACTTTACCTACCCATATATCATGTCAAATTGGTTAAGTGTTATCTCATCTTCCTTATCGTTTCCTATAACTTATCTTGTCTCGTAAGTTATAATTTCCACCTATTATCCTTTCTTGCCTTATTCAAGTTTATTCATAGTAGGTTATTTATCATTCCCTATTTCTTGTCATTAATTTTAGATTTGACTTAACCCTTCCATTTACTTAACCCGTTACTTAAACTTTACCCAATTCAATTAATTTATGATACCGTTACAGGTCCCATTTGGTTAAGCATATCTAAATTTAGTTTCACATGTCACCCGTGTCCTACTTAACCCTCTTTATTATAGTTTCCGTGTCTTACACATGTCTTACTACGGTTAAGTCTACTTTAGTCATCTTTTACATGCCATTTATATCACCCACTTAACCCTCTAACCATACCCATGTCACCCACATTACTTATTATGGTTAGTATTTCTTAATTTATTTATTATGCCGTAACCAGGTATGACCTCTCACATTAGATGTCCGTTCGTGGCTGCTGGAATTGCCGGATGGTTCGGGGCAGTCTTATACCACAACGCGCCTAACCTTGTGTTATAAACTGTTATACCTCTAGTTCTTGTCGTTGACCTCTCACATTAGACGTCTGCTTGTGGTTGCTGGATGCCGGGCGGTTCCGGTCAATCTTACACCACAAATGCACCTAACCTCGTGTCATAGGCGTTCATTAACAATCGTCTTTCACCCAAACCCCAAATTTATGTCATGTGTTCCGAATTCAACTTAATTACAATTCATGTCTATTCTAGGTGTCATAGGCCAATTATAAATTTGCAAGCATGTTCATGTTCATAATCCCGTTAATAGGCGATACCTATTATTCCAATTTCCCAATCACTTTCCATATTCACTAATTCCAATTAAATTTACACAATTTCATGTCACATCATAAGTCAGAATTCATAATTATGCGTTATTCACCATAGATTCATGTTCCCAAATCATACCCAAAGATTCATTATGAATTACGCCCCAAAATTATCGATTCAAACTTTACTTCATTGAATAATCCCCATATACAATTTGCCAATTTTCCCAATATTTGCAATAATGATTGTTATGCCCCAATCCCAAATTACAGATTGTATTCCTCGATTGCATAAAATAAATTATGCCCAATATTTGCAACAACAATTGTTATGACACAAACCCCAAATTACAAATTATATTTCTCGATGGCATAAAATAGATTATACCCAACATTTCCATATTCCAACCGCATGTATGCATAATAAGATTTTTTCCTAGGTTCGAGATAACCTAGATCCAAAAATAAAAAGGGGAAGGAGGATAAAAGGAACAACTATTATAACATGAATCTTGGATTAAATTAATAACTGGGGAATGATGAACGATAATAATAGTATTATACAACAAATTTATTATAATTCCACTCAACTTGACTGGATTGGGGGAAGTAAAAGATTTGTTGATGTAGAACGCTGATTTAATCTTCTTATTTGATTACTGGTGAGGAGCATGAATTGTTGATGAAGAATTTTGCTACTTGATTTGATTAAACTCCAAAGTTGATGAAGAGCTTTCAATTTAATTTAGAGTTTTAGGGCGACGGCCATGTTTGGTCGAAGTTTGGCGGCTTGCAGGCGTCAGAAGGAATTGTTTATGAATTATCTTAGGTCTAGGGACTATTTTATAGGTATAGAGAGTGTTTTAGAGCCATTAGATCGCCCTAGAAGTGGTCCGGTCCGTCCAGCACACCAAAAATCGTCACTGGCCAGATTTGGAAAAAATCAGGGGAAGGTCGACACTAAGGTCGACCCCTAGGTCGACCTCCTTGGGTAGGTTGACCCCCAGGTCGAACTACTTGGGTATTTTCCTATGTAAATTCTGAATTTTTGTTGAATCTTCCGAAGGCCATAACTCTTTCATATGGAGTCCGATTTTCGAAAACTTGGACTCTATTCCAAGCAGAATTCCGAGACGAACGCAATGTTGATGTCCGTTTTACTTAATTCCTGATATCTAAATTAAGTATCCTTAGTTTATTATCTTCTCTGTTACGTACACTGTCATTGAATTAATCTTTCTTTCTCTTTCATGTATTAATTAATTTTCATTGTACATCACCATTATTAACCTGTCTATGCATATATATACATTTTTAGTTATATTAAAAATGCGGGATGTTACATTCTCCCACCCTTAAGGAATTTCGTCCCCAAAATTCGATAAGAGCAAAACAGAAAATCCCTCGCAACATCCAATTAGTTTTCATACAATTGTTGCAACATTGTGCACATAGGCAAAGTGAATTACATCATAGCAAATCATGTATGCCTAATTTGGATCCACCTATATGTATGCAAACTTTAAAAACTCTTTCAAAACATGATGCTCACATCTTAAATATACTTGCAGTTCTATATGAATGCAATATTCTTGAAAAATCAAAATATTTTTCATCCATGTTTTCCCATACTCTTATAGAATTAGAGCATAGTTCACCCAATTGTCGCATCCAAAACCCTACCATCCATCATTAAATTTGAAATTTAGAAAAATCTAATTTTCCAAATTCGATTTCTTATGTTACGAAAAGGTATAAAACGGAAAAATTCACATCCTCCATTTTTCTTTTCTAATCGTACTTGGATTTTTATATGACTATTTTATGAAGATTTCCTATTTTCCTATCCAAGCACAATCACATAAGAAAATTTCTTCTCTTTTTCCATTTATCTTGGAAAAATTCATTTTTATTCATCTTTTTCTTAAGATTTCCATTTTCTTTTCCCGTCTCGTTTTGCTTCTTGATTGATTCTGTTGTTTTCTTTTTAGTTTGGCTAGTTTCTTTCTTAGCTTATTTGACTTAATCAAAGTACTTAAGTTTATTATTTTCAAATAAGCCTTTTCGTTTTCAACTCAAACAGCATCCCACATAGCTACTACTATGGGCCAAGAATCTTAGGACTTATGTCACGAGTCCACTCAACCGGATCTATACATTTGCTTTCCCTTCATACCTAGTAGTCACCACTAGTCCATGTTGTGTATTACTAGCCTATACTTCTCTTTCAAGCAACATTCCTTTTTCTTTTTCTTAAGAAACAAACCTAGGTTTCTCAATGCTTATGCATTCTACGGGAAATTTTCCATTAGTTCAATATTATCTAATCCCTGACTGTAAATTGGCAAGAAAATAATTCCCTAAGTATCAAACCCAAAGACTGAAATCAACATCAGATTGACACTCAGAGAATTACTCAACTCAACCAATCCCCATTTGGTTCTAATAGCTTTAACTTTATCTCGTTCTTTCTAGGCCTTAATCCTTAACTACTCCATTTTTAAAACATGGTTTGGCCTTCTTTCTTTTTATTACATTCTTCTTTCAGATACTAAAAGTGGTAACACTTTTATTCTTTTCTCAAAAACTTGCTTTTGCCAAGTCATAAAAAAACATGTCACAAAATAAAATGCAAAACATTTTCTTCAAATCACGAAATTGGAGTATACAAGGACAACTATCGAGGTTACATTATTCCTATTTACAATTGTTAATTTAACTACTCACTATAAGGTGCAGACATCTATTCTATTCCTACACTCTACCGCTTATTTTGTTCACCCAACAAAAATTCCTTTTTAAAACAATAATCAGATTTTATTGTTAACAAAATAGAATTTCTTCTACAAAACACAACACTTTCTTTTCAGTCTTTCATATACTATAATATGAAAACTAGCAAGTTATATATGCTCTGTATTATGCACCTTTTTAATGAGAAAATTCTTTTAAAACAAGAAATCATTGTTTTACAAAATATACCCCGCTATACTTTAAAAACCCAACATGCACTAAATAATTTCTCAAACATCAAAAATACTTTTAAGATTAAAACTTGAAAAACACCACAAACTCTTTTACAGGTTCAAGTTCTTAAACCTTTATTGTTGGGTTAGACTCAAAGCGGGTCTTCAACTCACTAGGCTTTTCCTAGGCACTTTCGTGAATTCAATTCTCTCGACTATATATGTTCCTAATCCATTTTTCATTTTTCAACCTTTTCTATTTTCTAAAGTTACACTTCTAAACCCACTACTCTAAAATACTAATATTTCAGTTTCCATCCCATGGGATATTTTTCTTTCTCTAGCTTCAAGTCATATTGTACACTTTCCCAACCACCTAATGGTTTCCAAATTCCTATGTTCATTCCTTAAGTGCACAAACTAGATGCCTCAACTCTTTTTATGTCTAGTGGGTTACTATATGGATTTAGGTTTATATATATAATATATTTATATTTTAGAAAATACAAATACGTTCACTCATTATCTCCCTAAGATCGTGTAACAACCCGTATTTTGATAACGTGTTATAACTATAAATCAAGGCAGAATTAGATTTTAAAATGAGAATCAAGGGAAACGGGTTACGCCATTGCATTCGTCTCGAAATTCTTCTTGGAAACGAGTCCGAGTTTTCGAAAATCGAAGTCCGTATGACCAAGTTATGACCCTTCGAAGTTTTCAGAAAATTTCAAGTTCAAAACAGCTCAGAATTCGAATTTGAATTTCGAATTCAAACCACAGAACAGACTAGGCAGGAAATTTCCCGCCCAGGACCAGTTCGACCTGGGGGTCGACCATAGAGTCGACCTGCCTAGGACCAGGTCGACCATTGTGTCGACCTGGGTGTCAACCTGGGAGTCGACCTAGCGGCCGAGCCCACTTTCGAAGCTGGATTCACTTTGATGTTTCTGGCCTCGTTTCTGTCTACATTCGTTGGCCTGACCCTATATAAACAGCCCCTAACACTAGTCTCTCTACACAAAATTCTCTCTGACCTTATGCTGCTCTAATTCTGGTTAAATAGTTAGAGAAGGGGACTACTTCCTCTACGTCAAAACTACGTTAAGAGAATTGCTGATTTGGGGATTTCTGTTAGGACTTGACTAAGCATATAAAGATTCAACATCGACTTTCTTTTTATAATTCTCGAACCACGATCTGTAAGCCCCAGTTACTTTTAGATTTAAACTGTAAATGCAATATGAATATGTTGTAAATTGAAATTTGACCTGTGTATGATGACTGTTTTACATCCATTTTTGTTCATCCTGGATCTTGACTTTTGGGTATATTACTATGACGTTGATTTGGGGCCTATTCATGTTGTAAATCAAAAAGAAAAACCCCTCATATTATCATGCCTGCAATGTTGAAACTGCTATTAGTCACAAGTTTATGACTATCACCTTATGTCAACCGTTACCATGACTATCACCTTATGTCAACTGTTATCTTGACTAGTACCTTATTTTGCTAGATTTGGAATCTTTATGTTTGAGGCCGATATTCCATATGCCAGTAATGTTATAATCATTTATCTCAAGTTATACCATGTTATGCTAGTAATCACTTTTGCCACCTTATACCCGTCCCTTTTTAAATTATTCCCTAATTAGATTTATTTGTATCGATTTGAGTTTACGTGCGATTGGAATACGATTTGGGTAGATTAGGTAAAACATGAATTGGCTTTGAACTTGAATATAAACGTTATTATAACTTGAACCTATATATGGACAAGAACTTGATATGAAGTTTACATGAAACCTGACATGAAACTCGACATGAATTTTGATGTGAAAACTTGAACATGGACATGACACTTATATAAACTTGAAAATGGCCAACTCGAGGTTGGGTTGAGTTTGCAGTGTAAACCTGCACGGAACCGCCCGACGAATCCAGTAACTGCAAACAATAGGATCCAATGTGGATAGTTGGTCATAACGCACGTAAAACCCGAGGTTACACTATGTTGTGGTGTAAATCTGCCCGGAACCGCCCGGCAAATCCAGAGACCACAATAATTAGTCTAATGTGAGAGGTTGGGGTGCATTAATGAATTAATGCCACATGATAGGGTTAAGTCATGAATCACGTGAATATACTTAACCAATTTGACACGTTGATTTGATAGCGTTAAGTCATGAACCGCTTGAACACACTTAACCAACTTGATACATGATTTGGACCGGGTTAAGTCACGAATTTGAATGACAACACTTAACCCATTAGAAACCCTAGTTACGCGGTCCTTTTCAGCAGTAACCCACTTAGATGTATCACGATACCATGGGACTAGGCAGGGTGGGGCACGATTACTGGGCTGATTGTAAGCTGCTAGAACGACGGCTGAGTAGGTGCGCCATTGTAGGTTCAGGCAGACTATGGTCGAGCACGTTGTCCGGAGTTGAAAAAGCAGGCATTAGGCACCCGTAGGTTTACACTGTGCGTGCTTGATTCGTGTCGGTGGTTGGCACCATAGGGCTTGATACACCCTATGGTGGACCTAGCACAGGTAACTACATTTCAGGATAAGGCAGTATGACACAGACACATGACGAGCTAGAACTTGTAGGGAGTCGATCGATTAGTAGATCGTACCGTAGGACCTCGTAATGAGTCACTTCATGATACTGGGCCAAGGAATCATTTCATGATTAATACTTGACATGGGTTAGAACACTAGTACAGTTGGTGCAGCGAATCTTTGATATGCGATGCTAGACTTGACTTATCTTGTTTATCATATCAGTCCTGTTATCACCCTTATGTCTAATTCCAGTTTTCGCATGCCATGTTACCTTTACTAGTTTTTATACTGAAAGCCACTAGGGCTTACCAGTCTTATGACTAACCCTTTTTCTTTCGCCTCGTTTTCTTTCGTCCCCCCCGGTTCTCAGGGAGGAAACACTAGCTCTTAGCTTGGATTTAGCTTGCTTTCTGACAGCTCATGTACGGTTTGGTCTTGAGCTATGCTATGGCTGCTTCTGCTGTTTATGGGGAATAATTTACTTTTGTTATCTTAAGTTTATGCTTCTTTATTTGGAACTTGATGTAATGGAATAATTTGTACCTTGGATATATGGGGTTTTGACTCTTTTCTTGAAAGTAATAAAAATTTGGTTTTTAATTTCTACCGCTGTTTTATTTATGTTCTGCCTTGTGATATCTCTGTGTATGTTTACCTAGATAATACTCCACCAAAACTAGTGCATTCCCTTTGTGATTGACCCTAGCGGAGGTGGGGTGTTACATTTGGTATCAGAGCAGAAGGTTACCAGGCTGGGCAAAAGTTTTAAAAACCTTCTAAAACTATTTTTAAAACCATTTATAAAGAAGCATTTTTCAAGAACAGTTTAATGTTTGAAAAGGCTATTCCCCAAAAGCCATTAGCACTTTCCTTTGTTTCCTCGTTTGAATCTTTTTCTTTTCGTTTTTCAGCATGTCTAATCTTAACCTTCCTGAGGGAATACTCGTGCCTGGATGGTTCCGAAGGTACTTAGAAGCTAGGGCCAACGGGTCGAGCCCGGCAGACATCCCTCCTCCTCCTCCCCCAGTGGCCGCGATTCCTCCTCCACCTGGTACCTCCTTTGCCAAAATATGCAAAGACTTTAAAGCAATGGGCGATAAGAACTTCGTTGGAACTGAAACCTTTGTTGAGGCACGAAACTGGCTAAAGGAGACTGAAGACTTGTTCATTATCTTTGATGTGGAGGACCATAGGAAAGTTCAGTTGGCAGCATGGTCGTTGAAAGAGGAAGCTGCATTTTGGTGGGAATTCACCAACGCTACCAGGCCAGTTGAGACTTCGGCAGACTTTAGAGAGAGGTTTGGGCTTAAATTCTTATCGTCACCAGAAGAGAACATTCAGATGGAGAGGTTCCCAGCACTCAATCAAGGGGACATGTCTGTTAGGGAGTACGTGAATAAGTTTAATCAGCTTGCTCGATTCAGTTTGGATTTGGTCAACACAGCCCAGAAAAAGGCTGTACGCTTTGCTCGAGGATTGAACGAGCCACTGCACAGTTTGGCCATAACTCATATACCCATGGGGGCGACCTTTGAAAGCTTGGTGGATATGGCTCTACTTCATGAGGAAGACAAGAATAACAAGAAGGAGGTTAAGCCTAATGAGACTCATAATAAGAAAGTTGACTTCAAGAAGGGGGGCAACAAGAATAATAAGAATAACAAGAGCAACAACAAACCAAGTGAGACGAGGAAGTGCAACTTTTGTGGTATTATGGGACATCTAGCTAAAGACTGTAGAAAGAAGAAGAGGAAGTTGGGTGAATTCTTTCATTGTGGAGATACTAGATACATCAGCAAGGATTGCCCTAAGAACCAAGGACAGGGGCAAGGGCAGACCCAGCGAGCAGGACCTTCTGGAGGGCAGTTGCATGCTCTTAACACCACTCCAGCTCTTAACCGAGGTGGTAATATTTCCGTAGAAAGCCTTGTTTACATTTCTAACTTTCCTGTTCGAACCTTATTTGACTCTGGTGCATCACATACTTTTATTTCTTCTGATATTGTTGAAAATCTGCACCTAAGTACTAGTCTGGTTGAGAATCCTGTTATAGCTTCAAATCCAATTGGGGGCTCCGCCCATTTATCTATGATGTGTGTGGATTTGAGGATCTCTATCTTAAGCGTAGAATTCACGTGTAATGCTTATGTTCTCGGATTTATGGGATACAGTTTGATCCTAGGTATGGATTGGCTGTCCGATTATGGAGCCATTCTTGATTGTGAACAAAGGGTAGTGAGGCTCATGACTCGCCTTGGTAATACCCTTGAAATTTCTTGTAACCCTAAGGGTCCGGTCATGTTGTGTTATCTTGAATCTCCTGACTCATCCGTCGATAATTTGCAATCTGTAAGAGTGGTCCGAGAATATCCAGATGTCTTTGATGAGGTGAGGTAGTTACCTCCTAAACGCAAGATAGACTTCCGAATTTATCTTATTGATAATGCCAAGCCAGTTTCATTGCCTGTTAGGCACATGGCCCCGCGAGAAAGAAGAGAGCTCAGTAAAAAAGTTAACGAGTTGCTTGAGAAAAATTTCATAAGACGAAGCATTTCTGAATGGGGTGCTCCAGTGGTATTTGCTACTAAGGCGGATGGATCGCTTCGTCTGTGCGTATATTATCGTGAGTTAAACAAGCTAACTAAGAAAAATAGGCACCCACTACCAAGAATCGACGATTTGTTTGACCAGCTTGTGGGAGCATCTGTTTTCTCTCAACTCGATCTAGCCACAGGATTCCATCAGCTTCGAGTGGCTGAGGATAACATTGACAAAACCGCGTTTAGGACTCCAGATGGGTTCTTCGAATGGCTCGTCATGCCGTTTGGGTTAACGAATGCACCCGCATACTTTGTAGATATGATGAGTAGGGTGTCTCGGGAGTTCCTTAACAAGTTTGTGGTAGTTTTCATGGATGATATTTTGATCTTCTCAAAAGATGAATAAGAGCATGCTAGACATCTCAAGGAAGTCATGGAAACACTTAGAGCACACCAGTTAAAGGCTAAGTTCTCCAAATGCCATTTTTGGAGGAAGGAAGTTCGGTTCCTTGGACATGTAGTTTCTAAGCAAGGCATAGCCGTGGACCCCGCAAAGATAGTTGCGGTACAAGACTGGAAAATTCTAAGAATGCAACGGAGGTGAGGAGCTTTATCGGTTTGGCGGGCTACTACAGGAAGTTCATTAAGGACTTCGCTAAGATTTCAGCCCCTCTTACTAAGTTAACAAAGAAGAACGTAGCTTTTGCATGGGACATAGAGTGTGACGTTGCTTTTCAGAGACTCAAGAGAGCCCTCACCACAGCTCCAGTTTTGGCTTTACCTGACGGAGGCAAGGTGTTTACGGTGTACACAGATGCATGCGGCACGGGATTAGGCACTGTCCTAATGCAAGATGGAAGAGTAATATGCTACGGGGGCAGACAACTTAAAGATCATGAGAAAAACTATCCCACGCATGACTTGGAGTTGGCCGCGATTGTTTTTGCACTTAAAGCTTAGCGCCATTATCTTCTAGGGGAGAGGTTCGAGCTGTATACCGACCACAAATCGCTTAAGTACCTCTTCTCATAGAAAGATTTGAATCTGAGACAACAGAGGTGGATGGAATTCTTGGCGTCATATGACTTCGATATAGCTTATACCCCTGGCAAGGGTAACGTGGTGGCGGACGCGCTAAGTAGAAAAAGGTTGACTTTGATCCCCTTGTTTGTTGAAAGGAAAAGCCTTGAGTTCATAGCAATCTTTGACTTTACACCTGCTGTTGAGTCATTGACTGCTACGTTAGCATCTCTTGAGTTAAGACCTACACTTCTAGATCAAGTAGGGACTTCACAGAAGGAAGACCCACGGATAGTCGAAATCATGGACAAGATGATTAGTGGTGAGACGTCAAGTCACCTCGGTAGGTATGCCATAGATGACAAGGGATGGCTAAGGCGTGATGGAAGGCTATGTGTCCCACAAGTGGGAGACCTAGTAAGGAAAGTCCTCGAAGAGGCGCATCACTCGAAGATGACCATACATCCTGGAGGGGATAAGATGTACAGAGATATGAAACGCATTTTCTTTTGGGCTGGAATGAAAAAGGACGTGGCAGAGTTCGTTTCGAAGTGCATGGTGCGCCAACAAGTGAAGGCCGAGTCGAAGAAGCCCGGTGGGCTATTACATCCTTTGGAGGTTCTGCAATGGAAATGGGAGAGTATCTCGATGGATTTCGTGGATGGACTGCCTAGGTCAAGGAAGGAAAATACTAGCATATGGGTCATAGTTGATAGACTCACGAAAAGTGCTCACTTCATTCTGGTGAAAAGCAAGAGGACCGCATCATGGCTAGTGTCTATTCACCTTCGAGAGGCAGTACGGTTGCACGGGGTTCTTTCTTGTATAGTTAGTGATCGTGACCCGATTTTCACTAGCCAGTTTTGGAATAGTTTGCATGAAGCAATGGGTACACGACTGAGTTTAAGCACGGCCTATCACCCACAGATGGATGGACAAACCAAAAGGGTAAATAGGGTACTAGAAGATCTACTGAGGCTATGCGTTCTTGACTTTGGTGGTACTTGGGAAGACCATCTTCCTCTCGTGGAGTTTGCTTATAATAACAGTTATCAAGCTAGCATCGGGATGGCACCATTCGAAACCTTGTATGGAAGACCGTGCAGGTCACCAAGTTGTTGGTGGGAAACGACAGATAGGCTTATACTTGGGCCCGACATGATAAGGGACACTTCTGAGAAGGTTGAGTTGATATGAAGACGGATGAAAACGGCCCAAGATAGACAGAAATCTTATGCGGACAAGAGAAGGATAGACTTAGAGTTCGAAGTCGGAGATATGGTCTTTATAAAAGTTTCTCTGTTACGCAATGTAGTTCGTTTTGGAGCAGTTGGAAAGCTAGCACCAAGGTTCGTAGGACCGTTCCCTATCACTGAGAGGATTGGACGGATGGCCTATAAGGTAGACTTACCCGAGAAGCTGACTGGAGTACACAATGCCTTTCACGTCTCGCATCTCCGAAAGTGCTTGCATGAGTCGGCCGAAGTGGTTGAGCCAGTGGAAAAAGAAGCAACATTGAGGCAAGTTCCGATTCGTATCTTAGGAATGAAGATTAAGAAGCTAAGGAATCGAGAAGTCAAGCTAGTTAAAGTGCAGTGGAGTGAAGCCCAAGAAGACGCAACTTGGGAAACCAAAGAGAAGATACGCGCGCTTTACCCATTTCTTTTTGAGGGTACATTCTCGATCTCTTTTTCCTATAAACTTGAAAACCTTTTCGTATCATGCTTGTACTACCTACGTTTGTCCTGTTATCTTCTCGGTCTTATCTTGAGAACCTTAGGTAGAACCATATGGATGTAAACATGTGATTGAAACATGTTATGGTTGATGTTTGCAAATGATTGCAAGTGTTTGCAAGTGGTTGCTAGTGGATGCATGACACACATTAGGCACTAGATCGGCTCAGTCACATTTTCATGTTGCATATGCATGAGTGCTTATACTTGTACATGGATGGAACTTGTTATGCTATCACTTGGATATTGCATATGAATGAATGTTATGTGCACTCATGTAGAGATTATAAGTTATGTTAGGAACCTGCATACATGTTGGATTCGTTACACTAACATATTTTGCATTAAGGAGGTTTACTGAATCAGTAACCGTCTGATCTTCTGCATTAGATAAGTACATGTACACACACTTTCTGCATATGTTCATACAGCACCAGAAACCTTTTAAGGACAATGGTTGCTTGTGGATGATGTTTTGAGTATATGGATGATGAATGATAGGACACATCCTCCCTAACTTAGAGATTTCGGGGACGAAATCCTTTAAGGAGGGGAGAATGTAATAACTCGTATTTTGATAACGTGTTATAACTATAAATCAAGGAAGAATTAATTTTTAAAATGGGAATCAAGGGAAACGGGTTACGCCATTGCGTTCGTCTCGAAATTCTGCTTGGAAACGAGTCCGAGTTTTCGAAAATCGGAGTCCGTATGACCAAGTTATGACCCTTCAAAGTTTTTAGAAAATTTCAAGTTCAAAACAGCTCAGAATTCGAATTCGAATTTCGAATTCAAACCACAGAACAGACTGGGTGGGAAATTTCCCGCCCAGGACAAGGTCGACCTGGGGGTCGACCATAGAGTCGACCTGCCCAGGACCAGGTCGACCATAATGTCGACCTGGGGGTCGACCTGGTGGCCGAGCCTACTTTCGAAGCTGGATTCACTTTGATGTTTCTGGCCTCGTTTCTGTCTACATTCGTTGGCTTGACCCTATATAAACAGCCCCTAACACTAGTCTCTCTACACAAATTCTCTTTGACCTTATGCTGCTCTGTTTCTAGTTAAAAAGTTAGAGAAGGGGACTACTTCTTCTACGTTGAAACTACGTTAAGAGAATTGCTGATTTGGGGATTTCTGTTAGGACTTGACTAAGCATATAAAGATTCAACATCGACTTTCTTTTTCTCATTCTCGAACCACGATCTGTAAGCCCCAGTTACTTTTAGATTTAAATGTAAATGCAATATGAATATGTTGTAAATTGAAATTGGACCTGTGTATGATGACTGTTTTACATCCATTTTTGTTCATCTTGGATCTTGACTTTTGGGTATATTACTATGACATTGATTTGTGGCCTATTCATTTTGTAAATAAAAAAGAAAACCCCCTCATATTATCATGCCTGCAATGTTGAAACTGATATTAGTCACAAGTTTATGACTATCACCTTATGTCAACCGTTACCATGACTATCACCTTATGTCCACTGTTATCTTGACTAGTACCTTATTTTGCTAGATTTGGAATCTTTATGTTTGAGGCCGATATTCCATATGCCAGTAATGTTATAATCATTTATCTCAAGTTATACCATGTTATGCTAGTAATCACTTTTGCCACCTTATACCCGTCCCTTTTTATATTATTCCCTAATTAGATTTATTTGTATCAATTCGAGTTTACGTGCGATGGGAATACGATTTGTGTAGATTAGGTAAAACATGAATTGGCTTTGAACTTGAATATGAACGTTATTATAACTTGAACCTGTATATGGACAAGAACTTGACATGAAGTTTACATGAAACCTGACATGAAACTCGACATGAATTTTGACATGAAAACTTGAACATGGACATGACACTTAGATAAACTTGAAAATGGCCAACTCGTGGTTGGGTTGAGTTTGCAGTGTAAACCTGCCCGGAACCGCCCGGCGAATCCAGTAACTACAAACAATAGGATCCAATGTGGGTAGTTGGTCATAACGCACGTAAAACCCGAGGTTAGACTATGTTGTGGTGTAAATCTTCCCGGAACCGCCCGGTAAATCCAGTGACCACAATAATTAGTCTAATGTGAGAGGTTGGGGTGCATTAATGAATTAATGCCACATGATAGGGTTAAGTCATGAACCACTTGAATATACTTAACCAATTTGACACGATGATTTGATAGGGTTAAGTCATGAACCGCTTGAACACACTTAACTAACTTGATACATGATTTGGACGGGGTTAAGTCACGAATTTGAATGACAACACTTAACCCATTAGAAACCCTAGTTACGCGGTCCTTTTCAGCAGTAACCCACTTAGATGTATCACAATACCCTGGGACTAGGCAGGGTGCGCCATTGTAGGTTCAGGCGGACTATGGTCGTGCACGTAGTCCGAAGTTGAAAAAGCAGGCATTGGGCACCCGTAGGTTTACACTGTGCATTCTTGATTCGTGTCGGTGGTTGGCACCTTAGGGCTTGATACACCCTATGGTGGACCTAGCACAGGTAACTACATTTCAGGATAGGGCTGTATGACACAGACACATGACGAGCTAGAACTTGTAGGGAGCCAATCGATTAGTAGTTCATACCGTAGGACCCCGTAATGGGTCACTTCATGATACTGGGCCAAGGGATCATTTCATGATTAATACTTGACATGGGTTAGAACACTAGTACAATTGGTGCAGCGAATCTTGAATATGCGATGCTAGACTTGACTTATCTTGTTTATCATATCAGTCATGTTATCACCCTTATGTCTAATTCCAGTTTTCGCATGTCATGCTACCTTTACTAGTTTTTATACTGAAAGCCACTTGGGCTTACCAGTCCTATGACTGACCCTTTTTCTTTCGCCTCTTTTTCTTTGGCCCCCCCAGGTTCTCAGGGAGGAAACACTAGCTCTTAGCTTGGATTTAGCTTGCTTTCTAACAGCTCATGTACGGTTTGGTCTTGAGCTATGCTATGGCTGCTTCTGCTATTTATAGGAAATAATTTACTTTTGTTATCTTAAGTTTATGCTTCTTTATTTGGAACTTGATGTAATGGAATAATTTGTACCTTGGATATATGGGGTTTTGACTCTTTTCTTGAAAGTAATAAAAATTTGGTTTTTAATTTCTACCGCTGCTTTATTTATGTTCTGCCTTGTGATATCTCTGTGTATGTTTACCTAGATAATACTCCACCAAAACTAGTGCATTCCCTTTGTGAGTGACCCTAGCGGAGGTGGGGTATTACAGATCACTAAACCGAAGCTTTGATACCAGATGTAACAACCCAGATTCTGACAGACCGAATTTTTTCAAAAATCCAATCTATTGAAACTTGAGTTGGGTGCTCTGATATCCTGCAGAAAAAACAGAGACAAAGAAACATGTCAGAACTCGTAAAGCATCTCACAGCGGAAGGAAATAAAGTATAATATTCAAATATTTCTTTACCTTATTAACAATACTGCTAAACCAGTATCCAAAGCTATACCATCTCTGTCATGAACCTAACCTGGAAGTATGTAATGAGGAGGGGGTCAGAACATAAGTTCTGCGTGAGTGGACTTAGAATAAACTTCTGTATAACCCTACATATACCGTTTAGTTACATTTTCTTGGTTATTAGGTTGTTAACAATGTTAGCTCTCTAGGCTATACTCATGTCCCACTAGTAGATTAAACTAATACAACGTATATGTAGATACCCTAACTCGTGTAATCCTTTCAATGTATATATATAGCCCTTTGTTGTATGTCATACGGGCTTCATCATGTAAACCTATACTACTTCCTTGCAGTGCCACCATTCTCGAAATCGTTTGGACTGCCACTCTTGATCTTTCTAGATTCTGTATATTACCTAGATCTAATCAAGGATTTACTATCGAGCGCTTCCTAGATTCGAACAGGGTTTACGCTATCGAGGGCCACTAGGGTTTATGCTACCTATCGAACAATGCCCCATAGTCTAGGACACACTACCCAGAGCGATGAATGTTCCTAGACTTTCCCCACGTACGTGTCATGAATCGTTATCGATGTCTAGTTGCACATGTCCTCTATATGTGCAGCCCGAGTCCCGTGGCAAGGAAAATCAAGAAACACGGAACTCGGTCGGGAGCTTTAAGTTATCTGCCAATGCAGATGCGAAGGTCTGTTTTTATCTGTGTGTGGCTATGGTCCCACTTGATCCCTCCCTCAATTAATGAAAGGCACCCAAGAAAATCAAGAATGAGAACTATTAGCAGGCCCCCTATGCCCCCACAAACCTATTGGCCAAACCTCACCCATAACCCGATAGCAAGTATATGGTCTATTGGAGTTCTCCGCCTTTCCTATTTACATACTCGATTGACTCAAGATGGTAGGTAGACGACGACTTGCTATCACATGGCTAAACAAGATATCGCCGCCTTGCGCTGTTCCGTCCTAGTCTTTAGGTTGCTTATATTGCAACCAAGGCATACTCTTGGTTCTTCTAACGCAGACCTTGACCTCTGTGAGCCTAGGAGGATCATCTGCAACCTCACAGAGGGATACCAAGAGTATACTCACGTCCCCTTGAAGCCGGGTGCTTCATAACCCAGACCGCTGGAGCCTTCTTCATGATCAAATGGATGTTCGCTCCCCCTCGTGTTCTACTTGGTTTTCTTGACTAAGGTTTGCTACTTAGTTCTCTTAACTAAGGTTTACTACTTAGTTTCCTGAATCGTTTGCTTTCTTAACTAAGGCTTACTACCTAGTCCTCTTAACTACACTTAGTTTCTCTTAATCGTTCATTTTCTTAACTAAGTTTACAACTTAGTCCTCTTAACTGAGGTTTACTACTTAGTTCTCTTTCTCATTATTTACTTAGTTCGCTTAACTAAGGTTTACTACTTAGTTCTCTTTCTCGTTATTTACTTAGTTCTCTTAACTAAGGTTTATTACTTGGTTCTCTTAACCAAGGTTTGACACTTAGTTTCTGTTACTTAGTTTTCTTTAACTAAGGTTTACCAATGAATTCAAGCATGACTTAAGTTCTCTTTCTCAAATGATAGCGTTTGGGTGTTTTCCCACATTTCCAGCTTAGATTAACTTATTTCATTGTATAAGTCGTCCCACCCTTCGAGTCTTGTATTACATCTTAAGTCATATTCATCTGTTATCCCTAAGATAAGTTTATCCATTATTTAATCTTATCATTCCCCACTTTTCCTTGCTTTGATACTGTTATATTGGTTAGGTTTGCCCATTTGTCCAAGTTGACTTAACCCCCAATCACGTATTCAATTCAACCCACGCGTCATTTCAAATTGGTTAAGTGTTATATATCAGTTCATGTTGACTTAACTTACCCACATATCATGTCAAATTGGTTAAGTGTTATCTCATCTTCATTATTGTTTCCTATAACTTATCTTGTCTCATAAGTTATAATTTCCACCTATTATCCTTTCTTTCCTTATTCAAGTTTATTCATAATAGGTTATTTATCATTCCCCATTTCTTGTCATTAATTTTAGATTTGACTTAACCCTTCCATTTACTTAACCCGTTACTTAATTTTTACCCAATTTAATTAATTTATGATACCGTTACAGGTCCCATTTGGTTAAGCATATCTAAATTTTGTTTCACATGTCACCCGTGTCCCACTTAACCCTCTTTATTATAGTTTCCGTGTCTTACACATGTCTTACTACGGTTAAGTCTACCTTAGTCATGTTTTACATGTCATTTATATCACCCACTTAACCCTCTAACCATACCCATGTCACCCAAAAGTCTTATTATGGTTAGTATTTCTTAATTTATTTTTTACACCGTAACGATGTATGACCTCTCACTTTAAACGTCCGTTCGTGGCTGCTAGATTTGCCAGGCGGTTCAGGGAAGTCTTATACCACAACATGCCTAACCTCATGTCATAAACCGTTACGCCTCGAGTTCTTACCGTTGACCTCTCACATTAGACGTCTGCTTGTGGTTGCTGGATTTGCCGAGCGGTTCCGGGCAGTCTTACACCACAAACACGCCTAACCCGTGTCATAGGCGTTCATTAACAATCGTCTTTCACCCAAACTGTAACGACCCGTATTTTTCAGTATAATAATTAATCTATTTAATTATATAAATAGTAATTCAGCAAATTAAATGGTCGTTAAATTAAATTATATGGATTATTTAATTTATATAAATAATAGAATAATATATTTAATTCAGAAATAATCAAAAATAGTGGAATTCACAATATTGTGTAAATTTGATTATACAAAATATATAATTTAGTTTAGAGTTGAATTATATTCACGAATATATTATTTAAGCGAAGTTTGAACATATAGTTATATTACAATTATAATCGAGCTCGAAATGGTGCGGTAGTTCGCTATTTGGCGATTTGAACTTCAACTGGATATATAGGGTCCGTTTTAAATCGGATTTTTGTGAAACAAGAAACGTTCGGAGCTGGTGAAGTATATTTTTTTAATGGAAGAGAAAAATCGGGATTCGTCGTGTAGATTTTGATTTATGTCCAAATCAAATTTTAAAATAGTCGCTATAGAATTGTTTATCGACCATAACGGTTTGTTCAATATAACTAAATACCGGTTTCGAATTTAGATAAGATTCTTTAGAGACATAGTGATAATTTAATTTTTAGAATTTTACTGTAATTTTTAATTAATTAAATAAGCAACTTTTTATTTTGGAGTATTTTGCACCCTATATCAACATTTCAGGGTTTCACAGAATAAGTTAACGAACCTGTATTATTATATTTTTGGAGTCGTGGCACATTACTGATTACAACGGTATTTTTAATTTTGTCGATGGAGGTCCATCTAACTTTGCACATAATCAGATACAACGGAAGTAATTTCATCGTCTAAGCATTTTACTTGTTTCCAAGGATAAGCTGAACACCATTTAGATTTCTTGAACTAAGACTTACCTAAGGATATAATACATTTGAACTACAAATGTATTGACGATGGGCTTGGCCAACATACACGTCCATGCACCCACCTAAATGTTAAAACCCATGAGCAAAAAGACATGTGTTGAGAAAGGATCATCAATTGAGCGTAAAAAAATGCTGGATTGGCCCAAATATAAATAGATTCATTCATGAACACATCACAACCCTTCCCCACGTATGCCTGTACTTTTATAGTTTTATTTAGTAACGTGTATTTCCCTTAGCCATTAAGTAAGGACTGTCTGTATGTGTTTATCACGCAGAAGATAAAATCCTGCCCATCTTCCCCTATTTATTACTGTGTACCAACAAATCCCCAGCTACCCAAAAGGGAAAGGGACAACTCGTGTAAACTACTGTACAATACTTAGCGGTTAAGCTTTCAATATTTAAAATACCCTCTGCTTTCAGCACAGTTTCTCTTTGCAAACCAAATCCAAGAATAGCCGCCACCCTCCTTTGTAAAACATGAGTTTCAAACCAAATACTCCTCGAAAGAAAAATATAAAACCAAATGTTATATATAAGATCCTGGAAGCTTTCGTTTAGTTCGTATGTTTTCTTTTTTTGGGTATCCGTGACATATTTTTGTCACACCATGGACAGCCGTGAGCTATAGATCGGTGATATTGGGAAAAGAAGATCTGGATCCATGGATCTATTCATTTCAGTTGAGATTAGCGGAAGAGAAGTGTGTGTTACGGGGTGTGAATCGCAGGCTTGTACAGAAGAATGGGTCATTTCGAGAGATAAGGTGACGCTACTTTTTGTAGTAGGCGGAGTCCGTTCTGAAGTCGGCTCCAAAGGAGGAGGTGGGAGCTGTCTGACGAGGTATGGATTGGAATAAGCTCCCTGAGTGGGAGAGTTGTGGCGGTTTACGTTTGTTGAATAATGGGAGAATGAAGGTGATGGAAACAACCATTGTTTTGCTGTAAGTGGCGTTAAGGGTATTGTAGGATTTTTTTTGGAGGTAGGAGGTGCGGAAATGCTTTACAAGAGTGTAGTGATGTATAGGAGTTGGATAATGGTGTGAGCAGCTTGGATTTGCAAATGAGGGGATTAAACATTGGAAGGTTATCAGGAGCTTGCGACATCTTTACAGAGGAAAAAGAATACTGTTTAAATGGGCTCAGGAACTATGGTGGGTCGGAAAAGAAATGTTAGGGACCAAAAGAAAAAGAAATATATAAGAAGAAGAACGCGGTAGAAAGGAATTGAATGGGGATGGGCATGGACAAGGACACGTTGGGAGGTGTATGTATTCACTAGAGTTTTATATCGGGAATGAAAGACAATGTGGAGCGGGTCGATATCAAAATGAGTCGAGTACAGATTCGTGATGGGCTGGGCTTGAAAGGGTAAAGCCATATTTAATTTATTTAAGCTTAATTTAAAATAAATAGTGTATAAACTTATAAAATTTATAATAATCTCATACATGATCAGAATTTGGCAAAACTGGATTCGTTGGGATCGTATGGATGGTGGCTACAAAATGGAACTGTCTAGGACTGAATTGGAGTCCGTTACAGTTTATAGCAAAATAAATTATCCGTCTGAATCAAGCGATGGTTATCGTTATTAATGATGATCGTCCAATGTGCGTAAAACTCACCAACTCTGAATAGTTATATTTTTATAACGTATTCTTAGAACTGATGATTATCTGTTGATTGTTGTGTATTGACTGTTTGGTTGAAATGCTAGTCAATTGGTTGAAATTATATACATATATATATATATATATAAATATATATATATATATATATATATCGTTAAATATATATATATATATATTAATGCTATTTATCAGAATATTTCATATTGAAATGAAGTTGATGTTAATTTTATTGTTTAACATCTGTGATGCAGGGAAATAGGTTGGAGTGATCCAACTGGATTCGTCAACATTTATTTTACTGTTTTTCATATATTGTAATATATGATGTGATATATAATCTGTGTTGATCAGGTGTGTTTGAATGATATCGATCATTGTTATTTGGTGTTTTATATACCGTAAGAAAACCCTGGGATGAAAAAGGAAAATTTCAATAACTATATTGAAATAAAATATTATATAAAATTGAAAGATTTTATATAGAAGGAAGATTTCAAACTGTATATTGAAATAGAATATTTATAAAATCAAAGGATATTATATAAAGGAATATTTATAAAATCAAGGGATTTTATAAAGGAAATTATTTGTAAAACAAATATAAAGGAGATATTTGTAAAACATTTACAAATAGATTGAAAAGGAGATATTTGTAAAACATTTACAAATAGATTTGAAAAGGAGATATTTGTAAATATGTACAAATAAAATAGAAAGAGAAATATTTGTAAAAACATTTACAAATAGAATTAAAAATGAAATATTTATTTAGAAAATAAATAGAGTTATAAAAGGAATTTATTAGAAAATGGAAAAGAATGTCATATAAGGAAATATTTGGCAAATGAATAGAATTTTACATCAGTAAAGTGTAGACCCGTGCTTCGCACATGGGTACAACATGGTATAGATTTAAAGCAAAGATTTTAAATAGAATCTGTTGTAACCAATAAATTGAGAAGATTAATTTATAAATAATATTTTATAAATAAAATAAAATATTTATCATTGGATAAATAGAATATATAAGTCAGGGTTTATATAGAGAAGTAAGAATCGATTTCAACATCGATATTTGAAACTGAATATGGACGTAGAGTTAATCAAAGGAGTTAATCAAAATGTGTTAATCAAAATGAGTTAGAGGAGTAAATTGATTAGAGTTAGAGTTAATCAATTAGAGTTAGAATTAATCGATTAGAGTTAGAGTTAATTAATTAGAGTTAGTCGGATTAGAGTTATTCGAATATAGTTTATTCAAAGAAAGAAGTTATTGAATATTAGTTATTTGAAAGGAGTTATCGAATATTAGTTATTCGAAAGGAGTTATCGAATATTAGTATATTCGAAAGGAGTTAATCAAATATTAGTTATTCGAAAGGAGTTATCGAATAATAAGTTATTCGAAGAGTGATAATCGAATATAGGTTACTCTAAGAGAGATAATTGAATATAGGTTATTCGAAGAAGAGTTAATCAAATAGAGATTTCTCGAAAGGGAGTTTTACGTCGAATTCGATTATATCGAATTCGGGAAAGTATTATTTACTTTCCGAGTTTTAAATCAGGATTTATTTACTTATAAATAAATTAGAGTAGGTTAATTATTCAAATTAAAGAATAAAAGTTATATTTGAAGTTACATACTTCGGAAGTAGGGATTATAACGTTATCGTTATAACCAATGTTTTTATAAAAGAAGTGGATTCGTAAATAGAATCCGAGAGTTACGTAAGGAAGTTTTTTGAAGATTTAAAAGATAAACTTTGACTGTTTCGAAGTTAAAACGTTGTTCAATTAAGGTCTAGAGGTAATTATACCCCAACTTGATTGACTTCCCTCTTAACTAAGGAAAGGGCTAAGGTTTGATGGTAAAGGATGGTTAAGTAAATTTAGTTAATAAGTGTAATGGTTTGATTTGGCATAGCGATGGTTTGTTTAAACATCTGTCTAAGTCCAGTATGTGAATTTTGGAAATGTTTTCCAAATAAGAAATCAAAAATGTTTTCTAATAAAGGAAACAAGAAATGGATATGTTTTCCAGTGTTAATAACATATATTTTCTAAATTTAGAAAATAAGAAATGTTGAATATATGGAAACAGGAAATGAAAAATGAAATAAATTAATGATAGATTAATTTAAAGGATAAAAGTTGATGGGTGATTGATCGATGTAATTTCCATCTGGACATAAGATCGTTGTTTGCACATGTATTTTTCTTTGATAGTTAACTCATCGACTATCGAAGTTTTCGACCATTTTAATGTTGTTAATATGGAGAGATCGGTTGGATTATTATCCGAAGAACCACTCCGTATTGGCATAAGCCTTGCGAATCATATATGCCAAAGATAACTGAAGACAGAGTCAAGTGCAAGGGCTGTTGTATAAATCTTAGGTAAAGATTGCCTAAGATGGATGAACGGAATAGTGCCTTTGGCTTGTCCAGTCCCAGGACAACTTGTATGGACGAATGTCTGACAAAGTATATCTAAAGGATCGCGTAAGTTGATCTCTTCAAACGTAGTTACGTTTGATGGCGGAGGAATTCGTTTCTCTTAGCCGTATACCCGTCGTATTTTTGGCGAAATCAATTTGTGATTTGGCGGGTATGACGATGTGACATTCAAAGTGAATAAACGTGTGACCTGTCAGAGATAAGCGTGGCCTCTAGCCTCACATCCGGAAATGACAAAAATCGGGCAGGCAGCATGGCTATGTAGGTCGCACCTATTAGGGTTCATAATCACCTGATCTACAGTTTCGTTTACTTCTAAAAATCTATTGTCAATACAGTCCCATTCGGGAAACGGTTGCTGATCCTAACTGTGGTGATATACATTCGATACACTCAAGCGAAATGAGCGGTCGGTCATGTGTGGTCGGGTTGCAAGATGTTCTTGTTGAACCCAGTGTATTCCTCTCTAGAGGTACACTAGCGAAAGGTGGTTCCATACCTTGTCATAGTTGGAAATCCATTACCCAATACGTGCTTGCGGTTTTGACTGTATACTATATATGTAGAACATGAGATGGAAGCGTTTCTGCTAGTTGATTATTATATTGTAGTTGATAGACATTATTATAATATCAAATGAGTTTTGAAATAAAGATTAGTTTGGATTTTCATAAGGGAAAAACCCGTTCCGTTATACGGCGTGGTCTTATGAGATATCATTTAATAGCTCAAACTATTTTAAACTGTTTTACTCATACCAGTCCCATGACTGACCCGGAGTTTATTTTTTTGTTTTCCCTAAACTCTTGGGTGCCCCATTTTGTACAGACAGTCAAGTAGTCGGGATTTACAGATACTTGAAGAGCTGGAGCAGGAGGCTCCAGGATCATATAGCTATTGTTTATTTCTGCTGTGTTGTAAGTGCTGTACTTTGGAAATGATATGTATATTCAAGTACATATTTGTATTTCAAAGTTATGTTAAGAAATATATTTATTTGTTCTACTGTGAGATTCGTGTTTACTCTGATGTTGTATCTTCTTCTTCTTCTTCTTCTATTCTAAGTTTCTATCTTATGTTTCCTCACCCTCTATTTTCTTTCCATTAGTTTTCTGTTTTCCAGTGCAATTGGGGTTGGACTTGTGTTATTTGGTCAGCTCAAATTGTACCGGAATTTCGGGACACTACAGTTGGTATCAGAGCTAAAGGTTAAGTTATTACCTTTGCTATGTGGCGTGACTCAGTAGAGATGGGGTTAAAAATACCCTAGATTGTGTTGAGTGTATATATACGAGTGAACGTATTTGTTATTGATATAAAATGGTTTTATATTGTGGTGATTTATTGGTTGAGTTGTTTATAAGTTCTGGTCGATCAGTTTGATCCAATGTATCGGTAGGAGTTCCTAAACACTTGAATACGATAAACCGACATAGTACGTTTCAAAGAGGGTAAATGAAATAATTTTACCTAAATTCATTTTTTGATATAAAGGATATATATTGGAAATATTATAGTATATTGGATGTGTTAGTTATTATAATCAAGTAATATTATAAATCAAATGGTTATATATATAACCAAATAAAATTCGTATAAGTGTTACCAAATGAATTGAATATGAAATTTAGACCAAAATTGGAATTTAAAGTTGGAGATGTGTTGTAAACGGATTTGAATTAAATATATAGGAATTTTAAATTCCTAGGAGATTTTAAATTGATTTACAAGCATTGTGAGTAACATTTTGAAATGTATTTCCAAACGAAAGTGTTAGAAATGGTTTTGAAAGAAATATAGTATTGAACTCACTTCGGTCGCTAGAAAATAAATTCCGATGATGATCTAGACATCATCGGTGTTCATTTTCGAGTTTCTAAGTGACGGATTACTACCAAAAGTTTTATTTTTAAATTGTTTTGAGGATACAAGTTGGTTAGAAACTCAAAGGTTTTGAATTGTTATTATGATCTCAAATTGATTTGAAATAAATCCAGGAATTTAAATTCTAGAATATAAATTTAACTTGTTAATTAAATAAATTGAGATGGTAAAGAAAAATAAGTAAATTATAATTTTGCTTGAACCAAGTTAAATAAAATTGGATTTGATTAGAAAATAATCTGGAATGGAATTGAGAAGATAAGTTAAGAATTTGGAATTTGAAACTCGAATTTGAAATTGAATTCGGCTTCGATAAGCGAATGGTTGTGTTGGAGATAAAAGTGATATGAGTTTAATCGAGATGACATTGGTATATGCTGAATTAGCAGCAGATGTAAAGGATATAATGATATGCTCGACAAAAAGGTACAAGTTTATATTTCTATTGAGTATGAGATTTATAAGCCGAATTGGCAAGCCGCTTGGCTGTTTGATTTTCTTTTGGGTTGGAGATGGCCCAGAGAGGCGAGTTGTAATTGTACCGATTGACCAGTACAAAGGAGGTGCTGGCGAAATTTTTCGAAAAGATAGAGTGTTAGAAAATTTTCAGAATTTTCGGTGATAAGGATTAATTAATATTTTAATTAAAAATAAATTGGTTCAGTTGAGATTGAAGTTAAGAAGTGAACAAATAAGTTCTAACCAGTTAATAGGGTTTGATTTCTACCTTAGCAATTTCGAGGACGAAATTATTTTAAGTGGGGAAGAATGTAACAACCCATATTTTTCGGTATAATAATTAATCTATTTAATTGTATAAATAGTAATTTAGATAATTAAATGGTCGTTAAATTAAATTATATGGATTATTTAATTTATATAAATAATAGAATAATATATTGAATTCATAAATAATAAAAAATAGTGGAATTTACAATATTGTGTAAATTGGATTATATAAAATATATAATTCAGTTTAGACTTGAATTATATTCACGAATATATTATTGAAGCGAAGTTTGAACGTATGATTATATTACAATTATAATCGAGCTCGAAATGGTGCGGCAGTTCGCTATTTGGCGATTTGAACTTCAGCTGGATATACAGGGTCCGTTTTAAATCGGATTTTTGTGAAACAAGAAACGTTCAGAGCTGGTGAAGTATATTTATCTAATGGAAGAGAAAAATCAGGATTTTGTCATGTAGATTTTGATTTATGCCCAAATCAAATTTTAAAATAGTCGCTATAGAATCGTTTATAGACCGTCACAGTTTATTCGATATAACTAGATACCGGTTTTGAATCTAGATAAGATTCTTTTGTGACGTAGTGATAATTTAATTTTAAGAATTTTACTGCAATTTTTAATCAATTGAATAGGCAACTTTTTATTTTGGAGTATTTTGCGCCCTATATCAACATTTCGGGGTTTCACAGAATAAGTTAACGAACCTGTATTATTATATTTTTGGGGTCGTGGCACATTACTGATTACAACGGTATTTTTAATTTTGTCGATGGCGGTCCATCTAACTTTGCACATAATCAGATACAACGGTAGTAATTTCATCGTCTAAGCATTTTACTCGTTTTCAAGGATAAGCTGAACACCATTTAGATTTCTTGAACTAAGACTTACCTAAGGATATAATACATTTGAACTACAAATGTATCGACGATGAGCTTGGCCTATATACACGTCCATGCACCCACCCAAATGTTAAAACTCACAAGCAAAAAGAGATATGTTGAGAAAGGATCATCAACTGAACGTAAAAAAAAGATGGATTGGCCCAAATATAAATAGATTCATTCATGAACACGTCACAACCCTTGCCCATGTATGCCTGTACTTTTATAGTTTTATTTAGTAACGTGAATTTCCCTTAGCCATTAAGTAAGGACTGTCTGTATGTGTTTATAATGCAGAAGATAAAATCCTGCCCATCTTCTCCTATTTATTACTGCCGTGCACCATCAAATCCCCAGCTACCCTAAAGAGAAAGGGACAACTCGTGTAAACTACTATACAATACTTAGCGGTTAAGCTTTCAATATTTTAAATACCCCCTGCTTTTAGCACAGTTTCTCTTTGCAAACCAAATCCAAGATTAGCCGCCACCCTCCTTTGTAAAACGCGAGTTTCAAACCAAATACTCCTCGAAAGAAAAATATAAAACCAAATGTTATATATAAGATCCTGGAAGCATTCGTTTAGTTCGTATGTTTTTTTTTTGGGTATGCATGATGTATTGTTGTCACATCATGGACAGTCGTGAGCTATAGGTTGGTGATATTGGGAAAAGCAGATCTGGATCCATGGAACTGTTCATTTCAGTTGAGATTAGCAGAAGAGAAGTGTGTGTTAGGGGGTGTAAACCGCACGCCTGTACAGAAGAATGGGTCATTTCGAGAGATAAGGTGATGCTACTTTTTGTAGCAGGCGGAGTCCATTCTGAAGTCGGCTCCAAAGGTGGAGGTGGGAGCTGTCTGACGAGGTATGCATGGGAATAAGCTCGCTGAGCAGAAGAGTTGTGGTCGTTTACGTTTGTTGAATAATGGGAGAATGAAGGTGATGGAAACAACCATTGTTTTGTTGTAAGTGGCGTTGAGTGTACTGTGGGATTTTTTTGGAGGTAGGAGGTGTGGAAATGCTTTACAAGAGTGGAGTGATGTACAGGAGTTGGATAATGGTGTGAGCAGCTTAGATTTGCAGACAAGTGAATTAAACATTGGAAGGTTATCAGGAGCTTGCGGCATCTTTACAGAGGAAAAAGAATACTGTTTAAATAGGCTTAGGAACTATGGTGGGTTGGAAAAGAAATGTTAGGGCCCAAAAGAAAAAGAAATATATAAGTAGAAGAACGCAGCAGAAAGGAATTGAATTATGATGGCATCAACAAGGACACGTTGGGAGGTGTATGTCTTCACTAGAGTTTTACATCGGTAATGAAAGACAATGTGGAGCGGGTCGATATCAAAATGAGTCAAGTACAGATTCGTGATGGGCTCGGCTTGAAAGGGTTAAGCCATATTTAATTTATTTAATCTTAATTTAAAATAAATAGTGTATAAACTTATAAAATTTATAATTATCTCATACGTGATCAGAATTTGGAAAAACTGGATTCGTTGGGATCGTATGGATGGTGGCTACAAAATGGAACTGACTGGGACTGAATTGGAGTCCGTTACAATTTATAGCAAAATAAATTTTCCGTCTGAATCGAGCGATGGTTATCGTTAGTAACGATGATCGTCCAATGTGAGTAAAACTTACTAACTCTGAACAGTTATCTTTTTATAACGTATTCCTAGAACTGATGATTATATGTTGATTGTTGTGTATTGACTGTTTGGTTGAAATTCTAGTCAGTTGGTTGAAATTATAGATATAGATCGTTAAATAAATATATATATATATATTGATGCTGTTTATCAGAATATTTCATGTTGAAATGAAGTTTATGTTAATTATATTATTTAACATCTGTGATGCAGGGAAATAGGTTGGAGGGATCCAACTGGATTCCTCAACATTTATTTTACTGTTTTTCATATATTGTAATATATGATGTGATATATAATCCGTTTTGATCAGGTGTGTTTGAATGATATCGATCATTGTTATTTGGTGTTCTAAATACCGTAAGAAAACCCTGGGATGAAAAAGGAAAATTTCAATAACTATATTGAAATAAAATATTATATAAAATCAAAAGATTTTATATAGAAGGAAGATTTCAAACTGTGTATTGAAATAGAATATTTATAAAATCAAAGGATTTTATATAAAGGAATATTTTTAAAATCAAGGGATTTTATAAAGGAAATTATTTGTAAAACAAATATAAAGGAGATATTTGAAAAAAATTTATGAATAGATTTGAAAAGGAGATATTTGTAAAATATTTACAAATAGATTTGAAAAGAAGATATTTGTAAACATGTACAAATAAAACAGAAAGAGAAATATTTGTAAAGACATTTACAAATAGAATTAAAAAGGAAATATTTATTTTGAAAATAAATAGAGTTACAAAAGGAATTTATTAGAAAATTGAAAAGAATGTCATATAAGGACATATTTGGAAAATGAATAGAATTTTACATCAGGAAAGTTCAGACCCGTGCTTCGCACACGGGTATAACATGGTATAGATTTAAAGCAAAGATTTTAAATAGAATCTGTTGTAACCAATAGATTGAGAAGATTAATTTGTAAATAATATTTTATTAATTAAATAAAATATTTATCATTGGATAAATAGAACATATAAATCAGGGCTTATATAGAGAAGTAAGAATCGATTTCAACATCGATATTTGAAACTGAATATGGACGTAGAGTTAATCAAAGGAGCTAATCAAAATGAGTTAGAGGAGTAAATTGATTAGAGTTTGGGTTAATCAATTAGAGTTAGAGTTAATCGATTAGAGATAGAGTTAGTCGGATTAGAGTTATTCGAATATAGTTTATTCAAAGAAAGAAGTTATCGAATATTAGTTATTCGAAAGGAGTTATCGAATATTAGTTATTCGAAAAGAGTTATCGAATATTAGTTTATTCGAAAGGAGTTAATTGAATATTAGTTATTCGAAAGGAGTTATCGAATAATAAGTTATTCGAAGAGAGATAATCGAATATAGGTTATTTCGAAGAAGAGTTAATCAAATAGAGATTTCTCAAAAGGGAGTTATACGTCGAATTCGATTATATCGAACTCGGGAAAGTATTATTTACTTTCCGGGTTTTAAATCAGGATTTATTTACTTATAAATAAATTAGAGTAGGTTAATTATTCAAATTAAAGAATAAAAGTTATATTTGAAGTTACATACTTCGGAAGTAGGGATTATAACGTTATCGTTAAAACCAATGTTTTTATAAAAGAAGTGGATTCGTAAATAAAATCTGAGAATTACATAAGGAAGTTTGTTAAAGATATAAAAGATAAACTTTGACTATTTCGAAGTTAAAACATTGTTCAGTTAAGGTCTGAGAGGTAATTATACCCCAACTTGATTGACTTCCTTCTTACTAAGGAAAGGGCTAAGGTTTGATAGTAAAGGATGGTTAAGTAAATTTAGTTAATAAGTGTAATTGTTTGAGTTGGCATAGCGATGGTTTGTTTAAACATCTGTCTAAGTCCAATGTGTGAGTTTTGGAAATGTTTTCCAAATAAGAAATCAGAAATGTTTTCTAATGTAGGAAACAGGAAATGGAAATGTTTTCCAGTGTTAATAACATATATTTTCTAAATTTAGAAAATAAGAAATATTGAATATAAGGAAACATGAAATGACAAATGAAATAAATTAATGATAAATTAATTTAAAGGATAAAAGTTGATTGGTGATTGATCGATGTAATTTCCATCTGGAAATAAGATCGTTGTTTGCAAACGTGTTTTTATTTGATAGTTAACTCATCGACTATCAAAGTTTTTGACCATTTTAACGTTGTTAATATGGAGAAACCGGTTGGATTATTATCCGAAGAATAACTCATTATTGGCATAAGCATTGCGAATCATATATGCCAAAGATAATTGAAGATGGAGTCAAGTGCAAGGGTTGTTGTATAAATCTTAGGTAAAGATTGCCTAAGATGGATGTACGAAATAGTGCCTTTGGTTTGTCCAGTCCTAGGACAACTTGTATGGACGAATGTTTGACAGAGTATATCTAAAGGATCGCGTAAGTTGATCTCTTCAAACGTAGTTACGTTTAGTGGTGGAGGAATTCGTTTCTCTTAGCCGTATACCCGTGGTATTTTTGGGGAAATCAATTTGTGATTTGGCGGGTATGACGATGTGACATTCAAAGTGAATATACGCATGGTCTATCAGAGATAAGCGTGGCCTCTAGCCTCACATCCAGAAAATGAAAAAAATCGGGCAGGCAGCATGGCTATGTAGGTCGCACCTATTAGGGTGTATAATCACCTGATCTAGAGTTTCATTTACTTCTAAAAATCTATTGTCGATACTGTCCCATTCGGGAAAATTGCTGATCCCAACCATTGGTGATCTACATTCGATACACTCAAGCGAAATGAGTGGTCGGTGATGTGTGGCCGGGTTGGAAGATGTTGTTGTTGAACCAAGTGTATTTCTCTCTAGAGGTACACTAGCGAAAGGTGGTTCCATACCTTGTCATAGTTGGAAATCCATTACCCAATACGTGCTTGCTGTTTTGATTATATACTATATATGTAGAACGTGAGATGGAAGTGTTTCTGCTGGATGATTATTATATTGCAGTTGATAGACATTATTATAATATCAAATGAGTTTTGAAATAAAGATTATTTTGAATTTTCATAAGGGAAAAAACCGTTCCGTTATACGGCGTGGTCTTATGAGATACAGTTTAATAGCTCAAACTGTTTTAAACTGTTTTACTCATATCAGTCCCATGACTGACCCGGAGTTTATTTTGTTTTGTTTTCCCTAAACACTTGGGTGCCCAATTTTGTATGGGCAGTCAAGTTGTCGGGATTTACAGATACTTGAAGAGCTGGAGAAGGAGGCTTCAGGATCATATAGCTATTGTTTATTTCCGCTATGTTGTAAGTGCTGTACTTTGGAAATGATATGTATATTCAAGTACAGATTTGTATTTCAAAGTTATCTTATGAAATATATTTATTCGTTCCGCTGTGAGATTCGTGTTTACTCTAATGTTGCATGTTCTTCTTCTTCTATTCTAAGTTTCTATCTTATCTTTCCTCACCATCTATTTTCTTTCCACTAGTTTTCTTTTTTCCAGTGCAACTGGGGTTGGACTTGTGTTATTTGGTCTGCTCAAATTGGACCGGAATTTCAGGACACTACAGAAACCCCAAATTCATGTCATGTGTTCCAAATTCGACTTAATTACAATTCATGTCTATTCTAGGTGTCATAGGCCAATTATAAATTTGCAAGCATGTTCATGTTCATAATCCCGTTAATAGGCTATACCTATTATTCCAATTTCCCAATCACATTCCATATTCACTAATTCCAATTAAATTTACACAATTTCATGTTAACATCATAAGCCAGAATTCATAATCATGCGCTATTCACCATAGATTCATGTTCCCAAATCATACCCAAAGATTCATTATGAATTACGCCCCAAAATTATCAATTCAAACTTTACTTCATTGAATCATCCCCATATACAATTTCAATATTTTCCCAATATTTTCAATAATAATTGTTATGCCCCAATCCCAAATTATAGATTATATTTCTCGATTGCATAAAATAAATTATGACAAATATTTGCAACAACAATTGTTATGCAATAAACCCCAAATTACAAATTATATTTCTCGATTGCATAAAATAGATTATGCCCAACATTTCCATATTCCCACCGCACGTATGCATAATAAGATATTCGTCTAGGTTCGAGATAACCTAGATCCAAAAATAAAAGGGGAAGGAGGATAAAAGTAACAACTATTATAACATGAATCTTGGATTAAATTAATAACTGGGGAATGATGAACGATAATAATACTATTATACAACAAATTTATTATAATTCCACTCACCTTGATTGGATTAGGGAAAGTAAACGATTTGTTGATGTAGATTGCTGATTTAATCTTCTTATTTGATATTGGTGAGGAGCATGAATTGTTGATGAAGAATTTTGCTACTTGATTTGATTAAACTCTAAAGTTGATGAAGAGCTTTCAATTTAATTTAGATTTTTGGGGCGGTGGCTATGTTTGGTCGAAGTTTTCCAGCACGGAGGCGTCAGAAGGAATTGTTTATGAATTAGGTTAGGTCTAGGCACTATTTTATAGGTGTAGAGAGCGTTTTAGAGCCATTAGATCGCCCTAGAAGCCATCCGGTCCGTCCTGCACACCCAAAATCGTCACTGCCCAGATATGGAAAAAATCAGGGGGAGATCGACACTAAGGTCGACCCCTAGATTGACCTCCCTAGGTAGGTCGACCTCCCTGGGTAGGTCGAACCCCAGGTCGTCCTGCCTGGGTATTTTCTTATGTAAATTCTGAATTTTTGTTGAATCTTCCAAAGGCCATAACCCTTTCATACGGAGCCCGATTTTCGAAAACTTGGACTCTATTCCAAGCAGAATTTCGAGACGAACGCAATGATGATGTCCCTTTTACTTAATTCCTGATATTTAAATTAAGTATCCTTATTTTATTGTCTTCTCTGTTACGTACACTGTCATTGAATTAATCTTTCCTTCTCTTTCATGTATTAATTAATTTTCATTGTACATCACCATTATTAACTTATCTATGCATATATATACATTTTTAATTATATTAAAAATGCAGGGTGTTACAAATTGTACTCACAACGACAGATTAGAGAAGAGAATAATTTGTTCGTCGTTTGTATTAGAATCCTAACGTGCAATCCCTAAGCTTTAAGAAGAAGTTGAACTATTCCAGCAGCACAAGGACGTCTTTATCTTATTTTAATTAGGATTGAGGTAGGATAGCGTTACAATGGTTTGGTGTGGAGAGAAAGTGGGGTTTGGGGGTGTTTAAATAGGTTAGGAGCCAAAGAATCTGCCCAAAAAACAAGTCCAGGTGCAAAATCCTGAATCTGCCTCGGATCTGACCAAATCAGGGGAGGTCGACCCCTAGGTTGACCTGTATAGGGGAGGTCGACCTCCTGGTCGACCTGGCCTGAGTCGGGAAAAATCCCGCCCAACCCGCTTCTGTGTTTTCATTTGAATTTTGAATTTGAATTCGAGTTGTTTTAATTTATTTAAATCCCTGAAACATCTAAAGGCTATAACTTCCTCATACGAAGTCCGGTTTACGAAAACTTGGACTCTATTCCAAGTAGAATTCCAAGATGAACGCAATGGAGTAACCCATTTCCCTTAATTCTTCTCCTAAAAATTAAGTGTTCTTAAATTTGTTAATTTTAATATTTAAAATTATGGGGTGTTACATTGATTATATGGGTTCCACAGCAAGATTGACACAAGCCTAACCCCTTATGCTTATGCCCTAAGTAACTAGGATTTAAGTATCCTCAAAACCCGATACAACAATAGAACGAGGGACCTTTTAGCTTATTAATAATTAGGTTTAACCTACTAGGTTTAGCTTTACTAATAAGCATGGTTGTAATATTACATGTTATTAGGCATGTACAACCCTTTCCTAAAATACCTGCCCAGATGTATGTATAGTTACTATAGTAATTTAGTTTACCTGACCTACATCTGGTACTTACATTATTTTAACATGCCCTTTACTTAATTAACTAGTGTGTGGCCCGTGCTACGCATACGAAAAGTTTTGTAGTTTTTGACCTGATGATTTTTTTAACCTTTTTTCTTCCTTGTATTAACCATTTGTAAGCAGTACTACTACACCTATTATTTCTATATTATACCTTCAACTTGTTTGTTCACAAGCTCGTGTTAAGCTTTTTTGTTAGGAAGATGCATTTTAATTGCTATTATGTTAGATTAAACAAGATTGTAGTTTATTTCTGTATACTACTATACCTGTTTCAAAACTTTCAGGGTAAGGTAAATATTGAAAGTGTTTCCTTTACTTTCTTTAAAAAAGAAAATATTTTATGATCTTTAATTGATGATGGTGTCATCAGGTAACATACTAAGTTATGAAACGTACTTATGAAATGTTAATATTCATTAAGCTTTGTCGCTTCATCGTCTTCTTTATTATATTACATTTAAGCGCAACATTGATAATCGAATATTCATAAGAACAAAGATGTATAATAAGTTGCCCACCTCGTTGGTGTTATGTGAATGTTGTATCATTTAATTTTGTTTCATAATGATTAATTTTGTTTCACAATGGTTAATATTTTTTTGAAATCATTAATCGATGCTAGTAAAATTGAATTTTACCACATTTAGGTGGACAGTTTAATACATAGAGTTATCACAGAAGGAACATCCGCATGAGGGTTATCAGTGCATCTCCAACAGCTCAAAATTCAGCTCTTGAATTGTGAATATCTTGGTATTTTGGTCCCCAACAGGCACTACATCTTGTAATATTACGGGTAATGTTACGAGATCAATTCAAGATGTTGAATTAATCTCGCTGAATTAATCTCGCGTTCGCCGAATAAATCAGCTCGCCAAATGACGAGCCGATAAATTTGGCGCGCCATCTTCTCAAATTTCCAATGGCTTATCCCTGTTTCTTTTTTATTAAAGAACAAGAAAATGGTCGTATTTCTCCAACGGCTATAAAAAGTCAAAACTTCTCAAACAACTATATTTTTCGTTATAAATTGGTTCCGTTATACCATTCTACATCACAACATATTCACAAATCATTTCATTCTACTTAATCTAAACAAACTCTTACTTTATAATGTCGTCACCATTCAGAGATTTTCATATCCGACGATGCACGGAAATCAGTTTTCGCAATGCAACACGAGCAATATTTTGGGAACTCGGTCAAGCAGGCAAGGAACCATTCCGTGCACAAACGAAGAGGACGTCGATCTATGCACCATCTATTGTTATTTTTCGCAAGATTCGGCAACGGTGGGCGGCCAATCAGCTGCTGCGTTTTGGATAAAAATTAAGAACGCCTTCGAGAAGCATCCAAAATGCCTACGGACGTTATCGACGATTCAAGGCCGTTTTGGCAAAATAAGCCGTCAAACAATGTTTTTTGAATCACAAGTGTACAAAATAAAGATGGCGAATCCAAGAGGCATGGGAAGAGAGGAAAATATGGTATACTTTCTTACTACTTAACTTAGTGGTTGCTAGATTGTTTTTATGATTCATATTCCCAATTTTTAGAAACGAATGGTGAACGAGGAGTTCAAGAAGCTTTTTCCAAGAGAAAATGGCATGAAAAGGCCACAATATTATCAGTTTATGCATTGTTATGATATGCCTATTAGGAAACCAAAATGGAACTCAGGACTTGCTAAGAGCATGCGTGATGTTCAAACTGCTAGCAAGAGCAAGAAAAAAGCTTCTAGATCTGGGTTTTCCTCCAGTCCAAGCGAGCCAACTGCCAAAAATTCTAAATGTGAAGGGGAAATTGCTTATGAGTTCAATGCCACGATTGACGAAGATTTTAAACCCGAGGGAGCCAAAGCAGCAAAAAGAAGGAGCGAAATAGTTGTTAAGCTTGAAGGAAAAGTGAACGCATGCCACAAAGAACACAGTCGTAGAGTTGAAGAAAGACGTGCTGAAGCGAAGGAAAGAATAGAAGCTATAAAAACGTTTGCTGAACTGGAAGAGAAGAAGCTACAACTTCAAGTGGAGGAGTTACTGTTAAAGAAAGATCAAGTGGCATTTAAGAAAGAATAAGAAGAGAATGCTACTATGAACAAAGATCTGACTAGATTGCCTCCCTCAGAGCAGGAATTTTGGATGGGAATGAAACATCATATCCTAACTTCACGGTTTCCTCAATTATAAGTTGATTGTTTACCACTATCTGTATTAATAGTTGCTTGTATTATGTTGTTGTAGTAACCTTATAATTCCTGCTGTAGTAAGGGTTTTCTTATAAATGGAATGTGTGCTTTTTTTAAATGGCTATTGTTTCCCTAAGCTAATAATTTTATACGTAGGATCATCAAATAAATGAACGATTCAACAACTAGTAAACATAGCCTATTCAGCACCATATTGGGTTAGCCAACTTTAACGTAGTTTATAGGCTTCATGCCCAATAAAGTTAGTGTTGTACTCTGCAAGGTAACGAGAATCAAAATTTTCCTTAGTTAGTTTAAATATATCTTCATCTTCAACTGTCTGTATAATATTTTGGTATCGTTCACAAGCTTCTACAAAACGCAGATGAGCTATATGAATTTCAACGGAAGGTCATGTAGTAGTGCATGTACGATGGTTGTTATGTTATCTTGTTATCATGGACCAAAATTCTACATGGGTTAGACCTTCTCCATTTTGCATTAGTAGTAAATCTCTTTTATCAACTTCGATATAGGATTTTACGAGTATAATAAGTCCTTAGGAGAGAATTCTGTTGTAGTAGCACTGGAGCTAGCATTACTTCATTGTGATGATTATGGTTAACCATTTGCCTCAGTGCATTTTTTCGTAGATGTGCATTCGGTAATGAACTTCAACTACTTGTTGATTATAACAAATAATTTCATGTTCAACTGGTTCGTCCTCCTCTTCTACTTATGTATTTGGAACGAATCCACCTTCTTTCTCCTCCTTGTTCCATTCGTACTCATCAAACATTTTATCCATTAGTTCATCACTGATTATCCAATCGTCCATTTAAGCTACACAAAAACAAAAAATGTATTGTCTATACAAAGAAGTACTTTGACACGTAGAAGCAAAATGAGTAGTAGTTTTTCACCTTAATGTTATGGTTGATGTAGAACACACAGATAATAGTAATGGTTAGGGGACGAAGTATGAACTATTTAAACAAGTGGGGATGCTTATTGATAAAGCTCTATCATCATTAGTTGAGCTGTAGAATAGAGACATATGACATGACTTCACTTTGTCTTCAACAGTTGAGTTGCTCTGGCACTGCCATAGAACAGTTGATGTTGCTACACTCTGCAACACTCGGGTAAAGTATTACAGGTTGTCCAACGAATATAAACAACATGACTTGACAAGTCGTACTTAATAAAGATGACATGTCCACTGCTTTAATAAAGCAATGCATGAAATCAGGGGACTTGTCAAATTAAACCACTCAGCCCTCTACCTTTAAATTTAGCACTTTCGAATACTTAGGCTTGTCATATTATTCATTTTATCTACCTACCGCTTTCCAAGTGGTTAAACATGTCTTCTTGGGAATACGATGATGAATCCATGTGAAAAGTCGATGTGTATGACTTAAGCAGGATCTATATGGATATAGCGGAAATGTAGATGATATGCTAATTTATTAATTTGCAATAGTTACACAGGTAAAAGCTAAGTTATAGAGATATATCACAAGCAAGAAGTAAATGCAATAAGTAAAGTAAAGTGACACCAGGAATATTATACTGGTTCGGATTTCCAATCCTACGTCTAGTCCCTAAGCTCCACTTCGGAATTCACTAACAACGCCCTCTCTTAATCCAGAGGAATAGGTCGGTATACCCAAGCCCCAACAAGGATGCTTCTCGCTTGAGCGACTACAATGGTCTTCAACAATTATAAGTATTTGACTTCTGCTTTGTGTTCTTGAATCAACACGGATGGTCAATAGTTTATGTACAACCTTCCTATAATCTAATCCTCGAGTATATGATTTGAATGCAAAGATTAAAGGAAAAAAATTGCTTGTTGAATCAAGAGATATTAAATCAATTCAAGGATTCAACAAGTATTTGACTTTGGAGAGATTTTTATTTGCAAAGAATATAAATTTAGAGAATGGAGAGAATATAATAGTAATTTGTAAAATTGGTGATTGTAAAACAAGTTTAAAGTTGTTTATGTAATAGTATAAGAGTAGCATTCCTTCCTGAAGAGTTTCTATAAAAAGTTATGTCCATTTCCATTGATTATTGAAGATAAATCTCTTCATGAAAGATGGTGACTCTTCGTAAAATAGTTTCCGGGTCGAATCAGTCAACTGGTTAAAAAACATCAGTTGACTAGTTGAATTAAATTGTATATATAAAAAGTTTCAAAACTAGACGTTATATACAAAAACAGGTTGACTAGTCGACTGGCCCTTTTTCTACCAGTCGACTGGCAGACCAGTTTTTGTATATTCCTGGCTTTTTAAAGGCTTATATATATATATATTTCTTTGTTTTGGACATTCGTGTATAGTAGAGGATAGATATTCGTGCATAGTAGAGGATAGATTTAAACATAATTCTTACACGACTCAATGTATATATATAACCTTATCTCCATGACATGATTCCCATTGCAACTTCATTTGTTGGCATTGATCAAAATCTTGTTATCAACATTCTCCCCCTTTTTGATTGATGACAACACTTTTGATTGATACCAAATGAAAAGTCGATGTGTATGACTTAAGCAGGATCTATATGGATATAGCGGAAATGTAGATGATATGCTAATTTGTTAATTTGCAATAGTTACATAGGTAAAAGCCAAGTTATAGAGATATATCACAATAAGTAATTGCAATGAGTAAAGTAAAGTGACACCAGGAATTTTATACTGGTTCGGACTTCCCGTCCTATGTCCAGTCCCAAAGCTCCTTTTTGGAGTTCACTAACAACCCCCTCTCTTAACTCGGAGGAATAGGTCAGTACACCCGAGCCCTGACAAGGATGCCTCTCGCCTGAGCAACTACATAAGTCTTCAACAATTACAAGTATTTGACTTCTGCTTTGTGTTCTTGAATCAACACGGATAGTCAACAGTTTAAGTAGAACCTTCCTATAATCTGATCCTCGAGTATATTATCTGAACGCGAAGATTTAAGGAAGAAAATTGCTTGTTGAATCAAGAGATATTAAATCAATTCAAGGATTCAACAAGTATTTGAATTTAGAGAGCTTTTTATATGCAAAGAATGTAAATTCAGAGAATGGAGAGAATAGAATAGTAATTTGTAAAATAGGTAGTTGTAAAACATGTTTGAAGTTGTTTATATAATAGTATGAGAGTAGTATTCCTTCATGAAGAGTTTCCATAGGAAGTTATGTCCATTTCCATTGATTATTGAAGAGGAATCTCTTCATGAAAGATGGTGACTCTTCATAAAATAGTTTCTAGGTCGAATCAGTTGATTGGTTGAATTAAATCGTATAAATAAAAAATTTCAAAACTTGCCATTATATACAAAAACAAGTTGACAAGTCGACTAGTCCTTTTTCTACCAGTCGATTGGAAGACCAGTTTTTGTATATTCCTGGCTTTTTAATGGCTTATATATATATATATTACTTTGTCTTGCACATTCGTGTATACTTGAAGATAGATTTTAACATTATTCTAACACGACTAAGTGTATATATATATATATATATATATATATATAAACCTTATCTCTATGACATGATCCCCATTGCAACTTCATTTGTTAGCATCGATCAAAATCTTGTTATCAACAAAAAACATAAAATGCGGATGTAACAGCCAGAAAATTCGGATGTTAAATATTTAAATATCGAGGTTATTTAAATATTTCAAACTTGGATTTAATGGTTTATAACATTGATTAAATCACTTTAAAATAATAATTAATGAGGAGAAAACATGTTGTTGAATTTTTGTTTATGAAGGTAAGTAATTCGAAGAAATATCGACAATGTGACCGAAAACAGTTTTATCGATAAACAACGTCTTACTTGTTAAAAGTTGTTAGAATATTATGTGCATGTAGGAACAATAGATGAACACATATGTGTATGAACATAATATATAAATCAAAATACAAAAGGTATATGTGTACATATTCTAGAATATGAAAATGGCTTAAAATGATAGGGACACGTGTCATCAAAATAATGGTACACATGTCTTGTAAGTAAACAAGATAAAGACACATAAACTCATTAGGTGTCCATTTGTAGAAACGTCTAAAGACACCTAAGTAGACATGTGTCTTCATCCTAAAGCATGCATGAAGATAAGGAGGACAAGTGTCCGAAACTAAATTACTAAACTAGCCTTGAAAAATACTATATAAAGGGTGGAAAGTTTCACTTCATTTCATGCATTCACAAAACAAAAAAATGAGATAAGATAAAGAGGAGAAGTTTATAAGAAGCCAAGAGGATAAATACAAGATCAAGATACAAGTCTAAGGTGAGAAAATCTATTTAAGTTCATATATTCGTTTCATATTTTGAAGAAATGTTGAGAAATTTATGAACGAATGTTTGGACGTGAACCCCTGAAAATGACGTTTGGTATTTTGGGCATAATTTTTGCAATTCTTAATGAAACTACGACTTCTCTATCAATTTTGAAGGCTAATTCATGGCATGACAGAAATGCTGTTATAGATGTTTTGAGTATAAAATCATGGTAAACTATTCTAAATCCTCTCAAATATGGACTTGAGTTTTCTTATAGTATCATAAACAAACTAACATAAATCGAGGATGTTAAATCAAAGTAAAAGAGAGTCAAAACGTATCAAAACTGAGAATAAAGAAGGTTGAAAATTTTCGATGATTCGAGAGAAATAATCGATTGCTTTGGAGTGATGAATAGTACTATAGGATGTTGGGGGAGACATTTGCATAAAGATAGCAACAAGTACGGTGAGTATACTTATCATCTAATCCACTATTATTTCGTAAGCTTGTGTTTTAATTTAAATATGCATATGACTTTAACATACTACATTGACTGCAATCTTTGCTTCGGTAAGTAAAGGACATTTACAACTGATGATTGAGAGCACTGATGACTTAGTATGACTGGCATAAAGTTCTGTAAATAAGAACATAAGGAATAACAAGGGACTGGGACAGACATAAACTACCTATGGTTTAATAGTCATAGTTGTATTATCGAAATGCATTCCTTTGATTAATGTCTTATCTGAATATTATTTTCAAGTATTCCTTTTTCAATGATTAGTTTGAAGTTATAATCTATTTTATCACAAGGGAGTTTTTGGTATTCAAAAGAGAAGATCTTTTGAAAGGAAGTTTTACAAGAAATATTTAGATATCTATCAAAACGAGTATTTGTAAAGTGTTTTCACCTGATATAAATAGTATTTTTGGAAGTAAATATTGATTTTAAATGTTTTGAGTAAAGAAGAACTACGTTGGCTTGATCCTGTATCTAAATGCTTACCCAATTGGATAAAGGTATGTAGGGAGTCACAAGTGGTAGTGATGCAGCTGCTATTCTAGTAAGAATGTTTTTGGTACTTGTTATTACATCTTGTAATAGTTCATGTTTTCAATTAAGCCACACCGACATGTTTATCGAGATTACGAGAATGAATATCGATGTCTATCTCACCAGAGTCGCATAATAGTCGATTTATGGTAAATATGTTTAAATTGGTATTTAAAGAACACCCTGTGGTTTAAATGAATACTTTGATAAGTGGAATTTATTTAAATTCTATCCAGGGCATTCAGTGATATTGTTCATACTTATAAAATATGATGGTTGCAATCGTTTTTTTTTTAGAACGGAAGGATTTTCGGAAATTTTGACTAGTCCGAATTTCCAGGGAGTTACAAGTGGTATTAGAGCTTAGGTTAGGTGCCTAAATAAAAATTTGCCTAAGATTAGTAAATAATTTTAGAAATTTTAAAATGAAGTTACCTTAATTTGATAAATAAAAATGGATAGGGTAAGGCACCATTCCTCTTACCAGGGTTATGAGTAGTATTTATTTTGTGTGTTTAATTTTTGTTTTGTGTCCATATTACTACTAATAATGTGTTGATTCATTTTCAAGAACCACATAGAGAGGTTTAACGAAGTTGTAAGTGCATACGAATATTATTAGTTATAAAGTAGCGAAGGAATGAAGTGGCTTGTAAAAGGAAGAATGTAGCAGCTTGAAATGGATGCAACAGAGTAGCTTCAAAGGGATATGAAATAACAACTTTAAGGAATTAAATGATCTTGAGCAAATATTGAAGAAGACCAAGAGGAGTAAATTGAATACTACATTCATGACCAAGGTGAGAGTTTTTTTAAAGATGTTAGAGTTGTTTAGCACTGATGATGTTAGCTTAAAGCTGCTAAAACATCTTTAACCAATCCAGACATAACTTTTGATTACTTGATTGGGTTTGATCACAGTTAATCTTATTGGGAAGTTAGATTAATTATCTAGAATATTTACATCATATTTATTTTAAATTTTAAAGCCTGCTATATAAAAACATTTTCACAAACTGAGCTACGTGTTTCACAAAAAAGAAGAAGGGGGAGGGGTTTATACTTGAGATTATTTTCGAAGTTGAGAGAGTGGATTTTCCAAAACTAAAAGGTTATCCATGTGGAAGTAATGATTACAAATTATAAAAGTGTTTTGAGAGAATACTTTGTTTAAACTTATGAAAGATTTTATTGATTATTTCATCAGTGATGGATACCTTCGATGTGTGGTATAAGACAATGGATATTGGGTAGTGCACTATTACTCTATGTGGTATCGAGCCAGTAGAGTTCATCCTGACTTAGTGAAGGGATGTCGGCCGCAATATGATGGTTACCTTCGGATAGTGAAGATAATGTGAGGTATAAGACAATATATCTTGGGTAGTGCAACTATTACTCTATGTCGGTATAGAGCCGAGTAGAGTTCGTCCCTACTTAGTGAGGGAATGCCGACTGCATTAGAATAACCTAAATTGAGGGGGTGTCGTGGATTCACTTTGATGAATATAATCATATATAAAAAAAATTAAAGATATCATATGAGATGAAAACATAACTCTCCGGTACATTTTGATGGGTACCGCAAACAGAGAGTACACCATAGCTTGATGAGTCGACATTGGTCGAAATAGGATAAAATATCCTAGAATGAGTGTTTAGCTTGGATCTACTTTGATGAATATGATCTTAGTTTTGACAAAAGAATTTCTTATAAAATTTGTTCGACTTATTTGAAAGTCTACTTGGAAATTCTTATAATAAGAGTGTCATGAATACTCTCTGGTACATTTTGATGGATACCACAATAAGGAGAGTACACCATTATTTGATGTATTGACTTTGATGAATATAATCATGTTTTGAAGATATTACATGAGATGTCTAGATTACTCTCTAGTACATTTCAATGGGTACCGCAACATGGAGAATATATCCTTATATGATGATGATGAGTTGGATGAGCCGGAGTACGTTGAATCTGTAGGACATTTCGATGGGCACCACACAAGAAGAGTATGTTTTTACTAGATGATTAGGCATTGGTTGCAGTTATATAAAAAAAAGCATGGGAAGCTCTAGAATATGTTCCGAACTGAGTGTATGTTCATGAGAAGGAGACTAGGGATCGATGTGGACTGCAAAGAAAATGATCCTGAATTTGGGCATAAAAAGAAGTTATGGCATGCCGTATCCAGTAATAGCTTGCAGGAATGACAAAATGTTAAAAGGTTCAAATCAAAAAATATCCAGGTATGATTTCAATTTATGAAATTATTTTGTAAGTATAATTTCAAGAAAATTTCCTTGATATATAGAGTTTATTTTGTGGAATATTTGGTTAAGTATTGCATAGAATTTCGAGGACGAAATTCGTTGTAAGGGGAAAGAATGTTACAACCTGAAAATTCGGACAGTAAATATTTAAATATCGAGGTTATTTAAATATTTGCAAATTGTATTTAATGGTTTATAACATTGATTAAATCCCTTTAAAAAAACAATTAATAAGGAGAAAACATGTTATTGAATTTTTGTTTACGAAGTTAAGTAGTTCGAAGAAATATCGATAATGTGACCGAAAACAGTTTTATCGATAAACGACGTCTTACTTGTTAAAAGTTGTTAGCATGCAGTAACAATAAATGAACACATATGTGTATGAACATAATATATAAATCAAAATACAAATGGTATATGTGTACATATTCTAGAATATGAAAATGGCTTAAAATTATAGGGACACGTGTCATTAAAATAATGGTACACATGTCTTGTAAGTAAACAAGATAAAGACACATAAACTCATTAGGTGTCCATGTTTAAAAACATCTAAAGATAGCTAAGTAGACATGTGTCTTCATCCTAAAGCATGCATGAAGATAAGGAGGACAAGTGTCCAAAACTAAATTACTAAACTAGCCTTGAAAAATACTATATAAAGGGTGGAAAGGTTCACTTCATTTCATGCATTCACAAAACAAAAAAATGAGATAAGATAAAGAGGAGAAGTTTATGAGAAGCCAAGAGGATAAATGCAAAATCAAGATACAAGTCTAAGGTGAGAAAAACTATTCAAGTTCATATATTCATTTCATATTTTGAAGAAAAGTTGAGAAAGTTATGAATGAATGTTTGGACGTGAACCCCTGAAAATGACGTTTGGTATTTTGGGCATAATTTTTGCAATTCTTAATGAAATTACGACTTCTCTATCAATTTGGAAAGCTATTTCAAAGGGCGCCTATTGCAGTTTTTCTAATTCGGCTGTTTGCACACTTGGAAACAGGACCCAAAGCTAGGCAAATTTCAACCCGAAATGGACATGTTAAAAATGTCTTGTATTATTGAATTTTATTTATTGTATAGATAAATAATTTTAAGGGTTTCTTTTTATTATAATTAAGTAGACAAAGTTAGCTTTATATGTAAAAAATTTGGAGTCAAAATCTATTTTTCTCATAGAGAAACAGCGTCAAACATTTTGCCCAAATACAGGCTAAAATCTGATTTTCAGAACTTTTTATAGTACTCCGAAACACTAGCTTTTCTATTTATGAAGCACATAACCAAGCCAGACCCTTTTTATAGCGCCTAGAAATGCTATAGTAGCTGATTCTAGTGTAAAACTATTATAAACTACCCAGAACTTTTCATACGCGTCTGGAACGCTGTAATAGATGTTTTAAGTTTAAAAACCATCCAGAACTTGTCATAGCATTTCTAGAAGTGCTGTCTTTTCTCTAAATTGACTATGAAGCATTTTAGAATGAACATAACTTTTTATAGCATGACAGAAAACTGTTATAGATGTTTTGAGTATAAAATCATGGTAAACTATTCCAAATCCTCTCAAATATGGACTTGAGTTTTCTTATAGTATCATAAACAAACTAACACAAATCGAGGATGTTAAATCAAAGTAAAAGAGAGTCAAAATGTGACGGCAAGGAATTTCGCTCGGTCCAAACCAGTCGCTAAACCGACCCAGACCGTTCGAAACGCCCTATCGTTTGAGAACACGACAAAACAGAACGCATACAGAAGAACATTTCATTGCTTATTACAACAATGCATCAGATTACAAGAATATACAGAGTATAAATGAATATTGCACAGAAATATCAGAGATTTAAATTACATTTAAATACATAGCAGCGGAAAATAATACAATACACAACTAGAAGAGATATACGGATACAAAGCTTTCCGGATATCGTTCCAGCTGTAAACCAGGATCCTGTGAATATAAATCTGCAAAACCAAAACTACTAGCTGCCCGTGTCAAAATAAGGGCACCCAGAGTTTAGGTTAAAACAATAAACTCCAGGTCAGTCATGTGACTGGTGTGAGAACTAAAACAGTTATTAATCTTTATTTGAAAGTCAGGTAAATCAAGGGACCACGCCGTATAACACGGAACGGGCTTCCTCCCAAGAATACCAGTGCATAAAACAAACAGCGCGATGCTAAATAAAGAAAAATGAAGCTGTTATAAGACCCAGGTCCTATCACACAATGCAACGCAAGCCGGGGGATAGGGTTTTCCCTTATAACAGCCAAAGAATGCTTGATACGTTTAAAACAAATCATTTGATACTATTAGAAGTGCCTAGTGTATAAAACAACTTCAAATCATAAGTATCAATCATAGGCGGCATGAGCGCCCCATCCCACTATGTCGCCATATATAGGTTTACAAATAAAACCGCAAAGTCGCGTATTTGGAAATTGGATTTCCATCTATGAACCGAGGCAAAAGATAGTCCTCACCCGATTCGAGACGCTCTAGTCCGTGTCTCAGGACCCAGACACAGGTGGGCCCTTGGATCCTCAGGGCCGGTCCACCGATGTGGATTAAAATGCCTGAACACTACGTTTCCCCACCCTATGGGGTGTAAGTCTGGTCCGTCAGCCGACCAGAATGCATCGGCCGAAACCGATATAACCGAGGCGCCTCGCAACAGCAACAACCACATAAGTCAAACTCGTCAGGGCGTGTAAAACCACTGACGCCACTTCTAACTAGAAAGAAACGTATGCCCTCCCTGACGTCCGTCTCCCGTTTTTTGGTTCATACCGGGTGTGAAACACGCGAGGTATACGTTACACAAAGCTACGCCACAAAGGCCGTGCTTTGATCATCAACCACAAGACTTTGCTTTTCAACAGAAGCCTTGATCATTTGCATCTTAGCATGCCACACAGGCAAGCCATCCTATGCAACCGATATCAGTCACACAGAATGAAATCCGATGTCAGACACACAGTCCATTTACAAGTCCGTTCTGGGTCTGAACGAAACCGAAGGCACCTAGTACCCCGCATATCCATCGATCTCCAAGTACGTCTGGACGATCACTAACTGTTTCCATCTTCTTGGGTGTACAGCCCAATCAAGATCATCAGTTATCACCCAAACGACGTGAAGACCTCCGGTCTTCGACCATCGTCTTCATCTTCGACTTATCGTCGTATCAGTTATTCAGAATGGGATAAACCCGGTCTTTCCGAATAACTCGCGTATATATTATAAAAGTGTTACACAAACACAACATACGCCTCATTCCAATTCATTAGTCACTAACCGTAAATTAATCAAGAGAATAATTCCCCAAATATTAACCCCGAAGGCCGAAACCAACATCAGATCAATATCCAGAAAACCATTCTGCTTGGCCAACCGACAGTTAGTTTCTAAATTTCACATTCATAGGGAAAGATTCCCATTGATTTTATCAAAGATAAATTCCTTGAATTTATTCTTTAATCCATTTTTGAATATCAATTCAAACTAGTCGGGATTAGCGAACCTTACCGCAGTAATCATTTGTTTTAATTTCCCAATCCCAACCTATTCATCCCATGAAGTAAGACTGGTAATACTTCATATCTAACACCACAGTGTTATCGGTAAATTCAATTACCATTTCACGTTCAAATCTAATTAAAGATTTAACTATCGCCTGGAGCAAAACTGGTGATACTCCATTTCGATCATTTCAATCTAATTAAAGATTCATTAAAACTCCACTTAGTTTTAATCGTTAACTGGGTTAAAGAATCAGTGTCATTTAAAACACGGTTCACGATAAACCCAAAATCACATTCATTAATTATCGGGTTAAAGAATGAGTGTTATTTAAAACACTGTTCACGATAAACCCAAAAATCAATATCTATTCAATTCCAATTAAATATTATTTAATTGGTACACTTCATTAAATCTAAATAAAAAGATTTAATCTTTTCTCAACTGGGTTCAAGAACAGTGTTAGTGAAGACACCATTCACGACAAACCCAAATCACATTCGATATTCAATACAAGGCTCTGAATAGAAAATATATCGGCCTATATTCAATATCAAATTCCACGATTAACAAATGTCGTATTGGAAATAACGATATACTATATATCTTTCAAATTTCCATAACAACACCTGTATAATCACGAATTCCAACATCGAAATATTCCGAAGACAATTTCGATTCAAATCCACTCCAATGCAATCATTGGAAATTTTGGTTATTTTCAAAACCCTTTTCGAATTCAATTTATTTATTTAAAAATAAATAGAATTATAATTCTAGTTCAAAACTAGTTCATTTCGATAAAAATCTATTTTTATCTTTTCAAATATGGAGTTTTTCATCCCAATTCTTTCTAAATCATTTCTTATGATTTTACACAAATTATTACTATTTTTAATAATTTTATCAAGGCCCGTACAGTCGATTTCCATCAATGGCCATCGAACTGCACTTACAGCGACCTTTTTCGAATTTGATTTGGACATAATTCCAAATCCAACCGTTAGATTTCTAATTTATCACATTCGTTAGAAAGCTCTTTTCGATACGAACCCAACGGTTCCGGTTTTAGGAGAATCCGACGGTCGGATCTCCCGTAATGTCCGTTTGAAATAAATGGTCGAAATTCACGAACTGCCGCGGCGCGGCGCGTTCTATTTAGGCCATTATATTATATATATAATATATATAATATATACTTCGTCGATTTCTATTTAAAACGAATTATATAAATAGTTTTAAATTCGTTTCAAAAGCAATTTCAACTTCCTTTTCAATTCAAATCAAAATTGAATTCTTCTTTATAAATTCGTTTTTTTAAAATTCATTTCTATTCAATTCAAATTTCAATTCAATTTGAATTGAATTCAATTCAATTCATTTCGAAATCGTTTTCAATTCAATTCATTTCGAAATCGTTTTCAATTCATTTTGAATTCGTTTTCAATTCAATTCATTTCGAAATCGTTTTTAAAATCGATATAAATATCGTTCACGTCAAAATGGCGTCAATCTAATCAACACGGCTTCATATATTCCTTTATTTTCAAATATTCTATTTCAAATATTTCTTTTTCAAATATTTCTTTTTCAAAACTGGAATGAGGCCCAATCAATTACCATATAAAATTAATTATATGGATTTTCATACAACACATGTATATAATAGCATTGAAAATAATCAACCATCAACCAAAGTGCACTACACTGTATAAGCATCAAATATAGATATTCAACGCTTATAACAGCCTGTCAATCAATCGATCGACATATTTAATCAATCAGGATGAGTGAACTTCAAATTTCATCCTAACACCCGTGTGGGGTTTCAAACAATCAAACACATATTTTATTTGTGCAGTTAGGCGATGTGTAAAATTTATCGACCCAATCAACGTCATTCAAATAGGTGTGCATAAACAAACCGTCTGGTTTGTAAATGAATATTTATTTATTCACATTCACGTTAAAAATTATATTTTTAACGATAACACATTTTATTTTAACATATGAATTTCTATTCAGTTCATTCTTTAAATAAAATGCTATTTTCATTTTTCTAACATATTTTAGAAAATTTCGGCGGCATAACGGCACGATACTAGAAACGGGACAAGGCCTAGCCTTATCCCCGGTCTAGTGAAGGCCCACGCCATTCACACATCAATCAAATTCACTTTCGTTATGCAAACCACAAAATTTGGAGTAAGGGTCTAACCTAGCCTTACTCCTATGCCTTATAACGGCGCACGTCTAATCCTAACCAATTTATCGATTCGATTTTTCACACCACAAACCACATTCAAACCAATATCGCAATCAATCACCAAACAGTCAAACAAACAAGTCCATGGTCTGTGGACGGTTGTGTCGGGTGCTACTAAGCACCGTCTGCATCCTAGTATAAATATATAACTAGAAAAGAAATAGAAGAGTGAGAAATTCTCACAAATAGCTATCCTAGCTCCACGGCACTTCATTGATAGAAATCTTCATCGCTATCGCATCTTCGTCATCTTCGTTGCCCGTATTCTCTACATATGTAAAAATCGAATTTTTACTTCGCTATTCAATATATAAGAATTACATTTTAACTTCGCTTTTCAATATATAAAAATCGAATTTTTATTTCGAAGTTCAATAGATAAAAATCATATTTTTATTTCGAAGTTCAATAGATAAAAATCATCTGATATATATTTTTAAAACATTCCCATATATTTTCAAAACCTTGCGATATAGATATATTTTCAACAATGCTAATTTTTATATTTAAAAATCATATTTTTATAATCACTTCATATATTTAAAAATCGAATTTTTACTATGCTGTTCAATATATAAAAATCATATTTTTATAATCACTTCATATATTTAAAAATCGAATTTTTACTATGCTGTTCAATATATAAAAATCATATTTTTATTATGCTATTCAATATATAAAAATAAGCATATTTTCACAACGCTACTATATAGATAAAAATTATATTTTTATCCCGCTATTTTCTATATAAAGATTTCGCCTTTTTAAATTTAAAGATTTCACCTTTTTAAATTTAAAGATTTCACCTTTTTAAATTTAAAGATTTCACCTTTTTAAATTTAACCACTTTATCTCAACGTAGATAAAATAAAAATCAGATTTTTATTTCGTTACATACACAAGGCCGATATTTTTATATTCTCAATCTCATAAAGATTACATTTTTAATACTTTTAAAAATATAAAAATCATATTTTCAATATTTCTATATAGTAAAGATTATACTTTTATCTTCCTACCATATAAAAGATTATATTTTTAATTCTTTAAAAATATAAAAACTATATTTTTAATACTTTAAAAAAATATAAAAACTATATTTTTAATACTTTAAAAATATAAAAACTATATTTTTCACTAACCAAAATCAAATCTTTTTTTTTATTTCCTGAATCCTGTATATAAAATAAAATAAATAACATAAAAATAAAAAATAAAAAAAAAACTTACAGAAAGGGGCGGGGTGCTTGCCGCGGTGGCTTGCAGGGGGGGGGGCTCGACGTGGAGGAGGGCGCAGGCGGAGGGCGAGGTCGGAGGAAGATGCGGTTGGGGGGCTCGAATCGGTGTAGGCGGAGGTGAGGCCGGGGGGGTCGCGGCGGAGTCGGACGAAGAGGAGGGGAGAGGGAAGCATCGGCTTCGGGTAGGAGGAGGGAATCGGGAGAAGGGAGGTGTCGAGGCAAGTGGCGGCGGCGAAGCGCCCCATCCCTGGGCGGCGACGTGGATCGACGGGCTGTTGCCCCCCTTTTTTTTTCTTTTTTTTTTTTTTTTTTTTTTTTTTGATTTGAACGAATCAATATGAGGAGGGGGCCAGAGGGATTTAAGGGGAAGAGGGTTATTATTTTTTTTTTTTTTTTATTTATTTAATTATGAAAGAGTTGACTTCTATATATGACCTCTAAACGAGGCCCACCGCCTGTCGTCCATAGTGTATTACCCCCATTCCGAACACAATGGGACATGTATCGCAGGCTGATTCGAACGTTTGAACCAGTTTCCGTTTATTTTACATTTAAATCACTATATTGAATTTTAAACGTACATTTCAAATTACAGGGGTCACATACTAACTTTAAAAAATCCAGAAAAATATTTTCTAGCTTCGTATTGACGATACGGTCCTAACAAAACTAGTTTCGTCGAATTCTGAGACCGTTTGAAAAATGGCCAATTTCCAGTCGATTAAAATCAACTGAAACTGGTCAAACGCGTTTTCCTTTGCCACGCTCACATACTGATTCGAAAAATTATGAAATTTGGAATCTAGCAATAACTTTACATCCCGGACCCAACAAAACTGGTTTCGTCGAAATCCGAGGTCGTTTGCAAAATTGCTATTTTTAAGGGCCTGAATTCCATAGCGACTATTCAGAATTTTCAACTGGACATATCTTTCGATTCCCGCTATGAAATCTTGATTTTTCGGATTCGATAGAAAGATATTATTAATTAGATCCTATGATTTTTGGTTTCACTAAAATCCGGATTGATTTGCACCCGGTACATTCAATTGAAGTTTGAAATCGAATTATCGAACTACCGCGCCATTTTCAATTCTATTTATAATTATATATAAATATTTATATTCTAACGACGACGTATATAATATATACATCGAATTCTATTCAAAATAAATTTCTCGTTGATTTTATTTAAAATAATTCATTTTAAATAATTAAAACTCGCTAAAATTGCCAAAATAAAAATTTCAAACTGGCTCGCATTTTACGGGTTGTTACAATCTCCCCCACTTAAAACTTTTCGTCCCCGAAAAGGAACAAAGTCGAAAGTGGTTTGATTAATCAACTCTACGTTCGATCTGGCTTCCATTCTCCAACTCTTTAGTTTCTGAGAATTTTCAAAATTTCAAAAATTTGGCTAACACCCTAAATTTTCGAAAAATTTCGCCATAACCTCCCCTGCAATGGGAGCATCGGGGAATTTCAAATAGCTTCCCCGGTCCTTCAGATCTCAAAAAGAAAAAGAAAAAGCCAAGCGGCTAGCCAATAGGCTCACAAAATCATCATCACCCAAACAAAACAGTAAATTATGTAATAAACATGTACCTATTTGTCGGGCAAACAAATTTTATTCTCTGGCTCTAGCCTCCTTGCTATGACCTGTTCAATGATATACATGTATATGCAAGCAGATGCGACCCATTTTCAATACAGTTCAATATTTGATTCAATTAGGCTAAATGGTTCAAAATTAGCAAACAATTAAACAAACAACACAAACATCAATCAATTAGTGAATTAACGTTTCAAATTCATAACTTTGATATATATACAAAAATCAAATTTTTGATGCCAAATCACAACAATAGGCCCTATCTAATTTTGGTTCTCACACCAGTCTAATGGAATATATAGAAAATCACACCTTCGAAACACGAAACTAATTACTAATGATGACGCGTCAATCATCAGAATCAGGTCCGGGCGACTAGAGAGTGATTCTATATCTATCCAATATATTTAAACTTTGAATATACGCGGATCAGACGTATACGCAAAATCTATATATACTGGACTGTCCAACTCAATATAAATAGATAATCAAATACGAATAATTGATTTAAATTTTCAAAACAAGATTTGTTTTCATTTGAAAAATATACCCTTCACACTCGTTCTAGGATACTACTGATCCTATCTCTAACGAGTCATTCTAATTGGATTTTACTAATCCAATATCTGACGAATTCTTTCATATGGTTCTAATGTGTCTTGTTCTCTGCTTTGTAAACCAAAGCTCTGATACCAACTGTGACGGCAAGGAATTTCGCTCGGTCCAAACCAGTCGCTAAACCGACCCAGACCGTTCGAAACGCCCTATCGTTTGAGAACACGACAAAACAGAACGCATACAGAAGAACATTTCATTGCTTATTACAACAATGCATCAGATTACAAGAATATACAGAGTATAAATGAATATTGCACAGAAATATCAGAGATTTAAATTACATTTAAATACATAGCAGCGGAAAATAATACAATACACAACTAGAAGAGATATACGGATACAAAGCTTTCCGGATATCGTTCCAGCTGTAAACCAGGATCCTGTGAATATAAATCTGCAAAACCAAAACTACTAGCTGCCCGTGTCAAAATAAGGGCACCCAGAGTTTAGGTTAAAACAATAAACTCCAGGTCAGTCATGTGACTGGTGTGAGAACTAAAACAGTTATTAATCTTTATTTGAAAGTCAGGTAAATCAAGGGACCACGCCGTATAACACGGAACGGGCTTCCTCCCAAGAATACCAGTGCATAAAACAAACAGCGCGATGCTAAATAAAGAAAAATGAAGCTGTTATAAGACCCAGGTCCTATCACACAATGCAACGCAAGCCGGGGGATAGGGTTTTCCCTTATAACAGCCAAAGAATGCTTGATACGTTTAAAACAAATCATTTGATACTATTAGAAGTGCCTAGTGTATAAAACAACTTCAAATCATAAGTATCAATCATAGGCGGCATGAGCGCCCCATCCCACTATGTCGCCATATATAGGTTTACAAATAAAACCGCAAAGTCGCGTATTTGGAAATTGGATTTCCATCTATGAACCGAGGCAAAAGATAGTCCTCACCCGATTCGAGACGCTCTAGTCCGTGTCTCAGGACCCAGACACAGGTGGGCCCTTGGATCCTCAGGGCCGGTCCACCGATGTGGATTAAAATGCCTGAACACTACGTTTCCCCACCCTATGGGGTGTAAGTCTGGTCCGTCAGCCGACCAGAATGCATCGGCCGAAACCGATATAACCGAGGCGCCTCGCAACAGCAACAACCACATAAGTCAAACTCGTCAGGGCGTGTAAAACCACTGACGCCACTTCTAACTAGAAAGAAACGTATGCCCTCCCTGACGTCCGTCTCCCGTTTTTTGGTTCATACCGGGTGTGAAACACGCGAGGTATACGTTACACAAAGCTACGCCACAAAGGCCGTGCTTTGATCATCAACCACAAGACTTTGCTTTTCAACAGAAGCCTTGATCATTTGCATCTTAGCATGCCACACAGGCAAGCCATCCTATGCAACCGATATCAGTCACACAGAATGAAATCCGATGTCAGACACACAGTCCATTTACAAGTCCGTTCTGGGTCTGAACGAAACCGGAGGCACCTAGTACCCCGCATATCCATCGATCACCAAGTACGTCTGGACGATCACTAACTGTTTCCATCTTCTTGGGTGTACAGCCCAATCAAGATCATCAGTTATCACCCAAACGACGTGAAGACCTCCGGTCTTCGACCATCGTCTTCATCTTCGACTTATCGTCGTATCAGTTATTCAGAATGGGATAAACCCGGTCTTTCCGAATAACTCGCGTATATATTATAAAAGTGTTACACAAACACAACATACGCCTCATTCCAATTCATTAGTCACTAACCGTAAATTAATCAAGAGAATAATTCCCCAAATATTAACCCCGAAGGCCGAAACCAACATCAGATCAATATCCAGAAAACCATTCTGCTTGGCCAACCGACAGTTAGTTTCTAAATTTCACATTCATAGGGAAAGATTCCCATTGATTTTATCAAAGATAAATTCCTTGAATTTATTCTTTAATCCATTTTTGAATATCAATTCAAACTAGTCGGGATTAGCGAACCTTACCGCAGTAATCATTTGTTTTAATTTCCCAATCCCAACCTATTCATCCCATGAAGTAAGACTGGTAATACTTCATATCTAACACCACAGTGTTATCGGTAAATTCAATTACCATTTCACGTTCAAATCTAATTAAAGATTTAACTATCGCCTGGAGCAAAACTGGTGATACTCCATTTCGATCATTTCAATCTAATTAAAGATTCATTAAAACTCCACTTAGTTTTAATCGTTAACTGGGTTAAAGAATCAGTGTCATTTAAAACACGGTTCACGATAAACCCAAAATCACATTCATTAATTATCGGGTTAAAGAATGAGTGTTATTTAAAACACTGTTCACGATAAACCCAAAAATCAATATCTATTCAATTCCAATTAAATATTATTTAATTGGTACACTTCATTAAATCTAAATAAAAAGATTTAATCTTTTCTCAACTGGGTTCAAGAACAGTGTTAGTGAAGACACCATTCACGACAAACCCAAATCACATTCGATATTCAATACAAGGCTCTGAATAGAAAATATATCGGCCTATATTCAATATCAAATTCCACGATTAACAAATGTCGTATTGGAAATAACGATATACTATATATCTTTCAAATTTCCATAACAACACCTGTATAATCACGAATTCCAACATCGAAATATTCCGAAGACAATTTCGATTCAAATCCACTCCAATGCAATCATTGGAAATTTTGGTTATTTTCAAAACCCTTTTCGAATTCAATTTATTTATTTAAAAATAAATAGAATTATAATTCTAGTTCAAAACTAGTTCATTTCGATAAAAATCTATTTTTATCTTTTCAAATATGGAGTTTTTCATCCCAATTCTTTCTAAATCATTTCTTATGATTTTACACAAATTATTACTATTTTTAATAATTTTATCAAGGCCCGTACAGTCGATTTCCATCAATGGCCATCGAACTGCACTTACAGCGACCTTTTTCGAATTTGATTTGGACATAATTCCAAATCCAACCGTTAGATTTCTAATTTATCACATTCGTTAAAAAGCTCTTTTCGATACGAACCCAACGGTTCCGGTTTTAGGAGAATCCGACGGTCGGATCTCCCGTAATGTCCGTTTGAAATAAATGGTCGAAATTCACAAACTGCCGCGGCGCGGCGCGTTCTATTTAGGCCATTATATTATATATATAATATATATAATATATACTTCGTCGATTTCTATTTAAAACGAATTATATAAATAGTTTTAAATTCGTTTCAAAAGCAATTTCAACTTCCTTTTCAATTCAAATCAAAATTGAATTCTTCTTTATAAATTCGTTTTTTTAAAATTCATTTCTATTCAATTCAAATTTCAATTCAATTTGAATTGAATTCAATTCAATTCATTTCGAAATCGTTTTCAATTCAATTCATTTCGAAATCGTTTTCAATTCATTTTGAATTCGTTTTCAATTCAATTCATTTCGAAATCGTTTTTAAAATCGATATAAATATCGTTCACGTCAAAATGGCGTCAATCTAATCAACACGGCTTCATATATTCCTTTATTTTCAAATATTCTATTTCAAATATTTCTTTTTCAAATATTTCTTTTTCAAAACTGGAATGAGGCCCAATCAATTACCATATAAAATTAATTATATGGATTTTCATACAACACATGTATATAATAGCATTGAAAATAATCAACCATCAACCAAAGTGCACTACACTGTATAAGCATCAAATATAGATATTCAACGCTTATAACAGCCTGTCAATCAATCGATCGACATATTTAATCAATCAGGATGAGTGAACTTCAAATTTCATCCTAACACCCGTGTGGGGTTTCAAACAATCAAACACATATTTTATTTGTGCAGTTAGGCGATGTGTAAAATTTATCGACCCAATCAACGTCATTCAAATAGGTGTGCATAAACAAACCGTCTGGTTTGTAAATGAATATTTATTTATTCACATTCACGTTAAAAATTATATTTTTAACGATAACACATTTTATTTTAACATATGAATTTCTATTCAGTTCATTCTTTAAATAAAATGCTATTTTCATTTTTCTAACATATTTTAGAAAATTTCGGCGGCATAACGGCACGATACTAGAAACGGGACAAGGCCTAGCCTTATCCCCGGTCTAGTGAAGGCCCACGCCATTCACACATCAATCAAATTCACTTTCGTTATGCAAACCACAAAATTTGGAGTAAGGGTCTAACCTAGCCTTACTCCTACGCCTTATAACGGCGCACGTCTAATCCTAACCAATTTATCGATTCGATTTTTCACACCACAAACCACATTCAAACCAATATCGCAATCAATCACCAAACAGTCAAACAAACAAGTCCATGGTCTGTGGACGGTTGTGTCGGGTGCTACTAAGCACCGTCTGCATCCTAGTATAAATATATAACTAGAAAAGAAATAGAAGAGTGAGAAATTCTCACAAATAGCTATCCTAGCTCCACGGCACTTCATTGATAGAAATCTTCATCGCTATCGCATCTTCGTCATCTTCGTTGCCCGTATTCTCTACATATGTAAAAATCGAATTTTTACTTCGCTATTCAATATATAAGAATTACATTTTAACTTCGCTTTTCAATATATAAAAATCGAATTTTTATTTCGAAGTTCAATAGATAAAAATCATATTTTTATTTCGAAGTTCAATAGATAAAAATCATCTGATATATATTTTTAAAACATTCCCATATATTTTCAAAACCTTGCGATATAGATATATTTTCAACAATGCTAATTTTTATATTTAAAAATCATATTTTTATAATCACTTCATATATTTAAAAATCGAATTTTTACTATGCTGTTCAATATATAAAAATCATATTTTTATAATCACTTCATATATTTAAAAATCGAATTTTTACTATGCTGTTCAATATATAAAAATCATATTTTTATTATGCTATTCAATATATAAAAATAAGCATATTTTCACAACGCTACTATATAGATAAAAATTATATTTTTATCCCGCTATTTTCTATATAAAGATTTCGCCTTTTTAAATTTAAAGATTTCACCTTTTTAAATTTAAAGATTTCACCTTTTTAAATTTAAAGATTTCACCTTTTTAAATTTAACCACTTTATCTCAACGTAGATAAAATAAAAATCAGATTTTTATTTCGTTACATACACAAGGCTGATATTTTTATATTCTCAATCTCATAAAGATTACATTTTTAATACTTTTAAAAATATAAAAATCATATTTTCAATATTTCTATATAGTAAAGATTATACTTTTATCTTCCTACCATATAAAAGATTATATTTTTAATTCTTTAAAAATATAAAAACTATATTTTTAATACTTTAAAAAAATATAAAAACTATATTTTTAATACTTTAAAAATATAAAAACTATATTTTTCACTAACCAAAATCAAATCTTTTTTTTTATTTCCTGAATCCTGTATATAAAATAAAATAAATAACATAAAAATAAAAAATAAAAAAAAAACTTACAGAAAGGGGCGGGGTGCTTGCCGCGGTGGCTTGCAGGGGGGGGGGCTCGACGTGGAGGAGGGCGCAGGCGGAGGGCGAGGTCGGAGGAAGATGCGGTTGGGGGGCTCGAATCGGTGTAGGCGGAGGTGAGGCCAGGGGGGGTCGCGGCGGAGTCGGACGAAGAGGAGGGGAGAGGGAAGCATCGGCTTCGGGTAGGAGGAGGGAATCGGGAGAAGGGAGGTGTCGAGGCAAGTGGCGGCGGCGAAGCGCCCCATCCCTGGGCGGCGACGTGGATCGACGGGCTGTTGCCCCCATTTTTTTTTTCTTTTTTTTTTTTTTTTTTTTTTTTTTTGATTTGAACGAATCAATATGAGGAGGGGGCCAGAGGGATTTAAGGGGAAGAGGGTTATTTTTTTTTTTTTTTTTTATTTATTTATTTAATTATGAAAGAGTTGACTTCTATATATGACCTCTAAACGAGGCCCACCGCCTGTCGTCCATAGTGTATTACCCCCATTCCGAACACAATGGGACATGTATCGCAGGCTGATTCGAACGTTTGAACCAGTTTCCGTTTATTTTACATTTAAATCACTATATTGAATTTTAAACGTACATTTCAAATTACAGGGGTCACATACTAACTTTAAAAAATCCAGAAAAATATTTTCTAGCTTCGTATTGACGATACGGTCCTAACAAAACTAGTTTCGTCGAATTCTGAGACCGTTTGAAAAATGGCCAATTTCCAGTCGATTAAAATCAACTGAAACTGGTCAAACGCGTTTTCCTTTGCCACGCTCACATACTGATTCGAAAAATTATGAAATTTGGAATCTAGCAATAACTTTACATCCCGGACCCAACAAAACTGGTTTCGTCGAAATCCGAGGTCGTTTGCAAAATTGCTATTTTTAAGGGCCTGAATTCCATAGCGACTATTCAGAATTTTCAACTGGACATATCTTTCGATTCCCGCTATGAAATCTTGATTTTTCGGATTCGATAGAAAGATATTATTAATTAGATCCTATGATTTTTGGTTTCACTAAAATCCGGATTGATTTGCACCCGGTACATTCAATTGAAGTTTGAAATCGAATTATCGAACTACCGCGCCATTTTCAATTCTATTTATAATTATATATAAATATTTATATTCTAACGACGACGTATATAATATATACGTCGAATTCTATTCAAAATAAATTTCTCGTTGATTTTATTTAAAATAATTCATTTTAAATAATTAAAACTCGCTAAAATTGCCAAAATAAAAATTTCAAACTGGCTCGCATTTTACGGGTTGTTACACAAAACGTGTCAAAATTGAGAACAAAGAAGGTTGAAAATTTTCGATGATTTGAGGAAAATAATTGATTGCTTTGGAGTGGTGAATAGTACTGTAGGATGTTCGGCGAGACTTTTGCTTAAAGATAGCAAGGAGTACAGTGAGTATACTTATCATCAAATCCATTATTATTTCATAAGCTTGTGTTTTAACTAAAGATGCATATGACTTTAACATACTACAATGACTGAAATCTTTGCTTCGGTAAGTAAAGAACATATACAACTGATGATTGAGAGCATTGATGACTTAGTATGAATGGCATAAAGTTCTGTAAATAAGAACATAAGGATTAGCGGGGGACCGGGACAGACATAAACTACCTATGGTTTGATAACCATAGTTGCATTATCGAAATGCATTCCTTTGATTAATGTCTTATGTGAATATTATTTTCAAGTATTCCTTTTTCAATGGTTATTTTGAAGTTATAATTTATTTTATCACAAGGGAGTTTTTGGTATTTAAAAGAGAAGATCTTTTAAAAGGAAGTTTTACAAGAAATATTTAGATATCTTTCAAAATGAGTATTTGTAGCTTTCACTTGATATAAAAAGTATTTTCGGAAGTAAATATTGATTTTAAATGTTTTGAGTAAAGAAGAACTACGTTGGCTTGATCCCGTATCTAATTGCTTACCCAATGGGATAAAGGTATGTAGGGAATCACAAGTGGTAGTGATGCAGCTGCTATTTTAATAAAAATGGTTTTGGTACATGTTATTACATCTTGCAATAGTGCATGTTTTCAATTAAGCCACACCGACATGTTTATCAAGATTGCAGGAATAAATATCGATGTCCATCTCACCAGAGTCGCATAATAATCGATTTATGGTAAATATGTTTAAATTGGTATTTAAAGATCACCCTGCGGTTTAAATGAATACTTTTATAAGCGGCATTTATTTAAATTATATCTTGTGCATTTAGTGATGTTGTTCATACTTATAAAATATAATGGTTGATATCAATGTTTTTTTTTAAATGGAAGGATTTTAGGAAATTTTTGACTGGTCTGAATTTCCAGGGCGTTACAGCGGAAATATGATAAATGGTGACTGGGTTTGCATTGAAAAGTTGGGAGGGACGTGGCTTACATTTCAAAACATAACAAGGGGCAAAGCCTTATTGCCACGAATTTATAACTATTACAAATCAATTAAATTAATTAATATTTAAGAAATATTAATTATAAAGTTTGGATATGATTTGCAAAATAAATTTGTCGCATGTATTTACAATAAATCATATATATATATCAATTGATATGAGATGTCGATGACTAACTTAATTAAATATAATTGTGTATATTTAAATTGGGTTAAATGAGCTCATAATCCATGCCTTTTAGATTTGATGAGTGTTGGTTGGGTAACTAGTATGCATGAGATTAGAGTTTGAGATGTGTTAATGTAATGTCCCGTATTTTTAGTGGAATAATTAATTTATTTAATTATTTAAAATGTGGTTTGTTAATTTAAATGGTCGTTGAATTAAATAACTTTGAATATTTAATTAAAATAATAATTAAATAATATATTAAATTCTGAAATAATCTGAATTAGCTTAAATGGCGGTATGGTGTGAATTGGGCAATTCAAAATATTTAATTCAGTTTAGAATTGAATTTCGATAATGAATATATTATATAAACGAAGTTTGAACGTATAATTATAATTTAATTATAATCGATCTCAAAATGGCATTGCAGTTCGTAATTTGGTGATTCGAACTTTAAATGAATATACGGAAGCCGTTTTAAGTCGGATTTCTGTGAAACAAGAAACGTTCAAAGCTGTTGAAGTATATTTTTCTAATGGAAGAGAAAAATCGAGATTTCGTCGTGTAGATTTTGATTTATGTCCAAATAAAATTTTAGAAAGTCGTTGTGGAATTCCTTTATAATTTATAACGATTTATTTATATTTACGAAAGGAATTTCATTTTAAATCGAATATCGATTTAATCTGGATTTGAAATATCGAGTTAGAAATTCCTATAGGAATATTGTGAAGCTGTATGATATCGTCTGTGAAGATATATACGATAATATTTATTTATTAATATTAAATTTAAATACTTTTAAATATATTTGTATATTTAAAAGGGTTATTTAGAGCTTTAAAAATAGATAGTTTTGCAAACGACCTCGGAATTCGACGAAACTAATTTTGTTGGATCCACAATATTAAATTATTGCTAGATTTCAGTTTTCGTGATTTTTGAAGTCAGTGTGTGGCCGTATGGATTGTTAATGTGAAATATAGTCAATAATTTGACCTTTAAAAATATGTTGTTTGAGCAAACGGAGTCGAAATTCGACGAAACCAGTTTCGTTGGGACCGTAATGTCGAACTGTAGCTGCGTGTCCAGTTTCGTGATATTTAGGTATCATATTTGATCGTATGGATTTTTAGAAGGTAGATAAAATGAGAAATTGGCAAAATATAATTTAAAAATATTTATAAAAAATATCCTAACTTATTAATGAACCTAAACAAGCCACGTTCTTTTCCTCTCAGCCTCACCCTCACGTTAGAAATGCAAGGAAAAAATAGGCCACCACCAGTATGTTAAAAACGTGAGAAAAGAAATCAAAAGGAAAATCAAAACAAGCAAAAACAAAAATTATAAAATCATGATACATATATTTATGAGATCACGAGTGGATGTACTTCAGTTTCAAACTATTTTCTTGCAGTTCGATCATCATTTCCAGAGTGCAAAAAGTGTACAGTGAACCTAGGGTTCGATCGCGTTTTGTACGTGGTGGTTTTCGGTTGGATTGGAGATTTGATATGGAGTTGTGGTTGGAATTGGGTTCGTCTGTGATGAATTGGTGGGATTCGGCATCTAAAGTTGTCGATACCTGTACAGGTGGCTCGAAGGAAAGTCTGAAGTCGGAAATTGAAAATCTGGGGCGAGTTCGACATTGAGGTGATGGGTGGAAGGAGATACGGATGAGGAGAACAATGGTGGTGATGGTTTGTGATTCGGTTGGGTAATGAAGGAGCATTCGGGGGTTGAAGCATCGGTAATGGTGGTGGAATGTGGAGCACGGGTTCGCTGTGGGTAAATGGGGAAGAAGTGAAGTCGGGCTTCGGTTTTAAACACTAATATGGGCCGAAATTTAAGGGTCAAAGCCCATTTATGATTTAAATTCCATGCTTAGTTTAATTAAAAATGTGTTAACTTGTTAATGACATAACTAGCTCATACGACGTCAGATTTACGAATGGTCGAATCGTATGGACGGTGGCTACACAGTGGAATTGACTAGGAGTGAATCGAAGCTCGTTACAATTTATAGCAAAATAAATTGTCCGTCGGAATCAAGCGATGGTTAACGTTATTAATGATGATCATCCATTGTGCGTAAAACTCACCAACTCTGAACAATTATTTTTTATAACATATTCTTAGAACTGATAATTATCTGTTGATTAATGTGTGTTAACTATTTGGATTTAACTGTTAATTTATTGGTTGAAAATATAGATAACGATATATATAAATCGTTAATCGAATATTGATTCTGTTTATCAGAATATTTTATATTCGTGTTGTTTAACATCTGTGATGCAGGGAAACAGGTTGGAGGGACCCAACTGGGTTCCTCAATATTTATAAACTGTTTTGTTCTTGTATTGTGTTATATGATGTGATGTATAATCTGAGATTGATTATAGTGACAATGGTCTGGTTATTTGGTACTGTTAAATACCAGAAGAAATATTGAAATAAAATATTATATAAAATCAAAAGATTTTATATAGAAGGAAGATTTCAAACTGTGCATTGAAATAAAATATTTATAAAACGAAAAGAATTTTATAAATTGATATTTACTTAGAAAATAAATAGAGGGATAAAAAGGATATTTACTTAGAAAGTAAATATAACGATAAAAGGATATTGACTTAAAAAGTAAATAGAACGATAAAAAGAATGTTTACATAGAAAGTAAATAAAATTACAAAAGGAATATTTATTTATAAATAGAATTTGTAAAAGAAACTATTTATAAAATTAAAGGATTTTATAAAGGAAATATTTGGAAAGCCAAATAAGAATTTGAAAGGAAATATTTGTAAAGCACTTACAAATAGAATTGAAGGGGAAATATTTATTTGTTAAATAAATAAAATAGAAAGAGAAATATTTGTGAACAAATAGAAAAGGAAAATAATTATTTGTTAAATAAATAGAATTCAAGGAAGGAAATATTTGTAAAACAATTATAAATAAAATAGAAAGAGAAATATTTGTAAAAAACAATTACAAATAGAATTGAAAAAGAATGTATTTATTTAACAAATAAATAAAGATAAAAACAATTATTTAATAAATAAAGGAGTATTAAGAAATATTTATTCAGAAAATAAATAGAGTTATAAAAGGGAAAATTGGCAGGATATCAAGGAAATAGAAAAGATTTATTTAAAGTGAGATTAAATAGAAATTAGTTTTAACAGATAAATTGGAAAGAATAATTTATAAATAATATTTTATAAATTAAGTAAAATATTTATCATTGGATAAATGGAATATATAGGTCAGGACTTATATAGAGAAGTAAGAATCGATTTCAACATCGATATTTGAAACTGAATATGGACGAAGAGTTAACCAGTTAGAGTTAACTAGTTAGTGTTAACCAGTCAGAGTTAATCGATTAGAGTTAGAGTTAATTGATTTGAATTAGGTTAATTGATTTGAATTAGAGTAGAGTTAATCGAATATTAGTTATTCAATTAGAGTTAATCGAATATTAGTTATTCGATATGAGTTAGTTAATTTGAGTTAATCGAGTTAGAGTTAGTCGAGTATTAGTAATCGAATTTAGTTTAATCGAAAGGAGTTAAACGATGTTAGTTTAATCGAAAGGAGTTATCAATTATATTTTAATCGAAAGGAGAATCGATGTTAGTTTAATCGAATGGAGAATCGATGTTAGTTTAATCGAAAGGAGTTAATGGATGTTAGTTTAATCGAAAGGAGTTAATCGAATTTAGTTATTCGAAAGTGAGATTATCGAATATAAGTTATTCGAAAGAAGATTATCGAATATAGCGTATTCGAAAGAAAGAGATCGAATATAAGTTATTCGAAGTGATTTAATCGAATATAAGTTATTCGAAGTGAGTTAATCGAATATAAGTTATTCGAAGAGAGGTAATCGAATATAGGTTATTCGAAGAAGAGTTAATCAAATAGAGATTACTCGAAAGGGAGTTATATGTCGAATTCGATTATATCGAATTCGGGAAAGTATTATTTACTTTCCGGTTTTTAAATCAGGATCTATTTGCTTATAAATAAATCAAAGTAGGTTAATTATTCAAATTAAAAAATAAAAATTATATTTAAAGTTACATACTTCGAAAGTAGGGATTATAACGTTATCGTTATAACCAATGTTTTTATAAAAGAAGTGGATTCGTAAATAGAATCCGAGAGTTTTGTAAGGAAGTTTGTTAAAGATTTAAAAGATAAACTTTGACTATTTCGAAGTCAAAACGTTGTTCAGTTAAGATCTGAGAGGTAATTATACCCCAACTTGATTGACTTTCTTTTTAACTAAGGAATGGTAAGGTTTGATAGTGAAGGAGTTTTGGAAATGTTTTCCAAATAAGAATCAGAAATGTTTTGTGATAATAGAAAATAAGAATTTAGAATATATGGAAACAGGAGATAAGTAAATTAATGAACTAAAGAGATAAATGTTAAACGATGATTGATCGATATAATTTCCATATGGAAATAATATCGTTGTTTGCACACGTGTCTTCCTTTGATAGTTAATTCACTGACTATCGAAGTTTTCGACCATTTTAATGTTGTTAATATGGAGAGACCGATTGGATTATTATCCGAAGAACCACTCCGTATTGGCATAAGCATTGCGAATCATATATGCCAAAGATAATTGAAGACGGAGTAAAGTGCAAGGGCTGTTGTATAAATCTTAGGTAAAGATTGCCTAAGATGGATGTACTGAATAGTGCCTTCAATTTGTCCAGTCCCAGGACGACTTGTAAGGAAGAATGTCTGACAGAGTATATTTAATAGATCGCGTGAGTTGATCTCATCAAACGTACGTACGTTTGGTGGTGGAGGAATTCGTTTCTCTTAGCTGTTTACCTGTTGTATTTTTGTGGAAATCAATTTGTGATTTGGCGGGTATGATGATGTGACATTCAAAGTGAATAATTGTGTGATCTGTAAGAGATAAGCATGGCCTCTAGCCTCACAACTGGGAAATGACAAAAAATCAGACAGGCAACATGGCTATGTAGATGGCACCTTTTAGGGTGTATAATCACCTGATCTAGAGTTTCATTTACTTCTAGAAATCTATTGTTGATGCTGTCCCATTCGTGAAACGGCTGCTGATCCCAACCGTTGGTGATATACATTCGATACACTCAAGCGAAATGAGTGGTCGGCCATGTGTGGCCAGGTTGCAAGATGTTCTTGTTGAACCCAGTGTATTCTTCTCTAGAGGTACACTAGCGAAAGGTGGTTCCATACCTTGTCATAGATGGAAATCCATTACCCAATACGTGCTTACGGTTTTGATTGTATACTATATATGTAGAACGTGAGATGAAAGCGTTTCTGCTAGATGATTATTATATTGTGGTTGTTAGACACTATTATAATATCTATGAGTTTTGATATAAAGATTATTTTGGATTCTCATAAGGGAAAAACTCGTTCTGTTATACGGCGTTGTCTAATGAGATATCGTTTAATGGCTCAAACTGTTTTAAACTGTTTTATTCATACCAGTCCATATTGCTTAATTGGTACGGATGATAGGGGGTTCTCGCTTTGCATTAGGTGGCGAGCGGGAGACTCTTACCCCTACATCTCCCGACAATGTGGGTTGGTCGAGTCGCGAGGCTGGCCGTAAAAGCAGTTCTGAGGTACCAGTGTAAGCCAGAGGGGGAGTTTAGCCCTCTGCCTTGGGGGATGAGGTATGGTTGAAAAGCCTACCAAATTTCCGGGTCATTACAGTTGGTGTCAGAGCTTAAGGTTAAGTGAATTACCTTGGCTCTGTGGCGTGATTCGAGAGAGATAGCATTAGTAATTCCCTAGATTGAGTTGATTGTATATATACGAGTGAGCGTATTTGTTATTAATATAAAAATTGTTTTATATTGTGGAGATTTATTGGTTGAGTTGTTTATAAGTTCTGGTCGATCAGTTTGATCCACTATATCGGTAGGGGTTTCTAAACACTCAAATACGATGAACCGTCACGATATGTTTTGAAAAGAGGGTAAACGAAATAATTTTACTCAAATTTATATTTTGATATAAATAATTTATATTTAAATTATTAAATTATATATTGGATATATTGGTTGTTATTATAATCGAGTAAGATTATATAAAATGTGAAATGGTTATGTAAATGGACAATCAGAATTCATATAAGTGAAATATATGGAATTAGATAAATTAAATCTAAATAAGTGTTTTTAAATGAATTTGGATTAAATATATGAGAATTTTAAAATCCTGGGAGATTTTAAATTGTTGTACAAGCAGTGTGAATGGTATTTTGAAATAAATTTCAAAATGAACGTGTTTAGAAATGGTTTTAAAAGTGATATAGTATTGAACTCACTTGGATCGCTGGAAATTAAATTCTGATGATGACAGCTGCATCATCAGCGTTCATTTTCGAGATGTTAAGTGACGGATTACTACCAAGGATTTGTTTTTGAATTGTTTTGAGAAAAGCAAGTTGTTTTGAATCCTGAAAAGGAAAGTTTGATTTTTGAGAAAAGCAAAGCTGTTTAAAACTCCCAAGAAAAGATTGTTTGAAATAAAACCAAATTAAACAGAAATTTGTGAAAGCAAATTGGAATTAAAATAAAGTCAGTTAAGTGGTAACTGAAATTGAATTTGAATGATATCGAGACAAATTGGATTTGGGAGATTCGAATTTGAAGTGCAATTTGATAACCAAGTTAAGTGTTGGGAATTGGGAATGAAACCCGAGTTTGAAATGATATTTGGCTTGGATATAAGCGAATGGTTGTGTTGGAGATAAAAGTGATTGGAGTTTGACTGGGATGACATAGATATATGTTGAATTAGTAGCAGAGATGGAAAGGATATAATTATATGCCCGACAGAAAGGTACAAGTTTAATTATATATGAATTTGGTGATTTATGAGCCGATTTGGCAAGCCGCTTGGCTGTTTGATTTTCTTTTGGGTTGGAGAAGGCCCAGAGAGGCGAGTTATGGTTGTACCGATTGACCAGTACAAAGGAGGTGCTGGCGAAATTTTCCGAAAATTTCGGGTGTTAGAAAATTTTCAGGATTTTTGAAAATTTTCGTAGATAAGAATTAATTAACAATTTAATTGAAATTAAATTGGTTCAGTTGAAAACTGAAGTTAAGAAGCGAACAAATAATTTTTTTACCCAGTCGATAGGGTTTGTTTTATATCTTAGCAATTTCGAGGACGAAATTATTTTTAGAGGGGAAGAATGTAATGTCCCGTATTTTTGGTGAAAGAATTAATTTATTTAATTATTTAAAATATGGTTTGGTAATTTAAATGGTTGTTGAATTAAATAACTTTAAATATTTAATTAAAATAACAATTAAACAATATATTAAATTCTGAAATAATCAGAATTAGCTGAAATGGCGGTATGGTGTGAATTGGGCAATTCAAAATATTTAATTCAGTTTAGAATTGAATTTCGATAACGAATATATTATATAAACGAAGTTTGAACATATAATTATAATTTCATTATAATCGAGCTCAAACTGGCTCTGCAGTTCGTAATTTGGCGATTCGAACTTTAAACGAATATACAGAAGCCGTTTTAAGTTGGATTTCTGTGAAACAAGAAACGTTCAGAGCTGGTGAAGTATATTTTTCTAATGGAAGAGAAAAATCGAGATTTCGTCGTGTAGATTTTGATTTATGTCCAAATAAAATTTTAGAAAAGTCATTGTGGAATTCCTTTATAATTTATAACGATTTATTTATATTTTTAAAAGGAATTTCATTTTAAATCGAATATCGATTTAATCGGTATTTGAAATATCGAGTTAAAAATTCCTATAGGAATATTGTGGAGCTGCATGATATCGTCTGTGAATATATATACAATAATATTAATTTATTAATATTAAATTTAAATATTTTTAAATATATTTGTATATTTAAAAGGGTTATTTAGAGCATTAAAAATAGCCAGTTTTGCAGACGACCTCGGAATTCGACGAAACTAATTTTGTTGGATCCGCAATATTAAATTATTGCTAGATTTCAGTTTTCCTGATTTTTGAAGTCAGTGTGTGGCCATATGGATTTTTAATGTGAAATACAGTCGATAATTTGACCTTGAAAAATAAGCTATGTGAGCAAACAGAGTCAGAATTCGGAAAAAACCAGTTTCGTTGGGACCGTAATGTCGAACTATAGCAGCATGTCCAGTTTCATGATTTTTAGGTATCATATGTGATCGTACGGATGTTTAGAAGGCAGATAAAGTGAGAAATAGGCAAAATATAATATACAAATATTAATAAAAAAATATCCTAACTTATTAATGAACCTAAACAAGCCACGTTCATTTCCTCTCAGCCTCACCCTCACGTTATAAATGCAAGGAAAAAATAGGCCACCACCAGTATGTTAAAAACGTGAGAAAAGAAATGTCGAACTGTAGCTGCGTGTCCAGTTTCGTGAAAAAACCAGTTTCGTTGGGACCGTAATGTCGAACTGTAGCTGCATGTCCAGTTTCGTGATATTTAGGTATCATATTTGATCGTATGGATTTTTAGAAGGTAGATAAAATGAGAAATTGGCAAAATATAATTTAAAAATATTTATAAAAAATATCCTAACTTATTAATGAACCTAAACAAGCCACGTTCTTTTCCTCTCAGCCTCACCCTCACGTTAGAAATGCAAGGAAAAAATAGGCCACCACTAGTATGTTAAAAACGTGAGAAAAGAAATCAAAAGGAAAATCAAAACAAGCAAAAACAAAAGTCATAAAATCATGATACATATATTTATGAGATCACGAGTGGATGTACTTCAGTTTCAAACCATTTTCTTGTAGTTCGATTATCATTTCCAGAATGCAAAAAGTGTACAGCGAACCTAGGATTTGATCACATTTTGTATGTGGTGGTTTTCGGTTGGATTGGAGATTTGATATGGAGTTGTGGTTGGAATTGGGTTCGTCTGTGATGAATTGGTGGGATTCGACATCTAAAGCTGTTGATACCTGTACGGGTGGCTCGAAGGAAAGCCTGAAGTCGGAATTTGAAAATCCAGGACGAGTTCGACATTGAGGTGGTGGTGATGGTTTGTGATTCGGTTGGGTAATGAAGGAGCATTCGTGGGTTGAAGCAATAGTATTGGTGGTGGAATGATGAGCACGGGTTCGCTGTCGGTAAATGGGGAAGACGAGACGTCGGGCTTCGGTTTTAAACATTGGTATGGGCTGAAATTTAAGGGTCAAAGCCCATTTATGGTTTAAATTCCATGCTTAGTTCAATTAAAAATGTGTTAACTTGTTAATGCCATAACTAGCTCATACGATGTCAGATTTACGAACTGTCGGATCCGTTGGGATCGTATGGATGGTGGCTACACAGAGGAACTGACTGAGAGTGAATCGAAGCTCGTTACAATTTATAGCAAAATAAATTGTCCGTCGGAATTAAGCGATGATTATCGTTATTAACGATGATCGTCCAATGTGAGTAAAACTCACCAACTCTGAACAGTTATATTTTTATAACGTATTCTTAGAACTGATAATTATTTGTTGATTGATGTGTGTTAACTATTTGGATTTAACTGTTAATTTATTGGTTGAATATATAGATAACAATATATATAAATTGTTAATCGAATATTGATTCTATTTATCAGAATATTTTACATTTGTGTTGTTTAACATTGTGATGCAGGGAAACAGGTTAGAGGGACCCAACTGGGTTCCTCAATATTTATAATACTGTTTTGTTCATGTATTGTGTTATATGATGTGATGTATTATCTGAGATTGATTATAGTGACAATGGTCTGGTTATTTGGTACTGTTAAATACTAGAAGAAATATTGAGATAAAATATTATATAAAATCGAAAGATTTTATATAGAAGGAAGATTTCAAACTGCGCATTGAAATAAAATATTTATAAAACGAAAAGAATTTTATAAAAGGATATTTACTTAGAAAGTAAATAGAAGGATAAAAAGGATATCGACTTAGAAAGTAAATAGAAGGATAAAAAGAATGTTTACTTAGAAAGTAAATAAAATTATAGAAGGAATATTTGTTTATAAATAGAATATATAAAAGAAACTATTTATAAAATCAAAGGATTTTATAAAGGAAATATTTGGAAAGCCAAATAAGAATTTGAAAGGAAATATTTGTAAAACACTTACAAATAGAATTGAAGGGAAAATATTTATTTGTTAAATAAATAAAATAGAAAGAGAAATATTTGTGAACAAATAAAAAAGGATAATAATTATTTGTTAAATAAATAGAATTCAAGGAAGGAAATATTTGTAAAACAATTATAAATAAAATAGAAAGAGAAATATTTGTAAAAAACAATTACAAATAGAATTGAAAAAGAATGTATTTATTTAGAAAATAAATAAAGATAAAAACAATTATTTAATAAATAAAGGAGTATTAAGAAATATTTATTCAGAAAATAAATAGAGTTATAAAAGGGAAAATTGGCAGGATATCAAGGAAATAGAAAAGATTTATTTAAAGTGAGATTAAATAGAAATTAGTTTTAATAGATAAATTGGAAAGAATAATTTATAAATAATATTTTATAAATTAAGTAAAATATTTATCATTGGATAAATGGAATATATAAGTCAGGACTTATATATAGAAGTAAGAGTCGATTTCAACATCGATATTTGAAACTGAATATGGACGAAGAGTTAACCAGTTAGAGTTAACCAGTTAGAGTTAACCAGATAGAGTTAACCAGTCAGAGTTAATCGATTAAAGTTAGAGTTAATTGATTTGACTTAGAGTTAATTGATTTGAATTAGAGTTAATAGATTAGAGTAGAGTTAATTGAATATTAGTTATTCAATTAGAGTTTATCGAATATTAGTTATTCGCTAGGAGTTAGTTAAGTTGAGTTAATCGAGTTAGAGTTAGTCGAGTATTAGTAATAGAATTTAGTTTAATCAAAAGGAGTTAATCGATGTTAGTTTAATCGAAAGGAGTTATCAATTATTGTTTAACCGAAAGGAGAATCGATGTTAGTTTAATCGAAAGGAGAATCGATGTTAGTTTAATTGAAAGGAGTTAATCGATGTTAGTTTAATTGAAAGGAGTTAATCGAGTTTAGTTATTCGAAAGTGAGATTATCGAATATAAGTAATTCGAAAGGTGATTATCGAATATAGCGTATTCGAAAGAAAGAAATCGAATATAAGTTATTTGAAGTGAGTTAATCGAATATAAGTTATTCGAAGTGAGTTAATCGAATGTAAGTTATTCGAAGTGAGTTAATCAAATATAAGTTATTCGAAGTGAGTTAATCGAATTTAAGTTATTTAAAGAGAGATAATCGAATATAAGTTATTCGAAGCAAGATAATCGAATATAGGTTATTCGAAGAAGAGTTAATCAAATATAGATTACTCGAAAGGGAGTTATACATCGAATTCGGGAAATTATTATTTACTTTCCAGTTTTTAAATCAGGATTTATTTGCTTATAAATAAATCAGAGTAGGTTAATTATTCAAATTAAAGAATAAAAGTTATATTTGAAGTTACATACTTCGAAAGTAGGGATTATAACGTTATCGTTATAACCAATGTTTTTATAAAAGAAGTGGATTCGTAAATAGAATCCGAGAGTTTCGTAAGGAAGTTTGTTACAGATTTAGAAGATAAACTTCGACTATTTCGAAGTTAAAACGTTGTTCAGTTAAGGTCTGAGAGGTAATTATACCCTAACTTGATTGACTTCCTTCTTAACTAAGGAATGGTAAGGTTTGATAGTGAAGGAGTTTTGGAAATGTTTTCTAAATAAGAATCAGAAATGTTTTCTGATAATAGAAAATAAGAATTTAGAATATATGGAAACAGGGAGATAAGTAAATTAATGAACTAAAGAGATAAATGTTAAATGATGATTGATCGATATAATTTCCATCTGGAAATAATATCGTTGTTTGCACACATGTTTTTCTTTGATAGTTAACTCACCGACTATCGAAGTTTTCGACCATTTTAATGTTGTTAATATGGAGAGATCGATTGGATTATTATCCAAAGAACCACTCCGTATTGGCATAAGCGTTGCGAATCATATATGCCAAAGATAATTGAAGACGGAGTAAAGTACAAGGGTTGTTGTATAAATCTTAGGTAAAAATTGCCTAAGATGGATGTACTGAATAGTGCCTTCGGTTTGTCCAGTCCCAGGACGACCTGTATGGAAGAATGTCTGATAGAGTATATTTAATAGATCACGTGAGTTGATCTCTTCAAACTTGCGTACGTTTGGTGGCGGAGGAATTCGTTTCTCTTAGCTATATACACGTTGTATTTTTAGGGAAATCAATTTGTGATTTGGCGGGTATGACGATGTGACATTCAAAGTGAATAATTGTGTGATCTGTCAGATTTAAGCGTGGCCTCTAGCCTCACAACTGGGAAATGACAAAAAATCGGGCAGGCGACATGGCTATGTAGGTTGCACCTATTAGGGTGTATAATCACCTGATCTAGAGTTTCATTTACTTCTAAAAATCTATTGTCGATGCTGTCCCATTCGGGAAACGGTTGCTGATCCCACCCGTTGGTGATATATATTCGATACACTCAAGCGAAATGAGTGGCCGGTCATGTATGGCCGGGTTGCAAGATGTTCTTGTTGAACCCAGTGTATTCCTCTCTAGAGGTACACTAGCGAAAGGTGGTTCCATACCTTGTCATAGTTGGAAATCCATTACCCAATACGTGCTTGTGTTTTAATTGTATACTATATATGTAGAACGTGTGATGAGAGCGTTTCTGCTAGATGATTATTATATTGTGGTTGATAGACACTATTATAATATCAATGAGTTTTGATATAAAGATTATTTTAGATTCTCATAAGGAAAAAACCCGTTCCGTTATACGGCGTGGTTTAATGAGATATCGTTTAATGGCTCAAACTGTTTTAAATTGTTTTACTTATACCAGTCCCATGACCGACCCGGAGTTTATTTTGTTTTGTTTTCCCTAAACTCTTGGGTGCCCAATTTTATACGGATAGTCAAGTAGTCAGAATTTTACAGATATACTTGGAAAGCTTGGAGCAGGAGGCTTCAGGATTATATAGCTATAGTTATTTCCACTGTGTTGTAAGTGTTGTAGTCTGATAATGTTACTATACACATATGCTGATTTTATTTCAAGGATATGTTATCTATTATATGTTGTTCGTTCCGCTGTGAGATTCGTGTTACTCTGATGTTGTATGTTCTTCTTCTTCTTCTTCTATTCTAAGTTTCTATCTTATCTTTCCTCACCCTCTAACTTCTTTCATTAACTACCGGTATTTTCGATCCTTGGATGTTCGATATGTGTTGTATATCGGATAACCAAGATCGACTTTTTCCGAGACGTTACAGTTAAATTCAAATTTTACTCTCTTATCATATGCGTATAAAGTCCAATCTCAAAACCCTAATTTGGAGCTAATTCATTTTTAAGCCACCTCTTTCTTCTTCCTATTCATTTTAGTGGGAATATTCCTCCCTTAAAACATCCCAAAATTCTCAAATCCAATTCAAATTAAAAACAATAATTTATAGTAGAAGATCTCTAGTCATAAATTAGCAACCTGACGGATTGTGAATTGTTCTAAAGAGAGATATTATTATTCAACGTGGACATTTTAGTCTTTGTAGGAGGTGAAATTTCATTTATTATTGCTATTTTGTCATAAATTTTTTCATATAAATGTTCATTTGCATCTAATTCGTCTATTTATATTAAGATTTGTTTGTTGTTTACATTATGTGTGATTTTTATAGGTATGTTTTTATTATAGTTGGATTGGTTATGTGCTTGATGTATTGATTTTGATTGATTCATTAATGTGTTAACTCTTTGGAAAGAAATTAATTAATTTTAATTTACCTTTTTTTTGCAAGACCAACCAGTTTTTATAGCGATCTGTAACACTATAAAAAAATTGGTAAGGTCGACCGGTTTTTAAAGTGATCCGTAATACTTATTATTATAACAAATAATAATTACAGAAAGTACAGGAGATTGGAAGATTGTCAATCTACTACTTTCAATTTTTAAGGTGGTCCGTCCATCACAATTGGTTTTTAGAGTGGTCCGTCCACTTAAACTATACAAGCTTACAACATTGGAGCTAGTCATTGTGACTGTGTGTAGTTTATGCCCACTATTACCCCGCCATATCCCTGCTATATTGTGTAGCAGATTCCTACCGATACGGTATTTCCAAATAGCCTTTGAAATAGTCTTTCCCCTTTAAGTCCCGCTATATTCTGATATTCCCGATATATCCCATTACTTCAGCTATATTCTGCTACTCCCGCTATATCTTCTATGAAAGAAATGAATTGAAAAATGACATTTATACATTATAAAATTTATGAAGTTAGTTTTTTTGATAGAATTTTTTAACATATATTTTTTAGAATAGAAATACTATAATACTCTATTAGATATTATAAAAAATAAGTAAAAGCTTACACTTATTTACATATATTGGCACATGCTTTTATTTAAAATTAAGAATCTACTTATTAAAAGTAAATTGAACGTTAATTTTCCATTTATTTATCATTTATAGATTTGTAAAAGCCTTAATACGAGTTCGATATGCTATTTTAGGCGTATCCGCTATATCCTGTTATTTCCTCGCTTTATCTTCGCTGTAACTTTTTGCATTCTGCCGCATTAGGTCCGCTGACCGCTTTAACTGCACAGTTGTGCCTACACTACCCTTTTACATACAAATTTCTTACTCCACGCAGAGAGTCAAATAACAATAGTTGACAAAACAACAAATTACATAACCTAAAAAATGTGACATGAAACTTTTTCCTGGCTAGGACAGCTACAAAGACAAGCAAAAAAGGGCCTGCACATCCAAATAGCACATAGCCAACACCTAGCACAGCTACACAGTAAAAACAAGAAAACAGTGTACCAGAAGCACAACACATCTCTGAAATTACTCCAAGGTAGTTCACACAACAGCAAACCACCATCAAACTCACGTAGGTAATACCTTCACTATACCTAAGGGAACTCCCAGCAGTGCCGATTCAGTTGAAATGGGGCGGATCCCCACTTTTATTCTACGCCTTGCGTGCCGATCCGCCACGCTTTTTTTTCGAGTGTGAATCCCATTTAGGGAAAATTTTCCTACATTTCCGCACTAAAGAGCAAAATGATTCACGATTAGTAATTTCCTTTTATTTTTAACTTCTTCTCCCATCCATTGCTGGACCAGTAGCGATTCTTCATGCTTCTTTTCTTTAGCTCCTTGTGTTTTACCCTCTTCTGCTGGGAATGCTCTAACAAATAGGCCATCATAAAGATTCCAAAGAAAACTACACTTCTCAATAGACCAAGCTTCCACCAATCACAAGGCAAGAAAAGGAATGCAACAGCCAAATATTCATAGCAATTTAACACGATAGAGTATGACATTACTCGTTGTCCTAACACTAGAGTAAGCACGAACTATGAGCTTACTCTATTTCTACAAAGAGGAAGCAGAAGACATATGAAAACCAAAGCAAAACCATGACTACTCAATACCTTAGCTACAAACAATGACCCAGGTTGATGATGCACGGTAAGAACAAAACCACTGAAGACACAGTAAAAACTCGAGCTAAGCTTCACAAAGATTACTAAGATAGCAAGTGGTTGACAAGTGAGAGACACAGACCAAACATCATCAAAAAACCCTCTCGAGCCAAGCAATAACGGATCCAACATACACCAATACAACATTCCAAAAGCTAAGCTAACAGAAACGAAAACCACATGACACACATACTTGTTAGAAATTTTCAAAATTTTGTTTGGGGGGGGGGGGGTTTGTTTTTGAAAAGATAAGAAAGTAGGAAGAAGGAATGGGAAATGTTTTTTGTCCCACATCATGAAATAGACAAAGACTTGGCTCTATATATGTAAAAGCTTGATGTATCATATCAAAAGAAAAACGAGAAGGGAGAGATAAGGCAATAGCATGAATATGGCATGGATATAAATATTTAAAAGGTCAAAAGATGGGCCTTGGGGCTCTTGGGGTCTCGTGATCAATTCGACCTCATAATACCGATGGGCTTGCTGCGCTACTGACCGTTGTAATTTTGAATTAGGAGCGCAGATTTGTAACGCTTTGAAACGTTGCAAGACTGAAAGGATGCATCTATTCGAATTCGAACAGAAACGAATAATGCAAATAACAGTCGCGCCGCTTGGATGAACGGTCGCCTCCTTCTACATATATAAATAGGCACGGTCAGAACCGTGAGAAATTAATCCAAAATTCTTCTTCCTCAACGATTCTGCAACACCATTAAACTGTTGCAAAACAGTTATGTCTAAAACACTTCTATAGTAATTCAATTTTGAAAGTGTTGCAGAATTGGTATCTTCTTCTTGCTCTTCATTTCTATCTTTTATATTGTATCATCACTAATAAAATTTCAAAGTGTTCTTGGTTGGATCAAAATCATACAAATTTTTAATCTGATTTCACTGTTCCAAAGCTTTATTGAATCCTGAAAGTCGATAGTTCGATAACCCGTTTGTACCTGGTGAGTTGAACTATTGTATGAAAGAAACCATTCCATAGATCCTTAAAGTTTATAATACGACAATTATTCTTCATCCAATAGACTCAAACCACAAAATCCCCAATAATTTTCAGACAATATCTTTAACTATGGATGGCTTGAGCGCATTATAGGTAATGAATCAGCATTTGACGAAATTAGAGCGATTTGATGGCGAAAATTTCACTCATTAGCAAGAGTAATTGAAATTCTTTCCGATCACCATCAAGTTGATCAACATCTTAAAAGACGGAATGGAAGTAATACCGAAGGAAACTGATAAGGATACTGCTGCTCTAAAAGAGAAACGAGCAAAACGCAAAGAGGACGATTTTCTATGTAGAGGGCATATTCTGAATGTATTGTCTACTCCAGTCTACAACACTCACAAGACCGTGGAAACTGAAAAGGACCTCTGGACCGCGTTGGAGAGAAAGTATCGCATATCCGAGGCAAGTAATAAAAAAAATTCTTATTTGTAATTTTATGGATTTCAAAATGGTCGCGAACAAGTCCATAGTTGGACAAGTAAGTGAAATGCTACTGTTGGTGAATCAACTTAAAGATGCTGATATTGATCTCCCTAAATCTTTTGTTGTTGGAGTTATTATTTCGGGACTCCCGAATTCTTGGAATGATTATAAGAAAAAATTGAAACATGCGGAAATGGATTATAATTTAGACGGTTTACAGTGTCATCTTCGTATTGAAGAAGATTCTCATAAACGCGAACTAGATGATAATCCGCAAACTGAGTCTCAGTCTATGGCAAATAATGTTGAAATTTCTGATAAGTTTAAGCCTAAGAATGGGACACAGTTTAAGAAGAATAATAATTCCAATAAAAAAAAGAAGGGTGTTTGTTACTGTTGTAATAAACTCAGCCACTATGCTCAAGACTGTCGTCTTCGGAAGAAACAACAAAAAACAAATGTGGTAAAAGAAAAGCTTGTGGTTGTTGTACAAGAGGCGAATTCCGTTAGCGTCATTGATAATGATTGGTGGCTCGATACTGGAGCAACCATTCATATTTGCAAAGAACGTAATCTGTTTAAGACTTATGAAGAGAATAATGGAGAATCCAGTGAAGTTACTGGCGCAAATAAAGTTGCAAACAAAGTTCTGGGAAAAGGGACAATTGAACTTACATTCACCTCTCAGAAAGTTATTACACTAATAAATGTAATTTATGTACTCGATATATGTAAAAATTTGGTTTCTGGATACCTTTTGAACAAAGTAGGATTCAAGATGGTATATAAGTCTGATAAGTTAGTGTTATCCAAGAACAAAAATTAATTGGAAAGGGATATTCTTGTAACGACAAGATTAAGTTGAATCTAGTAAGGAAATCTTCAGTTTATATTGTTGATTCTGTTAATTTATGGCATGGTAGATTAGGGCATGTTAACTATAAATCTCTTAGAAGTATGCATAACTTAGGATTAATTTTTGATTCTGATTTCGATTCCATCTCTAAATGCGAAATTTGTCTTCAAGCAAAAAAAACACTGGAAATCCTCTAAATATGTAGAAAGGAAAACTGGTTTGCTTAAGTTGGTATATAGTGATGAGGGTGACTTAAGAAGTCATATCACATATGGTGGTAACCAATACTATATAACATTTACCGATGATTATACTAGATATACATATGTGTATCTAATGAAATCGAAAGATGAGGCCTCTAAAAGATTCAAAATTTACAAAGAAGAAGTCGAAACATAATTAAGAGTTAAAATTGAAGTGTTACATTCAGATCGTGGTGGTGAATATTTTTCAAATGAATTTACCTTATTTTTTACCTTTTTTTGTAAACAACATGGTATTGTTCACCAGTGTACTGCCCAGTATACACCACAACAAAATGGTGTTGCAGAGAGGAAAAATAGAACTTTAGTAGAAATGGTTAACGCTATGCTCATAAGTTCTAATTTACCTTATAACCTATGGGGTGATGCTATGTTATCTGCATGTTACATTTTAAATTGAGTACCACTTAAAAAGAATAAGATTCCCATGATGAATTATGGTTTAATAGAAAACCTAACATCACTAGACATAAAGTTTGGGGTTCTTAGCATATGTCAGAAAATCTGACCCTAAGCGACTGAAGTTAGGTAATAGGGCATTTAAATGTGTTTTCATAGGATATTCTCTTAATAGTATTACTTATAGGTTCCTTATACTTGATACCTTAGAAGTTATAGAATCTGTAGAAGTAGAATTCTATGAAAATCAAACCATTGAGAATCCACTGAGACCATCTAATACAGAACCAACACATGACTAATGATTTCAATGACAATGACTATGCTCCTACTCAAAACAGCAAGGAAGTGTCACTGCCAGATAATAGTATTGAACACAGAAGAAGTAAAAGAGAGAGAATAGAGAATGACTACGGTCCTGACTTCATAACATATCTCGTAGAGGGTAATAAGGACGAAGTCCTTAATGTGACAAGATATGTAATGAACGTCAATGACGATCCCAAAACTTATAATGAGGCTATGAGTTCTAGATAATTTTTGGAAAGACGCTATCAATGATGAAATGAATTCCATAATATTAAGCCAAACATAGGTTTTAACTGATTTACCTCCTGGATCTAAACCTTTAGGATGTAAATGGATATTCAAGAAAAAGTTGAATACAAATGGATTCGTTGATAAGTTTAAAGCAGGATTAGTTGCTAAGGGATTTAAGCAAAGACAAGGAGTAGATTATTTTGATATATATGCCCCAGCTGCTCGCATATGTTCCATATGTTGTTTAATAGCACTTGCATCAATTCATAATTTGGTCATACATCAAATGGATGTATAGACAGCTTTTCTAAATGGATATTTAGAAGAAGAGATATATATGGAACAACCTAAAGGTTTTATAAACCAAGGCCAAGAAAAGAATGTTTGTAAATTAGTCAAATCTCTTTATGGCTATTAGACCAAAAAGTGGTTCTAACACCCAAATTATCTTGATTCGTAGAGAATTATAGCTAAAAATGAAATAAAATGCAGCAAACACACCAAATTTATAGTGGTTCGGCGTTAAAGAGCCTACGCCCGCTTTATATATTTCTGATTATACGATTGAATACAAGTACAACCACAATCTCCTCTCAATTTCAATCTTACAATGATAATTCACTCAGCAATTTAGAGTTAATTCTGATTAGAAACAGAAGAAATATGATAATGGTGGAATAAAAACTCTCAATTGCCAAAAGATCCCAACAAATGGCAAGTGTTGGGCTATTTATGGGCATTTTCTGCAGGCGGTTCGTGAAGACACTTGGCATCCATCCCGAAAATCTCGGGGCCGTTCATGAGTGAGTGGAGAAGTGGACAATATGGTCGTTATTAACACGTGTCACTAGATCCTTGATTTTCAGTTTGTGGATTGATGGGGATTGACCAAATCTTGGCCATCTCTTCCTGGAGGCAGGGTCGGTTCATGACCCTATGTCACGAGCGGGTCGGGGTCTTGAGTCACGAGCCAATGGTGAGAATAGGGAGGTTCACGAACCGGTCTTGTTTCCTGGTCGGTAAGCCATCTTTGTGAGCCAGAATGTTTATCTTGGATTTGTGAATATGAGAGTCTATTCCCACCTAGTTGTATGAGATTAAGTTGTCGATGGCTTGATAAAACTCTAGCCAACATTTTGCCCCCTCGAAGTATATTTTATCAAGGGTGAAATGTGCTTCGAAACAATGAATGCGCCCATTCTGGACTGGTGTATGTTAACAATCGTATCTGTTTACTTCCGAATTGACTGGTGCCAATAGTCGAGTTTGTTTGTATAGCCGCGCCACTTCACAAAATTGTGTTTTCTGACCTTGAAAACAAGTATAAATATGGAATTACGTTTCCAAATGTTTCATTCACGCTTGCTGGATCCGTACCCCTAGTCGGATTTCTCACGATCTCCCAGGAAAATCCATAGAATTTTTAATGAATTTCCAATTGCTTGACTGGTCACTTTTTAAATTTTTATTATGCATACACGTAAGTTCTGCCGTGACTAAGCTTCAATTGACTCCACTTGAGTTCAATTTTAGGACATCCTAACCGGGTCGAACTAGAGTTCTTGCGAGTGGTTGGCAAATCTCACTTCTGATTGGGCTCGTGCGTTCTGGGCCTAGTGCCATCGGTCCAGCGGATCAAGCCCAAGCATTATATCGGAAAGAAGGGTTTAAAAGCCCATCACGACGTTACATAACATCATCACTCATCTTCTCTCGTTTCACTTTTTGTAGCAGCAATTTTATCTTCCTAAACCAAACCCTAACTTTCAAAAAAAAATGAATTGCAGCTCCTCAAACCCGATTAATAGGTATCTAACTCCTTACTCCTGATTCATGTCATGTAATTCGTGAATTGAAGTTGATTTTTATTCGTACCCTTGTCCTCTCCCCTTGAAAATCCCAACGTCGATGTCCCTAGTGTCATCGCCAGCGTCGACGGCGTTAGCTGCACTCGGGCGATGACCCTAAGGGCAGGCGTTTGCTGATTTATGAGCGTATTCTTGAGGGAAGAGTAATTCGCTAAGAGTAGCTTGATGGAAGCTCGTCGGAGTGGTATGAAAGTAATTCGGTTATCACGGGTTTGCTTGTAGGGAGGCCAATCGAGTCGTAGAAGCCGTAAGTGTTGGCGATCATGCTAGGCCAAACCCCAGCAACCCAGCTCGTGATGGGGATTCAGTTGAGGTGGGCAAGCCGATTAAGGCAATAGGATAGTTGAGGACTCATTCGTGGAGATAGGAAGTGGGAGAGTTAGAGGAAAGCTGTGTTTGGTGATTTGGTTCATGAAGTGAGGGGGGATCAGGTCATATGCCAGCGAGCTGATCTCATGACATGCTCTGTTTGGAATCGATGAGCTACCCTGATCGTACGTTAGCCTCAATTATGAGCGGGTCAGGATGCTCGAGCGAGTCGATGGAGCTAGTTGTTGTTAAGCCACGGTTCGATGCTTAACGTGAGCCGATGCATATCCACGAACCGAAATTGCATCACGAGTCGAACCCCTCTCGTGAGCCGATGAATATCCACGAACCATTTATTAGCCTGTAACCATTCTCGACTAAGAAACACCGATTTACAAAAACAGGAATATATATTTCAGCGAAGAATTAATTAAAACCAGAGTGAATCGACGAAAAATTAGGTTGGAGCCTCCAAACAAAATACTATGGACTGGACGAGAATATAAATTAATGGCACATAGCGACTAATCTCATGCTTATGTGCCTTACTTCATATTTTTCTTGTCAGTACTGCACACACTGGCACACTTAGCACTTGCACACATGGGGTTCACGGGCAAACTATACTCTAATCATTTATGTTTATCCATTAACACAGTAGACATGTCTGACAGGCGTTCAGCGAGATTATTAGATAAAACAATAGCTTCATAATCTTCAAGCTATCATAACCCTGACGTACTTCCGTCAGACCTAGATTGGGATATTTCCTGATCAGAGTATGAAGCAAATATGGATGCAAAATCGTCATCCTTTAAGAGTACGTCACTCGAGGAAGAAGAAAGAGAAGGTGGAATTGGAGATAACCATGCTCCTGATGAATTCAAGAGTGCCGTAGCGTTAGACAATCCAAGTGATTCCATAGCCTCCACACTTGATGATATAAAGCTAAAGAAAATCTGTTTAAAGCATGGGATTCAATGGGATGATTTTAAAACCTTGGGGGAAATGGATAGACCCAATTTTTTTCTAGAAGGGTGCATGGCCATCAGCAAGGTCATGTGTTCAATAGGCTCTATTCCACCGTTTCCTCCGATCATCGTCGATCTCCTGAGACAACTGTGCATGGCTCCCATTCAGCTTCACCCCAATGTATATGCTGCTTTGTATACCTTATATATCGTATACACAGAAATTCTGGACACCGGTCATTTTTATGAAGATTTGAACAACTATTTCTACTTTACACATCGTTCTGCATAAACCCCGAATTTTTTTTCTTCGAGTCGACCCCCACTAAGAAAGTCCTGATTGATGGACATAGCAACTTTGTTGATGCTAAATCTGAGTGGTTCTATATAAAGTACCAGACTGGGTGTGCGAGGAAGTGGCTGAAGTTGAGTAAGTTTCAGATTCCTAAGTGTGTGTTTCAACTACATGAATCAACGCAATAATATTTCATTTCTTTTCATAATTCCCAATCCCAAGAAGCAAGAGGGTGAAGTATACAAAGACCGCTTGTCTCGCCTTATAAAGAGCAAGTCCGATTTTCGCAAAATCAAGAAATGTATAACCGACGAGAACCTCCATAAAAATCATCATCTCGATGTAAGACAGGGGCTTGGTCAGGGAGGTAAGCCTTACAAGTATATGCCCATAGCTCAAGCTCTTGGGGGCATTTAGCAGTAATCCCCGGTCGAGGGACAGGTAACTGTAGGGATCAGAACATCAACTGGTCTTCCCAAGAGTCCTTCGCTGACGATGTCCAAGATAATGAGGATCTAAATGTGTATATTGGAGGTGAAGTTCAAGGCGATGAACTGAAGGGTGTTTCCATTCCCGAAAGGCAACACTCTCCAAAAACACCGCCACCGACTAAGCCTCCGACTCATGATTTACAAACAAAAGATCAATTATATAGAGAATTAGACAACCTTCCCTTGCCAGATAATATCTACGCTCCTAAGGATATTGGAACAGGATCATTCTTTCCTACTTCTAAGGAAGAGCCTACTCCTGTTAAAAAAGGAGATATTGTACAAACAAGCCTGGCTCTGGGCCCTGTTTGTTGGGGAGATCACATATAACATACACATCACATTCACCCCCACATCACGACGTTGGTATACGATATTAGCTCATGATTCTTATATTTGTTTGTTATTTTTCCAGGAAAAATGACACGTCGTCGCTATTCTCATCAAGATCTTCGCAAGTACATGTAACAACCCGAATTTCAAATAACATGTTGAAACAAGAAATCAAGGTATAATTAATTTTTAAAATGAGAATCATTGGGGATGGGTTGTGCCATTGCGTTCGTCTCGGAATTCTATATGTAATCGAGTCCGAGTTTTTGAAAATCGGAGTCCGTATGACAAAGTTATGACCTCTAGAAGTTTCACGAATTTTCAGAATCAAAAACAGCTCAAGAATTCGAATTCAAATTCGAATTCGAGACCCGGAAGCGGGCTGGGCGGGAAAATTCCCACCCAGAGCCCAGGTCAACCATAGGGTCAACCTGGGGGTCGACCTGGCCAGACCAGGTCAACCATATGGTCCCCTTGGGGTCGACCTCCCTGGTCGGCCTGGATGCGGCTGGTTGGCTGGGTGGGTCTGTTTGTGGGCTTGTGACATTTTTGGGTGGGTCAGATCAGTTCTAGGGTTTATCTAAGGGCCTAAACTAGTTTCCTACTCCTATATAAAACCCTTAGACCTAGACTAACTCACAAAAAATCATTCATACACTGTTATGCTGCTGAACTCCCTCTTGAACCATGGCCGCCCCCTAAATTAAAGCTTAAGCATTCAAACTCGATTCAAATCAAAGATCAATACTTCTACAATAATTCAAGAGAATAGATCAGCAACACCATAACGTTTCTACATCAATTTCAATTCTTAATTCGCTAGCCATGCTCTGTAAGTTCTAGTTACTTTTTAGATTTAAACTTGTTAATTATAATATGGCCATGGAATAAAGTGGAATTGGATTTAAGTATGATTCAGATCTATTTCTGTTGCTTCTTGAATCTTGAGTTTTGGGACTTTTCTATTTTTGCTCTCATGTCAAGCTTATGATCTATTCATCCCGTTGTAAACCATTTTTTCTTGATTCATGTTGATATTATTATCGAGATCTATCTTTTACGCCTGAGATTATGTTTTTATGCCAGTTTTCCCTCTATACTGATTGTTATACAAATTCTACCTTCCCCTATTTATTTTCTTTCAATGAACCTTGGTCAATTTCGGACCTAAGCCTAAACCGTGATTTGCTTACGATTGAATACAGGGAAATATTTGGGATATTACCTATTTGGATATATGTGTTCGGTGGAATTGATGGCATAACATGAAATTGGAAATTTGGGTATTGTCAACATAATTGAAATTGCAAGTTTGGCCATTGACATAATTAATGTGGCATGAAGTGGGTATACATGAATTGGCTTGTAAATCAAATCACGAGTTCGGGCCTATGTAAATTAAATCAAAAGATTAGGCTTATGATTGGGTATAAGTAGAATTGGGAATTTGAACATATGAGCGATTGTAAACTTGATAATTGGCATAAATATGTATTATGGACTTGGGTATTTAGCGTGTATTGTAATAAAAAGATTATAGTCTGGGATAACTACATCATGAATCATGATTTGGGTTTATTTGGACATGAAACTTGATACATGTAATCTTGGCTAGAACTTGATATGGGTAAAATGGCATAAACTTGGCATACGTGTAAATAGGCAAGAATTGGACATATGTAAACTGACTAGAATTGTGTGTGTATATATATTGGCATGTAATTTTGGAATTTGGGCATATGTTTATTAATATGTAAAGTTGGGAATTTGAAAACATGAAAATGACTGTGTATTGGATAATTGACTTAAACACGAACATGAACATTTTTATATGTTAAACACATGAACTGATATTGGTTTTTTTGGGGGGAATACGACCATTAATGAACCTTTGACGCGAGGTTAGACTCAGTTTGTGGTGTAAATCTGCCCGGAACCGCCCGACAAATCCAGTAGCCACAAAGTGTCAGTCTAATGTGAGAGGTAGAAGGTCGAATTGTAGGCGTAACGGTTTATGACATGAGGTTAGACTCAGTTTGTGGTGTAAATCTGCCCGGAACCGCCCGGCAAATCCAGTGGCCACAAAGTGCACGGTCTAATGTGAGAGGTCATGATTCGTTTGTCATAATGAATGAATTAAGGAATACTAACCATAATAAGACGTGGGTATGGTTAGAGGGTTAGGTGGGATGACATGGAAATTTGATATGTAAATATGGACCTAACCGATATGAGTTAAGAACACGTAAAATAGGACTTAACCATCATAACATGTTAATCAGACCAGTGGGTAGGGTTAAGTAAATTAAGAACGCTTAACCAACATAACTGTTAATCAGACCAATGGGTGGGTTAAGTAATATGACTAGACTAATGACACTTAACTGATATGACATGAATGGGTGGGTTAAGTAACATGACTAGACTAATGACACTTAACCAATATAACATGACGCGTGGCATGGTTAAATCAACTTGAACTTATAGATATTGCTTAACATAATACATGGGTGGGTTAAGTCATGAATTACTGGCGGGGTTAAGTTATGAATTACTAGACAGCACTTAACCAGATTGACATGATACGTGGGCGGATTAAGCCATGAATTACTTGAAATCACTTAACCAATGAAATCTGACGAATGGGAGGGTTAAGTTAAATGGGTTGGCGATGCTTAACCAATATGACATAGTGTGTGGTATGGTTAAGTAAACACGCGAAGGCAACACTTACCCGATATAACAAGACATGCGGTAGGGTTAAGTAACACAAGAGTGAACACTTAACCAAGGTAACATGATGGGGGGTGGGGTTAAGTTAACTTGAATGGATAACACTTAACCAATCTGTGGAGTATATGAATAGACCCTAGGAAAACCCTAGTAGTGGGACCCATTTCAACAGTAACCCACATTAGGTATCAACGGTACCCTGAGCTAGGCAGGGTGGGGCACGATTACTGGGCTGACTGTAATCTTACCAAGCTCCAAGGCTCTTTCATGTACGGCTTGGATTCCTCTTGGCTATGGCTTGCTTTGCTTTATTGGGGAATATCACAATTTATTTTTATGCTTCTTTGTTTTTGAGCAAGACAGATATTTTAGCTATGTAATTGGGTATTGAAAGTTGATGGCGTTTTATTATAAACAATTATACTTAATAAATGTTTTGAAGTACTTCTACTTTCTTTCCGCGGTTTTATATATGTCTTTCTTATAATGTTTCTGTTCCAGTACCCATAATGCTCCATTGAAGTTAAGGCATTCCCTTTGTGAGTGACCTTAACGAATGTGGGGTGTTACATTTGGTATTAGAGCAGAAGGTTACCAGACTGGGCAAAAGCTTTTAAAAACCTTATGAAAATATTTTCAACACGTTTACAAAGAAGCATCCATCTGTAGCCGCAGTAGTTCCATCTGCGACTAATCTTATTTCAAGCTTTGTAAGGTTGTAGTGTGATCGAGGTAACTTTCGGAAACCGGCCAACAAGCTATACAAGGATAGTAAGAACGAGGATAAAGAACACAAGCCTAAGGATGAGAAATTTGTTGATATGGCTTAATCCACGAAGGAGGAAAAGGTGAAAGGGAAGAAGCCAAAGTGAAGAAATAATAAAACCCATGACAAGAGAGAGTATATTTAGTATGGTAAAAAGGGACATGTAGTTAAGTATTATAGGACAAGGACAAGGGCAAAGAACAAGATCATCGACAGGGAAATTGTATGCTCTCACTACTAGCATACCTAAGAGAGGTGGTAATGTTTCTATTAAAAGTTTAGCTTTTCTTTCATACCATGGGAACTTTGTTTTTGTGCATCGCATCCTTTTTAATTCTGCTCCGATAGTTGAGTCCCTGCACCTTAGTACTAGCATAGTAGAGGATCCCATTTTTGTCTCAAATCCTGCTGGGGAATCGACTCATTTATTCATGACTTGTTTGGATTTGAGAATGTCTATGCTAAGTGTTGAGTTTAGAAGTAATGCTTATGTTTTTGGGTTGATTCTAGGAATGGAGTGGTCATCCAGAAATGAGGGTAGTTAGACTCTTAACTTGCCTCGGTAATTCCCTCGAAGTCTAGTGTAACCCTTAGGGTTCTGCCATGCTTAGTTACCTAGAATCTCTTGATACATTTAATGATCTGCTCGAGTAGTGTTCGCCACTAAGGCGGATGGTTCATCTCGCTTACGCATGAGTTATAGAAAATCACCTTAGTAAGTACACTTGGCAACATGGTTGGCATTTGTTTATTTTCAAGAGATAATTCATTTATGCGGAATACCTTCTAGTAAGTGAACGAGATCCGAGATTCACTGGTGAATTTTGGAGAGCTTGCATGAAACCATGAGTACGCAATTATGTTTGAGCCGAGTATACTAGAAGGAGAATAAGTGAAAGTGAAACGAGAGGCAACAGTGGAATGAGTTCCAACTCATATTTTGGAAACAAGAATTAAGAAGCAACGAAATTGTGAAGTTAAAGATGGTGAAAGTACAATGGAGTTAAGCTCAAGGAAATGCGACTCAGAAGATTGAAGACTAGATACGCGCATCATAACTCTTTTTAAGAGTATATCCTTGATCCCTCTTTTCCTATAGAGCTTATTTGCATGCTATCTTTTAAGTATATCCTCTCGGTCCTATTCTCAATCTTGTTTCTGTTGCAAACCCAATAGGGAGTATGACTCATCTGTTATTAATACATGTTGGGGCTTGAGGGTGTCCGTTAGGTTGACTAAACTTTTTTGGTTTTATAGGATACGAGTTGGTTTCAGGAAGGGATTTCTTGTGACCTAAAAGGAGTTTATCATGCTTAATTTCCTAGGATCATATATATTAGTTGGGTTGAGTAATAGGCACAAAGTTTTTACTTGCTTCTATCATTCGACTATATCTTTAGGTAGGAACAACTGGGTGTAAACGTGTGTTTGAAACATGTTATGATTGATGGTTACAAGTGGTTGCAAGCGGTTGCTCGTGGTTGCTCGTGGATGCATATACACGCACCTTAGACACTAGATCGGCTCCGTCACCTTTCATACTGCATATGCAAGAGTGTTTATACTTGTTTATGGATGAAATTGAATGTGTTATCATGTGAATGTTGTATATGGATGGATGTTTGTGCAACATATAGTATTTATGTGACTAGGACTATTTTCATACATGTTGGACTCATAACACTAAACATATTTCGCATTAAGAAGATCAATCAGGCCTGATCAGTTGCATTAGATAAGGAACATATACACACACTTTCTGCATATGTTCATACCGCATTAGAAATCTCTTACGGACAATGGATGCCTGTGATTGATGATTGAGTAGATGGATGATTGGACGGTAGCACACATTCTTCTTAACTTGAAGATTTCGGGGACGAAATCCTTTAAGGAGGGGAGAATGTAACAACCCGAATTTTAAATAACATGTTGAAACAAGAAATCAAGGTATAATTAATTTTTAAATTGAGAATCATGGGGAACGGGTTGCGCCATTGCGTTCGTCTCGGAATTCTACATGAAATCGAGTCTGAGTTTTCGAAAATCGGAGTCCTTATAACCGAGTTATGACCTCTAGAATTTTCACAAATTTTCAGAATAAAAAACAGCTCAAGAATTCGAATTCAAGACCCAGAAGCGGGCTGGGCGAGAAAATTCCTGCATAGAGCCCAGGTTGACCATAGGGTCGACCTGGGGGTCGATCTGGCCAGACCAGGTCGACCATAGGGTCGACCTGGGGGTCGACCTCCCTGGTCGGCCTGGATGCGGCTGGTTGGCTGGGTGGGTCTGTTTGCGGGCTTGTGACGTTTTTGGGTGGCTTAGATCAGCTCTAGGGTTTATCTAAGGGCCTAAACTAGTTTCCTACTCTTATATAAACACCCTTAGACCTAGCCTAACTCACAACAAATCATTCTTACACTGTTATGCTGCTGAACTCCCTCTTGAACCATGGCCGCCGCCACCAAATTAAAACTTAAGCATTCAAACTCGATTCAAATCAAAGATCAACGCTTCTACAACAATTCAAGAGAATAGATCAGCGACACCGTAACGTTTCTACATCAATTTCAGTTCTTAATTCGCTAGCTATGCTCTGTAAGTTATAGTTACCTTTTAGATTTAAACTTGTTAATTATAATATGGCCATGGAATAAAGTGGAATTGGATTTAAGTATGATTCAGATCTATTTCTGTTGCTTCTTGAATCTTGAGTTTTGGGACTTTTCTATTTTCGTTCTCATGTCAAGCTTATGATCTATTCAGCATGTTCTAAATTAGTTTTTCTTGATTCATGTTGATATTATTATCGAGATCTATCTTTTATGCCTGAGATGATGTTTCTATGCCAGTTTTCTCTCTATACTGATTGTTATACAAATTCTATCTTCCCCTATTTAATTATTTTCGATGAACCTTGGTCAATTTCGGACCTAGGCCTAAACCGCGATTTGCTTATGATTGAATACGGGGAAATATTTGGAATATTACCTATTTGGATATATGTGTTTAGTGGAATTGATGGCATATCATGAAATTGAAAATTTGGGTATTGTCAACATAATTGAAATTGCAAGTTTGGCCATTGACATAATTAATGTGGCATGAAGTAGGTATACATGAATTGGCTTGTAAATCAAATCACGAGTTCGGGCCTATGTAAATTAAATCAAAAGATTATGCTTATGATTGGGTATAAGTAGAATTGGGAATTTGAACATAAGAGCGATTGTAAACTTGATAATTGGCATAAATATGTATTATGGACTTGGTTATTTGGCGTGTATTGTAATAAAAAGATTATAGTCTGGGATAACTACATCATGAATCATGATTTGGGTTTATTTGGACATGAAACTTGATAAATGTAATCTTGGATAGAATTTGACATGGGTAAAATGGCATAAACTTGGCATACATGTAAATAGGCAAGAATTGGACATATGTAAACTGACTAGAATTGTGTGTGTGTCTGTGTGTGTGTGTATATATATATATTGGCATGTAATTTTGGAATTTGGGCATATGTTTATTAATATGTAAAGTTGGGAATTTGAAAACATGAAAATGACTGTGTATTGGATAATTGACTTAAACACGAACATGAACATTTTTATATGTTAAACACATGAACTGATATTGGGGTTTTGGGGGCAATACGACCATTAATGAACCTTTGACACGAGGTTAGACTCACCTTGTGGTGTAAATCTGCCCGGAACCGCCCGGCAAATCCAGTAGCCACAAAGTGTCAGTCTAATGTGAGAGGTCGAAGGTCGAATTGTAGGCGTAACGGTTTATGACACTAGGTTAGACTCAATTTGTGGTGTAAATCTACCCGGAACCGCCTGAGAAATCCAGTGGCCACAAAGTGCACGGTCTAATGTGAGAGGTCATGATTCGTTCGTCATAACGAATGAATTAAGGAATACTAACCATAATAAGACGTGGGTATGGTTAGAGGGTTAGGTGGGATGACATGGAAATTTGACATGTAAACATGGACCTAGCCGGTATGAGTTAAGAACACGTAAAACTTATGAGTGTGGACTTAACCATCATAACATGTTAATCAGACCAGTGGGTAGGGTTAAGTAAATTAAGAACGCTTAAACAACATAACTGTTAATCAGACCAATGGGTGGGTTAAGTAATATGACTAGACTAATGACACTTAATTGATATGACATGAATGGGTGGGTTAAGTAACATAACTAGACTAATGACACTTAACAAATATAACATGACGCGTGGCAGGGTTAAGTCAACTTGAACATATAGATAATACTTAGCATGATACATGGGCGGGTTAAGTCATGAATTACTTGAAACCACTTAACCAATTTGATATGCTAAGATGGCGGGGTTAAGTTATGAATAACTAGACAACACTTAACCAACTTGACATGATATGTGGGCGGATTAAGCCATGAATTACTTGAAAACACTTAACCAATGAAATCTGACGAATGGGAGGGTTAAGTTAAATGGGTTGGCTATGCTTAACCAATATGACATGGTGTGTGGTAGGGTTAAGTAAACACGCGAAGGCAACACTTAACCGATATAACAAGACATGCGGTAAGGTTAAGTAACACATGAGTGAACACTTAACCAAGGTAACATGATGAGGGGTGGGGTTAAGTTAACTTGAATGGATAACACTTAACCAACCTGTGGGGTATACAAATAGACCCTAGGAAAACCCTAGTAGCGGGACCCATTTCAATAGTAACCCACACTAGGTATCAACGGTACCCTGAGCTAGGCAGGGTAGGGCACGATTACTGGGCTGACTGTAAGCGGTCAAAACGGCGGCGGGTATTGCAACAGTGCAGGTTCCGACGGATTACGGGCATGCACGTATTTCCGGAGTGAAAAATTTAGCCATTGGGCATCAGTAGATATAAAGTTGTGCATCAAAAATTGTGTCGAGGTCGCCATTCTAGGGATTGATACACCCTAAGGTGGGACCAACACAAGTATCTACAAGTAGGGGGCTGCGTGACATAAACAAGAACTAGGTCGAGTAGGAGCCGGTCGATTAGGGTAGTAAGGATACATCTAACACATTCGTGGCAATTGGGCTGGTTGAGGTGAAATCCTCGTATTAGATGTAGTTCTAAAGGCTACCACAACTACGGGGTTGGGATAACCTTAGTATATAACACATGTGAAACATGTTAAGTATGAGCCGATCTATTAAGATAGGTACGGTGGGGACATGAAACTGTCAATATGAGGTGGGACCTTCATCGTGGGATATGTACCTATAAAACTATCATGTGGGTTATGGGGGATCACTTATCTTGTAATTATAACTAAGTAAACTAATTGGAACGCTAGTTAGGTGGTGCAGAGAATATAGGAAATCAAGGAAAGTAATGTAATGGTGAAGCTTAGAAATCTTGCGATGTTATACTTGATTCATCGTGCCTATAGCTTAACTTGTCATCTTGCTTATGTTTATTTTCAGTTTATTCATGTCATGTTATCTTTACCTATTTTTATGCTGAAAGTCACTAGGACTTACTCATTGTTTATGACTGACCCATTTTGTTTCGCCACTTTTTCTTCCGTTCTCCCCTCCCCCCAGGTTCGCAGAGTGGGAATACATCTTAGTTCGGATCTTACCAAGCACCAAGGCTCTTTCATGTATGGCTTGGATTTCTCTTGGCTATGGCTTGCTTTGTTTTGTTGGGGAATATTACAATTTATTTTTATGCTTCTTTGTTTTTGAGCAAGACAGATATTTTAGTTATGTAATTGGGTATTGGAAGTTGATGGGATTTTATTGTAAACAATTATACTTAATAAATGTTTTGAAGTAGTTCTACTTTCTTTCCGCGGTTTTATATATGTCTGTCTTGTAATATTTCTGTTCTAGTACCCATAATGCTCCATTGAAGTTAAGGCATTCCCTTTGTGAGTGACCTTAACAGATGTGGGGTGTTACAGTACACTCCCAATTTCAATCCTGTCACTAAGCAGGATCGTGGCGACAGTTGCGGGAGAGATAGCAGGAAGAACTCCGATTCCTACCAACCTCATTCTTCGTGCTCTCATTCTCCCTTAAGGCACGATATGGAGAAGCATCATAGTCGTCAATCTCAACATGTGGGAGGTAAACAACCATCCAAAGCTCCGATCCCGACGAAGAGTGGCCACCCTCAGGATGAATCCTCCAAAAAGCATTATGAGGCCAAGGACAAACGTAAGGATTCAAGCAAAGCGTTAGAAAAGGGGAAGAAGTCTCTCGTCTCTTCCAAGCTATGTAATATCGATATTACAACTACGCAACCGGTATTTCTCACTACTGAAAATCAAGAAAGGTTGAAATGTTTGCATGAACAATTTCCTGATCTTTACTTCAAAACTATGCACTTTATCCTTGATCTTGAACTGGTTCCTGATAACTGGAAAACAGAGGTCACGGATTGGGTAGGCTTTGTGCCTAAATAGTACAAAAGAATGAAAAAGCATGCCAAGAAGCTCTCCGAGATCATTCGTCATCTTAAAGTAGATGTAAAGGACACACGGGAAAAGAAAGACTATGATGTTAAGGCCAGAGATGAGGCTGAGAAGAAATCGAAAAAAGCACAAGTCCAACTTGCCCTTGCCCAGCTGGCAGTAGAGAATTACAAGAAGCAATATGAAGAGATGGAAAAGTGTTTCCACACTGAACTCGATTCAAATAGAAAGGAGCAGACGACTATGAGGAAAGAGATAGAGGACCTCAGATCTACCAATAACGAGTTAAAACTGTTGCACGATCGTTTTACCGAGGAGAAAGCTGCTTGAGAGAAGGAAATAGCAAGTTTGAAGGACAAGGTAGATCATGCTGAGGAAAGAGAAGTTCTCGCTGAAGGTCATGATAACAGAGCCCTTGAGTTTGCTTCCAATGCTACCACTAAACTTGCCACGGCTGAACAGGAGATAGGAGAATTTGATGAGTTGCTAATAGACTTCTTTGCTCAGGTCATTCAAACCCGAGACATTTCTTGGATCAAGAATTATTCTACCACTCTAGTCGATGTGTGGGAACAAATTGTTGAAGGTGAAAAGCAATGTTTATAGGCTGAGGCTATTGATGAGGACCAGCTCACAAAAGCTTATCTTGGGGGTGAGGAACCCGAGTGTCTAGCAAAAGCGAGGCAGTTAATTAGAGAATCTATGGAGGAGGAGAGGCGTAAGCTTAAGCGTAAGGATTAGATTGAGGAAGGCTCTAGCTCAGCCGTTGAACTCAAAGATGTTGAGGTCGAGGAGTACAATCCTAATGATCCGCTAATTTCTGAAGTTCCTATTCCTCCCCCCGCTGAGGCTTCTACTACAGCTCCAGACGAGCAATCAACAGAAGGTATCTCAACATTCTCTACATAATTTGTCAAAGCCGTTATAACTTGTCGCAGCATTATGGAGCAAACAGCTAAAAGGACTATGTTCTCTCCTAAATTAATAACTGTTGCTTCTTATGATTCATGTGCCAAGTCCGCTGAAGGAATTAGGGAGAAGCAAGTAAAGGCTGAGGTGACCGAGAAGGCTATTATACCGTCAATCATAGAGATGCCTAAAGATGCTGAGATGATCTTGGCGCTGAAGGATACCGATGTTGACAATGGAGATAAAGAGGAGGATGTTGTAACCACGGGGGAAACAATGGAGGATGATAACATGACCTTAGCCAAGAGGAAGGCAAAGAACGATGAGCTTTTGAAGGCTAAGACCGAGGAAGAGCTTTTAGATGTACCACCTCTCGCTGTGGTTTCCCTCGGATCTAGACTGATTATAAATTTGTCTAAATCAATAACCACTCGGCTTGCATCTCAATCCTCAGGCAGTCCACAGGATCCTCCTCCCACGAAAAAGAAGGGAACAAAGCACGGTATCTCTGATGCTGATAAGGAGGAAAAGGAGAAGCCGAAAAAGGAGGAAAAGTCCAAGTCATCTCCCAAACCCAAGTAGAGTTCGTCTACTTATGTTTTGTTTTTTAGATTTCCACTGACCCTTTGTAGTTGTTGCGAGTGGGCCCTCGCATTTTATCCAGTTCCATTTTGTAAATCTTCATTAAGTAAATGAAAGTTCTGTTTCTTTTGCACTGTCGCGTGCCTGTAAATTTATTAGACTTAGTCACATACATAAATAATCATGTCATAACTAATCTACAAATCACACCATAAATTGTCAAATTTAAAAACTTCTGCAACATATCACGTCACATTCATCGTGATGTGCATGCATATGCTCCCAATCAATCATTAACTTGATGCCTAGCTAGGGCTTGTTTAGGATTGATTAGGATCACTATGTATTTCCCCTCATGTTCGGAAATGAAGGGGCTTATCTATCACTTTTTCCCCTGGTCCTGCAGCGGGGTAGGAGCCCTTTCGTGGCATATAATCAAAATTCCTTTATACTCTCCTGTTGTATGTCTAGGGTAGAGTTCGAACTCATATTTCAGTCCACCCCACAATCCTTCAGTGGGTAGGAGTTAATTCATGGTGCTCAGTCTCTGGCGCCTTTATACTCTCCCGTCAGATGCCAAGGTAGAGTGAAGTTAAGGTGGTCTTTTAATTGTGGTGCACCTTCATGCCTTTATACTCTCTCGAATTGCGAGAGTTAGATGTTGTTAGTTGTGTCATTTACTTTAAAATGCAGGGTCTATGATGAAAATCACAAGAATAATAGCATATACAAATAGAAATAAAAGGATAAGTATGAAGCAAGGCAATAAAGGTAAGTGGCACATGATATTTTTATAATGGTTCGGTCGAATCATGACCTATGCCCACTTCATAATCTTTTGCTTATGCAACCAGAATATTCTAGGCAAGTCGTGCCTTTTTACATGGTCCAAAAAACAAAAGAGTAAAAATGACAGTTCATGTCACGTAATGCCGCAAACATTGGGCGTTCCACACTCTGGGGATTTCGGTACCGTCCACGGACGCTAGTTTGAAGGATCCATTATCAAGTTTCCGTCGGATGGTATATGGTCCTTCCCATTTTGGACCTAAGAAGATGGGGTCTGGGAAGACACGTTTTAGAACCAGGTCACCAGGTTCACTTCCCGAACTTTTCTGTTATAATAGCGGGCGATCTGTTGCTTGTGTCTCGAGGCACGTAGATCCGCTTCATCCCTTTTTTCCTTAATCATGTCCAAGGACTCGAGGAGTAGCTCGTTGTTAGCCATCGGGTCATAATAAGTGGTTCTATAGGATGGTACTTCTAATTCTACCGGAGTGACTGCCTCTGATCCGAATGTGAGAGAGAAGAGGGTGTGACCCGTCGCCGATTTGTAGGTCATTCTGTAGGCCCATAATGCTAAGGGTAACTCATCGACCCACATAGCTCTGGCCTGCTTCTATCGCTTCTCCAAGATGGACTTAATTACTTTTTTTGTCGCTTCTACTTGTCCATTCAACTGCGCATGCACTACGGCGGTGTATCTTTTCTTGATATGATACTTAAGGCAGAAGTTTCGGAAATCGGTGTTATCAAATTGGGTCCCATTTTCTGTTATAATAATTTTCGGGATCCCAAACCGGCATATGATATTTCTGACAATGAAGTTTATCACTCACTTTGTCATGATCGTGGTTAATGCTTCCGCTTCAACCCATTTTGTAAAGTAATCCATGGTCATGATTGCGAATTTCGCTCTACCTTTGGTGATTGGTAGGCTTCCAATTATATCAAATCCCCAGGCAGTGAATGGCCACGGGCACATCATTGTCCTCAGTTGGCTAGGGGGTGCTCCGGGAATTTTTGCAAACTTCTGGCACCTGTCGCAATGCCGCGCATAGCTAGCCACATCTTTGTTCACGGTAGGTCAGAAATAGCCATACCACAATATTTTCGTAGCCAATTCTGGTCCATAGTGTGGTCGCCACATTCACCTTCGTGCATCTCCTTTAGTACACACCTGATGTCATCATGGGCAATACACTGGAGGAGTGGCATTGAAAATCCCAATCGATAAAGGACTTCTCCTTGTATAATATAACTAGAAGCTTTGCGAATAATGGCGTGTCTTTCGCTTTTCTTAGTCAGGAGCATTCCACTGGTGAGGAAATTATTTAAAGGCGTCATCCACGACTCCCTTTCTAGTTCATCTTCCCGTATCGGATCAATTTCCATCTGATCGATACTTGGAGCCTCCAACGTTTCAATCGGTACCATTTCCGTGTCCTCAGGATTATCAGAACTGGCTAGTTTGGCCAATTTATCTGCCTTTTGATTCTCTAACCGAGGGATATGATAGACACTGTAGTATTCGAAACCACCCAGCAGTCTTTCTATTTCTCTAAAATACGATACAAGTCTTGGACCTTTGGCTTGAAACTCCTTACGAACTTGGTTTACGACTATCTTGGAGTCGTAGAAAATATCTAACCTCATTATTCCCCACTCCTTTCCAGTCTAGAAATTAGGACCTCGTACTCGAAGTCATTATTAGTGGCACGAAACTCTAATCTTAGAGAAAAATAGACATCCTTTTTTTGGGCAGTAATTAGGACAACTTCGACACCACATCGTCTGTCATTTTTAGCACTGTCAGTGTATAGCTTCCAAGTTTTTGGATTGAATGGTCATTCTGAGGGGGTGGCCTCTTCACTCTTTACATCTTCTTCGAGGATAGTAAACTCCGCTATGAAGTCTGCCAATACTTCCCCCTTGTCAATCTTCGAGGATGGAAGTTCAAATAAAATTGACTAAATTCGATATTCCATTTGAGTAGTCTTCCGGTCGCTTCTAGTCATTGCAAAACCTGTCTAAGTGGATGATCAATGTATATGGTGATAGGATGAGCTTGAAAATAGTGGTGAAGTTTTCTGGATGCAATCAGCAGGCTATATGCAAGTTTCCCTATCTTTGGGTAATTGCGCTCTATTGCCGCTAACTTTTTACTCACGTAATACACCGGCCTTTGAACTTTATCTTCCTCCCTTACTAAGGCTGAGCTTATTGCATGAGACGATACTGCCAAGTATACGAATAAATCCTAGTGGTCAACTGGCTTGGACAGTATCGGGGGTTTCTCCAAGTGAGTTAAGAGATTTTGGAAGGCCTCAACGCAGTCAGGGGTCCATTTGAAGTAACATTTACCCTGCTTTATAAGGTCTAAGAAGGGGATGCACTTATCCGTAGCCTTAAAAATGAATCTGCTTAATGCAACAACTTTTACAGCAAGACTCTGCACATCTTTGATCTGTCTTGGTTCTTGAATATTCCTGATCGCCGCGATCTGATCTGGATTAATTTCAATTCTGCGTGAACTAATAATAAAACTAAGAAATTTTCTGGAAGCAACTCTAAACAAATATTTTAGAGGATTGAGTTTCATTCCATATCGTCTAAGAATATCGAACGTTTCAGCTAAGTCAGCAGTATGGTTGGACGATCGCTTGGATTTCACAAACATATCATCGACATATACTTCCATCGTTTTCCCAATCTGATTGTAGAACATTCGATTAACTAGGCGTTGGTATGTTGCTCCGACATTCTTCAGGCCGAAGGGCATCACTACATAGCAGTATAGTCCCAAATCTGTGATGAAACTTGTATGCTCCTGATCCGGAATATGCATGAGGATCTAGCTATACCCTGAGTATGCATCCATGAAGGAGAGAAGTTCGTGTCCCGCCGTTGAGTCCACCGGCTGGTCAATTCTAGGGAGTGGAAAGCTGTCTTTCGGGCAAGCTTTATTCAGATCTAAGAAATCAATGCACGTGTGCCATTTTCCGTTAGCCTTCTTGACCGTGACGGGATTGGAAATCCATTTTTGATAAGTCGAATCTCTAATGAATCAGTTTCTCCTTAACTTCTCAACTTCCTCTTTCAAGGCAGCCGACCTCTCTGGGCAAAGCATTCGTCTTTTCTGCTTAACTGGTGGATGCTTCGGGTTGATGCACAGTGAATGGCTCATGATTGAGGGAGATATCCCGCACATGTCAGTGTGGGTCCACGTAAACATGTCTAGGTTTGCTTTCAAAAAGTCTGCCAGTTCCATTGCTCGGAGAGGGTCCAGTTGGGATCCGATCTTTAAAACCTTCGTTGGGTCATCATCATCAATCGTGACATCCACGGTCGTTTCATTAGGCGTCGCCATTCTCCCCCCAGGCTCTTTGTCCTCTCTGGGATCTATGTCCTCGGGCAAGTCTTCGGGTGACTCCTTAGGGGTTGTCCGCTTTAATTACTAGGTTGAATCCTCCTTTGCGGGGAAGGAAGCACACTTAGTTTCTACGTCTTTTCCTTTGCATAGCATTTTTAACTCTGCCATATAGCAGGCTCTTCTGGTCACTTAGTCACCCCTAATCACTCCGACTCCCACCTTGGTTGGGAATTTCAATAATAAGCACCAAGGCGCAATGCATGCCCCGAACTATGCAAGGGATGGTCGGCCCAAAAAGGCGTTATAGGGTGAATCAATATCCATAACTATGAATGGGAGAATTCTCACTCTCCGACGGTCTTCCCCTCCAAGAGTTACTGACTTCTCAACAAATTCCATTAGGGTTGTTGATGCTCCGTTGAAGCCGCATATCCATCCCTCACAGGGCTTATCCTTCGCTTCGAGCTTCATCCGATCAAATGCTTTCTTAAATAGAATATTAACAGAACTCCCAATATCGACTAGGCCATTATCAACTAGGACCTTGTGAACTAAGGCAAGACTGATGGTGGTGGTTATCACCAAGGGGTCTTCAGTAGGGGCTTTAACTCCGATACTATCTCTATCGTGGAATATAACATCATCTGACATTGCTTTTTACTGCTTTATCGAGGAAGTATCTTCAGGATTGCTGCATTCTCCCACTTCAGGGTGCTTGGCTACATTAAAATATTGACCCATTTCCCAATTGTTATGTCCAGCTGGATGGGTTCCTCCAACTATAGTATTGATGACGGTGTGTTTCCTAAGTAGTAGCCCTTGGAGGTTGCTACCCTTTATTTTGCTCGGAACTACCTTGCCCCCTGTTTCTCGGGGTGGCTATATATTTATCCAATTTTCCTTCTCTAAGAAGTTTCTCTACTACGTCTCTCAAATGTCGGCATTCATTCGTCGAATGCCCATAGGTTTAGTGGAAAAGACAAAATTTTCCTGTTTCGCGTTCTTTCTCCGTTGAATCCATTGGCGAAGGCCTCTTGTAGGACGTTGTAGGTGTCCAGATAGATATTTTCTAGCGTATCATTTAGAGGTGTGAGGTTTTCAAAAGTTCTGAACTGGGGTCTCTTCTGTGAATGGTTCCCTTGATTCTTTCTCTTGTTGTCATTTCCAGTTTGGCGACCGTTACCCTGGTTCTTATTTCCAATATTGACCTCTACCTTCCCAGAGCTATCACCAGACTGTTTGATGGCCATATTACTCTCTATGTCTTCCTTATCAATAGCTTTTCTCTTTCAATTAGCATATATCTCTTCTTGACGTAGGCAGATATTGGCTATCTCATAGAATATCTCCCTGGTCAGTGGAGGTTTTCCAGCTAAGTATTTGCCAAACTCAATATCTTTATCTACTCCATCAATTAGCGCCATCAGGACGGACTGCTCGTGAGGGTCTCTTACCTTCGTGACTGCAAAATTAAAGCGATCCAAGTGCGACCTCAGAGTTTCATCAGGCCGCTGCTTAATGAGTGATAGTTCAACGATGTTTTTGGATCTTTGAGCATGAAGTTGGAATTGGTTTATAAACCTTTCATTCAACTCTTTAAAGCTAGAGATCGACCGTGGCGGCAGGCAAGTAAACCACATTAGTGCCACATCCTCCAAGAAGATCGGGAACGCTTTTCATTTCACCACGTCTGGAGTGGCGGCAACATTCATATAACATGAATATCTCATCAGGTGATGAACCAGATCTGTTGTTCGACGATGAATAATCTATGAATTAGAATACCATCAGGAAGTGTAATAAACCGCAAGCGCACAACGTACACTTGTAGTACGTTAGCGAATACGAGTCGATCCATTGGGAAAGAATAATTTTAAATTCTATTCAATCAAATTAAACCAAACTTTAAAATGTGTTAACTAAAATTTAATAAAACTAATGACTAAGTTGAGAATGAAACTATTGGTTAAGAACAATTTAGAGGTGTTTTCACTCTCTAGATCACACAAATCAACATGATGAAGTTATGATCTCTATTTGTTTGTTCATAAGTGAGGTTAGTTATTATGTTTATCATGAGTATGACATATTTATGCTATTAATTAGCTTAACATAAGTCATCAAACTGTAGCACAAATTTAATTCACTATTAAATTCTCATGAAAAAGACAACAAGTTGAAAGCAACATCAATTTTAAGAATACTCTATTTACTATTAGTCAGTAAATTAATAGCATAAATATGTCATACTTATGATCAAGCCTGATCTATCCTCTATTAATTAGAGGCATAGATCATCAAAACCAAGCATGATTTACAAAATACACTAAACATCCATTCTTTAATAAGCACAAGTAGAGAGCATGAAAAATAAACTATGTTGAATCTATGTGATTAGAGAGCCTCATCACCCCTAAATTAAAAGGGTTTACCTTCTCATTTGTGTGATTATTTCAACACCAATAGCTTTCAACATTAAAGAACAACGAAAATAAAGAACTAAATATAGGAAAATCTATTCTAATTGCATAAAATAAATCTACACTAATACACAAAGTAAATAACAAGAATTAAATGAAAACGAAACAAAATTTCATTAAATTGAGATTACATAAGCGAAATGGCTAAGAAGCCATGGAAGAAAAATAGAGGTTTTGATTTCAGCCTCCATTCTAAACAAAATAAAATCCAAGTTCATTTTTACATCAACATGCAGGGGTTATTTATACATGTGAAAAACCCTAATTCAACATTAGCGTGCTACCAAGAATGCCCTTTAGGAAATGTGGCCACCAATTAATCATCACTCTTTAATTACTCTATCATTAAATTTACCTGAAGCTTTATCATCCACTAATTTGTCCATTAACTTTTAAGTGTAGTAAGTGGGGTCCTCCATGATTATGTTTGAGAATTATTTCCTCTTCATTCCTTTTGTATGCATATAAATCTTTATGAAGCTCTCTTCCAAATGCACCAAATGTCTACAAAAACCATGAAAATTGTCCAAGTAAAAATTCTCAAAATATCTTAAGCACAAAAAATACCATTTTTCCATTGTATGACGATGAATGTATGATATTTTGTCAACTGAATTATGGTTTAAACATGATAAAATACCCACATATGACATTTATTAACACTAAACAAGAATAAATATGTGAATATAAATGTGCATTTTTACATGCACATCAAATACCCCCACACTTATCTTTTTATTCGCCCTTGAATTAACTGAAAAACTAAGCTAAATCCATTTTCGTAGGGAGCACGATTGCATTGAGCGTATGCAACAAGCCTTTAAACCTCTTGGTGTCTCCAGTAGGACGAGTGTTGTCTCCTAAGGGTTTTCAGTGGATACTACCCACAAAATCCAAAAGTTGATTGTAAAAAATATTTACAAAATGCAAGATTAGAAAATATTTACAAGACGACTGCAAGCTTTTAAAGGAATATTTATAAATGGATAATCTACTTTTAAATATTACACGAATAAGTTAACACAAATTTGGGTCATCACTATGAAATTTGAGTCCGTTACTAATCAAAACATCAAGTAGAAGTCATGTTATTGTCACAAACTCATCCAGCTTGGCTAGTTTTTTTGGTAGAAACAAAGTGCAAATATGAAATGAATTCTGTAATTGATATCAACAGTCGTATAACGACATCTCAACTTCCTTTTTGTTAACAAGTTAGGTCGAATAAGTGAAGAGTGTGCTTGGACTTTAAGTGTTAACTCTCTCTTTATTACAAAATATTTACTTTATTATTATTTACAAATACCTAGGTACACCAGCCCTACACTGCATTACGTCTTACGTGAGGGTCAGTAATCCTAAGGTGTCCATTCTCATGAAATGAGACCAAGACATACTAACGCTAACTTTGTCAACAAGGTGTCCGAAAGAGCTTGGCGGGTTTGCACACCAACACGAGATGTACTAGCAATGTTGGATACCCTTGGATTATTATTATATATATACATTCTTTTTTTCTTTTCTTTTTTCTTCTCTTTTTTTTTTACATAAGAGAGATAGTTAAGCGAGGATATCTTAGCACAACTTCGCTTAAAAGATCTAAAATGTTATCGTAAGTTGTCTAAATCAACCATCATTTAATCGGATTACAATTCAGAAAACATTTCATTCTCATCACCTACGAATTTCCCAATATACCAGTTACACCAAATTTGCTCATAATTCAAACTTTTCTTTTGTTATCGGCTAAGAGAAGTAAATCTCCAAACATTTTGATAAAACGTCCGGAATTGTATGCTAATGCCATCATGTCTTATTTAAAAGTAAATAGAAATGAAAATTTCTTCTTCTTTTTTGATTGATTTTTTTTTCAAAAAAGAGAGGAAAATTCTATGCAAAACCAAAACAAATATGAAACTCCTCCAACACCGGATTTGTACTGTGCCTCCACAGCCAATGCATGACACAATGAGTGAACGGAAGAGAAATATTTACATATTTACAAAGGAGGATAAAACTTAACTTTCTTACTTCACGTAGCATGGCTTATGAAAAATCATAAGCTCCTCCTCTTGACCAGTGGGCAATTGCAAGAATGGTTTTAGATGTTGACCATTGACTTTGAATATGGATCCATCCCTCGGGTTTTCTATTTGAATAGCACCATGTGGAAAAACAGTTCGAACAACATATGGTCCGGTCCATCTTGATTTTAACTTCCTAGGGAATAAATGAAGTCGTGAGTCATATAGCAGAACTTTTTGGTCTGGAAAAAATGTTTTTCTTAGGATTGACTTGTCATTAAAAACTTTGGTTTTTTCCTTGTAAATTTTCGTGTTTTCGTAAGCGTCATTCCTAATTTCTTCTAGCTCGTTGAGTTGCAATTTTCGGTTTTCGCCAGCTTGTTCAAGATCAAAGTTTAAGTTCTTTATCCGCCAAAGCGCTTTATGTTCAAGTTCAATAGCTAAATAACAGGCATTACCGTAAACTAATCAGAAAGGGGACATTTCAATATTAGTTTTAAAAGCAGTGCGGCAAGCCCAAAGCGCATCAGTCAATTTTTATGACCAATCTTTTCGATTTTTATTTACAGTTTTCTCTAAAATCTGTTTTATTTGATGATTCGATACTTTGACTTGACCACAAGTTTGTGGATGATAATGAGTGGATAACTTGTGGGTTATTGAGTATTTCTTCATTAAGGATTCAAAAGATCGATTACAGAAATGCGTTTCATTATCGCTTATTATTGTGTGAGGTGTGCTGAACCTCGAAAAGATGTTTTCTTTCAGGAATTTCACAACAATTTTATGATCATTTGTTTTACATGGAACGGCTTCGACCCATTTTGGAACGTATTCGATAGCGAGAAGAATATACAAGTTTCCAAAGGATTTGGGAAATGTCCCATAAAGTCAATACCCTATACATCAAAGATCTCGATCGTAAAGATAGGGTTCAAAGGCATCATATTTTGTCGAGAAATCTTTCCAAGCATTTGACAACGATTGCAAGTTTTATAGAATTCGAACGAGTCCTTAAAGAGAGTAGGCCAATAGAAGCCACATTGAAGTACCTTTTCAGCGGTTTTCCTAGGACCAAAATGTCTACCGCACGCATGATCATGACAAAATGAGAGAACACTCCTAATTTCGCTATCAGGAACGCATCGACAAATGATTTGGTCTGAACAATAATTAAACAAGTATGGGTCATCCTAATAGAAGTATTTCACTTGGGTAAGAAATTTGTATTTATTTTGTTCGGACCAAAATGAGGGGGGTTTCCTTAGTGACTAGATAGTTCACTATGTTGACGAACCAAGGATCGATTGAAACAGAAAGAAATTATTTGTTAGGAAAGTTTTCATTGATTGGCAATGAAGATGGCATGTTAGGAAGATGAGAAAAGTGATCGGCTATGACGTTATTGGATCATTTTTTATCTTTGATTGTATGATCAAATTCTTGAAGCGGAAGGATCCATCGAATTAAGCGTGACTTAGCATTCTTTTTAACAAAAAGGTGCCGATGAGCAGAGTGGTCTGTGTAGACCATGACATGGGAACCAATCAAGTAAGATCGAAACTTCTCGAGTGCAAAAATGACAGCTAAAAGTTCTTTTTCGGTGGTTGTATAATTCAGTTGAGCGTCGTTCAAGGTCATACTTGCGTAGTAAATGATGTGAAGAATTTTATTGATGCATTGTCCTAAGACAGCACTAACTGTGAAGTTAGAAGCGTCACACATGATTTCAAAAGGAAGTTCCAATTAGGTGAACAGATTATCGAGGCTGAAATGAGTTCATTTTTAAGACGTTCGAAAGAAGTGATGCATTCAGAGTTAAATTCAAACAGGATGTCCTTTCCTAGAAGAGTAGTCAAAGGATGAGCGATTTTGCTAGAATCTTTTAAAAAGCGTCAATAAAAAACAACATGCCTATGAAATGAACGAATGTCCTTAATGCATTTTGGAATGGGTAGTTTTAAAATAACATCAACTTTCGCTTTATCTGCCTCGATGCCATTATTTGAAATTACATGTCCAAAGACAATGCCTTATTTGACCATAAAATGGCATTTTCCCCAATTTAACGTTAAGTGTTTTTCTTTACACCGATTTAAAACAAGTTCAAGATGATGTAAGCAAGAGAAAAAAGAATTGCCAAAGATCGAAAAATCATCCATAAAGACTTTAAGAGAGCGTTCGATCATATCAGAAAAAATTCCAACCATACATCGCTAGAAAGTTACAGGAGCATTGCAAAGACCGAAAGGCATACATCGGTAAGTAAAGGTACTGAATGGACATGTGAAAGTCGTTTTTTCTTATCTTCGGGAGCGGTTGGAATTTGGTTATAACCGGAATAACCATCAAGAAAGCAGTTTGAATTCGTGACCAGCTAAGCGTTCGAGCATTTGATCGATGAAGGGAAGAGGAAAGTGGTCTTTACACGTTGCAGTATTCAATTTTAGATAATCGATGCAAACATGCCAAACCATTTGAGTATGAGTTGGAAGAAGTTCGTTTTGGTCATTTGCGACAACGGTGAGTCCGGACTTTTTAGGAACAATGTGAATGGGGCTAACCCATAAGCTATCAGAAATAGGGTAAATGATACCGTTGTCGAGAAGTTTAAGAATTTTTTCGCGAACTACCTCTTTCATCTTAGGGTTAAGCATACGTTGCGCTTTACTAGTGGGTTTGGCTTCATCGGTTAAGTGAATACGATGTTGAACTATTTCATGACTATTTCCCTTGACGTCAGAAATGGACCAACTGATTGCATCTTTATTTTTAGAAAGAGTCGATAGAAGAAAATTTTCTTGATCACGAGTTAAATATGAAGAAATTACATAAGGTGATTGGGAAGAGGTTTAAGATCCAACTTTGACGATTTCTCGATCAAAGAACATGGTTGAGATTTGGGCTCAACTGAAAGCGATTCAAATGGAAGCATGTGATTGACTTCGTTAGGAGCATCTTGGAACAATTTTTCGTACTCTGCCTCACGCTCATCATTAAGGTCAATCGATTCAGTTTCGGAGTTCTTGTGAATGGCATTACCTTCCAAGGTTTGGGCACATGATTCATTCGGATGACTTTCAAAATTGAAAATATTAAGATCTAAAATCATGTTTCCAAAAGTGATTTTCATTGAACCAGTGCGACAATTTATTAAAGAATTTGAAGTATCCAAAAAGGGTCGACCTAAAATTAAAGGAATTTGACTCACTGGATTATTGGCAGGTTGAGTTTCCAAAACAATGAAATCGACAGGGAAGATGAATTGACCAACTTTGATGTGTACGTCCTCGATTTCTCCAACGGGTTTCTTAATTGAACGATCAGAAAATTGAAGAGTTATTTTCGTTGGTTTAAGTTCACCCAGACCAAGTTGTTGGTAAACAGAATATGGAATCAAATTGACACTTGCACCCAAATCAACCAGGCATTCGTTAATTGTTTTATCTCCTATCGTGCATGAGATCGTAGGGCATCCAGGATCTTTGTATTTGATCGGAATGGATTGGGTTAAGACTTCGCTAAGTCCGACGGCTAAAAAGTCTTCCTTCGGTACATGAATGTGCCATTTTTGGGTACACAATTCTGTAACGGCTGGAAATTTTCGACTCCTCGAGAGTCGAAAATTCCGGGACGTTAGTGAAAGAATTTAGAAGGCGAGAAAGAAAAGATAGAACTAATAGAATAGATGAAGAAGAATAACATCAGAATCATCAGAGTAACACGAATCTCACAGCGGAACGAATAACATACAATATATAACATAACTTTGAAGTAAACAGTTATACATATACAATAGCACTTATCAGAGTACAACACTTACAACACTGCGGAAATAACTATAGCTATAAAATCTTGCAGCCTCCTGCTCCAAGCTCTCCAAGTATATCTGTAAATCCCGACTACTTGACTGCCCGTACAAATTTAGGCACCCAAGAGTTTAGGGAAAACAACAAAGTAAACTCCGGGTCAGTCATGGGACTGGTATGAGTAAAATAGTTTAAAACAGGTATAGGATATCTCATAAGACCACGCCGTGAATACGGAACGGGTTTTTCCCTTATGAGTATCTGAACAACTTTGACAAGCAATATCATTGTGATATTATAATAATGTCTAAGTACAAATAGGTATCAATCTAGCAGAAACGCTTGCATCTCACGTTCTACATACATAGTATAAAATCATAAACCGCAGGGCGCTTATCGGAGAATGGATTCCAACAGACAAGGTATGGGAGCACCTTCTGAATAGTGTACTCTAGAGGTGATACACTCAGGGTTCAACAAGAACGTCTTGCAACCCCGCCACACATGACCGCTCACTCATTTAGCTTGAGTGTCGCGAATATATTGCCACCAAGGTTATAGGCCATCAAACTGTCATCCGAAGATACAGAATCAAAAAGAAGTATAAATATGAATATTCTCTAGATCGGTGACAATACACCCTGCTTGGGGATGACCCAACTAGCCATGCTGCCTAGCCCAACTTTTGTTACTTCCTGGTGTGAGGCTAGAAGCTATGCTTTATCATCACATCAGATTCACTTCGAATGCCACATTGTCAGATCCATCGAGATCACTAATTTGACGTCTACACCCATACATTATGTGTTAGCTAAGAGAAGTTTCCTTCTCCGCTTCCACTCTTGGTACGGTCGAAGAAATCAAGGTACGTGACTTTTCTGGAAATACTCTGCCAGACATCCATCTTCATTTACTTAGAATGTCACATCATCATACCCGCCAAATCACAAATTGACTTGTCCAAAAATAACACGGGTATACAGCTAAGAGAAACGAATTCCTTCGCCACCAAACGTGAATACGTTTGAACAGATCAACTTACGCGATCCATTAGATATACTCTGTCAGACCTTCTTCCATATACGTTGTCCTGGGACTGGACAAACCGAAGGCACTATTCAGTATATCCATCTTAGTCACTGTTATCTAAGACTTATACAACAGCCCTTGCACTTTACTCCGTCTTCAATTTATCTTTGGCATAAATGGTTCGCAACGCTTATGCCAATACAGAGTGGTTCTTTGGATAATAATCTAACCGGTCTCTCCATATTAACAATGTTAAAATGGTCAAAACTTCGATAGTCTGTGAGTTAACTATCAAAGAAAAACAAGTGTGCAAACAACGATATTATTTCCAGATGGAAATTATATCGAACAAACATCTTTTAACATATATCTCTTTGGTTCATTTCACATCTCCTGTTTCCCTATATTCGACAATTGCTATTTCTAATGTTTAGAAAATATATTTATTAATACTGGAAAACATTTCCATTCCTTATTTTCTATATTAGAAAACAATTCTTATTCTTCTTTGGAAAACATTTCCAAAACTCCTACATTTGGATTAAGCAGATGTTTAGATAAAACATCGCTATACCCACTTTAACCATTTCCTTAAATTACACATTTCACTTAACTTAATTTCTGCCAAACTTTAACCATTCCCTAGTTAAAACGAAGCCAATCAAGTTGGGGTAGAACTACCTCTCAGACCTTAATTGAACAACACTTCTAACCTTGAAAATAGGTAAAGTTCGCTTTAAATTCCTTTAACTAACTTCCTTACTAAACCTTTCTGTCGAATAACTATATTCGATTTACTCTTTCCAATTAACCCTAGTGGACTGACCCTATTGGATTAACTCTATTTGCTTAACTCTATTTGATTAACCCTATTCACTTAACTCCTATCGAATAAACTATATTCGATATCTTCTCCAACACTATTCGAATAACTATATTCGATTAACTTCTCTAACTCTACTCGAATAAATTATATTCGATTAACTCTTTTAACTTTACTCGAATAAACTATATTCGATTAACACTTTCTTTCGAATAACTATATTCGATTAACTCTTCGTCTAACTCCTTTGGATTAACTCTTCGAATAACTCCTTTTGATTAACTCTTCGACTAACTCCTTCGGATTAACTAACTTCGAATAACTCCTTTGGATTAACTAACTTCGAATAATTCCTTTGGATTAACTCTTCGACTAACTCCTTCGGATTAACTCTTCGACTAACTCCTTTGGATTAACTAACTTTGAATAACTCCTTTGGATTAACTCTTCGACTAACTCCTTTGGGTTAACTAACTTCGAATAACTCCTTTGGATTAACTCTTCGACTAACTCCTTTGGATTAACTCTTCGACTAACTCCTTCGGATTAACTAACTCCGAATAACTCCTTTGGGTTAACTAACTTCGACTAACTCCTTTGGATTAACTAACTTCGAATAACTCCTTTGGATTAACTCTTCGGATAACTCCTTTGGATTAACTCTTCGACTAACTCCTTCGGATTAACTCTTCGACTAACTCCTTTGGATTAACTAACTTCGAATAACTCCTTTGGATTAACTAACTTCGAATAACTCCTTTGGATTAACTCTTCGACTAACTCCTTCGGATTAACTCTTCGACTAACTCCTTTGGATTAACTAACTTCGAATAACTCCTTTGGATTAACTCTTCGACTAACTCCTTTGGATTAACTAACTTCGAATAACTCCTTTGGATTAACTAACTTCGAATAACCAATATTCGATAACTACTCTTCGAATAAATAATATTCGATAACTCTTCTCAAATGAATCACATTTGATTTCTCCACTCGAATAAACTATATTCGATAACTCTTCTCAAATGGATAACATTTGATTTCTCCACTCGAATAAACTATATTCGATAACTCTTCTCAAATGGATAACATTTGATTTCTCCACTCGAATAAACTATATTCGATAACTCTTCTCTCAAATAAATAATATTCGATAACTCTTCTCAAATGAATCACATTTGATTTCTCCACTCGAATAAACTATATTCGATAACTCTTCTCAAATGGATAACATTTGATTTCTCCACTCGAATAAACTATATTCGATAACTCTTCTCCCGAATACACTATACTCGATAACTCTACTTCGGATAAGTGATATTCGACAACTCTACTCGATTAACTCTACTTGGATAACTCTAACTGATCAACTCTAACTGGTCAACTCTAACTGGTCAACTCTAACTGGTCAACTCTAACTGGTTAACTCAACTGGTTAACTCTAACAGATTAACTCTAACTGGTCAACTCTAACTGGTTAACTCAACTGGTTAACTCTAACAGATTAACTCTAACTGGTTAACTCTAACTGGTCAACTCAACTGGTTTAACCTAACTGGTTAACTCGTCTTGGTTAACTGAACAAATCCACTTAGTTTAACTTAGCTAATTCACGTTGATTAACTCTAACCGATTCACTTAGTTTAACTCAACTAATTCACTTCGATTAACCACTTAGTTAACTTAACTAATTCACATCGATTAATCCTTTAGTTTAAGTTAACTAATTCACATCGATTAATCCTTTAGTTTAACTTAACTAATTCACATCGATTAATCATTTAGTTTAACTTAACAAATTCACTTTGATTCACCACTTAGTTTAACTTAACTAATTTACTTTGGTTAACTTAACCAATTACTTTGATTAACTCGACTAACTCGCTTTGGTTAACCTAACCAATTACTTTGTTTAACTCGACTAACTTTCTTTGGTCAACCTAACCAATTACTTTGTTTAATCCTTTATACTCGATTAACAAATATTTCTCCTTTATACTCAAAATCCCCTTTCCTTTATAATATAAAATCCATCAATTTTATATAAATAAATTATTTTCAAATTATAGTTTGAAAATCTCTTTTCTATATCCTGGTATTTCTTATGGTTTTTAACACATCATCTAACAACGATGAATATCGTCCAACCACACATAATCACAATAGATTATATATATCACATTTATATATCACAACACATAAATTACAGTAAAAATAACTGTAGAGGAATCCAGTTGGATTCCTCCAACCTGTTTCCCTGCACCACAGATGTTAGACAACAACAGTATAATATTCTGATAAATAGAATCAACATATAACTATTTGACGGTTTATATATATATATATACGTAAATATATATATATATATATATAATCTCTACTAACTGACTAGCAGTTCAATCAACAGTCAACATACAGTCAAATAGACAATAATTAACAGTCCTAATAATACACTGTAAAAATAGAACTATTCAGAGTTGGTGAGTTTTACTCACATTTGGACGATCATCGTCAATGACGATAACCATCGCTTGATTCAGACAATTTATTTTGCTATAAATTGTGACGAACTCCAATTGACTCGCGGTTAGTTCCATGGTGGAGTGCTCGTCCATACGATCCCAACGCAGCTTACGGTTCTGAATTCTGATCATGTATGACCAAGTTATGTTATTTACAAGATTAGACACTATTTAAAACAATCAAACTTAAACTAATTTGAATCCAAGTCTCACCCAACTCCTTAGCCCGGCCCACTACCCAACTAAGCCCACGTCCTTCTTCTAAAAACCCGCTTCTCCCTTTACTTCTTCCTCAAACCCATTTCTGCCGTGACCTCACCCACTACAGCGTCCCTCTCTCTCCTCCCAACTCCTTCTTCGATCCACCATTCAACCAACGGAGATCACCGCTGAACTCCCCTTCGTCATCTCCTTCTACCCATTACCTCAGTCCAACCTTCGATGCCCCATAGCAGATCGCGACAGCGAGTTTCCAGCCCAGCTACAGCACGAGATTCATCACCAAAATGCATCGAACACTCCCATACTTCGCCAAACCGTGCTGCTTCACCCCTCCAACCCAAATCCTAACTTGAAATTTACATAAATTGCTCGAACTCCCTACACCCTCTAATCCTAGACCACGCGATTGGGTTTTTCCAGCAAACAAACAGAAGTCGATCCTCATACTATGTATACGAGATTACAGAGGAAGCCAAGGGGATTTCAACGATACTTGTTTTCCAATTTATCGATTTTTGTTTGAATTCATTTTGATTTTTGCTTGTGGGAAAATCTCGCTGTAAACACCCAGTGCGGTGATATATAGTTGTAGGGGTGGTTGGTTTCATTTTTGGTTGAGAAGGAAGCCTGTGTGGCCTGCTTGTTACCAGAAAAATGGTTGGAGATATTTTTGAATTGATTTTACATTTTATTTAAATGATTTTCTCGTCGTATCCTCCTTCTAAAAATCACAGTGGTTACATACGATACCTAAAAATTTCCAAACTGGACATGTAGCTAGAGTTCGACATTATGGTCCCAACGAAACTGGTTTCGTCGAATTCCGACTCCGTATGCTCACACAACGTATTTTTAACTGTTGAAATACCGACTATTTTTCACTCTAAAAATCCGTGCGGCCACACAGTGACTCTAAAAATCACGAAACTTGGAATCTAACAACTATTTGACATTGCGGATCCAACAAAACTGGTTTCGTCGAATTCCGACTTCGTATGCAAAAGTGGCTATTTTTAACGCTCTAAATAGCCTATTTAAATATAAAAATATATTTAAATATAATTAAATTAAATATTTAAAATTAATTATTATCGTCTGTATTCACAGTGTAATGCCGTACAGCTCTAGACTATTCCTGTATATATTTACAACTCGATATTACCTTATCAGAGTAATATCGACGCTCGATTCCTATTTAAATCCCTATTTAAAATGTAATTAAATCGTTATGGTCAGGGCGCTGCATTTCTGATATTTTGATTTGGACGTAACTCAAAATCCACACGACGAAATCCCGATCTCTCTCTTTCACTAGAAAGATATACTCCACCAGCTCCACATGTTTCTTGTTTCACAGAGATCCGATTTAAAACGGACCCTGTATACTCAGTTGAAGTCTAAATCGCCAAATAGCGAACTGCCGCGTCGTTTCGTGCTCTATTTTAATTAAAATTAATACGTTTTAACGTCGATTATTAAATCGATTCGTTATTCAAATTCAATTCTAAACTGAATTAAATATTTTACCTGATCCAATTCACACAGTATTGTGAATTCGGTGACTTCCGATTATTTCGACATTATAATATATTATTATATTGTTTATTTTAATTAAATATTCAATATTATTTAATTCAAGTCATCGATATCGCCCAATCGATATTTAATAATTAAATAAATTAATTATTCGACAGCTAACAAAACGCGCCATTACAAAGTCTTTGAGAAATTTAGCATAGGTAGGGATTTTTAAATGATGTCAAGAAGAGGGATGTTAACTTTCACTTGTGTGAAAATTTCCAACATCTTTTCCATTTGGTCAGAATGTTTCTTTGGTCGAAGACGATAAGGAAATGGAATGCGAAACTCAGTAGGTCGGTCTACTTGAGTTAGAGCAGAACTAGACTCAGAATTTGGATCAGGATCATTCGTGGTTTTAGAAGAGTCGAGAGAAACACTCAGTAAGTTATTTGGATTTTCAATTTGATTATCGATTTTCTTATCGAATCGTAAAGTTGTGATAGCATTCAACTGAGTTTGATTGCTATCCTGGATGACTTGAGCTTGGTTTGGATTAGGATTTTTACTCCTGTGGTTTGGAATGGGTTGATTCGGAAAAATGCCTCTTTCCTGTTCACTTATGGAAGTGGCTAACTAACTCATTTGCATTTCAAGTTTAGATATCTACTGACTTGTGTTTTGCATGTGCGAAGTCAATAAATTTTGCAAACTGCTATTTGATTGGAGATTTTGATTTAGTCAATTCTTTGAGACTTTTCTCAAGTGACGTCAATCATTTATCATCCTGGGGAACAAAAGATTGTTGCGCTTGATTTTGCGGTGGCGCAAGATTTTGGAATTGAGTTTGTTGAAAGGGAGGATTCGAAGGATTATTCGAAAATGGTTGAAAAGGGGGTCGAACCAAATTCGAATTTGCATTGTTTTGGGTCCAAGAGAAGTTTGGACGATTTTTCCAACCCGGATTGCATGTCGGGGAGAATGGGTCATTTCTAGCTTTGTCAAATGCGTTGATTTGTTCTAATGAATGTGGGTATTGATCGGCAATGTGGTTAGGATCGTTACATTTGTAACTTGAAGGCTAAGATGCTTGAGCTTGATTTATTTTGGTTGATGAAAGGACATTATCAAATTTGGTTAACATCGCATCTATTTTCACTTCTAAAGCCATTGAGGATCCGACCGAATGAGCATTTGATCGGGAATAAACGGATTTCTCGTTAGACTTTCCCATTAAGCGAATTTTTCACCCAAATTTTTGAGAAATTGCCAAGTGACATCATGATGTTGGGCTAGAAAGTTTCCTTAGCACATCGATTTGAGCATGGTTTGGGAGTTATTTTCGAGTCCATCATATAAAATTTGACAAAGAGTCCATTTATCGAAATTGTGGTGTGCACATTTGACTAGAAGCTCTTTAAATCTTTCGAAATATTTTGCAAAGGATTCACCAGCAAATTGACGAAAATTTATGATTTCGGTTCGAATTTTGGATGTCTTTTCCAAAGGGTAATTTTTTTTAGGAAAACATTAACAAATTCATTCCAAGTTCCAATCGTATTTGAAGGCAAGCTATACAACCATTTTTCAGCATAATTGGTAAGTGCAAATGGAATTAACCTAAGTTTAATTCCGTCGTCACTTAGTTGTTGAAATTTCATGGTTGCACAAACTCGTTCAAATTTGGTTAAGAAAATGTAAGGATCATCACGTTCAAGATTGCCGAATTTTGGAAGAGTATTTATATGATTCAAATGATTTTCAAAGTGGTTACCCGTTGAGGCGGGCAATATGATGCAGGAAGGAATAGAAACCCGATCGGAGAAGTATCTATCCATAAGAGTTCGAGGGGGATTTTCTTCGGCCATGGTTAAAGGAATGTTTGTTCGGACTAAATGATTAGTAGAAGGATCACGTGTCCAACTACGCATGGACTAGCATAAAGAATATGAGAAAAGGAGAAAGAAGAAATTTGAGAAGAGGATTGAAGCGATTTATTTTTTTTAAGAGAGAAAAGTTATATTTGTACAAAAATGAAAATACTATTAGCCTCTTTTTTTTTAAGATGGATGAATCTAATGCAATTTACAATTTTTCTAGAATTATATAACGACGGTTAGATTAATTTCAACAAAAGATTTCTCAGCCAGTTAACGGGCAGGAGTTATCAGTGCATCGGAATCACCCTAGCAATGCAACCAAAGGTTTAAATACCTTCAGAGGAACAACCGATATAATATTTACGAATCATTTTAATATTTATAAACGGTTAAGACACTGAGAAATAATATGATAGAAATAAACCAATTTGTCAAAATATAATGATGTCCTTAGAAAATAAAAACAAAACTAAGAAGAATGCAATTTTTTTTGAAATAATTTAATCAATCACAGAACGAACAGCCTCAGAATAGTCACAAAACAAGAAATTGTAGAAATAAATTTTTACAAACAAGCCGCGACACCTACACAAAATTTTTACAAGCAAATTATATATATATATATATATATATATATATATATTCAAGCAGCAGCAGCAACAATAGGCCCTGTAGAGTTTAGAAAATTCTCACCTAGATCGGCAGTCCATCCAGTGCAATTGAGTAGCGCTAGCACGTTCATACACCACTTGGTGTGGAACCGCTCCAACAATTTGACTTCTGCAACCTCAAGTGAGTTTTACACAAGAATAAAATGAAAAAGAAAACGACTTTTAAAAAAAATAAAGAAATGGAAAAAGTAAAAACTAAACTAGACTAAATTCAAAACAAAGGAAACAAACTAAACCAGGCTCACAAAATCAAGACTGAACACAAACTAAAACTAAGCTTGAAAAGAAAAACAACAACAAAAAATAAGAAAATAACTAGGCTAAACAAACAACTAGAAAAAAAAGCAAATAATGCTCTAATCACAGGAAACAAATTGTACACCCTATAGATGAGTCAATTTTGTTCCACAAGCCTCAATCACAAATGTTTTCCTCTGCACTATTAATAAACAAAGACTCACCAATTTCACACACCAGTGTATAACTTAATTGTTTCTCAAGAATCCCAAAGAGAACGAGAAATAAACCTTGCCCTCAATTATATTCTCAAAACAACACAGCCCCTCCCCCTTTTTTTTTGAAAAACAAAATCGAAAATACCCTCGAAAATGAAGGAATACACCGCCTTCCCTTTTCTTGCGAGATGATCTAAAGGGCTGGAATTTGTTTGTGATGAAGATGTTGTTTTTGATCACAGTGACAAGTGAATGGATGGCTCCTGTTGGTAGCAGGACGTTGGAGTAGATATGGTATTGGTGTGTTTCTAGATTGTGGCTTGGTGAAGTTATTTGGTGTATAAACAGGGGCTAATGGTTACAATGGGAAGAGGAGGTGTGACGGGGTTTTCATGGTCAGGGAGTTCGATTGAGGATTTTATGGTGGTAGGCTCGGTTAGAAAAGAGAGAGTTGCAAATCTGGAAAGGCGTGAATATTAGCAATGCGTGAAGTTTGAAAAGGGATTGTGATACTGATGATGATGGGTGGTTATTGAATGAAAGGGGTCGAGTGTATACGACCTAAGCAGGATCTTAATATGGCTATGCGGAATGTATGTGATAACTTAACCTATTCAATAGTTATGCGAATAAATATTCGCAAACAAGATATATATCATAAATAAATATAAATGCAGTAAAGTAAAGTAAAGTAGAGAAACAACACCAGGATTTTTATACTGGTTCAGACTTCCCGTCCTACGTCCAATCCTGAAGCTCCTCTTCGGTTTTAACTAACCAACACCCTCTCTTCACCTGGAGGAACAGGTTCACAGTACCCGAGCAGCCGAACGGGATTTCACACCTCAACAACACTGAGGACTTCAACACTTGCCTCTTATATCACCGAGGACTTCAAATCAGATGAACAATAATTATTTGACAATGTGTGTTCTTTACAACACGGATTTGTCTTTTATAGTACACTCTTCCTATAATCTTATCCTCAAATATGATTTGATGTTTGTGAAGATTTGGAAGTGGATTATCGTGTTGAATCTCAAGTGTATTATATAGGCTTGGAGATTCAAACGATAATATATTGAATTTGAGTTCTTTTTTAATGCAAAGAATATCTAGAAAGTAAGACCAGAAATTAGAGCAAGAATTGGTGATTTGAATGATGATTCAAGATGTATTTATAGTGAATGAGGAGTTGTAATCATTGATGAAGAATTGCAATGAAAAGTAATGATTTTTGTTGAAGAGAAATGGATACAACTCTTGATGAAAGAAGATGGCTTTTCGAAAGGTTGCTTGCTGTTTGAAAAGCTGTTGACAGGTCGAAATTGATAGGTAGATAGGTATTTGAATATATATATATATATATATATATATATATATACACACACACGTTATGTTCATGAATGGACATTTACTGTGCATTTTTCCTGAAAGAGGTAGACAGGTTGAAAATAACAGGTAGACAGGTTTTGTCTGTCTTGAAAAAGGTAGACAGGAAAAAATTTGTAGGTAGACAGGTTTTGTCTCTGTCTTGAAAAAGGTAGACAGGAAAAAATTTGTAGGTAGACAGGTTCTGTCAACTTGCACAGAAAATGTGTATTTATGTATATATTCAAAAATGATGAAGAGTATGATTATTTGAGGATAGATTTTAACATTTATAACTCTAAATAATCAACTTCTAACTTACGAAAACATTGATTCTTCTTTTTGTCGATCATGAAGCTCCTTCTTGTCATTAATCAAAATATGTTATGAAACCTTTGACTCAACATTCTCCCCCTTTTTGATTGATGACAATATAGCTTGATATTATAATCTCCATCGTTCTCTCCCCCTGTATATATGCCCCCCTTGAAATATAACTAAACTTCTTATGATCTTTATTGCACCTTTATATGTTGTCATCGATCAAAATCCTTGTCTCAACATTCTCCCCCTTTTTGATTGATGACAACACCTTGGATTTTCTCCCTCTGAATATAAAGCTCCCCCTGAATTTCTGCAACATTTGTTAGTTCATACTATAAATAATCTTACCTTTTGATTCCTGCATTAACAAATGTTAGCATACATATACTATTACCATGTTAAGCACATAATTCTAAATGATAGTATATGATATGAATCATCATAAGAGAAAATATTTCTCCCCCTTTGTCATCGATTAAAAATAATAAATATCATAATAAGCATAGTAATCGAGAGTAGTAGAGAATACAGATAATTATAGAACAGTTATTAGATATTGAATCATGTGATTTTCTTCTCCTGTATATGATCTCCTTCTGAGTGTATGAACTAATTTTCCTGCATATACACTATTATAAGCACTTTCACCCCATAAAAAATATGAGAATATGGCACCAAAATCCACTTTTCTCTTTTCTTAAGTAGGACCTGAAAAAATATGATTAAGTCCATGGTTCCCACCTTTTTATGGGGTCCTAAGAGTTAGGTCTGAGGAGTCCAAACCCATACGGGTCCGGTATCCCCTTTATATAAATAATTTGGATTATGATGCACAGAATTCAAAAAAATTTGATTGTACTTGTTCCTAATCAAATTGTTATTTGTTTTAGGAACCCATATTTTTATAGATTTGATATTCTTCTTTTGAAATTTCACAATCGGTTTTGGTTTGGAATACAATAAACTAAGATTTTTCTTAGCTTTAGTTTCTTGTACTATTTTATTTTTCCTTTTTCTTTTGTTGCCAAGATGTTTCTTGATATCTTGTTTCTTATATCCCAAACCTTGTTTATTCGTCGCAGATTGTGAACTTTCAATAATTTTTATTAAATTTTCTCGACCTTTATTAAAGTAGAAACATTTTGAGTAATGTCGTCTAACTTTGTTTGTAAACTAGCTTTTTCAAGGTCTAACATTTTGACTTTTGCCTTAAGCTCATGATTTTCGATAGTAAGAGCATCATTTTTCTGTTTTTGAGTTTTAATTTCTTGACTCAAAAGAGATAGTTGAGAATCAATATTAGATGATGATTGTTGAGCTTTTTCAAGTTCCTCCTCTAATATTTTCTTCTCGTCTTTAACATATCTCGTTCAAATTCTGCTCTGCTTAAATCTTCTTGAGCTTGTTTGCATTGTAGTTTCATATCTTTGAATTTAGATATCAATTCAGCATTAATATCAAGAACTTCTTCAAAAGAAGGAATTTGTACCTCATCTTCTGTTGCCATGAAACATATATTCGCTTGTTCATCGTCTGAGTCACTTTCACTATCAGATGAAGATGAGTTTGAATCATCCCATGTTACTGAGAATGCTCGTTTCTTTGACTTGTCTTTCTTGTATTTGAATTTGTCATTTTCTGACTTTTTCTTTTGTTCTGGACAATCTTTTTGCATATGCCCCTTTTTGTGACAATTGAAGCATTCTATACTTGAAGATGATGGTTTATTTGAACCGAACTTCTTTCTGTTGTATCGACTAGCCTTTCGTTGCTTTAAGAATTTCTTGAATCCTTTTGCAATGAACGCTAGATCTTCATCTTCGGAATCTGAGTTGTCCTCATCTTTTTCAGCATGAAAAGCTACATTTTTCTTTTCTTATTTTTGTTCTTTTCTAGCCTGCAAGTAAGCTTCATAGGACATTAGATTTCCTATCAATTCATCTGGCTTCATGGTGGAAAGGTCATTAGCTTCTTCAATCGCTAATACTTTTCCTTCCCATTCACTAGTCAGAGAATGTAGGACTGTTGAAACAACATCAAAATCTGAATACTTTTGTCCTAAACCAATGAGTGCATGATGAATAGTTTGAAATCATGAATACATCTCATTGATTGTTTCATTCGGCTTCATTTTGAAATTTTGAAATTGACTTTTTAACATAGCTATTTTTGCTTGTTTAACCTTGTTGGTACCTTCATGAGTAGTTTCTAGCGTTTGCCAAATTTGATATGCAGTGGTACATATACTATCACGGTTATATTCATTTTGATCTAATGCACAAAACAACATATTTATTGCTTTTGCATTTACTGTTGCTGCAGTTTTCTTAGCAGCCGTCCATTCTATATACTCAGTTGTTGGATTTACTATTTCTTTCTGAGTAGCATTCCAAGCATCATAGCTAGTTGATTGCATGTAAAAAGCCATACGTGTTGCCCAATAGCTATAGTTAAGACCATTGAAGAAAGAAGGTCTTTGTGTTGATTGACCTTCTGTGTAAGTGGTGTTAGTGCTACTACTTGGGTTATTTGCCATATTACTAGAATATATCAAATAACTGTGTTACATTTATAAGATGACCGTGCTCTGATACCAACTGAAAGGGGTCGAGTGTATACGACCTAAGCAGGATCTTAATATGGCTATGCGGAATGTATGTGATAACTTAAGCTATTCAATAGTTATGCGAATAAACATTCGCAAACAAGATATATATCATAAATAAATATAAATGCAGTAAAGTAAGGTAAAGTAGAGAAACAACACCAGGATTTTTATACTGGTTCAGACTTCCCGTCCTACGTCCAGTCCCGAAGCTCCTCTTCGGTTTTTCTCTAACCAACATCCTCTCTTCACCTGGAGGAACATGTTCACAGTACCGGAGCAGCCTAATGGGATTTCACGCCTCAACAACACTGAGGACTTCAACTCTTGCCTCTTATATCACCGAGGACTTCAAATCAGACGAACAACAATTATTTTGACAATGTGTGTTCTTTACAACACGGATTTGTCTTTTATAGTACACCCTTCCTATAATCTTATCCTCAAATATGATTTGATGTTTGTGAAGATTTGGAAGTGGATTATCGTGTTGAATCTCAAGTGTATTAAATAGGCTTGGAGATTCAAACGATAATATATTGAATTTGAGTGCTTTTTGAATGCAAAGAATATCTAGAAAGTAAGACCAGAAATTAGAGCAAGAATTGATGATTTGAATGATGATTCAAGATGTATTTATAGTGAATGAGGAGTTGTAATCATTGATGAAGAATTGCAATGAAAAGTAATGATTTTGTTGAAGAGAAATGGATACAACTCTTGATGAAAGAAGATGGCTTTTTGAAAGGTTGCTTGCTGTTTCAAAAGCTGTTGACAGGTCGAAATTGATAGGTAGACAGGTATTTGAATATATATATACGTTATGTTCATGAATGGACATTCGCTGTGCATTTTTCCCGAAAGAGATAGACAGGTTGAAAATAATAGGTAGACAGGTTTTGTCTCAGTCTTGAAAAAGGTAGACAGGAAAAAATTTGTAGGTAGATAGGTTTTGTCTCTGTCTTGAAAAAGGTAGATAGGAAAAAATTTGTAGGTAGACAGGTTTTGTCAACTTGCACAGAAAATGTGTATTTATGTATATATTCAAAAATGATGAAGAGTATGATTATTTGACGATAGATTTTAACATTTATAACTCTAAATAATCAACTTCTAACTTACGAAAACATTGATTCTTCTTTTTGTCGATCATGAAGCTCCTTCTTGTCATTAATCAAACTATTCTATAATATTAAGCTATATTGTCATCAATCAAAATATGTTATGAAACCTTTGGCTCAACATTGAAGTTGTCGATGAAGCAAGGCTGGTTTGAAATGGTGAGTGGACGATGGTTATTGAATTGTTTGTGAGGGGTGTTTTGTGAAAGGTGATCAATGGATGAATTGGCGGTGACTAAAGTAGTTTATGTAGTTTTGAATTTGTGAATGAGGAATATTGGTGAATGGTTGAAGAGGGTCTATTGGATGAATTGAGGGAAGAAGTTTTTGTAGGTGGAGTGATGTGATTTCTGGTGAGGATGTTGGGGTATGTTAAGGCAGAAAGGGGAAAGAAATTACAAAGGAAGGAATAAAATTAATAAAATAAATGGCAAGCAATAAATTGGGTTTTACTTTTTTTTATTTCTGTTTTTTTGTAAGAATTGTACAGAGCAAAGGGATAGATATGTACTGAATATTAGGAGGAAAAACTAGGAAAGAAATCAAAGGAAATATGGCAATTTTTTTTAAAAAAGGAAGAAAATCACAAATGGAAACACCAAAAACAAAGAGTGCACAATTGAATACACATAAACACAAGAAAACAAAATAAACACAAGTTTTTTTTATGAAGACTAAAACAAGTACAAAAAACATACACAATTTTTCTTTTTTTTAAACATAAAACTGGAAGATAACAATGACTGGATTTTTTTATGAAGAGAGATGCAAGAGACAGACAGCGCAAACAAATATTCACAAGTGCAATTACAAACACACAGAGAAAACAAACAACACAAAATTTTATACAACCAAAAGATAAACAAACAAAAGCAACACCACGCATAAAATGATCAAACACACAAGTTTTTTTTTAATATGCAAGATGAGGCAAAGTCGCACAAAATAGAAATGAACAATACACACAAAAACAAGGAACAAACAAAGAACAAAAACAACATGCAAATTTATTTATTTTTAAGAATAACAACAAATAAGAAAATTAACTCGAAATATAAAACTAAAATTAAATTCTTTCCCCAGCAACGACACCAAAAACTTGTTCGACGATGAATAATCTATGAATTAGAATACTGTCGCGAAGTGTAATAAAACGCAAACGCACGGCGTACACTTGTAGTACGTTAGCGAATACGAGTCGATCTACGGGGAAAGAATAACTTTAAATTCTATTCAATCAAATTAAACCAAACTTTAAAATGTGTTAACTAAAACTGAACAAAACTAATGACTAAGTTGAGAATGAAACTATTGGTAAAGAGAAATTTAGAGGTGTTTTCACTCTCTGTATCACACAAATCAACATGATAAAGTAATGATGTCTATTTTCTTGGTCATAAGTGAGATTAGTTATTGTGTTTATCATAAGTATGACATATTTATGCTATTAATTAGCATAACATAAGTCATCAAACTATAGCACAAATCAAATTCACTATTCAATTATCATGAAAAAGACAATAAGTTGAAAGCAACATCAATTTTAAAAACACTCTATTTACTATTAGTTAGTAATATAGAATATCAAATGTTGATTAACACTTCCTCTTTTTGCCAAAATCACATATAGATGAAAAAGCAAATTTTGTTGTGTCATTTGATCAAGCATGATCTATCCTCTATTAATTAGAGGCATAGATCATCAAAACCAATCATGATTAACAAAATACACTAAACATCCATTCTTTAATAAGCACAAGTAGAGAGCATGAAAAATAAACAATGTGGAATCAATGTGATTAGAGAGCTTCATCACTCCTAAATTAAAGGGGTTTAGCTCCTCATTTGTGTGACTATTTCAACACCAATAGATTTCAACATTGAAGAACAACGAAAATTGAGAACTAAATAAAGGAAAATCTATTCTAATTCCGTAAAATAAATCTACACTAATACACAAAGTAAATAACAAGAACTAAATGAAAACAAAATAAAATTGCATTAAACTGAGATTACATAAGAGAAATGGCTAAGAAGCCATGGAAGAAAAATAGAGGTTTTGATTTTAGCCTCCACTCTAAACAAATAAAATCCAAGATCATTTTTACATCAACATACAGGGGTTATTTATACACGTGAAAATCCCTAATTCAACATTAGCGTGCTACCAAGAATTCCCTTTAGGAAATGTGGCCACCAACTAATCATCACGCTTTAATTACTCCATCATCAAATTTGCCTGATGCTTTATCATCCACTAATTTGTCCATTAGATTTAAGTGTAGTAAGTGGGGTCCTCCATGATTATGTATGAGAATTATTTCCTCTTCATTCCTTTTTTATGCATATAAGTCTTTATGAAGCTCTCTTCCAAATGCACCAAATATCTACAAAAACAATGAAAATTGTCCAAGTAAAAATTCTCAAAATAACTTAAGCACTTACGAATTTAATCAGAAAACATTTCATATTCATCACTTACGAATTTCCCAGTATACCAGTTACACCAAATTTGCTCATAATTCAAACTTTCCTTTCGTTATCTGCTAAGAGAAGTAAATCTCCAAACATTTTAATCAAACGTCCAGAATTGTATGCTAACTCCATCATGCCTTATTTAAAAGCGATGAGTTGGTGAAGGTGTTCTCTACCTAAGTACGTCTATTTTCCTATTCATTGCAGTCATATTTTCCCGCATCAAGGAACTCTCACATCTTTGAGCCTCCAAAGCTTCGTTTGTCCTTTCTAACATGTCAAGTACACGAGAAAAAACTCTTTTTGTTGCTGGGGTAGTAGCAGGTAGTTGATCATTAACATTCACAGTTGGATTTGGAGAGCTTGAGTCAGGTCGAGTAGGAGAATCGACATAGGTGGAGCGAGTCATAATTTCTTTTATGGGCCGGGACGTGGTCCCGTACTGAGGGCGGTTCCCGACCTTTTCTTGGGGTCAGTTCCTGGTCCCCTATTGGGGCCGGGTCGTGACCCCCTCCTGGGGTCAGGTCGCCCCCGAGAGCCGGGAGCCGTGAGCCGGGGAGACTGTTACACCCTGTATTTTTGTTAACACTAATGTTTACAAATTAAAGAATAACTAATCTCAGACAGAGAATTAAGCGAAACGGGTTGCGCCATTGTGTTTGTCTCGGAATTCTGGTTGAGATAGAGTCCGAGTTTGCGTAAATTGGACTTCGTATGAAAAAGTTATGGCCATCGGAAGTTTCAGAAAATTCAAAACAGATTTCAGAAAATTCAAATTTCGGAGTCAGACAGGCTAGGCAGGAAAATTCCCGCCAGGGCCAGGTCAACCATAGGGTCGACCTGGCCCTCCCCCCCCCACCGGGAAGATTTGTTTTATGACCTGTTGATGACTAGAAGTCTAGATGTGACTCGTTAGGGTTTCTGATATGCTCTGATTGGCTGGGATTAATTCTGGGTTGATCAGACGGCTTAAACTAATCCTAAACTCTATAAAAACACCTCTAGACTCAAACCCTAAAATCAAAACAAAATTAGATCCATAGCCTCCATGCCATCACCTAGCAACTCAGCATAGCCGCCACCAATTAGAGAGGAAGAAAGCTAGTCTAATCCAATTCTTTTCAACTTAAACAACGAATCTTCTTCAAGGAAAAGCTATTACAACTTCAGAACTCAAAATTCAGAACTCAAGACCTTCTATGCGTTGTGAGTTCGATAATTTTAATAAAATAATTAGCAAATTAATTGGATTGAGTTATGATGTGGACTATTTGGATATGATATGAATTATTGACCGCATGTTATTATTCATGTAGTAAAATTGTGATGTTTATGTTGTAAATTCTATGATGCTATCTTGTAAAGTTGTGATCATCTATGTTGTAATTTTATGATTGGCTTATGTATAATCGAATCACCATGTTGTTCATATGCTAGTTTGGGTATGTTGATTCATACGATAAATCATAAGTATGTATGCAAGTTTAGATTTTTATTAAGACATGAATCATATGCAAGTTGGGGAAAATTATATGTAACCTTACATGCTTCATAACATCTATTTTAGATCTAAAGTTAGGCTATGACATGTGTGAGTTATATGCCAAATTCTACATGCTAGTTTACATGTTTAAATGTAAGTTTACACCATTGTTATGTTGCATAAATCACATATGCAAGTTTATATGAAAATATGAGTTTGGAATATGAATCATGTTATGCAAGTTTGTGGTTATTGCCTATGCAAGTTTACACCTTTAGATGTAGATCAATGACATACATGATTTATGCAAGTTCGTGACCATTATCTAAACAACTTCACACCTTTAGATTTGGATTTGTGACATATGTTGTTTATGCAAGTTGTAACTTTGTCCTATGCAAGTTTTAGATGTAGAACATCATTCACACATGCAAGTTCACCCTTATGTTTAGATCTAATTTTAATTGTATGTCTGTTGTGATGTTTTCTCTTTATTCCATGAGTTAGACTATTCGAGTCTAACGTATATTTTACGTTAAACGAATAAATGTACAACATGGGATAAAAGGGGATAATATTAAAAGATTTAATTGGCATAAATGCCTTAAAAGGCATAAAATAAATTTGTGACAAAATTGGTATGATTTTACATACCATAAATAGATAGACATAATTGAGTCAATTATGGCCATAGTTAAATTTGGAACTAATTGATAATTTGAATAGGGAAATTAATTCAAATTGGGGGATGATTAATTAGGAGTAATTAATCATCTAAGACACGAGGTTAGGCTCTTTTGTGGTGTAAGACTGCCCGGACCCACCCGGCAAATCCAGCTGCCACAAATGCCAGTCTAATGTGGGAGGTCTTAGGCATAAATTAAACACGTAACAATTGTAAAGACACGAGGTTAGGCTCTTTTGTGGTGTAAGACTGCCCGGACCCGCCCGGAAAATCCAACTGCCACAAATGCCCGTCTAATGTGAGAGGTCTTTATGAGGTTACGGTCTTAATGGATTAAGAAACACTTAACCGGATAAACATGTAGTGGGACATGAGGGGGGTTAAGTGGGTGCCTTGGGTGGCATGTGGAATCTAGTGGGCGCCTTGGGTGGCATTGGAAATACGATTAGAAACACTTAACCAAAATTGAAACTTGTAATTGAAACATGAATAAGAAGAGGGTTAAATGGGATGTACTAGAGGGGACCAAGCTTAGGTGGATAGCTTGTGTCAAGTAATGGGGGCCCGTTTCAACCAGTAACCCATACATATCTTTGTGGGCTCGACCCAAGTCGAGGACGGGACACGCATACTGGGCTTGACTTTAAGAGGCCAAAACGGATTAGCAGTGGCAACGCAAGTCTAACGGGTTCATATGTGTGTGTGGACCCGGGTGAGACGACCCCAAACCTCGTACTGACGGTGGCAAGGGTAATCTTTGGAATATAACACATAAACAGATAACAGCAGAGCAGAATTAAATAAATACACCAGATAATGCACAATAGAATATACTGGATAAACGTAATCATCAGAGTTACACAGTATACAGGATCATACCTAGTACAAATACAGTTCAGCTATACATAAATGTCTACATCGGAAAACAAACATAATGTACAATAGGAGCTGAACAGCATAAAAAGAGATAAATAATAGAATCCATCTTCAGCTCCAGCTATCCAGAAAGTGCCAGCTAAAACCTGAATACAAGGCTGCCCGTGTAGAAAAAGGGGCACCCGAGTTTGAAAGTGAAACAAACTACGAGTCAATCATGGGACTGGTATGAGAAATCCACCCAACACATTTAAAATATAGCTAATCACAGGACCACGCCACTTTCGTGGAATGGGTTTACTCCATCGGATCGCCAGTGCTTTAAAACAAATAATTCTTTTAAACATCGCAATGCTTTTTTATAAAAATGAAGCCATTATAAGACTCAATTCTCATCACACAATGCAACGCAAACCGGAGGATAGAGTTTTATCTTATAATGGCCAAAATATGCTTGATACGAATAAAACAAAAGCATTTGATATTATTACTAGTGTTTATATGTTTCAAAAGCAATTTCAAATCATAACTATCAATCATAGACGGCATGGGTACCATATATTATGTCGCCATATATATATACAATCAATACCGCATAGTCACGTATTTGGAAATTGGATTTCCGTCATGAACCAAGGCAAAAGATAGTCCTTACCGACTTCGAGACGATCTAGCCCATGTCTCAGGATCAGAGCTCGAGTGACCCTTTGGAGCGACAGGGCCGGTCCACCGATGTGGATTAAAATTCTTGAACACTACGTTTCCCCGCCCTATGGGGCGTAAATGAGCCAACGAATGACTCCATCGGTCCCGGATCGACCAATATATCCGAGGCGCCTCGCTATCCATCATCCACATAAGTAAAATGTCAGGTCGTGTAAAAACACCGACACAACTCCTAGCTAGAAAGAAACGCATGCCCTCCCTGAGGTCCTTCTCCCGTTTCTGGTTCATACCGGGGTGTGAGGCTTGCGAATTCACGTTATACACAAAGCTACGCCACACAGGCGGTGCTTTGATCATCAATCTCAAGACTTTTCTTTTCAACAGAAGTCCTGATCACTGCATCTTAGCATGTCACACAGGCAATTCACACCATGCAACTGATGGCTATCAATCACACAAAACAATTTCCAATGTCAGACACAAAATCCATTTACAAGTCCGTTTTGGGTCTGAACGAAACCGGAGTCACTATATACCTTGCAAACCCATCGACCTCCACGTACCTCTGGACGATCACCACTCATTATCCATATTTCGGGATGCCTCCCAATCAGGACATCAGTTACCATCCAAACGAGGTGAAGATCTCCGGTCTTCGACCACCGTCTTCATCTTCGATTTCTTATCGTCGATTCAGTTATTCAGAATGGGATAAACTCGGTCTTTCTGAGCAACTTGCGTATATAATAAACAAGTGCTACACAAACACTACTTACGCATCATTTCAATTCATTAGTCACTAACTGTCAATCAGTAAGAGAACGATTTCCCAAATATTAACCCCGAAGGCCGAAACCTACATCAGATCAAAATCCAGGAAACCGTTCGACTTAAGCTAACCTTCAGTTAATTTCTAAATTTCAAAACTATATCGTTTATAATATTTTATATCGATTTATCGCTATTTTTATTTATTTTAAAATAGCCAATTAATTCAAACGACGCTTCGGCCATAACGCGGCCGTGGTGCTGTTTTTCTTCAGATTTGATTTACACATATCTGAAAATCTAACCGTTGGATCTTCACAAAATTTATATCATTAAAAAGATCTTTTCAAAACGAATCCAACGGTTCCATTTTCGAGAAAATCCGATGGTCGGATCTCCCGGTATAATCGTTTGAAATTTCGATTTCAAAATACGAACTGCAGCGTCGTTATTCGATTTAATTAAATTATTTTCATATATATATATATATATGTATATATATATATAATCGATTCTGGCGCTGTTTTTCTTCAGATTTGAATTAAACATTCCAGACAATCCAACCGTTGGATCTTTACAAAATTGGTGTCGTTGGAAAGATATTTCCAAAGCGAACCCAACGGTTTCGGTGTCGGGAAAATCCGATGGTCGGATCTCCCGCACTAATCGTTTGAATACACGGTTTCAAAACAGGAACTGCAGCTTCGTTATTTGATATATTTCAATCCTATTTATATATAGATATCGATTCTTCGATTTCAAAACTATATTCTTTTCATACATTTGATAAAAATGATATTTTTATCCAACAAACATCCACTTTGACACTCCACTATTTTTAACAACTCATGTGTATAGTAAAAAAAGTAATTTTTATTGTAAAGCAATTCATTTCAAAACACGATTATTTTATATAGTTCATATAGGTAATAAAAAATATGATTTTTATTATAAAACAATTTATTTCAAAATACGAATACCATTCAACACATGAATTTCAATTCAACGAATGAATTTCGATTCATCATATGAAGGTTTTCTATAGTTTGTAAATATAGAATAAAAATGTGATTTTTATTGTTAAAACAATTTATTCAAAACACGAATACCATTCAACACTTGAATTTCTATTCAACGAATGAATATCGATTCAACACATGAAGGTTTTCTATAGTTTGTATATATATATAGTAAAATGTGATTTTTATTGTTAAAACAATTTATTCAAAACACGAATACCATTTAACACACGAATATGATTCAACGAATGAATTTCTATTCAACACGTGAAGGTTTTCTATTTAACAGACGAATATAGTTTCAACATAGGAAAATAGTTCTAACGCATGAATATTATTCAAAATTTTGGCAGCATAACGGCAGGGTAGTTAAAACCAGGACCGTCCCTAGTACGGATCCTCGCTCAACCTTAAAGCCTCGCAGCTTTTGACAATGGGGAATCATGCATCTAGTTCGCACGCAGGCGGCATGCATATTTTTTTTCCATTTCCACAAACTAATCCTATGTGCTTTCAACCAAATATTTCTCAACCACCAACGGGTATTTTTCAACCACAATCAATCAATTTCAACCACAAACAATTCTAATCAACCATTCGTAATCAACCATTTTTCACACCAATCACAACCAATAAATATCGTCCATGGTTTGTGGACGAGGGGCGTATATATATATATATATATATATATATATGTATATGTATAAGCATTTCACTTCTATTTCAACACATATATAATTTTTACAACGCATATATAACTTATACATCGAACGTACAACTTATACAACGCTTATACAAGAGGTGTACAATGCTTATATAACTCATACATCGACTATATAATTTATACATCGTTGTTTTCCATATTGTTTATAAATTAGAAATCTCACATTGGGTTCCACTCCACTAAATATAGCAGAAGGCTCAGAAAAATACGCGGTCTCTTCTAGAATGTAGAAGACGTCCTCACGAGTCAACTGTCTCTTGTTTCACTGAATTTCATCAACACATGAGAAAGATACGATTTTTCAAAGTTTGCAATGGTTTAAAGGTGTTAAAACAGTTGAAAATAAACAAAGCCGTATACCTCGTTTTGATGTTCAAAACTAGGTTTTGAAGTTTCGTGAAATCCGTAGCACGATAGGAGGATCGAGTGGCGCAGCGTCGAAGGGCTTGGAGAGGGCTTTCCGGCGATGGTGATGGGGTCCAGTTCAAACCACAAGGGAGGCAGCGACGGAGCTCGAAAGTGGCCAACTTCAGGCGCACGATTCTCAAGGCATACGCAACGAGGAGGGACGATTCTTGTATGGATTTGTAGAAGAAGAAGAGGGCTTCAAAACCCACTATGGCGCGCTCGATATCGTCGAGAGATGAAAGAGAAGAAGAGGAGAGAAGGCTGGAATGATTTCCGTCGTTCGTGGATGGGTTTCGGAGCAGATAACGCGGGGAGAGAGAAAATGAAGGCCAATAGGATTATTTTATTTTATAATTTTTAAAATCTCCAAAATACCCTTTGTCACACACAAACATCAATTCAAACCCAACGACTGTCATCCCTGGCATTTTACCCCCATTCCGAACACAATGGGATATGTTTCGTAGGCCCATTCGACTGTTTGAGTCAGTTTTCCTTCAAATTAAAATATAAAACATTCAATATTCGATTTGAACGTACATTTCAATTTGCCAGGACCACAAATTGATTTGAAAAATTCCCAAAAATAAATCTAGCTATGTTTTGACGATACGGTCCCAACAAAACTAGTTTCGTCGAATTCTGAGACCGTTTGTAAAATGGCCCTTTTCTGGTCGATCCAATTTAACTATAATTGACCAAAACACATTTTCCTTTGCCACGCTCACATACTAACTTCAAAAATTATGAAATTTGAAACCTAGCAATAAATTCACATCCCAGATCCAACAAAAGTGGGTTCGTCGAATTCCGAAGTCGTTTACAAAATGGCCAATTTCACGGGCTATATAAATTCGATAGCGACCTTTCTGAAAATTCATTTGGCCATAACTTTTGCTTTCCGCTATGAAACTTCGATTTTTCAGATTCGTTAGAAAGGTATTCACTAACAGATTTAAATATTTTTGGTTTCACTCAAATCCGCTTTGTTTTGCACCCGGTACAGTCAGTCAAAGTTTGAATTCAAATTTTGAAACTACCGCGCCATTTCAGGCCTTGTTTATAATTAGAATTAATTATATTCATTTTCAAATGTCGATTCAAACTTACTTTTCATCGTTATTATTTAAAATATTTATTTTAAATATTTAAAATCCACTAAAATAGCCAATTTAAAATTGGTTCAGATTTTCCGGGTCGTTACAATCTCCCTCACTTAAAACTTTTCGTCCCCGAAAAGGAATAAAGTCGAAAGTGGTTTGATTAATCAACACTACGTTCAATCTGGCTTCCATTCTCCAACTTTTCAGTTTCTGAGAATTTTCAAATTCTTCAAAAAAAATTAGCTAACACCCGGAATTTTTAAAAAATTTCGCCATAACCTCCTTTGTACGGGGAGGGGTTTAGAAATTTATTGGGCCGTATTAGGTACCCAATAAATCCTAATAAGCATACACATATTTATAGTGATATATTCTGGTGTTTACAGAGGAGCGTGTATAGATAATAACTCCAGAGAATAAATTCTCGTCACCCTGTCAAAGCCTGAGGGAGTGTGTATTTTAATTGCTCCAGAGGATAAATCCTCGTCACCTCGTCCCGTGTGGGAAATAAATAATCCATGTGCTGTATCTAATGACTAGAGAGACGTGATTATTGTCAACTCCAGACCCGTGTGGGTTTTTTTTATTAATTTGGTAATTTATCATTACATTTTATATGGTCCATATCAGTCATCAGTTCAACCTGTAAAATATAGTCATCGCCATACAAGCCTCTCGCTCGTATGGTAAATCTTCCACCTCGTCACAAAAGCTCCAAATGCTTATGTGGTATATGATGAAGTATGCCTATCTTCAAGAAGTATGCCATGTAGTGTAGTTCAAAATTAATTGTTACTATCCTATGGCGACTTTTATTATTACACACAGAACAACCAGCACTCCGCATCCAATGGCACTCACAGGAGTTGATATAATAATAAAATTGCGCATCCAACTCATTAAGGTTTACCTATTTGTCGGGCACACAAATAAAGTCTTTACTCAACAGCTAATCCATTTACCTGTTCAAACATATATATGCACATGTATATATTTCTATCTATTTTTAAATCAGTTCAATGTGTGAGTTAATCGAATAAATCCTACCATTCATTCTCTTATTAATTAAATTAACTATCATTTCAATAATTTAATTAATCTAATTTACTATCACACAATGCAAACAACAAGCAATTTGTTTTTAACTTTTCAAAAATATACTAATCAATTTCTATACTCTTTTAAAATCATTCAGACTAGAGAATTAAAAGTGCACATCCATGGAAAGAAAATAACAACAGAGTAGAGAACTAATTGGTAATGCAAAGTATGGTAAATGTACCTTGCACCGGAGTCAATCAGAGATATCCACTCGGCATCTAGGATAGGCCTTCTGAATTCTCTCCTCGGTTTCCCAAGTACAATCTCGCGGATCTCCACTCCATTACACTTTGACTAAGTGAACTTTCTTGTTCCTCAGCTCTTTGGTTTCTTTGCCAATGATCTTTAGCGGCTCTCTTCTCACAGCTAATTCTGGAGTAATTTCAATATACTGTTGAGCTGCTTCTTCCACGATCAAGTCTGGATCATGAACGTGCTTTCGCAGTTAAGATATGTGAAATACATCATGCACTCCAGGCAACCAATCAGGCAATTTAACCCTATAAGCGAGAGTTTCGATCCGTTCCAGAATAGGAAATGGACCAATGAATTTGGGCGCCAACTTCCCAGTTTTACCGAACCGGATAACTCCTCTCATCAGCGATACTTTCAAATATACATAGTCGCCAACAGCAAATGATATATCTCTTCTTCTCTTATCGACATAGCTCTTTTGTCGGCTTTGAGCGGCGAGTAATCGTTTCTTAACGAAATCGACTTTGTTGGCAGCTTCTCGGATCATATTAGGCCCTAACACAAATCTATTACCGGGTTCGACCCAACAAGCAGGCGATCGGCACGGTCTACCATACAATGCTTCGAATGGCGACATTGTTAGGCTCGCCTGGTAGTTGTTGTTATATGAGAATTTAGCCAAATGCAGATGGTCTTCCTATGATCCACCGAAATCTAGAACACAAGCCCGCAATAGATCTTCTAAAACACGATTCACCCTCTCAGTTTGACCATCTGTATGAGGATGATAAACGGTGCTCAAGTTCAACTTCGTTCCCAGTTCGACTTGAAATGCCTCCTAGAATTTGCTAGTAAATATTGGATCTCTATCACTGACTATACTGAGCGGCACTCCGTGTAGTCTAACAATTTCCTTGAAGTATATCTGCGCCAGACTCTGAGCAGTTCTGTTTGATCTGACAGGTATGAAATGGGCGGTCTTCGTGAAACAATCTACGATCACCCAAATACTGTCATTTCCTTTTCTGGTTCCGAGCAAACCATCTATGAAGTCCATGGAAATATGTTCCCACTTCCAGCCTGGAACGTCCAGCGGTTGCAACAATCCAGCTAGTTTCTGTTAGTCGCTTTTGACTAGTTGGCAAGTAGGGCATCGACTAACATATAAAGAAATGTCCCTCTTCATCGACTTCCACCAGAAAGTGCGTTTGATGTCATTATACATTTTGCTTACTCCAGGATGGATACTAAGTTTCGACTTGTGGCATTCATCCAGCACTTCCTTTCGGAACTCCGAAATGTTAGGGACACAGATTCGACCTTTGAGCCTTAGAATCCCATCATTATCAACTTGAAAACTTGAGGGCTCGCCTTTTTGAATTATCTCTCTGATCTTCTGAATTAAGTGATCATCCTTCTGAAGAGCAGATATTTTATCTATCAATGAAGTCGTGGTAATAAAACTGGCGATCATTTCATTCTTTCGGCTTAACGCATCGGCCACAACATTGGCTTTCCCGGGAGTGTATAGAATCTCAAAGTCATATGCTCTGCAAGAAACTCCAGCCAACGTTACTGCCTCAGATTCAAGTCTTTCTGGGTGAACAGATACTTTAGCGACTAGTGATCTGTAAACAATTCAAATCTCTCACCCAGAAGATAATGTCTCCAAATTTTCAAAGCGAATACTATAACCAATAACTCAAGATCATGAGTGACGTAGTTTTTCTCGTGCGGCTTCAGCTGACGGCTAGCATAAGCGATCACTTGACCTCTTTGCATTAGTACTGCACCAAGGCCCTCTCTAGAGGCATCTGTCCAGACTTTTAAATCCTGATTGCCGTCAATAATGGTTAACACTGGAGCAGTCGTTAATCTTAACTTTAGCTCTTCAAAAGTCTCTTCACATTCTGGAGTCCATTTGAATTTTGAGTGCTTCTTTGTAAGCTTCGTTAAGTGACCAGATATCTGCGAAAAGTTTTTAATGAACTTCCGGTAATAACTAGCCAATCCGAGAAAACTGCGGACTTCTATAGGGGTACTGGGCTGTTTCCAATTCTGAATAGCTGTGATTTTACTTGGATCCACAGCAATTCCTTCTTTTGATACGACATGGCCCAGAAATTTTACTTCATCTTGCTAGAATATACACTTGGATAGTTTGGCTTTTAATACATTCCTTCTCAGAATTTCCAGAACTTGCTCCAAATGTTTTTCATGTTCGGCCTTTGATTTAGAGAAGATTAGAATATCGTCAATAAAAACCAGAACAAACTTATTTAGGACTCCTCTGAACACTTTATTCATCAAATCGATGAAGTATGCTGGAGCGTTACATAAGCCGAACGGCATTACCAACCATTCATAGAATAAGTCTGGACCTCTGAATGCTGTCATAGGAACACACTCTTCGGCAATACGAAGCTGATGGAAGCCTGTAGCTAGGTCCATCCTTGAAAATACCTGTGCTCCATTCAGACGATCCAATAAATCATCGATTCGCGGCAATGGATATTTATTCTTTATTGTCTATTTGTTCAGATCACGATAATCCACACATAGCCGTAGAGTACCGTCAGACTTTGGAACAAACACCACTGCTGCTCCCCAATCAGAGAAACTAGGCCTGATTAGACCCTTCCTTACAAGCTGTCTTGTTTGATTGTCTAATTCCTCTTTCTCTTTCAAGGACATTCTTCGAATAGCGTGAACTACCGGCCTTGCATTCGGAATCAAAGCGATCTTGAAATCTATTTCTCTCTGCGGAGGTAAGCGAACAACTTCTTCAAACACATCCGCATAATTCTTGACGACAGGAATATCTTTTACGAGGTCGGGAATATTCTCTGTGACTTCTGGGACATTTTCTATTTGAGTAGGAGAAACATCAAGAGCTGACCAGAAATCTTTTCTATTTGAATTCGGGCCTTCACATGGTATGGTTATATAATTCCCTGATTGGGCCTTTGCCTTAACCACTCTCTCGGCACATCTGACCTCTGCTTCATATTTGGTCAACCAGTCTAACCCCAATATAAGATCGAATTCTGTAAAATTCATGATGATAGAGATAGTAGGGAATTTATAGTAGGAAAAAGAGACAGGTACTGCACAAACCCAACTGAGATCGAGGGAACCCCCAACCGGATTATGGATAGTCATTGGTTCTTTGAGTTTCTTCAAATTCAAATCCAGTTTCTTAACAGCATTCTTTGCAATAAAGCTTCGCGACGCGCCTGTATCAAACAACACTTTAACTGGAATATTTTTGACATTGAGTGTGCCTTCTAAAACATTAGCCCTTTCTTGAGCAGAGGAAGATGCAGGCATTTCTGCCACTTCATTTACTTGTACTGCCTCAGGCTTTCTGAATAGCGGGCAGGCCTTTGAAAGATGACCGGTCTGTTGGAATTGACTGCACTTTCTATTCTCTTGAAACTTCTCCTTGGATTTAGATCCACTCTTTATTCGCTTCTTCGAGGGTTTGCAATTCCCCTGAAAATGCCCTGGCTTACGGCAGTTATTGCATATGGCAGTCATTGCTGGTTCTTTTTTAGATCTGGCCCTTTTCCGATTGATTTTAGGCTCCTTAATGACCTCAGACATTGTACTGGCCTCAGGACGATCAGCTTCAGAATCAACTTTATTACTAGAACTGACCTTCTCTTCGTAGCGTAACATACCTTTCTTGTCCAGATCTTCGTACTGGTAAGCCATGTATATCATTTCAGAAAAAGGAAGCTTCACATTCCTCATTACACTATTCTGGTATTTTCTTTGCAGGCCATGAATAAACCTTAAATTCTTCCTCTTCGGATTTTGAATTAGATGAGGGGCAAAGTGAGAAAGTTCATTGAATTTCTTATGATATTCTGGAATGGTCATGTCTCCTTGTATCAAATAAGAAAATTCATCACATAGTCGCTCGGTTACTTCGGGAGGAGTAAATCTTTCTAAGAAAATCACTTTGAATCTATCCCAGGTGATATCACCTTCTGGATTATCTTTAATAACCGAATCCCACCAAAACAAAGCTTCTTCTATGAGTGCCCAAGACGCTAGTAACCTTTTCTGATCATCTCTCAGCTTTAAACCCTCAAAGATTTTCTCTGCAGAACAGATCCAAGCTTGTGTTTCCATAATGGACTCTTTGCCTAAGAATGGTGATCCACCCAGATTTCGAAATCTCTTGAATAGAACTTTTATATCTGATTCTGGCTGCGGGAGCACAACTGGCTCATTAGTTGGTCGAGCCATACGATTATTTCATCTGTTCCTGTCACTCATTTTCTAGTGCGTCTACAATTAGCAAACAAAGTGTCAGGTCAACAGAAAAGATATTTCAAAATATAGAGACAAATACTTGAATGTAAATGTGTCTACTGGGGTGTATTTCATTCTGCTTTACTCATATTAGGATATTACTGATCCTATCTATAATGAGTTACTCATCCTAGAACACTACTGGTTCTATTTCTGATGAGTTCATTGATATGTTATATTCCAGAACTAAGTTTAACCAAAGCTCTGATACCAAATGAGACGACCCCAAACCCCGTACTGATGGTGGCAAGGGTAATCTGTGGAATATAACACATAAACAGATAACAGCAGAGCAGAATTAAATAAATACACCAGATAATGCACAATAGAATATACTGGATAAACGTAATCATAAGAGTTACACAGTATACAGGATCATACCTAGTACAAATACAGTTCAGCTATACATAAATGTCTACAGCGGAAAACAAACATAATGTACAATAGGAGCTGAACATCATAAAAAGAGATAAATAATAGAATCCATCTTCAGCTCCAGCTATCCAGAAAAAGCCAGCTAAAACCTGAATACAAGGCTGCCTGTGTAGAAAAAGGGGCACCCGAGTTTGAAAGTGAAACAAACTACGAGTCAATCATGGGACTGGTATGAGAAATCTACCCAACACATTTAAAATATGGCTAATCACAGGACCACGCCACTTTCGTGGAATGGGTTTACTCCATCGGATCACCAGTTCTTTAAAACAAATAATTCTTTTAAACATCGCAATGCTTTTTATAAAAATGAAGCCATTATAAAACTCAATTCTCATCACACAATGCAACGCAAACCGGAGGATAGAGTTTTACCTTATAATGGCCAAAATATGCTTGATACGAATAAAACAAAAGCATTTGATATTATTACTAGTGTTTATATGTTTCAAAAACAATTTCAAATCATAACTATCAATCATAGACGGCATGGGTACCATATATCATGTCGCCATATATATATACAATCAAAACCGCACAGTCACGTATTTGGAAATTGGATTTCCATCATGAACCAAGGCAAAAGATAGTCCTTACCGACTTCGAGACAATCTAGCCCATGTCTCAGGATCAGAGCTCGAGTGACCCTTTGGAGCGACAGGGCCGGTCCACCGATGTGGATTAAAATTCCTGAACACTACGTTTCCCCGCCCTATGGGGCGTAAATGAGCCAACGAATGACTCCATCCTTCCCGGATCGACCAATATATCCGAGGTGCCTCGCTATCCATCATCCACATAAGTAAAATGTCAGGCCGTGTAAAAACACCGACACAACTCCTAGCTAGAAAGAAACGCATGCCCAACCTAAGGTCCTTCTCCCGTTTTTGGTTCATACCGGGGTGTGAGGCTTGCGAATTCATGTTATACACAAAGCTACGCCACACAGGCGGTGCTTTGATCATCAATCTCAAGACTTTGCTTTTCAACAGAAGTCCTGATCACTGCATCTTAGCATGTCACACAGGCAATTCACACCATGCAACTGATGGCTATCAATCACACAAAACAATTTCCAATGTCAGACACACAATCCATTTACAAGTCCATTCTGGGTCTGAACGAGACCGGAGGCACTATATACCTCGCAAACCCATCGACCTCCACGTACGTCTGGACGATCACCACTCATTATCCATATTTCGGGATGCCTCCCAATCAGGACATCAGTTACCATCCAAACGAGGTGAAGATCTCCAGTCTTCGACCACCGTCTTCATCTTCGATTTCTTATCGTCGATTCAGTTATTCAGAATGGGATAAACCCGGTCTTTCTGAGCAACTTGCATATATAATAAACAAGTGCTACACAAACACTGCATACGCATCATTTCAATTCATTAGTGACTAACCGTCAATCAGTAAGAAAACGATTTCCCAAATATTAACCCCGAAGGCCGAAACCTACATCAGATCAAAATCCAGGAAACCATTCGACTTAAGCTAACCTTCAGTTAATTTCTAAATTTCACAACCATATCGTTTATAATATTTTATAACGATTTATCACTATTTTTATTTATTTTAAAATAGCCAATTTATTCAAACGACGCTTCGGCCATAACGCGGCCGTGGCCCTGTTTTTCTTCAAATTTGATTTACACATATCTGAAAATCTAACCATTGGATCTTCACAAAATTTATATCATTAAAAAGATCTTTTCAAAACAAATCCAACGATTCCAGTTTCGAGAAAATCCGACGGTCGGATCTCCCGGTATAATCATTTGAAATTTCAATTTCAAAATATGAACTACAGCGTCGTTATTCGATTTAATTAAATTATATATATATATATATAATCAATTCTGGCGATGTATTTCTTCAGATTTGAATTAAACATTCCAGACAATCCAACCGTTGGATCTTAACAAAATTGGTGTCGTTCGAAAGATATTTCCAAAGTGAACCCAATGGTTTCGGTTTCGGGAAAATCCGATGGTCGGATCTCCCACACTAATCGTTTGAAATCACGGTTTCAAAACACAAACTGCAGCTTCGTTATTCGATATATTTCAATCCTATTTATATATAGATATCGATTCTTCGATTTCAAAACTATATTCTTTTCATACATTTGATAAAAATGATATTTTAATCCAACAAACATCCACTTTGACACTCCACTATTTTTAACAACTCATGTGTACAGTAAAAAAAGTGATTTTTATTGTACAGCAATTCATTTCAAAACACGATTATTTTATATAGTTCATATAGGTAATAAAAAATATGATTTTTATTATAAAACAATTTATTTCAAAATACGAATACCATTCAACACATGAATTTCAATTCAACGAATGAATTTCGATTCAACACATGAATGTTTTCTATAGTTTGTATATATAGAGTAAAAATGTGATTTTTATTGTTAAAACAATTTATTCAAAACACGAATACCATTCAACACATGAATTTCTATTCAACGAATGCATATCGATTCAACACATGAAGGTTTTCTATAGTTTGTATATATATAGTAAAATGTGATTTTTATTGTTAAAACAATTTATTCAAAACACGAATACCATTCAACACATGAATATGATTCAACGAATGAATTTCTATTCAACACATGAAGGTTTTCTATTCAACAGACGATAATAGTTTCAACACAGGAAAATAAATCTAACACCTGAATATTATTCAAAATTTCGGCAGCATAACGGCATGATAGTTAAAACCGGGACCGTCCCTAGTACGGCTCCTCGCTCTACCTTAAAGCCTCGCAGCTTTTGACAATGGGGAATCATGCAACTAGTTCGCACGCAGGTGGCATGCATATTTTTTTTCCATTTCCACAAACTAATCCTATGTGGTTTCAACCAAATATTTCTCAACCACAAACGGGTATTTTTCAACCACAATCAATCAATTTCAACCACAAACAATTCTAATCAACCATTTTTCACACCAATCACAACCAATAAATATCGTCCATGGTTTGTGGACGAGGGGTGTGTATATATATATATATAAGCATTTCACTTCTATTTCAACACATATATAATTTTTACAATGCATATATAACTTATACATCGAACGTACAACTTATACAACGCTTATACAAGAGGTGTACAATACTTATATAACTCATACATCAACTATATAATTTATACATCATCGTTTTCCATATCGTTTATAAATTAGAAATCTCTCATTGGGTTCCACTCCACCAAAAATAGCAGAAGGCTCAGAAAAATACGTGGTCTCTTCTAGAATGTAAAAGACGTCCTCACGAGTCCAATGTCTCTTGTTTCACTGAATTTCATCAACACATGAGAAAGATACGATTTTTCAAAGTTTGCAACGGTTTAAAGGTGTTAAAACAGTTGAAAATAAACAAAGCCGTATACCTCGTTTTGATGTTCAAAACTAGGTTTTGAAGTTTCGTGAAATCCGTAACACGATAGGAGGATCGAGTGGCGCAGCGTCGATGGGCTTGGAGAGGGCTTTCCAGCGATGGTGATGGGGTCCAGTTCGAACCACCAGGGAGGCGGTGGCGGAGCTCGAAATTGGCCAACTTCAGGCGCACGATTCTCAAGGCACACGCAACGAGGAGGGCCGATTCTTGTATGGATTTGTAGAAGAAGAAGAGGGCTTCAAAACCCACTATGGCGCGCTCGATATCGCCAAGAGATGAAGGAAAAAAAGAGGAGAGAAGGCTGGAACGATTTCCGTTGTTCGTGGATGGGTTTCGGAGCAGATAACGCGGGGAGAGAGAAAATGAAGGCCAATAGGATTTTTTTTATTTTATAATTTTTAAAATCTCCAAAATACCCCTTGTCACACACAAACACCAATTCAAACCCAACGACTGTCGTCCCCAGCGTTTTACCCCCATTCCGAACACAATGGGATATGTTTCGTAGGCCCATTCGACTGTTTGAGTCAGTTTTCCTTCAAATTAAAATATAAAACATTCAATATTCGATTTAAACGTACATTTCAATTTGTCAGGGCCACAAATTGATTCGAAAAATTCCCGAAAAATAAATCTAGCTATGTTTTGACGATACGGTCCCAATAAAACTAGTTTCGTCGAATTCTGAGATCGTTTGTAAAATGGCCCTTTTCTGGTCGATCCAATTTAACTGTAATTGACCAAAACATATTTTCCTTTGCTACGCTCACGTACTAGCTTCAAAAATTATGAAATTTGAAACCTAGCAATAACTTCACATCCCGGATCCAACAAAAGTGGTTTCGTTAAATTCCGAGGCCGTTTGCAAAATGGCCAATTTCACGGGCTATATAAATTCCATAGCGACCTTTCTGAAAATTCATTTGGCCATAACTTTTTCTTTCCGCTATGAAACTTCGATTTTTCAGAATCGTTAGAAAGGTATTCACTAACAGATTTAAATATTTTTGGTTTCACTCAAATCCGCTTTGTTTTGCACCCGGTACAGTCAGTCAAAGTTTGAATTCAAATTTTGAAACTACTGCGCCATTTCAGGCCTTGTTTATAATTAGAATTAATTATATTCATTTTCAAATGTCGATTCAAACTTACTTTTCATCGTTATTGTTTAATATATTTATTTTAAATATTTAAAATCCACTAAAATAGCCAATTTAAAAAATTTAAATTAGTTCAGATTTTCCGAGTCGTTACACCGGGCTGGTAGGTAAGACGTTGTTGCATCGTGTAGGTATAAGCCGTGCATTATTTGTGGTATCGGGTTGCCACTTTGGGGAGTGATACACCCCACTATGGGGCCAGCACGGGTATCTACGAGTTAGGGAGCCGATCGCTTGGGGGTAGTGGGTACACCTAGTGGAGAAAGGGGCAGGCAGCACCTATAGAGGCAGCTAGGGGTGAACAAAACTACCGTTATCATTTTTAAGTCTGTAGGCGGGATCAGCCTTATGGTGACTAGTGGTGGTGCAGTATAGCAATTATCTTATAGTTTTGGTGTAGTTTAGTAATTATCTTATAGTGGTTTAGGTGCGCTTTAACGATATCGTTGTTCATCTTGTTTCCTTGTTTACTCTGCCATACTCAATGGTTCATGATCATTTCCTGATTTTCCAACTTATGCCTTAGCCTAGTTACTTTGGTGATTATATTGTAAAGTTATCGCACTCGCCAAACTTTATGTCTGACCCCCTTTGTTTCCTCCTCTTTTCTTCCTCCCCTCCCCCCCCAAAGGTGCTCAGGTTGGAACTAGCACCAATGGAGCTTGATTTTGGACAGCTGTGCTTCTTGCTTTTAGAAGATTGGTTGGATCGCTGAAGTAAAGTTCAGCCTCTCTTTTATTTATGGCTATTTTGTATTGGGGATTATGTCTTTCAATTTATGTACTTTGATTTAGTCAAGATGGATATTATGTACTTGGCTCTGGTTTTGATGATGTAATCAAACATATGTATTTTCCGCTGCAATGAAATATAGTTTTTAATTTTTCAAGTACTATTTATATCTATCTTGTTGTTAAGTTTCTGTTTTATACTCACTTAAAACGCTCCATAGAAGTTAATGCATTCCCTTTGTGAGTGACATTAATGGACGTGCGGTGTTACATGTGGTATCAGAGTTGAAGGTTACCAGAACAGATATGAATTTTGAAAAGCTGTTTTACAAATTTTTTTTTTATAAAGAAGTACTTTCAAAAGTATGTTTTAAGGAAAGTATTTTCAAGAGAAAAGCTTATTTTAGAAAGCATAACCCCAAGGGCCATATATCTTTCCTTCGGTTCTTTTGTATTGAATCTTTCCTTTTTCGTTTCAGCATGTCTGAAGCATTTGAGATATCAGAGGGTGTTCATGTACCCAGTTGGTCTCGTCAATATCTCGAGGCTAGGGCCGCCACCGCAGGTCCAGCAAATACTCCTCCTCCTCCTCCTCGCGTCGATACTTTTGCTAAGATATGTAAGGACTTTCGGGCAATGGGTGGAAAACCTTTTCACGGGACGGAGACATTTGTTGAAGCTCGAAACTGGCTAAAGGAGGTGGAAGAATTGTTCGGAATCTTTGAAGTGGGTGATGGAAGAAAGGTCCAGTTAGCTGCCTGGCTAATGAAGGATGAGGCCTCGTTTTGATGGGAGGTCACTAATGGAGGACGCCCAGTTGATACATGGCCAGATTTTAGGGAGAGGTTTGAGGCGAAGTTTCTCTCATGGGCTGAAGAGAATTTATACATGGAAAGGTTTCTAGCATTGAAGTAAGGGAATCTATCGGTGAAAGAGTACGTCAACAAATTCAATCAATTGGAAAGATTTGGCTTGGACTTAGTGAATACACCAGAAAAGAATGCCCTGAGATTTGTTAAGGGTTTGAATGAGCCGCTTCATGGGTTAGTTATGACCCACATTCCCATGGGGGCTACCTTTGAGAGGCTAGTTGACATGGCACTTATGCATGAAGAAGAGATGGGCGCCAATGCTAATAAGGCACCCGAGAAGAAAGGGGATCAAAAGAAGCCGCAACAGCAACAACAAAACAAGAAAGGTGGCAAAGGCAACAATGCTAAGGGAAAGAAAAGATGCTTTAATTGTGGGACACCAGGCCATCTGAGCAAAGATTGTAGGAACAAAAAGAAGACCGGTTGTTTCCACTGTGGCGAAGCGGGACATCTTATTAAGGACTACCCAAAGAAAGGGCAGAGGGCAGGGTCTACCTCGGGAGGACAGGTGCAGGCTCTTATGGCACCAGGCCAGACAATGGGATAAGTTCAAGCTCTCGTGGTTCCACTGCTACAAGAACGAGTTAGAGCAATTTCCGTTGAAAGTTTAGTTTTTCTGTTTGATCATCTTGTCCGTACTTTATTCGATTCTGGCGCATCACATTCGTTTATCTCTACATCATTAGTTGAAACACTGCACCTAGATACTAGTCTTGTTACTGATCCCTTAGTAGTCTCAAATCCTATTGGTGGTTCGGCTCATCTTTCTATGATTTGTCGGGATTTGAGAGTTTTAATCTTGGGCGTTGAGTTTGAATGCAATGCCTTTGTTCATGGCTTCATGGGCTACGGCTTGATTATAGGTATGGATTGGCTAACTAGATATGGGGCCATCCTAGATTGTGAAAGAAGGGTAGTTAGATTGTTGACTCGTTGTGGAAAGACCCTTGATATTTCTTGTGACCCTAGAGGTCCAGTAATGCTTAGCTACCTAGAATCCCTTGACGCATCCGATGATGATTTACATTATGTTCCCATAGTCCATGAATATGTTGATGTCTTCGATAAGGTGAGAGGTTTACTCCCAAAATGTGAGATAGACTTTCGAATATATCTAGTAGACAATGCAAAGCCAGTTGCATTGCCAGTGCTCCACATGGCTCCAAGAGAGAGAAGAGAACCCAGTAAGCAAGTGAAGGAATTGCATGAGAAGGGGTTCTTTAGACGTAGTATATCGGAGTGGGGTGCCCCAATAGTATTTTCCACGAAGGCAGATGGGTCCTTTAGACTTTGTGTGGACTATAGAGAACTTAATAAGCTTACTAAGAAGAATAGACACCCACTGCCGAGGATTGACGATCTCTTCGATCAGTTGGTTGGCGCCTCAGTGTTTTCGCAGTTGGACTTAGCCACGGGTTTCCATCAGTTGAGGGCGGCTGAGGATATCATATACAAGACTTCCTTTAGGACTCCAGATGGTTTCTTCGAGTGGCTTATAATGCCCTTCGGTTTGACAAACGCCCTCGCATACTTTGTTGACTTGATGAGTAGGGTGTTTAGGGAGTACCTTAATAAATTCGTGGTAGTCTTTGTGAACGACATCTTGATCTTTTCTAAGAGCGAGGAAGAGCATGCCCTACATCTTAGGGAAGTGTTGGAGACTCTTCGAACGCATAGCCTTAAAGATAAATTTTCTAAATGTCACTTTTGGAGGAAGGAAGTGCAATTCTTACGGCATGTGGTTTCCAAAGAAGGGATAGCCGTGGATCCCGCAAAGGTAGTGGCCATCCAAGATTGGAAGGTCCCTAAAAATGCTACCGAGGTGAGGAGTTTCTTAGGGTTAGCTGGCTACTATAGGAAGTTTATCAAGGACTTCACAAAATTATCAGCCCCATTAACACGCTTGACGAAGAAGAACCTAGTTTTCACATGGGATGTAGATTGTGATGATGCGTTCCAACGTTTAATGAGAGCATTGACCATGACCCCAGTCTTAGTGTTGCTAGATGGGAGTAAGCCATTTACCGTTTATACTGATGCTTGTGGGACAGGACTAGGCGCAGTCTTAATGCAAGAGGGAAGGGTAATAGCCTATGGTGGAAGACAGTTGAGAGTGCATGAGAGAAATTACCCTACACATGACCTAGAGTTGGCCGCTGTTGTTTTCGCGCTTATGGCTTGGCGCCATTATCTTCTTGGTGAAAAATTCGAATTATTCACTGACCACAAATCGCTAAAATACTTATTCTCGTAGAAGGACTTGAACTTAAGGCAGCAAAGGTGGATGGAATTCTTAGCATCCTATGACTTCGAGATATCATATACCCCTGGCAAGGGTAACGTGGTGGCGGATGCCTTAAGTAGAAAAAGGTTGTCCTTGAGTCCGTTATTTGTTGAGCGACGAAGCTTAGAGTTCATCTCTACGTTTGACTTTAGACCTTCCATTGACTTTGTACCCGGTTTGCTAACATCCTTGGAGATCAGACCTACGCTTTTGGGACGGATTGGCGAGGCACAACGAGATGACCCACAGTTGGTTGAGTTAGTAGAGAAGCTCAAAAGAGGGGAGTCATCGATCCATCTCCGTAGGTATACCCTAGATGATAAGGGTTGGTTACGTAGGGACGGTAGACTTTGTGTACCAAAAGACGAGGACCTAAGGAAGACCACTCTTGATGATGCGCATCGTTCAAAGATGACCATCCATCTCGGCGGGGACAAGATGTACATGGACATGAGACGAGTTTACTTTTGGGCCGGTGTGAAGAAGGATGTGGCCGAGTTTTTCGCGATATACTTGGTGTACCAACAAGTAAAAGCAGAGCAAAAGAAGCCCGGTGGATTGCTTCACCCATTGGAAGTCCTACAATGGAAGTGGGAAAGTGTTTCGATGGATTTTGTTGACGGATTACCGAGATCTAGGAAGGGTAATACGGGGATTTAGGTCGTGGTAGACATACTTACTAAGAGCGCCCATTTCATTCCCGTGAAGAGTAAGAGGATTGCTCCATGGTTAGCCTTCGTATACATTCGAGAGATAGTTCGTTTGCACGGTGTTCCTTCTAGCATAGTGAGTGACCGCGATCCTATCTTTACTAGCGAATTTTGGAAAAGCTTGCAAGAGGCGGTAGGGACTCAGTTATGTTTGAGCATCGTGTATCATCCTCAGACGGATGACCAGACCGAGAGGGTGAATCGTATTCTAGAGGACCTATTGAGGTTGTGTGTCTTAGATTTCGGAGGTACATGGGAAGAACATCTTCCATTGGTGGAGTTCGCATATAATAACAGCTTTCAGTCTAGCATTGGCATGGCACCATTCGAGGCTCTTTATGGACGGCCGTGTCGTTCGCCTACATGTTGGTGGGAGTCTACAGATAAGATTTTACTTGGGCTCAATATGATTAGAGAGGCTTCGGAGAAGATCAATCTGGTTCGAAGAAGGATGAAGACGGCGCAAGATAGGCATAAATCTTATGCGGACAAGAGAAGGTCAGATCTTGAGTTTGATATTGGGGACATCGTCTTTGTTAAGGTGTCTCCATTACGGAATGTCATTCTTTTTGGGTCCGTTGGGAAGTTAGCACCAAGGTTCGTAGGGTCGTTTCCTATTAAGGAGAGGATTAGGCAGATGGCGTATAGAGTGGAGTTGCCCGGGAGACTTAGTGGCGCACACGATGTATTCCATGTATCACATTTGAGGAAGTGCTTGCACGAGACCGTGGAAGTGTTAGAGCCGAGCTTGCTTAGAGAGGTGGAGATAGAGCGTGATGCGACGAGCTCCTATGTGCATTCTTGGGTCAGAGATTAAGAAGTTGAGGAATCGAGAGGTCAAGCTAGTCAAAGTGCAATAGGGAGATGACGAGAGCAACGCTACTTGGGAGACGGAAGAGAAGATGCATTCATTATACCCTTTTCTTTTCGAGGGCATGTCTTTTAATTTCTCCTTTATCGCTTACCTTGTACTTATCTTATCTTTAGTATGTCCTCTCGCTAGAATCTTTGACCTTTAGATAGGGTAGTCCTATGGTTGAAACATGTGTTTGAGACATGTTATGTATGATGGATGCATGTGGATGCAAGTGTTTACTAGTGGTTGCTCGTGGATGCATATACACACACTTTAGGCACTAGATCAGCTCAGTCACTTCATATTGCATATAAATGTGTGTGCATATTTAAGCTAATGGATGTATAATGGTTGTGCTATCATATGGATGCGGCATTTTGGTGAATGGTTGTGCACGCATGTAGAAGTAACATGTATCGATAGGATTCTTTCGCATACATAATGGACGCATACACTATCATGGTTTGCATTAAGGAGGTCAATTGAATCAGTAGACCGCCTGATTTTGCATTAGATAAGGAACATATACACACACTTCTTGCATATGTTCATACAGCATTAGGAATTTTATAAGAACAATGGATGCCTGTGTTTGATGGTTGAGTAGATGGTTGTATGGATGATAGGATATGTATTCTCCTTAACTTGGAGATTTCGGGGGCGAAATCCGTTAAGGAGGGGAGAATGTAACACCCCATATTTCTGTTAACACTAATGTTTACAAATTAAAGAATAACTAATCTCATACATGAGAATTAAGGGAAACGGGATGCGCCATTGTGTTCGTCTCCGAATTCTGGTTGAGATAGAGTCCGAGTTTGCGTGAATTGGACTTCGTATGAAGAAGTTATGGCCATCGGAAGTTTTAGAAAATTCAAAACAAATTTCAGTAAATTCAAATTTTGGAGTCAGACAGGCTAGGCGGGAAAATTCCCATCAGGGCCAGGTCGACCATAGGGTCGACCTGGGGGTCGACCTACCTTGACCAGGTTGACCATAATGTCGACCTGCCTCCCCCTCCCCCCAGGCAGATTTGTTTTATGACCTGTTGATGACTAGATGCTGACTCATTAGGGTTTCTGATATGCTCTGATTGGCTGGGATTAATTCTGGGTTGATCGGACGGCTTAAACTAATCCTAAACTCTATAAAAACACCTCTATACTCAAACCCTAAAATCAAAACAAAATTAGATCCATGGCCTCCATTTCTGTCACCTTGCAACTCAGCATAGTCGCCACCAATTAGAGAGGAAGAAAGTTAATCTAATTCAATTCTTTTCAACATAAACAACGAATCTTCTTCAAGGGAAAGCTATTACAACTTTAGAACTCATAATTCAGAAGTCAAGACCTTCTTTGAGTTGTGAGTTCGATAATTTTAATAAAATAATTAGCAAATTAATTGGATTGAGTTATGATGTGGACTATTTGGATATGATATGAATTATTAACCGCATGTTATTATTCATGTAGTAAAATTGTGATGTTTATGTTGTAAATTCTATGATGCTATCTTGTAAAATTGTGATCATCTATGTTGTAATTTTATGATTGGCTTATGTATAATCGAATCACCATGTTGTTTATATGCTAGTTTGGGTATGTTGATTCATAAGATAAATCATAAGTATGTATGCAAGTTTAGATTTTTATTAAGACATGAATCATATGCAAGTTGGGGAAAATTAAATGTAACATTACATGCTTCATGACATCTATTTTAGATCTACAGTTAGGCTATGACATGTGTGAGCTATATGCCAAATTCTACATGCTAGTTTACATGTTTAAATGTAAGTTTACACCATTGTTATGTTGAATAAATCGCATATGCAAGTTTATATGAAAATATGAGTTTGGAATATGAATCATGGTATGTAAGTTTGTGGTTATTGCCTATGCAAGTTTACACCTTTAGATGTAGATCTATGACATACATGATTTATTCAAGTTCGTGACCATTATCTAAACAAGTTCACACCTTTAGATTTGGATTTATGACATATGTTGTTTATGCAAGTTGTAACTTTGGCCTATGCAAGTTTTAGATGTAGAACATCATTCACACATGCAAGTTCACCCCTTATGTTTAGATCTAATTTTAATTATATGTATGTTGTGATGTTTTCTCTTTATTCTATGAGTTAGACTATTCAAGTCTAATGTATATTTTATGTTAAACGAATAAACGTACAACGTGGGGCAAAAGGGGATAATATTAAAAGATTTAATTGGCATAAATGCCTTAAAAGGCATAAAATAAATTTGTGATAAAATTGGTATGATTTTACATACCATAAATAGATGGACATAATTGAGTCAATTATGGCCATAGATAAATTTGGAATTAATTGATAATTTGAATAGGGAAAGTAATTCAAATTGGGGGATGATTAATTAGGTGTAATTAATCGTCTAAGACACGAGGTTAGGCTCTTTTGTGGTGTAAGACTGCCCGGACCCACCCGGCAAATCCAGCTGCACAAATGCCAGTCTAATGTGGGAGGTCTTAGGCATAAATTAAACATGTAACAATTGTAAAGACACGAGGTTAGGCTCTTTTGTGGTGTAAGACCGCCCGGACCCGCCCGGCAAATCCAACTGCCACAAATGCCAGTCTAATGTGAGAGGTCTTTATGAGGTTACGGTCTTAATGGACTAAGAAACACTTAACCAGATAAATATGTAGTGGGACATGAGGGGGGTTAAATGGGTGCCTTGGGTAGCATGTGGAATCTAGTGGGTGCCTTGGGTGGCATTGGAAATACGATTAGAAACACTTAACCAAAATTGAAACATGTAATTGAAACATGAATAAGAAGAGGGTTAAGTGGGATGTACTAGAGGGGACCAAGCTTAGGTGGATAGCTTGTGTCAAGTAATGGAGGCCCGTTTCAACTAGTAACCCATACGTATCTTTGTGGGCTCGACCCAAGACGAGGATGGGACACGCATACTGGGCTTGACTGTAAGAGGCCAAAACAGGTTAGCGGTGGCAACGCAAGTCCAACGGGTTCATATGCGTGTGTGGACCCAGGCTGGTAGGTAAGACATGGTTGCATCATGTAGGTATAAGCCGTGCATTATTTGTGGTATCGGGTTGCCACTTTGGGCAGTGATACACCCCACTGTGGGGCCAGCACGGGTATCTACGAGTTAGGGAGCCGATCGCTTGGGGGTAGTGGGTACACCTAGTGGAGATAGGTGAAGGCGGCACCAATGAAGGCAGCTAGGGATGCACAAAACTACCATTATAATTATTTAAGTCTGTAGGCGGGATCAACCTTAAGGGTGACTAGTGGTGGTGCAGTATAGCAATTATCTTATAGTGTTGGTGTAGTTTAGTAATTATCTTATAGTGGTTTAGGTGCGCTTTAACGATATCGTTGTTCATCTTGTTTCCTTGTTTACTCTGCCATACTCAATGGTTCATGGTCATTTCCTGATTTTCCAACTTATGCCTTAGCCTAGTTACTTTGGTGATTATATTGTTAAAGTTATCGCATTTGCCAGACTTTATGTCTGACCCCCTTTGTTTCCTCCTCTTTTCTTCCTTCCCCTCCCCCCCCCCCAGGTGCTCAGGTTGGAACTAGCACCAGTTGAGCTTGATTTTGGACAACTGTGCTTCTTGCTTTTAGAAGATTGGTTGGATCGCTGAAGTAAAGTTCAGCCTCTCATTTATTTATGGCTATTTTGTATTGGGGATTATGTCTTTCAATTTATGTACTTTGATTTAGTCAAGATGGATATTATGTACTTAGCTCTGGTTTTGATGATGTAATCAAACATATGTATTTTCCGCTGCAATGAAATAAAGTTTTTAATTTTTCAAGTACTGTTTATATCTGTCTTGTTGTTAAGTTTCTGTTCTATACTCACTTAAAACGCTCCATAGAAGTTAATGCATTCCCTTTGTGAGTGACATTAATGGACGTGGGGTGTTGCAGAGACCACCTCGGCCTGCTCCTGGACATTCTCTTCGTTAGCTTCATTCGCTCGAGAGGCTCGTGATTCCTTGGATTTCTTTGCAACCATAATGTTCTGACTTGAAATCTTCAAAAGAAAAAAACAGTAGGGATGTGGACTATCTTCTTCGAACTGGAAAATCCAAATAGTAGAGCAATAATCCGATAGGCTAAGAATTCAATTCTCCATGAAAGCACCAAAATGTTGGACCAAAAAATGGTTTAACACCCAAATTGTCTTGAATTATAGCTAAAATTGAAATAAAATGCAACAAACACACCAAATTTATAGTAGTTCGGCGTTAAAGAGACTATGTCCACTTTATATAATTCTGATTATACGATTGAATACAAGTACAATCACAATCTCCTCTCGATTTCAATCTTACAATGATAATTCACTCAACAATTTAGAGCTAATTCTGATTAGAAACAAAAGAAATATGATAATGGTGGAATAAAAACTCTCAATTGCCAAAAGATCCCAAAAAATGCCAAGTGTTGAGCTATTTATAGGCATTTTCTGCAGGCAGTTCGTAAAGACAAGTGGCATCCATCCCGAAAATCTTGGGGCCGTTCGCGAGTGAGTGGAGAAGTGGTCAATATAGCCATTATTAACACATGTCACTAGATCCTTGATTTTCGGTTCGTGGCTTGATGGGGATTGACCAAATCTTAGTCATCTCTTCCTGGAGGCAGGATCGGTTCGTGACGTTATGTCACGAGAGGGTCGGGGTCCTGAGTCACGTGATGATGGTGAGAATAGGGAGATTCAGGGACCGATCTTGTTGTGTAGTCAGTGAGCCTTCTTTATGAGCCAAAATGTTAATTTTGGATTTGTGAATATGAAAGTCTCTTCTCACCTAGTTGTATGCGCTTAAGTTATCGATGGCTTGATCAAAAAGCTAGCCAACAATGACCTAAAGCAAGCTCTCATGCAGTGGCATGAAAAGTTTGATAAAGTTTCGCTGTCATTTGGATTCATTGTTATTGATGCAGATAAATGTATTTATACTAAATCAGATAACAACGGTTATGTTATAATACGTTTATACGTTGATGACATTCTAATATTTGGTTCCAATATATCATCTGTGAATGAAACCAAGAAGTTTCATTCTTCTAAATTTGATATGAAAGATCTAGGAGAGGCTAATGTAATTCTAGGAATTAAAATCATTAGGAAAGCAGGGGAGTTATTACTAACCCATTCGCGTTATATTGAGAAGTTTTTAAAGAAGTATGGTCATTATGATGACAAACCAGCACCAACTCCTTTAGATCCAAGTATCAAATTAGAAAAGAACACTGGACATACAATTTCTCAACTTGAGTATTATTGTGTTATTTGGAGTCTTATATATGCTATGCATTGCACTGGACCCGACATCGCACATGTTATAAGTGTATTGTGTCGATTTACGAGTAATCTAGGTTTTGAACACTAGAAAGCCATTTCCAGAGTTTTAGCTTATTTGAAAGGAACCATTAACTATGGTTTATCTTATAAAGGATATCCCGATGTGATAGAAGGATATAGCAATGCAACCTGGAACAATGTAGAATCCAAATCCAAGTATACTACTGGTTGGATATTTACATTAGGAGGCACTGCTGTATCTTAGGATTCCAAGAAGCAGACCTATATACCTGATTCAACTATGTTGTCAGAATTGATTGCAATAGCAGATTCATGTAAGGAAGCAGAATGACTTAGGGATTTGTTAATGGAAATCCCATTGTGGAAGAAGCCATCTCCAACAATCTTGATTAACTGTGATAATCAAGCTACGATATATAATGTCTCTAAGAAGACATATAATGGGAAGTCTAGACATGTGAGTCTAAGACATCAGATGGTAAGACAGTTACTCAAAAGTGGAGTTATAACTGTTGACTACATCGAAACAAAGAAAAACTTGGCTGGCCCACTTATAAAAGGTCTTCCGAAGGCTATGGTTTCTATAAAGTCAAAAGAAATGGGACTAAGGTCTATGAATGAAGATTGATCATCCTTAACAGGAACCCAACTTGTGTCTTGAAAATGATAGACAAAGTTCAATGGGTACCAACAAGTTAAGAGTATGATTATGGAACACTAAATCGATAATCCATAATATTTAGTGTTGGATTCTGCAAGAACAAAGGATGGCTAAATCTCCTTAATAAGTATAGAAATCTTAAAAGGTGTATCACAGAAACACCTTAAGAGACTTACCTATGTGACTATGGAAATCAGGCCATTTCCTAGGAAAGTAAGACCGCTTTCTAAAGTAGACTCATGAACCAGGATTAGAGCACATGGCCATTAATGTGCTGAGCAATACATAACACTCTAACTAAGGAAATCAACATGTGTGATTGTTTCGGTTTTTTTATTAATGGATACTTGGTTCAAGATTCATTCACCATAGAATCTCGATAGAACTTTGAATGGTTTACACTAGGTAAAGGTTCAAATCCAAAAGATACCTTTTATTTATGTGTTGTTTCCACGATGATGCAAAACTTGATCTTAAAACTACATAGGCTTGATCCCATTTAGGTATGTAGGAAGTCACACTAGTGATTCAACCGTCCACTTTATTTATTTTATTTTGAAAATTGGGGGAGATTGTTAGAAATTATCAAAACTTTGTTTTGTGGGGATTTGTTTTTGAAGAGATAATAAAGAAGGAAGAAGGAATAGGAAATTCTCTTTATCCCACCATGAAATAGACAAAGACTTGCCTCTATATATGTAAAAGCTTGATGTATCATATCAAAAGGAAAAAGAGAAGGGAGAGATAAGGTAATAGCATGAATATGGCATGGATATTTATATTTAAAAGGTCAAAAAATGGGCCTTGAGGCTCTTGGGGTCTTGTTATCAGTTGGACCTCAATACGTTGATAGGCTTGTTGCGCTAAGGACCGTCGTAATTTTGAATTTGGCCCACAGATTTGTAACGCTTTGAAACGTTGCAAAACTAAAAGGATGCATATGTTCGAATTCGAATAGAAACGACTGTTGCAAATAACAGTCGTGACACTTGGATGAATGGTCGCTTCCCTTTACATATATAAATAGGCCCGTCAGAACCATGAGAAATTAATCCAAAATTCTTCTTCTTCCTCACCGATTCTACAACACCATTAAACTATTGCAAAATAGTTATGTTTGAAACAATTCTATAGTGTTTCAATTCTAAAAGTGTTGCAGAATTGATATCTTCTTCTTGCTCTTCAATTCTGTCTTTTATATTGTATCATCAGTAATCAAATTTCAGCGTGTTCTTGGTCGGATCAAAATCGTATAATTTTTGAATCTGATTTCGTTGTTCCAAGGCTTTATTAAATCCTGAAAGTTGATAGTTCAATAACGCGTTTGTATCTGGTGGGTTAAACTATTGTCTGAAAGAATCCATTCCGTAGATCCTTAAAGTCTGAAGTACGACAATTATTCCTCATCCAATAGCCTCAAAGCACAAAATTCCCAAAAATACTCAAAAACAACACAGTTCAACCACCAAAAACCTAACATCATTTCATAACTTACCCACAACAGTTGTATAAAGTCTTGTGTGTGGGACGTAAGATCGATTGAGTAGCCTAGAAGATTTCCAGTTAGAATTGTGTTTCTGTGCAAATTCTTGTGCAGTGGATCAGCAGAAACGTAGAAAGTGCAAAGGAGGCCATATAACGAAGTGGATCTGAGAAGACGAATTGGGGGTTAGAGAGGAGGGCTTCTATAACTATCCAGGCCTGACGAAAGCAAGAATCACTGATTTAGGATAAGGAGATTTAAAGAGAGGGGAATTCAAATCAAAAAGAGGAAGAGGAAGAATAAGGAAGTAGAAGCGAGCTAATTCTTGTCGCCATTTCCAGATAAAACAAAAGCGTTTGAATAGGCTTAATTATTTGTTTTTAATTTATATGTATATATATAATGTTTATAGATCTGCACAATTTTAATATTTACAATTATATATATGATTTTATATCATACATATTTGATCTTAAAGTTTTCTCATGATATTTTATACTTATTATGAATCACTAAATAAAATATATTTTATTATTATTTAATGAATTTTTGAGATTTTTGTCATATAGAAAATAATTAATCAGTCAAAATTTCTGTTCTATAATTTTTAAATCTGATGCGCCATATATGAGGCCTACTGTTAAAAATTTAGAATTTTTAAACTTAATTTGATATTTTTAAATTTAATATACTTTCAGCTTGAAACTAGTTATTTAATTAAAAGATATAATTTCAATTGAGAAAATTATAAAATAAATTAAAGCGTGATACATGTCTTAGTTGCCTTTATAAAAATTCATATTTGTGTAATTTAGTTTGATAATTTTAATAATTGATATATTTTTAGCCTATAGTTGATCATTTAATCAAAAATATATAGTTTCAACTGAGAAAACTCCGCAAATTTGTCCTAAGCTTAAAAGGTGTCTCACGTACCTTTAGAAAATTTTAAAATAATTTTTCGACTTGATTTCTTATTTTTGAATAGTTAATTTGGTTTTGGGATATTATCAAAATTCTAATAATAAATAAGATTTTAACTAAGAAAATTCCATAAATTATTATTTTTAGCCTATAACTTGTTTTCAAATTTTATAAAATTATAAACTTGTTATTTTAACAAGTAATTATTTTACATTAATTTATTTTGGTACAAATTGTTTTATTAAACAATATGTTTATGTATGAAAATATATGTGTATATATAAAAGTGTGTGTATCATGTTTATACATATGTACGTATTTTAATTTCTTTTTTGCCATATTTTACAAGCATATATTTGAACAAATTATAGTACACACAAAATGAGCTAATGTGTCTGTTGCAATTTAATTCCCAACATCTATATCATACACATTATATATCCTTCAGGGGTTATCAAGTACGTGGTTATCATAAGATCTTCTACTTCGATTTATTTATTATAGCTTACAAAATCTCCCATCAATCTTTTTATGATTCTTATAAGTATGTATAGTGGTGGAATCAGCCCAAGTGTTCAGCTAGGATGCTATATGTTTGTAAAAAATACCAAATAAAAAAATTAGAAAACAGAGCTACTTTTCCTTCTCACTTGCAACAAAATGAATCATAAAGAGGTAAACATCTTGCTTTAAGGAAAAAATTTCAGCTCAACTGTTTTATTTTCAGCTATAGCAGAATGAAACATCCAGCAAGTGCCAACTGATGGAACACTGATTTTTTGCATTAGATTTTCAATTTTCAGCTAGGCATAGTTCCCAGCTGGCCTAAACATAGATCCACCCCTGAGTATATAATTCAACTATTTTATTTTGTTGCTTCTTTAAACTATATTTGGTTATTTTATCAAGATATTTGGAATTCAAAATTAACCAAAGCCAACTCCCCCTTATTTCCATCCGTTCCATATATATTATCCACTATATAGATAAATAAGTACATATATATCAGATGGTATTTTCCAAAATTCTTTTATACCAACTTCCTACTGAGTTCAAGAAAAGAATAAAAATGACCCATCGCCTATTTTTACCTTAAGACGACAAAGAAGAATCCTCGTCGTCTGAACTCTCAGGCCTCGAAGCCCTAATCTGCGGAAACAAATGAGGCAATGTAGGATTCACGGGAACAGGAAACTGCCTTGCCGAGCTAGCAATACTTTGATCGTTGATTTTTGCAACGTCTTTGCAGACTAAATCAAGAACAGATAAAAAATCCCTAACCACCATGAAAATTCTAAAAGGATGTGCTTCCTCCTTGGTTGAATTTCCATGGAAATATTCGGTTATCTCTTTAACCAAAGACAGTGCAACGCTTTCTTGAGCTTGCACTTTGATGATACCATCCTCTGCCTTCTTTAAAAATGCACTCATCGATTCATTAAACTGATGACCGGTGTTGTTATCTAACCTTAACACTTCTGAAACTTTTCGAACGCCACTTGCAAGTTTAGAGACATAGCTGCTCAACACTTCTGAATCCATAGCTGCCGCTTTTTTGACATTGGCAAGCTCACTGCCCAGGCCAGAGACAACTTTAAGACCTAGCTTTTTTAGTTTAAATTCATTTTGAAGGGTGTCGGGTTGAGTTTTGGAGGTAGAGAGACGGGAACCTTCCGCACGAGTAATCTCTTGAACCACAAAATGGAGGAGAGTTGTTTTACCATCCGTGCCCTTGACATCGGCTAGTTTTAGAAGGGTGTCCAGTTTGAAGGCATGGGCATCACCACGATTGGTTCCTACATTCATCCGGTTTCCTGTCTTCAGGACTGCTTCTAGAAGCTTCAGGAACAATCTGCTGTTTCTTAGCTCTTCACATGCTGCCTGCAGTTTTAAAAAGGTTGATTAACCATTATCTATACAAATTTGGAGATTTTATGATTTTTATTATCTGGTCAAAGTACTGAGATACCTCAAGCGTGTCAAACGATTTCTTCAAGTAACTGACTTCTGAATCAAAACTAGCAATGTAGAGCAAAGCTTCAACCCTTTTGAAAGCAAATGGAATATCAAGCACGGCTTTGTAGAGAAGAAGAGATATTGTGAAAGATTTCATTCATATAGTACTGACAAATACAAAGCAATAAATAGGCAAAAAAACAAAAATATCTTTGAGCAATTATTCCTAGCCTTATTATCTCATGCAGTAAAAACAGGAAATATGCATGAGCAATTATTCCTGGCTTTATTGTCTCATGCAGTGAAAACAGGAAATATGCATGAGCAATTATTCCTGACCTTATTATCTCATGCAGTGAAAACAGGAAATATGCATGAGCAATTATTCCTGGCTTTATTATCTCATGCAGTGAAAACAGGAAATATGCATGAGCAATTATTCCTGGTCTTATTACCCCCCGGCAAGCTCAAGCGAGGGACGAACTTGAAGCTTGGAGCGTAACTGAGATATTCGATCTTTGCTTAAAGGCTTGGTGAAGACATCCGCCAGCTGATCAACAGATGAAACATGACTGATACGAAGATCACCAGCTTCAACTTGCTCTCTAACGAAGTGAAAATCCAGTCGGATGTGTTTTGAGCGTGTACCGATGACCGGATTTTTGGACATGAACAAAGCACCTACATTATCGCATAGCATAGTAGGCGGGTCTGGAAGATAAACATTAAGGTCTCTAAGAAGTTGTTGAATCCAGATAAGCTCAGCTGAAGTATACGCAAGTGACCGATATTCCGCCTCCGTGCTTGATCGGGCTACCACCCGTTGTTTCCGAGATGTCCAACTGATTAAATTATAACCATGGAAAACAGCAAATCCATACTGAGAACGACTATCATCAGAGTCTGACATCCATCCTGCATCAGAATATGCTAGAAGTGATGTTGCTTTGGTAGGCTGAAAGTGCAGATGGTGAGCAATAGTTCCTTTGAGATAGCGTAATATCCGTTTCACGGCTTGCCAATGCGATGTTGTCGGAGCATGCATATATTGACATACCCGATTGACGGAATAAGCTATGTCGGGGCGGGTTATGGTTGCATATTGAAGAGAACCTACAACCTGTCGGTAAAGTTTAGAATCAGAGAATGCTTCACCTGCTAGTTCAAGCTTGGAGGATGGATCTGCCGGGGTAGAAATGGGTTTAGCATCCTGCATTTTGCAACGAGCTAGAATATCATTGATGTAGGCCTCTTGAGAAAGTGTGATACCTGCTTTGTCTTGCTGAATTTTGATGCCAAGAAAGAAATTTAGAGCACCAAGATCTTTGAGAGCAAAACACTGATGGAGGTTTTGGATGAACTGCTGAACCAAAAAAGGGCTGCTACCCGTGATGATTAAATCGTCAACATACACTAGCACATAGATAGTAGCTGAAGGAGTGACACTCACAAATAAAGAAGTATCAGACTGACAAGCTCTAAACCCATGTGAGACAAGATAAGTTTTCAGCTTAGTGAACCATGCTCTAGGCGCTTGCTTAAGCCCATATAAGGCTTTGTGTAGCTTGCATACATGGTTGGGCAGAGAAGGGTTTTCGAAACCACGTGGCTAGACCATGTAAACTACTTCTGACAGATCACCGTTTAAGAAAGCGTTGTCAATGTCTAATTGACGAACCAACCAACCATGAGAGAGCGCAATGGACAACACCAAACGGATTGTTGTAGGCTTAATTACAGGACTGAAGGTCTCAAAAAAAATCAAGACCGGCCTCTTGACTAAATCCTTGCGCCACCAAGCGAGCTTTGTAACGCTCTATCGATCCATCAGACCGTCTTTTAATCCTGAAAATCCATTTAGAACCCACAACATTAGCATTACAAGGAGGAATAACAAGTGACCAAGTTCTATTTCTCATAAGTGCATCAAATTCCGCTTTCATTGCGGTTTGCCAACATGGGATACGAAGGGCTTGAGAAACGGTGCGGGGTTCTGTTTGTTGGTCAATGGAGATGGAGGATAAAAAAGCTTTCGGTTTGAGGGAGTTTGTGGCGGCTCGAGTAACCATGGAGTGCTGGTTATTTTCTGCTGGACGGTAATGACGAGGATATGATTGTTTGTCTTGTGAGCTGAGAGTGGGACGTTGATAAGGTGGATTTGGAGATGTGGATATCAGTGATGAAGTATGTTGAGGAGTGTTAGTATGAGCAGTTTGTATGGGAGGTTGTGGAGAATTAGGAGGTGGTGACGGTGTATGTTGAGGAATGAGAGTGTGAGCAGTTTGTATTGGAGGTTGTAGAGAATTAGGAGGCGGTGATGGTGTAGTGTCGATTGAGGTGAGATGATCAAGAAGGCTGGTGTTGACACATTCCTGGGCTGGCCTAGATGATGGAGGAACTACACATTGAGAATCGCAGGCATATGGGAAGATTGATTCATTGTAAACCACATATCGAGACACATACAATCGAGACGTAGGCTTGTGATAGCAGAGGTATCCCTTGTGAGATGTACTATAACCAAGAAAGGTACATGGCAATGATCTAAAATCCATTTTGGTAGAGTTATATGGGCGAAGGAAAGGATAGCATAGACATCCGAATGTTTTGAGGAAGGTGTAATCGGGATTTTTATGATAGAGAATGGTGTATGGTGATTTGTAGGCAAGTAGTGGTGTGATGGTTCTGTTATGTAAGTATGTAGCAGTTTTGAAAGCATGTTCCCAAAATTGTTTTGGAAGGGAGGAGTGAGCTAAGAGTGCTAGACCCTTTTCAACGATGATGCGATTCCGTCGCTCAACGGCACCGTTTTGTTCGGGTGTATATGGACATGAGATACGATGTTCAATTCCACATATTTTTAGAAAAGCGGATACATTACGATACTCACCCCTCCAATCTGTTTGAAGTCGTTTAATGTCACACTGAAATTGTGTTTTGATCATCGAACGAAATTGGATAAATGTAGATAGAACTTGTGATTTGTGAGAAAGAAAATATATCCAAACGTATTTAGAACAATCATCAATAAAAAGAACAAAATAACGATTTCCATTAATTGAAAATAAGGGAGACGGACCCCAAACATCAGAATACACCAAATCAAAAGGTTTAACAAATGAAACATGAGAATTTAAAAGAGGAAATCTATGGCTTTTGCGTAACTGACATGGCTCACACATTGTGGGAGGTTTATTTGATGTGATAGGAAGCTGGAAATCAGAAACAAGACGCCGCAGGAGATGTTGATGAGGGTGTGCAAGCCTATTGTGCCAACCAGCCAAGGAGGTTCGAACACCAGTCAACGCCATCTTCCGGTTATTAGGAGGTACTGACAACCTATTAAGACCATTATCTACTCGCCCTTGGAGGATGATTCTGCCCTGAAAATCCTGAACACAACAAAAATGAGGCCAAAACTCCATGTAAACATTGTTATCTTTAGTTAATTTGGATACAGATAGTAAATTTTTGGTTAAGGCAGGGACAACTAAGACGGTTGGCAAACGCAAATTAGGTAAAGAATGAGATGCAATATGAGAGATTGATAAGTGGTTACCATTACCAACTTGAAGCTTGTCGTCGCCATTGTAGTCATCAGAGATCGTCAATTTGCCCACACCAGGAGAAGCATGATCAGTTGCACCCGAATCGAAGTACCATGAAGGGTCCAAGGCAGATGGACTGTTGAAATTTACAATGTTGGCCTGCCGATTCCGAGCTCTAGGATTGGGATGACGAGATGGATAATCTGCTTGATTAGCTCGATGCCAACAATCAATGGCTTCATGTCCTTTACGACCACATATCTGGCATTGAAGATGACGTCTTCGCTGATCACCACCACGGAAATTGGAGGGGAAAGAGCTTTGATATGTGTTATGTGGGGTAGAACGATTTGATTGACGGGATGCAGTGTTGGCTAATGGAGGCACCGTGGGAGTAGGAAGAATAGCAGCAGCCTGGCGGGTAGTTTCATGATCCAAGCGAGCTTCCTCCTGAAGCAGGAGTCCAACCAGATCATCGACAGAGGAATTTTCAGAATTAATCATGAAGGCAGTGACAAATGGAGTATAGGAAGAGTCCAGGCCTGCAAGGATATGACTGATGAGATCTTCATCTGAAACTGGATGAAGATTCTCAGCAAGAGAATCAGCAATGGCGCGCTTCTTTTCAATATATTCAATCATGGGTAATGCTCCTTTGGAAAGCGACTGAATCTGAGTCTTCATGGCCATGCGACGGGCCCTAGTTTGCGCTTGGAAAGAGCGATCAAGAGCAAGCCATGCCGTGAAAGAGGTGGAGCAGCGAGCAACAATTGACAGAGCTCGCTCAGAGAGGGTTGATTTGATCCAAAGCAAGACAAAACGATCCCGTTTTTTCCAATCGAGAAATGCCGGATTTGGAATGGTGGACACAGCACCATCTGGAGTGGGAAGAAACTCGGGTGGGGAATTAGAAGATAAGACGAAGGATTCAAGATCGAAGGTTTCAAGGGCTGAAATGATTGTTGTACGCCACAGTGAATAATTTTCTCGGTCTAATTTGATGCTAATAGGAGGAATCTGAAAATTGAGTTGAGAAGGGGTTATGGTAGCAGCTGCAAGGAGATTTTGATTTGTAGAATTATTGAGAGACATGGCAGCACTTATTTGTGAGTGTTTAGAAGAGCTCTGATACCATGTAGAGAAGAAGAGATATTGTGAAAGATTTCATTCATACAGTACTGACAAATACAAAGCAATAAATAGGCAAAAGAACAAAAATATCTTTGAGCAATTATTCCTAGCCTTATTATCTCATGCAGTGAAAACAGGAAATATGCATGAGCAATTATTCCTGGTCTTATTAGGCTTTGAGAAATTTTTCAGCAGGACCAAGCTTGAATGGAGAGTTATCTTCATATTCTTTCAATTTGATCTCCTCTTCTTTGTTTGGGGCCATTTTTAGAAGAGTCTCCAAAAGTTCAGTTCCCAAGCTTTCGGCATTGCCTGATTTTATAAACATGAAAATGTTACTGTAGAAAAAAAATGAAGCTTTATGCAGCATGAAACACAAAATGTACGGTTTGGAATTTTTTGTGTCTACACTACAGTATGCTCCATTATAATAGTTTGGTGAGAATAATAGTATACTGGTTATTGGATTCTTAGTTCCAGTTGTATTAAGATCATGCAAATTCTTTAAGCATCTGCAAAGAAAAGGAGAAAAGTAGATGGCTTCAGTATTATTTAATTTAGCTGATTGGTTGTTTATTGCTTTAACTGAACAATAGATTAACAAAATGTACTAAATTTTGCCAAAAGTGGGAGGACAGAGACTATATGAGCAACTATAAAACTATAAAATGTACTGATTGGTTGTTTATTACTTAAACACGTCAGAATTTTTATTACTTTAACCAATTCGGTGGATCTGAGCAACTATCAAAATGATGAGGTCAACTGGTTTGATAAGAAATATGGGTCGGTAGTTAAACGTGTTAGATACTGAACAACCATTTTATTTATATTTTAATTATTATTACCATAAATTAAATAATAAACATGAAGAAGTGATTGTTAAGCAAACATTCCAGACCAAGGCTTAAAGTTTTATACTTACCTTTTGTTTAACCTCATTGCATTCAGAATTACATTTCTGAGACCAGTACCTCCAGTTTGACGATGGGGCATTTGGACAGATGCCTGTATAATCTTATTAAGGGGGTATCTAAAAGAGCCAAGTTCACAGATATGGCAATATTGACTGTATGATGGTTTACTATCAAATACCTCTAATGTACCAATATCTTGCACACAAACAAACTAATGCAAGATAATGATAGTTATTCAAGTTTGATCAAGCAAAAGATCAAAGATGACACAATAGGAGGCTATGGTAATAGGAAGTGCAAAATTCATGAACTTGCAATAAATAACCCTTTGAGTTGCTCCTTAAGAGAATTAAACCAAAATAGTGCTAAGAAAATAAAAGCTATGTATATAATTTAGCAAATAAAGAGAAACCCAAAAAAGTCTCAAAATACTAACCTTCCATTAATGCTTCACAAACTTCCTCCTTAGTAACATTAAATACCATTAACAAAATAGCGATATTATATTACTTTTAAGGATCAAGAACTCTGTTAACTACAAGAAAAAAAGGTAGTTTACTGACATCGATTAGTGATGCCGTAGAGACCCGGTGACATAGCAGCGCCGCTAAATTCATTACCATCGCTAATGCATCATAAAAACATCATCAATTCATTATGCCCTAGTGACGCCTTGATTGTGGTAAAGACATTAAAGTTATTGTCACAAATGCGTCATGTAGATATAAAAAATTATCGTTGTGTCATGCTAATGTTTACAACCATACTTATGCAATCCAGGTTTTCTTAACATCTACCATTGATTCATCCTAATCCAATGTCCCATAACGGTGATCTGCGTACAATATAGTCATATCAAAATCGGTCTCCAGTTACTTTATCATATGCTCGCTACTCCTAAATCGTCATTCCCAAATAGAGGAAAACCCTAGTTTCAAATTTTTTTAATGGCACGTACAAATCAAACCATCTGCATCGACATAAGCCAAAACCCCAAGGAAGCAACTAGCAAGCAGGCTTCAGTTGGAAACAATCACAAATAGTAGTAATCGGAACGAACAGTCATGAGGTTCGCGTGCTTGCTCCGGCCACTTCATGCCTATAGGCCTTCTATAACACCCCACCTCCGCTAGGGTCACTCACAAGAGAATGCACTAGGTTTGGTGAAGCATTATCGAGATAAACATGCACAGAAATATTGCAAGACAGAATATATATATATAAATATATAAAACAGCGGAAATAAAACAAATTTCATTACCTTATAAAATAAGGTCTAAAGCCTTTTACATCAGAATACATCAAAACCTGTCTTGCAGTAATAAAGAAGCATAAAACCATTCATAAATTATTCCCCAAGTAAAACAGTAAAGTAGCCATAGCCAAGAAAAGTCCAAGCCATGCGTGATGACTTTCAAGCAGAAGAAGTCCGAACTAAACAACAGCAGTTCCTCCCTGAAAACCTAGGGGGGGGGGGGAAACGGAAGACAAAGAGGCGAAAGAAAACGGGGTCAGTCATAAAGACTGGTAAGTCCTATCTACTTCCAGTATAAAAACAGGTAAAGGTAACATGACATGCATAAACTGAAAGTAAACATAAGGATGACGACAAGATAGATAAACTAAACCAGGGTAACAGGCTGAACTACTGTAGCAAGGTAAACTAAGATATCATGATAAACTACGGTGTCATGATAAATCAAGGTATCACATCGTCAGGTTTCTATCAAGTATAATATCCCAAGGTATCTATCCTGTATAACATCCCACGGTATCTATCATGTATATTTCTCATGGTTCTAACATGTATATTTGCTCTGCACCTCTCGTACTAGTATCCCAACCCGCGTCATGTGTTAACTATGAATGGCCCTTACCCAATGTCATGTAATGGTCCATGTTAACCTAATATATAACATATGTAGGTTTTCCAAACTGGTATGTTTCTTTCCATGTATAAGTTCAGTCCTTTGCCGTAGGCCGTACGGGCTTTCCCATGTGAACGTTTTATCCTTGAGGTTATTTTGGACTGCTACCCTTGATCTTGTTATGTTTCCTTACCATGAACTATCGCGCGTTCCCTTAGGATTTATGCCACCTAGGACCACTAGGGATTATGCTACCTGATGAACGTTTCCGTGTCTCGGTTTGGGTTTTGGCCACCTAGGACCACTAGGGATTATGCCACCCGTCAACCGCGCCCTTTTATCCCACGTATGTATCGTGAACCGTTTTCCATGTCTAGACGCACATGTTCCTCAATGTGCCATACGAGTTCCGTGCCAGGGCAAATCAAGAAATACGGAACTCGGTCGGGAGCTTTAAGTCGTCTGCTGAAGCAGATATCAAGGTCTGTTTTTGTACCCGTGGCTATGGTCCCACGTGACCCCTCCCTCAACTACTGAAAGGCAATCCAAGAAAAATCATGTATGAGAACTACACTATGGCCCATCGATGCCCACTTCCAGATAGCCAACCTCACCCATAACTTGATAGCTAGTATATGGTCTGTCGGGAGTTCCCTGCCCTTCCGTACGTACACGATTGACTAAAGATGGTAGGTAGTCGGCGACATGCTATCCCGGGGCAAAATCAAGTATTGTCGACTCCACGCTAATCCATCCCAGTCTTTAGGTCGCTCGCATAGCAACCAAGGCATACTCTTGGCTCTTCTACCGCAGACCTTAACCTCTGTGAGGCCGGGTTTCATGGACCACTTGCCACCTCACAGAGGGATACCAAGAGTACCCTCACGTTCCCCGAAGCTTCCGCTTCGTCACCCAGTTCGCTGGAGCTTTTATCCAAGTCAGATAACTTGCTCCTCCTCGTATACTAAGCGATGACCTACCGTACCAGGTTACTCATCTATTTATGAACTAGTCCCATATCCTTAGCTAAGAATTATTACTTAGTTACCCTTACCTAAGGTTTACCACTTAGCCCCTTTTTCCGCTATCCTTGTTAACTACGATTTCCAACCTAGTCCCCTGAGCTAGGGTTTTGTCAAATGGGTTAAGTGTTGTTGTCCAAGTTCATGACTTAACCCGCCTACAAATCATGTCAAGATTGGCTAAGTACTCAAGTTCAAGGCTTAGCCCTACAAGTTGGTTAAGTGTACCAAGAAGCTCATGACTTAACCCTATCAAGTCAAATTGGTTAAGTATTTATTTGTCTTAACCCTATCAGATTATCATGTTAGATTGATTAAGCATAGATTATCTTAATCCCATCAGATTATCGAGTCGGATTGGTTAAGTATGGGTTAGCTTAACCCCATCCACTAATCGTATTACAATGGTTAAGCCTACTTTTAAAAGGTCTTGTGACTTAACCCTATCAGGTCCACCTATTAGATTGGTTAAGTATAAGTTACTTAACCTCATCAAATCATCACGTATAATTGGTTAAGTATAAGTTACTTAACCCCATTAAATTATCATGTTAAATTGGTTAAGTATTGGTTACTTAACCCCATTGAATTACCAAGTTTGGATTGGTTAAGTGTTTAACTTAACCCCATCGAATTCCCGTGTTTAGATTAGTTAAGTATAGGTTACTTAACCCCATCTAATTACCGTGTTTAGATTAGTTAAGCCTTAATTACTTAACCCCATCTAATTACCGTGTTAGATTATTTAAGTATGGATTACTTAACCCCATCTAATTACCAAGTCGGATTAGTTAAGTGTAAATTACTTAACCCCATCCCCTAATTGTCTTGTATGGTTAAGTGTCATTAAGAAATCAAGCCCGGTCCCACTTAACCTACCCATTCGTTTCATATCGGTTAAGTGTCAATAGTCAAATTTACTTAACCATATCATGTGGCATTAATTTAATTAATGCACTCTCAACCTCTCACATTAGACCTTGTTGTGGTTACTAGTTAAGCCGGGCGGGTCCGGGTAGTTTTACACCACAACCTAGTCTAACCTCGGGTCTTAAGCACGACATGACCAACTTCTCACATTGGATCCTATTGTTTGTAGCCACTAGTTAAGCCGGGCGGGTCCGGGTAGATTTATGCTACAAACTCAACCCAACCTCGAGTTGGCCACTTTCATGTTTGGTCTAGTGTCTTTTTACACTTACAACCCATACGTATCTAGCCCCAAGCTCCATGTTTCCGTATGTGTCATGTTCATGTTTACATGTTTCAAGAGTGTCCCCTTTTTCATGCAACCCCATGTCAAGTTTTTCATGTCATACCCACATTTTTCCTAAGCTACCCAAACGTATTTCCATCCCAAGTGGAAGCGAGTCACATAGTAGGGTATTATGCCAACATATTTGCCACAAACATGCATAGTATCATAAGGAAATTTGGCCATAAACATGCATAGTATCATAAGGGAATTTGGCCACAAGCATGCATAGTTAAATAAGAGGATTTGGCCACAAACATGCATAGTGTCATAAGGGAATTTGGCCACAAACATGCATGATACATAAGGGGTTTGGGTTCATTTACATGCATAAGCCCCAAAGTCAAATCTTTGCCAATTTTCCACAAGTCAAATGGTTCCCAAAGGTTCATGCTAGCATTCCATAGATAAAGATTCAAACTTGCAAGATATACTAGGTTATACATAACATGAGTGGCATGATTAAGTCGCTAAAACATAACCCAAAGTCATATGTTCATGATAAAGGGGAAAACTAGGTTTACATGGGTTAACATACTCATGTTACATCTCATTTTATCCCATGTCACATTAGAACCACCGTTAGAATCTACAAGTAGCTAGAACTTACATAGCGAGGCTTAGGAAAAGGATCATGCATCATCTTGACGAAGATAGGTGGCTCCTTTGTCGAAGAACCGTCATGAAACTCGCATAGCAACGTTGATTTGGCCTCTATTTGGTGTAGCAAGCTTGCACCTTTTGATTTGAACCTGATTTGAATGCATAGTCTCTTGGGGTTGGAGATGGAGGCCATGATCACTTGGCATTTGGGCAGCACTTCGTGGCAAGAGTGATTTGTGAGGGTTTAGGCAAGTCTAGGGGTGTTTTTATAGAGATTAGGGTAGTTTTTAGCCGTTAGATTAACCCTAGGATAGATCCCAGCCCTCAAAAATCGTCACAAGCCTCCAAAACAAGACCCAGGAGCCAAAACAGGTGCACCTGGCCGACCTGGCCGACCAGGCAGGTCGACCCCCAGGTCGACTCCCTAGTCGACCTGGTCCCACCCAGGTCAACTCCCAGGTCGACCCCCAGGTCGTCCTGGTTCTGGCGGGATTTTTCCCGCCTAGCTTGATTTCTGAAATTTTGAATCCGTTTTCGTTTTTGAATTTTTCGTGAAACTTCTGAAGGCCATATCTCAGCCATACGGACTCCGATTTACGAAATTTCGGACTCTATTTCGCGTATTTTTCCGAGACGAACGCAATGGCGCAGCCCGTTTTATCAGATTTAGATTTTATAATTTAATTCTGCCTTGATTCTTGTTTTAACACGTTGTTAAATTTCGGGTTGTTACACCTTCTCCGGCCAATCAGAGAAAAGCCTTCTCCAAATAGAATAGCCATGAGAATCAAATTTCTTTTGATGCTACTTGTTAATTGTTGGCTTGGTTTTGTCAGATCTGTTTTCGGCGGTAAAGGTGGATTCGGGTCTGGAACTATGGAAATGTTGTTTCAACCGGGATCTTGCGAAAGTAATACAAACCGCACGATATTTCAGCATCCACCTGTGTTACGCTCTGCAATCACTGTTATGCCCCTCCTATATTCCTCTGTTTTCACTACCGCACGTTCTCACCGGGTTTGAAGCTGGTCGGTGTAGCAACATCCTTGGAACTATTGTTGATTTTTGATGAGGCCGACAATGGTTTGTGTTTTATGTTCGTGAAACCCGTGTCATCAATGTGGAGGATTCTGCTCGGGTAAGTACATAGAGATTTTGTTGTTTTTATGATTTTATTTTCTTTTATGTTGCTAAAGTAAATATGTTTGTTTATGCTAATCAAGACATCAGAATATGTAACGACGCGGATTTCGTACGGACCTAATCGATCGCTAAATCGACCAAGACCGTTCGAATCCCGCATACGCTAACTCTGGGCATACAACACATCAGAACAAATAACAGAAGACTTTTTGTAAACATCATAATAATGTTACATCAGAGTACAAAATATCAGAGTACATTGAATATAATAATACAACAGCGCAAGATTAATTTACAACAAATGTAATACAATGCACAGCGGAACAATTAAACTAACACAGTGGAAGACTATCAATGCTCTGGACACCACTTTAAGCTTCGATCTAGAATCCTGCTCAATATATCTGCAAAATAAACTACTCGACTGCCCGTGTGGAAATATGAGCACCCGAGTTTGCATGTGAAACAAACTACGAGTCAGTCATAAGACTGGTATGAGAAATCTTTACTTAACCTACCTAATAATAAGGCCAATCACAGGACCACGCCACTAATGCGGAACCGGGTTTACTCCATTGGATTGCCAGTGCATAAACATCAACCATAAATAAACATATGGATCTACAATGCATCAATCATCATGCAATTCCTTAATTTACCCATTAGGCTTAATCCCTAAACTTAGATTTCCAAATCCAATTCTCTTTACAGAAATTATTTCTTTGGACTTTATTTTCCAATTTCTTTTATTTCAAATCATTTGAAATACAAATCCAGCTTTTATAATAAAGTATATTTCACTTCGGGATCTCAAAAAACAAAACATTTGAAAATATAAATTCCAAAACATAACAATGTATACAAACAAGGTTGTACGCGCCTTAGCCAAACCAATATATATATATATATATATATATATATATATATATGAACCTAATGGCTACACTGACAATGCACCATCCCACCTATGGAGGAAGACATGCACGCCCTTACACTTTTAATCACTCTCGGGTGACCCGATCTCTAGCCACAAACTTGTTAAATCATTTTATATCCCGAAGCAGCGAAAATCATTTCACAACATAATAATCACAAGTACTTTCAAATCTACAAAGATTTTTACTTCCAAATCATTTCGAAATTATCGAGTATAGCTCTCGAAATCCTTTCTGTTATATAAAACATTTTATAAAACATTCCCTGTCCAAAATCGGGAATACTATTCTTTTTACTTAAGGAATATCATTTCAAAATCATTTATTAAATTTTAAAATAAACAACATCGCTAAACACCTTATAGTCAAATCGTGAAGTGTTTCACAAATTGTTAGCACATAGATATTTTTACCCAACCCAATGCTAAATGTACAAGCATATTTTGCTCATAAACTAGTCGAGCACAATCCAAGCAATCAATCAACCACAATCCATATCAATAACCAAGTATATTTGGTTCAATCACATTTCATATTACAATATAAGAGTATTTTATTGTCTAAATATTTTCTACATTTCATATGTAAAAATAAAAAAGATTATTTCATTGTCTACATATTTTCTATGTTTCTAATTACAAATAAAAAGAATATTTTATTCACATTACATTTTCTATGTTTCTAATGACGAACAAAAGAATATTTTATTCGCATTACATTTTCTATGTTTCTAATGACAAATAAAAGAATAATTTATTTGCATACATTTTTTGTGTATTCTAATGACAAATAAAAGAATAATTTATTTGCATATATTTTTCTTTGTATTCTAATGACAAATAAAAGATTAATTTATTTGCATACATTTTTCTATGTATTCTAATGACAAATAAAAGAATAATCTATTTACATACATTTTTCTATGTATTCTAATGACAAATAAAAGAATAATTTATTTGCATACATTTTTCTATGTTGTAACGAACCGGGGTTTTCGCGATCCTGAGTAATCGACATGTATCCCAATTTCGACTATCAAGCATCGGAAATACCGGATAGTTAATGAAAGAAGTTAAAGGGTGACAATAGGTAAGACAAAAAATTAGAATAGAAGAAGAAGAAGAGCATACAACAACATCAAAGTAACACGAATATCATAGTGGAACGAACAACATGTAATAGATAACATATCTTTGAAATCGGTATATGTATACAGTAATATTATCAGAGTATAACACTTACAACATGGTGGAAATAACAATAGCTACATAATCCTGAAGCCACCTGCTCCAAGCTCTCCAAGTATACATGTAAAACCTGACTACTTGACTGCCCATACAAATTGGGCATCCAAGTGTTTAGGGTAAAATAAAACAAAATAAACTCCGGGTCAGTCACGGGACTGGTGTGAGTAAACACTTTAAAACAGTTTGGGAAAATAAGCAATATCTCATAAGACCATACTGTATAACACGAAACGGGTTTTTCCCTTATGAGAATCCAAAATACTTGATTTAACATTGAAGATCCTTTTGCAAGAAATGATAATCTTTATGTAAAAATCCTTTTGATATTATAATAGTGTATATCAACCACAATATAATAATCATCTAGCAGAACGCTTTCATCTCACATTCCACATACATAATATATAATCAAAAACCGCGGGCGCTTATTGGGTAATGAATTCCAACTGGCAAGATATTGGACCACCTTCCGACAGTGTACACTACGCCATAGATGACCTATCACAACGAAAATCCATGGTGTTGCTAGCTACAATGTTTCCATTGCTATGCTGTTTTTTGTCTATTGCAATGAATGCTTAAATGTGTTAGAATAGATATCAGCAATATGTTACAGTAGCTACAAATATATTAAAATTAAAAAAATAAAAATAAGAATGACACCTCAGCGATTTGCACCTCATTTAAAACACATTCTTAACCATTAGTTCCTATTATCAATCCAAACCTCAATCCTATTTTCAACTTTTACTCTAATTCACCAGCTACATTTTTCATTTTGTTCTCCCCTAAATTTCAAATTTCAGATCCCTAATTTTATTTTGTGAATTCTTTCATCAATAAATCAGTCAAAATTCGATGCTCAGGATGATGACAACCTCCGGCAACTCGTCGCGCCACTGGGTTTTCCGCTCTGATTGTTTCGCCACTTTCTGCCTCGACGCCGCCGCATGCCGAGCTCGCGATAAAGTCAGTAATCTTACTTTCACTGTGCTAATTTCATAATAGATCCCACTTTGATTTGGTTTTTATTTCAACTCCAATGATAAATTATTTGTAAACTCCAATTTGATGGAAGGTGGAAGAGGTCATAAAATTTAATTTGATACGAAACGGGATTTGGTATTGGAAGTCATTTGATAATTTAATTCACTCTAAATTCATTGGTAGGCAGATAATGCTAGTTACTTGCCCCACCTTATTCCATTTGCGATTGCAGGCCAACTAGGACAACTTTGGTATAGAGAAAGTTTATGGCTGTAGTTTTGTGGGCATCTTTGCTGTTCATTTGAGGTGAATAATTAGGAATTTTCATTCCATTATACAAAAAAATTAAACTTCCTATTGTAAAATTTTATGTTCGCTAAAATGTTGATATTTCTGTTGCCTTGAGCCTTCTGAAAAACAAGGCATGTGTTAGCTGGACAAAGCTCTATTTTACATCAAATCTTTTATGAAAACAAAACTGAATGATAATATGATTTTTTTTTAAGTTAAAGTTTATGGTACTCTGAATTATGTTATAGTTGCATGTTAATGAAGGTATTGGTGAACGTCTCTGATATTCACTATAATATTCTTTTTGAGCAAAGTTGTAATAGCTTTAGTCATGCCTTTTTTAGGAACACCATTGCTCAAGTTGGGCAGAATGTTTGAGCAATCTCTCATCTTCATTTGAATTGTTGCAATCCTATATTTGTTGTTGTTATCATCAGCTAAATCCTGCTTTAGCTTTTCAGTAAGTATATTAATATGTTTTCGCAGCTCATTAGAATCATTTGTGTCTTCACTGTTCTTGTTAACCACATCACCAGAAAGTTATACAGTCTCACCTTGTTCAGCAATACTACTTACTTGCCAAACATCTTGGTTGTAATTTTGCTCTAGAAAGGCATACAAAGGCTTATTCAAAGCAATCTAAAAATTAGTGGTCGATATGCATATTAGGCATGTAGGATACGGTAATGCCTAATATCATTAGATTCATACCATATACAGTAAGATAATACTGTATATTGTGGTTTTGGATACTATATATTTGTAACAATATACAGGCATGAGTCTAATGATGCCATATACAGTATATGCAGTAGGATACTATATGCCTAATACCATTTATGAAGGTATGAGTCTAATATCATTAGACTAATATCATTGTGGTTTTGGATACTACATACAGTATACAGTAGGATTAGACTAATATCATTGTGGTTTTGGATATTAGTCTAATACCATTAGACTAATATCATTAGTCTAAGGTATGAGTCTAATATCATTAGACTAATTCAATTGCTACATGACTAATTCAATTACTACATACAGTATATAGTAGGATTAGAGTAATATCATACAATATACAGTATACATTAGACTAATATCATTAGACTAATATACAATATACAGTATTAAACTAATATCATTAGACTAATATACTGTATATTGTGGTTTTGGATACTGTATATCCTGCAACATATACTGTATATTGTGGTTTTCTTCTGAAGAGGACAATACTGTATATTGTTACAAATTTTCGTAAAATGATATTAGGAATGTAGCAATCAAATCATTGGACGATTTATGAAGGTTATTCTTAATAGGTAGTTTGTGCTCATTCACTTTTTTCTTTTGATAAATATCTCGGAGATACAAGGCAACATTGCTGTTCACATCTTTGATTGCAGGGAGCTTATCAGGTATCTAAGTGGAATGGGACTAAGGTTTTTGTTAAAGTAATGTACAAAGATAGCTACTTAGATTGCAGGGAACTTATCAGGTAGCTAAGTGGAAAGTGATCAAGTTTGAAGTCCTTGTTGTACTATGCAAGATTTTTTTTATCTTAAACTATATATACAAAAAAATTATTGTCTTTTATTACCTTTATTTTCTGGTTCTCATTTACAAAAAAATTATTGTCCTTGTTGTAGGGTGATGTCCTTGTTGTTGTGAAAAGTGGAAACCAAGTATCTTTTGCTGGTTCTCATTTACAGCACCTGATCTTATGGAGATTGCTGTAAAAATGGCTACGGGCACAACTTCTTTCAGACATTTGAACTAGTATTTGATTGGAAGTTGGTAAGTTGGTGGAGATAACAACCTTAGGTGACAAACCTTTGATTTTGGGTCTGGAAACTACATTTTCTGTCACTACAAGCATCCAGTTGTATTTCTTCAAGCCAGTAAGTCTTCCTAATTTATGTTTTTTGGTAGTGCTTGATTTTGCATTTGTATTTCAGTGGGTACAAGTACAATAGTTGGAAAAAATTGCAGTATAATAATAAATAATAAATATTTAATTTAGGTTAACAAATTATCACAGAACATATATGTGTATGTACTTAATCTATTGATGATTTTGGTTGCAGGTTTGGCGGACTGAATTTCAAACGAGCAACTGGCTTCTACCTTGGAGTCAATACAATTATGGGACATACGATATTTTGCATGTTTGGTGCATACAGGTTAGGCTATGTGTATCACTTCTTGGCTATGTGTGAGTCTGTATATTAGTGAATCGAGTGACAGTGCAGTGAGGAATGTATGAGAATATGAATGATTGTGTAATATACGAGTGAATGTACAATAGTGGAGTCAAAAATTTTTTACCATTTGAAATGTTGAAATAAAATATTTAGTCGAATAAAATACTATGTTATAATAATATTTATTATAATGTTATGAAAATTTTGATTAATAGCAGTTGAGGTGTAATTACTTTTAACAGCTGTAAAACAAATTTTAACAACTGCTAGAAATAGTTGTAAAAAAGGTTGACTTTATTACGATTGCCAGTTGTACTAGACATATTACAACTGTTTTTGGCAGTTGTGAAAGTGTTTTTTTTGTTTTATTGGTAACTGTGGCAACACCTGTACCGAAATTGCCATAGGGTCGCAAAGGCATTGCCATTGACTCTAAGGCAACGCGGCAAAAGGCAACCCCAAAAAAGTGTTACCACAGGTCATTTTTTGCCTATAGCAACACTTTTTGGCACCTACTGCGTGAATTCTCTGGAGTTACCATAGGCCATCTATGGCGTAGTGGTATCTTTAGAGAGGAATACACCGGGTTCAACATGAGTGACTGGCAACCCGGGCTAAACATGACCGGTCACTCATTTCGCTTGAGTGTACCAAATGTATTATCACCAACATTAGGGATCAGCAATCGTTTCCTGAAAGTGACAACATCGAAATAGATTATAGAAGTAAAATGGAATTTCTCTAGATCAGGTAGCTATATACCCTAATTGGCAGCTAACCAATTAGCCATGTGACCTACCCAATTTCATACCATTTCCAGGTTGTGAGGTTAGAGGCTATAACGTATAGATCACACATTTATTTACTTTTAATGTCACATCGTTATACCCGCTAAATCACAAATTTATTTCCCTAAAAATACTACGGGTATACAGCTAAGAGAAACGAATTCCTCCGCCACCAAACGTAAATATGTTTGAAGAGATCAACTTACGCGATCTATTAAATATACTCTGTCAGACATTCTTCCATACAGGTCGCCCTGGGACTGGACAGACCAAAGGCACTATTATATAATCAGGACAGCCCTTGCATAACTCTGTCTTCAATGATCTTCATCATATTTGATCGCAACGCTAATGCCCATACAGAGGGGTTTTCAGATAATGAATCTGATCCCTATCACTCTGTATTAACGATGGAAAATGGTCAAAAACTTTGATATTCGATGATTTAACTATCAAACAAAAACATGTGTGCGAACAACGATATTATTTCCAGATGGAAATTCCATCGATCAATCATCAATCAACATTTATTCATTTCCCCATTTCTCGTTTCCATATATTCATCAAATCCTTATTTTCTAATTTTAGAAAATATACGTTATTAACTTTGGAAAACGTTTCCATTTCTGATTCACGCATCACTATCTTCTCACATATATCAGTCTCTAACTGTAAACTAGTAAGAGAAAAACCCCCTACGTATTTACCACGAAGGCCGAAACCAACATCAGATCAATACCCAGACAGCTGTTCAACTTAACTAATCTCCAGTCAATTTCTAATTTCTTTAACTCCATTTTAATTCCTATTTCAGACCCTATTTCCTTTATAAATATTTTATTAGAAAAATATTTAATTAAATCCTTTATTCACATTAAATGTAAATAATATTTCTTCTTTGCAATCAAAACAGTTTGATTTCGTATTTAAAACAATAACCCAAATCCAATTTCTATTTATACTTCTAATTATAGAATTATTTATATAAAATCTCATTTTGTTCTTCAAACACTTATAATCCCATTTATATCACCTTTATAAATGTTGTTCAAATTCCATTTAAAATATCGCTGTTTAAAACGATTCTTAATTCTCTATATAAATTCAGCCTTATATATTCCGTTTATCATATGACAAATATTTTATTTAATTTATAAAACATTATTTATAAATTAATCTTCTCAATCTATTTGTTAAAACATATTTCTATCTAATATCCACTTTAAACAATCTTCTCATAATTCTTTTATATCTCGTTAATTTCCTTTTATAATCTTATTTATTTTCTAAACAAATATTCCTTTTATACTTCTATTTATTTTCTGTATAATTAATCCTTTTATACTTCTATTTATTTTCTATAAAATTAATCCTTTCATAATTCTATTTACTTTCTATATAAATAATCCTTTTATACTTCTACTTATTTTCTAAACAAATATTCCTTTTATAAAATTCTTTGATTTTATATATATATTCCTTTTATAAAATTCTTTGATTTTATAAATATATTATTTTCAATTTACACTTTGAAAATTCCCTTTCCACATTCTGATATTTCTTATGGTATTTAAAATACTAAATAACCATGATCAGCTTCATCTACACACCCATAATCAAGCACAGATACATCATATATCACAATATATGAAAACAAAAATTATTATAAATATTGAGGAATCTAGTTGGATCCCTCCAACCTATTTCCCTGCATTCACAGATGTTAAACAATATAAATAACATTGATTTCATTTCAATATGAAATATTCTGATAACCAGAATCAATATTTGATTAATGATTTATATATATATGTATATATATATATATCGTTATCGACAATTTCAACCCATAAATCAGTGACTCAACCAAACAATCAACACACAGCAATCAATTATCATTTATCAATACTAGATTATATTTATAAAAATATAAATTGGTAGAGTTAGTGAGTTTTACTCACATTGGACAGTTATCGTTAAATAACGATTAATTATCGATTGATTCAAACAGAAAATTTATTACGCTATAAATTGTAATGAGCTCCAATTCACTCCCAGTCAGTTCCATGGTGTAGCCCTTGTTCATACGATCCCAACGGATCTGACCGTTCATTAATATGACACCGTATGGCCAAGATATTATAAATACAAGTTATATACGTATTTAAATATTTTAATTTAAATAATCATTTGCTATTAGGCCTCTCACCAATTCAAACTCCGTCGGCCTATCCAAATTCAAAAGCCCAGATTTGCTCGTTACCTTCTCCTTCTCCAATTAGATTTTACAGAACCCGCTCCTCCTTATTCCCTCACCATTCACCGTACTTTCCACGACTACCGTCCCCTCTCCGCTTCATAAAATCGAAAACTAAAACAACCACAGCTCTTCTCATCTCGTCCTCCTTCTCCCCGTATCCAAAACTCGAACTCGCGTCATCCTCTTCATTTTCGTCGAAACCCAAATCCAACGCACACAGTAAAAAAACACCGAACACTTTTGACCCCAAATCAAACCAAAACTTCACAAATGTTACAACTCTCTACCACAATCACAATAACAAACTCCAAATGATTTAAACTTGCTTTAAATTCACCAAAGATTGAGCCCTAGGTTTTAAATACACACGCTGGAAGAAAAAAAATACGTGACAATGAACAACATCGAGCCCTCTATAACCTATATAGAAATGAAGCTAATCAGCCGCTGAATCCATACATATATATTTTGCGATTTATAGGAAAATATTGGAGTTGTTTTGAATTTCCAAACTCAAGAATTTACTGTTTATATTTTCTCTGAGGTAACAACGCATTGTTTGACTACGGGAGAATTGAATTAGGGTTAGAAATAGTTTCAGGTATTTATAATGTATTTTTAATAATTAATATTCGATTAAATATTCATTTTTAACCAATCGCTATTTGTATTTATGGTTTAAAAATCTCTATGATCTACAATATCCAAATTTTACGAAAATGGGCATACAACTATAGTTCCATATTAACGGACCCAACGAAACTTGCTTCGTCGAATTTCGACTCCGTTTACTCACACAGTGTATTTTTAATCGTCAAAATACTTACTATTTTTCACATTAAAAATTCGTACGGCTACACACTGACTCCAAAAATCAGGAAAATTAAAATATAGCAATAATTTAATATTCCAGATCCGACAAAATTATTTTTGTTGAAAATGAAGTTCGTTTGCAAAATGACTATTTTTAAAGCTCTAAATAAATAAATTTAAATATTAATATATTTGAAAACAATTAAATAAAATATAAATAATTTAATATTATCATATATATTCACATAGAATATTATCTAACTTCAAAATAAATATATCTGGATGTATAACTCCATACTTCAAAATCCCAGATTAAATCGATATTCAATTTATATTGAAAATCCATTTATAATATAAATAAATCGTTATAAATTATAAAGGAATTCCGTAGCGACTTTTCAAAAAATTGATTTGGACACAACTCACAATCTACACGACGAAATCTCGATTTTTCTCTTCCATTAGAAAAATATACTTCACCGACTCCGAACGTTTCTTGTTTCACAGAAATCCGATTTGAAACGGATTCTGTATGTTCGTTTAAAGTTCAAATCGCCAAATTACGAACTGCCATGCCATTTCGAGCTCGATTATAATTATAATATAATTATACGTTCAACTATCGTTTATATAATATATTCGTTAATATAATTCAACTCTAAATTGAATTATATATTGTAAATGATCCAATTCACACAATATTGTGAATTCCCTTATTTTCGACTATTTCGAAAATTAAATATAATATTATATTATTTATATTAATTAAATATACAATATTATTTAAATAAACCACCATTTAAATCATAAATAATTAAATAAATTAATTATTACGCCGTAAAAATAGGGGACATTACATTCTTCCCCCTTAAAATAATTTCGTCCTCGAAATTGCTAAGGTAGAAAACAAACCCTATTAACTGAGTTAAAAATTATTTGTTTACTTATTAACTCCTGTTTCACTGTACTAATTAATTTCAATTAAAATATTAATTAATTATTATCAACGAAAATTTTCAAAAAAATCCTGAAAATTTTCTAACACCCAAAATTTTCGAAAAATTTGGTTAGCACCTCCTTTGTATGGCTCAATCGGTACAACTGCAACTCGCCTCTCTAGGCCTTCTCCAACCCAAAAGAAAATCAAACAGCCAAGCGGCTTGTCAAATCGGCTCATAAGTCTCATGCTTATACCAAATATAAACTTGTACCTTTTTGTCGGGCATATCATTATATCCTTTTCTATGTGTTACCAATTCTTTATATACCAATGTCATCCCAATCATTCGATTATACCTAAGCCAACTTCTGTTCTTAACTCAGATTCCATTTTTAACTTCAACTCTTAACTTACCAGTCCAATTCCATTTCGGATTATCTCTAACCCAATCTAATTCGATATTTTCTATTTCAATTCATTTTCCACTTAACTGGTTTCAATTCATTTTCTATTTCAATTTTCTTTTACAAATTCTAATTTAATTTGTTTTAATTCAGATAACCTTCCCCAGGGAATTTCAAACAATTTAGCTTTTTTAAAACCAGATATCCCTTTTCAGGATTCAAAACAACTTGCTTTTCATAGAATAATTCAAAAACAAAATCCTTGGTAGTAATACGTCACTTAGCAACTCGAAAATGAACACTGATGATGCAGCTGTCATCATCAAAATTTATTTTCCAGCGATCGAAGTGAGTTCAATACTATATCACTTCTAAAACCATTTCTAAACACTTCCATTTTGAAATCACTTTCAAATATCCTTCACAATGCTTGTAAACAATTTATAATCTCCAAGGATTTTAAAATTCACGTATCTTAATTCAGATTTAGTACATAAACACTTTTTCTAAATTTCAAGAATTTTAAATTTCAATTCTAGTTTAAATTCAGATTTGATTCGTTTGATTTCATATACTGCACTTATATAAATCCTGATTAGCTATTTACATAATCATTTCACATTTTATAATCTTATTCGATTATAATCACAACCAACACATCCAATATACAATAATACTTCAATATTAATAATTCCTTTTATATCAAAATATATTTTGGGTAAATTATATCATCTACCTTCTTTCAAAACATACTATATCGGTTCATCGTATTCGAGTGTTTATAAACTCATAGCGATACAGTTGATCAAACTAATCGACCAAAATTCATAAACAACTCAACCAATAATAATACGGGTATACACCTAAGAGAAACAAATTCCTCCGCAACCAAACATAAATACGTTTGAAGAGATCAACTTACACGATCTATTAAATATACTCTGTTATACATTCTTCCACACAGGTCACCCTGGGACTGGACAGACCGAAGGCACTATTCTGTAAATAGGATAACCCTTGCATAACTCCATCTTTAATTATCTTCATCATATTTGATCGCAACGCAAATGCCCCTACAGAGTAGTTTTCAGATAATGAATCTGACCCCAGTCTCTCTGTATTGACGACAAAAAAATGGTCAAAAACTTTGATAGTCGGTGATTTAACTATCAAAGAAAAACATGTGTGCAAATAACGATATTATTTCCAGATGGAAATTCTATCGATCATTCATCAATCAACATTTATTCATTTCCCCATTTCTCGTTTCCATATATTCATCAAAACCTTATTTTCTAATTTTAGAAAATATACATTATTAACTTTGGAAAACGTTTCCATTTCTGATTCACGCATCACAGTCTCCTCACATATATCAGTCTCTAACCGTAAACTAGTAAGAGAACAACCCCCCACATATTAACCCCGCAGGCCGAAACCAACATCAGATCGATACCCAGACAGCTGTTCAATTTTTTTAATCTCCAGTCGGTTTCTAATTCCTTTAACTCCATTTTAATTCCTATTTCATACCCTATTTCCTTTATAAATATTTTATTAGCAAAATATTTACTTAAATCCTTTATTCACATTAAATGTAAATAATATTTCTTTTTTGTAGTCAAACCAGTTTGATTTCGTATTTAAAACAATATCCCAAATCCGATTTCTATTTATACTTCTAACTATAGAATTATTTATATAAAATCTCATTTTATTCTTTGAACACTTATAATCCCATTTATATCATCTTTATAAATGCTGCTCAAATTCCATTTAAAATATCGGTGTTTAAACCGATTCTTACTTCTTTATATAAATTCAGCCTTATATATTCCGTTTATCATATGATAAATATTTTATTTAATTTATAAAACATTATTTATAAATTAATCTTCTCAATCTGTTTGTTAAAACAGATTTCTATTTCATAACCACTTTAAACAATCTTCTCAAAATTCTTTTATATCTCGTCAATTTCCTTTTATAATTCTATTTATTTTCTAAACAAATATTCCTTTTATTCTTCTATTTATTTTCTATTTAAGTAATCCTTTTATAATTCTATTTACTTTCTATATAAATAATCCTTTTATACTTTTGTTTATTTTCTAAATAAATATTCCTTTTATAAAATGATTTATAAATATTCCTTTTATAAAATTCTTTGATTTTATAAATATAATATTTTCAATTTGCACTTTGAAAATTCCCTTTCCACATTCCAGTATTCTTATGGTAATTAAACTACCTAATAACCATGATCAACATCATCTACATACCCATAATCAATCACAGATTATATATCATATCATATATCACAATATATGAAAACAAACAGTATTATAAATATTGAGGAATTCAGTTGGATACCTCCATCCTGTTTCCTTGCATTCACAGATGTTAAACAATATAAATAACATCGATTTCATTTCAATATGAAATATTCTCATAAACAGAATCAATATTTGATTAACGAATTATATACATCGTTATCTACAATTTCAACCCATAAATCAGTAACTCAACCAAACAATCAACACACAACAATCAATCATCATTTACCAATACTAGATTATATTTATAAAAATATAAACTGGTAGAGTTAGTGAGTTTTACTCACATTGGACAGTTATCGTTAAATAACGATTAACTATCAGTTGATTCAGACAGACAATTTATTACGCTATAAATTGTAATGAGCTCCATTTCACTCCCAGTCAGTTCCATGGTGTAGCCCTTGTTCATACGATCCCAACGGATCTGGCCGTTCATTAATCTGACACCGTATGGCCAAGATATTATAAATACAAGTTATATACGTATTTAAATATTTTAATTTAAATAATCATTTGCTATTGGGCCTCTCACCAATTGAAACTCCGTCGGCCTATCCAAATTCAAAAGCCCAGACCCGCTCGTTACCTTCTCCTTCTCCAATTAGATTTTACAGAACCTGCTCCTCCTTATTCCCTCACCATTCACCGTACTTTCCACGACTACCGCCCCCTCTCTGCTTCATAAAATCGAAAACTAAAACAACCTATAACAACCCGAATTTTAATTACATGTTGAAACTAGAAATCAGGGTATAATTAAATTTTAAAATGAGAATCATGGGAAACGGGTTATGCCATTGCATTTGTCTTGAAATTTTACATGAAATAGAGTCCGAGTTTTTGAAAATCGGAGTCCGGATGAAGAAGTTATGGCCTGTACAAGTTTCAGCAGTTTTCAGGCAGCACTGGACCAAGGGGTCGACCATAGGTTCGACCTACCCCCCACCCCCAGGTCGACCATAGGGTCGACCTACCCCCCAGGTCGACGATAGTGTCGACCTCCCCCCTTACAGGTCGACTTAGTCGACCTGTTTTGACCCAGAACTCATTTTTGAAGCCTGAGACGTGTTTTGATGGTCCGGAATAATTCTGGGGTTAATCTAAGGGCCTAAACTAGTTGCTACACCTATAAAAACACCCTTAGACCTAACCTAATTCATATTAAATCATTCTTACACCGTTATGCTGCTAAAATACCTCTTGAACCATGGCCCCCGTCTCCAAATCAAAGTACTAACATTCAAACTCAAATCAATTCAAAGAACAAAGCTTCTACAATGATTCAAGACAATAAATTAACAATGCCACGACATTTTTACAACAAATTCAGTTCTTAATTCATTAGCCATGCTCTGTAAGTTCTAGTTATTTTTAGATTTAAACATTTAATTATAATATGGCCATGGAATAAAGTGGAATTGAATTTAAGTATGTTTATTTGATTCGGACCCATTCCTGTTGCTTCTTGAATCTTGGGTTCTTGAGACTTGTCTTTCTTTATTCTCATGTCAAGTTCACAATCTATTCAGCCTATTGTAAATCAGTTTTCTTGATTCATGTTGAATTTATTATCCAGTTGTAATCTTTATGCCTGTAATGATGTTTTTCTCTCTGATCTTATTTTTATACAAAATTCTATCTTCCCCTATTTATTTTCATTTGATGAACCTAGGTCAATTTCGGACCTAGGCCTAAACCGCGATTTGCATACGATTGAATACGGGGAAATATGGGAATGTTGTCTATATTGGATATACATGTTTGGTAAAAATTGATGGCATAACATGAAATTGGAAATTTGGGGTATTGTCAATATAATTGAAATTGCAAGTTTGGCCATTGGCATAATTAAATTGGCATGAAGTGGGCATAATGAATTAGCATGTAAATCAAGTCACGAGTACGGGACTATGTAAATTAAATCAAAAGACTGGGTTTATGATTGGGCATAAGTAGAATTGGGACTTTGAACCTAAAAGCAATTGTAAACTTGATAATTGGCATAAATATGCATTATGAACTTGGGTAGTTGGCGTGTGTTGTAATAAAAAGATTATAGTTTGGGATAACTACATCATGAATCATGATTTGGGTTTATTTGGACATGAAACTTGATACATGTAATCTTGGCTAGAACTTGATATGGGTAAAATGGCATAAACCTGGCATACATGTAATAGGCAAGAATTGGGCGTATGTAAACTGACTAGAATTAGGTATATATATATATATATATATATATATTGGCATGTAATTTTGGAACTTGGGCATATGTTTATTAATATGTAAAGTTGGGAATTTGAAACATGAAAATGACTGTGTATTGGATAATTGACTTGAACACGAACATGAACATTTCTATATGTTAAACACATGAACTGATATTGGGGTTTTGGGTGGAATACAACCATTAATGAACCTTTGACATGAGGTTAGACTCAGTTTGTGGTGTAAATCTGCCCGGAACCGCCCGGCAAATCCAGTACCCACAAAGTGTCAGTCTAATGTGAGAGGTCGAAGGTCGAATTGTAGGCATAACGATTTATGACACGAGGTTAGACCCAGTTTGTGGTGTAAATCTGCCCGGAATGGACCGGTAAATCCAGTGGCCACAAAATGCATGGTATAGTGTGAGAGGTCATGATTCGTTCATCATAATGAATGAATTAAGGAATACTAACCATAATAAGACGTGGGTATGGTTAGAGGGTTAGGTGTGATGACATGGAAATTTGACATGTAAATGTGGACCTAACCGGTATGAGTTAAGAACATGTAAAACTTACAAATGTAGGCTTAACCAACATAATAGTTAATCAGACCAAGGGGTTGGTTAAGTAATATGACTAGACTAATGACACTTAACCAATATAACATGACACGTGGCAGGGTTAAGTCAACTTGAACGTATAGATAATACTTAACCAACTTAGCATGATACGTGGGCGGGTTAAGCCATGAATTATTTGAATATACTTAACCAATTTGACACGATGATTTGATAGGGTTAAGTCATGAACTGCTTGAATATACTTAACCAATTTGACACGATGATTTGATAGGGTTAAGTCATGAGCCGCTTGAATATACTTAACCAATTGGACACGATAATTTGATAGGGTTAAGTCATGAACCGCTTGAATATACTTAACCAATTTGACACGATGATTTGATAGGGTTAAGTCATGAATCGCTTGAATATACTTAACCAATTGGACACGATGATTTGATAGGGTTAAATCATGAACCGATTGAATATACTTAACCAACTTGACAGATGATTCGTAGGGCTAAGTCATGAACTTGAATGACAATACTTAGCCAATTTGACATGACACATAGGCGGGTTAAGTCATGAACTTGAATGACAACACTTAACCAACTTGACATGCTAGACTGATGGGGTTAAGTCTCAAATTTAAATGACAACACTTAACCTACTGGACGGAAACCCTAGTTGCGCGGTCCTTTTCAGCAGTAACCCACTAGATGTATCACGGTACCCTGGAACTAGGCAGGGTGGGGCACGATTACTGGGCTGATTGTAAGCGACCAGAACGATGGCTGAGTTGGTGCGCCATTGTAGGTTCAAGCGGACTATGGTCGTGCACGTAGTCCGGAGTTGAAAAAGCATGCATTGGGCACCAGAAGGTTTACACTGTGTGTGCTTGATTCATGTCGGTGGTTGGCACCCTAGGGCTTGATACACCCTATGGTGGACCTAGCACAGGTGACTACATTTCGTGGGCCGTATGATACAGACACATGAACGAGCTAGGACTTGTAGGGAGTCGATCGATTAATAGATCGTTACGTGGAAAAAGGGTGTTGTTCGTTAGGTAGCATAATCCCTAGTGGTCCTAGGTGGCATAAACCCTAATCGAATCTAGAAAACGTTCAATAGGTAGCATAATCCCTAGTGGTCCTAGGTGGCATAAATCCTAGTTGAACACGCGATAGCTCATGATAAGGAAACCTAGCCAGAACAAGGGTGGTGGTCCAAACGATTTCAAGAATTGTGGCACTACGTTGAAGTAGTATAGAAATACGTGATGAAACACGTACGATATATGGCAAGGGACTGTACTTATGCATGGAAAGGATTATACGGGTTGGGGTACTAGTACAGTTGGTGCAGAGAATATAGGAAATCAAAGAAAATAGTGGAATGGTGAAGCTTAGAAATCTTGCGATGTTATACTTAATAGAAACCTTGCAATGTTATACTTGATTCATCGTGCTTGTAGCTTACCTTGTCATCATGCTTATGTTTACTTTCAGTTTATTCATGCCATATTATCTTCACCTGTTTTTATGCTGAAAGCCACTAGGACTTACTCAGTCTTTATGACTAACCCAGTTTGTTTCGCCTCTTTTTCTTCCGTTTCTCCCCCCTAGGTTCGCAGGGTGGGAAAACAGCTTAGTTCGGATCTTACCAAGCTCCAAGGCTCTTTCATGTACTGCTTGGATTTCTCTTGGCTATGGCTTGCTTTGCTGTTTTACTTGGGGAATGATTTATGACTATGGTTTTATGCTTCTTTACTATTGCAAGACAGATTTCGATGTAATGGATTTAATAGCATTTTGATGTAAAAGGCTTTAGACCTTTATAGATTTTAAAGCAATGAAATTTGGTTCTTCTTCCGCTGTTTTATATGTTCTGTCTTGTAATATTTCTGTGTATGTTTACCTAGATAATGCTCCACCAAAGCTAGTGCATTCCCTTTGTGAGTGACCCTAGCGGAGGTGGGGTGTTACATTTGGTATCAGAGTAGAAGGTTACTAGACTGGGCAAAAGCTTTTAAAAACCTTCTGAATTTATTTTCAAAACATTTACAAAGAAGCATTTTTCTAAGAAAAGTTTTCTTAATGAAAGGCATATTCCCCAAAGCCATATGCACTATCTTTTGATTCTCTCCTTGTGTCTCTGCTCCCTTTCTTTTTCACCATAGTTTCTAGACATGCGACACACGTCGGAGGGCAAAGTAGTGTCCAACCTCCATCTATAGCCGCAGTAGTTTTACTTGCGACTAATCTTATTTCAAGCCTTGTAGGGTTGCCGTGCGATGGAAGTAGCTTTTGAGAAACTTTTCAGCAAGCCATACAAGGATAGTAGGAACGAGGATAAAAGGGACTTGTAATTAAGTATTATAGGACAAGGACAAGGGAAAAGAACAAGATCGCCAAGAGGGCAATTGTATGCTCTCACTACTAGCGTACCTAAGAGAGGTGGTAACGTTTCTGTTCAAGGCTTAGCTTTTCTTTTCTATCATCTCATTAGAACTTTGATTTTGTACATCGCATCCTTTTAATTCTACTTTGATAATTGAGTCTCTGCACCTTAGTACTAGTGTAGTAGAGGATACCATCTTTGTCTCAAATCCTGTTAGGGAATCGGCTCATTTATTCATGACTTGTTTGGATTTGGGAATGTCTGTGCTAAGTGTTGAGTTTAGAAGTAATGCTTATGTTTTTTTTGGCTATGGGTTGATTCTAGGGATGGAGTGGTTATCCAGTAATGGTGCCATTCTTGAGTATGAAAAGAGGGTAGTTAGATTCTTGACCTGCCTTGGTAATGCCCTCGAAGTCTAGTGTAACCCTTAGGGTTCTGCCATGCTTAGTTACCTAGAATCTCTCGATACATTTATTGATCCGCTCGAGTAGTGTTCGCCACTAAGGTGAATGGTTCATTTCGCTTATGCATTAGTCATAGGAAATCACCTTAGTAAGTACATTTGGAAACATGGTTGACATCTATTTATTTGCAAGAGATAATCCTTCTGCGTGGAATACCCTATAAATGAGATCCAGGATTCACTAGTGAATTTTGCAGAGCTTGCATGAAACCATGAGTACGCAGTTATGTTTGGGCTGAGTATACTAGAAAAGAATAAGTGAAAGTGGAACGAGAGGCGACAGTGAAATGAATTCCAACTCATATTCTGGAAATAGGAATTAAGAAGCTACGAAATTGTGAAGCTAAAGAGGGTCAAAGCACAATGGAGTTAAGCTCAAGGAAATGCGACTTAGAAGATTGAAGACTAGACACGCTCATCATATCTCTTTTTAAGAGTATATCCTTGGTCCCTCTTTTTCTGTAGAGCTTACTTGCATGCTATCTTTTAAGTATAACCTCTTGGTCCTATTCTCAATCCTATTTCTGTTGCAAAACCCCATAGGGATCATCTGTTAGTAATACATGTTGGGGGTTAAGGGTGTCCGTTGGGTTGAGTAATTCTTTGGGTGTCAGCCTGATGTTGATTTCGGTCTTCGGGCTGGTGCTTAGGGAGTTCTTCTCCTAATCAGTATATATGTGACATAGATTTCCAATTTTGACATTGCCTAATGGCCACAAAGTTTTTACTTGCTTCTATCATTCGACTATATCTTTAGGTAGGAACAATTGGGTGTAAACATGTGTTTGAGACATGTTATGGTTGATGGTTGCAAGTGGTTGCTAGTTGTTGCTCGTGGATGCATGAACACACATTAGGCACTAGATCGGATCAGTCACATTTTCATATTGCATATGCATTAGTGTCTATACTTGTTTATGGATGGAATTGAATGTGTTATCATGTGGATGTTGCATGAGGATGGATGTTTGTGCAAACATATAGTGTTTATATGACTAGGACTATTTGCATACATGTTGGATTCATGGCACTAAACATACTTTGCATTTAAAAAGATTAATCAGGCCTGATCATTTGCATTAGATAAGGAACATATACGCACACTTTCTTCATATGTTCATACAACATTAGAAATCTCAAGGACAATGGATGCATGTGATTGATGATTGAGTAAATGGATGATTGGATGGTAGGACACATTCTTCTTAACTTGAAGATTTCAGGGACGAAATCCTTTAAGGAGGGGAGAATGTAACAACCCGAATTTTAATAACATGTTGAAACTAGAAATCAGGGTATAATTAAATTTTAAAATGAGAATCATGGGAAATGGGTTAATCCATTGTGTTCTTCTCGAAATTTTGCATGAAATAGAGTCCGAGTTTTCGAAAATCGGAGTCCGGATGAAGAAGTTATGGCCTGTACAAGTTTCAGCTGTTTTCAGGCAGCACTGGACCAGGGGGTCGACCTAACCCCTCCCCCCCCCCCAGGTCGACCATAGGGTCAACCTACCCCCCAGTTCGACCATAGTGTCGACCTCCCCCCTTGCAGGTCGACCTGGTCGGCCTGTTTTGACCCAGAACTCATTTTTTTAAGCCTGAGACGTGTTTTGATGGTCCGGATTGATTCTAGGGTTAATCTAAGGGCCTAAACTAGTTGCTACACCTATAAAAACACCCTTAGACCTAATCTAATTCATATCAAATCATTCTTACACCATTATGCTGCTGAAATACCTCTTGAACCATGGCCGCCGTCTCCAAATCAAAGTACAAACATTCAAACTCAAATCAATTCAAAGAACAAGGCTTCTACAATGATTCAAGACAATAAATTAACAACGCCGCGACATTTTTACAACAAATTCAGTTCTTAATTCATTAGCCATGCTCTGTAAGTTCTAGTTGTTTTTAGATTTAAACATTTAATTATAATATGGCCATGGAATAAAGTGGAATTGAATTTAAGTATGTTTATTTGATTTGGACTCATTCCTGTTGCTTCTTGAATCTTGGGTTCTTGAGACTTGTCTATCTTTATTCTCATGTCAAGTTCACGATCTATTCAGCCCATTGTAAATCAGTTTTCTTGATTCATGTTGAATTTATTATCCAGTTGTAATCTTTATGCCTGTAATGATGTTTTTCTCTCTGATCTTATTTTTATGCAAAATTCTATCTTCCCCTATTTATTTTCTTTTGATGAACCTAGGTCAATTTCGGACCTAGGCCTAAACCGCGATTTGCGTATGATTGAATACGGGGAAATATGGGAATGTTGTCTATATTGGATATACATGTTTGGTAAAAATTGATGGCATAACATGAAATTGGAAATTTGGGGTATTATCAATATAATTGAAATTGCAAGTTTGGCCATTGGCATAATTAAATTGGCATGAAGTGGGCATAATGAATTAGCATATAAATCAAATCACGAGTACGGGCCTATGTAAATTAAATCAAAAGATTGGGTTTATGATTGGACATAAGTAGAATTGGGACTTTGAACCTAAAAGCAATTGTAAACTTGATAATTGCCAAAAATATGCATTATGAACTTGGGTAGTTGGCGTGTGTTGTAATAAAAAGATTATAGTTTGGGATAACTACATCATGAATCATGATTTGGGTTTATTTGGACATGAAACTTGATACATGTAATCTTGGCTAGAACTTGATATGGGTAAAATGGCATAAACCTGGCATACATGTGATAGGCAAGAATTGGGCGTATGTAAACGGACTAGAATTGGGTATATATATATATATATATATATATATATATATATTGGCATGTAATTTTGGAACTTGGGCATATGTTTATTAATATGTAAAGTTGGGAATTTGAAACATGAAAATGACTGTTTATTGGATAATTGACTTGAACACGAACATGAACATTTCTATATGTTAAACACATGAACTGATATTGGGGTTTTGGGTGGAATACAACCATTAATGAACCTTTGAAACGAGGTTAGACTCAGTTTGTGGTGTAAATTTGCCCGGAACCGCCCGGCAAATCCAGTAGCCACAAAGTGTCAGTCTAATGTGAGAGGTCGAAGGTCAAATTGTAGGCGTAACGATTTATGACACAAGGTTAGACCTAGTTTGTGGTGTAAATCTGCCTGGAACGGCCCGACAAATCTAATGGCCACAAAATGCACAGTCTAATGTGAGAGGTCATGATTCGTTCATCATAATGAATGAATTAAGGAATACTAACCATAATAAGATATGGGTATGGTTAGAGGGTTAGGTGGGATGACATGGAAATTTGACATGTAAATGTTGACCTAACCGGTATGAGTTAAGAACATGTAAAACTTACAAATGTAGGCTTAACCAACATAATAGTTAATCAGATCAGTGGGTGGGTTAAGTAATATGACTAGACTAATGACACTTAACCAATATAACATGACACGTGGCAGGGTTAAGTCAACTTGAACGTATAGATAATACTTAACCAACTTAGCATGATACATGGGCGGGTTAAGCCATGAATTATTTGAATATACTTAACCAATTTGACACGATGATTTGATAGGGTTAAGTCATGAACCGCTTGAATATACTTAACCAATTTGACACGATGATTTGATAGGGTTAAGTCATAAACCGCTTGAATATACTTAACCAATTGGACACGATGATTTGATAGGGTTAAGTCATGAACCGCTTGAACATACTTAACCAATTTGACACGATGATTTGATAGGGTTAAGTCATGAATCGCTTGAATATACTTAACCAATTGGACACGATGATTTGATAGGGTTAAGTCATGAACCGATTGAATATACTTAACCAACTTGACAGATGATTCATAGGGCTAAGTCATGAACTTGAACGACAAAACTTAGCCAATTTGACATGACACGTAGGCGGGTTAAGTCACGAACTTGAATGACAACACTTAACCAACTTGACATGCAAGACTGATGGGGTTAAGTCTCGAATTTAAATGACAACACTTAGCCTACTGCACGGAAACCCTAGTTGCGCGGTCCTTTTCAGCAGTAACCCACTAGATGTATCACGGTACCCTGGAACTAGGCAGGGTGGGGCACGATTACTGGGCTGATTGTAAGCGACCAGAACGACGGCTGAGTTGGTGCACCATTGTAGGTTCAGGCGGACTATGGTCGTGCACGTAGTCCGGAGTTGAAAAAGCAGGCATTGGGCACCAGTAGGTTTACACTGTGCGTGCTTGATTCGTGTCGGTGGTTGGCACCCTAGGGCTTGATACACCCTATGGTGGACCTAGCACAGGTGACTACATTTCGTGATTGGGTCGTATGACACCGACACATGAACAAGCTAGGACTTGTAGGGAGCCGATCGATTAATAGATCGTTACGTGGAAAAAGGGTGTTGTTCGTTAGTTAGCATAATCCCTAGTGGTCCTAGGTGGCATAAACCCTAATCGAATCTAGAAAATGTTCAATAGGTAGCATAATCTCTAGTGGTCCTAGGTGGCATAAATCCAAGTTGAACACGCGATAGCTCATGATAAGGAAACCTAGCCAGAACAAGGGTGGCGGTCCAAACGATTTCAAGAATGGTGGCACTACGTTGAAGTAGTATAGAAATACGTGTTGAAACCCATATGATATACGGCAAGGGATTGTTCATATACATGGAATGGATGATACGGGTTGGGGTACTAGTACAGTTGGTGCAGAGAATATAGGAAATCAAAGAAATAGTGGAATGGTGAAGCTTAGAAATCTTGCGATGTTATACTTAATAGAAACCTTGCAATGTTATACTTGATTCATCGTGCCTGCAGCTTACCTTGTCATCATGCTTATGTTTACTTTCAGTTTATTCATGCCATATTATCTTCACCTGTTTTTATGCTGAAAGCCACTAGGACTTACTCAATCTTTATGACCGACCCAGTTTGTTTCGCCTCTTTCACTACACCATGCAGGCTGTTTTGCAACACCCATAGGCGGACATTTCGCAACGGCTTAGGGTCGTTGCAATATTGCAACGGCTGTAGACCTTTACAAACTGTTTTACTACGGATCTAGACCGTTCTTTATTACGCAACGGCTTAAAACCATTCCCCATTAAAGTACGCCCTTCCATACACCCCTCGTACTCCCATCCGTATCCCAATACGCTTTCATTTATCATCCGTTCCACAATAAAGAAAATTTCCCGGATCTAGATTCAGATCCTTTTGTTCCAGATCCATATCCTTTTGTTCCGATCGACGCTATATCTCATTCGAATTCTCTTCGATTTCTCTCTAGGTGCGTTTTTCCAGAATGCAAACTTGCCAAGATTTCGTTGTTTTGATTTTTGTTTTGATTTATTACTCTCACTGTTGCGAATAGTATGCGTAAATCTTCTCAGATTCGTGTTTGATAGTGAATAAATTAGGGTCTTTGATGCAAGTTAATTGAATTATGTGCTGTAAATTGGGTGAAATTACTTTCAGAGAACAAATTAAGGCTACTCCTTAATATGTCCGCATGTAAATTGGGTGAAACCACGTGCATCAAGATTCAATAACCAGCATGTAACATAATTTTCTAGCTATTTGTAAAGTCGGCTTTTATTTATAAAAATTATGCTTAGCAGAGCAGTTTTGCTACAAAAAGGAAGAATTCTTATTCTTTGGGATTCTTCCGTTTGGTCGTCTATTATCTTACATTCTTCCAACTAATTCACACCTTGTGTATTATATATAACACAGTTGGTCTAAGCTTAGTATGTACTGTTATTAATGGTTACAGTGAAGTAGATCAAAGAGAAGAACTATATAGTAATATACCAGAACATGCTAAAGCAAACCTGGAATTGTTGGTATGTACTGTTTATGGTTCCAATTAAGTGGTACTGTTGTTCAGATGGTTAAGTTGGGTATACTATCTATACTATATTTACAGCCCCCATGAATGCGTTTTACGGCTGTTATTCATAGGTGTTACTATAGTATAGATGGTATTACTACTTTTAACCCAACTTTTAGCACTCTCTATAATGTTGGGTATATTATCTATACTATATTACTACTTGTTTTATAGCACCCATAGTATAGATATGTCTTTTTACCCAACATATCTCTGAATACCTTTATCAGTATTACTGTAGATCCCGTGAAAAAAGACGGGCATACTATCTATACTATATTACTACTTTTTTTATGGCTGATACTATTATGGTGATAAAAGTGTAAGAAAATAAAAGCCAGTAGTTGTGTTAAAGTGGGTCGTGTATTTAAAAGCACGTTTATTAGAAAATCATAAATTAAGTACCCTACTCGATACCAAGCTCAGTAGTCGCAAATGCTTACGCTCAATGCTCCACTTGCGTTTGCCACAAAAGCACCCTTAATCTTTTATAATTACTATACGATTTTTTATTTTTTAATACAACAGGGATGACTTTACAATTCAAAATTTATGTATATATATATTCTACAAAACAAAACATTTATAGTTTAAATGTAACTATGGCTAATTTATATGTTTACCCAAATCATAATTTATGCATTGCTTAGTAGTTACATAAATTATGTATTGGTTAGTAGCTGCATCTGTAATTTGGTAGCTACATATGTAGGATAGACTTTTGTACGTTCATCCAAACCATATCGGCAGCATCCTGTAGTGGCTAACTAATACAACTGGAATCACTTTTCTATGAATAATGTATTGGTTAGTAGCTGCATCTGTAACTTGGTAGCTCATATGTTAAAGTGGAAATTGGAAAATGTGCACTAGCATTGTACAGTCTCACATGTAAGTTCAAAATGCAATGGATATGAGGATAGAAGCCCAAATGGACTATAATTGAACTGACAATCCCAAAAACAACAGATTCTTGTTATGAATACCACTAGAAAATGTATTTTTTGTTATGGTGAATGGTCAGTCCAAAGTAAAATAAAAAACCAAACTGAAGTATATATCGATGTTAAACATGCCACATCACTACTACATCTTTTCTATTTTCTTGCAATTTGGAGAATAGAAGAAGTCATTTGACTAATTAACCCTTTAAAATGTTTAGTATAAATATTAAAAGAATGAAATATCCCTCTTTTAATGATATAGCATCAGCTTGAGAAATGAACATCAATAAATAGCGCTTGCCATGTCATCTCACGGACTGTAACCATGACTTAAAAAGGTAGAACTTATGAAGCAGTTTTGCATACCATGTTATTTTAGTCATGAAATTTATTTTTTTACCTATTAAAATCGATAAAGTTTCATTGACAATATGCAAAACTCCAAACATGCAATTAATATTTGTAAGATAGTTTGCAGTAATAGCTCAATGCAATGGAGGAAACTTTTAAGCAATGAACTAGCTAGGTGGTCATGACTTTATATTTTTGTTTTAAAAATGTAATACCTATTATATGGATACACACAGTATTACATATGTCTTTCAAATGAAAAACAGAGTTGAACAAGAGCAAGTTACAAGGTAGACAAAATCTCGTCAAAAGAAACACAAAGAAAAGAACTGGAAATGATACAATTTGAACCACATCCACTCAAATAAACAACTATCCTTCGTTCCCACTTAAGTAAGCACTTACAATTGCAGTTAAATGCGAAGTTCACAACACAGAATAACTTTATGGATGCCTGTAATTTGGTATAAATTTTTTTAAAAACACGATATGTACCAAAAAGGCACCGACTATTAGAAATTTGCAACAGGCAGTAGACAAAGTAGAAATGTCTTACCATGATGAAGTTGCAAGAAAATTGAAAATACCTGGTGCATCCTGCAAATATATGTATGTAAGCCCACATTGTATAAGAAGCAGACCAAATTCTTGCTATGGAATAAGCAGGGTGAGAAGAGAAAAAATCGGGGTGTGCATTTTATTTTCTATTTAGCGGGGGTGGAGAGAAAATGACGGGGTGTCAATAGACGTACCCTTAATCGCATGGTCATTTTTAGCATAAATAAGAAACCCTATAGTTTTTTAGCAACTGGGTGCTAACAACGTTTTTCTGCCTGATAACTAAATAACCTTCAAGACTGTTAATTCATGCATCTTTTAAATGTGTACAATTGTAATATCCACGGTACTGCATATCAAATTGTGTATGTAGCAGCTTACATAGTTAACTGGTAGATGATAAAACTAACGAAATGGATGTAGTTAGCCACTTAGGGTCATGTTAATCCCAATTGTGGAAGGCAAACAATTAAAACTTGATGGATGGAAGTAGGACCAGACCATAATTTATATTGTAAGTTAAAAGAGGTCTGAATAAATTAGTGATTATTGCATTGTTGTACCCTTAATGATTTCAGTTCATCCGCCTATGCGTAAAAAAATGTTTTCAATTAATATAAACAAAGTTTGAACTGCACAGGTTTCAAACTGAAATACTGGAAAATGTTTTCTGCCTACTTAGAAGAATACTCAGAAAAAAGTCGTAAGCACAATTATTGAAACTAGGTTCTAACTGGGAATGGTTAACCACCTAATGGTTGCAGCTTCAAAGGACTGAGACCGTGGATGCATAAAGATAAAATATGTGCTTCGCATAGTTAGAGATGAATTATGTAGGACATGTATGTGGGTTAAGATGAGGTTGAATAGGGGTGTTATTATTATGTAGGACCATGGTCATACAAGTATCCTTATTCTATTATTACTGGGAAGACCCTCAAATAGTAAAGTCTTATTGTACTGGGACCGTAACTTCGTCAGATCATTTTGAACAAAGATACATTTAAAATAATGAAAGCTTGTATACACTTGATGTAGGTAGAAAATGATTAAAAGTTGCATTATTTGGTGTTATGTCTCAATCGATTTTTTCAGATGGTCCTTTGTAGAGTCTACTGTTATCTATATGTATTCAATCCCGGCGATTACTTTGAGATTGGTTAGTTGCTTCAAGGTTTGAAGATCCAAATACTGTCTGTATTAATATGTTAGTTTTAGGAATGGTTACAACGGAAATGCCCATCGAAATGGCATCAGAAATTACTCAGCATGTGTTAAAACCAACATCATCATCCCTATAATACGCAATTAAGCATTTTGGACATGAGTGAAAAGTGTTTACGGTGTATATCGGTGGAAGAAAACAATCCTTGCTATTATATAGCAAAAAGGGAGTGTACCTGATGCATCATCTCTCTAGTTGTTAGTTGTGGTTCCTCTGTTAATATGTGGATCTAACCATCTTATTTCTTGGAGCTATGGAGACTCAAGTTAGAGACAACTATTTGACTCTTCATGTAGGATTAATGCCTAGATTGTACCCGATGCCTCAGGTTGGAGTCTCTGAGTTTGTGATCATATTTTCCTTGGATCATTAGTTTGTGCTCCAGGTTTTACTTAGTTAGCCCATAAGAGACCATACTCTCTATTCTGTCCTACTTTAATGAAATTGTACTCTTATGTAATCAACCTGTTTTTAGTTCATTCTTACACAAATACACATAAGAAGAATAAATTTTAACTGCCTGTTCTGTTCTAAACTGCACCGAGCTGAAGTAATGCAGATCTGAAATAGTTTGAATTATTTTTATGCAGGGAGCGAGGTGATGTAATGCAGATTCTAGCTTAAGAAAGAAAGCAAATTAAGTAATGATGCAATGCTAATTTATGATATATGTGAACAAGTAATATCATTGTGTGATGAAGTTGAATTGCACTGTAATATTAATTTAGCTACAACTATTGAACTTTGTAATGCACGGTAATATTTTGCTGCTACAAACTGTTAGAACTTTTAAGTTTGTAATATATTGTGAAGTTTGTTGTTAATTTTGGTTTTTATGTTGAATATATTGGAAATATTTGGTTTATTGATATTTCTTTTGTGATAATATTCAGATCTGTCAAATTTGTACTGAATAGGCAGTATCAGAGGAGAGGGAAGCACAGAATTTTTTTATATATATATTATAAATCAGTAACGGTCAAAAGCCGTTGCTAAAGCAACAGTAGCAACGGATTATGGCCGTTGCAAATTTATAAATTGCAACGGCTTGAGGCCGTTGCAAAAACAAGTTTTTGCAACGGCTTAGAACCGTTGCAATATTTTTGCTACTCCATATTTTGCAACGGCTTTTAGCCGTTGCAAAATACGTTTGCAACGGCTCTAAGCCGTTGCAGATCGATGATTCTGGTGTAGTGTTTTTCTTTCGTTTCTCCCTCCTAGGTTCGCAGGGTGGGAATACAGCTTAGTTCGGATCTTACCAAGCTCCAAGGCTCTTTCATGTACTGCTTGGATTTCTCTTGGCTATTGTAACACCCCACCTCCGCCAGGGTGACTCTTGCAAGCACTCTGACTTTGGAGGGGCGTTTGAATCAGGTAAACATGCATAATGATATATCAAGGCAGAACAAGAACATATGTATATATGTGAACAGAGTAAATAACATAGATAAAACAGCGGAAGATTTTCAAACCATTTCAAAACAAGTCTGGTACAACATAATATCAATTTTCCAAATAAACAAGTCTAGATAAAACAACATCATCTGAAAACTGAAATACATAAGTGCTATCCCCAAAATAAATGATAACCATAACTAGCTTCATGTCAAGACTGTACATGAGCTAATCCCACAAGCAAGCGATCAGAAATCCAGCCAAGCTCCAATATTCCCTCCCTGAGAACCTTGGGGGGGGGGGAAACGGAAGAAAAGAGGCGAAAGAAAACAGGTCAGTCAAAAAGACTGAGTAAGCCCTACTACAATCAATGTAAACTGATAAAGTTAACTGTCATAAGCAGCAGGGATGAACATAAGGATAACTACATACTAGCATGATGATTAACTAACAAGGTAGATAAAGGTGTCATCGCATAATCAGGTTTAAGGTTTTTCACCACAGGTGTACCAGCATTCTAACATGTCATGTATAATCAAGAATTTATCCCTTGGCCTAAACTTGGCCCAGTATCAAGTGTTTGACTCAAATCAAGGTCCAACTTCTTTGTACCAATTCTAGTATAACAGGATTAGGTGTTACCCCAATGTTCACATCGAAACAGACAGAACGGGATGGTCCATAGAGTTTGGGAAAAATGGGCTTTTACCATCCTAATAGATAAAGTACAGAAACGGAATGCTAACAACAATGGGCCTTTACCATCCCAGCGGATAAAGTACAGAAACGGAATGCTAACAATAATGGGCCTTTACCACCCCAACGGATAAAGTATAGAAACGAAATGCTAACAACAATGGGCCTTTACCATCCCAGCGGATAAAGTACAGAAACGGAATGCTAACAATAATGGGCCTTTACCACCCCAGCGGATAAAGTATAGAAACGGAATGCTAACAATAATGGGCCTTTACCACCCTAACAGAACGGTACCACGCAGAAACAGACGGGTGTTGCCACCCAACAAAACAGACGGTACCAACAGAATCAGACAGAGCTAAGTGTACCCTAAATCCTACCCAAGCGATCGGCTCCCTAATACATAAATACCCTGTGTCGGCCCCACGATAGGGTGTATCACTCCCTAAAGTGGAAACCAATTGGCACAGGCATATTTACAGATGTCACGGCGTCTTACATCCTCAGAGGCAGACCGGGATCCATGCACGCACATGACCCGGTTGGAACGTACCATCAACACCCATCGCCATTATCAGAATGAACCACTTATAATTAGTTCAGTAAGCTTGCCCGGACCCTACTTACAGTTGGGTCAAAGTTTTGATACCAGAAAGGGTTACTGACTAATATGGGTCCCAAACAACAAATGACACAAGTATTCCCCCTTGTGTCCCCAGACTATCAGATTCAGATTAACTTATTAACAGAGTCCAGACATACAAAGTTCAGATGATCAGTTTTCAGACTAACGGATCAGATAACAGATTTACAAACTTGCCTAACTTGATGTGGGTCCTACAGATCCGCAAAACATGTTCGTTTAATTTATCAATCAAGTTAGTTTATCCAGACCAGGTATCAAATCGGTTCTCAGCCTTATCAAATTACTGAGTCGGATTGGTTAAGTATAGTTCAACTTAACCCCGTTAAATTACCGAGTTCAGATTGGTTAAGTGTAGGCTAACTTAACCCCGTTAATCCCCCATGTCCAAATTGGTTAAGTATTAAGTGGACCATGACTTAACCCTAATCATGAGGCATTAATTAATTAATGTGCCTTAACCTCTCACATTAGACTTTGTTGCGGTCACTAGTTAAGTCGGTCGGTTCCGGGTAGCTTTACACCACAACTTGGTCTAACCTCGGGTTCAAGGTACAACATGACCAACTTCTCACATTGGGTCCTATTGTTTGTAGCAACTAGTTAAGCCGGTCGGTTCTGGGTAGGTTTACGCTACAAACTCAACCCAACCTCGAGTTGGCCACACTTATCTTTTCTAAGTGTCATGTCCATCATGTTTCCAAAACATGTTACAAATTTTCAAGCAATTGGGTAGACCTAACTTAATAGGTAAATTCCCAATGGGTAGACCTAACTTAATAGGTAAATTCCCAAGCTCATGATTTTATGTCTTTTAAGTTTACCCAACCCCAAACGCAATCCCATCGCTTACATATTGCAATAGCGCATAAAGGATAGAAAGAGGGAACTTGGCATAATCATGACATAAAAATGTTAAAGCCACAAGTTTAACATGGTGACATATGAGATGTTCATGTGTTCATACACTTGCATATTACATCCTTAGGCCTTATAAAACCAAACTTGGCATATTCATGATACATGGTGCTAAATGACATGTAGAAATGGCCACAAGTTCGCATTTAGCCTCACATGCAAGTTATCATAAGTGATATGATAACTTACATGTTGCCAAAATGCAACCTTTGGCACAAATCTTGGGGCTTTATGTTCACATACTCAAGGTAAGCTTGCATAACATGATAACATGACCCATATGACCATCCCAAACTTGCATAACATACTTGCATATCATATGACAACTTGCATATCAAACTTGCATAACAAAACTTGCATAACATATGACAACTTGCATATCAAACTTGCATAACAAAACTTGCATAACATATGACAACTTGCATATCAAACTTGCATAACAAAACTTGCATAACATATGACAACTTGCATATCAAACTTGCATAACAAAACTTGCATAACATATGACAACTTGCATATCATACATTTAACTTTAGAGTTTAAGTATGAAAGGAATAGGGCTTACAATACTTATGAAGGCACACAAAACTATGACAAAGCCCTTATGCAACCAATAGACCCAAAATGCAAGCTCTAACATAAAAACCCTTGCCAAAAATCACCCAAAAACTCTAGCCTTGAAAGTAAAGCTTGCAACTTGATGATGAATGCAAGCTAATGATCACTCATACAACTTAAAAATGCTTGTATGAACATGAAAACCTTCATAGAAATGACTTAGGAATTTTATGAAGAGAGTGGAGGCCATGAGAGGTAAAATTTTGCCATAGTTTAGTTGTATGAGTGAATAATGTTGATTTAGGCTTAGGTTAGGGGCTTATTTATAGGATTAGGATGTGTTTTAGACCCTTAGATTAACCCTAGGTTAGATTAGGACCATCAGATCTCGGAAGCTTCCAGAAAACAGCCCTAAAACACAACCAAACTCAAAAATGGTGCATCAGACCAAACTGGCCGAGCACCCCCTGTCGACAGCCAAGTCGACAGGGCTGTCGACTTGGGTCCAACCAAGTCGACTCCCAAGTCGACAGGGCTGTCGACTTGGGTGCCCTGGCGGGAATTTTCCCGTCTGGCCCAAACTGGCCCAAATTCTCAAATTCAAACTTGAATTTGAAATCTGTTTTTACTTTGAAACTTTCTGAAAACTTCGTTGGGCCTTAATCGGGTCATACGGACTCCGATTTTTGAAAACTCGGACTCTATTTCGCGTATTTTTCCGAAACGGACGCAATAGCATAGCCCGTTTCCCTTGATTCAGATTTATAAATTAAATTCTGCCTCGATTTACGTTATAACCGGTTATCAGAAATACGGGTTGTTACATTCTCCCCTCCTTAAAGGATTTCGTCCCCGAAATCTTCAAGTTGGAAAGACCGCATCCTTCCATCCATCATCCATCTACTCAAATCATCATTCATGAGCAATCATTGTCCTTAAAGATTGTAACGCGGTATGAACATATGCAAAAGGTGTGTGTATATGTTCTTATCTAATGCAAAGATCCTCAATGCAAAGTATGTTAGTGAAATGAATCCATTATGTATGCAAATAGTCCTAATCATATAACACTATATGTGTGCACAAACATTCGTCCATATGCAACATCCATATGCTGAATTAACCATCTTGCAACCATAAAAATTGAAAATGTACACACGTCCATATGCAATATGAGAGTGTACTTCAAGCCGATCTAGTGCCTAGTGTGTGTTTATGCATCCACGAGCAACCACTAGCAACCACTTGCATCCACTTGCAACCATCAATCATAACATGTCTCAAACACATGTTTACATCCATAGGATTCCTATCTCAACAAGATACAGTCGAGTGGTGGAAGCGAGCACAGATAAAACAAAAACTTGGTACATATACTTACAGATTACTAGTATAGATCAGATTTTCCCCAAATGATTCTTAGGAAACTAAGCATGGTAGAAACCCAGAATGTATTTGCCATAGTCACAGATACTCTCAAATCCCACTTTATCACAAACAAATGAGTTATAACTTTCAGGGAGTTTGAGACCATTACCAGAACAGAAACAAGACTAGCATTAAAGTACTGAGTTTCCATTCCAGAATCATGATACCAGAAAAAGAGTTTCAAACTGAAAATCAGACAAGGAAAATTAAACATCCTACAGACAAATCATTCTAGCCCTAATCTATTCACCCGCTATGCGAGTATTCACCGTTCCTTCCGATGTAGTCCCTTTCTTCTTCGGGCAGTCCCTAGTGAAGTGTCCCATCTCTCCACAGTTAAAGCAAGTGCCCTTCCTCTTTCTGCAATCCTTGTTTAGATGAGTTGAACTTCCACAAGTAAAGCACTTCTTTTCCTTCTTATCTTCAGACTTCTTCTCCTTCTTTTGCATTTCCTTTTTGGGCCCCGTTTTCTTGTTTTGAGGCTCATTCACCTTGACCTCCTTCTTTGCACTCTTGTTCTCTTCATTGAGTAGGGCCATATCTACCAAACTTTCAAACGTGGCCCCCATGGGCACATGAGACATAGCTAACTCCTGTAACGGCTCATTCAATCCTCTAGCAAAACGAAGAGCCTTCTTCTGAGTAGTACTCACCATATCCAAGCCAAAACGAGCTAACTGATTGAACTTGTTCACATATTCTTTAACAGACATGTCTCCTTGCTTCAAAGCAATAAACCTCTCCATTTGCAAATTCTCTTCAGTAGAAGACAGAAACTTAAGCCCAAATCTTGTCCTGAAATCGGCCCAAGTCCCAACGGGCCTGGTCGCGGTGGTGATCTCCCACCAATAAGCGGCTTCATCCTTCATAAGCCAAACCGCCAATAGGATCTTCCTCTGATCATCTAATCCAAAGATAGCGAATAAATCCTCGGTCTCTTTCAACCAATTCCGGGCCTCTACAAAAGTCTCGGTACCTAGAAAGTTCTTGCCACCCATTGCTTTGAAGTCCTTGCAAATCTTCGTGAATTCTACTGGAGGATGCTGAGGGGGAGGAGGAGGAGGAACCTCAGCGACAAGAGGAGGAGGAACATTAACCACCGGAGGAGGAGTAACATTTGCGGGGCCGGCTTCGGTCGCCCTAGCCTCCATAAGTCTCCTATACCAAACAGGAACTTGCACTCCCTCTGGGATAACAAAGTTATCGACCATACTGAAATAACGGAAAAGATAGATTCAGAATGAGGAAACTAAGAATAGATAACTAAGGATTGTGCTAATGGCTTTTGGGGAATAGCCTTTTAAAATAAACTAGACTTTTCTTTCGAAAATACTTTATACTTGGTTTTGAAAATAGTTTTCCAAAAGTTTTAAAAACCTTTTTGCCCCTTCTCGTAAACCATATGCTCTGATACCAAATGTAACACCCCACCTCCGCCAGGGTGACTCTTGCAAGCACTCTGACTTTGGAGGGGCGTTTGAATCAGGTAAACATGCATAATGATATATCAAGGCATAACAAGAACATATGTATATATGTGAACAGAGTAAATAACATAGATAAAACAGCGGAAGATTTTCAAACCATTTCAAAACAAGTCTGGTACAACATAATATCAATTTTCCAAATAAACAAGTCTAGATAAAACAACATCATCTGAAAACTGAAATACATAAGTGCTATCCCCAAAATAAATGATAACCATAGCTAGCTTCATGTTAAGACGGTACATGAGCTAATCCCACAAGCAAGCGATCAGAAATCCAGCCAAGCTCCAATATTCCCTCCCTGAGAAACTTGGGGGGGGGGGGGAAACGGAAGAAAAGAGGCGAAAGAAAACAGGTCAGTCAAAAAGACTGAGTAAGCCCTACTACAATCAATGTAAACTGATAAAGTTAACTGTCATGAGCAGCAGGGATGAACATAAGGATAACTACATACTAGCATGATGATTAACTAACAAGGTAGATAAAGGTGTCATCGCATAATCAGGTTTAAGGTTTTTCACCACAGGTGTACCAGCATTCTAACATGTCATGTATAATCAAGAATTTATCCCTTGGCCTAAACTTGGCCCAGTATCAAGTGTTTGACTCAAATCAAGGTCCAACTTCTTTGTACCAATTCTAGTATAACAGGATTAGGTGTTACCCCAATGTTCACATCGAAACAGACAGAACGGGATGGTCCATAGAGTTTGGGAAAAATGGGCTTTTACCATCCTAACAGATAAAGTACAGAAACGGAATGCTAACAACAATGGGCCTTTACCATCCCAGCGGATAAAGTACAGAAACGGAATGCTAACAATAATGGGCCTTTACCACCCCAGCGGATAAAGTATAGAAACGGAATGCTAACAACAATGGGCCTTTACCACCCCAGCGGATAAAGTATAGAAACGGAATGCTAACAATAATGGGCTTTTACCACCCCAGCGGATAAAGTATAGAAACGGAATGCTAACAATAATGGGCCTTTACCACTCTAACAGAACGGTACCACGCAGAAACAAACGGGTGTTGCCACCCAACAAAACAGACGGTACCAACAGAATCAGACAGAGCTAAGTGTACCCTAAATCCTACCCAAGCGATCGGCTCCCTAATACATAAATACCCTGTGTCGGCCCCATGATAGGGTGTATCACTCCCTAAAGTGGCAACCAATTGGCACAGGCATATTTACAGATGTCACGGCGTCTTACATCCTCAGAGGCAGACCGGGATCCATGCACGCACATGACCCGGTTGGAACGCACCATCAACACCCATCGCCATTATCAGAATGAACCACTTATAATTAGTTCAGTAAGCGTGCCCGGACCCTACTTACAGTTGGGTCAAAGTTTTGATACCAGAAAGGGTTACTGACTAATATGGGTCCCAAACAACAAATGACACAAGTATTCCCCCTTGTGTCCCCAGACTATCAGATTCAGATTAACTTATTAACAGAGTTCAGACATACAAAGTTCAGATGATCAGTTTTCAGACTAACGGATCAGATAACAGATTTACAAACTTGCCTAACTTGATGTGGGTCCTATAGATCCGCAAAACATGTTCGTTTAATTTATCAATCAAGTTAGTTTATCCAGACCAGGTATCAAATCGGTTCTCAGCCTTATCAAATTACTGAGTCGGACTGGTTAAGTATAGTTCAACTTAACCCCGTTAAATTACCGAGTTCAGATTGGTTAAGTGTAGGCTAACTTAACCTCGTCAATCCCCCATGTCCAAATTGGTTAAGTATTAAGTGGACCATGACTTAACCCTAATCATGAGGCATTAATTAATTAATGTGCCTTAACCTCTCACATTAGACTTTGTTGCGGTCACTAGTTAAGCCGGTCGGTTCCGGGTAGCTTTACACCACAACTTGGTCTAACCTCGGGTTCAAGGTACAACATGACCAACTTCTCACATTGGGTCCTATTGTTTGTAGCAACTAGTTAAGCCGGTCGGTTCTGGGTAGGTTTACGCTACAAACTCAACCCAACCTCGAGTTGGCCACACTTATCTTTTCTAAGTGTCATGTCCATCATGTTTCCAAAACATGTTACAAATTTTCAAGCAATTGGGTAGACCTAACTTAATAGGTAAATTCCCAATGGGTAGACCTAACTTAATAGGTAAATTCCCAAGCTCATGTTTTTATGTCTTTTAAGTTTACCCAACCCCAAACGCAATCCCAACGCTTACATATCGCAATAGCGCATAAAGGATAGAAAGAGGGAACTTGGCATAATCATGACATAAAAATGTTAAAGCCACAAGTTTAACATGGTGGCATATGAGATGTTCATGTGTTCATACACTGGCATATTACATCCTTAGGCCTCATAAAACCAGACTTGGCATATTCATGATACATGGTGCGAAATGACATGTAGAAATGGCCACAAGTTCGCATTTAGCCTCACATGCAAGTTATCATAAGTGATATGATAACTTACATGTTGCCAAAATGCAACCTTTGGCACAAAGCTTGAGGCTTAATGTTCACATACTCAAGGTAAGCTTGCATAACATGACCCATATGACCATCCCAAACTTGCATAACATACTTGCATATCATATGACAACTTGCATATCAAACTTGCATAACAAAACTTGCATAACATATGACAACTTGCATATCAAACTTGCATAACAAAACTTGCATAACATATGACAACTTGCATATCAAACTTGCATAACAAAACTTGCATAACATATGACAACTTGCATAACAAAACTTGCATAACAAAACTTGCATAACATATGACAACTTGCATATCATACATTTAACTTTAGAGTTTAAGTATGAAAGGAATAGGGCTTACAATACTTATGAAGGCACACAAAACTATGACAAAGCCCTTATGCAACCAATAGACCCAAAATGCAAGCTCTAACATAAAAACCCTTGCCAAAAATCACCCAAAAACTCTAGCCTTGAAAGTAAAGCTTGCAACTTGATGATGAATGCAAGCTAATGATCACTCATACAACTTAAAAATGCTTGTATGAACATGAAAACCTTCATAGAAATGACTTAGGAATTTTATGAAGAGAGTGGAGGCCATGAGAGGTAAAATTTTGCCATAGTTTAGTTGTATGAGTGAATAATATTGATTTAGGCTTAGGTTAGGGGCTTATTTATAGGATTAGGATGTGTTTTAGACCCTTAGATTAACCCTAGGTTAGATTAGGACCATCAGATCTCGGAAGCTTCCAGAAAACAGCCCTAAAACACAACCAAACTCAAAAATGGTGCATCAGACCAAACTGGCCGAGCACCCCCTGTCGACAGCCAAGTCGACAGGGCTGTCGACTTGGGTCCAACCAAGTCGACTCCCAAGTCGACAGGGCTGTCGACTTGGGTGCCCTGGCGGGAATTTTCCCGCCTGGCCCAAACTGGCCTAAATTCTCAAATTCAAACTTGAATTTGAAATCTGTTTTTACTTTGAAACTTTCTGAAAACTTCGTTGGGCCTTAATCGGGTCATACGGACTCCGATTTTCGAAAACTCGGACTCTATTTCGCGTATTTTTCCGAAACGAACGCAATGGCATAGCCCGTTTCCCTTGATTCAGATTTATAAATTAAATTCTGCCTCGATTTACGTTATAACCGGTTATCAGAAATACGGGTTGTTACAGCTATGGCTTGCTTTGCTGTTTTACTTGGGGAATGATTTATGACTATGGTTTTATGCTTCTTTACTATTGCAAGACAGATTTCGATGTAATGGATTTAATAGCATTTTGATGTAAAAGGCTTTAGACCTTTCTAGATTTTAAAACAATGAAATTTGGTTCTTCTTCCGCTGTTTTATATGTTCTGTCTTGTAATATTTCTGTGTATGTTTACCTAGATAATGCTCCACCAAAGCTAGTGCATTCCCTTTGTGAGTGATCCTAGCGGAGGTGGGGTGTTACATTTGGTATCAGAGCAGAAGATTACCAGACTGGGCAAAAGCTTTTAAAAACCTTCTAAAATTATTTTCAAAACATTTACAAAGAAGCATTTTTCTAAGAAAAGTTTTGTTTACGAAAGTCATATTCCCCAAAGCCATATGCACTATCTTTTGATTCTCTCCTTGAGTCTCTTCTCCCTTTCTTTTTCACCATAGTTTGTAGACATGTGACACATGTCGGAGGGAAAAGTAGTGTCCAACCTCCATCTGTAGCCGCAATAGTTTTACTTGCGACTAATCTTATTTAAAGCCTTGTAGGGTTGTCGTTGAATGGAAGTAGCTTTTGAGAAACTTTTCAACAAGCCATACAAGGATAGTAGGAACGAGGATAAAGAACCCAAGTCTAAGGATGAGAAACTGCTTGATATGGCTTAATCCACGAAGAGGAAAAAAAGTGAAAGGAAAGAGGCCAAGTGAAAGAATAATAAAAACCCATGATAAGAGAGAATATCTTTAGTATGGTAAAAAGGGACTTGTAATTAAGTATTATAGGACAAGGACAAGGGCAAAGAACAAGATCGTTGAGAGGGCAATTGTATGCTCTCACTACTAGCGTGACTAAGAGAGGTGGTAACGTTTCTGTTCAAGGCTTAGCTTTTCTTTTCTATCATCCCGTTAGAACTTTGTTTTTGTACATCGCATCCTTTTAATTCTGCTTTGATAGTTGAGTCTCTACACCTTAGTACTAGCGTAGTAGAGGATCCCATCTTTGTCTCAAATCCTGTTAGGGAATCCGCTCATTTATTCATGACTTGTTTGGATTTGGGAATGTCTGTGCTAAGTGTTGAGTTTAGAAGTAATGCTTATGTTTTTTTTGGGCTATGGGTTGATTCTAGGGATGGAGTGGTTATCCAGTAATGGTGCCATTCTTGAGTATGAAAAGAGGGTAGTTAGATTCTTGACTTGCCTTGGTAATGCCCTCGAAGTCTAGTGTAACCCTTAGGGTTCTGCCATGCTTAGTTACTTAGAATCTCTCGATACATTTATTTATCCGCTCGAGTAGTGTTCTCCACTAAGGTGAATGGTTCATTTCGCTTATGCATTAGTCATAGGAAATCACCTTAGTAAGTACATTTGGCAACATGGTTGACATCTATTTATTTGCAAGAGATAATCCTTCTGCGTGGAATACCCTATAAATGAGATCCAGGATTCACTAGTGAATTTTGCAGAGCTTGCATGAAACCATGAGTACGCAGTTATGTTTGGGCCGAGTATACTAGAAAAAGAATAAGTGAAAGTGGAACGAGAGGCGACAGTGAAATGAGTTCCAACTCATATTTTGGAAATAGGAATTAAGAAGCTAAGAAATTGTGAAGCTAAAGACGGTCAAAGCACAATGGAGTTAAGCTCAAGGAAATGCGACTTAGAAGATTGAAGACTAGACACGCGCATCATATCTCTTTTTAAGAGTATATCCTTGGTCCCTCTTTTTCTGTAGAGCTTACTTGCATGCTATCTTTTAAGTATAATCTCTTGGTCCTATTCTCAATCCTATTTCTGTTGTAAAACCCCATAGGGATCATCTGTTAGTAATACATGTTGGTGCTTGAGGGTGTCCGTTGGGTTGAGTAATTCTTTGGGTATCAGCCTGAAGTTGATTTCGGTCTCCCGGCTGGTGCTTAGGGAGTTCTTCTCCTAATCAGTATATATGTGACATAGATTTTCAATTTTGACATTGCCTAATGGCCACAAAGTTTTTACTTGCTTCTATCATTCGACTATATCTTTAGGTAGGAACAATTGGGTGTAAACATGTGTTTGAGACTTGTTATGGTTGATGGTTGCAAGTGGTTGCTAGTTGTTGCTCGTGGATGCATGAACACACATTAGGCACTAGATCGGATCAGTCACATTTTCATATTGCATATGCATTAGTGTTTATACTTGTTTATGGATGGAATTGAATGTGTTATCATGTGGATGTTGCATACGGATGGATGTTTGTGCACACATATAGTGTTTATATGACTAGGACTATTTGCATACATGTTGGATTCATGGCACTAAACATAGTTTGCATTTAAAAAGATTAATCAGGCTTGATCATTTGCATTAGATAAGGAACATATACACGCACTTTCTGCATATGTTCATAAAGCATTAAAAATCTCAAGGACAATGGATGCATGTGATTGATGATTGAGTAGATGGATGATTGGATGGTAGGACACATTCTTCTTAACTTGAAGATTTCGGGGACGAAATCCTTTAAGGAGGGGAGAATGTAACAACCCGAATTTTAATAACATGTTGAAACTATAAATCAGGATATAATTAAATTTTAAAATGAGAATCATGGGAAAAGGGTTACGCCATTGTGTTCGTCTCGAAATTTTACATGAAACAAAGTCTGAGTTTTCGAAAATCGGAGTCCGGATGAAGAAGTTATGGCCTGTACAAGTTTCAGCAGTTTTCAGGCAACACTGGACCAGGGGGTCGACCATAGGGTCGACCTACCCCCCCCCCCAGGTCGACCATAGTGTCGACCTCCACCCCTAACAGGTCGGCCTGGTCGGCCTGTTTTGACCCAGAACTCATTTTTGAAGCCTGAGACGTGTTTTGATGGTCTGGATTGATTCTAGGGTTAATCTAAGGGCCTAAACTAGTTGCTACACCTATAAAAACACCTTTAGACCTAACCTTATTCATATCAAATCATTCTTACACCATTATGTTGCTAAAATACCTCTTGAACCATGGCCGCCGTCTCCAAATCAAAGTACAAACATTCAAACTCAAATCAATTAAAAGAACAAGGCTTCTACAATTATTCAAGATAATAAATTAACAACGCCTCGACATTTTTACAACAAATTCAGTTCTTAATTCATTAGCCATGCTCTGTAAGTTCTAGTTGTTTTTAGATTTAAACATTTAATTATAATATAGCCATGGAATAAAGTGGAATTGAATTTAAGTATGTTTATTTGATTCGGACTCATTCCTGTTGCTTCTTGAATATTGGGTTCTTGAGACTTGTCTATCTTTATTCTCATGTCAAGTTCACGATCTTTTCAGCCTGTTGTAAATCAGTTTTCTTGATTCATGTTGAATTTATTATCCAGTTGTAATCTTTATGCCTGTAATGATGTTTTTCTCTCTGATCTTATTTTTATGCAAAATTCTATCTTCCCCTATTTATTTTCTTTTGATGAACCTATGTCAATTTCGGACCTAGGCCTAAACCGCGATTAGCGTACAATTGAATACATGGAAATAAGGGAATATTGTCTGTATTGGATATACATGTTTGGTAAAAATTGATGGCATAACATGAAATTGGAAATTTGGGGTATTGTCAGTATAATTGAAATTGCAAGTTTGGCTATTGGCATAATTAAATTGGCATGAAGTAGGCATAATGAATTAGCATGTAAATCAAATCACGAGTACGAGCCTATGTAAATTAAATCAAAAGATTGGGTTTATGATTGGACATAAGTAGAATTGGGACTTTGAACCTAAAAGCAATTGTAAACTTGATAATTGCCATAAATATGCATTATGAACTTGGGTAGCTGGCGTGTGTTGTAATAAAAAGAATATAGTTTGGGATAACTACATCATGAATCATGATTTGGGTTTATTTGGACATGAAACTTGATACATGTAATCTTGGATAGAACTTGATATGGGTAAAATGGCATAAACCTGGCATACATGTAATAGGCAAGAATTGGGCGTATGTAAACGGACTAGAATTGGGTATATATATATATTGGCATATAATTTTGGAACTTGGGCATATGTTTTTTAATATGTAAAGTTGGGAATTTGAAACATGAAAATGACTGTGTATTGGATAATTGACTTGAACACAAACAGGAACATTTCTATATGTTAAACACATGAACTGATATTGGGGTTTTAGGTGGAATACAACCATTAATAAACCTTTGACACGAGGTTAGACTCAATTTGTGATGTAAATTTGCCCGGAACCGCCCGGCAAATCCAGTAGCCACAAAGTGTCAGTCTAATGTGAGAGGTCGAAGGTCGAATTGTAGGCGTAACGATTTATGACACGAGGTTAGACCTAGTTTGTGGTGTAAATTTGCCCGGAACGGCCCAGCAAATCCAATGGACACAAAATGCACGGTCTAATGTGAGAGGTCATGATTCGTTCGTCATAATGAATGAACTAAGGAATACTAACCATAATATGACGTGGGTATAGTTAAAGGGTTAGGTAGGATGACACGGAAATTTGACATGTAAATGTGGACCTAACCGGTATGAGTTAAGAACATGTAAAACTTACAAATGTAGGCTTAACCAATATAATAGTTAATCAGACCAATGGGTGGGTTAAGTAATATGACTAGACTAATGACACTTAACCAATATAACATGACACGTGGCAGGGTTAAGTCAACTTGAACGTGTAGATAATACTTAACCAACTTAGCATGATACATGAGCGGGTTAAGCAATGAATTATTTGAATATACTTAACCAATTTGACACGATGATTTGATAGGGTTAAGTCATAAACCACTTGAATATACTTAAGCAATTTGACACGATGATTTGATAGGGTTAAGTCATGAACCGCTTGAATATACTTAACCAATTGGACACGATGATTTGATAGGGTTAAGTCATGAACCGCTTGAATATACTTAACCAATTTGACACGATGATTTGATAGGGTTAAGTCATAAATCACTTGAATATACTTAACCAATTGGACACGATGATTTGATAGGGTTAAGTCATGAACCGATTGAATATACTTAACCAACTTGATAGATGATTCATAGGGCTAAGTCATGAACTTGAACGACAACACTTAGCTAATTTGACATGACACGTAGGCGGGTTAAGTCACACTACACTAAAAATGCCAATTTGGCAGTGTTAATGGTCGTATTAAAAGCGATTTGATACGGTTTTAAGCCGTATCAAAAAATGGCGTCTCTGTTCAATTGATATGGTTCAAAACCGTATCAATTGAGATATTTGATACGGTTTTAAACCGTATCAAAATCCATAATTGATACGGTTTAGAACCTTATCAAATTTGTCAATTGGTACGGCTTAAAACCGTATTAAATTACTAAATTGGTACGGTTTAAAGCCGTAGTAATTGTTCAGTTTGATACGGTTTAACACCGTATCAAATTAGCATGCGGGCACTCTCCAACTTCTAATTTGATACGGTTTTAAGCCGTATCAAACTGAACAATTGCTACGGCTTTAAACCGCCTCAAATTGTTATGCTTGCACTGCTAATTTCGTAGATTGATACGGCTAAAAACCGTGTTTAATGCCTCACGCCTACATTGATAACAATGAATTAGATATGGCTTTTTTCCGTATCAAAATCGGTATATCATATATGCAATATACAAAATCACTGCACCCATATATATATATATATATATATATATATGCAAAATAAAGAAGATACGCTACACTCATATAGCCGTATATAAAGAAGACACGCTAAGAATAATTCGATTAATACATAAATCATAACTTCAGTTAATACATAATGTTCACAGTTCTTTCTCTAAAAAAAATAAATCAACAAAACTGTAGTTGTCGAGCCCATACAACTCATGCTTGTTCCAACGCCTGAAAATAAAATAAAATAACAAACATCAGTTTAGTTTCGCCTCCCCAACAACAAGACCTGGTTCAAACAGTAACTAAAAAAATCAATGCAGCGAGTTTTAGCTGAGCATTACGGCTCAGTTTCGCTGAGCCGAATGCTCAGTTTCAGCTGCGCCGAAGGCTCAGCGAAACTGAGCCGTAAGGCTCAGCTGAAACTGAGCCTTACGGCTCAGTTTCGTTGAGCTTTACGCTCAGTTTCAGCTGAGCATTACGGATCAGTTTCGCTGAGCCTTACGCTCAGTTTCAGCTGAGCCAAAGGCTCAGCGAAACTGAGTCGTAGCTCAGTTTAAGCTAAGCATGAATTTAAAGATTTCTATAGCTTCAAATACATGCTTAATTCGCCTGTCCAATTATTGTTTGTACTTCAATCCCTGCCGTATAAATCTTTTGTATATGCAAGTGAAATAGCTGAGGCTTGCACTCTAAATGTTCGTTACTGAAAAGTGCAATGTTGATACTGGTTCGAAAACGCTTGCTTGTCGGGGATTTCACCTCAAACCTAAAACTACTGCAGCATTACCCATCTACAAACATTAGTCATCTTCTTTACATTGCTAACAAATTACAAAATTTGAAATGAATTGATTCATGGTATTAGTCTTTGTAACTTTTGTCTGTTTTCTTGGTTCTTCATGTGTAAATATGTATGTCTTTATTGTGCTGTTGCTTTCTGCAAGAAATTAGTGGCAGTCTGGGTGATGTTGTATTCTCTAATATTTCTCAAAAACTGAACTTGTAAATTACCAAATCAATGTACTGTCTATCTGGCAGCATTTCCTTCTCTAAGATTTCAATTTTGAAACACACAAACCAACCAATAGATCAATACAAATAAGAGTTTTCCAGCAAACTACCCTTTTTCACTATCATTTTCCCTGATAGAACCAAAATTAAGATGATAATCTCAGATTTTTCAGCACCAAAAAAATTTGTAGCTATGAAATACTTCATGTCTTAATTTTTGTCGGCTACGGGTATTTTATGTGACACCGGTTCGTCGATCATGTTGCAAATCAACCTATCGGAAGACTTAACGGGCTTAGAGGTTGTTTGGCCAGTAAAATAGCTTATAAGTTATTTATGTAATTTTAAGTGTCTGCGAGCAAATTAACATTTGACTTGGAAGCAACGAAAAGTAAATTTGTTCTCAAATGCATTTACTTTCTAGTATTCGCTCAAAAGCTACTATTTAAAACTATAAGGCGATTTAAAATGATTTGTTCTAAAATGAGCTCATAGGCCTAGATTTTTATATTAACTTTTTTCCTATTCTGCAATAAAAATATTATTGGAATTTACTTCTCACAGAAATACAGAATGATTTTTATGTTAACATCATCCAAGGAACATTAACAGTTTTCAACCATTAAACTCAACAACATCCATGTTATTGCTAATATAATTCATATGTATGTTGGGTAGAAAGGTACCTGAAACCAAATAAGATAGAATATCCGAATCCTGAAGATAATCAGGACTACCAAGTGACATGAATGCAAATTTCCACTGCACCAAAAGTATACAAGACAAACTATCCATTAGCCCATTGGTTTAATTGCAACTACCTCCCATATAACTAACAAAACATAAAAACATACCTCAAGGCCAAAAAAAGATGAAGAAAAATGTCGAGAAAACAAAATTTAAGCAACTAAATTTTATAAGAGCGAAACCATACCTGAAGTAGCTCTGAAAGAAGAATTGCTTCGGTAACGCCACTGGAATAAGAAATGCAATACCCGAAATAAGCAATGCAAGCAATGTATAAGTGAATTAAAGTTAGTTATGGGTTCCAAGTGCTCTGCTTTCCCTATGTTTACAATAGTGCCATTTGTCAACGCCATGTTTGTGTTTCTTGGTTTAGAAATTATTGTGGTGTATATCTGGTTGTTTTTTTGCATTGATCGAAATATCAATTTTATATATTCCATTGGCCCATACTTTGAATATATGACTATTTATTTTGAACATATAATTTGTATTTAGATTTGAAATCAAATAAGAAACTAATGATATGACCATGTATAGTTTTATCTATAGAAATGCATTTTTTTATTGAATGTGAGAAGTAAACGGTTATATTTAAATTTATATTGGGAAATTTTCAGCAAGTGCAGTTTGTTAGATTGTTCATCTCTTATTTGAAAAAAAATCATATATAACTTGGTATTAAATTATAAACTGTTGGAATATGACAAGAATTGTTTTAATGAAAAACTGATTTATGCTTGGGAAAAAAAAAGAATGAACATGTCGGCTCAGTTTCAGCTGAGCTTTAAGGCTCAGCTGAAACTGAGCCTTTACGCTTAGCGAAACTGAGCCGTAAGGCTCAGTTTCAGCTGAGCCTTAAAGCTCAGGCGAAACTGAGCCGTACTATGAATCAGTTCTAAGTGAGTAAAAGGATATATCGTGCTTAACTTAAATGCTAAAGAAAATGAACATTTCTATAGAAGAGCTACTAAGAAGAGATAAGGTTCATGGCCCTTAAAAACTGGTGATAGGGATATAAATGTGGAAAAAGATTCAAAAGATAGGATAGATTATATGACCTTAAATGTCTCTATACTTGGAAAACACCTTTCAGAGAAAATGCAAATTTGGCAAGAATAGCTCCAATATCAAATCCCTCTGAAGGATCTGCACGAATATTACGAAGTCCATCATTGGTTTCACGGGCAACCTATGCAGATGAAGCATGGCATTTTGTCAACATGCTCCTGTCATAAAATTTTGTACCTATGAGTTAATAAAAAGGTATCATGTGTACCACTCTGATTTTCTCTTCATTGTCAGATATGCAAGGTAAGATGGCACCTAATACATCTGAACTGTATAGAGTAAGCTGGTCTCCCCCAAGTTTGACACACTCATTTATTTGCATAAATTGAGCAGAAATAGTCTGTTTTATTAGAAGGAGAAATGAAAGAGATCAGATACCCTCTTGCTAATTTTTATTCTCGCAAAGAAGTCAGAGTAAGATCAAAAAAGATTTTTCATTAAAAAAAAATAGTTGCAACACAATCTGGTGTCTTACCTATGTGATGGATGTCAAACGAGTAAATGCGTCAGGCAAACAGGCCCTTTGAACCAGTATTTCAGCCATACGACCATAATCAACAGTCTTCAGCTGAATGCCAGTTTAATAAGAAATGTTAGAAGTAACCGTAAGACTGTAAACATTAGTTCATGAAAATGCCAGATAATTTTCTAATATCAAGTCCGCACATGGCCTAGATATTACACATGCAAAGAAATCACAAAAATAAAATGAAATAGAACACTTACACGAGAGTTCTTTATCTCTTGGAGGAGCTCAGAAAGTGCGGAATCAGCTTGCTGTCATATTTCGTTACTGGAGTCGCTTAACATGTTAAATAAATGTATAAATCATAAGGTACAGTAAATTAAAATGAAACAAGCCCGCACTTTAAAAGATTGACATGAAACAGATTTTCAAATTTAGTACTCTAGAAAAATCACCGTCAAGAAAATCAGGAAGGAAACCAAGCATATCGATATCAAGAACACTATCCAATACAGTTATCCACCCCACCAAAAATTGTCGTACATAAGGATTGAGTACGTTCATTCGCTCCCTTAAAAGTGGTATGAACTCTTCTATGCTTTAACAATGCATGGAAGTATTATATGGTTAAGTTTGATTTTCAGACAATGGTGATATATGCAATTAAATAACATCAAATGAACCACAAACTGTGCACCTGAACTGGTCACTTTCGGTCACAATATCCTGGTTAATAAAAAATTAATACATGTTACAACTTGAACAAGCTATTTCAATAATGGAAGAGAAAACTGGATTTCTGACCTTCACAAGTCGGTCAAGCAAATAATCAGCACTTTGCACACTAGGATCTGAATCTGTAGAGAGACTGCAAAGTGCATCAAATATCTTGTTGAAATACACAATGAAATCTCCTCTTACAACCTGCAATTAGGAAAGTAATCTTAGAAACATTATACATCAGTATCATATTGACTGGTGTGAGGTATGTTACATGTCTAAGTTAGTTCGTTTCTTTTACTAAGAATCTTTAATTAGTTCGTAAATAAAACTATTGACAATCAACTTCTTTCATCGTTTGCATGGCAATACCATTTGATATAACACTATTTAACTACGTTACTGAATTAGAGCATTAAAAATAATATTTGGCTGAATTTTATTTATTTGATTTTGAATCATGTTTAAAATAGGGAATATATCTTATCATAATTTAAAATAGAACGAAATTATGTTCATATTGTTGTGTTTAAAACATGAACTTCTTGTTTATGCATTAGAAATAAAAATATATACAAATAAGTTCACTGTTTACCCAATAACAAGTGGATAATCTAAATTATTTCAAATAAATTAGCTCACTTTAAAACTATATTGCTATTCCAAAAAATTTGTGGACAAAACTTGCACCTAGTCAATTCATTTGATATTAACACAAAATGATGGTTTGGCTGATAACCTATGGTCTGAGCTGGCTAAAATGAGAAAATTTACTTCTTTAACAATTCACTTAAATTCATTATTTACTATTCACTTCCATAAGATATATAAGTTGCAGTACAAAATTTATTGCTATGATGATTTGTTCGAAAATAATATACCGACCACGTTATCTTTTGCACAGTGGAAAGAGAACCAATGCATATAACATGCACAACACCAATTTAAAATCTAATTACAATTATATGTTTAAACGATAATATTCAATTCCTCAAATGAACATGCATTTTTGTCAATAGGCAAACCAATCTTTTACATTCAGTTTAGTTAGATTCCCCTCTATTCTTTTTTGGATATCCTGTCACTACTCATGATGGTTTCAGCCGCAACAAAGTGCTCCCTGGTGATCTAAATTAATGAGCCTTTTTACCCACCATTAGTGTGCAAAATTCCAATTTCCATAATGGAGACTGAACTACTACTAATTGTAGCTGGTCCGCGTGAGGTTAAATCTGTGCAAATATTGTATTTTTGCTTTGTTAATCGAAGACTGTCAGTAGAACGGAAGAGAGTTAAGGCAGGCTTACGTTTAAATGACTTTTATCTTCATTGTTGGTGCATCCATCTACCTTTACCAACTCCTTGATATATTTTATGAGGTAGCAACCACATAAATAAAGTATGTGATATAGTACCGATTACTCAATCGTAAAATAGCTTGTTTACGGCGAATAGGACTCCATGTTAGATGGTCAAGTTTTTAAATTGTAAACTATTTCTTTTGTAAATTGCTTTAGGAAAATGAGATAACGTGACTTTTGTGCATCTGTATTACATTGACAAAAAAGATAGCTTATAGTTCATCAAAGTAGGTCGCTTGACATCAATTAAAGTATACATATCCATGCTAAAAGTAACACACACTCGACATTGGTAATATCAAATCTGAAACAAATAGACAACTCAAAATAATGATATTTCAGAAAATTTGGAGTTATCAGGGCTGCCAGTACATCAGCTAAGCATAAACTATTGGGTAAATATTGAAAGATCAAATTAAAAAGGGTCGAAACCAAAGAATTTACTTTGATAAATTCAAATGGGATGAAAATTAATAGAAGAGAGAAAGGGAAATGAACATGAGTATGAAATTTTATATGTTGTAATTTGGATTTTGCTGTAAAGACATAGACAGGCTTGAAGCAGGTCATTAAGAAAACTAAAATTCTGACAGATACTTAATTTCTAGACAGAAATAAATAGTGTATTGCTTCAATGGTGTATATTTTGTAAACTTAAATAAACAACCGATAATAAAAAAAATAGAAATCTGAACACTAATTAATTTGATAGATAAAGGTGCTCTAAAATCATAGTTGAAAAGGTAAAAAATAAGTTAGATATAAATTGATTGGAACTTATTTTCAGATGAACAAAATATAGATTACTCAAGTTTGACTGAAACTTATTCTAGATCGTTTCCATGACCTTTATACATGTTTAATTTTCAATTAACATATTATTTATATCCACTAATATACATTCGACGGACTTAAACACACAAATGTCCCTCTGCTTTTGTCCTTGCAGTGGCGCCGATGGTAATTCCCACCATCTCCGTAGGATAATACGAAATTAAAGGTGCTTAATTGATCTCTATAGATTGCATATTTATATGATAAATTATTCTAGCTATCAACCAAAAACTAATTTCAGTTAGCCAAGAAAATGCATATACTTAACATGTGCAATGTCATTGAACTAAAAAAATTTGAATAAAGAATATGAACTTAACAGAATAAATGTTACGCTTGCATGAACCATTAACATAACGAAGAAACTACTAATAGAAGACATGTCATTAGATGAAATAAATAGTATATATGTATTTAATCTGAAATGGAACACATCATTAATGTATAGCTATATTACCAACATGCAAGATTTAAAATAACATTCGGTATTTCTATAGTGGTTGTTGGATTTTATCAAACTTGGTTTCTTTGGCGGTTGATGGATTTAAAAATCATTCATTTAACTGAAAGTTCAAAACATACAAAATAAGGGATTTAACTTCATTTTTTCAATGTTAGTTGTCAACCCGTTCATTTTTGGTTTTGTAAATGTATCAAATTCTATAGCCGTTGTTTAATAATTGCTATTTATCAGATCATAAAAAGTCATATTTCAGCCCTAGCGCACAATATGTAGTCTAATTTCATAACAATATGCCATCAGTCTATTTTATGCGAATATTATACAAAAACATGATATTGAAAGTAAGCTTCGAAAAATTTAACTTCAAATTTGCAATAATTATTGCAATGATTATAAATTTGACTTTCAGTTCAAAATTCTCAACCAAATTCCCAAATAATGTATCCAAATGCAATTTGTTCAGTCGTTTAGGATATTTCATACTGTTCATTTTTAAGGTAATATCCAATGTTGAGGCCTATATGATCCTTTTTCAAATGGATATAGCATTAAAGTAATAAATTAAAGAATACAAACAAACTATAAATTATATTCAACATTGCACTAAGGCACAAATGTCAGTAGAAACTCGAATGCAATTGTATAATAAAATTTTATGCTCTTTCTACTTGGTAATGATAAAAACAATATAACAATACCTAAAATGCAGAGGGTATCACTAAACTTTTTCAAAAAAATTGGCCTAATATTTTTGTTTCAGAGGCAAGCATAGAACGACATTCATAGTTGCATATTAGTATTGTAGTACAGTAATTTTGTTTATAGTTGAAACATACCTTTGTAATTAACATGCTAATGAGAACATAAGGTTATCAGAGGCCAAAGTGTCCTATACTAATTAGTGATGAAAAACTCCATCGATTAACTATAATATCAAGTTGTTTTTTTCACTTTACTGACAACCAGTGACACCATTATATCATAGAGTCAGGGTATATTTGGTGATGAGACACTCCTACCTCGTGTAACATGTTAAGGTACGATTGAATTTAGAAAGAGCGAACTGGTACATGCATACATTTGTCTCCAGCGTGCAAGTTTTGAATTTATGTGTTTATTGATTAAGCATATTGAGTACTATTGACAATAAATAACCTCAATGTATTACTGATTTACATTAAAAACTGATATATCAGGCTGTCATTTAATCATTTCACCTACAGGAAACTTGAAACTTAATTACTTCCTCAAAACATAAGTACACTTACCTAAACATGTTATTCTTGAACATGAAAAATCAACCTATTTCGTAGTATCCAAAGATGCTAAACAAACCTCAAGATGTTGTGCTGCATCATTTGTTAAACCAACTGTAGCAGCAGCAAGCCCAATCAATCCACCCTACATACAAAATTCAACATTTAAGATTAAAAAAAATTATGCCCAACACAATAAACATATCACTTCCTCATCCCTCCAAATGAATTAAACGCCTTTCTATGATTAGAATGTGGTGATTTTGTAAAGTCTTCTATAAGCAAAGTAATGACAGAAGATATCTTTTCATGCTCCCTAACTTGTTCAAGCTGCTTCACTAACCCTTCAATCTAAATTGCAATCAAGGAACAAATCGAAATCACAAAAACTAGTAATAAGCAAACATGATTAACTAATCGATTTGTTACCTCTAATGCTGCATTTTTTCGCTTCTCGTAAAGCTTGTCCGTCTAATTCCGCAAAACGCCGCCAAATCCATCGCTTGAGATAGATGAGATGATGGAAGCCTGCAGGTGGTTGAGAGAGATAATCTGAGCGCTGTCTTCGTAAATTTAGGGATTCGCCTTTTTTTCATTTCGCAATTCTTTTTAGTTCGACCGAAATAGAAAAGAGGAGTGGAGGAAACCAAAAAAGAACGACACGGAAAGGGGAAATTCCAATTCGAATTTGATACGGGTTGAAGCACAATAAAAAAGAACTGATCTGAACCCTTCAAGATCTAGGGTGAGATTTCAAACAGTGCGGATTGCAATAGAAAGTTTGATACAGCTTATCAGATTTGATACAACTATAAACCCTATCAAATTTGATACGGCTTAAAACCGTATCAAATATCCGCATCCTGGTGCACCAAATATCTGTTTTGGTGTAGTGTCACGAACTTGAATGACAACACTTTACCAACTTGACATGCTAGACTGATGGGGTTAAGTCTCAAATTTAAATGACAACACATAACCTACTGGACGGAAACCCTTGTTGCGCGGTCCTTTTCAGCAGTAACCCACTAGATGTATCACGGTACCCTGGAACTAGGCAGGGTGGGGCACGATTATTGGGTTGATTGTAAGCGACCAGAACGACGGCTTAGTTGGTGCGCCATTGTAGGTTCAGGCGGACTATGGTCGTGCACGTAGTCCGGAGTTGAAAAAGCAGGCATTGGGCACCAGTAGGTTTACACTGTGCGTGCTTGATTTGTGTCGGTGGTTGGCACCCTAGGGCTTGATACACCCTATGGTGGACCTAGCACAGGTGACTACATTTCGTGATTGGGCCGTATGACACAGACACATGAACGAGCTAGGACTTGTAAGGAGTCGATCGATTAATAGGTCGTTACGTGGAAAAAGGGTGTTGTTCGTTAGGTAGCATAATCCTTAGTGGTCCTAGGTGGCATAAACACTAATCGAATCTAGAAAACGTTCAATAGGTAGCATAATCCCTAGTGATCCTAGGTGGCATAAATCCTAGTTGAACACGCGATAGCTCATGATAAGGAAACCTAGCCAGAACAAGGGTTGCGGTCCAAACGATTTCAAGAATGGTGGCACTACGTTGAAGTAGTATAGAAATACGTGATGAAACCCGTACGATATATGGCAAGGGACTGTTCATATACATGGAAAGGATGATACGGGTTGGGGTACTAGTACAGTTGGTGCAGAGAATATAGGAAATCAAAAAAAATAGTGGAATGGTGAAGCTTAGAAATCTTGCGATGTTATACTTAATAGAAACCTTGCAATGTTATACTTGATTCATCGTGCCTGTAGCTTACCTTGTCATCATGCTTATGTTTACTTTCAGTTTATTCATGCCATATTATTTTCACCTGTTTTTATGTTGAAAGCCACTAGGACTTACTCAGTCTTTATAACTGACCCAGTTTGTTTCGCCTCTTTTTCTTTCGTTTCTCCCCCCAGGTTCGTAGGGTGGGAATACAGCTTAGTTCGGATCTTACCAAGCTCCAAGGCTCTTTCATGTACTGCTTGGATTTCTCTTGGCTATGGCTTGCTTTGCTGTTTTAATTGGGGAATGATTTGTGACTATGGTTTTATGCTTCTTTACTATTGCAAGATAGATTTCGATGTAATGGATTTAATAGCATTTTGATGTAAACGGCTTTAGACCTTTCTAGATTTTAAAGCAATGAAATTTGGTTCCTCTTCCGCTATTTTATATGTTATGTCTTGTAATATTTCTGTGTATGTTTACCTAGATAATGCTCCACCAAAGCTAGTGCATTCCCTTTGTGAGTGACCCTAGCGGAGGTGGGGTGTTACACAACCATAGCTCTTCTCATCTCGTCCTCCTTCTCCCCATACCCAAAACTCGAACTCGCGTCATCCTCTTCATTTTCGTTGAAACCCAAATCCAACGCACACAATAAAAAAGCACCGAACACTTTTGACCCCAAATCAAACCAAAACTTCACAAATGTTACAGCTCTCTACCACAATCACAATAACAAACTCCAAATGATTTAAACTTTCTTCAAATTCACCAAAGATTGAACCCTAGGTTTTAAATACACAAGCCGGAAAAAAATACGCGACAATGAACAACATCGAGCCCTCTATAACCTATATAGAAATGAAGCTAATGAGCTGCTGAATCCATACATATGTATTCTGCAATTATAGGAATTGTTTTGATTTTCCAAACTCAAGAATTTACTATTTATATTTTCTCTGTAGTAACGGCGCATTGTTTGACTACGGGAGAATTGAATTAGGGTTAGAAATAGTTCCAAGTATTTATAGTGTATTTTTAATAATTTAATATTTGATTAAATATTCGTTTTTAACCAACCGCTGTTTGTATTTATTGTTTAAAAATCTCTGTGATCAGATACAATATCCAAATTTTATGAAAATGGACATACAACTACAGTTCGACATTACGGACCTAACAAAACTTGTATCGTCGAATTTCGACACAGTTTACTCACACAGCGTATTTTTAATCGTCAAAATACCAACTTTTTTCACATTAAAAATCTGTACTGCCACACACTGACTCCAAAAATCACAAAAATTAAAATCTAACAATAATTTAAAATTCTGGATCCAACAAAATTAGTTTCATCGAAAACGGAGTTCGTTTGCAAAAATGGCTATAATTAAAGCTCTAAATAAATCAATTTAAATATTAATATATTTAAAAACAATTAAATTAACTATAAATAATTTAATATTATCCTATATATTCACATAGAATGCTATCTAGCTTCAAAATAAATATATCTCGATATATAACTCTATACTTCAAAATCTCAGATTAAATCGATATTCAGTTTATATTGAAAATCCATTTATAATATAAATAAATCGTTATATATTATAAAGGAATTCCATAGCGACTTTTCGAAAATTGGATTTGGACACAACTCATAATCTACACGACGAAATCTTGATTTTTCACTTCCAATAGAAAAAAATACTTCACCGGCTCTGAATGTTTCTTGTTTCACAGAAATCCGATTTAAAACGGATTCTGTATGTTCGTTTAAAGTTCGAATCGCCAAATTACGAACTACCACGCCATTTCGAGCTCTATTATAATTATAATATAATTAAATATTCAACTACCGTTTGTATAATATATTTGTTAATATAATTCAACTCTAAACTGAATTATATATTGTAAATGATCCAATTCACACAATATTGCGAATTCCCTTATTTTCGACCACTTTGAAAATTAAATATATTATTTATATTAATTAAATATTCAATATTATTTAAATAAACCACCATTTAAATCTCTAAATTACTATTTAAATAATTAAATAAATTAATTATCACACCGTAAAAATACAGGGCATTACATATATATTCTAATGACAAATAAAAGAATAATTTATTTGCATACATTTTTCTATGTATTCTAATGCCAAATAAAAGAATAATATATTTTTGCATACATTTTTCTATGTATTCTAATGGCAAATAAAAGAATAATTTATTTGCATACATTTTTCTATGTATTCTAATGACAAATAAAAGAATAATTTATTTGCATACATGTCTAATTTTAACTATAAATGATATTTTTATTTTGTCGACCATTCTATTTCAACAAAACAATCAAAAATGATAATTTTGTTTTGTTGACAATTCTATTTCAGCAAAACAAACAAAAATGATAATTTCATTTTATTTACCATTCCATTTCAACAAAATGAATGAAAATGATAACTTCATTTTGTTAACAATTCTATTTTAACAAAATGAATAAAAATGATAACTTTATTTTGTTAACAATTCTATTTTAACAAAATAAATAAAAATGATAACTTCATTTTGTTTACAATTCCATTTCAACAAAATGAATAAAAATGATAACTTCATTTTGTTTACAATTCCATTTCAACAAAATGAATAAAAATGATAACTTCATTTTGTTAATAATAATCTAATTCAACAAAATTGATGTTTTTTTTTTAACACAAATCTATTTAACAAAAATGATATTTTTCTTTTGACAATTTTTATTTCAACAAAAATGTTAATTTTTATTTCAACAAAAATGTTATTTTTGTTTTTAACAATTTTATTTCAACAAAAATGTTATTTTTGTTTTTAACAATTTTTATTCAACAAAAATGATATTTCTGTTTTAACACATATCTATTCAACAAAAATGATATTTATGTTTTTAACTATTTTATTTCAATAAAAATGTAAATTTTGTCTTAACTATTTTATTTCAAAAAAATGTAAATTTTTGTTTTAACTATTTTTTTGACAAAAATGTCAATTTTGTTTCGACACAATAATTCACCAAATCAACAGATCAACATAACAGCATCATTAACCCAAATCAAATCACGTATAACAACAATTTAAATTTAACAGCGGATTGGTAATAACACAATCATAATTAATTAATTTTAATTATTTAAAAAAATAGAATTCTCACCCATAAGCTAAAAAATAATATATTTAGCAAACAATTATTTGTGATGATTAAATACAGATGAAAATCGTGGTAGTTTATAATAAATAACTATATAGGAAAATTTAGTGAGAGAGTTCTCACCTCGATTGGTTCAGGAATCATTGTAAACGATTATTTTCAATTAAATTAAACTATGTGCTTAATTTAATAAAAATTTCAAAGTGCTTTTGAATCTGTCCAGATTGGTTTCATCACGCAGCTTTTGTCATTACGATTCCAACGAACTTTGAATCATCTGATTCTGATAACATGGCCAAAAGTTATTAACATTTCAAACTTTTATAATTTAAATTTATTAACTAACTTGATTAATTCTCAATTAAAAACAATTAATTACTTTTAGAAGCCAGTCCCCTTTTCTACCTACTCCCCGTCATCTTTTCTGGACGTTGTAACCCACTTTCCCCTTAAACAATCCACCACCGCACCCTTCTGGAAGCGGCTGACTCCAGATCTGACATGTCCACGACATCCCCTCCGCGTCGCTTCCCACCACCGAGAATCTAGGCAGATTCGAACCCCCCTGGTGATCGCAAACCGCTCGCAAACGTCTCCCCTTTGAGGCATGATTTCGAACGAATTACTCAGAGAATTTCGATCATTCACTACGCCATAACAGGTGATTCCCAACGAGTATAACCGTCGCAAACAATTTCCACAACGCTTTTAAGCGTTGCTATGAGGGGGTGGCAATTTAGTACCAACGCTTATAAGCATTGGTAGATTTTCTTTAGCAACAAGCGTTGGTAGATTTTCTTTAACAACGCTTATAAGCATTGGTAGATTTTTTTTAACAACGCTTATAAGCGTTGGTAGATTTTCTTTACCAACACTTATAAGCGTTGTAAGATTTTTGTGCGCAACACTTATACATGTTGCAATATATCCGTTTGCAACGCCTATACATGTTACAAAATTTTAATTCACAAGAAATATAAATTTTAATAATAACAGAAATATGTATTCACAACTCGCATATTCTAACATTAATAGTCAATTAATAACCAACATGATGATAATATAGACGATATTTAATATGAATCAAAAACTAATATTAAACTCAATGCATACTAATAGATAACATTCATAATCACATAACGACATATAATATCAGTTAACAATAAACAAGCACAATACATGATTAAGATGCAAATTCAATACATAATTAGTTTGCTAAATTCAACACATAAATGAGATTCTACAAATACCGAATACGAAACTCTGGCCATATAACGAAGCCTCCATCTGAAAATTCACATAACTTGTACAGTCCATTTTGAGGACCATCATAAATTAGTGCATCCGGTTCAAGAACTTCAACAACCCAAATTACTTTCTCTATATTCGGTACCACTTTCCTAAAATGATTAATTGTTTGTGTTCCAAGATAACCTTTTGCTACCTCCGTCTCAAGATCATGTGACAATTGCATTACGTATTTCTTTTCCATTGTAGATGAATGAAGATCATTAAGTGACACGTTTGGAGTAACGGTTACATTATTATTTATAGGAGGATCCCCTAAATTAGAATCACCTTCTGTACGAGGAGTGGAAGGACTTGTAACAAGTTTTTCTTGCAAATTAGGTATAAATTTCATAAAAGTTGAAGTAATTGAATTGATGGCGTTATTAACTTGAGTAGCTACTTGCCTTCCAATTTCCAAACGGATAAATCCACGGCTTGTTTTTTATCAGTTACAACTTTTACAACTCGAGCCACCATTACTTGTTTTATAAAAGAAGTAGAACTAATTGCTCGACAATAATTTTTCTTCCTATCGGAACCAAAAACTTCTGCAATTGGATCATTATCAAGATCATCTACTGTGCTATTAGAACTACCATCTAATTTTCTCTTTTCTCTCGCTACCTCTAGAAGTGCCTGCATTTAATGAATATCACATTAAATTGAAAATTTCGGTTTCTTGTTAAAAACAGAAAAACATGAATTTACATCTCGCTCAACAGAAAATTTCGGAGTGACTAAATAATACCAAACGACTACGACTCAGTTTTTCTGAGCCATATGGCTCAGCAAAACTGAGCCACACGGCTCAGTTTTCTGAGCCACAAGGCACAGTTTTGCTGAGCCACAGGCTCAGAAAAACTGAGCCTTACGGCTTAGATAACCTAAGCCATAAGCTCAGTTTTTTTGAGCTTATGGCTCAGCAAAACTGAGTAATATAGGCTCAGTTTTTCTGAGCCGATAAGCTCGAAAAAACTGAGCGCTATAGGCTCAGTTTTACTGAGCCATAAGGCTCAGCAAAACTGAGCGCTATAGGCCCAGTTTTTCTGAGCCGATAAGCTCGGAAAAACTGAGCGCTATAGGCTCAATTTTGCTGAGCTATAAGGCTCAGCAAAACTGAGCTTTACGGCTCAGTTAACCTGATCCATAGGCTCAGTTTTTCTGAGCTTATGGCCCAGCAAAACTGAGCGCTATAGGCTCAGTTTTTCTGAGCCGATAAGCTCGGAAAAACTGAGCGCTATAGGCTCAGTTTTGCTGAGCCTTATGGCTCAGAAAAACTGAGCCTTACGGCTCAGTTAACCTGAGCCATAGGCTCTGTTTTTCTGAGCTTATGGCTCAGCAAAACTGAGCGCTATAGGCTCAGTTTTGCTAAGCCGATAAGCTCGGAAAAACTGAGCACTATAGGCTCTGTTTTTCTGAGCCTTATGGCTCAGCAAAACTGAGCGCCATAGGCTCAGTTACGGATTAAAACACTTAATCTAGTATCATGTTTTTAAACGACATGGTTTTAAATATTTTTGGTTACCTTAACAGCAATCTAGTTGACATTTTGCAAAGGCTACATAGTTAATATGCCAATAGGAAAACAACATCTTCTACTCTGAGGCTTGTCGTTTGCTTTACGAAGCAAAATACATTTTGATTCATGTCACTGTTTTAAAAACTTTTCTCTACCATTTTGGTAAAAAAAAAACTTTATTGCAAAATTTTCATATATTCAGCAATATTTACATTTTGCAAAAGACATCTACAAACGGTTAGACAAACATGATGCAGAGATGGAGGGAATCAACGGAAAAAATGAACTCATGATGCATGGAATCAAAACAAATAATAGTTTAAATGAGGAGTAGATGGATGAAAAAATTGCTGTAGCAAAAAAAGAATGAAATACAATTTCCTAAGATTGCTGCAACCAAAAAATTGCTGCAGCCAAATAATAGTTCAAATCAAATACAATTTCCTAAGATTCATGTTTGCATGATTAGCCTTTGAGCACTTATGCCAGTCGCAGACAGATCAAATGTGCATGATGTAAAATATATGCCAATTTTGTATGCATCGGAATTTATGGCATATAAGCCTTGAGCAAATAAATGATAAATTCAATATATGTTTAATTCAATTTCGAATATATAATTTACCAAGAGTCAAGTTTATTGGATTTCACAAAATACTTAGTTTTCAGCGTGTATAAACTTTCAAGGGTATGTGTAGAGCTTCAACAAGTTTATTGGATTTTATAAATATAAGCCAAACACATCAAAATGAAACATATTGGTTCTGAGCTTTTAATATGTGACTTTCATACATGAAACAAGTATGGTTTTGGGTAAAGATGTGGGTTTAGGAGTCATATGCATCAGGTTTTCAATACATTCCCTTTTTGTATGATTCAGATTTTGAATATATGTATGCATGCATGAATATAGTTTATAGGTATGTATGTAAAATTTCTAAATGTACAGCTTCATAAACTGTGAGTTTAAAGATTCACGGCTTCATTTATATATATTGACATGAGTCTATTTATATAAAAGAACTTTTGTGTTTAAACAAAAGTCAGGTGTTAACAGTTTATCAATTTATCATAGCAAACAAAATATAAAGTAACTTATGTTAGTAACTTATGTTCATATATTGTTATATATTAGACTAAGAAGAAAATCATTTACAAAACTGAGTTTTTTCTTTTATGAAAAACTAAGCCTTACAAAACTGAGTTTTGAACAAATATACATATTCCACATATACAGACATGAAACTGAATTTAATTATTCCACATATACATTCAAAGAGCAAGAAGCAATAATCAAAACCAATGAAATATGAAAGCTATAGTGATAAAATGTTTTGATGACTTAAATTTTCAAAATATAAAACATAAACAAACTTGCTTTGATGACTTAGATATACCAATACATGTACTTAAAAACTCTTCTTAATCATGCATGACTTGAATGGAAAATAAAACTAGTCAAGCTGTTTTTCAAAATGGGAATATACTAAGACAGAAGGAAAACAACTGAATGTCATAATCGTGATAATTTAACTAATTAAATTGTAAAAAATGACACCCTTTGTCAAATATAACTCAACTGTAAAAAAAAACAGTCATTTATTCATCTTAAAATGCGGGAATGTAAGACAAAGTGAAAAAGATATGAACATGCACAAGAAGTCATTATAATTTACCAAATGGTACAAAAAATGACACTCTTTGTAGTTATATCCTTGACGCAACACTAAGCAGCAAAACAAATAAACTTACTACAAACTGAGTTATAGATTATTGTGAATACAGAAGAAATAACTAACACATAGAAAACAGATGAAGAGTCTAGCAATAAAGAAAGTTATGTGGGAACAATAAGCATTCAGCTTGTAGCTCTATCTAACTTCTACTTAGTGCATACAATTGAAAATTTTGTTCAAATAGCACAAACCTACTCAACAGTAATATAAGGCAACTGTAAAAGGATTGGATCTCAGCGCATACTTAAATAATTAAACAAAGTACAGATATGAGATAATTAATTAGAGTAATTAAACATTAGACAGGCGCAAGTGTGCTCACAGACTGAGGTGTTACCAGATAATATTTACTTTGACCAAACATTAGTTTACATATAACTAAATCTAACGTCACTGCAAAATAAATAAATACTTACAGTATGCATCCAAATGCAAAGACTACCACAGATCTGAAGGGAAGATGGCAGCAGACTGCGAGTACCTTCAAAAAATTAGCAACTGCTACTCATTAGGCACTGACCTAACTGAAGATATAGGTTGATGAACCTGAAGATAAGCGGCTGCCAAATCAATTCTCAAGATTATAAATTCTTCAAAAAATTATAACCTGAATGCGAGTTGTAACCTGAAGTCAAAAATTTATAAATTCTTCAAGCCCACAAATAAATAAAGATCCCCAGGATTAAATGAGAATGAATGCGAGTTATAACCTGAAGCCTAATCGATTCTCTGATGCCCAAATTGAATGTGCCCCCAAATCCGATTGTTTGATGTTCAATTAGAGAGGAAAGGATTCCAACTTTTTAATATTCGGTTCTGGGATTCATAGGTTTATTGTTTTTTAGAAATCGTGGGATGTGTAGTGTATGATTTAGGCGGCCGTTTGGGTAAAAGCGTTGGGCATACGAATGGGAAAGAGGAACTAGGGTTATGGGCGTTTGTTTATCGTTTTGCCCTCATAAACTAACCTTACCAACACATATAAGCGTTGACAATAAAAATTATAATTACGTATTTTTGGTAACACTTTTTCAATAAGGCAACGCATATTACGGTGACTACACTACAACACAAATAAGTGTTGGCAATTGAAAAAAAAGGGTTACCAAATGGCCGTTATGGTGTAGTGATTACCATATAAAATCGAAGATTGGAAGGAGTGCTATAATTGTCTCTTTAATTTCATGATCTAATTCGTATTAGAATTGAGGAGATTAACCAATTTGTTTCCATCATTTTCGACCATTAAGAAAATGGAATGGCGACTCTGACTTTTGATCAGGGTTTCAAGGATCTTTGGTGTATTTATAATAAATATTTTATTATATTTAATTCTTTAACTCGAAAAATACTTGTTTGTTGATACCAACTCAAAATCGAACCCAACGACTGTCGCCATTAGCTAAATACTCCCATTGCGGAAAAAATGGAATATGTTTCATAAGCCAGTTCGATCGTTTCGATCAGTTTTTACCAAAATTAAAATATAAATCATTTAATTATTTAATTTGATCGTACATTTAAATTTACCAGAGCTACATACGGACTCCAAAAATTCCCAAAAAATAAATCTAGCTATGTATTGACAATATGGTCCTAACAAATTAATTTGGTCGAATTTGGAGATCGTTTGAAAAATGGCCATTTTCTGGTCGATCCAATTCAAATTTAAATTACCAAACACATTTAAATTTACTGTGCTCACATATTAAATCCAAAAATTATGAAAATTGGAATCTAGCAATAATTTGACATTCCGGATCCAACCAAAGTAGTTTCATCAAAAATGAAGGTCGTTTGCAAAATGGCTATTCATTATAATATATATATATATATAAATTCCATAGCGATTATTTTGAATTTTAAACTGGCCATAACTTTTTATTCCTGCTATGAAATTTCAATTTTTCAGATCCATTAGAAAGATATAATTAAATAGATTTAAATATTTTTGGTTTTACTAAAATCCGATTTATTTTGAATCCTATACATTTAGTCAAAGTTAAAATTCAAATTTTCAAACTACCGCGCTATTTCTAACTCCTTTTATTATTAAATAAATATATTCATTCTAACTTCGATTTAAATAAATTTTTTGTTGTTATTATTTAAAATAAATTATTTTAAATATTCAAAATCCATTAAAATTGTTAAAACGAAAATTTTAAATTGGTTCGGATTTTCCGGGTTGTTACAATCTTCCCCACTTAAAATCTTTTTATCCTCGAAAAGGAACGGAGCTGAAAGTTGTTTAACTAACCAACTCAACTTTCATTCCGGCTTTCATTCTTCAACTTTTCGGTTTCTATGAAATTTCTAATTTCTAAAATTGGGTAACACCCTAAATTTTCGAAAAATTTCGCCATAATCTCCTTTATACGGGTTGATATTTAAAACCGCAACTCGCCTCACAGGGCCCTCATCAATCCAAAATAAAAATAAAAAGCCAATCGGCTCATAAAATCATCCAAGGAAAATGAATACAGTTAATATGTACCTATTTGTCGGACAAACAATTTTATTCCTCTTCTTGGCCTCTTTGCTATGACCTGTTCATTATATACACATGTATATGTATACAATGGCAATAAATTTTTAATTCAGTTCAATATTGGATTCGATTTGGCTTAATTTATCCTTTTATTCATATATTGGTTTAAATTAATTACCATTCTAATATTTTTATTTGTTAAACTAATAATCAAACATTACAACCAGCAATCAATTGGTTAATTAAATTTTCAAATATATATAACTTTTATATAATCCAAAAATCATATTTTAGTGCAAATCACAGCAATATATTCTAACTATATTTTGGTTCTCACGCCAGTCAATTGGAAATATATAAATATCCCACTTTCGAAACTCGAACATAAATGTTGATGATGTCATGGTCATCATCAGAACCATCTCTGAGCGACTAGAGTGTGATTCTATATCTATCCAGTATCCGAGGCTTCAAATATACATTTCGTCATGCATATACTCAAAATCCCCTATACTAGATTGTCCAAATTCAATGTAAAATAAAATATTCAAATACGAATAATTGATTTAAAGTTTTAAAACTAATTTGATTTTGAAAGTAACACTCTTCACACTCGTTCCAGGATACTGCTGATCCTATCTCTAACGAGTCAATCTTATTGGATATTACTAACCCAATCTCTGACGAATTATTTCGTTCGGTTCTAATGTGTCTTGTTCTCTAGCTTTGTAAACCAAAACTATGATACCAGCTGTAACGACACGGATTTCGTCCTAACCTAATCGATCGATAAATCGACCAAGACTGTTTGAATCCCGCATACGCTCACTCTGGGCATACAACACATCAGAACAAATATCAAAAGAATTTTATAAATATCATAATAATGTTACATCAGAGTACAGAACATCAGAGTACATCGAATATAATAATACAACAACGCAAGATTAATTTATAACAAATGTAATACAGTGCACAGCGGAACAATTAAACTAACACAGCAGAAGACAATCTATGCTCTGGACACCGCTTTAAGCTTCGATCTAGAATCCTGCTCAGTATATCTGCAAAATAAACTACTCAACTGCCCATGTGGAAATAAGGGCACCCGAGTTTGTAAGTGAAACAAACTACAAGTCAGTCATGGGACATGTGCGAGAAATCTTTACTTAACTTACCTATTAATAAGGCTAATCACAGGACCACGCCGCTAATGTGGAACGGGTTTACTCCATCGGATTTCCAATGCATAAACATCAACCATAAATAAAAATATGGATCTACAATGCATCAATCATCATACAATTCCTTAATCTACCCATTTAGGCTTAATCCCTAAACTTAGATTTCCAAATACAATTCTCTTTACATAAATTATTTCTTTGGACTTTATTTCCCGATTTCTTTTATTTCAAATCATTTGAAATACATATCCAGATTTTATAATAAACTAGATTTCACTTCGGGATCTCAAAAAACAAAACATTAGGAAATATGAATTCTAAAACGTAACAATGTATACAAACAAGTATGAAACCAAATATCGGCCATGTTCCCTCAAACTAGGTTGAATGCGCCTTGACTGAACCAATATATATATGTGCACCTAACGGCTACACTGACAATGCACCATCCCACCTATGGAGGAAGACATGCACGCCCTCACACTTTTAGTCACTCTCGGGTCACCCGATCTCTAGCTACATACTTGCTGAATCATTTTATATCCCGAAGTAGGGAAAATCATTTCACAACATAATAATCGAAAGTACTTTCAAATCTTCATAGATTTCTACTTCCAAATCATTTTGAAATTATCGGGTATAGCCCGCGAAATCCTTTCTGTTTTATAAAACATTCCCTGTCCAAAATCAGGAATACTATTCGTTTTACTTAAGAATCTCATTTCAAAATCATTTATTAAATTTTTAAATAAACAACATCGCTAAACACCTTATAATCAAATCGTGAAGTGTTTCACAAGGTGTTAGCACATAGATATTTTTTACGCAACCCAATGTTAAATGTAAAAGCTTATTTTGCTCATAAACTGGTCGACAACAATCAAAACGATCAATCAATCACAATCCATATCAATGACCAAGTATATCTGGTTAAGTCACATTTCATATTACAATAAAAGAGTATTTTATTGTCTACACATTTTCTACATTTCATATGTAAAAATAAAAAAGATTATTTCATTGTCTACATATTTTTTATGTTTCTAATGACAAATAAAAAAATATTTTATTTGCATTACATTTTCTATGTTTCTAATGACAAACAAAAGAATATTTCATTCGCATGACATTTTCTATGTTTCTAATGACAAATAAAAAAATAATTTATTTGCATACATTTTTTTATGTATTCTAATGACAAATAAAAGAATAATTTATTTGCATACATTCTTCTATGTATTCTAATGACAAATAAAAGAATAATTTATTTGCATACATTTTTCTATGTATTCTAATGACAAATAAAAGAATAATTTATTTGCATACATTTCTAATTCTAACAATAAATTATATTTTTATTTTGTCGACCATTCTATTTCAATAAAACAATCAAAAATGATAATTTTGTTTTGTTGACAATTCTATTTCAACAAAACAAACAAAAATGATAACTTCATTTTATTTACAATTAAATTTCAACAAAATGAATAAAAATGATGACTTCATTTTGTTATCAATTCTGTTTTAACAAAATGAATAAAAATGATAACTACATTTTGTTAGCAATTCTATTTTAACAAAATGAATAAAAATGATAACTACATGTTAACCCCGTTCTTAGAACGCGGTTCAGAACTAAGAAGTATTTACGAATGATGACACACGACATAACCGACTAAAGTCGTTTCTGCGACATAAATCCAGCAGGCATCCACGCAACATGACATTAAGTCACTAACACGAGATGGTTCCATGTCGTTTACATGGCACGACTCTAAGTCATTGAACACGACATGGAATTAAGGCGTTCAGCGCGCCACGGTGACCGTTACACTCGAGCCGTAAGCGTCATGTCACGTAAACCATGTCGTGATAGGGAATATCTAAATACTTAAGTTGCATGTCATAAATAATGAAAAGTAAGGTCATTAATACCAAGTCGTATCACTGCATGCCGTTAATACAGTTATATGCCACGACATTGAGTCCATATCGCAGCATCAGCCATGGCGTTCAAGCCATGTCGCGGGTTGGTATCATGTCGATAATCCTTCCATGACGATGGTGCTACATGGCCAGACCGCATGCCAATGAAATCAAGCCATACTGACCTCATCCATGCCGCGGCAGCTCCAAGGCGTAAGATAATCATGTCGGATCACAAATTCCACTGTGCCGCAAGTTCATTACATGGCGTATGAAGCAGCCATAGGACGACATGATTCATATCAGAGAGCTATCATGTCGCCATTGTCATATCGCACCAACCTCCAAGTCGTTGAGTATAAAAGGCAAGGTCCACTTAAACCGATAAGGAGCTCACGGTATGATGTAACCGAGTTCATTGCATGATGTTAAACTATTGATAAAGCATGTCGCTATTCACATTATACTAAATCAAGTCGTGAGCGTCACCATGCTGTAAATAGCTCCATGTCGTGAGTAACTTCATGCCACAATATTCATGTCATCAAGTCAAGTCGTCAACCCTTCATTCTGAAGGTATGTCATATGGCGCAAGAGGCATCCCGTTTTCCAGCTTGCAACAACTCATGTATAGCGGTAAAGGTAGAATGGAAACAACAGTCAAGCCGTATATTGCAAGAATTAATTCATGTCGTTCTAGTACAACAACATGTCATGCCGCGTGGATTGGTACTCAAGTCAAGGCGATTCAACCATTCATGTCGTAAAAGGTATTCATGGCGACACGAGTCATGTCGAATGGAGTCATGGCATTTTCTGCATAATTACAGAATTGCCTCCCGGGCTAAAATCACCTATAAAGACCCCACATAATTCATTTGGAAGGGGGACCGAAAATTCATTCCTACAAGGAGACTCCGTCAAATTCAAAGCTCATCTACAACTTCTCTAATGATTTCAGTGGATTCATCAACACTTTTCTAACTCCATGAAGATCAAATCCAAGTGAATGATCATTAGATCTTTCTACAATTGAATCTAAACACCCTCAATCTCATTCAAGCTACACCATAAATCTCTCAAGCATCATTCAGATGATCTCTAATCCTCTCCAAAGCCTAAATCGAATGCTAGTTCACTATGAAATCTACGAAGATCATGGGAAAAGATCAAAGCACATAAGTGGTTGAAAATTCATTACAGAGCTAAACCTCTTTCCTTCTCTTCGCCAAACTCAAGTGAAAGTAAATCGTCAAGAGATTAAAAAGAGAGAAATGATTGTAATGAGGGAAAATTCATATGTTGTAAGCTTGAATATCATAATGAGAATTGATTGAAAGTGGATGTAGATTTGTATTGAATCGAACCACTATAAAAACTTCGTTGTGTTCTTAATTGTTTTTATTCGTTTTTTTTGTGACTACACGATTCCATATTCTTACCGAATTGGTGAAGTGTAGCTTTACATCGGTGTTTGGTCCCAAATTTGGAGCAAACATTTGGCGCCCACCGTGGGGCCTAGATTGCCAATCCATTTCTCGCTCTCCCACAAGGTAGAAGGCCCTGCACTTAAATTTTAAGTACACTCTGATTATCTAAGTTGTCCGAATTGAAATACTTACCTCTAAAGGCATGGGTAAGCCAGGTAGACCATTGAAGAAAGCTACAAGTAAAAGTGTCGAAAATGCCACTAACATGGAAAACACCCCGCCTACTAATCAGTTTGAAGTCGGTGAAAGTTCTAAAGCCGGAACTACCGTAACAAGGAGGGAGTTGGATGAAGTGGCAGCAGGACTAACAAGTCGAATTGATATTGCGAATGAGGCCATGATGAAGAAGCTTGAAACCATGTTCGCCATGCAAGCCGCAACGGCCAAAGTCACCATGAGTGCAAACCATCTTAAAACTGCTAAAACCACTAGAACGAAAGATACTGGATCTTCTTCCTCATGCCCGAATAAAGCAAATTCTGTCCAAGAGATTGCAAATCCTAGTCATAGAGGAATGAAGCCACCTGCTCATAACCTCTCTGGAAAAGCGACCCCTCAACAAGCGTTTGGTTCCACAAAGGGGCACTTCCCTATGCGGGAGGTCCAGGGTCCCGGAATCTGAACTGTGATCGTTTGCGTGGGCAAGCATCCGGTAAAGAGGAAGGCATCCGCCCCGTGGACCAACTCATTAAGGGGGAGTGTATATTCGGAATGGTACGAAAGATTATGAATGAGAGCCAGAAAAAGGTGGATGATGAGAAGGAATGGGGATTTGCTCCTACAAAAACCCCACTTACAGAGAGAATAAAAATGGCGCCATATCCAAATAAATTCAAACCCGCAGTTGTACAGGCTTATAATGGAACTGGCGATTCCAACGTGTTCCTATGCAGGTATGATCAGCACATGGATGGGGCACGTGCTACTGACGAGCTCAAATGTTTATACTTCCCCACTTACTTGAAGGGAGTAACATCACTTTGGTTTGCAAAACTCTCGCCAAAATTCGTAGATGACTTTGCCACCTTTGCCAAGCTGTTCAGACGGCAATTCAGGCTTCAAGCGACTAAGGTGCATGATGTGATGGAACTGAATGAGATGGAACAAGTGCTAGGAAAATCCATTAAAACCTTCATTTCTCGTTTTAACACAGCTACAGCCGAAGTCAGAAACTATGAGCCACATTTGGCCTTGATGGCTCTAAAAGGAGGTATAAATAAAAGGACCAAACTCGAGCAGTGGATCAAGAAGAAGCCCGCGACTCTCGAAGAGCTATTTGACAAGGCAGAGGAATATATAGGCGTGGATGAGGATCCGCCCTGTACATTAGAAGCCACATAAAATAATGAGTCGTCAGAGAAAAAAGACGTAAACGTGCAAGGAGAACAGAAAAACGCTGGAGGATATCAAAAAAGAGGGAATGAAGGGAAAGATGGTCGAAACAACAAAAAGCTTCGTTTCTTCAAGAATTCTGAAATGAATCCCCTTAATGATACCATAGAAAACATTTATATGGCGACCAAAGACACTGAAGAATACCCAGAGCCAGGGAAATTGAAAGTCACTGATAATGCAATAAAGTCCGGCATGTTCTGTCGATTTCATAACCAGCCGGGGCATAGCACAAACGAATGTAGACATTTGAAAAGCTTAATTGAAGAACTGATAAGGAAAAACAGGCTTCATCAGTATACAAAGATCTCCCAGAATGCTCAAGGAGCTCAAGACCAAGGAGCCTCTACAGGACAGCCTAAACAAAATGAGAACATTTCAGTTGCCGCTATACCAAGGATGATCATAAATACCATTTTAGGAGGCCCCTACCCGGTTGGGAAAAGCTAGGGGACATGGTGAAGTATGCTCATGAGGTGAAGGACTTTTCGAAAAGAGGAGAACTCATGATTATGAGTGAGGTTTTATTGGCAAAAGCTCCGAGAATCCTGCGAGACGACATCACATTTAAAGATGAAGATCCGAGCAGGATCATAACACCTACAGAGGATCCAATGTTGATAACCATCAGTTTGGGCCCAGCCATAGTTAGAAGGGTGTTAGTCAATAGCGGAGCATCAGTTAATATCCTCTTCTTTAGCGCATTCCATAGAATGAAGCTTTCCATGGGCGTTGTAAAATCCTGTCAGAACAAGGTCCACGGATTCACTGGTCAACCTGTTCAACCAATTGCTGTTATCAGTCTACTAGTAGAGCTCGGAGAAGGAGAGCAAACAGCCGCACTGGTAAAGAACTTTGTTATAATTGATGAACCCTCTGCTTACAATGCCTTCCTAGGAAGACCTACTCTTGCAGCATTCAGAATAACTATGGCTCCACGGCGCCTCACTATGAAATTCCCAATAGAGAATGGTGTTGGCACAATTATAGGTGATCAACAAGTGGCAAGAGAGTGTTATTTGGTTGAATTGGCAGAAGCAAGGAAGAAGGAATTGAAGAAGGATGTAGAGTTGTTGCTCCGCATCCAAAAACCCCCACACTGGTGAGCACAGTGGCGCTCGGAAAACAATTGATCCAAGGAAAAACAGTGTGGGGGGAAAATAGAGAAGCGCCAGCCAAAGATACTATCCCCATTCCAGTATCCGACAAGAACCCTAACCAGATCTTGAAGATAGGATCTCAGCTAGTTTTGATGCTGCAAAAGGAATTAATCTTGTTTTTAAAAGCATATTTAGATGTATTTTCCTGGGAACACTTAGATATGTGTGGGATCCCAACGAATGTAATTGTTCACAAGTTGAATATAAATCAAAAGTTGACTCCTGTGAAATAAAAAAGACGAATGCAGGGATTTGAAAGATCCGAGGCTCTAAAAGAAGAAGTAGATAGGCTACTCAAAAATAATTTCATATGAGAATCTACATATCCAGATTGGGTTTCTAACCCAGTGCTTGTCAAAAAGTCCAATGGAAAGTGGAGAGTGTGTATAGATTACTCAGATCATAATAAAGCTTGCCCAAAAGACGGTTTTCCTTTGCCCCAAATTGACCAGCTCATAGATCCAACAGCGGGGCACGGGTTACTATCTTTTAAGGATGCATATTCCGGATATAATCAAATTAGGATGCACAAGCCAGACGACGAAAACACGAGTTTCATAACAGATAGAGGACTATACTCCTATAAAGTCATGCCATTTGGATTGAAAACGCAAGAGCAACTTACCAACGTCTTGTAAACTCCATGTTTAAATCCCAGATAGGGAGTACAATGGAAGTATATGTAGATGATATGCTATTCAAATCAAAGAAGGTCGAAGATCATCTCGAGGACCTAGCAGAAATGTTTCACATACTCAGGAAATACGGGATGAAACTAAACCCGTTGAAATGTTAATTCGGAGTCTCTTCGAGGAAATTTCTCGGGTTCATCGTCAATGCTAGAGGCATCGAAGTGAATCCCTCTCAAATTGCGGCTTTAAGGGAAATGCAGGCCCCAAGGACAAAAAAGGAACCCTAGAGCTTAAATGGAAAGGTAGCAGCGTTGAACCGGTTCGTTTCCAAAGCAACGGATCGATGTATTCCACTTTTTGATGCTTTGAAAAAGGAAAGAAGGACTTCCAGTGGACCTCAGATTGCCAGGAGACTTTCGAGGAATTGATAAGACATACGGAATCACCACCAATGTTATCAAAACCTAAAGGTGGGGAGGATCTATTTTTATATCTAGCAGTTTCGTCGTATGCTTTGAGTGCAGCACTAATCCGAGAAGAAGCGGGAGTGCAATTGCCGGTATATTACATTAGTAAGAGGCTCGCAGGGGCAGAGCTAAATTACTCTAAGCTAGAGAAACTCGCATATTGCCTCCTTGTTGCTTCAAAAAAGCTGAGACTGTATTTCCAATCTCATCCTATTAAGGTTCTCACTGACCAACCATTAAGGTAAATTCTCTTCCATTCAGAAACTTCAGGAAGGCTGTTATAATGGAACATCGAGCTAAGTCAATATGACATCATTTACCACCCTCGAAGGGCCATTAATGGCCAAGCCCTAGCAGATTTTATTGCTGAGTTTACAAATAGAGGAGAAGAGGTTAAAGAACCAGCGGAAGTAGAGATAGCTTGGAAACTATACTTTGATGGATCCAGAAACGAGTATTGTTCAGGGGCTGGAATTGTCTTAGAAACCCCAGAAGGTTACTCTTTATGCTATGCCTTGAGATTGGAATTTCCATCAACCAATAATGAGGCTGAATATGAAGCATTGATAACAGGGTTAAAGTTGGCAAAAGAGCTAAACCTAAAAGTTTTGCAGATTCTCAGCGACTCTCAGTTGGTAGTGGGTCAAGTACGCAAAGAGTTCCAAACCAAAATTGGGGACCTCCCTTCTTATATAATCAAAGTTATGGAACTTCTAAATAACATTGACCACTATGTTATATCTCACATTCCAAGAGAACAAAACTCAAAAGCAGATTCTCTCGCCATGTATGCTAGTTCATCAGATGCTCAGCTGCTGGGTTTAATCTCCATCGAAGTCCTTTCTACTCCAACCATTGAGGAAGTGAGTGTGGACTGGATAATGGAAACCATTGAAGAACCTACATCATGGATGACTCCAATCAAAGAATATATCCTCAATGGGACACTGCTTGAAGAAAAAATAAAAGGAAGATATTGCGTAAGGCCCTTTTATACCTCATTCAAGACGGAAGGCTGTACCGGCGAGGATTCTCCATGTCGTTGCTGCAATGTGGGACTAAGAACGAATCTAGAGCGATTTTAGCAGAGTTTCACGAGGGAGAATCCGGAGGACACACTGGCGGTCAAACGTTAGCCAAGAAGGTCCCGCGATATGTCTATTTCAGGCCTAATGTAAACCTAGATGCCATGACCTATGTAAAGAAGTGTGACAGGTGCTAGAGATTCGCTAAGATTCCAAGAGCACCTCCCACAGAGCTAACTCAAATGGTTAGCCCATGGCCATTTGCGGTCTGGGGCATAGATTTGATTGGGATATTACCCGCCGCAAAAGTGAATATGAGATACGCTATAGAAGTTGTCGACTACTTTACCAAACGGGCTGAAGCATAACCTTTGGCTACTATCACGTCAAAGAAAGTTATCAATTTTGTTTTGAAAAATATCATTTGCAGGTTTGGAGTGCCGCAAAAGATCATCACTGATAATGGAACCCAGTTTGAAAGTAATGAATTCCTAGATTTCTGCGCCAAATATAAGATCAAAAAGAGTTTTGCAACTGCGGCTCACTTGCAAGAAACGGGCAAGTGGAAGCCATCAACAAAATACTAAAGTCAACCATCAAGAAGCGTCTCGAAAAAGTCAAAGGCAACTAGGTTGATGAACTACCTTTTGCATTATGGGCATACCGAACAATACATAAAACTGCTACGTGGCACACCCCGTTCTCACTTGCATTCGGGTCAGACGCTATGATCCCAGTGGAACTGGAAGTACCAACTCACCGCAGAATCCACTTCAACCAGAAGGAGAATGAAGAGATGCAGTTGGAGGCACTTGATTTACTCGAGGAAAAGCAAAAAGAAGCAGAGCTTAAGACAGCGGCCCATCAACGGAAAGTAGCCAGATATTTCAATGCAAAAATCAAGCAAAGGACTTTTCAAGTCGGGGACCTCGTCCTGAAAAGAATTATGACGGGAACCAGGGTATTCGGACCCAATTGGGAGGGGCCATACATGAAAAGTCAGAAATTTGCAGATGGCACTTTGAGTTAAAAATGACAGACGGAATCGCACTCCCTCGAGCATCGAATAGCACCATCTTCGCCGTTATTTTGTTTGAAGCTCCTTTCACATTTTACGCATAATACATCATGAATTGTAAATATATCATGCATTATGAATATCATGCAAAGTTTGAACAAATTAGTGAAAGAAATTACTTTACCAGTCTAAAATCGTACATTTGCAAGTTTTTGATTTCAAGCTGCTGACATTGATTTTAATCATAGACTTTTTGAGCAAACGAAAGCGCATTTAAAATCAAATAGGTTTTGTTGAGAGCTATAGTACATCCCCAATGGGAAAGCTCAAGCACCTGCTGCTTAATATTCAAACAACCACACACTTTTGCTACGAAGGGTGTAAAGTGCAAAGCCATAAATAAGGGGCATCAAGTACTCTAAACCTAAAACGATGTAACACCCAAACTACGGACCAAGCTTTGAATTTCACCGTTGGGGCACATTCTTAATAACAGAGTTCAAAGTTCTAGTATTGACAAGTCACAACCAGAATCAGACAAATAAACTAGCATCAGCCACCTGGAAAAATGTGACGTTAAACCCAAGACCTCCCCGAGGGGCACTTGGTTCATCGCCGACACCATTAAGATATGGCTGGATAGCGATACAAACACCGGGCTTTTAACCCAAGACCTCCCCAAGGGGCACCCGGTTCATCGTCGACGCCATTAAGTTATGGCTGGATAGCGATACAAACACCGGGGTTTTAACCCAAGACCTCCCCGACAGGCACCCAGTTCATCGCCAACGCCATTAAGATTTGGCCGGATAGCGATACAAACACCAGGCTTTTAACCCAAGACCTCCCCGAGGGGCACCCGGTTCATCGCCGATGCCATTAAGATATGGCTGGATAGCGATACAAACACCGTGCTTTTAGCCCAAGACCTCCCCGAGGGGCACCCGGTTCATCGCCGACGCCATTAAGATATGACTGGATAACAATACAAACACCGGGCTTTTAACCCAAGACCTCCCCGAGGGGCACCCGGTTTATCGCCAACGCCATTGGGATATGGTTGGATAGCGATACAAACACCGAGCTTTTAACCCAAGACCTCCCAGAGGGGCACCGGTTCATCGCCAACGCCATTGAGATATTACTGGATAGCGATACAAACACCGGGCTTTTAACCCAAAACCTCCCCGAGGGGCACCCAATTCATCGCCGACGCCATTAATGCATGGCCGGATAGCGATATAAACACAGGGTTTTCAAAGACCACATTGGTGGCATCCGCTCAGATGCTGGATCTTCCAAATCCAGCTAACGATTCTGGGTCCTTCGAACCCAGTTACTGACGGACCCAAAGACCTCTTCGGAGGCATCCGACAAGTTCAACAAGCATCTGAATTATATAGATTTAGCGAATAACGGATCAAAGATCTTTTCAAGGGCATCTGGTCATAAGTCGAATCATCAAAATTCAGTTAATGACGGAACAAAAAAAACTTTCCTCGAAGTCATCTGATAAAAAACCACAAGTAACCGACCCACTCAGTTACTAGGAATAACAAATTCCTTTATCTAACTGTATAAACCATGCCTAATTTTCAAAATATTAAAACCAATTGTGGTATGGGGGCATTACCATCGCATTAATAAAATCTAATGACGCTCTCTTAAACATACTACAATCCGGTCATAATCTCATAAAAACTCAGCATTAGGTCATTCCAACCAACAAAACCGGATTTTACAAAACAATAAAGTTAGTTGAACTAACTCAGCCTGTAATAACATACAGTTTGAACTGCAGATGTAGAACAGGCATGGAATATAAGATAAAGAAGTACAACGAGGCTAAAAGCAAAATTTAAAGCATGAAAGCAGGACACAATTTCCTGACAACAAAGCAAAACTATACCATAAAGTCACATGTTAAAGTGTAAAACATCAGATGACAGAGTACATAAAGATGACAAGTACAAGAGTAATAAGCGGGGACCAGCGCCCGCATATACAACCGGCCTGAATACAACATGCAAAAGAAAGTAATTAACAACCAAGTTGAGCAACTACTGAGTATGATCATTTCTTCCGGTCACTTGATCTCAAAGATGGCTTGTTAAGTAAAGGTGGAGGGGTCTCTTCCACATTATCTGATTCTCTTGGGAAGAAAAAACAATAGCCTCCATCTCCTTCTTCTTCTTCTTATTCTTCTTAGACAATGAGGTCTTGGCAGATTTCTTTCCTTTATCCTTGGTAGTAACTTGGGGACTTATATCTGCACTAATAACTTCAAGGTCGTCACTAAGGCTGTAGTCAACAACATCCAAATCCGAGAAGGCTTCGATCTTTACATCTTGTGATCCAGGAGCTGTAATAAGCAAGGGTGTGTTACTAGGAGGAGGGGGAGTAATGACAGAAGTAAGAGGGAAAGTTGTCAATGGTGAGTCAGTCCTAATAGCTCCTGTTGTCATTGCATTGCCTATGGCAGGAGAATACAGGAGTAAAATTAAATTCAAAGTATGGAAACATTGAGCATAATAAGCAAGGGACCCAGGTGAATCGAAAATGGACTCTAAGCACGACAGGGTAAAGTTAGTTTCAATTTTACCTGTATCTAGAAGACCATCCGAGGGATCCCTATGCTCGATTCTCCAGTGATCAGGATTGTCATCATCAGCCTCATCGTTTTCACCATGTTCATCAGCAATATCCTCTGTATTAATATCCCCTCAATAGTGACGTCTTTACTTTTAGGAGCATCAACTGGGTCAGCTAATGTCTTTGAGCCAGAAGCTTCAAAGGCCGAGGTCTCAACAGGAAGGTTGACATCAGGTTGAGTTTGCACTTTCTCACCGGAAGTACCGGTCCTCTCATCCATTAGTTGTGCCTTTCCTTCTGCCAAAGACTTTATGGACCTGTCGTCTAAAAGTTTGTCAATGAGTTTGTCCTCGCTACAATCATCACCATTAATCTCAAGCACTCGCTACCAAACAAGCGCCAAAGTACGTGAAAACTGCCCCCTAAGTAATGCAAATTCCCATGGCTCATGACATTGTATACGTAGAAGCGGAACATGTCATCATCAGCTTCGTCCATAGCTTGTTTGTGGGTTTCTTCTGCAGTCATCTTGTCCTTCTCAAGAGATTCGACCGTGGCCATCAGTGTCTGGTTGGAATCCTTCAAAGACTTTACCTCCTTACATAGATTGACGGCATCTTCCCGATATTGTTTGGATAAATCCTTCTCTACAGCCAACATGGCATCAACATTACGCTTGGCAGTTAAGGCATCTTTTTCTCTTTGTTTGGAAGCTTCGAGTTCTTCCCGAAGCTTCTTAATCTCGTTATCTGACGCTTCTAACTCTATGAATCTTTTATTGAGAACTGCAATAGTAGTATCACGATCATCCAAAGCCTTTTCCCATTTGACTTTATCACTTTCCAATTCGGCAATTTTTGTAAGGTGGGAATCATGACGCTTTTGGAGGTTATCACCAAGTTTCTCCCATCCACGCAACTTTTGGTAAAAGATATCTCTTACGACATTCCATTTTGTTTCAAGTTGACTTTTAGCAGTATTGAACTGAGTATGTGTTTGACTTATAACTGCATCCACCTCTTTAAGAAAATCATCGGCGTCGGTTATGCTTACACCACGATCAAAGTAAAGCCCTTTCAAATTCCAACCTGGGAGCTTTTCAAAAAAGGAAATGTTCATCAAACTAGGATTAGGGCGAGGTTTATTAATAATCGAATGAATCTCAGCTAGAGGGTCGGGAGGGCCAGAAGATGAGGGAAGTCGGGGCTTAATAGGCAGCTTTTCTACTCGAGATGCTTATTGGAACCATCCTTTCCTCATTTCCTCCCTCGCTCCCCTTCATCGGGGGTGTCTTCCCCCAGCCTACTGCCTCTTTTAGCCTCTTCTTCTTCTTCCTCACGTATCTTCTTCCTCTGTTCCTCAGTCAGGATGGATTCTGATGCATGTAAAGACTGAGAAGAGGATTTCGGGGATGGAGGAGGATAGAGTTGCATCCATAAGAGGAATTCCATATTGACCGCACAGTATTTCGTATTTCTCCTGAGTTAGAGTGCTGGACTATCTCTCTTGATCCCCAGCTTTAATCGGGCGAAGGTCCAAAGGAAGGGGCAGAAACTTGGCTAGAGGTTATAGTTGTTTTAGCCTCGGGAGCTTTGTTTAAGGAAGGATCGGTTTGAACCGAGGAGGTCTCTTTACTTTGAGGAAGAACTTGCTTTTCAGTAGTCATTCTATACAGATATACTTGAATATCTTTCAGTTTTCTAGCAACAAGATTCGAAGAATAGAAGTGTGAAAGCACATTAAAGCATTAAAACAAAGGTAACAAACACCGAGGCAAGGCGCTTGTTGACATTGGAGTCAAGTCATTGCGGCATGATTGCCCAAGTCGTAGCAACAACATGACGGTTTGCTCATGTCACTACTACGGCTTGGGACTCATGTCGGTGCACGACATGGGATTCATGTCGGTTCATGGCATGATGCTCATGTCGGTTCACGGCATGATGCTCATGTCGGTTCACGGCATGCCACTCATGTCGATCCACAAACTTGATGCTCATGTCAACTCAAGACTTGAAACTCCTGTAGATCTACGACCTGAGATTCATGTTAGTTCGTAACTTGGAATCTTAAAAGTAACTCAACTTCAGCACAAAGGTTTTGACATTAGAAAGGGGGTGTCCAAACACTATCACAAGTTGAGATTCACATTATTATCACATAGTTACGGACATTGTGTCAATGACTTGGAATAAAGGAAAAATTATGCCATGGGAAACAAATCAATAAAGGCATAATTTACCAAGAGTCTATATCCTCTTATGGTTTGGGTCGAACAGGGACATGAGCACCAATCCGTTGTCTTAAACTGAAGTCATCAAGAGGTCAAGTCGTTCGGACTGATTCCGAGATTCAAGTCGTTCATGCAACATGTCACCTCGAACGACTTGGATTACGACTACAAATTGGCAACTCACATAGGTTTAACGACATGAATTAATTATCATGACTTAATGATGGGATTATCAAATAAACACAATTCGGAGCATGCCACAAACATACTTTAAAGCAACACAGGAAAAAGAATCATACAACAGCTATGATGAAACAATAAAATTCGTGATTCAGACATTTCGGCAAGCGATTGGTGTGCAATATAACAAAAACTTCAAGAACAACTCATACGATCATCATCGACCAATTCAAGGCTTTTTATGGCGTTAAAGTCATGTCACTCAAGCACGGTTTGAAACTCATGACACTGGAACGACATAAAATGCAAATCGTATGTATTACATGGAAATTAGGGGTTTAAAGAAAATCAAAGAATTTCAAAGCCCTCATACGCAAGTATACTCATTATGGTTCAACTTGTTTTTGATTCACAAACATCTCAATATCACAAAACAGCCAAAATCTATTCATAAGATCGTCACTTTATCGGAAGTAAGTAAAAAACCTTGAATCCTATACAAATCTTATCATTCAGAAGAACAAAGAAGAACTCGATTCCAAAAATTACTTATGCTAAGTTCTGAGAATAGTCGTTGAAGGAAGAATTCTCCGAAGTTGAAAGTATAAGTGCCGAATTGGATTGACGAGGCTCATTGAAGTTGATCAGGGCCTGATCGTGGTGATTTTGATAAAAGCGCCGCTTGGTTGAATAAGTCGCTTAAGAAGAAGGCGATGGTTTCTCTCTAATCCAGTCCGCCATTAACGAGGTAAAGCTTTAATTTGAAAAAAGGAATAGGACATATGAACGGTTGTGCGACGTTAAAGATAATATAAAGGGGTTAGCATGGACTGGGCCGAATGGAATACATTCAAAGCCCATGGCGACATGAAAATGTTCGGTATAAAGATAGCGTATACGACACGCGACATGGGCTAGGGAACGACTTGACCCACCTCGTAAAAGCACTCATCGACTTAACACCCATGGAATGCATATATAAGAGTCGAAGTCAGCATTATTATCAATAACGCGAACTTCGAGGGGCAAATGTTAACCCCGTTCTTAGAATGCGGTTCAGAACTAAGAAGTATTTACGAATAATGACACATGACATAACCGACTCAAGTCGTTTCTGCGACATAAATCCAGCAGGCATCCACGCGACATGACTTTAAGTCACTAACACGAGATGGTTCCAAGTCGTTTACACGGCACGACTCTAAGTCATTGAACATGACATGGAATTAAGGTGTTCAGGGCGCCATGGTGACCGTTACACTCGAGCCGCAAGCGTCATGTCACGTAAACCATGCCGTGACAGGGAATATCTAAATACTTAAGTCCGTGTCATAAATAATGAAAAGTAAGGTCATTAATACCAAGTCGTATCGCTGCATGCCATTAATACAGTTATATGCCACGACATTGAGTCCATAGCGTGGCATCAGCCATGGCGTTCAAGCCATGTTGCAGCTTGGTATCATGTCGATAATCCTTCCATGACGATGGTGCTACATGGCCAGACTGCAAACCAATGAAGTCAAGTCGTATTGACCTCATCCATGCCGCGACAGCTCCAAGGCATAAGATAATCATGTCGGATCACAAATTCCACTGTGTTGCAAGCTCATTACATGGCGTATGAATGAGCTATAGGACGACACGATTCATGTCAGAGAGCTATCATGTCGCCATTGTCATATCGCACCAACCTCCAAGTCGTTGAGTATAAAAGGCAAGGTCCACTCAAACCGATAAGGAGCTCACGACATGATGTAATCAAGTTCATTGCATGATGTTAAACTATTGATAAAGCATGTCGCTATTCACATTATACTAAATCAAGTCATGAGCGTCACCATGTCATAAACAGCTCATGTCGTGAGTAACTTCATGCCATAATATTCATGTCATCAAGTCAAGTCGTTAACCCTTCATTCTGAAGGTATGTCGTATGGCGCAAGAGGCATCCCGTTTTCAGCTTGCAACAGCTCATGTACAACTTTAAAGGTAGAATGGAAACAACAGTCAAGCCGTATATTGCAAGAATTAATTCATGTCGTTCTAGTACAACAACATGTCATGTTGCGCGGATTGATACTCAAGTCAAGGCGATTCAACCATTCATGTCGTAAAAGGTATTCATGGCGACACGAGTCATGTCGAATGGAATCATGGCGTTTCTTGCATAATTACAGAATTGCCACCCAGGCAAAATCACCTATAAATACCCCTCATAATTCATTCGGAAGGGGGACCGAAAATTCATCCCTACAAGGATACTCCGTCAAATTCAAAGCTCATCTACAACTTCTCTAATGATTTCTATGGATTCATCAACACTTTTCTAACTCCATGAAGATCAAATCCAAGTGATTGATCATTAGATCTTTCTACAATTGAATCTAAACACCCTCTATCTCATTCAAGCTACACCATAAATCTCTCAAGCATCATTAAAATGATCTCTAATACTCTCCAAAGCATAAATCGAATGCTAGTTCACTATGAAATCTATGAAGATCATGGGAAAAGATCAAAGCACATAAGTGGTTGAAGATTCATTACAAAGCTAAACCTCTTTCCTTTTCTTTGCCAAACTCAAGTGAAAGTAGATCGTTAAGAGATTTAAAAGAGAGAAATGATTGTAATGAGGGAAAATTCATATGTTGTAAGCTTGAACATCATACTGAGAATTGATTTAAAGTGGATGTAGATTCGTATTTAATCGAACCACTATAAAAATTTCTTTGTGTTCGTAATTATTTTTATTCGTTTATTTTGTGACTACATGATTCCATATTCTTGCCGAATTGGTGAAGAGTAGCTTTACATTAGTGTTTGGTCCCAAATTTGGAGCAAACACTTCATTTTGTTTACAATTCCATTTCAACAAAATGAATAAAAATGATAACTTCATTTTGTTTAAAATTCCATTTCAACAAAATGAATAAAAATGATAACTTCATTTTGTTAACAATAATCTGATTCAAGATAATTGACGTTTTTGTTTTAACACAAATCTATTCAACAAAAATGTTTTTTTTTTTTGACAATTTTTATTTCAACAAAAATGTTAATTTTTGCTTTGAAAATTTTTATTTCAACAAAAATGTTATTTTAGTTTTTAACAATTTTATTTCAACAAAAATGTTATTTTTGTTTTTAACAATTTCTATTCAATAAAAATGATAATTCTGTTTTAAAACAAATCTATTCAACAAAAATGATATTTTTGTTTTTAACTATTTTATTTCAACAAAAATGTAAATTTTATCTCAACTATTTAATTTCAACAAAAATATAATTTTTTGTTTCAACTATTTTATTTTGACAAAAACATCAATTTTGTTTCAACACAATAATCCACCAAATAAACAGATCAACATAACAGCATCATCAACCCAAATCAAATCACGTATAACAATAATTTAAATTTAACAGTGGATTGGTAATAACACAATCATAATTAATTAATTATAATTATTAAAAAAAATAGAATTCTCATCCATAAGCTAAAAATAATATCTTTAGCGAACAAATATTCGTGACGATTAAATACAGATGAAAATCATGGTAGATTATAATAAATAACTGTATAAGAAAATTTATTGAGAGAGTTCTCACTCGATTGGTTCAAAATCATTGTAAATGATTCTTTTCAATTAAATAAAACTATGTGTTTAATTTAATCAAAATTTCAAGTGCTTCTGAATCTGTCCAGATTGGTTTCATCATGGAGCTTTTGTCATTACGATTCCAACGAACTTTGAATCATCTGGTTTTGATAACGTGGTCAAAAGTTATTAACATTTCAAACTTTTATAATTTAAATTTATTAATTAACTTGAGTAAGTCATCCCCCTTTTCTTCCTACTCCCCGTCATCTTCTTCTGAACGTTGTAACCCACTGTCCCCTTAAACAATCCACTACCGAACCCTTCTAAAAGCGGCTGACTCTAGATTTGACATGTTCACGACATCCCCCTCCACGTCGCTTCCCACCACATAAAATCTAGGCGGATTCGAACCCCTTTGGTGATCGCAAACCGCTCACGAACGTCTCCCCTTTGAGGCATGATTTCGAACGAATTACTCAGAGAATTTTGATCATTACCGTATAAAATCGAAGAGTGGAAGGAGTGCTATAATTGTCTCTTTAATTTCATGACCCAATTCATATTAAAATTGAGGGGATTAACCAACTTGTTTTCGTCATTTTCAGCCATTGAGAAAAAGGAACGGCGGCTCTGACTTTTGATTAGGGTCTCAAGGATCTTTGGGGTATTTATAATAAATATTTTATTATATTTAATTCTTTAACTCGAAAAATACTTGTTTATTGATACCAACTCCAAATCGAACCCAATTACTGTCGCTCCTAGCTAAATACTCCCATTTCGGACACAATGGAATATGTTTCATAAGCCAATTCGATCGTTTTGATCATCTTTTACAAAAATTAAAATATAAATCATTTAATTTGATCGTACATTTAGATTTACCGGGGCCGCATATGGACTCCAAAAATTCCCAAAAAATAAATCTAGCTATGTTTTGATGATACGGTACTAACAAAATTAATTTTGTTGAATTTGGAGACCATTTGAAAAATGGCCATTTTCTGGTCGATCCAATTCAAAATTAAATTACCAAACACATTAAAATTAACTATACTCACATATTAAATCCAAAAATTATGAAAATTGGAATCTTGCAATAATTTGACATTCTGGATCCAACCAAAGTGGTTTTGTTGAAAACGGAGGTTGTTTGTAAAATGGCTATTCATTATAATATATATATATTCCACAGCGACTATTTTGAATTTTAAACTAGCCATAACTTTTTATTCCTGCTATGAAATTTCAATTTTTCAGATTCGTTAGAAAGATATAATTAAACAGATTTAAATATTTTAGATTTTACTGAAATTCAATTTATTTTGAATCCTGTACATTTAGTCAAAGTTCAAATTCAAATTTTCAAACTACCGCGCTAATTCTAACTCCTTTTATAATTAAAATAAATATATTCGTTCTAACTATGATTTAAATAAATTTTTGGTTGTTATTATTTAAAATAAATTATTTTAAATATTCAAAATCCATTAAAGTTGTTAAAATGAAAATTTTAAATTGGTTCGATTTTCCGGGTTGTTACATAATACACCCTTTTATATTGGGAAAAAACATAAAAGACAATATGATTCTATACATGAAGAACATATTCGAATAAACAAGATAATGTAGAAAGACTAATTCACTTAGTATTTGGATATTTAATAGTTATTCAAAATATACCAATAAGTTGTGGTAATATTTTATTAGAACTATTCAATTTTGCAAAAAATAGACCTGGGCATAATCAACTTTGTTGCTTTTATAGCTAGTTTTCTCTTTTTTATATTTGATCATATCATTACTCTTTGTTTATCTCTACTAATCCACTAACTAACCTTACTGTTGTTACATAATATTCTGTTTCTAATCTATGGCTATCAAATTCATTACTCAGCTCTAGTGGTAACAGGTTTGAGGAGTTTGGGCTTGATAGGACAGTATTGGAAATCAGTGAGTTCTTATTGTTTTGCTTTGAAAATTGAAACTAAAGAATCTAATGTTGGTGGTGCTTCTGTGGCGTTTTCTTCCTCTTCATTCTCACTATGAAGGTTTCACATCTAAGTTTCACGATCCAATGAGTGGAAATATTAGAATCCAATGTAATAGTGCAACTATTATTGTAAAACACAAACAATCATATTTGAAGGATCTTTTGCTATTGTGTTTGATTTTACGAGGTTGCTTCGTATTCTCATCTTCATAGAAGCCGGGAAGTGTTGCCAACAAATCCCAAAAGTTCTAAAAGGCTTGCCTGTCCGATTAGATGTTGGACCTTTTTTCCTTTATTTGTCACTTAAATTGTTGAATGTAAATGATTCTATCTATCCCCCTCCAAACCCACACGTGCTCACATGTAGGTACATATACGTCCTTCTAGTTGTTTTGTATAGTTTTAAGCTCGACGAAATATCCTTTTTAGGGGTTTCAACCAACCTTAATCACTTTAATTTTATTAGAAATAACGTTATCAGATTTATTTATAGTAATCAGTAAGTTCTTTTTTCTTTCTATGTTACATTAAGAAATCTCACTTTCTTTGCCCGATTCTAACATCTGCAAATGTTAGGGAACATACAACTTCGACTATTAGGTTGAGACTATTTTCAAAACTCCAAGATAGCGGCTTGCCTTTATTTATATTGTCGAGAATGCATTCAAGATGCTGAAATAAACTGTGAACGGTTTCATCTCTGTTGATTATAGTGGATGGACTTCTCAAATCATGAGGTGCTTATGCTTTTATCTATAGTTTATTTTCTGTCTTCTAGTCATTTCTTTTTTATGTTGTTTTGATATTAAAAAGAGAATTAAATATTAGTAGCACCCAATTTCTTCATTTTTCTTACAATTGCTTTAAGAGTTGGCTTAGTTAGCATTAAGACATTTAGCTTAGCACATATTATGATGCTAAAAATAGTATGTACATCCATGAGCAGAATTTGGTGATGGTAGCTAGTAATATTATAATTAATAGGTGTGTTGAGAAAACATGCATGAATAGTTTGATCAAACTTTTAAGTGCTATCAGTTACCACGTTGATGATGAATATATTATCACTAATCCAAGTGGGAGGGTAACTATGATCTTGTGCATTATACAGTCCATGGATATATTTCAGTCCCTAAATAGAAGAAGCTTATCAGATTCATGCAGCAACACATTCAGAACTTAACGTGTAAACTAAGAAATATTTTACAAATGAAAATGCAAGCTAGTGATAGCTAGATTGCTTTACTAACACAAATGCTTGTTACTAACAAACTAAACCAAACACAAGCCAAAACTATTTCAGAATTAGATACTCAAACGTGAAGCATTAGTTGAACGATTATATGACAAAAGTTCATTTGGAGCCTGTCCTACCGATTTGAGATTGTAATGCTCGAAGACAAGGAAGACAAATGATCATGGGTTGTATAATTATCACTAAATGATCATGGGTTGTATAATTATCACTAGTCCAAATGGGCAACTAGTTATGATCTTGTTTATCATACAGTCAATATTGAAGTTTCATTTTCTAAACAGAAGAAGTGTATCAGATTCATGCAGGAGGAATACAAGCAGAAATGGATGTGTAAACCAAGAAAGAATACAAACCATATGGTCATTATTGAATATGCCTCTTATAAAACAAATGTACATCCTGACGACATAAGCTTTATGCAAAAACCTGCAGACTTTAACAAGGACGCATACCCTTTTGTCTTAAAAACGAAAAATATTGAAGTTGGAATTAAGTTATTAATCACTATTTTTCTCTTTTTATAGGTGTGGTGAAGAAGTACACATGGAAAGCTGAGAATATTTATGGGGACAAAGATTGGATTTGGCAAAGCAACGGTATAGAATTGCTAATATTCAATATTTCACCTACAACTAAATGCCTAGTATAAATTATTAATATTCAGAAGCCAATTTAACCACTTGATGAAACTAAGACCCCACTTAGTAATCTTAAATTTCTAGGGATTTTTTTAATCAATAGTCAATAAAATTATTTAAATGCTGGGAGTAAAGTAATAGAAATAGAAGAAATGGTTTCTTTAATCTTTGATTTCTGTTCCATCAAACTACATAATTTTCAAAAGAATTTTATGTGGATCCTTGCATTGCATGATGTCCTAATTTCCTTGTGCTTGTTCTACTAAGCTCTGAAGTAGATTATTGGAATGAAAACCAAATTTTGTTGGATATCATTGTATAACATTCAGTGATGCTTATTTCTCTATATTTGTATAGTCATCTTCTTGCTTCAAAAATAAACGTTTGCACTTAATTTTCAAATCAACTAATTAGTTTTATTTGTTTTACAGGTGATGATGTGCAATCTACAGGCATGCAAATGAAATGCATTAGATAGTGCATTTGATATAGATGTTTATGATGTATTGTGCTTTTAAGTTAGTTAATGGAATTTTTTGCTACTTATTTGATGTAAGAATGTTGTGTATTTTTGGAAGATACGTCATTATTTTATTGTAAAATTTATTGTTTGAATTTGATGATTGTATGTTTTAGATAGTATAAATCAAAATGAAATATTAGTCAATGTTATATTTCATATTTGGATATTGCTATGACTTGCATATGCTAAATTTAATGTACGCAATGGTTCGTTTTACAATCTAGTTATAGCTACGTGTCGCACCAACTATAAGCTTGTCATCCCAAAGATATTGTTAAATTTAGGGATGCATCTGTAGTAAATTGTATGTTGTAGAATGCTAGCAACACGATGCTATCGCATAATTTAGTGACGACATAACGACGATTATTTTAAATAAACAAAAGGCGTCACTGTGGCATTCCTTAAAATTTAACGACGCCATAACGGAAATCATTTTCTAGTAGACATTAGGCATCCCAATGGCGTCACTAAGTTTTAGCGACCCCACAGTGACGTCCATTTTGTGACGTCTTAATGACGCCAAACGATAAAGTAACCCTTGTTATTCTGTTGCGCATTTGGCGCCAATATGGCATCACTAAAAAAATTAGCGATGTCGTAACGACGCTAAATGCTCGACAGAAAACTGCAGATTTGTAGTAGTGGTTCTCCAGTCTGGGAGAGGGAATCACTGGACTTTGTTGCCTATTCTTCATTTCTTTCGGAGCAGCGTTGCTTGTATTACAACCAAACAGTGTCTCAATCATCTCTTCATTCATCCTGATCGATAAAAACAATAAAAATTCTTACTTCCTCTATAACAATAAACAAATTATCAATCAAATCTTACACCAATTGATCATTATCTTAAATATCTGCCATGCACACACAAATAACTGTCTGCATACAAAAAATCATAAATAAAATCAGTTTTGGTTTCAACCATGGCTCATCAAAATTATTTTAATTTTGACTTATAATTTTCAAATTATATTTATAACCATTTTGAAAAAGGACGCTATAAGTGTAGTTCGCCAACCACAATTGTAAATAGCTATTTATTATAGTTTAAAAATATGAAAAAAAATTAAATCATTATAAGTTATTTAAAGGTTGTTTGAAACTGAAATTTTAAGTTTTGGATATGATAAACGATATTTTGATCAGACTAGTTAAGATACCTGTGTTGTAACACTTTTGCAACGCTATTGAAACGCTATTGTAACACTTCTTTTGGAAACAATCCGTTTTGAAACTTTTACCCCGTAAATTGTTTTCAGAATTATAAGTAATCATTTTTAGATGATTGTGAAATTGCTACACCATAGATTGTCTACTGCAACGAAAATCCAAGGTATTGCTAGTTACAATGTAATGATAGGTATGTTGATTTTTGTCTATTGCAACACACGCTTCAAGGTGTTACAGTAGAAAATCCAAGGTGTTGCAGTAGCCACGTGAATAAAATTATCAATCTGGGTGATTAAGACCCAACGGGCCATGTTACCAATCTGCGTGAAATAATCTTTTTATGCGGGACGCAAAACCAAAAACAATAAAAAAAAAGCGGCAAAACACTTATAAAAATATTCAAGGGTTTCAGACGAAATACTCTGCCGCTCAATCTCTCAAACACTCTAAGTTGCAGGTTCAATTAGGGATAAAACTTCAAGTTTACAAGCTTAATTGGGGTTTGATTATGGCAAGTTCAAGTTCAAGTTCAATTAGGGCTTCGGTGTTTCAATTAGGTCTTCAATTGGGGTTTGTTTGGATTTCAAATATCTGTTAAGGCTTCGACTTAATCTGCTGCTTAAAGTATCACTTAATGTATATTTCAAGTATTTCCTGATTTGATTGTTATGTTGCCGAATTTGCTGATTTACCTGTGCGTTCAGGTGTAATCATATTTCTGATTTTATTATTATGTTCGTGTTTGTAACAAGCTTATGATAAACAGTGCTTATATGATATTACTGTGTTTTTGGCTTATTGTCATGGCTAAATAATATTTATGTATATTTTTTGTGTGTATATTAGTGATGAACATGGAAAAAAATATGGGCACAACTTCTAAGTTCAAACGACTACATGTTATTTGTGTGTAAATTTATGCCTCAATTACCAAAGAATACATGCATGTCCAAATGACTGCATGTTATATTGGGCATAAAATGAAAAGGAAAATAACTGTAAAACTTGTGGTTTCTACCTTGATTAAATGTACCAAGTTGTTTTCGCCTTGATTAAATGTTGTAACTGATGTATCGTATTTATGGCTTCTTTTTGCATCATTTTTTACTGTTTCTGCCTATATTACATTTTAGTGAATTGGTTGTTTTATTTTATAATGCACTTGGTTTATTTTATTTTGTAATTATGTCATTCTAATGTTAATTTCTCCATTTTGTGTAGGATGGAGGTGGCAAAACTTAGATTCCACCACAAGGGAAAACTTGGTAAGAATGGATATGTTCATGGAGAATAGGCTATTGTCAAAGAATTTGATTTGGATAGGTTTTCGTACATAGAACTGATGGAGTTTGTCAACGATGAGCTACAGTACACCGAAATTGGAGGAGTATATGCATGGAAAGGTCCAACGAGTGGTGGAAATTGGTGGCCAATAATGTAGAGCTGTTGTTTATGATACAAATAAAAAAACAATGGGGTTTACATTGATTTCTATATTGGCACTAAGGTCAATGAAAAAGCTGAGTCAGTGAAACAAATGCGGCCACATGTCATCATGCACCTAAGGAAGAATCTGTTTTCAGGTATAAACATATCTTCTCATTTGTACTATTTTGATGAACTTGGTCATTTTATCGGATTTCTTAGTCATTTTGCCGCTTTTAGTGCACATAAATTTTTTGTGTATTTATGTTTGAATATTAGGACTTGTTTGATTTTTAGTGCACTTAGTAGAATAACAAAGAATTTGTAGCTTGTAGCTGTGAAATCAAAGAAAGGGCAGTTTGTCACTGCTCACCTTCTGCAACAGGTAGCAGAAAAGAAGAAGCAGGTTGATCAAGTCTTTACTCCTAGAAAGTCGGCACGGCTAAACAATCTGCAAGTGATCAGCGAAGCTGTTGAGAGCCCACCTATCAACAACAAGTAGACTGAAGTCTTTACTCTTAGAAAGTCAACACGGCTAAATAATTCAGTTACCAACAATCCATAAGAGATCAGCGAAGCTGCTGTGAGTCCATGTTGTAACAAAAAAGAAGTGGTCAGCAAGAAGTCAACTGGAGTTAATAGTTCGACGAAGTTACCAGAGAAGGAAAATCCAACTGATGTCAATGATGCAACTTTGAATATCAACTCAGTAGGTGTCTGGAGTAAGTTGGATTTTGATAATTCTGCACATAAAGACGAAAATATGGATGAAAATGAGATTCTAGTAAGAAGATTAAGAAGATTACAATCTGATCTTTTGATATGATCTACATATTTTGCTAATATTTTCAATAATATCTTGTTTAATTACTTTTAGAATGATGATCTATCACCTCCGCCACCTCCACCGCTTACAGAATACAAAAGGGAGAGAGGCAAAAATGTCTCACAAAAGAATAGTGTTATTGAAAAACTTGGGATTCCTAAATTAGTTGTTGGACTGAGAAATGAATTTAAAAAAATAAAGCAAAATCAATGATGTCATCTGAGGATAACGAAGATTATGTTCTAGAATTTGATGAGTTTAGTGAAGAAAATACTTCAAAAAATCAGGCAGAGGTGCATTACAGCTTAAGACTAAATTTTGTATTGGCAATTATATACTAGCTTCATTATTTTTTATTTTTTTATTTGTGTGCGTATTTTAGAGAACCAAAAAGGTTACGGTTACAAAGCCTCAGTCTGGACCAACAACTCGTTCACGAGCCAATATTGAATCTGCAATTGATAAGAATGCCACTCCGAAGGCAGGGGAAAATCCAGTTCATACACAAACTAATGATACACCATGGACCGTTGAGTTACCACACAATTAAGAAATAGGAACAATGGCTGCTTATTTGGCTATGCAAGAAAAAGAATAACAGTAGCGGAAGTGGAAGTGCAAGGAATAAGACAAAGGATAAGGCTGTTGTCGGAAATGTCTCGACACATACTGAAAAAAACAAGATAAAGTAGAAGAAGCTGAAGGTATTATCTAATTGAGTTCTGATTTTAATAGTTTAAGTTCTCATTTATTTTATGTCTAACCTTCTCACTACTATTGTATGAACTTTGTGACGTTTTAATGACGGCAAACGATATAGTGACCCTTGTTTTTCTGTTGCGCATTTGGCACCAGTATGGCATCCCTAAAAATATTAGCGACACCGTAACGACGCTAAATGCTCAACAGAAAACTCCAAATTTGTAGTAGTGGTTCTCCAGTCTGGAAGAGGGAAGCACTAGACTTTGTTGCTTATTCTTCATTTATTTCGGAGCAGCGTTGCTCGTGTTACAACCATACAATGTCTCAATCATCTCTTCATTCATCCTGATCGATAAAAACAAGAAAAATTCTTACTTCCTCCATAACAATAAACAAATTATCAATCATATCTTACACCAATTGATCATTATCTTAAATGTCTGCCATGTACAAACAAAAAACTGTCTGCATACAAAAAATCATAAGTAAAATCAGTTTTGGTTTCAACCATGGCTCATCAAAATTATTTTAATTTTGACTTATAATTTTCAAGTTATATTTAAAACAATTTGAAAAAGGACGCTATAAGTGTAATTCGCCAACCATAATTGTAAATAGCTATTTATTATATTTTAAAAATATGCAAAAAAATTAAAATCATTATAAATTATTTAAAGTATTTTTGAAATTGATATTTTAAGTTTTGGATATGATAAACGGTATTTTGATCAAACTAGTTAAGATAACTGTGTTATAACACTTGCAGCGGTATTGAAGCGCTTCTTTTGGAAACAATCCATTTTGAAACTTTTAGCCTGTAAATTGCTTTCAGAATTATAAGTAATCATTTTTAAATGAATGTGAAATCGCTAAGCCATAGATTGTCTACTACAACGAAAATCCAAGATGTTGCTAACTACAATGTAATGATAGGTATATTGATTTCTGTCTATTGCAACACACGCTTCAAGGTGTTACCATAGAAAATCCAAGGTGTTGCAGTAGCCACGTGAATAAAATTATCAATTTGGGTGATTAAGATCCAACGGTCCATGTTACCAATCCGCGTGAAATAATCTTTTACGCGGGACGCAAGAACAAAAAACAAAGTAGCAAAATACTTATAAAAATATTCAAGGGTTTTAGACAAAATACTTCGCCACTCAACCTCTCAAACAATCTCAGCGCAGGTTCAATTAGAGCTAAAAGTTCAAGTTTACAAGCTTAATTGGGTTTCAATTACGGCAAGTTTGAGTTCTTGTTCAATTAGGTCTTCAAATGGGGTTCGTTTGGGTTTCAAATTTCTATTAGGGCTTCGATTTAATCTGCTGCTTAAGATATCACCTAATGTAAATTTCAAGTATTTCCTGATTTGATTGTTGTGTTGCTTAATTTGTTGATTTACCTGTGCGTTTAGGCGTAATCATATTCCTGATTTTATTATTATGTTTGTCTTTGTAACAAACTTATGTTAAACAGTGCTTATTTGATATTACTGTGGTTTTTTTCCTTATAGTCATGGATAAATAATATTTGTATATGTTTTTTTTTGTGTGTATTAGTGACGAACAAGGAAAAAAATATGGGCACAACCTCTAAGTTCAAATGACTGCATGTTATTTGTGTGTAAATTTGTGCCTCGATTACCAAAGAATACATGCATGTCCAAATGACTGCATGCTATATTGGGCAGAAAATGAAAAGGAAAATAACTGTAAAACATGTGGTTTCAACCTTGATTAAATGTACCAAGTTGTTTTCTCCTTGATTAAATGTTGTAACTGATGTTCATATTTGTGGCTTCCTTTTGTATCTTTTTTTACTGTTTCTGCCTATATTACATTTTAGTGAAGTGGTTGTTTTATTTTATAATGCACTTGGTTTATTTTATTTTGTAATTATGTCATTCTAATGTTAATTTCTTCATTTTGTGTAGGATGGAGGTGGAAAATCTTTGATTCCACCACAAGGGAAAATTTAGTAAGAATGGATATGTTGGTGGAGAAGAGGCCATTGTCAAAAAGGTTGATCTGGATAGGTTTTCGTACACAGTACTGATGGAGTTTGTCAAGAATGAGCTACAGTACACCGAAACTGGAGGAGTATATGCATGGAAAGGTCAAATGAGTGGGTGGAAATTGGTGGTCGATGATGTAGAGCTGTAGTTTATGATGCAAATAAAAAACAATGGTGATTACATTGATTTCTATATTGACACTAAGGTCGATGACAAAGATGAGCCAGTGAAACAAATGCAGCCATACGTCATCGTATGCCCAAGGAAGAATATGTTTCCAGGTATAAACATATCTTCTCATTTGTACTATTTTGATGAACTTGGTCATTTTATTGAATCTCTTAATCATTTTGCTGCTTTTAGTGCACGTAAATTTTTTGTGCATTTATGTTTGAATATCAGGACTTGTTTGATTTGTAGTTCACTTAGTAGAATAACAAGGAACTTGTAGGTTGCAGCTGCAAAATCACAGAAAGGGCAGTTTGTCACTGCTCACCATCTGTAACATGTAGCAAAAATGAAGAAGCAGACTGATAAAGTCTTTACTCCTAGAAAGTCGGAACGGCTAAACAATCCACAAGTGATTAGCGAAGCTGCTGAGAGTCCATCTATCAACAGCAAGCAGACCGAAGCCTTTACTCCGAGAAAGTCGGCACGACTAAATAGTCCAGTTACCAACAATCTAGAAGAGATCAGCGAAGCTGCTACGAGTCCATGACGCATCAAGAGAAAAGTGGTCAGCATGAAGAGAACTGGAGTTAATAGTTCGACGAAGTTACAAAAGAAGGAAAATCCAACTGATGTCAACGATGCAACTTTGAATGTCAACTCAGCAGGTGTCAGTAGTAAATTGGATTTCGATAATCTGAACATAAAGATGAAAATACGAATGAAAATGAGATTTTAGTAAGAAGACTACAATCAGATCTTCTAATATGATTTACATATTTTGCTAATGTTTACAATAATTCTTGTTAAATTACTTTCAGAAGGATGATCTGTCACACCTGCTTACAGAATGTAAAGGGGAAAGAGACAAAAATGTCTCATAGAAGAATAGTGTTCTTGAAAAACTTGGGATGCCTAAATTAGTTGTTGGACTGAGAAATGAATTTGAAAAAATAAAGCAAAATCAAAGATGCCATCAGAGGATAACGAAGATTATGTTCTAGAAATTGATGGACTTAGTGAAGAAGATACTTCAAAAAATCAGGCAGAGGTCCGTTATAGCTTAGGATTAAATTTTATGTTGGTAATTATATACTAGCTTCAATATTTTTTTATTTCATTGTTTTTGTGTGTGTATTTTAGGGAACCAAAAAGGTTACAGTTACAAAGCCTTAGTCTAGACCAACAACTCATTCACGAGCCAATATTGAATTTGCAACTGATAAAAATGCCACTCTGAAGGCAGGGAAAATTCAGTTCATACACAAACTGATGATACACCATGTACTATTGAGTTACCACACAATAATAGAATAGGAACAATGGCTGCTTATTTGTCTATGGGAGAAAAAGAATAACAGTAGTGGAAGTGAAAGGAATAAGGCAAAGGATAAGGCTGTTGTCAAAAATGTCTCGACAAATTTTGGAAATGAACAAGATGAAGTAGAAGAAGCTGAAGGTATTATATAATTGAGTTTTGATTTTAATAGTTTAAGTTCTCATTTATCTTATGTCTAGCCTATTTCAGGCAATGAGCAAGTAATGTATGAACTGAGTTATTTTTTAGGAACACTGAAAAGAAGTATTCCACATTCTTACAAGTTTTGGTTTGATGTTTATTCAAGTTTGAAAGGCACGCTGTGGAACTATGTCAAGGTAATTTGCGAACTTAGCTTAACTTTACTTAAATATATGAAACTTGTCACAAAAGTAGCAAGACCGTTCTTTTTAATGTTTGATTTGTACTTAAGCAACGATATATTATTCCCGCTGAATGTGAATATTGGGCTTTGAGGTCAATTCGTGATGCTTGAAGGGGTACAATAGTCGTATTAAAAAGGCACATTATACGGCTTATGAAACTGATGAAGAGAGGCTTGAAAATAGGCCGGACGAAATTCCACTTGAGGATTTCAGAGTACTCCTGATGTTTTGGGGAGATGAAAAAATTTAGGTATAATTAAGTTTTATCATGGATTTTTTCCCCTTTTTATTCATTCAAATCAGGCAGATAAACATCTTTATTTCATGTTTTTGTAGTCCAAGGCCCTTACATATTCTCCAAATCGGAAATCATATACTGACACACACACTGCTGGTCCAAAACTTTTTTTCTATGTTCGGCATAAGATGGTATGTATTTTGCTTATTTTTATGGTTGGCTTGTTAAAACATCTCTATCTGAATCTTCATTGATATATGTAGTTTATTCACAAGTTAAACAAGAGTACTACATTCGAGTTAAACAAGCATATCTTCATATGACCTATATTGTTTAACTTTTTTAATATTAGTGATATATGTTCTAGAACAATTGGTTTGATATCCTTTTACTATCTAATGTTTTTTGTATCAGTATAACGAATCAGACGGGGAACTTTTGGTTAAAACTCGCAAGCGGATAGAAGGAAATATGTACAAGACCGATGCTTCAGTAATGAACTACAGAATTGTAAGAATTTTATTTTCTCATCAATCAGATGTCAAAAATTGCTTCATTTTGCACATGATCAACATTATTGTAGAATTATATCATGTTTTGTTGAACGAGTCATGGCATAGTTATGTTATGGCATAGATTTGCAACTGAAATGCAACTGAGGCATGCATGCCTCTAGTTTTGTATTGAAATGTAAATGAGGCATTGCCTCAGTTTGTAACTGAGGCATGCATGACTTTAGTTGCACTGAAATAGTGTATTCACTGTGAAAACATTAGTTGTACAAAGGAGTTACTCAGATTTTATTCATTAACGATGTCACATTTTGAAACTGCTTTATTTTGCAGGAGAAGATCGAAAAAGCAATAGGTGAAGGAGGTAGTGATGGAGTTGTTCAAGAACTTGTTTCTGATGGAAAGTCGCACAGTCCATCATGGCTTATTGGACGGCAAACAAAGTCTCCAAAAGTTTCAAAAGCTTCTCCAACAACAAGCACATACATACAGGAGCTGGAAACGAAGATAAGGGAAGATATAGCTGATGAAGTCGAAGCAAAGGTGAACAAGATGGTCCAAGATTAATTTGATGCAAAGATGAACCAAAAAGTTTAGGAGAACTTGACAAGGATGCTTAAGAAATTAGGTGAAGCAAAGCCTGACATGTACGTTGATATTGGGGATCTTTGTGCGATAATTGGCAGTGAAGACACTGAAACTTGAAGCACTGAATGCACTCTTAGTCACTGATATTGGGGATCTTTGTGCAACAATTTGTAGTGAACATGAATTGATGTATTTGTAATTACAGTCTGTAAACATGAATTTACTGGCTATGCGTGTAAGTATTTTTGTAAGTGCTATTTGTGTTACATGTTAATATAAGATGAGAAGTTCTTTGTTTAATTCAGCATGATGTTAAATTATGTAATGTTGCCATAGCTATAATATATAGTTGCAGTTTGTGATGTTAAATATTGTCATAGCTATGATTTAGTGTTGTCATTGGATGGTAAAAGTGTTGTCATAGACTAATGCATGTGGGCCCCACAATATGATTATGTGATCCGTGTTACAGCCACAATAGGATTCCGTGAGCCCAGGCTACAGATTTTAGTGGGCCCCATATTTTTGTAAATTTAGTACCAATGTCAACACTTGTACCAATGTTGCCTTAGGGTCGCAAAGATATTGCCTTAGACTCTAAGGCAACGCGGCAAAAGGAAACACCGAGAAAGTGTTGCCACAGATCATTTTTGGCCTATAGCAACATTTTTTCGCACTTACTGCATCACTTCTCTGGTGTTGCAGTATGCAATCTATGGCGTAGTAAAATGTTTTCAAAGGTTTAAAAGTATTAAAAATATATTATATGGAATTTAAATTAATTATTTAAGTTAAAGCGGGGTTTCCAATTTTAAATAATTTGACATGGTTGGAGATAAATGTTCGGATCTATGATATTAATTCGGTAGATGATGACTCTTACTATTCGAGGTATTTAAAAGGTAGCTTACCGTTATTTCGCTTATGGTATGAGTTGGATAAGAAGATTAATATTAAGGATAAGTTGATGCTATTTCTGTGACACCCCACATCCGTTAATCTCACTCACTAAGGGAATGCATTAAGTTTCGTGAAGCGTTATAGGTAAACAGACACAGAATAATTACAAGATAGATATAAATAAGATAGAAGCGAAAATTTTTAAATTTTTATTTCAAACATAAATCATAATACCGTGGTCCACAACATCATAAGTCACAAAAACAATTACAATAAAATAACTTCTGTCTTGCACCATCAGAGTAGAAAAGTAAATAAAAAGCATAAATTCCCCAATTGAAAGAGTTAAGACATAGTAGAGACAAGAACTTGAGCCGTACTTCAGAAGTAGCTCATCGCAAGATGATATCTGAGTTCTGACTAAGCCTGGGTGTTTCCTTCCTGAGAACCTTAGGGGCGGGGGGGCACAGAAGAAAGAAGGAGAAACAAAAAGGGTCAGACATAAAGTCTGGCGAGTCTAGTTACTTTTAGCCAGTAAATAAAAAAAAGTAACATGATAGGCATATAAAGTGGATAAAAGAGATCACTACATAAATGGCAAGTGTGACAAGGTAGACAGGGTAAGGTGTATGTGCTTCACTAATGATTACTCGGCAATATTACTAGTATAACTAAAGTGAGATGATCCCTTCCACTTTAAGTCGGTAGACTTAGGGCATACATCTGAATGTACCCTAACCACTACCCTAATCGATCGGCTCCCTACCCTCGTAGATATCTTGTGCTGGCCCCATAGTAGGAGGTATCACTCCTTAAAGTGGCAACCCTTAAGGTGTGCACAACCATGTCTACTGCTGTCACGGTCGTCTTATCCACTTCTGTTCGGCTCATGCACACACATGGCCCGGTCGGTTTGCACCGCCCACACCATCCGTCTCATTTGGATCTCTTATAATCAACAGTAAGCGTACCCTTCTCCTCCTAGCACGGAGTTCTTTATTTGATACCAACTCTGGGTTACTGATTGAAATGGGTCCCATATAATATGATACAAGCTCTCCCCTTTGTCTTGTATCCCTACTAGGTTTTTCATTGACTATGTATACCCTTAGGTGTCTTTAATTACATAGCCCTATTTCAGTTATGCTTACCCTAAAGGGCGTCTTTAATTACATAACTTTATTATATTTTCCATTGATTATGTATACCACTAGGTATCTTTAATTACATAACCTTATTGGGTTAAGTTCGTAGGCCTATATGTAAATATTGCCCACCCCCTCTAATTTACTTAACCGGCCCACTACCCATCCAATTTTACTTAACCCTAACTTAAGTTCACAATCATACAATCTTTATGGATTAAATTAGGTTAAGTAGTCTAATTCTTTACCATGTTCATTTATGGTTTACAATGGGCTAGACCTCCCACATTAGGCCTACAACGTGTGGATGTTGGATATGCCAGTCGGGTCCGGGCAGTCTTATTCCACAATTGGGCCGAACCTCGTGTCTTAGCCCGGTTCGTATTTGTGCACTTAGACCTCTCACGTTAGGTTCAACATTAGTGGCTGCTGGATATGTCAGTCGGGTCCGGGCAGACTTCAGCCACTAATGCAACCTAGCCTCGTGTCATAGGTGCAATTACAATTCCTAATTACTAATTATTCTTTTTTTATCCAAATCTACTCGTGTCATTATAGGTAATTTTTTCTATGTTTCCCCATTTGAATTATGTGCCCAATTCATATAAATATTACATAAATTATGCCAATTATAAATCCTCTTTTTCCCGTTTCCTAACTAACGTATTCGCACGTATTTTGGTGGCATCGAGGCTATAAAGTAGCCTAGCCAGAAAAAGGGAATGTGACAAAGATGATAGTTTCAACATATATTGGCATGCACATAAACTAGCATGATAACATGGTGAGTGGACATGTAATTTACATCATAACAAGCTACGATATAAAAGAAAACATAATGAGATCTAAATTAACCCTTTAGGTGTCCAACTATTTAGATCTAGCATAATTAGGGTGACATAGCAACATGTTTAGATCTAAAAAAATGGCTTCACATGTCAAGTTTACAACATATTTAGATTGATCACGATATGACAGGTGAAAGAGATTTACATAAGGAATTAGATCTAGCCAATGTTACAACTGTCCAATTTAATAGATGTACATTCACCATAATATAGTTACAAGTCAAGTCCGCATAGGCAATATAATAGAACTACCACAATTGTATTAGATGTAGGGAAATAGATCTATCATGACGTAGTATAGGATTTAACACATGCACATAATCATACTTTACAACATATCCAATTCACAGTCTTCCACAATTTACTTTTATTTATCTAAACCTAAAAACAACTTGAAAATCACAGCGTTAGGTTTAGAGAATTGAGAAAGAATGGATCTTGAATTTCTGAATTTGATTTGCAAAGTATGTTGTTGTAGAAAATAGTTCAGTTCGCACTCCAGCAGCATATGGCCTCCATGATTTCCAATGAAGAGAATAGGAGAATAGGACACATATATATAGCTTCCAGACTCCCTGAAACTGAGTGTCACATCAGCCCTAGGGGTGTCGACACCCCCTGTGGGTGGGTCGACCCATAGGTCGACACCCCTTAAGGGGGGTCAACCCCTAGGTCGACACCCATCCAGGGGGGTCGACTCCCTAGAGCGGGAATTTTGCCTATCTGGTGAATTTTCGAATTTGAATCTTTCTGGATAAAATTCTGAATCATCTCTGACTCATGCGTATATGCAATTTTTCTACGCGTATAAACTTAAAACCCTCATAACTTCTTCATACTGTGTTCGTTTTATGCAAACCGAATGTCTATCTTGCCCTGAATTTTGAGATGGACGAAATGGTGCAGTCTGTTTCCTCTAATTCTGAATATTAGATTAATTATTATTAATTTACCTCTTTTAGTGTCGTTAAAAATTTTGTGTGTTACATTCTTCCCTACTCAAAGGATTTCGTCCCGAAATCTCTAAATTGAGAAGAACGCATATCCTACCATCCATCATCCATCTACTCATCCACCAACCACTGGCATCCATTGTCCTTAAAGATTTCTATTGCTTATATGAATATATGTGAAGGTGTGTGAATATGTCCCAACACTAATGCGAATCAGGTGGTCTACTGATTCAGTTGACCTCCTTAATGCAACGTATGTTAGTGCCATGAATCCAACATTTATGCAAGTTAACCTATTGTATCATATAAGTTCTATATGTGTGCACACCCATCTGTCCAAATGCAACATCCGTATGCTAGTTTTATCCATTTCCATCCATAAAAGAAAAGAAAACGCACACACATCCATATGCAATATGAAAGTGACTGACCCGATCTTAGTGCCTAATGTGTGTGTATATGCGTCCACAGGCAACCACTAGCAAACACTTGCATCCACTTGCATCCATCGAACATAACATGTTCCAAACACGTGTTTACATCCATAGGATTCCTATCTAAAGGTCGAAAATACTATGGATAAGATATACTCTATTGATAGAAACAAGCACCAATAAAACTTAGGAAAAAGGAGTTAAGAACACCCCCTCGAAACGAATAAGGGTACGAAGCATGTATCTTTTCTTCGGTCTCCCAAGTCGCATCTTCCGGGTTATCTCCCCATTGGACCTTTAGCAATTTGATCTCCTTATTGCGCAACTTCTTAACTTCTGACCCAAGAATACGGGTAGGGACTCGTCTGACTGTCGCCTCCCGTTCCACTTCGACCTCTTCCAACATACTCAGCTCAACAACTTCTGCGGTGTCATGTAGGCACTTCCGCAGATGAGAGACGTGGAAAACGTCATGAACACCAGATAGATTTTCTAGGAGCTTTACTCGGTTGGCCATTTGGCCAGTCCTCTCGGTTATGGGAAATGGTCCCACAAACCTAGGTGCTAACTTCCCTACTGATCCGAAGCGAACCACATTCCTTAAAGGCGATACTTTGATAAAAACTAAGTCTCCCACTTCGAACTTGATGTCAGTTCTTCTCCTGTCAATATAGGACTTCTTCCTATCTTGAGCTGTCTTCATTCACCGTCGAATGAGGTCAATCTTTTCGGATGATTCCTTAACCATATCTGGTTCAAGTAATAATCTTTCTGTAGATTCCCACCAACATGTTGGCGATCTACAGGGTCGCCCGTACAATGCCTCGACGGGTTCCATGCTGATGCAAGCTTGATAATTGTTATTATAGGAAAATTCTACTAAAGGAAGATGCTCTTCCCAAATCCCTCCGAAGTCTAGGATACACAGCCTCAAAAGATCCTCAAGAATCCTGTTCACCCTCTCTGTTTGTCCATCGGTCTGAGGATGATAAGCGGTGCTCAAACACAACTGTGTACCTAATGCTTCTTGCAAACTCCTCTAAAATTCGCTGATAAAGATGGGGTCACGATCGCTCGGTGGAAGTACTCTACGAAGAAACTATCTCACGAACATAAATTGTTGCCAACCATGATGTTGTCCTCTTACTCTTAACTAGAATAAAGTAAGCGTTCTTAGTGAGTCTATCCACTACCACCCAAATACTGGTGTTACCTTTCTTCGATCTAGGCAAACCATCTATGAAATCCATAGAGACGCTCTCCCATTTCCACGGCGGAACCTCCAACGGATGAAGTAATCCACCAGGATTCTTTTGCTCAGCTTTGACTTGCTGGCAAACTAAACATTGAGAAACAAATTCGGCCACATCTTTCTTCATCCCAGCCCAAAAGAAAACCCTCTTCATGTCCCTGTACATCTTATCACCACCTGGATGAATGGTCATCTTAGAATGATGGGCTTCTTCTAGTACTGCCTTTATCAAGCTTCCAGTTTGAGGAACACAAAGCCTTTCATCTCGTCGCAAACAACCCTTTTATCTATGGCATACCTACTGAGGTGACTAGAAGTCTCCCCACTTCTGAGCTTATCCATGATGTCTAGAATCTGTGGGTTACCTTGTTGCGAAGCTCCTATCTGATCCATAAGAGTCGGTCGTATCTCTAAGGATGCAAACAAATCAGGCAAAACCCCGATGGAGGGTCTAAAATCAAAAGCTGATATGAACTCCAAGTTCTTTCTTTCCACAAACAGAGGACTCACAGCCACCCTCTGCCTACTTAGTGCGTCTGCCACCACATTACCATTGCCAGGGGTATAAGCAATCTCAAAATCATATGAAGCTAAAACTCCATCCACCGTTGTTGTATTAAGTTGAGATCCTTCTGTGAGAATAAGTACTTGAGAGATTTATGATCGGTGAATAACTCAAACTTTTCTCCAAGTAAATAATGATGCCATGTCTTTAACGTGAATACTATGGCAGCTAGCTCTAGATCATGGGTGGGGTAGTTATTCTCATGAACTCTCAACTGTCAACCCCGTTAACATACTACTTTCCCTTCTTGCATCAGAACCGCACCAAGCCCTGTACCGCACGCATCAGTGTAAACAGTAAATACTTTACTTCCGTCCGGCAAGGTCAGGACTGGGGCTGTTGTCAGAGCCCTTTTCAGTCATTGGAAAGCAAAGTCACAGTCTATGCCTCATGAGAATGCCAAATTCTTCTTTGTCAGCCTGGTGAGAGGGGCTGGTATCTTCGCGAAGTCCTTAATGAACTTCCTATAATAACCTGCCAACCCAAGAAAGCTTCTCACCTCGGTTGCATTTTTAGGAATCTGCCAATCTTGCACCGCAACCACCTTTGCGGGATCTACAGCTGTCCCTTCTTTGGAAACCACATGCCGTAGGAATCTCACCTCTTTTCTCCAAAAATGATATTTGGAGAATTTTTTTTAAGCTGATGGTCACGGAAAGTTTTCAAAACTTCTCTCAAATGTTGGGCATGCTTTTCTTCGCTTTTGGAGAAGATCAAAATATCATCGATAAAGACTATGACAAATTTGTTTAGGAACTCCCGAAATATCCTACTTATCAAATCAACAGAATATGCGGGTGCATTTGTCAACCCAAAAGGCATAATTATCCATTCAAAGAAACTGTCCAGTGTTCTGAAAGCAGTCTTATCTATGCTGTCCTCAGCCACCCTCAACTGATAGAATCCCGTAGCCAAGTCCAACTGAGAAAATACCGAGGCACCAACAAGCTGATAAAATAAATCATCAATTCTCGAAAGTGTGAGCCTATTCTTCTTGGTGAGCTTATTCAATTCTCTATAGTCAACACACAAACGAAGTGAACCATCTGCTTTAGTTGCAAATATTACTGGAGCACCCCATTCAGATATGCTTTGTCTGATAAACCCTTTCTCAAGTAGCTCCCCTACTTGCTTACTCAGCTTCCTCCATTGGAGCCATGTGGCGCACTTGTAATGCAACTGCCTTTGCGTTGTCCACCAGATATATGTGAAAGTCGATCTCGTGCCTTAGAGGTAAACCCCGTACCTCATCAAAAACATCGGAATAATCTCGAACCAATGGAACAGATTGCAAATCATCTATGGATGCATCTAGAGACTTTAGGAAGCTAAGCATAACAGACCCTTGGAGGTCACAGGAAACTTCGAGGGTCTTCCCATGACAAGTCAGGAGTCTAACAACCCTCCTCTCACAATCCAGAATGACCCATACGTGTTAAGCCAATCCATTCCTAGAATCAACCCATAGCCCATAAACCCAAGCACATACGCATCACATTCAAACTCGACGCCACACGCATATATTTTCAAACCTTGACAAATCATTGATAAATGAGCCGAACCGCCAATGGGGTTTGAAATAACTATGGGATCTACTACCATACTAGTAATTAAGTGTAGAGATTCAACTACAGAACTTGATATAAATGAGTGTGAAGCGACAAAATCAAAAAGTGTTCTAACTGGATGGTTTGAAAGAGAAATTAAACTTTCTACGGAAATTTTTCTACCTTTTTCAGGAGCACTGATCGCGAGAGCATGCACATGCCCTCCAGAAGTCCGTGCTTTTTGACTTTGTCCCTACGTCATCGGGCACTCTTTAGAGAAGTGTCCGACCTCTCCACAATTAAAGCAATTGGCCTTCCTTCTCTTACAATCTTTGATCAAGTGACCCTCCTTTCCACAATTGTGACATTCTCTCTTATCCCTGCCTTTGTCATCTTTCCCTCCTTTCTTCTGCTATTGCTGTTGCTGTTGTTATTGTTGTTGCCCCTTCTTGGGCCACACCTTCCTATTTTGCGTTGTCCTCTCAATCTTTACTTCCTTCTTCTCTCCCTTGTTCTCCTCATGCATTAAGGACATATCAATAAGCTTTTCAAAAGTGGCTCCCATTGGAATATGGGACATGGCTAAACCATGCAGAGGCTCATTCAGCTCTTTAGCAAACCGCAAAGCCTTTTGTGCGGTGTATCCACCAACTCTAACCCGAAACTTGCCAGCTGGTTGAACTTGTTCACATACTCCTTCACCATCAAATTTCCTTATTTGATTGCTAAGAACCTCTCCATATGTATGCTTCTCTCAGCTACGGAAAGGAATTTCATTTTGAACCTCTGCCTAAAATCTTCCCAAGTTTCCATCGGACGTCCAGCTTGGGTGACTTCCCACCAAAATGAGGCTTCGTCCTTTAACAGCCAAGCAGCTAACTGAATCTTTCTCCGGTCCTCCACTTAAAAGATTATGAATAATTCCTCAGACTCCTTAAGCCAATTCCAAGCTTCTACGAATGTCTCGTTCCCGTGGAATGGCTTCACTCCCATAGCATAGAGTCCTTGCACATCTTGGCGAAGTTATCATCTTTTGGAGTGGGAGGAGGAATGACTGGTGCAGCTGGGGGAGGAACATCTCTTTGGCCTTCGGCAAGCACCGTGGCCTCCAAATACCTACGGAACCATCCGGGTATTGTGACGCACTCCAGGATATTAGGAATGTTTTATTCCCCAGACATGCTGAAAAAGGAAAAAGGAAGAAATTTAGATAAAGGACCGAAGGATATTACATATGGCTTTTTGGGGAATGTTTTTCAAAACAGGTTTTTATTTAAAAAATGCTTTCTTTTAAAACCTTACTGAAAATAATTTCCAAAAACTTTTATCTAATCTGGTAACCTTCAGCTCTGATACCAAGTGTGACATCCCATATCCATTAATGTCTATCACTAAGGGAATGCATTAAGTTCCGTGAAGTGTTATAGGTAAACATACACAGAATAATTACAAGACAGATATAAATAAGATAGCAGCGGAATTTTTTTAATTTTTATTTCAAATATAAATCATAATACCGTATTTGTGCGATTCGTATACACAGAATAAGATAGTCGGGTCCAGGCAGTCTTATTCCATAATTGGGCCTAACCTCGTGTCTTAGCCCGATTCGTACTTGTGTGATTAGACCTCTCACATTAGGTTCAACATTAGTGGCTGTTGGATATGTCGGTCGGGTCCGGGCAGACTTCCGCCACTAATGCAACCTAACCTCGTGTCAAAAGTGCAATTACAATTCCTAATTACTAAATATTCCATTTTTATACAAATCTTCCCATGCCATTATAGGTAATTATTTCTATGTTTCCATTTGAAATATAAGTACAATTCATATAAATATTACATAAATTATGCCAATTATAAATCCCCTTTTCCTCATTTCCTAACTAACGTATTCGCACGTATTTTTGTAGCATCTAGGCTATAAAGTAGCCTAGCCATAAAAAGGGAATGTGACAAAGATGATAGTTTCAACATATCTTGGCATACACATAAACTAGCATGATAACAAGGTGAGAGGACATGTAATTTACATCATAACAAGGTGGGCATAAAACTGATGAACTTTTGGCAACTACGATGTAAAAGCAAACATAATGAGATCTAAATTAGCCATTTAGGTGTCCAACTATTTAGATCTAGCATAATTAGGGTGACATAGCAACATGTTTAGATCTAAAAAAATAGCTTCACATGTCAAGTTTATAGCATATTTACATTGATCACAATATAACAGGTGAAAAGTGATTTACATAAGGAACTAGATCTAGCCAATGTTACAACTGTCCAACTTAACAGATGTACTTTCACCATAATGTAGTTACAAGTCAAGATCCACATAGGAAATATAATAGAACAAACACAATTGTATTAGATCTAGGGAAATATATCTATCATGACACAGTATAGGATTTAACACAAGCACATAATCATACTTTACAACATATCCAATTCACAGCCTTTCACAATTTACTTTTATTTATCTAAACCTAAAAAACTACTAGGAACTCACAGCGTTAGGTTTAGAGAATTGAGAAAGAACGGATCTTGAATTTCTAAATTTGATTTGCAAAGTATGTTGTTGTAGAAAACAGTTCAGTTCGCACTCCAGCAGCATATGGCCTCCATGATTTCCAATGAAGAGAATAGGAGAATAGTACACATATATATAGCTGCCAAGCCCCCTGGAATCGAGTGCCATATCAGCCCTGGGGGTGTCGATGCCCCTGTGGGTGGGTCGACCCATAGGTCGACACCCTTTAAGGGGGGTCGACCCCTAGGTCGACACCCCTCTAGGGGAGTCGACCCCCTAGAGCGAAAATTTTGTTGCTCTGACGAATTTTCGAATTTGAATCTTTCTAGATAAAATTTTGACTCATCTCTGACTCATGCGTATATATATAATTTTTCTAAGCGTATACAAACTTAAAACCCTCATAACTTCTTCATATGGTGTCCGTTTTACGCAGACCAAATGTCTATCTTGACCAGAATTTCGAGATGGACGCAATGGTGCGGTTTGTTTCCTCTAACTCTGAATATTAAATTAATTATCATTTAATTTACCTCTTTTAGTGTCGTTAAAAATTCGGGGAGTTACACTCTCACCTACTCAAAGGATTTCGTCCCGAAATCTCTAAGTTGTGAAGAATGCATATCCTACCATCCATTATCCATCTACTCATCCACCAACCACTAGCATCCATTGTCCTTAAAGATTTCTAATGCTTATATGAATATATGTGAAGGTGTGTGTATATATCCCAACACTAATGCAAAGATCAGGCGGTCTACTAACTCAGTTGACCTCCTTAATGCAATGTATGTTAGTGCCATGAATCCAACATGTATGCAAATAAACCTATTGTATCATATAAGTTCTATATGTGTGCACACCCATCTGTCCAAATGCAACATCCATATGCTAGTTCATCCATTTCCATCCATAAAAGTAAAGAAAATGCACACACATCCATATGCAGTATGAAAGTGACTGAGCTGATCTTAGTGCCTAATGTGTGTGTATATGCGTCCACGGGCAACCACTAGCAAACACTTGCATCGACTTGCATCCATCAAACATAACATGTTTCAAACATATGTTTACATCCATAGGATTCCTATTTAAAGGTCGAAAATACTATGGATAAGTTATACTCTATTGACAGAAATAAGCACCGATAAAACTTAGGAACAAGGAGTTAAGAACACATCGTCGAAAAGAAAAGGGTACGAAGCACGAATCTTTTCTTCGGTCTCCCAAGACACATCTTCCGGGTTATCTCCCCATTGGACCTTTAGCAATTTGATCTCCTTATTGCGCAACTTCTTAACTTCTGACCCAAGAATACGGGTAGGGACTCGTCTGACTGTCGCCTCCCATTCCACTTCGACCTCTTCCAATATACTCGGCTCAACAACTTCTGCGGTGTCATGCAGGCACTTCCGCAGATGAAAGACGTGGAAAACATCATAACACCGGATAGATTTTCTGGGAGCTTTACTTGGTAGGCCATTTGGCCAATCCTCTCGGTTATGGGAAATGGTCCCACAAACCTAGGTGCAAACTTCCCTACTGATTCGAACCACATTCCTTAAAGGCGATACTTTGATAAAAACAAAGTCTCCCACTTCGAACTTGATGTCAGTTCTTCTCCTGTCTACATAGGACTTTTGCCTATCTTGAGCAGTCTTCATCCGCTGTCGAATAAGGTCAATCTTTTCGGATGTTTCCCTAACCATGTCTGGTCCAAGTAATAATCTTTACGAATTTGAATCTTTCTGGATAAAATTCTGGTTCATCTCTGACTCATGCGTATATATATAATTTTTCTGTGCATATACAAACTTAAAACCCTTATAACTTCTTCATACGATGCCCGTTTTACGCAAACCAAATGTCTATCTTGACCAGAATTTCGAGATGGATGCAATGGTGCAGTCCATTTCCTCTAATTCTAAATATTAAATTAATTATTATTTAATTTACCTCTTTTAGTGTCGTTAAAAATTCGGGTTGTTACAATTTCTATCCGGATCCAGTAACAAGGGGTTTGATAAATTTTCGAACTAAGATAAGGATTTCCTGACCTGTTTGAGATAATTTGGATAGAAATAATCTTTGGACATTTGATATAAATTCCGTGGTGTAAACGTTTACTCTTTGAAAATTTTGAAAATTATTATTATCGTTATTCCTCTTATAGTATTCGTTCATTATGAGAATTCATATCAGATATTGGTAGATACAATTTATGTGTCACTTATGTTCAATATCGAGTGATTTGAGTTTTGTCATGAATGGTATCATCAATAATATTATTCTTGAAACCTGGTGAGATTGAGTTGTGGAAACTCATTTCGTAATTTTGGGGGTTAATCAAATCTTTGATTTGATGAAATTGAAAGTAAGGAATTGGGAAGGAAGCATAATCTATTAATTAAGATTAAAGAATTGAATATTGGGAAATTGTTTTAATCGGAAATTACGATTGAAATATGGATTAAATGTTTTCAAAAGGAACCGGATTTGGATAACGAGTTATTAAATGAAAAATTATTTGAGGTTTTGAGATTACATTATCATTGATTTAAAGGATGTGTTTTAAAGGAGAAAAGTTAAAATATGGATTTTGGTAAAGATAATTTGAAAATGGGTTTAAAGAAGTTTTAATCAACAAAATAAAAGATGGAGGGAGAATTGGTTGAAAGCGTGTGTGTTCTGTAATTGTGTTTTTAATTGCGCTTATTATTTGGAAAGACAGGCATCAGATTTATGTCCGAAAGTCATTCCAAGTAATAATACGACTTTGTGGAGCAGTTAAAGACATTGAAGACGTTATTGAAGACCGGGACCTTTCATATCGTAAGGACGACTTGCTGAATGTCTCAAATGTGTAGCTCCCATTTACAGATGGATTTTATATCAGTTAAGTAGTAAGAAGCCCAAACGTATGAGAAGGAATTCTAAATTGTTGTTTCGTTCAGACCCGAAATGGACATGTATTGATTGTGTGTCTGACATTGTAATTGACTGTGTAGAGCTGATTTCTGTTAAATAAATATTTGTTTTGTGGCGGAGAATTTTTTCCCTTAGCTTAACACCCTTCTCTAAGACATATGATCTTAGAGGTTATATATTGATGGAAATTAGTGATACGTAATGAATGGACAATATGGCATACTTAAGTTATGTGATGAGCTATGGATGATCAAAACACGACTTATTGAAGTGTAGCTTGGTGTATATCGTGACCTCGACAAGCCCCATACCCCGGTAATGGAAAAAAGAGGAAGAAATGCATCTGGGTTATGAGGTGTTGTCTCCTTCTACATAAAAGGTGTACCATGGTATAGAGCTCAGGTACTAACCTATGTAGAAAAACACCTACTTTTCTGGTTGTTGTTGGCGCACGCTCGGAAAGGTTGGTAAGGACTGGGAGATGACGTACTCTGGTGTACTCTAAGTTACCCAGTTACAGAGGTAACCCGGCCTTGTGTTAGCACGAGGAGCATGAGTTGATCCTCGGACATCCCTCTAGAGGTGTTCAAAATTCGGTTCGATGAGGAAGTTCCTTTGCCTGGTCATTGTTGGAAACCCAATCTCCACTACGAGCCCGTACAGTTTTAGTTGTATACCATATGTAAATATATTATATGGTAACTATGCTAGCTATTTAAATACATTTACTTTCGAAAGGTTTTCACACTATGCACTAAGAATAATCTGAAAAAGGATTTTCGTATCAAAGGCATTTTCAAATGCATAAGGACAAAACTCTCCTAAGTGTGCATTTGCAAGGTGTGTGTGCCGCGAGACCTTATGTTAGTTTCATTTTTCAAAAAGTCATTGCGAATTTCTATGCACTGCTATTCACACAAAGTAAGCGTGTTCCACGATAACGGCGTTGTCAAAACAATTGTTTTGAGTTCTCACACCAATCCCATGACTGACCTGGAGTTTATTGTTCCAACACCTAAGCTCTGGGTTCCCTAGTTTTCCACACGGGCAACCTAGTAGTTTGGTTTGAATATTTTGCCTCGGAGTTGGTTGGAGCAGGATTCTTATTTCAGCTGGAGATATTATACCTTGGAGTATTCATATTCTTCTGGTGAGTTTAGTATCTTTTCCACTGTGTAATCAATCTCTGATGTATGTCATGTATCATCTTATGTAATATTATTGTAACAACAATGGAAAAGTTCTTTCACTTTTGTGCAAATGCGTAAGTACCCCTAATAATCCGTCTTTATGAATGGTTTAAGTTGGTTTAAAAACCGGCAAAATTGGGCAAAAAGACGGGTCGTTACACAAATCCAATTCAAATTAAAGTTAATAATTTGTAATAGAAGATCTCCAATCACAAATTAGCAACCTTATAGATAGTGAATTGTTTTTTGGAAAGATACTATTATGCAACATGGACTCTTAGTCTTCATAGAAGGTGAAATTTCATTTATTATTGCAATTTTGTCATAACTGTTTTTATATAAAAGTTAATTTGCATCCAATTCATCTATTTGTATTAAGATCAATTTGTTGTTTAGATTATGTGTGATTTTTGTAGGTACTTGTGTTTATTACTGTTGTACTGTTTATGTGCTTGATGTATTGTTTTTGATTGATTCATTAATGTCTTAACTCTTTGGAAAGAAATTAATTAATTTTAAGTTATATATATAATATATATAATATTTATAGATCTGCAATTGTTGAAAATTTATAATTGCATATATGATTTTATATCATACATATTTCATCTTAAGGTTTTCTCATGATGTTTTATACTTATTATGAATCATGCAATAAAAATATTTTTTATTAATTATGATATTTCAGTTATATAGAAAGTAATCAATGGATCAAAATTACATTTCATTTATTTTCAGATCTAATGCACCATATATGAGACCTACTGTAAAAAAAATAGAAAATTTAAAATTAAGTTAATATTTTTAAAAATTAATTTACTTCCAGCCTAAAACTAGTTATTTAATTAAAATATATAATTCCGATTAAGATAAATAAAAAATAAATTAAAGCACGATACATGTCTAAGGTACCTTATTCATATTTGTATAATTTAACTTGATAATTTTAATAATTTATATAATTTCAGCCTATAGTTGATCATTTAATTAAAAATATATAATTTCAATTGAGAAAATTCCATAAAAAAATTCTAAGCTTAGAAAAGTGTCTCATGTACCTCTAGATTTTCTTAAAATAATTTTTCAACTTGATTTAATTTTTTTAATAGTTAATTTGGTTTCGTGCTATTACCAATATTCTAATAATATATATTATTTTAATTGAGAAAACTCCATAAATTATTATTTTTAGCCAAATTATAAAATTGCAATTTTAACATGTAATTATTTTACATTAATTTATTTTTATACAAAATGTTTTATTAAACAATATGTTTATATATGAAAATATATACGTGCATGTGTGTGTTGTGTGCATGTGTGTATGTGCGTGTGTGTGTCATGTGTGTGTGTGTATGTAGGTATTTGTGTATAGATTAATTTATTTTTTGACCATATTTTACAAGCATATATTTGAATAAATTACAGTACACACAAACTGAGCTAATGTGTTTGTTGCAATTTAATCCCAACATCTGTAAACTGATACATTATGCCTTTTAAGGGTTATCATCACAGCCGGCCCTGGCCCAGTGCAAACGGGGCACAGGCACGGGGCAGCATCGCAGCTAGGGCATCAAAATTTCCATCCCGTACAGCAAAACGAAGAAGAAAAAAATCGAACCATGGCATGAACGCGAAATTAAATTGCGCGTTGGAGAAGAAGGCGGAGCACGGAAACTGAGAGGAGAACAATGGCCGCATATGAAGCCTGAAGTGAAGAGTGAAGACACAGCAGCAGGGCAATCGATTAATCAACATCTCAGATCTGATTTTAGGTACCCTAATTTCTAAATTATCCTAATCAGTTTAATTTTTAGGTTGGTGACTTCAATTGTGATTTTTTTAAAATATTTAAAAATTAAACTAATACATTACGGTGTGGGATATTCACACGCTATCTTCATCCACTCAATACATTACAGTTTATAATTATGCTGATAAAGCTGGTGGCTTATCCATGACTTTCTAATGGTGACTTTAATAATGCTACATCACCACCAGACAAGAAAAGGGGACTGCCTATACCATTCCAGCATTTAAGGGCATTTAAAAACTATTTGCTACAGATAGGACTAGTGGAAATGAAGCCTCTTGGATTTAATTATAATGACGAAGAAGAGGCATTGTAACAAACATTGATAAAGTATTAGTTAATACCTATAGTTTATCAAAGTTTTTAAACAAGGATAACAATTTCTTCTCTATGAAATCTCCTTCGAAGAAGTTAGACATGCTATTTTATCAGTACGTGATGATTAAAGACCACGGCCTGATTGTTTTATTGCTAAATTTATGAAAATGCATTGGGAGGAGATACAGTGTGATTTACTGCTTGCAACCAGGGATATGTTCAAAACTGCCAAATTGCCAAAAGGATCCAGTTATGCATTCGGCATGCTCATTCCCAAGAAAGTTAACCTACTACAGTAATCCATTTTAGGCCTATTTGATGCTACAATATGCTCTACAATTTTTTTATGATGTTTTATGCAATAGATTTAAAAACTTTCTACCTCATCTCATATCTAAGAATACCAATGTGCATTTTTCAAAGATGATTGTGAATTTTCTAATATTAACGCTTTACAATATAAAAATTATTTTGTATTGTTGTGATTTTTTTAAATTTTTTGGGGGCATCATTTAGTATATCGCACCGGGCATCATTTGTCTCAGGACCGGCTCTGGTTATCATGTTATACATGCTCACACACATATATGTTTTTGATACATATATACGTAAATTAAATCCAATTAAATAAATTAAATATTGTTGGACTTTTTGAATTAAAATAAAATAAATTACTTTATTTATAGTAAATTTAGAAATGTTCTAAAGAAAATTAGGCTTGATAGGCTTTACTAAGATTCAATAGGATAAAAAAAAATTAATTCACCCGTAACTTCTGCTATGGGCTGGTCTTGTTCCAACACTCTCAAGTACGTCGTTACCACAAGATCTTCTATTTCGATTTACATATTTTAGTTTATATAAACCCCCATCAATTCTTTTTATGATTGTTATAAGTATGTAATCCAACCATTCTATTATGCTGCTTCTTTAAACTAACATTTTTTTGATTTATCAAGATACTTGGAATTCTAAATTTTGAAATGCTCAGCTACATTTTTGCTATCTATTATTATTTGAAAAACTATATTTAACATTGGTTATTCTAATTTTAAACGTATTCAAGTTTTCATAAATATTCCAGTATTTACAATAACATTAAAAAAAATAACAAACATGAAAACCCATGGATGGTATAAAGACTGGTATGTGAAAACATAAATAGAAAGCATACTTAATGTATCAGAAAACACAATTGATCACAGTTTACATGTGAGCAATGAAATAAGAAAGCCATGTCCAGGTGATGTGTACGTAAATCCAAATCACATGATAAAATCCTAAATAAAGTTTGTTTCACACAGTAGGATAATAATACAAGCAATCAAACTAACCTAGGATATTGAGCTAATATAATTGTTTAAATGAACAAGTTCAATGGTTAAAATTCAACTACGGTATTATGTGAATTGATGTGTCTGTTCAATCCAATAAATGTATTCATCATGCTCCTTTCATTATAAAACGCATCTTATCATTTCAATGGCTGGGTCAGCTTATGAAACTTTATATTCGTCTACATCATCATAAACTCAAAAGAATGTTATTTGACATGATGAAAACGGCTACAACTTGACTAAAATATATTTTGCTTTAATTGAAGAAATAAATCTTCGTTATATATGCCAATAATTACCACTGGAGTAGTAACATTCTAAAGTGTTGATATAAAAACTTCATATCGTAATTTATTTGTACCATTAACTATGTTAAAAATAAATAAATAAAACTCAAAACACATAAAAAAACACAACCGTAACAATAAAGGTTTTTCTTTCCTATTAATAGACCAAAAGCTTACCATACAAGATCAGTTAACTGAATTAGTTTTTGTTTGAAGATTTGCAACAAAACTTTTAACAAAGTGGATTTTCTAAATCACCACTTCAAACAAAATAATTTGACTGAATCAATACCGAGTAGGTTTCACATGAACTTAACTAAATTCAAAATCAAAAATTAATACGTTTACCGGTGGATTTAAAGTCGGGTGCTAGATATTGAGTGTGGATCAGTGTTGATCGACGAAGCTTTGAAATTTTTTTACGTTTGGATTTTGTAAATTTAATTCTGTTTTAAGATGAGGAAATAAAATCCTAGTTCATTAAGCATCTATTGATAGAATGAGACCACGTGGAAATACTTCAGTTTTGATGAAATGGAGTAATAACGTAATTTTAATTGATATGTCCTAAGCTTAATCTCTTTTTACGCTAGCCTGCAAACTTATAGAATTGGATTAGGAGGGCCTACCAGCGAAAAACCCCTTTTTGATATCTATTATTATTCGAAAAAGCATATTTAATGTTGGTTATTGTAACTTCAAATATATTTTAAGTTTTCACCAATATTCCAATATTTTCAGTAAGATTACAAAAAACAAACAAATAATAAAACCGATAGATAGTATAAGGACTGGTATGGGAAAACATAAATAGACGAATCAGAAAACAAATGAGGCAATGTAGGATTCACGGGAACAGGAAACTGCCTTGCCGAGCTAGCAATACTTTGATCGTTGATTTTTGCAACGTCTTTGCAGACTAAATCAAGAACAGATAAAAAATCCCTAACCACCATGAAAATTCTAAAAGGATGTGCTTCCTCCTTGGTTGAATTTCCATGGAAATATTCGGTTATCTCTTTAACCAAAGACAGTGCAACGCTTTCTTGAGCTTGCACTTTGATGATACCATCCTCTGCCTTCTTTAAAAATGCACTCATCGATTCATTAAACTGATGACCGGTGTTGTTATCTAACCTTAACACTTCTGAAACTTTTCGAACGCCACTTGCAAGTTTAGAGACATAGCTGCTCAACACTTCTGAATCCATAGCTGCCGCTTTTTTGACATTGGCAAGCTCACTGCCCAGGCCAGAGACAACTTTAAGACCTAGCTTTTTTAGTTTAAATTCATTTTGAAGGGTGTCGGGTTGAGTTTTGGAGGTAGAGAGACGGGAACCTTCCGCACGAGTAATCTCTTGAACCACAAAATGGAGGAGAGTTGTTTTACCATCCGTGCCCTTGACATCGGCTAGTTTTAGAAGGGTGTCCAGTTTGAAGGCATGGGCATCACCACGATTGGTTCCTACATTCATCCGGTTTCCTGTCTTCAGGACTGCTTCTAGAAGCTTCAGGAACAATCTGCTGTTTCTTAGCTCTTCACATGCTGCCTGCAGTTTTAAAAAGGTTGATTAACCATTATCTATACAAATTTGGAGATTTTATGATTTTTATTATCTGGTCAAAGTACTGAGATACCTCAAGCGTGTCAAACGATTTCTTCAAGTAACTGACTTCTGAATCAAAACTAGCAATGTAGAGCAAAGCTTCAACCCTTTTGAAAGCAAATGGAATATCAAGCACGGCTTTGAGAAATTTTTCAGCAGGACCAAGCTTGAATGGAGAGTTATCTTCATATTCTTTCAATTTGATCTCCTCTTCTTTGTTTGGGGCCATTTTTAGAAGAGTCTCCAAAAGTTCAGTTCCCAAGCTTTCGGCATTGCCTGATTTCATAAACATGAAAATGTTACTGTAGAAGAAAAATGAAACTTTATGCAGCATGAAACACAAAATGCACGGTTAGAAATTTTTTGTGCCTACACTACAGTCTACAGTATGCTCCATTATAATAGTTTGGTGAGAATAACAGTATACTGGTTATTGGATTCTTAGTTCCAGTTGTATTAAGATCATGCAATTCTTTAAGCATCTGCAAAGAAAAGGAGAAAAGTAGATGGCTTCAGTATTATTTAATTTAGCTGATTGGTTGTTTATTGCTTTAACTGAACAATAGATTAACAAAATGTACTGAATTTTGGCAAAAGTGGGAGGACAGAGACTATATGAGCAACTATAAAACTATAAAATGTACTGATTGGTTGTTTATTACTTAAACACGTCAGAATTTTTATTACTTTAACCAATTCGGTGGATCTGAGCAAAAGATAACACAATAGGAGGCTATGGTATTAGGAAGTGCAAAATTCATGAACTTGCAATAAATAACCCTTTGAGTTGCTCCTTAAGAGAATTAAACCAAAATAGTGCAAAGAAAATAAAAGCTATGTATATAATTTAGCAAATAAAGAGAAACCCAAAAAAGTCTCAAAACACTAACCTTCCATTAATGCTTCACAAACTTCCTCCTTAGTAACATTAAATACCCTTAACAAAATAGCGATATTATATGACTTTTTAGGATCAAGAACTCTGTTAACTACAAGAAAAAAAGGTAGTTTACTGACGTCGATTAGTGATGCCGTAGAGACCCGGTGACAGCAGCGCCGCTAAATTCATTACCATCGCTAATGCATCATAAAAACATCATCAATTCATTATGCCCTAGTGACGCCTTGATTGTGGTAAAGACATTAAAGTTATTGTCACAAATGCGTCATGAAGATATAAAAAATTATCGTTGTGTCATGCTAATGTTTACAACCGTACTTATGCAATCCGGGTTTTCTTAACATCTACCATTGATTCATCCTAATCCAATGGCCTATAACGGTGATCTGCGTACAATATACTCATATCAAAATCGGTCTCCAGTTACTTTATCATATGCTCGCTACTCCTAAATCGTCATTCCCAAACAGAGGAAAACCCTAGTTTCACAATTTTTTAATGGCACGTACAAATCAAACCATCTGCATCGACAGAAGCCAAAACCCCAAGGAAGCAATTAGCAAGCAGGCTTCGGTTGGAAACAATCACGAATAGTAGTAATCGGAACGAACAGTCATGAGGTTCGCGTGCTTGCTCCGGCCACTACATGCCTATAGGCCTTCTCCGGCCAATCAGAGAAAAGCCTTCTCCAAATAGAATAGCCATGAGAATCAAATTTCTTTTGATGCTACTTGTTAATTGTTGGCTTGGGTTTGTCAGATCTGTTTTCGGCGGTAAAGGTGGATTCGGGTCTGGAACTACGGAAATGTTGTTTCAACCGGGATCTTGCGAAAGTAATACAAACCGCACGATATTTCAGCATCCACCTGATTTACGCTCTGCAATCACTGTTATGCCCCTCCTATATTCCTCTTTTTTCACTACCGCACGTTCTCACCGGGTTTGAAGCTGGTCGGTGTAGCAACATCCTTGGAACTATTGTTGATTTTTGATGAGGCCGACAATAGTTTGTGTTTTATGTTCGTGAAACCCGTGTCATCAAAGTGGAGGATTCTGCTCGGGTAAGTACATAGAGATTTTGTTGTTTTTATGATTTTATTTTCTTTTATGTTGCTAAAGTAAATATGTTTGTTTATGCTAATCAAGACATCAGAATATGTAACGAAGCGGATTTAGTACGGACCTAATCGATCGCTAAATCGACCAAGACCGTTCGAATCCCGCATACGCTAACTCTGGGCATACAACACATCAGAACAAATAACAGAAGACTTTTTATAAACATCATAATAATGTTATATCAGAGTACAAAATATCAGAGTACATCGAATATAATAATACAACAGCGCAAGATTAATTTACAACAAATGTAATACAATGCACAGCGGAACAATTAAACTAACACAGTGGAAGACTATCAATGCTCTGGACACCACTTTAAGCTTCGATCTAGAATCCTGCTCAATATATCTGCAAAATAAACTACTCGACTGCCCATGTGGAAATAAGAGCACCCGAGTTTGCAAGTGAAACAAACTACGAGTCAGTCATAAGACTGGTATGAGAAATCTTTACTTAACCTACCTAATAATAAGGCCAATCACAGGACCACGCCGCTAACGCGGAACAGGTTTACTCCATTGGATTGTCAGTGCATAAACATCAACCATAAATAAACATATGGATCTACAATGCATCAATCATCATGCAATTCCTTAATTTACCAATTTAGGCTTAATCCCTAAACTTAGATTTCCAAATCCAATTCTCTTTACAGAAATTATTTCTTTGGACTTTATTTTCCAATTTCTTTTATTTCAAATCATTTGAAATACAAATCCAGCTTTTATAATAAAGTAGATTTCACTTCGGGATCTCAAAAAACAAAACATTTGAAAATATAAATTCCAAAACATAACAATGTATACAAACAAGGTTGTACGCGCCTTAGCCAAACCAATATATATATATATACATATATATATATATATATATTTGCACCTAATGGCTACACTGACAATGCACCATCCCACCTATGGAGGAAGACATGCACGCCCTTACACTTTTAATCACTCTCGGGTCACCCGATCTCTAGCCACAAACTTGTTAAATCATTTTATATCCCGAAGCAGCGAAAATCATTTCACAACATAATAATCACAAGTACTTTCAAATCTACAAAGATTTTTACTTCCAAATCATTTCGAAATTATCGGGTATAGCTCTCGAAATCCTTTCTGTTATATAAAACATTCCCTGTCCAAAATCGGGAATACTATTCTTTTTACTTAAGGAATCTCATTTCAAAATCATTTATTAAATTTTAAAATAAACAACATTGCTAAACACCTAATAGTCAAATCGTGAAGTGTTTCACAAAGTGTTAGCACATAGATATTTTTACCCAACCCAATGCTAAATGTAAAAGCATATTTTGCTCATAAACTAGTCGAGCACAATCCAAACAATCAATCAATCACAATCCATATCAATAACCAAGTATATTTGGTTCAATCACATTTCATATTACAATAAAAGAGTATTTTATTGTCTAAATATTTTCTTCATTTCATATGTAAAAATAAAAAAGATTATTTCATTGTCTACATATTTTCTATGTTTCTAATTACAAATAAAAAGAATATTTTATTCACATTACATTTTCTATGTTTCTATTGACGAATAAAAGAATATTTTATTCGCATTACATTTTCTATGTTTCTAATGACAAATAAAAGAATAATTTATTTGCATACATTTTTTTGTGTATTCTAATGACAAATAAAAGAATAATTTATTTGCATATATTTTTCTATGTATTCTAATGACAAATAAAAGATTAATTTATTTGCATACATTTTTCTATGTATTCTAATGACAAATAAAAGAATAATCTATTTACATACATTTTTCTATGTATTCTAATGACAAATAAAAGAATAATTTATTTGCATACATTTTTCTATGTTGTAACGAACCGGGGTTTTCGCGATCCTGAGTAATCGACATATATCCCAATGTCGACTATCAAGCATCGGAAATACCGGATAGTTAATGAAAGAAGTTAGAGGGTGACAATAGGTAAGACAAAAAATTAGAATAGAAGAAGAAGAAGAACATACAACAACATCAAAGTAACACGAATATCATAGTGGAACGAACAACATGTAATAGATAACATATCTTTGAAATCGGTATATGTATACAGTAATATTATCAGAGTATAACACTTACAACATGGTGGAAATAACAATAGCTACATAATCATGAAGCCACCTGCTCCAAGCTCTCCAAGTATACATGTAAAACCTGACTACTTGACTGCCCGTACAAATTGGGCACCCAAGTGTTTAGGGTAAAATAAAACAAAATAAACTCCGGGTCAGTCACGGGACTGGTGTGAGTAAACACTTTAAAACAGTTTTGGAAAATAAGCAATATCTCATAAGACCATACTGTATAACACAGAACGGGTTTTTCCCTTATGAGAATTCAAAATACTTGATTTAACATTGAAGATTCTTTTCCAAGAAATGATAATCTTTATGTCAAAATCCTTTTGATATTATAATAGTGTCTATCAACCACAATATAATAATCATCTAGCAGAACACTTTTATCTCACATTCCACATACCAAAATTTGGAGATTTTATGATTTTTATTATCTGGTCAAAGTACTGAGATACCTCAAGCGTGTCAAACGATTTCTTCGAGTAACTGACTTCTGAATCAAAACTAGCAATGTAGAGCAAAGCTTCAACCCTTTTGAAAGCAAATGGAATATCAAGCACGGCTTTGAGAAATTTTTCAGTAGGACCAAGCTTGCATGGAGAGTTATCTTTATATTCTTTCAATTTGATCTCCTCTTCTTTGGTTGGGGCCATTTTTAGAAGAGTCTCCAAAAGTTCAGTTCCCAAGCTTTCGGCATTGCCTGATTTCATAAACATGAAAATGTAACTGTAGAAGAAAAATGAAACTTTATGCAGCATGAAACACAAAATGCACGGTTAGAAATTTTTTGTGCCTACACTACAATCTACTGTATGCTCCATTATAATAGTTTGGTGAGAATAATAGTATACTGGTTATTGGATTCTTAGTTCCAGTTGTATTAAGATCATGCAATTCTTTAAGCATCTGCAAAGAAAAGGAGAAAAGTAGATGGCTTCATTATTATTTAATTTAGCTGATTGGTTGTTTATTACTTTAACTGAACAATAGATTAACAAAATGTACTGAATTTTGGCAAAAGTGGGAGGACAGAGACTATATGAGCAACTATAAAACTATAAAATGTACTGATGAGGTCAACTGGTTTGGTAAGAAATATGGGTCGGTAGTCAAACGTGTTAGATACTGAACAACCATTTTATTTATATTTTAATTATTATTACCATAAATTAAATAAAAAACATGAAGAATTGATTGTTAAGCAAACATTCCAGACCGAAGCTTAAAGTTTTATACTTACCTTTTGTTTAACCTCAATGCATTCAGAATTACATTTCTGAGACCAGTACCTCCAGTTTGACGATGGGGCATTTGGACAGATACCTGTATAATCTTGTTAAGGGGGTATCTAAAAGAGCCAATTTCACAGAAATGGCAATATTGAGTGTATGATGGTTTACTATCAAATACCTCTAATGTACCAATATCTTGCACACAAACAAACTAATGCAAGATAATGATATTTATTCAAGTTTGATCAAGCAAAAGATCAAAGGTGACACAATAGGAGGCTATGGTATTAGGATGTGCAAAATTCATGAACTTGCAATATATAACCCTTTGAGTTGCTCCTTAAGAGAATTAAACCAAAATAGTGCAAAGAAAATAAAAACTATGTATATAATTTAGCAAATAAAGAGAAACCCAAAAAAGTCTCAAAACACTAAACTTCCATTAATGCTTCACAAACTTCCTCCTTAGTAACATTAAATACCCTTAACAAAATAGCGATATTATATGACTTTTTAGGATCAAGAACTATGTTAACTACAAGAAAAAAAGGTAGTTTTCTGACGTCGATTAGTGATGCCGTAGCGACCCGGTGACATAACAGCGCCGCTAAATTCATTACCATCGCTAATGCATCATAAAAAATCATCCATTCATTATGCCCTAGTGACGCCTTGATTGTGGTAAAGACATTAAAGTTATTATCACAAATGCGTCATGAAGATATAAAAAATTATCGTTGTGTCATGCTAATGTTTACAGCCATACTTATGCAATCCAGGTTTTCTTAACATCTACCATTGATTCATCCTAATCCAATGGCCCATAACGGTGATCTGCGTACAATATAGTCATATCAAAATCGGTCTCCAGTTATTTTATCATATGCTCGCTACTCCTAAATCGTCATTCCCAAATAGAAGAAAACCCTAGTTACGCAATTTTTCTATGGCACATACAAATCAAACCATCTGCATCGACAAAAGCCAAAACCACAAGGAAGCAATTAGCAAGCAGGCTTCGGTTGGAAACAATCACGACCAGTAGTAATCGGAACGAACAGTCATGAGGTCAGCGTGCTTGCTCCGGCCACAACATGCCTATAGGCCTTCTCCGGCCAATCAGAGCAAAGCCTTCTCCGAATAGAATAGCCATGAGAATCGAATTTCTTTTGATGCTACTTGTTAATTGTTGGCTTGGGTTTATCAGATCTGTTTTCGGTGGTAAAGGTTGATTCGGGTCTGGAACTGCGGAAATGTTGTTTCAACCGGGAGCTTGCGGAAGTAATACAAACCGCATGATATTTCAGCATCCACCTGAATTACGCTCTGCAATTACTGTTATGCCCCTCCTATGTTCCTCTGTTTTCACTACCGCACGTTCTCACCGGGTTTGAAGCTGGTCGGTGTAGCAACATCCTTGGAACTATTGTTGATTTTTGATGAGGCCGACAATGGTTTGTGTTTTATGTTCGTGAAACCTGTGTCATCAAAATGGAAGATTCTAGTCGGGTAAGTACATAGAGATTTTGTTGTTTTTATGATTTTATTTTCTTTTATGTTGATGAAGAAAACATGTTTGTTTATGCTGATCAAGACATCAGAATATGTAATGACACGTATTTCGTACAGACCTAATCGATCGCTAAATCGACCAAGACCGTTCAAATTCCACATACGTTAACTCTGGGCATACAACACATCAGAACAAATAACATAAGACTTTTATAAACATCATAATAATGTTACATCAGAGTACAGAATATCAGAGTACATCGAATATAATAATACAATAGCGCAAGATTAATTTACAAAAAATGTAATATAATGCACAGCGGAACTATTAAACTAACACAGCGGAAGACTGTCAATACTCTGGACACCACTTTAAGCTTCGATCTAGAATCCTACTCAATATATCTGCAAAATAAACTACTCGACTGCCCGCGTGGAAATAAGAGCATCCGAGTTTGCAAGTGAAACAAACTACGAGTCAGTCATGGGACTAGTATGAGAAATCTTTACTTAACCTACCTAATAATAAGACCAATCACAGGACCACGCCGCTAACGCGGAACGGGTTTACTCCGTTGGTTTGCCAGTGCATAAACATCAACCATAAATAAAAATATGGATCTACAATGTATCAATCATCATGCAATTCCTTAATTTACCTATTTAGGCTTAATCCCTAAACTTAGATTTCCAAATCCAATTCTCTTTACAGAAATTATTTCTTTGGACTTTATTTTCCAATTTCTTTTATTTCAAATCATTTGAAATACAAATCCAGCTTTTATAATAAAGTAGATTTCACTTCGTGATCTCAAAAAACAAAACATTTGGAAATATGAATTCCAAAACATAACAATGTATACGAACAAGTATGAAACCAAATATCAGTCATGTTCCCTCAGACAAGGCTGTACGCGCCTTAGCCGAACACACACACACACACACACACACACACACATATATATATATATATATATATATGCACCTAGTGGCCACACTGACAGTGCACCATCCACCTATGCGGGAAGACATGCACGCCCTTACACTTTTAATCACTCTCGGGTCACCCGATCTCTAGCCACAAACTTGTTAAATCATTTTATATCCCGAAGCAGCGAAAATCATTTCACAACATAATAATCACAAGTACTTTCTAATCTACATAGATTTCTACTTCCAAATCATTTCGAAATTATCGGGTATAGCCCTCGAAATCCTTTCTGTTATATAAAACATTTTATAAAACATTCCCTGTCCAAAATCGGGAATACTATTCTTTTTACTTAAGGAATCTCATTTCAAAATCATTTATTAAATTTTAAAATAAACAACATCGCTAAACACCTTATAGTCAAATCGTGAAGTGTTTCACAAAGTGTAAGCACATAGATATTTTTACCTAACCCAATGCTAAATGTAAAAGCATATTTTGCTCATAAACTAGTCGAGCACAATCCAAACGATTAATCAATCACAATCCATATCAATAACCAAGTATAATCGGTTCAATCACATTTCATATTACAATAAAAGAGTATTTTATTGTCTATACATTTTCTACATTTCATATGTAAAAATAAAAAAGATTATTTCATTGTCTACATATTTTCTATGTTTCTAATTACAAATTAAAAGAATATTTTATTCGCATTACATTTTCTATGTTTCTAAGGACGAGCAAAAGAATATTTTATTCGCATTACATTTTCTATGTTTCTAATGACAAATAAAAGAATAATTTATTTGCATATATTTTTCTATGTATTCTAATGACAAATAAAAGATTAATTTATTTGCATACATTTTTCTATGTATTCTAATGACAAATAAAAGAATAATCTATTTACATACATTTTTCTATGTACTCTAATGACAAATAAAAGAATAATTTATTTGCATACATTTTTCTATGTTGTAACGACCCGGGGTTTTCGCGATCCTGAGTAATCGACATATATCCCAATGTCGACTATCAAGCATCGAAAATACCGGATAGTTAATGAAAGAAGTTAAAGGGTGACAATAGGTAAGATAGAAAATTAGAACAGAAGAAGAAGAAGAACATACAACAACATCAAAGTAACACGAATCTCATAGCGGAACGAACAACATGTAATAGATAACATATCTTTGAAATCAGTATATGTATACAGTAACATTATCATAGTATAACACTTACAACACGGTGGAAATAACAATAGCTACATAATCCTGAAGCCACCTGCTCCAAGCTCTCCAAGTATACATGTAAAACCTGATTACTTGACTGCCCGTACAAATTGGGCACCCAAGAGTTTAGGGTAAAATAAAACAAAATAAACTCCGGGTCAGTCACGGGACTGGTGTGAGTAAACACTTTAAAACAGTTTGGGAAAATAAGCAATATCTCATGAGACCATAATGTATAACACGGAACGGGTTTTTCCCTTATGAGAATCCAAAATACTTGATTTAACATTGAAGATCCTTTTGCAAGAAATGATAATCTTTATATCAAAATCCTTTTGATATTATAATAGTGTCTATCAACCACAATATAATAATCATCTAGCAGAACGCTTTCATCTCACGTTTCACATACATAATATATAATCAAAAACCAAGGGGCGCTTATTGGGTAATGAATTCCAACTGGCAAGATATTGGACCACCTTCCGACAGTGTACACTACGCCATAGATGACCTATCACAATGAAAATCCATGGTGTTGCTAGCTACAATGTTTCCATTGCTATGTTGTTTTTTGTCTATTGCAATGAACGCTTAAATGTGTTAGAATAGATATTAGCAATATGTTGCAGTAGCTACAAATATATTAAAAATAAAAATAAGAATGACACCTCAGCGATCTGCACCTCATTTAAAACACATTCTCAACCATTAATTCCTACTATCAATCCAAACCTCAGTCCTATTTTCAACTTTTACTCTAATTCACCTGCTACTTTTTTCATTTTGTTCTCCCCTAAATTTCAAATTTCGGATCCCTAATTTTATTTCGTGAATTCTTTCATCAATAAATTGGTCAAAATTCGATGTTTAGGATGATGACAACCTCCCGCAACTCGTCGCCCCTTTGGGTTTTCCGCTCTTATTGTTTCACCACTTTCTGCCTCGACGCCGCCGCACGCCGAGCTCGCGATGAAGTCAGTAATCTTACTTTCACTGTGCTAGTTTCATAATAGATCCCACTTTGATTTGGTTTTTATTTCAGCTCCAATGATAAATTATTTGTAAACTCCAATTTGACAGAAGGTGGAAGAGGTCATAAAATTTAATTTGATACGAAACGGGGTTTGGGATTGGAAGTCATTTGATAATTTAATTCACTCTAAATTCATTGGTAGGCAGATAATGCTAGTTACTTGCCCCACCTTATTCCATTTGCGATTGCAGGCCAACTAGGACAGCTTTGGTATAGAGAAAGTTTATGGTTGTAGTTTTGTGGGCATCTTTGCTGTTCATTTGAGGTGAATAATTAGGAATTTGCATTCCATTATACAAAAAAAATAAACTTCCTGTTGTAAAATTTTAAGTTCGCTAAAATGTTGATATTTCTGTTACCTTGAGCCTTCTGAAAAACAAGGCATGTGTTAGCTGGACATAGCTCTATTTTACATCAAATCTTTTATGAAAACAAAACTGAATGATAATGTGATTTTTTTTTAAGTTAAAGTTTATGGTACTCTGAATTATGTTATAGTTCCATGTTAATGAAGGTATTGGTAAACGTCTCTGATATTCACTATAATATTCTTTTTGAGCAAAGTTGTAATAGCTTTAGTCATGTCTTTTTTAGGAACACCATTGCTCAAGTTGGGTAGAATGTTTAAGCAAGCTCTCAGCTTCATTTGAATTGTTGCAGTTCTATATTTGTTGTTGCTATCATCCGCTAAATCCTTCTTTAGCTTTTCAGTAAGTATATTAATATGTTTTCGCAGCTCATTGGAATCATTTGTGTTTTCACTGTTCTTGTTAACCACATCACCAGAAAGTTGTACAGTCTCACCTTATTCAGCAATACTACTTACTTGCCAAACATCTTGGTTGTAATTTTGCTCTAGAAAGGCATACAAAGGCTTATGCAAAGCAATCTAACAATTAGTGGTCGATATGCATATTAGGCATGTAGGATACGGTAATGCCTAATATCATTAATTCATACCATATACAGTAAGATAATACTGTATATTGTGGTTTTGGATACTGTATATTTGTAACAATATACATGCATGAGTCTAATGATACCATATACAGTATATGCAGTAGGATACTATATGCCTAATACCATTTATGAAGGTATGAGTCTAATATCATTAGACTAATACTATTGTGGTTTTGGATACTACATACAGTATACAGTAGGATTAGACTAATATCATTGTGGTATTGGATATTAGTCTAATATCATTAGACTAATATCATTAGTCTAAGGCATGAGTCTAATATCATTAGACTAATTCAATTACTACATGACTAATTCAATTGCTACATATAGTATATAGTAGGATTAGAGTAATATCATACAGTATGCAGTATACATTAGACTAATATCATTAGACTAGTATACAGTATACAGTACTAGACTAATATCATTAGACTAATATACTGTATATTGTGGTTTTGGATACTGTATATCCTACAGCTTATACTGTATATTGTGGTTTTCTTCTGAAGAGGACAATACTGTATATTGTTACAAATTTTCGTAAAATGATATTAGGCATGTAGCGATCAAATCATTGGGCGATTTATGAAGGTTATTCTTAACAGGTAGTTTGTGCTCATTCACTTTTCTTTTGATAAATTTCTCGGAGATACAAGGCAACATTGCTGTTCACATCTTTGATTGCAGGGAGCTTATCAGGTATCTAAGTGGAATGGGACTAAGGTTTCTGTTAAAGTAATGGACAAAGATAGCTACTCAGATTGCAGGGAACTTATCAGGTAGCTAAGTGGAAAGTGATCAAGTTTGATGTCCTTGTTGTAGTATGCAAGATTTTTTTATCTTAAACTATGTATACAAAAAAATTATTGTCTTTTATTACCTTTATTTTCTGGTTCTCATTTACAAAAAAATTACTGTCCTTGTTGTAGTTTGATGTCCTTGTTGTAGTGGAAAGTGGAAACCAAGTATCTTTTGCTGGTTCTCATTTACTGCACCAGATCTTATGGAGACTGCTGTAAAAATGGCGACGGGCACTACTTCTTTCAGACATTTGAACTAAAATTTGATTGGAAGTTGGTAAGTTGGTGGAGATAACAACCTTAGGTGATAAACCTTTGATTTTGGGTCTGGAAACTACATTTTCTGTCACTGCAAGCATCCAGTTGTATTTCTTCAAGCCAGTAAGTCTTCCTAATTTATGTTTTTTGGTAGTGCTTGATTTTGCATTTGTATTTCAGTGGGTACAAGTACAATAGTTGGAAAAAATTGCGGTATAATAATAAATAATAAATATTTAATTTAGGTTAACAAATTATCACAGAACATATATGTGTATGTACTTAATCTGTTGATGATTTTGGTTGTAGGTTTGGCGGACTGAATTTCAAACGAGCAACTGGCGTCTATCTTGGAGTCGATACAATTATGGGACATACGACATTTTGCTTGTTTAGCGCATACAAGTTAGGCTATGTGTATCACTTCTTGGCTATGTGTGAGTCTGTATATGAGTGAATCGAGTGACAGTGCAGTAAGGAATGTATATAAATATGAATGATTGTGTAATATACGAGTGAATGTACAATAGCGGAGTCAAAAAATTTGTACCATTTGAAATGTTAAAATAAAATATTTAGTCGAATAAAATAATGTGTTATAATAATATTTATTATAATGTTATGAAAATTTTGATTAATAGCAGTTGAGGTGTAATTACTTTTAACAGCTGTAAAACAAATTTTAACAACTGCTAGAAACAGTTGTAAAAAAAGTTGACTTTATTACGATTGCCAGTTGTACTAGACATATTACAACTGTTTTTGACAGTTGTGAAAGGGTGTTTTTTTGTTTTAGTGGTAACTGTGGCAACACCTGTACCGATATTGCCATAGGGTCGCAAAGGCGTTGCCATTGACTCTAAGGCAACGCGGCAAAAGGGAACCCCAAAAAGGTGTTGCCAAAGGTCATTTTTTGCTTATAGCAACACTTTTTGGCACCTACTGCGTCACTTCTCTGGGGTTACCGTAGGCCATCTACGGCGTAGCGGTATCTTTAGAGAGGAATACACCGGGTTCAACAAGAGTGACTGGCAACCCCGGCTAAACATGACCGGTCACTCATTTCGCTTGAGTGTACCGAATGTATTATCACTAACAGTAGGGATCAACAATCGTTTCCTGAAAGAGACAACATCGAAATAGATTATAGAAGTAAAATGGAATTTCTCTAGATTAGGTGGCTATACACCCTAATTGGCAGCTAACCAATTAGCCATGTGACCTACCTAATTTCATACCATTTCCTGGTTGTGAGGTTAGAGGCTACAACGTATAGATCACACATTTATTTACTTTTAATGTCACATTGCTATACCCGTCAAATCACAAATTGATTTCCCTAAAAATACTACAGGTATACAGCTAAGAGAAAAGAATTCCTCCGCCACCAAACGTAAATATGTTTGAAGAGATCAACTTACGCGATCTATTAAATATACTCTATCAGACATTCTTCCATACAGGTCGCCCTGGGACTGGACAGACCAAAGGAACTATTCTATAAATAGGACAACCCTTGCATAACTCTGTCTTCAATTATCTTCATCATATTTGATCGCAATGCTAACGCCCATACAGAGGGGTTTTCAGATAATGAATCTGATCCCTGTCTCTCCGTATTGACGATGGAAAATGGTCAAAAACTTTGATATTCGGTGATTTAACTATCAAACAAAAACATGTGTGCAAACAACGATATTATTTCCAGATGGAAATTCCATCGATCAATCATCAATCAACATTTATTCATTTCCCCATTTCTCGTTTCCATATATTCATCAAATCCTTATTTTCTAATTTTAGAAAATATACGTTATTAACTTTGGAAAACGTTTCCATTTCTGATTCACGCATCACTATCTTCTCATATATATCAGTCTCTAACTGTAAACTAGTAAGAGAACAACCCCCTACGTATTAACCACGAAGGCCGAAACCAATATCAGATCAATACCCAGACAGCTGTTCAACTTAACTAATCTCCAGTCAGTTTTTAACTCCATTTTGATTCCTATTTCAGACCCTATTTCCTTTATAAATATTTTATTAGCAAAATATTTAATTAAATCCTTTATTCACATTAAATGTAAATAATATTTCTTCTTTGCAATCAAAACAGTTTGATTTTGTATTTGAAACAATAACCCAAATCCAATTTCTATTTATACTTCTAATTATATAATTATTTATATAAAATCTCATTTTGTTCTTCGAACACTTATAATTCCATTTATAACACCTTTATAAATGTTGTTCAAATTCCATTTATAATATCGCTGTTTAAAATGATTCTTACTTCTCTATATAAATTCATCCTTATATATTCCGTTTATCATATGATAAATATTTTATTTTATTTATAAAACATTATTTATAAATTAATCTTCTCAATCTATTTGTTAAAACAGATTTCTATTTAATATCCACTTTAAACAATCTTCTCATAATTCTTTTATATCTCGTCAATTTCCTTTTATAATCTTATTTATTTTTTAAACAAATATTCCTTTTATACATCTATTTATTTTCTACATAATTAGTCCTTTATACTTCTATTTATTTTCTATATAATTAATCCTTTTATAATTCTATTTACTTTCTGTATAAATAATCCTTTTATACATCTACTTATTTTCTAAACAAATATTCCTTTTATTAAATTCTTTGATTTTATAAATATTCCTTTTATAAAATTCTTTGATTTTATAAATATATTATTTTCAATTTACACTTTGAAAATTCCCTTCCTACATTCCGGTACTTCTTATGGTATTTAAAATACTAAATAACCATGATCAACATCATCTACACACCCATAATCAAGCACAGATTATATATCACATCATATATCACAATATATGAAAACAAAAAGTATTATAAATATTGAGGAATCCAGTTGGATCCCTCCAACCTGTTTCCCTGCGTTCACAGATGTTAGACAATATAAATAACATCGATTTCATTTCAATACGAAATATTCTGATAAACAGAATCAATATTTGATGTTAGACAATGAACAACATCGAGCCCTCTATAACCTATATAGAAATGAAGCTAATTAGCCGCTAAATCCATACATATATATTTTGCGATTTATAGGAAAATATTGGAATTGTTTTGATTTTCCAAACTCAAGAATTTACTGTTTATATTTTCACTGAGGTAACAACGCATTGTTTGACTATGGGAGAATTGAATTAGGGTTAGAAATAGTTTCAGGTATTTATAATTTATTTTTAATAATTTAATATTCGATTAAATATTCATTTTTAACCAATCGCTGTTTGTTTTTATGGTTTAATAATCTCTATGATCAGATACAATATCCAAATTTTATGAAAATGGACATACAACTACAGTTCGATATTACGGACCGAACGAAACTTGCTTCGTCGAATTCCGACTCCGTTTACTCACACAACATATTTTTAACCGTCAAAGTACTTACTATTTTTTACATTAAAAATCCGTACGGCTACACACTGACTCCAAAAATCAGGAATATTAAAATGTAGCAATAATTTAATATTCCGGATCCAAAAAAATTATTTTCGTCGAAAACGTAGTTCGTTTGCAAAATGGCTATTTTTAAAGCTCTAAATAAATCAATTTAAATATTAACATATTTGAAAACAATTAAATTAAATATAAATAATTTAATATTATCATATATATTCACATAGAATATTAACTAGCTTCAAAATAAATATATCTGGATATATAACTCCATACTTCAAAATCCCAGATTAAATCGATATTTAGATTTATATTGAAAATCCATTTATAATATAAATAAATCGTTATAAATTATAAAGGAATTCCATAGCGACTTTTCAAAAATTTGATTTGGACACAACTCACAATCTACACAACGAAATCTCGATTTTTCTCTTCCATTAGAAAAATATACTTCACCGACTCCGAACGTCTCTTGTTTCACAGAAATCTGATTTGAAACGGATTCTGTATGTTCATTTAAAGTTCAAATCGCCAAATTACGAACTGCCACGCCATTTCGAGCTCGATTATAATTATAATACAATTATACATTCAGCTATCGTTTATATAATATATTCGTTAATATAATTCAACTCTAAATTGAATTATATATTGTAAATGATCCAATTCACACAATATTGTGAATTCCCTTATTTCCAACTATTTCGAAAATTAAATATAGTATTATATTATTTATATTAATTAAATATACAATATTACTTAAATAAACCACCATTTAAATCACTAAATCGCTATTTAAATAATTAAATTAATTAATTATTACACCGTAAAAATACGGGACATTACATTCTTCCCCCTTAAAATAATTTCGTCCTCGAAATTGCTAAGGTAGAAAACAAACCCTGTTAATTGGGTTAAAAATTATTTGTTTACTTCGTAACTCCTGTTTCACTGAACCAATTAATTTCAATTAAAATATTAATTAATTCTTATCAACAAAAATTTTCAAAAAAATCCTGAAAATTTTCTAACACCCAAAATTTTCGAAAAATTTGGCTAGCACCTCCTTTGTACGGCTCAATCGGTACAACTACAACTCGCCTCTCTAGGCCTTCTCCAACCCAAAAGAAAATCAAACAGCTAAGCGGCTTGTCAAATCGGCTCATAAGTCTCATGCTTTTACCAAATATAAACTTGTACCTTTTTGTCGGACATATCATTATATCCTTTTCTATGTGTTACCAATTCTGCATATACCAATGTCATCCCAATCATTCGGTTATACCTAAGCCAACTTCTATTCTTAACTCAGATTCCATTTTTAACTTCAACTCTTAACTTACCAGTCCAATTCCATTTCGGATTATCTCTAACCTAATCCAATTCGATAATTTCTATTTCAATTCATTTTCCACTTAACTGGTTTCAATTCATTTTCTATTTCAATTTTCTTTTACAAATTCTAATTTAATTTGTTTTAATTCAAATAACCTTCCCCAGGGAATTTCAAACAATTTAGCTTTTTTAAAACCAGATATCCCTTTTCAGGATTCAAAACAACTTGCTTTTCATAGAACAATTCAAAAACAAAATCCTTGGTAGTAATCCGTCAATTAGCAACTCAAAAATGAACACTGATGATGCAGCTGTCATCATCAAAATTTATTTTCCAGCGATCGAAGTGAGTTCAATACTATATCACTTTTAAAACCATTTCTAAACACTTCCATTTTGAAATCACTTTCAAATATCCTTCACAATGCTTGTAAACAATTTATAATCTCCAAGGATTTTAAAATTCACGTATATTAATTCAGATTTAATTCATAAACACTTTTTCCAAATTTCCAGGGTTTTAAATTTCAATTCTAGTTTAAATTCAGATTTGATTCTTTTGATTTCATGTACTACACTTATATGAATCCTGATTGGCTATTTACATAACCATTTCACATTTTATAATCTTATTCGATTATAATCACAACCAACACATCCAATATACAATAATACTTCAATAATAATAATTCCTTTTATATCAAAATATATTTTGGGTAAGTTATATCATCTACCTTCTTTCAAAACATACTGTGTCGGTTCATCGTATTCGAGTGTTTATAAACTCATAGCGATACAGTGGATCAAACTAATCGACCAAAATTCATAAACAACTCAACCAATAAATTTCCATAATATAAAATCATTTTATATTGAATAAAAAATACGCGCTCATATACATACACTCAAACTCAACCTAGGGTATTGCTAACCCCATTTAACCTGAGTTACGCCACAAAGACAAGGTAATTACATAACCTTCAGCTCGGATACCATTGTAACGACCCAGGGTTTTCGCGATCCCGAGTAATCGACATATATCCCAATGTCGAGTATCAAGCATTAGAAATACCGGATAGTTAATGAAAGAAGTTAGAGGGTGAGAATAGATAAGATAGAAAATTAGAATAGAAGAAGAAGGAGAACATACAACAAAATCAGAGTAACACGAATCTCACAGCGGAACGAACAACGTGTAATAGATAACATATCTTTGAAATCAGTATTTGTATACAATAACATTATCAGAGTATAACACTTACAACACAGCGGAAATAACAATAGCTACATAATCCTGAAGCCTCCTGCTCCAAGCTCTCAATGTATATCTGTAAAACCTGACTACTTGACTGCTCGTGCAAATTGGGCACCCAATATTTTAGGGTAAAACAAAACAAATTAAACTCCGGGTCAGTCATGGGATTGGTGTGAGTAAACACTTTAAAACAGTTTGGGAAAATAAGCGATATCTCATAAGACCATGCCGTATAACACGGAACGGGTTTTTCCCTTACGAGGATCCAAAACACTTGATTTAACATTCAAGATCCTTTTGCAAGAAATGATAATTTTTATATCAAAAGCCTTTTGATAATATAATAGTGTCTATCAACCACAATATAATAATCATCTAGCAGAATGCTTTCATCTCACGTTCCACATACATAATATATAATCAAAAGGCACGGGTGCTTATTGGCTAATGAATTCCAACTGGTAATGTATGGGACCATCTTCCGACAGTGTTTCTTTAGAGAGGAATACACCGGGTTCAACAAGAACGTCTTGCAACCTAGGCCAAACATGACCGGTCACCCATTTCGCCTGAGTGTACCGAATGTATTATCACCAACGGTTGGGATCAGCAACCATTTCCGGAAAGGGATTGCATCAAAATAGAATATAGAAGTAAAATGGAATTTCTCTAGATCAGGTGACAATACACCCTAATTGGCAGCTAACCACTTAGCCATGCGACCTACCCGATTTTATACCATTTCCTGGTTGTGAGGTTAGAGGCCATAACGTATAGATCACACATTTATTTACTTTGAATGTCACATCGTCATACCCGCCAAATCACAAATTGATTTCCCCAAAAATAATACGGGTATACACCTAAGAGAAACAAATTCCTCCGCAACCAAACATAAATACGTTTGAAGAGATCAACTTACACGATCTATTAAATATACTCTGTTAGACATTCTTCCATACAGGTCACCCTGGGACTGGACAGACCGAAGGCACTATTCTGTAAATAGGATAGCCCTGGCATAACTCCATCTTTAATTATCTTCATCATTTTTTATCGCAACGCAAATTCCCCTACAGAGTAGTTTTCATATAATGAATCTGATCCCAGTCTCTCCGTATTGACGACGGAAAAATGGTCAAAAACTTTGATAGTCGGTGATTTAACTATCAAAGAAAAACATGTGTGCAAATAACGATATTATTTCCAGATGGAAATTCTATCGATCAATCATCAATCAACATTTATTCATTTCCCCATTTCTCGTTTCCGTATATTCATCAAATCCTTATTTTCTAATTTTAGAAAATATACATTATTAACTTTGGAAAACGTTTCCATTTCTGATTCACGCATCACTATCTTCTCACATATATCAGTCTCTAACTGTAAACTAGTAAGAGAACAACCCCTCATATATTAACCCCGCAGGCTGAAACCAACATCAGATCGATACCCAGACAGCTGTTCAACTTTTTTAATCTCCAGTCGGTTTCTAATTCCTTTAACTCCATTTTAATTCCTATTTCAGACCCTATTTCCTTTATAAATATTTTATTAGCAAAATATTTACTTAAATCCTTTATTCACATTAAATGTAAATAATATTTCTTCTTTGTAGTCAAAACAGTTTGATTTCAGATTTAAAACAATATCCCAAATCCGATTTCTATTTATACTTCTAACTATAGAATTATTTATATAAAATCTCATTTTATTCTTTGAACACTTATAATCCCATTTATATCACCTTTATACATGCTGCTCAAATTCCATTTAAAATATCGGTGTTTAAACCGATTCTTACTTCTCTATATAAATTCGGCCATATATATTCCGTTTATCATATGATAAATATTTTATTTAATTTATAAAACATTATTTATAAATTAGTCTTCTCAATCTATTTGTTAAAACAAATTTCTATTTAATATCCACTTTAAACAATCTTCTCAAAATTCTTTTATATCTCGTCAATTTCCTTTTATAATCCTATTTATTTTCTAAACAAATATTCCTTTTATTCTTCTATTTATTTTCTATATAAGTAATCCTTTTATAATTCTATTTACTTTCTATATAAACAATCCTTTTATACTTTTGTTTATTTTCTAAATAAATATTCCTTTTATAAAATGATTTATAAATATTCCTTTTATAAAATTCTTTGATTTTATAAATATAATATTTTCAATTTGAACTTTGAAAATTCCCTTTCCACATTCCAGTATTTCTTATGGTATTTAAACTACCTAATAACCATGATCAACATCATCTACACACCCATAATCAATCACAGATTTTATATCACATCATATATCACAATATATGAAAACAAACAGTATTATAAATATTGAGGAATCCAGTTGGATACCTCCAACCTGTTTCCTTGCATTCACAGATGTTAACAGTATAAATAACAACGATTTCATTTCAATATGAAATATTCTCATAAACATAATCAATATTTGATTAACGATTTATATACATCATTATCTACAATTTCAACCCATAAATCAGTAACTCAACCAAACAATCAACACACAGCAATCAATCATCATTTACCAATTCTAGATTATATTTATAAAAATATAAACTGGTAGAGTTAGTGAGTTTTACTCACATTGACAGTTATCATTAAATAACGATTAACTATTAGTTGATTCAGACAGACAATTTATTACGCTATAAATTGTAATGAGCTCCGTTTCACTCCCAGTCAGTTCCATGGTGTAGCCCTTGTTCATACGATCCCAACGGATCTGGCCGTTCATTAATCTGATACCGTATGGCCAAGATATTATAAATACAAGTTATATACGTATTTAAATAATCATTTGCTATTGGGCCTCTCACCAATTCAGACTCCGTCGGCCTATCCAAATTCAAAAGCCCTGACCCGCTCGTTACCTTCTCCTTCTCCAATTAGATTTTACAGTACCCGCTCCTCCTTATTCCCTCACCATTCACCGTACTTTTCACGACTACCGTCCCCTCTCTGCTTCATAAAATCGAAAACTAAAACAACCATAGATCTTCTCATCTCGTCCTCCTTATCCCCGTACCCAAAACTCGAACTCGCATCATCCTCTTCATTTTCGTTGAAACCCAAATCCAACGCACACAATAAAAAAAACACCGAACACTTTTGACCCCAAATCAAACCAAAACTTCACAAATGTTATAGCTCTCTACCACAATCACAATAACAAACTCCAAATGATTTAAACTTGCTTCCAATTCACCAAAGATTGAACCCTAGGTTTTAAATACACACGCCGGAAAAAAAATACGTGACAATGAACAACATCGAGCCCTCTATAACCTATATAGAAATGAAGCTAATCAGCCGCTGAATCCATACATACATATTTTGCAATTATAGGAATTGTTTTGATTTTCCAAACTCAAGAATTTACTATTTATATTTTCTCTGAGGTAACGGCGCATTGTTTGACTACGGGAGAATTGAATTAGGGTTAGAAATAGTTTCAGGTATTTATAGTGTATTTTTAATAATTTAATATTTGATTAAATATTCAATTTTAACCAACCGCTGTTTGTATTTATGGTTTAAAAATCTCTATGATCATATACAATATCCAAATTTTATGAAAATGGACATACAACTACAGTTCGACATTACAGACCTAACGAAACTTGTTTCGTCGAATTTCGACTCTGTTTACTCACACAGCGTATTTTTAATCGTCAAAATACTAACTGTTTTTCACATTAAAAATCTGTACTGCCCCACACTGACTCCAAAAATCACGAAAATTAAATTAACAATAATTTAATATTCTAGATCCAACAAAATTAGTTTCATCGAAAACGGAGTTCATTTGCAAAAATGGCTATATTTAAAGCTCTAAATAAATCAATTTAAATATTAATATATTTAAAAACAATTAAATTAAATATAAATAATTTAATATTATCGTATATATTCACATAGAATATTATCTAGCTTCAAAATAAATATATCTGGATATATAACTCTATACTTCAAAATCTCAGATTTAATCGATATTCAGTTTATATTGAAAATCCATTTATAATATAAATAAATCGTAATATATTATAAATGAATTCCATAACGACTTTTCAAAAATTGGATTTGGATACAACTCATAATCTACACGACGAAAAATTGATTTTTCTCTTCTAATAGAAAAATATACTTCACCAGCTCTGAACGTTTCTTGTTTCACAGAAATCCGATTTAAAACGGATTCTTTATGTTCGTTTAAAGTTCGAATTGCCAAATTACGAACTACCGCGCCATTTCGAGCTCGATTATAATTATCATATAATTATATGTTCAACTATCGTTTATATAATATATTCGTTAATATAATTCAACTCTAAACTGAGTTATATATTGTAAATGATCCAATTCACACAATATTGCGAATTCCCTTATTTTCGACAACTTTGAAAATTAAATATATTATTATATTATTTATATTAATTAAATATTCAATATTATTTAAATAAACCACCATTTAAATCTCTAAATCACTATTTAAATAATTAAATAAATTAATTATCACACCATAAAAATACGGGACATTACATATGTATTCTAATGACAAATAAAAGAATAATTTATTTGCATACATTTTTCTATGTATTCTAATGCCAAATAGAAGAATAATATATTTTGCATACATTTTTCTATGTATTCTAACGGAAAATAAAAGAATAATTTATTTGCATACATGTTTCTATGTATTCTAATGACAAATAAAATAATAATTTATTTGCATACATTTCTAATTTTAACTATAAATGATATTTTTATTTTTTCGACCATTCTATTTCAACAAAACAATCAAAAATGATAATTTTGTTTTGTTGACAATTCTATTTCAACAAAACAAACAAAAATGATAACTTCATTTTATTTACCTTTCCGTTTCAACAAAATGAATAAAAATGATAATTTCATTTTGTTAACAATTCTATTTTAACAAAATGAATAAAAATTATAACTTCATTTTGTTAACAACTCTATTTTAACAAAATGAATAAAAATGATAACTTCATTTTGTTTACAATTCCATTTCAACAAAATGAATAAAAATGATAACTTCTTTTTTTTTTACAATTCCATTACAACAAAATGAATAAAAATGATAACTTCATTTTGTTAATAATAATCTAATTCAACAAAATTGATTTGTTTTAACACAAATCTATTTAACAAAAATGATATTTTTCTTTTGACAATTTTTATTTCAACAAAAATGTTAATTTTTGTTTTGAAAATTTTTATTTCAACAAAAATGTTATTTTATTTTATAACAATTTTATTTCAACAAAAATGTTATTTTTGTTTTTAACAATTTATATTCAACAAAAATGATATTTCTGTTTTAACACATATATATTCAACAAAAATGATATTTATGTTTTTAACTATTTTATTTCAACAAAAATGTAAATTTTGTCTCAACTATTTTATTTCAACAAAAATGTAAATTTTTGTTTTAACTATTTTTTGACAAAATGTCAATTTTGTTTCAACACAATAATTCACCAAATCAACAGATCAACATAACAGCATCATCAACCCAAATCAAATCACGTATAACAACAATTTAAATTTAACAGCGGATTGGTAATAACACAATCATAATTAATTGATTTTAATTATTTAAAAAAAATAGAATTCTCACCCATAAGCTAAAAAATAATATATTTAGCAAACAAATATTCGTGATGATTAAATACAGATGAAAATCGTGGTAGTTTATAATAAATAACTGTATAAGAAAATTTAGTGAGAGAGTTCTCACCTCGATTGGTTCAGGAATCATTGTAAACGATTATTTTCAATTAAATTAAACTATGTGTTTAATTTAATAAAAATTTCAAAGTGCTTTTTAATCTGTCCAGATTGGTTTCATCACAGAGCTTTTGTCATTATGATTCCAACGAACTTTGAATCATCTGATTCTGATAACATGGTCAAAAGTTATTAACATTTCAAACTTTTATAATTTAAATTTATTAACTAACTTGATTAATTCTCAATTAGAAATAATTAATTACTTTTAGAAGCCAGTCCCCTTTTCTTCCTACTCCCCGTCATCTTCTTCTGGACGCTGTAACCACTGTCCCCTTAAACAATCCACCACCGCACCCTTCTAGAAGCGGCTGACTCCAGATTTGACATGTCCACGACATCCCCCTCCGCGTCGCTTCCCACTGCCGAGAATCTAGGCAAATTCGAACCCCCCCCCCGATGATCGCAAACCGCTCGTGAACGTCTCCCCTTTGAGGCATGATTTCGAATGGATTACTCAGAGAATTTCGATCATTCACTACACCATAACAGGTGATTCCCAACGAGTATAACCATTGCAAACAATTTCCACAACGCTTATAAGCATTGCTATGAGGGGGTGGCAATTTAGTACCAACGCTTATAAGCATTAGTAGATTTTCTTTAGCAACGCTTATAAGCGTTGGTAGATTTTCTTTAACAACGCTTATAAGCGTTGGTAGATTTTCTTTACCAACACATATAAGCGTTGTAAGATTTTTGTGCGCAACACTTATATATGTTGCTATATATCTGTTTGCAACGCCTATACAGGTTACAAAATTTTAATTCACAAGAAATATAAATTTTAATAATAACAAAAATATGTATTCACAACTCGCATATTCTAACATTAATAGTCAATTAACAACCAACATGATGATAATATAGACGATATTTAATATGAATCAAAAACTAATATTAAACTCAATACATACTAATAGATAACATTCATAATCACATAACGACATAGAATATCAGTTAACAATAAACAAGCACAACACATGATTAAGATTCAAATTCAATACATAATTAGTTTGCTAAATTCAACACATAAATGTGATTCTACAAATACCGAATACGAAACTCTGGCTATATAACAAAGCCTCCATCTGAAAATTCACATAACTTGTACAGTCCATTTTGAGGACCATCATAAATTAGTGCATCCGGTTCAAGAACTTCAACAACCCAAATTACTTTCTCTATATTCGGTACCACTTTCCTAAAATGACAAATTGTTTGTGTTCCAAGATTACCTTTTGCTACCTCCGTTTCAAGATCATGTGACAATAGCATTACGTATTTCTTTTCCATTGTAGATGAATGAAGATCATAAAGTGACACGTTTGGAGTAACGGTTACATTATTATTTATAGGAGGATCCCCTAAATTAGAATCACTTTCTGTACGAGGAGTGGAAGGACTTGCAACAAGTTTTTCTTGCAAATTAGGTACAAATTTCATAAAAGTTGAAGTAATTGAATTGATGGTGTTATTAACTTGAGTAGCTACTTGCCTTCCAATTTCCAAACGGAAAAATCCACGGCTTGCTTTTTATCAGTTATAGCTTTTACAGCTCGAGCCACCTTTACTTGTTTTATAGAAGAAGTAGAACTAATTGCTCGACAATAATTTTTCTTCCTATCGGAACCAAAAACTTCTGCAATTGGATCATTATCAGGATCATCTACTGCGCCATTAGAACTACCATCAAATTTTCTCTTTTCTTCCGCAGCCTCTAGAAGTGCCTGCATTTAATGAATATCACATTAAATTGAAAATCTCGGTTTCTTATTAAAAACAGAAAAACATGAATTTACATCTCGCACAACAGAAAATTTCGGAGTGACTAAATAATACCAAATGGCTATGACTCAGTTTTTCTGAGCCATAAGGCTCAGCAAAACTGAGCCATACGGCTCAGTTTTCTGAGCCTTAAGGCACAGTTTTGCTGAGCCACAGGCTCAGAAAAACTTAGCCTTATGGCTCAGTTAACCTGAGCCATAAGCTCAGTTTTTCTGAGGTTATGGCTCAGCATAACTGAGTGCTATAGGCTCAGTTTTTCTGAGTCGATAAGCTCGGAAAAACTGAGCGCTATAGGCTCAGCAAAGCTGAGCCTTACGGCTTAGTTAACCTGAGCCATAGGCTCAGTTTTACTGAGCTTATGGCTCAGCAAAACAGAGCGCTATAGGCCCAGTTTTTCTGAGCCGATAAGCTTGGAAAAACTGAGCGCCTATAGGCTCAATTTTGCTGAGCTATAAGGCTCAGCAAAACTGAGCCTTACGGATCAGTTAACCTGAGCCATAGGCTCAGTTTTTCTGAGCTTATGGCTAAGCAAAACTGAGCGTTATAGGCTCAGTTTTTCTGAGCCGATAAGCTCGGAAAAACTGAGCGCTATAGGCTCAGTTTTGCTGAGCCTTATGGCTCAGAAAAACTGAGCCTTACGACTCAGTTAACCTGAGCCATAGGCTCATTTTTTTGAGCTTATGGCTCAGCAAAACTGAGCGCTATAGGCTCAGTTTTGCTGAGCCGATAAGCTCGGAAAAACTGAGCGCTATAGGCTCAGTTTTTCTGAGCCTTATGGCTCAGCAAAACTGAGCGCCATAGGCTCAGTTACGGATTAAAACACTTAATCTAGTATCATGTTTTTAAAGGGCACGGTTTTAAATATTTTTGGTTACCTTAACACCAATCTAGTTGACATTTTGCAAAGGCTACATAGTTTAGTATGCCAATAGGAAAACAACATCTTCTACTCTGAGGCTTGTCGTTTGCTTTACGAAGCAAAATACATTTTGATTCATGTCACTGTTTTAAAAACTTTTTTCTCCCATTTTGGGAAATTCTTTTTTCTTTATCGCAAAATTTTCACATATTCAGCAATATTTACATTTTGCAAAAGACATCTACAAACGGTTAGACAAACATGATGCAGAGATGGAGGGAATCAATGGAAAAAATGAACTCATGATGCATGGAATCAAAACAAATAATAGTTTAAATGAGGAGTGGATGGATGAAAAAATTGTTGTAGCCAAAAAAGAATGAAATACAATTTCCTAAGATTGCTGCAACCAAAAAATTGCTGCAGCCAAATAATAGTTCAAATCAAATACAATTTCCTAAGATTCATGTTTGCATGATTAGTCTTTGAGCACTTATGCTAGTCGCAGACAGATCAAATGTGCATGATGTAAAATATATGCCAATTTTGTATGCATCAGAATTTATGGCATATAAGCCTTGAGCAAATAAATGATAAATTCAATATATGTTTAATTCAGTTTCGAATATATAATTTACCAAGAGTCAAGTTTATTGGATTTCACAAAATACTTAGTTTTCAGCATGTATGAACTTTCAAGGGTATGTATAGAGCTTCAACAAGTTTATTAGATTTTATAAATATATGCCAAACACGTCAATATGAAACATATTGGTTCTAAGCTTTTAATATGTGACTTTCATACATGAAACAAGTATGGTTTGGGGTAAAGATGTGGTTTTAGGAGTCATACGCATCAGGTTTTCAATACATTCCCTTTTTGTATGAATTAGATTTTGAATATATGTATGGATGCATGAATATAGTTTACAGGTATGTATATAAAATTTCTAATTGTACAGCTTCATATACTGCGAGTTTAAAGATTCACGACTTCATTTACATATATTGACATGAGTCCATTTATATAAAAGAACTTTTGTGTTTAAACAAAAGTCAGGTGTTAACAGTTTATCAATTCATCACAACAAACAAAATATAAAGTAACTTATGTTAGTAACTTATGTTCATATATTGTTATATATTAGACTAAGAAGAAAATCATTTACAAAACTGAGTTTTTCTTTTATGAAAAACTGAGCCTTACAAAACCGAGTTTTGGACATATATATATACATATATATATATATATATATATATATATATATATATATATATATATATATATTCCACATATACAGACATGAAACTGAATTTAATTATTCCACATATACATTCAAAGAGCAAGAAGCAATAATCAAAACCAATGAAATATGAAAGCTACAATGATAAAATGTTTTGATGACTTAAATTTTCAAAATATAAAACATAAACAAACTTGCTTTGATGACTTAGATATACCAATACATGTACCTAAAAACTCTTCTTAATCATACATGACTTGAATGGAAAAAAAACCAATCAAGCTGTTTTTCAAAATGGGAATATACTAAGACAGAAGGAAAACAACTGAATGTCATAATCGTGATAATTTTACTAATTAAATTGTAAAAAATGACACCCTTTGTCAAATATAACTCAACTTTCAAAAAAAAAACTGTCATTTATTCGTCTTAAAATGGGAGCATGTAAGACAAAGTGAAAAAGATATGAACATGCACAAGAAGTCATTATAATTTACCAAATGGTACAAAAAATGACACTCTTTGTAGTTATATCCTAGATGCAACATTAAGCTGCAAAACAAATAAACTTACTACAAACTGAGTTATAGATTATTGTGAATACAGAAGAAATAACTAACACAGAGAAAACAGATGAAGAGTCTAGCAATAAAGAAAGTTATGTGGGAACAATAAGCATTCAGCTTGTAGCTCTATCTAACTTCTACTTAGTGCATACAATTGAAAATTTTGTTCAAATAGCACAAACCTACTCAACAGTAATATAAGGCAAGTGTAAAAGGATTGGCTCTTGGCGCATACTTAAATAATTAAACAAAATACAGATATGAGATAATTAATTAGAGTAATTAAACATTAGACAGGCGCAAGTGTGCTCACAGACTGAGATGTTACTAGATAATATTTACTTTGACCAAACATTAGTTTACATATAACTAAATCTAACGTCACTGCAAAATAAATATATACTTACAGTATGCATCCAAATGCAAAGACTACCACAGATCTGAAGGGAAGATGACAGCGGACTGTGAGTGCCTGCAAAAAATAAGCAACTGCTACTCATTAGGCGCTGACCTAACTAAAGATATAGGTTGATGAACCTGAAGATAAGCGGCTGCCAAATCGATTCTCAAGATTATAAATTCTTCAAAAAATTATAACCTGAATGCGAGTTGTAACCTGAAGTCAAAAATTTATAAATTCTTCAAGCCCACAAATAAACAAAGATCCCCAGGATCAAATGAGATTGAATGCGAGTTATTACCAGAAGCCTAATTGATTCTATGATGCCCAAATTGAATGCGCCCCCAAATCCGATTGTTTGATGTTCGATTAGAGAGGAAAGGATTCCAACTTTTTAATATTCGGTTCTGGGATTCGTAAGTTTATTGGTTTTTAGAAATCGTGGGATGCGTAGTGTATGATTTAGGCGGTCGTTTGGGTAAAAGCGTTGGGCATACGAATGGGAAAGAGGAACTAGGATAACGGGCGTTGGTTTACCGTTTTGCCCTCATAAACCATCCTTACCAACACATATAAGCGTTGACAATAAAAAATTATAATTATGTATTTTTGGTAACACTTTTTCAATATAGCAACACATATTACGGCGAATACACTACAACACAAATAAGTGTTGGCAATTGAAAAAAAAAGGGTTACCAAATGGCCATTATGGTGTAGTGATTACCATATAAAATCGAAGAGTGGAAGGAGTGCTATAATTGTCTCTTTAATTTCATGATCTAATTCGTATTAGAATTGAGGAGATTAACCAATTTGCTTCCGTCGTTTTTGGCCATTAAGAAAAAGGAACGGCGGCTCTGACTTTTGATTAGGGTTTCAAGGATCTTTGGGGTATTTATAATAAATATTTTATTATATTTAATTCTTTAACTCGAAAAATACTTGTTTTTTGATACCAACTCAAAATCGAACCCAACGACTGTCGCCATTTGCTAAATACTCCCATTCCGGAAAAAATGGAATATGTTTCATAAGTCAGTTCGATCGTTTCAATCAGTTTTTACCAAAATTAAAATATAAATCATTTAATTATTTAATTTGATCGTACATTCAAATTTACCAAGGCTACATACGGACTCCAAAAATTCCCAAAAAATAAATCTACCTATGTATTGACAATACGGTCCTAACAAAATTAATTTCGTCGAATTTGGAGATCGTTTGAAAAATGGCCATTTTCTGGTCAATCCAATTCAAATTTAAATTACCAAACACATTTAAATTTACTGCGCTCACATATTAAATCCAAAAATTATGAAAATTGGAATTTTGCAATAATTCGACATTCTGGATCCAACCAAAGTAGTTTCGTCAAAAATGGAGGTCGTTTGCAAAATGGCTATTCATTATAATATATATATATATATAAAAATTCCATAGCGACTATTTTGAATTTTAAACTGGCCATAACTTTTTATTCCTGCTATGAAATTTCAATTTTTCAGATCCATTAGAAAGATATAATTAAACAGATTTAAATATTTTAGGTTTTACTAAAATCCGATTTATTTTGAATCCTATACATTCAGTCAAAGTTTAAATTCAAATTTTCAAACTACCGCGCTATTTCTAACTCCTTTTATTATTAAAATAAATATATTCGTTCTAACTCCGATTTAAATAAATTTTTGGTTGTTATTATTTAAAATAAATTATTTTAAATATTCAAAATCCATTAAGATTGTTAAAATGAAAATTTTAAATTGGTTCGGATTTTCCGGGTTGTTACAATCTTCCCCACTTAAAATCTTTTTGTCCTCGAAAAGGAACGGAGCTGAAAGTTGTTTAACTAACCAACTCAACTTTCATTCCAGCTTTCATTCTTCAACTTTTCAGTTTCTAAGAAATTTTTAATTTACCGAAAATTTGGCTAACACCTTAAATTTTCGAAAAATTTCGCCATAACCTCCTTTATATGGGTTGATATTTAAAAACGCAACTTGCCTCACAGGGACCTCATCAATCCAAAAGAAAAATAAAAAGCCAATCGGCTCATAAAATCATCCAAGGAAAATGAATACAGTTAATATGTACCTATTTGTCGGACAAACAATTTTATTCCTCTTCTTGGCCTCCTTGCTATGACATGTTCATTATATACACATGTATATGTATACAATGGCAATAAATTTTTAATTCAGTTCAATATTGGATTCGATTTGGCTTAATTTATCCTTTCATTCATATATTGGTTTAAATTAATTACCATTCTAATATTTTTATCTGTTAAACTAATAATCAAACATCACAACCAGCAATCAATTAGTTAATTAAATTTTCAAATATATATAACTTTTATATAATCCAAAAATCAATTTTAGTGCAAATCACAGCAATATATTCTAACAAAATTTTGGTTCTCACGCCAGTCAATTCGAAATATATAAATATCCCACTTTCGAAACTCGAACATAAATGTTGATGATGTCATGGTCATCATCAGAACCATCTCCGAGCGACTAGAGTGTGATTCTATGTCTATCCAGTATCCGAGGCTTCAAATATACATTTCGTCATGCATATACTCAAAATCCCCCTATACTAGATTGTCCAAATTCAATTTAAAATAAAATATTCAAATACGAATAATTGATTTAAAGTTTTAAAACTAATTTGATTTTGAAAATAAAACTCTTCACACTCGTTCCAGGATACTGCTGATCCTATCTCTAACGAGTCATCTTATTGGATATTACTAACCCAATCTCTGACGAATTTTTTCGTTCGGTTCTAATGTGTCTTGTTCTCTAGCTTTGTAAACCAAAACTCTGATACCAGCTGTAACGACACGGATTTCGCCCTGACCTAATCGATCGATAAATCGACCAAGACTGTTCGAATCCCGCATACGCTCACTCTGGGCATACAACACATCAGAACAAGTATCAGAAGACTTTTATAAATATCATAATAATGTTATATCAGAGTACAAAATATCAGAGTACATCGAATATAATAATACAGCGGAACAATTAAACTAATACAGCAGAAGACAATCAATGCTCTGGACACCGCTTTAAGCTTCGATCAAGAATCCTGCTCAATTTATCTGCAAAATAAACTACTCAACTGCCCGTGTGGAAATAAGGGCACCCGAGTTTGTAAGTGGAAAAAACTACGAGTCAGTCATGGAACATGTGTAAGAAATCTTTACTTAACTTACCTAATAATAAGGCTAATCACAGGACCACGCTGCTAATGCGGAACGGGTTTACTCCATTGGATTGCCAGTGCATAAACATCAACCATAAATAAACATATGGATCTACAATGCATCAATCATCATGCAATTCCTTAATCTACCCATTTAGACTTAATCCCTAAACTTAGATTTCCAAATACAATTCTATTTACAGAAATTATTTATTTGGACTTTACTTCCCGATTTCTTTTATTTCAAATCATTTGAAATACAAATCCAGCTTTTATAATAAACTAGATTTTAGTTCGGGATCTCAAAAAACAAAACATTTGGAAATATGAATTCTAAAATGTAACAATGTATACAAACAAGTATGAAACCAAATATCGGCCATGTTCCCTCAAACTAGGTTCAACGCGCCTTAACTGAACCAATATATATATGTGCACCTAACGGCTACACTGACAATGCACTATCCCACCTATGGGGGAAGACATGCACGCCCTCACACTTTTAGTCACTCTCGGGTCACCCGATCTCTAGCCACATACTTGGTAAATCATTTTATATCCCGAAGTAGGGAAAATCATTTCACAACATAATAATCAAAAGTACATTCAAATCTACATAGATTTCTACTTCCAAATCATTTTGAAATTATCGGGTATAGCCCGCGAAATCCTTTCTGTTTTATAAAACATTCCCTGTCCAAAATCAGGAATACTATTCGTTTTACTTAAGGAATCTCATTTCAAAATCATTTATTAAATTTTTAAATAAACAACATCGCTAAACACCTTATAGTCAAATCGTGAAGTGTTTCATAAGGTGTTAGCACATAGATATTTTTACCCAACCCAATGTTAAATGTAAAAGCTTATTTTGCTTATAAACTGGTCGAGCACAATCCAAACGATCAATCAATCACAATCCATATCAATAACCAAGTATATTTAGTTAAGTCACATTTCATATTACAATAAAAGAGTATTTTATTGTCTACACATTTTCTACATTTCATATGTAAAAATAAAAAAGATTATTTCATTGTCTACATATTTTTTATGTTTCTAATGACAAATAAAAAAATTATTTTATTTGCATTACATTTCCTATGTTTCTAGTGATGAACAAAAGAATATTTTATTCGCATGACATTTTCTATGTTTCTAATGACAAATAAAAAAATAATTTATTTGCATACATTTTTCTATTTATTCTAATGACAAATAAAATAATAATTTATTTGCATACATTTTTCTATGTATTCAAATGACAAATAAAAGAATAATTTATTTGCATACATTCTTCTATGTATTGTAATGACAAATAAAAGAATAATTTATTTGCATACAATTTTCTATGTATTCTATTGACAAATAAAAGAATAATTTATTTGCATACATTTCTAATTCTAACAATAAATTATATTTTTATTTTGTCGACCATTCTATTTCAATAAAACAATCAAAAATGATAATTTTGTGTTGTTGACAATTCTATTTCAACAAAACAAACAAAAATGATAACTTCATTTTATTTACAATTACATTTCAACAAAATGAATAAAAATGATAACTTCATTTTGTTAACAATTCTATTTTAACAAAATGAATAAAAATGATAACTTCATTTTGTTAGCAATTCTATTTTAACAAAATGAATAAAAATGATAACTTCATGTTAACCCCTTTCTTAGAACGCGGTTCAGAAATAATAAGTATTTATGAATGATGACACACGACATAGCTGACTCAAGTCGTTTCTGCGATATAAATCCAGCAGGCATCCACGCAACATGACTTTATGTCACTAACACGAGATGGTTCCTAGTCGTTTACACGGCACGACTCTAAGTCATTGAACACGACATGGAATTAAGGCGTTCAGCGCGCCATGGTGACCGTTACACTCGAGACGCAAGCATCATGTCACGTAAACCATGTCGTGACAAGGAATATCTAAATACTTAAGTTTTACTGAGTCGATAAGCTCGGAAAAACTGAGCGCTATAGGCTCAGTTTTACTGAGCCATAAGGCTCAGCAAAGCTGAGCCTTACGGCTTAGTTAACCTGTGCCATAGGCTCAGTTTTACTGAGCTTATGGCTCAGCAAAACAGAGCGCTATAGGCCCAGTTTTTCTGAGCCGATAAGCTTGGAAAAACTGAGCGCCTATAGGCTCAATTTTGCTGAGCTATAGGGCTCAGCAAAACTGAGCCTTACGGCTCAGTTAACCTGAGCCATAGGCTCAGTTTTTCTGAGCTTATGGCTCAGCAAAACTGAGCGTTATAGGCTCAGTTTTTCTGAGCCGATAAGCTCGGAAAAACTGAGCGCTATAGGCTCAGTTTTGCTGAGCCTTATGGCTCAGAAAAACTGAGCCTTACGACTCAGTTAACCTGAGCCATAGGCTCATTTTTTGAGCTTATGGCTCAGCAAAACTGAGCGCTATAGGCTCAGTTTTGCTGAGCCGATAAGCTCGGAAAAACTGAGCGCTATAGGCTCAGTTTTTCTGAGCCTTATGGCTCAGCAAAACTGAGCGCCATAGGCTCAGTTACGGATTAAAACACTTAATCTAGTATCATGTTTTTAAAGGGCACGGTTTTAAATATTTTTGGTTACCTTAACACCAATCTAGTTGACATTTTGCAAAGGCTACATAGTTTAGTATGCCAATAGGAAAACAACATCTTCTACTCTGAGGCTTGTCGTTTGCTTTACGAAGCAAAATACATTTTGATTCATGTCACTGTTTTAAAAACTTTTTTCTCCCATTTTGGGAAATTCTTTTTTCTTTATCGCAAAATTTTCACATATTCAGCAATATTTACATTTTGCAAAAGACATCTACAAACGGTTAGACAAACATGATGCAGAGATGGAGGGAATCAATGGAAAAAATGAACTCATGATGCATGGAATCAAAACAAATAATAGTTTAAATGAGGAGTGGATGGATGAAAAAATTGTTGTAGCCAAAAAAGAATGAAATACAATTTCCTAAGATTGCTGCAACCAAAAAATTGCTGCAGCCAAATAATAGTTCAAATCAAATACAATTTCCTAAGATTCATGTTTGCATGATTAGTCTTTGAGCACTTATGCTAGTCGCAGACAGATCAAATGTGCATGATGTAAAATATATGCCAATTTTGTATGCATCAGAATTTATGGCATATAAGCCTTGAGCAAATAAATGATAAATTCAATATATGTTTAATTCAGTTTCGAATATATAATTTACCAAGAGTCAAGTTTATTGGATTTCACAAAATACTTAGTTTTCAGCATGTATGAACTTTCAAGGGTATGTATAGAGCTTCAACAAGTTTATTAGATTTTATAAATATATGCCAAACACGTCAATATGAAACATATTGGTTCTAAGCTTTTAATATGTGACTTTCATACATGAAACAAGTATGGTTTGGGGTAAAGATGTGGGTTTAGGAGTCATATGCATCAGGTTTTCAATACATTCCCTTTTTGTATGAATTAGATTTTGAATATATGTATGGATGCATGAATATAGTTTACAGGTATGTATATAAAATTTCTAAATGTACAGCTTCATATACTGTGAGTTTAAAGATTCACGACTTCATTTACATATATTGACATGAGTCCATTTATATAAAAGAACTTTTGTGTTTAAACAAAAGTCAGGTGTTAACAGTTTCAATTTATCACAGCAAACAAAATATAAAGTAACTTATGTTAGTAACTTATGTTCATATATTGTTATATATTAGACTAAGAAGAAAATCATTTACAAAACTGAGTTTTTCTTTTATGAAAAACTGAGCCTTACAAAACCGAGTTTTGAACATATATATATATATATATATATATATATATATATATATTCCACATATACAGACATGAAACTGAATTTAATTATTCCACATATACATTCAAAGAGCAAGAAGCAATAATCAAAACCAATGAAATATGAAAGCTACAATGATAAAATGTTTTGATGACTTAAATTTTCAAAATATAAAACATAAACAAACTTGCTTTGATGACTTAGATATACCAATACATGTACCTAAAAACTCTTCTTAATCATACATGACTTGAATGGAAAAAAAACCAATCAAGCTGTTTTTCAAAATGGGAATATACTAAGACAGAAGGAAAACAACTAAATGTCATAATCGTGATAATTTAACTAATTAAATTGTAAAAAATGACACCCTTTGTCAAATATAACTCAACTTTTAAAAAAAAAACAGTCATTTATTCGTCTTAAAATGGGAGCATGTAAGACAAAGTGAAAAAGATATGAACATGCACAAGAAGTCATTATAATTTACCAAATGGTACAAAAAATGACACTCTTTGTAGTTATATCCTAGATGCAACATTAAGCTGCAAAACAAATAAACTTACTACAAACTGAGTTATAGATTATTGTGAATACAGAAGAAATAACTAACACAGAGAAAACAGATGAAGAGTCTAGCAATAAAGAAAGTTATGTGGGAACAATAAGCATTCAGCTTGTAGCTCTATCTAACTTCTACTTAGTGCATACATTTGAAAATTTTGTTCAAATAGCACAAACCTACTCAACAGTAATATAAGGCAAGTGTAAAAGGATTGGCTCTTGGCGCATACTTAAATAATTAAACAAAATACAGATATGAGATAATTAATTAGAGTAATTAAACATTAGACAGGCGCAAGTGTGCTCACAGACTGAGATGTTACTAGATAATATTTACTTTGACCAAACATTAGTTTACATATAACTAAATCTAACGTCACTGCAAAATAATTATATACTTACAGTATGCATCCAAATGCAAAGACTACCACAGATCTGAAGGGAAGATGACAGCGGACTGTGAGTACCTGCAAAAAATAAGCAACTGCTACTCATTAGGCGCTGACCTAACTGAAGATATAGGTTAATGAACCTGAAGATAAGCGGCTGCTAAATCGATTCTCAAGATTATAAATTCTTCAAAAAATTATAACCTGAAAGCGAGTTGTAACCTGAAGTCAAAAATTTATAAATTCTTCAAGCCCACAAATAAACAAAGATCCCCAGGATCAAATGAGATTGAATGCGAGTTATTACCAGAAGCCTAATTGATTCTATGATGCCCAAATTGAATGCGCCCCCAAATCCGATTGTTTGATGTTCGATTAGAGAGGAAAGGATTCCAACTTTTTAATATTCGGTTCTGGGATTCGTAAGTTTATTGGTTTTTAGAAATCGTGGGATGCGTAGTGTATGATTTAGGCGGTCGTTTGGGTAAAAGCGTTGGGCATACGAATGGTAAAGAGGAACTAGGATAACGGGCGTTGGTTTACCGTTTTGCCCTCATAAACCAACCTTACCAACACATATAAGCGTTGACAATAAAAAATTATAATTATGTATTTTTGGTAACACTTTTTCAATATAGCAACGCATATTACGGCGAATACACTACAACACAAATAAGTGTTGGCAATTGAAAAAAAAAGGGTTACCAAATGGCCATTATGGTGTAGTGATTACCATATAAAATCGAAGAGTGGAAGGAGTGCTATAATTGTCTCTTTAATTTCATGATCTAATTCGTATTAGAATTGAGGAGACTAACCAATTTGCTTCCGTCGTTTTTGGCCATTAAGAAAAAGGAACGGCGGCTCTGACTTTTGATTAGGGTTTCAAGGATCTTTGGGGTATTTATAATAAATATTTTATTATATTTAATTCTTTAACTCGAAAAATACTTGTTTTTTGATACCAACTCAAAATCGAACCCAACGACTGTCGCCATTAGCTAAATACTCCCATTTCGGAAAAAATGGAATATGTTTCATAAGTCAGTTCGATCGTTTCAATCAGTTTTTACCAAAATTAAAATATAAATCATTTAATTATTTAATTTGATCGTACATTCAAATTTACCAAGGCTACATACGGACTCAAAAAATTCCCAAAAAATAAATCTACCTATGTATTGACAATACGGTCCTAACAAAATTAATTTCGTCGAATTTGGAGATCGTTAGAAAAATGGCCATTTTCTGGTCAATCCAATTCAAATTTAAATTACCAAACACATTTAAATTTACTGCGCTCACATATTAAATCCAAAAATTATGAAAATTGGAATTTTGCAATAATTTGACATTCTGGATCCAACCAAAGTAGTTTCGTCAAAAGTGGAGGTCGTTTGCAAAATGGCTATTCATTATAATATATATATATATAAATTCCATAGCGACTATTTTGAATTTTAAACTGGCCATAACTTTTTATTCCTGCTATGAAATTTCTATTTTTCAGATCCATTAGAAAGATATAATTAAACAGATTTAAATATTTTAGGTTTTACTAAAATCCGATTTATTTTGAATCCTATACATTCAGTCATTTTTGTTTGTTATTATTTTTGGTTGTTATTATTTAAATAAATTTTTGGTTGTTATTATTTAAAATAAATTATTTTAAATATTCAAAATCCATTAAGATTGTTAAAATGAAAATTTTAAATTGGTTCGGATTTTCCGGGTTGTTACAATCTTCCCCACTTAAAATCTTTTTGTCCTCGAAAAGGAACGGAGCTGAAAGTTGTTTAACTAACCAACTCAACTTTCATTCCAGCTTTCATTCTTCAACTTTTCAGTTTCTAAGAAATTTTTAATTTACCGAAAATTTGGCTAACACCTTAAATTTTCGAAAAATTTCGCCATAACCTCCTTTATACGGGTTGATATTTAAAAACGCAACTTGCCTCACAGGGACCTCATCAATCCAAAAGAAAAATAAAAAGCCAATCGGCTCATAAAATCATCCAAGGAAAATGAATACAGTTAATATGTACCTATTTGTCGGACAAACAATTTTATTCCTCTTCTTGGCCTCCTTGCTATGACATGTTCATTATATACACATGTATATGTATACAATGGCAATAAATTTTTAATTCAGTTCAATATTGGATTCGATTTGGCTTAATTTATCCTTTCATTCAAATATTGGTTTAAATTAATTACCATTCTAATATTTTTATCTGTTAAACTAATAATCAAACATCACAACCAGCAATCAATTAGTTAATTAAATTTTCAAATATATATAACTTTTATATAATCCAAAAATCAATTTTAGTGCAAATCACAGCAATATATTCTAACAAAATTTTGGTTCTCACGCCAGTCAATTCGAAATATATAAATATCCCACTTTCGAAACTCAAACATAAATGTTGATGATGTCATGGTCATCATCAGAACCATCTCCGAGCGACTAGAGTGTGATTCTATATCTATCCAGTATCCGAGGCTTCAAATATACATTTCGTCATGCATATACTCAAAATCCCCCTATACTAGATTGTCCAGATTCAATTTAAAATAAAATATTCAAATACGAATAATTGATTTAAAGTTTTAAAACTAATTTGATTTTGAAAATAAAACTCTTCACACTCGTTCCAGGATACTGCTGATCCTATCTCTAACGAGTCATTCTTATTGGATATTACTAACCCAATCTCTGACGAATTTTTTCGTTCGGTTCTAATGTGTCTTGTTCTCTAGCTTTGTAAACCAAAACTCTGATACCAGCTGTAACGACACGGATTTCTCCCTGACCTAATCGATCGATAAATCGACCAAGACTGTTCGAATCCCGCATACGCTCACTCTGGGCATACAACACATCAGAACAAATATCAGAAGACTTTTATAAATATCATAATAATGTTATATCAGAGTACAAAATATCAGAGTACATCGAATATAATAATACAGCGGAACAATTAAACTAATACAGCAGAAGACAATCAATGCTCTGGACACCGCTTTAAGCTTCGATCAAGAATCCTGCTCAATTTATCTGCAAAATAAACTACTCAACTGCCCGTGTGGAAATAAGGGCACCCGAGTTTGTAAGTGGAAAAAACTACGAGTCAGTCATGGAACATGTGTAAGAAATCTTTACTTAACTTACCTAATAATAAGGCTAATCACAGGACCACGCTGCTAATGCGGAACGGGTTTACTCCATTGGATTGCCAGTGCATAAACATCAACCATAAATAAACATATGGATCTACAATGCATCAATCATCATGCAATTCCTTAATCTACCCATTTAGACTTAATCCCTAAACTTAGATTTCCAAATACAATTCTATTTACAGAAATTATTTATTTGGACTTTACTTCCCGATTTCTTTTATTTCAAATCATTTGAAATACAAATCCAGCTTTTATAATAAACTAGATTTTAGTTCGGGATCTCAAAAAACAAAACATTTGGAAATATGAATTCTAAAATGTAACAATGTATACAAACAAGTATGAAACCAAATATCGGCCATGTTCCCTCAAACTAGGTTCAACGCGCCTTAACTGAACCAATATATATATGTGCACCTAACGGCTACACTGACAATGCACTATCCCACCTATGGGGGAAGACATGCACGCCCTCACACTTTTAGTCACTCTCGGGTCACCCGATCTCTAGCCACATACTTGGTAAATCATTTTATATCCCGAAGTAGGGAAAATCATTTCACAACATAATAATCAAAAGTACATTCAAATCTACATAGATTTCTACTTCCAAATCATTTTGAAATTATCGGGTATAGCCCGCGAAATCCTTTCTGTTTTATAAAACATTCCCTGTCCAAAATCAGGAATACTATTCGTTTTACTTAAGGAATCTCATTTCAAAATCATTTATTAAATTTTTAAATAAACAACATCGCTAAACACCTTATAGTCAAATCGTGAAGTGTTTCACAAGGTGTTAGCACATAGATATTTTTACCCAACCCAATGTTAAATGTAAAAGCTTATTTTGCTTATAAACTGGTCGAGCACAATCCAAACGATCAATCAATCACAATCCATATCAATAACCAAGTATATTTAGTTAAGTCACATTTCATATTACAATAAAAGAGTATTTTATTGTCTACACATTTTCTACATTTCATATGTAAAAATAAAAAAGATTATTTCATTGTCTACATATTTTTTATGTTTCTAATGACAAATAAAAAAATTATTTTATTTGCATTACATTTCCTATGTTTCTAGTGATGAACAAAAGAATATTTTATTCGCATGACATTTTCTATGTTTCTAATGACAAATAAAAAAATAATTTATTTGCATACATTTTTCTATTTATTCTAATGACAAATAAAATAATAATTTATTTGCATACATTTTTCTATGTATTCAAATGACAAATAAAAGAATAATTTATTTGCATACATTCTTCTATGTATTGTAATGACAAATAAAAGAATAATTTATTTGCATACAATTTTCTATGTATTCTATTGACAAATAAAAGAATAATTTATTTGCATACATTTCTAATTCTAACAATAAATTATATTTTTATTTTGTCGACCATTCTATTTCAATAAAACAATCAAAAATGATAATTTTGTGTTGTTGACAATTCTATTTCAATAAAACAAACAAAAATGATAACTTCATTTTATTTACAATTACATTTCAACAAAATGAATAAAAATGATAACTTCATTTTGTTAACAATTCTATTTTAACAAAATGAATAAAAATGATAACTTCATTTTGTTAGCAATTCTATTTTAACAAAATGAATAAAAATGATAACATCATGTTAACCCCTTTCTTAGAACGCGGTTCGGAAATAATAAGTATTTATGAATGATGACACACGACATAGCTGACTCAAGTCGTTTCTGCGATATAAATCCAGCAGGCATCCACGCAACATGACTTTATGTCACTAACAAGAGATGGTTCCTAGTCGTTTACACGGCACGACTCTAAGTCATTGAACACGACATGGAATTAAGGCGTTCAGCGCGCCATGGTGACCGTTACACTCGAGCCGCAAGCATCATGTCACGTAAACCATGTCGTGACAAGGAATATCTAAATACTTAAGTTGTGTGTCATAAATAATGAAAAGTAAGGTCATTAATACCAAGTCGTATCGCTGCATGCCGTTAATACAGTTATATGCCACGACATTGAGTCCATATCGCGGCATCAGCCATGGCGTTCAAGCCATGTCGCAGCTTGGTATCATGTCGATAATCCTTCCATGACGATGGTGCTACATGGCCAGACCACATACCAATGAAATCAAGCCATACTGACCTCATCCATGCCGCGGCAGCTCCAAGGCGTAAGATAATCATGTCGGATCACAAATTCCACCGTGCCGCAAGCTAATTACATGGCGTATGAAGGTGCTATAGGACGACATGATTCATGTCACAGAGCTATCATGTCGCCATTGTCATATCGCACAAACCTCCAAGTCGTTGAGTATAAAAGGCAAGGTCCACTTAAACCGATAAGGAGCTCAAGATATGATGTAACTGAGTTCATTGCATGATGTTAAACTATTGATAAAGCATGTCGCTATTCACATTATACTAAATCAAGTTGTGAGCGTCACCATGCCGTAAACAGCTCCATGTCGTGAGTAACTTCATGCCACAATATTCATGTCATCAAGTCAGGTCGTTAACCCTTCATTCTGAAGGTATATCGTATGGCGCAAGTGGCATCCTGTTTTCCAGCTTGCAACAGCTCATGTACAGCTGTAAAGGTAGAATGGAAACAACAGTCAAGCCGTATATTACAAGAATTAATTCATGTCGTTCTAGTACAATAACATGTCATGCCGCGTGGATTGATACTCAAGTCAAGGCGATTCAACCATTCATGTCGTAAAACGTATTCATGGCGACACGAGTCATGTCGAATGGAGTCATGGCGTTTTCTGCATAATTACAGAATTGCCTCCCGGGCTAAAATCACCTATAAATACCCCTCATAATTCATTTGGAAGGGGGACCGAAAATTCATTCCTACAAGGAGACTCCGTCAAATTCAAAGCTCATCTACAACTTCTCTAATGATTTCTATGGATTCATCAACACTTTTCTAACTCCATGAAGATCAAATCCAAGTGAATGATCATTGGATCTTTCTACAGTTGAATCTAAACACCCTCAATCTCATTCAAGCTACACCATAAATCTCTCAAGCATCATTCAAATGATCTCTAATCCTCTCCAAAGCCTAAATCGAATGCTAGTTCACTATGAAATCTATAAAGATCATGGGAAAAGATCAAAACACATAAGTGGTTGAAGATTCATTACAAAGCTAAACCTCTTTCCTTTTCTTCGCCAAACTCAAGTGAAAGTAAATCGTAAAGAGATTTAAAAGAGAGAAATGATTGTAATGAGGGAAAATTCATATATTGTAAGCTTGAATATCATAATGAGAATTGATTGAAAATGGATGTAGATTTGTATTGAATCGAACCACTATAAAAACTTCGTTTTGTTCTTAATTGTTTTTATTCGTTTATTTTGTGACTACACGATTCCATATTCATACCGAATCGGTGAAGTGTAGCTTTACATCGGTGTTTGGTCCCAAATTTGGAGCAAACATTTGGCGCCCACCGTGGGGCCCAGATTGCCAATCCATTTCTCGCTCTCTGACAAGGTAGAAGGCCCTACACTTAAATTTTAAGTACACTCCGATTATCTAAGTTGTCCGAATTGAGATACTTACCTCTAAAGCCATGGGTAAGCCAGGTAGACCATTGAAGAAAGCTACAAGTAAAAGTGTCGAAAATGTCGATAATGCCACTAACATGGAAAACACCCCGCCTACTAATCAGTTTGAAGTCGGTGAAAGTTCTAAAGCCGGAACTGCCGTAACAAGGAGGGAGTTGGATGAAGTGGCAGCAGGACAAACAAGTCGAATTGATATTGCGAATGAGGAAATGATGAAGAAGCTTGAAACCATTTTCGCCATGCAAGCCGCAACGGCCAAAGTCACCATGAGTGCAAACCATCTTAAAACTGCTAAAACCACTGGAACGGAAGATACTGGATCTTCTTCCTCAAGTCCGAATAAAGGAAATTCTGTCCAAGAGATTGCAAATCCTAGTCATAGAGGAATGAAGCCACCTGCTCATAATCTCTCTGGAAAAGCGACCCCTCAACAAGCGTTTGGTTCCACCAAAGGGGCACTTCCCCATGCGGGAGGTCTAGGGCCCCTGTAACACCCCACACCCGCTATAGTCACTCACTAAGGGAATGCCATAGCATCGGTGGAGTATTTTAGTGAATATAGAACAGAAAAATTTCACCAAGACAGATATAAATAGTACTTGAAATTTTAAAACATCATCTCATAACAGCGGAAATAAACATGTCTGGTTACATCATAAAACCATGATAAAAGTCAAGTACAATATCCGTCAAAATAAAGAAGTACATAATCCCACTCTCTCATACAATAGCCATAACAAAAGAAAAGATAACTGGATAACTGGAGCTTTACATCTACCCAAGCTCCTAAAGACTGGAACAGCAATCCGATCAAGCTCTACTATCGCTAGGATCCACCGTAGGACCTGAGGGTTGGGAAAAAGATAAAAACAACGGGGTCAGACATAAGTCTGAGTGAGTCCTATAACTTTAACAATACAATCATTAAGGTAACCAGAGAAGACATAAACTTGACCACGGTAATATCTGGGGATGAATGGCTACACTAAGCAGCTTGGTAGACTTAGGATAAACTAAGATAACCGTCAGGACGCATCTACCCACCCAAGGATAATTACTAACTGCACCACACCAGTCATTCCTACTTAAAGGTTGATCCCTTCCAAGGACTTAGAAAATTTCCCCAGTAGTTCCATGTACTCCTAGCCCACTACATAGGTGCCGTCTGCCCCTATCTCCACTAGGTGTACCCAGTAATTCTTACTCAGTAGTTTCGTGTACCCCTACATAGGTGCCGTCTGCCCCTATTTCCACTAGGTGTACCCACTACTCCCCAAGCGATCGGCTCCCTACCGTAGATACCCGTGCTGGTCCCACAGTGGGGTGTATCACTCCCCTAAAGTGGCTACCCAATACTAACGGTGCACGGCTTTATATCTACACGATGCAACAACGGCTTATCTACCAGCCCGGGCCCACACACGCATATGAAGCCCGTTGGACTTGCGTTGCCACCGCTAACCCGTTTTGGCCTCTTATAATCAAGCCCAATATGCGTGTCCCGTCACTCGACTTGGGTCGAGCCCACAAAGATACGTTTGGGATATTGGTTGAAATGGGCCCCCACAAGCTACCCACTTAAGCTTGTCAAATATCTAGTGTATCCCACTTAACCCTTTAATCATGTTTAATTACATGTTTCCACTTGGTTAAGTATTCTAATCGTATTTTCTATTGCCACCCAAGGCAACCCACTAGATTCCACATGCCACCCAAGGCAACCACCAAATTTCCTCATGCCACCCAAGGCACCCACTTAACCCCTCATGTCCCACTACATGCTATTATGGTTAAGTGTTTCTTAATTAATTAAGACCGTGATTTCCCGTAAAGACCTCCCACATTAGACTGGCTGTTATGACCGCCTGGTTAAGCCGGTAGAATCCGGGCAGTCTTACGTCATAACAGAGTCTAACCTCGTGTCTTTACCTTAATCACGTATTTAATTTATGGCTAAGACCTCTCACATTGGGCTAACATTTGTAGCAACTGGTTAAGCCGGTCGGGTCCGGGCAGTTTTACACTACAAATGAGTCCAACCTCGTGTCTTAGTCGATTAATTACACCTAATTAATCACCCCCATATTAATTATCCCTAATTAATATCAAGTTTTCCATAACATGGGTAGACCTAACTCAATAGGTAAATTCCCATGGGGTAGACCTAACTCAATAGGTAAATTCCCACTTATGGTAATTTATTTTTATGGTATGCTTAATCATACCCAAACATTCATTTATTAACATATTTACCAACCCCATCGTTCCCCACGTAAATCGTTCTCGTTACATGACATAATAAGGGGAAGATCATCACAAATATCATGGGTTTAGCATATAACTTTGTCATGGGTTAAGAGGATGTCAACTTGCATATATGAGCATATATTAACCCAACTACATACAACCCAAACTTGCATATTATCATACATATGATTTGCATAACATGTTGCATATGAGCTTGCATATTATCATACACATATCTTGCATAACATGTTAAACTTGCATATAGGCATTCTCAATCTTGCATAACATGTTAAACATGCATTTAAGCATACACATAACTTGCATAAGCATCCACATACTTGCATAGGCATTCACATACTTGCATAACTTGCATATCATGTCATTTAAGCATATACATATCTTGCATAAGTGTTCATATACTCGCATAAGCATGCATAACTTGCATATCACTTTCAACTTGCATTTAAACATACACTTAACTTGCATATCACTTTCAACTTGCATTTAAACATATACTTAACTTGCATATCTCACTTTGCTAAACATGCATAATTCCACTTATTGAATATGCATAAATCCACTTATTAAACATGCATATATCAACTTGTTAAACATGCATAAATCAACTTATTAAGCATGCATAAACCAACTTATCAAATATGCATAAACATAGAACAACATAGAGTAACATATCATTATACATGATTCATACTCACTAATCCGCATTTAAGACCATAAGTCTCATTACACCCAATCTACTTACTTTAACAATTGATGTTAAAGTGATAGAAACTCACCAAACTCAAGATTAGCAACCTTATGAAGTAGAATTAGTTGCTAACTATGAAGATAATGATGATTAAGGATTGATTAGAGAGGAATTAGCTTGCAACTTTCTTCTTAGATTAGTGGAGGCTTCTCTTAGAATTTAATTTGGCGGCATGAGGCCATTGTTTCTATTTTTGGTGAGGATTAAGGTAGGTTTAGGGTGTATTTATAGATTAAGAGAGTGTTTTAGGCCCTTGGATTAACCCTAGATTAATTTAGGTCCATTAGATTTAGGAAACCTCTAGAACCAGACCCAGCCCAAGCCAGAAAACCAGATCTGGTGCACCCAAGCACCCTGGTTCGACACGCCAGGTCGACAGGCAAGTCGACAGGCATGTCGACACCCCTGTCGACAGGCCTGTCGACAGCCCTGTCGACATGCTTAGGCGGGAATCCTCCCGCCTGGCCCCGCTGGTTCTAAATTTAAATTTAAATTTAAATTCCTAAATCTGTTTTTATCTCTAATTTTTCTGCAAACTTCCTTGGGCCATAACCGGGCCATACGGACTCCGATTTTCGAAAACTCGGACTCTATTTCGCGTATTTTTCCGAGACGAACGCAATAACGCAGCCCGTTACCCCCAATTCCCACATCTGAGATTATTTATCCTGTAATTAGTGAATTTTAGTATTAACCCAAAATTCGGGGTGTTACATTCTCCCCTCCTTAAAGGATTTCGTCCCCGAAATCTCTAAGCTAAGGAGAATGCATATCCTACCATCCAAACAACCATCTACTCAAACCATCAACCACTGGCATCCATTGTCCTTAAAACAATTTCTAATGATGTATGAGCATATGCAAAAAGTGTGTGTATATGTTCCCTATCTAATGTATGAACATATGCAAACCATGATAGTGCCATGCATCCATTATGTATGCAAGAGAACCCTATCGACACATACAATATCTACATGAGTGCACAATCATTCACCAAAATGCATCATCCATGTGATAACACAACCATTATACATCCATAAATATATCTTCCTACACACAATTTTTATGCAATATGCAATATGAAGTGACTGAGCCGATCTAGTGCCTAGAGTGTGTGTATATGCATCCACGAGCAACCACTAGCAAACACTTGCATCCACTTGCATCCATCAACCATAACATGTCTCAAACACATGTTTCAACCATAGGTTTACCCTATCTAAAGGTCAAAGGTACTAACGAGAGGACATACCAAAGATAAGATAAGTACTAGACAAGCAATAAAGGAGAAAGTAAAGACATACCCTCAAAAAGAAATGGGTACAATGAACGCATCTTCGCTTCCGTCTCCCAAGTTGCGTTGCCCTCATCTTCTCCCCATTGCACTTTGACTAGCTGAACCTCTCGATTCCTCAATTTCCTAGTCTCTGACCCAAGGATGCGAGTAGAAGCTCGTCGAATCGTCGCATCACGCTCAACCTCTACATCTCTAAGCAAGCTCGGCTCTACCACCTCTGCGGTCTCATGTAAGCACTTCCTCAGATGTGAGACATGGAATACATCATGGACACCACTAAGTCTGTCAGGCAACTCCACTCTATATGCCATCCGTCCAATCCTTTCCTTAATAGGAAACGACCCAACAAACCTTGGTGCTAACTTCCCAACGGATCCGAAACGAACAACATTTCTCAACGGAGATACCTTGACAAAAACCATATCCCCAACCTCAAACTCAAGATCCGTCCTTCTCTTGTCCGCATAAGATTTTTGCCTATCCTGCGCTGCTTTCATCCTTCTTCGAATCAAGTCAATCTTCTCAGAAGTCTCCCTAATCATATCAGGCCCAAGCAAGATCTTATCCGTAGATTCCCACCAACATGTAGGTGATCGACAAGGCCTTCCATAGAGAGCTTCGAAAGGAGCCATACCAATACTGGACTGAAAGCTTTTATTATATGCGAACTCCACCAGTGGAAGATGCTCTTCCCATGTACCTCCAAAATCTAAGATACAAAGCCTCAAAAGGTCTTCTAGAACACGATTCACCCTCTCAGTCTGGCCGTCTGTCTAAGGATGATATGCGGTGCTCAGACACAATTGAGTCCCCACTGCTTCTTGCAAACTTCTCCAGAACTCGCTAGTGAAGATAGGATCTCGATCACTAACTATGCTAGAGAGTACCCCATGTAATCGAACTATCTCTCGAAGATATACTGAAGCTAGCCATGGAGCAGTCCTCTTGCTCTTCACAGGTATGAAATGGGCGCTCTTAGTAAGTCTATCTACCACCACCCAAATTCCTGTATTACCCTTCCTCGACCTGGGTAACCCGTCAATAAAATCCATCGAGACGCTATCCCACTTCCATTGCGGAACCTCCAATGGGTGAAGCAACCCACCTGGCTTCCTTTGCTCCGCCTTCACTTGCTGACATACCAAGCATCGAGCTACATATTCGGCCACATCTTTCTTCATACCGGCCCAGAAGAAAACCCTCTTCATATCTTGGTACATCTTGTCCCCACCGGGATGAATGGTCATCCTAGAACGGTGTGCATCATCAAGAATAACCTTCCTCAACCCTTCATCTTGCGGTACACAAAGTCTACCGTCTCTACGCAAGCACCCCCTATCGTCTAGGGTGTACCTACTCAAATGGCTGGACGATTCCCCCCTTATGAGCTTCTCTATCAACTCAACCAACTGTGGGTCGTCCCTCTGGGCTTCTCCAATCCGCCCCAAAAGAGTAGGTCTAACTTCCAAAGAAGCTAGCAAACCGGGTACATAGTCAATGGAAGGTCTAAAATCAAACATCGAGATAAATTCCAAACTTCGTCGTTCCACGAACAATGGACTCAAGGACAACCTCTTCCTACTCAAGGCGTCTGCCACCACGTTACCCTTGCCAGGGGTATACAATATCTCGAAGTCATAGGATGCTAAGAACTCCATCCACCTTTGCTGTCTTAAGTTTAAATCCTTCTGAGAGAATAAGTACTTCAATGATTTATGGTCAGTGAACAACTCGAATCTCTCACCAAGAAGATAATGGCGCCAAATCTTAAGCGCAAAAACAATAGCGGCCAACTCTAAATCATGGGTAGGGTAATTTTTCTCATGTGCCCTCAACTGCCTTCCACCGTAGGCTATTACCCTTCCCTCTTGCATTAAGACTGCGCCAAGGCCTGTCCCACAGGCATCGGTATAGACAACAAATGGCTTGCTCCCATCTGGCAACACTAAAACTGGAGCAGTGGTTAAAGCTCTCTTTAACCGTCGGAACGCATCATCACAATCTACGTCCCATGTGAAAACAAGATTCTTCTTTGTTAAGCGGGTTAATGGGGCTGATATCTTCGCGAAGTCTTTGATAAACTTCCTATAATAACCCGCCAACCCCAAGAAACTTCTTACTTCGGTAGCATTCTTCGGAACCTTCCAATCCTGAATTGATACTACCTTCGCGGGATCCACAGCTATCCCTTCCTTGGAGACCACATGCCCCAAGAACCGCACTTCCCTCCTCCAGAAGTGACATTTAGAGAATTTAGCCTTAAGGCTATGCGCTCGAAGAGTCTTCAATACTTCCCCAAGATGTAGGGCATGCTCTTCTTCACTCTTAGAAAATACTAAGATATCATCCACAAAGACCACCACGAATTTATTAAGGAACTCCCTGAACACCCTACTCATCAAGTCAACAAAGTATGCAGGGGCGTTCGTCAACCCAAATGGCATCACCAGCCACTCATAAAAACCATCCGGAGTTCTAAAGGCAGTCTTGTCAATGCTATCCTCAGCCACCCTCAACTGATGAAACCCCGTGGCTAAGTCCAATTGAGAAAATACCGAAGCGCCAACCAACTGATCGAAAAGATCATCTATCCTCGGCAATGGGTGTCTATTCTTCTTTGTGAGCTTGTTGAGTTCTCTATAGTCTACACAAAGTCTAAGGGACCCATCCGCCTTCGTAGCGAATACTACTGGAGCACCCCACTCCGATATGCTCCGTCTTATGAACCCCTTCTCAAGCAACTCCCCTACTTGCTTATGGAGTTCCCTCCTCTCACGAGGAGCCATGTGGCGCACTGGTAAAGATACCGGTTTAGCATTATCCACCAAATATATTCGGAAGTCAATCTCCCGCTTCGGAGGTAAGCCCTTCACCTCCTCAAACACATCCGGATATTCCCGGACCACTCTAACAGATTGCAAACTCTCGACCGAAGCGTCAAGCGATTCAAGATAACTTAGCATAACAAAGTCCCTGGGATTACAAGAAATCTCGAGAGTGTTACCCAAGCGGGTCATGAGCCTAACAACTCTCCTTTCGCAATCAAGAACGGCACCATTACTGGATAACCAGTCCATGCCCAAAATCAACCCATAGCCCGTGAAGCCCAACACAAAAGCATCACATCTAAACTCAATGCTAAGTATAGAAATCTTCAAACCCAAACATATCATGGACAAATAAGTGGAGCCCACAATTGGGTTTGAAACAACCAAGGGATCATCTACCAGACTGGTGTCTAAGTGCAGTGACTCAACTAATGATGATGAAATAAACGAATGCGATGCGCCTGAATCAAACAATGTACGGACAGGATGGTCAAATAGAAAAACCAGACTTTCAACGGAAATAGTTCTACCTCTCTCCTGAATCGGTGGAACCGCGAGAGCCTGTACTTGCCCCCTAGCCTGACTCGGTGCCATAAGAGCTTGCACCTGTCCTCCTGAGGTAGATCCCGTCCTTTGCCCTTTCTTAGGGCAATCCTTCACTAAGTGCCCTGCTTCGCCACAGTGGAAGCAACCGGTCTTCTTCTTCTTACGACAATCCTTGCTTAGGTGGCCAGGTGTCCCACAATTGAAACACTTCTTCTTCTTGCCCTTGCCACCGTTGCTTTTCCCACCTTTGCTTTGCTGTTGTTGAGGTCTCTTTTGATCTCCCTTCTTCTCGGGTGCCTTATTAGCATTAGGACCCTTCTCTTCCTCATACATGAGTGCCATGTCAACTAGCTTCTCAAAGGTGGCCCCCATAGGGATGTGAGTCATAGCCAACCCATGCATCGGTTCATTCAAGCCTTTCACGAACCTCAAAGCCTTCTTCTCCGGTGTATTCACCATGTCTAGGCCAAACCTTGCCAATTGATTAAACTTGTTAACATATTCCTTCACCGAAAGATTTCCTTGCTTTAGAGTCAAGAATCTTTCCATATACAAGTTTTCCTCCGCCCTTGAGAGAAACTTTGCCACAAATCTTTGCCTAAAATCCGCCCAAGAGTCAACGGGGCGTTCTCCATTAGTGACCTCCCACCAGAATGAGGCCTCCCCCTTCATTAACCAAGCAGCCAACTTGACTTTCTTCCCTTCTTCCATCTCAAAGATATCTATCAACTCTTCCACCTCCTTAAGCCAATCTCTAGCCTCCACAAAGGTTTCAGATCCTTGAAAAGGTTTCCCTCCCATAACTTTAAATTCCTTGCAAGTCTTAGCAAAAGTATCCGTGCGAGGAGGAGGGGGAGGAGGAAGATCGGGTGCTATGGTTGGTGGAGGAATATTTGCTGGACCCGCAGTAGTGGCCCTAGCCTCCATCAATCTCCTATACCATACTGGTACCGTCACACCCTCCGGAAGATTAAGATTCTCGGCCATGCTGAAACGGAAAAGGAAAGATTCAAAACGGAGAATTCGAAGGATATAGATATGGCTATTGGGGATTATGCTTTTCTTTCAAAAACTTTTCTCTTAAAAGACATGTTTTTGAAAATATCTTTTCCAAAAATGTTTTAGAAAAGTAGTTTTCTAAAAATTTTATCTGTTCCGGTAACCTTTGCTCTGATACCACGTGTAACACCCCACACCCGCTATAGTCACTCACTAAGGGAATGCCATAGCATCGGTGGAGTATTTTAGTGAATATAGAACAGAAAAATTTCACCAAGACAGATATAAATAGTACTTGAAATTTTAAAACATCATCTCATAACAGCGGAAATAAACATGTCTGGTTACATCATAAAACCATGATAAAAGTCAAGTACAATATCCGTCAAAATAAAGAAGTACATAATCCCACTCTCTCATACAATAGCCATAACAAAAGAAAAGATAACTGGATAACTGGAGCTTTACATCTACCCAAGCTCCTAAAGACTGGAACAGCAATCCGATCAAGCTCTACTACCGCTAGGATCCACCGTAGGACCTGAGGGTTGGGAAAAAGATAAAAACAACGGGGTCAGACATAAGTCTGAGTGAGTCCTATAACTTTAACAATACAATCATTAAGGTAACCAGAGAAGACATAAACTTGACCACGGTAATATTTGGGGATGAATGGCTACACTAAGCAGCTTGGTAGACTTAGGATAAACTAAGATAACCGTCAGGACGCATCTACCCACCCAAGGATAATTACTAACTGCACCACACCAGTCATTCCTACTTAAAGGTTGATCCCTTCCAAGGACTTAGAAAATTTCCCCAGTAGTTCCATGTACTCCTAGCCCACTACATAGGTGCCGTCTGCCCCTATCTCCACTAGGTGTACCCAGTAATTCTTACTCAGTAGTTTCGTGTACCCCTACATAGGTGCCGTCTGCCCCTATTTCCACTAGGTGTACCCACTACTCCCCAAGCGATCGGCTCCCTACCGTAGATACCCGTGCTGGTCCCACAGTGGGGTGTATCACTCCCCTAAAGTGGCTACCCAATACTAACGGTGCACGGCTTTATATCTACACGATGCAACAACGGCTTATCTACCAGCCCGGGCCCACACACGCATATGAAGCCCGTTGGACTTGCGTTGCCACCGCTAACCCGTTTTGGCCTCTTATAATCAAGCCCAATATGCGTGTCCCGTCACTCGACTTGGGTCGAGCCCACAAAGATACGTTTGGGATATTGGTTGAAATGGGCCCCCACAAGCTACCCACTTAAGCTTGTCAAATATCTAGTGTATCCCACTTAACCCTTTAATCATGTTTAATTACATGTTTCCACTTGGTTAAGTATTCTAATCGTATTTTCTATTGCCACCCAAGGCAACCCACTAGATTCCACATGCCACCCAAGGCAACCACCAAATTTCCTCATGCCACCCAAGGCACCCACTTAACCCCTCATGTCCCACTACATGCTATTATGGTTAAGTGTTTCTTAATTAATTAAGACCGTGATTTCCCGTAAAGACCTCCCACATTAGACTGGCTGTTATGACCGCCTGGTTAAGCCGGTAGAATCCGGGCAGTCTTACGTCATAACAGAGTCTAACCTCGTGTCTTTACCTTAATCACGTATTTAATTTATGGCTAAGACCTCTCACATTGGGCTAACATTTGTAGCAACTGGTTAAGCCGGTCGGGTCCGGGCAGTTTTACACTACAAATGAGTCCAACCTCGTGTCTTAGTCGATTAATTACACCTAATTAATCACCCCCATATTAATTATCCCTAATTAATATCAAGTTTTCCATAACATGGGTAGACCTAACTCAATAGGTAAATTCCCATGGGGTAGACCTAACTCAATAGGTAAATTCCCACTTATGGTAATTTATTTTTATGGTATGCTTAATCATACCCAAACATTCATTTATTAACATATTTACCAACCCCATCGTTCCCCACGTAAATCGTTCTCGTTACATGACATAATAAGGGGAAGATCATCACAAATATCATGGGTTTAGCATATAACTTTGTCATGGGTTAAGAGGATGTCAACTTGCATATATGAGCATATATTAACCCAACTACATACAACCCAAACTTGCATATTATCATACATATGATTTGCATAACATGTTGCATATGAGCTTGCATATTATCATACACATATCTTGCATAACATGTTAAACTTGCATATAGGCATTCTCAATCTTGCATAACATGTTAAACATGCATTTAAGCATACACATAACTTGCATAAGCATCCACATACTTGCATAGGCATTCACATACTTGCATAACTTGCATATCATGTCATTTAAGCATATACATATCTTGCATAAGTGTTCATATACTCGCATAAGCATGCATAACTTGCATATCACTTTCAACTTGCATTTAAACATACACTTAACTTGCATATCACTTTCAACTTGCATTTAAACATATACTTAACTTGCATATCTCACTTTGCTAAACATGCATAATTCCACTTATTGAATATGCATAAATCCACTTATTAAACATGCATATATCAACTTGTTAAACATGCATAAATCAACTTATTAAGCATGCATAAACCAACTTATCAAATATGCATAAACATAGAACAACATAGAGTAACATATCATTATACATGATTCATACTCACTAATCCGCATTTAAGACCATAAGTCTCATTACACCCAATCTACTTACTTTAACAATTGATGTTAAAGTGATAGAAACTCACCAAACTCAAGATTAGCAACCTTATGAAGTAGAATTAGTTGCTAACTATGAAGATAATGATGATTAAGGATTGATTAGAGAGGAATTAGCTTGCAACTTTCTTCTTAGATTAGTGGAGGCTTCTCTTAGAATTTAATTTGGCGGCATGAGGCCATTGTTTCTATTTTTGGTGAGGATTAAGGTAGGTTTAGGGTGTATTTATAGATTAAGAGAGTGTTTTAGGCCCTTGGATTAACCCTAGATTAATTTAGGTCCATTAGATTTAGGAAACCTCTAGAACCAGACCCAGCCCAAGCCAGAAAACCAGATCTGGTGCACCCAAGCACCCTGGTTCGACACGCCAGGTCGACAGGCAAGTCGACAGGCATGTCGACACCCCTGTCGACAGGCCTGTCGACAGCCCTGTCGACATGCTTAGGAGGGAATCCTCCCGCCTGGCCCCGCTGGTTCTAAATTTAAATTTAAATTTAAATTCCTAAATCTATTTTTATCTCTAATTTTTCTGCAAACTTCCTTGGGCCATAACCGGGCCATACGGACTCCGATTTTCGAAAACTCGGACTCTATTTCGCGTATTTTTCCGAGACGAACGCAATAACGCAGCCTGTTACCCCCAATTCCCACATCTGAGATTATTTATCCTGTAATTAGTGAATTTTAGTATTAAACCAAAATTCGGGGTGTTACAGCCCCGAAATCTGAACCGTGATCGTTTGCGCGGGCAAACATCTGGTAAAGAGGAAGATGTCCGCCCCATGGACCAACTCAATAAGGAGGAGCATATATTCGGAATGGTACGAAAGATTATGAATGAGAGCCAGAAAAAGGTGGATGATGAGAAGGAATGGGGATTTGCTCCTACAAAAACCCCACTTACAGAGAGAATAAAAATGGCGTCATATCCAAATAAATTCAAACCCCCGGTTATACAGGCTTATAATGGAACTGGCAATCCCAACGTGTCCCTATTCAGGTATGATCAGCACATGGATGGGGCACGTGCTACTGACGAGCTCAAATATTTATACTTCCCAACTTACTTGGAGGGAGTAGCATCACTCTGGTTCACAAAACTCTCGCCAAAATTCGTAGATGACTTTGCCACCTTGGCCAAGCTGTTCAGACAGCAATTCAGGCTTCAAGCGACTAAGGTGCATGATGTGATGGAACTGAATGAGATGGAACAAGCGCCAGGGGAATCCATTAAAACCTTCCTTTCTCGTTTTAAAACAGCTACGGCCGAAGTCGGAAACTATGAGCCACGTTTGGCCTTGATGGCTCTAAAAGGAGTTTTAAATAAAAGGACCAAACTCGAGCAGTGGATCAAGAAGAAGAAGCCCGCGACTCACAAAGAGCTATTTGACAAGGTAGAGGAATATATAGGCATGGATGAGGATCTGCCCTATACATTAGAAGCCACAAAAAATAATGAGTCGTCAGAGAAAAAAGACGTAAACGTGCAAGGAGGACAGAAAAACGCCGGAGGAAATCAAAAAAGAGGGAATGAAGGGAAAAATGGTCGAAACAACAAAAAGCTTCGTTTCTTCAAGAATTCTGAAATGACTCCCCTTAATGATACCATAAAAAACATTTATATGGCAACCAAAGACACTGAAGAATACCCAGAGCCAGGGAAATTGAAAGTCACTGATAATGCAATAAAGTCCGGCAGGTTCTGTCGATTTCATAACCAGCCGGGGCAAAGCACAAACGAACGTAGACATTTGAAAAGCTTAATTGAAGAACTGATATGGAAAAACAGGCTTCAACAGTATACAAAGAACTCCCAGAATGCTCAAGGAGCTCAAGACCAAGGAGCCTCTACAGGACAGCCTAAACAAAATGAGAACGCTTCAGTTGCCGCTATACCAAGGATGATAACAAACACCATTTCAGGAAGCCCCTGCCCTGTTGGGAATAGTTGGGGGGACATGGTGAAGTATGCTCATGAGGTGAAGGACTTTTCGAAAAGAGGTGAACTAATGATTATGAGTGAGGTTTTATTGGCAAAAGCTCCGAGAATCCTGCGAGACGACATCACATTTAAAGATGAAGATCCGAGCAGGATCATAACACCTACAGAGGATCCAATGGTGATAACCATCGGTTTGGGCCCAGCCATAGTTAGAAGGGTGTTAGTCGATAGCGGAGCATCAGTTAATATCCTCTTCTTTAGCGCATTCCATAGAATGAAGCTTTCCATGGGTAATGTAAAATCCTGTCAGAACAAGGTCCATGGATTCACTGGTCAACCTGTTCAACCAATTAGTGTTATCAGTCAACTAGTAGAGCTCGGAGAAGGAGAGCAGAAAGCCGCACTGGTAAAGGACTTTGTTATAATTGACGAACCCTCTGCTTACAATGCCTTCCTAGGAAGACCTACTCTTGCAACATTCAGAATAACTATGGCTCCATGGCGCCTCACTGTGAAATTCCCAACATAGAATGGTGTTGGCACAATTATAGGTGATCAACAAGTGGCAAGAGAGTGTTATTTGGTTGAATTGGCAGAAGCAAGGAAGAAGGAATTGAAGAAGGATGTAGAGCTGTTGCTCCGCATCCAAAAACCCCTCATATAGCAACTAAAGCAAAAACCCCACACTAGTGAGCACAGTGGCGCTCGGAAAACAATTGATCCAAGGAAAAACAGTGTGGGGGAAAATAGAGAAGTGTCGGCCAAAGATACTATCCCCGTTCCAGTATCCGACAAGAACCCTAACCAGATCTTGAAGTTAGGATCTCAGCTAGGTATGAAGCTGCAAAAGGAATTAATCTTGTTATTAAAAGCAAACTTAGATGTATTTTCCTGGGAACACTCAGATATGTGTGGGATCCCAACGAATGTAATTGTTCACAAGTTGAATATAAATCAAAAGTTGACTCCTGTGAAACAAAAAAGACGAATGCAGGGATTTGAAAGATCTGAGGCTCTAAAAGAAGAAGTAGATAGGCTACTCAAAAATAATTTCATATGAGAATCTACGTATCCAGATTCGGTTTTCTAACCCAGTTCTTGTCAAAAAGTCCAATGGAAAGTGGAGAGTGTGTATAGATTACTCAGATCTTAATAAAGCGTGCCCAAAAGACAGTTTTCCTTTGCCCTAAATTGACCAGCTCGTAGATGCAACAGCGGGGCATGGGTTACTATCTTTTATGGATGCATATTCCGGATATAATCAAATTATGATGCACAAGCCAGACGAAGAAAACATGAGTTTCATAACAGATAGAGGACTATACTGCTATAAAGTCATGCCATTTGGATTGAAAAACGCAAGAGCAACTTACCAACGTCTTGTAAACTCCATTTTTAAATCCCAGAAAGGGAGTACAATGGAAGTATATGTAGACGATATGCTAGTCAAATCAAAGAAGGTCGAAGATCATCTCGAGGACCTGGCAGAAATGTTTCACATACTCAGGAAATATGGGATGAAACTAAACCCGTTAAAATGTTCATTCGGAGTCTCTTCGAGGAAATTTCTCGGGTTCATCGTCAATGCTAGGGGCATCGAAGTGAATCCCTCTCAAATTGCGGATTTAAGGGAAATGCGGGCCCCAAGGACAAAAAAGGAACCCTAGAGCTTAAATGGAAAGGTAGCAGCGTTGAACCGGTTCGTTTCCAAAGCAACGGATCGATGTATTCCACTTTTTGATGCTTTGAAAAAGGAAAGAAGGACTTCCAGTGGACCTCAGATTGCCAGGAGGCTTTCGAGGAATTGATAAGACATACGGAATCACCACCAATGTTATCAAAACCTAAAGGTTGGGAGGATCTATTTTTATATCTTGCAGTTTCGTCGCATGCTTTGAGTGCAGCACTAATCCGAGAAGAAGCGGGACTGTAATTGCCGGTATATTACATTAGTAAGAGGCTTGCCGGGGCAGAGCTAAATTACTCTAAGCTAGAGAAGCTCTCATATTGCCTCCTTGTTGCTTCAAAAAAGCTGAGACTGTATTTCCAATCTCATCCTATTAAAGTTCTCACTGACCAACCATTAAGGCAAATTCTCTTCCATCCAGAAACTTCAAGAAGGCTGCTAAAATGGAACATCGAGCTAAGTCAATATGACATCACTTACCACCCTTGAAGGGCCATTAATGGCCAAGCCCTAGCAGATTTTATTTCTGAGTTTACAAATAGAGGAGAAGAGGTTAAAGAACCAGCGGAAGTAGAGATTGCTTGGAAACTATACTTTGATGGATCCAGAAACGACTATTGTTCAGGGGCTGGAATTGTCTTAGAAACCCTAGAAGGTTAGTCTTTATGCTATGCCTTGAGATTGGAATTTCCATCAACCAATAATGAGGCAGAATATGAAGCATTGATAACAAGGTTAAAGTTGGCAAAATAGCTAAACCTAAAAGCTTTGCAGATTCTCAGCGACTCTCAGTTAGTAGTGGGTCAAGTACGCAAAGAGTTCCAAACCAAAATTGGGAACCTCCCTTCTTATATAATCAAAGTTATGGAACTTCTAAATGACCTTGACTACTATGTTATATCTCACATTCCAAGAGAACAGAACTCAAAAGCAAATTCTCTCGCCATGTATGCTAGTTCATCAGATGCTCAGCTACTGGGTTTAATCCCCATCGAAGTCCTTTCTACTCCAACCATTGAGGAAGTGAGTGTGGACTGGATAATGGAAACCGTTGAAGAACCTACATCATGGATGACTCCAATCAAAGAATATATCCTCAATGGGACACTGCCTGAAGAACGGAAAAATAAAAGAAGATATTGCGTAAGGCCCCTTTATACCTCATTCAAGACGGAAGGCTGTACCGGCGAGGATTCTCCATGCCGTTGCTGCGATGTGTGACTAAGAAGGAATCTAGAGCGATTTTGGCAGAGTTTCACGAGGAAGAATGCGGAGGACACACCGGCGGTCAAACGTTAGCCAAGAAGGTCCTGCGATATGGCTATTTCTAGCCTGATGTAAACCTAGATGCCACGACCTATGTAAAGAAGTGTGATAGGTGCCAGAGATTCGCTAAGATTCCAAGAGCACCTCCCACAGAGCTAACTCAAATGTTTAGCCCATGGCCATTTGCGGTCTGAGGCATAGATTTGATTGGGATATTACCCGTCGCAAAAGCAAATATGAGATACGCTATAGTAGCTGTCGACTACTATACCAAATGGGCTGAAGCAGAACCTTTGGCTACTATCACGTCAAAGAAAGTTATCAATTTTGTATTGAAAAATATCATTTGCAGGTTTGGAGTGCCGCAGAAGATCATCACCGATAATGGAACCCAGTTTTAAAGTAATGAATTCCTAGACTTCTGCGCCAAATATAAGATCAAAAAGAGTTTTGTAGTTGTGGCTCACCTGCAAGAAAACGGGCAAGTGGAAGCCATCAACAAAATACTAAAGTCAGCCATCAAGAAGCATCTCGAAAAAGCCAAAGGCAACTAGGTTGATGAACTACCTTTTACGTTCCGGGCATACCGGACAACACATAAAACTGCTACGGGGCACACCCCATTCTCACTTGCATTCGGGTCAGACGCTATGATCCCAGTGGAACTGGAAGTACCAACTCACCGCAGAATCCACTTCAACCAGAAGGAGAATGAAGAGCTGCAGTTGGAGGCACTTGATTTACTCGAGGAAAAGCAAAAAAAGAAGCAGAGCTTAAGATAGCGGCCCATCAACGGAAAGTAGCCATATATTTCAATGCAAAAATCAAGCAAAGGACTTTTCAAGTCGGGGACCTCGTCCTGAAAAGAATTATGACTGGAACCGGGGTATTCGGACCCAATTGGGAGGGGCCATACATGAAAAGTCAGAAATTTGCAGATGGCACTTTTGAATTAAAAATGACAGACGGAATCGCACTCCCTCGAGCATGGAATAACACCATCTTCGCCGTTATTTTGTTTGAAGCTCCTTTCACATTTTACGCATAATACATCATGAATTTTAAATATATCATGCATTATGAATATCGTGCAAAGTTTGTACAAATTAGTGAAAGAAATTTCTTTACCAGTCTAAAATCGTACATTTGCAAGTTTTTGATTTCAAGCTGCTGACATCGATTTTAATCACAGACTTTTTGAGCAAACAAAAGCGCATTTTAAATCAAATAGGTTTTGATGAGAGCTATAGCACATCCCTAATGGGAAAGCTCAAGCACCTGCTGCTTAATATTCAAACATCCACACACTTTTGCTACGGAGGGTGTAAAGTGCAAAGCCATAAATAAGGGGCATCAAGAACTCTAAACCTAAAACGATTTAACACCCAAACTACGGACCAAGCTTTGAATTTCACCGTTGGGGCACATTCTTAATAACAGAGTTCAGAGTTCTAGTATTGACAAGTCACAACCAGAATCTGACAAATAAACTAGCATCAGCCACCTGGAACAATGTGACGTTAAACCCAAGACCTCCCCGAGGGACACCCGGTTCATCGCCAACGCCATTAAGATATGGCTGGATAGCGATACAAACACCGGGCTTTTAACCCAAAACCTCCCCAAGGGGCACCCGGTTCATCGTTTACGCCATTAAGATATGGCTGGATAGCGATACAAACACCGGGCTTTTAACCCAAGACCTCCCCGAGGGGCACCCGGTTCATCGCCAACGATATGGCTGGATAGCGATACAAACACCGGGCTTTTAACCCAAGACCTCCCCGAGGGGAACCCGGTTCATCGCCGATACCATTAAGATATGGCTGGATAGCGATACAAACGCTGGGCTTTTAACCCAAGACCTCCCCAAGGGGCACCCGGTTCATCGTCGACACCATTAAGATATGGCTGGATAGCAATACAAACACTGGGCTTTTAACCCAAGACCTCCCCGAGGGGCACCCGGTTCATCGCCAACGCCATTGAGATATGGCTGGATAGCGATACAAACACCGGGCTTTTAACCCAAGACCTCCCCGAGGGGCACCGGTTCATCGCCAACGCCATTGAGATATGGCTGGATAGCGATAGAAACACCGGGCTTTTAACCCAAAACCTTCCCGAGGGGCACCCAATTCATCGCCGACGCCATTAATGCATGGCTGGATAGCGATATAAACATAGGGTTTTCAAAGACCACATTGGAGGCATCCGCTCAGATGCTGGATCTTCCAAATCCAGCTAACGATTCTGGTCCTTCAAACCCAGTTACTGATGGACCTAAAGACCTCTTCGAAGGCATCCGACAAGTTCAGCAAGCATCTGAATTATTTAGAATCAGCGAATAACGGATCAAAGATCTTTTCAAGGGCATCTGGTCATAAGCCGAATCATCCAAATTCAGTTAATAACGGAACAAAATAAACTTTCCTCAAAGTCATCTGATAAAAAACCACAAGTTACTGGCCCACTCAGTTACTAGGAATAACAGATTCCTCTATCTAACTGTAAAAATCATGCCTAATTTTCAAAATATTAAAACCAATTGTGGTATGAGGGCATTACCATCGCATTAATAAAATCTAATATGACGCTCTCTTAAACATACTACAATCCGGTCATAATCTCATAAAAACCCGGCATTAGGTCATTCCAACCAACAAAACCGGATTTTACAAAAAAATAAAGTTGGTTGAATTAACTCAGCCTGTAATAACATACAGTTTGAATTGCAGATGTAGAACAGGCATGGAATATAAAATAAAGAAGTACAGCGAGGCTAAAAGCAAAATTTAAAGCATGGAAAGCAGGACACAATTTCCTAACAACAAAGCAAAACTATACCATAAAGTCACATGTTAAAGTGTAAAACATCAGATGACAGAGTACATAAAGATGACAAGTACAAGAGTAATAACCGGGGACCGGCGCCCGCATATACAACCGACCTGAATACAACATGCAAAAGAAAGTAATTAACAACCAAGTTGAGCAACTACTGAGTATGATCATTTCTTCCTGTCACTTGATCTCAAAGCTGGCTTGCTAAGTAAAGGTGGAGGGGTCTCTTCCACATTACTCTGATTCTCTTAGGAAGAAAAAACAGTAGCCTCCATCTCCTTCTTCTACTTCTTCTTCTTCTTCTTCTTCTTGGGCAATGAGGTCTTGGAAGATTTCTTTCCTTTATCCTTGGTAGTAACTTGGGGACTTTCATCTGCATTAATAACTTCAAGGTCGTCACTAAGGCTGTAGTCAACAACATCCAAATCCGAGAAGGCTTCGATCTTTACATCTTGTGATCCAGGAGCTATAACAAGCAAGGGTGTGTTACTAGGAGGAGGGGGAGTAATGACAGAAGTAAGAGGGAAAGTTGTCAGTGGTGAGTCAGTCCTAATAGCTCATGTTGTCGTTGCGTTGCCCATGGCAGGAGAAGACAGGGGTAAAATTAAATTCAAAGTATGGAAACATTGAGCATAGTAAGCAAGGGACCCAGGTGAATCGAAAATGGACTCTAAGCATGACAGGATAAAGTTAGTTTCAATTTTACCTGTATCTAGAAGACCCTCCGAGGGATCCCTATGCTCGATTCTCCAGTGATCGGGATTGTCATCATCAGCCTCATCGTTTTCACCATGTTCATCAGCAATATCCTCTGTATTAATATTCCCCTCAATAGTGACGTCTTTACTTTTAGGAGCATCAACTGGGTCAGCTAATGTCTGTGAGCCAGAAGCTTCAAAGGCCGAGGGATCAACAGGAAGGTTGACATTAGGTTGAGTTTGAACTTTCTCACCGGAAGTACCGGTCCTCTCATCCATTAGTTGTGCCTTTCCTTCTGCCAAAGCCTTTCTGGACCTGTCGTCTAAAAGTTTGTTAATGAGTTCGTCCTCGCTACAATCATCACCGTTAATCTCAAGCACTCGCTCCCAAACAAGCGCCAAAGTACGTGCAAAACTGTCCCTTAAGTAATGCAAACTCCCATGGCTTATGACAATATATACGTGGAAGCGGAACATGTCATCATCAGCTTCGTCCAAAGCTTGTTTGTGTGTTTCTTCTGCAGTCATCTTGTCCTTCTCAAGAGATTCGACCTTGGCCATCAGTGTCTGGTTGGAATCCTTCAAAGACTTTACCTCCTTACGTAGATTGGTGGCATCTTCCCGATATTGTTTGGAGAAATCCTTCTCTACAGCCAACATGGCATCAAAATTACGCTTGGCAGTTAAGGCATCTTTTTCTCTTTGTTTGGAAGCTTTGAGTTCTTCCTGAAGCTCCTTAATCTCGTTATCTGATGCTTCTAACTCTGCGACTCTTTAATTGAGAACCGCAATAGTAGCGTCACGATCATCCAAAACCTTTTCCCAGTTGACTTTATCACTTTCCAACTCGGCAATTTTTGTAAGGTGGGAATCACGACGCTTTTGGAGGTCATCACCAAGTTTCTCCCATCCATGCAACTTTTGGTAAAGATATCTCTTACGACGTTCCATTTTGTTTCAAGTTGACTTTTAGCAGTATTGAACTGAGTATGTGTTTGACTTATAACCGCATCCACCTCTTTAAGAAAATCATCGGCGTCGGTTATGCTTACTCCACGATCAAAGTAAAGCCCTTTCAAATTCCAACCTGGGAGCTTTTCAAAAAAGGAAATGTTCGTCAAACCAGGATTATGGTGAGGTTTATTAATAATCGAATGAATCTCAGCTGGAGGGCCGGGAGGGCCAGAAGATGAGGGAAGTCGGGGCTTAATAGGCAGCTTTTCTACTCGGGAATGCTTATAGGAACCATCCCTTCCTCGTTTCCTCCCTCGCTCCCCTTCATCGGGGGTGTCTTCCCTCAGCCAACTGCGTCTTCTAGCCTCTTCTTCTTCCTTCTCACGTATCTTCTTCCTCTGTTCCTCAGTCAGGATGGATTCTGATGCATGTAAAGACTGAGAAGAGGATTTCGAGGACGGAGGAGGATGGAGTTGCATCTATAAGAGGAATTCCGTATTAACCGCATAGTAGTTCATATTGCTAGATTGCTAGACTGTCTCTCTTGATCCCTAGCTTTAATCGGGCGAAGGTCCAAAGGAAGGGGCAGAAACTTGGCTAGAGGTTATGGTTGTTTTAGTCTCGGGGGCTTTGTTTAAGGAAGGATCGGTTTGAACCGAGGAGGTTTCTTTACTTTGAGGAAGAACTTGCTTTTCAGTAGTCATTCTATACAGATATACTTGAATATCTTTCAGTTTTCTAGCAACAAGATTCGAAGAATAGAAGTGTGAAAACACATTAAAGCATTAAAACAAAGGTAACAAACACCGAGGCAATGCGCTTGTTGACGTTGGAGTCAAGTCATTGCGGCATGATTGCCCAAGCCGTAGCAACAACAAGACGGTTTGCTCATGTCACTACTACGGCTTGGGACTCATGTCGGTGCATGGCATGGGATTCATGTCGGTTCACGGCATGATGCTCATGTCGGTTCATGGCATGATGCTCATGTCGGTTCACGGCATGACACTCATGTCGATCCACAAACTTGACGCTCATGTCAACTCAAGACTTGAAACTCCTGTAGATCTATGACCTGAGATTCATGTTAGTTCGTAACTCCGAATCTTAAAAGTAACTCAACTTCAGCACAAAGGTTTTGACATTAGAAAGGGGGTGTCCAAACACTATCACAAGTTGAGATTCACATTATTACCACATAGTTACGAACATTGTGTCAATGACTTGGAAAAAAGGAAAAATTATGCCGTGGGAAACAAATCAATAAAGGCATAATTTACCAAGAGTCTATATCCTCTTATGGTTTGGGTCGAACAGGGACATGAGCACCAATCCGCTGTCTTAAACTGAAGTCATCAAGAGGTCAAGTCGTTCGGACCGATTCCGAGATTCAAGTCGTTCATGCGACATGTCACCTCGAACGACTTGGATTACGACTACAAATTGGCAACTCACATAGGCTTAACGACATGAATTAATTATCATGACTTAATGATGGGATTATCAAATAAACACAATTCGGAGCATGCCACAAACATACTTTGAAGCAACACAGGAAAAAGAATCATACAACAGCTATGATGAAACAATAAAATTCATGATTCAGACATTTCGGCAAGCGATTGGTGTGCAATATAACAAAAACTTCAAGAACAACTCATACGATCATCATTGACCAATTCAAGGCTTTTTATGGCGTTAAAGTCATGTCACTCAAGCACGGTTTGAAACTCATGACACTGGAACGACATAAAATGCAAATCGTATGTATTACATGGAAATTAGGGGTTAAAGAAAATCAAAGAATTTTAGAGCCCTCATATGCAAGTATACTCATTATGGTTCAACTTTTTTTTGATTCACAAACATGTCAATATCACAAAACAGCCAAAATCGATTCACAAGATCGCCACTTTATCGGAAATAAGTAAAAAATCCTTGAATCCTATACAAATCTTATCATTCAGAAGAACAAAGAAGAACTCAGATCCAAAAAGTACTTATGGTAAGTTCTGAGAATAGTCGTTGAAGGAAGAATTCTCCGAAGTTGAAAGTATAAGTGTTGAATTGGATTGACGAGGCTCATTGAAGTTGATCAGGGTCTGATCGTGATGATTTTAACAAAAGCGCCGGCTTGGTTGAATAAGTCGCTTAAGAAGAAGGCAATGGTTTCTCTCTGATCCAATCCGCCATTAACGAGGTAAAGCTTTAAGTTGAAAAAAGGAATAGGACATATGAACGGTTGTGCGACGTTAAAGATAATATAAAGGTGTTAGCATGGACTGGGCCGAATGGAATACATTCAAAGCACATGGCGACATGAAAACGTTCGGTATAAAGATAACGTATACGACATGCGACATGGGCTAGGGAACGACTTGACCCACCTCGTAAAAGCACTCATCGACTTAACACCCATGGAATGCATATATAAGAGTCGAAGTCAGCATTATTATCAATAACGCGAACTTTGAGGGGCAAATGTTAACCTCGTTCTTAGAACGCGGTTCAGAACTAAGAAGTATTTACGAATGATGACACACGACATAACTGACTCAAGTCGCTTCTGCGACATAAATCCAGCAGGCATCCACACGACATGACTTTAAGTCACTAACACGAGATGGTTCCAAGTTGTTTACACGGCACGACTCTAAGTCATTGAACACGACATGGAATTAAGGCGTTCAGCGCGCCATGGTGACTGTTACACTCGAGCCGCAAGCGTCATGTCACGTAAACCATGTCGTGACAAGGAATATCTAAATACTTAAGTCGCTTGTCGTAAATAATGAAAAGTAAGGTCATTAATAACAAGTCGTATCGCTGCATGCCGTTAATACAGTTATATGCCACGACATTGAGTCCATATCGCGGCATCAGCCATGGCGTTCAAGCCATGTTGCAGCTTGATATCATGTCGATAATCCTTCCATGACGATGGTGCTACATGGCCAGACCGCAAACCAATGAAATCAAGCCGTATTGACCTCATCCATGTCGCGTCAGCTCCAAGGCGTAAGATAATCATGTCGGATCACAAATTCCACCGTGTTTCAAGCTCATTACATGGCGTATGAAGGAGCTATAGGACGACACGATTCATATCAGAGAGCTATCATGTCGCCATTGTCATACCGCACCAACCTCCAAGTCGTTGAGTATAAAAGGCAAGGTCCACTCAAACCGATAAGGATCTCACGACATGATGTAATCGAGTTCATTGCATGATGTTAAATTATTGATAAAGCATGTCGCTATTCACATTATACTAAATCAAGTCATGAGCGTCACCATGCCGTAAACGGCTCCATGCTGTGAGTAATTTCATGCCACAATATTCATTTCATCAAGTCAAGTTGTTAACCCCTCATTCTGAAGGTATGTCGTATGGCGCAAGAGGCATCCCGTTTTCCAGCTTGCAACAGCTCACGTACAGCTGTAAAGGTAGAATGGAAACAACAATCAAGCCGTATATTGCAAGAATTAATTCATGTCGTTCTAGTACAACAACATGTCATGCCGCGTGGATTGATACTCAAGTCAAGGCGATTCAACCATTCATGTCGTAAAAGGTATTCATGGCAACACGAGTCATGTCAAATGGAGTCATGGCTTTTTTGCATAATTACAGAATTGCCACCCGGGCTAAAATCACCTATAAATACCCCTCATAATTCATTTGGAAGGGGGACCGAAAATTCATTCCTACAAGGAGACTCCGTCAAATTCAAAGCTCATCTACAACTTCTCTAATGATTTCTATGGATTCATCAACACTTTTTTAACTCCATGAAGATCAAATCCATGTGAATGATCATTAGATCTTTCGACAATTGAATCTAAACACCCTCTATCTCATTCAAGCTACACCATAAATCTCTCAAGCATCATTCAAATGATCTCTAATCCTCTCCAAAGCCTAAATCGAATGCTAGTTCACTATGAAATCTATGAAGATCATGGGAAAAGATCAAAGTACATAAGTGGTTGAAGATTCATTACAAAGCTAAACCTCTTTCCTTTTCTTTGCCAAACTCAAGTGAAAGTAGATCGTCAAGAGATTTAAAAGAGAGAAATGATTGTAATGAGGGAAAATTCATATGTTGTAAGCTTGAATATCATACTGAGAATTGATTGAAAGTGGATATAGATTCGTATTGAATCGAACCACTATAAAATTTTCTTTGTATTCTTAATTATTTTTATTCATTTATTTTGTGACTACATGATTCCGTATTCTTACCGAATTGGTGAAGAGTAGCTTTACATTGGTGTTTGGTCCCAAATTTGGAGCAAACACTTCATTTAGTTTACAATTCCATTTCAACAAAATGAATAAAAATGATAACTTCATTTTGTTTACAATTCCATTTCAACAAAATGAATAAAAATGATAACTTCATTTTGTTAAAAATAATCTAATTCAAGAAAATTGACTTTTTTTTTAACACAAATCTATTTAACAAAAATGATTTATTTATTTTTTTTGACAATTTTTATTTCAACAAAAATGTTGGTTTTTGCTTTGAAATTTTTTATTTCAACAAAAATGTTATTTTATTTTTTAACAATTTTATTTCAACAAAAATGTTATTTTTGTTTTTAACAATTTCTATTCAACAAAAATGATATTTCTGTTTTAACACAAATCTATTCAACAAAAATGATATTTTTGTTGTTAACTATTTTATTTCAACAAAAATGTAAATTTTGTCTCAACTATTTTATTTCAATAAAAATATAAATTTTTTTTCAACTATTTTATTTTGACAAAATCGTCAATTTTGTTTCAAAAGAGTAATTCATCAAATCAACAGATCAACATAACAGCATCATCAACCCAAATCAAATCACGTATAACAATAATTTAAATTTAACAGCGGATTCGTAATAACACAATCATAATTAATTAATTTTAATTATTTAAAAAAATAGAATTCTCATCCATAAGCCAAAAATAATATCTTTAGTGAACAAATATTCGTGATGATTAAATACAGATGAAAATCATGGCAGATTATAATAAATAACTGTATAAGAAAATTTAGTGAGAGAGTTCTCACTCGATTGGTTCAAAATCATTGTAAACAATTCTTTTCAATTAAATAAAACTATGTGTTTAATTTAATCAAAATTTCAGGTGCTTCTGAATGTATCCAGATTGGTTTCATCATGGAGCTTTTGTCATTACGATTCCAACGAACTTTGAATCATCTGATTCTGATAATGTGGTCAAAAGTTATTAACATTTCAAACTGTTATAGTTTAAATTTATTAATTAACTTGAGTAATTCTTAATTAAAAATAATTAATTACTTTTAGAAGTCATCCCCCTTTTCTTCCTACTCCCCGTCATCTTCTTCTGAACGTTGTAACCCACTGTCCCCTTAAACAATCCACCACCGCACCCTTCTAAAAGCGGCTGACTCCAGATTTGACATGTCCACGACATCCCCCTCCACGTCGCTTCCCACCACATAAAATCTAGGCGGATTCGAACCCCTTTGGTGATAGAAAACCGCTCATGAACGTCTCCCCTTTGAGGCATGATTTCGAACGAATTACTCAGAGAATTTCGATCATTACCGTATAAAATCGAAGAGTGGAAGGAGGTGCTAAAATTGTCTCTTTAATTTCATGATCCAATTCATATTAAAATTGAGGGGATTAACCAATTTGTTTTCATCATTTTCAGCCATTGAGAAAAAGGAACGGCGGCTCTGACTTTTGATTAGGGTCTCAAGGATCTTTGGGGTATTTATAATAAATATTTTATTATATTTAATTCTTTAACTCGAAAAATACTTGTTTGTTGATACCAACTCCAAATCGAACCCAATGACTGTCGCCCCTAGCTAAATACTCCCATTCCGGACACAATGGAATATTTTTCATAAGCCAATTTGATCGTTTTGATCAGCTTTTACAAAAATTAAAATATAAATCATTTAATTATTTAATTTGATCGTACATTTAGATTTACCGGGGTCGCATATGGACTCCAAAAATTCCCAAAAAATAAATTTAGCTATGTTTTGATGATATGGTACTAACAAAATTAATTTCGCTGAATTTGGAGACCATTTGAAAAATAGTCATTTTCTGGTCGATCTAATTCAAAATTAAATTACCAAACACATTTAAATTAACTGTACTCACATATAAATCAAAAAATTATGAAAATTGGAATCTTGCAATAATTTGACATTCCGGATCCAACCAAAGTGGTTTTGTCGAAAACAGAGATTGTTTGTAAAATGGCTATTCATTATAATATATATGTATATATATATATTCCATAGCGACTATTTTGAATTTTAAACTGGCCATAACTTTTTATTCCTACTATGAAATTTCAATTTTTCGGATTTGTTAGAAAGATATATTTAAACAGATTTAAATATTTTTTATTTTACTGAAATTCAATTTATTTTGAATCCTGTACATTTAGTCAAAGTTCAAATTCAAATTTTCAAACCACCGCGCTAATTCTAACTCCTTTTATAGTTAAAATAAATATATTCGTTCTAACTATGATTTAAATAAATTTTTGGTTGTTATTATTTAAAATAAATTATTTTAAATATTCAAAATCTATTAAAATTGTTAAAATGAAAATTTTAAATTGGTTCGGATTTTCGGGTTGTTACAGAATACACCCTTTTATATTGGGAAAAAACATAAAAGACAATATGATTCTATACATGAAGAACATATTCGAATAAACAAGATAATGTAAAATGACTAATTCACTTAGTATATGGATATTTAATAGTTATCCAAAATATACCAACAAATTGTGGTAATATTTTATTAGAACTATTCAATTTTGCAAAAAATAGACCTAGGCATAATCAACTTTGTTGCTTTTATAGCTAGTTTTCTCTTTTTTTATATTTGATCATATCATTACTCTTTGTTTATCTCTACTAATCCACTAACTTACCCTACTGTTGTTACATAATATTCTGCTTCTAATCTATGGCTATCAAATTCATTATTCAGCTCTAGTGGTAACAGGTTTGAGGAGTTTGGGCTTGATAGGACAGTATTGGAAATCAGCGAGTTCTTATTGTTTAGCTTTGAAAATTGAAACTAAAGAATCTAATGTTGGTGGTGCTTCTGTAGCGTTTTCTTCCTCTTCATTCTCACTATGAAGGTTTCACATCTAAGTTTCAGGATCCAATGAGTGGAAATATTAGAATCCAACGTAATAGTGCAACTATTATTGTAAAACACAAACAATCATATTTGAAGGATCTTTTGCTATTGTGTTTGATTTTACGAGGTTGCTTCGTATTCTCATCTTCATAGAAGCCGGGAAGTGTTGCCAACAAATCCCAAAAGTTCTGAAAGGCTTGCCTGTCCGATTAGATGTTGGACCTTTTTTCCTCCATTTGTCACTTAAATTGTTGAACGTAAATTAATCTATCTATCCCCCTCCAAACCCACACGTGCTCACATGTAGGTACATATACGTCCTTCTAGTTGTTTTGTATAGTTTTAAGCTTGACGAAATATCCTTTTTAGGGGTTTCAACCAACCTTAATCACTTTAATTTTATTTGAAATAACGTTATCAGATTTATTTATAGTAATCAGTAAGTTCTTTTTTCTTTCTATGTTACATTAAGAAATCTCACTTTCTTTGAGCCGATTCTAACATCTGCAAATGTTAGGGAACATACAACTTCGACTATTAGGTTGAGACTGTTTTCAAAACTCCAAGATAGTAGCTTGCCTTTATTTATATTGTCGAGAATGCATTCAAGATCCTGAAATAAACTGTGATTGTTTCATCTCTGCTGGTTATAGTGGATAGACTTCTTAAATCATGAGGTGCTTATGCTTTTATCTATAGTTTATTTTCTGTCTTCTAGTCATTTCTTTTTTATGTTGTTTTGATATTAAAAAGAGAATTAAATATTAGTAGCACCCAATTTCTTCATTATTCTTACAATTGCTTTAAGAGTTGGCTTAGTTAGCATTAAGACATTTAGCTTAGCGCATATTATGATGCTAAAAATAGTATGTACATCCATGAGCAGAATTTGGTGATGGTAGCTAGTAATATTATAATTATTAGGCGTGTTGAGAAAACATGCATGAATAGTTTGATCAAACTTTTAAGTGCTATCAGTTACCACATTGATGATGAATATATTATCACTAATCCAACTAGGAGGGTAACTATGATCTTGTGCATTATACAGTCCATGGATATATTTCAGTCCCTAAATAGAAGAAGCCTATCAGATTCATGCAGCAACACATTCAGAACTTAACGTGTAAACTAAGAAACATTTTACAAATGAAAATGCAAGCTAGTGATAGCTAGATTGCTTTACTAACACAAATTTTTGTTACTAACAAACTAAACCAAACACAAGCCAAAACTATTTCAGAATTAGATACTCAAACGTGAAGCATTAGTTTCACAATTATATGACTAAAGTTCATCTGGAGCCTCTCCTGCCGATTTGAGATTGTAATGCTCGAAGACAAGGAAGACAAATGATCATGGGTTGTATAATTATCACTAAATGATCATGGGTTGTATAATTATCACTAGTCCAAATGGGCAACTAGCTATGATCTTGTTTATCATACAGTCAATATTGAAGTTTCATTTTCTAAATAGAAGAAGTGTATCAGATTCATGCAGGAGGAATACGAGCAGAAATGGATGTGTAAACCAAGAAAGAATACAAACCATACGGTCATTTTTGAATATGCCTCTTATAAAACAAATGTACATCTTGACGACATAAGCTTTATGCTAAAACCTGCAGACTTTAACAAGGGCACATACCTTTTTGTCTTAAAAACGAAAAAGATTGAAGTTGGAATTAAGTTACTAATCACTATTTTTCTCTTTTTATAGGTGTGGTGAAGAAGTACACATGGAAAGCTGAGAATATTTATGGGGACAAAGATTGGATTTGGCAAACCAACGGTATAGAATTGCTAATATTCACTATTTCACCTACAACTAAATGCCTAGTCTAAATTATTAATATTCAGAAGCCAATTTAACCACTTGATGAAACTAAGACCCCACTTAGTAATCTTAAATTTCTAGGGATTTTTTTAATCAATAGTCAATGAAATTATTTAAATTTACCACGTACAGTTTTTGCTGGGAGTAAAGTAACAGAAAGAGAAGAAATGATTTCTTTAATCTTTGATTTCTGTTCCATCAAACTACATAATTTTCAAAAGAATTTTATGTGGATCCTTGCATTGCATCATGTCCTAATTTCCTTGTGCTTGTTCTACTAAGCTCTGAAGTAGATTATTGGAATGAAAACCAAATTTTGTTGGATATCATTGTATAACATTCAGTGATGCTTATTTCTCTATATTTGTATAGTCATCTTCTTGCTTCAAAAATAAACGTTTGCACTTAATTTTCAAATCAACTAATTAGTTTTATTTGTTTTACAGGTGATGATGTGCAATCTACAGGCATGCAAATGAAATGCATTAGATTGTACATTTGATATAGATGTTTATGATGTATTGTGCTTTTAAGTTACATTTGATATAGATGTTTATGATGTATTGTGCTTTTAAGTTAGTTAATGGAATTTTTTGCTACTTATTTGATGTAAGAATGTTGTGTATTTTTGGAAGATACGTCATTATTTTATTATAAAATTTATTGTTTCAATTTGATGATTGTATGTTTTAGAAAGTATAAATGAAAATGAAATATTAGTCAATGTTATATTTCATATTTGGATATTGCTATGACTTGCATATGCTAAATTTAATAGATGCAATGGTTCGTTTTGCAATCTAGTTATAGCTACGCGTCGCACCAACTATAAGCTTGTCATCTCAAAGATATTGTTAAATTTAGGGATGCATCTGCAGTAAATTGTATGTTGTAGAATGCTAGCAACACGATGCTATCGCATAATTTAGTGACGACATAACGACGATTATTTTAAATAAACAAAAGGCGTCACTGTGGCATTCCTTAAAATTTAATGACGCCATAACGAAAATCATTTCCTAGTAGACATTAGGCATCCCAATGGCGTCACTAAGTTTTAGCGACCCCAAAGTGACATCCATTTTGTGACGTTTAATGACGCCAAACGATAAAGTAACCCTTGTTGTAACAACCCGTATTTTCAATAACCTGTTATAACATAAATCGAGGCAGAATTTAATTCTAAAATGTGAATCAAGGGAAACGGGCTATGCCATTGCGTTCGTCTCGGAAAAATACGCGAAATAGAGTCCGAGTTTTTGAAAATCGGAGTCCGTATGACCCAGTTAAGGCCCATGGAAGTTTTCAGAAAATTCCTAAGTAAAAACAGATTTAAATTTTAAAGTTAAAAACAAGGGTTAGGGCAAACTGGCGCAGGCGGGAAAATTCCCGCCAGGACCCGCATGTCGACAGGCCTGTCAACAGGGTCCCCAGGGTGTCGACAGCCCTGTCGACAGCCCTGTCGACAGGGGGTAGCCATGCATTTTTGCCTGGCGCACCATTTTGGTTTGGGCTTGGTTGTGTGGCTTGGTTCTAGAGAATTCCGAAATCTGACGGGCCATAACTTACCTAGGGTTAATCCTAGGGCTAAAAACACTCTAATCTTCTATAAATATGACCCTAATCCTACCCTAAAACCCAATTATTCATTCTAGCAACTAAACTATGGCAAAATCAAACCTCTCATGGCCTCCACTCTCTTCATACAATTCCTAAATTAATTCCTAAGTGATTTTCCCATGCATACAAGTATATTTAGGCTTGTATGATCCTCTTTAGCTTGCATTAAAGGCTTGTTTCTCTATTTGCATCATAAAGGAGGAGTCTTGATCAAGTTTGCTTGCATTTTTGGGGTTTAATTAGTTGCATAAGGGGTTTCTTACATTTGCTATACTCATTTGAGTCCGCATAAGCATTGTAAGCCCTCTTACCTTCATTTTAGAAACTCTAAAGTTAATATGTGATGAAAGTTGGGATTTATGCATGTTTGATAAGTTATGCATGTTTATGCAAGTTCACTATGCCATGATTTGCAAGTTTATTGGGTTATGCATGTTTATGCAAGTTCACTATGCCATGATTTGCAAGTTTATTGGGTTATGCATGTTTATGCAAGTTCACTATGCCATGATTTGTAAGTTTGATAAGTTATGCATGCTTATGCAAGTTCACCATGCCATGTTATGCATGTTTAATAAGTTATGCATGTTTATGCGAGTTCCCTATGCCATGTTAGGCAAGTTTAATATGTTATGCATGTTTATGGTAATATGCAAGTTCACTATGCTAAGTTATGCAAGTCTAACATGTTATGCATGTTTGTTGTGATATGCAAGTTCATCATGTATGTTATGCCAAGTTCCCTCTTCCTATCCTTTATGCGTTATTACGAATATGTAAGCGATAGAATGACGTTGGGGGGTTTGGGTAAACTTAAAATACATGAAAATATAAGATTGGGAATTTACCTATTAAGTTAGGTCTACCCCTTGGGAATTTACCTATTAAGTTAGGTCTACCCAAGTATTTGTTGACTTGTAACTATGTTTTGGAATAAAGTGGACATGACACTTAGAAAACATAAGTGTGGCCAGGTCTACCCAAGTATTTGTTGACTTGTAACTATGTTTTGGAATAAAGTGGACATGACACTTAGAAAACATAAGTGTGGCCAACTCGAGGTTGGGTTGAGTTTGTAGCGTAATTCTACCCGGAACCTACCGGCTTAACTAGTGGCTACAAACAATAGGATCCAATGTGAGAAGTTGGTCATGTGGTGCCAAGACCCGAGGTTAGACCTAGTTGTGGTATAAAGCTACCCGGAACCGACCGGCCTAACTAGTGACCGCAACAAAGGCTAATGTGAGAGGTTAAGGTGCATTAAATTAATTAATGCCTCGTGATTAGGGTTAAGTTAGGGTCCACTAATACTTAACCAATTTGGGGATTCGAGGGATGGAAATGGGGTTAAGTTACACTTAACCAATTTAATCCAATTGGGGATACGAGGGATTAGATGGGGTTAAGAGGTGAACTGTTGGTTACACTTAACTAATCTAATCCATGTTAGTGAGGGGTTAAACCACACTTAACCCTCTTAGAAAACCCTAGCAACGTGGTCTGTTCTAACAGTAATCCCAGTTTGGTATCATTCACAACCCTAGAAGCTAGGCTAGGGCGGGGCACGATTACTGGACTGATGTAAGCGACCAAAGCGACGGCTGAGTGGTACAGCGGTGCGGGTCCAGGCGGGCTACGGACGTGCACGTAGTCCGGTGTTGGACAAACTCGAGGCACGAGTACCAGTAGGTTTAGACTGTGCATTATTGCTTCAGTGTCTGGGGTTGACACCCGAGGGCTTGATACACCCGAAGGTGGACCCAGCACAGTCTGACTACATCCATATGTGGGTCGTATGGACATCAACACTGGACGTGTTAGGTTTATAGGGAGCCGATCGACTAGACCGTTGGGCTGGACCTTATATTAAGGTCACTTCATGTTATTGGGTCAAAGTTTGGGCCAAGGGATCAATACCTGTTATGTTGGTTTGCTAGTACACCGTGGTGCAAAACTTAACCTTGTTTATGCGATGACACCTCTATCAATCTTGTAGTTAATTTATCATGCCAGTATGTTGTTATCTATGATCATCTCAATTTCCATCATGCTGTTAACTTTATTAGTTTATAGACTGATCGTAGCAGGGCTTACTCAGTCTTTTTGACTGACCTGTTTTCTTTTCGCTTCTTTTCTTCCGTTTCCCCCCCCCCCCCCCAGGTTCTCAGGGTGGGAACATTGGTGCTTAGCTTGCTTGCTGGATTAGCTCATGTACGCTTGGATATTGAGCCCGCTATGGTTTATCACTCTTATTTGGGGATAGTACTTATGTATTTCAGTTTATCAGATGATGTTTTTATCTAGACTTGTAATTTTGGGAAAATGACATTTTGATGTACCAGACTTGTGTTTTGAAATGGTTTAAAAATCTTCCGCTGTTTTATCTACTTACTCTGTTTATATATATATATATGTCATGTCCTGCCTTGTTATATCATTATGCATGTTTACCTTGTTTTAAAACGCCCCACCAAAGTCAGAGTTGCTTTCAAGAGCCACCCTGGCGGAGGTGGGGTGTTACATTTGGTATCAGAGCATATGGTTTACGAGAAGGGATAAAAAGGGTTTTTTAAAAAACTTTTGAAAAACTATTTTCAAAACCAAGTATTAATTATTTTCCAAAGAAAAGTCTAGTTATTTTTAAAGGCTATTCCCCAAAAGCCATTAGCACTATCCTTTGACCCCTCGTTTGAACTCTTTTCTTTTCGTTTCCAGCATGTCTGAAAATCTCATCTTACCCGAAGGGGTAACAATACCCGATTTGTTTCGTCGGTACTTGGAAGTCACGGCACCGGTCCCGGGTGTCTCTAATGTTGTCTTTCCAGTCAAGGTCGCTGTTCCTCCTCCTCCTTCCGTAGCTGATGTTCCTCTTCTCCCTCAGCCTCCACAAGCGGATTTTGCGGAAACTTGTAAGAACTTTAAGATGATGGGTGGCAAGAATTTTAGTGGAACAGAGACTTTTGTAGAGGCAAGGAATTGGTTGAAAGAGACCGAAGATCTTTTAGCCACCTTTGATATAGGTGACCGTAGGAAGGTTTTATTGGCAGTATGGTTGCTAAAGGAAGAAGCTGCACGTTGGTGGGTAGTCACCACCGCTACTAGGCCAATTGAGACTTGGGATGACTTTAGAGGAAGGTTTGGACTGAGGTTCTTATCACTGAAGCAAGGGGACATGACTATTAGGGAATACATAGATAAGTTTAATCAACTGGCTCGGGTCGATTTAGACTTGGTTAATACAGCTCAGAAGAAGGCCCTACACTTTGCTCTAGGATTAAACGAGCCATTACATGGTTTGGCCATGTCTCATATACCCTTGGGGGCGACTTTCGAGAATTTGGTGAATATGGCCCTACTTCAAGAAGAAGATAACAATGACAAGAAAGAGGTCAAGGCGAATGAGTCTCAAGGCAAGAGGGTAAATTCCGGGGAACGAGGAAAGAATAACAACAACCGCAAAGACAAGCCAAGAGAGAATAGGAAATGCAACTTCTGTGGTAAAGTTGGACATATATCCAGGGAATGTAGGAAGAAGAAGAAGAGAAAGCGGGGCGAATGCTTTCATTGTAGTGAGTTTGGACATCTCAGCAAGGATTGCCCGAGGAAACAAGGGCAAGGTCAGACTCAGTGTGCAGGACTATCTGGAGGGCGAGTTCATCCCCTCAACACCGTTCTTCCAGCTCATGATAGAGGTAGTGTTTCTGTTGAAAGTCTTGTTTACATTTTCTGATTTTCCCTGTTCGTACTTTGTTTGATTCTGGCACATCGCATAGTTTTATTTCATCTGATCTAGTTGAAAGTTTGCACCTAAGTACTAGTCTAGTTGATGATCCCGTATGTGTTTCAAATCCAATTGGGGGTTCTGCCCGTTTGTCTGTGGTTGAGTGGATTTGAAAATTTCTATCTTGAGTATAGAATTCTCGTGGGATGTTTATATTCTCGGTTTCAGGGGATATGGGTTGGTTTTGAGCATGGAATGGTTGTCCTGTTTTGGAGCCATTCTTGGTTTTTGTGCATAGGGTTGTGAGGCTCATGATCCGCCTCGGTTATACCCTAGAAATTTCTAGTAACCCTATGGGTCCCGTCATGTTATGTTATCTTGAATCCCTCAACTCGTCTATCGATAGTTTGCAATCTGTGAGGGTGGTCCGAGGATATCCTGATATCTTGGGGGAAGTAAAGGGGTTACCCTTAGACATGGGATAGATTTCCGCATTATCTGGTTGGTAACACCAAGCCAGTTTCGTGGCCGGTTAGGCACATGACCTCACGAGGTGAGAGTTAAGAAAGTAAGTCAAGGAGTTGCTTGAGAAGAACTTCCTGAGACGAGGCATTTTCGAGTAGGGTGCTCCAGTAGTACTCGTTACTAATGTGGACAGTTTGCTTCGCTTATGTGTTGATTATCGTGAGATGAATAGACAACCGTTACCAAGGATCGATGATTTGTTTGATCAGCTTGTAGGAGCATCTGTTTTCTTTTGATCTAGCTACCGGATTCCATCAGCTTAGGATGGCTGAGGATGGAATTGACAAGACTGCGTTTAGGACTCTAGATGGATTTTTAGAATGGCTAGTCATGCTATTTGGTTTGACTAATGCACCCGCATATTACGTGAACTTGATGGGTAGGGAGTCCTTGAACAAGTTTGTCGTGGTCGTCGTAGACGATATTTTGATCTCCTTAAAAGAACGAGGAAGAGCATGCTAGACATCTCAAGGAGGTGATGGATACGCTTAGAGCCACCAGTTGAAGGTCAAGTTCTCCAAATGTCACTTTGGAGGAAAGAAGTTGGATTTCTTGGGCACATAGTTCCCAAGTAAGGCTTAGCGGTGGATTCCGCTAAAGTGGTTGCGGTTTAAGACCGGAAAATTTTGAGGAGGGCAATTGAAGTAAGAAGCTTTCTCCGTTTGGCTAGTTAGTTAGCATTCCCTGAGCTTAGACTTACTCTTCTGGATCAAGAAGGGGGTTTCACAGGAAGAAGACCCGCAGTTAGTCAAGAACATGGACCAGATGATTCGAGGCGAGATGTTAAGTCACCTCGCTAGATATATTATAGATGACAAGGGATGACTAAGGCGCGATGAGAGATTATGTGTTCCTCGAGTGGAAGACTTGGTAAAGAAGGTTCTTGAAGATGCGCATCACTCGAGGAGGTGGCCAAGTTGGTCTCAGGATGCATGTTGTGCCACCAGGTTAAGGCCAAGTCATAGAAGCCCGGCGGGCCATTACCTCCATTGGAGGTTCTGCAAGGGAAATGTGAAAACATCTCGATAGATTATGTGGATGGACTACCTAGATCATAGAAAGGGAATACGGGTACGTGGGTCATAATAGGTAGACTCACGAAGAGTGCTCATTTCAGTCCGGTAAAGAGCGAGAGGACTGCATCATGGTTAGCAACGGTTTACCCTCAAGAAGTTGGCCAGTTTTGAAATAGCCTACAGGAAGCCATGGGTAGGCAACTGAATCTAGGTATGACTTATCACTCATAAGCGGATAGTTAATTTCGATTAAGCATGAGTTATAGAAAATCACGTTTATAAGGGCAATTGGCAACGTGGATTGGTATTTTCAAGAAAAATTCTGCTGCGTGGAATACTTTATAGTAAATAGACGAGATCCAGGATTCACTAGTGAATTTTGGAGAGCTTGCATGAAATCATGAGGTTACAGTTATGTTTAAGCCAAGTATACAGAAAGAAGAATAGGTGGAAAAGGAAGACGAGAGGCGATAAGGAAATGAGTTCCAACTCGAATTTGGGAAATAGGAGTTAGGAAGCCAAGAAATCATAAAGTAAAAAGATGGTCAAAGCATAGTGGAGTTAAGCCCAAGGAAACGAGACTAAGAAGAGTGAAGACTAGATACGTGCATCATATCTCTTTTTAAGAGTGCATCCTTGATCCTTGTTTTCCTGTGGAGCTTGCTTGCAAGTTATCTTTTGTATATATCCTCTCGGTCCCATTCTCGATCTTATTTCTGTTGTAAACTCCATAAGGGGGTTATGACTCATCGGTTAGTACTATATGTCAGAGTTTGAGTGGATTTCTTGTAATCCAAAAAGGAGTTTATCTTGCTTATCTTCTAAGATCTCTTTTTAGCATATCTCTCTGTCCATGTTTATCGAGTTTATCTAGTTTATCGTGTTCATCTTGTCATGAGAACCTTAGGTAGAAACCCTTTGGTTGAAACATGTGTTTGAAACATGTTATGCTTGATGTTTGCAAGTGGTTGCAAGTGTTTGCAAGTGGTTACTCGTGGATGCATTATACACATTAGGCACTAGATCGGCTCACACACTCTTCATGTTGCATATGCATGAGTGTTTATACTTATTCATGATTGGAACTTGTTGTGCCACCACATGGATGTTGCATATGGATGAATGTTATGTGCACTCATATAGATACTATGAATTATGTTAGGAATTTGCATACATATGGATTCATTTCACTGACATACATATGCATTAAGGAGGTTTACTGTATCAGTAACCGCCTGATTTTTGCATTAGGTAAGTACATATACACACACTTTTGCATATGTTCATACCACATTTAGAATCCTTTAAGGACAATGATTGCTCGTGGATGATGTTTTGAGTAGATGGATGTTGGATGGTAGGATATGTTCTTCCTAACTTGAAGATTTCGGGGACGAAATCCTTTAAGGAGGGGAGAATGTAACAACCCGTATTTTCAATAACCTGTTATAACATAAATCGAGGCAGAATTTAATTCTAAAATGTGAATCAAGGGAAACGGGCTATGCCATTGCGTTCGTCTCGGAAAAATACGCGAAATAGAGTCCGAGTTTTCGAAAATCGGAGTCCGTATGACCCAGTTAAGGCCCATGGAAGTTTTCAGAAAATTCCTAAGTAAAAACAGATTTAAATTTTAAAGTTAAAAACAAGGGTTAGGGCAAACTGGCGCAGGCGGGAAAATTCCCGCCAGGACCCGCATGTCGACAGGCCTGTCGACAGGGTCCCCAGGGTGTCGACAGCCCTGTCGACAGCCCTGTCGACAGGGGGTAGCCAGGCATTTTTGCCTGGCGCACCATTTTGGTTTGGGCTTGGTTGTGTGGCTTGGTTCTAGAGAATTCCGAAATCTGACGGGCCAAAACTCACCTAGGGTTAATCCTAGGGCTAAAAACACTCTAATCTTCTATAAATATGACCCTAATCCTACCCTAAAACCCAATTATTCATTCTAGCAACTAAACTATGGCAAAATCAAACCTCTCATGGCCTCCACTCTCTTCATACAATTCCTAAATTAATTCCTAAGTGATTTTCCATGCATACAAGTATATTTAGGCTTGTATGATCCTCTTTAGCTTGCATTAAAGGCTTGTTTCTCTATTTGCATCATAAAGGAGGAGTCTTGATCAAGTTTGCTTGCATTTTTGGGGTTTAATTAGTTGCATAAGGGGTTTCTTACATTTGCTATACTCATTTGAGTCCGCATAAGCATTGTAAGCCCTCTTACCTTCATTTTAGAAACTCTAAAGTTAATATGTGATGAAAGTTGGGATTTATGCATGTTTGATAAGTTATGCATGTTTATGCAAGTTCACTATGCCATGATTTGCAAGTTTATTGGGTTATGCATGTTTATGCAAGTTCACTATGCCATGATTTGCAAGTTTATTGGGTTATGCATGTTTATGCAAGTTCACTATGCCATGATTTGTAAGTTTGATAAGTTATGCATGCTTATGCAAGTTCACCATGCCATGTTATGCATGTTTAATAAGTTATGCATGTTTATGCGAGTTCCCTATGCCATGTTAGGCAAGTTTAATATGTTATGCATGTTTATGGTAATATGCAAGTTCACTATGCTAAGTTATGCAAGTCTAACATGTTATGCATGTTTGTTGTGATATGCAAGTTCATCATGTATGTTATGCCAAGTTCCCTCTTCCTATCCTTTATGCGTTATTACGAATATGTAAGCGATAGAATGACGTTGGGGGGTTTGGGTAAACTTAAAATACATGAAAATATAAGATTGGGAATTTACCTATTAAGTTAGGTCTACCCCTTGGGAATTTACCTATTAAGTTAGGTCTACCCAAGTATTTGTTGACTTGTAACTATGTTTTGGAATAAAGTGGACATGACACTTAGAAAACATAAGTGTGGCCAACTCGAGGTTGGGTTGAGTTTGTAGCGTAATTCTACCCGGAACCTACCGGCTTAACTAGTGGCTACAAACAATAGGATCCAATGTGAGAAGTTGGTCATGTGGTGCCAAGACCCGAGGTTAGACCTAGTTGTGGTATAAAGCTACCCGGAACCGACCGGCCTAACTAGTGACCGCAACAAAGGCTAATGTGAGAGGTTAAGGTGCATTAAATTAATTAATGCCTCGTGATTAGGGTTAAGTCAGGGTCCACTAATACTTAACCAATTTGGGGATTCGAGGGATGGAAATGGGGTTAAGTTACACTTAACCAATTTAATCCAATTGGGGATACGAGGGATTAGATGGGGTTAAGAGGTGAACTGTTGGTTACACTTAACTAATCTAATCCATGATTAGTGAGGGGTTAAACCACACTTAACCCTCTTAGAAAACCCTAGCAACGTGGTCTGTTCTAACAGTAATCCCAGTTTGGTATCATTCACAACCCTAGAAGCTAGGCTAGGGCGGGGCACGATTACTGGACTGATGTAAGCGACCAAAGCGACGGCTGAGTGGTACAGCGGTGCGGGTCCAGGCGGGCTACGGACGTGCATGTAGTCCGGTGTTGGACAAACTCGAGGCACGGGTACCAGTAGGTTTAGACTGTGCATTATTGCTTCAGTGTCTGGGGTTGACACCCGAGGGCTTGATACACCCGAAGGTGGACCCAGCACAGTCTGACTACATCCATATGTGGGCCGTATGGACATCAACACTGGACGTGTTAGGTTTATAGGGAGCCGATCGACTAGACCGTTGGGCTGGACCTTATATTAAGGTCACTTCATGTTATTGGGTCAAAGTTTGGGCCAAGGGATCAATACCTGTTATGTTGGTTTGCTAGTACACCGTGGTGCAAAACTTAACCTTGTTTATGCGATGACACCTCTATCAATCTTGTAGTTAATTTATCATGCCAGTATGTTGTTATCTATGATCATCTCAGTTTCCATCATGCTGTTAACTTTATTAGTTTATAGACTGATCGTAGTAGGGCTTACTCAGTCTTTTTGACTGACCTGTTTTCTTTTCGCTTCTTTTCTTCCGTTCCCCCCCCCCCCAGGTTCTCAGGGTGGGAACATTGGTGCTTAGCTTGGATCGCTTAGCTTGCTTGCTGGATTAGCTCATGTACGCTTGGATATTGAGCCCGCTATGGTTTATCACTCTTATTTGGGGATAGTACTTATGTATTTCAGTTTATCAGATGATGTTTTTATCTAGACTTGTAATTTTGGGAAAATGACATTTTGATGTACCAGACTTGTGTTTTGAAATGGTTTAAAAATCTTCCGCTGTTTTATCTACTTACTCTGTTTATATATATATATATATATGTCATGTCCTGCCTTGTTATATCATTATGCATGTTTACCTTGTTTTAAAACGCCCCACCAAAGTCAGAGTTGCTTGCAAGAGCCACCCTGGCGGAGGTGGGGTGTTACACTTGTTATTCTGTTGCGCATTTGGCGCTAATATGGCATCACTAAAAAATTTAGCGATGTCGTAACGACACTAAATGCTCGACAGAAAACTGCAGATTTGTAGTAGTGGTTCTCCAGTCTGGGGGAGGGAATCACTGGACTTTGTTGCTTATTCTTCATTTCTTTCGGAGCAGCATTGCTTGTATTACAACCAAACAGTGTCTCAATCATCTCTTCATTCATCCTGATCGATAAAAACAAGCAAAATTCTTACTTCCTCCATAACAATAAACAAATTATCAATCATATCTTACACCAATTGATCATTATCTTAAATATCTGCCATGCACAAACAAAAAACTGTCTGCATACAAAAAATCATAAGTAAATTCAGTTTTGGTTTCAACCATGGCTCATCAAAATTATTTTAATTTTGACTTATAATTTTCAAATTATATTTAAAACCATTTTGAAAAAGAACGCTATAAGTGTAGTTCGCCAACCACAATTGTAAATAGCTATTTATTATAGTTTAAAAATATGCAAAAAAAAAATTAAATCATTATAAGTTATTTAAAGGTTGTCTGAAACTGAAATTTTAAGTTTTGGATATGATAAACGATATTTTGATCAAACTAGTTAAGATACATATGTTGTAACACTTTTGCAGCGCTATTGAAACGCTATTGTTACACTTCTTTTGGAAACAATCCGTTTTGAAACTTTTACCCCGTAAATTGTTTTCAGAATTATAAGTAATCATTTTTAGATGATTGTGAAATCGCTACACCATAGATTGTCTACTGCAACGAAAATCCAAGGTGTTGCTAGTTACAATGTAATGATAGGTATGTTGATTTTTGTCTATTGCAACACACGCTTCAAGGTGTTACCATAGAAAATCCAAGGTGTTGCAGTAGCCGCGTGAACAAAATTATCAGTCTCAGTGATTAAGACCCAATGGGCCATGTTACCAATCTGCGTGAAATAATCTTTTTATGCGGGACACAAAAACCAAAAACAATAAACAAAGCGGCAAAACACTTATAAAAATATTCAAGGGTTTCAGACAAAATACTCCGCCGCTCAATCTCTCAAACACTCTAAGTTGCAGGTTCAATTAGGGCTAAAACTTCAAGTTTACAAGCTTAATTGGGGTTTGATTATGGCAAGTTCGAGTTCAAGTTCAATTAGGGCTTCGGTGTTTCAATTAGGTCTTCAATTGGGGTTTGTTTGGATTTCAAATATCTATTAGGGCTTCGACTTAATCTGTTGCATAAAGTATCACTTAATGTATATTTCAAGTATTTCCTGATTTGATTGTTGTGTTGCCTAATTTGCTGATTTACCTGTGCGTTCAGGTGTAATCATATTTCTGATTTTATTATTATGTTCGTGTTTGTAACAAGCTTATGATAAACAGTGCTTATATGATATTACTGTGTTTTTGGCTTATTGTCATGGCTAAATAATATTTATGTATATTTTTTTGTGTGTATATTAGTGACGAACATGGAAAAAAATATGGGCACAACTTCTAAGTTCAAACGACTACATGTTATTTGTGTGTAAATTTATGCCTCAATTACCAATGAATACATGCATGTCCAAATGATTGCATGTTATATTGGGCATAAAATGAAAAGGAAAATAACTGTAAAACTTGTGGTTTCTACCTTGTTTAAATGTACCAAGTTGTTTTTGCCTTGATTAAATGTTGTAACTGATGTATCATATTTATGGCTTCTTTTTGTATCGTTTTTTACTGCTTCCGCCTATATTACATTTTAGTGAAGTGGTTGTTTTATTTTATAATGCACTTGGTTTATTTTATGTCATTCTAATGTTAATTTCTCCATTTTGTGTAGGATGAAGGTGGCAAAACTTAGATTCCACCACAAGGGAAAATTTGGTAAGAATGGATATGTTTATGGAGAATAGGCTATTGTCAAAGAAGTTGATCTGGATAGGTTTTCGTACATAGAACTGATGGAGTTTGTCAAGGATGAGCTATAGTACACCGAAATTGGAGGAGTATATGCATGGAAAGGTCCAACGAGTTGGTGGAAATTGGTGGCCAATGATGTAGAGTTGTTGTTTATGATGCAAACAAAAAACAATGGGGTTTACATTGATTTCTATATTGGCACTAAGGTCAATGAAAAAGCTGAGCCAGTGAATCAAATGCGGCCACATGTCATCATGCACCCAAGGAAGAATCTGTTTCCAGGCATAAACATATCTTCTCATTTGTACTATTTTGATGAACTTGGTCATTTTATCGAATTTCTTAGTCATTTTGCCGCTTTTAGTGCACATAATTTTTTTGTATATTTATGTTTGAATATTAGGACTTGTTTGATTTTTAGTGCACTTAGTAGAATAACAAAGAATTTGCAGGTTGTAGCTGCGAAATCACAGAAAGGGTAGTTTGTCACTGCTCACCATCTGCAACAGGTAGCAGAAAAGAAGAAGCAGACTGATCAAGTCTTTACTCCTAGAAATTCGACACGGCTAAACAATCTGCAAGTGATCAGCGAAGCTACTGTGAGCCCACCTATCAACAACAAGTAGACTGAAGTCTTTACTCCTAGAAAGTCAACACGGCTAAATAATCCAGTTACCAACAATCCAGAAGAGATCAGCGAAGCTGCTGTGAGTCCATGTTGCAACAAAAAAAAAGTGGTCAGCAAGAAGTCAACTGGAGTTAATAGTTCGACGAAGTTACCAGAGAAGGAAAATCCAACTGATGTCAACAATGCAACTTTGAATATCAACTCAGTAGGTGTCAGGAGTAAGTTGGATTTTGATAATTCTGCACATAAAGACGAAAATATGGATGAAAATGAGATTCTAGTAAGAAGATTACAATCTGATCTTTTGATATGATCTACATATTTTGCTAATATTTTCAATAATATCTTGTTTAATTACTTTTAGAATGATGATCTATCACCTCACCACCTCCACCGCTTACAGAATACAAAAGGGAGAGAGACAAAAATGTCTCACAAAAGAATAGTGTTATTGAAAAACTTGGGATGCCTAAATTAGTTGTTGGACTGAGAAATGAATTTAAAAAAAATAAAGCAAAATCAAAGATGTCATCTGAGGATAACGAAGATTATGTTCTAGAATTTGATGAGCTTAGTGAAGATGATACTTCAAAAAATCAGGCAGAGGTGCGTTATAGCTTAAGACTAAATTTTGTATTGGTAATTATATACTAGCTTCATTATTTTTTTTATTTTTGTGTGCGTATTTTAGAGAACCAAAAGGGTTATGGCTACAAAGCCTCAGTCTGGACCAACAACTCGTTCACGAGCCAATATTGAATCTACAACTGATAAGAATGCCACTCCGAAGGCAGGGGAAAATCCAGTTCATACACAAACTAATGATACACCATGGACCGTTGAGTTACCACACAATTAAGGAATAGGAACAATGGTTGCTTATTTGGCTATGCAAGAAAAAGAATAACAGTAGTGGAAGCGGAAGTGCAAGGAATAAGACAAAGGATAAGGCTGTTGTCGGAAATATCTTGACACATATTGAAAAAGAACAAGATGAAGTGGAAGAAGCTGAAGGTATTTTCTAATTGAGTTCTGATTTTAATAGTTTAAGTTCTCATTTATGTTATGTCTAGCCTTCTCACTAGTATTGTATGTACTTTGTGACGTTTTAATGACGGCAAACGATATAGTGACCCTTGTTTTCCAGTTGCGCATTTGGCACCAGTATGGCGTCACTAAAAAATTTAGCGACACCGTAACGACGGTGAATGCTCGACAGAAAACTGCAGATTTGCAGTAGTGGTTCTCCAGTCTGGAAGAGGGAAGCACTAGACTTTGTTTCTTATTCTTCATTTCTTTCGGAGCAGCGTTTCTCGTATTACAACCATACAATGTCTCAATCATCTTTTCATTCATCCTGATCGATAAAAACAAGAAAAATTCTTACTTCCTCCATAACAATAAACAAATTATCAATCATATCTTACACCAATTGATCATTATCTTAAATATCTGCCCTGTACAAACAAAAAACTGTCTGCATACAAAAAATCATAAGTAAAATCAGTTTTGGTTTCAACCATGGCTCATCAAAATTATTTTAATTTTGACTTATAATTTTCAAGTTATATTTAAAACAATTTGAAAAAGGACGCTATAAGTGTAATTCGCCAACCATAATTGTAAATAGCTATTTATTATATTTTAAAAATATGCAAAAAAATTAAAATCATTATAAATTATTTAAAGTATTTTTGAAATTGAAATTTTAAGTTTTGGATATGATAAACGATATTTTGATCAAACTAGTTAAGATAACTGTGTTATAACACTTTTGCAGCGATATTGAAGCGCTTCTTTTGGAAACAATCCATTTTGAAACTTTTAACCTGTAAATTGTTTTCAGAATTATAAGTAATCATTTTTAAATGATTGTGAAATTGCTAAGCCATAGATTGTCTACTACAACGAAAATCCAAGTTGTTGCTTGCTACAATGTAATGATAGGTATATTGATTTCTGTCTATTGCAACACACGCTTCGAGTTGTTACCATAGAAAATCCAAGGTGTTGCAGTAGCCACGTGAATAAAATTATCAATTCGGGTGATTAAGATCTAACGGTCCATGTTACCAATCCGCGTGAAATAATCTTTTACGCAGGACGCAAGAACAAAAAACAAATCAGCAAAATACTTATAAAAATATTCAAGGGTTTTAGACAAAATACTCCGCCACTCAACCTCTCAAACAATCTCAGCGCAGGTTCAATTAGACCTAAAAGTTCAAGTTTACAAGCTTAATTGGGTTTCGATTACGGAAAGTTTGAGTTCATGTTCAATTAGGGCTTCGGTGTTTCAATTAGGTCTTCAAATGGGGTTCGTTTGGGTTTCAAATTTCTGTTAGGGCTTCGATTTAATCTGCTGCTTAAGATATCACCTACTGTATATTTCAAGTATTTTCTGATTTGATTGTTGTGTTGCTTAATTTGTTGATTTACCTGTGCGTTTAAGCGTAATCATATTCCTGATTTATTATTATGTTTGTCTTTGTAACAAACTTATGTTAAACAGTGCTTATATGATATTACTGTGTTTTTTCCTTATAGTCATGGATAAATAATATTTGTATATGTTTTTTTGTGTGTGTATTAGTGACGAACAAGGAAAAAAATATGGGCACAACCTCTATGTTCAAATGACTGCATGTTATTTGTGTGTAAATTTGTGCCTCGATTACCAAAGAATACATGCATGTCCAAATGACTGCATGCTATATTGGGCAGAAAATGAAAAGGAAAATAACTTTAAAACTTGTGGTTTCAACCTTGATTAAATGTACTAAGTTGTTTTCTCCTTGATTAAATGTTGTAACTGATGTTAATATTTGTGGCTTCCTTTTGTATCTTTTTTTAATTTTTCTGCCTATGTTACATTTTAGTGAAGTGGTTGTTTTATTTTATAATGCACTTGGTTTATTTTATTTTGAAATTATGTCATTCTAATGTTAATTTCTCCATTTTGTGTAGGATGGAGGTGGCAAATCTTTGATTCCACCATAAGGGAAAATTTGGTAAGAATGGATATGTTGGTGGAGAAGAGGGCATTGCCAAAAAAGTTGATCTGGATAGGTTTTCATACACAGTATTGATGGAGTTTGTTAAGAATGAGCTACAGTACACCGAAATTGGAGAAGTATATGCATGGAAAGGTCAAACGAGTGGGTGGAAATTGGTGGTCGATGATGTAGAGCTGTTGTTTATGATGCAAATAAAAAACAATGGTGATTACATTGATTTCTATATTGACACTTAGGTCGATGACAAAGATGAGCCAGTGAAACAAATGCAGCCATACGTCATCGTATGCCCAAGGAAGAATCTGTTTCCAGGTATAAACATATCTTCTCATTTGTACTATTCTGATGAACTTGGTCATTTTATTGAATCTCTTAGTCATTTTGCTGCTTTTAGTGCATATAAATTTTTTGTGAATATATGTTTGAATATCAGGACTTGTTTGATTTTTAGTTCACTTAGTAGAATAACAAAGAACTTATAGGTTGCAGCAGCGAAATCACAGAAAGGGCAGTTTGTCACTGCTCATCATCTGTAATGTGTAGCAAAAAAGAAGAAGCAGACTGATAAAGTCTTTACTCCTAGAAAGTCGGCACAGCTATACAATCCACAAGTGATTAACGAAGCTGCTGAGAGACCACCTGTCAACAACAAGCATACCGAAGCCTTTACTCCTAGAAAGTCGGCACGGCTAAATGGTCCAGTTACCAACAATCCAGAAGAGATCAGCGAAGCTGCTACGAGTCCATGCCGCAACAAGAGAAAAGTGGTCAGCATGAAGTCAACTGGAATTAATAGTTCGACGAAGTTACAAGAGAAGGAAAATCCAACTGATGTCAACGATGTAACTTTGAATGTCAACTCAGCAGGTGTCAGGAGTAAATTGAATTTTGATAATTCTGAACATAAAGATGAAAATACGAATGAAAATGAGATTCTAGTAAGAAGACTACAATCTGATCTTCTAATATGATTTGGGGAGATGAATTAATAGTACTCCTGAAGTTTTGGGGAGATGAAAATTTTTAGGTATAATTAAGTTTTATCACGGATTTTTTCCCCTTTTTATTCATTCAAATCAGGCAGATAAACATCTTTATTTCATGTTTTTGTAGTCCAAGGCCCTTACATATTCTCCAAATCGGAAATCATATACTGACACACACACTGCTGGTCCAAAACTTTTTTCCTAAGTTCGGCATAAGATGGTATGTATTTTGCTTATTTTTATGGTTGGCTTGTTAAAACATCTCCATCTGAATCTTCATTGACATATGTAGTTTATTCATAAGTTAAACAAGAGTACTACATTCGAGTTAAACAAGCTTATCTTCCTATGACCTATATTGTTAAACTTTTTTAATATTAGTGATATATGTTCTGGAACAATTGGTTTGATATCCTTTTACTATCTAATGTTTTTTGTATCAGTCCAACGAATCAGATGGGGAACTTTTGGTTAAAACTCGCAAGCGGATAGAAGGAAATATGTACAAGACCGATGCTTCGGTAATGAACTACATAATTGTAAGAATTTTATTTTCTCATCAATCAGATGTTAAAAGATGCTTCATTTTGCACATGATCAACATTATTGTAGAATTATATCATGTTTTGTTGAACGAGTCATGGCATAGTTATGTTATGGCATAGATTTGCAACTGAAATGCAACTGAGGCATGCATGCCTCTAGTTTTGTGTTGAAATGTAAATGAGGCATTGCTTCAGTTTGTAACTAAGGCATGCATGACTTTAGTTGCACTGAAATAGTGTATTCACTGTGAAAACATTAGTTGTACAAAGGAGTTACTCAGATTTTATTCATTAACGATGTCACATTTTGAAACTGCTTTATTTTGCAGGAGAAGATCGAAAAAGCAATAGATGTTTCTGATGGAAAGTCGCACGGTCCATCATGGCTTATTGGACAGCAAACAAAGTCTCCAAAAGTTTCAAAAGCTTCTCCAACAACATGCACATACATACAGGAGCTGGAAACGAAGATAAGGGAAGATATAGTTGCTGAAGTCGAAGCAAAGGTGAACAAGATGGTCCAAGATTAATTTGATGCAAAGATGAACCAAAAAGTTCCGGAGAACTTGACAAGGATGCTTAAGAAATTAGGTGAAGCAAAGCCTGACATGTACGTTGATATTGGGGATCTTTGTGCGATAATTGGCAGTGAAGACACTGAAGCACTGAACGCACTCTTAGTCACTGATATTGGGGATCTTTGTGAACCAATTTGCAGTGAACATGAATTGATGTATTTGTAATTACAGTCTATAAAAATGAATTTACTGGCTATGTGTGTAAGTATGTTTGTAAGTGCTATTTGTGTTACTTGTTAATCTAAGATGAGAAGTTCTTTGTTTAATTCAGCATGATGTTAAATTCTGTAATGTTGCAGTATGTGATGTAATATTGCCATAGCTATAATATATAGTTGCAGTTTGTGATGTTAAATATTGTCATAGCTATGATATAGTGTTGTCATTGGATGGTAAAAGTGTTGCCACAGACTAATGCATGTGGGCCCCACAATATGATTCTGTGATCCGTGTTACAGCCATAACAGGATTCCGTGAGCCCGGGCTACAGATTTTAGTGGGCCCCATATTTTTGTAAATTTAGTACCTATGTCAACACTTGTACCAATGTTGCCTTAGGGTCGCAAAGATATTGCCTTAGACTCTTAAGGCAATGCGGCAAAAGGAAACACCGAGAAAGTGTTGCCACAGATCATTTTTGGCCTATAGCAACATGTTTTCGCACTTACTGCATCACTTCTCTTGTGTTGCAGTATGCAATCTATGGCGTAGTAAATGTTTTCAATGGTTTAAAAGTATTAAAAAATATTATATGGAATTTAAATTAATTATTTAAGTTAAAGCGGGGTTTCCAATTTTAAATAATTTGACATGGTTGGAGATAAATATTCGGATCTTCGATATTAATTTGGTAGATGATGACTCTTATTATTCGAGGAATTTAAAAGGTAGCTTACCGTTATTTCGCTGATGGTATGAGTTGGATAAGAAGATTAATATTAAGGATAAGTTGACGTTATTTCTATGACACCCCACATCCATTAATGTCACTCACTAAGGGAATGCATTAAGTTTCGTGAAGCGTTATAGGTAAACAGACACAGAATAATTACAAGATAGATATAAATAAGATAGAAGCGAAAATTTTTATATTTTTATTTCAAACATAAATCATAATACCGTGGTCCACAACATCATAATTCACAAAAACAATTACAATAAAATAACTTCTGTCTTGCACCATCAGAGTAGAAAAGTAAATAAAAAGCATAATTTCCCCAATTGAAAGAGTTAAGACATAGTAGAGACAAGAACTTGAGCCATACTTCAGAAGTAGCTCCTCGCAAGATGATATCTAAGTTCTGACTAAGCCTGGGTGTTTCCTCCCTGAGAACCTTAGGGGAGGGGGAACAGAAGAAAGAAGGAGAAACAAAAAGGGTCAGACATAAAGTCTAGCGAGTCTAGTTACTTTTAGCCAGTAAATAAAAAAAAGTAACATGATAGGCATATAAAGTGGATAAGAGAGATCACTACATAAATGGCAGGTGTGACAAGGTAGACAGGGTAAGGTGTATGTGCTTCACTAGTGATTACTCAGCAATATTTCTAGTATAACTAAAGTGAGATGATTCCTTTCACTTTAAGTCGGTAGACTTAGGGCATACATCTGGGTGTAACCTAACCACTACCCTAATCGATCGGCTCCCTACCCCCGTAGATATCTTGTGCTGGCCCCACAGTAGGAGGTATCACTCCCTAAAGTGGCAACCCTTAAGGTGTACACAACCATGTCTACTGGTGTCATGGTCGTCTTATCCGCTTCTGCCCGGCTCATGCACACACATGGCCCGGTCAGTTTGCACCGCCCACACCGTCCGTCTCATTTGGATCTCTTATAATCAACCAGTAAGCGTACACTTCTCCTCCTAGCACGGAGTTCTTTATTTGATACCAACTCCGTGTTACTGATTGAAATGGGTCCCATACAATATGATACAAGCTCCCCCCTTTGTCTTGTATCCCCACTAGGTTTTTCATTGACTATGTATACCCTTAGGTGTCTTTAATTACATTGCCCTATTTCAGTTATGCTTACCCTGAAGGGTGTCTTTAATTACATAACTTTATTATATTTTCCACCGATTATGTATACCACTAGGTATCTTTAATTACATAACCTTATTGGGTTAAGTTCGTAGGCCTATATGTAAATATTGCCCACCCCCTCTAATTTACTTAACCCGCCCACTACCCATCCAATTTTACTTAACCCTAACTTAAGTTCACAATCATACAATCTTTATGGATTAAATTAGGTTAAGTAGTCTAATTCTTTACCATGTCCATTTATGGTTTATAATGGGCTAGACCTCCCACATTAGGTCTACAACGTGTGGATGTTGGATATGCCGGTCGGGTCCGGGCAGTCTTATTCCACAATTGGGCCTAACCTCGTGTCTTAGCCCGATTCGTATTTGTGCACTTAGACCTCTCACGTTAGGTTCAACATTAGTGGTTGTTGGATATGTCAGTCGGGTCCGGGCAGACTTCCGCCACTAATGCAACCTAGCCTCGTGTCATTAGTGTAATTACAATTCCTAATTACTAATTATTCCTTTTTTATCCAAATCTACCCATGTCATTATAGGTAATTATTTCTATGTTTCCCCATTTGAATAATGTGTCCAATTCATATAAATATTACATAAATTATGCCAATTATAAATCCTCTTTTACCCGTTTCCTAACTAACGTATTCGCACGTATTTTGGCGGCATCGAGGCTATAAAGTAGCCTAGCCATAAAAAGGGAATGTGACAAAGATGATAGTTTCAATATATATTGGCATGCACATAAACTAGCATTATAACAAGGTGAGCGGACATGTAATTTACATCATAACAAGCTACGATATAAAAGCAAACATAATGAGATGTAAATTAACCCTTTAGGTGTCCAACTATTTATATCTAGCATAATTAGGGTGACATAGCAACATGTTTAGATCTAAAAAAATGGCTTCACATGTCAAGTTTACAACATATTTAGATTGATCACAATATGACAGGTGAAAGAGATTTACATAAGGAATTAGATCTAGCCAATGTTACAACTGTCCAATTTAATAGATGTACATTCACCATAATATAGTTACAAGTCAAGATCCACATAGGCTATATAATAGAACAACCACAATTGTATTAGATGTAGGGAAATAGATCTATCATGACGCAGTATATGATTTAACACATGCACAGAATCATACTTTACAACATATCCAATTCACACTCTTTCACAATTTACTTTTATTTATCTAAACCTAAAAACAACTAGAAACTCACAGCGTTAGGTATAGAGAATTGAGAAAGAACGGATCTTGAATTTCTGAATTTGGTTTGCAAAGTATGTTGTTGTAGAAAATAGTTCAGTTCGCACTCCAGCAGCATATGGCCTCCATGATTTCCAATGAAGTGAATAGGAGAATAGGACACATATATATAGCTTCCAGACCCCCTGAAACCGAGTGCCACATCAGCCCTAGGGGTGTCGACACCCCTGTGGGTGGGTCGACCCATAGGTCGACGCCCCTCTAGGGGGTCGACTCCGTAGAGCGGGAATTTTGCCTATTTGACGAATTTTCGAATTTGAATCTTTCTGAATAAAATTCTAACTCATCTCTGACTCATGTGTATATATAATTTTTCAACGCGTATAAACTTAAAACCCTCATAACTTCCTCATACTATGTCCGTTTTATGCAAACTGAATGTCTATCTTGTCCAGAATTTCGAGACGGACGCAATGGTGCAGTCTGTTTCCTCTAATTCTGAATATTAGATTAATTATTGTTTAATTTACCTCTTTTAGTGTCGTTAAAAATTTGGGGTGTTACATTCTTCCCTACTCAAAGAATTTCGTCCCGAAATCTCTAAGTTGAGAAGAATGCATATTCTACCATCCATCATCCATCTACTCATCCACCAACCACTGGCATCCATTGTCCTTAAAGATTTCTATTGCTTATATGAATATATGTGAAGGTGTGTGTATATGTCCCAACACTAATGCGAATCAGGCAGTCTACTGATTCAGTTGACCTCCTTAATGCAACGTATGTTAGTGCCATGAATCCAACATGTATGCAAATAAACCTATTATATCATATAAGTTCAATATGTGTGCACACCCATCCGTCCAAATGCAACATCCGTATGCTAGTTTCATCCATTTCCATCCAAAAAAGAAAAGAAAATACACACACATCCATATGCAGTATGAAAGTGACTGACCCGATCTTAGTGCCTAATGTGTGTGTATATGCGTCCACAGGCAACCACTAGCAAACATTTGCATCCTTGCATCCATCAAACATAACATGTTTCAAACACATGTTTACATCCATAGGATTCCTATCTAAAGGTCGAAAATACTATGGATAAAATATACTCTATTGATAGAAACAAGCACCAATAAAACTTAGGAAAAAGGAGTTAAGAACACACCCTCGAAAAGAATAAGGGTACGAAGCATGTATCTTTTCTTCGGTCTTCCAAGTCGCATCATATGGGTTATCTCCCCATTGGACCTTTAGCAATTTGATCTCCTTATTGCGCAACTTCTTAACTTCTGACCCAAGAATACGGGTAGGGACTCGTCTGACTGTCGCCTCCCGTTCCACTTCGACCTCTTCCAACATACTCGGCTCAACAACTTCTGTGGTGTCATGTAGGCACTTCCGAAGATGAGAGACGTGGAAAACATCATGAACACCAGATAGATTTTCTAGGAGCTTTACTCGGTAGGCCATTTGGCCAGTCCTCTCGGTTATGAGAAATGGTCCCACAAACCTAGGTGCCAACTTCCCTACTGATCCGAAGCGAACCACATTCCTTAAAGGCGATACTTTGATAAAAACTAAGTCTCCCACTTCGAACTTGATGTCAGTTCTTCTCCTGTCAACATAGGACTTCTGCCTATCTTGAGCTGTCTTCATTCGCCGTCGAATGAGGTCAATCTTTTCGGACGTTTCCTTAACCATAACTGGTCCAAGTAATAATCTTTCTGTAGATTCCCACCAACAAGTTGGCGATCTAAAGGGTCGCCCGTACAATGCCTCGTCGGGTGCCATGCCAATGCAAGCTTGATAATTGTTATTATAGGAAAACTCTACTAAAGGAAGATGCTCTTCCCAAGTCCCTCCGAAGTCTAGGATACACAGCCTCAAAAGATCCTCAAGAATCCTGTTCACCCTCTCTGTCTGTCCATCGGCTGAGGATGATAAGTGGTGCTCAAACACAACTGTGTACCTAATGCTTCTTGCAAACTCCTCTAAAATTTGCTGGTAAAGATGGGGTCACGATCGCTCGGTGGAAGTACTCTACGAAGACGAACTATCTCACGAACATAAATTGCTGCCAACCATGATGTCGTCCCCTTACTCTTAACTAGAATAAAGCGAGCGTTCTTAGTGAGTCTATCCACTACCACCCAAATATTGTTGTTCCCTTTCTTCGATCTAGGCAAACCATCTATGAAATCCATAGAGACGCTCTCTCATTTCCACTGCGGAACCTCCAACGGATAAAGTAATCCACCAGGCTTCTTTTGCTCAGCTTTGACTTGCTTGCAAACTAAACATTGAGAAACAAATTCGGCCACATCTTTCTTCATCCCAGCCCAAAAGAAAACCCTCTTCATGTCCCTGTACATCTTATCACCACCTGGATGAATGGTCATCTTAGAATGATGGGCTTCTTCTAGGACTGCCTTTATCAAGCTTCCAGTTTGAGGAACACAAAGCCTTTCATCTCGTCGCAACCACCCCTTTTATCTATGGCATACCTACTGAGGTGACTAGAAGTCTCCCCACTTCTGAGCTTATCCATGATGCCTAGAATTTGTGGGTTACCTTGTTGCGAAGCTCCTATCTGATCCATAAGAGTCGGTTGTATCTCTAAGGATGCAAACAAATCAGGCAAAACCTCGATGGAGGGTCTAAAATCAAAAGCTGAAATGAACTCCAAGTTCTTTCTTTCCACAAACAGAGGACTCAGGGCCACCCTCTGCCTGCTTAGCGCGTCTGCCACCACATTACCATTGCCAGGGGTGTAAGCAATCTCAAAATCATATGAAGCTAAAACTACATCCACCGTTGTTGTCTTAAGTTGAGATCCTTCTGTGAGAATAAATACTTGAGAGATTTATGATCGGTGAATAACTCAAACTTTTCTCCAAGTAAATAATGACGCCATGTCTTTAACGTGAATACTATGGCAGCTAGCTCTAGATCATGGGTGGGGTAGTTATTCTCATGAACTCTCAACTGTCTATCCCCATAACATATTACTTTCCCTTCTTGCATCAGAACCGCACCAAGCCCTGTACTGCACGCATCAGTGTAAACAGTAAGCACTTTACTTCCATCAGGCAAGGTCAGGACTAGGGCTGTTGTCAGAGCCCTTTTCAGTCGTTGGAAAGCAAAGTCACAGTCTATGCCCCATGAGAATGCCAAATTCTTATTTGTCAGCCTGGTGAGAGGGGTTGATATCTTCGCGAAGTCCTTAATGAACTTCCTTTAATAACCTACCAACCCAAGAAAGCTTCTCACCTCGGTTGCATTTTTAGGAATCTGCCAATCTTGCACCGCAACCACCTTTGCGGGATCTACAGCTATCCCTTCTTTAGAGACCACATGCCCTAGGAATCTCACCTCTTTTCTCCAAAAATGACATTTGGAGAATTTTGTTTTAAGTTGAGGGTCACGGAGAGTTTTCAAAACTTCTCTCAAATGTTGGGCATGCTCTTCTTCGCTTTTGGAGAAGATCAAAATATCATCGACAAAGACTATGACAAATTTGTTTAGGAACTCCCGAAACACCCTACTCATCAAATCAACAAAATATGTGGGTGCATTTGTCAACCCAAAAGGCATAACTAGCCATTCAAAGAAACTGTCCAGTGTTCTGAAAGCAGTCTTATCTATGCTGTCCTCAGCCACCCTCAACTGATAGAATCCCGTGGCCAAGTCCAACTGAGAAAATACCGAGGCACCAACAAGTTGATCAAATAAATCACCAATTCTCGGAAGTGGGTGCCTATTCTTCTTGGTGAGCTTATTCAATTCTCCATAGTCAACACACAAACGAAGTGAACCATCTGCTTTAGTTGCAAATATTACTGGAGCACCCCATTCAGATATGCTTCGTCTGATAAACCCTTTCTCAAGTAGCTCCCCTACTTGCTTACTCAGCTTCCTCCTTTCCCTTGGAGCCATGTGGCGCACTGGTAATGAAACTGCCTTTGCATTATCCACTAGATATATGCGAAAGTCGATCTCGTGCCTTAGAGGTAAACCCCGTACCTTATCAGAAACATCGGAATAATCTCGAACCACTGGAACAGATTGCAAATCATCTATAGATGCATCTAGAGACTCTAGGAAGCTAAGCATAACATACCCTTAGGGGTCACAAGAAACTTCGAGGGTCTTCCTATGACAAGTCAGGAGTCTAACAACCCTCCTCTCACAATCCAGAATGACCCATACGTGGTAAGCCAATCCATTCCTAGAATCAACCCATAGCCCATAAACCCAAGCACATATGTGTCACATTCAAACTCGACGCCACACACAGATATTTTCAAACCTCGACAAATCACTGATAAATGAGCCGAACCACCAATGGGGTTTGAAACAACTACGGGATCTACTACCATACTAGTAATTAAGTGTAGAGATTCAACTACAGAACTTGATATAAACGAGTGTGAAGTGACAAAATCAAAAAGTGTTTTAACTGGATGGTTTGAAAGAGAAATTAAACTTTCTACGGAAATTTTTCTACCTTTTTAAGGAGCACTGATCGCGAGAGCATGCACCTGCCCTCCAGAAGTCCGTGCTCTTTGACCTTGTCCCTGTGATCCCTGTTTCTTCGGGCACTCTTTAGAGAAGTGTCTGACCTCTCCGCAATTAAAGCAATTGGCCTTCCTTCTCTTACACTTTTTGATCAAGTGACCCTCCTTTCCACAATTGTGACATTCTCTCTTATCCCTGCCTTTGTCATATTTCCCTCCTTTCTTCTGCTATTGCTGTTGCTGTTGTTATTGTTGTTGCCCCTTCTTGGGCCACACCTTCCTATTCTGCGTTGTCCTCTCAATCTTTGCTTCCTTCTTCTCTCCCTTGTTCTCCTCATGCATTAAGTACATATCAATAAGCTTTTCAAAAGTGGCTCCCATTGGAATATGGGACATGGCTAAACCCTACAGAGGCTCATTTAGCTTTTTAGCAAACCGCAAAGCCCTTTTGTGCGGTGTATCCACCAACTCTAACCCGAAACTTGCCAGCTGGTTGAACTTGTTCACATACTGCTTCACCATCAAATTTCCTTATTTGATTACTAAGAACCTCTCCATATGTATGCTTCTCTCAGCTTGAGAAAGGAATTTCATTATGAACATCTGCCTAAAATCTTCCCAAGTTTCCACCGGACGTCCAGCTTGGGTGACTTCCCACCAAAATGAGGCTTCGTCCTTTAACAGCCAAGCAGCTAACTGAATCTTTCTTCGGTCCTCCACTTAAAAGATTATGAATAATTCCTCGGTCTCCTTAAGCCAATTCCGAGCTTCTACGAATGTCTCGTTCCCATGGAATGGCTTCCCTCCCATAGCATGGAAGTCCTTGCAGATCTTGGCGAATTTATCAGCTTTTGGAGCGGGAGAAGGAATGACTGGTGCAGCTGGGGGAGGAACATCTCTTTGGCCTTCGGCAAGCACCATGGCCTCCAAAAACCTATGGAATCATCCGGGTATTGTGACGCACTCCGGGATATTAGGAATGTTTTGTTCCCCATACATGCTGAAAAAGGAAAAAGGAAGAAATTTAGATAAAGGACCGAAGGATATTACATATGGCTTTTTGGGGAATGTTTTTCAAAATAGGTTTTTATTTAAAAAAAGCTTTCTTTTAAAACCTTACTGAAAATAATTTCCAAAAACTTTTATCTAATTTGGTAACCTTCAGCTCTGATACCAAGTGTGACACCCCATATCCATTAATGTCAGTCACCGAGGGAATGCATTAAGTTTCGTGAAGCGTTATAGTTAAACATACACAGAATAATTACAAGATAGATATAAATAAGATAGCAGTGGAATTTTTTAATTTTTATTTCAAACATAAATCATAATACCGTGGTCCACAACATCATAAGTCACAAAAACAATTACAATAAAATAACTTCTGTCGTGCATCACCAGAGTAGAAAAGTAAATAAAAAGCAAATTTCCCCAATTGAAAGAGTTAAGCCATAGTAGAGACAAGAACTTGAGCCATACTTCAGAAGTAGCTCCTCGCAAGATGATATCTGAGTTCTGACTAAGCCTGGGTGTTTCCTCCCTGAGAACCTTGGGGGAGGGGGGGAACAGAAGAAAGAAGGAGTAACAAAAAGGGTCAGACATAAAGTCTGGCGAGTCTAGTTACTTTTAGCCAGTAAATAAAAAAAGTAACATGATAGGCATATAAAGTGGATAAGAGAGATCACTACATAAATGGCAGGTGTGACAAGGTAGACAGGGTAAGGTGTATGTGCTTCACTAATGATTACTTAGCAATATTACTAGTACAATTAAAGTGAGATGATCCCTTTCACTATAAGTTGGTAGACTTAAGGCATATGTCTTAGTGTACCCTAACCACTACCCTAATCGATCGGCATCCTACCACGTAGATATCCAGTGTTGGCCTCACAGTAGGAGGTATCACTCCCTATAGTGGCAACCCTTAAGGTATGCACAACCATATCTACTAGTGTCACGGTCGTCTTATCCCCTTCTTCCCGGCTCATGCACGCACATGGTCCGGTCGGTTTGTGCCGCCCACAACGTCCGTCTCATTTGGATCTCTTATAATCAATCAGTAAGTGTGCCCCTTCTCCTCCTAGTACAGAGTTCTTTATTTGATACTAACTCCGGGTTACTGACTGAAATGGGTCCCATACAATATGATACAAGCTCTCCCCTTTGTCTTGTATCCCCACTAGGTTTATCATTGACTATGTATACCCTTCGGTGTCTTTAATTACATAGCCCTATGTCAGTTATGCTTACCGTAAAGGGTATCTTTAATTACATAACTTTATTATATTTTCCACCAGTTATGTTACCACTAAGTGTCTTTAATTACATAACCTTACTGGGTTAAGCTTGTGAGCCTATAAGTAAATATTGCCCACCCCCTCTAATTTACTTAACCCACCCACTACCCATCCAATTTTACTTAACCCTAACTTAAGTTCATAATCATACAATCTTTATGGATTAAATTAGGTTAAGTAGTCCAATTCTTTACCATGTCCATTTATGGTTTATAATGGGCTAGTCCTCCCACATTAGGCCTACAACATGTGGATGCTGAATATGCTAGTCGGGTCCGGGCAGTCTTATTCCATAATTGGGCCTAACCTCGTGTCTTAGCCCGATTCGTATTTGTGTGCTTAGACCTCTCACATTAGGTTCAACATTAGTGGCTGTTGGATATGTCGGTCAGGTCCAGGCAGACTTCCGTCACTAATGCAACCTAACCTCGTGTCATAAGTGTAATAAAAATTCCTAATTTCTAAATATTCCATTTTTATACAAATCTTCCCATGTCATTATAGGTAATTATTTCTATTTTTCCCATTTGAAATACATGTACAATTCATATAAATATTACATAAATTATGACAATTATAAATCCCCTTTTCCTCATTTCCTAACTAACGTATTCGCACGTATTTTTGCGGCATCTAGGCTATAAAGTAGCCTAGCCATAAAAAGGGAATGTGACAAAGATGATAGTTTCAACATATCTTGGCATACACATAAACTAGCATGATAACAAGATGAGCGGACATGTAATTTACGTCATAACAAGGTGGACATAAAACTGATGAACTTGTGGCAACTACGATGTAAAAGCAAACATAATGAGATCTAAATTAACCCTTTAGGTGTCCAACTATTTAGATCTAGTATAATTAGGGTGACACAGCAACATGTTTAGATCTAAAAAAATAGCTTCACATGTCAAGTTTACAGCATATTTACATTGATCACAATATAACAGGTGAAAAGTGATTTACATAAGGAACTAGATCTAGCCAATGTTACAACTGTCCAACTTAATAGATGTACTTTCACCATAATGTAGTTACAAGTCAAGATCCACATAGGAAATATAATAGAACAAACACAATTGTATTAGATCTAGGGAAATATATCTATCATGACAAAGTATAGGATTTAACACAAACACATAATCATACTTTACAACATATCCAATTCACAGTCTTTCACAATTTAATTTTATTTATCTAAACCTAAAATCAACTAGAAACTCACAGCGTTAGGTTTAGAGAATTGAGAAAGAACAGATCTTGAGTTTCTAAATTTGATTTGCAAAGTATGTTGTTGTAGAAAACAGTTCAGTTCGCACTCCAGCAGCATATGGCCTCCATGATTTCCAATGAAGAGAATAGAAGAATAGTACACATATATATAGCTGTCAGACCCCCTGGAATCGAGTGCCATATCAGCCCTAGGGGTGTCGATACCCCTGTGGGTGGGTCGACCCATAGGTCGACACCCTTTAAGGGGGGTCGATTCCTAGGTCGACACCCCTCTAGGGGAGTCGACCCCCTAGAGCAAAAAAATTGTTACTCTGACGAATTTTCGAATTTGAATCTTTCTAGATAAAATTCTGACTCATCTCTGACTCATGCATATATATATAATTTTTCTACGCGTATACAAACTTAAAACCCTCATAACTTCTTCATATGGTGTCCGTTTTACGCAGACCAAATGTCTATCTTGACCAGAATTTCGAGATGGACGCAATGGTGCAGTTTGTTTCCTCTAATTCTGAATATTAAATTAATTATTATTTAATTTACCTCTTTTAGTGTCGTTAAAAATTCGGGGAGTTACACTCTCACCTACTCAAAGGATTTCGTCCTGAAATCTCTAAGTTGAGAAGAATGCATATCCTACCATCCATTATCCATCTACTCATCCACCAACCACTGGCATCCATTGTCCTTAAAAATTTCTAATGCTTATATGAATATATGTGAAGGTGTGTGTATATATCCCAACACTAATGCAAAGATCAGGCGGTCTACTGATTCAGTTGACCTCCTTAATGCAATGTATGTTAGTGCCATGAATCCAACATGTATGCAAATAAACCTATTGTATCATATAAGTTCTATATGTGTGCACACCCATCCGTCCAAATGCAACATCCATATGCTAGTTCATCCATTTCCATCCATAAAAGAAAAGAAAATGCACACACATCCATATGCAGTATGAAAGTGATTGAGCCGATCTTAGTGCCTAATGTGTGTGTATATGCGTCCACAAGCAACCACTAGCAAACACTTGCATCCATCAAACATAACATGTTTCAAACATATGTTTACATCCATAGGATTCCTATTTAAAGGTCGAGAATACTTTGGATAAGTTATACTCTATTGACAGAAATAAGCACCGATAAAACTTAGGAACAAGGAGTTAAAAACACATCGTCGAAAAGAAAAGGGTACGAAGCACGAATCTTTTCTTCGGTCTCCCAAGTCGCATCTTCTGGGTTATCTCCCCATTGGACCTTTAGCAATTTGATCTCCTTATTGCGCAACTTCTTAATTTCTGACCCAAGAATACGGGTAGGGACTCGTCTGGCTGTCGCCTCCCGTTCCACTTCGACCTCTTCCAACATACTCGGCTGAACAACTTCTGTAGTGTCTTGCAGGCACTTCCACAGATGAAAGACGTGGAAAACATCATGAACACCGGATAGATTTTCTGGGAGCTTTACTCGGTAGGCCATTTGCCAATCCTCTCGGTTATGGGAAATGGTCCCACAAACCTAGGTGCTAACTTCCTTACTGATTCGAAGCGAACCACATTCCTTAAAGGCAATAATTTGATAAAAACTAAGTCTCCCACTTCGAACTTGATGTCAGTTCTTCTCCTGTCTGCATAGGACTTCCGCCTATCTTGAGCTGTCTTCATCCGCTGTCGAATAAGGTCAATCTTTTCGGATGTTTCCCTAACCATGTCTGGTCCAAGTAATAATCTTTTCGAATTTGAATCTTTCTGGATAAAATTCTGGTTCATTTCTGACTCATGCGTATACATATATAATTTTTCTGTATGTATACAAACTTAAAACCCTCATAACTTCTTCATACGATGTCCGTTTTACGCAAACCAAATGTCTATCTTGACCAGAATTTCGAGATGGATGCAATGGTGCAATCCATTTCCGCTAATTCTGAATATTAAATTAATTATTATTTAATTTACCTCTTTTAGTGTCGTTAAAAATTCGGGTTGTTACAATTTCTATCCGGATCCAATATCAAGGGGTTTGATAAATTTTCGAACTAAGATAAGGATTTCCTGACGTGTTTGAGCTAATTTGGATAGAAATAATCTTTGGACATTTGATATAAATTCTGTGGTGTAAACGTTTACTATTTGAAAATTTTGAAAAATATTATTATCGTTATTCTTCTTATAATATTCGTTGATTACGAGAATTCATATCAGATATTGGTAGATACAATTTATGTGTCACTTATGTTCAATATCGAGTGATTTGAGTTTTGTCATGAATGGTATCATCAATAATATTATTCTTGAAACCTGGTGAGATTGAGTTGTGGAAATTCATTTCGTAATTTGGGGGGTTAATCAAATCTTTGATTTGATGAAACTGAAAGTAAGGAATTGGGAAGGAAGCATAATCTATTAATTAAGATTAAAGAATTGAATATTGGGAAATCGTTTTAATTGGAAATTACGATTGAAATATGGATTAAATGTTTTCAAAAGGAACCGGATTTGGATAACGAGTTATTAAATGAAAAGATATTTGAGGTTTTGAGATTACATTATCATTGATTTAAAGGATGCGTTTTAAAGGAGAAAAGTTAAAATATGGATTTTGGTAAAGATAATTTGAGAATGGGTTTAAAGAAGTTTTAATCAACAAAATACGAGATGGAGGGAGAATTGGTTGAAAGCCTGTGTGTTCTGTAATTGTGTTTTTAATTGTGCTTATTATTTGGAAAGACAGGCATCAGATTTATGTCCGAAAGTCATTCCAAGTAATAATACGACGTTGTGGAGCAATTAAAGACATTGAAGACGTTATTGAAGACCGGGACCTTTCATATCGTAAGGACGACTTGTTGAATGTCTCAAATGTGTAGCTCCCATTTACAGATGGATTTTATATCAGTTAAGTAATAAGAAGCCCAAACGTATGAGAAGGAATTCTGAATTGTTGTTTCGTTCGGACCTGAAATGGACATGTATGGATTGTGTGTCCACATTGTAATTGACTGCGTAGCGCTGATTTCTGTTAAATAAATATTTGTTTAGTGGCGGAGAATTTTTTTCCCTTAGCTTAACACCCTTCTCTAAGACATATGATCTTAGAGGTTATATATTGATGGAAATTAGTGATGCGTAATGAATGGACAATGTGGCATACTTAAGTTATGTGATGAGCTATGGATGATCAAAACATGGCTTATTGAAGTTAGCTTTGTGTATATCGTGACCTAGACAAGACCCATACCCCGGTAATGGAAAAAAGAGGAAGAAATGCAGCTGGGTTATGAGGTGTTGTCTCCTTCTACATAAAAGGTGTACCATGGTATAGAGCTCAGGTACTAACCTATGTGGAAAAACACCTACTTTTCTGGTTATTGTTGGCGCGCGCTCGGAAATGTTGGTAAGGACTGGGAGATGACGTACTCTGGTGTACTCTAAGTTACCTAGTTACAGAGGTAACCCGGCCTTGTGTTAGCACGAGGAGCATGAGTTGATCCTCGGACATCCCTCTAGAGGTGTTCAAAATTCGGTTCGGTGAGGAAGTTCCTTTGCCTGGTCATTGTTGGAAACCCAATCTCCACTACGAGCCCGTACAGTTTTAGTTGTATACCATATGTAAATATATTATATGGTACCTATGCTAGCTATTTAAATACATTTACTTTCGAAAGGTTTTCACACTATGCACTAAGAATAATCTGAAAAAGGATTTTCGTATCAAAGGCATTTTCAAATGCATAAGGATAAAACTCTCCCAAGTGTGCATTTGCATGGTGTGTGTGCCGCGAGACCTTATGTTAGTTTCATTTTTCCAAAAGTCATTGCGAATTTCTACGCACTGCTATTCACACGGAGTAAGCGTGTTCCGCGATAACGGCGTTGTCCGGTGAATTACCTAACTTTAAAATAAACCCTAAAACAATTGTTTTGAGTTCTCACACCAATCCCATGACTGACCTGGAGTTTATTGTTCCAATACCTAAGCTCTGGGTTCCTTAGTTTTCCACACGGGCAACCTAGTAGTTTGGTTTGAATATTTTGCCTCGGAGTTGGTTGGAGCAGGATTCTTATTTCAGCTGGAGATATTATACCTTGGAGTATTCATATTCTTCTGGTGAGTTTATTATCTTTTCCACTGTGTAATCAATCTCTGATGTATGTCTTGTATCATCTTATGTAATATTATTGTAACAACAATGGAAAAGTTCTTTCGCTTTTGTGCAAATGTGTAAGTACCCCTAACAATCCGTCTTTATGAACGGTTTAAGTTGGTTTAAATACCGGCAAAATCGGGCAAAAAGACGGGTCGTTACACAAATCCAATTCAAATTAAAGTTAATAATTTGTAATAGAAGATCTCTAATCACAAATTAACAACCTTATAGATAGTGAATTGTTTTATGGAAAGATACTTTATGCAACGTGGACTCTTAGTCTTCATAGAAGGTAAAATCTCATTTATTATTGCAATTTTGTCATAATTGTTTTTATATAAAAGTTAATTTGCATCCAATTCATCTATTTGTATTAAGATCAATTTGTTGTTTAGATTATGTGTGATTTTTGTAGGTACTTATGTTTATTACAGTTGTACTATTTATGTGCTTGATGTATTGTTTTTGATTGATTGATTCATTAATGTCTTAACTCTTTGGAAAGAAATTAATTAATTTTAAGTTATATATATATAATATATATAATATTTATAGATCTCCAATTGTCGAAAATTTATAATTGCATATATGATTTTATATCATACATATTTCATCTTAAGGTTTTCTCATGATGTTTTATACTTATTATGAATCATGCAATAAAAATATTTTTTATTAATTATGATATTTCAGTTATATAGAAAATAATCAATGGATCAAAATTACATTTTATTTATTTTTAGATCTAATGCACCATATATGAGACCTACTGTAAAAAAAATAGAAAATTTAAAATTAAGTTAATATTTTTAAAAATTAATTTACTTCCAGCCTAAAACTAGTTATTTAATTAAAAGATATAATTCCGATTAAGATAAATAAAAAATAAATTAAAGCCCGATACATGTCTAAGGTACCTTATTCATATTTGTATAATTTAATTTGATAATTTTAATAATTTATATAATTTCAGCCTATAGTTGATCATTTAATTAAAAATATATAATTTCAATTGAGAAAATTCCATAAAAAAATTCTAAGCTTAGAAAAGTGTCTCATGTACCTCCAGATTTTCTTAAAATAATTTTTCAACTTGATTTAATTTTTTTAATAGTTAATTTGGTTTCGTGCTATTACCAATATTCTAATAATATATATTATTTTAATTGAGAAAACTCCATAAATTATTATTTTTAGCCAAATTATAAAATTGCAATTTTAACATGTAATTATTTTACATTAATTTATTTTTATACAAAATGTTTTATTAAACAATATGTTTATATATGAAAATATATACGTGCATGTGTGTGTTGTGTGCATGTGTGTATGTGCGTGTGTGTGTCATGTGTGTGTGTATATGTAGGTATTTGTGTATAGATTAATTTATTTTTTGACCATATTTTACAAGCATATATTTGAATAAATTACAGTACACACAAATTGAGCTAATGTGTTTGTTGCAATTTAATCCCAACATCTGTAAACTGATACATTATGCCTTTTAAGGGTTATCATGTTATACATGCTCACACACATATATGTTTTTGATACATATATACGTAAATTAAATCCAATTAATTAAATTAAATAGTGTTGGACTTTTTGAATTAAACTAAAATAAATTACTTTATTTATAGTAAATTTAGAAATGTTCTAAAGAAAATTAGGCTTGATAGGCTTTACTAAGATTCAATAGGATAAAAAAAAAATTAATTCACCCGTAACTTCAGCAATGGGCTAGTCTTGTTCCAACACTCTCAAGTACGTCGTTACCACAAGATCTTCTATTTCGATTTACATATGGGAAAAATCCCCTTTAGTTTATATAAACCCCCATCAATTCTTTTTGTGATTGTTATAAGTATGTAATCCAACCATTCTATTATGCTGCTTCTTTAAACTAACATTTTTTTGATTTATCAAGATACTTGGAATTCTAAATTTTGAAATGCTCAGCTACATTTTTGCTATCTATTATTATTTGAAAAACTATATTTAACATTGGTTATTCTAATTTTAAACGTATTCAAGTTTTCACAAATATTCCAATATTTTCAATAACATTAAAAAAAAAAAAAAAAACATGAAAACCCATGGATGGTATAAAGACTGGTATGTGAAAACATAAATAGAAAGCATACTTAATGTATCAGAAAACACAATTGATCACAGTTTACATGTGAGCAATGAAATAAGAAAACCATGTCCAGGTGATGTGTACGTAAATCCAAATCACATGATAAAATCCTAAATAAAGTTTGTTTCACACAGTAGGATAATAATACAAGCAATCAAACTAACCTAGGATATTGAGCTAATATAATTGTTTAAATGAACAAGTTCAACGGTTAAAATTCAACTACGGTATTATGTGAATTGATGTGTCTGTTCAATCCAATAAATGTATTCATCATGCTCCTTTCATTATAAAAGACATCTTATCATTTCAATGGCTGGGTCAGCTTATGAAACTTTATATTCGTCTACATCATCATAAACTCAAAAGAATGTTATTTGACATGATGAAAACGGCTACAACTTGACTAAAATATATTTTGCTTTAATTGAAGAAATAAATCTTCGTTATATATGCCAATAATTACCACTGGAGTAGTAACATTCTAAAAAGTTGATATAAAAACTTCATATCGTAATTTACTTGTACCATTAACTATGTTAAAAATAAATAAATAAATAAAACTCAAAACACATCAAAAAAATACAACCGTAACAATAAAGGTTTTTCTTTCCTATTAATAGACCAAAAGCTTACCATACATTGAAATCAAAACTGAAAAAATTTACAAACCTTTAAAAGATCAGTTAACTGAATTAGTTTTTGTTTGAAGATTTGCAACAAAACTTTTAACAAAGTGGATTTTCTAAATCACCACTTCAAACAAAATAATTTGACTGAATCAATACCGAGTAGGTTTCACATGAACTTAACTAAATTCAAAAGCAAAAATTAACACGTTTACCGGTGGATTTAAAGTCGGGTGCTAGATATTGAGTGTGGATCGGTGTTGATGGACGAAGCTTTGAAATTTTTTTACGTTTGGATTTTGTAAATTTAATTCTGTTTTAAGATGAGGAAATAAAATCCTAGTTCATTAAGCATCTATTGATAGAATGAGACCACGTGGAAATACTTCAGTTTTGATGAAATGGAGTAATAACGTAATTTTAATTGATATGTCCTAAGCTTAATCTCTTTTTACGCTAGCCTGCAAACTTATAGAATTGGATTAGGAGGGCCTACCAGCGAAAAACCCCTTTTTGATATCTATTATTATTCGAAAAAGCATATTTAATGTTGGTTATTGTAACTTCAAATATATTTTAAGTTTTCACCAATATTCCAATATTTTCAGTAAGATTACAAAAAACAAACAAATAATAAAACCGATAGATAGTATAAGGACTGGTATGGGAAAACATAAATAGACGAATCAGAAAACGCAATTGATCACAGTTTGCAAGTGAGCAATGAAATAAGAAAGCCATGTTCAGGTGATACGTACGTAAATCCAAATCACATGACAAAATCCTAAAGTTTGTTTCACAGTAGGATAATAATACAAGCAGTCAAACACATTTCGAAACATTAGCCTGTTATTTGCAATAAAATCGAAGAGTGATAAAAGATAATTGCAGCATATTTTCAACATACTCTTGGCTTTAACCTGATATACAACCAAAGCCAACTCCCCCTTATTTCCATCCGTTCCATATATATTATCCACTATATAAATAAATAAGTACATATATATCAGATGGTATTTTCCAAAATTCTTTTATACCAACTTCCTACTGAGTTCAAGAAAAGAATAAAAATGACCCATTGCCTATTTTTACCTTAAGACGACAAAGAAGAATCCTCGTCGTCTGAACTCTCAGGCCTCGAAGCCCTAATCTGCGGAAACAAATGAGGCAATGTAGGATTCACGGGAACAGGAAACTGCCTTGCCGAGCTAGCAATACTTTGATCGTTGATTTTTGCAACGTCTTTGCAGACTAAATCAAGAACAGATAAAAAATCCCTAACCACCATGAAAATTCTAAAAGGATGTGCTTCCTCCTTGGTTGAATTTCCATGGAAATATTCGGTTATCTCTTTAACCAAAGACAGTGCAACGCTTTCTTGAGCTTGCACTTTGATGATACCATCCTCTGCCTTCTTTAAAAATGCACTCATCGATTCATTAAACTGATGACCGGTGTTGTTATCTAACCTTAACACTTCTGAAACTTTTCGAACGCCACTTGCAAGTTTAGAGACATAGCTGCTCAACACTTCTGAATCCATAGCTGCCGCTTTTTTGACATTGGCAAGCTCACTGCCCAGGCCAGAGACAACTTTAAGACCTAGCTTTTTTAGTTTAAATTCATTTTGAAGGGTGTCGGGTTGAGTTTTGGAGGTAGAGAGACGGGAACCTTCCGCACGAGTAATCTCTTGAACCACAAAATGGAGGAGAGTTGTTTTACCATCCGTGCCCTTGACATCGGCTAGTTTTAGAAGGGTGTCCAGTTTGAAGGCATGGGCATCACCACGATTGGTTCCTACATTCATCCGGTTTCCTGTCTTCAGGACTGCTTCTAGAAGCTTCAGGAACAATCTGCTGTTTCTTAGCTCTTCACATGCTGCCTGCAGTTTTAAAAAGGTTGATTAACCATTATCTATACAAATTTGGAGATTTTATGATTTTTATTATCTGGTCAAAGTACTGAGATACCTCAAGCGTGTCAAACGATTTCTTCAAGTAACTGACTTCTGAATCAAAACTAGCAATGTAGAGCAAAGCTTCAACCCTTTTGAAAGCAAATGGAATATCAAGCACGGCTTTGAGAAATTTTTCAGCAGGACCAAGCTTGAATGGAGAGTTATCTTCATATTCTTTCAATTTGATCTCCTCTTCTTTGTTTGGGGCCATTTTTAGAAGAGTCTCCAAAAGTTCAGTTCCCAAGCTTTCGGCATTGCCTGATTTCATAAACATGAAAATGTTACTGTAGAAAAAAAATGAAGCTTTATGCAGCATGAAACACAAAATGTACGGTCAGAAATTTTTTGTGTCTACACTACAGTATGCTCCATTATAATAGTTTGGTGAGAATAATAGTATACTGGTTATTGGATTCTTAGTTCCAGTTGTATTAAGATCATGCAATTCTTAAGCATCTGCAAAGAAAAGGAGAAAAGTAGATGGCTTCAGTATTATTTAATTTAGCTGATTGGTTGTTTATTGCTTTAACTGAACAATAGATTAACAAAATGTACTGAATTTTGCCAAAAGTGGGAGGACAGAGACTATATGAGCAACTATAAAACTATAAAATGTACTGATTGGTTGTTTATTACTTAAACACGTCAGAATTTTTATTACTTTAACCAATTCGGTGGATCTGAGCAACTATCAAAATGATGAGGTCAACTGGTTTGATTAGAAATATGGGTCGGTAGTTAAACGTGTTAGATACTGAACAACCAATTTATTTATGTTTTAATTATTATTACCATAAATTAAATAAAAAACATGAAGAAGTGATTGTTAAGCAAACATTCCAGACCAAGGCTTAAAGTTTTATACTTACCTTAAAAATACAATTATGCAGTTATAAATTGTTCTTTTGTTTAACCTCAATGCGTTCAAAATTACACTTCTGAGACCAGTACCTCCAGTTTGACGATGGGACATTTGGACAGATACCTGTATAAATACCTGTATAATCTTGTTAAGGGGGTATCTAAAAGAGCTAAGTTCACAGATGCAAACATGTACGATTTTTGAGGTGTAACGCAGATATGGCAAGCTCTCTCCGGTCTGATTCTAACACCTTGCAATAACTTTTTTTAAGGTTTAAATACATTCCTAATGCAACATACAAAGACTTGAAATCTTTACCTTTATTAATAATGTGAATAGATTCATAATTTTCTGATCCGCCGGCAAACTTCCCAAAAATACCCATACATTTAATAAAAAGATGACATGATAGCAATAATTTCGATCTCCTCATGTAATAGTTAATTCGGCTTTGAAAAGCTTGAAATAACACCAAGGTCACAAGTTTGAATCCTAGCAAAGACAATTTTCATACATTTCTTTCTTCTTTTTTAATGTTCTTATTTTGCAAGCATTAATAAATATATCCGTTCTTTGTTTATTTCAGCTTTATGTTGAATAACACTTTTCATTTTGCTTTTTGTATTTTAGCCTAATTTCAAAAAATAGGAAAATAAAATACATTTTCTCTAATCATAAATAAAATTAGCGTGTATACATACATTGTACACACCAAATTACCTACAACTTAACAGATAAAAGTGACACCTCTTCCAACGAATTTTTTTTAGTTAAATTAGTTTTTGTTTTAACTAATGAACTATGAAGCTGAGTCGAATTAATGAACACTAATTTGATAGTTCGATTCGATTTTAAGTTACAAAAAAAATTCTTTATATATGTTTTCAATTTTTTCATATGTAATCCTTTCGACTTTTAGACCAAAAAAAAAAGTAGAGAACATAATTACGGTACAATATTAAATATGGGTTGAATTACCATATACACTTATGTAAATTTGAGTATAGGTTGTACATATATTGAAGTTTTACATTACATCAACAGCTAACATTTAAACTTCCAAATTCAAATTATAACATTTCCTCCATAGATGGAGAATGTGTGGTCTATACTAATTATGTCTATCACGCGAATGGCATGTTTAATTTATATTAGTATTATCATTATTATTTTTGTCAAGGAATGTTGGTTGTTTATAAATTATATTAAACATTTTATATGGCATTTATAGAGTATGTGCTCGATGCACTAATTATTTTGCCTTGTTCGCAACAGAGCGCATGCCATTAGATCTCCTCCAAATAGTAAATACAAGCAGCGGAAACATTAGCCAATAAATGACATGTGAGCGCATGACAAACATTTTGCAACCGCAGCAATGGATTCCTACAGTTTTGGATTCATGGCGCATGACGGTTTACTATCAAATACCTCTAATGTATCAATATCTTGCACACAAACAAACTAATGCAAGATAATGATAGTTATTAAAGTTTGATCAAGCAAAAGATCAAAGATGACACAATAGGAGGCTATGGTATTAGGAAGTGCAAAATTCATGAACTTGCAATAAATAACTCTTTGAGTTGCTCCTTGAGAGAATTAAACTGAAATAGTGCAAAGAAAATAAAAGCTATGTATATAATTTAGCAAATAAAGAGAAACCCAAAAGAAAAAGTCTCAAAACACTAACCTTCCAATAATGCTTCACAAACTTCCTCCTTAGTAACATTCAATGCCCTTAACAAGATAGCGATATTCTGCGACTTTTTAGGATCAAGAACTCTGTTCTCCAGTCTGGGAGAGGGAATAACTGGACTTTGTTGCTTATTCTTCATTTCTTTTGGAGCAGCGTTGCTTGTATTACAACCAAACAATGTCTCAATCATCTCTTCATTCACCCTGATCGATAAAAACAAGCAAAATTCTTACTTCCTCCATAACAATAAACAAATTATCAATCATATCTTACACCAATTGATCATTATCCTAAATATGTGCCATGTACACACAAAAAACCGTCGGCATAAGAAAAATCAAAAGTAAAATCAGTTTTGGCTTCAACCATGGCTCATCAACAATATAGCATTTCCAATGCTGTTTGTTTTTTATATTATTTTCGAAAGATTGTAATCATGGGTTTCACTTAAAAATAAATTAAAACATACTGAAATGAGCTAGATTTGAGCTGATCCCAGACCATAACTCTGTCGGAGCTCGCTCGAACCTTATCCCAATGCAAAGGCTTCAATTTTGCCCTTGGAGTAGTTTCTTCATTCTTCTCTAACTCTGAACTTCCAGTAAATTCGACGGCTCTTTTCAATTCCAAATGTCTACTGTTATCATTGCTAGGTTTATGAACAATTCTGGGTTTCCGAACATGACTTTCCCAGTATCCAAACGGGGGCGGAGGAGGTGGTGGGGGAGGCACTCTATCTGGCACATTTTGCTCTGTATCCCCTAAATCATTCAGATTTCGTGACTCCACTCCAGCTTCCATGAACCTAGCAGCAGGAGATCTGACGCTAAACCTCAAATTCCTCTCATTTTCATTCTCAATCGGTGATAAAGGAGGAGATGGCGATGGCAGTTTCCTCTTTGGTGGAGAAGGTGTCAATGGTCGGATTGAAGGAGGTGGCGGCGGAGCTGGAGGCCCTGACTTTGACTTTTTCGGGCTGGACATATCTGAACCCGAACCTGAACCCGAACCAGTAGAATTCGAATCTGGGTACAAATCTTCGCTTGGAAACCCACTTTTCGTCCTGCTAGCGTTATCGGAGCCACCACCTTTAGGCGAGTAGAACTCCTCGTCCGAATCGTCGGTGGCATTTCCGTAATTTCTCATCCAATTTTTCTTCGTCAGAGGCGGCAACGGCTTCAGCTCAGGCGACCCTACCTTAAACACCACCGGAGAAGGGGAAAACGTCTCGCTGTCAGCAGCTGGCACCGACAGACGCGCATTCTCCGCCACTGTTCCCAAATACAAAAACTCCGGAGCACCACGTCCGTTGCAGTCAGCACGATTCCTACACGATCCAGCCATGTCAGCACGGCTGGAAGAACCACCAACCTTGCGGGCGTCATCGGAGCCATTTCCACTCCGTCGGCGGCGCCTGTGGAACAGAAAGGCGAGAGAGAAAGTAATCAGAGAGAAGACGAGCAAAGAGATGAGTATAGCAGGGAGCAGCTTGGAGCGATGGCCGTGGGAAGAAAGGGAGTTGCCGGAAGAGGGGTTGTCCAACGAGGAAATGTTGGCTGGAAAGGTGGGTACGTTGGAAGTGGAAGGAGGAGGAGGCGGCGGAGCGGGGTCATTTGGGAAGAATGGCTGCTGGGGGTTGGAATCGAAGGGGTACTTGGGCAACGGAGGAGAAACATCCGGCGGAGGAGGTGGAGGCGAAGAAAGAGGAAAGAAAGGCTGATGCAGCATTCTTCGAGTATGCATTTCTAGGTCAAGGTTGGGTTGGAATTTAGACCAATCCGGTAAAATAGGATAAACTGACAAATTAGAATTGGAGCAGTAGAAAATGCTGGGGAGAAAAAGAAGAGAGGAAAAGAAGAAGAGAAGAATAAAAATGTGGGTAAGAGTGAGCTGGAAAGCAGAGTGTCTTATTTGGAGTTATGTGACAATTGCTCCCGGCTTATGAGAGAGAAGAAAGAAGATGTATTCTTTTCAGTATAGTATATTTGATTAGAATTTCTTACTAAATCTTTCACTAAGATTAAAAAAGGAATGAATAATGCCGTTGCTTAATTCAGTCGGAATTTTAAGCTATGGAAAAGGTTGTTGACCGGTAAAATATTAAATTACACAAATTATCCTACGAAAAAAATTGGTATCTGTTTTTTTTTCTTTTTTCTTTTCTTAAGAAAAAGAAAAAGAAAAACCATTTACATAACCTAGCCATTATGAGACACACTAATAACAGGTTATTTATGTGATAGCTTGTTATGGTATACATTAATAGTACAATCGGTTATTTATATCACTGCACTTGGGATCAATTAAACATAATAAATGTAAATGATGGATACATCCCTCTTTTTAAAAATTACTTGTCTTAAATCTCTTCATTTTATAAATTACGAATGGAAACCCGTGCGTTGCACGGAAGCATAGACTACGGGGTGTTGTAGTTTGCACGGGAGCATAGAGTACGAGGTGTTGTAGTTTGCACGCGCGTGGTTGTTTGACGCTCTTCGCGCGCGTGGTTGTGGCACGCGCTTCGTGCGTGATCGATGCAAGTCGTTTGCGCGTCGATTGATGTTCATCAAATGTTATGTATATGCGAAGTAATTGTATATTTAAATTTTTATTTGTCGCAGGTTTTTTAATGTAAATTGGAAGTGGATGAATGTAAAATGTTGGAATTATTTCAGTTGAGTAGTTAAAGATGCGCGAAGTTGGCAACAGAATAATAAATGAAAGGGAAAAAGAGTCATAATTAAAAACAAACTGCATAATACAAACGTATGCATACAAAGAAAAGACAGGTAAGTTTATACAGTGGTAACACAGGTGGGAAGTGAATGTAATTTATTAGAGGGGAATACAAACGGAACTGGTGAGTGTGGAAAGAAGGAAATGAGGTTATAATGGAGAAGCAGGTTGATTAATTCCTTGAACGCCTTGCCAGATACTCTGCCTCGATCCTATCACAGTCTGCAAATTGCAGTGAAGAAAAAAAAATGGTTAGAAAAGCAGTTTGTACGAAGTCGTAGTGTTAAGGTACCAACCTGAATAAGTAATTGCGAAAACACTTGTAATAGTGAAGAAAATAAGGACTTGCAAACAAATAAACTAACCAAAAAAATGGACATTGGTGATCGCGTTGGTGGCAGGCCAAATATTTTTATTGCAAAGCATCTGTAGACAAAATAAATGTGTAAAACTGCAGAAATTTTTTTAAAAAGGAAGTTTTAGAAAACTAACTTTTAAGGAGAAAAGTACGTACATTTGTACTCCAATTTTTTTTGTGAAATTACAGCAAAACCTCAGGATAAACGACATTTGTTGTAGATGTTGTTGTGGTTGATTCTAGCAGAATTGAAATTCTACGGAATGCAGTGCATCTAGATAGAGCAACATACAGTTGTCCATGACTAAGCACTTCGGTGCGTAAATCAATACCGACGTACTTCACAGATTGACCTTGTGCTTTATTGATAGTTAATGCGTAAGCAAGCTTAATAGGAAACTGACGTCTTGACATGTTTATAGATAATTCTGAGGAAGATGGTTGAAGAGATATTCTAGGTATAAATACAAAATTACCAGCTTTATCTCCAATAAGTATTTGAGCTTCAATTATTCGTGTTGCACATCGGACTACTATCAACCTCGTTCCACTGCAGAGTCCCTCTTTTGGATCTAGGTTTCTAAGCAGCATAATCGGGCATCCAACTTTAAGTTCAAGTTTGAATGGTGGTAATCCACTACACTCTAATGAATTTAGAAATTCAGTTGGGTAACGATTATTTTCCTCATTTTCCACTAACTTGTCAGCAGAAAGGAAAATATGAACATCACGAAAGCATTTCTGCAGACATGCATAATTTATTGCGCTCACATCTTCGTTACGTGCTGAGAAAATAGTTCTGTCCTTTAAAAAATCTGGAGATACTTGGTTGACAGCAAGTCGTGGATAAACAGTGTCAATTAAGTTAGCAAGACTACTGCATTTGTGCATCATTGATATGTCAATGTGTTGTTCTGGCGTTGATCCGATCTGTACAACAATAAATTTGATTAAAAGAACGGTTATATTAAATAGACACAGAGTCGAACTATTGTTATGATAGTAGTAGGAAATGAAAATGTAGTACCCTGGTTAAATATTCAGCAAAAGCACCACTCTCAACGTCGTTGGAACTTAGTCGCATATTTTTGTGTAAACATAAGACATGAACAACTGCGCATAACGGTGATCGGCATAACGTTGATGCAACAATATCTTCACGTGTTCCCTTTGGGATAACAGGCAAAATTTGGCGAAAATCTCCTCGTAAAACAACTGTCAGTTCACCGAAAGGTTGTGTGTTATCTCAAATATCTTTTAATGATCGGTCGACTGTTTCAACACAAAATCGATGTTGCATTGGTACTTCATCCCATATAATGAGACTTGCTTGTCTTATGAGCTCGACTGTTGATGATTGTTTTGTAAATCCGCAAGTTGAGTCCTCTAAAATATTTAATGGTAGGGAAAATGTTGAATGCGCTGTTCTACCTCCAAGAAGTAGTAATGAAGCAATACCCGATGAAGCAACAGTAAGCACAATATGTCCTAGACTTCGACATTTGTCTGCAATTGTATTATATAAGTATGTTTTTCCAGTCCCAGCTCCACCATTTAAAAAAAAAGTTTTTCCGTCTCGATTTTGAACAGACGAAAATATTAATTCGTATGCTGTCCATTGATTATCGTTGAAAGTAAGAATATTTTTTTCCATCTTCGCATCTTGTCCTTCATATTGTAGTTGTTTATGTTCCATTATAAGTATGTTTTGCACAGCAATTCCCCAGTTTTTAGTTGGCAGAGGCATCGGTGGAAAATCATGTAGACATTTTCCTGATTCTTGGAGTAATTTGTTAAGAATATGTAAACCATAATCTTGGATTTCATATTCAGTAGGATTAGTAATGTGGAACAGATTTGTGATAGTGTGCCCTAAATCATCACAAACGTGTGTAGCAAATTTTGTCCAAAGGTTATGCGGTCGTAAAGGGTAGCACTGAGTGAGAATAATGGAGAAAAGTCTTCTAAATTGATATCCAGTGTTCATAATTGATGCCTCTTCCAAACATGTGACCCATTCTTCGTCATCTTCAAGCATACCTTTAGCAACGCATGCATCTTTAAATGTTTCATGAACTTCGCCATTAACTGTTCGTAAATCCTCAAAAGATGTTGGACCTGTACAAATGGTAAGTAGTAGTCGTAGAAAAAACCGCTCACCAGAGTTCGGATTTGCAAAATACGTTCTCCCTATAGCTCTGGAACTTGCACTTCGTGGGGACCATATATGTGTCTCTTTATTCCATGTATAAAACTCTGGAAATTGTTGATATGTATATTTTGTTGCTTCTGGATGTGCTGCATAGAATTTGAAGAACTCAACTAATGTGGAAGTTTGGTTTTTTGCCCTTAATTTGATTGCATCCACAAATTCTGTCGGATCGAAGGTGACCTAGTGCATTCCGGGTAGATGTAGCTGTGACGAATAATTGCTGGTTTTTCCTCATGCATACGGTAACCAAAAATATGTCACGCAGCTTCAGGATGGCTTATGTGTCTGGAGTCAAGATACTGCTTAATTTCATCTTCCTTGCCCACAACAACAGTAGTTCGATCGTGACCCTTATATACATATATATATATATATATATACACTTATGTATATATTTTACAGCCCGTACACTTGCACATCCTTCAACATTTATATGACAATTAAACATTTCAGAAAGTTTTGGATTATAAGGAACTACGTCTCTATTATCCACAGAAATACCCCTTATTTCAAAAGATTTTCCGTCATTGCGCCGACGATATATTGGATATCCGTCTTTATCCATTGATGTATTATCAGCCCGCTCCCTTGGATACCGCTTCGAACATTTTCCATTTTCCATACATGGAGCATGCATATCTCCCTTGCATGGTCCATGTATCATACACCTTCTAATGGTTTCAAAAAGTAATGGTCGTTCCTTTTCGTCAGGAAACTCTGCAGAAATCAAACTATCTACTTGATCCACTGTTCTTAATTTGTCTGCGGATTGTAGAAAAAAAAGTGCATGCATATGCGACAATCCTCTTTTTTGGTACTCTATAGTGTACACATGTGCAACAACTGAACCAAAAATATGATTTTTATAAATTTCATCCATCAAACTTCTGCTTTTCAATTCAAATACCCAAGCGATAATGTCTGGACGATCGTTGGGTCTTTGGTTTGATTTCAAAGCTTGCTCAATTTTTGGCCAATTTGGATTTGCAGTCATTGTTAAAAAGATATCTAGGTGATTGTTATATCTTGTTATTGCTAGGGAGTCTTGATATATTTCATACATATGTCTAGGAGTACAAATATAAGAGGACGGTAAGACAAATCTCTTACCAATTTGATCTGCTTGTAAGAAGTCCGACTCTACATCAGTAATTCCACAGTACAGATCCCTACGAAGCTCAGTTTGATGAGTCCTACCCAATATAACCGATTTTGTTCGGTACATGCCCAAGCATCTACAACGAATTCTTGAAATAATTTACGTGCACGTAAAATTGTGGAATATTCACCCTCTCTTTCAAAGAGCCGATACCTATAATATGGTTGTTGTGTCAGTCTTTTGGTATCAGGAATGTTTAAAGAGGGATTCCATTTCATATGGTTAACACTACAACAAAATGACCCTATTACAACGGTGGAACACCGTTTTAATATACATTTTACAACGGTGGGCTAACCGTCGTGTATTAAGAAGTTGTAATAGACTAAAATCTTTTACAACTTTTTTGCACCGTTGCAACAACGTTGTAATATGTATATTTTACAACTTTTTTCCACCGTTGTAATAAACTTTATTACAACTGTTTATAATTGTTGTAATATATTTTATTAAAAGTATTATTTAATGCTGCAATATATGAACAAATTATATACATATTATTAATATAAGAATTCATTTCAGAACATGTTATTTTAAATGAAGATATCAAACAAACTTAAGATATGAACCAAAACAATATATTAGAATTTTCAAACTTTCATCATTTTTTTATAAATCATACAAGTATCTCAAGTACATAAAGTAACTACAACAAAGCCCATTGAGCCTCGAATCGTTTTCCTTTATTTCCTCGACCTAGACTAGTATCTTCTTCCATCTCATGCCTAAAAGTCGAGCCACCATCTTCTGTATCATTGTATTTCAAAGGACTGTTGGCACTTCCAGTCTTCGTTCTATTATTGGTATGTTCATCTTCCTGTACAAACTCATCCATTCTAAATCTTTTACCTAGCGAGGTCTTTATTTTACAATCGAGCGTTGTCTCATTGATCCTAACCGTTGTAATTCTGGTTGCAGTGCATCTAATTTGCTTTGAGTTGCTGTAACTGCAGTGCATCTTATTTTCCCAGTTAATGTACAGTGGAAAGCTGTTATGATTGTATATCCATCCACATAATCCTGGAATGTAATAAAAACACATACTAATCAAAAACAGCTTTGCTGTACAGGAATATCTATAATTTTGCTCCTAACCGTCTGTAATGTTCTAATGCTCAACCACTGAATCAATGAACAATCTCCATATAAAAATGTAAACAGGAAAACTGTCTTACCTACTCTTTCTTGTTTGAATAAACCTCTGCAGCAAACTTCTTCTGGTCATTGGCAGCATTTCTATATTCATGGCGCTTGTACATTTCCTAGCAAAATTGATCAAACTCGCAGCACTTTCCGAGGGTATGTCATCCGAAGTGAGCACATCCCCATTGTAGAGTATTGTCATTTGGTCTCCAGCAGCTGCATTTTCAGGTAAGACTGCAGCATGGTCATGGTCACCCATGGGCTCGTTCAGGTCATGCTCCGGAAACAACGTTAAAGCCGTCTTTTGCGGAACCAAACTTGTAAATCGAATTCGCACAATTTCCATCAGTACATGACTTGTAGAATTCATTATATTATCACTTCAAAACAGGCGGAATAAAAATAGAACCTGAAACCCAAAAAAAACCTCCGCTACATTGACCTTAGTAAATCGAATCCGCACCAGATTCATATTGTTGAAACTTAGTAAATCGAATCCTGTAACTAAATACACAAAATTCACAACCAAGTACGCAAGAACCCAAAACCCAAAAAAACCCTCCGCGACATCGACCTTGGCGAATCCTTTCATGTTGTTTTCGATCTACAAATAAAGCAAGTTCACCAATTTGATCTGGTGCCATCGAGTGGAAGTGGTGACGTTAATTCGGCTTAAATCGAAGATGTCGATTTAATAACTTAGGTCTAAAGAGTCAGATTGAGAAGCGATTCACAGCTGAAAAGATTAAGGGATAAGTCGGATATGAATAGTGGTATGGATTTGGCAAAGGAGGAAAACAGAAGGGTATGTGATTGGAAATTGTGAAGGCAGTATAATGACCGAAATATGACTTTGAAGGGTTCAACATAAAAGTAAATATAAAATTAAGTGCTGGAAGTGGTTGGAAGTTTAGGGAGGTAATTTCAATTTTGGGTTAGAGCCAAAATTTTCGTATGGCAGGAAACATTTGAGATTTTGTCCAGCTGCTTTGAAAATTGTTTAGTATGATAATTAAGCGTTGTGTTGGAGATATATGTAGACGAAAATTGTCGACACAAAGGGAAGTGTCTTACTAATCCCATCATTTAACTATTATTTTGAAAGTTATTTAATATTGTCAATTAGATATTATGCAGTAACTATTTATTAAACTTTTATTATATTTAAATATTCACATCATTGAAATTTAAATTTTATAAGTTAAATAACAATTATTGATTAATAGTATTTATTGATTATTAATATTTTTGATTAATAATCAAGTATTATTATTTAGTTATAATAGTCGATTTCTTGAGAATTTATAAGTAAAAAACTTATATCAAATTTAATATGGATTTCTTGAGAATTAATTTTTATTAAAATATTAAATATTACTTATGAATAGTAGTTACTATTAATTATTACTTATTTCTTCGTAGTTATAACCGAATATTAATTATTAAAAGCATAGTATGTATATGTTACCGATTATTAATTATTAAACATTTAACACTATTTATTAAAAAATAATTAATTTTTATTAATTATTCTTAAATATTAAAATTATTAGTTATTAAATGTTAGCTAGTGTAACAGACGTCTATTACAACTGACAAAAACAAAAGTTGTAATAGACATCTATTACAACAGGCCCAAAACAAAAGTTGTGATATATATGTTTATTACAACAGCGATTTTTTCACAGTTATAAAAAACATTTATTACAACAGTGCGTTTTGCACAGGTGTAAAAAAGCATTTATTACAACTGTGTTTTTCGCACAGTTGTAAAATTAAAGTTGTAATATGGTGTTTTTGTTGTAGTGTAATATCCCAACCAAGATCACTATGGGGAAATAGAAGGACATAATGAAGGGGTAAGTATGCAGGATGACATTCGCTGATCCGTTCCAAATGTGAACCTCCTTTCAAGTGTATTACAATATCTCTAATTCCATGAATTTGAGATCCATCTCCAGGTAAGATAATAGCTATTTCATCCGTTGTTGGCATGTTATAGACATGTTTGTCATTTGTCTGATTGTAATGAATACGCAAGGGAAGATTTTGGGCTGCGTCAGTCGAGTTTTTCAAAATATCATAAGCCTGACGATATAATTTTGTGAATTCATTGTCCCGCAAAAGAACACATTGTATTATTTCCAAAACTTGTCTATTAAGATGTTGGTTTCTTTCATGTTTAAATGTCAATGCAGAAGTAGGATCATATATATATATATATATATATATATAGTTGAGAATATACAGGGGGATTGGCAATATCAGGCAGCAAAGCACCCATTCTATGTCGTAGTTCTCCACGTATTGTGAACGACTTTATCCCACGTGTACCGAGAGTTCTATCATCTAATTTGCAGCCAAGACTTGTGAATGCATTTGCAGAATTATACTCATGAATATGTTGCAAAAAAGAAGTAGATAAAGAGTCGTTTCCATCATATAACTGTCGTAATTCCGTCGGAGGTTGTGATAATGGAGGTAACTTTACATTTCCAGACTTACAACATGTTCCAAAAATGGGATTACATAAAGGAGATTTTGACAAACGTTCGTCGATCCAATGAAGTGCTCTACAAAATGGACATGGTATGTTCATTAAGCTAAGGGAATGATGTTCAATGTGTTGCGCGCGGTAAATTCTTTCTCGTTCCCTGCGTAGCTTTTGAGCAATGGAGCGATTTGATAATGGTGTAACCAAGCCATCTTCAGTTAACCTAATGGAGATTAATATATTATGAGTGAAGTGACAGTTGTGTGTATTTAGATTTTATGGTTGGGACATGGTATAGGCACGAATTGATTGACTGCAAACAATAGTAGACTTACATTTGAGTGTTAAGTTGAGTAGATGAGGAGGGAAGAAGTGTTGGATCTTCGCTGGAGTTATCTTCTACACCACCGATCACTTGTGAAGATTGGGTTACACCATTATGTTGCATCATGGAAGCTGAAGAGGGAAGATTGAATACCGAGTTTTGAGATTCCGTTCCTGAAGTTGTTGCATTTTTTGACAGTCTTTCTTTTTGTCGACGCAAAGTTTGAGCAATTGAGCGCCTTGATGGCCTAATTGCAGCAAAGATTAATTTTGCATGTATTAGAAGAAAATAAAATCAAAGATAAATACATAGCATGTTAATATGGTAGTTTTAGTAAATAAATATGACAGAAAGTTTATTTCATGAGAAAATACAGGAATTATGAGTAGAGTGTGCACATACATGTTGGTTGTAGTGCTTGTAGAGGACTCAGTATCATTGTTATCAGCATCAATAAGTAAAGCGGTGTTAGTACTCCGCAGAACGAAACAAACGTGGTTAATGATTTGCATCGAATGTACATATAAGATATATGTTTACCAAACCTTGTAACGCTTTCGATGTCCTACAGACGTAGTAGGGGTACAATTGGTTATATCGACCAAAATACGTTTGTCCGTGTTTTCCATATCTACTACTGTCAGTTGCCAAATAAATTTGTGGTTAGTTATAATGAGTTAGAGCTGAAGGTAAAACAAATTTGAATCGGTGAACAATAATGTTAAATTCAATTTGTAAACTTTATAGCAAACTGATTTAACAAAATGCATAATATGTATATCCATTGTCAGTTCGTAACATATAGAAGCACGTGAGGAGAAATATTTATAATAAAAATTGAACTATTAATGAGCACCAGGTCAGCAGCAGTAGCAAACATGTTATAACCATTGAAATATATAAGCAGTCGCTGTATAAGCAATCAGTGAGAAAGAATACAAAGGCAGACGGAAATGAATCCGGGAAAGAAAAAAATTGAAGTTCAAATAAGTAAATAAAAGTGTAAACTAAGTAGGAAGTTAACTTCAGTGGGTACACCGGTGATGGAGAATGGGAGCAGTAAAATGTTAGGTCGAAATAGTGGAGAAGACAAAGTAGGCAGGGTTTATGTATATTGTTGGAGAGTATTGATTGGAAAATGAATAGTTTATTTGTGCAGTTAGGGAAGAAGAAAGCTTGTAGTGGTGTATAAGAAGGAAGGGTGGGAGAAAATATTGGTAAATGGAAGACGTGGACCACAGAATATAATTTGGCTGCTGGTGTGATAATATTTCACGTCTGCAAGTATGATAAATAATAATTTATTTAGGAAGGACACTGTTAAAATGACAATAGATTTTTATATTTACACAGTATAAGATACTGTTAATATGCCAATAATAGGATATATATATATTAGTATTGAATGCTGTTGGATATATTTCTAATTTTAACACATGTTATTTTAATTGAAGGTACAAATGGTAATGAAATAATCATGGATAGCGGTAGCAACAGTTAATGTTACTGACATAGAAACTTACGTTTTTCATGCACAGTTTAGACTTCTTTTCTGATTTCTGATTTTAGACTTGTTTTATTCATATATAGCTTTAAAGTTAATATTACGTTAAGATGTGTGATCTAGAATTACATTGCTGTTGCTGGCTATGTACACATAACTTCAGATGCATATACCCAATGAATCATTCCCTTTAATGTCCAAATTTACTGAATAAATGGCCATACAGACAATATTTTAACTAATTAATTTAAAAGCATGTAACATGTTATGTATGCAACATAGAAACATCATACTATCAAAGATAATTGATCTATAAACAGGCTGTCAACATAAAGGAAGCAAGTTCTCCATACCCCGAAATATTTGTTATGACAACCAAGAACAATAGGATGAAACAAATGTCGTGGACCACAGAATATAATTTGGCTGCTGGTATGATAATATTTCACGTCTGCAAGTATGATAAATAATAATTTATTTAAGAAGGACACTGTTAAAATGGCAATAGATATTTTATATTTACATAGTATAAGATACTGTTAATATGTCAATAATAGGATACATATATTAGTGTTGTTGGATATATTTCTAATTTTAACACATGTTATTTTAATTGAAGGTACAAATGGTAATGAAATAATCATGGATAGCAGTAGCAACAGTTAATGATACTGACATAGAAACTTACCTTTTTCATGCACAGTTTAGACTTCTTTTCTGATTTCTGATTTCAAACATGTTTTTATTCATATGTAGCTTTAAAGTTACTATTAAGTTAAGATGTGTGATCTAGAATTACATTGCTGTTGCTGGCTATGTACACGTAACTTCAGATGTATATAACCAATGAATCATTCCCTTTAATGTCCAAATTTACTGAATAAATGGCCATACAGACAATATTTTAACTAATTAATTTAAAAGCAGGTAACATGTTACGTATGCAACATAGAAACATCATACTATCAAAGATAATTGATCTATAAACAGGCTGTCAACATAAAGGAAGCAAGTTCTCCATACCAAGTGATAATCAATATACGAAGGCGTATGTGAAATATTTGTTATGTCAGCCAAGAACAATAGGATGAAACAAATGTTCATCATCAAGTTTTTATAGGTGGTCAGTTAAAAAAGATCCAAGATACAATGGCAAGTAAACAAACAGTTATTATATAGAATAGAAGGTAGAATGTACAAATAATAAACGGCAATGACAAATAGTGAAACAACAAAAAGTGAAAAAAAAAAAACAGTAAACATTAAACTGGACAAGTACATCATGAGGAATAAAAGTGTGCATAGGAAGTTAGAAATTGAAAGTAAATATGAGTCGATAACATGAGCGGGTGCACAAAGAAAACGACTAAAACACATTTTTCATAAACATTTGCTCAAGCACACGGAAAAATGTGTAACAAAACACAAAATTATACATGGGTGCACTTATGTATAAGAGTTACATAAGGGAAATGGGTACAAAGAGAAATACAGCTAGGTGTTTATACCGGAAATGCAAATGAGAAACAAACGTAATTTATTAGTGCAGAATACATCCTCAGTTTCATAAAATTAAAAAAAAAACTGACGCTAGATACTCTGCCAGGATCCTAACACAGTCCGCAATCTGCAGTTTAAAAGAAATTGGTTAGTAAAGGAATACGTATGATAAATATAGTTGTATGAATGGTTGGAAAAAAATTGTATCAAACCACTGCATTCCAATGAGCTTCATCTTCGTTATCCGTATTTTGTGGAGTAGTAGGCGGAAGATCGTGAGCTTGATTTTCGTTCTGAAAATCGTTGGGTTGAACTTGAGGAGTAGTAGGAGATGGGACATTAGTCACAGTTGTGGTGGTTTCATCGCTGGTTGATTTATGGGGTATAGTTAGACGTGTGCTTTTACGTTTATGTTTTTGTACTGAAATGGTTAATGGAGACTGTTTGGTTGGCACAGAAAGCTTGGACTGCACAATTTAATGTAAAATGAGCTAAGCAGATGTAAAAAAAAGTAACAGTTAAGTTAGAAGAAGAGAATTACCTTAGTCATGATGTGTTAGGAAGAGAACAAAACTGAGGAGTAAAAAAGAGAGGCTATGAATGTGGAAGGAAGAGTATGTTAAATTTTATGAGTCTAACGTAGTATATATTGAAGGAGTGATTAAAATAATGTCCATAACTGCATTTTTCTATAAAACTAATATTATATTTGATTTTCGTGATTAGAACAGGTTTAAAGGCTACAAACATGCAATGCCAGTATTTTTAACATTTAATGCTAAATTATATCACCAAAATAATATAGTAACTTTTCGATAAAGACTCGATGAAGATGTAAATATACAGAACCTTTCCGATTATCCACGAATCTTTTGAAATGCAATTTCACTCCATTGTACTGAAATATAAACAATTTCATGTATATAGCAACATCAAAATCATACCTAACATAAGGCAAGATTCAAGAGGTATTCACAATATGTTAAATTGAGTCATTTAATGCTAAATTATATCACCAATAATATAGTAACTTTTAGATAAAGACCCTATGAAGATGTAAATATACAGAACCTTTCCAATTATGTGCAAATCTTTTGAAATGCAATTTCACTCCATTGTAATGGAATATAAACAATTTCACTCCATTTTTATATGGTAATCTTTTGATATAGCATTTTTAAAATTTCAAATATATTTTGAAGCTTTTAGCTCCTAACCCATTTAGTGCTAATTTCATAGTTTAAATTGGGTATCATTAGAATATTGATAGTGATTGGCTCTTATATAGAATGAAATGGATTTGTACACTTTTATCTTTTCATTTAAGCTATTTATTGCATGCATGAGATGCTAGGAATGTGTATCAGTAAACAAAATTTAGTTCAAACAGCAGTTTATGTTGCGTAACTTCTTTGCTATATACACGACCCATTTACATTAAATATGAGTATGTATGCTCGCATGTCTCCAAAACGTATATAGCAACATCAAAATCATACGTAACATAAGGCAAAATTCAAGAGGTGTTCACAGCATGTTAAATTGAGGCATTTAAAGCTAAATTATATATAGCAACATCAAAATCATACGTAACATAAGGCACGATTCAAGAGGTATTCACAGCATGTTAAATTGAGCCATTTAATGCTAAATTATATATAGCAACATCAAAATCATACGTAACATAAGGCAAGATTCAAGAGGTATTCACAGCATGTTAAATTGAGCCATTTAATGCTAAATTATATATAGCAACATCAAAATCATAAGTAACATAAGGCACGATTCAAGAGGTATTCACAGCATGTTAAATTGAGCCATTTAATGCTAAATTATATATAGCAAGTACCATAAGGCAAGATTCAAGAGGTATTCACAGCATGTTAAATTGAGTCATTTAATACTAAATTATATATAGCAACATAATTTCAAATATATTTTGAAGCTTTTAGGTCCTAACCCATTTAATTCTAATTTCATAGTTGAAATTGGGTATCATTAGAATATTGTTAGTGATTGGCTCTTATGATTTGTACATTTTTATCTTTTCATTTAAGCTATTTATTGCATGCATGAGATGCTAGGAATGTGTATCAGCAAACAAAATATAATTCATACAGCAGTTTATATTATGTAACTTCTTTGCTATATACACGACAGACTTACAATAAAGATTTCATATGTATGCTCAACTGACTCCAAAAGGTATATAGCAACATCAAAATCATAAGTAACATGAGGCAAGATTCAAGAGGTATTTACATCATGTTAAATTGAGCTAACCACATCACATGAAATAATTTTTTTTTCACAAAAAGCAAATGCAGAGAGGACAAAAATAAATATGACAGACTTTGATACAGGATATATATTAAAACTTATTATCAACATTTAAACATATTTTTAAGTACACGTAAAAAAGTGTAATTATCGATCACCACGTCCTTACTCCAATGTGCTGAGTGCAAGTTAAGCTGCAAAAAAGAGTAAATAAGTAGTTCGTTAAAACGAAAAATGTACTTATTTTAGTATTCAAAATATAAGGAGTAGATTGTCTTACCGTAATTCTTTTTAATGGCCATTCAGTAGTTTGTCGATTATTCATTGTATCCTCTTTATAGGCCAGTATTGCACTATCCCAAATCTGTAATGTGATATGAAAAATGTAATATGAATTGATAATTAAATTAAAGAGTATACGAACACATGAGCAGAGGTTATACTTCACTTCCTAGACTTGTTCTCTGTCTTGGCCATGTGCTTCTCCGAATTTGCATAGGTCGGTCTGGGTAAACATGTCGACCCTTCAAGATATGGGTAGATGTTATGTATTGATGATCTCAAATTAAAATATGTAAGCATATAACTAAAAGATAAAAACTTACATGATTGTCAAACACAATGACATTAACCCCATATTCATGTAGCAAACATACAATTTTGGAAACAATATAATCTCCATCCGCCCAAAGATTTCCGTGAATGATGACATTATTAAATATTTTTGCTGCTTGTCGTCGCGCATCATGTATAGAGGACATAATCATCGTGTACAATAAGTGAATTGGTAAGTGGAAAAATGTTGAGCGGAAAGATTAGAATGCGTGAATTGGGTGGAGATGGGATTAAATGAGAAGAGAAGGTGAAGTTGCGACTTACGAGAAGAGAAGACAGAAGAGGTTATCTACAAATATATAAAAAGGGTTGGTGGAAAAAAGAATTTAGAACGGAGTGGAGGAAGGAGTAAAGGAAGACGTGGGAACGTGAAAGTGGGAGAGCAAAGTTACTGATACGCGTGATAACTAAATATAAGGCAAATGCGGATGAGGTGGCAATCAAAATATCAGGGGATGTGTTTAAATTAGGACGGTGGATTTATTTTTGTGGGATTAAATCTGAACCACTCTTTGTCTTGTTGTTTGTCCAAGGGGGGGATTTTATTATATAGATTTTATTCTTCTCTTGTTTTCAATTTTAGGAAGCAGTTACGAAGAGATGTATCGTAATATGGTTACGAGTTATGGAAAATGATAACATGAGCATGTGTTAGTTCAGTAAATAAGTACAATCTGATTACATCTATATTATGAAATTTAGAATGTGTGTATTTGTGTATATAGTTTGAATCTGATCTATTTTTGCTATTTTTTGCACTTGTTATGTAACACCCCACCTCCGTTAAGGTCACTCACAAAGGGAATGCCTTAACTTTGGTGGAGCATTTTAGTAAACAGAACAGAAACTTACAAGACAGATAGAATAGTACTTGAAAAATTTATAACTTTATTTCAACAGAAACCGAAATAAACTTGGTTACATCCTTTCAAATCACATTATCAGAATTCAAGTACAAAATATCAGTCTTGTACAAAAGCCTTCAGAATGCATAGTTTAAAATCATAATCCCTATAGAACGGAAGCTATACAGAGCCAAGCCATACTTTAAGCACTTCAAGCAGAAGAAATCCGGATCAAGCTAAAGTATTCCCTCCTTGGATAACCTGGGGGGAAATGGAAGAAAGGAGGCGAAACAACAAGGGTCAGACAAAAAGTCTGGCAAGTCCAGTGATTTTCAGTTATGAACAGATAATAATAACATGACATGAAAATAAAACTGGATGAGAGATAACTGTAACAGGTGTAGCAGATATAACAGAAGAACAGAATGACATAAGCTATTTCTTTACACTTCTCTGCACTAATACTAGTATAACATAATTAGGTGTCACCCTAATGTCTAAACTGAAACAGAAACGGGTACAGAATAATTTAACAGAAACAGAACGCTAATAATGGGCCTTTACTACCCGATCAGAAACAGACAGAAGCAGAAACAGATTAATCCCTACGGAAACAGAATGTATAATTAGGTGTACACTAGTAATGGGCCTTTACCACCCTATCAGACGGTACCACGCAGAAACAGACAGGTGTTACCACCCAACAGAAACAGACGGTACCAACAGAAACAGACAGAACTAAGTGTACCCTAAAACCCTACCCCAAGAGATCGGCTCCCTAATACATAAATATCCTGTGTCAGCCCCACAGTAGGGTGTATCACTCCCTAAAGTAACAACCAATTGGCACAGACCTATTTACAGATGTCACGGCGTCTTACATCCTCAGAGGCAGACCGGGATCCATGCACGCACATGACCCGGTTGGAACGCACCATCAACACCCCTCGCCATTATCAGAATGAACCGCTTATAATTAGTTCAGTAAGCGTGCCCGGACCCTACTTACTGTTGGGTCAAAGTTTTGATACCAGAAAGGGTTACTGACTAATATGGATCCCAAACAACAGATGACACAAGTAATTCCCCTCCTAACCTTGTGTCCCCAGACTAACAGATTTCAGCTTAACTTGCCTACAAGTTTCAGACATACAAAAATTAGATTAACTAGTTCACATATCAGACAATCAAGTTAACAGGTTTTTAGACTAACAGATCAGATGTTCGGATTAACAGGCTTATAGATTAACTGGTTACAGATTAACAGACTTACAGATTAACTGGTTACAGATTATCTAACTTTGTATTGGGCCTACGGATTCACGAAACGGGTTTATCAGATTCATTGGTCCAATTGGTTTAACCTTACCCAACACGTTTTAGACATCATAATTATCTCAGATTTTCATTAATTAAATATTAATGCCCAAACCTCTCACATTAGACTGACAGTTTGCGGCTACTGGTTAGGCCGGTTGGTTCCGGGCAGTGTAATGACCCGAAAATCCGGTACAATTTGAGCTGACTAAATAACACAAGTCCAACCCCAAATTGCACTTGAAATTCAAGAAACTAATAGAAAGAAGATAGAGGGTGAGGATAGATAAGGTAGAACTAGTAGAATAGAAGAAGAACATCATCATCAGGGTAAACACGAATCTCACAGCGGAACGAATAAAATATAACATAACTTTTGAAATACAAACAGTTATATATACAATAGCACTTATCAGAGTGCAGCACTTACAACAACAGCGGAAATAATAATAGCTATAGAATCCTGAAGCCTCCTGCTCCAAGCTCTCCAAGTGTATCTGTAAAATCCCGACTACTTGACTGCCCGTACAAATTTAGGCACCCAAGAGTTTAGGGAAAACAAACAAATAAACTTCGGGTCAGTCATGGGACTGGTGTGAGTAAAACAGTTTAAAACAGTTTGAACAAGTAAACGATATCTCATAAGACCACGCCGCATAACGGAACGGGTTTTTCCCTTATGAGAATCCAACAACTTTGTAAACAACATCATTCTGATATTATAATAATGTCTAACTACAATTAGATAACAATCTAGCAGAAACGCTTTCATCTCACGTTCTACAAATATAGTATACAATCAAAACCGCAAGCACGTATTGGGTAATGGATTTCCAACTATGACAAGGTATGGAACCACCTTCCGATCAGTGTACTCTAGGAACGATACACTGGAGTTCAACAAGAACATCTTGCAACTCAGCCACACATGACCGACCACTCATTTCGCTTGAGTGTATCGAATGTACATCACCAACGGTTGGGATCAGCAACCGTTTCCCGTATATATATGGGACAGCATTGATAGATTAAAAGAAGCAAATGAATATTCTCTAGATAGGTGATTATACACCCTACTTCGGTGCGACCGACTTAGCCATGCTGCCTGCCCGATTTCTGTCATTTACCGGATGTTAAGGCCAGAGGTTATGATTTCTTTCCATTCATTGATAACATGATCACTTTGAATGCCACATTATCAAATCCGTTAATCATTAATTGGTTTACACAAATATTTTGGATGTTATGCTAAGGGAATAAATCCGTTGCAACCATATATATTTATACAGACCAATCCATTCGATCATTGGAAATACTTTGTCAGACATTCGTCCATTTACGTTCGTTCTGGGATGGAACGAAACCGAAGGCACTATTCAGTACATCCATCTTAGTCCATGTTATCTAAGACTTATACAATAGCCCTTGCACTTTACTCCGTCTTCAATTTTCTTTGGCATATTCGCAACGCTTATGCCAATACAGAGTGGTTCTTTGGATAAGAATCCAACCGGTCTCTCCATATCAACAACGTAAATATGGTCAAAACTTGATAGTCTGTGATTTAACTATCAATGAAAACATGTCGGTGTACAAACAACGATCTAAATTCCAATTGGAATTATCGATCCAATCATCAACCATATATATATATATATTCATATTTCCTTATTTTCTAAAATTAGAAAATATATTTTTTCAACATTGGAAAACATTTCCAATCCTTATTTATGCATCACTACCATTCCACAACTATTAGTCCCTAACTGTAAACTAGTAAGAGAACAATTCTCTAAGTATAAACACCGAAGGCCGAAACCAACATCAGATCAACACTCAGAAAAATATTCAACTTACCAATCTCTAGTCAGTTTCTAATATTGTTTAACTCTATTTGATTTACTCTTATTCGAATACTATAAGTCGATTAACTCTATTGATTTAACTCTATCGAATAACTAAATTCGATAAACTCCTTTTGATTAACTCTATCGAATAACTAAATTCGATAAACTCCTTTTGATTAACTCTACTGAATTAACTCTATTCCGAATAACTAATATTCGATTTGACTTCATCCTTAATAACAATGTCTGTTTTAACTCTAATCGATTAACTCCAGTTGATTATTCTAATCGATTAACTCTATTGAACTAACTCTATTTCGAATAACTAATATTCGATTAACTCCATTCGCTTGACTCTGGATCGCAGCGATCAAAATGGTTACGCCTGATTCCTTCAGGAAACATCCGACCGCCGTAGGCTATCTGCAGCCCTGCGAATTACGCTAGCAGTCGTGCTAAATGGTATTTACCCTAATTAACTATGTCTGTTTTATCTCTATCTCGAATAACTATATTCGATCGACTCTAATTGAATAACTAATATTCAATTAACCCTGATTCGATTAACTCTAATTCAATTAATCCTATTTGTTTAACTCATATTCGATTAACTAATCTTCGACTAACTAATAGTCGATTTACACTTATTTGCTTAACCAAAATTCGACTAACTAATAGTCGATTAACTTACTTCGACTAATTCGATTAACTTTTATTTGATTATCTCTAATCGATTAACTTTATTTGATTATCTCTAATTGAATAACTAATATTCAATAAACTCTTTCAAATAACTAATTCGATTAGCTCCTTCGAATACTAAATTCGATTTAACTCTATTTGATTATCTCTTTTATATCTCGTCAATTTCCTTTTTATAACGCTTATTTTCCGTTACAACTATTCCCTTTTTTATAACTTCTAATTACCGTTACAAATATTTCCTATTTATAACTTCTAATTACCGTTACAAATATTTCCTATTTATAACTTCAAATTACCGTTACAAATATTTCCTATTTATAACTTCTAATTACCGTTACAAATATTTCCTATTTATAACGTTTTATTTATCTTCTAAATAAATATTCCTTTATTCTATTTATTTTCTAAATAAATATTTCCCTTTTCAATTCTATTTATTTTCTAAATAAATATCCCTTTTATAAAACTCTATTTGTTTTATAAATAATTCCTTTTATAAAACCGTGTTCGTTTTATAAATAATTTCCTTTTATAAAACCGGGTTCGTTTTATAAATACTTTCCTTTTATAAAATCCTGTGATTTTATAAAATTCCTTTATTTCAATATACATTGAAATATTCCATTTCACAACTCAGGGTTTCTTATGATATGTAAAATATCAAATAACAATGATTAATATCATTCTAACACACATAATTCAGAACAGATTATATAACACATCATATAACACAATATATGAAAACAGTAAAATAATTGTTGAGGAATCCAGTCGGATTCCTCCAACCTGTCTCCCTGCATCCACAGATGTTACACAGTATAATATATATCATATTTCATTTTGAAATGAAATATCCTGCTGTACAGAACCATATTTGATTAACAGTACATAGATTAACTATAACTACGTTTTCAATCAAATCTATTTAACAGTCCAGTTTGACAATCAATATACAGCAGTCAATAAATAAAGTACAATTTATATAAAAATATAAATTGAGGAGAGTTAGTGAGTTTTACTCACTTTTCGCGTTAACCGTAAAGTGACGATTTGCGTTTTCGTTGATTCTGATCCTACAATTTATTTTGCCATAAATTGTAAACAGCTCCAATAGATTCCAATTCAGTTCCAGTTTGTTGTTCTCGTCCCTATGATCCTACGGGTCCTTGGGCCTTAACCATGTCAGCCCCGCCCATTATTTCGGTCCCTATCATCTCCATTCGCTCCTCGTTTCTTTTCTTTTTCATTGTCGAACACTTCCAGTATCCGTTGTTCAGCTCCGATACCCCATTCTGCAGTGACCAACCCGTCACTTAACATCATTACGTACACCGCGAGCTTCCTCTTACTTAGTAATACAGACACCACGCTTCAACTAAAATACCCACAACCACCGAAGTTTTCAGCATCAACAGCCCAACCATATCACTTCTCCTCCACTACCCTTTTTCTCACTTTTAACTTCCCTTTTCTAGACTCCATTTCATTGCAAATTACACTTAACACACTGACTTAGAGTTCATGTATGTAACTGACCCAGCATTGTACTGAAATAACACAATACTTGAACATACAAAACGCTCTGGTGCAAACCGGAATTATGAGAATAAAAGTAAAATCTCCTTTTTTAATGTGTACGCCTGCTCCCCTTATACATAATTCAAACAGCTCCTCTCCCTTCATTTATACAGAACTTCATCAACACCCGAACCAATCATCTCCCCAACTCCTCATCCAAAACCGACCCCCTTCACCATGATGTTGACGCCGCCATGCACCACCATAACTCGGTCTTCACAACTCTAGCCTTTCCATTTCTCCATCCCGTATCATGACAGAGCCGCAACTTCCACCTGACTGTTATTCAAACCACCACTGTACCAAACTATCATCACGCACCAAACAACACTCCAGTATTGATTCCTTCTTCCTCAATTTAGAACCTCCGCTCCAGTATTCAACTGTTTTCACCGTATCCTCCCATATCTCCAGAAAGCTTCTTCTCCGGCCACCTATCGACGGCGCCGACTTCACCAGCGACCTCGTCATCCGAAGGCGCACCCACCCGACAGTATCCCTGTAAACTCGACACCCTCCTTGGACCATCCCTCACCCTATTGTTGAAAACACCGAGCCCCATATAAGCACTGTAGGGTCTTAGGAAATCATCAGGGAACTCGATTTAACTCGTTTGGGATTTATTTGATTTTATTTTGAGTTTTCTTCGATTTGTTTTTCTTCCGAGAGGAATTTGTGGCGGCTCAAATGCTCAGGGGAATTAGGTTTATAAATGTTGATGGTAGTGGTATTTATAAGGTAGGCTTGTTTTGATCGTAACCGCTCATGTTTTTCTCTTCATATGTGGTCTCAGATAACTTTGGTGGTAAAAGAATTATTTAATATATAAGTAATAATAGTGCCCGTCGTGGCCTACTTTGATCCAAGTTTTACGTTAGGATATTTTGTTTAGTTCGTAAAAATTTACATACCCATATATATATATTTTTGTCCATACACGAGCTGCTACGAACAGAAATAAAAACACCGGTGAGACGAGCAACGTCCCACGATCCCAAAAATATAAAATTACCGGTAGATTAACTCATATTTTGAAATTTCAAAATGTTGATTTCAGGGTGCGAAATACTTCAAATAAAAAGTCGCTTATTAAATTAATTAAAAATTTCAGTAAAATTCTAAAAATTATTTTATCACTATTTCCCAAAAGAACCTTGTCTAAATTCAAACCCTATCTCTAGTTATATCGAATAACCCACTACGGTCGATAAACAAATCTATAACGACTATTTTAAAATTTGATTTGGACATATCTCAAAATCTACACGACGAAATCCTGATTTTTCTCTTCCACTAGAAAGATATACTCCACCAGCTCCTGACGTTTCTTGTTTCACAGAAATCTAACTTAAAACGGGTTCTGTATATTCAGTTGAAGTTCAAATTGCCAAATTACGAACTGCAACGCCATTTCGAGCTCGGTTTTAATTATAATATAATTATACGTTCTAACGTCATCGATTAAATAATATATTCGTTATTTAAATAATTAAATAAGTCAATTATTCCACTGTTAAAATATGGTTCATTACATTCTTCCCCACTTAAAATAATTTCGTCCTCGAAATTGCTAAGGTAGTGGACGACCCTATCTACTGGGTAAATATTTATCTGTTTACCTCTTAACTCTGGTTTCACTGAACCACTTAAATTCCGATTAAAATATTAATTCATTCCGACTTACTAAATTTTCAAAAAATTTGAAAATTTTCTAACACCCGGAATTTCTGGAAAATCTTGCCATAACCTCCTTTGTACAGCCCTATCGGTAAAACCACAACTCGCCTCTCTAGGCCTTCTCCAACCCAAAAGAAAATCAAACAGCCAAGCGGCTTGCCAAATTGGCTCATAAATCACCAAACTCATATGAAATATAAACTTGTACCTTTTTTGTCGGGTATATCATTATATCATTCCCATCGGTTACCAGTTCTGCATATACCATGCCATCCAAATCAACTCCAATCAGTTTACTCTCAACTAAATCATTTGGTTATATCCAAGCCAAATCACATTTCAAACTCAAATCCATTATTGATCCCACAATCATTACTTAACAATCTGATTCCATTTTGTTTAACTTAGTTAGAGTTAAATCCTAATTTACTTATTCACCTTCACCATTTTAATCCATTTAACTTCATAAGTTAAATTAAAATTTTCAGAATTTTAAATTCCTTGGTTTATTACAAATCAATTTTGAAATCATAACACCAATTCAAAACTTTTGAATTTCAAAACAACTAGTTTTATCAAAACAATTCAAAACAAAAATTTTGGTAGTAATCCGTCACTTTGAAACTCGAAAATCACACTGGTGATGTGTACACCATCATCAGAATTATTTCCCAGTGATCGAAGTGAGTTCAATACTATATTTCTCTCTCAAATTTGAAAACAAATTTCAAACTCTCCCAGGAACTTAAAATTTCCTTATTAAAATTCCAAATCTGATTTAAATTCAGATTTACTTCATCTTATTTGACATACTTTACTTATATGAATTCTGATTAGTTATTTATAACTATTTCACCTTTTTATAGTTCAATACGTTTATACTAACAACCCATACAACCAATTATACTATGGTAATTTCAAAACATATCATGTTGGTTCATCGTATTCGAGTGTTTAGAAACCCTTATCGATGTTGTGGTGCCCCACTATCGACCAGAATTCATAAGCCACTCAACCAATAAAGCTCCACAATATAAAACAAATTTTTATATCAAATAACAAATACGTTCACTCGTATATATACACTCAATCTCAGTCTAGGGTATTACTAACCCCATCTCTACTGAGTAACGCCACAGAGCCAAGGTAATTCGCTTAACTTAAGCTCTGATACCAACTGTAATGACCCGAAAATCCGGTCCAATTTGAGCTGACTAAATAACACAAGTCCAACCCCAAATTGCACTTGAAATTCAAGAAACTAATAGAAAGAAGATAGAGGGTGAGGATAGATAAGGTAGAACTAGTAGAATAGAAGAAGAAGAAGAACATCATCATCAGGGTAAACACGAATCTCACAGCGGAACGAATAAAATATAACATAACTTTTGAAATACAAACAGTTATATATACAATAGCACTTATCAGAGTGCAGCACTTATCAGAGTGCAGCACTTACAACAACAGCGGAAATAATAATAGCTATAGAATCCTGAAGCCTCCTGCTCCAAGCTCTCCAAGTGTATCTGTAAAATCCCGACTACTTGACTGCCCGTACAAATTTAGGCACCCAAGAGTTTAGGGAAAACAAACAAATAAACTCCGGGTTAGTCATGGGACGGGTGTGAGTAAAACAGTTTAAAACAGTTTGAACAAGTAAACGATATCTCATAAGACCACGCCGCATAACGGAACGGGTTTTTCCCTTATGAGAATCCAACAACTTTGTAAACAATATCATTCTGATATTATAATAATGTCTAACTACAATTAGATAACAATCTAGCAGAAACGCTTTCATCTCACGTTCTACAAATATAGTATACAATCAAAACCGCAAGCACGTATTGGGTAATGGATTTCCAACTATGACAAGGTATGGAACCACCTTCCGATCAGTGTACTCTAGGAACGATACACTGGAGTTCAACAAGAACATCTTGCAACTCAGCCACACATGACCGACCACTCATTTCGCTTGAGTGTATCGAATGTACATCACCAACGGTTGGGATCAGCAACCGTTTCCCGTATATATATGGGACAGCATTGATAGATTAAAAGAAGCAAATGAATATTCTCTAGATAGGTGATTATATACCCTACTTCGGTGCGACCGACTTAGCTATGCTGCCTGCCCGATTTCTGTCATTTACCGGATGTTGAGGCCAGAGGTTATGATTTCTTTCCATTCATTGATAACATGATCACTTTGAATGCCACATTATCAAATCCGTTAATCATTAATTGGTTTACACAAATATTTTGGATGCTATGCTAAGGGAATAAATCCGTTGCAACCATATATATTTATACAGACCAATCCATTCGATCATTGGAAATACTTTGTCAGACATTCGTCCATTTACGTTCGTTCTGGGATGGAACGAAACCGAAAGCACTATTCAGTACATCCATCTTAGTCCATGTTATCTAAGACTTATACAATAGCCCTTGCACTTTACTTCGTCTTCAATTTTATTTGGCATATTCGCAACGCTTATGCCAATACAGAGTGGTTCTTTGGATAAGAATCCAACCGGTCTCTCCATATCAACAACGTAAATATGGTCAAAACTTGATAGTCTGTGATTTAACTATCAATGAAAACATGTCGGTGTACAAACAACGATCTAAATTCCAATTGGAATTATCGATCCAATCATCAACCATATATATATATATATATATATTCATGTTTCCTTATTTTCTAAAATTAGAAAATATATTTTTTCAACATTGGAAAACATTTCCAATCCTTATTTATGCATCACTACCATTCCACAACTATTAGTCCCCAACTGTAAACTAGTAAGAGAACAATTCTCTAAGTATAAACCCCGAAGGCCGAAACAAACATCAGATCAACACTCAGAAAAATATTCAACTTACCAATCACTAGTCAGTTTCTAATATTGTTTAACTCTATTTGATTTACTCTTATTCGAATACTATAAGTCGATTAACTCTATTGATTTAACTCTATCGAATAACTAAATTCGATAAACTCCTTTTGATTAACTCTATCGAATAACTAAATTCGATAAACTCCTTTTGATTAACTCTACTGAATTAACTCTATTCCGAATAACTAATATTCGATTTGACTTCATCCTTAATAACAATGTCTGTTTTAACCCTAATCGATTAACTCCAGTTGATTATTCTAATCGATTAACTCTATTGAACTAACTCTATTTCGAATAACTCCATTCGCTTGACTCTAGATCGCAGCGATCAAAATGGTTACGCCTGATTCCCTCAGGAAACATCCGACCGCCGTAGGCTATCTGCAGCCCTGCGAATTACGCTAGCAGTCGTGCTAAATGGTATTTACCCTAATTAACTATGTCTGTTTTATCTCTATCTCGAATAACTATATTCGATCGACTCTAATTGAATAACTAATATTCAATTAACCCTGATTCGATTAACTCTAATTCAATTAATCCTATTTGTTTAACTCATATTCGATTAACTAATCTTCGACTAACTAATAGTCGATTTACACTTATTTGCTTAACCAAAATTCGACTAACTAATAGTCGATTAACTTACTTCGACTAATTCGATTAACTTTTATTTGATTATCTCTAATCGATTAACTTTATTTGATTATCTCTAATTGAATAACTAATATTCAATAAACTCTTTCAAATAACTAATTCGATTAGCTCCTTCGAATACTAAATTCGATTTAACTCTATTTGATTATCTCTTTTATATCTCGTCAATTTCCTTTTTATAACGCTTATTTTCCGTTACAACTATTCCCTTTTTTATAACTTCTAATTACCGTTACAAATATTTCCTATTTATAACTTCTAATTACCGTTACAAATATTTCCTATTTATAACTTCTAATTACCGTTACAAATATTTCCTATTTATAACGTTTTATTTATCTTCTAAATAAATATTCCTTTATTCTATTTATTTTCTAAATAAATATTTCCCTTTTCAATTCTATTTATTTTCTAAATAAATATCCCTTTTATAAAACTCTATTTGTTTTATAAATAATTCCTTTTATAAAACCGTGTTCGTTTTATAAATAATTTCCTTTTATAAAACCGGGTTCGTTTTATAAATACTTTCCTTTTATAAAATCCTGTGATTTTATAAAATTCCTTTATTTCAATATACATTGAAATATTCCATTTCACAACTCAGGGTTTCTTATGATATGTAAAATATCGAATAACAATGATTAATATCATTCTAACACACATAATCCAGAACAGATTATATAACACGTCATATAACACAATATATGAAAACAGTAAAATAATTGTTGAGGAATCCAGTCGGATTCCTCCAACCTGTCTCCCTGCATCCACAGATGTTACACAGTATAATATATATCATATTTCATTTTGAAATGAAATATCCTGCTGTACAGAACCATATTTGATTAACAGTACATAGATTAACTATAACTACGTTTTCAATCAAATCTATTTAACAGTCCAGTTTAACAATCAATATACAGCAGTCAATAAATAAAGTACAATTTATATAAAAATATAAATTGAGGAGAGTTAGTGAGTTTTACTCACTTTTCGCGTTAACCGTAAAGTGACGATTTGCGTTTTCGTTGATTCTGATCCTACAATTTATTTTGCCATAAATTGTAAACAGCTCCAATAGATTCCAATTCAGTTCCAGTTTGTTGTTCTCGTCCCTATGATCCTACGGGTCCTTGGGCCTTAACCATGTCAGCCCAGCCCATTATTTCGGTCCCTATCATCTCCATTCGCTCCTCGTTTCTTTTCTTTTTCATTGTCGAACACTTCCAGTATCCGTTGTTCAGCTCCGATACCCCATTCTGCAGTGACCAACCCGTCACTTAACATCATTACGTACACTGCGAGCTTCCTCTTACTTAGTAATACAGACACCACGCTTCAACTAAAATACCCACAACCACCAAAGTTTTCAGCATCAACAGCCCAACCATATCACTTCTCCTCCACTACCCTTTTGCTCACTTTTAACTTCCCTTTTCTAGACTCCATTTCATTGCAAATTACACTTAACACACTGACTTAGAGTTCATGTATGTAACTGACCCAGCATTGTACTGAAATAACACAATACTTGAACATACAAAACGCTCTGGCTTGCAAACCGGAATTATGAGAATAAAAGTAAAATCTCCCTTTTTAATGTGTACGCCGGCTCCCCTTATACATAATTCAAACAGCTCCTCTCCCTTCATTTATACAGAACTTCATCAACACCCGAACCAATCATCTCCCCAACTCCTCATCCAAAACCGACCCCCTTCACCATGATGCTGACGCCGCCATGCACCACCATAACTCGGTCTTCACAACTCTAGCCTTTCCATTTCTCCATCCCGTATCATGACAAAGCTGCAACTTCCACCTGACTGTTATTCAAACCACCACTGTACCAAACTATCATCACGCACCAAACAACACTCCAGTATTGATTCCTTCTTCCTCAATTTAGAACCTCCGCTCCAGTATTCAACTGTTTTCACTGTATCCTCCCATATCTCCAGAAAGCTTCTTCTCCGGCCACCTATCGACGGCGCCGACTTCACCAGCGACCTCGTCATCCGAAGGCGCACCCACCCGACAGTATCCCTGTAAACTCGACACCCTCCTTGGACCATCCCTCACCCTATTGTTGAAAACACCGAGCCCCATATAAGCACTGTAGGGTCTTAGGAAATCATCAGGGAACTCGATTTAACTCGTTTGGGATTTATTTGATTTTATTTTGAGTTTTCTTCGATTTGTTTTTCTTCCGAGAGGAATTTGTGGCGGCTCAAATGCTCAGGGGAATTAGGTTTATAAATGTTGATGGTAGTGGTATTTATAAGGTAGGCTTGTTTTGATCGTAACCGCTCATGTTTTTCTCTTCATATGTGGTCTCAGATAACTTTGGTGGTAAAAGAATTATTTAATATATAAGTAATAATAGTGCCCGTCGTGGCCTACTTTGATCCAAGTTTTACGTTAGGATATTTTGTTTAGTTCGTAAAAATTTACATACCCATATATATATATTTTTGTCCATACACGAGCTGCTACGAACAGAAATAAAAACACCGGTGAGACGAGCAACGTCCCACGATCCCAAAAATATAAAAATACCGGTAGATTAACTCATATTTTGAAATTTCAAAATGTTGATTTCAGGGTGCGAAATACTTCAAATAAAAAGTCGCTTATTAAATTAATTAAAAATTTCAGTAAAATTCTAAAAATTATTTTATCACTATTTCCCAAAAGAACCTTGTCTAAATTCAAACCCTATCTCTAGTTATATCGAATAACCCATTACGGACGATAAACGAATCTATAGCGACTATTTTAAAATTTGATTTGGACATATCTCAAAATCTACACGACGAAATCCTGATTTTTCTCTTCCACTAGAAAGATATACTCCACCAGCTCCTGACATTTCTTGTTTCACAGAAATCTAACTTAAAACGGGTTCTGTATATTCAGTTGAAGTTCAAATTGCCAAATTACGAACTGCAGCGCCATTTCGAGCTCGGTTTTAATTATAATATAATTCTACGTTCTAACGTCATCGATTAAATAATATATTCGTTATTTAAATAATTAAATAAGTCAATTATTCCACTGTTAAAATACGGGTCATTACAGGCAGGTTTCTGTCGCAAACTGAGTCTAACCTCGGGTTTCAAGCACGTTATGACTAACTTCTCACATTAGAACCTTTTGTTTGCGGCCACTGGAATATGCCGGGCGGTTCCGGGTAGAATTACGCCGCAAACTCATTCTAACCTCGAGTTAGCCATGTTTATCTTTGCGGCCAATTAATTAATGATTTACCATTTATACCCACACCTAATATACATGTCAATTATTCATAACTACAGCCAATTCAGATTATGTCAATAGCGGACTAATTATACCAACTCAACAGATATAGCAGATAACAGATTTTTCAGATTAGGCGACTTAACGGATTTAGCAGATTAAGCAAACTAGCAGATTTAGCATTTTCAACAGACTTAGCAGATGATAGATTTGGCAGATGAACAGATCTAGCAGACTAGGCAGTAGAGCAGAACTAGCAGATTAAGCAATATAACAGAACTAGCAGATTAGGCAATGTAACAAAACTAACAAATTAGGCAAATATAACAGATTTAATCATTTCTTAAAGTTTCACAAACATATCTTGCCTAATTATAAATCTTGCCTAAGTTCACATGCATAAATACTAGTCTTGATTCACAATATTATCATATACCCCATGTTTGTATTAAATTTACATAGCATAGATTATGGTCATAAATATACCATATATCATATGCTTCAATTTTTATTAAACTTGCATAGTACAGAAGATCCCTATATAAATTATACCAAATATAGCCATCGATTACTATGCATATCATATATCCCAAAGATCCCTTACTTAGGTGTTTGTTTACATTAATAGATACCCTATTCTCATGTAAATCTTTATGCCTAAGCCATATTCTCTTTATCTCAAATCATATGTTCAATACAATTTATATTATAAATATAACATGTCCAGTCATATGTCTCAGATTTTGTTCTAGCTACAGTCCATGTTCTTTCCTCGAATCAGTCACCTATTGGTCATGCCCAATTCATGCATCATTCATTTTATTGTCCCAAACATTTTTGCGTATGTTAATCTCTTATGAGATTGGCTCAGGCTCGTGGTAGCCTGGCTATAGAACAGAAAGAGGAAAGAGATACAAAATAAGATAGATCCAAATAGAACAAAACAGATATAACCTCAGATTCAGATTTATAATTCATGTCACAATCAGAATTAACATTTATATCGGAAAATAACTATACTTGCCTTGGTTGGATTAAAGAAAGAACTTTAATTGTTGTAGAATCGTTGCAGAAGCTTTAATCTCTAATTTGAATTGAGTTGCTTAGGTTGATGTTGATTAGCTTCTAGTTTTGATTCCAGCAGAGTAGCGACACCATTTTTATTTTTATTTAGAACAGAGGCAGAGAAGAAGCAGAATAGAATTGGGTGTAGAGAAGGCTAGGTCTTAGGTTGTTTTTATAGGTGTAGCAATTCATTTCAGCCATCAGATTAACCCTAAAACCAATCCGGACCATCAAAAATCGTCCCTGGGCTTCAAAAACGTGTTCTGGACCGAAACAGGTCGACCAGGTCGACCTGTAGGGGGGGTCGACACTATAGTCGACCCCCTGGTCGACCTGGCCCCCAGGTCGACCCTCGGGTCGACCTGCCCAGTTCTGTGCTGACCGAAACCTTCTGAATCTTCTACAGGCCATAACTTCTTCATCCGGACTCCGATTTTCGAAAACTCGGACTCTATTTCATGTAAAATTTCGAGAGGAACGCAATGGTGATGTCCATTTTACCTAATTCCTGATTCCTAAATTAATTATCCTCATTTTACTATCTTTTCCGTTACACACACCGTTATCGAACTAATTTTTCTTCTCTTTCATGTATTAATTAATTCTTCTTATGCATCACCATTATTTACCTATCATAAGCATATTTTCATATATTTTATTTCATTTTTAATTATACTTAAAAATGCAGGGTGTTACATTCTCACCTCCTTAAAGGATTTCGTCCCCGAAATCTTCAAGTTAAGAAGAATGTGTCCTACCATCCAATCATCCATCTACTCAATCACCAATCACAGGCATTCATTGTCCTTAAGAGATTTCTAATGTTGTATGAACATATGCAAGAAGTGTGTGTATATGTTCCTTGTCTAATGCAAAGATCAGGCGGTCCACTGCTTCAGTTGACCTGCTTAATGCAAATTATGCCAGTGCCATGAGTCCAACATGTATGCAATTTTCCTACTCGATACATATCATTTCTATACGAGTGCACAACCATTCAGTCATATGCAACATCCATGTGCTGAGTCAATCATTTTGCATCCACAAAAATTAAAAATGCTCACACATCCATATGCAGTATGAGAGTGTTTTCGAGCCGATCTAGTGCCTAGTATGTGTGTATGCATCCACGGGCAACCACTAGCAACCACTTGCATCCACTTGCAACCATCAAACAAAACATGTCTCAAACACATGTTTACACCCATTAGTTTCTACCTAAAGTTCGAAGATTCAATCGATAGGATACAGTCGAATGATGGAAGCGAGTACAGATAGAACAAAAACTTGGTTCCCATTAGGCATGGGTCCTAAGTATCGGCCCCGAAGACCGAAACCAACATCAAATTGACACCCAGAGGATTACCCTCTTTAGACAATGTCAAAACTGGAAATCTTATCAGAAGTATTCAGATATTTATAGACTACTGGTACAGATCAGGTTCCCTAATGGCTCTTAGGAAGTTAAGCATGATAAAATCATACCCCACGAAAACTCAGAATGTATGCATCATACTTGACGCCTAACACAGATACCCTCAAACCCCAACCTATCACCAGCAGATGAGTCGTAACCCCTATGGGGTTTGAGACTATATGTAACGTCCCGCATTTTAGCGGTCTGTATTTGAATATTTAAATCGGTTTAAATATTGAATTCGTAATATAAATGGATTTTTATATATTAATTAAAACGAAGTTTAACGTATATAAATATATATTAATTATAATCGAGCTCATAACGACGTTGCAGTTCGTTAATTAACGTTCTGAACTTCAACTGAGTGTACCAGACTCGTTTTGAATCGGATTTCTTCGAAACGAGAAGCGTTGGAATATGTTGAACTGTATCTTTCTAACAAAAGTTAAAAATCAAGATTTCGTTGTGTAGATTGCAAGATATGTCCAAATCAAATATTCAAAAAGTCGTTGTAGAAGCGTATATCGACCGTAACGGTTATTTGAATATAACTTGATATCAGATGCAAATCAGGACAGGGTTCTTTTGAGGCGCAGCGATAATTTAATTTTTAGAATTTTACTGTAATTTTTAATTAATTAAATATGCAACTTTTTATTTGGGGGTATTGTGTACCCTGTATCGGTATTTCGGGATTTCACAGAATGAGTCAATCTACCGGTATTATTATATTTTTGGGATCGTGGCACATCGCTCGTTACGACCGTATCCTCATTTCAGTGCGTAACGCCTCGGACATGAACATGAATCTTTACGGAACACGGTACATTTACCCTATAACCTATATTTTTTCCATTACTTGGTAATGAAGCCTCGTACACTTTCTTTTTCATTGCATAGTGAAACCAACTTGTCACCATACCCTATAGCCTACCTCACGTCCCTTCCTATGAAGCTGCTTACTTTTACTTAACAAAAAGGTATGGAAACATATATATGTTATATGTGTACTGTGTAACTACAACCTATCCTAAGTTAGACTAGTGCAGACCCATTACCCTACAGACATGCTCAAGTCATTTGCATGTTTCACGGAAGCAAACAGTACCTACCCTAGAGGCTATCGGCCTTACCCTAATCCTTACTGGCGAAGGAACCCACACTCGCCTATATAAACGAATGCTATCATCGTCCATTTGATAAAAAGCTCGAACCAACAAAATAAAATAGAAGAAAATGGAGGTGCAAGCTGACCTTGCTGGTGGGTCGCGGTGATTTCTTAGGGTGTTCGGATGGAAAGTGTAAGTGGAAGGAAGGCCACGTGATGGGGTTCGAAATGGCTGAAGTAATACTGGAGCATGCATTGGAAATTAGCGAAGTGCATGTGTGAGTGGGAGTGGCTACAGGAGTGAAGTACTCACAGTGTGTATGTAAACAAAACGCATGGAGGGGGGTGCGAAGGCGTGAAGTACCTGGTGGTGTAGCATGCATACACTGTGGAGCGAACATGTGTCTGTAGTAAAAAGAAATCAGCTTAAAAAAACATGGGAGGGAGTCGCCTAGAAGAAGAAGGGCTGTCGACGTAGTTTAAAGGGGAGGCTAGTGTTGGTGAGCAGTGAAGTTGGTGCTTGAAACAGTGAGAAACTGAGGGAGCCGTTCACGTTACAGTTGGTGCATCAGATCTGTAGGGGATTAGAAGGTGGCAAAGTAGAAGTTGTGGCATCATGTGCGTGGACTGATCGGAGTGGGAAGGACGGTGTGGGCACTGGTCATCTGGGGACGAAGCATGGAAAGTTGAGTTTGCAATTTACATTAAGTTGGCGTGTAAACTGGAAGCAAATACAGAATGGGAAATGTAATGTCTTGGGGTAAAACGCAGTTCATGGGTTCAAGGAAGTGCGTGCTGACCACTGGATCAACAAAATAGCAGTGCATGCAAATGCAGTAATGCAGACACAGTTGAGACCGCAGTTGGTGATATTTCGCCTCAGTGATGTGGAGTTCAGCGTTGAGGGGTGTAATGGTACATGTGGGGGAGGAGTTATAATCAAAAATGAAGGCGTCCAGTTTGATCGAGAGAAGGGTTCCGGTTTGTTTAGCATGCCCGTTTGGGCCATGTACTGAAATGGAAGGAAGTGGGAGCTGCGATTAAGTTGGCATGAAGTCCTTTGTTGTATGGGTGGTTGCAGCTAACATGAAGTGGCTACTGTTAACTACCTGTTAACGTTAAAAGCAACAGATCGGAGAGAAATGGAGTAGCATGAAACGGGTGTCGGGTCTGAAATGGTACCATGCTGAGAAGTAGCCGTTTCAAAGTAGAAAGGAACCGCGTAAAGAAAATGCTGATATGACAGAAGTAAACGCCGGATCAGATTGACCGACGCAATTCGTTATTTAACGGTTAACGCGCCAAGGTGAGTAAAATCACTAACTCTGATTTATTTTAAAATATTTTAATTATATTTTAACGTTGTTTGAATGCTGTGTGATGGTCGATTAGGTAAATTACGATTAATTTGGTTGAATATTATGTACCGTTACATATGTACACATCATCGGTTGGACACTGATTCCATCGAGTAGAATACCCCTAGTATAGAGTTAGTGTAAATTGTGTTGACTGACATCTGTGGATGCGGAAAACGGTTGGAAGAATCCGACCGGATTCCTCAATATTTGTATGTACTGTTTGTTGTATAGTATTTATATATACAACCTGAACCTAAATAACATTATTAGGAATTATAGTCTGATAGGCTAGTTAATATTTAGTTTTAAACCAACAAATTATAATAGGATATGTAATCAGTATTTAGTTATAAACTTGATATTGATTTAATAAGAACCTGACTTAGAAACAGAGTTTATCAAATGAAATGTGAATATGGCAGCGTATTGCAGTAGTTCTAAAAGAGAATATAGCAGCGTATTGCAGTAACTATAAAAGAAAATACAACAGCGTATTGCAGTAGTTATAAAAGAGAATATAGCAGCATATTGCATTAGTTATAAAGGAAAAGATAGCAGCATTAGTTAAAATATAACGGTTTTAAAGTAAGTCAATAATTTATAATGTTTTAAAAAGATATACTGAGCATGATAAGGAAGGTGATATAGTTTTTAAAGAAATTAGAACCCGTTGTGCGTTGGTTGAGTTGAGTAACTTTCGAGGCGTCAATCTGATGTTGGTTTTGGCCTTCGGGGTTGATACTTAGAAATTTATTCACTTACCGATTTATAACGAGGAACTAATAGAGTAGAAATGAAGGGAAGTAAGGAAGAGTTTATAGAAATATGGGAAACTAGAAAGTTAGTATTAAATAAAAGGGCCAGTGTTTGTGAATGGATGTTTGTTTTAGCTCCGATAGTTAAATAACCGACTATCGAAGTGTTTTGACCATCGTTGTCAATACGGAGAGACCGGTTGGGTTATTACCCGAAAACCACTCCGTATAGGCATAATCGTTGCGAATTAGATATGCTGAAGATAATTGAAGACGGTGTTAAATGCAAGGATCGCCCAGTTATAGAATGGTGTGTTTTTGTTTGTCCAGTCCCAGGACAACTTGTATGGATGAGTGTCTGACAGAGTATTTCCAACGGTCACGCCGTTGATTTTACGAATATACCAAGTTGGTGGGGAGAATGTAACTTCTCTTTATTCTACACCCAGTGTGCATTTGTGTAATCAATGTGTGATTACGGTTTTGACGATGTGGCATTCAAAGTGAATGGTGATCAGATGTTCTGAAGATAGACGTAGCCTCTAGCCCCACAACCAGAAAGTAACAAAAGTTGGGCTAGGCAGCATGGCTAGTTGGGTCATCCCCAAGCAGGGTGTATTGTCACCGATCTAGAGAAAATTCATATTTATACTTCTTTTCGATTCTGTATCTTCGGATGATGGTTGGAGGCCTACAACCGTGGTGGCAATATATTCGCGACACTCAAGCCAAATGAGTGAGCGGTCATGTGTGGCCGGGTTGCAAGACGTTCTTGTTGAACCCTGAGTGTATCCCCTCTAGAGTACACTATTCAGAAGGTGCTCCCATACCTTGTCTGTTGAAATCCAATCTCCAATAAGCGCCCTGCGGTTTATGATTTTATACTATATATATGTGGAACGTGAGATGCAAGCATTCTGCTACTTGGAAAATTATTTGTTTAGACATTATCATAATATCACTGTTTTTGATATCAAAGTAATTTGGGTCATAGTAAGGTAAAAGCCGTCCATGTTTATGTGTGGGCTGGTCTTACTATTATCCTTTTGTTTCAAAAGGATTTTCTTCAAAGTAAAACCGTATGGTTAGAATTTACTCACACCAGTCCCATGACTGACCCAGAGTTTATTTTGTTTTGTTTTCCCTAAACTCTTGGGTGCCCAAATTTGTACGGGCAGTCAAGTGTTTCAGGCTTTGCAGATTTCACTTGGAGGAGCTCGAAGCAGAAGGCTCCACCGTTAGTAAATAGAGATTATTTTCCGCTGTGATATGATGTACTGTACTCTGATATGATATGTAAGTACAAATTCAGATTTTGTATTTCAAAGTAATGTATATAATACATTTTATTTTGTTCCGCTGTGAGATTCGTATTTACTCTGATTCTGTTCAGTTGTGATCTTCTTCTTCTATTCTATTAGTTCTATCTTATCTTTCTCATCCTCTAAATTCTTCTATTAATGTTCCGGTATTTTCGACGCTCGAGAAATTGACAGTGTATTTATGTTGATTTTTTTGGGTCGAAAATCCCGTACGTTACAGTTGGTATCAGAGCATAAGGTTAAGTAATTACCATGGCTCTGTGGCGTAACTCAATAGAGATGGAGTTAGAAATACTCTAGATTGAGATGAGTGTATATATATGAGCGCGTATTTGCAAATTAGTATAAAAACTGTTTTATACTGTGTTGTCTGGTCAGTCGAGTGGTTTATGAATTCTGGTCGAAACAGTAATGCAAACTGGGTCGATAGGTGTTTCTAAACTCTTGAACAGAGTAATTCGACACAGTATGTTTTTAAAAAAGGGTAAATAAAATAAATTTTACCCAAAATATATTTTGATGTAAATGAAGTATATATCTTGAGATTATTATAGTATATTGGATATGTTGATCATTATTATGATCAAATAAGATTTTTAATTAAGTTGGTTATAAAAACAACCAATCGAAATATTATAAAAGTATAATATGCAAAATCAGATGAACTGAATCTGAAATTAAAGCCAGAATTGAAATAAAACTCTAGAAACTTGGAAAAGAGTTGAAATTGAATTTGAATTAAATATATGGAATTTTAAGATCCTGGGTGGATTCAAAGTTTTTTTTCCAAGCATTTTGGAAAGAATATTTTGATGAAATTTCAAAAATAGAGTGATTTTAAATGAGTTTTTAAAATAATATAGTATTGAACTCACTTCGCTGGCCGGGAAATAAATTCCAATGGTGATCCGGACATCATCGGTGTTCATTTTCGAGTTGCTAAGTGACGTATTACTACCAAAGATTTTTTTGGGTATTGTTTTGAGAAACAAGTGTCAGAAATACAAATGTTATGTATATATGATTTCAACTGATTGGAAATAAAAACCCAAGGATTTAAATTCTAAAATTTAAATAAATTAAACTGGTAAGGGTAAATAAATAATTCAAAATTTAACTAAAATAGGTTAAATAAAGATTGTGAAAGCAAAAAGGAATTTAACTGAAACCAGCTAAGTGGAAATTAAATTGGTTGAAAAATAATATGGAAATAAAATTGGATTGGATCAGAAATAACCTGAAATGGAATTGGATTGGAGGTAAGAGGTTGGAATCGAGAATGGAACTTTAATTTTGAAATGGATTTGGGCTTGTCTATAAGCGAATGATTGGAGTTGATGATATGTTGATTGGGGATCAATATTGGAATGCATGGGTAGATGTTGATTGGACAGCAAATGGAAGTGGCCGAGTTAAATGCCCAACAAAAAGTACATGTTTATATATGAGCATGAGTTTTTATGAATCTGTTGGCAAGCCGCTTGGCAGTTTTATTTTCTTATGAATTGGAGAATGCCGAGAGAGGGCGAAGTGTTGTAGTGCCAATTGAGCCATGCAGAGTAGATGCTGACGGAATATCACGGGAGTTTAAAATGTTAGAAAATTTTCAGAGTTATTGGAAATATTCGTTAGTAAAAAGAGAATTAATATTTTAATTTGAAATAATCAGTTCAGTTGAAACTGAGACTATGAAGTAAACCAAAAGGATTTTAAACCTGTTTATAACAGAGATTGTAGCATTTTCCCTATCTTAGCAATTTCGAGGACGAAATTATTTTAAGGGGGAAGGACTGTAACGTCCCGCATTTTAGCGGTCTGTATTTGAATATTTAAATCGGTTTAAATATTGAATTCGTAATATAAATGGATTTTTATATATTAATTAAAACGAAGTTTAACGTATATAAATATATATTAATTATAATCGAGCTCATAACGACGTTGCAGTTCGTTAATTAACGTTCTGAACTTCAACTGAGTGTACCAGACTCGTTTTGAATCGGATTTCTTCGAAACGAGAAGCGTTGGAATATGTTAAACTGTATCTTTCTAACAAAAGTGAAAAATCAAGATTTCGTTGTGTAGATTGCAAGATATGTCCAAATCAAATATTCAAAAAGTCGTTGTAGAAGCGTATATCGACCGTAACGGTTATTTGAATATAACTTGATATCGGTTGCAAATCGGGACAGGGTTCTTTTGAGGCGCAGCGATAATTTAATTTTTAGAATTTTACTGTAATTTTTAATTAATTAAATATGCAACTTTATATTTGGGGGTATTGTGTACCCTGTATCGGTATTTCGGGATTTCACAGAATGAGTCAATCTACCGGTATTATTATATTTTTGGGATCGTGGCACATCGCTCGTTACGACCGTATCCTCATTTCAGTGCGTAACGCCTCGGACATGAACATGAATCTTTACGGAACACGGTACATTTACCCTATAACCTATATTTTTTCCATTACTTGGCAATGAAGCCTCGTACACTTTCTTTTTCATTGCATAGTGAAACCAACTTGTCACCATACCCTATAGCCTACCTCACGTCCCTTCCTATGAAGCTGCTTACTTTTACTTAACAAAAAGGTATGGAAACATATATATGTTATATGTGTACTGTGTAACTACAACCTATCCTAAGTTAGACTAGTGCAGACCCATTACCCTACAGACATGCTCAAGTCATTTGCATGTTTCACGGAAGCAAACAGTACCTACCCTAGAGGCTATCGGCCTTACCCTAATCCTTACTGGCGAAGGAACCCACACTCGCCTATATAAACAAATGCTATCATCGTCCATTTGATAAAAAGCTCGAACCAACAAAATAAAATAGAAGAAAATGGAGGTGCAAGCTGACCTTGCTGGTGGGTCGCGGTGATTTCTTAGGGTGTTCGGATGGAAAGTGTAAGTGGAAGGAAGGCCACGTGATGGGGTTCGAAATGGCTGAAGTAATACTGGAGCATGCATTGGAAATTAGCGAAGTGCATGTGTGAGTGGGAGTGGCTACAGGAGTGAAGTACTCACAGTGTGTATGTAAACAAAACGCATGGAGGGGGGTGCGAAGGCGTGAAGTACCTGGTGGTGTAGCATGCATACACTGTGGAGCGAACATGTGTCTGTAGTAAAAAGAAATCAGCTTAAAAAAACATGGGAGGGAGTCGCCTAGAAGAAGAAGGGCTGTCGACGTAGTTTAAAGGGGAGGCTAGTGTTGGTGAGCAGTGAAGTTGGTGCTTGAAACAGTGAGAAACTGAGGGAGCCGTTCACGTTACAGTTGGTGCATCAGATCTGTAGGGGATTAGAAGGTGGCAAAGTAGAAGTTGTGGCATCATGTGCGTGGATTGATCGGAGTGGGAAGGACGGTGTGGGCACTGGTCATCTGGGGACGAAGCATGGAAAGTTGAGTTTGCAATTTACATTAAGTTGGCGTGTAAACTGGAAGCAAATACAGAATGGGAAATGTAATGTCTCGGGGTAAAACGCAGTTCATGGGTTCAAGGAAGTGCGTGCTGACCACTGGATCAACAAAATAGCGGTGCATGCAAATGCAGTAATGCGGACACAGTTGAGACCGCAGTTGGTGATATTTCGCCTCAGTGATGTGGAGTTCAGCGTTGAGGGGTGTAATGGTACATGTGGGGGAGGAGTTATAATCAAAAATGAAGGCGTCCAGTTTGATCGAGAGAAGGGTTCCGGTTTGTTTAGCATGCCCGTTTGGGCCATGTACTGAAATGGAAGGAAGTGGGAGCTGCGATCAAGTTGGCATGAAGTCCTTTGTTGTATGGGTGGTTGCAGCTAACATGAAGTGGCTACTGTTAACTACCTGTTACTGTTAAAAGCAACAGATCGGAGAGAAATGGAGTAGCATGAAACGGGTGTCGGGTCTGAAATGGTACCATGCTGAGAAGTAGCCGTTTCAAAGTAGAAAGGAACCGCGTAAAGAAAATGCTGATATGATAGAAGTAAACGCCGGATCAGATTGACCGACGCAAATCGTTATTTAACGGTTAACGCGCCAAGGTGAGTAAAATCACTAACTCTGATTTATTTTAAAATATTTTAATTATATTTTAACGTTGTTTGAATGCTGTGTGATGGTCGATTAGGTAAATTACGATTAATTTGGTTGAATATTATGTACCGTTACATATATACACATCATCGGTTGGACACTGATTCCATCGAGTAGAATACCCCTAGTATAGAGTTAGTGTAAATTGTGTTGACTGACATCTGTGGATGCGGAAAACGGTTGGAAGAATCCGACCGGATTCCTCAATATTTGTATGTACTGCTTGTTGTATAGTATTTATATATACAACCTGAACCTAAATAACATTATTAGGAATTATAGTCTGATAGGCTAGTTAATATTTAGTTTTAAACCAACAAATTATAATAGGATATGTAATCAGTATTTAGTTATAAACTTGATATTGATTTAATAAGAACCTGACTTAGAAACAGAGTTTATCAAATGAAATGTGAATATGGCAGCGTATTGCAGTAGTTATAAAAGAAAATATAGCAGCGTATTGCAGTAACTATAAAAGAAAATACAACAGCGTATTGCAGTAGTTATAAAAGAGAATATAGCAGCATATTGCATTAGTTATAAAGGAAAAGATAGCAGCATTAGTTAAAATATAACGGTTTTAAAGTAAGTCAATAATTTATAATGTTTTAAAAAGATATACTGAGCATGATAAGGAAGGTGATATAGTTTTTAAATAAATTAGAACCCGTTGTGCGTTGGTTGAGTTGAGTAACTTTCGAGGCGTCAATCTGATGTTGGTTTCGGCCTTCGGGGTTGATACTTAGAAATTTATTCACTTACCGATTTATAACGAGGAACTAATAGAGTAGAAATGAAGGGAAGTAAGGAAGAGTTTATAGAAATATGGGAAACTAGAAAGTTAGTATTAAATAAAAGGGCCAGTGTTTGTGAATGGAAGTTTGTTTTAACTCCGATAGTTAAATAACCGACTATCGAAGTGTTTTGACCATCGTTGTCAATACGGAGAGACCGGTTGGGTTATTACCCGAAAACCACTCCGTATAGGCATAATCGTTGCGAATTAGATATGCTGAAGATAATTGAAGACGGTGTTAAATGCAAGGATCGCCCAGTTATAGAATGGTGTGTTTTTGTTTGTCCAGTCCCAGGACAACTTGTATGGATGAGTGTCTGACAGAGTATTTCCAACGGTCACGCCGTTGATTTTACGAATATACCAAGTTGGTGGGGAGAATGTAACTTCTCTTTATTCTACACCCAGTGTGCATTTGTGTAATCAATGTGTGATTACGGATTTGACGATGTGGCATTCAAAGTGAATGGTGATCAGATGTTCTGAAGATAGACATAGCCTCTAGCCCCACAACCAGAAAGTAACAAAAGTTGGGCTAGGCAGCATGGCTAGTTGGGTCATCCCCAAGCAGGGTGTATTGTCACCGATCTAGAGAAAATTCATATTTATACTTCTTTTCGATTCTGTATCTTCGGATGATGGTTGGAGGCCTACAACCGTGGTGGCAATATATTCGCGACACTCAAGCCAAATGAGTGAGCGGTCATGTGTGGCCGGGTTGCAAGACGTTCTTGTTGAACCCTGAGTGTATCCCCTCTAGAGTACACTATTCAGAAGGTGCTCCCATACCTTGTCTGTTGAAATCCAATCTCCAATAAGCGCCCTGCGGTTTATGATTTTATACTATATATATGTGGAACGTGAGATGCAAGCATTCTGCTACTTGAAAAATTATTTGTTTAGACATTATCATAATATCACTGTTTTTGATATCAAAGTAATTTGGGTCATAGTAAGGTAAAAGCCGTCCATGTTTATGTGTGGGTTGGTCTTACTATTATCCTTTTGTTTCAAAAGGATTTTCTTCAAAGTAAAACCGTATGGTTAGAATTTACTCATACCAGTCCCATGACTGACCCAGAGTTTATTTTGTTTTGTTTTCCCTAAACTCTTGGGTGCCCAAATTTGTACGGGCAGTCAAGTGTTTCAGGCTTTGCAGATTTCACTTGGAGGAGCTCGAAGCAGAAGGCTCCACCGTTAGTAAATAGAGATTATTTTCCGCTGTGATATGATGTACTGTACTCTGATATGATATGTAAGTACAAATTCAGATTTTGTATTTCAAAGTAATGTATATAATACATTTTATTTTGTTCCGCTGTGAGATTCGTATTTACTCTGATTCTGTTCAGTTGTGATCTTCTTCTTCTATTCTATTAGTTCTATCTTATCTTTCTCATCCTCTAAATTCTTCTATTAATGTTCCGGTATTTTCGACGCTCGAGAAATTGACAGTGTATTTATGTTGATTTTTTTGGGTCGAAAATCCCGTACGTTACACTATAACCAGATCAGAAACAAGACTAGTATTAAAGTGCAGAGACTCGACTACAGAATCAGAATGCCATAATCAGAAAGAGTTCTAACTCAATAATCAGATAAGGAAACTAAACTCTCTACGGAAATTTTCCTACTTATATCCTATCCACCAACTATGAGAGCATTCGCCTGCCTTCCCGAAGTAGGTCATTTCCTCTGTCCTTGCCCCCGTTTCTTCGGGCAGTCCCCAGTGAAGTGTCCCATCTCACCATAGTTGAAGTGAGTGTCCTTCCTCTTTTGGCAATCCTTGTTCAAATGAGTCAAGCTTCCATAAGTAAAGCACTTTTCTCCTCCTTATCATCAAACTTTTCTTCCTTCTTTTGTGTTTTCTTTTTGCCTCCTTTGTGAACCAAGTCCATATCCATGAGTTTCTCATCCTTGGGTTGTGCTCCTTAGCCAAACTCCCTCTTTCTCATCTTTACTATCCGTTTGTAACACGTTGACATGTCCCTCGAAAGCGGCCTCCATCGCACAGAAAATCCTACAAAGCTCGAAAGAAAATTAGCCGTAGGTGAGACTACTGCGGCTACAGATGGAAGTCGGGCGCTTATTTGCCCTTTGACCGGTGTCGTAGTCTTATCAAGCCTACAGAACCATGCCGCGATGAGGTTACCTCCCAGAAAGCCGGGAGCCCCGGAGAAAGAAGGAAACAAAGATTCAAACAGAGGATCAAAAGATAGATATATGGCTTTTGGGGATTATGTTTTTCAAAAATAAGCTTTACTTTTCAAAATACTTCCTTTTTAAATCCTTTTTGAAAATAGTTTTCAAAACTTTTTACCAAATCTGGTAACCTTCAGCTCTGATACCAAGTGTAACACCCCACCTCCGTTAAGGTCACTCACAAAGGGAATGCCTTAACTTTGGTGGAGCATTTTAGTAAACAGAACAGAAACTTACAAGACAGATAGAATAGTACTTGAAAAATTTATAACTTTATTTCAACAGAAACCGAAATAAACTTGGTTACATCCTTTCAAATCACATTATCAGAATTCAAGTACAAAATATCAGTCTTGTACAAAAGCCTCCAGAATGCATAGTTTAAAATCATAATCCCTATAGAACGGAAGCTATACAGAGCCAAGCCATTCTTTAAGCACTTCAAGCAGAAGAAATCCGGATCAAGCTAAAGTATTCCCTCCTTGGATAACCTGGGGGGGAACGGAAGAAAGGAGGTGAAACAACAAGGGTCAGACAAAAAGTCTGGCAAGTCCAGTGATTTTCAGTTATGAACAGATAATAATAACATGACATGAAAATAAAACTGGATGAGAGATAACTGTAACAGGTGTAGCAGATATAACAGAAGAACAGAATGACATAAGCTATTTCTTTACACTTCTCTGCACTAATACTAGTATAACATAATTAGGTGTCACCCTAATGTCTAAACTGAAACAGAAACGGGTACAGAATAATTTAACAGAAATAGAACGCTAATAATGGGCCTTTACTACCCGATCAGAAACAGACAGAAGCAGAAACAGATTAATCCCTACGGAAACAGAATGTAGAATTAGGTGTACACTAGTAATGGGCCTTTACCACCCGAACAGACGGTACCACGCAGAAATAGACAGGTGTTACCACCCAACAGAAACCGACGGTACCAACAGAAACAGACAGAACTAAGTGTACCCTAAAACCCTACCCCGGGCGATCAGCTCCCTAATACATAAATATCCTGTGTCGGCCCCACAGTAGGGTGTATCACTCCCTAAAGTGACAACCAATTGGCACAGACCTATTTACAGATGTCACGGCGTCTTACATCCTCAGAGGCAGACCGGGATCCATGCACGCACATAACCCGGTTGGAACGCACCATCAACACCCCTCGCCATTATCAGAATGAACCGCTTATAATTAGTTCAGTAAGCGTGCCCGGACCCTACTTACTGTTGGGTCAAAGTTTTGATACCAGAAAGGGTTACTGACTAATATGGGTCCTAAACAACAGATGACACAAGTAATTCCCCTCCTAACCTTGTGTCCCCAGACTAATATATTTCAGCTTAACTTATCTACAAGTTTCAGACATACAAAATTTAGATTAACTAGTTCACAGATCAGACAATCAAGTTAACAGGTTTTCAGACTAACGGATCAGATGTTCGGATTAACAGGCTTACAGATTAACTGGTTACAGATTAACAAACTTACAGATTAACAGGTTACAGATTATCTAACTTTGTATTGGGCCTACGGATTCACGAAATGGGTTTATCAGATTCATTGGTCCAATTGGTTTAACCTTACCCAACACGTTTTAGACATCATAATTATCTCAGATTTTCATTAATTAAATATTAATGCCCAAACCTCTCACATTAGACTGACAGTTTGCGGCTACTGGTTAGGCCGGTTGGTTCCGGGCAGGTTTCTATCGCAAACTGGGTCTAACCTCGGGTTTCAAGCACGTTATGACTAACTTCTCACATTAGAACCTATTGTTTGCGGCCACTGGAATATGCCAGGCGGTTCCGGGCAGAATTACGCCGCAAACTCATTCTAACCTCGAGTTAGCCATATTTATCTTTGCGGCCAATTAATTAATGATTTACCATTTATACCCACGCCTAATATACATGTCAATTATCCATAACTATAGCCAATTCAGATTACGTCAATAGCGGACTAATTATACCAACTCAACAGATATAGCAGATAACAGATTTTCAAATTAGGCGACTTAACGGATTTATCAGATTAAGCAAACTAGCAGATTTAGCATTTTCAACAGACTTAGCAGATGACAGATTTGGCAGATGAACAGATCTAGCAGACTAGGCAGTAGAGCAGAACTAGCAGATTAAGCAATATAACAGAACTAGCAGATTAGGCAATGTAACAAAACTAACAAATTAGGCAAATATAACAGATTTAATCATTTCTTAAAGTTTCACAAACATATCTTGCCTAATTATAAATCTTGCCTAAGTTCACATGCATAAATACTAGTCTTGATTCACAATATTATCATATACCCCATGTTTGTATTAAATTTACATAGCACAGATTATGGTCATAAATTTACCATATATCATATGTTTCAATTTTTATTAAACTTGCATAGTACAGAAGATCCCTATATAAATTATACCAAATATAGCCATCGATTACTATGCATATCATATATCCCAAAGATCCCTTACTTAGGTGTTTGTTTACATTAATAGATACCCTATTCTCATGTAAATCTTTATGCCTAAGCCATATTCTCTTTATCTCAAATCATATGTTCAATACAATTTATATTATAAATATAACATGTCCAGTCATATGTCTCAGATTTTGTTCTGGCTACAGTCCATGTTCTTTCCTCGAATCAGTCACCTATTGGTCATGCCCAGTTCATGCATCATTCATTTTATTGTCCCAAACATTTTAGCGTATGTTAATCTCTTATGAGATTGGCTCAGGCTCGTGGTAGCCTGGCTATAGAACAGAAAGAGGAAAGAGATACAAAATAAGATAGATCCAAACAGAACAAAACAGATATAACCTCAGATTCAGATTTATAATTCATGTCACAATCAGAATTAACGTTTATATCGGAAAATAACTATACTTTCCTTGGTTGGATTAAAGAAAGAACTTTAATTGTTGTAGAATCGTTGCAGAAGCTTTAATCTCTAATTTGAATTGAGTTGCTTAGGTTGATGTTGATTAGCTTCTAGTTTTGATTCCAGCAGAGTAGCGGCACCATTTTTATTTTTATTTAGAACAGAGGCAGAGAAGAAGCAGAATAGAATTGGGTGTAGAGAAGGCTAGGTCTTAGGTTGTTTTTATAGGTGTAGCAATTCATTTCAGCCATCAGATTAACCCTAAAACCATTCCGGACCATCAAAAATCTTCCCTGGGCTTCAAAAACGTGTTCTGGACCGAAACAGGCCGACCAGGTCGACCTGTAGGGGGAGTCGACACTATAGTCGACCCCCATGGGGGAGGTCGACTCCCAGGTCAACTCCCTGGTCGACCTGGCCCCCAGGTCGACCCCCGGGTCGACCTGCCCAGTTCTGTGCTGACCGAAACCTTCTGAATCTTCTACAGGCTATAACTTCTTCATCCGGACTCCGATTTTCGAAAACTCGGACTCTATTTCATGTAAAATTTTGAGAGAAACGCAATGGTGGTGTCCATTTTACCTAATTCCTGATTCCTAAATTAATTATCCTAATTTTACTATCTTTTCCGTTACACACACCGTTATCGAACTAATTTTTCTTCTCTTTCATGTATTAATTGATTCTTCTTATGCATCACCATTATTTACCTATCATAAGCATATTTTCATATATTTTATTTCATTTTTAATTATACTTAAAAATGCGGGGTGTTACATGTTATACCTCGGTTTGACTGATTTAGGTCTCATTATAAAAAATAATTAACTTTGTTTTGTTCAAATTAGTATAATTTTGAGATAAAAATGAATTATTAGGTCCTTAAATCAAATTCAATATACAAAAAATTCTTTTTCAAAAAAAGATTGTAAACTATACACCTAAAATTCAATTACTAAATAATTGCATAAGATTATGCAATTATTCAGTGAGCAATTACAGAAATTTACGCAATTCTGTCAAAAAATTGCATAAATATTTGCAAATTTTCTAAAAAATGACAGAAATTTCCGGAACATTTTTGGTGAATGATTACGGAAATTTATGCAAATTTTTGTTGAATAATTGTGGAAATTTCTAGAAATTCCCGCAATTTCTGGATATAATTGCATAAATGTCTACTACTATTCACTAGATGCTTGCATAAATTTATACAATTATCAGTTATCTTAATTCTAGGGACTTAATTTACATATCGTTTTTGGGAAAGATGTTTTGGCTATTTTGAAACTTAATAAGGACTTTAGCCAAACTATCACTTAAAAGTATCGTATTTATTTCTCTCTCTCCATCCTCTTTTTTTCCTTTTAATTTGCTAGTAAGATATATGCGATCAAGTGGTAATTAAGCATAACATGTTTTGTTAGCAACCATGTTTTACATGCTTCCCTTTACTCAGATCTTAGAACCTGGATTAGTAATGATCTAAGTACTTCTAGCATTAGCATAGACACAACATTATCTGTTGGAAAAACAATGGCTGAGTCACGTACAAAGTCGCTCTCTTGAAGACGTTTCGGCGATCTGATCAATGGTGCAATGCAGTTCGTACGTTTCTTTGCCGCCTCCAAGATAAAACAACATCTTCTTCAATATCAACTCGCCTGCATAAACAATTGAGCATGATTTGCACTCAAATTAAAAAACTGTACTTCTCTATTCTTTTCGCAATGTAAAATTTTCAATGAAGATAAGGAAGTGTTTGAAGAAAGAGGAAAATAAAAAAAATTGTTCTATGTATTGCTTTGTCTATTTCATTTCTTATATAGACAGAATGCAAAAATGTAATGTTCATTATATTAGTGGAAGGGAAGTTGGATCACAATTAATACCATAATAAATCAAAAAACTGCAATTTATAACGTGTAATTTGTATACATTTCAAAAGTGATGAATGTTAATAAGTTTTAATTTATTATCATTCATATAGAAATATTTTAATACAATTTGTTTTTGTAACAGCTCGACAAAAAGTCATATAAATACATGATCGTTGTGCTAGTGTGACTTCTCAATCACAATAATGGCTCATATATATATATATATATATATATATATATATATATATAACCGTTATAACTTTCAATGGCTGGATTATAATAATAGCTCAATAATAAATTAACTATAATTTTTTTTATAAATTCGCTACATATACAAAAAAATTCCAACAATTTCCCACTTGAATTTTAAAAAATATATTTTTCGAGCAGTTCAAAAAACATAAAATTATGCACAAACAAAGGTGTATTCCGACTTGGACCTTTGCATAGTGCATAAGATTTAGATTTTACTAGCGTGACACGTGGTCTTCAACCTATTCCTGACATCAGACCACACACAACATTTCTTTAGTGCAATCAAATAAGCATGTGCATTTATGGGCATGCACGTCTACCACGTTTAGTGAATGCTTTAGAAGTTTTATCCTCAAACTCCATAGGAAACAACCACATTTCCACATTCACATAGGTGAGTCTATCAAGAGTACTCCTAAAGGTAGGTACTCCACTCCAAATATAGTATAGATTTCATTAAGAGTTTCTATTAACTCATCCTCCAATCACTTCAGGAATACATGTCTCTTAGTATATAAAAATAGCATATTCAACCATGATCACAACACAACTTGTTTTTACCTATTGAACCTAGTTCTTAGGATCTCCAATCATTAGGTCGGGATACCATTATGCATGACTCAATGATTTAAGGGCGGTAGTACCATTCTTTTAGAAGTATTAAGGGCTTTCTCTCTGGACAGTCTTTTCATCAAAAAATCTATCAAATTTTCACCACAGCGTATGTGATCCACTCTAATAGTACCTAAAGAGAGTATCTCTCTAACAGTACGTATTTGTCGTCTGTTACCGTTATAATAATGGTTCTGTACTTTGCAATAACACGGTACTATCGCAATGGATCAACGCAGCTGGCATCGGTTTTTCCCATAAGGGAATCTCAGTTTGAAGATTTCTCACGTACTCTTCTTCTTCACTAGCTGTAGCTAGTGCTATCATCTCATACTCCATAGTAGATTGAGCCAAAATAGTCTGTTTCTTGGATTTTCAAGAAACATCACCTCCAACAATGCAAAATATATAGTTGTAGGATCTAGATTAACATGGGGGTGAATAGTGTTTATTGTAGTTATTAGGAATATAAACGACATCACAACTTAGCTCATAACAGTAAATATAAATGCAGAAAATAAATAGTACATATTTTACCCAGCTTCGGCAAACCATACCTACTGCTGTATTCCCCATGGTTTCTAGTAGGTATTAAAACAATCACTATGCTTACAAAACCCCTGTAAACTCGTGATGCCTGCTCCCAACTGCTCTAAACCTACGCTCAAAACTCTGCACTGATCTTTATCCTCAAGATCATATTTTTTCTGAATTACAAACCCGTAACTCGTAAACCCTAACTATAAATCTTATAGCTAGTGTACCCTAGTTTACAGAAAACTAGAAAACCATTGATCGATTATAAGAAACAAATTAAACAACTTTAAACAATAAAAATAACAAAACCCCTTTTTAATAAAAACAAAGGTCGGTCCCTTAGTTTCACCTAAACACGCTGGCTTCCTCTTTTGTTTAATGGCCAACCCAAATAAAATTAGGGTTTTTGGCTTTCTGTCCCAAATCGCGACTTCATTTACGCTGTAAATTGTTTATATTGTTTTGATTACTCGATGCTCTTGGTCGAAAGATTTGGCATTCGCTATTGATCGAAAATCTCTTGATCTTTGTGAGTTCTCTAAGTTTTTCTATTCGATTTACTGATTGATTTTCGATAAATGTCGTTAACAAAAACGGTGTGTTATATAGGGTTAAGAAGCCCTTAAATCTCCGATTTCATGAGAATGATTTGGCTCTAATGTCGTGAATCCTCTTAATGTTTTCTAGAAACAAATGTTGATTTTCTTAGCCTTAAAATAGTGCTTGCATAAATTTTCGGAATGTCTTTAAAGTCATGAATCATTCTTGCCATAACAGTTCCTCGTGGTGAATTTATTGCTCATTTCTGGGAATGATATTTGAATTTTCCTTTCCGAAAACAACAATTTAGTTTCTTGTCGTATATTCATCCCCGTGAAGATTAGTTTAGCTATTTCTAGAAACTTTAATTTCTTGTCGTATATTCATCCCTGTGAATATCTGATTCTTTGTTGTCTATGCCATTGCCTTATTGATTTGCATGACCTCTTTCTTGTGCCTTGACTTATACATGCTGAATCATGTTATATTTGTCCATTGTACCCATGCATGAACCAGTGTACCCATGCATGAACCAGTGTACACATGTCTGAATCTTGTTGTTTGGACATTGTTCATTGCTTGTGTAGCCTTGCTGCACCCACATACATGCAATCATGTTGAAGTGTGTTGCTCCCTTGTTCATGAGTACTGGTTCAACTAGTGCTTCACCATCATATGATTTGCTCGGCCATGCTTTGTTTCATTCTTCACATTACTGAGTTGTTATTCACACTTGTCCATGCTATTTATATGCTCTACATATGCACCTGCACATTTTAAATAATAAATGTGTATATACATAAACATGTATGTGTACACATGTATCGTGCATGAGCAATTATATTATTTATTTACATCGGCAGACCACCGTATGTGAGTTGTGTCGAGGACGATCTAAGGGCATAGATTATATAGTCAACCTTGTGGTATTTACAGTGTATTATTGTGAATATCACAAGTAGTTTAGACACATATTGTAACAATCCAGAATTTTGACAATGAAAATTGTTTATTTAATTAGATCTCAGAAATATGAATTTCTGCAAACGATGGAATTTGACAACAAAACTTTAACCGATGCGTTCGTCTTGGAATTCTAGTCATCTTTCATGGTTTGAATTTCATGAATGGATTCTGTATGAAAAATTTATGGATGAAATACAAAAATTGGTCGAAAATAAATGAATAGTATAAATAATATATTCCTTTCCTTCTTTAAATAGCCCTCATTGGCATTTCGGCCAGAGGCCGGTCGACCACTTTCAGGTGGTGTCGATCGTTTCGGGTTTGCAGTGCCCAGTGACGACTAAGTTTAAAAGGATATTTTCATTATATTATACAATATAAACAGACAGATGTTTATTTAAATAGATCTAACGGCTCATGGCCAATTCCACTCCAATACATAAAGAGGTGGGGTTTTACTCTTTTCTTCACAAATCTATAGGCAGCATAGAAACTCTATCATTTCCCTTTCTCTTCAAATTAATTTCTTAATCAAAATTATACTCATGTACAATCAATCAAATATAAATCATATGGATTTGAAATGGATTATCAGATCTAAATGGAAAGGAGAATGAATTGAAGTCTAGGTTGTTCTACATCAGATTCTCCCCCCACTTTCTATTTTCTTGTAAACCTACAAATCTAAAGTATCTCATTTTCAGAATAATTGTAGATCTGTAAGAATTTGGGAATTGTAGGCTTAGAAGATTATTCAGATTTCAGATTTGGATGCTTTTAGATTAGTGGGAAATTTACGTACAAAATTATAATAGTTTATTTATCTCGTTTGAATTAGATCTCAAAATATAGGCCTAATATCTTCAGATTTGTTTATAATATTGTTGAACTAGAAATGTCACCCATCAGATCTGCTTATAAATATTATCAAAACTTGGAATTTTTTATTTGTGGTTAGGAATAGTATTATTTGTAGGCTTACTTAAATTGTATATACCCATTGCCTAAATTATGTGGGAAAATATATTGTGGTTGTTGCAAAAACACTGTAGATCTGGAAATCAGTCCCATTGAACAACGTTTAGATGTAGTTATATTTCATATCTCTAGTTCCAATGTGATTTTAATTTAAAAAATATATGCCTATTTGTGTTCAATGTTGTTGGGGGTTTTGGCTTAGTTGTTGTAAACATGCTGTTTTCTTCTTTTTGAACAAAAAGACATTATTTTGGACTCACAAGAGATATGATAAAAAAAGATTTAAAAAGGGAAAAATTATGTAAATTAACGTATAAACATACATATTGTGCATAGTTTGCCTCAGTTATTCCAAAAAATACATAAAAATATATTCCTTGTGGTTTGAAATATGTCTACTCCCATAATTTGGCATAATTTACAATAGCAATGACAAGCGGTCTTTTGTAAGATTTAGAACTTCATGGCAAGGCAGAGTGCAAAGAGGAATATTTGAATATTGGTTAAATCAAATTATTAAATGAACGATAACAATAATAAAAGTAAGATGTACATTGTATTGAATGTTTGAACGGTATTCAGATATGGAATTATACATGTAAATGTAATCCATATTAAATTAAAATATTTGTGGTGACCATTGTAGCAATTAATGTTATTGATTTCTATAAATAGGAACATGAATAAATAAATATCCATCATAAGCAACGTTGATTTGGGAAAAATAAATGTAATAAGGAAATAAAGTCAACAAGTGGTCAGCTTGTGATAGAAGTCTGCTTGGAAGTCGGAATCGACCGGCAAATCCAGCATCAACAAGAGGTCAGCTTATTGCGATATGTCTGGTGCATATCTATATAATAAAATCCCCCCTTGGACAAACAACAAGACAAAGAGTGGTTCAGATTTAATCCCGCAAAAACAAATCCACCGCCCTAATTTAAACACATCCCCTGATATTTTGATTGCCACCACATCTGCATTTGCCTTATATTTAGTTATCACGCGTATCAGTAACTTTGCTCTCCCACTTTCACGTTCCCACGTCTTCCTCCACTCCTTCCTCCACTCTGTTCTAAATTCTTTCTTCCACCAACCCTTTTTATATATTTGTAGATAACCTCTTCTGTCTTCTCTTCTCGCAAGTCGCAACTTCACCTTCTCTTCTCATTTAATCCCATCTCCACCCAATTCATGCATTCTAATCTTCCCGCTCAACATTTTTCCGCTTACCAATTCACGATGATATGTCCTCCGTACACGATGCGCGATGACAAGCAGCCAAAATATTTAATAATCTCATCATTCACGGAAATCTTTGGGCGGATGGAGATTATATTGTTTCCAAAATTGTATGTTTGCTGCGTGAATATGGGGTTAATGTCATTGTGTTTGACAATCATGTAAGTGTTTATCTTTTAGTTATATGCTTACATATTTTAATTTAAGATTATCAGTACATAACATCTACCCATATCTTGAAGGGTCGACATGTTTACCAAGACCGGCCTATGCACATTCGAAGAAGCACATGGCCAAGACAGAGAACAAGTCTAGGAAGTGAAGTATAACCTCTGCTCATGTGTTCGTATACTCTTTAATTTAATTATCAATTCATATTACATTTTTCATATCACATTACAGATTTGGGATAGTGCAATACTGGCCTATAAAGAGGATACAATGAATAATCGGCAAACTACTGAATGGCCATTAAAAAGAATTACGGTAAGACAATCTACTCCTTATATTTTGAATACTAAAATAAGTACATTTTTCATTTTAACCAACTTCTTATTTACTCTTTTTTGCTACTTAACTTGCACTCAGCACATTGGAGTAAGGACGTGATGATCGATAATTACACTTTTTTACGTGTACTTAAAAATATGTTTAAATGTTGATAATAAGTTTTAATATATATCCTGTATCAAAGTCTGTCATAATTATTTTTGTCGTCTCTGCATTTGCTTTCTGTGAAAAAAAAAATATTTCGTGTGATGTGGTTAGCTCAATTTAACATGCTGTGAATACCTCTTGAATCTTGCCGTATGTTACTTATGATTTTGAAGTTGCTATATATCTTTTGGAGTCAGTTGAGCATACATACGAAATCTTTACTGTAAGTCAGTCGTGTATATAGCAAAGAAGTTACATAACATAAACCGCTGTATGAATTATATTTTGTTTGTTGATACACATTCCTAGCATCTCATGCATGCAATAAATAGCTTAAATGAAAAGATAAAAATGTACAAATCATTAGAGCCAATCACTAACAATATTCTAATGATACCCAATTTCAACTATGAAATTAGAATTAAATGGGTTAGGACCTAAAAGCTTCAAAATATATTTGAAATTATGTTGCTATATATAATTTAGTATTAAATGACTCAATTTAACATGCCGTGAATACCTCTTGAATCTTGCCTTATGGTACTTGCTATATATAATTTAGCATTAAATGGCTCAATTTAACATGCAGTGAATACCTCTTGAATCGTGCCTTATGTTACTTATGATTTTGATGTTGCTATATATAATTTAGCATTAAATGGCTCAATTTAACATGCTGTGAATACCTCTTGAATCTTGCCTTATGTTATGTATGATTTTGATGTTGCTATATATAATTTAGCATTAAATGGCTCAATTTAACATGTCGTGAATACCTCTTGATTCTTGCCTTATGTTACGTTTGATTTTGATGTTGCTATATATAATTTAGCTTTAAATGGATCAATTTAACATGATGTGAATACCTCTTGAATCTTGCCTTATGTTACGTATGATTTTGATGTTGCTATATACGTTTTGGAGACATGCGAGCATACATGCTCATATTTAATGTAAATGGATCGTGTATATAGCAAAGAAGTTACATAACATAAACTGCTATATGAATTAAATTTTGTTTACTGATAGACATTCCTAGCATCTCATGCATGCAATAAATAGCTTAAATGAAAAGATAAAAGTGTGCAAATCCATTTCATTCTATATAAGAGCCAATCACTATCAATATTCTAATGATACCCAATTTAAACTATGAAATTAGCACTAAATGGGTTGGGAGCTAAAAGCTTCAAAATATATTTGAAATTTTAAAAATGCTATATCAAAAGATTACCATATAAAAATGGAGTGAAATTGTTTATATTCCATTACAATGGAGTGAAATTGCATTTCAAAAGATTTTCACATAATTGGAAAGGTTCTGTATATTTACATCTTCATAGGGTCTTTATCTAAAAGTTACTATATTGTTGGTGATATAATTTTGCATTAAATGACTCAATTTAAAATGTTGTGAATACGTCTTGAATCTTGCCTTATGTTAGGTATGATTTTGATGTTGCTATATACGTGAAATTGTTTATATTTCAGTACAATGGAGTGAAATTGCATTTCAAAAGATTTGTGGATAATCAGAAATGTTATGCATATTTACATCTTCATCGGGTCTTTATCGAAAAGTTACTATATTATTTTGGTGATATAATTTAGCATTAAATGTTAAAAATACTGGCATTTCATGTTTGTAGCCTTTAAAACTGTTCCAATCACGAAAATCAAATATAATATCAGTTTTATAGAAAAATGCAGTTAAGGACATTATTTTAATTACTCCTTCAATATATACTACGTTAGACTCATAAAATTTAACATACTCTTCCTTCCACATTCAAAGCCTCTCTTTTTTACTCCTCGGTTTTGTTTTCTTCCTAACACATCATGACTAAGGTAATTCTCTTCTTCTAACTTAACTGCTACTTTTTTTACATCTGCTTAGCTCATTTTATATTAAATTGTGCAGTCCAAGCTTTCTGTGTCAACCAAACAGTCTCCATTACCCATTTCGTTACAAAAACATAAACGTAAAAGCACACGTCTAACTATACCCCATAAATCAATCAGCTATGAAACCACCACAACTGTGACTAATGTCCCATCTCCTACTGCTCCACAAGTTCAACCCAACGATTTTCAAAACGAAAATCAAGCTCACGATCTTCCGCCTACTACACCACAACATATGGATAATGAAGACGAAGCTCATTGGAATGCAGTGGTTTGATACAATTTTTTTCCAACCATTCATACAACTATATTTATCATACGTATTCCCTTACTAACCAATTTCTTTTAAACTGCAGTTTGCGGACTGTGACACGATCCAGGTAGAGTATCTGGCGTCAATTTTCTTTTTTTTTTTAATTTATGAAACTGAGGATGTATTCTGCACTAATAAATTACGTTGGTTTCTCATTTGCATTTCCGGTATAAACACCTAGCTGTATTTCTCTTTGTACCCATTTCCCTTATCTAACTCTTATACATAATTTTGTGTTCTGCTACACGTTTTTCCGTATACTTGAGCAAATGTTTATGGAAAATGTGTTTCAGTCGTTTTCTTTGTGCACCCGCTCATGTTGTCGACTCATATTTACTTTCTGTTTCTAACATCCTATGCACACTTTTATTTCTCATGATGTACTTATCCAGTTTATTGTTTATTGTATTTTTTTTTCACTTTTTGTTGTTTCACTATTTGTCTTTGCCGTTTATTTTTTGTACATTCTACCTTATGTTCTATAATAACTGTTTGTTTACTTTTCCATTGTATCCTGGGTCTTTTTTTAACTGACCACCTATAAAAACTTGATGATGAACATTTGTTTCATCCTATTGTTATTGGCTGACATAACAAATATTTCACATATGCATTCGTATATTGATTACCACTTGGTATGGAGAACTTGCTTCCTTTATGTTGACAGCCTGTTTATAGATCAATTATCTTTGATAGTATGATGTTTCTATGTTGCATACGTAACATGTTACCTGCTTTTAAATTAATTAGTTAAAATATTGTCTGTATGGCCATTTATTCAGTAAATTTGGACATTAAAGGGAATGCTTCATTGGTTATATACATCTGAAGTTACGTGTACATAGCCAGCAACAGCAATGTAATTCTAGATCACACATCTTAACTTAATAGTAACTTTAAAGCTACATATGAATAAAAACATGTCTGAAATCAGAAATTAGAAAAGAAGTCTAAACTGTGCATGAAAACGTAAGTTTCTATGTTAGTATCATTAACTGTTGCTACCGCTATCCATGATTATTTCATTACCATTTGTACCTTCAATTAAAATAACATGTGTTAAAATTAGAAATATATCCAGCTGAATTTATGAATTCATTAGAGTGTAGTGGATTACCACCATTCAAACTTGAACTTAAAGTTGGATGCCCGATTATGCTGCTTAGAAACCTAGCTCCAAACGAGTGACTCTGCAATGGAACAAGGTTGATAGTAGTCCGATATACAACACGAATAATTGAAGTTCAAATACTTACTAGAGATAAAGATGGTAATTTTGTATTTATACCTAGAATACCTCTTCAACCATCTTCCTCAGAATTATCTATAAACATGTCAAGACGTCAGTTTCCTATTAAGCTTGCTTACGCATTAACTATCAATAAAGCACAAGGTCAATCTGTGAAGTACGTCGATATTGATTTACGCACCGAAGTGCTTAGTCATGGACAACTGTATGTTGCCCTATCTAGATGCACTGCATTCCGTAGAATTTCAATTCTGCTAGAATCAATCACGACAACATCTACAACAAATGTCGTTTATCCTGAGGTTTTGCTGTAATTTCACAAAAAAAATTGGAGTACAAATGTACGTACTTTCTCCTCAAAAATTAGTTTTCTAAATTTTTTTTTTTATTTCTTACTACAGTTTTACACCTTTATTTTGTCTACAGATGCTTTGCAATAAAAATATTTGGCCTGCCACTGACGCGATCACCAATGTCCATCTTTTTGGTTAGTTTATTTGTTTGCAAGTCCTTATTTTCTTCACTATTACAAGTGTTTTCGCAATTACTTATTCAGTTTGGTACCTTAACTGTAACAACCCGTATTTTCAATAATCCGTTATAACATAAATTGAGGCAGAATTTCATTATAAAATGTGAATCAAGGGAAACGGGCTATGTCATTGCGTTCGTCTCGGAAAAATACGCGAAATAGAGTCCGAGTTTTCGAAAATCGGAGTCTGTATGACCCAGTTAAAGCCCATCGAAGTTTGCAGAAAATTCCTAAGTAAAAACAGATTTAAATTTTTAATTTAAAACATGGGTTAGGGCAAACTGGGCAGGCGGGGAAAATTCCCGCCCAGGACCCCATGTCGACAGGCCTATCGACAGGGGTCAGGCATGTCGACTGCCCTGTCGACAGCCCTGTCGACAGGGGGTGCCCGGCTGTTTAACCTGGTGCACCATTTCTGATTAGGGTTGGGTCTTGTGGCATGTTTCTAGAGAGTTCCGAGATCTGATGGACCTAATTGAATCTAGGGTTAATCCTATGGTCTAAATCACTAGCCTAATCTATAAATAAGACCCTAACCTACCCTAAATCATTCATTATTCATCCTAGTAACTAAACTATGGCAAAATCAAAACTCTCATGGCCTCCACTCTCTTCATACAATTCCTAAATTGATTTCTAAGTAATTTTCCATGCATACAAGTATATTTAGGCTTGTATGATCCTCCTTAGTTTGCATTAAAGGCTTGTTTCTCCATTGGCATCATAAAGGAGGAGTCTTAATCAAGTTTGCTTGCATTTGGGGGTTTTAATTAGTTGCATAAGGGGTTTCTTACAATAGCTACACTCATTTGAGTCCGCATAAGCATTGTAAGCCCTCTTACCTTCATTTTAGAAACTTTAAAGTTAATATGTGATGAATGTGGGGATTTATGTATGTTTATTGAGTTATGCATGTTTATGCAAGTGTACTAAGCCATGATTTGCAAGTTAATTGAGTTATGCATGTATACTAAGCCATGATTTGCATGTTTAACAAGTTATGCATATTTATGCAAGTTTAAAATGACAAGTTGTGCATGTTTGACAAGTTGTGCATGTTTGACAAGTTATGCATGTTTATGCAAGTTCATTATGCTAAGTTATGCAAGTTTAACATGTTATGCATGTTTATGGTAGTATGCAAGTTCACTATGCTAAGTTATGCAAGTCTAACATGTTATGCATGGTTGTTGTGATAAACAAGTTCATCATGTATGTTGTGCCAAGTTCCCTCTTCCTATCCTTTATGCGTTATTACGAATATGTAAGCGATAGAATGACGTTGGGGGGTTTGGGTAAACTTAAAATACATGAAAATATAAGATTGGAAATTTACCTATTAAGTTAGGTCTACCCCTTGGGAATTTACCTATTAAGTTAGGTCTACCCAAGTATTTGTTGACTTGTAATTATGTTTTGAAATAAAGTGGACATGACACTTAGAAAACATAAGTGTGGCCAACTCGAGGTTGGGTTGAGTTTGTAGCGTAATTCTACCCGGAACCGACCGGCTTAACTAGTGGCTACAAACAACAGGACCCAATGTGAGAAGTTGGTCATGTGGTGCCAAGACCCGAGGTTAGACCTAGTTGTGGTGTAATTCTACCTGGAATCGACCGGCCTAACTAGTGACCGCAACAAAGTCTAATGTGAGAGGTTAAGGTGCATTAAACTAATTAATGCCTCGTGATTAGGGTTAAGTCAGGGTCCACTAATACTTAACCAATTTGGAAATTCGAGGGATGGAAATGGGGTTAAGTTACACTTAACCAATTCAATCCATTTGGGGATACGAGGGATTAGAATGGGGTTAAATTGTGAACTGTCGGTTACACTTAACCAATTTAATCCATGATTAGTGAGGGGTTAAACCACACTTAACCCTCTTAGAAAACCCTAGCAACGTGGTCTGTTCCAGCAGTAATCCCAGTCTGGTATCATTCACAACCCTAGAAGCTAGGCTAGGGCGGGGCACGATTCTGGACGGATGTAAGCGACCAAAGAGGCAGCTGAGTGGTACAGCGGTGCGGGTCCAGGTGGGCTACGGACGTGCACGTAGTCCGGTGTTGGACAAACTCGAGGCACGGGTACCAGTAGGATTGAGCTGTGCATTATTGCTTAAGTGTCCGGGGTTGACACCCGAGGGCTTGATACACCCGAAGGTGGACCCAGCACAGTCAGACTACATCCATATGTGGGCCGTATGGACACCAACACTTGACGTGTTAGGTTTATAGGGAGCCGATCGACTAGACCGTTGGGCTGGACCTTATATTAAGGTCACTTCATGTTATTGGGCCAAAGTTTGGGCTGAGGGATCAATACCTGTTATGTTGGTTTGCTAGTACACCGTGGTGCGAAACTTAACCTTGTTTATGCGATGACACCTCTATCTATCTTGTAGTTACTTTATCATGCCAGTATGTTGTTATCTATGATCATCTCAGTTTCCATCATGATGTTAACTTTATTAGTTTATAGACTGATCGTAGCAGGGCTTACTCAGTCTTTTTGACTGACCTGTTTTCTTTCGCCTCTTTTCTTCCGTTCCCCCCCCCCAGGTTCTCAGGGAGGGAATACTGGAGCCTAGCTTGGATTTTAACTGCTTCCTTGGATAGCTCAAGTATGCTTTGGATTTGAGCCGCTATGGTTTTCACTCTTATTTGGGGATAGTACTTATGTATTTCGGTTTGTCAGATGATGTATTTATCTAGACTTGTAAATTTGGGAAATTGACATTTTGATGTACCAGACTTGTGTTTTGAAATGGTTTAAATATCTTCCGCTGTTTTATATACTTACTCTGTTTATTTACATATATATATATGTCATGTCCTGCCTTGCTATATCATTATGCATGTTTACCTTGTTTTAAAACGCCCCACCAAAGCCAGAGTTGCTTGTAAGAGCCACCCTGGCGGAGGTGGGGTGTTACATTTGGTATCAGAGCATATGGTTTACGGGAAGGGATAAAAAGGTTTTTAAAACTTTTGAAAAACTATTTTCAAAACCAAGTATAAAGTATTTTCCAAAGAAAAGTCTAGTTATTTTTAAAGGCTATTCCCCAAAAGCCATTAGCACTATCCTTCGATCCCTCGTTTGAACTCTTTTCTTTTCGTTTCCAGCATGTCTGATAATCCCATCTTTCCCGAAGGGGTAACAATACCCGAATGGTTTCGTCGGTACTTGGAAGTCGCGGCACCGGTCCCGGGTGTCTCTAATGTTGTCTTTCCAATCAAGGCCGCTGTTCCCCCTCCTCCTCCCGTAGCTGATATTCCTCTTCTCCCTCACCCTCCACGAGAGGATTTTGCGGAAACTTGTAAGAACTTTAAGATAATGGGTGGCAAGAATTTTAGTGGAACAGAGACTTTTGTAGAGGCTAGGAATTGGTTGAAAGAGACCGAAGATCTTTTAGCCACCTTCGATATAGGTGACCGTAGGAAGGTTTTATTGGCAGTATGGTTGCTAAAGGAAGAAGCTGCACGTTGTTGGGTAGTCACCACCGCTACTAGGCCAATTGAGACTTGGGATGACTTTAGAGGAAGGTTTGGACTAAGGTTCTTATTACTGAAGCAAGGTGACATAACTATTAGGGAATACATAGATAAGTTTAATCAACTGGCTCGGGTCGATTTAGACTTGGTTAATACAACTCAGAAGAAGGCCCTACACTTTGCTTTAGGATTAAACGAGCCATTACATGGCTTGGCCATGTCTCATATACCCATGGGGGGCGACTTTCGAGAATTTGGTGAATATGGCCCTACTTCAAGAAGAAGATAACAATGACAAGGAAGAGGTCAAGGCGAATGAGTCTCAAGGCAAGAGGGTGAATTCCGGGAAACGAGGCAAGATTAACAACAACCGCAAGGACAAGCCAAGAGAGAATAGGAAATGCAACTTCTGTGGTGAAGTTGGACATATATCCAGGGAATGTAGGAAGAAGAAGAGGAGAAAGCGGGGCGAATGCTTTCATTGTGGTGAGTTTGGACATTTCAGCAAGGATTGCCCGAGGAAACAAGGGCAAGGTCAGACTCAGTGTGCAGGACTGTCTGGAGGGCGAGTTCATCCCCTCAACACCGTTCTTCCAGCTTATGATAGAGGTAGTGTTTCTGTTGAAAGTCTTGCTTACATTTTCTGATTTTCCCTGTTCGTACTTTGTTTGATTCTGGCACATCGCATAGTTTTATTTCATCTGATCCAGTTGAAGTTTGCACCTAAGTACTAGTCTAGTTGATGATCCCGTATGTGTTTCAAATCCAATTGGGGGTTCTGCCCGTTTGTGTGTGTTCTGAGTGGATTTGAAAATTTCTATCTTGAGTATAGAATTCTCGTGGGATGTTTATATTCTCGGTTTCAGGGGATATGGGTTGGTTTTGGGCATGGAATGGTTGTCCTGTTTTGGAGCCATTCTTGGTTTTTTTTTTGTATAGGGTTGTGAGGCTCATGACTCGCCTCGGTAATACCCTAGAAATTTCTAGAAACCCTATGGGTCCCGTCATGTTATGTTATCTTGAATCCCTCAACTCGTCTATCGATAGTTTGCAATCTGTGAGGGTGGTCCGAGAATATCCTGATATCTTGGGGGAAGTAAAGGGGTTACCCCTAGACGTGGGATAGATTCCCGCATTATCTGGTTGGTAATACCAAGCCAAGTTTCGTGGCCGGTTAGGCACGTGACCTCACGAGATGAGAGTTAGGAAAGCAAGTCAAGGAGTTGCTTGAAAAGAACTTCCTGAGACGAAGCATTTTCGAGTAGGGTGCTCCAGTAGTATTCGTTACTAATGTGGACAGTTTGCTTCGCGTATGTGTTGATTATCGTGAGAAGAGTAGACAACCGTTATCAAGGATCGATGATCTGTTCGATCAGCTTGTAGGAGCATCATTTTCTTTTGATCTAGCTACCGGATCCCATCAGCTTAGGATGGCTGAGGATGGAATTGACAAGACTGCGTTTAGGACTCTAGATGGATTTTTTAGAATGGCTAGTCATGCTATTAGGTTTGACTAATGCACCCGCATATTACGTGAACTTGGTGGGTAGGGTGTTTAGGGAGTCCTTGAACAAGTTTGTCATGGTCGTCGTAGACGATATTTTGATCTCCTCAAAGGAACAAGGAAGAGCATGCTATACATCTCAAGGAGGAGATGGATACGCTTAGAGCCACCAGTTGAAGGTCAAGTTCTCCAAATGTCACTTTGGAGGAAAGAAGCTGGATTTCTTGGGCACATAGTTCCTAAGTAAGGCTTAGCGGTGGATTCCGCTAAAGTGGTTGCGGTTTAAGACCGGAAAAACTTTGAGGAGGGCAATTGAGGTAAGAAACTTTCTCCGTTTGGCTAGTTAGTTAGCATTCCCTGAGCTTAGACTTACTCTTCTGGATCAAGAAGGGGATCTCACAGGAAGAAGACCCACAGTTGGTCAAGAACATGGGCCAGTCGATTCGAGGCGAGATGTTAAGTCACCTCGCTAGATATATTATAGATGACAAGGGATGACTAAGGCGCGATGAGAGATTATGTGTTCCTCGAGTGAAAGACTTGGTAAAGAAGGTTCTTGAGGATGCGCATCACTCGAGGAGGTGGCCGAGTTGGTCTCAGGATGCATGTTGTGCCACCAGATCAAGGCCAAGTCATAGAAGCCCAGTGGGCCATTACCTCCATTGGAGGCTCCGCAAGGGAAGTGTGAAAACATCTCGATAGATTATATGGATGGACTACCTAGATCAAAGAAAAGGAATACGGATATGTGGCTCATAATAGGTAGACTCACGAAGAGTGCTCATTTCAGTCCGGTGAAGAGCAAGAGGACTGCGTCATGGTTAGCAACGGTTTACCCTCAAGAAGTTGGCCAGTTTTGAAATGACCTACAGGAAGCCATGGGTAGGCAACCGAATCTAGGTATGGCCTATAGGCGGATGGTTCATCTCGATTAAGCCTGAGTTATAGAAAATCACGTTTATAGGGCAATTGGCAACGTGGATTGGTATTTTCCAGAAAGGTTCTGCTGTGTGGAATACTTTATAGTAAGTAGACGAGATCCAGGATTCACTAGTGAATTTTGGAGAGCTTGCATGAAATCATGAGGTTACAATTATGTTTAACCCAAGTATACAGAAAGAAGAATAAGTGGAAAAAGAAGACGAGAGGCGACGAGTTCCAACTCGAATTTAGGAAATAGGAGTTAGGAAGCCAAGAAATCATGAAGTAAAAGACGGCCAAAGCACAGTGGAGTTAAGCTCAAGGAAACGTGACTAAGAAGAGTAAAGATTAGATACGCACATCATATCTCTTTTTAAGAGTGCATCGTTGATCCTTGTTTTCCTGTAGAGCTTGCTTGCAAGTTATCTTTGGTATACATCCTCTCGGTCCCATTTTCGATCTTATTTCTGTTGTAAACTCCATAAGGGGGTTGAGACTCATCGGTTAGTACTATATGTCGGAGTTTGAATGGATTTCTTGTAATCCAAAAAGGAGTTTATCTTGCTAAGATCTCTTTTTAGCATATTTCTCTGTCCATGTTTATCTAGTTTATCGTGTTTATCTTGTCATGAGAACCTTAGGTAGAAACCCTTTGGATGAAACATGTGTTTGAAACATGTTATGTTTGATGGTTGCAAGTGGTTGCAAGTGTTTGCAAGTGGTTGCTCGTGGATGCATTATACACGATTAGGCACTAGATCGGCTCGCACACTCCTCATATTGCATATGCATGAGTGTTTATGCTTATTCATGGATGAAAATTGTGTGTTATCACATGGATGTTGCATATGGACGTATGGTTGAGCACGCATGTAGATATTATACATTACGTTAGGAATTTGCATACATATGGATACATTTCACTAACATCTTTTGCATTGATCTTTGCATTAGATAAGTACATATACACACACCTCTGCATATGTTTATCCAGCATTTAGAATCTTGTAAGGACAATGATTGCTCGTGGATGATGTTTTGAGTAGATGGATGATTGGATGGTAGGATACGTTCTTCCTAACTTGAAGATTTCGGGGACGAAATCCTTTAAGGAGGGGAGAATGTAACAACCCGTATTTTCAATAATCCGTTATAACATAAATTGAGGCAGAATTTCATTATAAAATGTGAATCAAGGGAAACGGGCTATGTCATTGCGTTCGTCTCGGAAAAATACGCGAAATAGAGTCCGAGTTTTCGAAAATCGGAGTCTGTATGACCCAGTTAAAACCCATCGAAGTTTGCAGAAAATTCCTAAGTAAAAACAGATTTAAATTTTTAATTTAAAACATGGGTTAGGGCAAACTGGGCAGGCGGGGAAAATTCCCGCCCAGGACCCCATGTCGACAGGCCTGTCGACAGGGGTCAGGCATGTCGACTGCCCTGTCGACAGCCCTGTCGACAGGGGGTGCCCGGCTGTTTAACCTGGTGCACCATTTCTGATTAGGGTTGGGTCTTGTGGCCTGTTTCTAGAGAGTTCCGAGATCTGATGGACCTAATTGAATCTAGGGTTAATCCTATGGTCTAAATCACTAGCCTAATCTATAAATAAGACCCTAACCTACCCTAAATCATTCATTATTCATCCTAGTAACTAAACTATGGCAAAATCAAAACTCTCATGGCCTCCACTCTCTTCATACAATTCCTAAATTGATTTCTAAGTAATTTTCCATGCATACAAGTATATTTAGGCTTGTATGATCCTCCTTAGTTTGCATTAAAGGCTTGTTTCTCCATTGGCATCATAAAGGAGGAGTCTTAATCAAGTTTGCTTGCATTTGGGGGTTTTAATTAGTTGCATAAGGGGTTTCTTACAATAGCTACACTCATTTGAGTCCGCATAAGCATTGTAAGCCCTCTTACCTTCATTTTAGAAACTTTAAAGTTAATATGTGATGAATGCGGGGATTTATGTATGTTTATTGAGTTATGCATGTTTATGCAAGTGTACTAAGCCATGATTTGCAAGTTAATTGAGTTATGCATGTATACTAAGCCATGATTTGCAAGTTTAACAAGTTATGCATATTTATGCAAGTTTAAAATGACAAGTTGTGCATGTTTGACAAGTTGTGCATGTTTGACAAGTTATGCATGTTTATGCAAGTTCATTATGCTAAGTTATGCAAGTTTAACATGTTATGCATGTTTATGGTAGTATGCAAGTTCACTATGCTAAGTTATGCAAGTCTAACATGTTATGCATGGTTGTTGTGATAAACAAGTTCATCATGTATGTTGTGCCAAGTTCCCTCTTCCTATCCTTTATGCGTTATTACGAATATGTAAGCGATAGAATGACGTTGGGGGGTTTGGGTAAACTTAAAATACATGAAAATATAAGATTGGGAATTTACCTATTAAGTTAGGTCTACCCCTTGGGAATTTACCTATTAAGTTAGGTCTACCCAAGTATTTGTTGACTTGTAATTATGTTTTGAAATAAAGTGGACATGACACTTAGAAAACATAAGTGTGGCCAACTCGAGGTTGGGTTGAGTTTGTAGCGTAATTCTACCCGGAACCGACCGGCTTAACTAGTGGCTACAAACAACAGGACCCAATGTGAGAAGTTGGTCATGTGGTGCCAAGACCCGAGGTTAGACCTAGTTGTGGTGTAATTCTACCCGGAATCGACCGGCCTAACTAGTGACCGCAACAAAGTCTAATGTGAGAGGTTAAGGTGCATTAAACTAATTAATGCCTCGTGATTAGGGTTAAGTCAGGGTCCACTAATACTTAACCAATTTGGAAATTCGAGGGATGGAAATGGGGTTAAGTTACACTTAACCAATTCAATCCATTTGGGGATACGAGGGATTAGAATGGGGTTAAATTGTGAACTGTCGGTTACACTTAACCAATTTAATCCATGATTAGTGAGGGGTTAAACCACACTTAACCCTCTTAGAAAACCCTAGCAACGTGGTCTGTTCCAGCAGTAATCCCAGTCTGGTATCATTCACAACCCTAGAAGCTAGGCTAGGGCGGGGCACGATTACTGGACGGATGTAAGCGACCAAAGCGGCGGCTGAGTGGTACAGCGGTGCGGGTCCAGGCGGGCTACGGACGTGCACGTAGTCCGGTGTTGGACAAACTCGAGGCACGGGTACCAGTAGGATTGAGCTGTGCATTATTGCTTAAGTGTCCGGGGTTGACACCCGAGGGATTGATACACCCGAAGGTGGACCCAACACAGTCAGACTACATCCATATGTGGGCCGTATGGACACCAACACTTGACGTGTTAGGTTTATAGGGAGCCGATCGACTAGACCGTTGGGCTGGACCTTATATTAAGGTCACTTCATGTTATTGGGCCAAAGTTTGGGCTGAGGGATCAATACCTGTTATGTTGGTTTGCTAGTACACCGTGGTGCGAAACTTAACCTTGTTTATGCGATGACACCTCTATCTATCTTGTAGTTACTTTATCATGCCAGTATGTTGTTATCTATGATCATCTCAGTTTCCATCATGATGTTAACTTTATTAGTTTATAGACTGATCGTAGCAGGGCTTACTCAGTCTTTTTGACTGACCTGTTTTCTTTCGCCTCTTTTCTTCCGTTTCCCCCCCCCCCAGGTTCTCAGGGAGGGAATACTGGAGCCTAGCTTGTATTTTAACTGCTTCCTTGGATAGCTCAAGTATGCTTTGGATTTGAGCCGCTATGGTTTATCACTCTTATTTGGGGATAGTACTTATGTATTTCGGTTTATCAGATGATGTATTTATCTAGACTTGTAAATTTGGGAAATTGACATTTTGATGTACCAGACTTGTGTTTTGAAATGGTTTAAAAATCTTCCGCTGTTTTATATACTTACTCTGTTTATTTACATATATATATATGTCATGTCCTGCCTTGCTATATCATTATGCATGTTTACCTTGTTTTAAAACGCCCCACCAAAGCCAGAGTTGCTTGTAAGAGCCACCCTGGCGGAGGTGGGGTGTTACATTAACACTACGACTTCATACAAACTGCTTTTCTAACCATTTTTTTTCTTCACTGCAGTTTGCAAACTGTGATAGGATTGAGGCAGAGTATCTGGCAAGGCGTTCAAGGAATTGATCAACCTGCTTCTCCATTATAACCTCATTTCCTTCTTTCCACACTCACCAGTTCCGTTGGTATTCCCCTCGAATAAATTACATTCACTTCCCACCTGTGTTACCACTGTATAAACTTACCCGTCTTTTCTTTGTATGCATAAGTTTGTATTATGCAGTTTGTTTTTAATTATGACACTTTTTCCCTTTCATTTATTATTCTGTTGCCAACTTCGCGCATCTTTTACTACTCAACTGAAATAATTCCAACATTTTACATTCATCCACTTCCAATTTACATTAAATAACCTGCGATAAATAAAAATTTAAATATACAATTACTCCACATATACATAACATTTGATGAACATCAATCAACGCGCAAACGACTTGCATCGATCACGCACGAAGCGCGTGCCACAACCACACGCGTGCAAACTACAACACCCCGTACTCTATGCTCCCGTGCAAACTACAACACCCCATACTCTATGCTTCCGTGCAACGCACGGGTTTCCACTCGTATACATACATACATACATATATACATATATATATATATATACAGCGAGTGTTCAATGACACCTAAAATAGTGCAGCACCCCTAAATGCCTCCTGATTTCCACCACATATCCCGTTTCTCTCTCCCTCCACTCATTCTCTCACCTCTCACTCACTTATTCTAATATAAATGCTTTATTTATATATGGGGCAAATGGCGTGCTAACTATTTGGGGTTCCATTGAATGCTCATCTCTCTCTATATATATATGTGTGTATGTATGTATGTATATGTATGTATATAACAGACAATAAATAAATAAAGTTAGTATTGTCTATTGGGGTACAACAAATAAATATTTTGGGACTGATAAGATAAGGAAATCCATTGTGAACTAATGTCCTACGAAAATTATGACCGTTAGGCTCATAAATGATATTAATTATAATCAATGGAAAAAATAGGAAATTAAAGATTTAATGTTGCCTTAGGAAAATATGATCGTTATGGTTATACAGGGCAATAGACATATGAACTGAAATAAATTAAATAAGAAGGGGGGTTTATAGGTATTGATAATCGTTTAAATTACTAAATCTAATAATTAATCAATTAACCTAGGATAAGGGTATGTAACTTTTTATAGAAATCTATCTATATCTATCTTCTATCTATCTATATAATAATTCTCACTAATCTTTAATGATTAATAATTGGTCCTACCGTAAAATACCCAAAATGCTCATATTTACTCTTTTTTACAAAAAATCTTTACTATTATGTTATAGCATTATTGTTTCCCAACTTAGATACGATGCAAGGGATATGAAATTATTTATATTCTATATATAACACATGAAACTATTATACTAAGATCGAGCCTTGGTATTATAATATATGGCTATATTAGCATACGTTATTTGATTTGTTACCATCTTGGAAATAAACTAAGCTTTTACTTTATACGTTTAGATGTGTTAATTTGGGATATATACAGCTATAATTTCATAACAAGCCTCTTCAATATTCTATCCTTGCGAAAATTATTTTTTTATTTTATTTACCTTTGTTGAAAATATTTGAATGGTTTGTTCACTCATTTGTACTGACTTTTTTTATTAATGAAGCGACCCATAGTCAAAGCCAAATATGTGTATCGCTTAGTTACTGATTTCCTATTATCTCATTAAGTTAACAACAATATATATGGCATGTATTATTTATTAGTCCAAATTCATAATTTTCACACACATTCTATAGAAGTGCTAGCATGTATAATTTTTCAAAAAATGTAAACTCAATATCATTTGGCAGGCCATGCAAATAACCATGTATGCGTTGTTTGCCAAATTGCTATTCAATATTTTAACATGCTGATATCACTTGTTTTTTTAGCAAGGTAAAGAAAATTTTCATTTTGTAGGGTACCCAGCTTTTCACTAACAAATGTGTGTTCAGTGTCAATTATTAGACTAAGTTCTATCATAATGTACTAAATATGATTTTTTTTATTTTTTTTCCTTTTATTCCCCTATTTGAATATTTAACTCTCCTATATTAAAATACCTTCAAATGGGAATTAGTCAGTTGGAACAAAGACTAAATCTGGTTTTATTTTATCTTTCAATTTGATTTTATCCACTATAAATGCTTTATTACATTTGATGATATTTCGTTGGTTTCTTCTTATGAATAATTAAAGTTGTTACCATTTATATCCACTTGAAGAACCTAAAAAGTTAACTACACATATTAAAAGCACAAATTTGGTATGTGAAATTAGATTTATTTTCACGTTTCACATTTTAATACTATCCACTTTATTCTAAAAGATAACATCCACATAGTACTCAAAAAAAAAAAAAAAAAAAAAAAAACTGTACTACTCAACGTATAACTATCCCTACACAGAAAAACGGTGAAGAAAAAGTTGGTTGGAACAAAACTAAATCTGATTTTTTTTAATTTTTTTTCCTTTTATTCCCCTATCTAAATATTTAACTCTCCTAGATTAAAATACCTTCAAATGGGAACCAGTCAGCTGGAATGAAGACTAAATCTGGTATTATTTTATTTTTTCCTTTTCTTCTCTTATTTTACTATAACTACTAAGAAGAGAAATATTCAACTATCCTATTTTATATTCGAATTCAAGCAGAAAAATATCCTATGACCTGAATTTTGGCATGAAATATCTAAATCGATTTGGATGTTTTCAATCCTTTATACCACGTACCTAGCTTTTGGAAACCACATCACATCCCTATAAATACTTTGTTACATGCATTGCTATTCATATATATACCCCACATATTCTTCCCCAGTACTACTCTCTCAACCTTTCTGCATTTATTCCTTTCTCCATTATTTTTTCCTTCCTAGCATTTTCAGGTAACTGAAATTATATACAACAAATACATATGCTTTCAACTGCCACTTGTTCAGATGTGTGCTTTCGGCAATTTTTTTTTCCATCTTTACGTTATGCTTTGTCATTTGTAGAAACTGTGTTTGCTGCAGAAGGCTTTGGAACTAATTCATATAAGTAGAGGACTTCTGCAAAAAGGTGTTTAGTAATTTACGTAATAACACAAGCATATGCAGTCTTGATTCTTTTATTATTGTTGTTCTTTCCCAAATCTGTTGATTTTAACATGCTTAATTGTTGGAACAACTTTGGATGCTGTTGTACTCTGTTCAAAAGAGGATGATTATTTAAGGTATCTTTCTAATATATTAGTATATTGCCTGTGTCAAATTCTATGCCTTTTTAAAAAATTGATGCAAACCGATATGACATGTTATATAACTTTTGGTTAAGAAATTATAATATTTCAACCGAAGCTCTGCAATGTACTGGATAAAGGACCTGATAACACGTAAAATGACAAAGCAATCATCAATCAAATTTTGCATGTGCCAAGAGTTTTGAGAATTTTTCATTTTTCTATTTACTCCTGTTGATTTAACTACCAAGTATTTGAATTTCTCAACTTTGCAGTCTCCCTGATAACTCCCCTACAAAGTTGTCCTCCCATATGTCTAGATTTATTAAGAGGCAAGTTTGGTTAATATTTTTTTCCAAAGAGCTTGCATTGTGATTCTGTGAATATAAAGATGCATATTTTGACTAAATTTTCTTGAGTGTGTGCATCTGGATGTATACGCACACGTACGACTGTGGAATTGTTTAATATACATTACGAAAATCATGTTAATAAAAATTAATATTATTTCAAAACTTCTAACATATTCAAAACTTCACATGCAGCTTTGGAACTGTTCACTCAGTAAGCTATGGATTATGTTAACAGGATGAGGTAGCTTCAAAAACTTCTATCATATCCAAAATGTTAATTTGGTATCATCCATAAAACGTTTGATTTAACCGTAGATTTAAAATAATGTTTGAATATGTTAGAACTGTGCAAATTAATTAAAACTTTGTGACGATGATCTTGGGTCATATAATAGCATGCATTAAGTTTTCTTTGGTGTCCAACAGTGTAGCATTGGGGTAGCAGGTACATGTGGGACGATTAGCATATTGCAGTGATCTATCCATACAATTAGCAGGTAAAGAATATAGATTTTCTTTTACAAAAAGTCGTTTATATGGTATTTTATTTGATTAATTTTTAAAGAAAATCTATAGCCATTTGATTGCTATTTTTAATTTATTTGATTAATAAAAGAAAACCGACATTGCCACATGCATATATACATTTATTTGATATACTTTTTATAAACTGGCTTATATGTATGGCATAATATGACTCATATATCTATAGAAGGAAATAGAAGAAAATATATAATTTTAACCTTATTTGCTATTTTTACAAATAAACTGACTCATATATATGGCATAGTAGTGATTGATGGATAACCCAGTTTGTGTGTAGATGTTAGGACAATCAATATATAATATTAACTAAATTTATTTTCCCCGTGAAGCTTCATATTTTTAACATATACTTGCTTGTATTTTGTTAGTCCAAACAAAGCCTCCTCCGAACCTGAAAATGGAAAGTGATTATTAGTTTTATATTAATTTAACCTTTGTACATTGATATATGTACCATATATTAATATTATACACATTTTTTAACTTAGACTTCACTTTGAACCTAATGAATTACGATATGTTCTTAGGTGATGTAAAGTGAATATAGTTTCACTTTACGATATGATGTTAGTAGAATATAGTTAGACTTCACTGAAAACCATTTTTTTTCCTTTATCTTCTTGGGACTTGAATCCGGATTGACTGCACCGTAATCCTTAAAGACATGGATTACTAATTAAAAAATATATTGTAATTGGTTAATTTTTATTAATCATTACAATACATTTTTTTAATAACATAACTTTTTTAATCCTTAAAGTCATGGATTATTAACTGACAGAACAATTTATTTATAATAATTCCCACTAATCTTTAATGATTAATAATTGGTCCGACCGTAAAATATCCAAATTGCCCATATTTACTTAAAAAAAATATTTACTACTTTATCCTAAAAGGAAATTGTCCATATTTACTACTTTACTAATTACATATCAATTTGTCATATTTCATATCGATTTCTAGTTCATTATAACTTTTGGAATACTAAGGAAGTTGGCTCTTAATTAGGAATTTCTAAAAGACGTTAACGCCGTTTAAGTAAAGATTCAATTTATTCTTAAATCAATATGTTAACTAGATTCCATGCTTTTTAAGAAGTTTCAAATGTCTTGATTCTGTCAGAGAAGTAATTGATTTCATATAATAGTTTATAATTTCCTACGATTGCATCCAAATTTCATAGAGGAAAAATTCGTTTTTAAATTTGGATAAATAAAGAAGTTACCATAGTTGAAATATCCAATCAAAAAGTTCGTGTCCAACAAGACGTACAACTTCCATTTTTCGAATTTTTGATCATATTACATATAATATATTCCTAATATGTTCATGCAGATTTTTAGTATATTATATAATTTCCTTTCATGATATATAATTGCAAAATCAATATCCTGATAAAATATATTAGTTAATTCACAACTAAATTCTTAAAAATCTGTATGTCAACCAATTTGTCTACAAATATACCATATAATTCATAGCTTACTAACTGTATAGTAAATTCAATAAAGGGAAAGCAGTGAAAAAATTACATTCATATCAATGGTATAATATCAAATAAATGCAAATGCAATTAGTAAAAATAGCATCAGTGTGCTTATATTACTTTTGTATGTTGTATAATCCGCTTTCATGCCATATAATTGCAAATTAATTATTTTCATTGAATATGCCATATAATTCACAAATTGTTGCACCAAACTTTCCATTTATTTTCACTTAAAATTTCAAATGGAAAGAAAATTAGTTAAACAAACCTGAGTATACATAGTAACAAAAGTTATCCGTTGGTTGTGGACATTATCATTATGATGTATGTATGATGTTCTTTCTGCTAATTTCTTTATAGGGTTTCCTTAGTTATGCCATTTATTTTCGTAATCTATATAATGAATCACAAATTGCCCATATTTACTTTAAAAAAAAAAAATCTTTACTACTTTATCCTAAAAGGAAATTGCCCTTATTTATTACTTTATCCTAAAAGATACCACCTACATAGTACTCCTAATGATTTGTAGTTTGCAGAATGTAGTGTAAATGATTTGTAGTTATTATTTTCTAATTGTTGTTTGACGTTTGTTGCTTCAAGTTTTTACTCGAACTATTCATATTTGCATAATATCTTATTAGTAGTGCATGTTTATACCGAAATAGGTAGAAACAATTGTATTATCTTAAATTATTTATTTAATTTTTCAAAATTCATTTTGATTAGTAATCTATAGTGCTAATTGTTGTCTGACATTTGCTGCTTCAAATTTTTACTCGGACTACTCATATATGGTATAATATCTTATTAGTAGTGCATGTTTATACGGAAATGGGTAGAATCATTTGTATTATCTTAAATTATTTATTTAATTTTCCAAAATTCATTTTGATTAGTAATTTGTACTGTACCATATTATGAATACCATATACATATTTATATGGCTCATAAATTGATACAGTCAATTGTATTGCCTTAAAGTATTTAGTTGATTTCCCAAAATTCATTTACTTTACTCATCTGTATTGCACTACATTATTAATATCATACCAGGTACACCAAATTCTCAATGAAATTTAATTTCATGGGTATGCATATATTTCTAAGTTGAAAATTCCTCGGCTTCTCTCTAAATAATACTTCATTTCATTCATCCTCCCGACTCTTCTTTTTCTTGCCTTTTGCAACTTCATAAATTTATATAGTGCTAATGAAATGTCTTTATTCTCGATTCAGGAATTCTTTTCACCATGTATAAATTCGCTCACTGAAAAAGAGTTGATGCTTCTGACGATTTTCTTCCCAACATCACTATTGTGCCTCCAGGCCTTAAAAGGCATCATCTTTTCCATATATAATTGCTTTGATGCATTAATCAAATTGAGTGCACTGAAAACAAAGAAGCCAAATAAGGAAGACCTTTACGAGTTCTGGTATGTTCCACAGCGGGACTATTAATTAATGACATTGTTGTAATAAATCCGCATAATATTGTATGCTAACTTGCACCATCCTAAAATCAACTTTCCCTTGAGAATGTTGCCTTATACATGAATTTTATGGTGCTGGTGGCCCAAATACAGTTCTCCAATATTCATTAGCTGGATGAAAATTTTCGGTTGTCTTCCACTGTACCATATAAGCGTGTTAATATTAACATTTCTCACTTTGGAGTCGGAACCTTACATCATATATTGTTACCGATATACTATTCACATAATTTGATTTTACATTCCCTGTTTTGGTCTTTAACTTTCTAATTTCAGTTTTTGGCTAAATCCATGGAGAAACTTGATGTTATCTAGCATAATAATTCTCAGTGATTCATAAAGATTTTGTTCTAATTTTTTGCAGCATAGTTTTCTTATTCATTTTCAGTTTTTATGTATTTATCCATGTAATAATATATACATTTCATGGATAAAAAAATTCAATGTATGCACGTCGATATACTGTACGGAGCGCATTTGTGTCCTTTCTGCTATATTTATATGTCCAGACCAATGTCATGAGCATGGCAGATGGATACATACATTTGTTAAATGGCCTGCAACGTGAGTGTAAATTTGAAATTCATATGATACAATCATAGAGAAGTATTAATTAGAACTCAAAAACGTGCTAACAAATTAATTTAACAAAAAGCTAATACTACATCTTGATGTTATTCATCAGATAGAAAAAAATAAAAATTAATGACAATTGGAAAATTGTGGTTTTCCTTTTTATAAATGTTATGACACCCTTAAAATCAAATATTTCTATACAATCTTTATACTTTAAGTTAGTTATCATTAATGTTGCACTACCTGTCAATTGACAATGTAAATGTCAATTAAATTGCACTAATTTTTCCACATTTATATGCAAAGTGTTACCTGATGAATAATGGTTTATAGTCGAACTAAATAAGAATGCTTTATACCACTGAAGAGTTTTCATTATTTATTAATAATAGTATAAATATAATGTTTTATGTGATAGTTTAGTATAATTTCAAGAGAATCGCCCTTATTTCAAAATCCATTCAAAATAAATTTAAACACAAAATCCCGAGTTTTCTTATTCTTAAGAAATCAATTATCAACAAAATATAAGCTATTCGCTTATCTACAATAGAGTTTTTTTGCTAAACGAAAGAAAGAAAAATCTGAGCATTTAGGTTCATGAAAAGAGCGAGTGTTTATATTCATGAGAAGAATAAATATTGGCAGTATCTGGATAAAATTGTTTATAAATGGCAAACCAAATGTTCATTCCTTAAAAAAGTAGTTAAATTTCACTCTTTAACGCATATGTTTATGTTTTAAGCTGAAAAGTGTTAACTGTTGGTATAATTGTCTATATTTACCGAAAAAGATGAAAATACAAAACTTATTATCAACATAACATTTCCAACAGTAGTAACTGTATATTTTTGTTGGCATGTCATGATTATTTGATAGTTAAGATAAAAGGTTAGGATGGCAAATGCTTGCCAATATTAGCAATTTGGATTATTCCCTCACATAGGTCGAGTTTTGCGTAGCAATATCTGCATTGCATGAAATAAATTAGTTTATTGGAGAAGGATAACTCTGACGGGCTACACCATAGTATAACTAGCCATGCTTTCAAGCGCTATATTTTCTGAATCAATATTGCATGATAAGTTTTTTACAAGCATATATTTATGGTTATTTCATGTCTTTCTGAGCATCTCTTAGTACATCTTGTATTTGCCCACTTTAAACTCTTTAATACTGTTGCACATATATTTACTTGACTTAAATTCACAACAGATCTATACGAATGATTTCTTGACTTAAATTCAGTGGTTTTGGCCTTTTCGCTCTCTAATGTTCATTGTTTTGGACTACTAGCCAATCAGTCAAATATAAGAGAGTTTCCAATTAGAGTGCATTAGTAAAGAAATTATCAATACTTTATTTCTGTCTCTTCATGCTTTTCTAAATGTTTATGATGGAACAAACCATTTAGTCCATCTAATATATGTCATTATTTCCTTCTAATGAAGTTGCACAATTTTTTTTTTCATTCATAAATCAAGCTAAAATGCCTATCTTTTATGAATTTTATTTTCTTAGTGGAGAATTTCAAGAAATTCGTTACAAGATATTGAATAGATTAACACACATGGGAAGCTACAAACCATTAAAATGCTATTTTACTTGGTGATTCTTCTTGCATAGAAAAAAGTTTGGTAAATTAAAATGCTTGAAAATTACAAATCATTTTTGACGACTTTAAGGATAAAAAAGATGATGGAAATGGATTTATTTCAAAACTGAAAGCAGTTAAAAAGAAAAAGAAAATTATGTATATATATATATATATTGAAAATGGGTCAGACTTTGTATTAGGACTTCAGCCCAAGAAACTGATCCACATCACGCACGCTAGCGTACGCACGTGTTCACACCCCAAAAGCGCATCCGCACTTTTGAGAATTACAGAGTTTTACTTTACAACCGAAAAGTAGGGAATATAATATAACATAAAGTAAATCCCAACCCTAATTAACCCTCGTCTTCCACTCATGGCGGCTTATACAACCTACGTGGGTTTCCTGCCGCTGACTCCACTACATTCACTATTGCGCTATGAGTTGCATCTGTCTCTAGCCTAGTAAGTCAATCTGATATTCTCAATTTCATAAGCTTCAGTTCTCCTTGAATTATCCTCTCCAAATCGCTCTGATTTGTGCCTTTGTGTTGAAAAATAGCTTATTTCTTTCTTTCCAAACGATCCATGCAGCTACAGTAAAGGAGATAATGTGGTGTTTGGTCTTCAAGTCTTCCGTGCTTCTTCTGCTAACGAGGTATTCAATTATGTCCTCCATCTTCAATAGGTTTGATGTTATACCCATATTAGTATAACATTGTGTCAGAATGAGTTTCGACGTAGGGCACTCAAAGAACAAATGGCCATGAGATTCGGTATCCGAGTTACACAGTACACACTGTGTGTCCTCTGTAATTCCCCAATTGTTAAGCCTATCCCTCGTAGGCAGCCTCCCCATGACCGCTTTGTACACATTGAAAGCCAATTTAGGGCAGTTGACACGATCCCACACAATTCTACTCCATCATTTTAGCTGAGCCTTTTGCCTCACCTCATTCCATGCAGTGATCATGGTGAAATCATTGCCTGTAGGATTCCACACCCATATGTCATTTTCTCGATCTGAATATAGTGGCATGTATTTTATTTTTGCTTGTTGGACCTCATTCAGCGGAATATCAACTAGATTCCACTGATTATTTTGAATAATATGGTGAATACGCTTGTCAGGACATCCATAGTCTGAGAAAGTATGCATGCCCACCAAGTCAATAATTGATTTAGCCCCAATCCAAGGGTCTCGCCACAGATCTATGCTATCTCCTCTCGCTATTTGGCTTTCACTACATTCAGCTAGTTTGCTTCTAATGCGTAAAATATATTTCCACGTGGCCAAGGCACTGTTATCAGTTCGCAATTGCCAAAAATTACCACGAATCTATCTCTGCCCCATCCAACGTGCCCATAGTCCCTTCTTATTGATAATTTTCTACCCTTGTTTCAGAGTGTATGCTTCTTTTATGTCTTTAAGTCTTCGAAGCCCAACACCCCCTTCTGGTTTGGGCTTACATAGAGTGTCATATTGAACTTTGTGTAGACCACCCCTCTATATAAAATCAGCACAGACTTTCTCAATTTTATTGAGTGATGCTTCCGGTAGCTGAAAAGTTTGCAACCAAAACGCCACTTTAGCTTGAATCACAGTGTGCACAAGTTCGATCCTTCCAGCGAGTGATAGCAATCTTGAACTCCAACCTTGAAACTTATCCCTGATCTTAGTTACAAGCTCCACACATTCCCTGTCTATAATTTTATTCAAAGACAGTGGTATTCCCAAATATTTGACTGACAATTCTCTCTCCTGCATATTAAGTGCCTCCAAAACCACGGATTTAATATTGCAGTGTTTATTGAAATAACATTTAGTCTTGTTGGCATTGAGTTTCAACCTCGCATACTGCTCCAACAGCCCATGTCTAATGTGTTCAGTCGTAGTAGCATTAGCTTTTACACATATCAATAAATCATCCATGTACAAAAGACGACTAACCTTTGGCTGCAACCCATATATTGGCTGTAACAGTTTCCTGTGACATGCCAGCTCCATTTGCAAAGAAAAAAATTCCATTGCCACTGCAAACAAATAGGTGGAGAGAGGATAACCTTGTCGAATGCCACGATTCGAGTTGATATGCCCCTTCGGTACCCCGTTAATCTGAATAGAGTAAGTCGGGGTAGAAAAGCATTCATTGATTAAATCAACAAACTTTCTAGGGAAACCCATACAGCGCAGCATATGTATAATAAATTGTCTGTTGATCTTGTCATATGCTTTGTGTAAATCCACTTTCAAATAAAGTCTATTAGCTCCTTTCTTATCGAAACCCCGTACCAGTTCATGAGCCAATAACGAATTCTCTGAGATGCTTCTCCCCTTAATGAACGCGCTTTGGCATTTTGCAATAATATCAGGCAAGATTTGATTCATACGATTACAAATGATTTTGCTCAGAATTTTATAAACAACATTACAACAAGCAATTGGCCTATAATTAGCAATACTAGTGGGTTTATCTGTCTTTGGGATAAGGAATTTGAAAGTGTGGTTGATTTCTTTTATGAAACGAGCATTTTGAAATGCTTCATTCATAGCTAATAATAAACAGTGTTTCAGATCCCCCAATGCACCCGGAAGAACATGGAACTCAAGCCATCGGCGCCGGCGCTGGCATCAATATGGATGGATTGCAGGGCGCTCCAAACTTCAGCTTCGATAACTGTAACACCCCATGTCTACTAATGTCACTCACAAAGGGAATGCATCAATGTCCATGGAGCGTTATTGTTGTATAGAACAGATAAATTACAAGAATAAATAAATAAAACAACACAACGGAAGATAAAACTTATTTCATAGCATCATAACTCAAAACAAGCTTACATAAGTAGTTTCCAAAACCATTACAACAGGATCAATAGTCTTTTCCAAAAACTTCAAAGTACATAAAGAAGCAAATACTTAAATAACATAAATGCATAAATCCCCACTAAGCATAAGCAAAGCCATAAAGATGAGAGAGTCCAAAGCGATACATCTACTCTTTTCAAGCAACTGAAAGAAATCGGCACTAAGCTGTAGTATTCCCTCCTTGCAAATCTGAGGGGGGGGGGGAATGAAAGAAAAGAGGTGGAAACAAACGGGTCAGACATAAAGTCTGGTGAATCCAGTAATTTTAACAAATAATAGGTAAGGTAAATGATCAAGACATAAATAGGCATCTTGATATGGCTGTAACTTAGATAAGGAAGATAAAAAAGGATGGACAAGATGATTTCGTTCCTAAGCACTAAGACAATCCTACACCTTGGCTAAGCGAACAACCCTCCAAGTACTAACCCTGAAGACCGAAGTCAACATCAGACTAGCTCCCAAAGGACTATCCAACTCAACCAACATGTATTTCGTTACACCGCACTTTTGCTAAGTTACACCATATTACTTAATTACACCGCACATCTACTAGTCTCTATTTACTAAAGGTTGATCCCTTCCCACTAACTGTACCCACATGAAAAACTTGGTAGTTACTTGGACCTAGCTACTATCATAGGTGCCGGCTTGCTCCTACCACCGCTAAGGTACCTTTACCCTACCCATTCGATCGGCTTCCTAAACCCCATAGGCACCCGTGCTGGCCCCACAGTGGGGTGTATCACCCCCCAAAGTGGCAACCCCAATACCAACATAAAATGCACGACCATACCTACACGATGCAACAACCTCTTACCTACCAGCCCGGACCCATGCACGCACATGAACCCGTTGGACTCGCGTTGCCACCGCTATTCACTTTTTGACCTCTTACATTCAAGTCCAGTAAGCGTGCCCCAACCCCGGCCTAGTATCGGGCCGAATTAGATACTCAAACGGGTTACTGGTTGAAATGGGTCCCCCATCCGACATAAGCCTCCCAACTATGCTTGGTCCCCACTAGGTTTTTCTCCCACATAACCATTTTAATTTAAATGTCCCTGTCTTACACATGCTATGGTTAAGTCCATACTTACATGTCATAATTTACATGTCTTATCTTATTCCGGTTAAGTCCATATTTACATGTCATAATTAACATGTCACCCCACTTAACCCTCTAACCATACCCATGTCTTATTATGGTTAGTATTCCTTAATTCATTCCTTATGACGAACGGTGCATGACCTCCCACATTAGACCGAATGCTTTATGGCCGCTGGTTGCCGCGCGGTTCCAGGCAGTCTTACGCCACAAACCGGGTCTAACCTCGTGTCATTAACCGTTGCGCCTACAATTCAGTCCTTTGACCTCTCACGTTAGACGTCCAATTGTGGCAGCTAGATTTGCCGTGCGGTTCCGGGCAGTCTTACGCCACAAACCGGGTTTAACATCGTGTCATTAACCGTTGCGCCTACAATTCATTCCTTTGACCTCTCACATTAGACGTCCAATTGTAGCAGCTGGATTTGCCGGGCGGTTCCGGGCAGTCTTACACCACAATTGCGCCTAACCTCGTGTCAAAGGTTTATTAACAATCGTATTTCACCCATACCCAATTTTCATGTCATGTATATCCAATTAAACATATAATCATGTTTATAATATTGCCTATTCCAAATTGTCACTAATTACATATTAATTAGCCTCAATTACAAATTTACAATTATAGGCAATTTCATCAATTCCATGTAATTAATACCCAAATATGCCAGTTTCACATATTATCCAATTATCCAAAATATCCAATTTTCCAAATTTTCCATATTCCCAATTTTCCACGTCGTTCCCACGTACTCGCATTCGTGCATATTTTTATTATAGGCTCGAAGGTAGCCTAGATCCACAAATAAAAGGAATAGGGGTAAGAAGAGAGAATCAATTCATAGAAAATTGGAATAAAACATCATCATGAAATAAAGAGGCATATAGACTGGCATAGAGGCATAATAAAAGATTCAACATGAATAAACTGATAAAAGGTATGAACTTTACATAGAAACATAGGCATATGATGACTTGAATCAAAAAGGTGAAGACTTGGTGAGATTTTCATTACAAACAAATATATATATATGAATCCTTTTTACAACTTTTCATGTTACTTTAATCCCATTAGATTTTTGAAAATAACTGTACTCACCTTTCGTGGCTTAAGAAAAGGATTAATGAATTAAAATTGGTGCAGAAACGTTGAATTGACGTTGATTAATCTTCTTTAATTGTTGTTGAAGCTCTAAAATTTGATTTGAATTGTGTATGAACACTTGAGATTTAATTTAGAGGCATCGGCTAGGGTTTAAGAGAGAGCTTGACAGCATAATGGTGTCATAAATAATATTTTATGAATTAGGGTTAGGTCTTAAGGTGTATATATAGATGTCTAGGATCGATTAGAGCTCTTAGATTAACCCAGAAATCATCAGGACCACTCAGATGCAACATCAGCCCTTCGCGCGAATCGGGCTAGGGGTTAACAGCCAAACACCCTAGATCGACCCCTAGTCGACCCAGCGGGGCTCGGGTCGACTCCAAAAATGGTGCGGTTCGTCTATTCCCCCTCCCGATTTGCTGTTTTGAACTTTTTTGAATATTTATTTATTTAATTTATATATATATATATATATCTATATATATATTTCTCTCATATGCATACAAATTTCAAGGCTTAATGACATCTTCATAAGGTATCTGTTTCGTGCTAACCAAATGTCTATCTTGACCCAAAATTTTGAGACGAACATAATAGCGCAACCCATTTCACTTAATTCTTCTTCTAAAAATTAAGTATACTTTAATTTGTGAATTTTAATGTTATAAAATTACGGGGTGTTACATTCTCCCCTCCTTAAAGGATTTCGTCCCCGAAATCTCCAAGTTAAGAAGAATGTATCCTAATATCCAATCATCCATCTACTCAACCATCATCCACAAGCATCCATTGTCCTTAAAAGATTTCTAATGCTTTTCATGTACATATGCATAGTGTATGCATATGTCCGTATACTAATGCAAATTAGGTGGTCCACTGATTTAGTCGACCTCCTTAATGCAAATAATGATAGTGCCATGTATCCATCATGTATGCAAAGAACCCTATACATATCATTACTACATGTGTGCACAACCATTCATTTAAATGCAACATCCATATGATACACATATTCAATGTACATTCATTTTACTAAATACATCCATTTATATGCAATATGCAATATGAAAGTGACTGAGCCGATCTAGTTCCTAAAGTGTATGTATATGCATCCACGAGCAACCGCTAGCAAACACTTGCATCCACATGCATCCACCATACATAACATGTTTCAACCATAGGACTACCCTATCTAAAGTTCAAAGATACTAGCGAGAGGACATGCTAAAGATAGAACAAGTACAAGCTAAGCGATAAAGGAGAAATTAAAAGACATACCCTCGAAAAGAAAAGGGTACAATGAACGCATCTTCTCTTCCATCTCCCAAGTAGCGTCGCTCTCATCATCTCCCCATTGCACTTTGACTAGCTTGACCTCTCGATTCCTCAACTTCTTAATCTCCGACCCAAGAATGCATGTAGGAGCTCATCGAATCGTCGCATCACACTCTATCTCCACATCTCTAAGCAAGCTCGGCTCTACCACTTCCGCGGTCTCATGCAAGCACTTCCTCAAATGTGACACATGGAATACGTCATGTACACCACTAAGTCTTTCGGGCAACTCCACTCTATACGCCATCTGTCCAATCCTCTCCTTAATAGGAAACGGCCCTACGAACCTTGGTTCTAACTTCCCAACGGACCCAAAGCGAACAACATTCCGTAATGGAGACACCTTGATAAAGACCATGTCCCAAATATCAAACTCAAGATCTGTCCTCCTCTTGTCCGCGTATGATTTCTGCCTATCTTGTGTCGTCTTCATCCTCCTTCGAATCAAATCAATCTTTTCCGAAGTCTCTCTAATCATATCGGGCCCAAGCAAGATCTTATCCATAGATTCCCACCAACATCCAGATGGATGACACGACCTTCCATAAAGAGCCTCGAAATGTGCCATGCCAATGCTAGATAGAAAACTATTATTATACGCGAACTCCACCAAAGGAAGATGCTCCTCCCATGTACCTCCGAAGTCTAAAACACATAGCCTCAAAAGGTCCTCTAGAATACGATTCACCCTCTCAGTTTGGCCGTCCGTCTGAGAATGATATGCGGAGCTCAAACATAACTGAGTCCCTACCGCCTCTTGCAAGCTCTTCCAAAACTCGCTAGTAAAAATAGGATCGCGATCGCTCACTATGCTAGAAGGAACACCATGCAAACGAACTATCTCTCGAATGTTTACGGAGGCTAACCATGGAGCAGTCCTCTTACTCTTCACGGGAATGAAATGGGCGCTCTTAGTAAGTCTGTCTACCACGACCCAAATCCCCGTATTACCCTTCCTCGATCTTGGTAAACCATCAACAAAGTCCATCGAGACACTCTCCCACTTCCATTGCGGGACCTCCAATGGGTGAAGCAACCCACCAGGCTTCTTTTGCTTATCTTTTACTTGTTGGCACACCAAGCATCTAGCGACAAACTTGGCCACATCCCTCTTCATACCGGCCCAAAAGTAAACTCGTCTCATGTCCATGTACATCTTGTCCCCGCCGGGATGAATGGTCATCTTCGAACGATATGCATCATCAAGAATGGTCTTCCTCAAGTTCTCGTCTCGTGGTACACAAAGTCTACCGTCCCTACGTAACCAACCCTTATCATCTACGGTATACCTACTGAGATGGCTCGATGACTCCCCCCTTATGAGCTTCTCTACTAACTCAATCAACTATGGGTCATCTCGCTGTGCCTCACCAATCTGTCCCAAAAGCGTAGGTATGACCTCTAAGGATGCTAGCAAACCGGGTACAAAGTCAATGGAAGGTCTGAAGTCAAACGTAGAGATGAACTCAAAGCTTCGCCGCTCAACAAACAACGGACTCAAGGACAACCTTTTCCTACTTAAGGCGTCTTCCACCACGTTACCCTTGCCAGGGGTATATGCTATCTCGAAATCGTAGGACGCTGAGAATTCCATCCAACTTTTCTGCCTTAAGTTCAAGTCCTTCTGAGAGAACAAGTATTTTAGCGATTTGTGGTCTGTGAACAATTCGAATTTCTCGCCAAGAAGATAATGGCGCCAAGACTTAAGCGCGAAAACAATAGTGGCCAACTCTAGGTCATGTGTAGGGTAATTCCTCTCATGCACTCTCAAATGCCTACCTCCATAGGCTATTACCCTCCCATCTTGCATTAAGACTGCGCCTAGTCCTGTCCCACAAGCATCGGTATAAACGGTAAATGGATTACTCCCATCTGGCAACACTAAGACTGGGGCCGTGGTTAAAGCTCTCTTTAAACGTTGGAACGCATCATCACAATCTACGTCCCACGTGAAAATTAGGTTCTTCTTCGTCAAGCGTGTCAATGGGGCTGATATCTTTGCGAAGTCCTTGATAAACTTCCTATAGTAGCCTGCCAACCCCAAGAAACTCCTCACCTCAATAGCATTTTTAGGGACCTTCCAGTCTTGGATGGCCACCACCTTCGCGGGATCCACAGCTATCCCTTCTTTGGAAACCACGTGCCCTAAGAATCGGACTTCCTGCCTCCAAAAGTGACATTTAGAAAATTTAGTTTTAAGGTTATGCGCTCGAAGGGTCTCTAAAACCTCCCTAAGATGTAGGGCATGCTCTTCCTCTCTCTTAGAAAAGATCAAGATGTCATCCACAAAGACCACCACGAATTTATTAAAGTACTCCCTAACACCCTACTCATCAAGTCAACAAAGTATGCGGGGGCGTTTGTCAAACCGAAGGGCATCACAAGCCACTCATAGAAACCGTCCAGAATCCTAAAGGCAGTCTTGTCTATGCTATCCTCAGCCACTCTCAATTGATGGAAACCAGTGGCTAAGTCCAACTGTGAAAACACCGAGGCGCCAACTAACTGATCGAAGAGATCGTCAATCCTCGGCAGTGGGTGCCTATTCTTCTTAGTAAGCTTTTAAGTTCTCTATAGTCCACACAAAGTCTAAGGGACACATCCGCCTTCGTGGCAAATACTACTGGAGCACCCCACTCTGATATACAACGTCTTATGGACCCCTTCTCAAGCAACTCCCCTACTTGCTTATTGAGTTCCCTCCTCTCCCGAGGAGCCATGCTGCATACTGGCAGAGATACGGATTTTGCATTGTCTACAAGATAAATACGAAAGTCTATCTCACGTTTTGGGGGTAGACCCTCACCTCATCAAAGATATCAACATATCTACGGACTATATGAACAGAATGTAAATCATCATTGGATGCGTCAAGTGACTCAAGATAACTAAGCATCACCGATCCTCTAGGGTCACAAGAAATATCAAGGGTCTTTCCCCTACGAGTCAACAATTTTACTACCCTTCGTTCACAATCTAGGATGGCACCATGTCTGGCTAGCCAATCCATCCCTAGAATCAACCCATAGCCCATGAAACCAAGCACAAAAGCATTACATTCAAAACCAACGCCTAAGATAGACAATCTCAAATCCCTACAAACCATGGATAAATGAGCCGACCCACCAATAGGATTTGAGACTATAATGGGATCCACAACGAGACTAGTATTTAAGTGCAGTGTTTCAACTAATGATGTAGAGATAAATGAATGTGATGCGCCAGAATCGAATAAAGTACGGGCAAGATGATCAAACAAGAAAATCAAACTTTCAACAGAAATTTTTCTACCTTCTTCCTGCCTCGGTGCCATGAGAGCATGAACCTGCCCTCCCAAAGTAGAACCTGCCCTCTGCCCTTGCTTCTTAGGACAGTCCTTGACAGCATGACCCGGATCACCACAATGATAACAAGCGAACTTCTTCTTCTTCCTACAGTCTTTCTTCAAATGGTCGGGTATCCCACAGTTGTGACACTTCCTCTTTTCTTTACCACCTTTCTTTTGTTGTTGGGCTTTCTTTGGATCCTCCTTCTTATCTTGCGGCCTAAAAATCCTTACACCCTTCTCTTCTTCATGCATGTATTCCATATCAAAAAGCTTTTCATACGTAGCCCCATTGGAATGTGGGACATAGCCAAACTGTGAAGCGGTTCATTTAGGCCCTTTGCAAACCTCAAGGCCTTCTTGTGAGGCATATTCACCAACTCTAGTCCAAATCTCGCCAACTTATTAAATTCGGTCACATACTCCTTCACGTCAAGTTTTTCTGCTTCAATGTCAAGAATCTCTCCATGTACATACTCTCCTCAGCTTGAGAAAGGAATTTCAACTCAAACCTTCCCCTAAAATCTGCCCACGTCTCTGCAGCACGCTCTCCATTAGTAATCTCCCACCAAAACGAAGCTTTGTCCTTCATCAACCAAGTAGCCAATTGGACCTTCTTACAATCGTCCAAATCAAAAATGCCAAACAGATCCTCCACTTCTTTCAACCAATTTCTAGCTTCAACGAACGTTTCAGACCCACTAAAAGGTTTTCCACCCATCGAATGAAAGTCTTTACATATCTTGGAGAAAGCATCTCCACGTGGAGGAATGACTGGAGCTGGGGGAGGAGGAGGAGGAGGAACGTCGGCCGAACCCGCGACAGCGGCCCTAGCCTCGAGATATTGATGAAACCAACCGGGTACATGAACACCCTCTGGTATCTCAGATACTCTGGACATGCTGAAAAGAAAAAGAAAGAATTTCAAAACAAGGGAAGCGAAAGAGAGATGTATGGCTTGCGGGGATTACACTTTTTAAAGTAAACTTTCCTTGAAAATAGCTTCTTTAAAACAAGGTTTTGAAAATACTTTCTAGGAAAATAATACTTTTGAAAACACTTTTCAAAAACTTTTTATCTGTTTTTGTAACCATAGCACTGATACCATGTGTAACACCCCATGTCTATTAATGTCACTCACAAAGGGAATGCATCAATATCCATGGAGCGTTATTGTTGTATAGAACAGATAAATTACAAGAATAAATAAATAAAACAACACAGCGGAAGATAAAACTTATTTCATAGCATTATAACTCAAAACAAGCTTACATAAGTAGTTTCCAAAACCATTACAACAGGAACAATAGTCTTTTCCAAAATCTTCAAAGTACGTAAAGAAGCAAATACTTAAATAACATAAATGCATAAATCCCCACTGAGCATAAGCAAAGCCATAAAGATGAGAGAGTCCAAAGCGATACATCTACTCTTTTCAAGCAACTGAAAGAAATCGGCACTAAGCTGTAGTATTCCCTCCTTACAAATCTGAGGGGGGGGAGAGGGGAAGGAAAGAGAAGAGGTGGAAACAAACGGGTCAGACATAAAGTCTTGCAAGTCCAGTAATTTTAACAAATAATAGGTAAGGTAAATGATCAAGACATAAATATGCATCATGATATGGTTGTAACTTAGATAAGGTAGATAAACAAGGATGGACAAGATGATTTCGTTCCTGAGTACTAAGACAATCCTACACCTTGGCTAAGCGAACAACCCTCCAAGTACTAACCCCGAAGACCGAAGTCAACATCAGACTCGCACCCAAAGGACTATCCAACTCAACCAACATGTAATTCATTACACCGCACTTTTGCTAAGTTACACCACATTACTTAATTACACCACACATCTACTAGTCTCTATTTACTAAAGGTTGATCCCTTCCCACTAACTGTACCCACATGACAAACTTGGTAGTTACTTGTACCTAGCTGCTATCGTAGGTGTCGGTTCGCTCCTACCACCGCTAAGGTACCTTTACCCTACCCATTCGACCGGCTCCCTAAACCCCGTAGGCACCCGTGCTGGCCCCACAGTGGGGTGTATCACTCCCCAAAGTGGCAACCCTGATACCAACATAAAATGTACGACCATACCTACACGATGCAACAACGTCTCACCTACCAGCCCGGACCCATGCACGCACATGAACCCGTTGGACTCGCATTGCCACCGCTATTCACGTTTTGACCTCTTACATTCAAGTCCAGTAAGGGTGCCCTAACCCCGGTCTAGTACTGTGCCCAATTAGATACTCAAACGGGTTACTGGTTGAAACGGGTCCCCCATCCGACACAAGCCTCCCACCTATGCTTGGTCCCCACTAGGTTTTTCTCCCACTTAACCATTTTAATTTAAATGTCCATGTCTTACACATGCTATGGTTATGTCCATACTTACATGTCTTATCTTATTCCGGTTAAGTCCATATTTACATGTCATAATTTACATGTCACCCCACTTAACCCTCTAACCATACCCATGTCTTATTATGGTTAGTATTCCTTAATTCATTCCTTATGACGAACGGTGCATGACCTCCCACATTAGACCGAACGCTTTGTGGCCGATGGATTTGTCGGGCGGTTCCGGGCAGTCTTACGCCACAAACCGGGTCTAACCTCGTGTCATTAACCGTTGCGCCTACAATTCATTCCTTTGACCTCTCACATAAGACGTCCAATTGTGGCAGCTGGATTTGCCGGGCGGTTCCGGGCAGTCTTACGCCATAGTTGCGCCTAACCTCGTGCCAAAGGTTTATTAATAATCGTATTTCACCCATACCCAATTTTCATGTCATGTATATCCAATTAAACATATAATCATGTTTATAATATTGCCTATTCCAAATTGTCACTAATTACATATTAATTAGCCTCAATTACAAATTTACAATTATAGGCAATTTCATCAATTCCATGTAATTCATACCCAAGTATGCCAATTTCACATATTATCCAATTATCCAAAATATCCAGTAATATCCAATTTTCCAAATTTCCCATATTCCCAATATTCCACATCGTTCCCACATATTCACATTCACGCGTATTTTTAATATAGGCTCGAAGGTAGCCTAGATCCACAAATAAAAGGAATAGGGGTAAGAAGAGAGAATCAATTCATAGAAAATTGGAATAAAACATCATCATGAAATAAAGAGGCATATAGACTGGCATAGAGGCGTAATCAAAGATTCAACATGAATAAACTGATAAAAGGTATGAACTTTACATAGAAACATAGGCATATGATGATATGAATCAAAAAGGTGAAGACTTGGTGAGATTTTCATTACAAACATATATATGAATCCATTTTACAACTTTTTCATGTTACTTTAATCCCATTAGTTTTGTGAAAACAACTGCACTCACCTTTCGTGGCTTAAGAAAAGGATTAATGAATTGAAATTGGTGCAGAAACATTGAATTGATGTTGATTAATCTTCTTTAACTGTTGTTGAAGCTCTAAACTTTGATTTGAATTGTGTATGAACACTTGAGATTTAATTTAGAGGCGGCGACTAGGATTTAAGAGAGAGCTTGACAGCATAATGGTGTCATAGATAATATTTTATGGATTAGGGTTAGGTCTTAAGGTGTATATATAGATGTCTAGGATCGATTAGAGCTCTTAGATTAACCCAGAAATCATCAGGACCACTCAGATGCAACATCAGCCCTTAGCGCGGATCTGGCCACGGGTTGACAGCCAAACACCCTAGATCGACCCCTAGTCGACCATGCAGAGCTCGGGTCGACTCCAAAAATGGTGCGGTTCGGCTATTCCCCCTCCCGATTTGCTGTTTTGAACTTTTTTGAATATTTATTTATTTAATTTTTTTGTATATCTATATATATTTCTCTCATATGCATACAAACTTCAAGGCTTAATAACATCTTCATAAGGTATCCGTTTCGTGCAAACCAAATGTCTATCTTGACCCAAATTTTGAGACGAACATAATAGCGCAACCCATTTCACTTAATTCTTCTTCTAAAAATTAAGTATACTTTAATTTGTGAATTTTAATGTTATAAAATTACAGGTCGTTACAGTAACAGCCTTAATCAACAAGCGACGGCCACGACTGTTCACCAACCTCCGGCAGTGAACACTGGGTAAGTTTGTGTTATATTTGTCGTTGTACAATTCAGTGAAATGGCTTATGGCTTCATATTCAAATTAACCCATGTCCATGCAACAATTTCCATCAGTATCGATAAGTTGAACATTTTAGTTGATGTTTTCCCTCACTAACATTTTTGTATAGAAGAATTTTGTGAATTCATCTCCATTAGTGATCCACATTTGCTTTCGATTTCTGTTTTAGTTCGATGGCTTTATTATTCAGAGCTTCTTTAAGTTTGCCTTGCTTATCATAGTATTGGGTCCATAAATCATTATTGTTTGACTGGTTGTCAATTTTAATGAGGAGCTCTTCACATTGCTTTTGCAATTGATCAACCAAGTCATTGCTCTTGGGTCTACATCGGTTCCATTCCTTCAACCCCTCTTTCATTTGTTTTAAAGTCTGCACCAGTTGAAAAAAATGGGTTTCCTCCGTAGCAACCACACCACTCATTGCTTCATAATACCCCTTGAGCTTACGCCACTCATTAGCATACCTAAACGATTTGCCTTTAGCTGTTTCTTGTTTATTAATGAGATTAATCAGTAATGGGCTATGATCACTAGTAGAATTTGGCAAGATGGTAACTTTAATATCGTCAAATTTGTTCATACACTCATCATTAACTAAATCCTGATCAAGTTTGCATGAATTTTTTTTTTTGCACTCACCGCTTCTCCATGTGTATTTCAGGCCGCAGTGGAGTGGTTCGACAAGTCCAACTGCTAATACACAGTTGTTGAACTCCACCAATTGGGAAACTTTAAGGGCACGCCCCCTACTTTACCATCTGCCTTAAGCACCACATTGAAATCCCCCACAACTATCCATGGTCCATCTACTACGCAAGCTATATTAGTGATGTTCTTCCATAGGTTGATACGATATGATGCTATGTTACTGGCATACACAAAAGAGATGTAAATTTTAGATCAACCTGTATTGATAACACACACATTAATAACTTGGTCATCCTTGTCAATAATATTTAGATTCTAGATGTTTTTGTTCTACATCACCAGTATTCTTCCCTTGCATCCACTGTCATTATTATGAAGATGCAACCAATCAGTACCCATGTTTTTAGCGAAGAAATTCATAGTATTAGTATTAAACTTATTCTCTAAGATACTAAAAATCAAAGGCAGATGTTGCCTTCGAATGTTCAGGAGGTCTAAACGTCTAGTATCATTGTTTAGACCCCGCACATTACCACTTATGAATGACATGGGGAGCGAGGGGTGGGTGCCCTCCACCTCAGCTTCCTAGGAGATGCATTACTTCCACTGTTGTTCTTACCAGCATCCACATTACTAAGTTGTTTGTCATATTCACTGTTTGGCTTAGTCACACTTTTAGTACCCACTACATTTGCATTAGGTTCCCCTTCCACTGACATTTCATCAATGTTTACATTTTGTAGCTCGCTAACGTCATCTTCTAATGCAGTCTCTTCTTGAACTACTTCTTGGGCAGAATGGTGTTGCACTGTGCTTGTTGCTTGGGCCTGGGGGTCCAGCTCCGCCTCCACCCGCGAGGGGGAGGGGGCTGCTTAATGGCGCTTTCTACTCTATTACTGTAAATAGTATCGTTTTGGGTCTGGTCGACCGGGATGCTTGCTGATATACTGGAAATGACTTTTTGGCTAGCAGTACTAGATGACGCTTGGATGACCTCAGGAGAGGTCTAATCGGCCGTGCCTTTCACATTTGTCGCTACATTTTGTATAAGTTTCCACATTTGTGAAATAGGTGGAGCTGTTACTACGCATTGTGCGTCAGAATGCCCAAAGCATATGCAGTGCCCACATACCAGTGGAAGATTCTCGTATTCGACAGTTTGATTGTATATATTGCCTTTACCGTCTTTCCTTCTGATAAGTTTCTTCATGTTAGCTGTAGTTTTAATATCCACTAAAACTCTAGCATAGTTAATCTTTTGACCATCTTGGTGTTGTCATCTAGTTTCAATGGTGTGCTTATAACACTGGCTAGTTTACTGATACCACGAGCGTTCCACAGTGATAAATCTAGATTTGGCAGTCTGATCTAGACTGGAAGGGATTCAAGCATATCCCTTTCAAGTCTCAAATTAGGTTCCTATTTCTTAATTAATTTACTATCCATGAACGACGGACCACCATCCAAAACTCTCTTACAGTCAAATTCGCTAGCAAATTTAATGAGATAAAACCCATTTTCGCGTGCAAAAACATCCCACCGACCTGTGGGTTTTCACTCTCTCTTACTATAAGCATTTAAATGAACAAAATAGAGTCTTTTACCAGTTAAATAAATGTAGAGAGAATTTCTCCACATGTTACTTGCTTCAGTAAAAATGTCATCATCCAATAAAGCAAAGTCTCCATCTTCATCATTGCTAGTGTCAAATCGAGAGACCTCACCTTCAACTATTGTGTTACCTGCAACAGCATTTGCCCAATTGCACGTATTAGTCTTGAACCATGGAAAAGGATTGGAATGGGGCTGCTTTGTCAGAGGAGCTGACGCATGGGAAGATGCCTTATTTTTCCTTTTTCGGCCTACCTTTTGCCAGCCAGTATCTTCAATTTTAGTGGCGGCGGCTGCATCGATAGGTTTATGATTTCCTCCTCCGCTAGAAGACACCATGAGCTATATATATATGTGTGTATATATATATGCAAATTATATATATATATATATGATGACATCATATACACTTTTAATATATAAAAAAGAGTACATTGCATATAAAAAAGAATGCCTCTTACACATATAAAAATATATTTATAACTTAATAAGAAAGCATACATTGCATCATATTATATATATATATATATATGATTACATCATATACACTTTTTTGCTTCATCAAAAAAGTTAACATATTGTAGTTTGCATATAGTTTATATAATATTACTTGAATTGTATCACTTATATAATTTTAATGGTTATTTGTTCAAATTTTCACGTTTAAAGATCACAAAATAAGTTTAAATTGTAATGAATTAAGAATATGTTTTCAGAATAAAGTCGCAAATAATCTTTTTTTTATATCTATGCCAAATAATAACCATTCATAACAAAAAATTTAGATGGATAACCAAATAATTAATCAAATAATCATCCACGGCAAAATTATTGGTGGGTGAACAACATGACAATTAATTATTGTTGCTGTATAAATTATTAGATGGATAACAGAACAATTAGTCAAAATAATCATCCATGATAAAATTATTTTTCGATGAACAACAGAACAATTTATTACTGTTGTCGCATAAATTATAATATATATATATGTATTACTATTTAATATTAATTACAATAGTTTATTTTACTTTTATTTTTAATATTTAATCATTACAATATTTTTTTTAATAACATAAATTTTTTTAATGCCCAGTAAAGCAGGCAAAAATTACTAGTGATTCATAAAGACTAAAGCAGCGAGAGAGCTTAACTATACAAAACTTATCATTACAACTTGTTCTTGAGCAAGTGACGCATTACCTTTGAAAGGCGTACTTTTATGGTAAATGTTAACCTAGTTTTTTTTTAGCCAAAACATATTTCAACCAAATGAAGTTTGGAACATGGATGAAATGGTTCATGAACATGGAAGCATTATCAAAATAGATTTGAACTCAATGAAAGTTCAATAAATTTAGCTAAGATACTCAAAACCAAATTATTTAAATGGATAATCAGTCATTTTATTAGTCTACTTCTCTTCCAAAGCACTACACACTTCTTATAGTACCCCTTCAATTAGTGGTCAAGTGGGTTTTATGTGATCTTACGAGCTATTCCAAAAGTCAAAGAGAAGGCACTGTTGAAAGCATGATAAATCAAATATTGATCAAATATCGCTAGAATAAACTCAAAGTTTGATGAAATTAACTTGGAGCGACTTAAAACGAAGGGAGAAAGGCAACCAAAAGATCAAAGTCCAAATTGGACAGGCTAAAATAACTTAGCCTCGAATTATTAATCTAGATAGAAAGTTTTCATATTAGCCCGATGATCGTCCACTCAACTTTTGCCACATTAGATCGACATTTAGGAATTTGGTGGAAGCTAGTTTCTAACTCCATACCATTGTCTCTATATGAATACCACTCTATCTATAACAAAAGAGGGATCGATTCAAAATTATGCACAAATTGTTAGGGATTGAGATGGATGTAATGATGGTTTTGATAATAACAACCTTGTTTTAAATATTATCAAGATACAAGACTCACGAGTAGTCAGATTTCAAGAGTTCAAGAGATAAAAATTAATTGAGTCTAGTATTTTTTGCCCGCTTTGCTGAGCATTAAAATTTTTGTTATTAACAAAAATATTGTAGTGATTAAATATTAAAAATAAAAGAAAAATAAACTATTGTAATTAATATTAAATTGTTATATATATATTTTTAAATATTATAATTTATGTGGTAACAATAATAAATTGTTCTGTTGTTCATCCAAAAATAATTTTATAATGGATGATTATTTTGATTAATTGTTCTGTTATCCATCTAATAATTTATGCAATGGGGTTTTAAGCCTCAAGGACAAAATTAATAAAAAATTGTTCCATAAGGACAATAGGGTAAAATTTTATCCATAAGGACAAATTTTAGTGTAAATGGAGGAATTTAAGGGTCCATTACGATTCCTCCCTTTAACCTAACATTTGTCCTTATGGACAAAATTTTAGCCTCTTGTCCTTATGGAACAATTTTTTGTTCATTTTGTCCTTCAAGGTATTTTCCTGTTATTGTTATTTATTCTATTATCCGTCTAATTTTTTTGTTATAAATGGTTATTTTTTGGCATAGATATAAAAAAATGATTATTTGTGATTTTATTCTGAAAACATGTTCTTAACTCATTACAATTTAAACTTATTTTGTGATCTTTAAATGTGAAAAATTGAACAAATAATCATTAAAATTATATAAGTGATATAATTCAAGTAATATTATATAAATTATATACAAATTATAGTATGTTAACTTTTTTGATGAAGAAAAAATGTGTATATGATAACATCATATATATATATATGTATATATATGTATAAGTATATATATATATGTATATATATATAATATGATGCAATGTATGCCTTGTTATCAAGTTTTAAATATATTTTTATATGTATAAGAGGCATTCTTTTTTAATTTCTTTCAGTTTTGATGAAGCAAAAAAGATCTTTTTTTATATGCAATGTATTCTTTTTTATACGTTAAAAGTGTATATGAAGTCATCACACACACACACACACACACACACACATATATATATATATATATATAACTTAGTTTTTCTTTTTATAATTGCTTTTAGTTTTGAAATAAATCCATTTTCATCGTCTTTTTTATCATTAAAGTCGCCAAAAATGATTTGTAATTTTCAAGCATTTTAATTTACCGAACTCTTTTCTATGCAAGAAGAATCACCAAGTCAAATAGCATTTTAATGGCTTGTAGCTTTCCATTTGCATTAATTTAATTTATATCTTGTAACGACTTTCTTGAAATGCTGCACTAAGAAAATAAAGTTCATAAAAGAAAGGCATTTTAGCTAGATTTGTACACGAAAAAAATATTTGTGCTGCTTCACTGAGAAGGAAATAATGACATATATAAAATGGACTAAATGGTTTGTTCCATCGCAAACATTTAGATATGCATGAAGAGACATAAATAAAGTATTGATAATTTTTTTACTGATGCCCTCTAATTGGAAACTCTCTTATATTTTACTGATTGGCTAATGGTCCAAAACAGTGGACACTAGAGAGTGAAAAGGCCAAAACCACTGAATTTAGTTCAAGAAATCATTCATATAAATCTGTTGTGAATTTTAGTCAAGTAAATATATGTGCAATAGTATTAAAGAATTTGAAGTGGGCAAATACATGATGTGCTAAGAGAAGCTCAGAAATACATGAAATAACGATAAATATATGCTTGTAAAAAAATTATCATGCAATATTGATTTAGAAAATATAGCGCTTGAAAGCATGGCTAGTTATGCTATGTTGTAGCCCATCAGAGTTATCCTTCCCCGATAAACTAATTTATTTCATGCAATGCAGATATTGCTATGCGAAACTTGACCTATGTGAGGAAATAATGTGAGTTGCTAATATTGGTATGCATTTTCCATCCTAACCTTTTATCTTAACTATCAAATACACATGACATGCCAACAAAAATATACAGATGCTACTATTGGAAATATTATGTTGTAATAAGTTTTGTATTTTCATCCTTTTCAATAAATATAGACAATTATACCAACAGTTAACACTTTTAACCTTAAAACATAAAATATATGCATTAAAGAGTGAAACTTAACTACTTTGTTAAGGAATGAACATATGGCTTGCACACTGTAAACAATTTTATCCAGCATACTGCCAATTTTTGTTCTCATGAAAATAAACACTCGCTTTTTTCATAAACCTAAATGCTAAGATTTTTTTTCCTTTCTTTTAGCAAAAAAACTCTATTGTAGATAAAAGAATAGCTTATATTTTGTTGATAATTGATTTCTTAAGAATAAGAAAACTCGGGATTTATGTTTAAATTTATTTTGAACGGATTTTGAAGTAAGGGCGATTATACTAAACTATCACATAAAACATTATATTTATACTATTATTAATAAATAATGAAAACTCTTCAATAGTATAAAGCATTCTTATTCAGTTTGACTATAAACCATTCTTAATCAGGTAACATTTTGCATACAAACGTGGAAAAATTAATGCAATTTAATTGACATTTACGTTTTCAATTGACAGGTAGTGCAACATTAATGATAACTAACTTAAAGTATAAAGATTGTATGGAAATATTTCATTTCAAGGGTGTTGTAACATTTAAAAAAAAGGAAAACCACAATTTTTCAATTATTATTAATTTTTATTTGTTATATTTAATGAATAACAACAAGATGTAGTATTAGCTTTTTGTTAAATTAATTTGTTAGCACGTTTTTGAGTTCTAATAAATACTTTTCTGTGATTGTATCATATGCATTTCAAATTTACACTCACGTTGCAAGCCATTTAAAAAAAATGTATGTATCCATCTGCCATGCTCATGACATTGGTCTGGACATGTAAATACAGCAGGACGGACACAAATGCGTTTTGTACAGTATATCGAGGTGCATACATTGCAACTTTTTACCCTTGAAATGTATATTTTATTACATGGATAAATACATAAAAACTGAAAATGAATAAGAAAACTATGATGTAAAAAATTGGAACAAAATCTTCATGAATCACTGAGAATTATTATGCTAGATAACATCCACTTTCTCTAGGTATTTAGCCTAAAAATGAAATTAAAAAGTCAAAGATAAAAAGAGAGAATGTAAAATCAAATTATGTCAATAGTATATCGGTTACAATGTATGATGTAAGGTTTTGACTCCAAAGTGAGAAATGTTAATATTAACATGCTATGTGGTACAGTAGAAGACAGTTGAAAATTTTCATCCAGCTAATGAATATTGGAGAACTATATTTGGGTCACCAGCACCATAAAATTTATGTATAAGGCAACATTCTCAAGGGAAAGTTGATCATAGGATGGTGCAAGGTTAGCATACAATATTGTGCGTTTTATTACAACTATGTCATTAATTAGTAGCCCCAATGTGGAACATACCAGAACTCGCAAAGGTCTTCCTTATTTGACTTCTTCATTTTCTGCGCACTCAATTTAATCAATGCATCAAAGCAATTATGGATGGAAAAGATGATGCTTTTGCTAAGGCCGTGGAGGAACAATGGTGATATTGGGAAGAAAATCGTCAGATGCATTAACACTTTTTCGGTGAGTGAATGTATACATGGTGAAAGGAATTCCAGATTTGATTTCGATCGAAAATAAACACATTTCATTAGCACAATGTAAATGTATGAAGTTGCAAAAGGCAAGAAAAATAAGAGTCGGAAGGATGCTTGAAATGAAGTATTATTTCAAGGGAAGCTGTGACACCCCACATCCGTTAATGTAACTCATTAAGAGAATGCATTAAATTTCGTGAAGCGTTATAGATAAACAGTAATATTACAAGACAGATATAAAATAATAGTGGAATTTAAAACTTTATTAAGAGAAAAACATCGTGGTTCAAAACATAATTACATCATGAGTCTGAAATACATAAAACCCAGTACATCAACTTAAAAATTCTGTTTTGTACTAAAGTCATCAGAGTACAATAAACAAGAAATGGCCTAATCCCCAAAAGCATAGCCATAGTAGAAAGGTAAGAAATAAAGTAGTACATCTAAGCCGCTCCAAGCGGAAGGAAAGAAGAATCCTGATCAAGCTTGAGTATTCCCATCCTGAGAGGGGGGAGGGGGGGAGGGGAGGGAAAGAATAGGAAACAAAATAGGCCAGACATAAATTCTGGCTAGTCCGGTTACTTTTAGCATATAAATAAGTAAAAGCATCATGACAGACATATAAGCTGGATAAGAGGTATAACAACATATAAGACAAGTATGACAAGGTAAACAAGACAAGCACAATGGAATAAGTAGCGCTTCCCTAACACTTTTCTTTCTCTGCACCAATACACGTATAACTAGAATAAGATGATCTCCAACAAGTACAAGATGGTATACTTAGGCGTACTTCTAGTGAGAGGTTTAACCTCATACAATTAACAGGCAGCCCAACTGAACATACCGGAGTTACCCCTAAGGATATTAACGGGCTCCTAAACATACCAGAGCCTAGATATACCCTAACTACTACCCCAATTGATCGGCTCCATACTCCGTAGATACCCTGTGTTGGCTCCACAGTAGGATGTATCATTTCCTATAGTGGCAAAACTTTGTTTTCAGGATGTGCACAACCATATCTACCGATGTTACGACGTCTTAGCCTCCTCTTGTCCGGACCCATGCACGCACATGACCCCGTCGGAATGCACCACCCACACCGCCCCCACTTTTGGATCTCTTACATTCATCCCAGGAAGCGTGCCCCGACTCCGACCTAGTTCATAGTACTCGTTTGATACCTATGTATGGGTTACTGACTGAAACGGGTCCCGCACACAAGATGATACAAGCTTCCCACTATGCTTGCATCCCCAATACTAGGTTTTCCACAAGTTATGCCATACCAGTGTAATAAAATTGCATGACCCCAATAGGTTAAGTTTGTGGGTGTATATATAAATATTACCCACCAACCTAAGATATATTTAACCCTCCCACTATTTCAAGCAAGTTTACTTAAGCTTTACTCAAGTTAACATGTCCATGTAATATCTATGGATTCAACCAAGTTAAGTATTCAAATTCATTACCATTTATTCATTTATGGTTATGATGCGCTAGACCTCCCACATTAAGCCGACAAATTGTGGATGCTGGATATGTCGGGCGGATCCGGGCAGACTTCTTCCAAAAGTTAGACTCAAACTCGTGTCTTAGCACATCATGTGTTTTGGCACTTAGACCCTTCACATTAGATTCATCACTTGTGGTCGCTGGATATGCCGGGCAGGTCCGGGAAGACTTCTACCACAAGTGTAATCTAACTGTGTGTCTAAGCACAGTTACAACTTTTAATTACTGTAATTCTAGGCATTTTCACTATTTAACAATTATCCCTATTTCATTATAGGTTTTCATGCCCATTTTTTCCAAATCACATTCATCATGCACCATATACCCTAAATTAAGATATAAATCATAATTTGATTTATGCGATATTTAATTCAGGTTATGCCCAAATTTCCCAATATAAGTTATGCTCAAATTCTAACGTTTTCCCCTCATTCTCCATTTCACATGTTCGCATATTTCAGCGGTATGCATAGGCTCGAAGGTAGCTTGGCTATAAAATAAAAAGGGAAAAGAAGAAGGGAAGAGAACATAAATAAACATAATAACAAGATTGACATATGATGGCAGGAATAGGCATAGCAACTAATAAACATATAGTGACAAAATTGGGCATAATGACAAGATAGGCATAAAGGAACAAATCTCATGAACATGTGATAATAGAACTAATTAGTTATAGTGTCATGATAACTAGGCATAGGCTTAAATCCAATTCATAGTCATGTCAAAATAACTTAGATACACAGGTAATGGCAGATCTGATGTGATTCAGTTAGTCACATGCTTAAATTCAATTCGTAGACAGGACAAAAATTAACTTTTAAGTGTTTATATCTAAAAATAACGTAGACTCACTGTGATTGGATCTAAGAAACAAAAGAATATTTGTAGATGTCGAAGCACAAATCTCTGAATTTGTCTAAGTCTTGTTGTGGAAGAAAAATAGGCTATTTTAATCTAGGCAAAGGCAACATCTAGTTCTACATTGTTTTTGAATGAATGAAAAAATGAGAATGAGGTCTTGTTTATAGCCTAGGGTCAACGAATATAGCCAAGAATTCAGTCAACATTCAGCACCAGGAATCTGCCCAGACCTGTATGGGGGTTGACCCCCCCTTGGTGTGTCGACCTAGGGGTCGACACCCCCTTGATGGGGTCGATCCATGGGTCGACACCCATGGGCGGGAATTTTCACGATCCCCTTTCTGCTGTTCTATTTTGAATTATTTTGAATTCTGGTATGGTTTTATTCATACATATTTCTCTTATACGTGTATAAACTTCAAGCCTTGATAACTTCTTCATACGATGTCCGTTTTACGCAAACCAGGAATCTATTTTGACCAGAATTCCGAGGTGAACATGATGGTGCAATACGTTTCACTTAATTCTGAATGTTTAATTAACTATTCTTTAGTTTACCATCTTTAGTGTTGTTAAAATTACGAGGTGTTATGTTATAACAACCCGTATTTTCAATAAACTGTTATAACATAAATCGAGGCAGAATTTAATTCAAAAAAAAAAAATCAGAATCTAGGGAAACGGGCTATGCCATTGCGTTCGTCTCGGAAAAATACGCGAAATAGAGTCCGAGTTTTCGAAAATCGGAGTCGGTATGACCCAGTTAAGGCCCATTGAAGTTTTCAGAAATTTCTATGCTAAAGACAGATTTAAATTTCGAATTAAAAATCAAGGATTAGGGCTAATCAGGGTTAGGCGGGAAAACTCCCGCCAGGGGGCCCATGTCGACAGGCATGTCGACAGGGCACCCAGGGTGTCGACTGCCCTGTCGACAGCCCTGTCGACAGGGGGTGCCCAGGCAGTTCAGCCTGGTGCACCATTTCTGATTTGGGTTGGGTCATGTGGCTTGGTTCTGGAGAATTCTAAGATCTGACGGGCCAAACCTAATCTAGGGTTAATCCTATGGTCTAAAACACTCTAATTCTCTATAAATATACCCCTAATCCTACCCTAAAGCCTCATTAATCAATCTAGCAACTAAACTATGCCAAATTGAATCCTCAAATGGCCTCCACCTAAAATCCCTAGCCTCCACCTTCCTCAAAGTTTAATCCTATGAAGATATGATGATCATGCAACCTTTTCTATGTTGTATGAATGCTTAATAACTTGCATACTTCATTAAGTTGCAAGTTTGATTTGCTAAGCTTGTGTTTTGGGATTTTGCAAAAGGGTTTTCTTATTTAAAGCTTTGTTTTGGGTTTTCAAAGGGCTTCTACATCTTATTTGGTGGATTTGTGACTTGTTTATATTTGTAAGCCCTCTTACCTTCACTTTACAAACTCTAAAGTTAATATGTGGTGAAAGTTGAGTTTTATGTGAGTTTATTTGATTATGCATGCTTATGCGAACTCACTATGCCATGTTTTACATGTTTCATAAGTTATGCATGCTTATGCGAACTTACTATGCCATGTTTTACATGTTTAATGGATTATGCATGCTTATGCAAGTTCACCTTACCATGTTATGCAAGTTTAATGGGTTATGCATGTTTATGCAAGTTCACCTTACCATGTTATGCAAGTTTTATGGATTATGCATGTTTATGCAAGTTCACCTTACCATGTTATGCAAGTTTTATGGGTTATGCATGTTTATGCGAGTTCACTATGACATGATTTGCAAAGTTTAACATGTATGCATGTTTATTATGATATGTGAAGTTCACCATGTATGTTATGCCAAGTTACCTTTTATACCCTTATACGTTATGACGAATATGTAAGCGAGATAATGACGTTGGGAGGGTTTGGGTAAACTTAAAAATACATGAAACTAAAAGGTTGGGAATTTACCTATTAAGTTAGGTCTACCCCTTGGGAATTTACCTATTAAGTTAGGTCTACCCAAGTATTTGTTAAACTTGTAATGGTGTTTTAAAAGTGGACATGACTCTTAGAAAACATAAGTGTGGCCAACTCGAGGTTGGGTTGAGTTTGTAGCGTAATTCTACCCGGAACCGACCGGCTTAACTAGTGGCTACAAACAATAGGACCCAATGTGGGAAGTTGGTCATGTGGTGCCAAAACCCGAGGTTAGACTAAGTTGTGGTGTAAACCTACCCGGACCCGCCCGGCCTAACTAGTAACCACAACAAGGTCTAATGTGAGAGGTTAAGGTGCATTAAATTAATTAATGCCTCATGATTAGGGTTAAGTCATGGCCCACTAATACTTAACCAATAATGGGGATGCGAGGATTAGATGGGGTTAAGTGGTTACACTTAACTAATTTAATCCAGGATTAGTGAGGGGTTAAAACCACACTTAACCCTCTTAGAAACCCTAGCAACGTGGTCTGTTCCAGCAGTAATCCCAGTTTGGTATCACCACAACCCTATAGCTAGGTTAGGGCGGGGCACGATTACTGGACGGATGTAAGCGACCAAAGCGACGGCAGAGTGGTACAGCGGTGCGGGTCCGGCGGGCTACGGACGTGCACGTAGTCCGATGTTGGACAAACTCGAGGCACGGGTACCAGTAGGTTTAGACTGTGCATTATTGCTTAGGTGTCTGGGGTTGGCACCCGAGGGCTTGATACACCCAAAGGTGGACCCAGCGCAGTCTGACTACATCCATGTGGGCCGTATGGACACCAACACTGGACGTGTTAGGTTTATAGGGAGCCGATCGACTAGACCGTTGGGCTGGACCTTATACTAAGGTCACTTCATGTTATTGGGCCAAAGCTTAGGCTAAGGGATCAAGATCTGTTTTGTGGGTTTGCTAGTACACTGTGGTGCAAAGTGAAATCTCATCTATGTGATGTTACCTTTATCTATTGCTAGTATGTTCATCTCAGTTTCCATCATGCTGTTAACTTTATTAGTTTATAGATTGATCGTAGTAGGGCTTACCAGTCTTTTTGACTGACCTGTTTTCTTTCGCTTCTTTTCTTCCGTTTCCCCCCCCCCCCCACAGGTTCTCAGGGAGGGGCTACATCTGCTTAGTGGACCTTCAGCTTGCTTGTTGGATAGCTCATGTATGGATCTGAGCTAGCTATGGCTTATCTTTTATTTCTGGGGATTAGTACTGATGTTTTACCATGTATTTTGTTTCTACGTATCTAGACTTATGTTGTATTTTGGATCATGACATTTTTGATACTATGTACTTGACTATGTTGGTTTTGTGAAATATGATGATGATGGGTTTTTATCTGCTACCGCTGCTTTACTTATATTTATTTTTAGATACTCTGTCTTGCGATATCTCTGTGCATGTTTTACCTTCACAATAACGCCCCTCCAAAGCTAGTACATTCTAAGGAGTGATCCTAGCGGAGGTGGGGTGTTACATATGTTCTTCCTTACTTAAAGGATTTTGTCCCCGAAATCTCCAAGTTAGGAAGAATGTATATCCTAACATCCATCACCCATCTTCTCATCCACCAATCACAGGCATCCATTGTCCTTAAAGATTTCTAATGCTTATATGAACATATGCAAAGGTGTGTGTATATGTCCCTACATTAATGCGAAAGATCAGAGGGTCTACTGATTCAGTCGACCGCCTTAATGCAAGGTATGGTAGTGCCATGAATCCAACATGCATGCAAATAACCCTATTATAACATGTAAGTTCTATATGCATGCACATTCATTCATCCAAATGCAACATCCGTATGATGATACACCCACTTGCATCCATTAAAAGAAGAAAAATGCACACACATCCAAATGTAGTATGAGAGTGATTGAGCCGATCTAGTGCTTAATGTGTGTATGTATGCATCCACGAGCAACCACTAGCAAACACTTGCATCCACTTGCATCCATCAAACATAATTCATGGGATTCTTACCTAAGGGTCAAAGATTCAATCGATAGGATGTACTTAAACGATAGAGACAAGCATGCATAAAAGCTTTGGACAAAGAAGTTAAGAACATATACCTGAAAAGAAAAGGGTACAAAGAACAAATCTTGTATTCGGTCTCCTAAGTTGCATCCTTTTGGTTATCACCCCACTGAACTTTCATCAACTTGACTTCTCTGTTGCGTGGCTTCTTAACCTCTGATCCAAGAATACGGGTAGGAACTCGTCTAGCTGTCGCCTCCCGTTCTACCTCTACTTCCTCTAGTATAATTGGCTCAACTACTACTGCGGTATCATGCAAGCACTTCCGTAAATGAGAAATGTGGAAAACATCATGAACGCCGGATAGTCTCTCTGGTAGCTTTACTCTATAGGCCATTGGGCCAATCCTTTTGGTTATGGGAAATGACCCTACGAATCTTAGTGCCAATTTCCCTACATATCCAAAGAAAATAACATTCCTTAATGGTGATACCTTAATGAAAACCATGTCTCCCACCTCAAACTCAATGTTAGTCCTTCTCCTATCTGCGTAGGACTTTTGCCTGTCCTGAGTTGTTTTCATGCGTCTGCAGATAAGGTTAATCTTTTCTGAAGTTTCTCTAACCATATCCGGTCCAAGTAGAAGTCTTTCTGTAGACTCCCACTAACAAGTTACAGGGTCGCCCGTATAAAGCTTCGAAAGATATCATGCCAATGCCAGCTTGATAACTGTTGTTGTAGGCGAACTCTGCTAAAGGAAGATTCTCTTCCCAAGTCCCTCTGAAGTCTAGGATACATAGTCTTAAAAGATCCTCAAGGACACTGTTCACCCTTTCCGTCTGTCCATTGTCTGAGGGTGATAAGCGGTCTTAAACACAACTGTGTACCTAATGCTTCTTGCAAGCTCCTCCAAAATTCACTGGTGAAAATGAGGTCATGATCACTTATGATACAGGAAGGTACTCCATGAAGACGGACTATCTCACGAACGTAAATTGCTGCCAACCATGTTGCCATCCTCTTACTCTTAACCGGAATGAAATGAGCGCTCTTAATAAACTTGTCTAGAATAACCCAAATATTGGTGTTGTCGTTCCTTGATCTAGGAAAACCATCAATGAAATCTATAGAGACGCTCTTCCACTTCCACTATGGGACTTCCAAAGGATGAAGTAAGCCACCGTGCTTCTTTTGCTCAGCCTTAACTTGCTGGCAAATCAAACATTGAGAAACAAACTCTGCCACGTCTTTCTTCACCCCAGCCCAAAAGAAAACCCTCTTCATATCTTTATACATCTTATCACCGCCTAGATGAATAGTTATCTTAGAATGATGGGCTTCTTCTAGGATTGTCTTCAACAAAATCCTAACTCGGGGAACACAAAGCCTTCCATCTCGTCGCAACCACCCTCTGTCATCTGTGCAATATCTACTGAGGTGACTAGAAGTCTTCCCCCTACTGAGCCTTTTCAAGATGTCTAAAATCTGTGGATCCTCTCGCTGCGAAGCTCCTATCTGATCCGTAGGAGTAGGTCGCACATCTAGTGATGCCAATAAACCAGGCATAAACTCGGTGGAGGGTCTAAAACCAAAAGTTGATATAAACTCCAAGCTTTTCCTTTCCACGAATAGAGGACTTAAGGCTATCCTCTACCTACTCAATTCATCTGTCACCACATTACCATTGCCAGGGGTATAAGAAATCTCAAAGTCATACGATGCTAGGAACTCCATCCACCTTTGTTGCCTTAAATTAAGATCCTTTTGCGAGAACAAGTACTTGAGAGATTTATGATCGGTGTACAACTCGAACTTCTCCCCAAGTAGATAATGGCGCCATGTCTTAAGCGCGAATACTATAACAGCTAGCTTTAAGTCATGGGTAGGGTATCTTCTCATTAACTCTTAGTTGTCTACCTTCATAACATACTACCCTTCCCTCTTGCATCAGAACCGCACCAAGACCTGTACCACATGCATCAATGTATACTATGAACACTTTGTTCCCATCGGGAAGGTCAAGACTGGGGCTGTTGTCAGATCCCTTTTCAATCGCCGGAAAGCATCGTCACAATCTACATCTTATGAAAATGTCAGATTCTTCTTTGTCAGCCTAGTGAGTAGGGCTGATATCTTTGTGAAGTCCTTAATGAACTTCCTCTAATATCCTGCTAACCCCAGAAAACTTCTCAACTCCGTTGCATTCTTTGGGATCTGCCAATTTTGAACTGCAACTACCTTTGCAGGATCTACTGCTATCCCATATTTAGAAACCACATGCCCAAGAAATCTCACTTCCTTTCTCCAAAAATGACATTTGGAGAACTCCGCCTGAAGTTGATGCGCACTGGAGTTTTCAAAACCTCCCTTAAATGTAAGGCATTGTAATAACCCGGAAATCTGGGCTAATTTAAAATTTTTATTTTGGCAATTTTAGCGAATTTTGATTATTTAAAATGAATTATTTTAAATAATATCGACGAGAAATTTATTTTGAATATAATTCGAACGTATATATATTATATAGATCGTCGTTAGAATATAAATAATTATTTTAAATTATAAAAGGAATTGAAAATGGCGCGGTAGTTCGATAATTCGATTTCAAAGTTCAAATGAATGTACAGGATTCAAAATAAACCGGATTTCAGTGAAACCAAAAATATTTGAATCTAATAGATAATATCTTTCCAACGAATCCGAAAAATTGAAATTTCGTAGCGGAGATCAAAAGATACGCCCAGTTGAAAATTCAGAATAGTCGCTATGGAATTCAGGCCCTTAAAAATAGCCATTTTGCAAATGACCTCGGATTTCGACGAAACCACTTTTGTTGGATCCGGGATGTCAAATTATTGCTAGATTCCGAATTTCATAATTTTTTGAATCAATATGTGAGCGTGGCAAAGGAAAACGCGTTTGACCAGTTTTAGTTGATTTTAATCGACTGGAAAATGGCCATTTTTCCAACGGTCTCAGAATTTGACGAAATTAGTTTTGTTAGGACCGTATCATCAATACGAAGCTAGAAAATATTTTTCGGGAATTTTTAGGGTTAGTATGTGGCCCCGGTAAATAGAAATGCACGTTCAAATTCAATATATAGAGTTATATGTTGATTTTGATGAAAACTGATCGAAACGATCGAATCAGCTTAGGATATATATCCCATTGTGTTCGGAATGGGGGTGCTTAGCTATGGACGACAGGCGGTGGGTTTCGTTTCGTGCACGAAATAAAAAGTTGCTTTTTGAAAATTAAATTAAATTATATATATATATTCACGTTTCCCTCCCTCTACTTTCTCTCTCTCCCTCATTCTCTAATCGGGTCAACGCTTGTAAAAAAACGAAAGAAGGAATCGATCAACTGCTCCCCGCCACGCCTGGACACGCCACCGCCGCCGTGGGCCAGCCGACCCTGCCGTCGTTCTCCCTAGCCCGGCGCCACCTCTCTCCGACCCCATCTCAAACCCCGAATCCCCCTGAAACCCTAAACAGTCGCTCCCCCTTTTGAAAACCCCAGCGCCCTAAACAACCACCGCTGACCTGGAGGGACGCCGCCGCCCTAGCTTCTGCCTCCAGCGCCCTGAAGCCCCGACCCCCCCGCGACTGACTCACCTTCCCCGACGTCGACGAACAAACCCCCCCTCTCTCGATTTTACTGTAAGTCCTCCTCTCTTTTTTATTTATTTTATTTTATTTTATTTTCATTCATTTTGAAAGTCATACAAATAGCGATTTTAAATTTTAGTAAGTGATAAAAATAAAATCATTGTTTAAAATATAAATAGACGAGATTTTTAACTATAAAAAGATATGATTTTTAATGGCGCAAAGATGAGATTGTTAATGGCGAAAGGTTTTAATTTTTGAAACAAGAAAGGTTTGATTTTTATATACGAATTAGCAACTTAAAAATATAATTTTTATATAGTAGAAATAATAAAAATATAATTTTTATATAATATAGATAATAAAAATTCGATCTTTATATATGAAGCAAAAATAAAAATACGATTTTTATTTATTGAAATGAAGTAATAAAAATATAATTTTTATTTGAACAATGTGAAGAGAATTGCTTTGGAATTTCAAATCGATCCTGACGGTTCAGCAATTCAAAAGCAAAGCACGGCGGAGTGGAACCCTCTGTGAGAACTTCTCACTTTTAATTTAATTTTCTAGTTAAATTATATACTAGGATGCAGACGGTGTTTAGTAGCACCCGACACCCGTTGTCCACAGACCATGGACGGCTTGTACGCTTGTTTGTTTGATTTTGCTGTGTAGTTGATTGTGTGATGTGAAACGAAATAAAATATTTTATAGTGGAAAATCTTTTATAGTTAAAAATAGAATTTTTAACGTGTATATGAAATGAAATAAAAATAAACAAATCGGAGGATTTGTTTATATGCACACATTTGACTGATATTGATTGGGACAATAAATTTTACACATCGCCCAACTGCACAAATAAAATATGTGTTTGATTGTTTGAAACCCCACACGGGTATTGGGATGATATTTGACGTACACTAATCCCAATAATTAGTTGTATGTCGATCGATTGATTGACAGACTGTTATAAGCATTATATATTTATATTTGATGCTTATACAGTGTAGAACGCACTTTGGATGATGGTTGATGATTTATCATTGTGGTTAGATACGTGTGGTAGAAAATCCATATAATTAACATTATATGGTAATTGATTGGGCCTCATTCCATATTTGAAATAGAATATTTGAAAATAGAATTATTTGAAATACAAATATATGAAGCCGTGTAGTTTAGATTGACGCCATTTTGACATGAACGATATTTATATCGATTTTATTCATTTTATAATGAATATCGAAAGTGATTTCAAAATCTGATATTTTGAAAAGAATTGAAATTCAAACTGAATAGAAATGAATTCGAATTGAAACTGAATAGAAATGAATTCGAATTGAAATTGAATTGAAAACGAACGGGAATTGAATTAGAAATCAAATTGAATTGAAATCGATTTAAAATGAAATTAAAATGAATTTATGTTGAAAAATTCGATTTTAATTTGAATTTGAAATAGAAGTTGAAATCGTTTTGAAAACGAATTTAAAACGATTTATAAAATACGTTTTGAAAGGAAATCGACGAAGTATATATTATATATATTATATATATAATATAATGGCCTGAATAGAACGCGCCGCGCCGCGGTAGTTCGCGAATTTCGACCATTGACTTCGAATGGATATTACGGGAGATCCGACCGTCGGATTCTCCTAAAACCGGAACCGTTGGGTTCATAACGAAAAGAGCTTTCTAACGAATATTAGAAATTTGAAATCTAAGACTTGGATTTGGAATTATGTCCAAATCAAACTTGGAAAAGGTCGCTGTAAGTGCAGTTCGATGGCCGTTGATGGAAATCGACTGTACGGTCTTCATAAAATTATTAAAAATAGTAATAATTTGTGTAAAATCATAAGAAATGATTTGGGAAGGATTGGGATGAAAAACTCCATATTTGAAAAGATAAAAATTGATTTTTATCGAAATGAACTAGTTTTGAACTGGAATTATAATTCTATTTACTTTTAAATAAATAAATTGGATTTGAAAAGGGTTTTAAAAGTAACCAGAATTTCCAATAATTGAATTGGAATGGATTTGAATCGAATTGTCTTTGGAATATTTTGATGTTGAATTTCGTGATTATACAGATATTGTTATGTGAATTTGAAAGATATATTAATATCGTTATTTCCAATAAGATATCTGTTGGTCGTAGAATTTGATATTGAATATAAGCCGGTATATTTTCTATTCAAAGCCTTGTATTTAATATCAAATGTGATTTGGGTTTGTCGTGAATGGTGTCTTCATTAACTCTGTTCTTAAGCCCAGTTGAGAAAAAGATTAAATCATTTATTTAGATTTAATGAAGTGTACCAGTTAAATAATATTTAATTGGAATTGAATTGGTATTGATTTTTGGGTTTATCGTGGACAGTGTTTTAAATGACACTGATTCTTTAACCAAGTTAAAGATTAAAATTAAGTGGAGTTTTAATGAATCTTTAATTAGATTGAAATGATCGAGAATGGAGTATCACCAGTTTTGCTCCAGGCGATAGTTAAATCTTTAATTAGATTTAAACGTGAAATGGTAATTGAATTTACCGATAACACCGTGGTGTTAGATATGAAGTATAACCAGTTTCACTTCATGGGATGAATAGGTTGGGGTTAGGAAATTAAAACAAATGATTACTTCGGTAAGGTTCGTTAATCCCGACTAGTTTGAAGTGATATTCAAAAGGAAGATTAAAGAATAAATATAAAAGAATTTATCTTTGATAAAATTAATGGGAACCTTTCCCTAAGAATGTGAAATTTAGATGTCGGTTAGCTAAGCAGAATGGTTTTCTGGATATTGATCTGATGTTGGTTTCGGCCTTCGGGGTTAATATTCGGGGAATTATTCTCTTAATTAATTTACGGTTAGTGACTGATGAATTGGAATGAGGCGTATGTTGTGTTTGTGTAACACTTATTTATTATATACGTGAGTTATTCGGAAAGACCGAGTTTATCCCATTCTGAGTAACTGTTACGACGATAAGTCGAAGATGAAGACGGTGGTTGAAGACCGGAGGTCTTCGCGTCGTTCGGATAATTACTGATGATCTTGATTGGGATGTACACCCAAGAAGATGGAAACAGTTGGTGATCGTCCAGACGTACTTGGAGATCGATGGATATGCGGGGTACTAGGTGCCTCCGGTTTCGTTCAGACCCAGAACGAACTTGTAAATGGACTGTGTGTCTGACATTGGATTTTAGTCTATGTGATTGATTTCTATTAAATATATATCTGTTTGGCGGCGGAGAATTTATTCTCTTGCTTAACGCCCTTCTCTGAGATGTATGAGCTCAGGGGTTATATACTGATGGATATCAAATGCATAGAGTGAATTTCCTGTGAGGCATGCCTAAGTGGCAAATGATCAAGGCTTCTGTTGAAAAGCAAAGTCTTGTGGTTGATGATCGAAGCACGGCCTTTGTGGCGTAGCTTTGTGTAACGTTTACTTCACGAGTTTCACACCTGGTATGAACCAAAAACGAGAGAGGACCTCAGGGAGGGCATGCGTTTCTTTATAGCTAGAAGTGGCGTCAGTGGTTTTACACGCCCTGACGAGTTTGACTTATGTGGTTGTTGGTGTTACGAGGCGCCTCATTTTGATCGGACGATCCGGGTCCGATGGAGCCATTCGTTGGCTCACTTACGCCCCAAAGGGCGGGGAAACGCAGTGTTCAGGAATTTTAATCACATCGGTGGACCGACCCTGTCGCTCCAAGGGGCAGTTGCGGCTGTTCCTGAGGCTCGGGCTAGACAGTCTCGAATCGGTTGAGGACTATCTTTTGCCTCGGTTCATAGATGGAAATCCAACTTCCAAACACGTGACAATTGCGATTTTAATTGTAGAACTAGTATGGCGACATGATATATAGTACCCATGCCGTCTATGATTGATACTTATGATTTGAAGTTGTTTTATACACTATACACTTATAATAGTATCAAATGATTTGTTTTAAACGTACTAAGCATGTTTGGCTATTATAAGGGAAAACACTATCCCCCGGCTTGTGTTGCATTGTGTGATAGGACCTGGGTCTCATAATAGCTTCATTTTTCTTTATTCAGCATTGCGTTGTTTGTTTTATGCACTGGTATTTTTGGGAGGAAACTCGTTCCGTGTCATACGGCGTGGTCCCTTGATTTACCGAACTTTAAAATAAAGAATAATAACTGTTTTAGTTCTCACACCAGTCCCATGACTGACCTGGAGTTTATTGTTTTAACGTAAACTCTGGGTGCCCCTATTTTGACACGGGCAAATAGTAGTTTTGGTTTTGTAGATTTATATTCACAGGATCCTGGTTTATAGCTGGAACGATACTCGGAATGCTTTGTATCCGCGTATTACTTCTAGTTGTGTATTGTATTAATTTTCCACTGCGATGTATTTAAATGTAATTTAAATCTCTGATATTTCTGTGTAATATTTATTCATACTCTGTATATTCTTGTATTCTGATGGAATTTTTGTAATATACAATGAAATGTCCTTCCGTCTGCGTTCTATTTTGTCGTGTTCTCAAAACAATTCGTTCTTTCTCTTCTCTTCGGAGACCGGGGAAGTTCGGGTCGTTTCAGGCCTGCTCTTCCTCGCTCTTCGAGAAAATCAAGATATTATCAATGAAGACCACAACGAACTTATTTGGAAACTCCCGAAATACCCTACTCATCAGATCAACAACATAGGCGGGTGCATTCGTCAACCCGAAAGGCATAACGAGCCACTCGAAGAAACCATCTAGAGTTCTAAAAGTGGTTTTTGTCTATATTGTCCTTGGCAACCCTCAACCGATGAAACCCTGTGGCCAAGTCTAACTAAGAGAAAATAGATGTACCAACAAGTTGGTCAAACAGATCATATATCCTCGAAAGTGGGTGCCTGTTCTTTTTAGTGAGTTTATTCAACTCTCTATAATCCACACACAAGCGAAGCGAACCATTCGCCTTAGTTGCGAATACCACCGGAGCACCCCATTTAGATATGCTTCGCCTAATAAACACTTTTCCAAGTAGCTCCCCCACTTGCTTGCTGAGCTCCCTTCTTTCTCTTGGAGCCATGTGGCGCACAAGCAATGCAAATGGCTTTGCATTTTCCACCAAGTATATACGGAAGTCGATCTCGCACCTCGGAGGTAAGCCCCGAACCTTGTCAAAAACATCAAGATACTCACAGACTACTGGTACCAATCGCAGATCATCGATAGATGCATCAAGTGACTCTAGGAAACTAAGCATGATAGACCCTTTTGGGTCATAAGAAATCTCGAGGGTCCTCCCATGGCAAGTCAAAAATTTTACGACCCTCCTCTCACAATCTAGAATGGCACCATACATGGCTAGCCAATCCATCCCTAGAATCAAACCATAGCCTATGAAACCAAGCACATATACGTCACACTCAAACTCGACGCCCAACATAGATATTCTAAAACCCCGATAAATCATAGATAAATGAGTCGTACCACCAATGGGGTTAGAGACAACAATGGGATCCAAAATCATACTAGTACTAAGGTGCAGAGACTCAACCATAGAATCATATACAAAATAATGTGAAGCGCCAAAATCAAAAAGAGTTCTAACTGGATGATTGGAAAGAGAAATCAAACCTTCAACGAAAACTTTCCTACCTCTGTCTGGCGCACTGGCCATAAGAGCTTGTAGCTGCCCTCCAGAAGATTATGCCCTTTGACCTTTTCCTTGCTTCTTCGGGTACTCCTTAGATAAGTATTTGACCTCTCCATAGTTGAAACAAGCATTCTTCCTTCTTTTGTAGTCCTTGATCAAGTGACCTTTGCGTTCGCAATTATGACACTTCCTCTTATCTCTAGCCTTGCCATCCTTTTCACCCTTCTTTTGTTGTTGTTGTCCTTTCTTGGGCCACCCTTTCTTGTTTTGTGTTCCCTCAACCCTAGCTTCTTTCTTTTCACCTTTATCTTCCTCATGCATCAATGCCATATCAACGAGCTTTTCAAAAGTTACCCCATCGGAAAATGAGATATAGTCAGCCCATGAAGGGATTCAATCAATCCTCTAACAAACCGCAAAGCTTTCTTATGCGGGGTATCTACTAGCTCCAAACCAAACCTCGCCAGTTGGTAGAACTTGTTAACATACTTTTTGGCAGTCATGCCTCCTTGCTTGAGTGTCAGGAACCTTTCCATTTGCATACTTTTCTCAGCTTGAGAAAGAAATTTCATTTCAAATCTCTGCCGAAAATCATCCCAAGTCTCCACTGGACGCTCTGCTTGCGTCACTTCCCACCAAAAGCCTCATCTTTCAGCAGCTGAGCGGTCAACTGAATCTTCCTACGATCGTCAACTTCGAAAATTCCAAACAAGTCCTCCGTCTCTTTAAGCCAATTTCTCGCTTCTACGAAAATCTCGGTTCCTCTAAATGGCTTTCCGCCCATATCACAGAATTCCTTGCAGATCTTAGAGAAATTATCTACTCGTGGAGGAGGAGGAGGAACAACGGGTGCCGCTGGGGGAGGAACGCCTGCTTGACCATCGGCAAGGCCGTGGCCTCTAAATATCCATGAAACCAACATGGTATCGTAACGCCCTCAGGAATATTAGGTTCCCCAGACATGTTGAAAAGAAGAGGAAAAATGGATTCAAACAGCGAATCGAAAGATATTACATATGGCTTTAGGGAATACGTTTTCAAAACAAACTTTTCTTTTTGGAAATGCTTTCTTTTAAAACCATTTTGAAAACAATTTTCAAATTTTTTTATCTGATATGGTAACCTTTAGCTCTGATACTAAGTGTGACACCCCATGTCCGTTAATGTTACTCATTACGAGAATGCATTAAGTTTCGTGAAGAGTTATACGTAAACATAATTACATTACGAGTCTGAAATACATAAAACCCAGTACATTAACTTAATATTTTTGTCTTGTATTAAAATCATCAAAGTACAATAAACATGAAAAGAGCATAATCCCCAAAAGCATAAGCAGAGTAGAAAAGGTACGAAATCAACTAGTACATCTAAGCATCTTCAAGCAGAAGAAAAGAAGAATCATGATCAAGCTTGAGTATTCTCACCCTGAGAACCTTGGGGGGAGGGGGCAGAAGAGAAAGAAGAGGAAATAAAATAGGCCAGACATAAAGTCTGGCGAGTCTAGTTACTTTTATCATATAAATAAGTAAAATCATCATGACATGCATATAAGCTGGATATGAGGTATAACAACATGTAAGGCAGGTATGACAAGGTAAACAGGACAAACATAATGGAATAAGTAGCGCTTCCCTAACGCTTTTCTTTCTCTGCACCAGTACTAATATCACTAGAACAAGATGATCCCCAACAAATACAAGATGATAGACTTAGGCATACTTCTAGTGAGAGGTTTAACCTCATACGATTAACAGGTAGCCCAACTGAACATACCGCAGTTACCCCTAAGGATAATAACGGGCTCCTAAACATATCGGAGTCTAGATGTACCCTAATTACTACCCCAATTGATTGACTCCCTTCTCCGTAGATACCTTGTGTTGGTTCCATAGTCGGATGTATCATTTCCTAAAGTGGCAACCCTTCGTTTTCAGGATGTGCACAACTATATCTACCGATGTCACGACGTCTTAGCCTCCTCTTGTCCGGACCCATGCCAGCACATGGCTCCATCGGAATGCGCCGCCCACACCGTCCCCTCTTTTGGATCTCTTACAATCAGCCTAGTAAGTGTGCCCTGACTCCGACCAAGTCCGAAGTACTCGTTTGATACCTATATATGGGTTACTGACTGAAATGGGTCCCACACACAAAATGATACAAGCTTCCCCAATGCTTGCATCCCCATTACTAGGATTTCCACAGGTTATGCCATAACAATGTAATAAAATTACATAACCCTAACAGGTTAAGTTTGTGGGCCTATTTATAAATATTGCCCACCACCCCAAGATATACTTAACCATCCCACTATTCAAGCAAGTTTACTTAATCCCTACTCAAGTTAACATGCTCATGTAATTCCTATGGATTCAACCAGGTTAAGTATTCAAGTTCATTACCATTTATTCATTTATGGTTATGATGCGCTAAACCTCCCACATTAAGCCTACAACTTGTGGATGTTGGATATGTTGGGTGGGTCCGGGCAGACATCTTCCACAAGTCGGACTTAACCTCGTGTCTTAGCACGTCATGTGTTTTTGCACTTAGAACCCTCACATTAGATTCACCACTTGTGGTCGCTAGATATGTCAGGCGGGTCCGGGCAAACTTCTACCACAAGTGTAATCTAATCTAACCTCGTGGCTAAGCGCGGTTACAGTTTCTAATTACTGTAATTCTAGGCATTCTCACTATTTAACAATAATCCCTATTTCATCATAGGTTTACATGCCCCTTTTCCCTAGTCACATTCATCATGCACCATATGCCCCAAATTAAGATCTAAATCACAATTTGATTTATGCCCCAAATCCATATTCATATATTTAATTCAGGTTATGCCCAAATTTCCCAATACAAGTTATTCTCCAATTCTAACGTTTTCCCCTCGTTCCCAATTTCACGTGTTCGCATATTTCAGCGGTATGCCTAGGCTAAAAGGTAGCCTGGTTATAAAATAAAAAGGAAAAAGTAGAAGGGAAGAGAACAAAAATAAATATAATACCAAGATTGACATATGATGGCAGGAATAGGCATAACAACTAATAAACATATAGTGACAAAATTGGGCATAATGACAAGATAGGCATAAAGGAACAGATCTGATGAACATGTGATAATAGAACTGATTAGGCATAGTTTCATGATCATAAACAGACATGATGAGATCTAATCTGTGAATTAGATGTACAAATAATGACAGATCTGACATGATAACTAGGCAAAGGCTTAGATCCAATTCATAGTCATGTCAAAATAACTTAGATTCACAGGTTATGGCAGTTCTGATATGATTCAGTTAGTCACAGGCTTAGATCCAATTCATAGACATGTCAAAATTAAATTTTAAGTGTTTATATCTAAAAATAACGTAGACTCATTGTGATTGGATCTAAGAAACAGAAGAATAATTGCAGGTGTTGAGGCACAGATCTCTGAATTTTTTTTAACTCTTTTTGTAGAAGATTAATAGGCTATTTTAATCTAGGCAGAGGCAACATCTACTTCTCCATTGTTTCTAAATGAATAAAACAATGAGAATGGAGTCTTATTTTTAGCCTAGGGTCAACGAATATAACCAAGAATTAAGTCCACGTTCAGCACCCGGAATCTACCCAGACCTGTATGGGGGTCGACCCCCTTGGTGTATCGAGCCAGAGGTCGACACAGGGGTCGACACCCCCATGATGGGGTCGACCATGGGTCGACAACCATTGGCGGGAATTTTCCCGCTCCCCTTTCTGTTGTTCAATTTTGATTTATTTTGAATTCTGGTATGGTTTTATTCATATGTATTTCTCTTATGTATATACAAACTTCAGAACTTAATATCTTCTTCAAATGAGTCCGTTTTACGCAAACCAGGTGTCTATTTTGACAAGAATTCCGAGAAGAATGCAATGGCGCAGTCCATTTCAGTTAATTATGAATATTTAATTAAGTATTCTTTAGTTTATCATCTTTAGTGTTATTAAAATTACGAGGTGTTACAGAAGTCGAGGAACTTTCAACTTAGAAATATATGCATACCAATGAAATTAAATTTCATTGTGAATTTGGTGTACCAGGTATGGTTAATAATGTAGTGCAATATAGACGAGTAAAGTAAATGAATTTTGGGAAATCATCTAAATACTTTAAGGCAATACAATTGACCGTATCTATTTATGATCCATATAAATATGTATATAGTATTAATAATATGGTACAGTATAGATTACTAATCAAAATTAATTTTGGGAAATTAAATAAATAATTTAAGACAATACAATTAATTCTGCCAATTTTTGTATAAACATGCACTACTAATAAGATATTATACCAAATATGAATAGTCTGAGTAAAAATTTGAAGCAGCAAACGTCACACAACAATTAGTAGTATAGATTACTAATCAAAATGAATTTTGGGAAATTAAATAAATAATTTAAGACAATACAATTGATTATACCAATTTTTGTATAAACGTGCACTTCTAATAAGATATTATACCAAATATGAAGTGTCTAAGTAAAAATTTGAAGCAACAAACGCTAGACAACAATTAGAAAAGAATAACTATAAATCATTTGCACTGCATTCTGCCAACTACAAATCATTAGGAGTATTATGTAGGTCGTATCTTTTAGGATAAAGTAGTAAATAAGGCAATTTCCTTTTAGGATAAAGTAGTAAAGTTAAAAAAAAAAAGTAAATATGGGAAATTTGTGAATTATTATATAGATTATAAAAATAAATGGCATAACTAAGGAAACCCTGTAAAGAAAATTAGCAGAAAATACATCATACATACATCATAATGATAATGTCCACAACCAACTGATAACTTTAGTTACTATGCATACTCAAGTTTGTTTAACTAATTTTCTTGCTGTTTGAAATTTTACGTAAAAATAAATGGAAAGTTTGGTGCAACAATTTGTGAATTATATGGCATATTCAATGAAAATATTTGATTTGCAATTACATGGCATGTAAGCGGATTATACAACATACAGAATTAATATAAGCACACTAAGGCTATTTTTACTAATTGCATTCGCATTTATTTGGTATTATACCATTGACATGAATGTATTTTTTTCACTGCTTTCCCTTTATTGAATTTACTATATAGTTAGTAAGCTATGAATTATATGATATATTTGTAGACAAATTGGTTGATGTACAAATTGTACTAATTTGGTTGTGAATTAACTAGTACATTTTATCAGGATATTGATTTTGCAATTATATCCTGAAAAGAAATTATATAATATACCAAAAGTCTATATGAACACAATAGGAATATATTATATGTAATATGATTAAAAATTCGAAAAATGGAAGTTGTATGTCCTGTTGGACATGAACATTTTGATTGGATATTTAGGCTATGGTAACTTCTTTTTTATCCAATTTTGAAAATGAAATTTTCCTCTATGAAATTCGGATGCAATTGTAAGAAATTAAAAATTATTATATGAAATCAATTATTTCTCTGATAGAATCAAAACATTTGAAACTGCCTAAAAAGCATGGAATCTAGTTAACATATTGGTTTCGGAATAAATTGAATCTTTACTTAAAAGGCGTTAACGTCTTTTAGAAATTCCAAAGTAAGAGCAAACTTCCTTAGCATTCCAAAAGTTAAAATGAACTACAAATTGATATAAAATATGACAAATTGATATGCAAGTAGTAAGGTAGTAAATATGGACAATTTCCTTTTAGGATAAAAAAGTAAAGATTTTTTTTTAAAAGTAAATATGGGCAATTTGGGTATTTTACGGTCGGACCAATTATTTATCATTAAAGATTAGTGGGAATTATTATATAAATAGATTTATCAGATTTTATTGGAGTGCTCAAGTAAAAGGAATATGATATTTTAAAAGATGCTTTAAATGAGTTTGTAAATGCAAATGCAAAGAGCAATGCAATTTTATATTCGAACTTACAAATGGCAGGTATGTATATATATCACTTTAAATATTGTATAATATAATTCTTTATTTTGTTATATGCATAAACAATATTTTGCTTCCCATTTTTATGTTTTGACAGTTCTACTGTGAAATTTTGTTTTTGGGATAATTTTGCCAAATTGTTTGCTACCGCTTTAAAAGAAGCTACTGAGATACCGATTATCATCATTGTGACAAGTTATAAGTTGTATTCATTTAAAGGTACAATTTTAGTATGACTTTTATGTTATTCATAATTGAGAAAATTTATTAAAATATGTTTTGGTAGGATTTACCCCCATTTTCTCCATCGGTCTAGCTCAATTCTCTGATCCATCGGTCCAATTTTGCTATCGACTATCAATTACTTTAATGGGTGAAAATTTAATAACATGACGTTTCTTATATTGTAAAGCAACCTAATATGACCAATGTTGGTGCAACACAGTTTGTCATCAACTACAATCATCACAGTGTTCTTAAAATGACAAAGTGGTAAATTTCAATTTTATTGAAATGTAATATAAAATATTTTTTAAATATAATATTCATCAAAAATTAAACTTATAAAATATGTAGGTTAGATATTATTGATTTCAGTGAATGAAAAGTTGTTGTTAACGACATGATTAAAGGAGATTATCAAATACTTAGTATTGATGAGATAAGGAACTTGAAATCTGAATATAATGAGGTATACTCCCTAGACTTTAAATTTTTTATTTCTAATTTGTCGTTCCTATTCACATACCTAAAGTTACTATATTTTTTAAATTTCAAAAAGAAGTTATTTGTCAAATAACCGTTAGGAATGTAAAAGAGGAACAAACTTGGTATTATGATGCTTGCTTAGCATGTAGTGATCAGGAAGTTGAGGAGAAAGATGGGAAGTATAAATGTCCTAATTGTAAAAGAAGCGTACCCTATCCAGACATAAGGTAATTTTCTGTAATGTTAGAGAAAAATTTACTTACTTTACTGCTAATAGTTTATATATATATATATATATATATATATATATATATATATATATTTGTGTGTGTGTGTGTGTTTGTGTGCGGATTTATATTATGTGTTATTGTTGAAGATAATAGTGGCAGTGCTGCAATAATTTTGCAAGACCGTGAGGTTTACAAAATAGTTAAGAAATTATGACGTAATGGGGGATCAAGAAAAGGTATGTATAGCTCCAAATATTCTAACAGAAAATTTTAAAACTTTATTATTTAACAAAATTAAATAAATTATAATATTCATTCTAGCAAGGAAAGAAAAATGAATTTCCAACAATTTTGAAGTGTTTGGAGGGAAGGCAGTATACAATTACTATATGTGTTGGTGAGAATAATGTACATTGAGGTTCAAGCATGTGCGCGGCTACAGACATATTTGAAGGTTTTGATTTGATTGGGAATTCTATGATAGAAAGTGAAGATGGTGCAGTTGCGTTACAAAGTTCACAGGTATTTTGTTGTCATATATACATACACACACATATATATATATATATATATATACGTAGTTAGTTAGTTAGTTAGTTAGTCATGTTCATTGCACCTAGTTATTATATTTCATTTATATGTAGATGTCTTTACCAAGTTTCAGCACTGAATCTAAAACTGACATCAATATGCAAAGCCTTGGTATTGAAAAATCTACAAACACTAATAGTTTGAAGAGGAAAAGCAAAGAGATTGATAATGATGTCAAGCTACCATATATTTTTGATGACTTTAGTGATAAAAAAGATGATAAAAATGGATTTATTTCAAAACTGAAAGCAACTAAAAAAGAAAAGGTAAGTTATATATATTTGATAGTTATTTTATATACGATGTATATATTATTATTATTTTGGTAAGGAATGACTAATTGATATTGTGCATTGATTCAAATGTTTATTGCACTGCAGGAATGAAAAATTTTCAAAAAAGTGGAAGTCATGAAGTTATGCTGGGAACAAGATTGGACTTGAACATAATTTTCATATTTATTTTGTTTGAAATGGAAACTACTCATGATCTTATATTTATTTTGCTCTGATTTTCATATTTATTTTGTTTGGAATGAAAACTATTCATGATTTATATTTATTTTGCTCTGAAACTACTATTGATTAATGCATTTTTCCGTTATGGAAGTTTATTTTTATGTTGTAATTTGATATTTCAGCTAGAATGCCTCTTATGCATATAAAATATATTTAAAACTTAATAACAAAGCATACATTGCATCATATTATATATATTATGACATTATTTGCTTCATCAAAAAAGTTAACATACTGTAGTTTGTATATAATTAATATAATATTACTTGAATTGTACCACTTATATAATTTTAATGATTATTTGTTCAATTTTTCACATTTAAAGATCACAAAATAAGTTTAAATTGTAATGAAGTAAGAACATGTTTTCAGAATAAAATCACAAATAATCATTTTTTTATATCTGTGCCAAATAATAACCATTCAAAACAAAAAATTTAGATGGATAACAGAATAATTAATCAAATAATCATCTATGGCAAAATTATTGTTGGGTGAACAACATGACAATTAATCATTGTTACTGCATAATTATTAGATGGATAACAGAATAATTAATCAAAATAATCATCCATGATAAAATTATTTTTGGATGAGCAATAGAACAATTTAATCATTACAATTTTTTTTAATAACATAAATTTTAATGTTCGGCAAAGCGGGCAAAAAATACTAGTTATTATTAAACCTATAACTAAAGCTAGAATTGGACTTGGTAGATTAATGGTGTAAAACATAACCATAGGAACCTGTGACGATAATTAACCGTGTATGTATGTTATTTTTGTGAAGATAAACTAAACGAGAATAACGTAATAACGTAGCCCACTTTATCCCAATAGGGAAGAGAATTAAAGGCTAATGGGGTACGAACATAATAGTCTTCACGTATGTGAGGCCTACCCAAAGCTGGAATTAGGTCTTTAAGTCTAGGGGTCTTAAATGGTGTGCGCGAGGCCTACCCAAATCTAGAAATCTAAAAAAAATCAGATATGACTACTATCCTATTGGAAGTAATAAGCGACTAGGGAGATTATGTGATAAGATCAGCTAGATGGTATAACGAGCAATAAGATACCATCTCTCACCTTACACGGGGTAAGGGTATTTGTGTAAATGACGGAAGCCTTAACTGGTAGGGCCCCGTAGCTATTGCCCTCTAGTTTATGATAAACGTTGCATATATCATCGAGGAATATTAAATGATCAATAGGTCCGTCTAGGGTCTTAAGTGATCTGGAGAATCCACACTATCTATCATTAATAGTGAGGCATTAAATAACTAAGGATGCACATGTGAATATATATAAGGAAACTCCGTAATTAGGGGTCTACTCTTGTTCAAATAACCAGCCATGTTCTGGTATAAGGCTTCATAAATATATGTTTAAATGTTCTATCTCGGTATCATATTTTGTGTATACCAAGGGTAGTTAGAGTCGTGCGTAAGTATTTACAAGGTTAGGCTAGAATTACTAACCTTGGTAGGTATACATCTTAGGTTGAACCAAACGGGATACATCTGTGTATTATAATCTATGTTGCGAATTCCATGTTCAGCGGAATCTTGTTGTTCTGACCCCCTCCTCATTAGAAACACCCAGGTTTTCTGGAGAAGGTCGGGTCCTCATAGGTATTTAGGTCGACTTTTGGTTCCTCGTTCTCTCTCATGTTCGATATTAGCAAGGTGACTTACTTTGAAAAAGATAGTTACTTGAGCTAATACCAGTCTATCTTATTTTATTTCCATTGTGACTTTCTTTTATTGTACTTTCATTATGCTCATGCTCATTTGTTTGCGAGTACCAGATTTGCACGCTCCATGCTTGGATGTATTCGAGTTTCGATTTTTGTCAAAATTTGGGCTTACAAAAGTGTGGAGTGTTACTCTTGGTATCAAAGTATAGGTTAAACGATCAGAGGAATTAGTTAAATTACGACTCGTAAGCAAATGTATTTTGATTTTCTTTTCTGTTTTCCTTCTTCTTTCTTACTCGACTTTGATTTATTTCGATAATTAATTAGTCTGGGCCTAATTATATATATATATAATGGGCTTTAAATGACTAAGAGTTGAAATAGGTTGAGTTCCGCTTTCTAGCCAATTCCATCTTACCCCGCAATATGTTGGCGATCTTGTTGTGTAGAGCAAGACAGCGACATATGGTGGATTCCGCTAATTCGAGATTGGAGAATGGCCAAAAATCTAGCTACAACTAAGATAGTCACGATTTTTGGTTTTCGTTTTGTTGGTAGTTCCGGTTAAAGACCTTTGCTCGATCGAAAACGGGAAAAATTCATGTTAGTATGTCGTATCCATTCGGAAATTTAATTACGTGGTTTGACCATTCGATACTTCATTAAATTTTAGGACATTCGTTTGTTGAAAATATTCATATGACTTCTTAGCCTAGTATTTGAGGAAATTTTATTTTTAACCATTTAAGGGAATAAAATACATTTAAAAAAGTTTTGAGATTACGGTTTCGAAAAAATAGTTTTATGAAGATATAGTTTTAAAGGTTTGATCTATTCATGTTTCAAAATTATTGGGCTTTGTATGATTTTAATACCTACAATAACTAATACCGATTCCTTGTGATTTTTAGTATCCTCTTTTCATATATGTTGGATGATTTATTGAAATTATCACAATCAAAACTTGAGATTTCTATGTTCCAACATTTTTGAACACGAAAAGGTTTCTCATTTTGTAATGCAAACGGGAATATAAATGATAATAACAACAAATTGGATTTTTAAATACGAAACTATTGTTTATAATAAATTCCATTTTTGAAAAGTTTTAAATTTTCCTTCGGAAAGGCTAAGTAAAATCCTTCTTCTTGTTTTAGGGTATTTGATTTCAAATCATTTTGTTTGCGTAACATATAGGTAAGGGGAAAATCCATTTTAGTTTATATAACGGATTTCAAGCTGATTTTCTGTTCTAAATTTCCGTTCGTTTTGTGGTCACAGCATCGTTGTTGAGACTACTTGGAATCTTTGGAGATAGTTCGGGGTTTATCTACGGTCTTTAATACTGCGGTGATGGGGATAATTGTTTTTCGGATCGCGTAAAAACTTAAAAAGATGATGTGGGACGATTAATATTTTAATTCGACTTAATAGGGTCAAGGTTCAATCCTTGCCCAAAACCCATTCGACATTTGACCGTTTAGCGTTATACCTCGAGTGATAGACTTTTTGATTGGTTTTGGTACAACTTGGACCTAGGACTCAACCATAAAAGTTTCATCCAAATCACCACCTTAACTTCCTTCCTTCATCCTTCCTTCCTCATCTAGTCGAACCATATCTCTATTCTTCTTCTCTTTGTTTGTTGCTGCCTTGTCTCCTCTTTTTCCGCACTTATTTGCGCATTAGATCTTACCCCAGTAGTACTCCAGATCTAAATTATTATCTCTAATAATTTCTTAGTTCATAATACCTACTTGAACTTCCTGATTTTTATAGTGCCATTTAATTCTCATCCTTAGGGAGAGATCATTTGGTTGGATCAAAATAAGCAAAAAGGTTTCACCGCTTTAGGGCTAAGAAAATTTGTCGTGGCAGTTGGACTTGCACCGGTCCTTTGCTTCGAGATCTTGGTATTGGATTGTTGGTTATGTTGCATATGCCTTTCCTATATCTTGTTGGAATAGGTTCTTTTGAAGGCGATCGTTGTTTCAGAGATGAAGAATAAGCCATCTTTGGATGGTTTATCTGAGGAGAATCTCGATAAGAGTTTTAGAGTCATATGTGTTCTACACGAATTTGAATGGTCTTTTGTTGAACAACTTTGGAGATTTTGCAGCTAATCTCCTTTTCTTAATGTCGACTTTTGAGCTTGGGAATCTATATTCGAATTGCCCATGTAGACGTGTGACACATTTAGCACATTGTTTTATAAATGGGTAGTTACGACTAGATTTGTCTCATGAAGTGGAAATCAATTTTTTCTTTGAGCAATGGCGTAACCATTAATTATTGTCACGTCATATTTTATTCAGCTTGTTATTCTTGTGTGTTGTCTCATGGAGTTACTTTCTGTAATTTCACCTAATCCATTTTTGTCTTTAGACAATATTAGGAGGATTTCCATTAGAAGTAGTTTGGTGGTTGGTTTCTTTCCTCATCACAAATTCTCTCTTAGAAGAGATGGTGGTGTGGAAACCTCCAACAACACCAGCAATATTTTTAATACGAGATTGAGCATTTTTCTATCATTATATGATTAATCAAGGTCATAAAATTGGGTTGAGCTCCAGCCGCTGAGCAAGGCATCTCATTGTTTGTATGCATGGTTTGGGACTTTCGGTGTTGTTGTTTTTTCGTCGTCTTTACTGTTTTCCCGTTCCAGCATTCAGTTCTTGGCTTTGTGGTCATTCGTGCTTGTAATTGCTAGTGTTGTACAAATCGCAGAACTTAGGTTAATGAGGTTTCTATCTTTGGAAACATTTGTGTCGTTAATGCATATTTATTTGAATGAAATCTCATTTTCTTATCTAAAACTAGCATTTGTCTTAGAGTTGGAAAGAATTGAAATTTGCATTGGATAAATTTTAGAAAAGGACCGGTTTTGCGCTATTTTCGTTATGGGTATAAATAAATAAATCACCATAACTTGTTAAGCTAAAGTTTATTTTGGTATTTTTGTATATGAGTTCAGTTTTCGCATTTTCTGCATGGCTGACTTCCTTCTTCACTAACATGTGACTTGAATCGTTTAAGTTTCCACAAAATACATTTTTGAAACCTTTGAAAAAACGTTGTTTGAAAAAAAACCTTTTAACATTTACAATTTTTCCTGGATTACTTTCTTTTATTTCGGTTCGCTAGAAAAATGCAAAATTTGGATACAGCAATTTGTGCATGTTTAAACGTCTGTTTTACATTAAAATGAATAATTTGAATGGCGCAAAGCGCATGTTACCCATTTTTTGATTTTTTTTATCTGAATCTCATATGGAAAGTGAAATGGTATTGAAAAGAAATTTTCAAAACGAATATAAGAAGTTTTACAACGAAAAATTATTTTATGAAAACTTTCGATATTTGATCACATGAATAGTGTAAGGAAGATGTTTAGATGGTTTGTGTTCGCATTTTAGCGGTGCAGTAGGATTGACAATATGATAAAAGCGATAACAATAATAAGGGAAAGGCACTTTAGCCTTGGAAACGTAGTTTCCATACCTTACCAACGATGTGCGCGAGCTATTAATTAGCTCGTTTTACATTTTTGAGCTTGTTTTAAGTCTCCTTTACAGTCTACAAATGAATTTTTTTAGAGTATGTTGGGTAATTTTGGTGAAAATTCCACTGTAGGATGGGGAAAGGAATATTTATAAGCGATGGAAACATCAAAATTCTTCGCTTTAATTTCTTTTATCTGGTTTAGGAGAAATTAAATAGGAAACGATTAAATGCGTTGACATTTTGGATGGTAGGGTTTGAATGTAAAATTGGTTGCTTCACACTTTTATTCGTAATTATGTGAAGGTTATGGATGAAAATGAGTTTTCAAAAATTTGCATTCATATAGAACTGCTAGTATATATAGGATGTTTTGCATCATGTTTTCAAAAGTGTTTTAAAAAAGTTAATGCATACATATAGAGGACCTAGAATCATCTTACATACATGTTTTATGGTTGAAATGCATTATGTACACTCTGCATATATACATGGGGTTGCAAAGTGGATGTACATAAATTAGTTGTGTAGGATAGGATAAGTAGTTGTCAGAATTTTTGGATGAAATTCCTTTTTTTGGGGGGAGGGGGGGGGATAATGTAACAACCTAGAATTTTGAAAATAGAAATTAGTTATTTAATTAGATCTTAAAAATAGAAATTTCTACAAATGATGGAATTTGGCCACGAAACTTTAACCGACGCGTTTGTCTCAGAATTCTGATCAATTTTCATGTTTGGAATTTTGCGAACGAAGTCCATATGAAAAAGTTACGGACGAAATATGAAATACGAAAAACAGATGGAAATAAATAAATTGAATAAATAATATATTACTTTCCTTCTTTAACCAGCCCTCAATGGGCATTTCAGCTAGAAGGCGGTCAACCTCCCCTTAGGGGGGTGTCGAGCACTTCGGGCCTGTAGTGCCTGGTGACGGCTAGGTTTAGAAGGGTATTTTCATTATATTATACAATATAATTGGACGGATGTTTATTTAAATAAATCTAACGGTTCATGGCCAATTCCACTCCTATAAATTAAGAGATGAGGCCCACTCTTTTCCACACAAATCTATAGCCAACAGCGAAGCTCTGCCATTTCCCTTTCTCTTCAAATCAATTTCTTAATCGAAATTATATTCGTATAAAACCAATCAATTATAAATCATATAGATTTGCAAGGGAGTATCATATCTAAATGGAAAAGAGTATGAATTGACGTCTAGGATGTTCTACATCGGATTCTCCCCGCTCTTCCTATTTTCTTGCAAATCTGCAGATCGATCTGAACGTACCCCCTTTCTAGAATAGTTGTAGATCTATAAGAATTTGGGAATTGTAGGCCTAAAAGATTATTCATATTTCATATTTGGATGCTTTCAGGTGAGTGGGAAATTTACATACAAAATTATAATAGCCTGTTTATCTCGTTCAAAATATATGCCTAATATCATCAGATCTATTTATAATATTGTTGAACTTGAAATGGAACCCAACAGATCTGCTTATAAATATTATCAAAACTTGGAATTTTTGATTTGTGGTTAGGAATAATATTATTTGTAGGCTTATTTAATTTTTTTTATACACATTTCCTACAATTATGTTGGAAAATGTATTGTGGTTGTTGCAAAAAAACACTGTAGATCTGGAAATTAGTCCCATTAAACACCGTTTAGATGTAGTTATATTCCAGATCTCTAGTTCCAGTGTTAATTTATGAATTATTTGATTTTAATTTTAAAAAGAAATATGCCTATTTGTGTTCAATGTTGTTGGGGGGTTTTGGCTTAGTTGTTGTAAACATGTCGTTTTCTTCTTTTTGAACAAAAAGACATTATTTTGGACTCATAAGATATATGACAAAAAAGATATAAAAAGGGAAAAGTTGTGTAAATTAACTTATAAATATAAATATACATATTTGTGCGTAGTTTGTATCAACTATTCCAAAATATACATAAACACAAATTTCTTGTGGTTTGAAATATGTCTCCTCCCATAATCAGGCACAATTTTCAATAACTATGGCCAACGGTCTTTTGTAAGATTTGGAACTTCATGGCAAGATTGAACGCAAAAAGGGATATTATGATATTGGCTAAACCAAATTATTAAACTAACAATAACAATAATAAAAATAAGATAACAATGTTAATCGCGCAAATACACACACACACATTATCTGTCTGAATCTAAGTAAACGACGAAATGTACATTATATTGAATGTTTGAAAGTTCGAACGGTGTTCGATTATGGAATTATACATGTAAATTTAATCCATATTAAATTAATATAGTTGTGGTGACCATTATAGCAATTAATATGATCGATTGCTATAAATAGGACCACAAATAAATAAATAGCCATTGTAAGCAATGTTGATTTTGGGAAAATAAACTTAACAAGGAAATTAAGTAAAATGGTTAAAATTCCTTAGATTTGTTAGGATTAATATTGTAAATCCTAATTAGGAAATTTAATTTACAACGGTACTAAAACACGAGGTTAAGTTCAACTTATGGTAGAAGTTTGCCTGAAACCGACCGGCAAATCCAACATGCACAACTGGTCAGCTTAATGTGAGAGATCTGGTGCACAAAAATATATATAACAGACAATAGATAAATAAATAAATAAAATTAGTAATGTTTGTTGGGGTACAAAAAATAGATATTTTGGGACTGATAAGATAATGAATTCCATTGTGAATTAATGTCCTAGGAAAATTATGGCCGTTAGGCTCATAAATGACATTATTTATAATCAGTGGAAATAAAAGGAAATTAAAGATTTATGGTTGCTTTAGAAAAATATGACCGTTATAGTTATATAGGGCAATAAACATATGAACTGGAAAATAAATGCAATAAGATGGGGGATTTATGGGCATTGATTATCGTTTAAATTACTAAGTCTAATAATTAATCAATTATCCTAGGATAAGGGGATATAAATTTCTTTATTCATAGAAATTAGTATAAAACCTCTAATTAATGTTAGAATTAAACTTGATAGGTTAATGGTGTAAAACATTATTAACCATAGGAACCCGTGGTGATAATTAACTTTGTACGTATAGTGTTTCCGTGAAGAGAAACTAAACGGGAATAACTTATAGCGTAGCCCGCTTTACCCCAATAGGGAAGAGCATTAAATGCTAATGGGGTAGGATCTTAATAATTTTAGCGTATAGTTTGCTTCCTTGGGTCTTAAGTGGCTTGGGTCGAGAAGTCCATTTAAGAGTAGGTCTTTCAGTTTAGGGGTCTTAAATGGTGTGTGTGAGGCCTACCGAAACCTGAAAATCTAAAAATGTCAGATATGGCTACGTGTCCTACGGGAAGTAATAAGCGACTAATGAGATTATCTAATAAGGTCATCTAGATGGTCTAACGAGCGATAAGATACCATCTCTCACCTTACATGGGTTAAGGGTATAAGCGTGAATGACAGAAGCCTTAACTAGTAGGGCCCCATAACTAGTGCCTTGTAATTTATGATAAACGTTGTATAAATCATCGAGGAATATTAAGTGACCTATAGGTTCGCCTTGAGTCTTAAGTGATCGGGAGAATCCACCCTATCTATTATTATTAGTGAGGCATTAAATAACTAAAGATGCATGTGCGAATACATAAAAAGAAACTCCGTAATTAGGGGTATTCTCTCGATTAAATAACCGACCATGTTCTGGTATAAAGGCTTTATAAATATATGCGTAAACGTTCTATCTTGGTATCATATTTTTTGTATACCACCTTGGAAAGGGTATTTAAATTTGTGCATAAATATTTACAAGGTTAGGCTAGAATATCTAGCCTTGATAGCATTACATCTTTGGTTGAACCAAATTGGATACATCTATGTATTATAATCTGCGTTGTGCATTTCCTATTCACCAGAATCTTGTTGTTCTGACCCCCTCCTTATTATAACCACCAAGGTTTTCTAGAGAAGGTAGGGTCCTCACAGGTGTTTAGGTTTGGCTTTTGGTTCCTCATTCACTCTCATGCTCGATATTGGCAAAGTGACTTACTTTGAAAAAGGTAGTTACTTAAACTAATACTAGTCTATCCTATTTTTTCCCACTGTGAGTTTTTTTATCATACTTTGATTGTGCTCATGCTCATTTATTTGCGGGTACCAAATTTACACGCTCCATGCTTGGATGTGTTCGATTTTTGATTTTTGTCAAAATTTGAGCTTAGAAAAGTGTGGGGAGTTACACAGGTAGATGTATATACATATCAGACCAAGTCAAGAAATATGATGAGTAACGCACCAAAATTCTGAGGCAAATAAAATTTAAAATAAATTTATATCTACAAGAATTTTAAATCTATTTTTGTTTCAGTCTGCCGTATATGTTTTTGTGATAAGTATGCATGTGACTGGACTGACTATGAAGCAGACTGAAGACATGCGAGACGGTGTATATGTATCAATGTATGAATGTATGTAATAGAGTTTGTACATGTAAGAATGAGTGTAACTGATTTCGAGTGACTGAGTGTTGGTGTGAGGAGCCATTGTTAATATTGAATTAAATATGAAATTGAGTGTATTGTATTAGTTGAATGTACTATAGTGGAGTTAGAAGTTTGTACAATTCAAATGTTGGGAAAAAAAATATTTGAATAAAAATATTATTTGAATTATGAACTCTGTGCTGTAGCATTTTATTCAAAATAAACATATATTTCTGTATGTGATGAAATAGAATAGTACAAATACAAACACATTTATAATATATATACACAAATGTGTGTGTATATATATATTTGTTATAATCAAATAAAAATCATATTGTTATATACAACAGTCACCCCCTTTTGATGATGACAAAAATATAATAAGATTTTGAATACAATAAATGTGTTTGACTGTGAAGTGTAGAACTCCTCCTATATGTATGCTCCCCTTACAACAGAACCCCCCCTATATATGTGCATGTGAGTGAAAAGAATAAATGAATTGAATTTCCAATATTAAAATATTTATGAAATATTCACTCATCAATCAAATTCTTAGCCATTCTCTCCTTTTTGTTATCATCAAAAGGATATAGAAATCGAAAAAGTAATGAAATATAGAGTAGAAATATAAAATCAGATCAAGAGAGAGAACATACATCATAAATCTCATTCAATAAAAAAAGTCATAATATTTTTCAAACTAGTGGCAAATGTCACATTATAGAATGATGGATTTACGATGAATTTTATAAAATGGAGAGAGTTTCAAAACATATGAATTCCAATTATTTTCAAAATAAAAAGAGCACAAAATAACGGAGGAATTGGACTATGGTTATAGATTCAAATCAAGTGACAAAATCAAATAATCGCAAATCCCAAAAACTATCAACCAAAAAATCATAATATATCACAAAATAGTGACACATTTCACAATTCAGAAAATGGGTAGATAGGTAGGTTTTTACATGGCTAGGAAGATTTCACACATATATATACATACGTATATATAAAAAATTCTTTTCTTTTCAAGAGCACATTAACCACGCATAACCTATTAGGACTTTCAAATGGGATCAGTCCCAGCTTAAAATATAAGTAATCTTTAACAGTGCATGATAATATCTTGGTTTTTTAAATGAGATTAAAGAAACACTATTATACAAAAATATCCTCAGTATATAAAACCAAAATGGATGATAGAGATTTGGTAGTTATAGAGTTGGTCATGAAATAAATATCTAAATTAATCATATTATGAAATATGCTCAACTGTACCAAGGTTTTTGAAAATTTTCAATTATCCCTTTTTTTGAAAAATAATATAGTCACATTTCCATTACAAATTTCGAAACTGTATATATGTTTATGATTTTTAAAAAATATCAAACTCTCCACATTAAATAAAAGCACGATGAATGATAAAAGGATGATAAGAAAATAAGAAGTTCGTGGAATAAGTATCAATTCAAAGATATTATAAAATCTGTTCAAACATCATGAAAAATTATACAAAATTTCCTCTTATTGTGAAATATACTATTGTGACAACTCATCACAATTTCATAAATATGATAATAATTTAGATGAGTTCCAAATTATGTCAATAATTTCGGTTTCTGAACAAATAACCAAAAATCATTTTAAAATTGAAAATATAAATTGCAAGAGGGATTCTGAAAGATCTATACAAGATTACAATCAACTGAATGTGAAATGCTTCTAAGCCGGATACCACTTTGATCTCATAATTTCCCACAAAAGTCAATGAAAAAATACACTGATTTTTCAGAACAAATCACTAAGCCTACATAACAATTCAATCCCATCTATCACAACAACAATCTTTCAATTTCAGAACAAGCTTCACAAGAGAGTTTTTCAGAATATTTACAACAAGCCTAAGAGACGTTCATGATCCAAGATTAAAACAGTTCATTTGAAATCACTTGAAGAGATGTGTAGATTTCAAGATTCAATAAATCGATCACACAAGATTATTAATTTCAAATCCAAGAAGTGTGTGAGGTTTCAGATATCAACAATTTTAAATGATTTCAAAAATCAAATATTCAAGCTAGATGATCATGATTTAAAAATTAATTTCAAGATGCAACACAATAATTCAGTCAAATGATTTTCAGTTCAAAATGTTTAAGCCCATCCAAAAACTAATGAAATTATCATAACTGAAAAAAGTAGTGTGCTGTAGTGAGTTTAGTTTTTTCAAGTCTTTCTAGGATGAATTAAAATAGACTCAAAACAACAAAGATGTGTGAAATTTCAATAGCTTTTCAAATCTTCAAATTTTTAGAATTTCAAGAAACAGTGTTCATGGTATGTACAAGATACCACAACACTGTTAGAAATTCAGGAAACTGTAAAAAAAATTAACTTCAAAACAAGTGCATATATTTACAAAATTAAGTTCAAAATCTAGAAATTATCAAAACATGGAAGTTTTGTACAAATGAATCTAATCTCCAGAAAATCAAGATTTTTGCAATTTGAAGTTAGGAAAGTACAAAAAATGTTATGGCCGTGTCAAAATAAATCAAAATAAACAGAAGGAAAAATAAAAGGAGTAGAAGGAGGAATGAAAAGGAAGAAAAATAAACAAAGATTATAAACAAAAAATGTGAGTCTAGAGATCACACATGATTTAAAGTAGATGTGGTGAATTTCCAACTCATCAGTTATGGCCAAGGAACACTGAATGATTCAATGATATGGAACATTCTGAATTCAATCGCCCTTTAGAAAAGTTGCTCCTTAGGCCCTTCTGGTACCTAACAGTTTTTAAGATCAAGTGGTCTAACAAGATTTGTAATACCACTCTAAATTGTGTTCACGACTTTAGGTACCCAAACTTGTTTATATAACAATCCATTCGAATCTATCTCTGTGCCTTTAAGAACACAAATTTGTTTGAATTTAACCAAGCTCGTTTTATTTCCTTTTAGGGTCTTAAGACGTTTAATTGGATTGTTACAAAACAAGTTTTTATCTCATTTGTGATTTAAAAATCCTTTAAAATTATTAAAGTTCAAACCCTCGAAATGATCTTTTTAAGGCAATTTGAAGGAATTTTAAGACCCCTTGAATTCATCTTTTCAAAAACGTCAATTTTCCCAAAGCCGAGACCATTCTTATTTCTAGAAGAAAATTGAATTTTCAACATCATATTCAAAGATTTTTCTCTAGCTGAAAAATGTTTCAAACTCAACTCAAGACCATTGATTTTGGATTTCAAAAACTTATTCTTGTTTATTAGCTTAGAGCAACGATCGATCTCAATTTCTCTTTTCTCATAATCATTTCGTTTCAAGATCGTATTTTCATTTTCAAGCAATTTGATTTTATCCTTGTATTCAGAATACTCAGATTCAAATTGTTTTTGCTTTTTAATCTCAAAATTTTCAAATTCCTTGAATTTTTCAATTTCATTTTTAAGCTTTTTCAAAATTGATTCTGTTTTAATCAAATGTTCTTTCTCAAGCACTTCATGTTTGGAATTTTTGGAAGTCTTAAAATTCCTTAATTCCTCTTGCAAAACTTATTTTCACAAATTTGTTCATCCTCTTTTTCTTTTAAATCCATGATTCCTTTTTCAAGATTTTGAAGATTTTTATTGTGATGAACTAAATCAGTTTTCAATTTGAAATAAATTTTGCAATCAGAGTTTGAAGAATTTGCAGAGCAATCAAGTTTTGATTTCAAAGCATCAATTTTTCCACTCAACCCAAAATTCTCAAATTTCAGTGTATTTTTTTAGATTTGTGACCCTCAATAGATTTAATTAAACAATTACAAAGATGAATTAAAGCTTCATATGAAAAGCCTTCATCGTCTGAATCATCATCTGTAAGGTCTTCATCTGTAGCTCCTACTAATCACATATCTGAGCTTGAGTTAGCAATTGAGGGTTTTGAGCAGTTGTCCTTTCGTCCATACAACGCATCGAGAGTTTTCAAGATTTCCTGCACAATGGGAGATATGATCAAGCTGTTTATTACAAAGATAAGAATAAATAATATGCATAGTACGAGCATTGGTAAGTTTATTCGTCTTATCTAGCATATCACCCACATTTTCAATAATATTCCAATATTTCGAATTTACATATTTTAAGTAGAATTAGGTTTTTGATTTCTGATTTAAAAAAATCTGTTTCACTGAAAATAATTGGAGTATTACTGGATTGGCTCTCGCTAGGCGGATAACTAGGGCAAATCATGACTTTAGAGTTAATAAAATACCTACTCTGATGCCACTTGTAGGATCTAAATTAACCCTAGGGAGGTGAATAGGGTTTATTGCAGGTATGAGAAATGTAAAAGATACCAAAACTCATATCCTAGTAGTAAATATAAATGCAGAAATAAATGACATAGATTTTACCCTGCTTCGGCAAACCCTGCTATTGTTGCATTCCCCGAGGTTTCTACTAAGGTATTAAAACAATCTCCACGCTTACAAAATCCCTGTAAACTCGCGATACCCGCTCCCAACTGCTCTAATCCTCTGCTCATAACCCTGCACCGATCTTTATCCCCAATATCAGATTTTCCCTAAATTACAAACCTGTAACTCGTAAACCCTAACTATAAATCCTATAGCTAGTATACCCTAGTTTACAGAAAAGTAGAAAACTGTTGATCGATTACAAGAAAAAAAATTAAACAACTTAAAACAATAAAATAACAAAACTCCTTTTTAATAAAACCAAAGGATGCTCCCATATTTTCACTTAAACACGTTGGCTTTCTCTTTTCTTTAATGGCTGACTCAAATAAAATTAGGGTTTTGTGCTTCTGCCCCAAATCGCAACTTCAACTGCTTTGGAAATTGTTCTCTGTTGCTTTGATTACTCAAAGCACTTGGTTGAACAATTTGGCATTTGCTTTTAGTCGAAAATATCCTGTTCTTTGTAAGTTCTCTGAGTTTTTCCTATTCGATTTACTGCTTGAATTTCAATAAATTTCGAAGATGAAAATGGTGTATTATATAGGGTTTAGAAAACCTTAAATCTCTGACGTAATGATAATGATTTGGCTCTGATTTGTTGCATGATTTTTGTGTGATTAAAATGCTGTGAATCCTCTGATTGTTTTCTGGAAACAAATGTTGATTTTCTTGGCGCTAAAATAGTGCTTGCATGAATTTCTAAAACATCTTTAAAGCCGTGAATCATTCTTGCCATAACAGTTCCTTATGATGAATTCATTGATCATTTCTGAGAATGATATTTGAAATTTTCTTTTTGAAAATAACAACTTAATTTCTTTCCACATATTCATCGCCCTGAAGATTAGTTCAACTATTTCTAGAAATTTGCATTGACATTTTCAACATGATTTTAACTGATAGTCTGTACATATTTTTCTTGACTTCCTTTGCCACGAACTTGAATATGATTTGCTGCTATGTTATACTTGCACATGTGTATCCTTGCAGGATGTACACCATTGCTTCTTGTGTTCAATCCCTTGTCACTTGAAACTGGCATGTTGTGTCTGTTCTGCCATGTCATGTTGCTTGCTCGGTCATTTTTGTATATTGCTTCACTCATGTCTTGTTCTTTGCTTCATATACCATATTGGGTATTTGCCAGTGTTGTTTGCTCAGCCGTTGTATTGACTGGAATGTTGAACCTCTATGCATTCATGCTGCTTTCTAGACATTTGTTCTTTAGCTTGTCATTTGTATTTGGGCTAATCTAGTTTGCATGAGGAGCTGCTTGTTATGCACTTTGGCTTGGTTTATATGCAATTGGAGATTTGCTACTTTGCCATGTTTGTGGGTCTGAATTTCCTGTACACTGATCATTATGATGTCTTGTGCATTGACCTGCTTGTGTCATCCTTCTGCCATTATATATGTTGCCATATACATTGTACATGTGCAGCCATGTCACTCCTTATACATTTTCCACTTTTCTGGCTTGCTGATAGGGAATTGTGTATTTATATGCCAGTTTTGTGAAGCACCCTGAACTATAATTTTTATGAATGTTGTGTATACATCAGTATTCCTTCACATTTGAAATTTTTGTGCCATCCTATCATGTACACATATGCTTGCTTCATCTTAAACTACTATACATATTTGTTCTTTCTTGCCATGTTCTTACACTCTGATTTTTGCCACTTGGCATTCGACCAGTTTTGACTTGGTTGGCTTGTCATGTATGTGAAGTAGTATTTATTTGAGTTAAAAATGCTCTTATACTTTGATGGTTCACTTGAATTGTCAATTTATTTGCAGTTTTGTCTTATACTTGTGCCATGCACGTTCACCACTAGCTTGATTATTGTCACTTTCTGTTTAAACCGATAGGTTGTATGACCATATATATATTTGAAAATGGGTAACATATATTGATCAGAAACAGTACAGACTGACGATTAGCATACTAACCAGATTATAAAACAAGCAAATTACAAACTGAAATACATAATAATGGTTAGCAAGCTAACCGGATTACACAAACAAGTTACAGGCAAAGCTCCATCTCGCTGAGCAATCTCCATTGCAACACTCACAACTCATCTAATGCCACACACTCATCAGTAAACCATTAACACGGCAGAGAATAGGAGTGAAGACGAAATATGTCCCACTAAAGCCTCCTCCACTAATTCATCACAGTAAAATCAACCCCAAATTAAAATTTAATGTCAATAAAAAAGCGATGCAGCCACAACATCATACCCAAAGCTCACTAAGAACAAACCGTAAAACACCAATAATACAAATTGAACCAAATCACCAACACAACTCAGAACCAGGAAGGAACTACCAGAGGAAACGGTTAGGAGGAGATTGGAACTGAAAGTAACTTCAGAATCGCCGGCAAGGCCATAACCCAGGCTCCCAAAAGGCTTGTTCCCCAATACGGCTTCACTGACCAAGCGACGGCGCAGGGGGTTCAAATCAGCCATCGATGAAGCAGATCTCAAGCGAGAATCGGGAATGAAGGTCTGATTTGGAGCCACAAACGAATCGCTAGGGAGAGGAAGAGAAGCTGTGAATTAGAGAAGAAGGGAGAGGAAGAGAAGCTGTGAATTAGAGAAGAAGGGAGAGGCCGATCTACCCAGAAATGGTGAAAGCTAGGTCAGATTGTGGAGGAGACGAGAATGAAGAGGCGAAAGCAGAAGGGAGAATAAGAAAGGCGGCAGAAATGCTGGTGACCTAGTCGCCATTAATGAAATAGAAATCGTCTTCCATTATATATATATATATATATATATATGTATGTATGTATGCACTTGGTTGTGTTCATGTGCATATCTGCTTCTTTGCTGTCTAGGTCATTACCTTATTGATTTGCATGACCTCTGTCTTGTGCCTTGACTTGTACATGCTGAATCATGTTATATTTGTTCATTGAACACATGCCTGAATCAGTATACATATGCCTGAATCAAGTTGTTTGGACATTGTTCATTACTTGGGTAACCTTGCTACAGTCATGTTGAAGTGTGCTGCTCCCTTGTTCATGAGTACTGGTTCAACTAGTGCTTCGTCATTATATGATTTTCTCGGCCATGCTTTGTTTCATTCTTTATGTTTCTGAGTTGTTATTCACACTTGTCCATGCTGCTTATATGCTCGATTTATGCACCTGCACATTTTAAATAATACATGTGTATATACATACACATGTATTTGTATACATGTATCATGCATGTGCAGTTATATTATTTATTTACATCAGCAGACCACTATACAGCAGTTGTGGCTATTCAGAACCAACAAATTTTAAATGTTGGTTCTGATCAAAAAACCAGTACAGTTGTGTCGGGGCTGATCTATAGGCACAGGTTATATAATCAACCTTATGGTATTTACAGTGAATCACCGTGAATATCACAAGCAGTATAGACATAGATAGATGTATATACATTTCAGACCAAGTTAAGAAATATGATGAGAAACACACCAAAATTCTGAGGTAAACAAAATTTTAAATAAGCTTATATTTTCTAGAATTTTAAATCTATTTTTGTTCTAGTCTATCATGTGTATTTTTGTGACAGGCATGCAGGTGACCGGACTGACTATGAAGCAGACTGAAGACAAGTGAGACAGTGTATATGTGTCGATGTATGAATGTATGTAATAGAGTCTGTACATGTGAGATTGAGTGTAATTGATTCTGAGTGATTGAGTGTTGTAGTGAAGAACCATTGTAAACATAAAATTGAATATGAAATTGAATGTATTATATTAGTGGAATGTACAATAGCGGAGTTAAAAGTTTGTAATATTCAAATGTTGAAATAAAATATTTTTGTATAAAAATACTGTTTGAATTATAAATTTTGTGCCATAGCATTTTATTCAAAATTAGGATATATTTCTGTATGAGATGAAATAGAATAGTACAAATACAAACACATTTATAATATATATATGTTTGTTATCATCAAATAAAAATCATATTGTTATGTACAACAATAGCCACTGGTCGCTTTTAAATCATCAGATAAAGTATTCTAGAGTGCATCTGAATAACATTCAATAACAGCTGGAAACTTTTCATAATGTAATCCAAGGTTCATAGTTCGTTTGAGGTATCCTATGACCCTCACAATATCATGCTAATGCTCTATACTAGGTCTACAGGTAAACCTGCACAATAATCCCACGACATAGGCAATGTCAGGTCTAGTGCAATCAGTGGCATACCAAAGGCTGCCAATGATGCTTGCATATTCATACTATCTTAGCCCATCACCAATGTTTTTAAATAGCTTCACAATGGGATCATATAGTGTACATGTAGGTTTGCAGTCAAAGTAATTGTATTTCTTTAAAATCTTCTCAACATAATGAGATTGATCCAAAGAAAGTACCTTTTTAGGCCTTGTAATCTTAATACTAGGGATTACACTCGCTTCACCTAGATCGTTCATGTCATAATTGACACTTAATAAAGATTTAACAGTGTTTTTGGCCTGAATGCTTGACCCAAAAATAAGTAGGTCATCCACATGTAAACGTATGATAGTACAAATGTCATTCTCAGATTTATAATAGATGCATTTGTAGCATTCGTTAACTATAAAACCATGTGAAATTATCAAATTATCAAATTTTTTATGCCATTGTTTAGGGGTTTGTTTAAATCGTACAATAATTTATCTAATTTGCAAAGTTTATGTTCTCGACCTGGAACTACAAATTCTTCAGGTCGGTCAAAATAGATTTCCTTTTCTAGTTCACTACTTAAAAAGGAAGTTTTAACATCCATATGATGCATTATTAAATTATGAATAGACGCAAGTGAAATTAATACTTGAATGGATGTAATTCTAGTTATAGGAGAAAAAGTGTTAAAAAAGACTACATTTCCTCTATGTTTAAAACCTTTAGCTACTAAACATACTTTATATTTATCAACTACGCCTTCAGGTTTTAATTTTCTTTTAAGCACCTATTTATAGCCTGTAGATTTACAACAAGGTGGAAAATCTACTAAGTGCCAAGTCTTATTGGATTCCAAAGAATCCATCTCATCATTTATATCCACTTGCCACTAAAGAAGATAAGACCTCTTGGATGTTTAAGGGATCCTCCTCTATAGTAAAAGCACAAAAAATTGAATCAAAAATTCTAGCTCTTTTACTACTTCTAGGTTCATTTCAAAATATTCATTAAGTTTTGTTCTAATAGGCATATGATTACTTGATGTGCCCCCATTATTCCTTAATTTAAAAGGAAATTTTAATTCATAAAAATCGGCATCATTTGATTCAGTTAGGTTATGTGTATTTAAGTCATAAAATCTATATGCTTTGTTATTAATAACATAGCTAATGCATACACATTCATATGCTCTACTTGCCAATTTTATTCTCTTAGGTTCTGGAATACGAACATATACCAAACATTCCCAAGTTCCAAAATAGGACACATTGGCTGTGTAATTCTTCAAAATTTCAAAAGGCCAAAATTTACTTTTTGATTTAGGAATTCTATTTAAAACATAACACACGGTTAATAATATTTCTCCCCACCAGTGTTTGCCTGCACCCGAATTTAATAAAATGGCTACAACCATTTCGGTAAACGTTCTATTTTTTCTCCTTTTAGCTTTACTTTTTTCCAGGTGAATAAGGTGTAGTTCTCTCATTTATTATATCATGTAGTTTATAGAAATCCAGAATTGAACTAGATTCATATTCTGTTCCTCCATCACTACAAAGTCTCATAATTTTCTTATTGGATTGATTTTCAATTTCAATTTAGAATGTTTTAAACATGTTAAATGCATCATTTTTATTTTTCATAAGATATACAGAAGTGAAATCATAACAGTCATTAATAAAAGCGATCAAATAGCGGTGCCCATGTCTAGTCAATGTATTATCAGGCTAACATTTGTCATAATGAATTAAGTCTAAGGGGTCAGTATTCTATCAATAGATTTTTGCAGTTTCTTTGTAATTTAGCTTGAGTATAGAAATCACATTTATCAAAATCAGTTTCTGACCGAAACACCCTACACCCTTTAAGTCACCCATATGAGGATGCATTACGGTTTATTAATGCTTAGGTATAAAGTGACAACACAGAGACTAACATTCACAAGACAAAAACATAAAACACAACGAAAATTTTAAATATTTGAATAAGCAAGTCAAATCACAGTACTTATTGCATTTCATAAATACTAAATAGTCATCAACATAACTCTCTCTCGTGGAAAGCTATAATATTAGAGTCCATAAGTATAACATTAAAAACCATCCTTCTGAAATGTCAATACAACGATCAGAAAACAAGAAGTGTGCCAATACATGAATCTAGAAAGAGTATGAATCCAAGCTGAACCGAGAAATCAAGAATCACTGCTGAAACCCTCCACCCTACGAACCTAGAGGGAGGGGAGGAAAGGGAAAGGAGAAAACAAACTAGGTCAGATATACGTCTGGTGAGTTCTAGTAATTTCCAGCATGAACATAAGGTATGGAAGCATTTAGATACATGAATAGTTTTAAGAGCAATAGGTTGCAAAACATAAATGAAATAGCAGGAAAGATAAACACAAATAAAAATAGTCATCTAATTCATATCCGGTATTGCTGCACTAACTACCATGATATCACAATTAGGCTTTACCGGATTTCTACTCGTCGATCGACTCCTATACCCATAATGTGATAACCTTTGCTAACTGTAATAACCCAATTTTTTATATAATTAATTTATGGATTAATTAATTAAGGAAAAAAAATTCAAAAATGCGCAAGATAATGAAGAAAACATTAATGTAAAGAAATGCATGTGACAAATTAAAGGTAAGAAAGATTTAACATATTAGTACGTGCATTAAATAAAGAGATTTAATGCAATAATGCATATAGTAAAAAGTATTAAATAAATAGATGCATATATGTACATATGTGCAATTATGTTATGAAGACACAATTTAAAAATGTTTGAGTACAGAAGGAATCAATACATCCAATAAATTGACTGCAACAAAAGAAAGAAAAACATTGATTTGTAGACATGTTTAACATGACATTGATTAGAAAACAAGTAATTTGTCATTTATATTTATTTGATGATAATTTAGGAAACCATGTAATTAATCTTAATTTGTATGAATACTTATGCTAATTTGTCACTTATGTCAATTAACATTAAAGAGAATATGATAATTTGAGGAATATGATAATTTGTCACTTATGTTAATTGACAATAAAAAAAAGGATGTACATTTGGTACATTAATAGATTTCATACATAAGAATAGTTAATATTAATAAGTGCATGAATAATTTGAATGCAATGTGCTAAATAAAATCCCATTTATTTAGCATTAAAGCATAGACTATTATTATATTTTTATGTTAATTGGGTTATTTGTATAAGGAAGGTAAGTATGAAAGATGGGGGGGTGTATGTGGTTATACATACATTTTAAATTCAAATGGGGAAGTATATATGTATTTATATAAGGTGCCAATTAATTAAAAGGAGAAGGTAATTAAAACGGTACAAACATTCAAATCAAGTTAATCAAGTGTTTCTGGAGCATTCTAGACTCTTCTTTCTAGACTTCTACATATATATATTGAGTCCTAAACCTAATGTTTTTCTCCACAACAAATCTATGGCATCTCTACTTTGCTCCAGCCTAAATTAAATAAAAATAAAAATCCTTTCTTCTTCTCCAAGCCAAGAAGTTCAACAAGATTAAGATTTGCATATGCGCACCTATTTTCTTCTAATCTAACTGCTGTAAGTTCACGTTATTTTCAGATTTAAATACCTGATTGTAATCTTGACATGAAATAAATTGAATCGAAGTCTATGCCTGATTGTAAAGTAATCTTTTCATAGTTATCCCTATCCTTCTTTTGAATCTATGTCTTTACATGCCTTAGAGGTTATTTTTATTGATAAAATCAGGACTATCTTTGTTGTACATCAAGTTTATAATCCTTTTTGGTTCATGATGTTATTCTTATGCCTGCGATAATGATTGTATCAGTTTATTCAAGAATCTATTTTTGTTGGATCTAAATTTCTTGTATTAGGTCTATTGTTACATGCCTATCTTTATGCCTATTCTTATTTTATGCTCCTTCTTGCTCTATTCCCCTATTTCCTTTTTCTTTTATGAACCTAGGTTACCTTCGAACCTAGGCTGAAATCGCGAAATATGAACGATTGGAATATGGGGAACCTGTTTTGGGTGAATATTGGGCATAATGTATTTGGTGAAATAATTGGGCATAACATATTTGGTGAAATTGTTGGGCATAACTCGTAATTGATATTGGGGCATTATAATTATTATAACTGCAAGTTGGGGTTAATTGGTATGTAAATCATGTTTTGGGCGTAAACGGTAAATTAAAATATTAAATCTAGATTGGGCATAACTATAGTTTGGGACGCCAAACATAATGTAAATTGTGATTTAGGGGCATGATTATTATTGCAAATTTGGGAAGATTAGGTGTAACCTATTTTGTGTAATAACTTGTAATTGAATTTGTGGGACATAACTTGAAATTGGAATTTGTTGGGCATAACTTGAGAATTGAAACATGACTAGTTTTGTGAATTTGGGTAATTAGCATATAAAATCTAGATTTAGGCGTATATGGTAAATATGTAAATTGGCTAAAAGATGAACATGCTTAACCCGAGGTTAGATTGAGTTGCGGTGTAAAACTGCCCGGAACCGCCTGGCACATCCAGTAACCGCAACAATAGGTCTAATGTTAGAGGTTAGCGCATTAAGCCCAAAACTTGAGGTTAGAATGAGTTTGCGGTAGAAGTCTACCCGGAACCGCCCGGCACATCCAGCAACTACAAACAATAGTTCTAATGTGAGAAGTTAAGGCATTAATGAATGAATTAATGCTAATAAACAGACATGCTAAGAATAGTAAGGTTAAGTAACATATGAATAGGTGACACTTAACCAATATAACATGATGAATGGGTAGGGTTAGGTTAATAAGAAACACTTAACCAATATAACATGATAAATGGGTGGGGTTAAGTTAATAAGAAACACTTTACCAATATAACATAATGAATGGTAGGGTTAAGTTAATAAGAAACACTTAACCAATATAACATGATAAATAGGTGGGGTTAAGTTAATAGGAAACACTTAACCAATATAACATGATGAATGGGTAGGGTGGGTAGGGTTAAGTTAATAAGAAACACTTAACCAATATAACATGATAAATGGGTAGGGTTAAGTTAATAAGAAACACTTAACCAATATAACATGATGAACGGATGGTGTTAAGTCAAGGGGAAACACTTAGCCAATATAAAATGATGAATGAACATGGTTAAGTTAATAGGAAACACTTAACCAAGACAACATGATGTGTGGGTGGGTTAAGTTAACATGAGTGGACAACACTTAACCAATATTACATGAACAAAGTGGATAGGGTTAAGGCAAACTTAACAATTAAATAAACATGCTTGAATCAGTTGGAGGGTTAAGTACATCTCACGTAGGTGGGTAATATTTGTATATATAGGCCCACAAACTTAACCATTTGGAAACCCTAGTAACGGGGACCCATTTCAGCAGTAACCCACATAGATGTACCATGGTACCCTGAACTAGGAAGGGTGGGGCGCGATTACTGGCCTGATTATAAGCGGTTAAAATAGCAGCATGGGGTGCATCAGTGTAGGTTCCGACGGATTACGGGCGTGGACGTACTCCGAAGTGGAATAAGAAGGCGCTGGGTACCAGTAGTTATACACTGTGAATCTTTAATCGTGTCGGGTTGCTATCACAGGGATTGATATACCTTATGGTGGGACCAGCACAAGGTATCTACATGCAAGAGAGGGCCGACTGACACAGACACAAGGAAAATTAATACAAGTTGGGAGACGATCGATTAAGGTAGTAAGGATACATCTAACATCTTCATGGCAATTAGGCTGATTGAGGTAAGATCCTCATACTAGATGTACACCTGAAGGCTACCACTATTGCACGGTTGGGATCACCTTATTATACAACGCAGGATACTAGTTGGGACACTAGTAGGGGATACAGATCCTTTTTCACAGGATACTAGTTAGGACACTAGTAGGGAATACGAATCATTCTATAAAAGACACTAGGTAGGATGCTAGTAGGGTGGTGCAGAGAAAATAGGAAATCAGAGAAAGAACCAAAGCACATTCGGTGTATCTTGCCTTGTCATATCTAATGCTCATCATTTGTTGTCTTGCTATGCTTATTATCATGTCTAGGTCTTGCATCCACTTTATTCATGTCATGATGCTTTTACCTATTTACATGTTGAAAGTCACTGGACTTACCAGGCTTTATGCCTGACTTTGTTTTCTTTCGTATTCTTTTCTTCCGTTTCCCCCGGTAGTCAGGGAGGGAATAGCTCAGCTTAGTTTGGACTGTTTCTCTTTCCAAGCTTGAAGATTCTTTGATGTATTTCTTGGATCCTCTCATCTTTGGCTATGGCTGTGTTTGCACTTTTATTTGTGGAATTATGCTTCTTATATACTTGGAAGTTTTTGAATCAAGACAGAAGTTTTATACCTTTAAGTATGATTGGGTCAATTGTTGTAAAAGCTTAACTGAACTACATTGCTTATAAAATGACTTTATTTTCTGCTTCTTTATTTGTCTATCTTGTAATTTATCTTCATCTTTTACTTATAGCACTCCACTGAAGTTAAGGCATTCCCTTTGTGAGTGACCTTAACGGACGTGGGGTGTTACATTTGGTATCAGAGCTGAAGGTTACCGGATCATATAAAAGATTTGAAAAATTATTTTCAAAACGGTTTTAAAAGAAGCATTTTTGAAAGAAAAATTTTGTTTTAAAGGCATACTCCCCAAAGTCATATGGATTATCTTTTGATCCTCTGTTTGAATCCTTGTTTCCTTCTTTCCTTAGTCTCCGGGGCTTCTGGCTTTCTGGGAGGTGACCTCATCATGGCATGGTTCCGTAGGCTTGATGAGACTATGACACCTGTCAAAGGGCGAAGAAGTTCCCAATTTCCATCTATAGTAGCAGTAGTTTCACCTACGGCTAATTTTATTTCAAGCTTTGTAGATTTTTCCGTGCGATGGAGGCAGCTTTCGAGAGACTTGTCAACATGTTACAAAAGGATGGTAAAGATGAGAATGAGGTAGTTTGGCTAAGGAGCACAACCCAAGGATGAGAAACTCATGGATATGGACTTGGTTCACAAAGGAGGAAAGAATAGTAAAACCTAAGACAAGTGGAAGTGTCTTTATTATAGTATAACTGGTCATATAATTAAGGACAAGGGCAAGAACAAAGGACAGGATTTTCAGGAGGGCAAGTGCATGCTCTCCCCGCCGGCGTACCTGAGAGAGAGGTAGTAAAGTTTCTGTTGGAAAAGTTTAGTTTTTCTTTTCGATCATCCTGTTAGTACTCTTTTTGATTTTAGCGCTTCACATTCGTTTATATCTGCTTCCATAGTTGAGTCTCTGCACCTTAGTACTTGTATAGTAGAAGATCCCATTATTGTCTCAAATCCAATTAGTGGTTCGGCTCATTTATCTTTGGTTTGTAAGGATTTGAGAATAGCTATATTCAATATTGAGTTTAAGTGTAATGCTTATGTTTTTGATTTCATGGGCTATGGGTTGATTCTAGGCATGGATTGGTTAGATAGTAATTGTGAAAAGAGGGTAGTTAGACTTTTTGCTCGCCTCGTAATATCCTCGAGATTTCGTGCGATCCTGAAGGATCAGTTATACTTAGCTTTAGACCCTCAGTCGAGTTTGTACCTGGTTCGTTAACATCGCTAGAAGAGCGGCCTACGCTTTTGATCGGATAGGAGCGGCGTAACATGAAGACCCTAATATTTGTGACATGATGGATAAGTTAAGTAAAGGAGAGACCTCTAATCATCTTAGTCTATACACTTGGTATCATGGTTAACATCTGTTTATCTTGGAAAGATAGTTCTATTACATGGGATACCCTCTAGCATGGTAAGTGATCGAGATCCTATCTTTACTAGTGAGTTTTGGAAAGGGAGGTCAAGAAGCTTCGCAAACGTGAAGTTAAATTAAGTTAAGGTACAGTGGAGTGAAGCTCAAGAAGACGCGACGTGGGAGACTGAAGATAAGACATGCGCATCATACCCTTTTTCTTGAGGGTATATCCTTGATCTCTTTTTCTATGAATTTTATGCATACTTGTTTCTATCTTTTTAGTTACATCCTCTAGGTCATATCTTCGATCCTTAGGTAGAAGCCAATATATGGAAACATGTGTTTGAAACATGTTATGATTGATGATTGCAAGTGGTTGCAAGAGGTTGTTAGTGGTTGCTCATGGATGCATACACACACACACATTAGGCACTAGATCGGCTCAGTCACTTTCATATTGCATATGCATATGAATGTATGTATTTGTATATGGATTGAAACTTGTTGTGTTATCATATGGATGTTACATATGGATGAACGAATATGCACACATATAGTATTTACATGATTAGGGATACTTGCATACATATTAGACGCATGACACTCTCATGATTCGCATTAAGGAGGTCAACTGAATCAGTTGACCGCCTGATCTATTGCATTAATATTGGGACATATACACACACTTTTGCATATGTTCATTAAAGCATTAGAAATCTTTTAAGAACAATGGATGCCTGTGATTGATGGATGAGTAGATGGATGATGGATGGTAGGATGGTAACATTCTTCTTAACTTGGAGATTTCGGGGACGAAATCCTTTAAGGAGGGGAGAATGTAATAACCCAGTTTTTTATATAATTAATTTATGGATTAATTAATTAAGGAAGAAAATTCAAAAGTGCCCAAGAAAATGAAGAAAACATTAATGTAAAGAAATCCATGTGACAAATTAAAGATAAGAAAGATTTAACATATTAGTACGTGCGTTAAATAAGGAGATTTAACGCAATAATGCATACGGTAAAAAGTATTAAATAAATAGATGCATATATGTACATATGTGCAATTATGTTATAAAGATACAAATTTAAAAATGTGTGAGTACAGAAGGAATCAATACATGCAATAAATTGTTTGCAACAAAAGAAAGAAAAACATTGATTTGTATATATGTTTAACATGACATTGATTAGAAAATAAGTAATTTGTCATTTATGTTTATTTGATGATAATTTAGGAAACCATGTAATTAATCTTAATTTGTATGAGTACTTATGCTAATTTGTTACTTATGTCAATTAACATTAAAGAGAATATGATAATTTGAGGAATATGATAATTTGTCACTTATGTTAATTGACAATAAAAAAAAGGATGTACATTTGGTACATTAATAGATTGCATACATAATAATGGTTAATATTAATAAATGGATGAATAATTTGAATGTAATGTGCTAAATAAAATCCCATTTATTCAGCATTGAAGCATAGACTATTATTTTATTTTTATGTTAATTGGGTTATTTATATAAGGAAGGTATGTATGAAAGATTGGGGGGGGGGGGTATGTAGTTATACATACATTTAGAAATTCAAATGGGGAAGTATACATGTATATATATAAGGTGCCAATTAATTAAAAGGAGAAGGTAATTAAAATGGTACAAACATTCAAATCAAGCTAATCAAGTGTTTCTGGAGCTTTCTAGACTCTTCTTTCTGGACTTCTACATATATATATATTGAGTCCTAAACCTAATGTTTTTCTCCACAACAAATCTATGGCATCTTTACTCTGCTCCAGCCTAAAATAAAATAAAATAAAAATCCTTTCTTCTTCTCCAAGCCAAGAAGTTCAACAAGATTAAGATTTGCATCTGCACACCTATTTTCTTCTAATCTAACCGCTGTAAGTTCACATTATTTTCAGATTTAAATACCTGATAGTAATCTTGACATGAAATAAATTGAATCGAAGTCAATGCCTGATTGTAAGATAATCTTTTCACAGTTATCCATATCTTTCTTTTGAATCTATGTCTTTACATTCCTTAGAGTTTATTTTTATTGATAAAATCAGGCCTATGTTTGTTGTACATCATGTTTATAATCCTTTTTGGTTCATGACGTTATTCTTATGCCTGCGATAATGATTGTATCAGTTTATTCAAGAATCTATTTTTGTTGGATCTAAATTTCTTGTATTAGGTCTATTGTTACATGCCTATCTTTATGCCTATTCTTATTTTATGCTCCTTCTCACTCTCTTCCCCTATTTCCTTTTTCTTTTATGAACCTAGGTTACCTTCGAACCTAGGCAAAAATCGCCAAATACGAACGATTGGAATACAGGGAATATTTGGGCATAACCTGTTTTGGGTGAATATTGGGCATAATGAATTTGGTGAAATAATTAGGCATAACATATTTGGTGAAATTGTTGGGCATAACTCGTAATTGATATTGGGGCATTATTATTATTATAACTTCAAGTTTGGGTTAATTGGTATGTAAATCAAGTTTTGGGCGTAAACGATAAATTGAAATATTAAATCTAGATTGGGCATAATTATTGATTGGGAGGCCAAGCATAATGTAAATTATGATTTTGAGGCATGATTATTATTGCAAATTTGGGTAGATTGGGTGTAACATATTTTGTGTAATAACTTGTAATTAAATTTGTGGGACATAACTTGCAATTGGAATTTGTTGGGCATAACTTGAGAATTGAAACATGACTAGTTTTGTGAATTTGGGTAATTAGCATATAAAATCTAGATTTGGGCATATATGGTAAATATGTAAATTGGCTAAAAGATGAACATGCCTAACCCGAGGTTAGATTGAGTTGCGGTGTAAAACTGCCTAGAACCGCCCGACACATCCAGTAACCGCAACAACAGGTCTAATGTGAGAGGTTAGCACATTAAGCCCAAAACCCGAAGTTAGAATGATTTTGCGGTAGAATTCTGCCCGCAACCTCCCGACACATCCAGCAACCGCAAACAACAGTTCTAATGTGAGAGGTTAAGGCATTAATGAATTAATTAATGCTAATAAACATACATTCTAAGAATAGTAAGGTTAAGTAACATATGAATAAGTGACACTTAACCAATACAACATGATGAATGGGTAGGGTTTAGTTAATAAGAAACACTTAACCAATATAACATGATAAATGGGTAGGGTTAAGTTAATAAGAAACACTTAACCAATATAACATGATGAACGGATAGGGTTAATTTAATAAGCAACACTTAACCAATATAACATGATAAATGGGTGGGGTTAAGTTAATAGGAAACACTTAACCAATATAACATGATGAATGGGTAGGGTTATGTTAATAAGAAACACTTAACCAATATAACATGATAAATGGGTGGGGTTAAGTTAATAAGAAACACTTAACCAATATAACATGATGAATGGTAGGGTTAAGTTAATAAGAAACACTTAACCAATATAACATGATAAATGGGTGGGGTTAAGTTAATAGGAAACACTTAACCAATATAACATGATGAATGGGTAGGGTTAAGTTAATAAGAAACACTTAACCAATATAACATGATAAATGGGTATGGTTAAGTTAATAAGAAACAATTAACTAATATAACATGATGAACGGATGGGGTTAAGTCAAGGGGAAACACTTAACCAATATAACATGATAATGAACATGGTTAAGTTAATAGGAAACACTTGACCAAGACAACATGATGTGTGGGTGGGTTAAGTTAACATAAATGGACAACACTTAACCAATATTACATGAACAAAGTGGATAGGGTTAAGGCAAACTTAACCGTTAAATAAACATGCTTGAATCAGTGGAAGGGTTAAGTACATTTCGCGTAGGTGGGTAATATTTGTATATATAGGCCCACAAACTTAACCAGTAGAAAACCCTAGTAACGGGGACCCATTTCAGCAGTAACCCACATAGATGTATCATGTTACCCTGAACTAGACAGGGTAGGGAACGATTACTGGCCTGATTATAAGTGGTTAAAATAGCGGCAGGGGGTACGTCAGTGTAGGTTCCGACGGATTACGGGCGTGCACGTACCCCGGAGTGGAAAAAGCAGGTACTGGGTACCAGTAGTTATACACTGTGCATCTTGAATCGTGTCGGGTTGCTATCATAGGGATTGATACACCTTATGGTGGGACCAGCCCAGGGTATCTACCCGCAAGAGATTGCTGATTGACATAGACACAAGGAAAATTAATACAAGTAGGGAGACGATCGGTTAAGGTAGTAAGGACACATCTTACATCTTCATGCAATTAGGCTGATTGAGGTAAGATCCTCATACTAGATGTACACCTGAAGGCTACCACAATTGCGGGGTTGGGATCACCTTATTATACAACACAGGATACTAGTTGGGACACTAGTGGGGGACACGAATCCTTTTTCAAAGGATACTAGCTAGGACACTAGTAGGGAATACGAATCATTCTATAAAAGACACTAGTTAGGATGCTAGTAGGGTAGTGCAGAGAAAATAGGAAATCAGAGAAAGAACCAAAGCACCGTCAGTGTATTTTGCCTTGTCTTGTCTTGTTATGCTTATTATCATGGTTAGGTCTTACATCCAGTTTATTCATGTCACGATGCTTTTACCTATTTACATGCTGAAAGTCACTGGACTTACCAGGATTTATGTCTGACTCTGTTTTCTTTTGTCTTCTTTTCTTCCGTTTCCCCCCAGGTAGTCAGGGAGGGAATAGATCAGCTTAGTTTGGACCATTTCTCTTTCCAAGCTTGAAGATTCTTTGATGTATTGCTTCATCTTTGGCTATGGCTGTGTTTGCACTTTTATTTGGGGACTTATGCTTTTATATACTTGGAAGTTTTTTTGAATCAAGGAAGAAGTTTTATACCTTTAAGTATGATTGGGTCTATTGTTGTAAAAGCTTAACTGAACTACATTGCTTATAAAATGACTTTATTTTCCGCTGCTTTATTTGTCTGTCTTGTAATTTATCTTCATCTTTTACCTAAAACGTTCCACCGAAGTTAAGGAATTCCCTTTGTGAGTGACTTAACGGACGTGGGATGTTGCACTAACTATGGAATTCAGGGTTATCTATCACGAAACAATTAACTAAAAGGACACGATCATTAATCATAGGCGTTACAACGGCTTATCTTCCACAATTAGCATGATGCACGCTCATCGTCCCATCGAAACACTCTCGTACCTATCTCATTTGAACCTTTTATTATCCTGTGTAGTAAAGTGTGCCCTCGCCTCTACCTAATGTGAGACCTCCATGGTAAAAAAAGGGATACTGATTGATATGGGTTCTCAATTAAAAATGCAACTGACACAATTCATCCCTGGACTTGGTCCCCGTTCGTTGTTTTATTAGGCCTCTTATCTTCCCCAACCAATCCAACATTGTCGGAACAGACCTAAACTAAGATTTCATTGGAACAGACCTAAACTAAGATTTCATTGTATTATTAGGCCTCTTATCTTCCCCAACCAGCCCCATGCTACCGTAACGGACCTAATCTTCCCCATGCAGCCCTTTTACTTGCTCGAATACATCCGTAAAGTCTCTAACTGTGGGCACCCAACTCAGATTGTCGACCGAAGCATCTAGGGAATCCAAGAAACTAAGCATGACTGTCGCTCACGGGTTGCAAGAAATCTCGAGAGTCCTACCATGGCACGTCAAAAGCCTAACAACTCTCGTCTTACGGTCAAGGATGGCATCATACATGGCCATCCAATTCGCCCATAAACCATAAAATCCAGTACATATCGTCACACTCAAACTCAACGCCAAAAATAAAAATCCTCAAATCCCAACACATCATAGATAGGTAAGTCGTACCTCCTATGGGGTTTGAGACAACTACTGGATTAGAAACTATATAGGTATCTAGGTGCAAACCATCAACAGTATAACTGGATACGAAAAAACAAGAAGCACCGAAATCAAACAAGGTCCTAATAAGAAAGTCGAAAAGATAAATGAAACCTTCTACAGTGATCTTCCTACCTCTGTCCTGGCTGCTACCGCTAGTCTGAGTCGCCTCAAATGCATGAACCTGTGCTCTGGATGAACTTTCCCTTTGTCCCTGCTTCCGAGGGAATTTCCTGCTATAATGTCCCATCTACCTACACTAAAAACAATCACCCTTCTTAGCTGTCCTATAGCAATCTTTGATGAAGTGCCCCACCGTATCACACCCAGGATACTTCACTTCCTTCCTAATCCATGCTTTATCTACCTTCCCTCCCTTTTCATTGCACCTTTCTTAAGCCACCACGTTTTCTTTCCAGTACTGGTCTTAGTCACTTCATCCTTATCCTCTTGTTCACTTCCCGTTCTATCCTCATGCATAGGAGCCATATCCACAAGCCTCTCAAACATAGCTCCTATCGGAATATGCATCAGTGCTAGTCCTTGGAGGGGTTGGTTCAGTCCCCTCGCAAACCTCAAAGCCTTTTTATGCACGGTATTAACCATATCCAAGCCAAATCTTACCAACTCGTTCAAGTTATTTACATACTTCCTAACCGACATATTACCTTGTTTCAGATTCAAGAACTTTTCCAACTGCATCCCTTCTTCATCTTGTGGTAAAAAAAATCTCAGAATTATCCTTGAATTCATCCCATGTCTCTATGGCTCGCCCTACCTTAGCTACTTCCCACTAATACCATGGCTCTCCTTTTAGTTTCCAAGCGGCCAACTAAATCCTCCTTATATCATCAAGCTCTAATAATCCGAACACACGATCAGTTTCCTTAAGCTAATTGCGAGCATCTACAAAACTTTCCAATCCAAGAAATGGCTTGCCGCCCATTGCAAAAAAAACCTTACAGTGCTGAAATAAACCGCTGGTTTTGGGGGATCTATTGCGGTTACAGCTGGAGGTGGGGCATTTCCTTGCCCCTAGGTAGGCGCCGTAGCTTCAACATATCTACAGAACCAAGAAGGAATGGGAATGCCATCTGCAAAATTGAGAGCCCCAGACATGCTGAAAAGAAAAGAGGCAAGAACTCAAAAGGGAATCAAGTGTATATTGTAATTGATTTAAGGGGATCTTTTTCAAAATTAAGTTTCACTTGAAGGTTCTTTACTTCTGAAAATACCTTTTGTAACGACCCGCATTCTACACATCGGAGGATTGTAGAATATTTATTTCATTCACATATGAAGTCGTACGGTCGCGTAACTTTAGGAGGCGTATATTGGGGTCATTTCCCATGTTCACGATTTTTGTTGAATTTTAAATGATCGTTTTTCCCTTGGCGAATCTTGTTTCGCCTATTACTTTTGATTGGTAAGGAGCTTTGACCTGAAACTACTACCATTGTTTTACCTTTCTATAGAGTGGTCACATTTGTCCATCAGACTTACCGTTTGGGAGATATGGCTGAAATAAGGTTTGGAAGGTGAAAGACAACATAATTTGGCTTAACCGGGTAATTAGCAGCTAGGCCCATTGGGGATTTCGGGATTAGGGTTATATAAGGGCTGAAAAGAGTTAGAGAGACTTTTCTTTGTCATTTTTACAGCCACCACTTGCCTCCCTTCAACCCTAACAATGGTTTCCACCTTCTAAACTATCTCTTAATCACTTTTTAATCGCATATTAGCCTAATCTACATCAAATTAAAGCGGATTAGCATGGAAATCAAGGTAGAGCTGCTGGAGTGCATTGGAATTTGAACCAAATTAGTTAGAGTTTCAGATCTGAGATTAATTTGTGGCTAAAGTGAGTGATTAACATCTTTTTACCCTAATTACGGCTAATTAGGGGTGATTAGTGATAATTAGAAAAAATATTAATTATAAAAATCTAGAAAAATATGTAAAAATTCTTAAATATTATTTTATGCCTCTGATAAAAATTTGGGTTAATTTGGATTAAGTTTGTTAATCCTATGGTTAAAACATGGTTAGGGGATTAAGGGGAAAATCATGGTTTTGGGCATGTTTGATCTTCAATAACCTATATGCCTAATGTTTTGACCTTGTTGATTGATCCTATATGTTGCTACTACTGTTTCAAATGTTTTATGATTGACTAGAAAAGTTAAAATAGTTGAAAACGTCGTCGTATGGCAAGAATGGACTAAACAAGTTTATTAGAAATGCTGCAGAGATTTGGATCGGATCGGATAACCGAACCGAACCGGAGTGGTGGCATCTTCAGCAGTGCACAAAGGCAAGGGCAACAAGGAAGGCCACCTGCATTGAAGTTGGAGTTAGGATCGGATCGGAGCTTGGCATGGGATCGGATCGGATCAACTGGAGGACAAGAGGACCAGACTGAACCCAAATAGAAGGACCAAACCGAACCACACCATGGGCACCAAACCGAACCGCACCATGAGGCACCAAACCGAACCGCACCATGGAGCATCACAACCAAACCGGATGGCCAAACCGAACCGGATTTGGAACTACTACTTCTACGCGGCGACCCTTCTGAAGACCAACTCCAATTCGACCAAAACCCGAGATGCAAAGGAAGTCTAACTGGGAAGTTATAGCTCGGTATGCAAATGGGAACCAATGAGTTAACTTCATGAGTTGGGCTTTGCTACAGGACGTGAAAGGGGTTATCGATATCTATAGCTTTAGTTCACCACTGAGAGACGGGTTAGTGGTTATGGATCAGCGCAATGGGATCATTAAGACTCTCAAGGGCAAGTGATCATAGCATGGCTATGGATCAGTGCAATGGGGCCATTAGTACTCCCAAGGGCAAGGTGATCGTAGCAAGGGATTAGTGGCTATTGACCAGTGCAATGGGGTCATGAAGACCCCAAGGGCAAAGTGGTCATAGCAAGGGATTGGGTGATCAAAGTGGTGGATATCGTATACTTTGCGCACTGGGTGAGAGATGTGAGGATGATTGCTATGCTTGATGTTTGCTATCACCATGACATGCACACTTCCATTTTACACTTTATGTTAGTGTTGCCTTAGAGTACTGTACATCTTGTTGTGCTGACTCCTTGGTTGCAGGTCCAGATTCAGATATGATTATTTATACCTTTTTTTGTTCTTTTTTGCTGCTATCGCTCATACCAGACTTTTGTCTGACCCAGAGTTTTATGTCTCTTCTTGTTACTCTGGGTGCTCCTAAACGAGCAGACTAGAGACATGTTAGGTGGTATGCACGAGTAGCTGTCCGTAGACGAGCAGGAGGCTTCCGCATACTATTTGCATATATTTCCTTGTGTTTTTGCTAGTCACTACTTTGGGCATTAGTAGTGTACCTTTTCTATTTTTCTTTAGAGATAGTATTTTGAAGTTGTAATAATGATGGTCTGGATCATAAGCTATATTTTAGATTCCGCTGCTATGATGATTAGTTTCCATCTTATGCACTGTCTCGCCTGTTTTATGTCAAGTTATGTTGTTATTATATTTTATTCCATGCGCTATGAGATATACTACAGATTCTTTGGTGATTCATAGTTTCAAATTCCTTTTTCTATGATGATCGTCCCTTGCTAGTCGGACAATAGCGCAGCGCAATTCGAGGGAAATGTCGGCTGGTGCGGGGCGGGCCATCACACCTTTTTCAAAAACTTTTCTCTATCTTGTAACCTTAGGCTCTGATACCAAATGAAGCACCCCACACCCCTTAGCGTTGAAGTGTTTAGGTATAATGTAACAACACAGAGACTAACATTCTCAAGACATAAATGTAAAACACTGCGGAAACTTTAAAATGTTATTTGAATAAGCAAGTCAAATCACAGTACTTATTAAATTTCATAAATATTATATAGTCATCAACATAAAACTGTCTCATGGAAAGCCATAATATCATAGTACATAAGTAAAACTATAATAACCATCCCTTCCAAATGTCAATACAATGATCAGAAAATAATAAGTGAGCCAATACATGAATTTGTAAAGTGTCTGAATCCAAGCTAAACAAAATAATCAAGAATCGTTGTTGAGACCCTCCACCCTGCGAACCTGGAGGGGGGAAAGGAAGAGAGAGGGAGAAAAAAACTAGGTCAGACATACGTCTGGTGAGTTCTAGTAGTTTCTAGCATGAGCATAAGTTAAGAAGCATTTCGACAGATGATTAGTTTTAAGAGCAATAGGAATAAAAGCATAAATGAAATAGTAAGAAAGATAAACACAGAAAAATATAGGCTTCTCATTCATATCCGAGATTGTTGCACTAACTATGAAGATATCATAATTAGGTTTTACCTAATTTCTACCGTTTGATCATCTCCTGTACCCATAATGTGATAACCTATGATAGCTACGGAATAGGGGTTATCAATCCCCAACACATTAACTAAAAGGACATACTCGTTAATCACAGGCATTACAACGGCTTATCTTTCCTAATCAGCATGATGCACACTCATCATCCCACTAGAATGTGCCCGTACCCACCTCGTTTGAACCTCTTACGGTCTATTATAATAAAATGTGCCCTCGTCTCTACGTACTGTGAGACCTCCATGTTAAAAAAAGGATACTGACTGAACGGATTCCTAGCCAAAAATGCAGTCGATACAAGTCACCCTAGACTTGGTCCCGTTTCAGTATTTTATTAGGCCTTTTATCTTCCCCAATCATCCCCACACTGCCGGAATAGAACTAAACTAGGATTTCATTATATTATTAGGTCTTCTATCTTCCCCAACCAGCCCTATGCTATCAGAACGTACCTAATCTATGAGTAACTTATCTTACCCAACCAGCCTCACGCTGTCGGAGCGGACTCCCTCTATTTTAGCTTATTAATTTTATCAATTTAACTTAATACAATTTAAGTTTATTAATAAGCCTTTATATCCCTAGGTTGTATTAACATTTCTAATTAATGTTATCTTTTTGTACAACCCATTCCCGCATTACTTAACATTCAACTAAGTTCAAATCTACTTTAGTTCATATGTTTGCATGTTCTCTAGTTACATATTAAGGTTTATCCCCGGTTTATAGACCAATACTGACTAAAATATTTAATCAGTTCTAATCTCCCCAAAATCACTTTTTAATCCATTTTTAACATTATTCCAATCTAATGTAAAAATGATGATAAAGGCTCAGCGCTAAAATAGAAAGAAAAATAGTCTAGGCTACTTGCAAGAACTAGACTCGAAAATAAGTAGAAAAAATAAAATAGGGAATAAGCATAACTGTAAATATACTAGAACAAAGAAGGGGATAGAAGAAGGGGAATTACTTATAAACAATAAACAACTAGAAAGAAATAGGCATAGACGGTAAATAAATTACGGTAACTTACATAAAAACTAAACATAAAAAATACTGTTAATAACTGTAAAAAAAGGACTTGAAAATTAAAATTATTTAACTGTTTAAACTTTCCTACGCAAATATCTAATCTAAAAATTACACATAAACTCACAAATATGATGATCAAAGCTTCTCTCATGGCCTTCTTCTTAGATCTAGCAGAATCTCTACCTCCAGAAGTGTTTATAAAAATAAATATTTAGAACTTAATAACTTCTCTATCCCAATAAAAAACTAATTATTTGGCCCTTCCTAATTTTGAGTATAGGCCTAGGGAAGAAGAAGGAGAAGAGAGAAAGAATGAATGTGTAAAAATGAGAGAGTTCTGCTCTTCTGTTTATAGGATTTACTGGATGTCATCAATCGTTCAAATATAGGATTAGATCTGATCCAACCATGTAATTGGATCAATAAGAAAGCACCATGTTAACCTTTAGTTTCAAACAATCCAATAAAACCCAGCCAACTCAGCAAAAATAACAATGGAAAATAATTAACATTTGTTGCCTTGCGTGCAAGCCAAGGCACATAGAATTCTCGACCTGGGTCGACCCACCCGCCTCCCTGGGTCGACACACCTTGGCAGAGGTCGAACATGTGTCGACCCAAATGATCTAGGTCGTCCAATGACTGTTAGTTCCATATGTATATTTATTTCAATTTTCTGAATTCTTCTTTAATTCATAACAAATTCACTTTAACTCTGATTTTGGAAAACCAAGTGTCCATTTTCGTCAAAAAATTACAACGGACCCAACAGTGCTTGTCCCCTTGTATAATTATGAATATTGTTTTCATTAATATTTAGTTTATTAATCTTTTATGTTTAATTATTGTTTATTAAAATTCAGGGTGTTACATTGACATTTTAGGAATCATATCTAAGGTGCTCATGTTATGAATTATACATTTATTAACATGACGTAACCTAGAGTGCCAATATTATGATCACACAACATTTAAACAGAACTGGTCACTTTATTAGATTCAATATTAAGTTTAAACATTCCCTCGCAAGCAAAACCCTTTCCCGCAAACGTACCTTTATAAGTTAAGGCATACAAATCAGATCATATAACTTGAGTAAAGCCAACGTTGTTAAGGAGAAAACCAGAAAGTAGATCATTTATCATATCTAGAGTATCATCGCATATTTTAGATAACTATCTTTTCAGAGGTAAGCTTGATTTCCACATTACTAATCTCAGCAACTTTAGTGGTTTGAGAATCTCCCAACAACACTTTCTGATCATCGACAGTCGTATATGTAGTGAACATATCACAATATAGCAGTCATGGCAAGAAGCACCAGTATCTACCCACCAACCCTCTAATCCACCAATAAGGTGAATCTCGATAATCATAGCCGTAAGAGGCACCTCAGTTAAGTTTTCCTTCATTGTAAGGCCTGGCCTGTTCCGACACTTGCGTGTCAGATGACCTGGTTTTCCACAGTTGTAACATAAAAGCAACTATCCAGAATCACTCTTTTGGGTTGGTCACTGATATCCTTTCTGGTTCCCTTGCGGGTTCCCTTTCTATTTGTTGCGGCGGTTCTGATTCTTAAAGACTTCTGGCTCGGTTTCAAAATAGTGGGTTTGGTCTTTCTAGTGCTATTATTGGTGATAACCAACACTTCCTCATTTTGGTACTGCTTTCGAGCCTCCTCCTCAATACGGAGGCCAGTGATCAAGCTTTCTAAGGAAAATTCCTTAGTCTTATGCCTCAAAACATTTTTAATAACAACTATCTAGAACTGTTCATCTAAAGCAGTACCTTTGGAGATGATCAAATGAGCTATTTTCTGAAGCTTATTGGACTGCATCTCTACTGACATGTCATCTGATATTTAAGGTAGCGACTGACGTCATACTTCTTTTCCCCTGCCTCCTCTGTGTCATACTTCTTCAGCGCCTCCCAGATCTCCTTTTCTGATTTGTCGGAATTGTAGCAGTCGTACAGGTCATTGTTGAGGTCGTTGAGAATGAAATTTTTTGAGAGGTAATTTTGCTCAATCCAAGCCTGGAGTTTCTTCGATTGTTCCATCCAAGAAGCCATCTGGGCTATATCGGCTTCATCGGTTTCTCTAGCAGCGGTGGTTTACCAGTCGTGAGCATAGCAACCCCTTTTCTCATGGTCAGAAAGAACTGCATCTTTTGATAACAGCGTTTGAAGTGCATCCCTTTGAATCTAAATGTGGTAGCGGTGACAAGAGGGATCTGGAACGCGAAGGTAGGTGCAGCATCAGAAAAATTTGCAGTCAAACCCATTGTTTTTTGAGAATATCTTCAATTTGATGGAAAAACAATTGTTGTGACACGTACAAAGTTTCTTTCTCGAAGACGCTTCAACAATTTGCTTGATGGTGCAAAGCAGTTCGTACCTTTCCGCGCCGCCTCTTGGATAAAATAGTCCTACTTCAATATTAATTCACTTGCACAAACGAGTTAATCCTAATTTGCACCCAAATAAAAAATCGTTGTGCTCTTTTCTTTTTGTAATGAAAAGTTTTCAATGAAGAATAGGAGGTTTTTGAAGAGAGAGGAAGATGAAAAAATTGTTCTATATGTTGCTTTATCTATTCCATTTCTTATATAGACAGAATGCAAAAATGTAAATTTCGCTATGTTAGGGGGAGGAAAGTTGGATCACAATTAATACCATAATAAATAAAAGAAACGATAAAAAAATTGCAATTTATAACATGTAAATTATATACATTTTAAAGGTGAAGAATGTTAATAAGTTTTAATTTATTATCAACATAGCAATATTTTAATACCATTTGTTTTTGTAGCGGCTCGATAAAAAGTAACATAAATATATGACTATTATGCTAATGTAACAGCTCAATCACAATAATGGCTCATATACATATATATACATATATAATACATATATATACATATATATATATATACATATATACATATATATATATATTACCGATATAACTTTTAACAAATCAATTGCAATAATGGCTCAATAATAAATTCTTAGTAACTGTATTTTTTTAATAAATTCGCTACATATACAAAACGTCTCCAACATTATCTTCCATCAGAATTATTAGATTTTAATTTTGATTCATTATTAAATCACAAATTTTATGATCTTCTCATTAATATTGACATATTTATACTTTTATGGTTCAAATAACTCCGCCATAAAAGGTGAAAATCAATATTATAATAATTGAATATGTTAGTTTCGGTATGATGGATGCAGCTTGATATGTATGCATTACTAGTACGGTAACCTAATCAGATTCTTGCATACGTTGACTTGAACTAGGTTTTTAGTAAATGATATAAAGGACCATTATAGCAATGGGAGGAGACACGAGGTAAATATTGATTTATGTGTATTTTTTATAAATGAATGACTATTTTATGTATTAAATGCCTAGGAATATAACAGTCTCACATACCTGCATGTAATAAATATTATGCGGATATATATTAACATGAAGACATTATTATAGTTATCATTAGACAAGAGATACATAAAAAAATGCCAACTTAGCGGGTGGTGCAACATACCGCACTGCATGCATGCGCGTCCACGTGTACTTGCCCGAGCCCGAGCCCGAACCTGCATCCACGGCGTGAGCGAATGGGCATTTGAGGCATGTTAGAAGCACTTAGCACTTTTCTATTGGCAGATGGCAATGACTGTTGGCTGTGTCAACTATTCAGACCAAACTGCTTTTCCTTTTAAATTTAAACGGAAACGGTAATAACAACGGTCGCATCACTTAGTCATAGTGTCACAACCTTTCCAAGCATTACAACCGCTAGCCAGATTTCCCACACGTATACATAGGATGAGGCGGACAAAACATATGTAGAGAATTACTCTGAAATCTGATCTTCTTCTCCCTCATTAAACTCTGTTATTGTTACTCTTTAGAGTTCCTCAGGCTCTACAAATTCTAACGCAATTTTGCAGAGCAAGTCCATTTTATCTTGGGAAACAGTTTCTTATCAACCTTTTGCACCATAAAGGGAGCAATTTTGTTTAAAAGAAGCAGAGAATTCTCGACTCGGACTAACTAAAAGGTACTATATGTATTACTGGATCTTTATAGCAGTTTTTTGCAAACATATTTCTGCAAATTATATGCATTGGTTTTCTGTTACATAAGCAAACATATTTTTTGTAAAATCTTTGCAAACGGTTTTTGAAATATAGATTAACACATTTTTTGCAAACTGTTTTTTCTATTTTATAATTGACTTTGTTCATTTTTTCAAATCTTTGAATATGTTTCTACAACATATTTGCAATAGTTTGTGTTTCATAATTACTGGTTTTCCCTAATAATCTTGAAACAATATTGTATAAGTGTTAATCTTCCGTTGATTGGAATCATTATATTACTGATAACGGCTCAAGAGAGTAACATATCATCAATAAAGCAACTTGTGGCTACCAATGAGAATAGAGAAATGGTTCCAATAACCACTTTCACTTTATCGCATGGTGAAAGGCTAAAAAAATTCACTGGAATATATTTTAAGTGGTGACAACAAAAATTGTTGTTCTACTTGACAACTCTAAATCTTGCAAAGTATCTCACTGAGGATGCTCCAAAAGTAAACAAACTGGAGTCTGATGCAATCAAAATTGAGGCACTTAATATTTGGAAAAATTTAGACTTCGTATGCAAAAACTACATATTAAATGGACTGGATAACAGTCTGTATAATGTGTACTACACAATGAAGACATCGAAGCAACTATGGACTTCTCCGGATAAAAAATATAAAACGGAGGATGCTATAATGAAAAAATTCATTATCAAAAATTTCCTCGATCCAAAAATGATAGATGCCAAAATTGTTATCAGTTAAATCTAGAAGTTGCAGGTGATAATTCATGAAATCCCTGAAGAAGTAATGTCATTTAGCGAGTCATTTCAAATGATTGCTACCATCAAAAAGTTTCGTCCATCATGGAAAGATTTCAAAAATTATCTTAAGTATAAATGCAAGAAAATGATAATGGAAGGTCTTGTTATTTGACTCAGGATCGAAGAGGGCAACATGAAATCTGAAAAGATATCAACCAATGCAATCGTGGAAAAGGCAAACATGGTCGAGGATGAGAAAAAAAACAAGCGTAAATGGGAATACAACCCAAATGCAAAGAAACCAAAGAAATTCAAAGGGTCTTGTCATAACTGTGGGAAGATAGGGCATATGGCAAGCAAATGTCTAGGTCCTAAGTAGAAAGATAGGACAAGCAGGTATCATTGGAGGCGAGAAACTCTTTAATGACATTTCAGAAATGAGTTTGTTTGTAGTAATTTCTAAATGCAACTTGATTGGCAATACCAAAGAATGGTTTGCGGATACTGGTGCCAGAAGACATATCTTCACCAACAGGCGGATGTTTTCCAACTACAAAACTATGACATAAGATAAACAGTTATTTATGGGAAACTCCTCCACATCAAAAGTTGAAGGAAAAGGCAAATTCATTCTGAAATGACCTCTGGAAAAGAGCTTACACTGGATGATGTCTTACACATCCCAGACATCCGAAATAATTTGTTTTCTGGCTCACTTTTTAGCAAAAATGGCTTTAAGTTGGTTTTAATTTCTGACAACTTTGTTTTATCAAAGATTGGAGGTTATGTAGGAAAGGGATATGTGAGCGGTGATTTGTTTAAAATGAATGTTGTACCAAAGTATTGTGATAATAAAATTGATTCTTCTATTTATATCACTGAATCCTCTAGTATATGGCAATCCAGATTAGGCAACATTAATTTTGATACATTACGAAAAATAATTAACTTAGATTTTATACCTGAGTTTTTAACAAATTCAAGTTATAAATGTGAAATGTGAACTAAGGAAAAAACGACCAGAATTCCTTTCACCATATCAAAAGGAATACTTAGGCCTACATATGTATGTAACTTGAAAATGTGTTGGTCTGGTGGAGGGAAAATGATATTTCATAACCATCATAGATGTTTGTACAAGGTACTGCTATGTGTACCTATTAACAAGTAAAGATGAGGCATCTAAAATGTTTTAGCAATACAAGGCAGAAGTTGAAAATTAATTAAACAAGAAAATCAAAGCCTTAAGAAGTGATAGGGGAGGTGAATATAAATTTCCATTCGAGGAATTTTATGCATAAAATGGCATAATATATCAAACAAAGGCGCCATATTATCCTCGATGAAATGGTGTATAAGAATGGTAAATTCGTACTCTTAATGAGATGATGAATTCTTTACTCATAAGTTTCCGTATGTCGGATAACTTCTGAGAAGCAATACTTTATGCTAATTATATCCTTAATAAAGTGCCTCGAAAGAAAACTTCAAAGTCTCCACACGAAATATGGAAAAATATACAACCATCCTACAAATACTTAAACGTGTAGGGGTGTCTTGTGAAAGTAGATGTACCTAAACCAAAGAAGGTAAAAATTGGACCAAAAACAATAGAATGTGTTTCTATTAGATATCCATAAAATAGTGCTGCATATCGGTTCCTAATAGGCGCAGATACAGCTCAGTACCGGAACTTTGTATTCAAACCCATTACCTTATCAACTTATATGGTAATAGAAAAATCATACCATTACCAGCCAATGAAATCGGTTACAAACAGTTTGGTTTATGGTTAGCAGGGGTAGGTAGAGGTCGATAAAAAGTTTTTACCGTTAACTAGTATGAGGTCTTTTTGTTTACAATATTTCACGTTAAAAGATTAGACATTAAAATTGATGATTATTATTCTTATATTATTTATCTATTATTTTACATAGTCAAACATACAAGAAAACATTATGGATGAAGGTAAGATATCTTATATATATTATATTGTTTCTAATATATATGATAAAAATTGCATTCAATCTTGCATCATAATAGTATTTTCCTAGGTATTTTACTCATTCAGTACATATTAGAAGTTTGATGTTATGTAATAAGCATATATAATGAAATATAAAAATATACATATGTATTGTTTAAGGTATGCGGTAGGTATGGTAAATACAATTGCTAATACTTAATTACCCTTATTGTACCACACATTTGCATGTAGTTTAGCATATCACACCAATTAAATTAGTTACCATTTGTTCGGTACCACTTTTGTTGCTAGCGGTCGGTAGTGGTTGGTAAATGTCAATATGGTAAAAAAAATCAGCCCTAGTTCTAAATATATAAATATGAAATCGAGGATATTCATGAGAATACCATCTCTGAGTCAAGAAATTCTAGATTTTCAAGCATGTTTACCCTTTAAAACAATCAATCAAGCACAACAAGCAGACAAAAAAAAATTCATATAAGCGTAATAATGAACAAAGTTTTGAAAACTCGTAACAAGAGAATAATTAACAATCAAAGGAACCGTGAAGAAGTAAAAGAAGAAACGGTTTTCAAAATCTTTTGGACTTGACTTTTATGTCATAATGTTAGAAAATGAACCACTAACATATAATCAGGTAATGTCATGTTCTGAAGCTCCATACTGTAAGGAAGCCATTAATAGCAAAATAGAATCCATTATGAATAATCATACATGGGAACTAGTTGATCTACCTCAAGTATGCAAAGCATTGCTAATAAATGGATCTTTAAAAGAAAATTAAAACATGATGGATCGACAAATAAATATAAAGCAAGAATTACGGTAAAAGGTTACAAGCAAAAGGAAGAGTTAGACTACTTCGACACATATTCGCCTGTAACACGAATAAATTCCATTAGAATGCTGGTAGCAATTACATTAGTACTATAGTTGGAAATACATCAAATGGATGTTAAAACAGTGTTTCTTAATGATGATATCGAAGAAGAGATGTACATGAATCCACCAAAGGGTTTCCGAAAAGCGAGAAATGAAGGAAAAGTAGGCAAACTAGTGAAATCATTGTATGGGATTAAACATGCATCAAAATAGTAGCTTGAAAAGTAACAATGATTTCAACTGGATTTCATATAAACAAATTTGATAAATGTGTCTACACCAAAATTACAGATAAACGGTATCACAATATGTGTCTATACGTTGATGATGTACTCACGCTAGGAAGCAATAAAGATGTAATTACATTAACAAAGAGTAAGCTTTCCGCTAAATTTGATATGAAATATATTGGAATCGCTGATGTAATTCTTGGTATAAGAATACATAAAAGTCCACAAGGATATGTATTGTAACAGCCCGCATTTTACGTATCAGAGGATCGTAATTTTTTTTATTTTATTCCCTGAGGGTTGGATCATTCTCATATTTTAATATGTTGCTTATGGGGATGTGAGACATGTCCATAATTTTTTACCAATTTTGTTTGCAACCATTTTAACCCTGTGAGTCTTGTACAGGGCATAACTTTTGAATCAGGTCGAATCAGGTAGTGAGGCTTATGCCATTGGAAAGGAAATGATGATTGCCTTTCCATAAAGTGGTTACATCAAAGATTTGGCTCAGCGGTTTGGGACGAATCGTTGTTTAAAGGTTTGACGGTTGGTTGTTCATATTTGTGAAGCCTTAATGGGATGATTTGGAGAAGCCCATTAGTGGGCTAGTGGAAGGGTATAAATAGGGGGTGGGAGGTATGAGAAATGGTTTAGTTTCTCCATTCTCTCATTTGGTGGCCAATGTTTCTCCTTCCTCTAACACCTTTCCACCATTAAAAATCAAAATCTAAGGAGGGAAATTGAAGATCTACACCATTGGAGGCTAGATCTACATCAATTGAAGTGAGAGTTCATCAGATCAAGGGGTTTAGTTTGAATTGCTTACTGTCTAGAATCTTGTTACATTGATTTTAGCTTGTTTGGGAGAACCGGTGAGTGATTTGCATCTCTCACATGGATTCAATGAAGTATATGAATGTTTGACTATGTTTTTCATCAAATTTAAGTGTTTTTGCCATAAATCTATACCGTGACAAATCCATTTCCATATGGACCACCCTATGATCTATTTAGCCTGTTTAAACCAGTAATTCCTATGCCATTTCATATGTTTATGCAAATTAGATCCGCAACTTAGTCCATATGTTCATTTATCATGATTTTGGAGTGATTTACATAATTTTAGTTATAATCGTCATTTTCATGTTGCTAGTGAATTCATATCATGTTTGCGGTCATATTTCATGAGTTGGACAAGTTGGTTTTGTCGAATTTATTGTTTGGCGAAGTTTTGGTCAAAATTGGAGTCGCATTGGAGAAGTGCAGGTTTTGGGTTGGTCATGGTAGGGTCGGTCAGCCAAAATTATGTCTTGGGGAGCAAGTCAGTAAATGGGCCGGTCGGACCTAACAGGGTCGGCCGTGCATATTGTAGGTGGGTCGGTCTCCATGCAGAAGGTGGGTCGATCGAAGTCTGTGCTTTAAGGAGCATGCAGGTGGGATCGGTCGCTCCAGATCTGGTCGGTCACTCCGGGTCGATCAGTCTAGGTTGATGTTGGGTGAGTCAACTACCGTAGAGTGGGTCAGGCAACAAGGCCAAGGGTTGGTTGAGCAGTGAGTGGCTCGAACAGAGTGTGGTCAAGCTAAAGGGTCGGTCGAGCATCCTTGGGGGGGAGGGTCGGTCGGTCGTACATAACGGAGTGAGTGGCCCGAACCCTAGCCGCAACGCAGTAATGTGTTTTGGCACAGTGATGTGTGACTTCGAAGTGAATTCAAGAAGGAAGATTCGAAGTGTTGAAATGTGTCCGTTAACCGGTGTAAAGAAACGAATAAGAAGACGACTCAAGGATGTTTTGAGTTCGTGGATAATGGATACTCAAGGGGGACTTGAGTTAGGAAATGGTCATCAGAGTTGATGGCTAGAGATGCGAAGACTGAGAGATTATCGTTATTGTAAGTTCTAACAGATTCAAAGAAGAGGTACTTTGGGCAGTCATGAAGGGCCTCGTACCTTGGGCAGTCGTGAAGGGCCTAGTTGTCGATATTTCAGAAGACAAACATACGAGTCATGATGGCGTATGGAGTTGTTGCTAAAACTGGGGTTGCCATTAGCTCTTGACATATGGCAGTCATGATGGGTCGTCATACGATTAACGATGGTTTCGAAGCATGATTGGCGGTGATAGCCAGAGTCAGTCATGGATGTTTGATTGTTTGATTTCTCTATTTGTACCGTCTTATGTAGATTGTCCAACGTCAAAGGAAGTGCTCCTTAGGTGCTTGTCTGATATTGGTTTAGGCCTCTGGGGCTTGTGCTTGAGTGATGTTGAATTCGATTAGGATGGTTTATGTGGGATATGTAATCTGGATGTCATGAGTGCTTTACCATGATTGAATGGGTGTTCTGGTTTCCATGGATGAATGGTTGAATTGTTTGATGTAAAGGCTATCACTGTCCGATGTGGGGAAGACGGGAGTTGGGTTCTTCTCTGATGTTTGGTAGATTGGTTTGCTAATATACCTATTCTCATATACCTTATTGATGAAGTTTGTTAGTTGTTTTATCGCCCACTAAGACTGTTGTCTGACTCAAGGTTTGGGTTGTTCATCCGTTTTTGGATGGGCAGACTAGGTGGTAGGTGACAGGTGATTGCTTAGTGTGGACGATGTGGCTGTTCGGAGGTGAGCAGGAGGCTGGCGTATTATCTTTTTACTATATAGTATTTGGATTTCTGCTATTTTCTATTCTCTGAGTGATGTAGTGAGGCAATCTATACAAACACTAATCCCAAGTATATGGATATTACTTTCTAGTTGTTACGAAAGTCTAGTGTTATTCTGCTTCGCTATTACTACCTGTTGTATATATTCTATTATATTTTATCCTTGTGTTGTGAGTTACGACAGGTTCCAATTGAGTTATCATACTCTGATGATCGTTCATAGCTGCCTGGCACACCTTTCAGCGCATTATTCCACTTGTTTAGTGTAGGGGTTGTGGGCGATCGTCACATGTATTTTCTCAATCAAATTACATTGAGAAAATATTAGGAAAGTTTGAGCAATATAACATACTTGTTGCAAAATCCCCTATAGACTTAAATCAAAATTGGGTCAAAATATGGTAATAGTATATATAAACTTGAGTATTCTTGTATAATATGCAACATTATGTACATTATAATCTATACTAAATCAGACATAATATATGCAACAAACAAACTTAGGTGGTATATGAATAACCCCGGATAGAATCACTGGGAAGTAATAATTCGAGTATTAGGATATCTGAAATATACACAGAATTATGGAGTGCATTATTCAGGATATCCTTTTGTGGTAGAATAATAATGCGATGTAAATTGTATCACCGGGTCAGTAGACACAAAATTCACAAGTGGATATGTTTTCACATTGCCTAATGGGGCTACATCTTTGAAATCTTCCAAGAAAAGCTTGTATAGCAAGGTCAACAATGGAATCAGATTTCATTGCATTAGACAAAATTGGAAAAGAAGATGGATGGCTTCAAGATTTCTTAGAAGATATTCCAAATTGGGAGAAACTAGTACCGCCTATATGTATACATTGTGATAGCCAATCTACTACTAGTAGAGCAACAAGCAACCTTTATAATGGAAAGTCTAGACATATATGTCGTAGACACGAAACGGTAAGACAACTTCTCTCTAATGGAGTTATCACTATAAATTACATAAGATCAAAAGATAACATAGCGGATCCACTAACAAAAGGCTTGCCAAGAGAGAAAGTTCAAATCTTGTCGATGAAAATAGGGTTAAGGCCTATAAACTAAAAAAATTCCTCAATGGAATCCTCATCTGGTAGACTAGAGATCACAAGGACTAGGTTCAATGAGACAACTGAGTTCAGGATAAACTTAGTAGCACTATTAACATTCTAAACATTCCTATAATAAATCAGTTCACAAACCGCTGAAGGATGGGGTAAGCTTAGCTTTTAATATGTCTATACTTGGATAAAAAGAGAACCAAGTGGTGCTTTGCGGGACACTTATTAGAATCACTTACGTGAGTGCGAAGGCACCACTTCAAAGAGAATTACTAAGGACCAAAAATTCTCTAAACGCTCATGAGACCAAGCTGGTGTTCATGGAAAAAATGAACACAAACAGAAAACTAAGGAAGTTAAGAAATATTATTACATGTTATTTATAAATCAGACGTACACGGTAAGATTACAGTTCAAGGATAAACAAGTCTACTGGTTCACTGGTAAGTGAAATAGATAATCACTAGGAAAGTTCAAAGCCTTTATGCTACATTAACAGATGTGATAATATTTCATTGAATTAGGAATAAAATAAGCAAATACTCATTCATGTGGGGGATTGTTGGAAATGAATGACTATTTTGTGCATTACACATCTTGGAATATGTATAGTCCTACTTCCTAGTATGGAATAAATATTATATGGATATATACTAAGATGAGGACATTATTATGTTTCCATTAGACAAGAGATACATAAAAGAAATGACCATCTTAGTGGGTGGTGCAGCGCACCACACCACACATGCGCATGCCCGCCTCGTGTCCATGCCCGTGCCCAAACCCTAACCCCCATCCGCGGCATGGGTGAATAGGTATTTGAGGCGTATTAGAGGCACTTTGCAATTAGCAGGTGGCCGATAGAAATGGCAGTCGATTATGTTAACTATTTAGATCAAATAGTATTTTCCATTCAAATTTAAATGGAAACGGTAATAACAACAGTCATATCACTTGGTCAAAGGGTCACAACTGTTAACCGGCCTTCCCACACGTATATTTAAGACAAGGCAGACATAACATATATGGAGCATAATTCTTAAATCTTCTCTTCTTCTTCCTCATTAAACTATGTTCTTATTACTCTCTTGCATTCGTCAGTCTCTGCAAATTTCAGTGCAATCTTGTAGAGCAAGTCTGTTTTATCTTGGGAAAAATTGCTCATCAACCTTTTGCGCCATGTAAGGAGAAATATTATATCAAGTAAACAGATAATTCTTGACTCAGACAAACTAAAAGGTATTGTACTTATTACTAAAACTTTATAATAGTTTTTTGAAAAATCTTTGCAAATCGGTTTCTATAAATTATATGCATTGTTTTTCTGTTATATAAGCAAACACATTTTTGGCAAAATCCTTGCAAACGGTTTCTGAAATGTAAATTAATATAGTTTTCGCAAACCATTTGCAAACTGCTTTTTCTGTTGTACAAATAACTTTGTTCGTTTTGCCAAATCTTTGTAAATACTTTTATACAACATACTCGCAACAGTTTATGTTGCATAATTACTGGTTTTCTCTAACATATTTTATGGTAAAGTCATTTTGAAGTAGAGTCAATCAACAACACTTGAAGGCAAAAGTTATTGCTACAACAATGTCGACATATATTCAAAGGTTATACATGCTCGATAAATGACGAAAACATAATCATAGTTCAAATATTTATTTTGTGATAGATTAGCATGTTGGGAAAAAATATAATCATGTATCACCTTGTGTGTATCATTTCACCTTATTTCATGTTGTTGATAACAGAAACAATGATAATGTAAATATATACAGTATAACAATAAATAATTACAAATTAAAAGAACTACAATATGTTAGGATATTGTTGACCTTCCTTTTAGCAAGGTCCTCCAAGACTCAAACATGCAAGGCTTAGATGGGAAAACACATCGCTCTCTCTCAGCTCGATCTTATCCGACTCAATAAGGATTAACGCCGTGAAAAACTTGGTTCGACATCTCCCAGATCGGCGTACTCTTGAGGCAAGGTGCATTAGAAGACCTGGCATGGTAGAGTTCCGACTCGAGAAAGCACCGGATCAGTAAAGTACTTTGACTCGGGAGGGTTCTAGCTCTGGAACAAAAGACCCCCGGCTCGATTATGTCGAACCGTAGGTGGATACTTTCTAAAGATCCGTTCCTACTCCAGGAATACCACTACCATAGCTTGAGATATTAGCTAAAAGATCTGTTCTATCGCTACTGCATGGTCACTCCATCGAGCTATAGGTGTGGATCTCTTGCCACGTGTCTACCACCAATTTGATTAGCACCAAACTGACCAAAAACTTCTCATAAAAATGTGCTCTAATGGTCAGAAGACCGCTTCTACTCTCCCCCTAACATACTCGGATCGAATGCCACGTGCATGGTCCGAACCAGCCCATATCTTAGCCTATAAACATACCAACTAGAGATGCATGAAGAGGACTTTTGGCTATTACTCTGTCATTCTGCTTATTGTAATTGCATTATACTTGGGTTTTTCATTATTACCACCATTTTACTAGAATTTCTCAAGTCATATAAGAAATTATAAAGTGGACGTAGGCTTGTTAACGCCGAATCACTTTAAATTCACGTGTGCATTGCATTTTCCTCATTTTCATTTTCATTTCTTCGTTTATTTCTCTTCATATTATCTGTTTGAGTGTTTGTGCCACTTTTTCACGTAAAAACTTAGTGCTTTCACTGAGAACTAGAAGATTTCTCAGTAGTTAAGGGTTTTTACATCTACTTTCAAATCACCTAGTTCGAAGAGAAAATCTTATCTTCCTACATTTCCAACAATTTCAGCATTTTCATCAATATCAGTAACAATGGTGTCAACAAGAGCGGATGAGATCAGGGCCACCTCTAGGCCATTGACCTGCAATAGGCAACGAGTCAGTCTGCACTAACCCCTGGGTCGGTATCAATCTGAACCCAGATCGATACCACCTCCATCGCACCAACAGACCGAGCTCCAACTTTGGCCTTCGATTCTCAAGCTGATCTCATGTTGCTGATGGACCAGCTTAAGGAGACCATAGCGACATTGAATGCTCAATCGCGTGAGAAAGCCACAATGAGACAAGAAATGGATCTCATTATCAAGGCATTGGGAAGAATACAAAAGGCAGAGAACTCCGTCTCCACCAAATCGCTAAGCAACTGAAGGCTCGTCTTCATCTGGAAGGAGTCAAGAGAAGTCACATCAACGATGATTGTATGAGAGAGTAGAAAACATACAGCAACTCTGGTTCAGCATGCTGCCTGTTTTAGCAAAGGAGGATGGGCAGATTTACCGTACCGATGCAAGGAACACCGAGTCAAATCTTGTCGAGCCTGACTTCAGGCCGTCCCAAAATTCTCCCCTTCCAAGGAATCACGACACTTCCAGATCCACTCGTCCTTCTATACTTCCTTTATTGCATCATGTGAACGACCGAGACAATGAGGGCCAAGGAAGTACCGTCCATACGATGTCCTAGGCAACTTTTCCTAATGCGAGGGCAAGACGACTCAAAAAGTTGAAAGTATAAAACCTGAGCATATCTTGACTAATGCCAAAGTTGCAGTGATGGTACATCAAATTATGAATGATAGTAAAGGACATACCAACGATGATTGGGGGTTAGAGCATAGTCATACGCTATTTACTGATGACATATTGGAAGCTGAATTCCCAAGAAGGTACAACCCACCTCAAATGAATCATTACTCGGGTAGGATCGATCCAAGCCAACACTTGGTACGATATATTTGGTTTATGAATGCAACGACAACCCCAAAGCCATTAAGTGTAAGGCCTTCCCTATTGATGAGCACGTAAAAATGCACATTTATATTCGTATATTTATTCTTGTTTAATTGAATAAATGAACATTTTTGGGCATTTTATATGATCAAACCATGATTCAAATGTTTTCAAAATTATCACTCCTTTAAGGGGTAAAGTGGAATTGTGCATGTTTTAATTTGTGATATCATTTACTTGTTCCTTGTAGTTGTCTCTTGTAGAAGCAAAAATGAAGTATGCACATGAAGGTATGAAGAAAAGCATGCACATACACAAGATGTAGGTAAGAAATAATTCATTCTATGGAAAGTGGAGGAACCCACCTCTTAATTAGCTCATTTACCCTTAAGACTTCATATTAGAGACTAATGCACTAATTGAATGAGAAAAAAGGCTTCGTGCATTCTACTTGATTAATTAGTGGCTAAAGAAAAAATTAGAAGCTTCATGAAGTGGACATTTTGTGGAATTCCCAAGAAGAGTGATTAAGGTTTTATGGTTTTATATCATGTATATATACCCCCATGTTTCATGTAATTTCCATCTTCTTTTTATCATATGAAAGTGTAAGTTGTTCAGGTTAATAAAAATGACTTCCAAGCCTCTTTCTCTTATGTTATTCTTATGCTTATTTTAGTTTCTATACTTTCCTTTTGTTGTTTATAGCTAAGCTTTATTTAATTCAATTAGTGTAGATTTACATTTCACGCAAACAGATTTGTTTAGTTTATTCTTGTTTTGTAGTTCTCTCCTTCCTTTTGATTTTGTTCAATGTTGCAATCTACTTTTGTTGAATTAATAACAAACATGAGAGGCTAATCCCTTTGATTTATGGGTAATGAAGCCCTATTTATTATGTAGAAGCAACATATTTTGATTTTTATGATCTCTTTTTATGCTTAATGGAATGGTTGAAGTACCAATTACATTGTTGTTTGAGTTTTGGTTTTGATAGTCTATGTTGTTAACAACATATAGGTTATGCTTAGTCAACATAAACACAAGATTGCCTCTTCATCTACATATGAATATGGTAATTAAAGTGTGATTAAAATTCAAATTTGATACTCTACGTTACGAGCTTAATGGTAAATAAGTAAATTTTAGTTTTCAACTTTTGTTGTCATTTCATGAGAGTATAATTATGGATTAGAGATTGTATTAAAGTTTGATGGTTTAAGTTGTTCACTAGGTCATCCTTATGATAAATACACTAACTAATTACACAAAAGATGAAAAGAAAGATCATGAAATCATTGTATGTTGATATATGTGGTCATGAGGGTGAAGTTGCTTCTAAATTGCTCTCATTTCATTTGTTTACTTTCAACTTGTTCTTTTTGTTTGTTTTGTTATTTTTAGTTAATCAAAATCTCAAGTGGTAAAATTCGATTGAGTAGAACTTAGAATTATTTTTTCTTCGTGGATCGACCCATATTCGCCATATGCTACAAGTGTACGCCGTGCGCTTGCAGTTTTCATAACCTTCATGGCGAATTTCTAATTCGATAGAGCATTTGTATATGAACAATTTTTTGGCATCATCGTCGGGGAAGGAACTTAATTTTAATTTTATTCTTTGAATTAGTTTTTTTTATGTTGGTTTTTTTAAAAGGAAATAGAAAAAAAAAGTTTTCTAGTTGATTTGCGTGTTTAAGCTCAGAACTAGTCAAGCTTGTTTTCAGTTTTCTTTTATTGAATCATGCTGTTCATTTTGTGTATTGTTCATTGTTGCGCCTTAGAATTCTATAAGAATGTTTAAATTTCATATACATGCATTTCATAGAAAAAGGCATTTGAATTGCATTTTAAACTTGTTACAAGTTGCTATGCTTACAAACTCTAGTTTATGTCTGTTTACAAACTACATTATTCATTTTCTTAGTTACAACATTCTCTCATATTCAAACATTCCCTGTTTATGCAACTACAACACATTCTATTTCCTAGTCAACCCATCAACCACCAACTACCTCCCATTCACTACATTCAAACCAGCTTCGACAACAAGCTACAGAACTCCATTTACATATTCCTCACACATTTTGTTTTTGTTTCTTATTCGATAGTTCAACCAAAGCACCTCACACATTCCTACAAACCACCCCAATCCTTCACCAGTGTCCTCTGCAGCCATAACCACTACATTCTCACCACATATAGTACCTCACTTTCTCTCTGCCATAAGTCCACCCCACCGTAACTCATTCAACACACTGGCCTCCACAACCCCAGTCTTCAATTCTTCTGTGCATTATCACAGATCTCTTCATATCCCAAACTTTTGTCCATCGGTCACCATAACAAACAACAATCTCCTCTAACATATTCCACTTCATGAACCAAACCAAAGCCATCGCACTGAATCAAGAGTATCACCTCGACCATCCACTCATTACTGCGCCTAAAGCTACTTTTATCTCAATTTGAAACCATAAAATTGCAATGACAATTACCGGATACTTACACCACATTCTGCATTACTGCGCCTAAAGCTACTATTATCTCAACCTGAAACAATAAAATTGCAACGATAATTACAGGATACTTACACCACGTTCTGCGACTACCAGATACTGCCACAACTAATCCAAACAAACCACCTTCACCTGAATAAACCCACTCCTTCACTGCCACTCATCACCGCTGCATAAAAATTAAGCAGCAAACCAAGAACAACCTAAATAAACCACTCACAGTTCACCGTTTCATCACCCTGAACCTCTCATCAACAACCGGACTACCCAAACCGGCTTGCAACCAATCACCTACACTCACATCCATTCACTAACCAAATTCCTTCGAGCTCTTCAATTTCCAGTCACTTTCAACCTGAAACGGAAAATTCGAAACCTAAACTAACACCTCCACTCAAACCGCAACCCACTCTAAATCACGAGCTAAAAATCGCCACCTTTGAATCGCAATCAACTCAAACGCCTCCAACGAACCTTCAACAACCTATTCCACCATCCCATGCACCAACCTATATGCTACTTGAAACACCCCACCCTCCATTAAGGTCACTCACAAAGGGAATGCCTTAACTTTGGTGGAGGTTTGTAAGTAAAAGCCACAGATAAAACACAAGACAGATATAAACACACACACACACACACACACATACATACATACATACATACATACATACATACATACATACATATATATATATATAAGTAGCGGAAAACAACAGACTTTTTATTTCATAAATACGTGTTCCTACAAAACATTTCCATAACTGTCACATAATAACTTCCAAAACATTACATCACTATTTTTGTCTTGGTTATTAAATAAAGAAGCATAAAACATAATTAAAACTGCATAAATCCCCATGATTGTGTCCAATAGCCAAAGCAAGAGAGTCCAAACCGTACATCTACTATCTTGAAGCTTGCAAAGAGTCTGACTAAGCTGGGTTGTTTCCTCCCCGTGGACCTGGGACGGGGGAACGGAAGAAAAGAAGACGAAAGAAAATAGGATCAGACATAAAGCCTGGTAAGTCTAGAGACTCTTCAGTATGAAAATAAGAATAAGGGCATGATAGGTATAAACTGGAAACAGGAAAGTATCATAAACTAAGATAAAGTAGTTTTGAAACGAATATACTACCGCACCCCACACTATATCTCTGCACCTACATGCATTAGTTCTAAACTGGCACCCTATGTTGAGGGTGAAGTGATCCCCTTTTTCAAAAGGTCGGCTCCTACTTGCATAATTACATGTGTCTTACGGCCCCCAAAGATTGTAGATACCTATGTTGGTCCCACCATAGGGTGTATTAAGTCCCATGGTGGTGGCCCGACACAATACTAGAATGCATAGGTTATACTACTGGTGCCTCCAGTGCCCTGTTTGTCTGCTCCGAAGTGTGTGCACGCCCACACTCCATTAGAACCCACACTGTTGCACCCACCGCCGTCGCTTTGACCGCTTACAAACAGCCCAGTAATCGTGCCCCACCCTGCCTAGTTTCAGGATACCATGATACCTAATTGGGTTACTGCTGAAATGGGTCCCCGTCACTAGGGTTTTCTAGTCAAACATGTTAAGCGGTTAAGTGTCTTATTTACCTAACCCCACCCATCAGTTTAATTAACATATTGAATTGGTTAAATGTTTTAGTTAACTTAACCCTACCATCCTGACTTGTATGTCCTTAGCTTTTTAAAGTACCGACCACTCACATTAGACAGATATTGTTATGGTTACTGGATGTGTCGGTCGGTTCCGGGCAGATATTCACCGTACCTCAGTCTAACCTCAGGTCCTTATTGGGCTCAATGCTAAACCACCCACATTGGATAGGTATTGTTGTGACTACTGGACAGCCGGGCGGGTCCGGGCAGGTTTACATCACAACTCAATCCAACCTCGTGTTAAGCATATTCGTATTTTCTCAATTTACATATTTGTCTTTATTACTTATTATATGTAAATTTGTTAACAATTAAATGTTGTGGCCCACTTTCCAAGTTTAACATTTTTGGTATAAGGATTTATACCATTTAAATGCCACCAATTTTGGCATGTGACGAACATGCCAATTTCATATATTTTTACCAATTTATGACAAGTTTTACCAATATTCCCAACGTTACCCCGTCAAAATATTAGGCTAACAATCTTAGCCTAATTTTCGTCCGCATAGTTTTTAACATATAATATTAGGCTAAAAACTTAGCCTAATTTATTGCACACAAAATTGGCATAAGGGAATTCATAAACATAAACATGACATAGGTGTAAACTTGGCATTTTTGGCATAGTCAATATGAACATCATAGGTGTGAACTTGCAAAATAGTCAACATACATATATTTGAATTTGCAACATAGACTAGATCAACTTACATATTTGTGAACTTGCATTGAAATAAGGGTCTAACCAAATAGGCGTCACATGAATTAGCATTTGATTTAGACAACATAAGCCTAAACATGTTTTGGATCTAGGCATAACATCGAACATCACTAGCATATGACAAGAATATGACATTTTCATAAGTATGTATAACTTTATGACAAGGGTGTGAACTAGATCCAATCACATATCTAATTACAACATGAAACATGTACTAAAGTGGATCTTGACATGGATCCAATTAGGAACTTGCAACTTTTGTATAAACATGGGAGCATGTATATGAACATAACCATTTAGGCATAAAGTTTCTAGCATAAAGTATATACATGAGGTTCTAATTACAAACACCCTATATATTCACATAAACATGAACTATACAACTTGCTTGTGATGTTGTTTTCATTTTCTAAAAGTACAATAGGATCAACATCAATCTTAATTATATAACAAACATCCCAATTCCATTCACAACACAATCATTTCAATACATAGATATGGATTAACATCGTCGTTACATAATAGCACAATTCCACTTCCAATTTACATCAAATCAAGTCTTAGTTTTATTCTCATCGGAAAAATCACTATACTTACAACGAACAACGAACTTGAATTCTGGACTCTGAGTTCTGAATTTGATATGCTTTCCTTTGAGTAGACTAACGTTGTTTTGATTCGTGTTTTACTTTTGTATTGGCTTGTCTCTAAGCTTTCTAACTAATGGCCACTCCTAGTTTCTTTCCAGCAGCATGGCGGCTCTAGTATTATATTATTTGTGTGAATTTAGGTTTAGACTTGAGTTGTATTTATAGAATTTCAAACTGATTAGAGCCGTCGATGAAGCTAGAGTGAATCCAGACCATCCATCTCAAGAGAAGCCAATCAGAAAGCGACATGTTAGCCCTTGTGACACAGCCAAGCCCCAAAAATCGACCAGAACCCGACCAGGCCAGCCGAGGCCTGACTAAGCAGGTTTCTGCTCGGCCTGGGCGCACTTGGCAGATGCGCCAGTGCAAATTTGTACTGCCGCACTTCCCAAGTGCGCCAGTGCAATTTTGTTTTGGCGCACTTCCCAAGTGCGCCAGTGCAATTTTGTTCTGGCGCACTTCCCAAGTGCACCAGTGCATCTGGTTTTTCTACCCAACTTTGTTCGTCCATATCTTCTTCATACGTTATCCGTTTTACGCAAACTCGGACTCTATCTCAAGTAGAATTCCGAGATGAACGCAATGGCGTAACCCATTTCCCTTAATTCCATCATTTAGAATTAATTATACTCTAATTTGTTAAGTTACAGTTAACAGAAAATTCGGGGTGTTACATTCTCCCCTCCTTAAAGGATTTCGTCCCCGAAATCTTCAAGTCTAGGAGAATGTAAGTCCGAACATCCAATCGTCCATCTATGTAACACCCCGAATTTCGGTTAATGCTAAAATTCACTAATTGCAGAATAAATAATCTCAGATGTGAGAATTGGGGGAAACGGGCTGCGTCATTGCGTTCGTCTCGGAAAAATACGCAGAATAGAGTCCGAAATTTTGTAAATCGGAGTCTGTATGGCCCAGTTAGGGCCCAATGAAGTTTGCAGAAAATTTAAAGCTAAAAACAGATTTGAAAATTCAAATTCAGATTTTAAAATAGAACCAGCAGGGCCAGGCGGGAAAGTTCCCGCCCTAGCCATGTCGACAGGGCTGTCGACAGGCCTGTCGACTGGGGGGTCGACTTGCCTGTCGACACGGCGTGTCGAGCCAGAGGGACTGGGTGCACCAGGTCTGGTTTTCTGGCTAGGGCTGGGCTGGGTTCTAGAGATTTCCGAAATCTAAGGGTCCTAATCTAATCTAGGGTTAATCTAAGGGCCTAAAACACTCACTTAATCTATAAATACACCCTAAACCTACCCTAATCCATACTAAAAATAGAATTGAGGGCTACATGCCGCCAAATTAAATCTTAGAAGGAGCCTCCACTAATTTATGAAGAGGGTTGCAAGCTAATCACTCTCTAATCAACCTCTAATCCATTCTAAGCATCTTAATCTTCTTCATTTGGAGTGCAAATTTGCTAGTTGTGAGTTTCTATCACTTTAATAACCGATTGCTAAATTAAGTAGATGAGATATGATGAGATCATATGGTTTTGTTTGTGGATTAATGGATTTTAAGTCATATGACATGATGTTAGTTTGCTAATGTATGTGGGTTATGCAAGTTTTGTGTTTTGTGATCATTTGTTAATATGCAAGTTACATGTATGATAAAATGCAAGTTACATGTATGATAATTATGCAAGTTGTATGTTTCTTCATATGCAAGTTTATGAGTTTATATGCAAGTATGTTATGCAAGTTCGTATGCAAGTTTATGAGTTTATATGCAAGTATGTTATGCAAGTTCATATGCAAGTTTATGAGTTTATATGCAAGTATGTTATGCAAGTTCATATGCAAGTTATGTGACATATTATATGCAAGTCATGTATTTGTTAATATGTAAGTTTATGTGACATGTTATACAAGATTATATGCAAGTTATGTGACATGTTATACAAGATTATATGCAAGTTATGTGACATGTTATACAAGATTATATGCAAGTTATGTGACATGTTATGCAAGTTCATATGCAAGTTATGTGTTTGTTAATATGCAAGATGGCACCTTTGAAACATGTTCATACATATGCAAGTTGACACCTTTTATATGTGTTATGTCATGAGAACGAAATTACGTGGGAACGATGGGGTTAATTCAATGCATAAGTTAATAAGATTGTGTGAAATTAATATAATTATGCATAACATAAAATAAATGAACATAGTATGGGAATTTGCCTATTAAGTTAGGTGTACTCATACTATGTGTTGGGAATTTGCCTATTAAGTTAGGTGTACCCACACTTTGGAGTTGGGAATTTTCCTATTAAGTTAGGTGTACCCATATTCCTAAAAAAAACAGGATAATTAACACAAATTATGGGGGTGATTAATTAGGAGTAATTAATCGATTAGGACACGAGGTTGGACCCGTTTGTAGTGTAAGACTGCCCGGAGTTTACCGGCTTAACCAGGCATCTACAAATGACAGTCCAATGTGAGGGGTCTTAGTCATAAATTAAATACGTAACAAGGGTAAATGACACGAGGTTGGACCCGTTTGTAGTGTAAGACTGCCCGGAACCTACCGGCTTAACCAGGCATCTACAAATAACGGTCCAATGTGAGGGGTCCTTTACACGGTTACGGTGTTAATCAATTAAGAAACACTTAACCAGATAATCATGTAGTGGGGCATGTGGGTTAAGTGGGTACCTTGGGTGGTATGTGGAAATTGCTAGTGGTTGCCAATAGAAAATATGATTAAATACTTAACCAAGATGAAACATGTAATTAAACATGGTTAAAGGGTTAAGTGGGAAACACTAGTGTGTGGGCCAAGCTTAGGGGGATGGCTTGTGCTGGGGGCCCATTTCAACCAATATCCCAAACGTATCTTAGTGGGCTCGACTCTAGTCGAGTGACGGGACACGCATATTGGGCTTGACTATAAGAGGCCAAAATGGGTTAGCGGTGGCAACGCATGACCAACGGGTTTCATATGCGTGTGTGGACCCGGGCTGGTAAATAAGACGTTGTTGCATCGTGTAGATATAAGCCGTGCACCGTTAATTTTATCAGGTTGCCACGTTGGGGAATGGTACACCCCACGGTGGGGCCAACACGGGTATCTACGTTAGGGAGCCGATCGAATGGGGAGTAGTGTGTACACCTAGTGGATTGTAGGGCCCTGTGGCGTCTACTCAGTCACCTAGGGGTACGCGAGAACTATTGAGTTAATTTTATAAGTCCAGGGGTGGGATCAACCTTTAAGTTAGGAACGACTGGTGTGGTGCAGTTTAGTAATTTACCTTTGGAAGGGTAGATGCGTCTTTATCGTTTATCTTAGTTTAGTTGACTGCTTAGTGTAGCCATTCATCCCCATTAGTTACCGTATATCAGTTTATGTCTTCTCTGGTTACTTTAACGATTGTATTGTTAAAGTTATAGGACTCGCTCAGACTTATGTCTGACCCCGTTGTTTTTATCTTTTTTCCCAACCCTCAGGTCCTACGGTGGATCCTAGCAGTAGTGGAGCTTGATCGGATTGTTGTTCCAGTCTTTAGGAGCTTGGATAGATGTAAAGCTCCAGTTACCCAGTTATCTTTTCTTTTGTTTTGGCTATTGTATGAGAGTGGGATTATGTACTTCTTTATTTTGATGGATATTGTACTTGACTTTTATTGTGGTTTTATGATGTAACCAGACATGTTTTACTTCCGCTGTTATGAGATGATGTTTTAAAATTTCAAGTACTATTTATATCTGTCTTGTTGTAATTTTTCTGTTCTATATTCACTAAAATACTCCACCGATGCTATGGCATTCCCAATATGAGTGATCATAACGGGAGTGGGGTGTTACACGTGGTATCAGAGCTGAAGGTTACCGGAACAGATAAATTTTTGAGAAAAATACATTTTTTTTTAGAATAGTAAAGGTATTATTTTTGGAAAAAGTATTTTCAAAAACATGTCTTTTAAGAGAAAAGTTTTTGAAAAAGAAAAGCATAATCCCCAATAGCCATATCTTTATCTTTCGGAATCTCCTTTTTGAATCTTTCCTCTTTCGTTTCAGCATGGCTGAAGATCTTAACATCCCGGAGGGCTTAGTTATACCACTATTGTATAGGAGGTTACAAGAGGCTAGGGCCGCGGCTGCGGGTCCAGCCAATGCTACTACACCAGAGGCAACCGCTCCTCCTCCTCAGCCTAGAGTGGATAATTTTGCTAAGATTTGCAAGGAGTTCAAGGCTATAGGAGGAAAACCTTTTCTAGGTTCAGAGACTTTCGTAGAGGCTAGAGATTGGCTTAAGGAAGTGGAAGAGTTGCTAGATATCTTTGAAGTGGAAGAGGGAAAGAAAGTCAAGTTGGCGGCTTGGTTAATGAAGGGAGAGGCCTCATTCTGGTGGGAGGTCACTAATGGAGAACGCCCTGTTGACTCTTGGGCAGATTTTAAGCAAAGGTTTGGGGCTAAGTTTCTCTCAAGGGCGGAAGAGAATCTGTTTATGGAGAAGTTCTTGAATTTGAAGCAAGGGAATCTCACGGTGAAAGAATATGTCAACAAATTCAATCAATTAGCAAGGTTTGGCATAGAGTTGGTGAATACACCGGAGAAGAAGGCTTTGAGGTTCGTTAGAGGCTTGAACGAACCATTGCAAGGAATAGCTATGACTCACATTCCTATGGGGGCCACCTTTGAGAAGCTTGTCTACATGACACTTATGCATGAAGATGATAAGAATTCTAAGGCACCAGAGAAGAAGGGGGATCAGAAGAAACCGCAACAACAACAACAAGGCAAGGGTGGAAAAGGCAATAGTGACAAGAAGAAGAAGAAGAAGAAGAAGTGCTTCAATTGTGGGACCCCAGGCCACCACAGCAAGGATTGTCGCAAAAAGAAGAAGACCGGTTGCTTTCATTGTGGTGAAGCAGGACATCTTGTGAAGGACTGCCCAAAGAAGGGGCAGAAGACGAGGTCTACCTCGGGAGGTCAGGTGCAAGCTCTTATGGCACCACCTCAGGCAGGGGGGCAAGTTCAGGCTCTCTCAGTTCCACCGATTCAGCAGAGAGGTAGAACTATTTCCGTTGAAAGTCTGGTTTTTCTGTTTGATCATCCAGTTCGTACTTTGTTTGACTCTGGCGCATCGCATTCTTTTATCTCATCATCGTTAGTTGAGTCACTGCACTTAGACACCAGTCTAGTTGATGATCCCTTGGTTGTTTCAAACCCAATTGGGGGCTCCATATATCTGTCTATGATATGTTTGGGTTTGAAGATTTCTATACTTAGCGTTGAGTTTGGATGTGATGCTTTTGTATTGGGCTTCACGGGCTATGGGTTGATTTTGGGCATGGACTGGTTATCCAGTAATGGTGCCGTTCTTGATTGTGAAAGGAGAGTTGTCAGGCTTATGACCCGCTTGGGTAATACTCTCGAGATCTCTTGTAATCCCAGGGAATCTGTTTTGCTAAGTTATCTTGTATCGCTCGATGCTTCGGTCGAGAGTTTGCGTTCTGTCAGAGTGGTCCGGGAATATCCGGATGTGTTTGAAGAGGCGAAGGGTTTGCCTTCGAAGCGGGAGATAGATTTACGAATTTATTTGGTGGATAATGCCAAACCAGTGTCTTTGCCAGTGCGCCACATGGCTCCTCGTGAGAGAAGAGAACTTCATAAGCAAGTAGGGGAGATGCTTGAGAAGGGGTTCATAAGGCGAAGTATATCGGAGTGGGGAGCTTCAGTAGTGTTTGCCACGAAGGCGGATGGGTCCCTCAGACTTTGTGTGGATTATAGAGAACTTAATAAGCTCATGAAGAAGAATAGACACCCATTACCGATGATAGATGATCTCTTTGATCAGTTGGTTGGCGCCTCAGTGTTTTCGCAGATGGACTTAGCTACAGGGTTTCATCAGTTAAGAGTGGCGGAGAACAGTATAGAGAAGACTGCTTTCCGGACTCCAGATGGTTTTTATGAGTGGCTTGTGATGCCATTTGGGTTGACAAACGCCCCTGCATACTTTGTTGATCTAATGAGTAGAGTGTTCAGAGAGTATCTGAATAAGTTTGTAGTAGTCTTTGTGGATGACATCTTGGTCTTTTCCAAGAGTGAAGAAGAGCATGCCTTACATCTCAGAGAAGTGTTGGAGACTCTTCGAGCACATAGTCTTAAAGCTAAATTCTCTAAATGTCATTTTTGGAGAAGAGAAGTGCGATTCTTAGGGCACGTGGTCTCTAAGGAAGGGATAGCTGTGGATCCCGCAAAGATAGTATCTATCCAGGATTGGAAAGTTCCTAGAAATGCTACCGAAGTAAGAAGTTTCTTGGGGTTGGCAGGATATTATAGGATGTTCATCAAAGACTTCGCGAAGATATCAGCCCCATTAACCCGCTTGACGAAGAAGAATCTGGTTTTCTCATGGGACGTAGATTGTGATGATGCTTTCCGACGGTTAAAGAGAGCTTTGACCACCGCTCCAGTTTTAGTGCTTCCAGATGGGAGTAAGCCGTTTGTTGTTTATACCGATGCTTGTGGGACAGGATTAGGCGCAGTCTTGATGCAGGAGGGAAGGGTAATAGCCTATGGAGGGAGGCAATTGAGAGTGCATGAGAAGAATTACCCTACCCATGATCTAGAGTTGGCCGTGATTGTTTTCGCACTTAAGTCTTGGCGCCATTATCTTCTTGGTGAGAGATTCGAGTTGTTCACTGACCATAAATCATTGAAGTACTTATTCTCTCAGAAAGATTTAAACTTAAGACAGCAAAGGTGGATGGAGTTCTTAGCATCCTATGATTTCGAGATAGCGTATACTCCTGGCAAGGGTAACGTGGTGGCGGACGCCTTGAGTAGAAAAAGGCTATCTTTGAGTCCATTGTTCGTGGAACGGCGAAGCTTGGAGTTTCTTTCTTTGTTCGACTTCAGACCTTCTGTTGACTTTGTACCTGGTTTGTTGGCATCCTTGGAGGTTAGACCTACTCTTTTGGGACGGATTGGCGAGGCTCAGCGAGACGACCCACAGTTGGTTGAGTTGGTAGAGAAGCTTATAAGGGGGGAGTCGTCCAGCCATTTGGGTAGATACACCATAGATGATAGGGGATGGTTGCATAGAGACGGTAGACTTTGTGTACCGCAAGATGAGGGTTTGAAGAAGGCTATTTTGGATGATGCACATCGTTCAAGAATGACTATTCATCCCGGTGGAGACAAAATGTACCAAGATATGAAGAGAATTTTCTTCTGGGCCGGTATGAAGAAAGATGTGGCCGAGTATGTGGCTAGATGCTTAGTGTGCCAACAAGTTAAAGCGGAGCAAAGGAAACCCGGTGGGTTGTTACACCCATTGGAAGTTCCGCAATGGAAGTGGGATAGTGTCTCGATGGATTTTATCGATGGGTTACCAAGATCGAGGAAGGGCAATACGGGAATTTGGGTTGTGGTAGACAGACTTACCAAGAGTGCCCATTTTATACCCGTGAAGAGTAAGAGGACCGCTCCATGGCTTGCTTCAGTCTATGTTAGAGAGATTGTTAGATTGCATGGCGTACCATCCAGCATTGTGAGTGATCGAGATCCTATCTTCACTAGTGAGTTTTGGAGAAGTTTGCAAGAGGCGGTAGGGACTCAGTTGTGTCTGAGCACCGCATATCATCCTCAGACGGACGGCCAGACTGAGAGGGTGAACCGTGTCCTAGAAGACCTTTTGAGGCTTTGTATCTTAGATTTTGGAGGTACATGGGAAGAGCATCTTCCATTGGTGGAGTTCGCATATAATAACAGCTTTCAGTCCAGTATTGGTATGGCTCCTTTCGAAGCTCTTTATGGAAGGCCTTGTCGATCTCCTACATGTTGGTGGGAATCTACGGATAAGATCTTGCTTGGGCCAGATATGGTTAGAGAGACTTCAGAGAAGATTGATTTGATTCGAAGAAGGATGAAAGCAGCGCAAGATAGACAGAAATCTTATGCGGATCGGAGAAGGACGGATCTTGAGTTTGAGGTTGGGGACATGGTTTTTGTCAAAGTATCTCCGTTGAGAAATGTTGTTCGCTTTGGGTCCGTTGGGAAGTTAGCACCGAGGTTTGTTGGGCCGTTTCCTATTAAGGAAAGGATTGGACGGATGGCATATTGGGTGGAGTTGCCCGACAGACTTAGTGGTGTTCATGATGTATTCCATGTATCACATCTGAGAAAGTGCTTACATGAGACCGCAGAGGTGGTAGAGCCGAGCTTGCTTAGAGATGTAGAGGTAGAGCGTGATGCGACGATTCGACGAGCTCCTACTCGCATCCTTGGGTCAGAAACTAGGAAGTTGAGGAACAGAGAAGTTCAGCTAGTTAAAGTGCAATGGGGAGATGACGAAAGCAATGCTACTTGGGAGACGGAAGCGAAGATGCGTTCTTTGTATCCATTTCTTTTTGAGAGTATGTCTTTTAACTTCTCCTTTATCGCTTGCCTAGTACTTATCTTATCTTTAGTATGTCCTCTCGTTAGTACTGTTTGACCTTTAGATAGGGTAAACCTATGGTTGAAACATGTGTTTGAGACATGTTATGGTTGATGGATGCAAGTGGATGCAAGTGTTTGCTAGTGGTTGCTCGTGGATGCATATACACACACTCTAGGCACTAGATCGGCTCAGTCACTTCATATCGCATATTGCATAAAATTGTGTGTAGGAAGCTATATTTATGGATGTATAATGATTGTGTTATCATATGGATGATGCATTTTGGTGAATGATTGTGCACTCATGTAGATATTGTATGTGTCGATAGGGTTCTCTCGCATACATAATGGATGCACGGCACTATCATGGTTTGCATATGTTCATACATTAGATAGGGAACATATACACACACTTTTTGCATATGCTCATACATCATTAGAAATTGTTTTAAGGACAATGGATGCCCGTGTTTGATGGATTGGGTAGATGGTTGTTTGGATGGTAGGATATGCATTCTCCTTAGCTTAGAGATTTCGGGGACGAAATCCTTTAAGGAGGGGAGAATGTAACACCCCGAATTTCGGTTAATGCTAAAATTCACTAATTGCAGAATAAATAATCTCAGATGTGAGAATTGGGGGAAACGGGCTGCGTCATTGCGTTCGTCTCGGAAAAATACGCAGAATAGAGTCCGAAATTTTGTAAATCGGAGTCTGTATGGCCCAGTTAGGGCCCAATGAAGTTTGCAGAAAATTTAAAGCTAAAAACAGATTTGAAAATTCAAATTCAGATTTTAAAATAGAACCAGCAGGGCCAGGCGGGAAAGTTCCCGCCCTAGCCAAGTCGACAGGGCTGTCGACAGGCCTGTCGACTGGGGGGTCGACTTGCCTGTCGACACGGCGTGTCGAGCCAGAGGGACTGGGTGCACCAGGTCTGGTTTTCTGGCTAGGGCTGGGCTGGGTTCTAGAGATTTCCGAAATCTAAGGGTGCTAATCTAATCTAGGGTTAATATAAGGGCCTAAAACACTCACTTAATATATAAATACACCCTAAACCTACCCTAATCCATACTAAAAATAGAATTGAGGGCTACATGCCGCCAAATTAAATCTTAGAAGGAGCCTCCACTAATTTATGAAGAGGGTTGCAAGCTAATCACTCTCTAATCAACCTCTAATCCATTCTAAGCATCTTAATCTTCTTCATTTGGAGTGCAAATTTGCTAGTTGTGAGTTTCTATCACTTTAATAACCGATTGCTAAATTAAGTAGATGGGATATGATGAGATCATATGGTTTTGTTTGGGGATTAATGGATTTTAAGTCATATGACATGATGTTAGTTTGCTAATGTATGTGGGTTATGCAAGTTTTGTGTTTTGTGATCATTTGTTAATATGCAAGTTACATGTATGATAAAATGCAAGTTACATGTATGATAATTATGCAAGTTGTATGTTTCTTCATATGCAAGTTTATGAGTTTATATGCAAGTATGTTATGCAAGTTCATATGCAAGTTTATGAGTTTATATGCAAGTATGTTATGCAAGTTCATATGCAAGTTTATGAGTTTATATGCAAGTATGTTATGCAAGTTCATATGCAAGTTATGTGACATATTATATGCAAGTCATGTATTTGTTAATATGTAAGTTTATGTGACATGTTATACAAGATTATATGCAAGTTATGTGACATGTTATACAAGATTATATGCAAGTTATGTGACATGTTATACAAGATTATATGCAAGTTATGTGACATGTTATGCAAGTTCATATGCAAGTTATGTGTTTGTTAATATGCAAGATGGCACCTTTGAAACATGTTCATACATATGCAAGTTGACACCTTTTATATGTGTTATGTCATGAGAACGAAATTACGTGGGAACGATGGGGTTAATTCAATGCATAAGTTAATAAGATTGTGTGAAATTAATATAATTATGCATAACATAAAATAAATGAACATAGTATGGGAATTTGCCTATTAAGTTAGGTGTACCCATACTATGTGTTGGGAATTTGCCTATTAAGTTAGGTGTACCCACACTTTGGAGTTGGGAATTTGCCTATTAAGTTAGGTGTACCCATATTCCTAAAATAAACAGGATAATTAACACAAATTATGGGGGTGATTAATTAGGAGTAATTAATCGATTAGGACACGAGGTTGGACCCGTTTGTAGTGTAAGACTGCCCGGAGTTTACCGGCTTAACCAGGCATCTACAAATGACAGTCCAATGTGAGGGGTCTTAATCATAAATTAAATACGTAACAAGGGTAAATGACACGAGGTTGGACCCGTTTGTAGTGTAAGACTGCCCGGAACCTACCGGCTTAACCAGGCATCTACAAATAACGGTCCAATGTGAGGGGTCCTTTACACGGTTACGGTGTTAATCAATTAAGAAACACTTAACCAGATAATCATGTAGTGGGGCATGGGGGTTAAGTGGGTTCCTTGGGTGGTATGTGGAAATTGCTAGTGGTTGCCAATAGAAAATATGATTAAATACTTAACCAAGATGAAACATGTAATTAAACATGGTTAAAGGGTTAAGTGGGAAACACTAGTGTGTGGGCCAAGCTTAGGGGGATGGCTTGTGCTGGGGGCCCATTTCAACCAATATCCCAAACGTATCTTAGTGGGCTCGACTCTAGTCGAGTGACGGGACACGCATATTGGGCTTGACTATAAGAGGCCAAAATGGGTTAGCGGTGGCAACGCATGACCAACGGGTTTCATATGCGTGTGTGGACCCGGGCTGGTAAATAAGACGTTGTTGCATCGTGTAGATATAAGCCGTGCACCGTTAATTTTATCAGGTTGCCACGTTGGGGAATGGTACACCCCACGGTGGGGCCAGCACGGGTATCTACGTTAGGGAGCCGATCGAATGGGGAGTAGTGTGTACACCTAGTGGATTGTAGGGCCCTGTGGCGTCTACTCAGTCACCTAGGGGTACGCGAGAACTATTGAGTTAATTTTATAAGTCCAGGGGTGGGATCAACCTTTAAGTTAGGAACGACTGGTGTGGTGCAGTTTAGTAATTTACCTTTGGAAGGGTAGATGCGTCTTTATCGTTTATCTTAGTTTAGTTGACTGCTTAGTGTAGCCATTCATCCCCATTAGTTACCGTATATCAGTTTATGTCTTCTCTGGTTACTTTAACGATTGTATTGTTAAAGTTATAGGACTCGCTCAGACTTATGTCTGACCTCGTTGTTTTTATCTTTTTTCCCAACCCTCAGGTCCTACGGTGGATCCTAGCAGTAGTGGAGCTTGATCGGATTGCTGTTCCAGTCTTTAGGAGCTTGGATAGATGTAAAGCTCCAGTTACCCAGTTATCTTTTCTTTTGTTTTGGCTATTGTATGAGAGTGGGATTATGTACTTCTTTATTTTGATGGATATTGTACTTGACTTTTATTGTGGTTTTATGATGTAACCAGACATGTTTTACTTCCGCTGTTATGAGATGATGTTTTAAAATTTCAAGTACTATTTATATCTGTCTTGTTGTAATTTTTCTGTTCTATATTCACTAAAATACTCCACCGATGCTATGGCATTCCCAATATGAGTGATCATAGCGGGAGTGGGGTGTTACAATCTACTCAACCATCAAACACAGGCGTCGATTTTCCTTAAAAGATTTCTAATGCTTCATGATCATATGTATAATGTGTGTACATGTCCTTATCTAATGCAATAATCAGGCGGTCTACTGATTCAGCTGACCTCCTTAATGCGAATCATGTAAGTGTCATGAATCCATTATGTATGCAAATTTTTCCCTACTCATAATTCTACATGAGTGCGCAACCATCCATACAAATGCGACAACCATATGACAACATATCAAGTTTCAACCACATACAAATATGAATACATATATTCATATGAAATATGAAGTGACTGAGCCGATCTAAAACCTAGGTTGTGTGTGTATATGCATCCACGAGCAACCACTTGCAGCCATTAACCATAACATGTTTCAATTACATGTTTACATCCAAAGGGTTTCTACCTAAGGATAAAGGATAATATCGAGGAGATATACCTAAAAAGATAGATACAAGCACAACTTAAGGAAAAAGAGAGATCAAAGATATACCCTTAAAAAGAAAAGGGTAGGTCGCGCGTATTCTGTCCTCAGTTTCCCAAGTCGCGTCTTCCTCGACGTCGCTCCACTGAACTTTAACGAGCTTTACTTCGCGGCTACGTAGCTTTTTTATTTCAGTTCCTACAATTCAAGTTAGAACTCTCCTCACAGTTGCTTCGCGTTCCACTTCGGCTTCTTCTAGAATGCTTGGCTCCACCACTTCCGCAGATTCATGTAGACATTTTCGGAGATGAGAAACATGAAAGACGTTGTGAATTATAGCCAATCTTTCAGGCAGCTCTACTCTATAAGCCATTTTCCCAATCTTCTCGACGATAGGGAACGGTCCTACAAATCATGGTGCTAGCTTTCCTGCGGATCCAAAGCGAACGACGTTCCTTAGAGGGGATACCTTAAGGAAAATCCTGTCCCTAACCTCAAACTCAAGGTCGGTCCTTCTTTTGTCGGCGTAGGATTTCTATCTGTCTTGGGCAGTCTTCATTTTCCTTCGTATCAGGTACACTTTTTCTGAAGTTTCTCTAATCATGTCTGGCCCAAGTATAAGCTTGTCGGTAGACTCCCACCAATAAGTTGGTGATCGGCACGACCTTCCATATAGAGCTTCAAAGGGCGCCATACCGATGGAGGCTTGGTAACTGTTGTTATAGGCGAATTCCACTAAAGGAAGGTGATCCTTCCAAGTCCCTCCGAAGTCAAGAACGCACAGTCTCAGAAGATCTTCTAATACTCTATTCACCCGTTCTGTCTGACCATCAGTTTGGGGGTGATAAGTCGTGCTCAAGCATAACTGTGTGCCTGCATCTTCTTGCAGACTCCGCCAAAATTCGCTCGTAAAGATGGGATCTCTGTCACTCACTATGCTGGAGGGTATTCCATGGAGTCGAACTATTTCCTTGGGATAAAGAGAAGCTAGAGATGAGGCAATTCTTCTACTCTTGATAGGTATAAAGTGGGCGCTTTTAGTAAGCCTGTCCACTATCACCCAAATGCTAGTATTGCCTCTTCTTGACCTAGGAAATCCGTCATTGAAGTCCATCAAAATGCTATCCCACTTCCATTGCGGGACTTCTAGAGGATGAAGCAGTCCTCCAGGCTTCTTTTGTTCCGCCTTGACCTGTTGGCACGTTACGCACTTAGAAACGAAATCTGCCACGTCCTTCTTCATGCCGCTCCAATAGAAAAATCTCTTTATGTCCTTGTACATCTTGTCTCCACCTGGGTGTATTGTCAATTTGGAATGATGTGCCTCCTCGAGAACCTTCTTCACTAAATCCCTAGCTAGTGGGATGCATAGCCTTCCATCCCGTCCCAGCCAACCCTTATCATCGATGGAGTACCTATTGAGGTGACTGGAAATTTCACCCCTAGTTAGTTTATCAATCGCATCCACAAGCTGAGGGTCTTCACGTTGTGCGGCCCCTATCTAGTCAAAAAGAGTGGGCTGTACTTCTAGGAATGCCAATAAACCAGGTATAAAATCTGAGGAGGGCCTAAAGTCAAAACTGGCTATATACTCCAAGCTTTGCCTTTCTACAAAGAGAGGGCTTAGGGTCAGTTTCTTTCTGCTCAACGCGTCTACTACTACATTGCCTTTGCTGGGAATATAGGAAATCTCAAAGTCGTATGAGGCAAGGAACTCCATCCATCTTTGCTGCCTTAGGTTAAGATCTTTCTACGAGAAAAGTTACTTCAACGATTTATGGTCAGTATATAATTTGAACTTCTCACTTAGGAGATAATGGCACCAAGACTAAACCGCAAAGACGATGGCGACCAACTCAATATCGTGGGTTGGGTAGTTCTTTTCATGCACTTTCAATTGTCTTCCACCATAAGCTACTACCCTCCCTTCTTGCTTTAGAACGGCTCCTAGTCCCGTACCACAAGCATCCGTATATACTGCGAACATCTTGCTTCCATCTGGCAAAGTTAGAACTAGGGCTGCTGTGAGAGCCCTTTTTAATCGTTGGAAAGCAAACTCGCAATCCAAATCCTAAGAGAACGCCAGATTCTTCTTTGTTAGCCTTGTGAGTGGAGCTGAGATTTTTGCGAAATCCCTAATGAACTTTTGGTAAAAACCGGCTAGCCCAAGAAAGCTTCGGACTTCGGTTGCATTTCTTGGTGTCTTCCAATCTTGCACTGCCACCACTTTTGCGGGGTCCACGGCTAACCCCTCTTTGGACACTATATGCCCACGAAACCTTACTTCTTCTCTCCAAAAGTGGCACTTGGAGAATTTGGCTTTTAGCTGATGAATTCAAAGAGTTTCCATGATCTCCTTCAAACGCTGAGCATGTTCTTCCTCATTCTTTGAGATGATCAAAATATCGTCTACGAAAACCACCACGAACTTATTGAGGAATTCTCTGAACACCCTGCTCATTAGGTCCATGAAATAAGCGGGTGCGTTTGTCAAACCGAAAGGCATTACAAGCCACTATTAGAAACCGTCGGGGGTTCTGAACGCCGTTTTATCGATGCTATCTTCAGCTACCCTTAGCTAATGGAACCCAGTAGCCAGATCAAGTTGGGAGAAGACCGACGCACCTACAAGCTGATCAAACAAATCGTCTATTCGGGGAAGCGGGTGTCTATTCTTCTTAGTCAGCATGTTTAGCTCCCTATAGTCCACACAAAGACATAGCGAACCATCTGCTTTAATGGAGAACACCACTGGAGCACCCCATTCCGAGATACTCCGACTTATAAACCCCTTCTCGAGAAGCTCCTTAACTTACTTACTGAGCCCCTTTCTCTCCTTTGGAGCCATGTGTCTGGCAGGTAAAGCTACGGGCTTTGCATTATCAACAAGAAATATGCGGAAGTCTATTTCCCGCCTCGGAGGTAAACCCTTTACCTCTTCAAAGACATCCGGATATTCCCGGACCACTCTAACCGACTGCAAATTCTAAATAGAAGCGTCAAGTGACTCTAGATAACTAAGCATAACAGCATTCAAGGGATTACAAGAAATTTCTAGAGTGTTACCGAGCCGAGTCAAGAGTCTAACCAGTCTTTTCTCACAATCAAGAATGGCACCATTACTGGATAACCAGTCCATGCCTAAGATCAGTCCATATCCTAATAAGCCCAAAACAAAGGCACTACATATAAATTCAACACTTAGAATAGAAAATTTCAAATCCAAGCAAACCGTCGACAAATAAGCCGAGCCCCCAATTGGATTCGAAACAACCAAGGGGTCTTCTACCATACTAGTGTCTAGGTGCAGAGATTCTATTAAAGCAGATGAAATAGGGAGTGTGATGCACCAGAATCAAAGAGATTGAGAACTGGATGATCATAAAGATAAACTAAGCTTTCTACGAAAATATTTCTACCTCGTTCCTGTGGAGGTTCCACAGCGCGTGAACCTATCCCCCTGAGGTGGATCCAGTCCTCTATCCCTGCCCCCGTTTCTTTGGGCAGTCCTTAGCCAAGTGTCCAGTCTCTCCACAATGGAAACAACCACCATTCATCTTCGCCTTCTTCTTTCTACAATCTTTCGCTATATGTCCCACAATGCCACAGAAATTGCACCTTCTCTTTTCGCGGGGTTTGTTGTTCTTCCCGCCTTTCTTGAAGTCTGTTTTCTTAGCCCGTAAACCCTCTTTATTTTCTTGAGGCACTTCCGCCTTTGCCTCTTTCTTTCCTTTATCTTCCTTGTGTAGCAGCGCCATGTCCACCAAGCTTTCACAAGTTGCCCCCATGGGTATATGGGTCATAGTAAGGCTGTGTAGAGGCTCATTCAGCCCTTTGACGAAGCGAAGGGCCTTCTTGTGTTGGGTGTTTACTAAATCCAGCCCAAATCTGGCCAGCTGATTAAACTGATTGACGTACTCCCTAATCGTCATATTCCCTAGCTTAAGAGTTAGGAACTTCTCCATCTGCAGGCTTCTTTCAGCTTGGGAGAGGAATTTCATCTCAAACCTCATCCTGAAATCTTCCCAAGTTTCCACTGGCCTCTCAGCATGGGTAACTTCCCACCAATAGGAAGCTTCAACTTTAAACAACCACACTGCTAGCTGTATCTTTTGCCTATCATCAACTTCGAAGATGACGAACAAATCTTCGGTCTCCTTCAGCCAGTTCCTTGCTACTACAAAGGATTCAGTTCCATAAAAGTCCTTTCCATCCATAGTCTTGAAGTCTCTACATGTCTTAGTGAAAGTATTTCCACGAGGAGGAGGAGGAGGAACCGCTGCCACTGTTGGAGGAGGAATGTCTGCTGGGCTCGCACCATTGGCCCTAGCCTCTAGGTATCTTCGGAACCAGCCGGGTATCGGTACTCCTTGCGGAAGGTTAAGATCTCCAGACATGCTGGAACAAAAAGGAAAGTATTCAAGACAAAGGATAGAGAGATAGTGCATATGGCTTTTAGGGGAATTATGCCTTTTAAAAACAACTCTTTTTCTTGAAAACAATGCTTCTTTAAACTTCTTTTTGAAAATAGTTTCAAAAACTTTTATCTAGTCTGGTAAAATCGTGCTCTGATACCAAGTGAAACACCCCACTCTCCATTAAGGTCACTCACAAAGGGAATGCCTTAACTTTGGTGGAGGTTTGTAAGTAAAAGTCACAGATAAAACATAAGACAGATATAAACACACACATATATATATATAAGCAGCGGAAAACAACAGACTTTTTATTTCATAAATACGTGTTCATACAAAACATTTCCATAATTGTCACATAATAACTTCCAAAACATTACATCATCATTTCTGTCTTGGTTATTAAATAAAGAAGCATAAAACATAATTAAAACTGCATAAATCCCCATGATTGTGTCCAACAGCCATAGCCAAAGCAAGAGAGTCCAAACCGTACACCTACTATCTTGAAGCTTGCAAAGAGTCTGATTAAGCTGGGTTGTTTCCTCCCCGTGGACCTGGGAGAGGGGGGGACGGAAGAAAAGAAGACAAAAGAAAATTGGGTCAGACATAAAGCCTGGTAAGTCTAGTGACTCTTCAGTATGAGAATAAGAATAAGGGCATGATAGGTATAAACTGGAAACAGGAAAGTATCATAAACTAAGATAAAGTAGTTTTGAAACGAATATACTATCGCACCCCACACTATATCTCTACACCTACATGCATTAGTTCTAAACTGGCGCCCCATGCTGAGGGTGAAGTGATCCCCTTTTTCTAAAGATCGGCTCCTACTCACATAATTACATGTGTCTTACAGCCCCCAAAGATTGTAGATACCGATGCTAGTCCCACCATGGGGTGTATCAAGTCCCATGGTGGCGGCCCGACACAATACTAGAATGCATAGGTTATACTACTGGTGCACCCAGTGCCCTGTTTGTCTGCTCCGAAGTGTGTGCACGCCCGCACTCCATTAGAAACCACACTGTTGCACCCACCGCCGTCGCTTTGACCGCTTACAACCATCCCAGTAATCGTGCCCCACCCTGCCTAGTTTCAGGGTACCATGATACCTAATTGGGTTACTACTGAAATGGGTCCCCATCACTAGGGTTTTCTAGTCAAACATGTTAAGTGGTTAAGTGTCTGTATTTACCTAACCCCACCCATCAGTTTAATTAACATGTGAATTGGTTAAGTGTTTTAGTTAACTTAACCCTACCATCCTGACTTGTCTGTCCTTAGATTTTTAAAGCACCGACCACTCACATTAGGCAAATATTGTTACGGTTACTGGATGTGCTGGTCAGTTCCAGGCAGATTTACACCGTACCTCAGTCTAACCTCAGGTCCTTATTGGGCTCAATGCTAAACCACCCACATTGGATAGGTATTGTTGTGACTACTGGACAGCCGGGCGGGTCCGGGCAGGTTTACATCACAACTCAATCCAACCTCGTGTTAAGCATATTCGTATTTTCCCAATTTACATATTTGTCTTTATTACTTATTATATGTAAATTTGTTAACAATTAAATGTTGTGGCCCACTTTCCAAGTTGAACATTTTTGGTATAAGGATTTATACCATTTAAATGCCACCAATTTTGGCATGTGACGAACATGCCAATTTCATATATTTTTACCAATTTATGACGAGTTTTACCAATATTCCCAACGTTACCCCGTCTAAATATTAGGCTAACAATCTTAGCCTAATTTTTGTCCGCATAGTTTTTAACATATAATATTAGGCTAAAAACTTAGCCTAATTTATCACACACAAAATTGGCATAAGGGAATTCATAAACATAAACATGACATAGGTGTAAACTTGGCATTTTTGGCATAGTCAATATGAACATCATAGGTGTGAACTTGCAAAATAGTCAACATACATATATTTGAATTTGCAACATAGACTAGATCAACTTACATATTTGTGAACTTGCATTGAAATAAGGGTCTAACCAAATAGGCGTCACATGAATTAGCATTTGATTTAGACAACATAAGCCTAAACATGTTTTGGATCTAGGCATAACATCGAACATCACTAGCATATGACAAGAATATGACATTTTCATAAGTATGTATAACTTTATGACAACGGTGTGAACTAGATCCAATCACATATCTAATTACAACATGAAACATGTACTAAAGTGGATCTTGACATGGATCCAGTTAGGAACTTGCAACTTTTGTATAAACATAGGAGCATGTATATGAACATAACCATTTAGGCATAAAGGTTCTAGCATAAAGTATATACATGAGGTTCTAATTACAAACACCCTATATATTCACATAAACATGAACTATACAACTTGCTTGTGATGTTGTTTTCATTTTCTAAAAGAACAATAGGATCAACATCAATCTTAATTATACCACAACATCCCAATTCCATTCACAACACAATCATTTCAATACATAGATATGGATTAACATCGTCGTTACATAATAGCACAATTCCACTTCCAATTTACATCGAATCAAGTCTTAGTTTTATTCTCATCGGAAAAATCACTATACTTACAACGAACGACGAACTTGAATTCTGGACTCTGAGTTCTGAATTTGATATGCTTTCCTTTGAGTAGACTAATGTTGTTTTGATTCGTGTTTTACTTTTGTATTGGCTTGTCTCTAAGCTTTCTAACTAATGGCCACTCCTAGTTTCTTTCCAGCAGCATGGCGGCTCTAGTATTATATTATTTGTGTGAATTTAGGTTTAGACTTGAGTTGTATTTATAGAATTTCAAACTGATTAGAGCCGTCGATGAAGCTAGAGTGAATCCAGACCATCCATCTCAAGAGAAGCCAATCAGAAAGTGACATGTAAGCCATAGTGACACAGCCAAGCCCCAAAAATCGACCAGAACCCGACCAGGCCAGCCAGGGCCTAACTAAGCAGGTTTCTGCTCGGCCTGGGCGCACTTGGCAGGGGAGTTTCTGTTTCTGGTTTTTCGGCCCAACTTCGTTCGTCCATATCTTCTTCACTCGGTATCCGTTTTACGCAAACTCGGACTCTATCTCAAGTAGAATTCCGAGAAGAACGCAATGGTGTAACCCATTTCCTTTAATTCCATCATTTAGAATTAATTATACTCTTATTTGTTAAGTTATAGTTAACAGAAAATTCGGGGTGTTACACTACTCCTCAAAATCGAGATTTGGCTTTTGATTTGGAGTTGAATTTTAGTTTTTGACAATTTTCGATTTTGAGATTTTTTATGGATTGCTTGGATTGTTTCGAGATTTGCTAAGAAGGAATAGTAGTACGTTTTAAAATTTTCGATAGTGGGCTTCTTTTCTTACGGGGCCAGGCTTAGGTTAATTTGAGGGTTTAGCTTAAGTGTTTCCTTTGTTTTAAAAAAAAGGTTAACTTGTTAGTTGTTTTGATTTCTCCTGAGCTTCGGGTTTGGTGTCTTGCTTAGTTTTTTAAAAAGAAGAAAGGTTTGTATAAATCATTTTTTCTTTCCACTTTCTTTTTGGAATTTTATATTTGTTTTAAGTGTGAGTGGGTTTTTTGTTAGTTTTCTTTTGAGAGTTTGTTTTTTTATTGTTGTGTTAGTTCTATTCTCTAGCTTTTCTCTCTTTATTTTTAATTTTTTGTTTTCTTATTCTAATTTGCCATTAATTTCCTTTTCCCATAAAATATTTTTTTTTCACTTGAGTTTATTAAAAAAGGAAGAAATTCACTTTTAGGGTTGCTAAAGAAAGGGAATTGCTTTGCTTCGCTAACTAGAAGACTACATTGCTTGCTTAAGATTGCTTTGGTTCGCGCTTTGCTTTGCTTGCTTGCTAAAAAAATTGCTAATAAATTCTGCACACTCTGGTATTGTATTTTAACTCCTTTATTTTAAACGCATTGTTGGTTATTGCATTTGCATCAAAAATCCAAAAACAAAATAAAAATTCGTTCACAGTGCACTGTTAATACATGTTTAATTTCTGTTTTGCGTCCATCTCATCTTGTTTCGTTTCTTAAGGGCACAACCAAATTCACGTATAGTCGGGAGTTCATTACCCTTACTTAGTCTAGAAAATTGCATTTCATCATTGGCTTTGATTAATAATAACGGTTAGACATTGTACTTAAGGGAGTCGCAGGCTCATCTGATGCTTATTTATATTTTCATAGTTGATTTATTTTGAACAGATTATTTCTTGATATCTAGACTAAGACAGAGAAATAACCGTTTACAAATATTACGATGATTTGTAAATAATATATCAGTTGTTCCTCTGAAGTTACTTAAACCTTCGGTTGTATTTCTAGGATGATTCCTGGTGCACTGATAACTACTACCCATTAACTGGCAGAGAAATTTTTTGTTTAATTTAATCAAATATTTCATTATATAATTTTGGGTTAGGCGCCATTACGAACAGAAAATTTGTGGTTAATCCTTGCATTCATTTAGTTGCATTAGATTAATGCATATATAAAAAAACAAAAAATTTAGAAAAATAAAAAAATCATCTTCCTTTGTAAAGGAAATGTTTTTTCTCTTATCTAAAAACTCCAATAAAAAACCAAAAAATATTTTCATTTTGTAAAAACAACTTTCCTTTATTTTTTAAAAAATTAACATCTCTTCCCTTTTTTGTTTAAAAAACAAAAACAAAAAAATCATAACAATTCTCGTTTTGTAAAAAAAAATCTCTTCCATTCTCTTCACCACTTTGTCCTTCTTTTCTTTCCTTATTCTTCGTGCTAGCGCATGAGTATTTGGACGCACGATCCATCTATGAATCGTTGGACTCGTGACCCTTCCACTAATCGTTTAGTTCGAACAAACATTCCTCCAACCATGATCGAAGAATATCCCCCTCGAAATCTTATGGATAGAATCTTCCACGATTGAGTTTCTATTCCTTCTTGCATCATATTTCCCACTCCAATAGGTAACCACTTTGAAATTCATTCGAATCAGATAAATACTCTTCCAAAATTTGGCAATTTTGAATGTGATGATCCTTACATTTTCTTAACCAAATTTGAACAAGTTTGTGCAACCATGAAAGTTCAACAACTAAGTGATGATAGAATCAAACTTAGGTTAATTCCATTTGCACTTACCGATTACACCGAAAATTAGTTGTATGGCCTTCAAATACGATTAGATCGTGGGACAAATTTGTGAAAGTTTTTCTAAAGAAATTTTATCCCTTGGAAAAAACATCCAAAATTCAAAATGAAATCGTTAATTTTCATCAATTTGGGGTTGAATCCTTTGCAAAATATTTTGAAATATTTAAAGAACTTCTAGTCAAATGTACACATCACAATTTCGAAAAATGGACTCTTTGTCAAACTTTATATGATGGACTCAAATATAAATCTTAAACCATGCTCGAAGCAATGTGCCAAGGAAATTTCTAGCCCAAAGCAACAATTTCGCTTGGCAATTTCTCGAAAATTTGGCTGAAAAATCAACTCAATGTGAACTATCCAATGAAAATTCAATTTATTCCCAATTAAACGCTCATTCGGTAGGATCTTCATTGGCCTTAGAAGCGAAAATCGACGTGATGTTAACCAAATTCGATTATGTCCTTTCATCAGATCAAATGAATCAAGCACAAGCTTCTCAACCCTTATGTTACAAATGTAACGATCCTAACAATAATGTTAATCAATACCCACACTCGTTAGAATAACTCAATGTGTTTAATAAAGCTAGGAATGACCCATTCTCCCTAACAAACAATCCTGGTTGGAGAAACCTTCTGAACTTCTCTTGGAATCAAAAGAATTCAAATACAAATTTGGTTCGACCCCCTTTTCAACCATTTTCGAATAATCCTTTGAATCCTCCCTTTCAACAAAATCAATTCCAAAATTTTGCGCCACCTCCTCAGAACCAAGCGCAATAATCATTTGTTCCCCAAGACGGTAAACAGTTGAATTCACTTGAGAAAAGTCTCGAAACATTGACTAAAGAAATGACTCAAAATCTCCAATCAAATATGAATTTGCAAAATTTATTGACTTCGTACATGAAAAACACGAGTAATCAATCGCTAAACTCGAAATGCAAATGAGTCAGTTATCCATTTTCGTAAGTGAACAAGAAAGAGGCATTTTCTCGAGTCGCCCATTCCAAACCCCAAGAATCAAAACACAAGCTCGAATCAAGCTCATGTCGTTCATGATAACAATTTGACTCAACTAAATGCTGTTACCGCTTTACGATCCGGTAAGCAAATCGATAATCAAGTTGTAAAGTCCAAATAACTTATCGGATGTTCCTCTCGACTCTTTCAAAACCACAGGTAATCCCGATCCAGACGATGAGTCTAACCCTGATCCTAATACTAAGTCTAATTCTTCTCTAGCTCAAGTAGATCGACCCACTGAGTTTCGAATTCCATTTCGACATCATCTTCGGCCAAAGAAACATTCCGACCAAATGGAAATGATGTTAGAAATTTTCAAACAAGTGAAAGTTAACATTCCTCTTCTACAACAAGTCCCTACCTACACTAAATTTCTTAAAGGCTTGTGCACCAAAAACCGACACATTCATGTACCCAAGAAAGTCTTCTTAGCCAGTGGACTTAGCGATGTCTTGACCCAATCGATTCCCGTTAAATACAAAGATCCTGTATGTCCTACGATCTCGCGCATGATTGGAGATAAAACAATTAGCAAATACCTAATTGATTTGGGTGCGAGTGTCAGTTTGATTTCATATCCAGTTTGCCAACAACTTGGCTTGGGTGAACTTAAACCAACGAAAGTAACTCCTAAATTTTCGCATTGTTTAATTAAGAAACCAGCTGGAGAAATCGAGGACACATTCGTCAAAGTTGGTCAATTCATATTCCCTGTCGATTTCATCATTTTGGAGACTCAGCCTGCGAATAATCCAATGAGTCAAATTCCATTGATTTTGAACCAATCCTTTTTGGCTATTTCAAATGCTCTAATAAGTTTTGCAACAATTCAGTAAAAATCTCTTTTGGAAACATGACTTTAGGTCATAATATTTTCAATCTTGAAAGTCATTCGAATGAATCATGTGTCCAAAGGTTGGAAGTTGATACCATTCACGAAAATTTTGAAAACGAATCAATTAACGTTAATGATGAACGTGAGGCCGAGTATGAAAATTTGTTCCAAGACATTCCTAATGAAACTGATTAACGCTTCCATTTGAATCGCTTTCAATTGAGTTCGAATCTTAACCAAATTCTTTGATCAAGAAACCACCAGTGTTTGATCTCAAACCCTTTCCCGATCACCTTAACCACGTCTACTTAAGAAAAAACAAAACTTATCTTGTCATAATTTCTTCATCCCTAACTTTTAATCAATAATCTTCTCCTCTTTTGACTCTTTCTAGAAACAAAGACGCAATTGACTATTCCATTTCTAACATCAAGGGAGGTATCCCCACAATTTTTTCCACATCATATTCATTTAACTGACAAAGACAAACTCACCTGTGAGGAACAACGTAAGATTGACCCTAAGATGAAAAAGGTAGTTCATGAAGGAATTCTTAAACTTCTTGACAACGGTATCATTTACCCCATTCTCGATAGCTTATGGGTCAGGCCTATTCACATTGTCGTAAAATGTCTAAACTCACTATTGTCGCAAACGAACAAAACGAACTTCTTTCGACTCGTACTCAAGTGGGTTGGCATGTTTGCACGATTATCGCAAATTAAGTGATGCAACACGTAAATATCACTTCCCTCTTCCCTTCATCGTTCAAATGCTTGAACCTCTAGCTGGTCACGAATTCTACTACTTTCTGGATTGTTATTCCAGCTATAACCAACTTCCAATCATTCTCGAAGACCAAGAGAGAACAACTTTCACATGTCCATTTAGTACCTTTGCTTATCGACATATGCCTTGTTGGAGAATGGAGTTCTGATGTCAACAACCTTATTTCAGTTATCATTGATTATAAAATATATACTAACGTCTTTATCTAGAATATATATATATATATATATACATACATATGCAGGATTTGTATATCAGAATTAATACTGAAGACTGTACAATTTAAGAGCTTTTAGAGATTCAGAATTCAGAGTAGATTTAAGACTTATGAGTAATCAAGGGTTCAAGAGTTCAAGATTAATATAATTATAGAGTCTAGATTTTGTAAGGCTCTAAATAGCACTCCAGGTTCAAATTCAAATTTTGGTTTTTCAATTCTTTTCTCAATCCTCTCTATTTTGTTTTTCTATTTTATTCTCAATCCTCTCTATTTTGTTTTTATATTTGTTTCTATTATTATTCTTCTTTGTTTTTCAAACTTAAGTTTTTATATATACTTTATTTACATTTTATATTGTTTAAAACCTTATAATTTTATAAATATATTTACATAGTTTAAAAATGTGTTTTCATATGTTTTTCTATCTTATAATATTGATTTACAACATTAAAATTTTACTCAAGAATTTTCAGAATTAATTTTACATCAAAATACTTGAAAAATGCTTTGAAAATGAAAATTACACATGACTATGTCGACATAGCAAAATATGTATGTCGACATATAACAGCTATTTTTCTAATTTTAAAGGGAAGTGTCAATTCACTATTTGAAATGCTTCAAAACCATTGCAACCCTTCATACTCTATAAAAAGAGGTTAAAATCAAATTTTTTAACATCTCTTCTTCTCCATCTTCATCCTCTTTCATCCTACCATTATTCTTAATCATTTTTATGGTTTTACACTTATACTCTGCCGAATTCACTTCTGATTTGATCAAACTTCTCTCTACACTCTCTACTCTCTGAATCAAGTGCTATTGAAGAGTTATAGGGTTTTTTTGTAAATGCTTGGATTGAATAAACCCTATTTGCAAGTCAAAGAGTAATCGGTGTATCCTTGTAGCCGTGAAATCAAGGAATAAGAGTCAGTGTGCCTTTGTTGAGCCGTGAATCAAGGGATAGGAGTCGGTGTCTCCTTGTTGAGCCGTGAAATCAAGGAGGTTGTATTCAGCTATATGAAAATAGTAATAAAACTCTGCACAATCCAGCGTTGTGCGGGACTGGACGTAGGTGTTATCTGAACCAGTATAAAATCCGGTGTATTCTTTCCTTTTCTGCACTTTTATTTTTGTTTATTTTGCATCTACGTTTGAATTTGTGTCTGTGATTGTGTTTGTGGTGTTTGATTCATCCCATAGTTCTCTCTAGTTTTTAGTTTTGTTTAAATTCTTACAAACACTATTCACCCCCCTCTAGTGTTTGCTTTGCTTGAACGATCCATTCCGCGGTCCCTAACAATCTTTCGGTTTTTGTAACGCTCCTGCTACTTTCCAACGTTGTATGGCTGACATCTTCTCTTATATGATCGAACGAATTTTAGAAGTTTTTATGGATGTTTTTTCGATCTTTGGCAATTCTTTTTCCTCTTGCTTACATTATCTTGAGCTTGTTTTAAATTGATATAAAGAAAAACACCTAACGTTGAATTGGGAAAATTCCACATTTTGGTCAAACAAGGCATTGTCCTTGGACATGTAATCCCAAATAATGGCATTGAGGTAGATAAAGCGAAAGTTGACGTTATTTCAAAACTACCCATTCCAAAATGTATTAAGGTCATTCGTCCATTTCTTGGGCATGCTGGCTTTTAACGACGCTTTGTGAAAGATTTTAGCAAAATTGTTGTCCATTGGATACTTTTCTGAAAAAGGACGTCCCATTCGACTTTAACTCTGATTGTGTTGCTTCTTTCGAATGTCTTAAAAATGAACTCATTTCATCCTCAATAATATGCTTTCCCAACTGGGAACTTCCTTTTGAAATCAAGTGTGACTCTTCTATCTTCGCGGTTGGTGCTGTCTTAGGAAAACACATCAAAAAAAATCCTTCACGTAATTTACTATGCATGTATGACTTTGAATGATGCTCAACTCAATTATACGGCCACAAAAAAAACTTTTAGCTATCGTCTTTGCACCCGAGAAGTTTCAGTCTTACTTGATTGGTTCCCACATCATGGTCTACACTGATCATTCTGCTCTTCGACACCTTTTTGCTAAAAAGGATGCTAAGTCACATTTAATCCAATGGATCCTTTTACTTCATAAATTCGATCTTACAATCAAAGACAAAAAAGGATCCGATAACATCATAGCCGATTACTTGCCTCGTCTCTCGAAAGCACCATCTTCTTTGCCAATCAATGAATTCTGTCCTGAAGAATAATTCCTTCCTATTTCAATCTATCCTTGATTCGCCAATATAGTGAACTATCTAGTCACCAAGCAAACTCCCCCTTTTTTGTCCAAACCTGATAAATACAAATTTCCATCCCTAGTGAAATATTTTTACTAGGATGACCCATATTTATTTAAGTGTTGTCCAGACCAAATCATTCGTCGATGCGTTCCTGATAGTGAAATTAGGAGTGTTCTCTCATTCTGCCATGATCATGATTGCGATGGACATTTTGGTCATAGGAAAACTGTTGGAAAGGTGCTTCAACATGGTTATGCTTTTTAAAGACTCGTTTGAATTATGTAAAACTTGCAATCGTTGCCAAATGTAAGGAAAGATTTCTCAACAAGATATGATGCCTTTGAACCCCATCCTTACATTCAAAATCTTTGACATTTGGGGTATTGACTTTATGCGAACGTTCCCAAACTCTTTCGGAAACTTGTATATTCTTCTTTCCATCAACTACCTTTCGAAATAGGTCGAACTCGTTCCATGTAAAACCAATGATCATAAAATTGTCTTGAAATTGCTAAAAGAAAGCTTCTTTTCGAGGTTCAGCATACCTCGCATAATAATAAGCGGTAATGGAATGCATTTCTGTAATCAATCCTTTGAATCCTTAATGAAAAAAATACTCGTAACCCATAAGTTATCCACTCCTTATCATCTGCAAATTTGTGGTCAAGTCGAAGTTTTGAAACGTCAAATAAAACAGATTTTGGAGAAAACTTTAAATAAAAATCGAAAAGATTGGTTATGGAAATTAACTGATGCACTTTGGGCTTACCGTACTGCTTTTAAAACTAATCTTGGAATGACCCCTTTCCGATTGATTTACGGGAAAGCTTGTCACTTACCCGTTGAACTTGAACATAAAGCGCTGGTAATAAAGAACTTAAACTTTGACCTTGAACAAGCAGGTGATTACAACTCAACGAATCATAAGAAATTAGGAATGGTGCATATGAAAATGCGAAAATTTATAAGGAAAAAAACCAAAATTCACCATGATAAGTTAATCCTAAGAAAAATGTTTTTGCCAAACCAAAAATTTCTATTGTATGACTTACGACTTAATTTATTCACTTAGAAGTTATAGTCGAGATGGGCAAGACCTTATGTTGTTTGAACTGTTTTTCCACACGGTGCAATTGAAATAGAAATCCTAATGGATGGATCCATTTTCAAAGTCAACGTCTAAAACCATTCTTGGAATTGCCTATTGATCGAGAAGTGGAGCGCATGATTCTTCATGATCCATGCTACGTCAAGTAATAAAGTTCAACCCTCCTTTGTAATATATAAATAGTTCTCTTCTGTTCACTCATTGTGTCATGCATTGGCTATGCGAACACGGTCAAAATCCAGTGTGTATGCGTGGAAGGGGGGAGTCTCATTTTCATTTTGTTTTGCATAGTTTTAGCTTGCATTTTTTACCCTTTCCAAAAAATAAAATAAAATAAAAACCAAAAGAATAGAAAAAATTTGCATTTTTATTTACTTTTAAATAAGACTTGATGGAGTTAGCATGCAAATTTGGTCGTACAATTAAAATGTTTAGAAAATTACTTCTCTTAATGGATAATGAAAGAAAAGTTTGAATTATGAGCAACTTTAGTGTAACTTGTATATAGGGAGATTCGTAGGTAATGGCCATGAAGTCTATTCTAAATTGTAGTCTTTGTTTAATGAGTGGAGGACTCCAAGTACATGTATTGGCTTTTCGAGTTTTTAATACTAAGTTGTGTTAAGCTGAAATTGCATAACTCTCTCTTTTCTTCTTATATTTAATAATAATAGTAATGCAAGGGTATCCAACATTGCTTGTAAATCTAGCATTGGTGTGCAAACCTGTCATGATCTATCCCAACCCATACGTTAATCCACGAGGCAGTGCATGGGTGGGATACCTTGGTCTCGTTTTATAAGTTGGACACCTAAGGATTGCCGACATCTTGTTGAAAAAGTCAGCGTCGGTCTGCATAATCCGCCAAACTCAGTCTCAAACTTTTACGTCAGTTCGCGAGGTAGTGCGTAGGTGGTATACCTTGATCTTTTCAGTTAGGTGTGTAATTAGTTATAAATTTTAACTGTTGTAATGGTAGAGAATAAGAAATGGTGCCCAAATACTTCTTGGACTTATTGATTTCACTAGTCATACACAAGGAAATAAGAATACCACTTTACAAACTATGAGAAGCAAGCTATGAATTTATTTCATGGTTGCATTATGTTATCAATTGAACCAACTGGCCAAGCTAGAGGGATTTATAACGAAAACAAAACTTTTGTATGAAGTTTTGATTAGTAACGGATTAAAATTTCATAGTGACAACCCAAATTGAATTAACTCATTCGTGTCAAATTTAAAAGTAAATCACCTATTTGTAAATATTCTTTCTAAAACTTACACTCATCTTGTAGATAAAACTTGTGTTTTGAATTTCTACATTACATTTGGATTTTGTGAATAGTATCCGCTGAAAACCCTCACGGGACAACACTCATCCTACTAGGGACACTAGAGGTTTAACGGCTAGTTGCATATGCTCAATGTAATCGTGCTGCCTACGAAAGTGGATTTATCTTAGTTTTTTTATTTTATTTGAGGACGATAAAAAGATAAGTGTGGGTGTAGTTCATGTGCACATAAAAATGCACATTTGTATTCACATATTTATTCTTGTTTAAGTTCAATAAATGAACATTTTTGGGTATTTTATATGATCAACCCATGATTTAAATGTTTTCAAAGTCACCACTCTTTTTGGGGGATAAAGCGGTAAATTGTGCATGTTTTAATTTGTCATATCATTTACTTGTTCCTTGTAGTTGTTACTTGTAGGAATTGAGGAGACAAAATGAAGTATGCACACGAAGACATGAAGAAAGACGAGCACATACATAAGAGGAGGTTAATTCATTCTATGGAAAATGCAGGACTCCACCTCTCAACTAACCCACTTACTCTTAAGGCTTCATAACAGAGACTAATGCACTAACCGGTTGAGGCAAAAATGGCTTCCTGCATGATTAATTAGTGGCTAAAGACAAAATTATAAGCTTTATGAAGTGGGCATTTTGGGGAATTCCCAAGAAGAGTGATTAGGGTTTTAGATCGTGCATATACCCCCATGTTTCATGTAACCATCTTCTTTTTATCATATGAAAGTATAAGTTTCTCAAGATAATAAAAATAGCTCCCAAGCCTCTTTCCCATATGTCATTCTTATGCTTCTTTTGATTTCTATTCTATCCTTTTGTTGTTTATAGCTTAGATTTATTTAACTCAAATAGTGTAGATTTACATTTTATGCAAGTAGATTAGTTTAGTTTATTCTTCTTCTTTAGTTATGTCCTTCCTTTTGATTTTGTTTAATATTGCAATCTAATTTTGTTGAATTAATAACAAACACGAGAGGCTAATCCCTTTGATGTAGGGGTAATGAAGCCTTCTTGTTTATGTAGATGCAACATATTTTGATTTTTATGATCTCCTTTTTTGCTCAATGGAATTGTTGAAGTAGTAATTATATTGTTGTTTGAGTTTTGGTTTTGATGGTCTATATTGTTAACAACACATAGGCTATGCTTAGCCAACATCAACACAAGATTGCCTCTTCATCTACATATGAATATGGTAATTAAAGAGTGATTAAATTTCAAATTTGATACTCTATGTTACTAGCTTAATAGTAAATAGAGTATACTTAAAGTAAATTTTAGTTTTCAACATTTCATGAGTGTACAATTGTGGATTAGAGAGTGTATTAAAGTTTGACGGTTTAAATATGTTCACAAATAGTACAATTAGGTCGTGCTTATGACAAATACACTAACTAATTACACAAAAGATTAAAAGAAAGACCATGAAATCATTATATGTTGATTTATGTGGTCATGAGGGTGAAGTTGCTTCTAAATTGCTCTCATTTCAATTGTTAGCTTTCAACATGTTCTTTTTGTTAGTTTTTTAATTTTTCGTCAATCCAAATCTTCAATGGTAAAAAAACGATTAGGTAGAACTTAGAATTATTTCTTTCTCTTTGGATCGACCTGTATTCTCCATGTACTACAAGTGCACTCTGTGCACTTGCGGTTTTAATACACTTTGCAAAAGATTTCTAATTTGATGCAACATTCGTTGACGAACACGTATCTATCTCGATGGGGTTTCACTTATGTGGTTAACTCGGCTGCCTCCGTGGTTGGTACCAAAATTTGAAGATTTGGGTTGGAAGCTTTTAAACCAGTTCTGCTTGCATGCCGCTAAGTCGAAAAATGTGATGTCCCTATCCCAAATAGGTCAAGCTCAAGGAGAGTGACTTAGAAGTTATCTCGATCATTTCAATACAGCCATTACAGAAGTCACCAACCCTAATCCAGAGTCAGTGTTGATGGCGTTGGTGGACAGAGTTAATTCTAAGAATGAGTTCGGAAAATACTTGGTTGGAAGGCCACCCGTAAGCCTTGACGTGTTTTATGAAAAGGCAAATGTGCACTTGCGTATTGAAAAAGAAAGGAATAATCGGAAGAGGAGAGCAGACATTAAGGTCGATGAAGGAATACAGAGTAATGTGGCAGTAAAACAATCCGAAGGTAGTTCTAGTAAAGTGGAGGTGAATGTTGGAAATCGTAAAAAACAAAGCGGTAACTAACAATGAAATGACATTGGAAGAGGTCAAAATAAGAAGAGGATGCTAAGTGGCGACCCTGATTCCATACATTTAACACCTATACTCCGATGAATGACATATTGGAAAATATTTACCTTGACACCTACAGCATGGTGCAGTATTGTAACGACCGCCCATAACTCCTAAACTTAATAAAAGGAATAATGCACCGAAAGAAGTGCCAGGCATCAATGGATGACCATCAAGGTAGAATACACAAGCGAAACCTATCGTATAACTCACAACGCAAAGATAAAATAGAATAGAATATAAATATCAGGTATAAATAGTGAAGCATCATATAACAAAATCTCAACACTTTTTATCATCAAGAAAGTAATATCCACACATCACTGGAATACATCATAAGAGTCTGTGAAAAATGCCTCTCTAGAAGTCACTCAGAGAATCATAACAATAATAATAGCTGAAACAACAAGATATGTTTAGTAGAACATAATACATAAGCCTCCTACTCGTCATCGCTCTGCAACATCGTCCTTATCAGGATCTATTACCTTTCACCTGCTACCTAGTCTGCCTATCCACAATATCAATGAATGAACAACCCAAGGTCATAAGAGGAAACATAAAACCTTGAGTCAGATAACAGTCTTAATGAGCAATAAAACGGTTATCTAACATCATCAATAAAGTATATGAGAATAGGTAGATCAATCATTTAATCTACCGACATCAAAAGAGAAGAAACCCCAACCCATCTCCTTTACATATGATAGTGATAGCCTTTACTAACAATCAGTACAAATCAGTAGCAGACATTGCAACTAATTATCCTATGTAGACCATTATAATTGAGATCAACATCCCTAAGCACAAGCCTCAAAAGTCTAACCAACATCATACAAGCACCCAAGAGATGTTTCCATCAACGTTGAACAATCTATGCAAGACGACACAAGCAAAAAATTTAACATCCATGACTCTGGCTTTCACCGCCAATCCTGCTTTGAAACCATCGTTAATTGTATGACTGGCTCAACATCATGCTATCTGTCAAGGGCTAATGGTAACCTTAGTTCTAGAAAAAACTCCATACGCCTTTCGTAGATACGTATCTAGGCCTTTCATCGATACCCATAGTACTTGACTAACCATCTAGTATTTTAGGTGTCCTTATTATACCCCTGCTTCGAGTCTGCTAAAACCTACAACAATGATAATCCCTCGGCCTCCAATATCTCTAGTTGTCATCATCGGCGACTACCCATAAGCTCAAATCATCTTGAGCAGCCATTATCCACGAGCTCAAATCATCTTGAGTCATCTTCACATTCGTCGCATTTCATCAAACAACGAACACTTCATAACACTTTGAACATCCCATCTTGAATTCACGTCGAAGTAACGTCCAACATCGAGCCAAAAACAAACATCACTTGGTCGATATTCGATGGATCATTCACTGCTTTTCATATGGATTATTACTGATCCATAAAGTTTCCTTCCCTTTTTATAGCGCTTTTAAACGTTTTGATTCCATCACCGATCCATCAGTCTTCACCTCCGATCCATTGAGTGCTAGGTGTTGGTCCATATGCGTGCCTATGCATTTTAGCCCGATCCGTTGCATTCGTCTCTTTGTTGATCCATAGCTTTGGCTGATCCATCCCTATAACAACGATTCATACAAACGTTACCGATCCATCCCCTTTACCATGCCACCGATCCATCAGAACATCATGCCCAATCCATAAAAAAAGTGACCGATCCATTGTGAAAACCATGTCGATCCATCCATATGCTGCCTTGACCGATTCAACTCCATATGCTACCGATCCATCTCCATACACTGCCGATCCATGTTATTTTAACCAGGCCGATCCATTGAGAAAGATGTGGCTGATCCATGGAAAATGGCACACCGATCGTTTTGATTTGCACGTGATCCAACTGCAAATCACCACCGATCCAAGTTTGTATAATTGATCCATGATCTAACTTAATCGAAATCAATCAAAACTAACATATTCGATCAAACAACCAAAAATACAATCAAGCACATTAATCATCATCATACAATCATATATCGTTCACCGTATCAAGACAAGTCAATGAGTAAGCCAATAACTAGCTTGCATAAATGTAGAATTAACCATAAAAATTATACCATTATGAGTTTCTGGAGTAGATCTTATGGTGATCCGGATTGAAAATATACTTACATTGATTAGATCTAGGTGAAATCAACTGGTAAATGATGAAATAAGATCTAGCAACCCATATACTCGATTGAACCAATGTGAGAGATGCTTATCACTCACCGAAACTTCAAAATAGCTTCAAATAAACTAATCTCTAATCCGCAAAGTGAAGAACGATCTTCAAATCACCCAATTTGATGTGATCTACTCTCTCTCTTGATGTTGATCTTCAATCTTCTATTCTAGATCTAAGAATTTAATGGAGCAGAGGTGTATTTTATTGAGCAAAGGGGATCACAAGCTTAACCAAATGAGAGAAATGAAGAAACTAAGCCATTCTCCTTGCCTCTACCCCTCTATTTATAACCAACAACCCCTAGCCTTAAAGAGCTCACTAATCAGCCCCACTAATGACTGATTAGTCTATCTAGAAATTGGGTAGCACTAAAACAACGATTCCTCCCAAACCGTTGAACCAAATATTTAATGTGACCACTCTAAGAAATTGGTAACATCATTTCCTTTCCAATGAAATCCATCTTAGCACCTGATTCAATCCTAGTAAAAAGTTCTTCCCTGTACAAAACTGACAGAGGGAACATGGTCATAAATAAAATTGGCAAAAATTATGGATATGTCTCACGTTCCCATAAACAATATATCAAAATATTAAAATGATCCGACCTTTAGGGAATTAAATAAAAATATTTTATGATCCTCTGATATGTAAAAATGTGGGTCGTTACAAGTATAAGAAGCCACCTCCTAGAGTTATACAGCTCCTAGAGGGACAGGAGCTAGGGGATTTGGTTCCCAAACAAGGTTCGACTGCTGAGTCGCCGCCCATCCCGGAATTCTTAACAGAGGTAAAGGTATAGTTATTAACAATCATCAGAGGACCACATTTGGTGGGTTATAGGGAAGAGATTGTAGAGAAGTATATGAATGATGCAAAGCACTTAGAAGTTAGGGAGTGCAGTGCTCCCAGAAAAAAAATTCCTGTGAAGTAGCGGAGGATAATGATTGACGACTTCGTCTTCTATGATGGAGAGTCTAAGGGTGTGGAGACCCCGTGTATCGATCCACTGGTAATAACAACCATCATTGGTCCCATAATAGTACACAAAGTCCTTATGGATTGTGGGAGTTCCATAAATATTTTATTAAAAAGAGCCTATGATTAGATGAGGCTTAAAGAAAAAGGCTTAAAGCCATGTAAAGGCAGGATATGTGGCTTCATGGCTTAACCAATGAGTCGCCTGAAATTATTGAGTTGTCGGTAAAGTAGGGCGAAGGGGACCATAGGGGAGTGTGGATCCTCCCATTTCTTGTAATGGACATAAGCTCTCCTTACAATTCCTTTTTGGGCTAACCGACCCTTGCTGAATTTAGAGCATGCATAGCTCCTTGGTGCCTGCGCATGAAGCTTTAGATAGAAGGCAGAGTTATACAAGGAGATCGAGTAGGATGACGAGTGTGCTACTTAGCGGAGTGGAAAGAATTCTACGTCAAAGAAGGTGGAGAGCCCGAAAACCACCTGCCTCCTACTAAGGAGGAAGGGGCATAGAAAATAAAGACCGCATCCCAGCCAGAACCGTCCAGTTGCCAATCGAAGCACATTGATCCGAGAGAGGATGAGGAACCGCAATGCAAGAGGGCGACCCCTAACGAAACCACAGTGGAGATCCCGATCGATAACGATGACCTGACTAAGTCTTAAAGATAAAATCCTACCTAGACCACCTCCGAATGTGGGAATTGACTGACTTTCTCGATGCGAACCTTGACATGTTCGCATGGACCCATGTTGACATGTGTGAGATATCTATGTCAATCATGGGCCATTCTCACAACATCGAACCGAGATATGTCCCCGTAAATTAGAAGAGACATATGCTTCGCCCAGAGAGTTCGGTTGCACTAAAGGAAGAGGTTGAAAGGCTAAAGAACAACGGGTTCATTCAAGATTCGACCTATCCAAAGTGGATATCGGATCCAGTACTTGTGAAGAAAGCCAATGGGAAGTGGCAGACATACATTGAATTCTCGGTCTTGAACAAGGCGTGCCCAAAGACAACTTTCCGCTTCCCCTATTGACCAACTCGTCTAATCAACGACTGGGCATGAAATTCTCTTTCAGAGCTGCTTACATAGGATATAACTAGATAGCAACGCACTTTTCGGACTAGGAACATACGGTTTTACAACAGATCTTGGATTGTATTATTATGCGGTTATGCCTTCCAAAATAAAAGAACCCTGGAGCGACATATCAGCGATTGGTCAACGTCATGTTCCAAAACCAAATCGGTAGATCGATGGAGGTATATGTGAACGATATGAATGTGAAGTCAAAGCAGTCAGCCAAACATGTTAGGGACTTAGCTGAAATGTTTATCATCCTACGACGGTACAGGATAAAGATCAACACTTTGAAATTCTCTTCTGGTGTTGCACTAGGAATTTTTTTGGGATTCATCATCAGTTTTCGCGGGATCAAGATTAATCCCGAACAAATGGAAACTATGAGGGATATTCGAGAACCCAGGTAGATCAGGGATGTGCAATGTCTGGCTGGGAAGTGGCAGCACTGGGTAGATTTAAATCCAAGGCTATTAATAAGTGTCTCCCCTTCTTCGAGCTGATCAAGCGAAGGAAGCGCAATTTCGCTTCGACGCCTAACCGTGTCAAAGCATTCCAGAATTTGTTGGATCATGTGAAGAATCCTCCTATTTTTTCAAAGATTATGGATCACGAGGACTTGCTCCTTTACTTAGTTGTATCTCCATATGACATTAGCTCAGCTATAGTCCGTGAAAACAATCGGGTTCAATGACCGGTGTATTATGTAAGCAAGAAGTTGATGGGGGCAGGCTACAACTACCTAAGATTAAGAAGCTTGCTTACAATTTGTTGGTAACCTTAAGGAAGCCCCTTATTATTTCCAGGCCCATCCTATCAAAGCATATACCAGCTACCGGAGGCATTTGGAAAGTTACTCAAGTGGAATATTGAACTCAATCATTTTGACATTACATATGTTGTTAGATGGGCTATCCGAAGACAAGCATTGGCAGACTTCATAGTTGAATTCATTGCTCCAAAAGACGAGGAGGATATAAGAATTGACCCACCGAATACCACATGGAGCTATATACTAATGGGACCTACAACGATCGACAGTTTGGCGTCGGAGTTGTTTTACTAACTTTTAAGGAATGAACGATCTGTAATTCATGAAGTCTAGAGTTTTCATCTGCAAACAATGAAGCCGGGCATGAAGCCCTGATTGCCGGGATGAAACTCCAAAGGAACTGGGAATAAAAGCTATTGATATTTTCTGTGACACACGAGTTGTTGTATTCCAGGTCAAAGGAAAGTTTTAGCTAAAAGTGGCACGACTAGCTAGTTACTTCAACTTGGTGAAAGAATTGTTGGACATGTTTGACTATTGCAACATCTCTCATATCCTGAGGGAGAAGAATCAGGAAGTTGACCAATTGGCCAAACTAGCTAGTTTTGATGATCCAGAACAAATGGAGATGGTCCCGATAGAAGGGTTGGACACTCTGAGCATAGATTTGATGGAAATTGATCAAATTCTGGATGCCAAGCCTGAGAGAGAGTCATGGATGACTCCTATCAAAGACTTCCTCTTGTAGGGAATTCTTTAAAAGCAAAATAACGAAAGGCATGCTCTCGTATGTAAAGCCTAAAGATACATCATCGGAAAGGCTTTCCAGTTCCTTTGCTCTGGTGTATTGCCAACAATGACGTCAAATGCGTATTGCAGGAAGTACACAAAGGCAAATGTGGTGATCACACTAGGGGAAAACTTTGTCAAGAAGATATTACTTCTGGCCTACCTTGAACCGGGATGCTGCTGATTATTCTTGACACTACGACAAATGCCAAAGGTTTTCTAAGATTGTCATAGTTCCACCAACTTAACTCACCCAGATGGCCAGTCATCGGGTGTTTGCTATCTTGGGATAGATAACATCGGTAGCCTTCCAATTTCAAAGGGTAGAGAAAAGTATGCGATCGTGGTAGTTAAGTATTTCATAAAATGGGTAGAAGCTGAAGCATTAACTACTATCTCAACAAAGCGGGAGATCGACTTCATCGTTAGAAACATCATATGTCAATTTGGACTTCCCAAGGCTATCATTACTCATAATGGGACCCAATTTGAAAGCCCAGAGTTTAGAGATTTCTGTCGATGACATCACATTGAAAAGAAATACAATGTAGTTGCACACCGATAATCAAACGGACAGGTCGAAACTATGAATATGATCATAAAGTACATTTTGAAGAAGCGATTGGAGCGAGCCAAAGGAAAATGTGTCGACGAACTTTCATTAGCCCTATGGACGTATTGCACAACCTATAAGTCTATGACTAGTCACACTCCAATAGCGTTATCCCATGGCTCCGAGGAGGTGATACCTGTGGAGCTTGAAGTCTCCTCTCATCGAACGACGTATTATGACCCTTTGACTAATAAGGCTCTTCTTTTGGAATCACTCGATATGATTAATGAGAACAGAGAGGAAGCTAACTTACGTGCTTCAGCACATAGACAATAGGTTGCCCGGTATTACAACAAAAACATTCGTCTAAGAACCTTTACGCACAACGATCTTAAACTGGAGTGCGTCTTCTCGACCCAGCTCACATGGACCCAAGATGGGAACGACCTTACGTCGTTCGACAAAATCCTGATGATGGATCTTTCAAGCTAACGAGTGTCAATGGCGATGATCTCCAAAGAGCATGGAATGCTAAGAGCATGCCATTCTTTAGTAAGAATCCCAGATGTTGGATAGGCATTGTGAAAGCAGAGGCGGGGTTTCGGCCCTATCCTAACCATCCATTGATTCTGCTTTTGTTGACTTAGGATTTTATTTTCTCACTTTTATGATCTCTATTTCATTTTTTGATGATGAAATAAGGTGTGACTCTCCCACTATTTATAAATAAAAGCTCTTTTCCGTGCTCTATGATTATGTTTACTAATTTTTCTATCTGTTTTGATTCGACTAACCTGTGCCCAGACTTGAACGAAGGAAATGACTAATTTTCAAACAACGTCCACTGCTTACATTCCTACGAGCTAACTCAACTCTGCAACTAGTCAAATATGAATTGACTAAATTTTAGTCGGACATCGACACTTGAATTGCCGATCATCGCCTTATAGACTAAAGTGTAGGAATGACGCCAAAGCGAATACGATATTCATATGACTAACTCTAACTCTCAAGACTTGAGAAAGAGTGTAAATCAAATGGCTCGGCGTGAATGGTGTACCATGACTTATGATCGCCAAGCCTGCAACTCTAACCATGATGATACAACGACGTCCAAACAAACTCTTCGGCCCTCCAACTAGGGGTAGGAGTATAAAGACTTAAGGACCGGATATCTTATTGAATTAACCCGATCGCCACCAACGCTGAGGGCATAGGCATAGACTTTTAAATTAACTTCGAACACGACTCAAACATAAATCGTGATTCAAAAGTTAATTAAGGGCATATATACTATACCTTCGAGCCAAGACACTTGGTACTATGATACGTAGTACCATGACACTTAATACTATGATACCTAGTACAATGACAATTAACATGAATCTTAGTGATCATAAAAGAGACAACTTATCATGTAAGTTCCCGTTAAAGATAACTTAACATTTACACTTTCTTAAGCAAAAAAACTTAGCGCTTAACGCTTTTTTGTGACTTATTTTTTATGGCTTATTACTTATGACTTGACTTAAGTAATATCTAAAATCGTGATTACATTAAATGGAAAGCGACATAGAACTTACATACCAATAACATTGTTTTGTTCAACAAAAGCATTGTTTTATTTATAGATGCGGGCTCTCTAAAAAATTACAGGCAAAAATGCGAGGGTCGTGCTCGCAACAGCACCAATGGTCCTAAGGATAATACAAAAGATGGATTTACTAAGCCTTGTATGGCTTGTCATCCATCTTAGACTTTTCTTCTTCTCAGCTAACTCGGTCTCTATAACACCTCGCATTTTTACGATATTAATTCAATTAAATAATTATAGAAAACCATGAATGGAAAACAAACATTTTTTGAAATTTTCAGAACTGGGCTTTGAAACGTGCATCATTGCATTTGTTGCATTTTTCTTATAAATTAAAATATATAATATGTTCTGAAAGAAGTTCATACGACAAAATTATGAGCGTATAAAGTTTAGCATTGGAAGATATTTGTATCTAAATGTATGAAAATATAATTTTTATTTTTAAATTATGCATGTACATAACTTCCCAAAAAACGGTTGTTTGAAATTGAAGTAAATGAACAGTCAGAAAAAGGAAAGAAAATTGCATTAAAATTGAAACGTTCCTATTAACTAACATTAATAAAGAAACATATTTAGATATAAGTTGCAGAATAATGCGTAAAATAAACGTGTGTTTTAAATGGCTTAAAACTATATGCAGTAAAAGGAAGTTTGAAATAACATTAATTAAGTAGCGTTCTAATTAAGAGTAGATACGCGCGTATTAATATATAAAACTGTGCGCATTTGAAGTGGAATTAATGCACGTTAAAAATGGCATGTAACATAATCGTTCACTGAATTAAAAAGGGATTAAACACGTAGAAAGTAAAAACAAAAGAAATTATATGTGCGTATTAATTCCACATTTGAATTTTGAAAAGGATAAGGGGGAAGAACAGGGAAAGAAAACACGTTAGAACGTTGAGAATAATAGCGTTAAGAAGATAATCAGGCAAGAAATAATCACTGGTTTAAGGCCTGTACACTTTTCTATTAAAAAGTGTATGGGATGACAAAAAGAAGCGCTTGGGTCGACTTAGGTCGACGCAAGGAGGTTTTGGTCGACCCATTGTCGATCCAGGCATACGTTGGGCCAACCCATAACATACAGGCGACATAGATTAATTACGTTTTGTGAGGTGGTTATTTTGTGGGCAACGGTTCTGATTTTTTTCCACGAATGTGACGAACCAAGTTCTTTTGAGCAACTATAAATACACATCAAAGGCTAGTCATCAAACTCATTATTTTGTAAGCAGAGTTGAAGTCCAGCCATCTCATTCCTTAAACAAAACTTTTTCTGAATCAAATTAAATTAGTTTAGACCTTTAGAAACAAGAATTAAAGAATGTAAAATCATAGCTTAGGATTGTGGTTGCTCAGAATTCCTTTCCGTCCGTGGTAAGTTATGTGGATCTGATTTCAATTCGATTATTTTGTTTTCTTTTGGGTTCTGAATTGTAAATTTGTGTTTAATACAGTGTTAAATCAAATTACGGAGAAACAACAGTTAAAAGTTCTGAATCACTTTCTGGATTTGGAAAGCTAATAGGTGAGTGGATTTAAATTATGTCTTTTGGTAACGGTACATTTATCGTTTAATTCCCCGTTATTCTTAATGAAATAAATAAATGGAATTGTTGTGCTTATTGTGTAATTGATTCCCTAGAAACGTTAAGAATATTACTATTGTGCAAATCCATTCATATATACTTTTGTTTGGACTCTATAATAATAAGAATGTAAATATGACAATGATTTTGTGTATCTTCCCGAAGTATAATCTTTAGAATGTAATTAAAAGATTGGGTTGGGAAAAGTTACAGTAAAATGTGGAAAAATGGAATAGTAAATAGTAAGCCTAATTTTGTATAGAGATTTACCATAATTAAATTGGAATTGGGAATTGTGTAAGAAAACATGAAATAATATATAACTCATAAAAAGGGAATTAGTGGTGGACCGAGTTAGTTGGGGGTGGAAAAGTGATATATTATCCTGATTACCATTATGGTAAACTACAGAGAATGTAGTTGCAAGAAAAAGAAAAGTAATAGAGATTAGTATGAAATAGGGGTTTTTGCCGTATTACACACTAATCATATATATATATATACACATATATACATGATATAATATAGAGAAATAGCTTTCAACTCTGAATCTTAATTGATGTATATTATGGAAACATATTTTTATACATTTTCACTAACCATTTTAATGAAGTATGGGAAATATTTCCTCTAATAATAATAAAATTTACAAGATGGTAAATAAAGAAAGATTACATCGGTAAAGGTTCGCTCAAATAATAAAGAACTAAGGGATAATGTGATGAACAGGGAATATAACCTAATATAATTATTTATATGAATGGGAATGAAAATATAATAGGGAGGCTTGTCCTAGGGACAAGTGGAATTATGACGTAGGTTATAATTAATGATGAAAAGAGAACTTATTAATAAACCTTAGTTAAGGGAACTAAGTTAATAGGCAAACCTACATGAACAGTTGTGGTAATAATATAACATGAAGTTAAAATTACTTGAAAAAGAAGAAGAGAGCTATTATTAAGTAAACTTATGAATGGGAGAATATTAAGTTTAATGAATGTATTTATAATAAGAGGAATCCTGTTCCGGCAAATTGGGGTTAATTACTAAAAATAAGTGGCTCATAGATATGGTTTGTTCCGGCAGCGTGGGGCTGAGTAGGGAAAGTAAGTGCCAAATAGAAGCTAATAAACCAATAACATGAATATAAAATGGATGTGTACATAATCAAGTTAATTAGCAGTGTGATAAGTTAAAGAAAGAGCATGATTAAAAGATTAGGCATAGGATTTAATGACTTGATGGCATGATGCGCTTAGACTAGTCTGTATGTATGAAAATGAAGAACCCAATGGCATAGATCATCGCGGACTCTGGAGATATGAGAGGAGCACGTCCAACCGATTATTCTACGAGAAATAAAGGAAGCACGAGGCTTCTAATGTACGTGGTACGGTACTCTGATATGGCCTTCCGAGGAACAACTGAATGAAGTTGTCCCTCGAAGGCAGGTCTGTTGCACCATCTGGGGTAAATCTTGACTGCAACAATGCAGTGACAATCATAAGGCTATGACAGATAGCGTGGGTAATTTGGCGGTTTCCCTTTCTTTGGGAGGAGGTGGTCAGGACCAAACTAAGGATAGTAATCGTCGGATACCTGTCAACGGCAATTAGTGGGATGTAGAAAGACTAGACCTAAACTAACAGACAAATGATGTTTTACTATCAGGATGTTGGTTGCGGAACACACCAAATTGGATGATAAATTGGTGTATAGGGCACGTCATTAGATCTTTAAGAAGTCATTTATTAGTTGAGGAAGGCGCAAGGGTGGGGCCATATCCACTATGAAAAGAGACAGACCGTACTGTGATATCTGTAATGTAGGCCTAACGAAGTTGTCCTCTACAAATTTCGAAAGCTCCCGATCGAGTTTCGTGCATTGGATGCAGCCCTATTATGGAACTCGAGTTATAGTAGGAAGTGCATTCGTGCTAGTGACCAGATACACGCACCAGGTGGTGTATAGTAGACATTAGGGCATTACTCCGTGTAAAGACGCGGTTCGACCGAGGAGTTCGGATATGAGGATCTGTACGCTTACGTTGCATAGCAAGGACGATTATGTGTGATTACGTGGTGTAACAATGGAAATTTCCGTGCGCGTTTCGTTGTGGGAGTGAGGTTTTGCATGCTTCCGTGGTATGACGGTGGAGACCATACAATAAGGGTACTATGGGAAGTAAAGTACCTTGAGACGTTGGGTATAACTACATATATATTATATTAGGTCTAATCTAATAGGGAGTAGATGGGTGCGACATGTGTGGAGCCTAGAGTGTTGTCAAACCGAATAACCTAATAATTAAGAAAATGTAACTGAACGATATATGTTGGGTTACTTCAGAATGTATAATTTGTCCTCTCACCAAAACTTGTGTTCTGACCCCCTCCTCGTGACATAATCGCAGGTTAGATTAATGGCAGAGATTTAGTAGCCTTTAAACACTTGTTAGGTAGTGTCATTATTTTGGTAAGGTTATATTTGATTATTATTATTATATTTTATCCATTTTGCCGTGAAATGTTTTATGAAGCTATGATATAATTATTATCTCTATATTTTCTATAGGATACCAGACAACCCAACTCGAGTTACAGTGGTTTCATATTTAGGATTTTTGAAAAATCCGGACCCGTTGGAATTTGGGTTGTTACATCTGGTATCAGAGCTTGGGTTTAGGATTACTATATATAATAAGTGAGTGGCATATTTGTATTTTAAAAATGTAAGTATTATACATATATACCTAGATCCGTTGGAGAGACCCACTTTTGAGAAAATTGCACATGTAAAGTATAGAGTAATCGGTTCATACACCAATGTTAGGATTGTGAAAGGTCCTAAAAGAGTAAATTCCGACTTAACCATGGTATGGGATATATGATAGATTGAATGATTGAAGGGGAAGTTCATGTGTCAGTACTTGGAAATGGACAGTAGTCTAGGTTGTGGGTGGGTAATAAGGCCTTATGTATTGAAAATGGATGGACTGGGGATGTATATATGGTGTGCATGGACAACACAAGATTTGGATGCCACTCGTAGTCTGGAAAGTGTGCTTGAGGATTAGTGAGGATGTAAATTTATTTCATGCAAGAAATTTAAAAAAAGTGTGAGCTTGGAGAGCACCTTATACCTAGTCCAACAGTTAAACTTTTAGAAGAACTTGAGATAGAAATAGGTATAGGAAAAGATTTCTAAAAGAGTTTTCAAGTTTCAAATTTAATTTTTTTTTTGGAAAGTTATTGATTTTGGCATTAAAATATTTTTAAGGAATTTTTTTTCTAAAGAATAAGGTGTGTAAGCAAGTTGTGAGGCTTAAGTCAGAGAGGTAGAAATGGGAAGGCACAAATAAATGAATTAGACATATATGTTGGGTAGATTTAAGATAAATTACAATATACTTAATACAAGTAATCAATTCTTATTTTCCTAAATTTTTGACATTTGAGAAAGGTTTTTGAGAAAATAACATTTTTGAAAATTTAAAATGTTTAAGTAGGATAATTCCGATAGTGTGCTTGAACACGAGGTAGAGATTTGGGAAACTATCAAGGTGTGTGAGTAAACCATAAACTTAAGCGTTAATTCCAGAAAGCCTCAAGTAAGAAATAGGGAAGTAAAAATAGAAAATGGTTAGCATTAAAAAGGTTGTTCGGTAATGTACGTGAACTGAGAAAAATAATGTTAGAAAGTTGTCTCTCTAGTGGTTACTGTTTTACTGACAAAAAGATAAAGGGGAAATTTTAAAACTTCTATAGTTTATGTGGAAATGGAGTAGAGAGGTTCCACATTAATATTGATTTAAGAGAAGATACAAGTTAAGTGGAAAAGCTAGGTTATTTCGAATGAAAGAAGATTAAATTTTCAAGGAAAGGCCAATAATAAACCTAATTGGAATATGAACGTAAATGAAAAGAAAGAGCAAGTTTGGGATTCGTGTATGAAAAACTGTGTAACATCCCGAATTCTGACAGATCGAATTTTTTTTCGAAATTCTAATTCATCGAAGTTCGAGTTGGCTTGTCTGGTATCCTGCAGAAAAGACAGAGATATAAAATATGTCAGACCTCAGAAAACATCTCACAATGGAATGAATAAAATATAATATAACCAAGCATATCCTTACCATAGTAATAATACTTCCTAACCATTATCCATAGCTATGAAATCTCTGCCATAAACCTAACCTGCGAGGGTGTTATGAGGATGGGGTCAGAACACAAGTTCTGGTGACAGGTCTAAATTACACAATCTGAAATAACCCTACATATATCGTTCAGTTATGTTACTTTATTTATTAGGTTACTTTGGGTTAATAGCACTCAAGGCTTTACACACACGTCGTACCCATCTATCTCCCAGTAGATTAACCTAATATAATATATGTAGCTACCCCCAATATCAAGGTACCTCCCATGATATCCATCTCGGACGGTCTACACTGTCATGCCATGAATGCGTATACAACTCTTCATCCTAAGCCAGAACGACATATGGATCTCCATATTCAAACTTCTTGGCCAAGCTTGGTCTTGACAAAGTAATACCCTACCATCTATGATACACCACCCAGAGCAGTCATGCATGTATCTAGACTCTCACACGTACGTTCAATCTACTGTATTCTGAGTCCCGTAGTAGGGTTGCATCTAATGCATGGAACTCCGTCGGGAGCTTTTCTATATTTGTAGAGGTCCGCCTTTAAGGACCTCAAAATACAAATATTTAGTATGGTCTGCTTTTCGCAGTGACTATGGCCCCACCCAGGCCCCTCCTTCAACTACTAAAGACTACAAGAGCTAAGTGACGTGCCCCTAATAAACAATCTAAACATCTAGTTGGCGTGTCCCTTAACCACCATGCCCTGATAGTGAAAGGTGGATTGTGTCTTGGTTTTAGCTCTATTCTTTTCACATCCCACTGACTGCCGATGACGGGTACCCAACGATCTACTATCCTGTTATGGCCCTGACACAACCTCCTGCCTAGGGGATCACCGAATCACCTTAGTGTCAAACCACCACAGCCTTCTGACTGCAATACTACTTTTGCAGTCAATGTATACTCACTTGGTGGTAACCCGCGGACCCAACCCCTGCGGGTACTTCCTGAGATGCACCGCAACAGAGGACCACCACGGAGTACCCAGCCACGTCCCTCGGAAGCTACGTGGTTCCCTCCAGTCCCACCAATAAATCAAGCTATAAGTTGAGCCAAGTAATCAAGTGGACGTGCTCCTCCCATGTCTCTAGACACCCCGGTGATCTACCCCGTTGGGTTTTTCACCTTCATACATGCAGACTGGTCCAAGCGCATCACACTAAAGTGTTATTAGTTCCTATGTCTAAACGTTTAATTACGCACTTGATCTACCTCACCTGATTTCCAGTTAACTCGGTTAGTTCCAATTATATTAACTTCTTATTCAAGTTACCAAGTTTACTCTGAGTCCCTTACATCCCAAAGTAATGGACCCCTCTTGCTTATCAATTTCAGTTTTATAACTTAATCCGACAGCATGTTATTTCCCAGATTGTAATCCAAGGTCTGTAATCTACAATCTCTTTATATTATTACCACGTAATTCATTGTCTGATTTCATAGTTACAATAACATGTTCTACTTAATATATAATTAAGTATATTTTACCTCTGTCCACGTGTTTTCTGTTAACATGTCACTTATTATACATGATTAAAAATAACTTCTTTCATTCCATAAGTTTGCCCCATTCTTTCTTATTTAATCATAATTTCATCTTACATTGTCACTACAACTTTCTGTTGTTTACTTATTAACTTAGTTTTCTTAACTAAGGTTGACTAATAAGTTTCTTTTTCATTTGTTATAACTTATGTTATAATTTCCACTTGTCCTTAGGACAAGCCCACCTATTATATAACATTCTTATTTATGTAATTAATTATAATAGGTTATAATCATTCCACGTTTATTCCAATTCTAATACCGTTGTAACATCCATTTATTACAATTAATGCCATTTATTCATTTTCCGTTATGCACATATATTTATATATATGTTAGGACACCAGACCTCTCACATTAAGTTAACTACTTGTGGATGTTGGATTTGTCAAGTGGTTTGGGCAGGCTTCTACCACAAGTTGAACTTAACCTCGTGTCTTAGTACAATTATGTTTGTTTATGCACTAGACCACTCACATTAAATTAACCATTTGTGGATGCTGGATTTGTCGAGCGGTTCCGGAAAGAATTCTACCACAAGTTGAATTTAACCTCGTGTCTCAGTGTAGTTTCAATTACTATAAATTTTCATACAAGCTAGGCATATTTATCCTTTCTCATTATTACCAATTTTTTCTGTAATTCTACTTTTACATGTCATACTTAATGTCATATTAAGTCCATTTTAACTGATTATCATATCGCATGTTCTTCCTAACATGTAATAAACCCAACTTTAAATGAATAACATATAATTATCCAGTCATGTAATTATTCCAATCTAACAGATTAACAAGTAATTATCCCAATTTTTACAGACAAGCATTTACTTACATAATATGCCAAATAAATGGGTTCTTAGGATGGTTCTATATACAACAATAATCTTTTTAACATTCCTAAACATATTTAATACACAATTTTCCACAAACATCAACTGTTTAATAGATTCATTATAACGGGGAATATAAACGATAAATATACAGTTATTTAAATGGTATAATTTAGATCCATTCACCTAATGGCTTTCCAATTCATGAATCTGGTCCAGACCTAGCATTCCATAACTCCTATAACTGAATCTAGAACCTAAATAACCATGGATTCACAATTCTCAAACTAAAAGAAAAGGGAAGAAAGAAGAGGAATCTAAATTGACAGATCCAAGAATTTACCTCAATTCGATCAGAATTCTGAACACCCGTTTGCAGATATACATTATTTTGCCCCAGACCTTGAATCAAAATTTCCTAAGGCTAATTATTCTATCTTATGAAGAGAATTGGGGAGGAAGAAGAATGATAGAGTCTAGACAGTCTCTCAGAAAATATGAGATTTTGGCTAGGCTCTGCTAGCCAATTTATAGATGTTTAAGAAAGTGGATATAATCTTGAACACGCATTGCTGATTCAGCAACGAATGTGGTTTGAAAAATAGTCTAGATTCGTCAAAGGAATATGCCCAGATCTGGGGTGTGTCGACCCCTGGGTCGACCCAGCCCCCCTTGGGTCGACCTATGGGTCGACCCAAGCCTTTTTTTTCTTCGCGCATGGTCTTTAGTTTGAATTAAATTTATTTGTATGTTCCTTATATGTATAAAAATATTCTAATGCCCACTTTACACATTTATATACACGCACAACTTTTATTTACTTTCAAAATTCAAACAGCGTTATGCCGTTATTAAATTCTTACCTATTTTCATTGATTTTAGGTCTGTTTTGAATTTCTTCTTTGTATATATAAATATATATGCACATATATATGCATATATTTACATATACATATATATTTATACTTCCTCATATGTATAATTTTTCTTATATGTGCATTTATACATATTTTCCCTTAAGAACATGTATTATTTTAGCCGTTTCTCTAAAATAAAATATGGCGCCCATGGGAATTGAACTTGCGCCACTCTCTTGGAAGTCACATGTTCTTACTAACTGGACTACATAGGCTTTTGGTAACAAGGCTAAAAATAATGTGGTCATTGTTCTTTTCTTATACCTCATTTTCATGTTTTTTGTAATATTTCTTTTAAATGTATCTCTTTCATTTTAAATACGTTTTCTGCAATATATAGATCTAAATTGACAAGAAAACTGCCACGGACGCAATGAAGCTAATCTCATGACCAGATTCTAGAAGCTCATCAAATTTTATGTTATTTAATTTAAAATATGGGGTGTTACATTCTCTCACCCTTAGGAAATTTCGTCCTCAAAATTTGGTAAGGGTAAAATCAAGTAATTCCTCGCATAAATCACAACCATCATGTGTGCATCCAATTTTGCAACCATTGTGTACTAGTGCAGAGTGTAATTCAACATAACAATACATAAATGGAATGAATGCCTAAGCAGTACCTCCTATATGAATGCAAATTTTTCTTGAAAATCTCTTTGAAAGCATGATGCGCACATTCTAAATATATTGGCAATTTCTATATGAATGCAATATTTGAAAATCAAAATGCTTTTTCATCCTAATATTCTCACACTCTTACTGAGCAAAAGCGTACTTCATCCAATTTTTGCATCCAAAATCCTACCAAACAACATTAATCTTTGAATTTCAGAAAACCTAATTTTCTAAACTCGATTTCTTATGTTACAAAAAGGTGGAAAGCGGAAAACTTCACATCTTCCGTTTTTCTTTTATATATCTTTTTCTAATTGTACTTGGATTTTATGAAACTATTTTATAAAGATTCCCTATTTTCCTATCCAAGCACAACCCACACAAGAAAACTTTCTTTGTTATTGATTTTCTTTTTCAACTTATCTTGGAAAAATTTATTTTATTCACCTTTTCTCATAGTTTTCCATTTTTCTTTAACTGTCATGTTTGTTGCTTTACTAAGTTTGTTGTTATCCTTTTTAGTTATTCCATTAATCTTTTCTTAGCTTATTTAACTTAATCCTCTGATCCAAATTTAGTTTCAAATAAGCCTTCTAGTCCTTCAAGTAAAGCAAGAAAACAGACGCTCTACACAACTGCTACTAAGGGCCAAGAATCTTAGACTATGTCCCCCCTTCAGAAGAAAAGTTCAAACCATGTGGTCGATGACAGGTTTAGGTGTTACCTAACTACCGAACAGGAACAAAATAACAGAACTATCCCAATAGAAATGTAATAACAGGTTTTACCCCTAACAGGAAAATTAGCAATAAGATTTAAACACTTGCCCTTCAATATCTAGTAGTCACCACTAGTCCTTGTTGTGTACTAACAATCATTTCCAAGCAACACTCTAGGCTTTTCAATGCTTACGCATTCTACGAGAATTTTATCATTATTCCAAGATAATTCTCGCTATATACTACATAGCCTCAAAATTTTCCTATCTTCCCTACGCACTAATCCTTACCTACTCCATGATTTTTAAAAACGTGGTTTGGCTTTCCCATTTTGTTTTCCTTACAAAAGTTAAAAATGTTAAAACTTCATTTTCCTAATGAAAACTTATTTTTTAGACATCAAAAATGCTTTTAAGATCAAAACTTGAAAACACCATAAACCATCTTCTAAAAAGCTTTTACTATTTCAAGTTCTTAAAAGTTAATAATGGGGCTAGACTCAAAGTGAGTTTCCAACTTAACTAGGCTTTCCCAGACATTCCCACAAAGTTAATTCTCTCAACTATATATATTCCTTATCCATTTTTCTCTTTTTAACCTTTTCCAATTCATAATGTTTTACTGCCAAACCCACTAACATATGGGATTCACCTTTCTTCCATACAAAGTATATTATACACTTCCCACCCAAATGACCAAAGGGTCTCAGATTTCCATGTTCATCCCCTTAGTGTACAAAACAGATATCCCAACTTTTACCATATCATGCTTTCTCTATATAGTGGGTTCCTATATGGACCTAGGTGTGTATATATATATATAATATACTTATATTTTATAAAATACAAATACGTTCACTCACTATCTATATAAGAATCCTAAACCTAGGCTCTGATACTAGATGCAACAACCCAAATTTTGACAAACCAATTTTTTTTCTCAATATTCTAATCCATCGAAATTTGAGTAGGCTTTTCTGGTATCCTGCAGAAGAGATAGAGATATAAAATATATTAGAGCTTAGAAAACATCTAACAGTGGAATAAATAAAATATAATTGTTAGCCTACTTTGTGAATTAGGCTACACAAAGCTAAAAGACCAATTGATGAAGAGTGTTTACTAGAAGAGTACAAGCCAGAAGCTCGGATCGATACGGAGACCCGAACTAGACCAATAGATTGCAAAATAGAAAATAGAAGTACGAAGACAGATTCAGATCGGTTCGGGGCCACCTGATCTGCTCCCCTTTTTTTCTACACATCCGATCCGAACCCCAAAAGCGACTGGACTGCAGTTATTCTCCATGATCCCTTAAAGTGTGGAGCGGTTACTCACCCAGTATCCCACGATCACCTACTAACTTGATGTGCTGCCGCCATTATTAAGCCTCCGATCCCAACATTTATGGCATGAACTTCACATGTATCCGAACCAAAGCCATTCCAGAGAGTTTTCCACCTATAAATACATCCCAAGCTTCATTTGAAGGGATCTTTTGGAAGACTCCTTACTCAAACTCCCATTGCAAACGAATTTCATCTCCATATTTAGATCACTACGACTTTCTGAAGCACATTTTAGTGAAGATTGAGTTAAATTATTTATTATATAAGTAAGTTTGAGTGAGATCAATCATTGAATTTGTACTCCAATCATCAATTAACAAAGTAGAAAGTGGACGTAGGCTTTTTTAATGCCAAACCACTATAAATCGGGTGTTTCTCTTTGCTTTTTTATTTTAATTTCTCTAGATTATCACTCATTTGGGTGTTAGAATCATTTTCACTACAAGAAAAGTGTATATATATAGCATTATGTCATAGCATTATATTAAAGTGCTATAATAAAATAATTAAAGAGAATAAAATAATAAAGGAATTAAAAAAATAACCATTACATTTAGTTATCTATGTACTAGTTCCGCTATATCGCCCACCAGTAAAACGCGGGATTACAAAAGCAAAGAGGGGGAAAATAAACATATAGGCGGCCAAAATAAAAAATTCCCACTTCCTCCATTTTGACCAAATAGCTCCCTAAATCGATGAAATACCTAAATACACAAATTCCCAAATTTAGACCGTCTTCGATCCACCGCAACATCCTGTAAATCGACCTACTTTGATTCAGTCCACCACTGGTCGATTCAATCTCCGATTCGCTTCAGAGTCATCCAAAATGGGGGATTCATACGAAGAGGTGTGTAAATTTTTTAATCTAACATTTAATCCTTCGAGTCGTTGATTAAGGTTATGTTTTCTTTCGCATGCTTGAAGAATGGGCATTTTCACGAAGGAAAGCAGTTCTTAGGATATTTGTTTATGCGAAATTACATCATGTTATTCATACTGATAAATGGAACACTCCTCCTTCATTTGCCTTTTGCAAACCGGTTCAAAGTCCACTTCGTCGCCTATAATTGGTCTTTGCTTCGTTCGCATGAACGGTACTTTTTATAACCCAATCTTCTTTTATACTGACCGTCGTAATTATTCTGTATATTAACCCTTCAGTACGTCTATTTACTCTTATCTGTGCTCAGTTCCTATTTCGCATGGTTCCAATTTGAACCTTTAGTTAGTTATTGAGCTTCACTTCACTTCAGATGGTTTTTCTATAACCAGATTTCTTAAATATTCGATTTTGTACATTAAGTTTTGATTTTTCCTCATTTGAGATGGTTTTACTGTAACCATATTTCTAAATCCCATCAACAATTTATTCCATTTTGTATGTTTGATTTTTATTTTTCTTCCAAATCCATTTTATCAAAATTTCCCCTATTGCTGGGTTATTCGGTTTCGATTAGCCACGATCGTGAAATTAGGTATATAAATATTTATTTTAGTGTAATGTTCTAATTTTCACTATAAACATGCTGTGAAAGGGACTTGAGCAAACTTCATTGATCAAGTGTAGATTAGGTATACTGATTAATTCATCTGTTATTGTGACTTCTTTATTATTTGCACTAATGTGATATTTCACTTTTTCTTCTGTTATATAAAATATAACCAATATGTTCATACAAATAAGAGTGCTTGCGTTCACAAGCCATTTTATTATTTCCCACTTTGTTTAAGCATGTCACAGTCACACAGTCAAAATTTTGGAAAAATAAATAAGTGTTTGAAGGTCAACATTGAATTGCCATGTTAGAAAAATTATATGTATATGAACTTGGGATCTTCAGCCTATTTCTTTTGTTAGATATCTTGCTTTTAGTATTTTATTACCTGTCAAAGGCTCTACTATTGATTTGTCATATGTGATCAAAGATTGGCCTTATCAATAGAGATGATCTTTATAGTGATGTTATATTAAGTAGAGGAGGATGTGTTGGCACTACTGGAAATTATACCTCACATAGGCTTATGGTATGTGTACCTCAATTCATGGACGCCTTTTGTTTTAAGTTTGGATTTAATTTGAACTAAAATGGGTAGCTCAGTAATGTGATATTACTTACCAGAATGGAGTTTTCTAACATGTATTTTTGTATATTATAGCGTTTGATATGTGAATTTGCATAATAATTAGTCTGAAGGTTGGAAAATTCAAAGAACTATTTATCTCTTCAAATGTATGTTCATAACCATATAACTACATTCTTTATTGATATTGGAGGAAATCCTATCGACCTTTGCAAAACAATCATTATGCACTCATTAACCAAAGTGTATATCTTGCTCACTGACATTTATGTTATAGAGTACTATGTTGTTACGTTTAAACTCACGTTTGGTAACTTTTATGTGAAAATTTACTACCCAAATTGGATAAGAAAAAGGAATTATTGAGTATTACACTATGTTTAATATATAAAGTAGCATGTTATATGACATACAAAATCCTAAATATAAATGATTAGCCAATTAACCATAATCTATAAAGACGATGTTATTTTCATTGTTTAATGTAAGAAATATTCCTAGCAAATACTAAATGTAGTATATTTGAGCTTAGAACATTGACATAGGCTGATTGAGTATTTAAGATGGCCATAATGTCATTTTAGGATATACTTAAAGTAGTTTATGCTATCATGTTCACATAAGTCTATTTCAAACAAGAACATGTTTCATAGTTTATGTCTTCAATGAATAAACTATGTTTAATTAAGTGCAAACTACAATTTGTATGTGTCCCTTGAGTTGTTTCAGATATTCTCTACTTACAAAGGTGGACTGATTGTTCCTTACAGCCATATTATAGGTGCGTTTACAATTTGATTACTTTGTGTACAAGAATTCATTCAAGTGGGAAAAAGCAAGGGATTGGCTACATAAAACATATTAATAATGATACGAACAATGATATACTGTAGATATTTTTATGTATTGTAAACAAATACGGAGAACGAGTTTCATCCTCATTACTGTTGGGTTTACTAAAATGAAAATTTACTATATATTATATGGTACTAAGTTAATATAGTCACACCACATTTCTCATATGGATATTAATTAATGCTACAAACCTTAAAATGGAAAAGATAAATTTTTGTAAGGAAAAATATACACCCTTTTTGTTAAAAAAATCTTTTAGTAACACAAATGTAGTTACTTACAAGTGTCAGTAGGATTTGTTTTGTCTCCCTAATCAATTGGATTGACAAAACATTGAATTATGATAAACCAAATATCCTTCAATTGTCAAATCTTTAGAAAAACAAGTTTTGGTACATTCTGCGTATTGAGCTCTGCTATGTAAAATCAGAAGATATCCAGTAAATTCAAATTTCTATTATACAATAGTTTGATTTTCAGATATTGAAGTATGCAATAGCTAATGAGTAATTTGTTCCTTTCTCAATTAATTTCTTTCCCTTACAAATTTTCAATCCAAACATTTTAAAAGGTGCAACAACATTTTGATTTAAGTACACTCTGATTTGAATTGTCTATTGTTCTGCGTCTTACATTTTAATTTTTTATTGAACATTATCGTGTGATAGTTTGAAATTAAGATATCTCTTTTCAAGCATGCAACAAGAACAACTTCAGAAAATGCGAAATATTCAACTTCATGTTGTACGGTTAGCCGGTCAGGTTGGGAAAATGGGTACATGATATGTATCTGCTAATGATTCTTTGAGAATAATTTGTTCTCCACTTTCTGTCATATTTGTATAGTATAGTTAGCTTAAACCCGTGTTTGGAAGGTACATAATTTTGTTTACTATTTAACCTTTCAGTCTAGCTATCAGGCCTATTACTATGAAAAAGGTGTACACTAAATTCTTTCACCACTTATGAAACCGTATTCAACCTATGCATATACAATTATATTCATCCTAGCAATATCGACTAAAGCTTAAGCATGGCATTAAATTTAAGCTCTCATGCATGGACACTGATGTCATTTGCAGGTTGTAGTTGCTATATTAGCAATACATTACGCGAATGCACAGAAAAGAGCTCCCAGTTAGGCTTCAACTGCTTTTTACACAGCTACATCCTAACTATTTATATTATAATCTAGCAATTTTTTATGTTCACATAAAGAAATAGAACAAATCAATGGGGCACGTTTTCTATTTAGACTTTGTTACTACAGGTCGATGGTTCCATTCACCATTCTTTTGACACATTTCATTTATTATAATTTTAGATATTCAATTCTAATAGATATCCATCTGCCAAGTACTATATCAACTAGCTACTATCATCGAACACACTTACCGTATAATCATTTTTTATATTGTCCTATAAATGGATAAACCAAATGCAAATGGTAATGTTATAAACAAAGAAAATCCTTTTCTATCTTGGTCTATTGCTTAGTGGTTACATGATTTTACATCATGTATTTTCATTATTTTAAGATAAGTTGTGGCCAATGTTCGTACTGGACTCTCTAAAGAAAGCAAACTTCAATATGACAGGACTTTTGATGGCATGTCGCATCATAGAACTTTCATATTTTTTAAGGTCTATCATGTTATGTAATCTTCCTCATTTGGAAAAAAATACTATAAATGCACAGAACTCTGAAATGATGAATCATAAAGCTTACAAGTACCAATGGTAGACCAAAGTGGAGATGAATTCTTCTGTACCCAACTCCGGTGTTCCCATGTGCCGGATCAATCTTATCCATTGATTTGCACAAAATCTAATGATTTTGAGTGGATTGTAGGACCCGTTCATTAGATTATTAATAATATGTGTGGTTGATGTATGGTGGTGATTTGTCGGGCACACGGGAACACCGGAGTTGGGTACATAAGAATTGATCCAACCAAAGTGGATGTGATGCATGCGTGCATTCAATTATGTCCAAAATTATGTTTACAATAATAATAATAGACTATAATTACACGATTTAATAATATTAGACTGTAATCGACGTGTAATTTTGTCAGTAGCAATTCAAATAAATATTAACAAAGGTAAAGTTTTATTTGTTTTATCCTATTTAAATGGTATTATTTGATTAGTCTATATTACACTTGCCTTTTCAGAAGAAAAGGTAGTCAAATTCATTAGTTAACTTTGATTTAGCTTACAAAAAAGTAGGTGGATTAACTTGCCGAAAGAAAAACGTGGATCAACTATTAGGGGCAATCTTGATATTCATTAGTCTGAACATATTCTGCTATCAACAAAGGCAAATATTCCTAGCCATAACACATAAAAGCCTCATCATTTAACTCTTTTTATTACAGGAATTGATAAAAAACTTAATACACATTGTAGAAGAGATCTTATACTTATTGTGATACTTGATTACCAAATGCTTTTATTGACTGTGTACAACTGATCAATGCCCATATATTAGTTTCAGATATTTTAGAAGATACATAGCATATAAATTTTGCTTAGTATTTTAAGAGCCTTTATATGCTTAACTATTTTATTTTAGAAGTGAAGCTGAAGCATAAAGAACGGCTGCATGAAGCATATAACTCAGTTGTGCACATGAAGGATGCCAGACAAAACCACCAAGATGTACAATAGGGATGTACTTCAAGCCAGCGTGAAACTGAGGCAAAGTAGGTCGACGAAATTCAGGTAAGGTGGAACTATGAGCTGCACCATAGAAGAGTGAACTAGGATTTACTGAGCACATTTAGAATGTTGACTTTGTTGAAGCATAAGTAAAATTGATTATTTACATGAAATGTTCATTTATTGTTGCATCATTACTTGGATTCTTCTTATTTTATTTTAACCTAAAACAAACTTTGTTGCCAAATCATCAAGTGCTAAAAGCATCTCTAAACACTCACTCTTTTCCTCTTCCCAGGTTCCATTTTAAAAAGAAACAGTTCTACAGTTTTCATGACTGTTGTACTCTTTTGTGAATTTGGAAATCTTATCTCCCTCTTTGTTATCTCTTTTGGCATAATTTTCCCATTCTTGCTATAAATTTATTGTTATGAAACTATGTCTTTGTATAGTTTGTTTCTTATACTCTGCTCTTCCAGCTTTGCTAAATAAGTATGTCAATGCAAAAAAATAAATTAGAAATGAATCTGATGAATCAATAAAAGCTACGGCGGAGAATTGTATTTGATATGTTTTTTATTCTGAGATTCATTACAAAACAGTCTCGATACAAAGTACTGATATTTATACAATTATTTGAAAAATAATGGGCTTTCCCTATAATACTTTCGGTTCAGATTCAATATGCAACCCGCGTTATTGATATATCGCATACTATTTTCTGGTTCATTCTCCAACCATCAAGATCGCTCTTATATGTAGTTTTGCTTTGCTTTTGCCAAAAAGAGATTTATATTCATATCGTTGTGCAGTTCCTTGGGCTTAATAACCGAAAGCATACTTTATGACATTGTGCTCATTAAGCTATTTATTGGCAGTGTACCTTGTACAATTCTGTAAAATTCATAAGTCAAACCTGAAATAGATAGATAAGATAGAATCATCTCCAAAAAAATTGAACATATGCAGCTATAAATGATAAAAGATTTCTTGCATTGACAGAGCAACCGATTTTCCATATTTATTGTACATAGGTGGCAACTCCAAGGCGTTTATTAAGTCATTTGACTTACCCCACAGATTTTAGCATGCACGTGATAAAGTTTTTGGTATGAACTTTGGAATTCATTTTAATATTGTTTGAAATATTTATTATCTATGTTTTGGTTTCCAAATTTACATATTCTATGTCTGTTTGTAGGTCCGAGATGAAGATGATAGGTTTATAAGCATGGGCTTTGAAAAGGCCATTGATGACATCTTGAAGAGTACCTTCAAAACAATGCACTTTTATGTTTTTAGCTACCATGACTAAAAAGGTACACATAAAAGTTTACTTTAACTTGTGACATTAATGGACATCGTAAGTTTTTCCCGCTCTAGTACCCTGATTTAATGAAGATATTGTCTCATTGGCTGTTGTGTCAGGTTAGTAAACTTCAAAGAGCCTATCCACAGAATCCCACCCATAAATAGACTTTGGTGTGTGTGCAAACTTCATGTTTTGATTGTGTTGCAATAGTTGATTTCCATTTTACATCTTTCAGGTTGAAGCTTCAGCAAAATACTCTACTAGCGATACATGCGAGCAAAAATTTATATTTGTTCCAGCAAAATATAAGGTTATCGTCTGTTAGGAATTTAGTTTGCATCACATATTGTCTTATATGTATGGGATACTGCTACTTATTTGGCAACAAGTAATATGCATGAAATAAATATCGCAACCAAGGAAAACAATATAGTTCGGTTTATACTGATCAGTTTTAAATATACTTGTTTCATATTCACATGTTGATCGATTTCGATTAGTGCTATAATCTTCCAATCTCAGCGGTGATTTTATGATTCTTAAGTTTACCCTTTTTCTCCCCTAGGATTGCTACCTTGTTTATATCTCGGCTGAAAAGAAGGAGGTACCTGTTTATTCACTTGCACATGTGAATAAACACGACTTCTTGCCATGTTGTTCCGTGAGTTGGGTTTTAAAAGCATTTCGATCAGTGGTCACATGTCTCAGGTGATGCATGATATTTGTGTTCTTTAAAAGCTATATCACAATAATAAGAATTTTTTTGATCTGAAGTTTTCCCTTTGGCTAAATTTCCTTCAGACTTAAGTTGGACTTGATCATCACTTGGGTGCAGCAGGTTAAGTATTTATCGTGAATTCTTATGCACTGGATCGTTACTTGGGTGCAGCAAAATATTTAAAGACGTTCAGCAATAGACATCATCATAAAGAAGGCAATTTCTGGTAACTTACCTCTTTTGTATTACGTTATCAGCTCTATGATAATAGAGAAATTTCCTGGAAGCTAGGCATACAAGGAAAAATATATTGCCTTTGGTTAGAATAATATATGACAGTTTCTTTATTGGCATAATTGTCAACTATGCTTTTCATATATTGTTATTTTAGTACTTAATAGATAATGTCTATGGACAATTAAGTCTAAATAATACTTTTGTTTGCAGATAAGAGTTGATGGCCTAAAGCAAAAGAATTCACCCTTGATAGCCTTCGCAAGCGTACATGAGCTGTTCCATAAGGCACTGTATGTTTAATATATATTTTTAATTTTGTTTTCAATAAATTAGTTTGAGCAACTAGTCAGTCAATTTTGCATTATTCCTTATCTGTTATTCTTGTTTGTATACTTAGTTATGTTCATGTTCTAAAGCATATAGATGAGATTAGCTATTGTTCCTGTTAATTGTCTTTATTTCTGTCATTTCCAATTTCTGCTATATTCTTGTTATCGTTCTTTTTATACATCTTCACATTTCTGTTGTTCCTTTGTCAAAGTTTGTAAAAGTTCCTTGTCTGTTTGGCTGATTAAAACTACTGCTAATAGAATTGAGATGAAATCACACACAGTTTCATTTTGCATTCTAAATGTGTTTTTTGAATTTTTCTTTGTTATAAGACTGTAACTTGTGCTTGTGAATTGCAGGTTCTAGAAGTTGGATGAGCTTACAAGCTGAAGACTAAGTGATTTTTCATGTAATCTTGTTTTGAAACGATGTTTGAACAACATGTATATTGATTTATTTCTATATCTATTAGTATATTTATTAACTATGATTTTGTAATTGAAATCAAATATGCTTTTGGTATTAGTTTATTTGTTATTGACGGTTTTGTCTTGTGAATTTACTACATATTTGTTTGAACTGTGCACAAATTAAATAAGAGATTTGCTATATAAAGATCATAGCTGAAATATGTGCTATATATTAAAAATATTAATAGTGGTAAATCTTATTTATGGAAATAATAGGTGAAATGCTATGTAAAAAATCAAATAGTATGGAAAACCTTTTTAGATCATCGAATATGTGCTATGAAAACTCTGAAAACGCTATACATACTACAAATATTCATAGCGGAAGACCCCTCTTGTGGAATCAAATGTGAAATGCTATATAAAAAGTAAACCATGTGGAAAACTTTTCATATCACGGAGTATGAGCTATGAAAAAGTGATAATGCTATAAAAAAATGAGTATTTAACATAGTAAGGTCTGAACGCTATTATCAATAGGGAATTCAATAATAGCGGACTTTTTTAAAAAAAAATTGGAAAACAATTTTCATAGCAATGAATATGCGCTATGAAATTATCGATAACGCTATAAAAAAATAAGTTGAGATTTTAGTATGAAAATATAATTGCAAGGTCTGAACGCTATGTAAAACATTTCATACTGGTGAACATGAGCTATAAAATGTATAATACTATAGTGTTTAGATTTGAGCTATAAGATGTAAAAGGGCTATTATTACATGTCGTTATATAGCGTCGTCAACAATGCTATGGTAGCCGATTATAGCGTTTTTCACGGGCTATTAAAAGGTAAATCTGTTGTAGTGTTTGGATCTAACATTTTGGTGCTTTCACTGAGAACTCTTCGAGTTCTCTGTATTTTGGGCTACTGTTGTACTATTTGGGTTTATATATCCGAAGAAGATAGTCCATACAGTCAATACTTCTGAAGTTCTCTTCAAAAAATGTCTCGACAAATTGAGTACTATGACCAAGGGAAAAGGAAAAGAAGTGCAAAATGCACAGGAAAGCGAAGTAGGTGAGGATCAACAAACTATGGTTGTTACTAGGTCGAGAGGACAAGGTTCAGGAGCTTATCGATCCGGCAGGGAATCTCCAATCCCATCTGAACAAGCTCCGATCAGAAATGGTGGCTCTGAACCGATCTGATCTGCTTCCTAGAATGCTATTGGAAACTCTCCACTGATCCAAACCACTGAAGTAGAGGGAGGCCGATCTGAACCAAGTCTAGCCGAGGTTGGAACCTCTACTCGATCCACTACAAATGCTCCAGTACCAGCCGTAACAACTGATGATCAACCTACGCCTTCTGCACTTGTAACTCATGGGGAATTTTCCCGCTTGCTTGACATGCTTGAGAGCACTAGGAATACTTTGGAGGATCACAAATGCGGTAGTGTTCTCATAAGGGAAAGCATGAGGGTTATGAACGAAGAAATAAGCGAACTCCGCAGACAAAGAGTGTCCTCTCCGATTCGTCGTCGTACTATGGACCATTCATCGTCTTCAGATAAAGAGCGTCCATGTGAAAGGAGGCCATATGAAAGGCCTGAATATCTGGACCAATTAACATTCAGATCATTGGGATCCCATGAAGATGCAACTCGTATTCTGGGACCCGACGATCCGAGTTTGAGGGAACCAATGCTGTTACCGATGCGAGGATCACATGTTCTCCCCATAGATCTAGATATTACCAGTCCCACCCAGGGGCAACTCCTTCAGCCTGTTCGTCCTGTGAATGACCGGGACTGCAGGAGGCGAGGAGGTTCGGCTACCAACCGAAACCAAAGGGTATCCGTATCCGAAATCATTTTCGGATATCGGATATCCGTATCCGCGGATACGGACGAGTATCGGATAATTATCCTATCCGCCAACGATCGATAAATCAAGAAATATATATAATTTTTTTAACTTAAACATAACAGTTTTTCAATTTCATTGATCGCAAAAGTGTTAAAAATAAACATATACGATGAAATTAAATAGATTTGAGTAGCTAATATGCATTTAGTGCATATAATACAAATCTTCGACTTAGTAAAGCAATAAATAAATCTCATTCTTTGTACTAAAATACATATAATTTTGAGCATAATGTTAAAAATAATCGAACGGATAATTTTTGGATATGGATATTTATGTATCCGTATCCGCATCCATTTTTTCGGATATCGGATATTATCCGCTTTTCGGATACGGATGCGGACGGATATCGGTTTTTTCGGGTATCCATTGACAGCCCTAGCGTCACCTGAAGTAGGTGGTAGACGTGTCAGAAGAGAAAGAAGCAGGGATCCTGAACCGGCTCTAACCAACGAGGAAGTAGAAGCGATGGTGCATCAAATCATGGCCGATAGTCGTCGATATACTAATGAAGATTGGGGTGTTGAACGCAGTCGCACTCCATTCACCGATGACATCCTAAATTTCCAATTCCCTCGATGGTTGAATCTTCCACAGATGGATCGATATGCTGGGAGAACATATCCGAAACAACATTTGATGAGGTATGTGTGGTATATGAACATTGTAGCCGCACCTGATGCTGTAAAATGTAAAGCCTTCCCGATTTATCTAGAAGATGTTGCATTAATGTGGTTTATACAACTTCCCCTGAGATCGGTGTCAAGCTTTCAAGAGCTTAGCGAACGTTTTATGAATCATTTTCGACTCCACGCCTGGAAAGATAAAAGTGTTATCGAACAGTCCAGAATCAAACAGGCCCTTGGAGAATCTCTGAAATTGTACTTAGACCGCTTCAACGTAGCAGTTACCAAAATAAGTGATCCCTACGAACCAACCCTTTTGATGGCCTTGATAGACGGGGCCAATCCAGATACTGAATTCGAAGGTTATCTAGCTAGAAAGCCACCATTGACTAGGGAGGCTTTCTACGAAAAGGCAAATATTCGTCTACGGCGAGAAGAGATATACACCAATCGAAAGAGAAAGTCTGATGGAGCTTCGAGAGAAGATATTCAAAGTAATGTTGTTGTGAAACAGTTCGGTGATAATTCGGGGAAAGTCAAGGTAAATGTTGGCAACAAAAACGAAGGAAGTAACAACGGGAATGGAAACGGCAATAGGAGGAATAGGAACCGAGGAAACAACTACGGTAAAAGACCTCGATTCCAAACCTTTGAAAACTACTCGCCGTTGAATGACACACTGGAAAACATCTACCTGGATACTTACAACGTCTTGCAATATAAAAAACCTCCACCCAGAGACTCCACGGAGAAGGAGATGGCGATTGGAAAATTTTGTCTGTTTAATGGAATCCACGGACACTCTACTAATGAGTGTCGACATTTTAGAGACGCTTTTGAAAAGCTATTACGGGAAGGAAAGTTAGATGAATATAAGGTTGCCCCAAGAGATAGGGGCAAGGAGGGCAGACCCCGAATCAAAATCAGGCTGCTCCTAAACCCACAGCTCAACAAAAAGGTAAAGGAATTGTCATCAACACTATAGTGGGGGGACCCCATCCAACTGGCCATAGCTACAGGGAAATGGACCAGTATTGGAACGTAGCCAAACACCTTGAAGTAAGGGAATGTAGTAACTTGAAGGACATTGCTCAAGTGAAGCAACAGAAAACGAGGTCAGATGATGTCATATTTCGTGATAGAGATGATACTGGAGTTCAATCACCAACCGAAGACCCATTGGTGATCATGACCATATAGTTCCAGGTCTAGTTCATAAAGTGTTAGTGGATAATGGGAGTTCGATTAATATTCTCTTTAAAAAAACCATTCGATCAGATGAAACTCAAAGCAAAAGACTTAAAGGCTTGCGAGGGATGGATACGTGGCTTCAATGGGGCGTCGACATCTCAAATGGGGTATGTAGAATTGTCAGTGACATTGGGACAAAGAGACCGCCAGAGAGTGAGAATTCTCCCGTTTGTAGTACTAAACATTGACCCACCCTATAACACCTTCTTGGGGCGACCAGCCCTCATAGAATTCAGGGCTTGCATTGCGCCCTGGTGCTTATTGTTGAAATTCCCAACCGAAGCAAGAGTGGGAGTAATGAGAGGTGATCAAGCCACCAGATGAGCCTGCTACATGGCCGAACTGAAGATGTTGCTGAAGGAATTAAGCATAGAAGCTAAAGGAACCTCCTCCCCTACGAGGGAGGGTTCAGCATAACAATTAAAGGAACCAGCCCCGAGGGAATCGCCCAGAGAAGTTCCCGAGGTCATAGATCCCAGAGAGGATGAAGAGCCTAGGGATAGAAAGGAAACCCCCAATGAAACGATTGTGGACATCTCCATTGACGATGTTGATCCGACAAAGGTTTTAAAGATTGGATCCCCGTTGGATCCTTTCCGAGCAAAGGAATTGACTGACTTTTTAAAGGCAAATTTAGATGTGTTTGCCTGGACCCATGCTGGTATGTGTGGAATATCTCCCTCCGTTATGAGTCACTCATTGAGTATCAACCCAAAACATCCACCCATTAAACAGAAGAGACGTATGTTAGGCCCGGAGTGGTCAGCAACCCTAAAGTAAGAAGTGGAGAAATTGAAAGATAATGGGTTCATTAGAGATTCGACATATCTCGACTGGATATCAAATCCTGTTTTGGTCAAGAAATCAAATGGGAAATGGCAAACATGTATTGATTTTTTGGATTTGAACAAAGCTTGTCCAAAAGATAATTTCCCACTTCCTAGGATTGACCAGTTGGTGGAATCAACAGCCAGACACGAACTTCTTTCCTTCATGGACGCATACTCAGGATATAACCAGATCCCCATGCATGTGCCGGATCAAGAGCACACGAGTTTTATAACAAACTTGGGATTATACTGCTATGTGGTGATGTCATTCGGACTATGTTCTATAATCAGCGCCTAGTGAATCGAATGTTCTATAATCAGATCAGAAAAACTATCGAAGTTTACGTAGATGACATGCTCGTGAAATCCAGGCAATCTACTAGTCGTACACAAGATCTGGCAGAGATGTTTGACATCCTACGGAGGTAGGGGATGAAGTTGAACCCATTAAAGTGCTCATTTGGGGTTGCATCAGGGAAATTTCTCGGCTTCATCGTAAGTTCTCGAGGGATTGGGATTAATCCTATCCAAATAGCAGCAATCAGGAACATAGAAGAACCATGGAAGATTAGGGACGTTCAAAGCCTGGCAGGGAAGGTTGCTGCAATGAGCAGATTCATTTCCAAAGCCACGGACAAGTGTGTCCCATTCTTTGATTTAATCAAACGAGGGAAACATCATTTCGAATGGACTCCTGACTGTGTAGAGGCCTTCCAAAATCTGTTGGACTTGTTGGAGAAACCCCCTATATTGTCAAAACCGGTAGATCATGAAGATCTGTTCATCTATTTGGCGTTTTCATCTCATGCTATCCGCACAGCCTTGGTGCGCGAAGAAGACAAGGTCCAGAGGACAGTATACCATGTAAGTAAGAAGTTAGCAGTTCCGAAACGCAAATATATAAAAATAGAAAAGCTTGCTTATAGTCCCTTAATTGCCTACCAAAAGCTCCGTCATTACTTCCAAGCTCATCCAATAGTCATATATACTAATCAACCACTAAGACAAGTATTACAAAGACCCGAAGCATCGGGACGATTACTTAAGTGGAATATCGAGTTGAGCCAATTTGATTTAAATTTTCAACCAAGGAGGTCAATAAAGGGGCAGGCCCTAGTTGACTTCATAGAAAAATTCAAGATTCCCGGAGAAGAAACAGTGGATGACAAAGTTATTGCTTCAGAGCATAAATTAGAGCTTAGTCTATGGAAATTATATATGTACGGGGCTAAGAATGATCGAAGATCTGGCGCCAGAGTTGTTTTAACCACTCTTGAAGGATGAACCATTTACTACGCCATGCGGTTGGAATTCTCTGCCACCAATAATGATTCCGAGTACAAGGATTTGATTGTTGGGCTGAAACTCGCTAAGGAATCAGGGGTAAGAACATTGGACGTATTCCGTGACTCCAATATAGTTGTCTGCCAAGTTCGAAAGGAATTGGTGACTAGGGGAGCTCGACTTGTTACTTATCTTGAAAGAGTAGAGGAGTTACTAGGCAACCTAGAACATTACAGTATAACTCACATTCCAAGATCGGAAAACCAGAAGGCAGATCGACTGGCTAAGCTAGCAAGTTCTGGCAATTCTGAAGAAACTAAAATGGTTTAAATAGAGATTGGAATCACCAAGCTTTAACCAAATGGAAATAGAATTAGCCTTGGAAGCTAAGCCAGAAAGGGAGCCATGGATGACACCGATGAAGAACTTCCTTAAAAGCGGAATTCTCCCATCAAAGAAGAGCGAGAAACGAGCTGTAACATGTAAAGCTGCAAGATACGTCTTATAGGACGACATCCTTTATCGCCAAGGATTTTCCATGCCTTTGCTAAATGTATAGCACACGATGACATAAAGCATGTACATAAAGAAGCACATGAAGGTGAGTGTGGGGATCACACCGGAGGTCAAACTTTGGCAAAAAAATATATTGCAATATGGCTATTTTGGGCCAACTGTGAATAAAGATGCAGTTGATCAGTCACGACGTTGCGACAAATGCCAGAGAGTTGCTAAAGTTCCGAAAGCACCCCCAAGACGCCTCAAATCAATGGTTAGTCCATGGTCATTCGCAATATGGGGATTAAACATCATCGGGACCCTGCCGATTGCTAAAGGAGGAGTTAAATATGTGATCGGGGCTGCGGATCATTTCACGAAATGGGTGGAGGCCGAACCCTTAACCACAATCACGGGAAGAAAAGTGATAAGCTTTGGGGTTAGGAATATTATTTGTCGATTGGGGAAACCAAAAACCATTATAACTGATAATGGAACCCAATGCGACAACGCTGAATTTAGAAACTTCTGCCAAAAGTATAAAATTGATAAGAGATATACCGCCGTAGCTCACCCAAAGTCGAATGGACAGGTTGAATCAATAAACAAAGTTAGTAAGTCTATTCTTAAAAAGTGGTTCGAACGAGCAAAAGCCATGTGGGTTGATGAATTACCACTAGCTTTGTGGGCTTATCGAACAACTTTCAGGACGGCTACGGGTCATAATCCTTTTTCACTCTCCTTCGGATCAGAAGCGGTGATTCCAGTGGAGCTTAAATTCCCCTCTTATAGAGTGACGTATTATGACCCAATAATGAGTAAAGCACTCCTCCTAGAGTCCATGGATATGATTGAAGAGAAGAGGGACGAAGCGGACTTGCGTGCTTCAAGGCATCGGCGCCAAGTGGCACGCTATTATGACAAAAAGGTTCGCTTTTGGACTTTTGAACCTGGATACTTGGTACTGAAGCGAGTCTTTCCACCTCAAGTTCATCTAGGCCTAAAGTGGGAAGGACCATACACTATCCGACGGAAACTTGACACGGGAGCTTTTAAGTTAGCGACCGTGGATGGTGAAGAAATTCCTTGGGCTTCAAACGCCCAACATTTGCAGCGATACTTGACGTGAAATTGTACTATTTTCTTTTGGTTTATAGGCCATTTAAAAAGGCAAGACTTGCCTAGAAAAATCTGGTAATATAAACAAAAGATTATAAAGTGGACGTTGGTCATGACTTGGCCGAACCACTATAAAATTCTGTGTGTGATTTACTGTACCCGTTCGAATTTCGTTTTATATTTATTTTTTTGTGATTGTCATAACATAAGTCGAAAATATCAGACATTTGAATCGATACAAAAGCAAATGAAATGACCATTTTCCTAACGACATAAAAAGGACAGGAAGCCGACGTCCTAAACTCTAACTCTCACGAGTCGAAAGAGAGTATAAAGGACAGGAAGACGATGTCCTCGAGGCGTGAAGGTGCACCACGACAAAAGACCACCTTGAATCCACTCTAACCTGGCCATACGAAAGGAGAGTATAAAGGCACAAAGATAATGTACCAATTAAAAAGAATTTTAAACTCACCAAAAGAGCTAGGGGAAATTTAATCAATCTCGAACAAGCCTTAGCCAAGTGCTATGTTCAATATTGATTCGGGGCATACACATGATGCACCGTGCCATCAATCATTTATTTTATTTATTTTTAAGCGGCAATTTCTACGAATGATATTTTCTCTATCAATGCATTTGCAGGGTCACGAGATTATGACTTGAATCATTACTTATGTTTGTTAATTTCTCGACACTAACAGAAGTAAATGACGAACTCGCATGCATTTGACATAGTGGGAAACGAACTACTTTATTTACTTTGGTGCAGGTTTATACAAAAGAACTAAATAAACAAAGGCGAGGGCCGCACTCACTACAACGTCAGCGGATCGGGGAACAGGCAAAAGGAAGAATAGAACTGCCTTTCATTTGGACTTTGGAGTGGACTTCGCTTTCTTGGCAGCTTTAAGTCTTTCTTTCTCCTCTTTTTCAGCCTCGGTCTGGATCCGCTTTGGTCTCTTCTTCCCTAGAACTGGAGCGCTGGGATTAGTAGAAGATTTTTTAGCAAGTTCTTCAGTGATTGATCTGGTTGAAAGTTTGCCAACTAACCTTGACCCAGGAGGTACTGTTACAAGAGGCTTAAAACTTTCGGGATATATTTCCTCAACTTTTAGCTGCATACGTTTATCATGCATGGCCTTCATCTCATCCAAAGTCATGTCATCGACATTCCCCGAGTCTCCAGTTATAGTAACATCATCGTCTTCCTCATTCCCATCATAGCCACCGTCGTCTTTTAGGGTAGCTATCACATGTTCTTCTTGGGGGTCCTCAATGGTGGATGGCATGGGACTCTTCTCGGCAACCTTGTCCTTATCCTTGAACTCTTCCATGGGTTTTGAGCTAGTGGCTTCAGTATGCTTCTCTTGGATCTCTTCGGTAGATCTCGTATCAGTGGTTTCTTTTTGTTGATCATCGGCCTTTTCAACTGGTTGTGCACCTATAGAATGAGAATTAACTGGTATTAACTAAGGAGAAACAATAGGGTCTTCGATTGAGTGTCCAATAATGTGGCGAAAGGTTGAAATAGCGCTAAAAAATTAGGCTGAAAAGGTAGAGAAACCTTCGGATGATTTCTTGATTGGGGTAGCTAGAGTCTCTAGTGTCGCTTCAGGAATAGGGGATAAAAAAGATGTCTTAGGAATTCTCGGATTCTCTGGATCATATCCCTCCATTCTGGTATCCCCAGGGGCAGCAGAAGAAGAACCAGTTTCGAGAACATTTTTTCCCTTAGCTTGATGTGTCTCTTCTTCCATAGCTACAGCAATGAGTCTGCGTCCTTCAGCCAAGCGCACTGGTTCTTCACCCTTCAGGAATTTCTCTATAAGTTTGTTTACATCGATGGAGTCCACCTTGAGCTCTTTCTTCTCCCATTCGATGATTTGGTCCCACTCATAAACCAGAGTTGTCGGGTAATCTACGATCCAAGAAATGCCCCGACAACGGATCACTTGAGCAAAGAACTCTATCATTAGCTCACCATAGCCATCAAATTCCTTCTGGGCCGCGGAAAGTTTCTCTTGAACCTCTTTGGCAGATTTTATGGCAACGCTTGTGTTCCCCTCGGCCAAAACTGCTCCAGATTCAGCCTCCAGTAGTTTGGCTTCCAATTCGACATTCTGCTTTGCCAAATCAGTGTTTTTCTTCTCTAACTCGGCCTTCTCCTGTTCAGGTGTAGTACAAGCCAAATGTACTTTACCACTTTCAGATTTAGCATCCTCAGCTTGTTTCTTTAGATCTAAGCGGTCTTGGCTATGGGATTCCAAGCAAGTGTGATAACACCTTTGTAGTTCCTCATCTCGTTTTTTGTAGTTGTCGGCATCCCGTTGAACGAGAGCAAGCTGAGCTTTTGCATCTTCCAACTATTTCTATGAATTTTTCACGATGCTTTCGATCAGCCATTCCCTTCATGTGGTCAATATCAGTGATTAAATTGCGAATAATCTTAGAAAGGTTGGGCGAATATCTATACATTTCCATATATTACTTGTCCACTAAGTCTATCTTTGCTTTAGCATCATCCGCCCACTTCAAAGGAACAGGCCCAAGTGCGGGAACAAAGTGTAGATGATCAAAATAATGATTCGGAAATTGTTTCTTCAAATATGCTAATTTCGCTTTAGCATCAGAATCAAGCGGCATGGATTTAGATATGGACAACTCGACCTTTCTTCGCCTGGCAAGTACGATTGATATGTCGTCCCTACTCGACCTTATCTCAATTTGTTTATTCTTGTTCTGCGAATCAACACGCTTCGACGACGGCTTCTCTTGGGGATGCTTATCCTTAGGAGGACTTGGATCTTTGGAATGTGTTTTGTCCCCTTCGCGACGATCTTGGTGGCTCTTATACTGGTCCAGGTCTGACCGGCGAGGAGAATGAGAGTGCGAAGAATGAGGACGATTGGAATCATAATGCCTCCTATCATCCCTACCGTGGCTCTCGTGGAAATCATGTTCAGTGTTGGAATCAAATCAAGGCATGTTGGTGCGGACTTTCCTGACATCATAGCGGGGACGTGTCATAGTTCCTGCAAAATAAGGTACATGAAGTTCAGAACCAATGTTTATGTGAAGCGCAGATATTGTGACGTGAAGTGTTGGTGTGTCGTGCATATCCTAAGTGATATCCCTCCCCAACCAACCAGAGCTCAAAGTTAGGCCGATATGTGCAGTTTCCTTAGTCTTTACAGGAGTGGCTTCTTCTGAGGAAGTAATAATAGGAGGATTAGTTCCAAAATCTTCTAAAGTGCAAAAGGTCACGGTCAATGGGAGATTTCCCAAACCCCGAAACATAAAGTCATCCACATTGGGGGCATCTCCCTGAGGAGCATCTAACGACAACTCTTTTGGAGATATTGGTTTTTCAGGAGTGGCAACATCCTTAGGAATAATGTATTTATTTCTATCTTTTTCTGCTATATTTGCTAATATATCATCTTGAGTCATAGAGGGAGAAGGAGGATCCCTAAGGGGCACTGTTGAATCTTTTGAACTTTCTCCCACCTCAAGCAGAGTGTTGATTGGCCCTTCAACTAGAGGTATGTACACATAAGGGCCTTCCCCGTGACCTATGCTACGAGTTATAGCAACTAGACGATGCCGATGAAGATATTCATCTACTAAGCAGACCTTGATGGTCAAGAATCTTTGATCACCATTAAGTAACCGAATCAAGCGATCAAAATGTACCGGATGCTTCTCTTGTGGTGGGTTAGGAACTACAAGTGAAAACAAGCAATGCTTAATGTATTTATGATAAAAGCTGGAACTAGAAGATAAAAACTGAGGTCCTTACTTGACTTAAGCCATCTTTTGGCACACCCAGGCTGCTGCTTAACATAAAACCATTCAGGTTTCAGGTCCCCGTCTTTGATGCTAAACGAAACAGTGATGATTTTCCTTTTTGGCACCGATTCAAAGTATAGAAAAGACGTGGTGTCATTGGTCTGATGCTTGAAATTATAAAAGAAATGAACATCCTCAAAAGTAAGCTCTACACCTAGAATTTCTTTATATGCTATGTAAAGAGTATACAGATAAGCGTAGAAGTTGGGATGAAGTTGCATGGGGGCAATCCGCAATTATCTCAGAAAATCGACGATGAATGTGGAAATGGAGGTATTGCCCCCAATAAGGCATATTAATCTGGTGATGGCCATATACCCTTCTGGTGGATCATGAGGATGATCTGTTTTCGAGGGCAACTCAGTATCTCTTCGAAGAATCCCATGCTTAAGGCATATTTGTGCAAGTATGTCATTATCGATCGTTGATTCGACTGGATCCTTAGGCAGTTCCAAGATAGTAACATTCCCAAACTCATATGGGGCACGACTATCTCCTACCCCTCCTTCTTCTTCCTCGCCTAGAGAGACATCACCCCCAGATGATACGTCATTTTCATGAGTCCTCATTTCATAGTCTGAACCTGCACTATTCCAACCCGAATCTGAAGTGGAAGATACGTCTTCAATGGGTGGATTCTCAGCTGACCTGGCAGCTTCTCTCCTTTCTACTAATCTAGACTAGCGTCATTCAATGTATGTGCCAATGTGTGTGCAGTGACAGAATTAAAGAAATACGAAGTAATTATATAAGAATGCAACGTAAGTGATTGATAAAGCAGTTATGTGTTCATGATCGCCTTGAGAGTTTAATCCAAATCAAAAGGCTATATCCTAACTGTCCATAAAGTCACAGGCCATAGTCAGTGTTGATTAAATTAGTTGAACCACTCCTGCAAGCCATGTTGAATCATTCTGGATCGGTTCAAATATATATGCCATACACGAATCGATCCCATCCCCATTTTGTGTTGGAATCGGATCAGCTCGGATATTCAAGTTAGAACTGGATCGGTTCGAACGTTTAATTTATGAGTGGATCGGTTGGAATATGTTGTCCAAGCGGATCAGATCGGGGCATGAGAAGAAAAGGTGATCGAATCGGATAGGATTAAAGGAAGATGACTGTGATTGGATCGGTTGACACCGAACCGAACGGCAACAACACCCCAAAACCTATCCATTCAACTCAACCTTCTTCTGCAACCACTATCATCTTCTCTGACCCGAACCCATGTGTAACAACCTGTATTTTTAATAACCTGTTAAGATATAAATTGAGGCAGAATTTAATTTAAAAATCTGAATCAAGGGAAACGGGCTATGCCATTGCGTTCGTCTCGGAAAAATACGCGAAATAGAGTCCGAGTTTTCGAAAATCGGAGTCCGTATGACCCAGTTAAGGCTCATTGAAGTTTTCAGAAATTTCCATATTAAAAACAGATTTAAATTTTAAGTTAAAAACAAGGGTTAGGGCACAACTGGCGTCAGCGGGAAAAGTCCCGCCAAGACCCCCAAGTCGACAGGCATGTCGACAGGGGTCTAAGGGTGTCGACTGCCCTGTCGACAGCCCTGTCGACACGGGGTGGCCGGGCAGTTTTGCCTGGCGCACCATTTGTGATCTGGGCTTGGTTGTGTGGCTTGGTTCTGGAGAATTCCGTAATCTGATGGACCTAATTCAACCTAGGGTTAATCCTAGGGCTAAAAACACTCTAATCTTCTATAAATATGACCCTAATCCTACCCTAAAACCCCATTATTCATTCTAGCAACCAAACTATGTCAAATTGATTTCTCAAATGGCCTCCACTTAAAAACCCTAGCCTCCACCCTCTTCAAAAATCATTCCTATGAAGATTTTGATGTTCATACAAGCATTTCTAAGTTGTATGAATGATCATTAGCTTGCATACATCATCAAGTTGCAAGCTTTATTGGCTAAGCTAGAGTTTTTGGAATTTTTGTTAAGGGTTTTCTTATTGGAGCTTTGTTTTGGGTTTTTATATGCTTGCATAAAGGGCTTCTCAATCTTTATTAGTAGATTTGTGTCTTCATAATATTTGTAAGCCCTCTTACCTTCATTTTAGAAACTCTAAAGTTAATATGTGATGAAAGTTGGGATTTATGCATGTTTAATAAGTTATGCATGCTTATGCGAGTTCACTTTGCCATGATTTGCAAGTTTAATAAGTTATGCATGCTTATGCGAGTTCACTATGCCATGATTTGCAAGTTTAATAAGTTATGCATGCTTATGCGAGTTCACTATGCCATGATTTGCAAGTTTAACAAGTTATGCATGTTTATGCGAGTTCACTATGCCATGATTTGCAAGTTTAACAAGTTATGCATGTTTATGCAAGTTCACTATGCCATGATTTGCAAGTTTAACAAGTTATGCATGTTTATGCAAGTTCACTATGCTAAGTTATGCAAGTCCAACATGTTATGCATGTTTATTATGATATGTAAGATTCATCATGTATGTTGTGCCAAGTTCCCTCTTTCTATCCTTTATGCGTTACGACGAATATGTAAGCGATAGAATGACGTTGGGAGGTTTGGGTAAAACTTAAAATACATGTAGATATAAGATTGGGAATTTACCTATTAAGTTAGGTCTACCCCTTGGGAATTTACCTATTAAGTTAGGTCTACCCAAGTATTTGTTAAACTTGTAATTATGTTTTGAAAATAAAGTGGACATGACACTTAGAAAACATAAGTGTGGCCAACTCGAGGTTGGGTTGAGTTTGTAGCGTAATTCTACCCGGAACCTACCGGCTTAACTAGTGGCTACAAACAATAGGACCCAATGTGAGAAGTTGGTCATGTGGTGCCAAGACCCGAGGTTAGACCAAGTTGTGGTGTAAATCTACCCGGAACCCACCGGCTTTACTAGGTAACCACAACAAAGTCTAATGTGAGAGGTTAAGGTGCATTAAATTAATTAATGCCTCATGATTAGGGTTAAGTCAGGGTCCACTAATACTTAACCAATTTGGGGATTCGAGGGATTGAAATGGGGTTAAGTTGTGAACTGTCGGTTACACTTAACCAATTTAATCCATGATTAGTGAAGGGTTAAATCGCACTTAACCCTCTTAGGAAACCCTAGCAACGTGGTCTGGTCCAGCAGTAATCCCAGTTTGGTATCATCACAACCCTAGAGGCTAGGCTAGGGCGGGGCACGATTACTGGACTGATGTAAGCGACCAAAGCGACGGCTGAGTGGTACAGCGGTGCGGGTCCAGGCGGGCTACGGACGTGCACGTAGTCCGGTGTTGGACAAACTCGAGGCACGGGTACCAGTAGGTTTAGACTGTGCATTATTGCTTAGGTGTCTGGGGTTGACACCCGAGGGCTTGATACACCCGAAGGTGGACCCAGCACAGTCTGACTACAACCATATGTGGGCCGTATGGACACCAACACTTGACGTGTTAGGTTTATAGGGAGCCGATCGACTAGACCGTTGGGTTGGACCTTGTATTAAGGTCACCTCATGTTATTGGGCCAAAGTTTGGGCTGAGGGATCAATACCTGTTATGTTAGTTTGCTAGTACACTGTGGTGCAAAGCTTAATCTTCTTTATGTGATGACACCTTTATCTATTGCCAGTATGTTCATCTCAGTTTCCATCATGATGCTAACTTTATTAGTTTATAGACTGATCGTAGTAGGGCTTACCAGTCTTTTTGACTGACCTGTTTTCTTTTGCTTCTTTTCTTCCGTTCCCCCCCCCCCCCAGGTTCTCAGGGAGGGAATAGTGGTGCTTAGCTTGGATCGCTTGCTTGTTTGCTGGATAGCTCATGTATGTCTGGACATTGAGCTCGCTGTGGTTTATCATCTTTATTTTGGGGATAGCACTATGTATTTCAGTATTTCTGTTTATGATGTACTAGACATGTTTATTTTGGCAGTTGACTTTATGATGTACTAGACTTGTTTTGAGATGGTTTGAGATATTCCGCTGTTTTATTCTCACTTACTCTGTTTTACATATATATTTATGTTCTTGTTCTGCCTTGATATATCATTATGCATGCTTACCCAGTTCTAACGCCCTCCAGAAGCTAGTGCCCCCGAAAGAGTGACCCTAGCGGAGGTGGGGTGTTACACCATGCCACATGCCTGAACCCAAGAGCTCCTAAACCACCCACTCTGCCTCGAACTAATCCCGTCTCTTTCTCCTCCTTCCACTCCTACTTCGCTTCTATAGCATCACCCAACCCGTTCCTTTTTTCAAAAGCACGGGCATGGCGATCCATCTGTGAATCAACACGTTCTACGCCAGTTCAAATTCCCTCCGCGACCGCCTCGAGGTGGTAATGAGGCTACTAACAATGATGGTGGTAGAGCACCAGTCATAACGCCATGGCTGACGCGAACCCTAATATAATCGCCTAAATCGCTCCTAAGTTTGGGTTTAAATCGATTAAAACTAAATTAATCGAAAATCAAGACCCTACCTATGATTTTATCACAGAGATTGAAAAAAATCTTCTTAGAAATCTAAAATTAGGGTTTTTGGAAATGAGGCAGGCGAGGTAGAAAATGAAAATGATGGAGGGTCATGTGAATATACATGTGTGATATGGGTATCCACTTGTATTCCATTTGATTAGATGTTTTAACCCTACCCGATTAGCATATGACCCTAACCAGTTTACGGCCTTTCAGCCCATCGGTACAACAATGGATGGGGTGTGTAAGGGATCAGATGAGCCAATCTGATCCATAGCACGGTCATTAACATCAATTCAACGCACAAGGTATATTTAAAGGGAAATGTAAAATTTATAAATGTACATTATAATAGCTCACCTGGAAGATTGGTTCAGACGTTGAATGGAATATCAAAATTATCAAAAACAACTGGAGTGGTTCGTGCATCCAATTCTATATTTATAAACACCAAGAGACACGACTTGATGAAATTTCACAACTTTATGAAAAAATGGAAACAACTATCTAACAGCCTTAGTTGAGAAACCAATAGAAAGACCATTTCGAAGCATGCTTTATCTTCAATAAAAGCGTACTTTAAGGGGGCAAAATGTTAGCCTATTTTGTGAATTAGGCTACACAAAGCTAAAAGACCAATTGATGAAGAGTGTTGACTAGAAGAGTACAAGCCAGAAGCTCGGATCGATTCAGAGACCCGAACTGAACCAACACATTGCAAAATAGAAAATAGAAGTACGAAGACAAATTCGGATCGGTTCGGAGCCACCTGATCTGCCCCCCCCCCCTCTTTTCTACACGTCTGATCCGAACCCCAGAAGCGACTGGACTGCAGTTATTCTCCATGATCCCTTAAAGTGCGGAGCGGTTACTCACCCAATATCCCACGATCACCCACTAACTTGATGTGCTGCTGCCATTATGAAGCCTCCGATGTAACGACCCACATTCTTTGCATTGGAGGATCTTAGGATATTTATTTCATTATCATATGAAGTCGTATGGTCGTGTAACCTTAGGGAATGACTATTGGGGTCATTTCCCATGTTCACGATTTTTACCGATTTTTAAATGACCATTTTGCCCCTAACGAATCTTGTTTCGCCTATAAATTTTGATTGGTAAGGAGTTTTAACCTAAAACCATTTCCATTGGATCTAGATGATGGTTTAACTTTCCTTAGAGTGGTTACACTTGTCAAACGGACTTACCGTTTGGGAAATATGACTGAATTAAGGTTTAGAAGGTGAAAAACAACTTAATTGGGCTTAACCGGGTAATTAACAGCTAGGCCCATTGGGAGATTTTGGGACTAGAGCCATATGAGGGCTGATTAGGTTTAGAGAAACCTTTTCTTTGTCATTTTCCAGCCGCCACTTACCTCTCTTCAACCCTAACAATGGCCTCCATTTTCTAAATTCATCCCAAATCACCGTTTAATCGCGTATTAGCTTAGTCTACACCAAATCAAGGATGTCTAGTGGCAAATCAGAGTTGGGGCTGCTGCTAAGCATTGGAATTCGACCTATAATAGTAGAAAAGTTCAGATCTAAGATTAGTTTGTGGCCAAGGTGAGTGATTTGCATTGTTTTTCACTAATTACGGCTAATTAGGGGTGATTAGTGTTAATTAGAGAATCTATGCATGTTAAAATTATGGAAAAATTTGTAAAATTCTAGAATATTATTTTAGGGCTCTGATAGAAATTTGAGCTAATTTGGATAAGTTTTGCTAATTGTATGCTTAAACATGATTAAGGGGGGTTAAGGGAAAAACATGGGTTTTTGGATATGTTTGATTCGTATAAACATGTTAAATTATTGTTTTGATGTTTATGCTTGATGTTATATGTTGCTATGACTGTCTGGTATGATTTATGATTGCTTAGAACAGTTAGAATGGTCGAAAATGCCATCATGTGGCGTAAACAGTTGCTGGAAAAGTCACAGGAAACAGTGCAGGAAACCGGATCGGATCACCTTACCCCGACCCGTTCGTGACATGCACCCCCTCCCCACGAACCGCTCCTCCGAACTGTTGCATTAGAGCTAGTGCATGGACCCCGAACCGCTTGGGGATCCCGATCCGACCAGGAGCTCACGAACAGTTCACATCTGAAGCCCCCCGACCCGAACCGGAGCACACCACGTGTCTGAACCGGTGATGAAGGCCCAACCCGAACCGGAGCTTCATCACGAACCGATCTGACCAGGGAGCCTTCCACGAGCCGACATGATGACCACGAGCTAGAAGAGAATCATGAACTGGACTATGAGGAGGTGCTACGAACTGAACCACCAGGAAAAGATAGTTACGGCCGAACTGAACCAAAGAAGAGGAGGACCGAACCGATCCGGAGGAGACCAAAACCCGAGATGCAAAGGTAGTCTAAATAGGAAGTAGAACTTAGGATCTAGTTGGGAACCAACGAGTTAACCTCATGAGTTGGGCTTTGCTGCGGGACGTGTGCTTAGGGGTTATCGACGTCCGTAACTCTGATTCACCACTAAGACGGATGTTGGGCTACGGATCAGTGCAGTGGGGTAGTTATTACTCCATGGGGTAGAGTGATTGTAGCATGGCTATGAGCCAGTGCAGTGGAGTCGTCATGACGTCATGGAGCAGAGTGGACATAGCAAGGGATTAGTGGCTATGGATCAGTGCAGTGGAGCCATCATGACTCCATGGGGCAAAGTGATCATAGCAAATGATTTGGGTGGTCAAAGCAGTGAATATCGTATGTTTTACACACTGAGTAAGAGATGTGAGGATGGTTGCTATGATTGATTGTTTGATATCACTATGACATGCACACCCCTTCCCCGTATCTTTACACCATATGTTAGTTTCACCTTAGAGTATTGTACATCCTGTTGTGCTAACTCTTAGGTTGCAGGTCCAGGTTCAGTTATGGCTAGTTATACTTGTTACTGTTCTGTTTTTGCTGCTTATCGCTCATACTAGACTTTTGTCTGACCTAGAGTTTTATGTCTCTTCTTATTACTCTGGGTGCTCTTAAACGGGCAGACTAGAGACAGGTTAAGTGGTTTGCATGAGTTAGCTGTACCGGAGACGAGCAGGAGGCTTCCACGTATGATATATATAGATATTCTCCCTCTGTTGTTATTGGTCACTGCTTTGGGCATTAGTAGTGCACCTTTTTCTTTGTTTTAAAGACAGTATGTTGGAGTTGTAATATGCTATATTTGGAATTTCCGCTGTTATGGTGATTGTGGTTTAGGTTTCAGCTTATGCACTGTCTCGCCTGTTTATGTCAAGTATGTTATAATTATATTTTATTCCATGCGCTATGAGACATTCTACAAGTTCCTTGTTAGTTCAAATTCCTTTATTTTCCTTTCTTTGGCGACCGTCCCGTGCTGGTTGGATATCTGTACAGTGCATTTCAGGGAAATGTCGGCTGGTGCGGGGCGGGCCGTCACACTTGGTATCAGAGCTCAAGGTTGTGTAGTTAACCTTGGGAAAGACACCAGGGAGAGATAGTACGTATATGAGAGCGCGTATTTGTGATATTTTGGTTTACAAAAGCTATATATATACTATTAGTATATATAAGGATGGAGTCGCACTGCACTGGCACCACTGAAGATATGGTTAATCATTTTCTCCTTACAGATTGAACGATGATTCGACATACGAGTGGTACTGATAGAGGAGCTAATAATGGGAATGCTTCTGATATGAGGACGATGTTCACTGACTTCATGAGAGAAATGCTTAGAGATATGCGAGGAGCAGTTCCTGATGCTGCTAACGGTGGTGGTGTAGCGGTGCAGGGGCCAAGGGCCGATTTCACCAAGCTCTGTAAGTATTACACCAATCTTGGTGGGAAGCCGTTCAATGGAACGGAATCAGCTACAGAAGTTCAGGATTAGCTCGATAGTTGTGAGCGCATCTTTGAGGACTTAGGGATTGATGACGCGATAAAGAGGAATCTAGCATCTCGTCAGCTACACGGACGGGCTATGAATTGGTGGAAAGCTATTAAGGCAGCTGCCCCTGAGGATTAAGTTACTTGGGACCAGTTTTAAGGCCCGATTCAGTGACAAGTTCATTCTAGCTGCTCAGAGATCAGAATTGTTTAAGAAGTTTTTGGAGCTTAAGCAGAATGGTAGAGCAGTCTCAGAGTACATTGCAGAGTTCGATACTTTATCTAAGTATGGATTATCCCTTATCGGCACTGCCGAGAAGAAGAACGAGAAGTTCATAATGGGCTTGGATGGGTACTTGGGGGAAAGACTTATTAAACACATCGATGAGACGTTTGAATCCATTGTGGGAAAAGCATTGGAGATCGGAGAGTCTTTAACCTAAGTCGAAGATCGAAGTTGCTATTGTATCTACAGGAGAGTTAAAACCGCAAGTAGGCGGTGGAGGCAAGAATAATTCTCAGAATAAAAGGAAGTAGAACCAAGCTAAAGATAATCAGAGAAAGAAAGACAAGAAAGATGTTGAGTGCTTTTGCTATGGCAAGAAGCACCACTATGCCAAAGAATGTCGAGCAAAACCAACGGATAGGAAGTGCTTCAACTAAGGCCAAGTGGGACATCACAAGGATAAATGTCCGCAACCCCCTAAAGAGAAGCAGCTTGTGAAAGCATATGCTATTAACGTTATTCCTTCTTCGTCGAATGCCCCAACCGCGACGGAGAAAGGAAAGAATGTCGTCATTCAACGTATGCTTTTTGTTTAAAATGTTCCTGTTCGAGTATTGTTTGATACAGGGGCTTCCCGTTCCTTCATATCTAGTGACCTGGTAGATTGGTTGGGATTAGAGCCCGAGATAATTGATAGACCTTTAGCGGTGACGAACCCGATTGGTGGTTCGACTAGCCTTATCATAATTCATCAAAATTTGTTATTATCGAGTCACGGATGTATGTTTGCTTGTGATTGCCTTGTTTTGGGCTTTACTGGGTTTGGCGTTATTTTGGTAGTCGATTGGCTTCGAAGATATGGGGTGGTGGTAGACTGTGAGGGATTTTCGGTGACTATTAGGGCGGATGATGGGCGGAGTGTAGTGTTTGGTGGCCTATCTAGTGATGAGGTGATGGCTAGTTTACTAAGTTCCCTCGACATCGCGCAGGACGAGTTAGCAGGAATTCCCATTGTTGGCCAGTATCCGGATATCTTCGAGGAAGTGACCAGACTTCCACTACACCGAGAGATTGAGTTTCAGATTGATTCAGTGAAAGATGCCAGACCTATAGTGATACCACTTCGTCGTATGGCACCAAGGGAGCAGCGAGAGATCGGGGTGCAAGTGAGCGATCTTTTGAAGAAGGTATTTATCAAAAGAAGTGTTTCTGAGTGGGGAGCACCAGTTTTGTTTGCTACCAAGGCAGATGGTTCCCTTCGATTGTGTGTGGACTACCGCGAGTTGAATAAGGTGACGAGGAAGAATAAGTATCCTCTACCGCGGATAGATGATTTGTTTGATTAGTTGAGTGACACGAGAGTGTTCTCCCAGTTGGATCTCGCGACAGGTTTTCATCATCTTAGGGTGGAAGCTGAGAGTATAGCTAAAACGACATTTCGGACGCAGTCTGGATTCTACGTGTGGTTGGTCATGCCATTCGGGTTGACCAATGCACCAACATATTTTGTGGATCTTATGAATAGGTTATTCAGGGATCAATTTAATAAGTTTGTTCTTGTGTTCATGGACGATATAATTGTTTATTCGAGGACAAAGGAAGAACACAAGGAACATTTGAGGATAGTGATGGAGGTGTTGAGAAAACACCAACTGAAAGCAAAGTTTTCTAAGTGTCACTTCTGGAGGAGGGAAGTGAGATACTTGGGCCATGTTGTTACAGAGAATGGTATTGTCGTGGACCCTGCGAAGTTGGATACGGTACAAGACTGGTCTACGCCCATGAATGCAACAGACGTAAGAAGTTTCTTGGGGTTAGCTGGATATTACCGTAAGTTTATCCAGGACTTCTCCAAGGTAGCGACAACGTTGACTCAGTTAACCAAGAAGAATCAAGCTTTTGTTTGGGACGAAAAGTGCAAGGTTGCATTTAAGAGTCTAAAGGAAAAGTTGACATGCGCGCCAGTGTTAGTCATTCCTAAAGGGAATGAAGAGATGATGGTATACACAGATGCATGTGGTACCGGACTAGGTGCTGTATTGATGCAAGGAGGTAGGGTTGTAGCTTATGCTAGTCGGCAACGGAAACCGCATGAGAAAAGATACCCTACCCACGATTTGGAATTGGAAGCGATCGTATTCGCATTGAAGATGTGGAGACATTATCTCTTGGGAGAAAGATTCGAGTTGTTTGCCGATCATAAATTGTTAAAGTATCACTTCTCTCAGAAGGATCTAAATCTCCGACAGCAAAGATGGTTAGAATTCTTGGCTTCCTAAGATTTCGATATCGCATATACACCAGGAAAGGGAAATGCATTAGTTGATGCATTGAGTAGAAGACATGCCAGTTTAGGGGCTATGCTTCTTGAGTGGAAGCAACTGGAGTATATCGCAGGGTATGATTTCAGACCAAGGTGCGGACTGGATCCAGAAATGTTAGCAAGTTTGACGATCAGACCCACTCTGATTGAGCGGATTGGTTCCAGTCAAAGGGACGATCCTAACCTACTAGAAATCATCTCCAAGTTAGAAATGGGCATCAATGGTGAGGAGATGAAAAAGTATGGGCTTGATCGAGAAGAATGGCTTTGAAAGAATGGAAGACTGGTTGTACCCAATGCCAATGAATTGAGAGATGAAGTGCTTAGAGAATGCCATCATCCAAAACTGACTATACATCCCGGTGGTAATAAAATGTATCAAGACATGAAGCAGACCTACTACTGGGAAGGGATGACATTGGGAAGTTTATATCTAAATGCATGAACTGCCAGTTAGTTAAAACTGAGCAAAAGAAGCCTAGTGGTTTGCTTCAACCATTAGAAATTCCAGAATTGAAATGGGAATAAGTCTCAATGGATTTCATTGATGTGTTACCAAGGACTAGATCGGGCCATGATAGCATTTGGGTGATTGTGGACCGATTGACAAAGAGTGCAAGGTTTATACCCGTCAAGTCGAACAGAACGGCGGCTAGCGGAACTGTATATGAAGTGGGTAGTGAGATTTCATGGAGTACCCAAACGCATTGTAAGTGACCGAGATCTGTTGTTCACTAGTGGATTTTGGAAAAGCTTACAAGAGGCTTTAGGATCAGAATTATATCTCAGTACCGCGTACCATCCTCAAACCGATGGTCAGACAGAGAGGGTGAATCGTGTATTAGAGGATCTCTTGGGAGATTGTATATTGGATTTTTGAGGGTCTTGGGATGACCATTCGCATCTAGTGGAGTTCGCATATAATAATAGTTATCAGTCCAGTATTGGTATGGCTCCGTTTGAAGCTTTGTACGGAAGACCGTGCAACTCACCATCATGTTGGTTAGAAACCGGTAAGAAGTTTGTGCTTAGGCCAGATGTGATAAGAGAAACTTCAGACAAGATTAAGGTTATCCAACAGCGAATGAAGGCTTCTCAGGATATGCAGAAGATTTATGCTGATAAGAGGAGAAGAGATTTAAAATTCTTCATTGGCGACTTGGTGTTTATCAAGATTTCTCCGTTAAATAGCGTGATTTGATTTGGTAGGAAAGGTAAGTTAGCATCAAGATTTGTTGGTCCATTCCCAGTTCTCGGGCAAATTGGGAATTTGGCATATAAAGTTGAGTTGTCGGACAAGACGGTGGGAGTTCATAACGTATTTCATGTTTCCCAATCAAGGAAATTCGTGCATGACCCCGTTGTGGCTATTTCACCTGATCAGTTGGATGATATTGAAGTAGAACCCGAGGCGGTTAGGAACCGCAAGTCAATTCGTATTGTCGAGCACGATACGAAGAAACTTCAAAGGAAAGTGGTGAATCTTGTCAAGGTTCAGTGGGGCGGGGATGAGAATGACTGTACTTGGGAGACAGAGGAAAGCATTAAGGAGACATATCCAGAACTCTTTGCCTGGTAAGATTTTAATAGTGATAGTTTCTTCCCTTGTTAGTAAACCGCATGCTAGGGTAGGCTTGTTGTGCTTATTGTGTATGTTTGATTGTTTGTGAATGACTGATAGGCATGCATAACACCTTTGTATGTTTTTGTTAAAGAATTTCAGGGGCGAAATTTCTTAAGGGGGGAGAATGTAACGACCCGCATTCTATGCATCAGAGGATCGTAGGATATTTATTTCATTATTTTATGAAGTCGTATGGTCGTGTAACCTTAGGGAACGACTATTGGGGTCATTTCCCATGTTCACGAATTTTGCTGATTTTTAAATGACCATTTTGCCCCTAGAGAATCTTGTTTCGCCTATAACTTTTGATTGGTAAGGGGTTTGGACCTGAAACCACTTCCATTAGATCTGGATGATGGTTTACCTTTCCGTAGATGGTCACACTTGTCAAACGGACTTACCGTTTGGGAGATATGGCTGAATTAAGGTTTAGAAGGTGAAAAACAGCTTAATTGGGCATTAGAGCTATATGACTATATGAGGGCTGATTATGGTTAGAAAAACATTTTCTTTATCATTTTCCAACCGCCACTTACCTCTGTTCAACCCTAACAATGGCCTCCATTTTCTAAATTCAACCCAAATCACCGTTTAATTACGTGTTAGCATAATCTACACCAAATCAAGGAAGTCTATTGGCAAATCAGAGTTGGGCTGCTGCTAGGCATTGGAATTCAACCTATAACAGTAGCAAAGTTCAGATCAAAGATTATTTTGTGGCCAAGGCGAATGATTTGCATTGTTTTTCACCAATTACAGCTAATTAGGGGTGATTAGTGTTAATTAGCGAATCTATGCATGTTAAAATTCTGGAAAAATTTGTAAAATTCAAAAATATTATTTTAGGGCTCTGATAGAAATTTGAGCTAATTTGGATAAGTTTTGCTAATTGTATGCTTAAACATGATTAAGGGGGATTAAGGGAAAAACATGGGTTTTTGGGTATGTTTGATCCGTATAAACATGTTAAATTGTTGTTCTGATGTTTATGGTTGATGTTATATGTTGTTATGACTGTTTGGTATGATTTATGATTGCTTAGAATAGTTAGAATGGTCGAAAGCGCTGTCGTGTGGCATAAACAGCTGTTGGAAAAATTGTAGGAAACAGTGCAGGAAACCGGATCAGATCACCCTACCCTGACCCGTTCGTGACATGCACCCCTCCCTCACGAACCGCTCCTCCGAACTGTTGCATCACGAGCTAGTGCATCGACCCCGAGCCTCTTGGAGATCCCGATCTGACCAGACTGAACCAAAGATGAGAAGGAGGACTGAACCGATCCGGAGGAGACCAAAACCCGAGATGCAAAGGTAGTCCAAGTAGGAAGTAGAACTCGGGATACAGTTGGGAACCAACGAGTTAACCTCATGAGTTGGGCTTTGCTGCGGGACGCGTGCTAAGGGGTTATCGACGTCCATAACTTTGATTCACCACCAAGACAGATGTTAGGCTACGGATCAGTGCAGTGGGGTAGTTATTACTCCATGGGGCAGAGTGATCGTAGAATGGCTATGAGCCAGTGCAGTGGAGTCGTCATGACTTCATGGGGCAGAGTGGACATAGCGAGGGATTAGTGATTATGGACCAGTGCAGTGGAGCCATCATTACTCCATGGGGCAGAGTGATCATAGAAAAGGATTTGGGTGGTCAAAGCAGTGGATATCGTATGCTTTACGCACTAAGTGATAGATGCGAGGATGGTTGCCATGCTTGATTGTTTGATATCACTATGACATGCACACCCCTTCCCCGTATCTTTACACCATATGTTAGTGTCACCTTAGAGTATTGTACATCCTGTTGTGCTAACTCTTTGGTTGCAGGTCCAGGTTCAGGTATGGTAAGTTTACCTATTATTGTTCTATTTTTGCTTCTTATCGCTCATACCGGACTTTTTTCTGACCCAGAGCTTTCTGTCTCTTCTTATTACTTTTGGTGCTCTTAAATGGGCAGACTAGAGACAGGTTAGGTGGTATGCACGAGTAGCTGTACCGGAGACGAGTAGGAGGCTTCCACGTTTGATATATATAGATATTCTCCCTATGTTGTTGCTGGTCACTACTTTGGGCATTGGCAATGCACCTTTTTCTTTGCTTTAGAGACAGTAGTTGGAGTTGTAATAAGCTGTATTTTGAATTTCCGCTGCTATGATGATTATGGTTTAGTCTTGAGCCTATGCACTGTCTCGCCTGTTTTATGTCCAGTATGTTATTATTATATTTTATTTCATGCACTGTGAGACATTCTACAGGTCTCTTGTTAGTTCAAATTCCTTTATTTTCCTTTCTTTGGCAACCGTCCCGTGCTGGTTGGACATCTGTACAATGCATTTCAGGGAAATGTTGGCTGGTGTGGGGCAGGTCGTCACATCTGATCCCGACATTTATGGCATGAACTCCACGTGTATCCAAACCGAAGCCATCCCAGAGAGATTTTCCACCTATAAGTACACCCCCAAGCTTCATTTGAAGGGGTCTTTTGGAAGACTCCTTACTCAAACTCCCATTGCAACCGAATTTCATCTCCATTTTCAGATCACTACTACTTTTCGAAGCACATTTTAGAGATGATTGAGTGAAATTATTTATTATACAAGTAAGTTTGAGTGAGATCATCATTGTATTTGTACTCCAATCATCAATTAACAAAGTATAAAGTGGATGTAGGCTTTTTTAACATTGAACCACTATAAATCGTGTGTTTCTCTTTGCTTTTTATTTCAATTTCTCCAGTTATCACTCATTTGGGTGCTAGAACCATTTTTGGATCTAACAATAATATAAGTAATAATACTGCCTAACTAGTATCCATAACTATCAAATCTCTGCCATAAACCTAACCTGCGAGGGTGTTATAAGGAGAGTGTCAGAACACAAGTTCTGGTGACTGTACTAAATTACACAATTTGAAATAACCCTACATATATCGTTCAGTTATTTTACTTTATTTATTAGGTTACTTTGGGTTATTAGCACTCAAGGTTTTACACACACGTTTTACCCATCTACCTCCCATTAGATTAACCTAATATGGTATATGTAGCTACTCCAGTATCAAGGCACCACCATTAGCACCCTTCTCGCACGGTCTACGCCTTCATGCCATGGAAGCGTATACAACTCTTCATCCTACGCTAGAACAACTTACAAATCTCCATATCCAAACTCCATGGCTAAGCTCGTTCTTGACACGAAGTAATGCCGTACCATCTACATTACACCACCCAGAGCAATCATGCATGTATCTAGACCATCACACGTACGTTCTGTCAATTGTAACCCGAGTCCTGTAATAGGGTTGCATCCCATTCACGGAACTCAATCAGGAGATTTTCCCTATCTGTACAGGCTCGCCTTTAAGGACCTCGAAATACAAATATTCAGTATGGTCTGCTTTTCACGGTGGCTTTGGCCCTACCCAAGCCCCTCCCTCAATGTAAAGACTACAAGAGCTAAGTGACGTGCCCCTAACAAACAATCTAAACATCCAGTTGGCATGTCCCTCAACCACCGTGCCTCGATAGCGAAAGGTGGATGGCGTCTTGGTTTTAGCTCTAGTCTTTTCACATCCTACAGACTATCGATGACGGGTACCCGACGATCTACTATCCTGTATTGGTCCTGACACAACTTCCTGTCGAGGCGAATGCCGAATCACCCTAGTGTCATACCGCCACAACCTTCTAACTGCAATACTACTTTTGCAGTCAAGTTATACTAACCTAGTGGTAACGCGTAGACCCAACCCCTGCGAGTATAGCATACAACGCAACAGAGGACCACCACAGAGTACCCTCCCATGTCCCTCGGAAGTAGTGTGCTTCCCTCCAGTACCACTAAGAAATCAAGCCGTAAGTCGAGCCGAGTAATTAAGTGGGCGTGCTCCTCCCATGTCTCTAGACACCCTAGTGATCTACCCCGTTGGATTTTTCACCTTTAGACATGCGGACTGGTCCAAGCGCATCACACTAAAGTGTTATTAGACCCTATGTCTGAACGTTAAATTACGCGCTTGCTCTACCTCACCTGATTTTCAATTAACATGGTTTTTTCCAATTATATTAACTTATTATTAAAGTTATCAAGTTTACTCTGGCCCCTTATATCTCTATGGAATGGATCCCTCTTGCTTATTAATATTAGTTATATAACTTAATCCAGTTAAGTTTATTAATAAGTTGATAATATGTTATTTCCAAGATTGTAATCCAAGGTCTGTAATCTATAATCTCTTTATATTATTACCATGTACTTCACTGTTTCATTTCATAGTTACAATAACATGTTCTACTTAATATATAATTAAGTATATTTTATCTCAGTCCACATGTTTTGTGTTAACATGTCACTTATTATATATGATTAAATATAACTTATTTCATTCCATCAGTTTGCCTCATTCTTTCTTATTTAATCATAATTTCATCTTACACTGTCACTATAACTTGTTGTTGTTTATTTATTAACTTAGTTCTCTTAACTAAGGTTTGCTAATTAGTTTCTTTTTCATTTATTATAACTTATGTTATAATTTCCACTTGCCCCTAGGACAAGCCCACCTATTATATGACATTCTTATTAATGTAATTAATTATAATAGGTTATTATCATTCCCCATTCATTCCAATTGTTATACCGTTGTAACATCCATTTATTACTATCAATGCCATTTATTCATTTTCCGTTATGCACATATATTTATATATATGTTAGGACACCAGACCTCTCACATTAAGTTGACTACTTGTGGATGCCGGATTTGCCGAACGGTTCTAAGCAGGCTTCTACCACAAGTTGAACTTAATATCGTGTCTTTGTACCATTATGTATGTTTATGCACCAAACCCCTCACATTAAATTAACCACTTGTTGATGCTGGATATGCCAGGCGGATCCGGGCAGACTTCTACCTCAAGTTGAATTTAACCTCGTGTCTTAGTGCAGTTACAATTACTGTAAATTTTCATACAAACTAGGCTTATTTATCCTTACTCATTATTCCCATATTTTTCTGTAATTCTATTTTACATGTCATACTTAAATATCATATTAGGTCAATTTTAACTAATTACTGTATTGCACGTTCTTCTTAACATGTAATTAACCCAACTTTAAAAGAATAACATATAATTTTCCAATCATGTAATTATTTCAATCTAAAAGATTAACATGTAATTATCCTAATTTTTACAGTCAAGGGTTCACTTACATAAAATGCCAATTAAATGGGTTCTTATAATACACAATTTTCCATAAATATCAATTGTTTAGCAGATTCATTATAATGGGAAATATAAACAATAAATATACCATTATTTAAAATGGTATAATTTAGATCCACTCACCTAATTGCATTCCAATTCATGAACCTGGTCCAGACCTAGCATTCCATGACTACCCTAACTGAATCTAGAACCTAAATAACCATAGATTCACAATTCTCAAACTAAAAGAAAAGGGAAGAAAGCAAAGGAATCTAAATTGACCACATCCAAGAATTTACCCCAATTCGATCAGAATTCTGAACACCATTTTGCAAATATACATTATTTTCCTTCAGATTTTAAATCAGAATTTCCTAAGACTAATTATTATATTTTATGAAGAGATTTGAGGAGGAAGAATGGCAAAATATAGAAATCCTCTCAGAAAATATGGGATTTAGGCTAGGCTCTGCTAGCCTATTTATAGATGTTCAAGAAAGTGGATATGATCTTATATATGTAGCGTTGATTCAACAATAGATGTGGTTTGAAAAACAGTCCAGATTCGTCAAAGGAATCTGCCCAGATCTGGGTCTGGGGTGTGTCAACCCCTGGGTCGATCCCAGGGTCGACCCAAGGGTCGACCCACCGTTCTTGGGTCGACACAGGCCATTTTTTTTCTCTTTTTTTTCGCACATGGTCTTCAATTTGAATTGATTTGAATTATATTTATATATACGGTCCTTATATGTATACAAAACTTCTAATTCTCATTTTACACTTATATATATATACGCACAAGTTTTATTTCATTTTCAAAATTCAAACGGCGTTATGACGTTATTCAATTCTTACCTATTTTGATTGATTGCAGGTTTATTTTGAATTTCTCCTTTGTATGTATGTGTGTGTGTATATATATGCACACATATATATATGCATATATTTACATATACATATATACATACATTTTTAAACTTCCTTATATGTATAATTTTCCTTATATGTGCATTTATACATATTTTCCCTTAAGCACATGTATTATTTTATCCGTTTCTCTAAAATAAAAATATGGCGCCCGCGGGAATTGAACTTGTGCCACTCTCTTGGAAGTCACATATGGGCTTTTCTTAAGAAGGCTAAAAACAATGATGGTCATTGTGCTTTTCTTATACCTCCTTTTCATTTTTTTGTAATGTTTCATTTAAATGTATCTCTTTCATTTTAAATCCGTTTTCTGCAATCAATAGGTGTAAATTGACTAGAAAATCGCCATAGATGCAATGACACTAATCTTGTGATCAATTATAGAAGCTCTTCAAATTTTATTTAATTTAGTTAGAAATGCAGGGTGTTACAAACTGTAGTATGGTGTGTGATTAATGGAAATCCCATTTCAAGCGCTTCTTAGAAGATTAGAAGGTATGAAGTGTTGTCTTACTTTAAGAAATGCTAATTACTAGGCCTGAGGATGTGAGGTTACTTCAAGGTGAAGTAAGAGTTGTCAGGTTTGTATCCGTTTAGGTATCGGGTATGGTTAGCCTATGGATATCAGCATTTCATTGGTAGACAATTGAGAATGGCTTATGGAAATAGCAAGTATGCGACATGAGTTGTAGAGAGTGGTAGATGGAATGAAGGAATGTTATAGTTGGATGGATTCAATGATGAAAACCTTTTTAATTTCATGGGGATGTGGTCCTAGGCCTTCTAGTCTGAGAAGTTAACCACATTTAACCATCTTGCCTTTTGCCTAGTAGTGATTGTAGTAGAGGCTTTTTTCTTTTAGTATGGAGTTGCACTACTATGTAGTATTCTATTTAATTGTTGAAAATAGAATGGTTTAGTATGACATTATTTTTTTAGGTATGTGGGACGATTACTACAAAAGAATAAAGACATAGGATGTCACAAACAAATTAACAATGTACGCAAGAAATGAATGACTAAAAGAAAAACAAATAGAATGAAAATTAACAAAAGCGATACATGCAACAAACAAGAACAATAAGAGAAAATAAATTCCCCTAAAATAAGCTTGGGAAAGTTGAAAAAGAATTTCTTCTTGTGCAATTGTTCTTGGAAAAGAAAGTCGGAAATTTTGTAGAATAGTTGCCGAAAGTTCCAAGTACAGGGAAAATGTTGAGTAAAAGTAAAGTGGAAAATACAGACTTTCCCACTTCCTACCTTTTTCTAATGTAAGAAACCAAATTTGGCTTTTTCTGAAATTCGCAAATGGTAGTGTTTCAATGCAAAAATTTGATGAACTACGCTCTTATTCTGTAAGGGTATTGAAAAAATTGGATGAAAGGATACTTTTGATTTTAAAAATATTGTATTCTTATAGAAATTGCAAGTGTATTTAGGTTCTGTGCATCATGTTTTCAAAATATTTTTGAAAAATATGTCACTCATATAGGAGGTATCGCTTAGAAATTCACTGAGTGAATGAATACTTATAATGTATTGCACTTTGCACTAGCGCACAGATGGTTGCAAAACTGAATGTACACGTGATGGTTGTAAATTATGCGAGAAATTATATAAGCTTATCCTTTATTTATTTTGGTGGATTAAATTTCCTAAAGGGTGGGACGGTGTAACATCATGCATTTTTATAATATTAATTCAATTAAATAATTATAGAAAACGATAAATGGAAAATATACTTTTTGGAACTTTCAGATATGGGCTTCGAAACGTGTATCATTGCGTTCATTGCATTTTTCTGATAAATTTATATATATAATATGTTTCAAACGGAGTTCCTACAGCAAATTTACAAACATACAATGTTCAACATTAGAAGATATTTGTATGTAAATGTAGGCAAATATAATTTATATTTTTAAATTATGCATACACATAAATTCCCAGAAAAACGGTTATTTGAAATCAAAGTAAATGAACAGTTAGAAAGAATAAAGTAATTGACAATAAAATTGAAATGATATAAATTGTTGAATAATGCGCAAAATAAACACGTGTTATAAATGGCAAAAAACTATGCAATAAAAGAAAGTTTTGGATAAAATTAATTAAGTAGCGGTTTAATTAAGAATAGATATGTGCATATTAATAAATAAAAAGATTCGCATTTGAATTGGAGTTAATACGCATTAAAAGTGGCATGTAACATAATAGAAATAACGTAACGTTCACTAAATTAAAAAGGGATTAAACACATAAAAAGTAAAAAAAGAAGAAATTATATGCACATATTAATTTCGCATTTGAATTTTGGAATGGATAAGGCAGAAGAATAGGAAAATAAATTAGAACATTAAAAATAATAATGTTAAAAAGATAATCAGGCAAGAAATAATCACTGGATTTAGGCATGCACACGTTTTCTATTAAAACGTGTATGGGTTGACCCAAAGAAGCGCTTAGGTTGACCTAGTGCCGACTAAAGAAGGTCTACGTCGACCCAGGTGTATGTTGGGTTGACTCATAACGTACAGGCAACGTGGATCAATTAGATTTTGTGACGTGGTTTTTTTGTGGGCAACGGTTCTGATTTGCTTTTCACGAATCTAACAGATCAGGTTCTTTAAAGAAACTATAAATAAACGTCCAAGGCTAGCCGTCAAACTCATTAATTTTTTAGCAGACGTTGAAGCCCTGTCGTTTTATTTCTAACCTTTTCTGAATCAATTAAATAAGTTTAGGCCTTCAGAAACAAGAATTGGAGAATGAAATTCATAGCTTAGGATTGCAGGCGCTCAGAGTTCCTTTCCACATGTGGTAAGTTTTGTGAATCTGATTTCAATTCGATTCTTTTGTTTTCTTTTGGGTTCTGAATTGTAAATCTGTGGTTATTACATGTTAAATCAAATTAGGGAGAAACAACGGTTGTTAATTCTTAATCAGGTCCCGGAATTGGAAATATAATAGGTTAGTGGATTTAAGTTATGTCTTTTGGTAACGGTATCGTTTAATTCCCCGTTATTCATAATGAAATAAATAAATGGAATTTTTTTGGTTATTGTGTGACTCATTCCGTAGAAGCATTGTGTAAATTGATTCCTATATCCTTTTGTATGGGCTTAAGAAATTATTGTGATAATAAGATTGTAAATTTGACGATGATTTTGTATATGTTCCCAAAGTATATTGTTAAGAATGAAATTAAAAGATTGGATTGAGAAATATTACAGCAAATACAGAAAAATGGAATAGGAAATAGTAAGCCTAATTGTGTACAGAAATTTACCATAATTAAATTGGAATTGGAAACTATGTAAGAAACCAAGAAATAATGTATAACTCAGAAAAAGGGAATGAATAGTAGACTGACTTAGTTGGAGGTGGAAAAGGGATATATTTCTATAATTACCATTATGGTAAATTAATGAGAACATAGTTGCAAGAAAAAGAGAGGTAATAGGGATTAGTATGAAATAGCAGTTTTTACTATATTGTATACTAATCAAACACACACACACACACACACACACACACACATGATGTAATATAGAGAAATAGCTTGCAACTCCAAATCTTAATTAATGTATATTATGGAAAAAGATTTGTAGACATTTCCACCAACCATTTTTTTGAAGTGTGTGAAACATTTCCTGTAATAATAAAGAATGTACAAGACGGTAAATAAAGAAAAGTTATAATAGCAAAGGTTCGCTCAAATAATAAGAAACCAAGAGAAAATGCAATGAACGGAGAATATAACCTATTATAATTAATTATATGAATCATAATGAAATATAATAGGTAGGATTTTCCTAGGGACAAGTGAAATTATAACGTAGGTTATAATCAATGAATAAAAGAGAACTTATTAATAAGCCTTAGTTAAGGAACTAAGTTAAGAAGCAAACCCACAACATCAGTTATGGTAACGGTATAATATAAGGTTAAAAATACATGAAAGAAGAAGAAGAAGAGGCTTATTGTTAATTAAACTTATGAATGGAGGAATATTATGTTTAACGAATGTAGTAATAATAAGCGAAAGTCTGTTTCGGCAACGTGAGGTTAATTAGGGAAATAAGTGGCTCATAGATATGGTATGTTTCGGTAACGGAGGGATGATTAGGGAAAGTAAGACGCGAAAGAGAAGCTAATAAACCAGCAACTTGAATAGAAAACGGATGTGTAAATGATAAAGTTAATTAGCAATGTCATAAGTTAAAGCAAGCATGTCATTAAAAGATTATACATAGGATCTAATGATGTGATGTTGTGATGCGCTTGGACCAGTCCATACTTATGGAGATGAAAAACCCAACGGGGTAGATCATCGTGGTGTTTGGAGTTACGGGAGAATCACATCCAACCGATTATTCAAAGGGATTGGAGGGAATCACGAGGCTTTAGTGGGACATGGTAGGGTACTCTGAGATGGCCCTACGAGGAACAACTGGATGAAGTCATCGCTTAGAAGCAGGTCAGTTGCACCATCTAGAGTATACCTTCACTGCAACTATGCAGTGGCAGATGACATGGGGTGATTCGGCGGTTTACTTCGCTCTGGGAGGAGGTGGTCAGTAAAAAATTAAGGATAGTGATCGTTAAATACCTGTAATCGGCAGTCGGTGGGATGGGGAATGACTAGGGCTAAACCAATAGACCAACGATCTTTCACTATCATAACATTGGTTGAGGAATACGCCTAATTGGATGTTGGACTGGTTGATAGGGAACGTCCTTAGCTCTTTATGCAATCTTTCATTAGTTCAGGAGGGGCCCGAGTAGGGCCATTGCCATTGTGAAAAGAGACATACCATATGTGGATACCTATATTGTAGGCCTTACGAAGCTTTCCTTTACAAACATCGAAAGCTCACGATCGAGTTCCGTGCATTTGATGCAGTCCTTTACGGAATTCAGACTATAATAAACAGTATGTTCATGTGAGGGTCTAGATACATGCATTGGGCGATGTATTGTAGATGTTAGGGCATTACTCTGTGTCGTGATGTTGTTTAACCAAGGAGTTCGGATACGAGGATCCCTATGCTTACATGGCATAGCAAGGGTGGTTATGTGCGATTACGTAGCGTAATGATGGAGATTTCAGTACGCGGCTCAGTGTGGGTTGAAGGTTGTGCATGCTTCCTTGGTAGATGACGTAGACCGTACGAAGACGGTACTACGGTAAGTACCTTCAGATGCTAAGAATAGCTACATATATATTATATTTGGTTTAATCTACTAGGGAATAGATGGGTGCAACGTGTGTGCGGAGCCTAGAGTGATGTTAACCTGAATAACCTAATAATTAAGAAAACATACATAACGGTATATATGGTTATTTCAGAATGTATAATTTGTCCACTCATCAGAACTTGTGATCTGACCCCCTCCTCATAACATATTCACAAGTTAGATTTTTAGCAGATATTTGGTATCCTTTAGACACTTGTTAGGCAGTGTCACTATTTTGGTAAGGCTGTATTTGTTTATTATATTTTATCCATTCCTATGTGAGACATTTTATCAAGCTCTGATATATTTATTATCTATGTCTTTTTTGCTGGATACCAGATAAGCTAACTCGATTTTCAGTAGTTTCGGATTTAGGATTCTTGAAAAATATGGATCCCTTGGAAATTAGGTTGTTGCAGCCACGGTAAGGATAAGCTTCTTTGTGGACTTGTCGCTTGAAGGATCCTCAGCTCCTGAAGCGGATGCATCGTGTTTCTTCTTTTGGCGCTTGGTCGAGGTATGTGGAGGAGTGTGCTTGGTTGATGTATATATACTAGGAAGAGGAATGGCTTAAATCGGATTGATCATAAGGGTTTTAGATTTTGACTCAAATTTGAATGAAGGAGCTTTCCTTCATCTAGTGCCTTCTTTTCTAAGGGCTATGTAAGGGAATACCTAAGGATGGGCAGTACAATTTTTTTTGAGGGACTGCCTATTTAAGGGAAGAATTAAGTGACTAGGAGTTCACTTGTGATGATAACTAGGTAGTAACGCATGGGTCCGCCAAGAGGGTCAAAAATGGTGATGCATGTCTACCTAAAATATTGTATTAAGTGGTTGATTATTATTTCTCGATTTACATTAAGAGTATATTTAATAATGACAACGATTATAAAACAAGGCCTTAAGTGACTTTAGATTAGTCTGCCCAATAGATGCATATTAATTGTATATTGAATATGCATGGACATAATTTGATGAATTTATACTGCCAAGTATAGGAAATAAACATTTTTTAAACTTATGAAATTTTCATTCACTAGAACTTAATGTTCTGATCTCCCTTCTCTTAACATATAGACTAGTTAAAAGGTTGGAAATGCTTGCCTGATGCAATCATAGAAATTGGAGACTGATGAAGGAGGATTTATAGCTATTACTATCATTAGTCTCATGTTTGACAGTATTGTCGTACCCTTGGGATATTATTATTATTGATATACCGCGTTTATAGTTGAGATTTAGTGTAATCAGCATTATTATGGATTTTATTTAATGGTACATCTATTTTTTGTTATTATATTTTATCTCTTTTGCTGTGAGAATCTGATGTCGTTTTTAGTTGGCTCTATTTATGTAATCCTTATAGGAACTAGCAATCTATTTAGAATGACTTTAAGATCCAATGGAACTTTTCTGGATCGTAATTTAGGCCCATTCCATACGGATTATTACATGTGGTATCAAATCATCGGTTACCCGATTACGGGGAATTATACATATGAGAGACGTAATTATTATTTGTAAAGTTTTCAAATTATAGCAATACTCGGAAATCTCTATCTTTCCTCCTCTTTCAGCTTAAATTGCTATCTTAGGAATTTCCATTGTGGGTTTTTCCTTTTTCAAATAGTAGAAATGGTCGACAATCATTTGGAGCAAGGGAACTGACAAAGGCCTTGGTACTTTCCCGAATGGTTCCAATAGTACGTAAGGGCTGTTGAATTGGTTCTTATTGCCTCTCCTGCCCCAGCGTAACCAACAGCTCAACCCGCTGATAAGGCTTTCAACTTTCCTCCTCTCTTCAAAGACTTCACTAATATTGGGGTTAATCCCTTTTCAAAACAGAAGGCTTTCTGAAAGCTAATGTTGGGAATGCAGATTAAGGGTCTTAAGGCAAACTAAACACGAGAGGGGGTGAATAGTATTTTATGGATTTTTTTAATTTCTTAAAATCTTTTTAAGTTTATTAGAATGTTATGCAAATCACAGATATCAACAATCACAGAATCAGATAATAAAAATAAATAGTGGTAAAAGGAAAGTGCACACTAGGATTTTAAATTGGTTTGGAGTTACCATGCATCCATCGCACACAATGTTGGGTTGATGTGGATTTTTTCTAACTAATATCCAATATTACAATCCTTGATTTCAAGGCTATAAGGGCACACCACAACTGATTTCCTGGGTATAGTGAGACTCAACTGATTTCTAGGCCACAACTTACACCCACTTGATTTTCAGGATACAATCACACCGAGATGATTTATATGGGAAACGACCACACCTTTCTCAGTATCAGTTTTGGAATATTGACCCGATATAACTTGATCTTGCGATCTTGGGTTACAAAAATCCTACAACTCATGAGTAGTACTTGAATTTCAAAGAGAATTGAAATAGAAAGAGATGGATATAATTCTCTTTGAAAATCGGCAGAGTATAAACATGGAATTTAAGAAATTAAGAAGAATAATGGAGACAAAAAGAAAGGGAGAAGAAGATATCGAAAGTTAGTTAAAAAATTGAACTTAGAGGCCTATTTATAGTCTCCCACCAGTCAAATCCTTTCAGAATAGTTTTTTATTCAAAAGACACAACTTTTCAAAAATTCAATTTGAAAACAAATGTTACATAAGTCGACACGTGTTTTTGGCTATGTCGACATACCTAAAGAATTTTTCAAAAATAAGAAATTTGAATTTAAAACAAATAAAAGTTAAATAAATTATGATGATTCTTCGGTTAAAATAAACTATATTCCTTAATATTAAAATAGAGTTTTTCAAGTAAAAATATATATTAAAGGCATATATTTAAGATGATTTAAAACTGATTAAAATCTATATATAAGTGATATAAATGTATATATATAACTATGGAATATACGTAATATATTAGAACTTAATCAATATAAGAAAGGACATCGAAAACAAAAGTAATTATAACAAGATCAGTATTTAATATATAAGTTAGAAATATTTGAATCGGGAGTTAAAATTTATTTGAAAATAAAATATATTAAAAACCGGGGTTAAAATAAATTTAAGAACAAAGAAATATAGATTAGAATAAGGAAGTGATTTTGAAATCATTTGAAAATAGATTTAAAATAAGTAAGTCATTTTGAAATCAGTTAAAAATAGCGAGAGAAAGTTTGAAATAAGAATTCAGTGCTAACTGGAGTTTTAACAAAATATATAGACACAATTACTTTTATTTCTTCAACTCTTGAATTCTTATTACTCATGACTCTTGTATCTTGAACTCATAGTAATCAATACTTGCACAAATTTCTTTTGTATGTGTGTATATATATATTCTAGAGAATAGTGTTAATATACGTTTTATAACAATAATAATTGAAATAAGGTTGTTTTCATTAAAACCATTATCATCAACATCTCAAACCCTAATAGCTAAGGCATGGATATCTGAGTATGATCCTATCTTCGAAGTTACGGGATGGGAGAACTGATTCAAATGTAGGGTTGCTTCCTGGCATCTTAAAGGGGAAGCATTAGAATGGTGAAATATAATTTCAGAGAAAAACATCGATAAGGTATTTTCATGGGATGAGCACAAGGCCTGATTTAAAGTTAAGTTTTAACCCATGGCTGAGGTAAGTTAGCAAATGGAGAAGTTTATCCAACTTAAGCAAGGAGAGCTAAGCTTAAAGGAGTACGTTGCAAAATTTACAGAGTTATCTAAATTTGGAACGGGTCTTTGTTGATACGTCATTGAATAAGGCGTAGGATTCGTAAAAGTGCTTAATTCGCCGTTGGGAGAAATATTTTTATCTCAAGTAACTTTAAGGGCTACTTTTGAAGCACTAGTAGAGACCACTATCCTATACACAACTGAGGAGAAGAAGGAGACTAAGGGTGAGAAAGGTGAAGGTACTTCTGGATTTGGAAAGAATAAAAAGAATATTTTTTGGCTAAAGAAAAAGTAGAATGGGATGTTTAAGAAGGGCTAAAGTATGTGGAAGATGATACAAGATAAGCACGGAACTGTCCCAAACAGAAAGGAGGATAGAGTGGACAAAATTATGCTTTAGAGATAACACTACTTCAGTGTCAGCCACCAACAGACCAAGGTTAGCCAGCTTTAGAAGGTATAATATCTTTTTAGAAATTACTGTATGTACTTTTTTTATTTTAGAGCAACCCATTCCTTCATCGTTGAGAGCATCGTTGATGTATTAAATTTTCATGTGTCCTTTACTAGCAATACATAGAGGTGTATCTAACCCTATTGGACGAGCTAAGTAATTTTTGCAAATTTGTAATGACCTAGCATTAGATATCGACAATCTTGCCTAATGCATATGTGTTAGATTTTGAGTGGTATGGTCTTATTTTAGGGATGGATTGGCTATCATACTATGGGGCATCCTTAATTGTGATGGGAAGGTTGTTTTCTTGAGAAGTCGTGGAGATCGTAGCTTAGTGATCCCTTATAGGACTAGAAAGAGGGATTCAGCCTTATTGCATTCTTTATTGTCTGGTTTAGATGGGTCATCTTCAGCGTCCGTTGTTTACAATTTTCCGGATGTCTTCGAGGAAGTTATGGGACTTCCCTCATAGATTAATCTCGTTCAGAATAGACCTTGAGAAGGATGCGAGGCCAGTAGCATTTCATTGAGGCAAATGGATCTTAAAAAAAGTAGAGAATTAGACAAAAAGGATTTCTGACTTACTACAAAAAGGATTCATCTAATGGAGTACTTCAGAGTAAGGACCACCCATTGCATTTTCCACCAAATTCAATGAATCGTTAAGAATTAAGATTGTGTGTTGACTATACGGAACTCAATAAGTTGATAAGAAGAATAGGTATCCTTTTCCTAGGAAAGATGACTTATTCGACCATTTGGGAGGTAACCAAGTCTTTTCTCAGCTAGATCTGGTGACCGGATCTCACTAATCGAGAATCTCTGAGGAAAGTAAACCTAAGACATTGTTTAGGGCACCCAATGATTATGTGAGTGGGAGGTGATACTCTTTGGCTTAATGAATGCCCCTGCCTTTTTTGTGGATCTAATGAGTAATGTATTTAGGGGCATTCTCAACTAGATAGTAGTGGTATTCATGGATGACATTCTCATATTTTACAAGAACTTTAAAGAGCACGAGGTCACTTAAGAAAGGTCCTAGGAATTTTATGGGAGAACGAACTGAAGACTAAGTTTTCAAAATGTCAATTTTAGAGAAGGGAAGTCAAATATTTTGGATACATAGTTTCAAAGGAAGGATTGGTCGTGGACCCCGTGAAGATAGAAGTTATTCAAGGGTGGTGTATACCCCGCAATGCATAAGTGGTCAAAATTTTTCTACGATCAGCGGGTTACTAATGGAAATTCATTAAAGACTTTGCGAGGATTGCAGCCCCACTAACCCGAATGACTAAGAAAAATCTCTAGTACGTTTTGAGCGATAAGTGTAGTGGCACACTCAAGAAGTTAAAGGAATATCTTACGAATGCATTTGTCCTTATTATTCCTGATGGTACGAAGGTGTTTATGGTTTTCACCGACCCTTTTGGAACAGGATTAAAAGCAGTGCTTATGTAAGAGGGTAGGGTAGTTGCCTATGCAAATAAACAACTTAAGGATCACGAGAAGACATACCATGTGCATGATTTAGGGCTTGCAGCTATGTTATTTTCCCTATAGATGTAGAGACATTACCATTTAGGAGAGAATTTTGAGCTCTTTACCAATCATAACTATCTTAAGTACTTCTTTTCTCAGCGATATTTGAATCATAGGAAGCAACGATGGATGGAGTATATAGCGTCATTCAACTTCGCTATCCAATATACCTCAAGGAAGGGTAACGTTGTCGCTAATGGTTTAAGTCGGATATACGCTACCCTTACTGTGATTGTCGAGTGGAAGCAGTTGAAGTTTGTTTCTAGTCTAAATCTTCATCCGCCATTTGAATCATCTCAAGATTTCTTGAAACTTTGGAAGTGAGACCGGTCTTGGTAAAATAGAATTAAGCACAAGCAAGGTCTCAATGATGAGTTGATGATGTTGAGGGAAAGGATTGTTGGAGGAGAGCACTTTCCTCATTTTGATAGTATTCTGTCGATAGTAGTGGGAGTTTGATTAGGGACAACCAACTTTATGTCCCTAAGAGTAGGAATTTGCAAGAAGAGTTTTAGTGGAATGTCACAATTCGAGGATGACCATTCATCCAGGAGAGGATAAAATGTTCAAGGACATGAGAAGGATTTTTTAATTGAGAAGGTATGCAAAGGGATGGTGTTGAGCTTATGGCAAGACGATCAACTTGTCAAAGAGCCAAGGCCAAGCAAGATAGGCTAGAAGGGTTGTTGTTACCTTTGGAGGTTCCCACATGGAAATAGGAATATATTTTGATGGATTTCATAGATGGACTTCCTAGGAGTCATAAAGCAAATGGAGCCACTTGGGTCATTGTGTATCATTTGAGAAGAGTGCTCATTTTATCCCAGTTAGGAAGAATAGGATCACTACTTCATTAGCTCGATTATATGTCAAGGAGATAGTTTAACTACATAGAATAACAACGAGCAAAGTAAGCAATGGAGACCCTCTATTTACGAGCGAGTTTCGGAGCAGCTTACAAGCTCTTTAGTGACGGCGCTCAACTTGAGTACAACATATCACCCGCAGACCGACAAATAGACGGAGATAGAGTCAACAATGTTCTTGAATATCTACTTAGAGCTTGCATCATCGACTTTGGAGGAGTGTGGGAGCCGCACTAGAAGTTAGTGGAGTTTTCTTACAGTAATGTTTTCAAGTGATGATTGGTATAGCCCCTTATGAATCAGTGTATGTGTTGCCATGCAAATCGCCTGCTTGTTGGTAGGAAACTACTAACAAGGTTTTGCTTGGAGCCGACCTTATCTGTGATTCCATAAAGAAGATTCCTCTGATATGGAAAGGAATGAAGGAATCCCAAGACCAACAGGGTACGTTGATAGAAGGAGGAAGGAACACAAGTTTAGTATTGGTGATTTGGTCTTTACGATAGTTTCTCCTCTTAGGAAAGCCATCTAGTTTTGAAAGACTGGGAAGTTAGCTCCCAGATTTATTGGGTCACTCAAGATAGTTAATATGACTGGGAAATTGGCTTAGCGTGTGGATTTTTCCCAAGCACTTATTGGGAGTCCATAACGTTCTTCATGTTAGTCACCTTAGGAAGAGCCTTCTTGATTCCGCCATTAGACTCGAGCTTGATTAGACTGGGGACTTAGGGAGTTTTGAGTTGGATCCTAGGTTGCCCCCAGGCTAGTACAAGTATTGTGGAGCTGGAATCAAAAGGATTTGCAATAAATTCATTAGCTTAATCTGAGTACAATGAGGAGATAACCTTATGGAAAGCACATGTAAACGAAAAACAATATGAGGCAAACTCTTCATGAGCTTTTCACAGTAACTATATCCTCTAAATTCCTTTATGGTTACATCATGGTTCCCAGATTGGATCATAGGAGATGGTTGCAACACAAATCCACCAAGCGCTCATATAGAAATCATATGCACGTTATGGTGTTTTGCATATGTACAAACATCACATGTTACACTTTCATGCTAGGACTAAGCTAATGTTAGCAAGTCTACAATACATAATTACATCGAGTAATGGATGTTTCATAGATAAGATGGATGTATAAAATGTGTGTTAGAGTAAGTTGTGTTCTTTTCCCCTTCAAAAAGATTTCAGGATATAATCTCTCTTAAGGGGAATGTAACACCCTATAAAATATATCCTAAATAGACATAGCTAACTAAATTAAATATAAGTAATAATAAATTAATAAAATATTAATGGGATGAAAATAAGAATTTTGGGAAATTGAGAATTGGACCATGAAAATACTACCATTGTGTTCATGGCATGATTATAGTCCATTTTCAAATTTTATTTGTCGAAAACAGAGTCTGCACAAAGAAGTTATTAATAAAACAATTTATACGATAATTGTATACACACAGGATTTGAAATTTAGGCAGAATAAATACGAACCAAGAATAAAATTATATACTAATTGGCATAATGTAATATTCTTTGGAGATTTGAATTTATGTGTAAATATTTATATACAAAGAGGGACAATAATACTTAATAAATAGAAATAATCAATCAGATTTACTACATAATTAATATAATAATAATGTAAAGGGAAATATGAAACTCCATGCGCTCGACCCAGAAGGGGGTCGACTTCCCCATTAAGAGGGGTCGACCGCCCTCCTAGTCGAGGGCGGGAGAGGGGAACTTTTTGTCGAGGGTTTTATATAGTTTTGCTTAAACGCATTGTCCAGATTAAATATAACCAATCCTACTGTCCACATACACACAAGCAAATATTAAAAGATCCCTAGCCTCTCTCTTAAATCCTACATTCATTCTTCTCTATTCCTCCATTTTTTTGTCTCTGCCATTTTCTTAATTCTAGAAACAGGTTTCTTCTGTTCTTCTGACCTATATTCCATCTCTTCTAAATTTGAATTCTTATATACAGATTCTATAATTTGGCACTATATACATATATATACATATATATATAAGATTTTAAATCCGACTCTTATATACATATACATATATATAAGGCAAATACATATACATATATATATATATATATATGCTAGGAGGATTTGGAGTACATAGATTTGAAAGGCTCAACCAGACTTGTTAGATTCTATAGTGAATTCACTACTCTCCTCTCCTTATCTCTATGAGTGGAAATTACATCATTTTTCTATTTTCTATATTCTGTAGTGTAAATTTGGTTTTTTTTATGCCTAACGGGATTTGGATTTGCACGAAAAAACAAGTTCTCCAAATCTCTAATAATTTGTGGAAATGGTCAATCAGTTTGTGTAAACTGGGTTTTGATTATTGATGTAATAAAAGTTAGGCTTTTGGGTGTTGTATAATTTCTGATAATGGTTTGATTCACTACCTTGTGAAAGTATAAAATTATGTATGTGTGTGCCAAGGCACAAGACTTGAGTATTGTAGATTTAATAGATTTAAGCATCTATTTTTAAAATAGATACTTTAAACGTATTATATGCAAATCTCTAAAGTCCTATTTTTTTTTTGTGTATGTGTAATCATATGAAAAGTGAAGTAGTACCAAAAAGGATATTTTACATATATATTTGATATATTGTGTCTTTCCTTTCTTTTATTATTGAAATAATCTTTTAAACTTAGGTTACAAGTTTTCATGTATATATTGTTATTTCCCTGTTGTTAATTGAATGTGAATATAAATGTTTATTCCATGATAATGAAGTTTGTAAAATAAGCTTGTAAATCTTATTTTATGTTAGGATTGACATTTCAATGGTTTAGGATGTTTCTTATATGTGCTTGATTTATGTTTTATTTATTGTTATTTATAACGTTATTAACATAATATAAATTCATATTAAGAGCGTACTAAATGTGTTAAAATAGGAAATCAGAATTATAAATGTCCCTAAAGTAAATTTAAACATGTATGTGTATTAATGTCTTTTATTAGTATTGATAACACATAGACACGAGATTAGTCCCAACCTGCAGTAGACGCCTGTCTGAAACCGACCGGCATATCCAACATCTATAAGTTAGTCGAGCTAATGTGGAAGGTCTAAGTGCCATGGGCCATTATAATCATTACATAAGGACGCGAGGTTAAGCCCAACTGGTAGTATAAGTCTGCTAGGGCCGGCCATCAAATCCAACATCTATAGGTGGTCGATTTAATGTGAGATGCCTTGTGTGTGTACATATATGTTTGTATGTGTGTGTGTATATATATATATATCTGTGTGTTTGTGTGTGTGTGTGTGTGAAGTAGGTCTGCATCGTAAGAGTATTAATTGACAAACCTAGCTGTTTTGGATATTAAGTGGATAGGGATAAGTCTGTTCCTAAGGTTCAGTCCTTGATTTAGGACCAAAGTTAACCCGCCTTTATTTAGGTCTTGAGTAGTCATTGGGTCTGCCTTTCTCATATAAGGTATTAAATGGCCCTAAATAAAATGATAGACGTAGGAGTAAGGTAGTTCTCAGTAAAGTGTTTGCTTCTTATCTAGGGGCTATGTGAGGGCATACATATAGGGATGGAAGTATGAAAAGTTCTAAGGGACAGCCGGTCCAAGGGAAGTAATAAGTGACTAGGAGTTCACCTATAATAACAGCTAACACATGGGTCTGCCGAGAGGGTCATAAATGGCAATGAATGTCTAGATAAAACCTAGTATTAAGTAGCAGATTACTCTCTCTCTCGATTTAAATTGAGAGTACATTTAATAGTGACGATGATTATAAGACAAGGCCTTAAGTGGCTTTAGAGTAGTTTCCCAAACTAATTCATATTAATTGTATGTTGAATTTGCGCAGACATAATTTGATGAATTTGTACTGCTAAGTATAGGAAATAGACATTTCTCAAACTTACATGATTTTCATTCATCAGAACTTATTGTTCTCACCTTCCTCCTCTTAACATATAAACAGGTTAGTATGTAGGAAACTCTAGATTGATGAAGTCATGGAAATTAGAGCTTGATGAAGGAGGATCCATAGTTATTATGATCTCTAGTGGCATGTTTGAAAGTATTATTGTACCCTTAGGATGTTATTATTTTTGATGTACCCTTGTCGACAGTTGAGATTTGGTAAGCATTATTATGGGTTTTATTTAATGGTACATCTATTTTCTGTTATTATATCTTATCCCTTCCGCGTATCTAATGTCGTTTTTTTCGTTGCTTTGTTTATGTAATTCTTATAAGAAACAACCATCCATTTGGAATAACTCTAAGTTCCGACGAGTCTCTTCGAGGTCGTAATTTAGGCCCATCATGGGCAGGTTGTTACAAGCTGTTTCGTTAGGCTCTACAGTCAAACTCCCTTCGAACTGCTCCAATCGCACTCAATACTTTATTAGACCCTATGTATAATATTTCATTATGCATTTTAACTTACTTTTCTTTTCTTATAATATTGATTAGCGTTTCTTGCCCAATTCTCTATATTCGAAAGCCTTATTATTTTCTTATTAACTTAATTCAAGATCTAAGAATAATATAAAAAGGCTCTCTTATTTTTTCTTTCTCTCTTTTTAATTACATCACTCATGTTGTAATTTTACTTGCAAATATTCAAATTTAACTAATTTCTCTTTCTTTGATTTTATCCCAATTCTAGATCTAACCCCATCCTATTGACTCATCTTCTAGCCTAAGCCTACTATATTCTATTTTACCATAATAGGTTACATCCGTTTATTTTATTATGTTTTTTCTAGCATGTCAATACAGTTCTTATTTTCATAATAATCAGTTCATTTTCTATTACTTTTAACTTATAATACATTCCATAATTGTAATTACCCGGAATTTTGACAATAAATAGTTTTTTATGGAATTTGACCATGAAAATTTAACCGATGCGTTCATCTCGGAATTTTGGTTAACTTTCTTGTTTGGAGTTTCGCGAACGAAGTCCATATGAAAAAATTTTAGATGAAATACGAAAATGGATGGAAAATAAATAAACGAAAATAATATATATATGTAAAGTAATATATAATTACCCAGCCACTCACTGCCAGGTCGACCAGGGCGGTTGACTGCTTGGTCGAGCCAGGCAGTGACACTAGGGTTTTAAGTACATAAAATTATATATGGATGGACGTATGTTAATTAAAATGAATCCAATGGTTCAAGGCCATTTCCACCCCTATAAATAAAGGGGTAAGTCCTCATTCTTTTCCACATAAATCTGTAGTGGTAGCAAAGCTCTTCCATTTTCCTCCTTCTCCAAACCTAATTTCTAAAATAAACATGTATTCTTATACAACCAATCAAATCCAATTCATATGATATCGAGAGCGTTAACATATCTAATGGAAAAGAATGCAAATTGACGCTCCAAATCAGATTCTCCCCTCTCTTCCTATTTTCTTTCATCTCTACAGATCTGGAATTTCACCCTTTCCAGATAAATTGTAGATTTATAAGAATTTGGGGATTGTAGGCTTAAAGGTTCAAATTTTGGATTTGGATGCTATAAGGTGAGTGGGAAATTTACGTATATAGTTATAATAACTTATCTATTTCGTTTGAATTAGATCTAAATTTTTCTTCCTATTTGAATCGTATCTGTTCATTTAATTATTGAAATTTGATTGACAACCTTCAGATCTGATTATAAACATTATAAAATTGTAACAACCCGAAAATTCTGAACCAGATTAAAAATTTTAAATTGGCTAAAATAGTGGATTTTAGATATTTAAAATAAGTATTTTAAATAATACTGGCGAAAGGTATGTTTGAATTGAAGTTTGAAAAATATAATTATTTTAAATTATAAACATGGCCTGAAATGGCGCTGCAATTTCAATAATTGAATTCAAACTTTAACTGACTGTACCGGGTGCAAAATAAAATGGATTTGAGTGAAACCAAAAATATTTAAATCTGTTAGTGAGTATCTTTCTAACGAATTTGAAAAATCGAAGTTTCATAGCGGGAATCAAAAGTTATGGCCAAATGAATTTTCAGAAAGGTCGCTATAGAGAATATATCGCCCTTGAAAATAGACATTTTGGATACGACCTTAGAATTCGAAGAAACCACTTTTGTTGGATCCGGGATGTCAAGTTATTGCTAGGTTTCAAATTTCATAATTTTTGAAGCTAGTATGTGAGCGTGGCAAAGGAAAACGTGTTTTGGTCAATTACAATTAAATTGGATCAGCCAGAAAAGGGCCATTTTTCAAACGGTCTCAGAATTTGATGAAACTAGTTTTGTTGGGACCGTATCGTCAAAACATAGCTAGATTTATTTTTCTGGAATTTCTCGAATCAGTATGTGGCCCCGGCAAATTGAAATGTACGTTCAAATTAAATATTGAATGTTTTATATTTTAATTTCGAAGAAAGCTGACTGAAACAGTCGAATGGGCCTACGAAACATATCCCATTGTGTTTGGAATGGGGGTAAAACGCTAGGGACGATAGTCGTTGGGTTTGGATTGGTGTTCATGTGAGACGAGGGGTATTTTTGGATTTTTAAAAATATATAAATAAATCGAAAATTCCCATTTGCTTATTCACTTTCTCTCTCCCCGATAATTCTTTATCCCGACGGCGGAAACTGCTCCAATCTTCCTGGCCATTTTCCGGTGCCGCCACGACGAACCAGCCTCCGCCACCACCTGCAATCGAAAGCCCTTCCTCCCCTCTTCAAATCCGACCAACCCTCGCACCCCCTCGTCAACCGTATCGCCTGAATCGAGCCCTCAAAGTTCGGATCTTTCTCGCGCCGCCCTGTCTCGAGTTCGCCACCGAGTTCCACATGGGGCCCCTCGTTCTGCGCGCCTCTAGGAGGTCTGTGACGTGGTGCCGTCCGATCTGGACATCGAGCTACGGACTTTGCGAAAATCTAAAACCTATATTTGAACAAAACTAAGGTATTACGGCTGAGTATAATTTTGAACTGTTTTTACACTTTTAAGCGTTGCAAACTTGTGAAAATCGTACCTTTTTCATGTGTGATCGAAATTCAGTGAAACAAGAGACGCCGGGACCGTGAGGACGTCTTCTACATTTTAGAAGAGACCGCATATTTTTTTGAGCCTTCTGCAATTTTTGGTGGAGTGGAACCCAATGTGAGATTTCTAAATTATAAACGATATGGAAAACAACGATGTATAAATTATATAGTCGATGTATGAGTTATATAAGCGTTGTACACCTCATGTATAAGCGTTGTATAAGTTGTATGTTCGATGTATAAGTTATATATGCGTTGTAAAAATTATATGTGCGTTGAAATGAATTGAAGTGAATTGAAATATATTCATATACGAATATATATATATATATATACTCCCCTCGTCCACAGACCATGGACGATATTTATCGGTTGTGATATTGTTTGGATTATTTGGTTGATGTGAAATTTGGTGAATAATACGAAGGGTTGATAGAATTGTTTGTGGTTGAGAATGATTGATTGTGGTTGAAAAATACCCATCTGTGGTTGAAAAAAAAATTAGAATAGATTGTGGAAATGAAAATAAAACATGCCGCCTGCGTGCGAACTAGATGCATGAATCCTCATTGTCAAAAGCTGCGAGGCTTTAAGGTAGAGCGAGGAGCCGTACTAGGGACGACCCCGGTTTTAACTACCCTGCCATTATGCTGCCGAAATTTTCAATAATATTCATGTGTTAGAATTATTTTCATGTGTTGAAACTATATTCATGTGTTGAATAAAAATTCATGTGTTGAATGACATTCATGTCTTGAAATAAATTGTTTTATAATAAAATTCATATTTTTATCATCTATATGAACTATATAAAATAGTCGTGTTTTGAAATAAATTGTTTTATAATAAAAATCATATTTTTATCATCTATAAGAACTATTTAAAATAGTCATGTTTTGAAATAAATTGTTTTATAATAAAAATCATATTTTTATCATCTATATGAACTATATAAAATAGTCGTGTTTTGAAATAAATTGTTTTACAATAAAAATCACATTTTTATTATATACATGAATTGTTAAAAATAGTGAAGTGTTGAAATAAATGTCTGTTGGATAAAAATGTCATTTTTATCAAATATATAAAGTGGAAATCGTTTTGAAATCAAAGGAAGAATTATATTTATATAAATATAATTAAAATATAGTGAATAACGACGCTGCAGTTCGTATTTTGAAATCGTGATTTCAAACGATTAGTGCGGGAGATCCGACCATCGGATTTTCCCGAAACCACAACCGCTGGGTTCGCCTTGCGAATATCTTTACAACGGCACCAACTTTGTAAAGATCCAACGGTTAGATTGTCTGGAATGTTTAATTCAAATCTGAAGAAAAACAGCGTCGGAATCGATTATATTTATATATATATATATATATATAATTAAATTAAATCGAATAACGACGCTGCAGTTCGTATTTTGAAATCGAAACTTCAAACGATTAGTGCGGGAGATCCGACCGTCGGATTTTCCCAAAATTGAAACCTTGGATTTGTTTCGAAAAGATCTTTCTAATGATATAAATTTTGTGAAGATCCAACGGTTAGATTTTCAGATATGTGTAAAGCAAATCTAGAGGAAAACAGCGCTACGACCGCGTTATGGCCTGAAGCGTTGTTTTGAATAAATGGGCTATTTTTAAATAGATAAAAATAGCGATAAATCATGATAAAATATTATAAACGATATGGAAAGGAAATAAACAGAATTTGCTCGGTTTATGTGATATTTGATGGTTGAATGTGTTTGGCGTGAAAATTGCACTAAAGAACAAAATTAGTGATATCGAATAATTTAACCATTGAAATGAATTGATTTGAAATTCTAAATATACGTGAATTATTTGAAAAGGCCGAGTTAACTCTCATTTCAAATAATTGATCGACGATTGAAAGTCGAAGATATGAAGACGGTGCAAGACCGATGATCTTCACGTCGAATAGAGGGGTGCTACTGATGCTCATGATAGGAGTATCTACCTTGACGAGGTTGAAGTAGTAGCCACCCGGACGTACTTGTTGATTGTACGGATATGCGAGGTATTGAGTGCCTCCGGTTTCGTTCAGACCCAGGACGAACGTGTAAATGGACTATGTGTCTGACATTGGATTTTGTTCTATGCTGATTGATCTCTATTAAATATATATCTGTTTGGCGGCGAAGAATTTATTCTCTTTCTTAACGCCCTTCTCTGAGACGTACGAGCCTAGAGGTTATATATCGATAGAAATCAGTCGCACGGGGTGAATTGCCTGTGTGGCACGCCTAAGTGATAGATGATCAAGGCTTCTGTTGAAAAGCAAAGTCTAGTGGTTAATGATCAAAGCACAGCCTGTGTGGCATAGCTTTGTGTATAACATGAATTCGCGAGCCTCACACCCCGGGATGGACCAGAAAAGGGAGAAGGATCCCGGGAGGACATGCATTTCTTTCTAGGTAGGGTGGTGTCAGTGACCTACCAGCCCTGACATTTATATACTTTTCACCTGTGTGGTTGTTGCTATTGCGAGGCGCCTCGGATATATCGGTCGATCCGGGACCGATGGAGTCATTGGGCTCATTTACGCCCCAAAGGGCGGGGAAACGCAGTGTTCAGGCATTTTAATCCACATCGGTGGACCGGTCCTGTGGCTCCTAAGGCTTGACTGAGTACTTGCTTAAGGCTCGGGCTAGAGAGTCTCGAATTCGGTAAGGACTATCTTTTGCGTTGGTTCATGACGGAAATCCAATTTCCAAATACGACATCGTGCGGTTTTGATTGTATACCTATATATGGAGACATAGTGGTATGGGGCATTAATGCCATCTATGATTGATACTTATGATTTGAAATCGTTTTTGAAACATATAAACACTAGTAATAATATCAAATGCTTTTGTTTTATTCGTATCAAGCATATTTTGGCCATTATAAGGTAAAACTCTATCCTCCGGTTTGTGTTGCATTGTGTGATGGGAACTGAGTCTTATAATGGCTTCATTTTTATAAAAAGCATTGCGATGTTTAAAAGATTTATTTGTTGTAAAGCATTGGCAATCCAATGGAGTAAACCCGTTCCGCGAAAGTGGCTGGTCCTGTGATTAGCCATATTGTAAAATGTGTTAAGTGGATTTCTCATACCAGTCCCATGACTGACTCGTAGTTTGTTTCACTTGCAAACTCGGGTGCCCCTATTTCTACACGGGCAGCCTTGTATTCAGGTTTTAGCAGGCTCTTTCTGGATAGCTGGAGCTGAAGATGGATTCTATCATTTATCTCTTTTTATGTTGTTCAGCTCCTGTTGTACATATTATGTTTTCTTTTCCGCAGTAGACAATTATGTATTGCTGAATTGTATTTGTGCTAAGTGTAATCCTATAAACTGTGTAACTCTGATGATTATATTTATCTGGTGTATTTATTTATTTCTGTTATGTTTTTATCTGTTTATGTGTTATATTCCAAAGATTACCCTTGCACCGTCTCATCGGGTAGGGGGTCGTCACAAAAATCCTGTGAATTGTAAGTCATGGTTATGCGTAATACCAATTGTAGAATTTTTAAACTTGTTCACACATGTTCCTACAGTTATGTTGTAAAATATGTTGTAGTTGTTGCATAGCACTGTAGATCTAGAAATCAGTCCCATTAAATACTAATTAATGTTACATTCCATACATTTAGTTTGGTGTTGAATAATAAAGTATGTTAATTTGAGTAAAAAGGTGAAATTGGTAAATTATGCGATTGTAATATCAAAATAAATATGTTTGTTTGTATCCAATACTGGTGTGTTTTAGTTTAATTGTTGTAAATATGTCATTTTCCTCCTTTTGAATAAAAAAGCATTATTTTGAAATCACAAGAGATATGATTAAAAGGATTAAAAAAATGAAAAGTGGTGCGAATGTACCTATAAATAAATATATATATATATATATGTTCGTGCGTAATTTGCATCAACTATTCCACATTATATATTTAATTACATATATTTCTTGAGAATTGGAAATATGTCAATTCCACTAATTAAGCATTATTTACAATGATTACGGCTAACAGTCTTTTGTAAGATTTGAATCCTTTTGGCCAGATTGAATACAAAAAGGAATATTTGGTTACTGATTAAACCAAATCATTTAATTTAAAATATACATATAATAATAATAAAAGTAATAACTATGTTGACCGCACGAAAACATAAAATATAAATATACACATATTATCTGTCCAAATCAGCGTAAAACGGTAAAATATATATTGTATTGAATGTTTGGATAAGGTTCAATTATAGAATTATATGTAAACGTAATCCATATTGAATTAATATATTAGTGGTGACCATTTGCAACAATCAATATAACTAATTGCCATCAATAGGAATGCAAATCAATAAATAACCATTGTAACCAATAGTGATTGGGGGAAATAAATGTGATAGGAAAATTGTTACAATTCCTAAAATCAATTAGGATAAATATTGTAAAACCCAATTAGGAAATTTGGATTATAACCGCATTTAGACACGAGGTAAAGCACAACTTGTGGTAGAAGTCTACCCGGAACCGACTGGAAAATCCAACATCCGTAGGTAGTCAGCTTAATGTGAGGTGTCTAATGCGTAAATATAAACGTACAAAGGAACGAGGTTAAGTTCAACTTGTGGTAGAAGTCTTCCGGAAACCGACCGAAAAATCCAGCATCCACAAGTGGTCAACTTAATGTGAGTGGTCTTGTGCATATATACACACACACACATATAAATAAAATAAAAAAATTTAATAAATAAATAAATATGAATAGCAATGGTCTGTTGATGTACAACAAATAGATATTTCAGGATTGATAAAATAAGGGTATCCAGAGTAAAGAGTTGCCTTAGGAAAATATGAACATTATGGTCATAAATGGCAATAAACTTATGGATAAGAAAAAGGGGGCTAATGGGTACCGACTGTGGTTTAATACTAAGTCCAACTAGGGAAGGTGATTAAATATATCTTAGGATAAAGTGACATAACTTTCCCGTTTATACTAGCTAACATAGAATTTATAATTTGAATTGTAGAACCGGACTTAGTAGGTTAATAATGTAAAATATTATTAGCCATATGAACACATGATGATAATAAATCGTGTGCATATAACAATTCCGTGTAGAGGGACTAAATGGGAATGACTTAGTAACGTAGGCCGCTTTATCAAGAATAAGGAAAAGTATTAAAGGTTAATGGGGTATGAACCAATAACCTTTGCGTATAGTCTGCTTCCTGGGTCTTAAGCGGCTAGGATTGAGGAGTCCACCTGGGAATAGGTCTTTCAGTTTAGGGGTTGTGGGCCTATCCAAACCTAGAAACTAAAACGTCAGATATGGCTACCTATCCTACGCGAAGTAATAATCGACTAAGGAGTTATCTAATAAGTTCAGCTAAAAGGTATAGCGAACGATAAAATACCATCACTCGCCTTATGCGAGGCAAGGGTATATGCGTGGACGAAGGAAGCCTTAACTAGTAGGGCCCGTAGCTAGTGCCCTCTAGTTTATGTTAATGTTGGATAAATCTTCAAGGAATAATAAGGGTAAATGAAAGTGTGTGTGTGTGTGTGTATATATATATATACCCATAACCGGGAGTCAAACCTCGATTAAATAACCAGCCATGCTCTGGTATAAAGTCTTCATAAATATATGAGTAAAATATCCTATCTCTGTATTATACTTTGGGAAGAGTAGTAAAGTCATGCGTAAACATTTACAGGGTTAGGCTAGAATCTCTAACCTTAGTAGGCATACATCTTGGGTTGAACCAAACGGGATACATCTGTGCATTATAATCTATATTTGTCATTTCATGTTCACTAGAATCTTATTGTTCTGACGCCCCTCCTTGTTTCAACCACCCATGTTTTTTTAAGTTTGGCTTTCAATTCATGTTCTCTCTCATGCCCGGTATTGGCAAAGTGACTTACTTTGAAAAGGGTAGTTACTTGAGTTAATACTACTTTATCCTATCTTGTTTCTGCTGTGAGTTATCTTTTCACACTCTGATTATATTCATGCTCATTTATTTGCAGGTACCAGATTTACATGCTCTATATTTGGATATATTTGAGTTTCGAATTTTGTTGAAATTTGGGCGCAGAAAAGTATGGGGTATTACATTTGGTATTAGAGCTTAAGTTAAACGATCAGAAGAATTACTTAAATAGGATTCATGAGAGAACGTAATTCGATTTTCTTTTCAGTTTTCTTCGTCTTTCTTACTCGACTTTAATTTATTTCAACGATGAAATTAGTCATAGGCCTAATTATATAAAATGGGCTTTGAGCGACTAAGATTGGAATACGTTGAGTTGGGGTTTCTAGCCAATTCTGTCTTACCCCACAATACGTTGGCGATCTGGTTATAAGGAGCACGGGGGCGATATATGGGAGATTCCGACTGATTCAAGTTTGGAAACCGGAATAGTATATAATATAAAAATCTAGCTATAACGAGATAGTCACTGTTCTGGTTTTGTTTAGTAGTTCCAGTTGTGACCATTCCTCGACCCAAAATGGGAAAAAGTCTACATTAGAGTGTCGTATCAATTTCAGAAGTATAATTATGAGGTGTATCCATTTGTTACTTCATTGAATTTTCAAATCTACCTTTACTGAAACATTTAATTGAGTTCTTGGCCTTGTATTCGAGAAAATTTTATTTTTAAAACTATTCTGAGAAAATAAAAATGGGCTTTGAAAGGTTTGAAATATGGTTTCAGAAAATTGTTTCATGAAGGCCTAGTTTTATAAAGATTTGGTTTTTAGATTTTAATCTATTCATGTTTCAAAAATTAATAGGGACATTTGGTAATTTTAATAAATGTAATTCAATTGGTAGAAAGAAAGGAGTTTAAAATGACAAGGAATATACCATTAAACTCAAGAATAATAAATATTTATTCCTTGTGATTTTTAGTATCCCTCTTCCCATATATATTGGATAATTTATTTAAATTATCACAATTAATCATTAAGAATTTGAAGCTCCAACATTTTTGAATGCGAATTTTTTTTTCCAGTTGGAAATATAAACTAGAATATAAATAATAGTAATAATAAAATGATTTATAAATACAAAACCATTAGTTTATAATAAATTCCATTTTTGGAAAACTTTTAAATTTACTTCGAATAAGCTAAGAAAATCCTGCATTCTTATTTTGGGGTATTTGAATTTGAATCGTTTAGCTTATATAGAATAGTATGGGGGAAAATCCATTTTAATTTTTTTTTTTGGATTTCTAGCTGATTTCCATTTTTAAGTTCGTTCGTTTCGGTGGTCACAAACCTTTTTGGAGGCAGGGAAAGGCATTGGAAAATTAAATTTGTTGACTCGAAAAGAGGTGGGAGTCGATGCGAGAATTCGGTTGGGAACAGAAGTTGTTTCGACGTAATAGAAACTATATTTTAATTATAATTTAATTTTGGTCGTTGGCCGAGGTTCATACCGCGCCTTTTTAAGGGCGAGCGGTCGGTCGTTGTCCTATGGCTAGTGTAACAACCCGAATTTTTATAACATGTTAAAACAAGAAATCAGGGCAGAATAAAATTATAAGTTAAGAATCAATGGGAACGGGTTACGCCATTGCGTTCGTCTCGAAATTCTGCTTGAAAACGAGTCCGAAATTTCGTAAATCGGAGTCCGTATGACCAAGATATGGCCCATAGTAGATTTCCGAAAATTCAAAATTCAGCCCGAAATTCAAATTCAGCCAGAAACAGATTGGGGGGAAAATTTCCCGCCCAGCCCCAAGTCGACTAGGGAGTCGACCTGCCCCAGCCCAGGTCGACTGCCCAGTCGACTTGGGTGTCGACCTGGGGGTCGACCTCCCTGGTCGGCCATGTTTTCCCTGGTGCACCAGTTTGCTCCTTTGGTCTGTTTACTTGGCCTGTGACGGGATTTGATGGTTCAGATCTAAACTAGGGTTAATCCTATGGTCTAAACTAGTCTCTACACCTATAAAAACACCCTAAGACCTAGGCTAAACCATCACAAATCATCCTAACAACTAAATTCTGCCAAAATGCTCCCTAATCATGGCCTCCATCTTCATCTTGAGAGCTTCTAAGGCAAAAAGGAGCAATCTTTCTTCATCAAATCAAAGGAGCTACTTATTCTCAAGGCTTCTAGTGTTGCTACATCATTCCTAGAGCTTCTACAATGCTTCTATCTTGTTCTATTTGGTTCTAGTTCTCATAGCCACGTTTTGTAAGCAACACTCTACTCTTAGATTTAAACTATGAAATTAATATGAACATGTAGCAAGTTGAAATGGGATTTTTGGTGTAATACTTGTCTTGGGGCTATATTTGTATGCATAGATCCATTTATGACTCTTTTGATCTATGATTGTGGAACTATCATGAACCTAGTACCGTTCACTTTGATTTTTGGGTAGAAAGCTATGAGCTTTATTTGGGGGTTATGCATAATGCAACATAAAACCTCTCATAACCTTGATGTTAACTTGCCTATGATGTTGAACTACATGCTACCCACAAGTTTATCACTCTATGTCAACTATTATCATGTTATCACCTTTGCCTATGATGTTGAACTACATGCTACCCACAAATTTATCACTCTATGTCAACTATTATCATGTTATCACCTTTGCCTATGATGTTGAACTACATGCTACCCACAAGTTTATTTGCTAAGTTTGATGTCATACATGTTTTGAGGCCAATAATCCTATATGCTAGTTGTGATGAACACCTTTGCCTCAAATATCATTATGTTTAACTTATGACCAACTTTGTCCCCTTATGCCCATCCTTGTCATGTTGTTGTGTTCCCCTTCTTGATCTATTTGTATTGATGCGAATTTTCGTGCAATGGGAATGCGTTATGGGTAGTTAGGTGAACTTGAAATGACATGAAAAACATGACTTGAAATGTGACATGAAACTTGATTATGCTTGAAAACGTGAATGTGGTCATGACATGTAGAAAACCATAAAGTGGCCAACTCGAGGTTGGGTTGAGTTTGTAGCGTAAATCTGCCCGGAACCGCCCGGCAAATCCAGTGGCTACAAACAATAGGACCCAATGTGAGAAGTTGGTCATATCGCGCTTGAAACCCGAGGTTAGACTAGGTTGTGGTGTAAAGCTGCCCGGACCCGCCCGGCATATCCAGTAACTACAACAAAGTCTAATGTGAGAGGTTGGGTGCATTAAATTAATTAATGCCACATGTTAGGGTTAAGTCATGAACCACTTGGATACACTTAACCAACTTGATACATGATTGGATAGGGTTAACCACACTTAACCCGTTGGAAACCCTAGTTACGTGGTCCTTTTCAGCAGTAACCCTCTTGGATGTATCACGATACCCTAGGGGCTAGGCTAGGATGGGGCACGATTACTGGGCTGATTGTAAGCGACCAGAAAGACGGCAGAGTAGGTGCGCCAGTGTAGGTTCAGGCAGACTATGGTTGTGCACATAGTCCGGAGTTGAATAAAACAGACATGGGCACCAGTAGGTTTAGACTGTGCGTGCTTGATTCGTGTCAGTGGTTGGCGCCCTAGGGCTTGATACACCCTAGGGTGGACCTAGCACAGTTCGACTACATTCCGTGATTGGGCCGTATGACACCGACACTCGACGAGTTAGGCTTATAAGGAGCCGATCGACTAGATTGTATAGTTGGACCTTGACTTGGGTCAACTCATGATATTGGGCCAAGGGATCATTTCTTGTTTATACTTGACATGGGTTGGAATACTAGTACTATTGGTGCAAAACTAAACCTTGTATATGCGATGCCACACTTGATCTACCTTGTTATCTATTTATCATGACAGTTAGTTACCATCGTTATGTTTCATCTCAGTTTCTCATGTTTAGTTAACTTCATTAGTTTTTATACTAATAGTAGGTAGGACTTACCAGTCTTTATGACTGACCCTTTTTCTTTCGCCTCTTTTCTTCCGTTCCCCCCCTCAGGTTCTCAGGGAGGGAACACTAGTACTTAGCTTGGACATTTGGCTTGCTTTCTTGACAGCTCATGTACGGTTTGGACTTGAGCTTGCTATGGCTTCACCACATCTATCTTGGGGATAGTTTACTTTATGTTATTTTCAGTTTATGTTTTCTAGACTTGTGGTAGTTGGAAAATAATGACTAAGTACTTTGATGTAAGTTGACTATTTGGTTTTGAAATGGTTAATTATGGTTTTTAAATTTCTACCGCTGCTTTACTTATTTATTTATCTATGTTCTGTCTTGTGATATCTCTGTGCATGTTTACCTAGACAACACCCCTCCAAAGCTAGTGCATTCTCTTGTGAGTGACCCTGGCGGAGCAGGGGGTGTTACAGCTAGGTCGACCGCTTCCCCCTTATTTGCATGGCCTGTACCCGACCCAAATCGGATGAAATGATATAAATATATCGTTCAGCCGAGTCCTTCTCCCCTAACCCCAATTCCATTGAAGACCTAAATTATACTCTTCCCAAGCTCCAATCCGAGCAACCCTCGCTCCGTTTCTCTCCTAATTACCACCAAAATCCTTCTTGTGCAGGTCTCTACCCAATTAAACTCCATATTTGCAATATCTCTTACCCAATTCGCTTATTCCTCCATGGCACCTCGCAACCAACACCCCGGTCTCACGCCTCGGGAAACCGCTCGGTTAGATCGCGATGAGGCGAAGATTAAGCAGTACTTTGCCATAGCCAGTTATGAGCTCCAGATTGGTCGACCAGTGAAGTTCGCCGACTTCATCGCATTTGGTTTGGAAGACTTTTTTCTCGCCGTAGGCCTAGCACTGATCCTGCGCTTCGACACTCTAGAGCGCGACCTGTATCCGTGCTGCGTCCGTCTGTTCGATGCTCAGATGGATGCCGACATCGATGAAGAGTCATGCGTCATCAGATCTGAGGTCACCCACATCGAGTTCAATGGTGCCGACTTGGCTTAGATTTTGGGTATCTCGGCAGTAGGAGTCGAGCTTGATGCTATCGGGATGGAGGACCCTTACATCATTCAATGTATCTTCCTTGGAGAACCTGGAGCCTGGACCACCTCCAATCTACGACCCATAGCCTGTGTAGTTGTGTGCATCCTGCAATACAATGTCATCCTGAAGATGGGCAGCTTGGAGCAAATATATCCTTCCGTTCTCCCGCCACTTATGCTATCCTTGGTGGCATAACCGTCAATTGGGTATTCATGCTTATGATCCATCTTTATGAGCCCTTCATCGACACCCCACGAACCCATTTTCCTTACAGTCATCTTCTCACCCGTGTCTTCCGACACTTCCTGGTGAATCTTTCTGAGGTGACACCAATGAGGAAGGCGCCAACCGCCATTAGCCACACCACACTCCAGAAGATGGGAATTTAGTTGCCCGATGCTCCTGTCCCCGCACCACCTGCTCCATCTCATTAGCCTCAGTAGCCACAACATCCTGGTCACGAGAGCCCAGAGCTTACTGCAATCCATGTTATGCAGGCCGAGCTCCGAGAGGTTCGCGATGAGCATGTAGGAAAACTATGCAGAAATATATTATTGAAGACTGTACAATTCACAAGAATAGAGATTTCAAATAGAAGAGTCCAAGTTTTAGGACTCATTAGTATCGAGAAATCAAGAGCTCAAGAGTTCAAGAATTATAGAGTCATTATGTCTAGAAATTTCATTAAAACTCTGGTTAGCACTTGATTCTATTTCCAAATCTATTTTCCGATTTTAAAATTCAAACCTTGATTTTAAACTTGGTTTCAAAATAATTTCAAATTTATTTGCTTGATTTTAAATTATTTCAAAATTACTTCCTTATTCAAATATATATATATATAGTTCTATATTATAATAATATTTTAACTCCTAATAGTTATTTTCTAATCTCCTGAAAACTAAGTTTATATTTTAAATTTAAAACATAAGTTTTACTTAATTACTTATATTGTTTAACCTTCTTATTTATAATAAGTTTTTAATATATATAAGTATAGTTTTATATGATTATACTTTTATATATTATATTATATTTAATTTCTTAATATATCTTTATATAGGTTTTAAAATATGTTTTATACTTTGAAAAATGTTTAAAGGAAATTAGTTTGTTTTAACTCTGGATTTACCATAGTTTATTTAAACATTATTTACTTTGCTTCAAAATTTATTTTTTAACTCTATGATATGTCGATATATGCATATAGGTATGTTGACTTACTAGCCGTTAGTGCATTTTTTAAATTTTGAGAAAAGAGGTGTCTTTTTAATTCATATTCTTCTTCCTCTCTTAACATCTTACCGTTATATTACTTTAATTTTTTATTTTCTGCACTTATACTCTGCCAATTTCAATAGAAATCGTATCATTATTCTTCTCTTTTAATTCTAAACCAAATTCTTTCTAAATTCAAGTGCTTCTCAAGAGTTATAAGATGTTTGTAATCAAAGATCTCAAGCAAGTCCTATAGAGTCAATACTACAAAAATGTATAAGAGAAGTGTGTGATCATGTCCCGTTTAAAGTGACTGAGTGCGATTGTGTCCTGGAGATTGATTGTTTGTAAATTTATGGTCTGGTAAGTCAACTAAGTCTCAATGTACTTGGAATCAGTTATGGTGTGCCCTTGTATCCCTGAAATTAAGGATTGTCTTTAGATATTGCTGAATAAAAATCCACATTAACCTAGAGTTGCGTGAGACTGGATATAGGGGAGTCCCGAATCAGTATAAAATCCCGGTATGTACTTCCCTTTTATTTCTTTCACTTTTACCTTCTCCATTTTATTGACAGGCGCGTGAGATTGGTTGCATCTTCGCTATACTATGCTCCTAGCACGAACGTGGTAATGGATCAAGCTCCAGCCGCGGAGGTAGATCAGCCTACAATGGGTAGTTATAGTCGTTGTTGTTGTTATTAGTACATGTCTTGTGCATGTTGTATCTTGTATCATGTGTTTCCCTTTTCAGCATTTTTCTTTAACTTTGTTATAGTGTTGTGCTTGTAACTGCTAGTAATGAAAATAGCACAATTTTGACTAATGAGATTTCTATGTTTAAAAGTGTTTTGTCGTTCATGCATACTTATTTAAACGAAATCTCGTTCATAAACTAGCATTTGTCCTAGCGTTGGAAAGATTCTGTGTTGGATAAATTTTAGTAACGAATCGGTTCTACGTTATGGGTATATAAATGAATAAATAACCGCTCTTTGTTAAAACTAAAATTTATTTTGGTCTCATGCATGATTTAAAATTATGCATTTTTGCGTGACTGACTTCCTTCTTCGCTGACATATGACTTGAATTGTTTGTGTTTCTACAAATTACATTTTTGAATTTTTTGGGAAATGCTGTTTGAAAAAAACCTTTTATCATTTTCCTTATTTTATAGGAAATTGAAATGGTTTTGAAAAGAATTTTTCTAAATAATCATGGCAACTTTTTAAGCGGAAATTCATTTTTATGAAAATATCGATTTTTGGTCACATGAATAAGCATAAGGAAGATTTTTGGTTGATATGTGTGCGCGTTTCAAAGGTGCAATAGGACCGATGTTACAATAAAAACATTAACGACAACAAGGAAAAGGTTGTTTTTGCTTTGGAAACGTAGTTTCCATACATTGTCAACAGTCTATAGATGGAAATTTTCGGAGTATTTTGGGTAGCTGAGGTGAAAATTCCACTGTAGGGAAAGAAATGAAAAAATTGTAAGCGGAAGAAGGTTAAAATTCTTCGCTTCAATTTCCTTTTTTCGGTTTAGGAGAAACTAAATTGGAAACTATTAGATTGCATGACATTATGGATGGTAGGGTTTGGACACAAAAGTGGTTGCTTCACACTTTTATTCATAATTGTGTGGGGGTAATGGATGGAAAGAGAGTTTTCTAAATTTGCATTCATATAAAACTCCCAGTATTGTTATGATGTTTTGCATCATCTTTTCAAAAATATTTTAATACAAACATATAGGAGGATCTAATTAGAATCATCTTTCATGCATGTTTTATGGCTTAAATGCATTGTGTAACACCCCATGTTCGTTAATGTCACTCACAAAGGGAATGCATTAACTTCCATTAAGCATTATAAGTAAACAGAACAGAATATTACAAGACAGATACATGAAGTAGTACTTGAACAATTTATAACTTTATTACAGCAGAAACAGAAGTAAGTTTGGTTACATCCTTCAAAACCACAATATCGGAATTCAAATACATGAATATCAGTCTTGTGCAAAAGCCTTCAGAGTACGTAATTTTAAAGCCATAATCCCCAACAGAAAATGCCATAAATAGGTAGAATCAAAGCCAAGCAATACTTCAAGCACTTCTAGCACTTCAAGCAGAGAGAAATCTAAATCAAGCTCCTACGTTCCTAACCTGAGTACCTGGGGGGAACGGAAGAAAAGAGGCGAAACAAACTAGGTCAGACATACGTCTGGTGAGTCCAGTGACTTTCAGCATATCTATACTATACTATTAAAACTGAGTTTCTTTTGGATAGCTCTCAAGCCTCCTCCAATTTTTGCTAGGACTTTTTATGAGCATGACACGTGTAAATGTTTACTAAACCGTCATTTTTCCCAAATCATATTTCGTGTTCTTTCCTTTCGATCCCTTCTGTTACTTTTTATTTCTCTTCTTCCCCATTCGCCTTCATTTTGCCTTCCCATCCCCAATCGTTCCCTTCATGCCCAATTGTTCCCTTCATGCCCGTAATCTCAGTATCAACTTTCCCTCTCCTTGCCATCCATGCTTTGTATTCTGTAAATCCTAAGAATCCTCACTACTTCCTTCTCCCCTTTTAGTCAATTTTACCTAGAGTCGCTCCACCTACAGGCCACATGCCTCCATGCGGTTTCCTTCCCCTGAATCATGTGTATGTTTTGAATCATGTCTAAAATCTTCTCTGGCTTTCAGCACCATCTTTGTTTCTTCGTTATTTTGTATTTCCTTCTTTAAAGCAGTGGCTTTCTCCTAACTATGGCAATTAAGGCTGCCTGTTGTTTTTGTCCAGTTTCAGAATGAGATTGATTTCTTTTGCCTTCAGCTAGAGGTAAGCTTTGCAATTAATTCTTTCTATAGAATTTAAATTGAAAAGTGAATTTATCTGTTAAATTGTAGCTGCTAGATGTTTCCCGATTAATGGTATCGGTTAGTGTTTATTTATTCTAACATCAACTTGCAATGTGAAATATATTACTAGATGGATCTGTGTTAGTGCTAGCTAGAATTTGCATATGTAACTTATTTAATATAGTAGCTACGAGTGTGACATAAAGAATATGAAACTGCGCATTCTTTAATAGGTCATATGATGTGTGTTTCAAAGATGAAAGCATATCTAAATTATGTAATTTTATAAAATGATAGTTTGGTTTCAACGCTCTTTGTCGTTTAGGTTATGAATGTGAATCTTCAAGATGTTTATATTTACACTGTTGTAGTTGTTTAATTTGTTTTGTAGATGAGTTGGGAATGGATTCTCTTTTGTTTGGTAAAATTTTAATTAATAAGTTATAAAATTGAAAAACTAAAATAACTTTTTATATTCAGCATTCATAATTAAGAATTAGCATCTGGCTATTAGGGAATGAAACAAATGCAGCCTAGATCATGAATATAACATACGATCATCATTAGAAACTGGCTTTATTTATTTGGTTTGTTTTTTTTATTGGTTAAACAAGGAGCTTTATATAACATATTGTTTTAGCATTTTGAGGAAAATGAAATTCTTTTATCTTCATTTTTTGATACTTTTGATTAATCTGAATACTGCATATGACTGAAGTGATCTTAATTTAATTATTAGGAAGCACTAATTAAAAAGTAAGAAAATATGAAATTACCCAAACATATATGAAACAAAGATGGAATTCCCATATTTTAATCATTGATGAAATAGTTTCGAAAATTCCATATTGTTGAACAAATGGTACCAGTGGACATTTCGTATCTTTATGTTCACCAGGTCGCATCTTCTTAACCATTGGAATTTTTTTAGAATTTTTCTTCAAATCTGTCATGTTCATCTTTTTAGTGTTAGTTCTGATTACAAATTTATATTTTCAATTATCTTTTAAAACATTCTACTATTCTGAAAAAATGATTTGGTGTAACAATTTTAGTTAGATTTCTTTCTAATTGAGGACTTTGGTCATGCCTTCACATGCAACAGCTGTGCTTAGTTAGACGCTATATCGTGTGAACCTATTATATGATTTATATTAATCTTAATATATTTTATTTTATCAAATTCCTATATATTTTGCTTGCTATTTTATTTCAGTTTTTTCCATATGAACGTTAAAGTTTTCTTTGTACATCGTATAGGTTCTAGATATTTGTGATCTTATACAATATAAGAAAATGGATTTTTATGTTTTAATAGTGTGAAATATTTCTTTCACTTCTACACATGCGATAGGTATTATTTTCATATTTCACACTTTCTAAAAATTGGGAAGTTGCATAACATCTTGGACATTTGAATACTTCACAATTTTGAATTGTCAGGAGGTGTATCAATATCTGTTTGCACATTATAGATATTGTTATGCCATATGTTTAACTACCAATAACACCAGATAATTTTATTTAAGTTACTTCAATTGAAATAAGTAAACTATTTTATGATTATACTATCTGATTTGTCCAGGTCCATACACCAACATACCATATGTGTCATTATTTTCTCAGCTACATCATCAGCTATTTGTCAGACACTAATGTAACGTAAACTGGTTTAATTATTTATATTCAAAATCATAGATGACGTTACATTATGATCAAACTGCATGTTTATGGACTCGATTATTTGAGTTAATGTAACACGGGTAGCTTTTCATAGGCTATTTACTTTGTGGATCAAACCCACTTTACACATGAAAATATCTGCATGTATATATACACACACATACATACACACACATACACATACATATACATGCTCACTTACGTGCGCGCACACACATATCTTCATATATTTCATCATCTATTACTCATATTTTTGTCTTTATTAGCCTAAGTTTTAAATACTTTTACGTCCTACATGTTAGCGTCACATCTCCCACTGTTTTTCCTTTTTATCTTGCTTAAGACATGAAACCTTCTTCTGCAATCTGTCAGATTTTTCATCTACTTATAATAGCTTATGGTCTCGAAAGGTAATCTGAAAATTTGCATGAAGCTTTGTTTTTGGTTTTAATGGAAGAAATATCCTTTTTATGAATAATTCATTGTTCATTTTTGTTTGAACCTAAATGCGTATATTGGTTTTGCTATTTTCAATTTTCGATTCTTATGTAATCGGTTTTCACTGTTTTAACAGTTTCATAAACAAAGCTAATCAACTTACAAGCTGAATGAAATACAAAAATATTTGAATGGAGATGCGTTCTAATAGAACTCAGACAACATATTAAGTTTTTAATTAACTGGAACTTCGATAGCCATTTGTTTCACGAGTTCAAGAGTGTTATTTTGCATGTACACTAATATATTATGTATCTTTTTAACTGACCCTTGATAAACTTTTTACTCGCTTTTGTTTTTGTTGCAGGAAACAGTAATGTGTGTCATTGTTTTGGCAATTGAAGTATAGTTCCACCAAGTTTTGCTTTTAATCGGGCATTAAGAAGTCAATCTGCCTCATCCAAAACCAAAATATAGTCTCCAATGAAGAGGTGCATTAATCAACAATTTGCTTATGTACTATTTAGAACTTCAGGTAAACAAAATCAGTTTTTGATTTGCAAGAGCACATATACATTTTTAGATTATGTTAATTTCCTTTTTAAGTTTCTTTTCAAACTGCTGCCTAAAACAACACGTATAACTCATTATTGATCAAATTCAGATGAGGTATTATTATTATTAATTCTCTTGGTTGAAAAGTTAGTTGACGTTATATCATTAATGATATTTTTTCGGGCTGCCTATAAATTTGTTTTGTAGGTTGCCTTGAGTTCAAGGAATTTTTTTATTTATAAATTTTGGTATGAGTACCTTTAGATTATTATTTCCCGGACTGTTGTATTTTAAGCATGATCTGAATCGGCAAACTCATGATATTTATATTATGCAAGGTGGTAAATAAATCTAAAGCCAAAATGTTTGAATTTAAGATCTCTCTTCATTAGGTTGGATTAATGCTGAGGGTATAGATTTCTGGTGTTTCTCCTACAGTATTTCAGCTGCAGTTTTTCAGCCTTGGCATCAGTGAAAACATGTAAATTATGCCATGAACTGTTTGTTTTTGGTGGGTTATTCAATAATAGTTAAGGATTTGTCTTACATTTCAAGTTTTAAATATACGCATTTTATGAATATACGTGCTTTTTATAACTTATTTTCTGAGTAATTTTATGTGTCCTTTTGAAGTCTTTTAAGGTAGTTGTTTTGAATTTGAATTATATGTTAATCAGGTTTTTTAGGTAAATAAAAATTTGTCATATGTGAAGCTCTATTTTTTCACGATTGCACATTTATCATAATTTTATAAAAAAAATCATCATATAAGAGTTCTATTATTTAATGAATGCTCATTTCTCAACTTTTTTAAAAAGGTAAATGCAGGTGCAAGTTCTTTTAGATTATAAATTGGTAAACCTGTTTGAAATTTAGATCTCATACTTGGGTTACAAATGATAACAATACGTGTATTTTCCTAGAAACTTGACTGATTTCAACTGGACATGAATGCAAATAAGGCTAAAAACTAATACCTACCAATGCTAATTGAAGTATTTTAAAAAAAAAAAAGATCTGAAGTTCGTTTGGAAACTCCAGTTGAGATCATCTTTACTCCATATTGCACGTTATTTTCCTGTTCATTGGGTTAAAGATACATGGGATTTTTTTGCCATTTATTTAATTCAAGTTTTTTTCCGGCATTTTGTAATTTCAGCTGCAGTTTTTCAGCTTTAGCATTAGTGAAATACATGTGCGCCATTCCATGAGCTATATGTTTTTGGTTGGATATTATAGAATAATTCATGATTTGTCTTATATTTCAAGTTTTTTTATATAATTTAGAAAACTTATCAATTAGATAATCCAAGATAACATTGACCATTACCATAGACGGAGCTAGGATTCCTTATTAACCCGGACTAATTAAAATGTTGATATATCAATATTGTGATAAATATAATAATAAACATATGAATCATTTTAACTACCATGGATAAATTGATTCAATAATTAAAAAACCGTGGACATGTAAATTAAACTTGACCGTCAAACAGTTACATTTTTTTATCAAAGGAAAAGTGGTTACAGACCAATTGGTTCAAAAGTTCAGTAAACTTGGGTTTTACACCGAGAAATGAAATAAATTAAAGTCTTATTTATTGAAAATGAACATATAAGTAGCACCATGGTAATTTTAATAATAAAATATAGCTGTTACATTTTCACAAATATGTTGTTTGTATCCTTTATAGTTTTTTCGTTTGGATTGCTCTGAAAATTAATGTACATTCAATAAGTGGGATGATCGACTTATTAAGGAGTTTTATGAATAAATTAACATTGAGTTCATTACATGCCTTCTTTTTGTAATATATGCTACAAGTCTATTCATATGCCTAAAGATATAGACCTGGGTTGTAGCCCAGGTATGCATAGGCATACCTCCGTCCCTGACCATTACAACCAGAGAAGTAATTAGTAAATGGAAAAGAATTTTCTTATCAATAATACAATTATAGTTCTGTCAGAGAAAAATAATTTTTTAATCCCAAAAAAGGACAAAAAGCACCAAATAATCTTAGATTTGTAACTTTCTTCCCTATGGTCTAAATCAGGTTGAAATAATGCTTAAAAAAATGACCAAAAAGGAAACTAAATAGTGCCAAATTTATAGTCTGAGGAGATATTCCTCTATGGCCTAAAACAAGATGAATTAAGTATTAAATGGAAATTTTGGTAGAATAATACATTTAAGTATCTTTTTTTTTAAATTTAATCATAGCAAGTACTTTGTGGATCAAGTTTGATTGACCGTGTTCATAGTAATAACCGTTGCACACAATCATATACTGATGACATAGATAAACTCTATACCCTGTAGTCACTTATCTTTTATTGCAAAACTTTGTGGTGTAAACATAAATTTTCTTTCCTTATTCTCCTTTAATTTTAGTAGGATCCACATCTGGTAAATCTCAAATCCATTAAGAGATCTCAGAAGTTCTCTCTTCTTGAGTCTTAGACGGATAATAGTAATGGATCCTGATCCTAGGAAAGTTGATGATGCTTATCCATCTCTTCATATGTTTCCAATCCTTGGAAATATGATCAAGCGAGATTATTATTATGAGGTACATTGTGATTTCATATTATTAAGTATATATACATGCTGTAATGGTATCATTATATGGTTAAAATATAGCTAAAATAGAATCGTTATGTTGGGTTATTACATCTTCGATTAACGGGAATTTCACCAGACGTAGTTTCATTCATTTTGGCTTGATGGCAACATTTTTGTAATGCTTGGAGAACACGATCAGTATGGATTCCTTTTTTCTGATAATCTATGTTACCGTCCATTTTGTTGATAGGTTTTCATTTTATTGGGTTTCAACTTAATTTTTGGAGCTTGACTACTATTAAATTTATACAATGTTTTATTTCTGTATTCACTTCTATCTTTAAAAAAGTGTAGTCATAGAATCTTATTTCATTAGTTAAGTCTATTCACTCGCACTTTGATTTATTATTGTTTCTAGATTATATCAAATAATTTGGTGTTGTTGTTTATGATATCTATATAGAACTTCTTGGTGGTTATTTTTTTGAAACATCAAACGACACAAAATGCCTGTAGTAGTCATATAACTAAGCAACGATGTTGGCATATGGGATTTGGATGAGGACGATCATGATAACATCATTTGTACTTAAAAACAAACGCCCTTGGTTGATACGAAACATGAGCTAGAATCTTACAGAACTACATTGGATGTTTCAAATTATTTATCTTTATTATGCAGGTTTATTTTTTTTAGATATTTTAATTAATATGATGCATAGGATTCAATAGTATGAAGCAGTGAAAAGGTGAAGCGGACAAAAGGGTTCATGAAATTTTCTTTGACAACCCACGTTGAGTGACATCTCTCCTTAGTATATTACTTTTGAATTTCAATTGACTGCATAAATTTTGATACCTACTCTGTTGTTTGCCTTCGTCTTGATTAATTGTAGTTAAAAGATGTATTATACTTTTTTCGCCGCTACCTTAAAGTTGAAAATTTAACTCTTTAACTTAAATAACTTTTCCAGTTTTGCTCTTTAAGACAAACGCATGTACTTTATTATGTTGCTGTTTCATTTCTCATCTTTACCAGATGTGATAAGCATGGTATTTATCTGAAACTTTTGGTGAATCTTCGTGTTTCCTATTTTTTAAATTTCACATCTATTTCTTGAATTGTAGAGAGATGCGTGTTCGTACACATATAAAGAATGAATCGAATGACTACTCAGAAGTGTCATTGGCTAAAACTGCAATTTCTATATCAAGCAAGCACTTTTCAGGTACATCTAAAACTTAACGTCAGTTTATTCATTATTTTTACGCTTTTCATTTACATCAAAATGGGTTGAAAAGCTTCTTCAATTACTGTAAACATTAGTACAATCGTGATTAAACATATATATTAAATTTATTTATGCAACATATAAATGTGAACATGGTTGAATCATCAAACAAAACATGTAATTGAAATTTCATTATTTTATGTTTTGATGGTTGAGATACCTTTTTTCTTCCATGGATGCTTTGAAATATCGGTTCTGCTTTAGCTACTTGACATGATTTATTTGTTTTACCATCAAGTGATTCGTATACGTTTACGTTTTTTGCATGGTTATGGGCTTTCACATAACATTTGTATTGTGTTTTTGAATTATCTAAGTTTGCACTGTGTTCTTTTTCGACCCTACAGTATGCACTGTGAGATGATATGTAGTGTATGCAGTTTTTCTTTTTTCAATCTTTATTGAAATATAGGTACAAAAATGATTTAAGGCCATTCATTTTTGTGAAATTGGATACTACGTGGTAACTTAAAAGAGATTAAAAGAAGTAGCTACACAGCTAGATCTGAAAACCCTTTTGATTTTGTTCTTTTACTCCTGCTTATATCAATAGAAGCAGTTCTGTGGCCAATATCGAGGTTAATGTTAATTTCTGTTGTTTGATGTGCTTCTACTTTATGCTATAGATAACTTAGCTAAACACTTTTGGACTTGCTATGGCTTGCTTCACTTTTCCTCCAACAAGAAGGTGAATGCCTAAGTTGCACAAACATGAGTTTCAAAGTGTTACATTTCAGTTCAATTCATATAAATTAAGATTTTCACTATCAACCCAAAAGATCGCTACAATTGTTTACGTCAAATGTGAATGTCGTAACACACTGTTAAAAATATTCTTTGCACTTTTTCCCACTGCAAATGTATGCCAACCTTTTGCATAACCAGACATAATTTTAGCAATATTTGTTACTTTTTTGCTGAATAAGCTAATTATTTTGTGTTCAAGTTGTACGCGGACTGAAGTTTTAATATTTTTGCAAGAACCAGAGGAGGATGAAGGCAAATATGAAATAAAGCACTGTCAAGTAGTAGCTTTAAGATTTGGGGTCCAATATGACTACTGCTTCAAACATTTTATGTTGGCCTAGGTTAGTTTAAGCTAAGTTGTCATGTGTAGGCATTTATGATGTTCAATTTTTACAGAATGGTACATGTTAGGCTTTCTTTGCATATACTTTCGTGAATGCAGGTTGACCATGTATTTTTTTTTAAAGCTAAATCCATGTGATCAACGTCATTTTTTTTTTTCGTTTTCAGTATATGTGAGGTACTATACAATAATGATCTTTTTTTGCATAAGAGGACTCATCATCACCTTCGATTCAATACGTTTTTTTTCACACTTTATTTGGAGTATCTATAAATATTTGCCTTTTGCCACACGTTCAATATTATGAGCTGAAAATGTTATATTATTCAATTTGTTAATTGATGGCAACCAATGTTTACGCCACTACGGATGACCTATTTGTCCGTGTATGTGTTCCTATATACATTAAAGCGATGGGTTATACGTATAGAAAAGTTACGTTTATCATACTGATTCAGTTGCGAGTTTATTATGAACATCTTCCTCAAAGATTGTTGGAATAATGGTGTTAGCCGCTGAATTAACTAGATTTCCTACTGTAGTATGCAAGTTCTTTGTAATGGTTAAATGAACTGGCATAGTTCAATCTATGATTCCTGCTAATGCATAGGTTGGCCGTTAACATCACTATTATGGTTTCAAATCTTAAATAGTTTGATTTTTTTTAGTTTTCCAACTTTGGATTGGTTAAAAAATTAATTTTCTTTTCGTTACTAATGATTTTGTTTTGAGTTGAACCAACATATAGTTATAGACCGTGTGCGAAGCACGGGTTCACACTAGTAAACAGATAAAAGTACCATGACATGTAAATAAAACTGGATGAGAGATAGCCGTAACAGGAGTAGCAGGTTAACAGAAGAAACAAAATGATATAGACCAAGTTATGCTTCTTACTATATCTTACATCTCTGCACTAATACTATTGTAGTAGAATTAGGTGTTGTCCTAATGTCTAAATAGAAAATAGGATGGTCTCTTCAGAAACACGATGCTAGAAATGGGCCTTTACCACCCTAACAGAGACAGACGTTCAGAAACAGAATGCTAGTAATGGGCCTTTACCACCCGAACAGAGACAGACGGTACAGAAACAGAATCAGGAACGGAATCAGAGGCAGAAACAGAATAATCCCTACGGAAACAGAATATTAGAATTAGGTGTACACTAGTAATGGGCCTTTACCACCCCAACAGATGGTGCCACACAGAAATAGAAAGGTGTTACCACCCCAACAAAAACAAACGGTACCCCAACAAAAACAGACGGTACCCGAACAGAAACAGACAGAACTAAGTGTACCCTAAATTCTACCCCAAGCAATCGGCTCCTTAATGCATAAATACCTTTTCCCGGCCCCACAGAAGGGTGTATCACTCCCTAAAGTAGCAACCTATAGACACAGACCTATTTACATATGTCACGATATCTTGCATCCTAAGAGTAGACCGGATCCATGCACGCACATGACCCGGTTGGAATGCGACATCAACACCCCTCGCCATTATCAGAGTGAATATCTTACAATTAGTTCAGTAAGCGTGCCCTGACCCCTCTTAGTGTTGGGTCATAGTTTTGATACCAGAAAGGGTTACTGACTAATATGGGTCCCAAACAACAGATGACACAAGTAATTACCCCTCCTAACCTTGTGTCCCCAGACTAACAGATTTCAGATTAACTTGCTTACAGATTTCAAATGTACAAAGTTCAGATTAACTAGTCCTCAGATCAAACATACAAGTTAACAAGTTTTCAGACCAATGGATTAGATATACAGATTAACAAGTTTTCATACTAACGGGTCAGATATACAGATTAACAAGTTTTTAGACTAACGGATCAGATATACACATTAACAGACTTATAGATTGTTTCACCTAACCTTGTATTGGGCCTACAGATTTTCAAATGGGTTTATTAGATTCATCGGTCTAGTTGATTTAACCCTATCCACCCAACACGTTTTAGGCATCACCTTTATCTTAGATTTGCATTAATTAAATATTAATGCACAGACCTATCACATCAGGTCGGTAGCTTGTGGCCGCTGGATGTGTCAGGCGGTTCCGGGCAGACTTCTGCCACAAGCCAGACCTAACCTCGTGTCTGACCATCTTTATGCCTACGGCCTCTCACATTAGACTGACAGTTTGCGGTTGTTGGTTAAGCCGGTTGGGTCCTGGCAGGCTTCTACTGCAAACAGAGTCTAACCCCAAGTCTCAGCATTCTTATTTTTAGCTAAAGTATTCATTCACAGATTATGCCAATATCAGACTAATTATGCCAATTCAACAAATTAACTTCTTCACAAGTTATAATAGATTATCCAAAGTTCTATTAACATTTTTTGCTCAATTTTAGATCTAGCAAACAGGTTTCATACCCCCAAATTATCGTATTTAGTTTCAACAGATTTAGCAGATTGGGCAATTTAACATATTTAATCATTCCTTAAAATTCCATTGACATGCCTCGCCTAACCATAAAATTAAGCCTAATTTTACATCCCCAAATTATGGTCATAATTCACCATATAACATATGTCCCAAATTTTTGTTAAATTTGCACCATACAGAATATTCTCTAAAAACCCCAAATCATGATGCACAATAGAAATTATGCCAAATTATAGTCGTCGATTACTGCGTATGTCAAATATCCAAAAATCTGAATTAGGCGTATTCACATTAATAATTATCCCTATTTTAATATAGATCTTTTACGCCTAAATCATATATCCTTTTTTTTCTTCCAAGTCATAGATCGTCATATAAAATATGCCCCCAAATCTAGATCTTAAATTACAACATGTATTATGTCCTCAAAATCAGATCTTGAATTATAACATGCATTATGCCCCCACAAATTACAAGTCATGTTTTCATACAATAATTCTCCTTCTTCCAAATCATAAACCATCATATATAGTATGCCTAGATCTAGATCTTAAATTACCACTTATGTTGTGTTCTCAATTTAGTCACAAATCAGTTGTGTCCAATTATGCATCATTCAATATTTTCCCCAAATTTAGCGTTCGCGTGTCAATGTCTTATGAGATTTGGCTCAGGCTCATGGTAGCCTGGCTATAGAACAGAAGGGAGGAAGAGATACAAAATAGTTACAATAAGATAGATCTACACAGAAAAACAGATCGGATAAACAAGAATAAGATGGATCTACACAGAAAAACAGATCTGATAAACAAGAATAAGATAGATCTCCAATTCAGATTTATACCCATGTCAAGATCATAATTAAATTTCACATCTGAAAATAACTGTACTTACAAATCGTGATTTAAGAAAGAGAAGAACGATTCTGGGATTTGATTTCTGGAGTTGATTAGCTTTCCATTGATGTAGGCGTTGATTTGTTATCTTTATCTTCTCGCTTGAATTGATTGATTAGGGTGGAGGCTAGGTCGCTTTAGGTTTTAGGAGCATGGAGGCGCCATTCCTCTTTGCTAATGAATTAGAGTTGGGTCTTGCTATGTATTTATAGGTGTAGAGTGTTTAGAGCCTTTAGATGAACTAGGAGACCATCAAAACCACTCAGCTCAAATACACATCACCCGGCCACTCAGAAGAAGACACATCATCACAGAAAACTCCAGAATTCTGTGCTGGATCGGTATGGGCGCACTTGGCAGGTGCGCCAGTGCATTTTTGTACTGGCGCACTTGTGAAGTGCGCCAGTGCATTCTGGTCAACTTCCGGTTTTTCTGCCTAACTTCGTTCGTCCATATCTTCTTCATACGGTATCCGCTTTATGCAAACTCAGACTCTATCTCAGGCAGAATTCCAAGAGGAATGCAGTGGCATAACCTTTTCACCTAATTCTTCTTTTAATAATTAATTATTCTTTAATTATCTCTTATGTCCCATTTTAAAATTATGGGGTGTTACATTCCCCCCTATTTAAAGGATTTCGTCCCCGAAATCTTCAAGTTAAGAAGAATGTGTCCTACCATCCAATCACCCATCTACTCAATCATCATCCACAAGCATCTATTGTCCTTAGAAAACTTCTAATGTTGTATGTACATATGCAAAAGTGTGTGTATATGTAATAACCCGAAAATCTGGGCCAGTTTAAAATTTTTATTTTGACAATTTTAGCGAATTTTGAATATTTAAAATAGATTATTTTAAATAATATCGACGAGAAATTTATTTTGGATATAATTCGATCGTATATATTATATACGTCGTCGTTAGAATATAAATATTTATATATAATTATAAATAGAATTGAAAATGGCGCGGTAGTTCGATAATTCGATTTCAAACTTCAATTGAACATACCGGATGCAAAACAATCCGGATTTTAGTGAAACCAAAAACATTAGGATCTAATTGATGATATCTTTTCAACGAATCCGGGAAATCAAGATTTCATAGCGGGAATCAAAAGATATGTCCAGTTGAAAATTCTGAATAGTCGCTATGGAATTCAGGCCCTTAAAAATGGACATTTTGCAAATGACTTCGGATTTCGACGAAACCAGTTTTGTTGGATCCGCAGTGTCAAGTTATTGCTAGATTCCAAATTTCATAATTTTTCGAATCAATATGTGAGCGTGGCAAAGGAAAACGCGTTTGACCATTTCAGTTGATTTTAATCGACTGGAAATTGGCCATTTTTCTAACGGTCTCAGAATTCGACGAAACTAGTTTTGTTAGGACCGTATCGTCAATACGAAGCTAGAAAATATTTTTCGAGAATTTTTAGAGTTCGTATGCGACCCCGGTAATTTGAAATGTACGTTTAAAATTCAATATAGTGATTTAAATGTAAATTCAAAGGAAACTGATTCAAACGATCGAACCAGCCTACGATACATATCCCATTGTATTCGGAATGGGGGCAATACGCTAGGGACGACAGGCGGTGGGTTCGATTTTGAAGTCGATAGGAAAAGTTACCTTTTGGCGAGAAATAAAATAATTAAATAATAAAAAAAATACCTTTCTCTCCTTAACCAGCCCCCCCCGTTCCAAATCATTTCAAAAGAAAAAAAAAACCCGAATCGATCCGTCGCCCCCCCCCCCCCCAGGAGCTCCGCTCGCCGCTGGCGCCTCCGACCAGAGCGCCGCCCCCTCCATCTCCTCCTCCCGCCGCTTCTCCCTTCCTCCGATTGAATCCCGCTCGTGAAAACCCTCGAAGCCCCCCTTCTACTGAACGCGTCGCCACCTGAAGGCAGCCCCACCGCCTCGCCTGACCTCTTCCACCCCGCTTCCAGCACCTCCTCCCACCACCGATTCCGCCAGTAAACCCCCCCTCGCTGTAAGTCTTTTTTTTTATTTATTATTTATTTATTTTATTTTTATTTTATAAAAAAAAGGGTTTTAAACTGATTTTTTTTTAGGATTTAAAAACTGATTTTATTTTTTTTTTAGATTTTAAATAGAAAAAGATTTAAACTTTAAAAGGAGAAAGGTTTGAACTTTAAAATAGAAAATATGATTTTTATATTTTTAAAGTGTTAAAAATATAATCTTTACTATATAGAAATATTAAAAATATGATTTTTATATTTTTAAAGTATTAAAAATATAATCTTTATAGGATAGAGAATATAAAAAGATCATCTTTGTATATGTAGCAAAATAAAAATCTGATTTTTATTTTATATACGTTGGAATAAAGTGGTGATTTTCATAACGATGAAAACTTTATTTTTGAAAAGGCGAGATCTTTATATAGAAAATAGAGAAGTAAAAATTCGATTTTTAAATATTGAATAGCAAAGTAAAAATTCGATTTTTAAATATTGAATAGCAAAGTAAAAATTCGATTTTTAAATATTGAATAGCAAAGTAAAAATTCGATTTTTAAATATTGAATAGCAAAGTAAAAATTCGATTTTTAAATATTGAATAGAAAAGTAAAAATTCGATTTTTACATATGTAGTGGCTACGGTCAACGAAGGTGACAAGAAGGCGAAACGACGAAGACTTCTGCAAAGGAAGAGCCGTGGAGCTAGGATAGCTATTTGTGAGAATTTCTCACCTTTCAATTTAATCTTTCTAGTTATATATATATACTAGGATGCAGACGGTGTTTAGTAGCACCCGACACCCGTCATCCACAGACCATGGATGGCTTGTTTGTTTAATTGTTTGGTTGTGTAGTTAGTTAGAATATTTGGGTTGAATTGAATTATTTGGTGAATTGAAATTGATTTGATTGATGTGTGAATGGCGTGGGACTTCACTAGTCCGGGGATAAGGCTAGGCCTCGTCCCGTTTCTAGTATCGTGCCGTTATGCCGCCGAAATTTTCTAAAATATGTTAGAAAAATAAAAAATATCATTTTTATTGTGTAATTGAAATGAATATAGATTCATGTGTTAAAATAGAATATATTATCGTTAAAAATATAATTTTTAACGTGAAAGTGAATAAATGAATATTTATAAACAAATTGACTGATTTGTTTATATACACTGATTTGACTGATATTGATTGGGTCGATAAATTTTACACATCGCCCAACTGCACAAATAAAATCTGTGTTTGATTGTTTGAAACCCCACACGGGTGTTGGGATGAAATATGAAGTTCACTCATCCTGATTAATTAAATATGTCGATCGATTGATTGACAGGCTGTTATAAGCGTTAGATATCTATATTTGATGCTTATACAGTGTAGTGCACTTTGGTTGATGGTTGATTATTTTTCAATGCTATTATATACATGTGTTGTATGAAAATCCATATAATTAACTTTATATGGTAATTGATTGGGCCTCATTCCAATTTGAAAAATAAAGAATATTATAAAATAAAGGTTCATGTGTTGACAGTACTCATCCATTGAGATTGGTCATGTGTTGAACGAAATATTTTTATAATAAAATTTATATCTTTATCAATATAAAATAAAGGTTCATGTGTTGACTATACTCATCCGTTGGGATTAGTCATGTGTTGAACGAAATATTTTTAATAATAAAATTTACATCTTTATCAATATAATATAAAGGTTCATGTGTTGACTGTACTCATCCGTTGAGATTAGTCATGTGTTGAACGAAATATTTTTAATAATAAAATTTACATCTTTATCAATATAATATAAAGGTTCATGTGTTGACTGTACTCATCTGTTGGGATTAGTCATGTGTTGAACGAAATATTTTTAATAATAAAATTTACATCTTTATCAATATAATATAAAGGTTCATGTGTTGACTGTACTCATCCGTTGAGATTAGTCATGTGTTGAACGAAATATTTTTAATAATAAAATTTACATCTTTATCAATATAATATAAAGGTTCATGTGTTGACTGTACTCATCCGTTGGGATTAGTCATGTGTTGAACGAAATATTTTTAATAATAAAATTTACATCTTTATCAATATAATATAAAGGTTCATGTGTTGACTATACTCATCCGTTGGGATTAGTCATGTGTTGACCGAAATATTTTTAATAATAAAATTTACATCTTTATCAATATAATATAAAGGTTCATGTGTTGACTATACTCATCCGTTGGGATTAGTCATGTGTTGAACGAAATATTTTTAATAATAAAATTTACATCTTTATCAATATAATATAAAGGTTCATGTGTTGACTGTACTCATCCGTTGAGATTAGTCATGTGTTGAACGAAATATTTTTAATAATAAAATTTACATCTTTATCAATATAATATAAAGGTTCATGTGTTGACTGTACTCATCCGTTGGGATTAGTCATGTGTTGAACGAAATATTTTTAATAATAAAATTTACATCTTTATCAATATAATATAAAGGTTCATGTGTTGACTGTACTCATCCGTTGAGATTAGTCATGTGTTGAACGAAATATTTTTAATAATAAAATTTACATCTTTATCAATATAATATAAAGGTTCATGTGTTGACTGTACTCATCCGTTGAGATTAGTCATGTGTTGAACGAAATATTTTTAATAATAAAATTTACAACTTTATCAATATAATATAAAGGTTCATGTGTTGACTATACTCATCCGTTGGGATTAGTCATGTGTTGAACGAAATATTTTTAATAATAAAATTTACATCTTTATCAATATAATATAAAGGTTCATGTGTTGACTATACTCATCCGTTGGGATTAGTCATGTGTTGAACGAAATATTTTTAATAATAAAATTTACATCTTTATCAATATAATATAAAGGTTCATGTGTTGACTGTACTCATCCGTTGAGATTAGTCATGTGTTGAACGAAATATCTTAACAAAAATAGTCACACGTGGACGGTACTCATTCGTTGAGATTAGTCGTGTGTTGACAAAAAGAAATATTTGAAATAGAATATATAAAGCCGTGTTGATTAGTGATGCACCATTTTGACGTGAACGATATTTATATCGATTTTATTCATTTTAAAATGAATATTGAAAAGCGATTTCGAGATGAATTGAATATATAACGATTTCGAAATGAATTGAATAGAAAACGATTTTGATTTGAATTGAATATATAACGATTTCGAAATGAATTGAATATATAACGATTTCGAAATGAATTGAATAGAAAACGATTTCTATTTGAATTGAATATAAAACGATTTCGAATTGAATGGAATAGAAAACCAATTTGATTTGAATTGAATATATAATGAATTTGATTCAAATAGAAAACGAAACGAATTTGATTTGAATAGAAAATGAATTTGAATCGAATAGAAAACCAATTTGAATTGAATTGAATTGAAACGAATTCAATTTGAATTGAATTGAATTGAAAACGAATTCAAATTGAATTGAAAACGAATTGAGATGGATTCAAATTGAATTGAAATTTGAATTGAATAAAAATGAATTTTAAAACGAATTTATAAGGAAAAATTCAATTTTGATTTGAAATGAAATGGAAGTTGAAATTGCTTTTGAAACGAATTTAAAACTATTTTTAAAACTTCGTTTTAAATAGAAATCGACGAAATATATATTATATATATTATATATATAATATAATGGCCTGAATAGAACGCGCCGCGCCGCGGCAGTTCGTGAATTTCGACCATTTATTTCAAACGGACATTACGGGAGATCCGACCGTCGGATTCTCCTAAAACCGGAACCGTTGGGTTCGTATCGAAAAGAGCTTTCTAACGAATATTAGAAATTTGAAATCTAACGGTTGGATTTGGAGATACGTCCAAATCAAATTCGAAAAAGGTCGCTGTAAGTGCAGTTCGATGGCCATTATTGGAAATCGATTGTACGGGCCTTAATAAAATTATTAAAAATATCAATAATTGGTGTAAAATCATAAGGAATGATTTGGGAAAATTTGGGATGAAAAACTCCATATTTGAAAAGATAAAAATAGATTTTTATCGAAATGAACTAGTTTTGAACTAAATTTAAAACCCAATTATTTTTAAATAAATTAATTAGATTTAAAAAGGGGTTTTAAATAATCGGAATTTCTAATATATTTGATTGGATATAAAATGGGTTTATCGTGAACGGTGTTTTAAATAACACTAGTTCTTTAATCCGATAACAAATAGAATGTGATTTGGGTTTGTCGTGAACTGTGTTTTAAATAACACCTAGTTCTTTAACCCAGTAAAAGGAGTTTTAATGAATCTGCAATTAGATTGAAATTCGAATTGATAATCTAAATTTCCAAATTTAGAAACGAGCGAGAATGGAGTATTACCAGTTTTGCTCCAAAGCGATAGTTAAATCTTTAATTAGATTTGAACGTGAAATGGTAATTAATTTTACCGATAACACCACGGTGTTAGATATGGAGTATTACCAGTTTTGCTTCATGGGATGAATAGGTTGGGATTGGGAAATAAAATAAATAATTACTTCGTTACGGTTCGCTAATCTCGACTAGTTTAGAAAAACCATAATTTGGTTTTAAATGAACATCCAAAGGAAGATTACAGGATAAATTTTAAAGAATTTATCTTGGATAAAATTAATGGGAACCTTTCCCTAAGAATGTGGAATTTAGAAACTAGCTGTGGGTTGGCTAAGAAGAATGGTTTCCTGGGTATTGATCTGATGTTGGTTTCGGCCTTCGGGGTTAATGTTTGGGAAATTATTCTCTTGCTAATTTGCGGTTACTGACTAATGAATTGGAATAAGGCGTATGTTGTGTTTGTGTAACATTTGTTTTTAATATACGCGGGTTATTCGAAAAGTCCGGGTTTACACCCATTCTGAATAACCGATTCGACGATAAGTCGAAGATGAAGACGGTGGTCGAAGACCGGAATTTTTCACATCGTTTGGATAATTACTGACGATCCTGATTGGGCAGTACACCCAAGAGGATGGAAATAGTTGGTGGTCGTCCAGACGTACTTGGAGATGGATGGATATGCGAGGAAAGTGCCTCCGGTTTCGTTCAGACCCAGAACGGACTTGTAAATGGATTGTGTGTCTGACATTGGATTTTATTCTATGTTGATTGATTTCTATTAAATATACATCTGTTTGGCGGCGGAGAATTTATTCTTTTGCTTAACGCCCTTCTCTGAGACGTACGAGCTCAGGGGTTGTATATCGATGGACATCAGTCGCATGGCATGAATTGCCTGTGTGGCACGCTAAGATGCAATGATCAAGGCTTCTGTTGAAAAGAAAAGTCTTGTGGTTGATGATCAAAGCATGGCCTTTGTGGCGTAGCTTTGTGTATAGCGTGAATTCGCGAGCCTCACACCTCGGTATGAGTTAAAAACGGGATACGGACTGCAGGGAGAGCACGACGTTTCTTTCTAGCTTTGGTGTTGTCAGTGACTTACCAGCCCTGACATATATATACTTTTCACCTTTGTGGTTGTTGGATGAGGCGCCTCGATTATAGGTCTGTAAGGACCGGGAAACGTGTGTTCAGGAATTGCCAATCCTCTAACGTAAGTGAGGACCGGCCCTGAAGATCCAGGGTTACCCAGTGTGCGTAATCCTGGGACATTTGCTAGAGTGTCTCGAACGCGGAGAGGAGCTTGCCCCTTGCCTCGACTCATGACGGAAATCCAATTTCCAATACGTGTATTTCGGCTTTATTTGTAGAGCCTAGTATGGCGACATAGTGGGATGGGGCACTCATGCCGTCTATGATTTATATTTATGATTGAAATGTTTTGACACTATACACTTATTATAGTATCAAATGATTTGTTTTAAACGTATCAAGCATGTTTGGCTGTTATAAGGTAAAACCCTATCCTCCGGCTTGCGTTGCATTGTGTGATGGGACCTGGGTCTTATAATAGCTTCATTTTTTGAAAAAGCATTGCGTTGTTTATTCTATGCACTGGTATTCTTGGGAGGAAACCCGTTCCGTGTTATACGGCGTGGTCCCTTGAATTACTATCTTTTTAAAGTAAAGCTTTAAATAACTGTTTTAGTTCTCACACCAGTCACATGACTGACCTGGAGTTTATTGTTTTAACCTAAACTCTGGGTGCCCCTATTTTCCGCACGGGCAGCTAGTAGTTTTGGTTTTGCAGATTTATATTCACAGGATCCTGGTTTACAGCTGGAATGATATCCGGAAAGCTCTGTATCTGTATATCACCTTCAGTTGTGCTTTGTATTATTTTCCGCTGCTATGTAATTTATTGTAATCTCTGATATTTATCGAATGTAATTTATTCATTTATACTCTGTATATTCTTGTATCTGATGGAATTGTTGTAATATACAATGAAATATTCTTCTGTTTGTGTTCTGATTTGTCCTGTTCTCAACGTTCAGGGGTTTCGAACGGTCTAGATCGGTTTAACGACTGGTTCGGACTGAGCGAAATTCCAGGCCGTCACATTTGGTATCAGAGCTTTGGTTTACAGAGCTCGAGAACAAGACACATTAGAACCATACGAAAGAATTCATCAGATATTGGATTAGCAATATCCAATTAGAATGACTCGTTAGAGATAGGATCAGTAGTATCCTAGAACGGGTGTGAAGAGTATATTTTTCAAATGAAACAACTTTGTTTTGAAAATTTAAACCATTTTAAGACGTATTTGATTATTTATTTATTTTGAACATGGACAATCCGATATATAGAGATTTTGCATATACGCGTCATGAACGTATATACGAAGTTTTAATATATTGGATAGATATGGAATCACATTCTAGTCGCCCGGAGATGTTCTGATGGTGGTTCGAAACATCATCAGCATTTATTTTCGAGTGACGAAGGTGTGATATCTATATATTTCCATTAGACTGGTGTGAGAACCAAAACTTATCTATATAGCTAGAACACTTTGTTGTGAATTGGCATCAAAAACAAGATTTTCAGTATATATATCAAATTTATGAATTTGAAACTCTAATTCACTAATTGATTGATGTTTGTGTTGTTTGTTTATTTGTTTGATAGTTTTGAACCATTATGCCTAATTGAACCAAATATTGATTTGTATTGAAAATTGGTCGCATTTGCTTGCATACATGTATGTCTTTTGAACAGGTCATAGCAAGAAGGCTAGAGCCGAAGAATAAAATTTGTTTGCCCGACAAATAGGTACATGTTTACTACAAAATTTACTGTTTTGTTTGGGTGATGATGATTTTATGAGCCTATTGGCTAGCCGCTTGGCTTTTTCTTTTTCTTTTTGAGATCTGAAGGACCGGGGAAGCTATTTGAAATTCCCCGATGCTCCCGGTGCAGGGGAGGTTATGGCGAAATTTTTCGAAAATTTAGGGTGTTAGCCAAATTTAGAAAATTTTCAGAAACTGAAAAGTTGGAGAATGAAAGCCGGATCGAAAGTAGAGTTGAATAATCAAACCACTTTCGAGTTTGTTCCTTTTCGGGGACGAAAAGTTTTAAGTGGGGGAGATTGTAATAACCCGAAAATCTGGGCCAGTTTAAAATTTTTATTTTGACAATTTTAGCGAATTTTGAATATTTAAAATAGATTATTTTAAATAATATCGACGAGAAATTTATTTTGGATATAATTCGATCGTATATATTATATACGTCGTCGTTAGAATATAAATATTTATATATAATTATAAATAGAATTGAAAATGGCGCGGTAGTTCGATAATTCGATTTCAAACTTCAATTGAACATACCGGATGCAAAACAATCCGGATTTTAGTGAAACCAAACACATTAGGATCTAATTGATGATATCTTTTCAACGAATCCGGGAAATCAAGATTTCATAGCGGGAATCAAAAGATATGTCCAGTTGAAAATTCTGAATAGTCGCTATGGAATTCAGGCCCTTAAAAATGGACATTTTGCAAATGACTTCGGATTTCGACGAAACCAGTTTTGTTGGATCCGCAGTGTCAAGTTATTGCTAGATTCCAAATTTCATAATTTTTCGAATCAATATGTGAGCGTGGCAAAGGAAAACGCGTTTGACCATTTCAGTTGATTTTAATCGACTGGAAATTGGCCATTTTTCCAACGGTCTCAGAATTCGACGAAACTAGTTTTGTTAGGACCGTATCGTCAATACGAAGCTAGAAAATATTTTTCGAGAATTTTTAGAGTTCGTATGCGACCCCGGTAATTTGAAATGTACGTTTAAAATTCAATATAGTGATTTAAATGTAAATTCAAAGGAAACTGATTCAAACGATCGAACCAGCCTACGATACATATCCCATTGTGTTCGGAATGGGGGTAATACGCTAGGGACGACAGGCGGTGGGTTCGATTCTGAAGTCGATAGGAAAAGTTACCTTTTGGCGAGAAATAAAATAATTAAATAATAAAAAAAAATACCTTTCTCTCCTTAACCAGGCCCCCCCCGTTCCAAATCATTTCAAAAGAAAAAAAAAAAAAAGAAAAAAACCCGAATCGATCCGTCGCCCCCCCCCCCAGGAGCTCCGCTCGCCGCTGGCGCCTCCGACCAGAGCGCCGCCCCCTCCATCTCCTCCTCCCGCCGCTTCTCCCTTCCTCCGATTGAATCCCACTCGCGAAAACCCTCGAAGCCCCCCTTCTACTGAACGCGTCGCCACCTGAAGGCAGCCCACCGCCTCGCCTGACCTCTTCCACCCCGCTTCCAGCACCTCCTCCCACCACCGATTCCGCCAGTAAAACCCCCCCTCGCTGTAAGTCTTTTTTTTTATTTATTTATTATTTATTTATTTTATTTTTATTTTATAAAAAAAAGGGTTTTAAACTGATTTTTTTTTTAGGATTTAAAAACTGATTTTTTTTTTTTAGATTTTAAATAGAAAAAGATTTAAACTTTAAAAGGAGAAAGGTTTGAACTTTAAAATAGAAAATATGATTTTTATATTTTTAAAGTGTTAAAAATATAATCTTTACTATATAGAAATATTAAAAATATGATTTTTATATTTTTAAAGTATTAAAAATATAATCTTTATAGGATAGAGAATATAAAAAGATCATCTTTGTATATGTAGCAAAATAAAAATCTGATTTTTATTTTATATACGTTGGAATAAAGTGGTGATTTTCATAACGATGAAAACTTTATTTTTGAAAAGGCGAGATCTTTATATAGAAAATAGAGAAGTAAAAATTCGATTTTTAAATATTGAATAGCAAAGTAAAAATTCGATTTTTAAATATTGAATAGCAAAGTAAAAATTCGATTTTTAAATATTGAATAGCAAAGTAAAAATTCGATTTTTAAATATTGAATAGCAAAGTAAAAATTCGATTTTTAAATATTGAATAGAAAAGTAAAAATTCGATTTTTACATATGTAGTGGCTACGGTCAACGAAGGTGACAAGAAGGCGAAACGACGAAGACTTCTGCAAAGGAAGAGCCGTGGAGCTAGGATAGCTATTTATGAGAATTTCTCACCTTTCAATTTAATCTTTCTAGTTATATATATATACTAGGATGCAGACGGTGTTTAGTAGCACCCGACACCCGTCATCCACAGACCATGGATGGCTTGTTTGTTTAATTGTTTGGTTGTGTAGTTAGTTAGAATATTTGGGTTGAATTGAATTATTTGGTGAATTGAAATTGATTTGATTGATGTGTGAATGGCGTGGGCCTTCACTAGTCCGGGGATAAGGCTAGGCCTCGTCCCGTTTCTAGTATCGTGCCGTTATGCCGCCGAAATTTTCTAAAATATGTTAGAAAAATAAAAAATATCATTTTTATTGTGTAATTGAAATGAATATAGATTCATGTGTTAAAATAGAATATATTATCGTTAAAAATATAATTTTTAACGTGAAAGTGAATAAATGAATATTTATAAACAAATCGACCGATTTGTTTATATACACTGATTTGACTGATATTGATTGGGTCGATAAATTTTACACATCGCCCAACTGCACAAATAAAATCTGTGTTTGATTGTTTGAAACCCCACACGGGTGTTGGGATGAAATATGAAGTTCACTCATCCTGATTAATTAAATATGTCGATCAATTGATTGACAGGCTGTTATAAGCGTTAGATATCTATATTTGATGCTTATACAGTGTAGTGCACTTTGGTTGATGGTTGATTATTTTTCAATGCTATTATATACATGTGTTGTATGAAAATCCATATAATTAACTTTATATGGTAATTGATTGGGCCTCATTCCAATTTGAAAAATAAAGAATATTATAAAATAAAGGTTCATGTGTTGACAGTACTCATCCATTGAGATTGGTCATGTGTTGAACGAAATATTTTTATAATAAAATTTATATCTTTATCAATATAAAATAAAGGTTCATGTGTTGACTATACTCATCCGTTGGGATTAGTCATGTGTTGAACGAAATATTTTTAATAATAAAATTTACATCTTTATCAATATAATATAAAGGTTCATGTGTTGACTGTACTCATCCGTTGAGATTAGTCATGTGTTGAACGAAATATTTTTAATAATAAAATTTACATCTTTATCAATATAATATAAAGGTTCATGTGTTGACTGTACTCATCCGTTGGGATTAGTCATGTGTTGAACGAAATATTTTTAATAATAAAATTTACATCTTTATCAATATAATATAAAGGTTCATGTGTTGACTGTACTCATCCGTTGAGATTAGTCATGTGTTGAACGAAATATTTTTAATAATAAAATTTACATCTTTATCAATATAATATAAAGGTTCATGTGTTGACTGTACTCATCCGTTGAGATTAGTCATGTGTTGAACGAAATATTTTTAATAATAAAATTTACATCTTTATCAATATAATATAAAGGTTCATGTGTTGACTATACTCATCCGTTGGGATTAGTCATGTGTTGAACGAAATATTTTTAATAATAAAATTTACATCTTTATCAATATAATATAAAGGTTCATGTGTTGACTATACTCATCCGTTGGGATTAGTCATGTGTTGAACGAAATATTTTTAATAATAAAATTTACATCTTTATCAATATAATATAAAGGTTCATGTGTTGACTGTACTCATCCGTTGGGATTAGTCATGTGTTGAACGAAATATTTTTAATAATAAAATTTACATCTTTATCAATATAATATAAAGGTTCATGTGTTGACTGTACTCATCCGTTGGGATTAGTCATGTGTTGAACGAAATATTTTTAATAATAAAATTTACATCTTTATCAATATAATATAAAGGTTCATGTGTTGACTGTACTCATCCGTTGAGATTAGTCATGTGTTGAACGAAATATTTTTAATAATAAAATTTACATCTTTATCAATATAATATAAAGGTTCATGTGTTGACTGTACTCATCCGTTGGGATTAGTCATGTGTTGAACGAAATATTTTTAATAATAAAATTTACATCTTTATCAATATAATATAAAGGTTCATGTGTTGACTATACTCATCCGTTGGGATTAGTCATGTGTTGAACGAAATATTTTTAATAATAAAATTTACATCTTTATCAATATAATATAAAGGTTCATGTGTTGACTATACTCATCCGTTGGGATTAGTCATGTGTTGAACGAAATATTTTTAATAATAAAATTTACATCTTTATCAATATAATATAAAGGTTCATGTGTTGACTGTACTCATCCGTTGAGATTAGTCATGTGTTGAACGAAATATTTTTAATAATAAAATTTACATCTTTATCAATATAATATAAAGGTTCATGTGTTGACTGTACTCATCTGTTGGGATTAGTCATGTGTTGAACGAAATATTTTTAATAATAAAATTTACATCTTTATCAATATAATATAAAGGTTCATGTGTTGACTGTACTCATCCGTTGAGATTAGTCATGTGTTGAACGAAATATTTTTAAAAATTAAATTTACATCTTTATCAATATAATATAAAGGTTCATGTGTTGACTGTACTCATCCGTTGAGATTAGTCATGTGTTGAACGAAATATTTTTAATAATAAAATTTACATCTTTATCAATATAATATAAAGGTTCATGTGTTGACTATACTCATCCGTTGGGATTAGTCATGTGTTGAACGAAATATTTTTAATAATAAAATTTACATCTTTATCAATATAATATAAAGGTTCATGTGTTGACTATACTCATCCGTTGGGATTAGTCATGTGTTGAACGAAATATTTTTAATAATAAAATTTACATCTTTATCAATATAATATAAAGGTTCATGTGTTGACTGTACTCATCCGTTGAGATTAGTCATGTGTTGAACGAAATATCTTAACAAAAATAGTCACACGTGGACGGTACTCATTCGTTGAGATTAGTCGTGTGTTGACAAAAAGAAATATTTGAAATAGAAAATATAAAGCCGTGTTGATTAGTGATGCGCCATTTTGACGTGAACGATATTTATATCGATTTTATTCATTTTAAAATGAATATTGAAAAGCGATTTCGAAATGAATTGAATATATAACGATTTCGAAATGAATTGAATAGAAAACGATTTTGATTTGAATTGAATATATAATGATTTCGAAATGAATTGAATATATAACGATTTCGAAATGAATTGAATAGAAAACGATTTCGATTTGAATTGAATATAAAACGATTTCGAATTGAATGGAATAGAAAACCAATTTGATTTGAATTGAATATATAATGAATTTGATTCAAATAGAAAACGAAACGAATTTGATTTGAATAGAAAATGAATTTGAATCGAATAGAAAACCAATTTGAATTGAATTGAATTGAAACGAATTCAATTTGAATTGAATTGAAAACGAATTCAAATTGAATTGAAAACGAATTGAGATGGATTCAAATTGAATTGAAATTTGAATTGAATAAAAATGAATTTTAAAACGAATTTATAAGGAAAAATTCAATTTTGATTTGAAATGAAATGGAAGTTGAAATTGCTTTTGAAACGAATTTAAAACTATTTTTAAAACTTCGTTTTAAATAGAAATCGACGAAATATATATTATATATATTATATATATAATATAATGGCCTGAATAGAACGCGCCGCGCCGTGGCAGTTCGTGAATTTCGACCATTTATTTCAAACGGACATTACGGGAGATCCGACCGTCGGATTCTCCTAAAACCGGAACCGTTGGGTTCGTATCGAAAAGAGCTTTCTAACGAATATTAGAAATTTGAAATCTAACGGTTGGATTTGGAGATACGTCCAAATCAAATTCGAAAAAGGTCGTTGTAAGTGCAGTTCGATGGCCATTGTTGGAAATCGATTGTACGGGCCTTAATAAAATTATTAAAAATATCAATAATTGGTGTAAAATCATAAGGAATGATTTGGGAAAATTTGGGATGAAAAACTCCATATTTGAAAAGATAAAAATAGATTTTTATCGAAATGAACTAGTTTTGAACTAAATTTAAAACCCAATTATTTTTAAATAAATTAATTAGATTTAAAAAGGGGTTTTAAATAATCGGAATTTCTAATATATTTGATTGGATATAAAATGGGTTTATCGTGAACGATGTTTTAAATAACACTAGTTCTTTAACCCGATAACAAATAGAATGTGATTTGGGTTTGTCGTGAACTGTGTTTTAAATAACACCTAGTTCTTTAACCCAGTAAAAGGAGTTTTAATGAATCTGCAATTAGATTGAAATTCGAATTGATAATCTAAATTTCCAAATTTAGAAACGAGCGAGAATGGAGTATTACCAGTTTTGCTCCAAAGCGATAGTTAAATCTTTAATTAGATTTGAACGTGAAATGGTAATTAATTTTACCGATAACACCACGGTGTTAGATATGGAGTATTACTAGTTTTGCTTCATGGGATGAATAGGTTGGGATTGGGAAATAAAATAAATAATTACTTCGTTACGGTTCGCTAATCTCGACTAGTTTAGAAAAACCATAATTTGGTTTTAAATGAACATCCAAAGGAAGATTACAGGATAAATTTTAAAGAATTTATCTTGGATAAAATTAATGGGAACCTTTCCCTAAGAATGTGGAATTTAGAAACTAGCTGTGGGTTGGCTAAGAAGAATGGTTTCCTGGGTATTGATCTGATGTTGGTTTCGGCCTTCGGGGTTAATGTTTGGGAAATTATTCTCTTGCTAATTTGCGGTTACTGACTAATGAATTGGAATGAGGCGTATGTTGTGTTTGTGTAACATTTGTTTTTAATATACGCGGGTTATTCGAAAAGTCCGGGTTTACACCCATTCTGAATAACCGATTCGACGATAAGTCGAAGATGAAGACGGTGGTCGAAGACCGGAAGTTTTCACATCGTTTGGATAATTACTGACGATCCTGATTGGGCAGTACACCCAAGAGGATGGAAATAGTTGGTGGTCGTCCAGACGTACTTGGAGATGGATGGATATGCGAGGAAAGTGCCTCCGGTTTCATTCAGACCCAGAACGGACTTGTAAATGGATTGTGTGTCTGACATTGGATTTTATTCTGTGTTGATTGATTTCTATTAAATATACATCTGTTTGGCGGCGGAGAATTTATTCTTTTGCTTAACGCCCTTCTCTGAGACGTACGAGCTCAGGGGTTGTATATCGATGGACATCAGTCGCATGGCATGAATTGCCTGTGTGGCACGCTAAGATGCAATGATCAAGGCTTCTGTTGAAAAGCAAAGTCTTGTGGTTGATGATCAAAGCATGGCCTTTGTGGCGTAGCTTTGTGTATAGCGTGAATTCGCGAGCCTCACACCTCGGTATGAGTTAAAAACGGGATACGGACTGCAGGGAGAGCACGACGTTTCTTTCTAGCTTTGGTGGTGTCAGTGACTTACCAGCCCTGACATATATATACTTTTCACCTTTGTGGTTGTTGGATGAGGCGCCTCGATTATAGGTCTGTAAGGACCGGGAAACGTGTGTTCAGGAATTGCCAATCCTCTAACGTAAGTGAGGACCGGCCCTGAAGATCCAGGGTTACCCAGTGTGCGTAATCCTGGGACATTTGCTAGAGTGTCTCGAACGCGGAGAGGAGCTTGCCCCTTGCCTCGACTCATGACGGAAATCCAATTTCCAATACGTGTATTTCGGCTTTATTTGTAGAGCCTAGTATGGCGACATAGTGGGATGGGGCACTCATGCCGTCTATGATTTATATTTATGATTGAAATGTTTTGACACTATACACTTATTATAGTATCAAATGATTTGTTTTAAACGTATCAAGCATGTTTGGCTGTTATAAGGTAAAACCCTATCCTCCGGCTTGCGTTGCATTGTGTGATGGGACCTGGGTCTTATAATAGCTTCATTTTTCGAAAAAGCATTGCGTTGTTTATTCTATGCACTGGTATTCTTGGGAGGAAACCCGTTCCGTGTTATACGGCGTGGTTCCTTGAATTACTATCTTTTTAAAGTAAAGCTTTAAATAACTGTTTTAGTTCTCACACCAGTCACATGACTGACCTGGAGTTTATTGTTTTAACCTAAACTCTGGGTGCCCCTATTTTCCGCACGGGCAGCTAGTAGTTTTGGTTTTGCAGATTTATATTTACAGGATCCTGGTTTACAGCTGGAATGATATCCGGAAAGCTCTGTATCCGTATATCACCTTCAGTTGTGCTTTGTATTATTTTCCGCTGCTGTGTAATTTATTGTAATCTCTGATATTTATCGAATGTAATTTATTCATTTATACTCTGTATATTCTTGTATCTGATGGAATTGTTGTAATATACAATGAAATGTTCTTCTGTTTGTGTTCTGATTTGTCCTGTTCTCAACGTTCAGGGGTTTCGAACGGTCTAGATCGGTTTAACGACTGGTTCGGACTGAGCGAAATTCCAGGCCGTCACAGTATATATCTCTTATCTAATGCAAAGATCATGCGGTCTACTGATTCAGTAGACCTCCTTAATGTGAATTATGTTAGTGCCATGAGTCCAATTATGTATGAAAGAAATCCTATTTGATACGCTTCATTTCTATATGAGTGCCATGACCTCCTTAATGGGCCTTTACCACCCTAACAGAGACAGACGTTCAGAAACAGAATGCTAGTAATGGGCCTTTACCACCCGGACAGAGATAGACGGTACAGAAACAGAATCAGGAACGGAATCAGAGGCAGAAACAGAATAATCCCTACGGAAAAGGAATATTAGAATTAGGTGTACTTTAGTAATGGGCCTTTACCACCCCAACAGATGGTACCACATAGAAATAGACAGGTGTTACCACCCAATAAAAACAGACGGTACCACAACAGAAACAAACAGAACTAAGTGTACCTTAAATTCTACCCCAAGCGATCGGCTCCCTAATACATAAATACCTTGTGCCGGGCCCACAGAACGGTGTATCACTCCCTAAAGTGGAAACCTATAGACACAGACCTATTTACAGATGTCAAGGTGTCTTACATCCTCAGAGCAGACCAGATCCATGCACGCACATGACCCGGTTGGAATGCGCCATCAACACCCCTCGCCATTATCAGAGTGAACCTCTTACAATTAGTTCAGTAAGCGTGCCCTGACCCCTCTTAGTGTTGGGTCTTAGTTTTGATACCAGAAAGGGTTACTGACTAATATGGGTCCTAAGCAACAGATGACACAAGTAATTACCCCTCCTAACCTTGTGTCCCCAGACTAACAGATTTCAGATTAACTTGCTTACAGATTTCAGATGTACAAAGTTCAGATTAACTAGTCCTCAGATCAGACATACAAGTTAGCAAGTTTTCAGACTAACGGATCAGATATACAGATTAACCAGTTTTTAGACTAACGGATCAGATATACAGATTAACAAGTTTTCAGACTAACGAATCAAATATACAGATTAACAGACTTACAGATTCTTTCACCTAGCCTTGTATTGGGCCTACAGATTTTCAAACGGGTTTATTAGATTCATCAGTCCAGTTGATTTAACCTTATCCACCCAACACGTTTTAGGCATCACCTTTATCTTAGATTTGGATTAATGAAATATTAATGCACAGACCTCTCACAACAGGTTGGTAGCTTGTGGCCACTGGATGTGCCGGGCGGTTCCGGGCAGACTTCTGCCACAAGCCAGACCTAACCTTGTGTCTGAGCATCTTTATGCCTACGACCTCTCACATTAGACTGACAGTTTGCGGTTTCTGGTTAAGCTGGTTGGGTCCGGGTAGGCTTCTACCGCAAACAGAGTCTAACCTCGTGTCTCAACATTCTCATTTTTAGCTAAAGTATTCATTCACAGATTATGTCAATATCAGACTAATTATGCCAAGTCAACAAATTAACTTCTTCACAAGTTATAGCAGATTATCCAAAGTTCTATTAACATGTTTTGCTCAATTTTAGATTAAGCCTACAGATTTCATACCCCAAATTACCGTATTCAGTTTCAACAGATTTAGCAGATTGGGCAATTTAACAGATTTAATCATTCCTTAAAATTCCATTAACATACCTCGCCTAATCATAAAATTAAGCCTAATTTTACATGCCCAAATTATGGTCATAATTTACCATATAACATATGTCCCAAATTTTTGTTAAATTTGCACCATACAGAATATTCTCTAAAAACCCCAAATCATGATGCACAATATAAATTATGCCAAATTATAGCCATTGATTACCGCGTATGTCAAATATCCAAAAATCTGAATTAGGCGTATTCACATTAATAGTTATCCCTATTTTAATATAGATCTTTTACGCCTAAATCATATATCCTTTTTTTTCTTCCAAGTCATAGATCATCATATAAAATATGCCCCCAAATCTAGATCTTAAATTACAACATGTATTATGTCCTCAAAATTAGATCTTGAATTATAACATGCATTATGCCCCACAAATTACAAGTCATATGTTTTCATACAATAATTCTCCTTCTTCCAAATCATAAACCGTCATATATAGTATGCCTAGATCTAGATCTTAAATTACCACTTATGTTGTGTTCTCAATTTAGTCACAAATCAGTTGTGTCCAATTATGCATCATTCAATATTTTCCCCAAAATTAGCGTTCGCGTGTCAATGTCTTATGAGATTTGGCTCAGGCTCATGGTAGCCTGGCTATAGAATAGAAGGGAGGAAGAGATACAAAATAGTTACAATAAGATAGATCTACACAGAAAAACAGATCGGATAAACAAGAATAAGATGGATCTACACAGAAAAACAGATCTGATAAACAAGAATAAGATAGATCTCCAATTCAGATTTATACCCATGTCAAGATCATAATTAAATTTCACATCTGGAAATAACTGTACTTACAAATCGTGATTTAAGAAAGAGAAGAATGATTCTGGGATCTGATTAGCTTTCCATTGATGTAGGCGTTGATTTGTTATCTTTATCTTCTCGCTTGAATTGATTGATTAGGGTGGAGGCTAGGTCATTTTAGGTTTTAGGAGCATGGAGGCGCCATTCCTCTTTGTTAATGTATTAGGGTTGGGTCCTGCTATGTAATTATAGGTGTAGAGAGTGTTTTAGAGCCCTTAGATGAACTAGGAGACCATCAGAACCACCCAGCTCAAATACACATCATCCGACCACTCAAAAGAAGACACATCATCACAGAACACTCCAGAATTCTGTGCTGGATCGGTATAGGCGCACTTGGCAGGTGCGCCAGTGCATTTTTGTACTGGCGCACTTGTGAAGTGCGCCAGTGCATTCTGGTCAACTTTCAGTTTTCTTCCTAACTTCGTTTGTCCATATCTTCTTCATACGGTATCCGTTTTACGCAAACTTGGACTCTATCTCAAGCAGAATTCTGGGAGGAACGCAATTGCGTAACCCGTTTCACCTAATTCTTCTTTTAATAATTAATTATTCTTTCATTATCTCTTGTGTCCCGTTTTAAAATTATGGGGTGTTACACATTGTGTACACCATGCACATATATACATGGTTGCAAAGTGGATGTACACAAATTTGTTGCGTAGGATAGGATAACCAGGAGTCAGAATTTCAGGACAAATTCCTTTTAAGGGGGAAGAATGTAACAACCCGGAATTTTGACAATAAATAGTTATTTAATCAAAATCTCAAAATAAGGAATTTCTGCAAACGATGGAATTTGACCATAAAACTTTAACTGATGCGTTCATCTTGGAATTCTGGTCAACTCTCATGTTTGGAGTTTCATGAACGGATTCTGTATGAAAAAGTTACGGACGAAATACGAAAATGGACGGAAAATAACTAAATCATAATAAAATATATATAGTAATATATAATTACACATCCACCTGACTACCAGGTCGACCAAGGGGTCGACCGCTTGGTCGAGCCAGGCAGTGACGGCTGGGTTTTTAAGTATATAAAATTATATATGGAAGGACAGATGTTAATTAAAATGGATTCAATGGTTCAAGGCCATTTCCAACCCTATAAATAAATAGGTAAGGCCTCATTCTTTTCCATACAAATCTGTAGTGGCAGCGGAGCTCTATCATTTTACTCCTTCTCCGAACCTAATTTCTAAAATAAAAATATGTATTCTTATACAACAAATAAAGTCCAATTCATATGATATTGAGTGGATTAACCGGTCTAATGGAAAAGAATGCAAATTGGCGCTCCAAATCAGATTCTCCCCATCTCTTCCTATTTTCTTACATCTCTGCAGATCTAGAATTTTCCCCTTTCCAAATAAATTATAGATTTATAAGAATTTAGGGATTGTAGGCTTAAAGGGTTCAAACTTTAGATTTGGATGCTACAAGGTGAGTGGGAAATTTACAAATACAGTTATAATAGCTTATATATTTCGTTTGAGTTAGATCCAAATTTTTATGCCTATTTCTATCGGATCTATTCATTTAGTTATTGTAATTTGATTGACAACCTTCAGATTTGATTATAAACATTGTTAAAACTTGTGAATTGTAAGTCATGTTTATCCATAATATCAATTGTAGGATTCTTAAACTTGTTCACACATGTTCCTACAGTTATGTTGTAAAATATGGTGTAGTTGTTGCATAATACTGTAGATCTGGAAATCAGTCCCATTAAACACTAATTAGATGTAGTTACAATCTTGAACTTTAGTTTAATGTTGTATAATAAAGTATGTGAATTTGGACAAAAAGATGGAATTGGTAAATTATGTGATTGTAATATCAAAAGAAATATGTTTTCTTGTATTCAATATTGTTGGGTTTTGGCTTAATTGTTGTAAATATGACGTTTTCCTCCTTTTGAATAAAAAGGTAATCACAAAGGATATGATTAAAAGCATTAAAGAAGGAAAAGTGGTGCAAATGTACGTATAAATATACATACATATATATGTGTGTGTGTGTTTGTGTGTGTGTAATTAACATTAACTATTCCAAATTATATATTTACATATATTTCTTGTGATTTGGAAATATGTCAATTCCACTGATTGGGCATAATTTACGATGATTACGGCTAACAGTCTTTTGTGAGATTTGAAACCTTTTGGCAAGATTGAATGCAAAAAGGAATATTTGGTTATTGATTAAACCAAATCATTTAATTTTAAAAATAATAATAATAATAAATGTAATAACTACGTTGACCGCACAGAAACATAAAATATAAATATACACATATTATCCATCCAAATCAGCATAAAACGGTAAAATATACATTGTACTGAATGTTTGGATAAGGTTTATTATGTAATTATATGTAAATGTAATCCGTATTCAATTAAAATATTTGTGTTGACCATTTGTAGCAATCAATATAATTAATTGCCATCAATAGGACTGCATATCAAAAAATAACCATTGTAACCAATATTGATTAGGGGAAAATAAATGTGATAGAAAAATGGTTACAATTCCAAAAATCAATTAGGATAAATGTTGAAACCCCAATTAGGAAATTTGGATTATAGTCGCATTTAGACACGATGTTAAGCTCAACTTGTGGTAGAAGTCTGCCTGGAACCAACCGACAAATCCAGCATCCACAGGTAGTCAGCTTAATGTGAGGGGTTTAGTGCATAAATATAAATGCACTAGGGCACGACGTTAAGTTCAACTTGTGCTAGAAGTCTGCCCGGAACCGACTGGCAAATCCAACATCCACAAGTGGTCAACTTAATGTGAGTGGTCTAGTGCACAAATGTGTGTGTGTATATACATAAATATAAACAAAAAAAATATAAATATGAATAGTATTGGTCTATTAAGGTACAACAAATAGACATTTCAGGACCGATAAAATAAGAGTATCTAGAATTAAGAGTTGCCTTAGGAAAATTTGACCATTATGGCCATAAATGGCAATAAACTTATGGATAAGAAAAAGGAGGCTAATAGGTACCGACTGTTGTTTAATACTAAGTCCAACTAGGGTAGGTGATTAAATATATCCAAGGATATGGAGACATAACTTTCCATTTATACTAGTTAACATAGAATTTATAATTTAAATTATAGAGCGGGAAATAGTAGGTTAATAATGTAAAATATTATTAACCATATGAACATGTGACAATAATAAATCGTGTGCATATAACATTTCCCTGTAGAGGGAACCGGGATGACTTAATAATGTAGCATGTTTTATCCCAAATAGGGAGAAGTATTAAAGGCTAATGGGGGTATGAACCAATAACCTTCGCGTATAGTCGGCTTCCTGGGTCTTCACTGGTTAGGGTTGACGAGTCCACCTGAGAATAGGTCTTTCAATTTAGGGACCTTAAATTGTAGATCCAAACCTAGAAACTAAAACATCAGATACGACTACCTATCATACGAGAAGTAATAAGTGACTAAGAGGGTTATCTAGTAAGGTCAGTTAGATGGTATAGCGAATGATAAAATACCATCTCTCACCTTATGCGGGGCAAGGGGATATGTGTGAACGACGGAAGCCTTAACTAGTTGGGCCTGTAGCTAGTGCCCTCTAGTTTATTCTAATGTTAGAAAAATCCTCAAGAAATAGTAAGAGTAAGAGTAAGTGAGAGTGTGTGCGTGTGTATATAAACCCCGTAACAAGGGGACTAACCTCGGTTAAATAACCCGCTATGCTATGGTATATAGGCTTCATAAATGTATGGGTAAAATGTCCTATCTCGGCATTATACTTTGGGAACGCTACTTTGGGATGAGTAGTAAAGTCGTGCATAAACATTTACAAGGTTATACTAGAATCACTAATCTTGGTAGGCGTACATCTTGGGTTGAACCAAACGGGATACATCTGTGCATTACAATCTGTGTTGTACATTTCTAGTTCACTAGAATCTTGTTGTTCTTACCCCCTTCCTTGTTACAAAAACCCAGGTTTTCTAGAGAAGGTCGGGTTCTCACAGGTGTTTAAGTTTGGCTTTCGGTTCTCGTTCTCTCTCTTGCTCGGTATTGGAAAAGTGACCTACTTTGGAAAAGGTAGTTACTTGTGTTAATACTCATTAATCCTATTTTGTTTCCGCTGTGAGTTATCTTATTGTACTCTGATTATACCCATGCTCGTTTATTGCAGGTACCAGATTTACGCTCTCCATACTTGGAAATGTTTGAGTTCCGATTTTTGATGAAATTTAGGCGCTGAAAAGTGCGGGGTGTTACAATAATTTATTGTATATACACATTAATTTGCCTAATTCAGTCTAATTTCTTTTATTACAATTTCATAGTTTGTACATATGTTTGCAATAATTTTACCTCTCTTATTCTCATAATTATATTTTTTATCGTATTTTTTGCGTGCATAATAAGGATTAAATTAATCTATGTCTTTCAACTAACATTTATAAACCGAGACATTTTAAAACTTGTGTAATTAATTACAAAAAACTGTAAATAACTCTCGTCTGTTACATTCCTTTTCTTTGTTTCGTTACAAATCTACTTACTTACAGTTATTGTATGTTCAATTCTAAGAAGTAGTCTTGCACCATTTGGTTGGTTACAACAACTGCACTTAAATCTGTTTTTTATTTTAAAATTAATATCATAAAAAGTAACACATAATTGCAATATTTTTTTTTCATTCTTTTCTTTAATTTTGGACAACGCTAGATACGGTAGTACCCCTATTTTGCACTAACCGTACTTTTCTTACTATTATTCTAGCAATTACATTTACCTCTTTCCTACAATATTAAATTATGAAAATATATCACCTTTCTCAACCAACCAACAAACCTAATATTAACTTCCAAACTAGTTTTGTTCATTAGAATTCCCTTTTTATTCCAAATTCCAAATTTTGATATTTTACTGCAAAATTTCTTATTTTTAGGATTATGCCTTTTTCCATAATTCTGAATTCGGACATTACTCATAATCATTTATTTTCATTCCATGATAATAATAATTTCGTATAAGTACACTTATAACAATTCATTGATCGATAAGGAATAACTTCCTAGATTATTTCAATAATTTTCCCCAAACAAAATTTACATTAAATTCAATAATTTAACGGTAAAATAAAGATATTATAAACCATTAACTGAAAAGAGAAATAAATTTAATTCTACTTACTTGTAAAAAGCACTCCAAGTTCCGTATCTGATTTAAGTGCATAATTACTATCCATAGTTTTTTCCTTTTACAAACCTATTTGAATCGACAAACTCATAATGAAACCGAATTAGAATATCTACTTTCTAAATCTAGATTCTATGTCTCCAGATCTTAAATCAGAAAACTGAAATCTAATATATTTAATTTCTACAGAATTGGAGGAGAAAGAAATGTGATAGGGCTTCCTCGCTCATTCTTGAAAAATATGAGTTTGAGGGCTAAACCTGCATGTTTTTTTATAAATGTCCAAAATAACGTTGTCAGTTCAATTTGAATTGGACAAGATGTCACACGACCATAAAAAGTAGATTTGTAACACATAATTTTGGTCGTGTGACTTTGGGAAACGATTATTGGGGTCAATTCCCATATTCTCGATTTTTGCCGAATTTTAATGACCGTTTTGCCCCTGGCGAATCTTGTTTCGCCTATAACTTTTGATTAGTACGAATTTTTGACCTAAAGCTACTTCCATTAGATTTGGATTATGGTTTACCTTTCTGTAGAGTGGTCACGTTAATCGAACGGACTTACCGTTTGGGAGGTATGGCTGAAATAAGGTTTGGAAGATGAAAAACAGCATAATTGGGCTTAACCGGGTGATTAGCAGCTAAACCCATAACCCATTTCGGGATTAGGGTTATGGGAGGGCTGAAAGGAGTTAGAGAATGGTCCTTTTTTATTTTTCCAGCCGCCACAAACATTCCTCTAACTCTAGTCATGGCCTTCATCTTCCAAATCACCCTTTAATCACTTTCTAATCACATATTAAGCAAACCTACATCAAATCAAGGCGGATTAGCATCAAAATCGAGATAGACCCGCTGGAACACATAGGAATTCGACCCAAATCAGTGGAGTTTTCAGATCTATAATTTATTTGTGGCAAAGGTGAGTGATTTGCACTATTATTCACAAATTACGGCTAATTAAGGGTGATTAGTGATAATTAGCGAAATTAATCATCATAAAAATCTGGAAAAATATGTAGAAATTCTAAAATATTATTTTATGTCACTGGTGAAAATTTGGGTTAGTTTGGATTAAGTTTGTTAAACCTATAGTTAAGCATGGTTAAGAGGATTAAGCAGAAAATCATGCTTTTTGGGTATGTTTGATCTAAATAACCTATACGCTTGATGTTTTAATGTTTTTGATTAAACCTATATGTTGTTACTGTTGTTTGGAATGTTTTAAGATTGTTTATTGAAGTTATAATGGTTGTAAACACCGTCGTATGGCGAAAATGGATGAAACAAGCCCGTTGGAAAAGTGCAGGAAATGGATCGGATCGGGTCCCCAAACCGGCTCGTGCTCACTACCCCGAACCGCGAGCCGTGAAGCTTCCCCGAACCGCCTGCAAGAACGAACACCCGAACCGAACCGTGAGCCACCTACTCCCCATGAACCGATGCCACGAGCAGGGTGTCACGAACCGGACCCATACGAGGACATCGAACCGAACCGTTCGAGCCAAGAAGCTCGAACCTGAGCCGGATGATACCACGAGCCGCCTTGTGTTATGAAACGAACCGTTTTTGCCTTCCACGAATGGAGCACCATGAACCGAAGTCTCCGAACCTAAACCAGAGTCACTCACGAACTGAACTGAATGGAGATCGAACCAAACCAGAGAAGACCAGAACCCGAGATGCAAAGGAAGTCCAAATGAGGAGTTATTACTCAGGATCCAGATGGGAGCCAATGTATTAACTTCTAGAGTTGGGCTTTGTTGCGGGACGTGTGCAAAGGGGTTATCGATATCCATAACTTTGGTTCACCATTGAAGAGAAGGGGCATGTAGACGAACCAAAGCCAGGGAAGTGTGGACTGGTTGGCCCTTAACCTAGAGCCAGGGATGTGTGGGCTGGGTAGGATTATTGACCATAGACCAGGGAAGTATGGTCATAGCAATAGTTGTACGGAGTTGCCGTCATGGCCCCAATAGATTTGGTGATCAAAGCGGTGGATAACGTATGCTTTACGCACTGCATGAGAGACATGAGGATGATTGCTATGTTTGATGTTTGCTATCACCATAACATACAAACTCCCATTTTTACAATATATGTTAGTGTTACCTTAGAGGATTATACATCTTGTTGTGCTAACTCTTTGGTTGTAGGTCTAGGTTCAGGTATGATTATTTATAACTATTATTGGTTTACTTTGCTACTATCGCTCATACTAGACTTTTGTCTGACCTAGAGTTTTATGTCTCTTCTTCTTACTATGGATGCTCCTAAATGAGAAGACTAGAGACAGGTCAGGTGGTTATGCACGAGTAGTTGTCCGGAGATGAGCAAGAGGCTTCCACGTACAATTTACATATATTCTCCCTGTGTTGTTGTTGGTCACTACTTTAAGCATTAGTAGTGCACCATTTATATTTTTCTTTAGAGACAATATTTTGAAGTTGTAATAATGATGGTTTGGATCATAAGCGGTATTTTGGATTCTACTGCTATGATGGTTTAGTTTTCAGCTTATGCATTGTCTTGCCTGTTTTACATCAAGTTATGTTACTATTATATTTTACTCCATACACTATGAGATATACTACAGGTTCTTGATGATTCATAGTTTCCAAACCCTTTCTTTTGACGACCGTCCCGTTCTAGTTGGACATTGGCACATCGCATTTCGGGAAAATGTCGGTTGGTACGGGGCGGGTCGTCGCACTTGGTATTAGAGCCTAGGTTGCGTGGTTAACCTAGGAGAAGACATCAGGGAGAGATAGTATACGTATATAGGAGCGCGTATTTGTAATATTTTGGTTTTCAAAACTATATATATACTATTAGTATGTCTAAGGATGAAGTCGCACTACACTAGCACCACTAAGAAGATGGTTAATCGTTTTCTCTTTACAGACTGAACGATGAGCCGATATACGAGGAGTACGGGTTCTAGGGCCAATGATAGGAATGTCCCTAATATGCGGACGATGTTTACTACCTTCATGTGAGAGATGCTTAGGGATGTTCAGGGATCAGTTCCTAATGCTGCTAATGGTGGTGGTGCGGTAGCGCAGGCGCCAAGAGCCGATTTCGCCAAGCTCATCAAGGATTGTACTAGTCTTTGTATGAAGTCGTTCCATGGAACAGAGTCGGCTACGGAGGTTCAGGATTGGCTTGATAGTTGTGAGCGAATCTTCGAGGATTTGGGGATCAGTGATGCGATAAAGAGAAAGCTAGCATCACGTCAACTTCAAGGACGAGCAATGAATTAGTGGAATGCTATCAAAGCAGCTACTCCCGAGGATCAAGTTACTTAGAATCAGTTTAAGATTTGCTTCAGTGACAAGTTTATTCCAGTTGCTCAGAAATCAGAATTGTTTAGGAAATTTTTGGAGCTTAACCAGAATAGTAGGGCAGTCTCAGAGTATATTTCTGAATTTGATACCTTATCGAAATATGGATTTTCCCTTATTGACACCATTGAGAAGAAGAACGAGAAATTCATAACTGGCCTAGATGAGTAATTGGGGGAGAGACTCATAAACCATATCGATGAGATATTCAAATCTATTATGGGAATGGAATTGAGTTCTGAGAGCCCTTACCCTAAGTCAAAAACTGAGGTTGTTGTTACATCTGCAAAGGAGAAAAAGCCGCAGGCAAGCGGTGGAGGCAAGAATAATTCCCATAATAGGAGAAAGCAGAACCAGACCAAGGATGGTTAGAAAAAGAAGAATAAGGAAGATACCGAGTGCTTTAGCTATGGCCAGAAGAGCCACTATGCCAGCAATTGTTGAGCAAAACAGAGGAAAAAGAATTGCTTCAACTGTCGCCAAGTGAGACATTTTAAGAATGAATGTCCACAACCCCCTAAAGAGAGCAAATCGTGAAAGCATATGCCATCAGCGTTGTTCCTTCTTCGTCAAATTCCCCAACTGCGGCAGAGAAAGTAAAGGGTGTCGTTATTCAAGGTGTGCTTTCTATTTGTGATGTTCCTGTTCGAGTATTGTTTGATATCGGGGCTTCCCATTCTTCGTGGTGACCTGGTAGATAGGTTGGAATTGGAACCCGAGATAGTTGATAGACCGTTAGTTGTGATGAACCTGATCGGTGGTTCGACTGACCTTAGTATGATTTACCGAAATTTGTTCTTATCGAGTCATGGATGTATGCTTGCTTGTGATTGCTTCATCTTGGGCTTTGCTGGGTTTGACATTATTTTGGGAGTCGAATGGCTCCAAATATATGGGGTGGTGGTAGACTGTGAGGGGTCTTCGGTGACAATCAGAGCGCACGATGGGCAGAGGGTGGTATCGGGTTGCCTACCTAGTGATGAAGTGATGGCTAGTTTTCTACATTCGCTCGACATCTCGCAGGATGAGTTATCAGATGTGCCTATTGCTGGCAAGTATCCTGACATCTTCGAGGAAGTGACCGGACTTCCACCATACCAAGAGGTTGAGTTTCGTACTGATTTTGTGAAAGATGCCAGACCTATAGTGATGCCTCTTCGTCGTATGGCGCCAAGGGAGCAGCGAGAGCTCGAGTTGCAAGTGGGTGATCTTTTGAAGAAGGGAATTATCCGAAGGAGTGTTTCCAAGTAGGGAGCACCAGTTGTATTTGCTACCAAGGCCGATGGTTCCTTTCGCTTATGCGTAGACTACCATGAGTTAAACAAGGTGGCTAGGAAGAATAAGTATCCTCTTCCATGGATAGATGATTTGTTTGATCAGTTAAATGGAGCAAGAGTGTTCTCCCAATTGGATCTCGCAACAGGTTTTCATCAGCTCAGCTGAGAGTGTACCTAAAACGGCATTTTGGACGCCGTCGGGATTCTATGAGTGGTTGATCGTGCCATTCGGGTTGAGCAATACACCAGCATATTTTGTGGATCTTATGAATAGGGCTTTCAGAGATCAATTAAATAAGTTTGTACTTGTGTTCGTGGATGATATCTTGGTTTACTCGAGGACAAAGGAAGAACATAACGAACATTTGAGGACAGCGATGGAGGTGTTGAGGTAACACCAATTGAAAGCAAAATTTTCGAAATGTCACTTCTGGAGGATGGAAGTGAGATTCTTGGGCCATGTTGTCTCAGAGAATGGTATTGTCGTGGATCCTTCAAAGGTGGCTACGTACATGATTGGTCTACGTCCAAGAATGCAACGGACATGAGAAGTTTCTTAGGGTTAGCTGGATATTATCGTAAGTTTATCTAAGACTTCTCCAAGATAGCAACGTCGTTAACTTAGTTGACCAAGAAAATCAAGCTTTTGTCTGCGATGGAAGATGCGACTATGCATTTAAGAGTCTAAAGGAAAAGTTGACGTGTGCACTAGTGTTAGTTATTCCTAAGGGAAACGAAGAGATGACAGTATACGCGGATGCATGTGGTACCGGACTAGGTGCTGTACAGATGCAAGCAGGTAGGGCTGTAGCTTATGCTAGTCGGCAACTGAAACTACATGAGAAAAGGTATCCTACCCATGATTTGGAATTGGCAGCGATCGTGTTCACATTGAAAATGTGGAGACACTTTCTCTTGGGAGAAATATTTGAGTTGTTTACCGATCATAAGTCATTTAAGTACCTAATCTCTCAAAAGGATTTAAATATTCGTCAGCAGAGATGGTTAGAGTTCTTGGTTTCATATGATTTCAATATCGCATACACATCTGGAAAGGGAAAAGCGGTAGTTGCTGCATAGAGTAGGAGACATGCCAGTTTGGGGGATATTTTTCTTGAATGGATGTAACTGGAGTATATCGCGGGATATGATTTTAGACCTAAGTGCGAATTGGATCCAGTGATGTTAGCAAGTTTGACGATCAGACCGACTTTGACTGAGCGGATTGGTTCTAGTTAAAGGCACGAACATAATCTATTGGAAATCATCTCCAAGGTAGAGATGGATATCGATGGAGAGAGAATGAACAAGTATGGTCACTTCGAAAGAATGGGAGACTAGTTGTACCCAATATTAATGGATTGAGAGATGAAGTGCTTAGAGAGTGTCATCACTCAAAACTGACTATACATCCCAGTGGTAACAAAATGTATCGAGACACGAAGCAGACCTACTACTGGGGAGGGATGAAGAGAGACGTTGGAAAATTTATATCCAAATGCCTGAATTGCCAGTTAGTTAAAGCCGAGCAAAAGAAGCCTAGTGGTTTTATACAACCGCTGGAAATTCCTGAATGGAAATGGGAACAAGTCTCAATGGATTTCATTGACGGTTTGCCAAGGACTAGATCGAGTCATGACAGTGTTTGGGTAGTTGTGGATCGATTGACCAAGAGTGCAGGGTTTATACCAGTGAAGTCGAATAGAACAGCAGCTAAGTAAGTTGAACTGTATATGAAGTGGGTAGTGAGATTTCATGGAGTACCTAGAGGTATTATGAGTGACCGAGATCCATTATTTACTAGTGGGTTTTAGAAGAGCTTACAAGAGGCTTTAGGGTCAGAATTACATCTCAGGACCGCATACCATCTTCAAACCGTTGGACAAACAGAGAGAGTGAATCGTGTATTAGAGGATCTCATAAGGGATTGTATATTGGATTTTTGTGGATCATGGGATGGCCATTTGCATCTGGTTGATTTCACATATAATAATAGTTATCAGTCCAGTATTGGTATGGCTCCATTTGAAGCTTTGTAATGATGACCGTGCAACTCACCATCATGTTGGTTGGAAACTAGTGAGAAATTTGTGCTTGGGCCAGATGTAATAATAGAGACTTCAGATAAAATCAAGGTTATCCAACAGCGAATGAAGGCTGCCCAAGATAGGCAGAAGAGTTATGCTGATAAAAGATGAAGAGAATTGAAATTCTCCGTTGGTGACTTGGTATTCGTCAAGATCTCTCCATTAAAGAGTGTGATTCGTTTTGGCAGGAGAGGTAAGTTGACACTAAGGTTTGTTGGTCCATTTCCAGTTCTCGAGCAAGTGGGGAATTTAGCATATAAAATTGGATTACCAGACAAGATGGCGGGAATGCACAACGTCTTTCATGTTTCCCAGTTAAGGAAGTTCGTGCATGATTCGGATATGACTATTTCACCAAATCAGTTGGATGATATCGAAGTGGAATCTGAGGCAGTTAGGAGACACAGAACAATTCGTATAGTCGGACATGATACGAAGCAACTTCGAAGGAAGACAGTGAAATTGGTTAAGATCCAGTGGGGCGATAATGAGAATGACTGTACTTGGGAAATCGTGGAAAGCATAAGTAAGTCATATCAAGAACTCTTTGCCTGGTAAGATTTTAATCATGATATGGTTACTCCCTTGTTAGTAAATCACATGCTAGGATAGGCTTGTTGTGTTGTTATGTATGTTTGATTGTTTGTAAATGGCTGATAGGCATGCAGGGAACCATTGTATGTTTTAGTTAAGGAATTTAGGGGCGAAATTTCTTAAAAGGGAGGGGGGAGTGTAATGACCCGTATTCTACGCATCGGAGGATCGTAGAATATTTGTTTTATTCATGTATGAAGTCATGTGGTCGTGTGACTTTGGGAAACGACTATTGGGGTCATTTCCCATGTTCACGATTTTTATCGAATATTAAATAACTGTTTTTCCCCTAGAGAATCTTGTTTCATCTATAACTTTTGATTGGTAAGAAGTTTTGACCTAAAATCAATTTCATTGGGTTTGGATGATGGTTTAACTTTCCGTAGAGTGGTCACATTAATAAAACGGACTCAGCGTTTGGGAGATATGGCCGAAATAAGGTTTGAAAGATGAAAAACAGCATAATTGGGATTAACCGGGTGAATAGCAGCTAAGCCCATAACCCATTTCGGGATTAGGGTTATGGGAGGGCTGAAAGGAGTTAGAGAATGGTTCTTTTTTATTTTTCCAGCAGCCACAAATATTCCTCTAACCCTAGTCATGGCCTCCATCTTCCAAATCACACTTTAATCACTTTCTAATCACATATTAAGCAAATCTACATCAAATCAAGGCAGACTAACAGCAAAATCGAGATAGAGCTGTTGGAACACATAGGAATTCAACCCAAATTAGTGGAGTTCTCAGATCTAAAATTTATTTATGGCTAAGGTGAGTGATTTGCACTTTTATTCACTAATTACGACTAATTAGGGGTGATTAGTGACAATTAGCGAAATTAAGCATCATCAAAATCTGAAAAAATATGTAAAAATTCTAAAATAGGAAGTTATGGCACTGGTAAAAATTTGGTTTAGTTTGGATTTAGTTTGCTAACCATATATTTAAACATGGTTAACGGGATTAAGCGAAAAATCATGCTTTTTAGGTATGTTTGATCTAATAACCTACATGCTCGATGTTTTAATGTTTTTGATTGAACCTATATCTTGTTACTGTTGTTTGTATTGTTTTATGATTGTTTAGTGAAGTTAGAATGGTTGAAAACGTCGTCGTATGGCGAAAATAGATGAAACAAGCTCACTGGAAAAGTGCAGGAAATGGATCGGATCGGGTCCCGGAACCGGCTCATGCTCACTACCCCGAACCGCGAGTTGTGAAGCTTCCACGAGCTTCCTGCAAGCATGAACACCCAAACCAAACTGTGAGGCACCTACTCCCGGCGAACCGATGCCATGAGCAGGAGATCACGGACCGGACCTATATGAGGACCTCGAACCGAACCGTTCGAGCCAAGAAGCTTGACCCCGAGCTGGATGGTACCACGAGCTGCCTGGTGTTACGAACTGAACTGTGTTTGCCTTCCACGAATGGAGCACCACGAACTGAAGTTTATGAACCCGAACCAGAGTCACTCACGAACCGAACCAAAGAAGACCAGAACCCGAGATGCAAAGGAAGTCCAAATGAGGAGTTATTACTCCAGATCTAGATGGGAACAACGTATTAACTTCTAGAGTTGAGCTTTGATGCGGGACATGTGTAAAGGGGTTATCGATATCCATAACTTTGGTTCACCATTGAAGAGAGGGGGCATGTAGACGAACCAGATCATAGGAAGTGTGGATTGGTTGGCCCTTAACCTAGAGCCAGGGATGTGTGGACTGGGTAGGGTTATTGACTATAGACCAGGGAAGTATGGTCATAGCAACAGTTGTATGGAGTTGTCGCCATGGCCCCAATAGATTTGGTGATCAAAGCGGTGGATATCGTATGCTTTACGCACTGAGTGAGAGACGTGAGGATGATTGCTATGTTTGATGTTTGCTATCACCATGACATGCACACTCCCATTTTTACACTATATGTTAGATTACCTTAGAGTATTGTACATCTTGTTGTACTAACTCTTTGGTGGAAAGTCCTGGTTCAGGTATGATTATTTATACTTGTTATTAATTTACTTTGCTGCTATCGCTTATACCAGACTTTTGTCTGACCCAGAGTTTTATGTCACTTCTTATTACTCTGGATGCTCCTAATGAGCAGACTAGAGACATGTTAGGTGGTTATGCACGAGTAGCTGTCCGGACACGAGCATGAGGCTTCCACGTACTATTTACATAAATTCTCCCTGCGTTGTTCTTGGTCACTGCTTTGGGCATTAGTGGAATACCTTTTCTATTTTTCTTTAGAGACAATATTTTGAAGTTGTAATAATGATGGTTTGGATCATATGTTGTATTTTGGATTCGACTGCTATGATGGTTTAGTTTTCAGCTTATGCACTGTCTCGCCTGTTTTATGTCAAGTTATGTTATTATTATATTTTATTCCATGTGCTGTCAGATATGCTACAAGTTCTTGATGATTCATAGTTTCAAAACCCTTTCTTTTGACGACTGTCCCGTGCTAGTTGGACACTGGCACTGCGCATTTCGAGAAAATGTCGGCTGGTACGGGGTGGGCCGTCACATGTGCATTCAATATGATATAAAAACGCGCAGTGAAATGTCTTGTCCATTTTAAATTATACGCATTAATTTCACACATTTTGAATTCGAACGTTACTTAACTTATGTCATTAAACTTTCTTTATTAGGTCATTTACTTCCATTTATTATGCATGTTTATACAGACGCATGTTACTTCTGAAATTTATACATATATATTTATATGATATATATATATGTATATATATATGTGCACACACACGTATATTACAATTCTAGAACTAATTCTATGCTTTTAAACTTTAATATTATATTTGCTGACATAGATAAAATTCCATTTATGTCTCTTTCAATTTCATTAGCGTTATTAATTACTTGAATGTTGTAATTTAACATTAATTACTTTATGTTTCTTTCTTGATTTAATTTCTTTTGTTATATGCATTTGTTTCAAATTTCAAACAAGTATTATTTCTGGAATTAGTACACACATTTAATTATATGAAATAATTATACACATGCACGTTTACGTATGCGTTGTCCTTCATGAATTAGCTGTCTTGTAACATTACATTACATTTATTCATTTTTAAAGTTATGTTTAAATAACGTTAGCCATTAATAAACCTCCATGAACTATTTTACGACGTTACACTTACTTAACGTAAGCATTTTCAGTTAATCACATTTATATATTTGTAATGTTTTATTTACAATAACATTAACTATTTTTAGTTACATATATTCTACATGTTTAAGCTTTCAAATTCAAATATGCGCAATTTTTGGTAATCACAAGTGTGTAAATTGTTAAAATAATATATATACATATATATGCATTTAGAAATTCATATAATTACTTTCTAATATGAAACTTCAAACATTAATTACTTTTCATTATAGAGTCTGTTCAGAACATATCATACATGTAAATTAATCATAAAATTACGATGAATGCAATGATTTAAATCTCGAGGCTAAAATCTATCAATTCCAAAATTGTTTATTTTAGTTAGCACTGTTATTTTAATTATTTAATGATTAGAAAAATGTAGTGTGTTACATTATCCCATCCTTCAAGACTTCTATAACACCCCATGATTTAATGCACCATAATTATATGATAAAGAGAATCAAATGAATTTTAATTAATTAAATATTTAGAATTGAGTAAAACCGATTTTACCGTTACGTTGTAACGAAATTCTGGTTTATATAGACTCTTGTTTTTTGTAAATCGAACAACGTTTGAAGAGGTTATGGGCTTAAGAAGACTAAACTAGATTTAAAATTAGAATAAATAAATAAACTCAGGAACCAACGGTAAGTGGGCAACCCAGCTCGAACTGGGTCGACACATAGGTCGACCTAAGTCTAATGTAACGATCCGAAAATTTGGAACCAATTTAAAATTTCCGAATTTCATAAAGATCAGAATTAATTTGGATTTGGGAAGGAATAAAATTGATATAGTCCAAAAAAACGAATTTTGGATTAAAAATACTATGTTTACAAAGGAAGTAGTCGCTAACGAACTCGGATTTCGATGGAATTAGTTTCATTAAATCTGAAATGATGAAATTAGGCAACCAACCAAGTTACATCAAAAATGGCATCCGTTAGATGTGTTAAATTCACAAAAGATACAAAATTTGAACCAAAAACGTACGATTTTGAGGAAACGGGATATCGCTAGATAGTGGGACCACCTCCAGTGGATCCGAAATAGTGAATTTTAGTACTTAGGGAAGTTTCACGTAAAAAGGCATCCATAAGGGGAAACAAAAAAATAAAACGCCAAAATTTGAACTAAATTTTGATGATAATTGGAATTTGATAGTCCTAACGACAAAACTGGAACCTAAGACCTATCCAGAAAAATTTAGAACATAAAATATTAGCTATGTATGAAGTCTAGGAAAACCCCCTATCGAATATAGAAAGTTATTAAGAAAACAAAATTAAAATAAATTATTTGAAAATCCAAACAAACTCCGATTTTGGATTTGAGCACATAGGATTGAAATACATTAGAAACCGGACAATAAGGTTGAGATATTTTTGAAAACCGTTATCGTTAGATACTCCAAAATGATATCGAAATGTCAATGACAAAGCATATGAGAAAGCACACTTTTGGATAAGGATGAAAATGAATAAGGATGAATATAAACATTCATTTCTCTTCCCTTAGATATTCGACAAGTCACCAATCCATGTGACTTTCTAAGCTATAAAAGGACCTTCGTTGTCCACTTTAATCTCACTTCTACCTTCTTTAATCTTCCTCCCTCTCCCTTAAGCTCATGGCCATGGCCGAAAATCATTTATAAAAGAAAGAAAGAAAACAAGGTAAAAGGAAGAAAAAGAGAAAGGAGGGCAAGATTAGGAGCAAGGGACACAAAGGCAAAAGCTTGGACTTCACGGGGTGAGAAAAACTAAACTTTTAAAGGGTTTTGTTGCTTGATTTAATGATTGCATGTAAGGTGTTTGTTGAAATGTTTCTTAGAGTTTGGTGGTGAATTCAAGGATGATTTGATGGTAATGATTGCTAAAAATCCTTAAATACGTTTATGAAGTAAAAATGGCAATTTATTTGAAGTTTGGAATGAAAATCTTTATATTAGGTTCACGAAGTTGCACCTGTATGGAATATCATAAATATACATGCCTTGATTTAATTTTGGTAATATGTTTGGGTTATTAGTAAGTGATTTGAAGAAAATTAAACCGTTAAAGATTCGATCTTTAGGTAAATTTTGGGTAATCCCTTAAGTAGGTGAGAAAAACTCAATTTATAAAGGGTTTTAATTTGATAGTTTAAGAGATGCACATATGATATTTGATTAAATGTCTCTTAGAAAATTTGGGGTGATTATATTGGTGGTATATGGTTGCTAATGGTTTCTAAATAAATTCATTAGGTTGATTAGGTTGACCAATGGTTATGAATACTATTTGGTTATAAGTAATAAAATGGAACCCAATTTTGACACCGACATCTGATCTAAACTAACAAGTTTAGTTACAACTCGTTAGACACATGTCATCTTGTTTATGTTTATTGAATGTTTGTGGATACCCAGATTCTCGGGTTATACAGGAGTTGAATGAGTCTCATTCCAGAAATTGGATTTCAAACGATTATTTTAATAATAAAATAATCGGGAAAAATGAAAGTACTTGTGATTATTATGTTGTGAAATGATTTCCCCCACTTCGGGATATAAAAATGATTTCTATATGTTATCAACCATCGGGTAACGGCGCTGGTGATGAAAATTCGGGGATGTATGGTATGGTTCGCTCTCGAGGTGGAGAAAGGATGTACCTAGATTATTATGATGACGGTAAGGTGTACCTACAGCCTGGTTATCAGGAGGATCTCTCGATCAGGTGGCATATATTTTAATATGCTCGTATAGTAGATATTTGAGGTTTTCAAATATGTTTTGGTTTGAGACCCCGAAGTGAAAGCTAATTTAATATGAAAGCTACATATGTATTTCAAATGATTTGAAAATAAGAAATCGAGTATAAATCCAAAGAAATAACTTCTGAAAAGTTAATTGTTTTATGATAATCTAAGTTAGGGAATTAAACCCTAGTGGGTAGTTTGAGGAATTGCATATTGTTTGTTGCATTGTTAGCTTCATGAGTCTATTTTTTTGGTAGTTGGTGGTGCATGTATCATTAGGAGGAAATCCGTTCCGCGACATGCGGTGTGGTCCCGAGACACCTTATTCAAAATAAGGCTAAGTATAAGATTAGTTAATAAAGTTTTCTTACACCAGTCCCATGATTGACTCGTAGTTTGTTTTTCCCTTGCAAATTGCGGGTGCCCACAATTTCCACACGGGTAGTCTGTTAGTTTGTTTTTCAGTTATGGAGATCGGGCTCAAGCTTGAAGAGGTGGAGTTCCAGAGAGAGCTGGAATTTCATATGAAGGCCGGACGTACCCTGCTATCGATATATTATGCTAAACCAACCTGGTTGTAATGGTATGCAAAAATCAGATTTTATTCAAAAATGTTTCCGGTGCAATAATATATTCTTATTATATTTTATTTGTTCCGCTGTGAGCTTCGTATTCCGTTGTGTTTGCTCTGATAATCCCTAACGAAATGTACTTTTGCTTACCTTGAACCGATGTGGGTTTTGGTTTTTAGTCGGCTTGAACTAGGTGGAAGTGTGGGTCATCACACTTGGTATCAGAACTTTGGTTAGATAAACCTTGGCTATGTGGGTTATAGACTTGTCAGAGATAGGATCGGTAGTATCCTAGGACAAGTAACTCGTTAGAGACAGGATTAGTAATACCCTAGAATGAGTTGTGAGTGTGTGTATATATATATATGAGAGACATATTTGTAATTTGATATACAAACGGTTTTGTGTTGGAATAATTTGTTGAGTGGTTTATGAACAATTTTCGGTACATTAAGGATCTACTGTATCGATAAGTGTTTCTAAACACTTAAACAGAGTAGTCTAACCTAGTTGTACGGATGAATGAAATAAATTCATCCAAAAGTATATTTTCATAAAAAGGTTATATGTTTTGGAAAATTTAATCCACTAACTAATTGTTGGATGTGCTAATTAGTACAACTAATTAAGAAAATTGAATTCTTGATGATTTTTGGACAGTCGAGGCATTTGCTAAAAATATTATAAAACTTTTTGGTAAAATATTAAAAGTTGTCGGGTATAGATAACCGTGGTCTATTGGGAATTAAACCAAAGATGATGAGTCGAAAACAAGCGAGAAGGATTTATCAACAGATAAAAGAAGGAAATAGGTTGGACCTAAGAAAGTATATTCATAGTTGCTCCAGAAAAGATAAGAATAAAGGAAAAATTTACGAGTGTTTTCTGTTATAAGGAGGAACATTATGCAGTCCTATGTCCAATGAATAAACAGGTAAAGTTAAATAGTGGAGTTAATCAATAGAGCTCTAGGGTTAATAATAGAGGTATTGGTTAAGTATACGAACATAGTTCCGACTTAGATTTCGAGGATGAAATCATTTTAAGTGGGGGAGAATGTAACGACCCGAAAATTTGGAACCAATTTAAAATTTTTGAATTTCATAAAGATCAGAATTAATTTGAATTTGTGCAGGAATAAAATTGAAATAGTCCAAAAAAATGAATTTTGGATTAAATATAGTACATTTACAAAGGAAGTGGTAGCTAATGAACTTGGATTTCGATGGAATCAGTTTCATTAAATCCGGAATGATGAAATTAGATAACCAACCAAGTTACATCAAAAATGGCATCCATTAGATATGTTAAATTCACAAAAGATTCAAAATTTGAACTAAAAATGGATGATTTTGAGGATTTCTTGAGAACGGGATATCGCTAGAAAGTGAGACCACCTCCGTTGGATCCGAAATAGTGAATTTTAGTAATCAGGAAAGTTTCACGTAAAACGGTATCCGTATGGGGAAAAGAAAAAATAGAAGGTCGAAATTTGAACTGAATTCAAACGATAATTGGAATCTGATAGTTCTAACGGCAATACTGGAACCTAATACCTATCCAGAAAAATTTAGAACATAGAATATTAGCTATGTATGAAGTCTGGGAAAATCCCGTATCGAATATAGAAAGTTATTAACAAAACAAAATAAAAATAAATTATTTGAAAATCCAAACAAACTCTAATTTTGGATTTGAACACATATGATTGATGTACGTTAGAACCGGACAATATGGTTGAATAATTTCTGAAAACCATTATCATTTGATACTCCGAAATGAGATCGGAAAGTCGATGAGAAAGCACATGAGAAAGCACACTTTTGGATAAGGATGAAAATGGATAAGGATGAATGTAAGCCATTCATTTCTCTTCCCTTAGATTTGCGATGAATCACCAATCCATGTGACTTTCTAAGCTATAAAAGGACCTTGCCTCTCCACTTTAATCTCACTTCCACCTTCTTTAATCTTCCTCCCTCTCCCTTAAGCTCATGGCAATGGCTGAAAATCATTTATAAAAGAAAGAAAAAAACAAAGAAAAAGGAAGAAAAAGAGAAAGGAGGGCAAGATTAGGAGTAAGGGACCCTTAGAAAAAAGCTTGGACTTCACGAGGTGAGAAAAACTAAACTTTTAAAGGGTTTTGTTGCTTGATTTAATGATTTCATGTAAGGTGTTTGTTGAAATGTGTGGTGGTGAATTCATGGATGATTTGATGGTAAATGATTGCTAAAAATCCTTAAATACGTTCATGAAGTAGAAATGGCCATTTATTTGGAGTTTGGAGTGAAAACATTTATGTTAGGTTCACGAAGTTGCACCCGTATGTAATATCATAAAAATACATGCCTTGATTTAATTTTGGTAATATGTTTGGGTTATTAGTAAGTGAACTGATTTGGAAAAGAAAATTAAACCGTTAAAGATTCGATCTTTAGGTAAAAATTGGGTAGTCTCTAAAGTAGGTGAGAAAAACTCACTTTATAAAGGGTTTTAAGTAGATAGTTTAAGAGGTGCATATATGGTGTTTGATTAAATGTCTCTTAGAAAATTTGGGGTGATTATATTGGTGGTATATGGTTGCTAATGGTTTCTAAATAAATTCATGAGGTTGATTGGGTTGATCAATGGTTACGAATATTGTTTGTCTGTTAAGTAATAAAATGGAAACCAGTTTTGACACCGACATCTGATCTTAAATAACTAACGAGTTTAGTTACAACTCGTTAGACACATGACATCTTTTTTATGTTTGTATATACCCAGATTCTCGGGTTATACAGGAGTTGAATGAGTCTCATTCCAGAAACTGAACTTTAAATGATTATTTTAATAGTAAACTAATCAGGAAAAATGAATGTATTTGTGATTTATGTTATGAAATGATTTTCCCTACTTCGGGATATAAAAATGATTTCTATACGTTACAAATGATCAGGTAATGGCTCTGGTGATGGAAAGTCGGGGATGTATGGTATGGTTTGCTCTCGAGGTGGAGAGAGGATGTACCAAGATTATTATAGTGACGTTAAGGTGTACCTAGATCCTGGTCATCAGGAGGATCTCTCGATCAGGTGGAATATATTTTAATATGCTTATATAGTAGATATTCGAGGTTTTCAAATGTGTTTTGGTTTAAGACCCTGAACTGAAAGCTAATTTGATATGAAAGCTATATATGTATTTCAAATGATTTGAAAATAAGAAATTGGGTATAAAGTCCAAAGAAATAACTTCTGAAAAGCTAATTGGATTTTTGATAGCCTAAGTTAGGGAATTAAACCCTAGTGGGTAGTTTGAGGAATTGCATATTGTTTGTTGCATTGTTAGCTTCATGAGTCTATTTTTTTGGTAGTTGGCGGTGCATGTATCATTAGGAGGAAATCCGTTCCGCGACATGCGGTGTGGTCCCGAGATACCTTATTCAAAATAAGGCTAAGTATAAGATTAGTTAATAAAGTTTTCTCACACCAGTCCCATGACTGACACGTAGTTTGTTTTTCCCTTGCAAACTGCGGGTGCCCACAATTTCCACATGGGCAGTTTGTTAGTTTGTTTTTCAGTTATCGAGATCGGGCTCAAGCTTGTAGATGTGGAGTTCCAGAGAGAGCTGGAGTTTCATATGAAGGCCGGATGTACTCTGCTATCGGTATATTATGTTAAGCCTACATGGTTGTAATGGTATGCAAAAATCATATTTGTATTTAAAAATGTTTCCGCTGCAATAATATATTCTTACTATATTTTATCTGTTTCACTATGAGCTTTGTATTCCACTATGTTTGCTCTAATAAACCCTAACGAAACGTACTTTTGCTGATCTTGAATTGACGTGGGTTTTGGTCGGTTTGAAGTAGGTGGAAATGCGGGTCATCACATCTAAGGCAGGTCGACCCATGGGCCAACACAGTGGGTAGATGGGTCAACCCACCTGCATGTAGGCAGGATTTCTACATTTGTATCTAGACCGTTTTCTTTGTTATCCAAAAAATAATAGAGTTTATATATTTATATGTTATTGTTTTATTGTCACTTATCTATTCATTTTACAATTATTATATGTTCATATATACATCTTTCTTCCTTATCCCGTTTCTGTCTTTTATTTATTTATATTCTTTTATATGCATGTTTATTCGATTTGAGTTTGAGTTTGAATTTGGAATAAACTTGTAATGACAATTAGAAGAATTGGGCATATTATAATTGAAGAACCTTTAACTACAAATTTCGGTAATTAAAAAAGGGAAGTATTTGCAAACATGTTAATATGAATAGATTAATTTAAGAATAAGTAGAACAAGTTATCGAAAATATGAGGATCAGATGTAATTAAGTAAAACTGGTTACTTTAATCTATGCAATTACACACACACACACATTTGAGCAGGTGTTTGTCTGTTTTGGGGGAGGGGTTGTACATAGAATAACATTTATAAGAAATGTCATTTACAACCATGCATATTAATGAACTTAAACCTGCAAAGTTAAACCTATTAATTAATAAGCTAAGAGGTCCCATGTCTTGCTTTTTATATCCGGTTTTGGGACTCCTAAGATCCTAGTTGGGGGAATAAGCCTAGGGAGTGGCTTGTGTCAATCCTGCTATGTGAATCCATATCAGTCGTATCCCTATTGGTATCATAAAGGGGCCTCGCACTATGTAGGGGCCGGGACACGCTTTACTGATCTGGATAGTAATAGGTTCAAAGGTGGAGGGCGGGTAAGCGCATTCCTGCGGAGTCATGACCTTGCATGGGTCCGATGGGTAAAACTAAGTCGCAGTAACACCATCAAATAGGTCTGTGTCTTAGGACTCGATGGGCTAGGGACTGATATCCCCTATTGTCGTGGCTGGCACATGACATTTGTGTAGTAGGGAGCCTCGCGTTGCTAGTAGTTAGGATAAAACCTAATCACGATATTCTAGTAGTGGTGTAGAAATTTGTTCTTGGAGTACGAATGAGAAGTTTACTTAATCTTTACCTTTCCTTTTTATCTAGTTTACTTCATACTTGTACATTTTACTGTATTGTCATATCCAATACCATTTATTTGTCTTGATACTGCTTATTTTATGCTTATGCTGAAAATCACCGGAACTAGCCAGACTTTATGTCTAACCTAATTTGTTTTTCCTTCTCCCTCTTCCTTTCACCCCTCTCAGGTTCTCAGGGTGGTAGTGTTTGGTAGTGACCGTGATTTCTTTCAGCTTGGATTTGGATTTCTTCCGACTATATGTATTACTTAGACTTTTGTTCTATCTTGTTAGGGCTTTTGAGAAGGGATATGATTTTATGGTTTTGTAATCTAATGGTTTGTGTTATGGGAAGATGGTTATGACTACTGTTTATGGTATTTGAAATTGTAACGATGTAGTGGTGATTTTATAATAATAATAAAAAAAAATCAGCTACATATTCATATTTTGTCTTGTGAATTTTAGTTATTGTATACCTATTGTGCTTCACGGAACTTAATGCCTCCTCTTATTGGTGACACTAAGGGACGTGGGGTGTCACATTTTGTATCAGAGCTTAAGGTTACAAGATCATAGAAAAAGTATTTGAAAAAAAAATTCAAAGCAAATATTTTCAAGTAAAACCTGTTTTTGGAAGAAAAAAATACATCCCCTCAAGTCATTAACAATATTCCTTCATTCTCTTTCTGAATCCTTTCTTCTTCCCTTTTTCACCATGTTTGGGGATCCTAATCTTACCATGGGAATTCCACTTCCGACATGGTTCTATAGATACTTAGAGGCTACGACACCTGCTGGAGCGCAAGGATATGCCCTACCCCCATTGGTAGCCGTCGTAGCTCTACCTCCTCCTGTAGTCAACTTTTCTAAGCTTTATAAGGACTTATGCGCGACGAGATGCAAGCAATTTCATGGTACTAAGAGTTTAGTGGAGGCATGAAATTGTCTTAGAGAAACGAAGAGTTTGTTCAACTTGTTGGAGCTCGATGGTAGGAGAAAGATTTAGTTGGTCGCTTGGAAACTAAAAGAAGAAGCTTCGTACTAGTGGGAGGTAGCTCACGCAGGGAAGGAGGTAGCTACTTGGGATGAGTTTAGATGCAGATTTGAGATGAAGTTCGTGTCTCAGGCATAGGAAGGAATGCAGATAGAGAGGTTCTTAAATTTTAAACAAGGATGTATATCAGTAAAGGAATATGTCAATAGTTTCAATCAGCTAGCAAGATTCGGTTTGGATTTCGTGAACACTTCTCATAAGAAGGCTTTGAGGTTCACGAAAGGGTTGGGTAAACCGTTGCAAGATTTAACTTTGACACACATCCCGTTGGAAGCGACTTTCGGGAGGCTAGTTGACATGGCTTTGATGCATGAGGACGGTAAAGAGGAAAAGAAAGAAGTCAAAACTGAGGAGGAAAAGCCAAGGTTGAGAAAAAGAAATGGTGGCCCAAGAAAGGGGCGGAAAACAATGGAGGAAATCCTGATAAGGTTCAGATCAAGTAAAAGATTAATGCCATAGTTGTGGGGCTTTGGGGCACTTTGTGAGAGATTGCAAGATGAAGATTGCTTGTTTCAGTTGTGGTCAAGTTCGATATTTCGCTAGGCAATGCCCCAACAAGCAAGGTTAGAAGGCATGATCATCTGGAGGACAAGATCATGCTCTAGAGGCTGGTGGATTGAATCAAGGTAGGAAAGTCACGGTCAAAGGTTTGATTTCTCTTTTTGACAATCCTATTAGGACTCTTTTTGATTCCGATGCTTCTCATTCATTCATATCTAATTCCGTGGTAGATAATCTACACCTGGACACTAGTATTGTTTCTGATCCTGCTGTAGTTTCAAACCCCATAGGAAGTATGACTCATTTATCTATGATATGTAGGGGTTTGAGAATTTATGTTATAGGTGTCGAGTTTTAATGCGACACACATATTCTTGGTTTTATAAGTTTTGGTTTGATTCTAGTAATGAATTGGCTAGCCATGTATGGTGTCTAGATTGTGAGACGAGAGTTGTTAGGCTTCTGACGTGCCATGGGAGAATCCTCGAAATATCTTGTGATCCAGGGGTCAGTTATGCTCAGCTTCCTAGATTCTCTTGATGCTTCAGTTGACGATATTCGATCAGTAGCCATAGTCAGAGATTATCCGAACATGTTTGATGAGGTTAGAGGATTACCTACGAGGTGAGAGATAGATTTCCGGATTTACTGGGTGGAGAATATAAAGCCAATCTCATACCAGTGCGCACATGGCTCCTAGGGAGAGGAGGGAGCTCAGTAAGCAAGTAGAGGAACTTCGAGAAGGGATTCATTAGACAGAGCATATCTGAGTGGGGATCTCCAGTTGCCTTTGCAACCAAGGCAGACAACTCTCTCCGTCTATGCGTGGACTATAGGGAGTTGAATAAGCTCACCAAGAAGAATAGGCGCCCACTTCGGAGGATTGATGAATTGTTTGACTAGCTAGAAGATGCTTCGGTTTTCTCATAGTTGGATTTAGCCATGAGATTTCATCAGCTGAGGGTAGCAGATGATAGTATCGATAAGACCGATTTCCGGAATCCAGACGGTTTCTTTGAGTGGCTGGTCATGAGGTTCGGGCTGGCCAATGCCCTCGCATACTTTGTGGACTTCATGAGCAAGGTGTTTAGGGAGTATCTGAAATTTTTTATAGTAGTCTTTGTGGATGATATTTTGGTTTTTTCGAGGAACGAGAAAAAGCATGCCAGACACTTTGAGGAGGTTCTTAGCACTCTCAAATTGCATCAGCTTAAGGCTAAATTTTCTAAATGTCATTTCTGGAGAAAAGAAATAAGGTTCCTAGGACATATTGTCTCCAATGATGGAATAGCACTGGATCCCGCTAAAGTTGTCGTTGTTCAAGATTGGAAACCCCTTAAGAATGCTACGCGATAGAGGTTAGGAGTTTCTTTTGATTGGCGGGTTATTATAGAAAGTTCATTAAGGAATTTGCACAGATATTAGCTCCACTCACCCGTCTAACAAAAAAGGACTCGGTTTTGCTTGAAGCATTGATTGCGAAGATGCATTCCAGAGGTAAAGGAGAGCTCTGACATCAGCCCCTGTTCTGGCTCTTCCTGGTGGTAGCAAGGTGTTTATGGTCTACACGGATGCTTATGGCACAAGGTGAGGTGTTGTGTTGATGCAAGAAGGTAGGGCGATCTGCCATGGAAGTAGGTAATTCAGAGTTCACGGGAAAAACTACCCCACATTTGACTTGGAGTTGGCTGCTATAGTGCTCACGCTTAAATCTTGGCGACACTATTTACTTGGAATGAGATTTGAGCAATAAAAGTATCGTAAATCGCTAAAATATTTGTTCTCGTATAAGCATCTCAACTTATGGCAGCAATAGTGGATGGAGTTCCTTGCGTCCTACAATTTTTAGATAGCTTATACCCTAGGCAAGGGTAATGTGGTTGCAGATGCGTTGAGTAGGCAAAGGATGACCTAGAGTCCTTTGTTCGTAGAAAGGTAAAGCTTGGAGTTTATCTCGACCTTTTATTTTAAGCCATCTACAGATTTTATGCTTGGTATGTTAGCATTTTTGGAGGTGCAACCTACTCTCACAGAGCACGTTGGATCCATGAAACGAGAGGATTATCAGTTAGTGGACATCTTAGATAAACACAGTGAAGTAGAGACCTCTAATCACCTAGCTAGATATTCTGTGGACGAGAAGGGGTAGCTACTTCGAGATGGAAGGCTTCGTATTCCCAAAGTTGGAGACCTGTTGAGGGTAGTTCTTGAGGAGAGTCATCACTCTCAGATGACTATTCGTCCAGAAGGAGACAAGATGTATCGAGATATTAAGAGAGTTTTTTGTTGGGCTGGTACAAAGATGGACGTGGCAGAGTTTATGGCCTGACTTTTGACTTTCCAGCAAGTAAAGCATGAACAAAGGAAACCTAGCGGATTGCTTCAGCCCTTGGATACCCCCACAATGGAAATGAGAGACAGAGAGAGTCTTTGTCGACTTTATTGATGGACTGCCCAGAACAAGGAAGGGCAAAACGAGAATATGGGTGATAGTTGATATACACACAAAGAGCGCACGGTATCCCAATCAAGAGCAAGAGGACACGAGCTTCGCTAGCATCAATATTCCTTAAGGAGATCATCTGAATTCATGGGGTACCTTCTAGTATAGTTAATGACCATGACCCCATATTCACGAGAAGCTTCTGAGAAGATTGATCGTATTCTTAGACGGATGAAGGAGGCTGCTTGGAATTTGAGGTAGGAGATATGGTCTTTATCAAGGTATTGCCTCTGAGAAACGTTGTTCGCTTTGGCTTGGTAGGGAAGTTGGCGCTGAGGTTTGTAGGGCTACTCCCCATAGTTGAGAGGATAGGCCAGATGGCCTACAGAGTCATACTATCGTAGAGGCAGGCGGGAGTTCACCGTGTTCCACGTTTCCCATTTGAGGAATCGTATATATTATTCAGCAGAGGTAGTAGAGCAGAGTACGCTTGAGGATGTCAAAGTGGAAAACGTGGCAGTAGTAAGGAAAGTTCCTACCCATATTCTTGGGTCGGAGGTTAAGATACTACGCACAAGGAGATCAAGCTAGTGAAGGTGCAACGGGGAGAAGACTGTGAAGATGAGACATGGGAACCCGAAGACAAGATTCACACTTGTTACCCTTTTCTCTTTGAGAGTACATTCTTAATTTTCCTTTCTAATCTTTTGAGTTTGAATCAGTTATTTCTATCATTCAAGTATGTTTATCCTATCGTTCGAATCTCGATCCTTAGGTAGGAGCTTATGGTTGAAAACTGTGTTTGAGGCATGTTATGTTTGATGGTTGCAAGTGGATGCAAGTGTTTTTCTAGTGGATGCATATATATACATTAGGCACTAGACTGGCTCAAGCACTTACATATTGCATATGAATGTGTGCGCTTTATAACTTTTAATGGATGAAAATGGTTGAATTACCACATGGAAGTTAAATTTTGGTGAATGGTTGTGCAAACATGTAGAACTTACATGTATCATTAGGATTCTTTTGCATTCATATTGTATACGTGGCACAGGCATATATTGCATTAAGGAGGTCAACTGAATCAGTTGACTGCCTGATTTTTGCATTAGCCTAGGGACATATACAAACAACATTTTTGCATATGTTCATACAAAGCATTAGAATTTTGTAGGAATAATGGATACCAGTGGTAGATGGATGAGTAGATGGGTGTAGGTGGTTTCTAAATAATAACATTCTTCTTAACTTGAAGATTGCTCGGACGAAATCCTTTAAGGAGGGGAGAATGTAACACCCCATGGTTTAATACGCCATAATTATATGATAAAGACAATCAAATGAATATTAATTAATTAAATATTTACAATTGAGTAAAACCGACTTTACCATTACGTTTGTTACTAAGTTCTGGTTCAGACTGACTCTTGGTTTTCTAAATTGGATAATGTATGAAGAAGTTATAGGCATAAGAAGATTAAACTAGATTTAAAATTCAAATAAATAAATAAACCAAGGAACCAACGGTAAGTTGGCGACCCATCCCGAACTGGGTCGACCTAGGTCTAAGTTAGGTCGACCCATGGGTCGGCACAGTGGGTAGGTGCGTCGACCCACCTGCATGCAGGCAGGAGTCGTGCATTTGTATCTGGACTGTTTTCTTTATTATATTGATACATTGAATAGGAATGAGGTGTAAGGTTGGATTTTTAAACCTAATATCTATTGGTTTAGAATTATCCTAGTTAATCTATAAATAGGCTACCTACCTCTTTCATTTTCTTGCATACAAACATTCTTCATTCTTCTTCATCCAAACCATATTCTGTAATTGAATAACAAAAATGTTGAGGTGCTGCCGAAAGATAGATTGAAGGATAATTCTAGTTTTTCCAACAATAACAGCTTTCTCAAAGACTTATTTCTGGATCTAGCATACATATATGTGAGCTCTAGTTATTTTAAGATCTGCTAATTTAAGCACTATTGTGACAATAAATGGTTTAGATTAGAAAAGTAACAGAGTTCACATGTTTATATGTTATTGTTTTACTGTCAGTTATCTATTCAATTTACAGTAATTATATGTTCATATATACATCTTTCTCCCTTATCCCCATTCTGTCTTTTATTTATTTATAACCTTTTATATGCGTATCTTTTCAGTTTGAGTTTGGATCTGTTTTCTCCTCTTTATTTTTAATTTACGCTAAGCCTAGGTTATTAGGGCCTAGGTCGTTTCCATTAGAATTGCGTATAATTTGGAATAAACTTGCAATGATTATATGGAGAATTGGGCATATTATAATTGAAGAATCGTTGACTACAATTTTGGGGAAATTACAAAATTGGAAGAATATGCAAACATGTTAATTTGAATAGGTTGGACTTTATGGAAAATATGAGGATCCGATGTAATTAAGTAAAATTGCTAACTATAATCAATATATATATATATATATATGAATCTAAGCAGGTGGTTGTGTGTTTTAGGGAAGAATTGTACACAGAATAATATTTACATGAAATGTCATTTACAACAATGCTTATTAATGAATTTAAACCTACTAAGTTAAACATGTTACTTAATAAGCTAAGAGGTCCCACATCTTGTTGTTTATATCCGGTTTTGGGACTCTTAAAATCCTAGTGGGGGGCACAACCCTAGAGGGTGGCTTGTGTCAATATTGCTGTATGGAACCCATATCAGTCGTATCCCTGTTGGTATCATAGAGGGGCCTCGAACTGATAGGGGTAAGGGCAGTCTTTACTAATCTGGATAGTAAAAGGTTTATAGGTGGAAGGTGGGTACGTGCGTTCTGGCGGAGTCATTAGTGTGCATGGGTCCGATGGGGGAAACTAAGCTGCAATAACACCAGGGAATAGGTCTGTGTCTTATAAGTCGACGGCTTAGGGACTGATATCCCTTACTGTCACTGCACCAAAACAGCAAATTTGGCACACTAGGATGCGAAGATTTGATACAGCTTAAGCCGTATCAAATTTGACACAACTCATAGCTTTATCAAATTTCATTTGCTACACCTCAACCAATCAGCACCTCCCCCAATCCCTAAAATCTAACTATAAATCTCCAAAGCTTCAGATTTGTTCATTTGATACGGGTTTGAGTCGTATCAGAACGACATTATATTTTCCTCGGTCTCTTCTCGTTTTTATTTTTACCTTCTCCCTCTGCACTTTTTCCTTTCGGCCGAAATAAAAAAATTTCCAAACCAAAAAAATGGTGTCTCGAAATCATGACTGCTTCTTTGTATTAAAATCGATGGCTCTCCCCTCTTCTCCCTAAAAATCGCGATGACTCTCCCGTCTTCTCCAAATCAAAACTGCTTCCCCAAATTCGAAACATCCATTCAAGTTTGCTGCTGCTTTTTCCATACCTTCCTCTAAAATCGATGGATCTTGTTCTTCTTCAACCAGTATACATTTTATTATTTGAAATAACGTTTGCTTATTTGGGCGTCGGTTTAACTATGCCATGTTTCAACTTTCTTTAACTAGTGTATATTTTATTCTTTAATTTATCATGATTTGTGAAAGTGTAGTCACAAAAGAAGACAGCTTGTATGCTAAGGTGAATTCGTGGCTGATTTTGATATAAAACAAGTTATAAATTTATCTTTTGTTGATATTTATTGCAATGAAGTTCCTTAAAGAGGCACCGCAATTATCACTTAAGATTAGCCCTATCCTTTGTAGCATGTGTAGTTCCGATTGAGAGGAAAAACTTGAGGTGACTTACTTTTATATTATTACCTTGTTGATAATTTGCTATTCTAATATCTCATCACTATATCTGGCTTTGTATTTGGATGATTAGTTGAAGGAGTTGCTAGCAAGTGTCACTCAATTGTATCATCTCCGCAGGTGAAACTCTGCCCCATTGATTGTAAATAATAATTTTTGAATTTTGAGTAACCTTTGTCATAAGCATGATTATATATGACTAAATGTGCGTTGCATTGACGAAAAAGCTAGATGTTGGAGCTATTATAACTATGACAGTCCAATAAACAAAATTACATTTTCATGATAATATGACAATAACGTTGATTGTTATCTCACCTTTGGATAATTCTCCTTTTATAATCTGCAAGTTAAAACAATGGAGAGTGATATTGTAGTTAGTTGTGGCTTTGTTACTTTTTACATACAACTACTGCTACTTGAGGGTGCGTTCTAAGGTTCTCCCTTCTATTCCTTCTATTCCTGATGTTTGCTTCTTGTATCAATCATTAGCACCATGGATTTGATCATAAATATCTTTTATACTCGACCAAGATACTTTTTACTAGGTTTTACAAGCGAGCATACTTTTAATTCTTTCTAGCAAGCGGCACACCTAACAATTAATTAAATTCAAGCAATCCTTGTTTCATATCAGACTATCACAGATTTGGCTAGTTGATTTTCTTGGAACTTCGTGTTCATTCAGTTAGTCGTTTAAAAGATCTGGTTGCGTCTACAAATGAATTGGTTTCTATATTGGTTAGCCTTTTCTTCTTATCACATGTATTTTATTATTAAATTTGACGACCACGGCAATTAATTGTTCTAATAATGGTTTGATATGTATAGGCTGTGCTCAGTCTTCATGTTCCTGAACACCACATAAGTATATTTGTCGAAAGTTCACCAATCTTTGGTAATGCATCCAATCTCTCCTCTCATAATTTAATATGTAGTCTTATTTTACTATTGAACTATGTTTCATATCATTTTTTGTGTCTAGCTAAAAAAGTCGACAACGACGTAAATCTTATTTGCTCATTGTGCCATGTTTATAATACTTTAGAAGATGATTTGAGAAAAGCACTTGAAAGTGTTAATAAATTTATAGAAGATATTTTAAAGAAAAAGCCATAGCTTGCATCTTACTGCAATGTGGAAAATTTGAATGCCATTTGCACTGGTTTGTCAGCTATTTCTTCTGCTCTCAATTATTCCAGTTATAATAGCGTAATAAAATTTATGTTGATTTCCTCCTTGATTTTAATTCTGTAGCAGATGATTTAACATACTTAGAGGACTTGCTTGATGAAAAATCATTAGAGCATACTCTTCTAATGTTAGAAAATCATTTGAATAGTCTTCTAGATACATTCTGGGTCCTTTAAGCAAAGTAATCAATGTATTATGGGTCCTTTTTTGCAAAGTACGTTTGTTGTGCACTCTTTCATTCCACTTCCAGCATCCGTTTCTACTAGGAAGAGCAAACTGTAACACCCCACCTCTATACGCATATTATCCAAGAGTATTAATAAGTAATACCGTCAGATAATACAGAGAATGAGGCTGTAGGGGCACACATGTACAATTTCTCTTGGATTAACATTAGTAGGTATTTAAATTTCTGAAATATCACTTACTCTTATGTACTCAGTGTCAGTACAAAACAATTACACGTGTGCCTCAAGGACAGAACAATACAGAATATACAGGAATATATAGATCACAGAGTCAATCGCATCAATAAATATAATGTATAATATTCAACAGTTTATACACATTTATCTATTACACATCAATATGTATACATCAATCCATATAATACACAGTAATAAATGATATACTAAGTTACCACACTCTTCTAAGCCCAATAAATACAAGCTGGTCTCAAGGTCCCTACACCTGTAATGTCTCGGGCTATTGGTGAAAAAAATCCATACTGCAGCTCATACTCTGTTATTAAATGAATTTTAGCACTAAGAACATTTTTATCTAGTATAGCTAATGAATGAGTTGCTATCGGATGTTATACTTTGTGTTTTACTTACATGTCGTGGATTGATATGTAGAGGTAAAATTATCCTTGGTTTCAACCATACATTATGCCTTTTTAGAAGTTTTTTCATCTGGTATCAGTACTCCTAATAACATAAAAGGAGTATTTTTTTTTTTACTATAAAGCCCTAGAAGTCTGGGTAAAATTTCTTGCTGACATAAAACTTACAGACAATTTTGTTTGTAAAGTCTTGGAGATAATGCATGTGTTTGAATGTTTTCTGCTATTTTACACTAACATGTATTTTGTATGGTACACTAACATATGTTTTCTGTATTTATCCGTTATACATGTATGTTTGCAGTTACTACAAGCAGCAGTGCGAGCGCATGCACAGTACACACACATGCACACAAAATGTTTAATTTCAAAGATTTTGCATGTTGGCATGTGGTATTTAATTTCATTAATGTGTTTCCAACATACTAATTATATGAAGGAAAATGTAATAAATCAGCGTGACGTTAATGCAGATTCATATAAACCTTGGTTTCACATAACCTGACGCATTTATGTATTAATCATTATATAGATTTGTGATTTATTTATCAATTTATATTAGAAAAATTTCTACATTTCATTTAAATAATTTGGTTTGATTGTCTTTTTAACAATGTTAATGCTAAAGATCTCGATGAGCTAACTTATAAAATGTAATCTTCCGTATTTACGAAAACTTTATTTTAACTAAAGATACACCCACTACTACAAAAGTGGGCATATTCGACACTAATTTGTGTGCGTTGCATGAAAAGTGTGGCTAAATTTGTGCTTTCTTTGATCTTCTGCAACAACATTCATATGTTGTTGCATTAGATGTGAATGCAGTGTTGCGGTTAGAATTCTTGGTTTGTGACGTGCAACACCAGTTGAAAGTGTTGCTTTACATAAATACATGTCAGATCAGTGATCCGCGTCATCAGATTAAACAAATAAATAACCATAAATGTTGATTAATCCAACAGTCCAAACGTATCCCTGCTTCAGTTTAGTGAAAATTTGGCGTGATCTTTTCCCCATTCACGAAATACTTCCCCCCAAAACAAATTTCTCCTGTACTCTTCCTTATGTACGTTTCTCTTTCCACGAAGACCTCTGATTGCTACTCCACCTCCGTTACAAACTATAAACCTCCGATTGCTCCTATTTTACAAACTTTATACCTCCGATTTGGATCATTTAGGACAATTACAGGTAGTTAGGGCTTCATCATTTCGGTTTTATTTAGATGATTTCATCTCTAACTTATTTTGGCCTACGCTCAAAGTCTCTAGGTAATTTGGGTATACCGATTGCCTTAAACTAGGGTTTTTTTATAATTGAAGTGTTCTATTTATATGTTTGCATGTGTTGAAATTGTGCAAGTTCTGTATTTTTATGTTTGCCAAACCATTGATGTATTGGTAAATAAAGCCTATTTCAAAAGGTGGAAACAACATTTAGAGAACAAAAGAAATCCAATTTAAATGTTTAAATGTCTATTTCTGTTTGTAGTCAAATAATGTATATTTCTATGCCTACATCGTATGACTACGAAGATAACCTGGGTATGGGTGCTCTACGATTGTCAAACCCGTCATCACCAGAAACTCCTATTGATTTTTATATAGAGATGCAAGAAAGGCACTACGATGATTTGCATGAGTATGAACTAGAGCAAGAAGAACTCTGAAGACAATGAAGAGAAGAAGAACGACATGAAAAAGGGCGATGCGACGGCATAGTCGTGCTGCTTTGCGTCATCAGCATCAAAACAACCAAGTGGTTAACGAACAACAAGCTGACTAACCAATCATAATGTGTGATTGTGGGTATGCCTCTGTAGAAGATGTTATTTCAATTGGATTCAACATTGGTCGTTGTTATTTTAGATGTCGTGTTTATCCCACATGGTGTACCTTTTGGCAGTGGATTGACCAACAGTTTCCAAGTCGAGCCGCTGAGTAGGCAAATGAATTACAACATCAACTTACAATGCTGCAAATCGAGTTATTGGTTTTCGAACTGACGTTAGTAGACTTAACGACCAACTTCAAGGGCTAAACATTAGAAGACCAGATTAAATTATTGCATCGTTCTTTGTATTAGGTACAACTGTATCATCTTTGTATCACTTGTATAGTCTTTGTATCTGTACTGTTTTGTTTTGGTGCAGTCATGCAATGTTATGAATTTGTGTTTAGTATCCTTAGTTGCTTGTTTTATGTATTCTCATGATAACTCAGTTCCACATGTTAGTGATAATTCATATCAAAACAATCGTCTTTGTATCATCACACTGATTATGTATGTTTGTAAATTACTAACTTGTTTTGTTTTTATTTCTATTTTAATCAAACCTTACAGGGTATCCTTTGTTCGTGTCTTGAAACTGTTAGTGGTATCAAATTTAGTCTTACTAGGCTGTGGTTAGATTGTGGCAATTGATAGTGAGTATTACATATGGATAGGACTTCCGAGATCGAGTGCAGAATATGAAGGAGGGGTAACAGCTTTTCTAAGAAATGCATTTCCCATTTATAAAGTAGGTGATGAGATGAAGTGCCCCTGTAAAAAATGTAAGAACGTAATTAGTATCGTGAAAATGTCATAAACGATCATCTTATTTTCAATGGCCCTTCTCCATTACATATCGGGTGGATTTGCGAAGTTTCACAGACAAAATTAATAGGTGTTGATGACCATATGGATTATGCAACGGAGATGGATTTTGAGGTTAATTTAGATCTGATATTCAAATGTGCATGTTACAAATTTGGTCAAAATCTTAGGGACTTTGAAGTAGAACCAAATCCATAGGCCGAGAAATTTTATCGGCATGTTCAAGAAGGAAAAAAAACCGTTATATCTTGGCTACACTAAATTTTCTCGACTAAGTTTCTTGATTAGGCTTTATCATTTAAAGTGTGCTTATGGAATTAACGAGTCTGCGTTTATGGAATTACTAAAGCTTATAAAGGAAGCCTTTCCTGATGCCCAGCTGCCTTTGTCTTCCTACGCTGTGAAGAATGTGATTAAGAATTTAGGTCTTGATTACCATAAAATACATGCCTTCCCAAACCATTGCATGTTATATTGGGCAGAGAATAACGATAAAGAAGCTGGTGACATTTGTTGTTTTTCGAGGTGGGCTGTAAAAGAAAAAGAAGACATCATTGATAATAATGATCCACCATAGACGACTCCCAAAGTGCCTGCAAATGTTATGAGGTACTTTCCTCTAAGACCAAGGATACAAAGGATGTTTGTGTGCAAAGAATTTTCCAAACTTATGAGATGTCACCAAGTGGAACGAAAAGACGATGGAAGACTAGGACATCCGGCTGATGGTGTGGCATGGAAGATGATGGATGCTCGCTATCCTGATTTTTCATAAAAAAATCATAATGTTAGATTGGGTCTAGCATCTAATGGATTTAATCCATATCGTTCAATGAATTCAGGTTATTGTACATGGCCAATTGTGTTGATAAACTACAATCTTCCGCCTTGGTTATGTATGAAACAAAAGAATTTGATTCTTTCAACTTTAATATCTGGTCCAGATTCTCCAGAGAACAGTATTGACGTATATATGCAGCCTTTAATTGTGGAATTGAAAGCGTTATGAAATGTTAGAATCGAAACCCATGATTCCTTGACTGATGGGAATTTTAATTTACGTGCAAGCGTATTATGGACTATTAGTGATTTTCCAGGATATGCCATCTTGTCAACTTGGAGCACAAAGGGGAAACTAGCGTGTCCAGTATGCCATTATGGAACTTCTTCAAATTATTTGAAGCATAATGATTATATGCACCATAGAAAGTTTCTTGATCCGACACATAAGTGGAGGCTGGATAAGAGGAGATTCAATGGCGAAACTGAAATGGGAGCATTCCAGAATTATTATCATAAACAGATATTGAAGAGTTATTGCAGGGGTTCAAAAATATGTTTGGGGATAAGATGAAGAAACCAGGTAAAAGTAACGACCCTTTTAAAAATAGGTCAATACTGTTTGACTTACCATATCGGTGTCATAATCCCCTTCAACATAACCTGGATGCCATGCACATAGAGAAGAACATAAGCAACAAAATATTAGGTACCTACTTAATATAGGTCGCATGTCGAAGGATCCCCTAAACGCTCATTTGGATTTACAGGAATCGGGCATAAGGAAGGCGCTTCATCCTGTTGAATGTGGTGATGGAAAGCATGTTGAAATTAGAGCTGCAATATTTGATATGACAAATAAAGAAAAAGAAATCTTTTGCTTTGTATTGAAGAATGCCAAACTGCCCCACGGTTGTGCCTCGAATGTTAGTCGGTACATACACATAAAAGAGAGAATGGTTGTGGGATATAAGAGCCATGATGCTCATTTCGTACTCCACTATTTGTTACAATTTACCATGAAGAAAGCTTCAAAACTTAAGGTTGCATTATCAATGATCAGATTTAGTGCATTCCTTATAGGACTATGGAGCAAGGTTATCGAAGTAGATGATATCAAGAGGCTGCAAAAAGAAACTGCCGAGATACTTTATCATTTTTAAATGATTTTTCCATAGGATTTTTTCATATAATGTACACTTGCCTGTTCATTTATGCAGAGAAATCGAATATGGCGGGCCTGATCATCTTAGATGCATGTATCTAATTGAGCGATATCTAGGAAAGTTGAAATATTATGTGCGAAATAGAAACAGACCGGAAGGTTCAATTGCAGAAGGTTACTTGGTAGAAGAGTGCGTGTACTTCAGTTCAAGATTTTTAGGCGTTGATGGAGGAACAGAAAACTTGTCGGTTGATTTTGGAAGATGTCCAATAGATTTGGAATATCATATTGGAACAAAGAAGAATAAAAATGGAAAGATGTTCAATTTTAAAGATGCAGATTGGAAGGCAACGCATCGCTATATTCTGTTCAATTATAGTAATAAAGAAATTGAGAGTTTGATTGAGTAAGTTCTTAAGTTCCTATATCATTTTCCTTAACTATAAATTAATATCGGCTTTTCGTACTTTTTTGACCTTAATTATTATTTAGGGTTCATCGAGCTTTTGTGGATGGTCTTGCAAATCCAAGAAGAAACAAGAGGGAACAAGAACCATTCGAAGAGTTTTGGAATTGGCTTAAAGAAGAGTTACTAAAAAAGGACACAGATTTAGAGGTGTTTGCATTAGGTCCAAATCGAGTAGCTAGGAAGTTTACCGGTTATATTGTAAATGGATATAAATTCCACACAAAATTTAGAGATTCTCGTTGTACCACACAAAATAATGGTGTATTTTTGACAGCTAAAACCACCAGCTTTGCAAGTTCGAAAGACCGAAACCCAATAGTGGGTGATGTCAATTACTATGGATCAATCGAAAAAAATTTTGAGCTTGAATATTGGGGAGCTTTCACTGTGGTCCTTTTTAAGTGTTGCTTGTACCAAGAGGAAAAAGATTCATATAGTCTTACTTAAGTAAATTTTAGCAAGTGCCATAAAATTGATCCTTATGTCCTGTCTTCACAAGTGCAACAAGTATTTTATGTGGAAGATGCAGTTGAAAAGAACAGTCATTACGTCATTAAAAAATTACCGAGAGATTGGTGTGATACTGAAAATCAGAATGCACTGGAAGAAGACATGAGCAATACACATTCACATGATATGGGCATAGGAGGTGAACTAGAACCAGAAGTTGATGGGGGTTGGATTAGGGATGATGTCCCCGTAATACAACTAGAAACAAAACAAGAAGCAGAAGTTCCTGATCCTATTTCGTCTTGTTAGGGCAAAAAATTCCTCTTTCATATTGCTTTAATTTGTTGTCTAATGTATGATGTATTTGGAACTTTTTATTTTAGCTGTAAATTATTATCTTTGATGAATGTATTTGGCCTAATCAGTTCCATCTCATTAGGACAAAAAATTCCTCTTTACTGTCATCTAAATTGGTTATAGACCAAAATGTTATAGTTGTTGTTTTTTGTCAACTTTAACATGCATGTACCTTGTTCTAATGTATTCATTTTGTATAAGATGAATGAACTTACAAATATACGACTGCGACATGGCAAATAGTTCTGAAGTACATGTTAAGTCGGTGGAGAATCCTTCGTAGTAACAAAAAGTGATGTAGACCGCTTTTCTTACAATGTGCTTATGGACTTTGTTAAAGATTGTCTCCATTACACTGAAATAGGAGTCTATATCAACAAAGGAATGAGAGGTGGCTGGCAGCTAATATTGAATGACAAGGACGTAAAAGAATACGTACAGGGATGCAATAAGCAAGAAGAAGTGGTTTTTTACATCGACAACACCGTTGACAAAGACAGTGAGCCGTTGATTCAACGGTAGCCACATGTAATCATACGGCCAAGGAAAAACATAGTTCAAGGTATATAGGTATATGTAATATAGATCCATTCTTATATATATCTCTCTGTGTGTGTAAAGAACTATGAAGGAGGCCATCGTTATTATTTTTATTATTACAAGTTCTGCTAAGAAGCCGATTGCAAAGCGCAAGTATATTACTGCACATAGACTTCAGCAGCAACACAAAATGATGAAAAACAACCCAACTCAAGTGGGTCAGAAGAAACTATCGCTGGAGCCTTATATGAATAATGATGAACAAGATGTTACTGTGACGGACAAAGGAACTAGGAGGAAATTAATTGTAGAAAATGAAACAGATAATGATGATGATACCCGAGAGAATAAAGCTGATGTTCAGGTATTCTTCAGTTTTCATTTCAGTTTTATTAATCCAGATGAAATCTTGTATTTCAAACTACTTTATATTAAAATTATGCACGTAAAAGCAAGAATTGGATTTTAGTGCTTTCTATTACTGTGTCGATGTCCTATTCCGATCATGAAAGCTGAAGCTAATTCAAGTAACTATTTGTTCTTTGTGCATGCATTCTGTCAAAATAGCAATCGACTCTATTTTGTTTACTAGCTTAAATTTATCATCAATGGTGAGTAACAATGTTAATCTGCTTGCAATTCTCAGAACTATCTGTTTTGACGAAGTATGAACAAGACCGAATCGCGCAAGTGCAAGAAAATGATGCAGTTTGTAGACCACTTGGGTGCTTTCATTGGTTAGTAGTATGCAAGAGGCTGTCGCATGAAATAGGAAAGAAAAAGGTAAAGATATTGCTGGACAAGATGAATACATCCTAGAAAATGCTGGTGAAGATGTCAGTGATGATTCATCGGATTCGGAGGTATAAAAAAGTTATTTGTTTACTACTTATTGTCATTGCCTTTATGAATGTAAAAAATCTTGAACGACTTAATTATAGAGAATCAAAGTTGTTAAGTCAAAGGATCGTTTACCTGGATCGAGAACTCGTTTGCGAACCAATGCAGCCATAGAAATTGGGAAGGAAGGATGACCCGCACCCCCCTCCTAACAAAGTTGGCTCTAACAAGGAGTTGACGACACGCACTCCCACTCCAAAGAAACTCCGTAACTGGGAGAAATTTGCAGAAATATTAAAGAAATTGATGAAACCTACACTGCACTACACTGATGAGTGTGTCTATTTTAAGTTTTGCATGCATATTATGTTTCTGTAATGCCATACATTAATTTTCTATTCATTTTATGAACTTGGTAAATAAAGTACAAGGCCCAAAAACCCCTAGAGGGAAGTCAAAAATGACCAAGGTGCATGTTGGAACCCCTGACAATAAAGCAGTCATTGAGTTGAATGAGGATGGTCAGCCAGTATCTGATAATATTACGGAATTAAGCAATTTCTTAGGACACTAGCAAAGGATAATGTGTCTCTTACTTACAACAATTGGCATGTTGTCCCTGATCAATTAAAGCAACAAATATTGGAATATGCTCCGGTACAATCTATCACCCTAAACCATATATAGTTTAACTGACTTACTAAATGTTTGGTTTTAATTAATTAGTTTGTTTCCTGAATTTTGTGATTGATATATTGTAGGCTAGGTATGTCATTCCGGAAGAAGGACACAAGTGGGTCTTGAACAAGCTTAGCGACTCTTGGAGGCAGTACAAGTCTCGCACCAAAACAAGGTATTATAAAAAATATTCAACTGATGAGGAAAGGCTTGCAAATAGTCCCAATATAATTCCGTTGGAGGATTTGAAAATGCTCTTGGAATACTGGGGGGATGAAGCAGTTCAGATACGGCTTTAATGTCACCACAAAAGGAAACTAATTTGTATAATGCTAATTAAATAATCAGGAAATAGATGGAAAAAATAAATAAAATAATTTAATGATATTCACATTTTTCTTTTTTAATGCTATTTTTTTGGATTTTCAGGCCGTAGCTGATACTAATTCTGCGCATCCTAATTCATTAAATGAGACACATACCATGGGTCCCAAAACTCATGCAGTAGCCAAAGAAATAGTATGTGTTTTTTTGAACTTGAGTTAATTTTTTTGTGATTGAGTTGAATTGGCCACATGATAATTCTAATTTGTTATATCATTTAGTTATATTTTATATCATTGTCACAATATTCATAGGCAGTAGATAGATCTGTATATTGTTAACATTCAATGTTTAAAATTCTGTTTAATTTTTGGTAATCCTAATACTTGACAGAGAAAGAAGGACCCAGAAAAAGCCACCCCATCCGCTACCTTGGTTTATTTGGAAATATATAAACAAGAATCGGAGAGAACTTACAAGACTAACACGGATGAATTAAATGCCAAATATGTGGGTACATTGGATACTGAAATAGCAATACTTGTGCCAGTATAATTGGCACATTGTACGTTTGTTGGAGCTCTTATTAAATCGAACACATAGTTAGTTTGAAAGAAAACCAGTTCAATTAATAAATTCATTCCTGCCAGCTGCCTATTTATATATATATATATATATATATATATATATATATATATATATATTGTAACACCCCGCATTTTTAATGAAATTAAAAATGTGGAAATATGTATATATATTGTATACATAGATATATTTAAGAGAAAAATTAAAAAATGACAATAAAATTGCATGTAATAGGTTCATGCAGTGAAATGAAGGAAAAAGATTAATAAAAGAAATTAAATGCAATACATGAAATACGATGAAATACATACGAATAATTAAACAAAAATAAAAAGGAAATTTGAAGAGCTGCAGGAATTTGGTCACGAAATTAGCGGCATCACGTTCGTGGTGATTTTCTAGTCAATTTAGACCAATATTTTGTAGAAAACTGATTTAAAATGAAGAAGATATCTTTAAATTAAATATTGAAGCAAAACATGAAAAAGAGGAATGAGAGAATAATGTGTAGCATTATCCTAAGTTTTGTTAACAAAAGACTTAGTAGCTCACTTGGTTAGTACATGTGACTTGTACGCAAGAGGTTCTGAGTTCAATCCTCGCCAGTGCCATATTTTTGTTTTAGGGAAATGGCTAAAAAGTGGCCTAGTGTGAACGCAGTTCAATTAAAAAAGCGGTTTAGTGTGAAAAGGGTTAATTGGAAAGATAGTTAAAAAGAAAAATAAATTTATACATACATATATATGACATGTGGGTGTCAACACCCCTGCTGTTGCGCATCATGTTGCACACATGGCGCATTTTTATTGGTTAATGACGATTTTTATGTTTTAGGGCTGACGTGACCTCTTCTGCTTGGCTGAGTGATGTGTCTTTTTAATCTGAATGGTTTAGATTAATCCTAGTCAGATCTAAAGACACTAATTCACTCACTACAACTATATAAACGTACCTAGACCTAAACCTAATTCACAATACACTATTTCATACGCCTCCATGCTGCCGCAATCTAAGCTAGTCTTTCTTCTATACTACAGCAAGTCTAAATAGGAGTAATTCATATTGGAAGATAAGAATAGAATTCTACAACAACGGTTTAGCTAATCAAATTCAGAATACATAGTTCAGTTCTACTTTCTCTTCTTCCATAGTGAGTCCACGTTGCTTTCACAAATAATTAATTAAAAGTAATTGGGATAAGTTTGTGGATTAGATTTTATGAACATGACTGTGAGATGAATCATGTGTTTAATTAGACCTATTATGTCAGTTCATATGTTTAACTAGACCTATTTCATGATGCCAGTTCATATGTTTAATTAGATCGGTTTTATGATGCAAGTTCATATGTTTAATTAGATCTATTTTATGATGCAAGTTCGTATGTTTAATTAGATCTATTTTATGATGCAAGTTCATATGTTTAATTAGATCTATTTTATGAGGCTAGTTCATATGCTTAATTAGATCTAGTTTATTATGCCAAGATCACATGCTTATTAGATCTATGCCAGTTCATATGCTTATTAGATCTATTTTATGAGATCTATTTTATTATGTCAGTTCATATATGCTTATTGGATCTATTATTCTATGCCAGCTCATATATGCTTATTAAATCTACGTTATTATGTTATGCCAGTTCATGATCCATATGCTTATTAGATATATGTCATTGTTCTATGCCAGTTTATGTTCCATTTGCTTATTGGATTTATGTTATTGTTCTATGCCAATTTATGTTCCATATGCTTATTGGATCTATTTTATTATTCATACCCAAAGTCCATATTCCATATGTTATTGGATCTATTTTATGTGTATGCCAGTTTTGGTGCTTTAATTCTCTTCCCTTCTTTTCTTTTCCTTTTTATGTGATTAGGCTAATTGCGAGCCTAACATATTACGTTGAATTATACGAACGAATAACGTGGGAACGTTGTGGGAAAAGATTGGGGAAATTATTGAATAATATGTAATTGGCATAAATTGATTTGTAATCATGTAATTGATTAGTGGCATGAATTAGTACAATTTGTTACATGGGGTTTGGCATAGATTGTTAATAACAATGAACACAAAGTAATTTGGGCATAATTTGACATGACATGTATACGTAAGCTTATAGGCCTAATTTGGGTTCAAATTATAATCATAATTTTAATGAGGGATTTTGGGTAACTGACATAATTACCCTGAAATTGGCATAAACTGCAAATAGATAAATTGGCTAAGATAAGCATGTTGAGACACGAGGTTAGACTCCTTTTGCGGTAGAAGCCTGCCGGAACCAACCGGCCTAACCATCAACCGCAAACAGTCAGTCTAATGTGAGAGGTCGTAGGCCTAACTAAAAGATGTTTAGACACGAGGTTAAGTCTGGCATGTGGCAGATGTCTGCCCGAAACCGCCCGGCATAACCAACGGCCACAAGCAATCGATTTAATGTGAAAGGTATGTGCATTAATAACTAATTAATGCTGATTAAAGATGAATATGATATCTAAAACATGTTAGGTGGGTGGGGTTAAGTTAACCTGTGTTAGACGATAACTTCACCAATATTACGTGAACAAAGTGGATAGGGTTAAGGCAAGCTTAACCAATAATACATATTGATTTGATAAGTGGATGGGGTTAAGTCAACTGGGCGGATAGACAATACTTAACCAAGATAAGACATGTAGTAAGACATGGGAACAGAAAAAGGGTTAAGTGGGTGACATGTGTAGCATGTATTGCATGGGTAGCATGTATAACATAAATAATGAACATTTAACCAAGATAAGGCATGTGGTAAGACATGGGTGACATGTGAAATATAATTAGAAGCACTTAACCAAGGTGAAACATATAAGAAGACATGGGAATAAGAAGGGGTTAAGTGGGAATTCCTAGTGGGGACCAAGCTAAGGAGGGAAGCTTATGTCAAGTGTGTGGACCCTTTTCAACCAGTAACCCATTCTGTATCTATGTGAGCTCGAACTAGGTCGAGGAAGGGAAACGCTTACTGGGTTTGATTGTAAGAGGATAATAAAGAGTTAGCGGTGGCAATGCAAGTCCAACGGAGTCATGTGCATGCATGGGTCCGGGTTGGAAGGTAAGACGCTATTACATCGTGTAGGTATAAACCATGCATTTTTAGTAGTATCGGGTTGCCACTTTCGGGAGTGATACCCTACTGTAGGGGACGGGTATCAACGAGTTAGGGAGCCGATCGAATGGGGAGGGTAGTGGGCACAACCAGTGGAGATAGGAGCAGGCAGCACCTATGACAGCAGATAGGAGTACAACTACCTTACTATGAATAAATGTTGTAATTAGAATGGGGAGGGTAGTGGATACAACTAGCGGAGGTAGGAGCAGGCGGCACCTACGATAGCAGCTCGAAGTACACGAAACTACCATTATTAATATTAGTAAGAGGGATCAACTTCCAGTATGGGACTAGTAATGGTGCGGTGTAATTAGCAATGGTGCAATGTAGGAATTATCTTATAGTGATTAGAAGCGTAATCGACATTATATCTTGTTGACCTTATCATATCTGTTTATGTTACAGTCATTTCTTATATCTAGTTTATGTCTTATCCTGTCACTTTACTAATTATATAGTTAAAGTCACTGGACTCGCCAGACTTTATGTTTGACCTCGTTTTGTTTCGCCTCTTTTCTTTCCTCCCCTCCCCCCCCCCCCTCCCCAAGGTACTCAGGGTGGGATTAGTGGAGCTTGACTCAGATTTCTTTCTTTCTGCTGGAAGTGTTTGGAAGTGCTGAAAGTAATGCTCAGCTTTATCCCTTTTTCATATGGCTATTTGGAGCGGGATTATGCTTTTGTTTTTATATACTCTGATAATAATTTGCCCAAGATGGATATTTGTGTACTTGACTTTAGTATTGGGTTTTGATGTTGTAACCAAACTATGTTCAGTTTTCGCTGCAATGAAGTTATTTTAAGTTTTGAAGTACCATTTTATATATTTGTCTTGTGATGTTCTGTTCTATACACTCATAATGCTCCATGAAAGTTAATGCATTCCCTTTTTGAGTGACATTAATGGACGTGGGGTGTTACACATGGTATCAGACATTAATTGATATGGAAATATGTATATATATTATATACATAGATATATTTAAGAGAAAAATTAAATAATGACAATAAAATTGCATGTAATAGGTTCATGCAGTGAAATGAAGGAAAAATATTAATAAAAGAAATTAAATGCAATACATGAAATGTGAAGAAATACATGCAAACAGTTAAATAGAAATAAAAAGGAAATTTGAAGAGCTTCAGGAATTTGGTCATGAAATTAGCGTCATCGCGTTCGTGGCGACTTTCTAGTCAATTTAGGCCTATAATTTGTAGAAAACTGATTTAAAATGAAGAAGATATCTTTAAATTAAATATTGCAACAAAACATGAAAAAGAGGAATGAGAGAATAATGTGTAGCATTGTCCTAAGTCTTGCTAGCAAAAGAATTAGTAGCTCATTTGGTTAGTATATGTAACTTGTACGCAAGAGGTTCTGAGTTCAATCCCCGCCAGTGCCATATTTTTGTTTTAGGGGAATGGCTAAAAAGTGGCCTAGTATGAACGCAGTTCAATTAAAAAAGCGGTTTATGTGAAAAGGGTTAATTGGAAAGATAGTTAAAAAGAAATATATATATATAATATATATATATATAAATATAAATATATATGACATGGGGGTGTCAACAACCCTGCCGTTGCGCATCATGTTGCACACATGGCGCATTTTTATTGGTTAATGACGATTTTTGAGTTTTAGGGCTGACGTGGCCTCTTCTGGTTGGCTGAGTGATGTGTCTTTTTAATCTGAATGCTTTAGATTAATCCTAGTCAGATTTAAAGGCCCTAATTCTCCCACAACAACTATATAAACGTACCTAAACCTAAACATATTTCACAATACACTAATTCATACGGCCAGTGCCATATTTTTGTTTTAGGGGAATGGCTAAAAAGTGGCCTAGTATGAACGCAGTTCAATTAAAAAAGAGGTTTATGTGAAAAGGGTTAATTGGAAAGATAGTTAAAAAGAAATATATATATATATATATATATATATATGACATGTGGGTGTCAACACCCCTGCTGTTGCGCATCATGTTGCAGACATGGCGCATTTTTATTGGTTAATGAAGATTTTTGAGTTTTAGGGATAACGTGGCTTCTTCGGTTGGCTGAGTGATGTGTCTTTTTAATCTGAATACTTTAGATTAATCCTAGTCAGATTTAAAGGCCCTAATTCACTCACTACAACTATATAAACGTAACTAGACCTAAACCTAATTCACAGTACACTAATTCATACGCCTCCATGCTGCCGCAACCTAAGCTAGTCTTTCTTCTACACTAAAGCAAGTCTAAATAGGAGTAATTCATATTGGAAGATAAGAATAGAATTCTACAACAATGGTTTAGCTAATCAAATTCAGAATACAGAATTCAGATCTACTTTCTCTTCTTCCACAGTGAGTCCGCGTTGCTTTCACAAATAATTAATTAAAAGTAATTGGGATAAGTTTGTAGATTGGATTTTATGAACATGACTGTGAGATGAATCATATGCTTAATTAGATCAATTATGCCAGTTCATATGTTTAATTAGATCTATTTTATGATGCCAGTTCATATGTTTAATTAGATCTGTTTTATGATGCAAGTTCATATGTTTAATTAGATCTATTTTATAATGCAAGTTCATATGATTAATTAGATCTATTTTATGATGCTAGTTCACATGCTTAATTATATATATTTTATTATGCCAAGATCATATGCTTATTAGATCTATGCCAGTTCATATGCTTATTAGATCTATTTTATGAGATCTATTTTATTTGTTAATTCATATATGCTAATTGGATCTATTGTTGTATGCCAGTTCATATATGCTTATTAGATCTATGTTATTATGCTATACCAGTTCATGATCCATATGCTTATTAGATCTATGTCATTGTTCTATGCCAGATTGTTTTCCATATGCTTATGGATCTATGTTATTGTTCTATGCCAGTTTATGTTCCATATGCTTATTGGATCTATTTTATTATTCATACCCAAAGCCTATATTCCATATGTTATTGGATCTTTTTTATGTGTTATGCCACTTTTGGCGCTTTAATTCTCTTCCCTTCTTTACTTATCCTTTTTATGAGATTAGGCTAACTGCGAGCCTAACATATTACGTTGAATTATTCGTACGAATAACGTGGGAACGTTGTAGGAAAAGATTGGGGAAATTATTGAATAATATGTAATTGGCATAAATTGGTTTGTAATCATGTAATTGATTTGTGGTATGAATTGGTACAATTTGTATACATGGGGTTTGGCATAGATTGTTAATAACAATGAACGCAAAGTAATTTGGGCATAATTTGGCATGACATGTATACGTAAGATTATAGGCCAAATTTGGATAAAAATTATAATCATAATTTTAATGAGAGATTTTGGGTAATTGACATAATTAGACTGAAATTGGCATAAACTACAAATAAATAAATTGGTTAAGATAAGCATGCTGAGACATGAGGTTAGACTCCGTTTGTGGTAGAAGCCTGCCCGGAACCAACCGGCCTAACCAGCAACCGCAAAGAGTCAGTCTAATATGAGAGGTCGTAGGCATAACTAAAAAATGTTTATACACGAGGTTAAGTCTGGCTTGTGGCAGAAGTCTGCCCGGAACCGCCCAGCATATCCAGCGGCCACAAGCAATCGATTTAATGTGAGAGATATGTGCATTAATAACTAATTATTGCTGATCAAAGATGAATATGATATCTAAAACATGTTAGGTGGGTGGGGTTAAGTTAACCTGTGTAAGATGACAACTTAACCAATATTACATGAACAAAGTGGATAGGGTTAAGACAAGCTTAACCAACAATACATATTGATTTGATAAGTGGATGGGGTTAAGTCAAATGGGCGGATAGACAATACTTAACCAAGATAAGACATGTAGTATGACATAGAAACAGAAAAAGGGTTAAGTGGGTGACATGTGTAGCATGTACTGCATGGGTAGCATGTATAACATAAATAATGAACACTTAACCAAGATAAGGCATGTGGTAAGACATGGGTGACATGGATGACATGTGAAATATAATTAGAAGCACTTAACCAAGGTGAAACATGTAAGAAGACATGAGAATAAGAAGGGGTTAAGTTGGAATTCCTAGTGGGGACCAAGCTTAGGAGGGAAGCTTGTGTCAAGTGTGTGGACCATTTTCAACCAGCAACCCATTCTGTATCTATGTGAGCTCGAACTAGGTCGAGGACGGGACACCCTTACTGGGTTTGATTGTCGATAAATAATTAGCGGTGGCAGTGCAAGTCCAACGGAGTCATGTGCGTGCGTGGGTCTGGGCTGGTAGGTAAGACGTTGTTGCATCGCGTAGGTATAAACTATGCATTTTTAGTAGTATCGGGTTGCCACTTTACGGAGTAATACACCCTACTTTTGGACCAGCACGGATATCTATGAGTTAGGGAGCCGATCGAATGGGGAGGGTAGTGGGTACAACTAGTGGAGATAGGAGCAGGCTGCACCTATGACAGCAGCTAGGAGTACAACTACCATACTATGAATAAATGTTGTAATTAGAATGGGGGGGTAGTGGTACAACTAGTGGAGGTAGGAGCAGGAGGCACCTGTGATAGCAGCTAGAAGTACACGAAACTACCATTATTATAATTAGTAAGAGGGATCAACTTCCAGTACGGGGCTAATAATGGTGCGGTGTAATTAGCATTGGTGCAGTGTAGGAATTATCTTATAGTTATTAGAAGCATAATCAATGTTATATTTTGTTCACCTTATCATATCTGTTTATGTTACAGTCATTTCTTATATACAGTTTATGTCTTATCCTGTCACTTTACTAATTATATAGTTAAAGTCACTGGACTCGCCAGACTTTATGTCTGACCTCGTTTTGTTTCGCCTCTTTTCTTTCCTTCCCCCTCCCCCGGTACTCAGGGTGGGATTAGTGGAGCTTGACTCATATTTCTTTCGTTTTGCTAGAAGTGCTGAAAGTAATGCTCAGCTTTATCCCTTTTTCATATGGCTATTTAGAGTGGGATTATGCTTTTGTTTTTATATACTCTGATAATAATTTGTCCAAGATGGATATTTGTGTACTTGACTTTAGTATTGAGTTTTGAAGTTGTAACCAAACTATGTTCAGTTTTCGCTGCAATGTAGTTATTTTAAAATTTGAAGTACCATTTTATATATCTGTCTTGTGATGTTCTGTTCTATACACTCATAGTGCTCCATGAAAGTTAATGCATTCCCTTTGCGAGTGACATTAATGGACGTGGAGTGTTACACGTGGTATCAGAGCTAAAGGTTACCTGAACAGATAAAAGAATTTGAAACCCGTTTTTAAAAGAATCTTTATGAAGACGTATTTTCAAAAACATGTTTCAAAAAGAGCATTTTTTTCAATAGAAATGTTTATTATGGAAAAACATAATCCCCAAAATCCATATATCTTTCTTTCGATTCTTTGTTTCGAATCTCTTCCTCTTTCCCTTTTTAATCTCTTCCTCCGCGTATAGATGCTTTCTCTAAGATAAGTAAGGACTTCCGTGCGATGGGCGGAAAATCGCTTCATGGGGCTGAGAGATTTGTTGAGGCTAGGAGTTGGCTCAAGGAAGTGGAGGACTTGTTGGTATCTTTGAGATAGACGATGGGAGAAAGGTTCAACTAGCTACTTGGTTAATGAAGGATGAAGCTTCATTTTGGTGGGAGGACATGAATGGAGAACGTGCAGGGGAGACATGGATATGAATAGGATAAGAAAGTGGATCCGAAGAAGGTACAACAACAACAACAAAATAAAGGCAGAAAGGATAAAAAAGTGCCAAGATAAAAGGAAGTACCACAATTGTGAAATACCTGCCCACTTAAAGAAAGATGTTAGAAAGAAGAAGAAGACCGACTGTTACCATTATGGTGATGCATGACATATGATTTAAAATTGCCCGAGGAGGCAAGGGCAAGGGCAAGGACAGAGGGCAGGATCTTCTGGAGGGCAGGTTGTGTTCTCGTGGTCAGTATATCGGAAAGAGATAGGAAGTTTCGGTTGAAGATTTGATTTCATTTTCCTAGGACTCTTTTTGACTCTTGCGCTTCGCATTCGTTTATATTTGCTTCGTTAGTTGAAACATTGCACCTAAAATACTAGTCTAGTTACTAGTCTCTAATCCAATTGGTGGTTCGGCTCATTTATCTATGCTTTGTCGGGATTTGAGAGTGTCTGTCTTGGGTGTTGGGTTTGAATGCAACGACTACATTCTTGGTTTTATGGGCTATGGCTTGATTCTAGGGATGGATTGGCTAGCCAGGTATGGTGCCATCCTAGACTGTAAAAAGAGGATAGTTAGATTGTTGACTCGTTGGGGGAAAGACCCTTGATATTTCTTGTGACCCTGGAGGTTCGGTGATGCTTAGCTACTTAGAATCACTTGACGCATCCATCGATGATTTGAAATCTGTTCGTGTAGTCCATGAGTATGATGACGCCTTTGATGAGGTTCGGGGTTTACCCCCGAGGCGCGAGATAGACTTCCATATATACTTAGTAGATAATGCAAAGCCAGTTGCATTGCCAGTGCGCCACATGGCTCCGAGAGAGAGGAGGGAACTCATTAAGCAAGTAGGGGAGCTACTTGAGAAAGGGTTCGTAAGAAGAGGTATTTCGAAATGGGGTGCTCCAGTTGTTTTTGCTACAAAGGAAGACGGTTCACTTAGATTGTGTGTGGACTATAGGGAGCTAAATAAACTCACAAAGAAAAATAGACACCCATTACCGAGGATAGATGATTTGTTCGATCATTTGGTTGGCACTTCGGTTTTCTCACAGTTGGACTTAGCTACAGGATTTCATCAGCCGAGGGTAGCTGAGGAGAGTATAGATAAGACTACTTTTAGGACTCTCTGCGGTTTCCTCGAGTGGCTCGTCATGCCTTTTGGTTTGACGAATGCACCCGCATATTTCGTAGACTTGATGAGTAGGGTGTTTAGGTAGTTTCTAAACAAGTTCATAGTAGTCTTTGTGGATGACATTTTGATATTCTCTAGAAGCGAGGAAGAACATGCCTTACATCTTAGGGAAGTCTTAGAGACTCTTCGAGTACATCAACTCATGGCTAAGTTCTCCAAATGCTATTTTTTGAGGAAGGAAGTGAGGTTCTTAGGACACGTGGTCTCTAAGAAGGAGATAGCAGTGGATTCCGCGAAGGTGGTGGCAATCCAAGATTGGAAGGTTCCTAGAAATGCAACGGAAGTAAGAAGTTTTCTAGGGTTGGCGGCCTATTATAGGAAGTTCATTAAAGACTTTGCGTTTCACGAGACGAGAGCTTGAAAAAGACAATTCTTGAAGATGGCATTGGGCCGGCGAAAGTCATATGTTGATAAGAGAAGGACCAATCTTGAGTTCTATGTTGGGGACATGGTTTTTATTATTGTCTTGAGGAATGTAGTTCGTTTTGGATCTATAGGGAAGTTGGCACCGAGGTTCGTAAGTCCATTCCCCATTATAGAGAGGACTGGACAGATGGCATACAGAGTGAAGTTGCCGGAGAAGCCTAGTGGTGTTCATGACGTATTTCACGTGTCGCATTTGCGTAAGTGTTTACATGATACCACGGAATTAGTGGAGCCGAGCATGCTTAGGGAAGTGGAAGTGGAGCGAGATGCCACGATTAGACGAGCTCCTACATGCATCCTTGGATCGGAGGTCAAGAAGTTATGCAACCGAGAGGTCAAATTGTTGAAGTCCAATAGGGAGATGATCAAGGAGACGCGACTTGGGAAACGGAAGACAAGATACATGCATTATACCCTTTCCTTTTTGAGGGCATGGTCTTAACTTCTCCTTTTTCTACCGCTTTGTTTCTACTTGTTCTATCGTTTAGTATGTCCTCTCGATTACATCTTCGATCTTTAGGTAGGAAAATCCTATGGTTCTAAACACGTGTTTGAGACATGTTATGTTTGGTGGATGCAAGTGGATGCAAGTGTTTGCTAGTGGTTGCTCGTGGATGCATTTACACACAAATTAGGCACTAGATCGGCTTAATCACTTTCATATTGCATATGAAAGAGTGTGCATATTTAGATTAATGGATGTATATTGAATGCGTTATCATATAGATGTTGCGTTTGAATGAATGGTTGTGCACTCATATAGAAATGATATGTATCATTAGGATTCCTTTGCATACATGTTTGGACTCATGGCACTGACATAATTTGCATTGAGGAGGTCAACTGAATCAGTAGACCGTCTGATCTTTGCATTAGATAAGGAACATATACACACACCTTTGTATATGTTCATATAGCATTAGAAATCTTTTAAGGACAATGGATGCTTGTGGATGATGGATGAGTAGATGGATGATGGATGGTAGGATATATTCTTCATAAGTTAAAGATTTTGGGGACGAAATCCTTTGAGTAGAAGAGAATGTAATACCCCGCATTTTTAATGAAATTAAAAATGTGGAAATATGTATATATATTATATAAATAGATATATTTAAGAGAAAAATTAAATAACGACAATAAAATTGCATGTAATAGGTTCATGCAGTGAAATGAAGGAAAAAGATTAATAAAAGAAATTAAATGCAATACATGAAATGCGAAGAAATACATGCGAACAATTAAATAGAAATAAAAAGGAAATTTGAAGAGCTTCAGGAATTTGGTCACGAAATTAGCGTCATCGCTTTGTGGCGATTTTCTAGTCAATTTAGACCTATAGTTTGTAGAAAACTGATTTAAAATGAAGAAGATATCTTTAAATTAAATATTGCAGCAAAACATGAAAAAGAGGAATGAGAGAATAATGTGTAGCATTGTCCTAAGTCTTGTTAGCAAAAGACTTTGTAGCTCATTTGGTTAGTACATGTGACTTGTACGCAAGAGGTTCTTAGTTCAATCCCTGCCAGTGCCATATTTTCCATTTAGAGGAATGGCTAAAAAGTAACCTAGTGTGAATGCAGTTCAACTAAAAAAGCGGTTTAGTGTGAAAAGGGTTAATTGGAAAGATAGTTAAAAAGATATATATATATATATAATATATACATATATATACGACATGTGGGTGTCAACACCCCTGCTGCTACGCATTATGTTGCATACATGACGCAATTTTATTGGTTAATGATGATTTTTGAGTTTTAGGGAAGACATGGCCTCTTCTGGTTGGCCGAGTGATGTGACATTTTAATCTGAATGGTTTAGATGAATCCTAGTCAGAACTAAAGACCCGAACTCACTCACTACAACTATATAAACATACCTAGACCTAAACCTAATTCACAATACACTAATTCATACGCCTCCATGCTGCCACAACCTAAGCTAGTCTTTCTTCTACACTAAAGCAAGCCTAAATAGGAGTAATTCATATTGGAAGATAAGAATAGAATTCTACAACAATGGTTTAGCTAATCAAATTCAGAATACAGAATTCAGATCTACTTTCTCTTCCCCCACAGTGAGTCCACATTGCTTTCACAAATAATTAATTAAAAGTAATTGGGATAAGTTTGTGGATTGGATTTTATGAACATGACTGTGAGATAAATCATGTGTTTAATTAGATCAATTATGCCAGTTCATACGTTTAATTAGATCTATTTTATGATGTCAGTTCATATGTTTAATTAGATCTGTTTTATGATGCAAGTTCATATGTTTAATTAGATCTATTTTATGATGCTAGTTCATATGCTTAATTAGATCTATTTTATTATACGAAGATCATATGCTTATTAGATATATGCAAGTTCATATGCTTATTAGATCTATTTTCTTATGTCAGTTCATATATGCTTATTGGATCTATTATTCTATGCCAGTTCATATATGCATATTAGATCTATGTTATTATGCTATGCCAGTTCATGATCCATATGTTTATTAGATTTATGTCATTGTTCTTTGCCAGTTTATGTTCCATATGCTTATTGGATCTATGTTATTGTTCTATGCCAGTTTATGTTCCATATGCTTATTGGATCTATTTTATTATTCATACCCAAAGTCAATATTCCATATGTTATTGGATATATTTTATGTGTTATGCTAGTTTTGGTGCTTTAATTCTCTTCCCTTCTTTTCTTTTCCTTTTTATGAGATTAGGCTAACTGCGAGTCTAACATATTACGTTGAATTATACGTACGAATAACGTGGGAACGTTGTGGGAAAAGATTGGGGAAATTATTGAATAATATGTAATTGACATAAATTGGTTCGTAATCAGGTAATTGATTTGTGGCGTGAATTGGTACAATTTGTATACATGGGGTCTGACATAGATTGTTAATAACAATGAACGCAAAGTAATTTGGGCATAATTTGGCATGACATGTATACGTAAGATTATAGGCCTAATTTGGATTAAAATTATAATCATAATTTTAATGTGCGATTTTGGGTAATTGACATAATTAGTCTGAAATTGGTATAATCTGCAAATAAATAAATTGGCTATGATAAGCATGCTGAGACACTAGGTTAAGCATGTGAGAGGTCTGTGCATTAATAACTAATTAATGCTGATTAAAGATAAATATGATATCTAAAACCTGTTAGGTGGGTGGGGTTAAGTTAACCTGTGTAAGATAACAACTTAACCAATATTACATGAACAAAATGGATAGGGTTAAGGCAAGCTTAACCAATAATACATATTGACTTAATAAGTGGATGGGGTTAAGTCAACTGGGCAGATAGACAATACTTAACCAAGATAAGATATGTAGTAAGACATGGGAACAGAAAAAGGGTTAAGTGGGTGACATGTGTAGCGTGTATTGCATGGGTAGCATGTATAACATAAATAATGAACACTTAACCAAGATAAGGCATGTGGTAAGAAATGGGTGACATGGATGACATGTAAAATATAATTAGAAGCCCTTAATCAAGGTGAAACATGTAAGAAGACATGGGAATAAGAAGGGGTTAAGTGGGAATTCCTAGTGGGGACCAAGCTATGGTGGGAAGCTTGTGTCAAGCGTGTGGACTCTTTTCAACCAGTAACTCATTTTGTATCTATGTGAGCTCGAACTAGGTCGAGGACGGGACACGCTTATTGGGTTTGATTGTAAGAGGTCAATAAAGAGTTAGCGGTGGCAGTGCAAGTCCAACGGAGTCATGTGCGTGCGTGGGTTCGGGTTGGAAGGTAAGACGATTTTGCATCGTGTAGGTATAAGCCGTGCATTTTTAGTAGTATTGGGTTGCCACTTTAGGGAGTGATACACCCTACTATGTGACCAACACAGGTATCTACGAGTTAAGGAGCCAATCAAATGGGGAGGGTGGTGGGTACAACTAGTGGAGATAGGAGCAGGCGACACCTATGACAGCAGCTAGGAGTACAACTACCGTACTATGAATAAATGTTGTAATTAGAATGGGGAGGGTAGTGGGTACAACTAGTGGAGGTAGGAGCAGGCGGCATTTACAATAGCAGCTAGAAGTACATGAAACTACCATTATTATGATTAGTAAGAGGGATCAACTTACAGTATGGGACTAGTAATGGTGCAGTGTAATTAGCATTGGTGCAGTGTAGGAATTATCTTACAGTGATTAGAACTGTAATCAACGTTATAGCTTGTTCACCTTATCATATCTGTTTATGTTACAGTCATTTCTTATATCCATTTTATGTCTTATCCTGTCACTTTGTTAATTATACATTTAAAGTCATTGGACTCGCCAGACTTTATGTCTGACCTCGTTTTGTTTCACCTCTTTTCTTTCCTTCCCCCCCCCCCTCGGTACTCAGGTTGGGATTACTGGAGCTTGACTCAGATTTCTTTCTTTCTGCTGGAAGTGCTTGGAAGTGCTGAAACTAATCCTCAGCTTTATCCCTTTTTCATATGGCTATTTGGAGTGTGATTATGCTTTTTTTTAATGTACTCTGATAATAATTTGTCCAAGATGGATATTTGTGTACTTGACTTCAGTATTGTGTTTTGATGTTGTAACCAAACTATGTTCAGTTTTCACTGCAACGAAGTTATTTTAAACTTTGAATTACCATTTTATATATTTTTCTTGTGATGTTATGTTCTATACACTCATAATGCTCCATGAAAGTTAATGTATTCCCTTTGCGAGTGACATTAATGGATGTGGGGTGTTACATATATGCTTGCCTGGTTTTCATTTTATAGGCAAAGATTCAAGCAATGGTGGATGTAGGAAACATTACTGAGGTAGATGCACTTGTTTCTGGTGGGAAGGGCCACACATGGAATTGGCTTGTAGGAAGGCGAGGTAAAATAGCTGAAAAGTCTCCAACAACTCGTGGTTCTTCGGAAATTATGTGCAAGAGCTAGCCAAAAAAACAAGGAAAGCGCTTGAGGCGGATTTGGAAGAAAAGGTGAACAAAAAAGTGAAAGAGAACGTGTTATAGGTGTTAAAAAAGCTAAGTGAAACCAATCCAGATATTAATTTAGATGTCGGAGACTTTTATGTCACCACCACAAGTGGGTAGCTGACGTGACATGTGACACATTTGCAGCTGACGTGACATGTGACACATTGGCAGCTGACGTGGAAAGTCCATGTGGACCCCACAACCATGACCTGGAAGCCAGGCTCTGGCTTCTGCTTAAGGCAACGTTGTATGTTGTTGCATTACATGCATATACCGCTGCAATAGGTTTATAATGCAACACTATCTTTCCGTTGTCGTAGATGGGAAAAAGCATCTCCTTAGATGGCTAATGCAACGGCCGCAGGTATCACGCCCCCCTGATGTTGCCTATTTGAAAAAATAGCCTACGACAACGCTTTTTTGATCTACGGCCACATAAAAATAGTGTTGAATATGCCCACTTTTGTAGTAGTGATCATAAATTAGACAACAAATTAGACCAAAATAAAGCAATAAGAAAGAGGATTTTTTTTGTCCTAACGAGACAGAACAAGATCAGGAACTTCTGCTTCTAGTTCTATTTATAATCGTATTATGAGGACATCATCCCTAATCCAACCCCCATCAACAACTTCTGGTTCGAGTTCACCACCTATGCCCATATCGTGTGAATGCGGATTGCTCATGTCTTCTTCCATTGCATTTTGATTTTCTATATCACACCAATCTCTCGACAATTTTTTAAAAACATAATGACTGCTCTTTTCAACTGCATCTTCCATATAAAATACTTTCTGCACTTGCGAAGACAGGACGTAAGGATCGGTCTTATGGCACTTACTAAAATTTACTCGAGTAAGACCATATGAACCTTTTTCCTCTTGGTACAAACAACACTTAAAAAGGACCACTGTGAAAGCTTCCCAATAATCAAGTTCAAAAATTTCTTCGATTGATCCGTAGTAATTGACAACACCCGCTATTAGATTTTGGTCTTTCGAACTTGCAAAGCTGGTGGTTTTGGCAGTAAAAAATACACCACTATTTTGTATGGTACATCGAAAATCTCTAAATTTTGTGAGGAATCTATATCCGTTTACTCTATAACTGGTAAACTTCCTAGCTACATGATCAGAACTTGATGCAAACACCCCTAAGTCTCTTGAAATATTGTCCTTTTTCAGAACCTCTTCTTGTAGCCAATTCCAAAACTCTTTGAAATATTCTCATTCCCTCTTGTATCTTCTTGGATTTGCAAGACCATCCACAAAAGCTTGAAGAACCCTAAATAATAATTAAGGTCAAAAAACTACAAAATGAAGATATTAATTTATTATTAAGGAAAATGATATAGGAACTTAAGAACTTACTCAATCAAACTCTCAATTTCTTTATTACCGGAATTGAACAGAATATAGCGATGCGTTGCCTTCCGATCTGCATCTTTCAAATTAAACATCTTTCCATCTTTATTCTTCTTTGTTCCAATATGATATTCCAAATCTTTTGGACATCTTCCAAAATCAATCGACATGTTTTCTATTCCTCCATCAATGCTTAAAAATCTTGAAAAGAAGGTCACACATTCTTGTGTCAAGTAACCTTCTACAATGGATCCTTCTGGTATATTTCTATTTTGCACATAAAATTTCAACTTTCCTAGATATCGCTCAATTGGATATATGCATCTAAGGTGTTTAGGCCTGTCATGTTCGATTTCTCCGCATAAATGAAAATGCAAGTGTACCATTATATCAAAAAAAGCCCATGGAAAATTCATTTCAAAATGAAAAAGTATCTCGACAATTTCATTTTGCAGCCTCTTGATATCATCCACTTCGATAACCTTGCTCCATAGTCCTCTAAGGAATGCACTAAATCTGATCATTGATAACGCAACCTTGGGTTTTGATGCTTTCTTCATGACAAATTGTAACAAATAGTGGAGTATGAAATGAGCATCATGGCTCTTATATCCCATAACCGTTCTCTCTTTTATGTGCATGTAACGATTAACATTCGTGGCGCAACCATGGGTCAGTTTGGCGTTCTTCAATACAGGGAAAAAGATTTCTTTTTCCTTATTTGTCATATCAAATATTGCAGCTCTAATTTCAACATGTTTTCCATTACCACATTCAACAGGATAAAGGGCCTTCCTTATGCCCGATTGCTGTAAATCCAAACGAGCGTTTAGGTGATCCTTCGACATGCGACCTAAATTAAGTAAAGTACCTAATATTTTATCGCATATGTTCTTCTCTATGTGCATGGCATCTAGGTTATGTTGAAGGGGACAATAACACCAATATAGTAAGTCAAACAGTATTGATCTTTTTTTAAAAGGGTCATCACTTTTACCCGGTTTCTTGGTCTTATCCCCAAACTGATTTTTGAGCCCCCACAATAAATCTTCAATATCTGTTCCTGATAATATTTTTGGAATGCTCCCCATTTCAATTTCGCCATTAAATCTCCTCTTATCCAACGTCTACTTATGTGTTGAATCAAGAAACTTTTTATGGTGCATATAACAATTTTTTTTGCTATGCTTCAAATAATTTGAAATAGTTTCATAATGGCATATTGGACACGCTAGTTTACCCTTCGTGCTCCAACCTGACAACATGGCACATCCGGGAAAATCACTAATGGTCCATAAGATGCTTGCACGTAAATAAAAATTCCCATCAGTCAAGGAATCATAAGTTTCAACGCCAACATTCCATAACGCTTTCAATTCCGCAATTAAAGGCTGCATATATATATATATATATATATATATATATATATATATATATGTCAATATTGTTCTTTGGAGAATTTAAACCAGATATTAATGTTGAAAGAACCAAATCCTCTTGTTTCATACATAACCAAGGTGGAAGATTGTAGTCTACCAACACAATCGGCCATGTATTGTAACTTGAATTCACTGAACGATATGGATTAAATCCATCAGGTGTTAGACCCATTCTAACATTACGATTTTCTTATCAAAAATCAGGATAGCGAGCATCCATCATCTTCCATGCCACATCATCAACTGGATGTCTTAGTTTTCCATCTTCTTTTCATTCCACTTGTGCCATCTCATAAGTTTGGAAAATTCTTTGCACATAAACATCCTTTGTGACCTTGGTGGATCATTATTGTCAACGATGTCTTCTTTTTCTTTGATAGCCCACCTCGAAAAACCACAAATGTCACAATCCTCTTTTTCTTTATTCTCTGCCCAATATAACATGCAATGGTTTAGGCAGGCATGTATTTTATGGTAATCAAGACCTAAATCCTTAATGACATTCTTTGCAGCATAGGAAGACAAAGGTTGTTGGGCATCATGAAAGGCTTCTTTTATAAGATTTAGTAATTCCCCAAATGCAGACTCGTTAATTCCATAAGCACACTTTAAATGATAAAGCCTGATCAAGAAACTTAGATGAGAAAATTTAGTGCAGCCATGATATAATGGTTTTTTCTGCTTTAACATGCCGATAAAATTTCCCCGCCTCTGGATTTGGTTCTACTTCAAAGTTCCCGGGATTTTGATCAAATTTGTAACCCGCACATTTGAACATCACATTTAAATTATCCTCAAAATCCATCTTCGTTGCACAATCCATATGGTCATCAACACCTATTAATTTCATCTGTGAAACTTCACAAATCCACCTGGTATGTACTGGAGAAGGGCCATTTATAATAAGATGATCGTATATGACATTTTCACAATACCAGTTACGTTCTATACATTTTTTGCAGGGGTACTTCATCTCATCACCTACTTTATAAATGGGAAATGCACTTCTTAGAAAAGCTTTTACCCCTCTTACATATTTTGCACTCAATCTCGGAAGTCCTATCCTTGTGTTGTACTCACTATCCATTGCCACAATCTAACCACGGCCTAGTAAAACTAATTTTGATACCACTAACAGTTTTAAGACACAAACAAGGGCTACTCTGTAAGGTCTGATTAAATTAGCAATAAAAACAAACAAGTTAATAATTTACAAATATACATAATCAGTGTGGTGATACGAAGATAATTGTTTTGATGTGAATTATCACTAACTTTTGGAACAGAATTATCAGGAGAATACATAAAACAAGCAACTAAGGATACTGAACACAAATTCATAACATTACATGGCTGCACCAAAACAAAACAATACAGAAACAAAGACTATACAGGTGATATAAAGACGATACAGTTGTACCTAATACAAAGAACAATGTAACAGTTTAATTTAGTCTTCTAACGTTTAGCTCTTGAAGCGGGTCATTAAGTCTACTAGTGTAAGTTTGAAAATAAATAACTTGATTTTGCAGCATTGTAAGTTGATGTTGTAATTCATTTGCGTACTCAGTGGCTCGACTAGGAAACTGATGTCCAATCCACAGTCAAAAGGTACACCCTGTGGGATAAACATGACATCTAAAATAATGACGACCAATGTTGAATCCAATCAAAATAACATCTTCTATAGCGACATACCCACACTCACACATTATGATTGGTGAGTTAACTTAGTGTTTGTTAACCACTTGGTTGTTTTGATGTTGACGACGCACGACAGCATGACTATGCCATCGCATTGCCTTTTCTTCACGTCATTCTTCTTCTCACCTTTGTCTTCGGGGTTCTTCTTGCTCTAGTTCATACTCACGCAAATTATCGTTGTTCCTTTCTTTCATCTCTATATAAAAATCAATAGTAGTTTCTGATGATGAAAGGTTTGAGTCTTGACAGTCGTAGGTCACCCATGCCTAGGTTATCTTCATAGTCATATGATGTAGGAAGAGAAATAGGCATTATTTAACTACAAACAGAAATAGATATTTAAACATTTAAATTGGATTTCTTTTGTCCTCCAAATTTTGTTTCCACTTTTCGAAATAGGCATTATTTACCAAAATATTAATGGTTTGACAAACATAAAAATACAGAATTTGCACAATTTCAGTACATGCAAACATATAAATATAACACTCCAAGTATTAAAAAACCCTAATTTAAAGAAATCAGTGTACCCAAATCACACAGAGACTTTGAATGTAGACCAAAATACGTTAGAGATGAAATCACCTAAATAAATTCGAAATGATGAAATCCTAACTACCTGTAATTGTCCTAAATGATCCAAGTCGGAGGTGTAAAGTTTGTAAAATAGGAGCAACTAGAGGTTTATAGTTTGTAATTGGAGGTAGAGTAACAATCAAAGGTGTTTGTGGATGGATTTCGCGGAGAGAGAAGAGTACAAAAGGAAGAGTACAGGAGAAATTTGTTCTGGGGGGAAGCATTTCGTGAATGAGAAAAACATCGAGACAAATTTTCACTAAACTAAAGCAGGAATCAGTTTGAACCGTTGGATTAATCAACATCTACGGTTATTTATTTGTTTAAACTGATAACGTGAATCGCTGACCTGACATGTATTTATGTAAAGCAACGCTTTGAACAGGTGTTGCACTTCCCAGCACAAGAATTCCAACCGCAACACTGCATTCACGTCTAATGCAACAATGTATGAATGTTGTTGCAAAAGATCAAAGAAAGCATAACTTTCGCCACAATTTGCAATGCACAAAAATTAGTGTCGAATATGCCAACTTTTGTAGTAGTGGATTTGTATATCACTTTTTATTTTAGCTGTAAATTATTATCTTTGATGAATGTATTTCGCACTCTTTTCTCATAATGCAATCTACACTGTTCACATGTTTTATGATTTAATGTCTTTCTTTACTGTCATCTAAATTTGTTATAGACCAAAATGTTAATTGTTGTTTTTTGTCCACTTTAACATGCATGTACCTTGTTCTAATGTATTTATTTTGTACAAGATGGATGAACTTATAAATATCTGGCTGCACCATAGCGGAGAGTTTCGAAGGACATATTAAATCGGGGGAGAATCCTTCGTAGTAACAAGATATGATGTAGACCACTTTTCCTATGGTGTGCTTATGGACTTTGATAAAGATCGCTTCCATTGCACTGAAATAGGAGGAGTCTATTTCAGCAAGGGAACGAGGGGCGGCTGGCTACTGATATTATGCCACGGACATAAACGAATACGTACAGGGTTGTAATAAGGAAGAAGAAGTGGTTTTTTACATTGACAACTCCGTTGACAAAGACAGTGAGTCGTTGATTCAACTGCAACCACATATAATCCCAAGGAAAAACATAATTCGAGATACATATGTATATGTAACATAGATCCATTCTTGTATATATATATATATATATATATATATACCCGTGTGTGTGTGTAAAGAACTATGAAGGAGGCCAACGTTATTATTTTTATTGTTACAGGTTCTGCTAAGAAACCAGTTGCAAAGCGCAATTATTATACTGCACATAAACTTCAGCAGCAATGCAAAATGATGAAAAATAACCCAACTCAAGTGGGTCAGAAGAAACTAACGCTAGAGCCTAATATGAATAATGATGAAAAAGATGTTATTGTGATGGACAAAGGAACCAAGAGGAAAATAAATGTAGAAAATGAAACAGATAATGATGATGATACCCGAGAGAATCAAGCGGATGTTCAAGAGGTATTTTTCATATTTCATTTTAGTTTTATTAATTAGGATGAAATCTTGTATTTCAAACTACTCTTTATTAAAATTCTGCACGTAAAAGTAAGAACTGCATTTTAGTGTTTTCTATTATTGTGTCGATTTCCTATTCCAACCATTGAAATTTTGAAGGAAGCGATGACCCGCACCCCCCTACAAACAAAGCTGGCTCCAACAAGGAGTTGACGACATGCACTCCCACTCCAAAGAAACTCAGTAACCGCGAGAAATTTGCAGAAACATTAAAAAAATTGACGAAACCTACACTGTCTTGTTCAAGAGTTTAAAAACCTACAACGCCTCGTCCACCAGTTTTAAAACCTACATGTAGCAAAATGTTCAAACAATCAACCAATTCATGTGAAGTTGTTGGTTCAGTCGTTGCTTATTAGCGATGCGAAAACGTCAAAGCAGAATGTTGAAGCGCCTCCAATAATGGAAAATCTTACTGATTGATTAGAGCAGGAATGGATTGCACAGGAAGATGAAGCAGGTACAGATACAGTGTTTCTTCATTTATGCGTTGCACTGAACTGTTGAGTGTGTCTATTTTAAGTTTTGCAAGCATATTATGTTTATATAATGCCTTACATTAATTTTCTATTCATTTTTTTGAACCTGTTATATAAAGTACAAGGTCCTAAAAACCTAGAGGGAAGTCAAAAATGACCAAGGTGCATGCTAGAACCCTCGATGACAAAGTAGCCATTGAGTTGAACGAGGATGGTCAGCCAGTATCTGATAATATTATGGAGTTAAGCAATTTTCTTGGGACAATAACAAAGGATAATGTGTCTCTTATTTACATAAATTGGCATGTTGTTCCTGATCAATTAAAGAGGCAAATGTTGGAATATGCTCTGGTAAAATCTAACGCTCTAAACCATATTTCAACTGATCACTTCCAAAATGTTTGGTTTTAATTAATTAGTTTGTTTCCTGAATTTTGTGTTTGATATGTTGTAGGCTAGGTATGTCATTCCGGAAGAAGGACACAAGTGGGTCTTGAACACGCTTAATGACTCTTGGAGGCAGTACAAGTCTCGCATGAAAGCAAGGTATTATAAAAAATATTCAACTGATGAGGAAAGGCTTACAAATATGCCCAGTACAATTCCGTTGGAGGATTTTAAAATGCTCTTGGAGTGTTGGGGGATGAAGCACTTTAGGTACAACATTAATGTGACCACAAAAGAAAACTAATTTGTAATTAAATAATCATGCAACAGATGGAAAAAATAAATAAAATAAATTAATGATATTCACATTTTCTTGTTTAGTGCTAATCTTTTCTTTTTTAGTGCTAATTTAATAATCATCCAACAGAAGGAAAAAATAAATAAATTAAATTAATGATATTCACATTTGTATAATGTTGAGTAGTTCACATTATGCTGTTTAGTGCTAATCTTTTCTTTAGTAGTTCGCATTATCTTGTTTATTGCTAATCTTTTCTTTAGTAGTTTGCATTATCCTTGTTAATGCTATTTTTTTTGGATTTCCGGGCCCTAGCTGAGACTAGTTCTGCTCATCGTAATTCATTAAGTGAGACACATACCATGTGTCCTAAAACTAATGCAGTAGCCAAAGAACAGATAGCATGTGTTTTTTTGAACTTTGGTTAATTTTTTTTGTGATTGAGTTGAATTGGCCACATGATAATTTTAATTTGTTATATCATTGAATTATATTTTATATCATTGTCACAATGTTCATAGGCAGCAGCTAGATTTGTAAGTTCTTAACATTGAATGTTAAAAATTCTGTTTAATTTTTGGTAATCCTAATACTTGAAAGAGAACGGAGGACCCGGAAAAAGCCACCCCATCTGCTGCCTTGGTCTATTTGGAAACGTGTAAACGAAAACCAGGGAGAACTTACAAGACTAACACAGATGAACTAAAGGCCAAATACGTAAGTACATTTGATACTGAATAACAATTTAATAGTTAGTTCGAAAGACGACCACATTGCAGCTGAAACTTCCATATTTTAGTTTGTATGTTTTAAAGATAACCACTTTTGTTAATAAATTTTATCAAATAACATATATAAAGTATTTGACCCAAGATCAATTATGAATTAATACTTGTGTCAGTATAATTAGCACATTGTACATTTGTTGGAGCTGCTTATTAAATAAAACACATAGTTAGTTTGGAAGAACACCAGTTCTGTTAATAAATTCATTCCTACCAGTTGCCTGTTTATATGCTTGCCTGGTTTTCATTTTGTAGGCAAAGATTCGAGCAATGGTGGATGTAGGAAACTTTGCTGAGGCAGTTGCACTTGTCTTTGGTGGGAAGAGCCACACACAGAACTGGCTTGTAGGAAGGCAAGGTAAAATGGTTGAAAAGTCTCCAACAACTTCTGGTTCTTCAGACATTTATGTGCAAGAGCTAACCAAAAAAATAAGGCAAGAGCTTGAGGCAGATTTGGAAGAAAAGGTGAACAGAAAAGTGAAAGAGAATGTGTCATGGGTGTTAAAAAAGCTAGGTGAAGCCAATCCAGATCTTAATTTAGATGTCAGAGACTTTTATGTCACCATAACAAGTGATGAAGATGACATTGGTACTCCTGCAAGCCCGATAACTGAATGAAGTATTTGGATGGTATGTGTTAGCACTTTTGATATATTCGAATTGTACATTTAAATTATGGCACTTGTGGTATGTGTTTGTGATGGCACTTGTGGTATGTGTTCGTGATGGCACTTGTGATATGTGTTCGTGATGGCACTTATGGTATGTGTTCACGATGGCACTTGTGATATGTTTTGGTGATGGCACTTGTGGTGTGTGTTGGTGATGGCACTTGTGAGTTGGTATATATAATTGGTTGGCCTGATTGTGGTGATAAATTTTTTGGAATGATTTATTGTATTTTGTTTATATGTATGAATGTGGTACAATTTTTTGGATTGTATATATGTACTGCGGAATTTGTAATTACAGGGTTGTATTATAGCTGCAGTTGATTTTTTCTGGTGTTGCTTTACAGTGTTGTGGATTTGCATTAGATTGTGTAGTGATGTTGCATTACAGTGTTGTGGTGTTGCATTAGATGGTGTTGTGGTGTTTCATTAAGGGAAATATTATTAATTCCACTATGGTTTGGCAAGTGGGGCTTATAGCTTACGTGGCGCCATATGGATAGCTGACGTGGCATGTGACACATGGGCAGCTAATGTGGAGAGATGACATGACATGTGACACGTTGGCAGCTGACGTGGAAAGTTCATTTAGTCCCTATTACCATGACCTTGAAGCCAGGCTATGGCTTCTGCTTAAGGAAACACTCTATGTTGTTGCATTACTTGCATATACTGTTGCAGTAGGGTTATAATGCAACATTTTCTTTCCGTGGCAGCAGATGGGCAAAAGTGTTGCCTTAGAGGACTAAGGCAACGGCTACGCATTCCATGCCCCTTTGGTGTTGGCTATTTGAAAAATTGGCCTACGACAACGCTTTTTTGATCTACGGCCACATAAATCTAGTGTCGAATACGCCCACTTTTGTGTAGTTTTAGATGTATTACGTTGACTTTTGTTCTATCTTGTTAAGGTTTTTGAGGAGGGATACGATTTTATGATTTTGTACTCTGATGGTTTGTCCTATGAGACATATGGTTATGACTATTGTTTTTGGTATTTGAAATTGAAATGACGTTATGGCGATTTTATAATAAAAAAAGTTTTTCCTTTGCATATTTACATTCTATCTGTGAATTTTAGTTACTGTATACCTATTGCGCTTCACATAAATTAATGCATCCTCTTATGGGTGACATTAAGGGATGTGGGGTGTCACAAATTCCCTCATTGAAATTCGGTAAGTGTAAAACTATGTAATTTCTCGCATCAATAACATCCACCTTGGGTACATTCAATTCGTGTAACCATTTGTGTCATTGTGCAAAGTGTTATACATTACAAAATGTTTGAATGTACATGAATTTTAAAGCGGTACCTCCTATATGAATGCTCTTTTCTTTAAAAATTCTTTCCAAAACATGATGTAAACATCCTTAGTATACTTGTAATTCTAGTGAATGAAATAATTTAAAAATCAAAATGTCTTTTCATCCAATTTCCCCACATTTTTATATAATAGAAGCATAGCTCAACCAACTTTCGCATCCAAAATCCTACCACAAAACTTTTAGTATATGAATTTTAGAAAAAAAATCTAATGTTTCGAATTTGATTTCTTAAGTTAGAAAAGGTAGGAAAATGAAATTTCTATATTTTCTACTTCACTTTTGCACACCCCTTTTGCCTTAGTTGGAAATTTTCCCAATGTTGTATCAAAAGTTCTATTTTCCCCAAGACATAAGAAAAAATTTCTATTTAAATTCTCCTAACTTTGTATGGAAGAATTTCATTTTCTCTTCAAATTTTTTATTTCTTATTACTATATATATCTTTTGCCTTTACACTTAGATTTGACTTTCTTTAGCTTCCCTCTTTCTTTTGTTAGCCTCTTATTAGTTACCCATATTGTTTATTTCATTTTTAAGTGATCACTACAAAAACACAAAAAAGGATTATTTTACTAATAAGCATTGACTTTTACAACTTCCGACACATAACACTTATGTATGGGTACACACTACTAAATGGAATAAAAACACAAATCCAAATTTACGGTACATCTATGAAATCTTAAACTTGGCCTTGGCTCGGAAACTGCCTTCATGATAGTTTAAAAACCTTTCCAAAAGCTTCCTACACTTTATTCTCTTAGGCGTTATTTATAACCTAGATAGTCTCTATATGCTATTGGGTTCCTCAAACCCAAAGTCTAGTCGAAATTCTACCCAGTCCCATGATTGAGCTTTGCCTATTTTCTCAATCTCGCATGACTTGGTCTCAATATTATAATAGGAAAAATCCAATAGTCCTTACTTAGCCATGATGTAATATCATGGTAATGGAACTGTTGACGTCAAAGTTTGTCTAATGACTGTCAACCCCCAAAGTGTGTAATCCACACACAAATATAATCAAAGAGTGCAAGAAAAAAGAGTAAACACAGGAGACACACAATATTTTTATTGTGGTTCGGCTTCAACCAAGCCTACATCCACTTTATAATCTCTGTTTATATTGTCGATTACAGGTTACAGTTGCTTCTTGAGAGAAATTAGAGAAAGACGTGGTTTACACAAGATCCTTGTGTTATCAAGTGGAGGAGTCGAAGTATACGGTAGACTATTTTTGGAGTGCCAACCTTGAACTTTTCAATAGAAGTTTTTTTGCCTTTTCTTCTATTTCAGGAGATGAGGTATTTACAGGCAAGAAGTCGAGCTGATTGGGATGCTATGTGGCATCATTCGATCAGGGCTAGCCACATGTTGCTTGATCCAGAAAAATATTTATAGGCTGTGGGCCCTATTCTCCTACTAATGAATAGTTTTCCTCGGTATCTACGGCATACGTGGAGCTCAAGACTTGGTGCATGCATAGCATAATAGGTCATCTTCTCAATTAACAAGGCATATATATACCTTGGAATTCGCAGTAAGGAAATTGAACGGACCCAGTTTGACCAATACAACAGATTTGAGAGTCGGGCTATGTTGTGTAGCGTAGGAAGTGCACCGCCATAGTTGGGGATCAATCAATTGGTTTGATCGACCTGGTCTTCATACTTTGATCCATTTGCTGAAGAATAATGCTTCGATTCGAGAATTGCTAAGTTTGATCGAGCCAAGTTTCGGTCGACCGATGAATGAGTTGGTCAGAACAGGAAGATTGCTTATAGATGCTGGCTGTGATGGCTTTTAGAAAAAAGTTGGTCAACACTTTGCCCCCGAGAACATATTATTCTTGGTAAAGGTAGGTGTGTTCTTGATCTTCCAAGACATGATGCAGAAAGATCCAATACATAGAAATCTAGAAAGCCATGGTTATGCCGAACCATATTGTTAGGTGGCCAGAAAACCGACGATCGATAATGAGCGTATTAAGGCCGAAAGAGAGATAAGAGAACCAGTTATAAGGTTAGTTCGTTTGGCTTCTAGTATGATTTGTTCCTACATAAAAGAAAAAGAAAGTATGCCAAATCCTAACAATATTGCTTGACCATTGAGAGCATAAACCATGCTTATATATTTGCTAGAATATAAACCATACTCAAGTGAGGATCGAGTTATTTTGCCAAATCCTAGCAAGCTAGTTCGATTTGCCAGGTATAAGCCATATCTGGGGGTCGGCAATAAATCATACCCGAGAAATGATTTGTCATGTTTTGGTGGGATCGGTTTAATTTTTTGGGTATAAGCCATACCTAGGAACCTAGGGTCAAGCATCAACCATGCTCGATGTGTGATTTTTCCAAAGAGATTGAGTATAAACCATACTCGAGATTTAGTAGCATCTACGTGTCAAGGCCTGACAAGGTTTGGTTCGAGTATTATCCATACACATATTGATAGAGAGTTAAGCTTGTCACATCCTGACAAGTATAAGATTAGTGTCGGTATCAGCCATACCTTGGAGACAAGCATAAACCATGTTCGGTTTTGGGTTGAGGAATTTTGCCACATCCTGCCAAAGTAATTATATTCATCAAACATAATCCATGTTCGGGAAACAAAGTTTATTGCTACTGATAACTATTACATAACCGAAATAAATCCTAATGGGACTATAGTTGAATCCAGAGCACGCCTTAGGATTAAATCCTAACCTGGTGCGTATGTACTTTAACATAGCCATTTTATTCAAAATAATAGGAATACATTTCTTATATCCTAAGAAATGGGATGTATCCACAACGATCTAATCCAGATCAGTTGATGATGATGCCGCAATTGCTAGGCTCGGTATCCTTCCCATTCCAAGGAGCACAGGAAGCATTCTAAGGAGCTTAGGAAGGTAGCTGTGGTGGTACGGAGGTTGTAGATTTTTTTAACATACTCAGGTAGCTCTCCATGTCCAACCCTTTCTTTGATGAGATCTCGCAAGTGTCTGCAATCTTTGGTACCATGACTTGCCATGTCATGAAACATGTTGTGCTTTCCTGATTCACGTTCTCTTTGGGTCGACTCCCTTCTAGGAGGCTTAGGAAACGGAACATATCCTCGTACGTCGAGGTATAGTCCAACAGTGAGGAATTGAGCTTGGTGTAGTTATCATACTTAGGATCTCTCCAGAACCGCTCATTCTATCATTTTTTTCCGAGAATTTCCTCTTACCCTTGCTTTGGACAATGGTGGATAGTCCTCTATCATTTGTAGCAAGTACTTCAAGATTATCCATCTCGATATTAGCATCTTCTTGTCGGAGGAATCTGTCTGCCTCAGAGTAGAAGTCTCCAATGTCGCTGGGAGGGTCTCTCTGAACAGATATTTTGAAATCTGTTCGGTCCAAAATTCGGGCCATGACGGCCATAAGCACTATCAATGGTTTTGGTCGATCGAATGATGCTACAGCCACATTGAATCTTTCTAAGAAGCAGCGTAAGGTATCCCCGGACCGCTTCCTGATGGATGTGAGGAACATGACGCTTTTCGGTCGAGAAATATGAACTATGAACTATTCAATGAAGCGGGTGACCAACATATTCCAACTGTTGATCGTTTCAGTTGTTAGCTGTCGAAACCAAGTGGTGGCGACATCGCTTAGGAAAAGAGGGAAACACTTGGTCGTGACATTGACCAATGCTAATAGTACTTCCATAGGCGCATGTATTGCATGAGATGTATGGTTGAGTCAGTCTTGCAATTGTAGGGATCCAGGACCAGAGGCTTGAAGTCAAGATGGTTTCAGGAATTACTGATTTCCGTGTAATGGAATGGGATGGACGTTATCTACATCTTGTTGACAAGTAGTGCCTCGAGTGAAGCGCTTAATAATGCAAGCGATTTGATTTCCATCCCTAGTAGTTGTTTCCACAAACTTAATTTTACACTGTGGACGTTGGTGAGAATCCCATTACGAGGTGGAAGTATGCCCTGAGTTCTTGGGGTCGGTTCGGTGCAGCCCCCGAGTGATGGGTTGAGGTGGTCCCTAGCCTCGGTTGTATGTTTCAGATTTTCCGGGGCTCCAGAGTTGGCATGTGTGTTGGTTTGAATCACACCCATGCCTGTAGGATTGGACCGGTTCAGGTAAGCGTTATTAGCTCGTGGTTCGGCATTGCCCCTACTCGGGGTGATATCATGGTGGTTTTAGTATTGTCTCCTTTCATCCTGCTAGGAACTGGTATGGTGGAGTGGTTTTACTGAAACGGATGTTTGTTACCTCCATCCATACTTGGACCGTTATGCTGGAAAGGCTGAGCGGGGAGCGGCATAATTCCGATTTCTGGTAAGATATCGGTTGAGCCACATTTTGCATTGAACAAGGCTCTGATCGATCTAAATGTTGCATCGATCGATCTGACCACAAATTTGGTCGATCGGGAAGTGAAGTTGGCCCAAATGGAGGCGGAGCAGTAGACCAATCTGGGGCTTGGTTTTCACTGGCTAGAAGGTTAGCTATTGCCCTAGCTTCGCCTAGTGTAGGAAGTGATGTTTGGTTACTCACTCTTCCTTCCATCCGAGCAAAGAAATCTTTCATCATTTCATGTTGCTTTGCAATTGTGGCCAGCCACATGTTGCTTGATCCAGAAAAATAATTGCAGGCAGCAAGTCCTATTCTCCTACTAATGAATAGTCCTCCTCGGTATCTGCGGCGTACATGGAGCTCAATACCTGGTGCATGCACAGCATAATAGTTCGTCTTCTCGATTATCAAGGCATACGTGTACGTTGGAATTCGGAGTAAGGAAATTGAACGGGTCCTGTTTGACCATTACAACAACCTTGGGAGTCGAGCTTTATTGTATAGCATAGGAAGTGAGTCGCCATAGTTAGGGAATGATCAATTGGTTTGATCGACCCGGTCTTTGGACATCGATCCATTTGCTGAAGAATAGTGCTTTGACTCGAGAATTGTTGAGTTTGATCAAGCCAAGTTTCGGTCGACTGATGAATGAGTCAGTCAGGATAAGAAAGCTTATAGATTCTGGTTGTGACGGCTTTTACCAGAAAGCTAGTCAACAAGAACTTTATTCTATTCTCAATTATAATTCAATTTTTATGTTCTGCTCATATACCATGAAAAGTCTTTTAGGCTCTACCTTGTGTCGTATACACACTGCGGGGATTTTTTTATTACTATGTCTGTATAAAAATATTTTATATTTTCAAAGTTTATTCATTACGCAAAACTTTTTTTTTAAAACCTTCTCAAAAGTTAAAAACTGCAAAAGATAGGACTACTACATGTCATTCATTACCATAGTCTATCCATTACTACTCATTCTATTCAAAAGGTTGTGCAATTTAATACATTGGAGTTATTTATCAAAATCTTTTTTTTTGGCAAGATGAGCAAATAAGACTTATGTTTCCATGAATCTCTTCTAAGGAGGATTTTTCATTTTGAGTAAAGTAACAATAATTTTTTTTTTCATTTCTTTATTGAAATATATATCAGAAAATATGGTGCTCTACTAATATATTGTATATCTCTTTCAATGAACACTTCCCGTTACTTTAACAAAATCCCTTTGCTCACAAATTTGCCGATTTACAATTTTTTTTAAAACATTTTTTCCCCACTGAATTATAGTGTGTCACAACCCATTCCTAGTCATGAAAATTTCTTTTTTTATTCATACAAATTCATGGCCATGTAAGGCTTTAATTTCTCTACTCTAGACTTTCTTATGAAGCACCTACTCTATTCCACCTTCTTTCCGATCCAACAGAATAGAGTTTTTTAGAATTAGTCCATATAATTTTTACATCCTTTCCCACTTATATTGTCTAACCCGATAAAACATATGTAGATATAATTTTCAAAACAAATTCGTAGTTAAACAAAAAATTTATTTTCATGCAATTGTCTTCTCTCAAATAAATAAATGTTAAAACTGTAGATTTTAAATTTTAAACTTAAAAACTTTCAAAAGAAAATTCAAGTTTAAAAATCTAATTATGGGGCCAAACTCAAAGTCGGTTCTCAACTTACTTACTAGATCTATTTTCCAAATAGTCATTTTTTCACTTTAGTAGCTCTTTATACAAATTTCCAAAGACTGTCAATTTCTTACTGAAATCTATTTCTAGCACCACTCGTGCGCATTGTGTGTGTATGTATATATATATAACATTTCTTTTCGTATGCTTATTTAATTCTAAGGCACTACCGTTCCGTTTACTAATATGAAATAACTATCAATTCCATATATCAACATATGAATTTCCCATTTATCATTAGATTAGTTGTAAATCTTATACCATGGTCATACTAGGACCTGTAACTTTTCAATTCCCACAATCATAATCTTAGTATACAAAATTATTACCATAATCTTTTCATATGTCATTTCTATTAAAAATGGGTGTTCTCAATGGAAATAGATATAATATATTATTATTATTAAAAAAATACAAATACTTTCACTCATTATCTATTTAGGACCACTAAATCTTGACTCTGATACCAAATGTAACAACTCAAACCACAGCAATCATGGATTTTTCATAAAATACAAAAATCCAAGTCGACTAAAGCCTACGTTAGGTATCTAATATCCTGCAAATAGGCAATGATAAGTATATCATGACACAGATAAGAAATTCACAACAAAAATGATTAAAATATAATAATAAATAAATGCTTACCAAATATTGACACTTTTTAAACTAGTGTCTCTGAGTTAGATAATATCTGCCTATCACTAACCTATGAATTGTTATGAGAAGGGAGTCTGAACTCAAGTTCTGATGAATGGACAAATTATATACTTTTAAGTTTGACACTACATACACCATTCTATTGCATTTTAATTTTATTAGGTTATTTGGGTTTACAATATTCTTACCTCCGTGCATGATCCATACTCATCTACTCCCAACTAGACTAAACTTGATAATCAACATATATATAGCTATATGTCAATAGACCACCTCAGTCATAGGTATTAAAAATTGTATCCTTCGTATCCTTCTCGATAGGACTCTTTCTCCGTGCTACGAAAAGTGCTACAATTACATATATAAAGGACAGCTTCGTGAGTTCTACAATACTGATGTTCCGTCATATGATAAGAAAACATGAAATTACGTCCAAATCTGCTCGCTTTGATGCTCAAACGTCCACAATATACCACATAGTGCATCCATTGAGGACTCACACATAATCGTACTGTCTACTACCTGATCTCTGCTAACGAGGTCCACCCTTGTACGAAACTCAGTCCAGTATTTCTACAGCTTCGTTAGGTCTACAATACATATATAATATTTGGTCTGTCTCTTTCCCGGTGGCTATAACTCCACGCATTCCCCCTTGAAAAAACCAATAAAAGCCAAGAGACCATTCCCTACAGCAAACAATATAACATCCAATTGGAATTGTCCCTCATCCAATGTCTCGATAAAGAAAGATCACTGGCCTTTTCATTTAGCTCCAGTCTTCTTGCACCTATTCTAATTGATGATGACAGGTACTCGAATGATTACTGTCATATTGGGTCCTAACCACGAACTCTGCCCCCTAAGTCGAGACCGAATCCTAATGTCACCCATTAGTCTTTTGAGTGCCCTCAATGTGAATGCAGTCAAGGCATCCCTTTGGATGGAACCACTGCAAACCTACCTCCGGGGCTGCAGCTTCGTCAGGCCTACCCAAGAGGGCTATCGTAGAGTATTCTCACGTCACATAGAAGTCTGACACTTTCTTTCGGACTTTGTAAACAACATGTTGGACGTGCTCCCACTATACTAAAGCATCTACGATGTTTGCTTCGTTAGGCCCCTCATCCAGACTCCTTTTGAACTGCTCCAAGTGCACTCGCTATTTTATTAGACCCTATGTCCAATCTTTCATTACGCGTTTAGCTTACTTTTCTTTTTTCATTGTAACACTGATTAGCATTTCCTACACAATTCTCTCTATTCTGAACTTTATTTATTTGCCCACTAACTTAATTCAAGATCTAAGTTTCAATATAATAAGCCTCTCTTATTTTACTTTTTTCTCTTTTTACTTACAACCCTCATGTTAAAAATTTACTTGTAAATATTGAGATTTGCCTAATTTCTCTTTCTTTCCTTTTAGCCTAATCCAAGATCTGAGCCTAACCTATTAACTCGGTTTCTAACCTGAGCCTAGAAATTCTACTTTTACCATAATAGGTTACGCCCTTTTCTTTTATTATAATTTTTTTCTAAAACGTCATTGCAATTCTTATTATCATAATAATCTATTTATTTTCTATTATTTTTAAGTTGTAGCACATGTCACAATTTACTGCAAATTTTCAATAATATGCCTAATTCAGTTTAACTCCCTTTTTACTACAGTTTTACAATTTATACATGTGTTTACTGTAAACTTAGTTCTCTTTCATTTAACTCATGTTCGCAAAGTTACAATTTTTGTTTTATTTTTCACGCGCATAATAGGGATTAAATCTGCATCTTTTAATTAATATATACAAACCCTGGAATTTTTTTGACATATATAATTAATTACAGAAAACTATAAATAACTAAATAGTCATCTCTCGTCTGTTACGTTCTTTTTATTACGAATTTACTTACTTTTCAGTTATTGCAAGTTTAATTCTAGGAAGTAGTCTTGCATCCATTTGGTTGGTTATAGAAATTGCACTAAAACTATTTTCTTATATAAATATTAATATCATAAACAGTAACATATAGTTGTAAGATATTTTCCTTATTCTTTTCTTTGTTTTTGGACAGCACAAAATATAGCAATATCTCTATTTTGCATAACTGTATTTTTTTTTTCTTATTTTTTTTCTTATCATTACATTTACCGTATTTCCTATAATATTAAATTATGGAAATATATTACCTTTCCTCAATCGGCTAACCAGCTTAGTAGTACCTTCCAAACCAATTTTGTTCATTAGAATTCCCATTTTATTCCAATTTTCAAGTTTTGACATTCTACTGTAAAATTCCTTACTTTTTGGCTTATGCCTTTTTCCACAATTCTCAATTCCACAATTACTTATAACCATTTATTTGGATTTCTTTCTATAGTAACAATAATTTCATCTAACTATACTTTTAATAATTCACTGTTCAATAAGGAATAACTTGTATAAACTATTTCTACAATTTTTCCCTAGCATAACTTATGTTAAATTCAATAGTTTAACAAAAATCTAACGATATTATATACCAATAATATAAACAGTGTATACTTCAAATTCACCCACCTAGAAAAATCACTCCAAGTTCTTGATCTGAATTGAATATAGATTTATTATCCGTGATTTTTACTCCTTTGTAAACCTAATTGAATCTAAAAACTCATAGGAACAACGAAGTTGGACATTTACTTTCCAGATCTACAATTTCTACCTTCAGTTTTGAATTAGAAAAACTAAATCTAATACATTTAATTTTCGAAGAATTGAAGGAGAAAGAAATGCGACAGGGCTTGCTTGCTCATTCAGAAAAATATCAGTTTGAAGGCTAGCTCTGCATGTTCATTTGTACTTTTCAAAAACAACGTTATCCGTTCGATTTAAATTGGTCAAGTTTTGCGCGTTCAACGGAAAATAAAATGCACAGTGATGTGTCTTGCTCATTTTAAATTATATGTATTCATTTCATTCATTTTGTATTCGAATGTTACTCAACTAACATTATTAAACTTCCATTATTATGTAGTCTAATTTCATTTATGACGCGCGTTTATTTTCAGATTCAAACATGCGTTACTTCTGAAATGTGTATACACACACATACATACATATACATACATACATACATATATATATAAACACACACATACATGTGTGCTTACATGCGTGTTATTATTTTATAACTAATTCTCTTCTTTTGAACTTTAATGTTATGTTTGATAACGTAAATAAATTCTCTTTTAAATTCATTAATAACACACATTATTAATTATTTGAATGTTGTAATTTAGTGTTAACTACATTCCTTTTCGTTCTTGATTTAACTCCTTTTGTTACACGAGTTTGTTTCAAATTTTAACTTTGCATTATTTCTAAATTTTGATACGTGCACATATTTATATGAAATAATTATACATACGTATGCGTTATCTTTCCTGAATTAGTTCTCCTGTAACATGTCGTTACATTTATTAATTTATAACATTATGCTTAAATAATGTTAGCCTTTAATAAACCTCCATTAATTATTTTATAATGTTACACTTACTTAACGTTATAATTTTAATTAATCACATTTATATCTTTGTAGCATTTTTTTCAAAACAACGTTAACTTTTTTGTTTATTTCTTATTTATTCTACACGTTCAAGCTTTTAAATCCAAAACTGCTCTATTTCTGGAATTCACACTTTATATATTATAAGATTATATATATTGTTAACACCAAAATTTGCATCAACCAAATATAAATAGGTGGAAGCTCCTAAGTCAGAAGGAAAAAGAGCACTAGACAATGAAACAGGAACCGGGTTAGAAAAGCCTTGAAGGTAGTTAAGACAATACCAAGAGTAAGTGTTACTACCAAATTCAACATCGAAACCTACTATCGATGAAGGGTGTCGAACCACAACCATCTCAAAAGAACAATCCAGAAGCATGGAGCAGACATCAGTCTAAAGCCGAAAGCATAAAAGAGGTGATTTGATCGATAGGCTATCAACACCAACATAAGGGAGGAAGTCTGGGTACGGATACGAAAAGTAATAACGACAAAGCAGTGCCGACACTAACGACCATCAACATAGGCTCAGTTCCGAAAGTATACCGCATAATGTTGAAGGCAAGCAAAGAAGATTAAGAGCCGGAAGTCTATGACCCGAGACCTAAAACCAAAAGAGAATTATACATTATCCGAAACACGACAGGAAGCATTGAGCAAGGAAGAATGAAACGAAAGGCTGTCGACACTAATAATTAGTGTCGATACAGAAGGAGGTAAAGATGTCGAAACCATAAGAAACAGGAACACATGAAAAACACTTCGAAAGCTAGCTATTGGAGTCAAAGCTTGTCGACCACCGACAAACAACTCCAGGAGTCAGGGAAATGTACCGAAAGCATGCTTCCACAGAACCAGAACCAATTCTAAAGACTCACCGAAAGTAAACCAAAGCTTATAAGAAGAAGAGCTATCCACACTAATTCACTTAGTGTCGATACTGAAAGAGGTGAAGATTCCGAGGTCCCGAGAAGCTAAAGCACAAGTACAAATACTATGAAGACTTGAAACCGAAACTCATTGCCGAAAGCTGAAAGCGTCTCCTAAAGCTATCCACACCAATTAACTTGATGTCGGTGCATTATGAAGAAGCATTATTCAAGTTAAGATCCTAAAGCCGAAACTGGCACACCGAAAGCAAATTAGATCTGATAGCAACGATGAGAAGAAAGAAAGGCAGGTTAAACCAAAAAACCGGAACCGAAAGGTGTAAAGCCGCCTGCACCATGCTGCCGCATCCAAAAGGGGATTCTGCTAAGCCGTTGACAAAAGGAGGTCCGATTTGTCTATAAATATGACCCTAAGGGTCACATTTGATGGGACCTTTTCCCTATCCTCAAATTTCGTACTCATTTAAGAGAGCTCAAACCCTAATTTGTAAATCGAATTGGGGATTTTCCTTATAACCACCGCTATGAATAAAATCATCAAAGCCCCTAAAGTGGACGTAGGTTCAATCAGAGCCGAACCACACTATAAACTGTTGTGTTCTTCTTATTTTCATACATTATGTTGTCTACCGATATGTTTCTTATTGCACTCTACTATGCTTCTGAATTACCAAGATACTCTTCTACATGTCGTTTAGCTTTCTAACTTGCTTTGCGCTTAGGGAGTCCTTATCCTAAGGTAATTGTTGGTTGAGTCTCGTAAGCGTAATACTCACTCCTTGAGGTAAGAGTAACTAATCTTTGAGTTTAATACCCTGATATATAGGAAACGGTGAACTAACTCATGCTTGTAGGAACTAAATAATCCCATAGGTCCACATCCATAGACCTATCTCCGGTGTTAACGAAAAATATCGTTTACATTTTGGCGCTAGAAGGAGGTTCTAAACCTACAATCCTTTGGATAGCCTACCGCATCCCTAGTTGTGTTGTTCCATCTTGGGGTTGGACTACGTTTTGAAGAAGTAAGATCAAGGAAAAACGTTCTCGATAAGGACCTCCTAAACTTCAATTTGCTACTTAGAGTGTCACTGATAGAAGGGTTGTTTAACCTTAAACCTCCAATCTTTCCTCACATATCCACTTCCTTTTTTCATGTTCTACCTTTACCTTATATTCCGACATAATGAAATACACTCCAAACCAATTAAAGATAGTTAAACCATAAGCGAAATGGGAGCAAGGTTCCAACGCATTCTCTATTATAGAAACTAGCATACAATCAAATGTTAACTCCGCAAGTTGAGAAGCCGAGGGACCTCCGATTTTAGCAAAAGGAAAAGATGATGAGTTGGAAGCATTATATTTGACTTTAAAAAGTTGATGCCAATAGGAGGTATATCGAAGAGAATTTAGTTCAAAGATCTTATGAGATGGAGTCCTATCACACAGAATCAAAAACGAAGACATCTCCCAAAGTTAATGGCTAAGTTAGATCCACATCAAATCTACAGGTTAATTTGGTTTCAGAAAGAGCCAATCAAACGGCAAAAGAGATAACTAATGCAGAAGGATATATAACCCCATCATTCAACTCAAATGCTGCAATAGCAGGCAGAACCCCAATTCTAGCACAACCTCTAAATCTAAGTTCTATAGACGAGAATGCAGAAAGGATAAAGGTCCGAGAACAACAATTACTTGAAATGAAGAGATACCCAATCACAAAAGACTTCGGAAAGCACCAAAACAAATCAAGGGGACAAAGTTAAGCCTTCAACCTTAACATGAAAAGCAAGCAACGAATTGGAAATATTGTGCTTGGCAACACAAATTGATACTACTAGAAGATTTATCGAAGCAGACTTGGCTCAAAGATCCTCAAAAATAGCACCCTATAAAGTAGAGTCGAGAGTAATGACACATCAAGAGTTCGATAGGCAAACTAAACCTTTAGCGGATTCACAAAGCAATCCAGCTTTATGAAGGAGCAATCAAGTATTAAGTAAGGCAACTGGCTCAAAAGAGAACAAAAGTCTGTTGCCAAGGGAAGGAAAGAAAGACCGAAGCTCTATCCAGTATAAAGGCACCACGCTTCATATATGACAGGAATACAGAACCTGAAGAGCACCTTGCTACCTTTGAGAGTTATATGGATTTCCATAATGCTTCTGGAGTTATTCAATGCCGAATGTTTCTGCTAACCCACCCTACGATGAGGAACCATTAAATTGTATCATCAATTCCAAAGGAAAGCCATTCGTTCTTTGGAACAACTTTCTTATGAGTTCTCCATGTAGTTTTGTGGCTATAAGGATCCCATTGTGGAATACACTACCATTATAAGTATAAAACATGGACAAGAGGAGTCTTTAGCCAATTACCTGAAGCGATTTAATGCTGAAGCTTCAAGAGCCAAGAACTAAGCAACCGAGATAAGCTTATTGTCGTCCATTCCGGGATGATTGAGAATACTCCATTTTGGAAGGAGCTGTACGCGCGCGGATGTCAGGATTTACAAGAATTTTATCATTGAGCAAGCAAATTCATTCGCATAGAAGAGTTGTATCATTCAAAAAAGAGGCTCGGTCACAATGTAAAAGATGGGAAATCTCGCACTAATCAAAAACTTCAGGACATGAAGCTCAGATTTCATGAAGATATAAAAAAAGGCAAAGGAGGAAGGGCTTAGCACTAATTTTGTAACCTTGAGAAAACCTATCTCATACATATATGCCGTAATGAAGGAGAGAGTCAACTTCTCAGTGCCTTTCAATTCCAAGAATTATCTGGAACCATTTAAGGGAGGGTAGTATTGTGAATATCACAAGATTAATGGACACTAAACCGACAAATGAAAGTTGTTGGAAGGTATAATACAAAGTCTCATCCAAGAAGGACACTGGAAGAGCTCATCGAAGGTAAACGGGGAACAACTCAACAACCACTTGACCTCAAGACAGATGCCTTAGCAGTTGGAGATGTTTCTGTGCCACCGCCTCCCAAATCAAGGTTTGCTGGCTTTTATAAAAAGGGTTCTGGATACAGAGGCAGGCGGGAACCCTCCAAATCTGGAACTTTCAAATCTACTCATGGAAATGGTCACAATTTCGGATCAAGGGACTGTTACTTTAGTAGGTGTCCAAGGACCCGTACTTGTCGCATTTGCCAAATTTCGAAACATGCAACACTTTCATGTCCCACATTTCAGAAAGGTAGCTAGGTGTCGATTAAGCTCTTAGCGACACTTCTTCTAAATCGAGTAGTTGTCGCTCCATCAATTGCTAAGTTTTATATATATCTCGTGCTTGTTTGTGGAAGATTTGCATGGTTTGTGTTTAGATGACCATTCTAGTTGATGACAGCCCATTTAAGGCTTCTACAATATTAAGTCTAGTACGAGATGTTGACCTAGATAAACCTTTGGACCAAATCCTCTCTTTTAGCAAAAAGGAACTAAGAATAGTATTTAGAATAACTAGCTCTATAAGTCTAGGGTGGATAAGATATTTCCCACCACGTGTTATGGATGATTGTGTTGTTTTGCTTTAGAGATACATTGTGAGCTTTGGTGGAAACCAGGGATACCATAACATCAAAGGATTTTTCTAAAAAATGCTTCGACATTATAGATCCAAATGTGATAGCTTTTGTTTCATGTTTGATGATAAGTTTTCTACGATGGGCAAGGATTATCGAGTTAAGTAGTTACGCGACATTTGGATAATTTTGTTTGTCCACTAGCTTAATGTGGATACACTTTCCATATCCTATTTGATGGTCATTAATTGTTTGACCATCTGTGGAGCTCTAGTTCCACTTCAAGTGTTTTATGATTTTACACTATATTGTCTGCTCATCACGATGCGAGTTGTGTGCTCATCGCTACACGAGTCGCGTTCTCAATTAACCAATGCTCTATATGAGTACATTCTAACCAATGCTCTTAGTGAGTACGTTCTAACCAATGCTCTCAGTGAGCATATTCTAACCGATGCTCCAAAGGAGTACGTTCAACCTCTGCCCATCTTTGGGTACGTTGTAACCTTTGCTCTAAAGATGAGCACGTTCCACCATATCCCGTAGAAGGGATAAAAAGCTCGGAGGGCGCACACGAAGCACGTACAACCTCTACTTAAAGAACAATACTAAAACGGCCAATTAAATCCCAAGGAGGTGGATCATCAAATCTAATAAAAGCTCTAGGAAGCAACTTGCAAATTAGAACAAAAGCCCAGGAGTGGCTCACAAGACCAAAACGACAATCTAGAAAAGATCAAATACCTGAATCTGGGTTTGGTTCCGGACTTCCATTAACTTCTAGAAGTGGATTTCTGTTCTTCTATTCAAATACCCGAATCTGGGTTTAGTTCGGACTTCCATTAACTTTCAAAAGTGGATTTCTGGTTTTCTATCAAAATACCCAAATCTGGGTTTGGTTCGAGAATTCTATATCTGCCAGAAGTGGATTTCTGGCTTTCTATTAAATACCCAAATCTGGGTTTGATACGAGGCTTCTATCAAAACAACTAAAGTGGATTTCTAATTGCCTCTCAAAACCCGAATCTGGGTTTGGTTCGGGACTTCTATTTATTGCCAGAAATGGATTTCTGGTCTTCTCTCAAATACTAGAATCTGGGTTTGGTTCGGAACTTCTGCTTATTGATAGAAAAGGATTTCTTAATAAGTACTTGGGTTGGTATCCCGAGCTTTCTACTTTGAAGCTTTACAACAAAAGCTACATCTCCTCGGCACTTCACACAAGGAGGTTCCCTAAACTTACATTATGCACGACTACTATTCAAATACAAGCGGTCATATTACCTTATCACAATTTCGCTTATTGCCAAGTCATAATTAAGATTGTGTCTCACATAAGTTGCAGAAATTATTATACGCATACCATAAGATTGACACCAAGATGTTATGTGTTAAGCTTTATGCAGCGAAACCCTAGATGAGGATATTCAAAACACAAGAAAAGATCATACATCAAATAGAATCCACATAATTTACAGATTTATTCCTAAAGCCATTTCATGAACACCAAAAGAGTTAAACCTTTATGACACCATCACATCATTTACTATGCAAGTTTGGTTAAAACAACACTCAATACCATGCGGGAAAAGCATTGAACATTATGCAAGAGACTAACTCAAGAAATATTAGATATTGTGTTTTACACAAAATAAAGCAAAGGATGTTCGCATAAAGACCAAAGTAGCTTTGTTAAAAATTCTACTATACCTAAAGACGGAATTCTGGACTCCTACTATAAATGCTTGAATCAAGGCTTCAGGGTTTCTGTTATCTCCAAGAATAGATCTCCAACCTTACTTCCGAGGCACTCAGATATGGGTTTTTATCCCTCTATTTATTACAAGGAATAGTTTCCCAAACTTATATCACAAAAATCCAAGTCTGGATCTTAAATTGCTATTCCACTTTCTTGAGAATGAACTCTTGATGCTAAGTACACAAGTTTAAATTTTGAATTTCATATTCTTGATAAGAAAAGTCCTAAATCTCTGAATTCACGCTATAAGGACCCGCGTGGATACATTATTGGGTTAAACTTGTAAGGTTTCATAATTTACAGTTTAAAATTTAATGCTACCATCTTAATAAACCCAAGATCCTTTCTTATATCACTATTTTAAGGTGTAATAAAACTAATGAAGAAATTTTTCCTAGTGCTATTTGAGTTACGGAAAGGCGACGCAGGATTCATCGGATTTTTGTCCTAAAGAACAAAGGCCTATTTATACTAAGGTGGTTAACTGTTAACACCAAAATTTGCATCAGCCAAAACTAAAGAGGCGAAAGCTCCTAAGTCAGAAGCAAAAAAAGCTCTAGACAACGAAATTGGAACCGGGTTAGAAAAGCCTTGAAGGTATCTAAGACAATGCCAAAAGTAAGTGTTGCTACTAAATTCAACACCGAAACCAACTATCGGGGAAGGGGTACCGGACCACAACCATCTCAAATGGACAATCCGGAAGTATGGCGCCTACATCAGGCAAAAGGCGAAATCATAAAAGAGGTGATTTGGTCGATAGGCTACCGGCAACAGCATAAGGGAGGAAAGCTTGGTACCGATACGAAAGGTAACAGGGATAAAGCAGTACCGACACTAAAGGCCATCAACATAGGCTCGATTCTTAAAGCATAGCACGTAAGGTTGAAGGCAAGCAAAGGAGATCAAGAGCCGGAAGTCTATGACCCGAGACTTGAAACCAAGAAAGAATTATACAGTATCTAAAACACGATAGGAAGCACTAAGCAAGGAAGAATGAAACGAAAGGCTATCGACACTAATTAACTTAGTGTCGATACAGAAGGAGGTAAAGATGTCGTAACCGTAAGAAATAGGAACACAAGGGAAACACTCCGAAAGCTAGCTATCGGAGTCAACACTTGTCGACCACCGAGAAACAACTCCGGGAGTAATCAGGAAATATACCGAAAGCATGTTGCCGCAGAGCTGGAACCAATTCCAAAGACTCACCGAAAGTAAACCAAAGCTTATAATTAAGAGGAAGAGTTATCCACACTAATTTGCTTTGTGTTGATACTGAAAGAGGTGAAGGTTCTGAGGTCCCGAAAAGCTAAAGCACAAGAGAAAATACTAGGAAGACAAGTAACCGAAACTCATTTCCGAAAGTTGAAAGCGTCTCATAAAGCTATCCACAGCAATTGGCTTGGTATCGGTGCAATATAAAGAATTATTATTCAAGTTAAGCTCCTAAAGACGAAACCGGCACACCGAAAGCAAAGTTATATCCGATAGCAATGTTGAGAAGAAAGAAAGGCGGCCGAAACCGAGACAACCAGAACCGAAAGGTGTAAAGCAGCCAACACCATGCTGCCGCATTTGAAAGGGGATTCTGCAGAGCCGATAACAAAAGGGGGTCTGATTTGTCTATAAATAAGACCCCAGGTGTCACATTTGAGGGGACCTTTTCCCCATCCTCAAATTCCGTACTCATTTGAGAGAGCTCAAACCTTAATTTGTAAATTGAATTGGGGAATTTCCTTGTAACCACAACCATGAATAAAATCATCAAAGCCCTTAAAGTGGACGTAGATTCAATCAGAACTGAACCACTATAAATTGTTATGTTCTTCTTATTTTCGTATAGTATGATGTCTACTGATATGTTTCTTATTGCATTATACTATGCTTCCGAATTACCAAGATACCCTTCTACAAGCCATTTGGCTTTCTAACTTGCTTTGCACTTAGGGAACCCTTATCCCAACGTAACTGTTGGTTGTTAAGTCTCGTAAGCATGACACTCACTCCTTGAGGGAGGAATAACTAATCTTCGGGCTTAAGACCTTCATATCTAGGAAATAGTGAACTAACTCAAGCTTATAGGAGTTAAATAGCCCTTTAAATCCCATAGGTCCACATCCATAGACCTATCTCCGGTGTCGATGAAACATATCGTTAATATATATATATATATATATATATATATATATATATATATAGACACATACGCATATATGTATTTGTTAACACATATAATTATTTTCTACTACAAATACAATGGTGTATGTTTCGAGCCAAATTTTCACAATTTCAAAAACGTTTATTTTTGCTATTCATAGTTATTTAAATTATTAAAAATGCGGAATGTTATAATAGCATCCGCGGAGTATTTCCAACGACAAATTTGGACATATGGCATATCTAGTTGGCTAAATAGCTGTTGAAAATCGTTAGAAACAGTTGTAAATTGTCGTTAATGGTCATTGGAAGTCGTTGATATTTGATGGCCTATAAGCCATTAATAGCCGTTACCATTGAAAATTTATTTATTATTATTATTATTTTTGCATTCAAACCTTCTTCCTGTCAGTCACATAAATCACATATATAACCATAACAGCTCCATTTCGAGCATATATACAACAACAATAATTATATATATAACCAAACTCAATATTCAACCCAAAAAATGCACGTACAATTCAATATACACAACATAATCCGATATATACAACATCCAAACAACCATCCCACAAGATCAAACATCCAACAGCACCTGACATCCAACAAATCCACTTAAAAAAATATACAATCCATCAATATGTATCAACCACATCCTTACAGACTCAAAGCTTACATATACATATAAAAAACCATAACAAAATGTACCTCTTATATCACATCGTCCCCTCCAGAATCACGAGATGAAGTGAACCTCTCGTGTTGCTTTATAAACTCTGCAAAACTTCGGTTCAACAGCTCCATCTGCACCTCGTGGCGACAATTACGCTCCTCAACCTCGGCGACCTGGGCTTTAGCTGTGCAACTTCCATTTTGTCTTGAGCCTCTAATACTCCTTTTGAGATGTCTTAGTTTGCAAATAAAAATAAATTGTCATAATGTCTCCAACATCATAAGCGTAATTTACGTAACTTTAATTGAAAAAAAAACGCTTGGTTTCCAAATCCATAGCGCCTGTTGCAGGTTTGTGGATCCATGACAGATTCAAAATTAGCATCCTCCTTATGCACAGTCAAATAATCTCTTCCAGTGTCCTTCGGTAGCCGTGCTAGTACTTGTTGGGGCTTTTGCTGTAATGCAAAAGACAGTTGAATTTTACACAACATTATTTTAGTCAACATGTAGCTTTTAAATAAAATTATATTATACTTACATATATGTTAGTTGTTTTATCATGATGATCTCAAGAGTATGAAACTGTTGAATCGTCGGTCTTCCCCATCGCATGGGTATGAAACCGTCCAAACTTTTACACGCAACAGTTCTTTGAAAGCGACGGGTAACAAATTTTATGTCATAACATGACAATCATGGCTTTTCATCTCACTAAATTTGTTGTTCTTATTAATGATACATCTATGAAGAGTAAGAGAAATACCATCTGAGAATCTTAATCCTTTCACCCATTTTGAAAGTATTTTAACTTGATTATTATCAAGCACATATCATACTTTTGGTTTTTTATGTCATTTGGATTTATATGAAGCTCAAGACGATTATATTTTATTTCTATATCACGTCTTGATTTAAATCATCCTTCGTTTTCACTTAATAATCAAAATTGTATTAAACATATTATCAAATACGTTTTTTCATTTTGCATCATATGATAATGTTTTTGGCACGTAAGTTTTTACACTTCATAATGATTTTCGCACATTAAATCATCGAGAGGCATACGTCGCTTTGTGTTGATACTGAAAGTAAACCAAAGCTTATAATTAAGAGGAAGAGTTATCCACACTAATTTGCTTTGTGTTGATACTGAAAGAGGTGAAGGTTCTGAGGTCCCGAAAAGCTAAAGCACAAGAGAAAATACTAGGAAGACAAGTAACCGAAACTCATTTTCGAAAGTTGAAAGCGTCTCATAAAGCTATCCACAGCAATTGGCTTGGTATCGGTGCAATATAAAGAATTATTATTCAAGTTAAGCTCCTAAAGACGAAACCGGCACACCGAAAGCAAAGTTATATCCGATAGCAATGTTGAGAAGAAAGAAAGGCGGCCGAAACCGAGACAACCAGAACCGAAAGGTGTAAAGCAGCCAACACCATGCTGCCGCATTTGAAAGGGTATTCTGCAGAGCCGATAACAAAAGGGGGTCTGATTTGTCTATAAATAAGACCCCAGGTGTCACATTTGAGGGGACCTTTTCCCCATCCTCAAATTCCGTACTCATTTGAGAGAGCTCAAACCTTAATTTGTAAATTGAATTGGGGAATTTCCTTGTAACCACAACCATGAATAAAATCATCAAAGCCCTTAAAGTGGACGTAGATTCAATCAGAACTGAACCACTATAAATTGTTATGTTCTTCTTATTTTCGTATAGTATGATGTCTACTGATATGTTTCTTATTGCATTATACTATGCTTCCGAATTACCAAGATACCCTTCTACAAGCCATTTGGCTTTCTAACTTGCTTTGCACTTAGGGAACCCTTATCCCAACGTAACTGTTGGTTGTTAAGTCTCGTAAGCATGACACTCACTCCTTGAGGGAGGAATAACTAATCTTCGGGCTTAAGACCTTCATATCTAGGAAATAGTGAACTAACTCAAGCTTATAGGAGTTAAATAGCCCTTTAAATCCCATAGGTCCACATCCATAGACCTATCTCCGGTGTCGATGAAACATATCGTTAATATATATATATATATATATATATATATATATATATATAAACACATACGCATATATGTATTTGTTAACACATATAATTATTTTCTACTACAAATACAATGGTGTATGTTTCGAGCCAAATTTTCACAATTTCAAAAACGTTTATTTTTGCTATTCATAGTTATTTAAATTATTAAAAATGCGGAATGCTATAATAGCATCCGCGGAGTATTTCCAATGACAAATTTGGACATATGGCATATCTAGTTGGCTAAATAGCTGTTGAAAATCGTTAGAAACAGTTGTAAATTGTCGTTAATGGTCATTGGAAGTCGTTGATATTTGATGGCCTATAAGCCATTAATAGCCGTTACCATTGAAAATTTATTTATTATTATTATTATTATTTTTGCATTCAAACCTTCTTCCTGTCAGTCACATAAATCACATATATAACCATAACAGCTCCATTTCGAGCATATATACAACAACAATAATTATATATATAACCAAACTCAATACTCAACCCAAAAAATGCACGTACAATTCAATATACACAACATAATCCGATATATACAACATCCAAACAACCATCCCACAAGATCAAACATCCAACAGCACCTGACATCCAACAAATCCACTTAAAAAAATATACAATCCATCAATATGTATCAACCACATCCTTACAGACTCAAAGCTTACATATACATATAAAAAACCATAACAAAATGTACCTCTTATATCACATCGTCCCCTCCAGAATCACGAGATGAAGTGAACCTCTCATGTTGCTTTATAAACTCTGCAAAACTTCGGTTCAGCAGCTCCATCTGCACCTCGTGGCGACAATTACGCTCCTCAACCTCGGCGACCTGGGCTTTAGCTGTGCAACTTCCATTTTGTCTTGAGCCTCTAATACTCCTTTTGAGATGTCTTAGTTTGCAAATAAAAATAAATTGTCATAATGTCTCCAACATCATAAGCGTAATTTACGTAACTTTAATTGAAAAAAAAACGCTTGGTTTCCAAATCCATAGCGCCTGTTGCAGGTTTGTGGATCCATGACAGATTCAAAATTAGCATCCTCCTTATGCACAGTCAAATAATCTCTTCCAGTGTCCTTCGGTAGCCGTGCTAGTACTTGTTGGGGCTTTTGCTGTAATGCAAAAGACAGTTGAATTTTACACAACATTATTTTAGTCAACATGTAGCTTTTAAATAAAATTATATTATACTTACATATATGTTAGTTGTTTTATCATGATGATCTCAAGAGTATGAAACTGTTGAATCGTCGGTCTTCCCCATCGCATGGGTATGAAACCGTCCAAACTTTTACACGCAACAGTTCTTTGAAAGCGACGGGTAACAAATTTTATGTCATAACATGACAATCATGGCTTTTCATCTCACTAAATTTGTTGTTCTTATTAATGATACATCTATGAAGAGTAAGAGAAATACCATCTGAGAATCTTAATCCTTTCACCCATTTTGAAAGTATTTTAACTTGATTATTATCAAGCACATATCATACTTTTGGTTTTTTATGTCATTTGGATTTATATGAAGCTCAAGACGATTATATTTTATTTCTATATCACGTCTTGATTTAAAATCATCCTTCGTTTTTCACTTAATAATCAAAATTGTATTAAACATATTATCAAATACGTTTTTTCATTTTGCATCATATGATAATGTTTTTGGCACGTAAGTTTTTACACTTCATAATGATTTTCGCACATTAAATCATCGAGAGGCATACGTCGCTTTGCACCTTGTACAACTAATGTAAATCCAACTTCTATAAGGTCGTATTTAGATTTCATTGCAACGTATTCAATAGTTAATGATAATTGGATGCCATTTGTACAACCTTTCGAAATGGGTTTCTGCGTAAAATTTAATCAAGCATATATTTTTTCTCTCAATATTCGGTTCTTCTTCAACATTAACATCGTTATCAACAAATCGAATAGTAGAAAACATTGAACGTGCAGTATCTTCAACTATATATTTTAGGAGATTTGTCATAGAAATTTCATTACCAACTACCTCCATTACTTGTATAGGATTAGATGTTAAAAGTACTCCATGACGATCCCAAACCAAATAGTTCGGTACGAAACTGTACTGATGCAAATGAACTCTAACAATTTCTAGTATCAAACGCTTTAACAATTTAGATCTACTACATGTACAACAAATTTCTTCGTTATTTTCATTATTATTTAAAGTGAAATCAATAAATACACGTACACCATTATTAAAATGTTCACTTATTAAGCCCCATATTTCTCTTTATTTTTGATACATCCAGCTTCGAGCAGCAAAATAATTGTCCATTTCTCCTACTAATTATAAAATAGGATACAAATTAAAACTGCATTAAAAATTTACTTTTTTATTACAATTTTTTAGGTTAACTGTATATATATTGACATTGACACTTTGTTGATAAGTCATCCTATTTTCCATTACATATACGGTATCATAATTAAATCACGTAAATCATTTCATTTCAAACAATTCAACAAAATTACTTCAGCATTTCCCTTTTGTTCCCTGTACAGTACACAATTGTGTATACACATGGAACATAAAGGAAGTACTATCGAAATTTTATGAGCCTCTTAAAATAAAATGTTACAAGATTTAATTATGTTACTATGCGTATAATTTGTCCAATACAGAGAACGTCCAATAAATATTGTATACGATGAATATCGATGTCCATTCCATTAAAAAAATACGCGCATAATAATCATATACAATACTTATCAAACGGAGTCAAAAAATATTCTAAGAATTTTATGAATGTAATATATTACATATTTTATACTCGTAAAAAATATTAACTTTTGACATTTAAATTAAACCGATTGAAATTTAATTTAAATAAAACTATCGTATACAATAGTTTCACATATGCACATGTTTAATTAACTAACCATACGTTATAGAAAATTATTTATCGTTTTCGGCGTTTTAGAAAATATATAAACTAATTATGCTCATTCACGCTAAATAACTGAAGTATGCCCTAAACCCATCAATTTATTCAACTCATTCACACTTATTTATTATCGTATAAACTGAACACATTAGTGTTCAATACCTATAGGATATTAATAGGAATTAATATTCGATATACTATAATACCCAATTAACTAGATAATACAAACATTTAAACTAACAAATTAGCCTCAAATTAACAAATTTATGTAATTAGGGTTTAGGCTAATTACTTGATTTTGGAGGTGGCTAGAAGATTAAAGAGGAAGAGAGCTAAGTTTCCTGGGGTTGGAGAATAGCGTGGAATTAGTTTCACGTTCAAGGGATGAGGATCCTCACGTTTTAAAGCAAAACATAAAATACATATATATATATATATATATTCTTGCTTTTATATATCATGCATGAACGTACCACGTGGGTCACGTGTTTTGTAGTAATCTTTGTGTCAGGCTTTAAAGACCTTGCCTGCTTTTATCTGCTGCCTGCATTTCCAGTTTCCAACCATTGTTCCCTCCTTTTAAATGTTTATTGTTTTTATTCACCGACGCCTGACGATGTTTCTTCGGTGGCCTTTTCGTTGACTTTTCCTTTTCTCCTGCTGAGTTTCTACTCAAACATTTACACTTCCGTTTTACTAACAATAAAATTGCATATTTCGCAAAAAAATCATGAGCCTAACTAATTAAACAGGAAAACATTGTTAGTCACAAAGTTATTTGCTTTTTCGAGTGTAAGAACAGTCTGCTGAAATTTTATTTTAAACGACAAAATATTAGATTTTAGGTACCGGTTTTACAATTTACGTCATATCAGAATTTGACTACCAGTTTTACAGTATGTATGTGTTAGCCCACTTTGTGAACTGAACAACACAAAGTCAAGATGTGAAACATTGAAGAAATTGGAAAGCACTGAAGCGGGTCGGATCGAAGCAATGTAGCGGTTCGGATCGGATAAATTGTGTTGTTCGGATCGGCGAATTATTATTGTTGGATCCAGAGAGGCACAGCTGTTCGGATCGGAAAGCAACTTACTTCCAGTTGGATCGGAAAGCTATCTGCTACGAAGACAGATCGGATCGGAGTGAAAGAGCACGAAGACTTAGCCTTGGGACAAAACCGGATCGGATCGGATACCCCGATCCGAACCCCTCCTGTTCACTCTTCCGATCCGAACCCATTTTCCACGTCATTCTCCTGCATGATCGCCTGGTTATTCGGAGCGGCTATGACCAGTTCCTACCCACAACGTCCACTGCTCTGATGCGCTGTCAACACAGAAATCCATCCGAGCCCGAGGCTAATGGGATGGATGACACGTGGCTCCGATCCGGATCGGGTTCTGAGCGATTTTTCACCTATAAATACCCCGTCTGGAGACAAAGAAAAGGATCTTTTGGCACTTTGAGAGTTCAACCACTTTCATAACTCGAATTCCAACACTCCCGGATAATCCAAATCGTCTTTCAACATTTGTTTTTTGGACAGTTGAGTGAATGTATGTGAGTTGTGAGAGAAATTGAGTGAATATCTCATTGTAATTGCAACAATATCATTGAGAATAGTGATTGATAAGTGGATGTAGGCATTTCTTCGCCGAACCACTATAAATTCTATGTGTTCATTTTATTTTTGATCTTATTTCATTCTGCTTTTAGTCAATTTGGGTGTTAGAACCACTTTTTGGTCTAACATTTTGGTGCTTTCACTGAGAATCATCTGAATTCTCCGTTTTTCGGGATTATCGTTCTACTTTTTGGACCGTTGAGTTCAAAGAAGTTAATCCTCAAGTTTCGACGCTCTTGGATATTTGTTGAATTGATTGTTGAAGAACCATGGCCAAAGGAAAAGGCAAAGAAGTTCAATCTGGTCGAGGAAATGGAGCTGGCGAAGATCAGCAAAATGCGGTTGTGACAAGGTCTCGTGGGCAGAGCTCAGCAGCAGGACGAACCGATGCAGGAAACCCGAACCGCCTTCAGGGGAGAGCTCCGATCCGATCCGGGTAGGAGATTCTGAAGCAATGCATTCCCCCAACCTGAACCAACCCGAGCAGCTTGCCATGTACCGACCCGACCAGGCTCCCCAGCTCCGAACCGACCCGATCTCCCATATCCGGACCGATCCCACACTTGGTGATGTTGGAACCTCTACTCGAGTCCCTACGAATGCTCCGATTCCAGCCACCAGGGTCAATGATCAGGTCAATCCATCTGCGCCCATTACTCAAGAAGATTTCTCGCGCCTACTTGACATGCTCGAGAGTACTAGGGAGGCTATGAAAATCCACGAGCGCACCAATCTCATGATGCAAGAAAATATGAGACTCATGAGCAGGGAAATTAGCGAACTCCGTAGACAGAGAACCCCATCACCGGTTCGTCACACACCAGTGGATCAGTCTTCTTCTTCCGAGGAAGAACGGCCCCGTGAACGAAGGCCGCTCGAACGACCTCAGAATTTGGAGCAGCTGACATTCGGATCTTTGGGGTCTCGCGAGGATATTGCACGAGCACTAGGAAACAATGATCCCACTCGGGGGCAAAGGCTTCAGTCCCCTCCTCCCGAGATCGACCGGGAGCATAGGGAACGGAGTAGAGCAGAAGCAGCTCAAAGAAGAAGGGCGTCTCCTGAACGAGAACCCAGAAGGAACCCGGATACCAGGGCCAGGGAACCTGAACGGCCCCTAACTAATGCTGATGTACAGGCAATGGTGCGCCAGATTATGTCCGAGAGCCGGAACTATACCAATGAAGATTATGGCATTGAGCGAAGCCATACTCCTTTCATTGACGACATCCTCGACTTTCAGTTTCCCCGACGTTTTAACCTGCCGCAGATGGACAAGTACAATGGAAGAACTGATCCAGGACAGCATTTGATGCGATACTCGTGGCTCATGAACGCTGCTGCTGATCCTGATGCAGTGAAGTGTAAGGCATTCCCGATCTATTTAGAAGATGTGGCACTGTTCTGGTTTACCCGACTTCCCCCTCGTTCGGTTTCGAATTATAAGGAATTGAGCGAACGTTTTATGAATCAGTTCTGACTCCATACCCGAAAGTCCAAAAGTGTCATTGAATTATCAAGAATTAAGCAGGCGCCAGGAGAGTCTTTGAGGTCATATCTTGACCGTTTTAACTTAGCTGTGACTGAAGTTAGTGACCCGCATGAGCCCACCATCTTGATGGCATTAAAGGAAGGAGTCGATCCTGAATCCGAGTTTGGAGATTACCTTTCTGGGAAGACACCCTCCACAAGAGAGATATTCTATGAGAAGGCCAATATTTATTTAAGACGAGAGGAGGCCAGGGCAAACCGAAAGAGAAAGTCTGAAGCGGCTTCAAAAGAGAATGTTCAGAGTAACGTCGCCGTGAAGCAGTCTGGGGAAAGTTCCGGAAAAGTTGAAGTAAATGTGGGAAACAAGGGTGGCAACAACAATTCTGGAAACGGGGGCAACAACAATAACCGTAATGCGAACGGTAACAGAAGAAATAAAAATAGGGGAAGTGATCCTAACAAAAGACCCTGATTCCAAACTTATGAGGATTATACACCGTTGAACGATACTCTGGAGAACATTTACCTGGATACGTACAACGTGTTGCAATATAAAAGACCGCCACCTCGTGACTCGACAGAGAAAGAAATGGCAACTGGGAAGTTTTGTTTGTTTCATGGAACTCATGGGCATTCAACCAATGAATGTCGGCATTTGAGAGATGTGATTGAGAAGCTGCTGCGCGAAGGGAAACTGGATGAATATAAGGTTGCCCCGAGGGACAGGGGGCAAGGAGAGCAGGCTCCAAAATAGATTCAGTCTGCTCCTAAGCCTACAGCGCAGCAGAAAGGCAAGGGAATTGTTATCAACTCCATAGTGGGTGGACCTCACCCAGCAATCCGTAGTTTTAGAGCAATGGATCAATATGTAAATGCTGCCAAGCACGTAGATGTGAATGAAGGTGATGATTTGGAAGATATCGCCCCCATAAAACAACAGAAGACAATGTTTGACGACGTGGTGTTCCGCAACAGAGACAATACTGGGATCCAATCACCCACTGATGATCCGTTGGTCATTACTACCACCATTGGGCCGGCCTTGGTTCATAAGGTGTTAGTAGACAACGGAAGTTCTGTTAATATTTTATTTAAAAAGTCATTCGATCAGATGAAGCTTGAATCTGAAGATTTGAAGCCATGTGAAGGATGGATCAGAGGCTTCAACGGGGCGTCAACAGCTCCCATGGGGTACATAGAATTGCCCGTAACCCTGGGGCAAGGAGAACGCCGAAGAGTGCGGATGCTTCAGTTTGTAGTGTTGGACGTAGATTCGCCTTGTAATGCATTTTTGGGGAGGCCTGCCCTTGCTGAGTTCAGAGCTTGTATCGCCCCTTGGTGTTTATTGCTTAAGTTCCCAACTGAAGCCGGAACTGGAGTAATGAGAGGGGATCAAGTTTCCAGACGAGCCTGCTATGTTGCTGAATTGAAGATGTTGATGAAAGGACTTAACATCGAGAGTAAAGATGCCTCGCCTCCCCCAAAGGGGGGCTCGGCATAGCAATTAGAGAGATCAACCCCGAAGGAGTTGCCCACAGGAATGCCTGAAGACCTGGATCCCAGAAAAGACGAGGAACCAGAGACTAGAAATGCAACTCCTAATGAAGCGATAGTTGAAATTCCCATTGATGAAGTTGATCCAAAAAGAATTTTGAAGATTGGATCTCAATTGGATCCACGTCGGGACAAGGAACTAACAGATTTCTTGAAGGCGAACTTGGACGTGTTTGCCTGGACCCACGCTGGCATGTGTGAGATATCGCCATCCATCATGAGTCACACACTAAATGTAAACCCGAAACATCCGCCTGTGAAGCAAAAGAGACGTATGCTGGGCCCAGAGAGGTCGGCAGCTCTCAAAGAAGAAGTGGAGAAGCTGAAACAGAACGGATTTATTCGAGATTCGACATATCCCGACTGGATATCGAATCCCGTCTTAGTAAAGAAGCCGAATGGAAAGTGGCGGACTTGCATTGATTTTTCAGATTTGAACAAAGCTTGCCCAAAAGATAGTTTCCCACTTCCCAGGATTGACCAGCTTGTAGATTCGACAGCAGGTCATGAACTTCTCTCTTTCATGGATGCATATTCTGGGTACAACCAAATTCCTATGCACGTGCCAGATCAAGAACATACGAGCTTCATTACAAATTTGGGGTTATATTGTTATGTTGTAATGCCATTCGGATTGAAAAACGCCGGAGCAACTTATCAGCGCTTGGTGAACAGAATGTTTTATAATCAAATAGGGAAGACTATGGAAGTTTACGTGGATGATATGCTTGTCAAATCGAAACAGTCCTCCAACCATACGCAAGACTTGGCAGAAATGTTTGGTATCCTGCGAAAGTATCGGATGAAGTTGAATCCTTTGAAATGTTCATTTGGAGTGGCATCGGGAAAATTTCTAGGCTTCATTGTGAGTTCCCGAGGAATTGAAATCAATCCTAGCCAAATAGCAGCGATTAGAAACATTGAAGAGCCGAGGAGAATTAAAGACGTCCAAAGTCTTGCGGGGAAAGTAGCTGCGTTGAGTAGGTTTATCTCCAAGGCCACAGACAAATGCGTCCCGTTTTTTGATTTGATTAAAAGGGGAAAGAAGAACTTCGAGTGGACTCCGGACTGTGTGGAGGCCTTTCGAAATTTATTGGAATTACTAGAAAAACCGCCGATTTTGTCAAAGCCAGTGGATCACGAAGAATTGTTTGTTTACTTGGCAGTCTCGGCTCACGCCGTTAGCACAGCCTTGGTTCGAGAAGAAGACAAAGTGCAAAGGCCAGTATATTATGTAAGCAAGAAATTGGCCGCGGCAGAACGCAACAACCCAAAGATTGAAAAGTTCGCTTATAGCCTCCTAATCGCATCCCGAAAACTTCGTCACTATTTCCAAGCTCATCCAATAACCATATACACTGACCAGCCGCTGAGGCAGGTGTTGCAGAGACCCGAAGCATCGGGAAGGTTGATCAAATGGAATATAGAATTAAGTCAGTTTGATTTAAATTTTCAGCCACGAAGGTCGATAAGGGGGCAAACTCTGGCAGACTTTATAGCAGAGTTCACCATCCCAGAGGAAGAAGTAATCGATGACAGAGTGGTTAAGTCCGAGGATGAGTTAAAGATAGATCCATGGAAGCTATACACAGATGGAGCCAAGAACGACCGAAGGTCCGGAGCTGGAATCGTCTTAGTCACTCCTGAAGGACGGTCGTTATATCACGCTCTACGATTAGAATTTTCGGCGACTAATAATGACTCTGAATACGAAGCCCTGATTGCCGGGCTGAAGCTTGCTAAAGACCTCGGAGTAAAAATGTTGGACATATTCTGTGACTCCAAGATCGTTGTTTGCCAAGTGCGAGAGGAATTTGCGGCTCGGGGACCTCGACTTATCGCCTACCTCGGGAAAGTGAGAGTGCTATTGAGCAACTTGGAGCGGTACAATATAACACATATCCCAAGAGCCGAAAACCAGAAGGCGGACAGGCTGGCAAAGCTAGCTAGTTCCGACAATCCAGAAGAGACTGAAATAATCCCAATTGAAACGTTGGAATCGCCAAGCTTTGAGTCGATGGAAATTGAGTTCGTTTTCGAAGCGGAACTGGAGAAGGAGTCGTGGATGACCCCAATTAAGAACTTCCTTAAGAATGGGACACTCCCATCAAAGAAGAGTGAGAAAAGGGCTATAGTTCGCAAGGCTACTAGATATGTCATACAAGATGATACTCTTTATAGGCAAGGATTTTCTATGCCCCTGTTACGATGTATAGCACACGACGACATCAAACGTGTACTAAGAGAAGTGCACGAAGGTGAGTGTGGGGATCATACAGGAGGTCAGACTTTAGCGAAAAAGATATTGTGATATGGATACTTCTGGCCCACAATTAATAAAGATGCAGCTGATTATTCACGACGCTGCGATAGGTGCCAGAGATTCGCCAAAATCCCCAGAGCACCATCGACCCAACTCAAATCAATGGTGAGTCCTTGGCCATTTGCCACGTGGGGAATTGATATCATTGGAGTTCTACCGATTGCAAAAGGAGGAGCGAAATATGCAATAGTCGCTGTGGACTATTTTACGAAGTGGGTGGAAGCTGAGCCCTTGACCAAAATCACGGCAAGAAAGGTGATAAGTTTCGTGGTTAGAAATATTATATGCCGGTTCGGGATCCCAAGGACCATTATAACTGACAACGGAACCCAGTTTGGTGGTACTGAATTCAGAAGTTTCTGCCAGAAGTATAAGATCGACAAGCAATACACTGCGGTTGCTTATCCACAGTCGAACGGGCAAGTTGAAGCAATAAACAAAGTAATAAAATCCATCCTCAAGAAACGGTTAGAGCGCGCAAAGGCGAAATGGGTTGACGAATTGCCCCTAGCTTTGTGGGTATATCGGACAACATTTAAGATGGCTACTGGTCATACCCCTTTTTCTCTCTCTTTTGGCTCAGAAGCAGTAATTCCAGTTGAGCTTGAAGTCCCTTCCCACCGGGTGACATATTATGACCCGATGACGAATCGGGCACTCTTACTAGAGTCTCTTGATGAAATCGAAGAAAAAAGGGACGAAGCAGATTTGCGTGCGGCAAGACATCGACGTCAGATGGCACGCTATTACGACAAAAAAGTTCGCCTTAGGACTTTTGAACCAGGAGATTTGGTGCTAAAGAGAGTCTTTCCATCCCTTCCTCACCTCGGTCCAAAGTGGGAAGGACCCTTTGTCATCCAACGGAAACTTGAAAAAGGAACCTTCAAGTTAACGACCGTAGATGGCGAAGAAGTCCCTAGGGCATGGAATGCCCAACACTTGATGCGATATTTGGATTAGAAATGTTGTACTCTTTGTTATTTTTCTTATGAACTCTGTAATAAGGCACGACTTTTCTTGGGAAAATCTGATGATATGAATAAAGGACTATAAAGTGGATGTAGGCTACGACTTAGCCGAACCACTATAAAAATATCGTGTGTTATTTACTTTTATGCATTGTATATATACATTCATCGACTATTCTGTTGTGATTATGGAATATAAGGTGATTCAAAACCTGAAAAGGTTGAAAACAGTTTAAACATAAGAAAAAGCACAACGACTATTTGTGCGACAGGACATAAAAGAATGAGAAAACGACATTCTTAACTCTAACTCTCCAGAGAGAGAGAGAGAGAGTATAAAAGCGTCTCCGACTGAGCGCTGAGAAAGAGATCCTTCCCCGCTGAAGGACCGGGGGGTGAATGGATTGCTGAGCTTGAACTCTAACTCTCCAGAGAGAGAGAGTATAAAAGCGTCTCCGACTGAGCGCTGAGAAAGAGATCCTTCCCCGCTGAAGGATCGGGGAATGAATAGATTGCTAAGTTCGAATTCTAACTCTCCAGAGAGAGAGAGTATAAAGGGACGGGAAGACGACGTCCTCTGAGGCGTGAAGGTGCGCCCAAACAAGAGACCGCCTCGGTAAGAACTCTAACCTGAATATAAGACAGGAGAGTATAAAAGAAATGCCAGAAAAAACGACAGGCATTGACGACGCAGAAAATGCAATCCCGTCAGAAAATCGGGAGTATTCAGATTACTTGATTAAGCCTTAAATTATTTTTTGAGATTGACTGGGGGCATATATGTATACACATATTTCCTCCCTCCGTAACTTCATTTCATAACTATAGTAAGACATGCATTTTTACATAAGTGCAGAACTACTGGCAAACAGACATTGCAGAAAATGAATTATTTGTTATTTACGAATGAATGAATTTGTACAGGAAAATACCTAAAAAAAAGAAAGTGCAAGAGCCACTTTTGTAGCAGCAATTGTTGGTTCACTAAATGCTAAAGCGACACAAGACAACCCACTATTTAGACTTCGAGTGAGGTTTGGACTTTTTGGCGGCTTTCTCCGCATCCTTCGCCTCTTTCTCGGCTTCAGTCAAGATGCGCTTTGATTTTTTCTTTCCTGAAGATGCGGTGCTGGAACCAGTTGACTTCTTCCCGGAGGGCGGAGCGCTGGAATCAAGAGAAGATTTTTTAGCGAGTTCCTCTGTAATAGATCTAGTTGAGAGCTTAACCACTAACCTTGATCCCGCATCCACAACTGCGAGAGGCTTGAGGACTTCAGGGTCTAGGTCTTCGGCTTTTAACTGCAAGCGTCTATCTTGATCAGCTTTCATTGCAGCCAAAGTAACATCATCAGCACTTTTCGACTCCCCGACTATTGCCACCTCTGGACCTTCCTCATGTCCTCCGTCACCGCCATCATCCTTTAAGGCTGCTATCATTTCTTCATCATGGGGAGTGTCACCCTTAGTCGGCTCACTTCCTTCTCCCAAGTCTATAGGAGCAGCCTTGTCTTTCCCTCCTTTTGCCTTTTCCGTAGGCTCTGCCCCAGAGGCAGCTCCCTGAGTCACATCTGTCTTTCCGGATGGCTCAATACCTACAGAGTGAGAAGCAACAGTTATCAACTCAGGAGAAAATAATGGGTTTTTCATCGATTGCTCAATCACGTGGCGAAAGGTAGAAATAGCCTTGACGAATTGAGGAGAAAAGGTAGGGATACCTCCTGAAGACTTATCGGCAGGGGTAACTGCTGTCTCTGATGCCGTTTCGAGGATAGGGGATAGCAGAGTTGTTCGAGGAATTCCCGGGTGTTCAGGATCATACCCCTCTACTTCAGGAGTTGCGGGGGCAGTAGAAGAGGAACCAGCCTCGGGAATGTTCTTATGTTTAGTCCTCCGCCTCTCTTCTTCCATAGCATCAGCAATGAGGCGGCGCCCTTCAGCTAGGCGTTCTGGCTCATCATCCCTCAAGTATTTCTCCATCAGCTTGTCTTCATCGATGGAATCGACCTTGAGTTCCTCTTTTTCCCACTCAACAATCTGACTCCATACTTGGACTAGAGTAGATGGATAATCCTCAATCCAAGAAATGTTTCGGCGACGGATGATATGTGCGAAGAATTCAATCATTAATTCGCCGAAACCCTGAATATCTGCCTCCGCCTCTAACAATTGTTTGCGGGCCTCCTCCGCGGATTTAATAGCACACTCAACGTTGCCCTCCGCTAGGGCAGCTCTGTTCTCTGTCTCCAGTAGCTTTGAAGCCAAGTCAGCAATTTTCTTTTCTAGCTCAGCATTCCTCTTTGCTAACTCGGCATTTTTCCGTTCGAGGTCAGTGTGAGCAAGGCGCGTCTTAGCGGCCTCTGACTTAGCATCATTGTAACAACCCGAAAATCTGGGCCAGTTTAAAATTTTTATTTTGGCAATTTTAGCGAATTTTGATTATTTAAAATAGATTATTTTAAATAAAATCAACGAGAAATTTATTTTGAATAGAATTCGAACGTATATATTTATATACGTCGTCGTTAGAATATAAATGATTATATATAATTATAAATAGAATTGAAAATGGCGCGGTAGTTCGATAATTCGATTTCAAACTTCAATTGAATGTACCGGGTGCAAAACAATCCGGATTTTAGTGAAACTAAAAATAATAGGATCTAATTGATGATATCTTTCCAACGAATCCGAAAAATCAAAATTTCATAGCGGGAATCAAAAGATATGTCCAGTTGAAAATTCTGAATAGTCGTTATGGAATTCAGGCCCTTAAAAATGGGAATTTTGCAAACGACCTCAGATTTCGACGAAACCACTTTTGTTGGATCCACAGTGTCAAGTTATTGCTAGATTCCAAATTTCATAATTTTTCGAATCAATATGTGAGCGTGGCAAAGGAAAACGCGTTTGACCAGTTTCGGTTGATTTTAATCGACTGGAAATTGGCCATTTTTCAAACGGTCTCAGAATTTGACGAAACTAGTTTTGTTAGGACCGTATCGTCAATACGAAGCTAGAAAATATTTTTCGAGAAATTTTAGAGTTAGTATGTGACCCCGGTAATTTGAAATGTACGTTGAAAATTCAATATAGTGATTTAAATGTAAATTCAACGGAAGCTGATTCAAACGATCAAATCAACCTACGATACATATCCCATTGTGTTCGGAATGGGGGTAAAACGCTATAGACGACAGGCGGTGGGCCTCGTTTCGAGGTCGTATGTGAAGGTCAACTTTTTGCAAAATAATAAAAATAAAAAAAATAAAAAAACCTCTCTCGTCCTCTCCATACTTCCTCTCTGGCCCTCCCCACCCTCATTCGTTCACACCGAATAAGAGAAAAAAAAAGAAAAAAACCCAGATCTTGAACTCGACGCGCCGCCCTATCGTCGATCGCCAACCGCCCCCCTGCGCCAGTCGCGACCACCAAAGACCCCCTCCTCCCTCTCTCTCCTCCGCAGCAGCCAAAGACCGAAACCCTCCTGCCTGAAATCGAAGACCGAACCCCCTTCAACCCTCCACGCCCCACCGTGAACCACCGTAGCCCATCACCACGACCTCCCCACCTCCGGTCAGTCCTTGCGCCGCACCCTGGGCCCCGCGCGCCCCAGCAAGCCTCAACACCCCCCTCCCTTCGCTGATATACTGTAAGTGAATTTAAATTACTTTTTATTTTCAGTATTCTTATTTATATGAAGCACAATAGAAAGAATTGATTTTTAAATTGTAAAAGAAGGGATTTTAATTTAAAAAGGAAAGTTCGAATTTTTAATAGTTCAAAGATTTGATTTTGAACACATAGAAGAGATGATTTTTATAATATGGAAAGTGAAGTAAAAATTCGATTTTTAACATAGTAAAGATTCGATTTTTAATTTAGAAAAGATATGGAATATGATTTTTATATATTGAACATCGAAGTAAAAATATGATTTTTATATATTGATCAGCGAAGTAAAAATTCGATTTTTATATATGTAGTGGCTACGGGCGACGAAGCTGACGAAGATGCGAAAACGATGAAGATTTCTATCAAAGAAGAGTCAAGATGATTGGCTAGCTATCTGTGAGAATTCCTCACCTTTCAATTTCTTTTTCTAGATATACATATATACTAGGATGCAGACGGTGCTTAGTAGCACCCGACACAATCGTCCACAGACCATGGACTTGTTTGTTTGGTTGCATAAACTAGTAAGATGATTTGATTTAAATTTGGTTGTTTGGTGAATTTGATTGATGTGTGAATGGCGTGGGCCTTCACTAGACCGGGGATAAGGCTAGGCCTTGTCCCGTTTCTAGTATCGTGCCGTTATGCCGCCGAAATTTTCTAAAAATAAGTTAGAAAAATAAAGATAACATTTTATTTAATAAATGAACTGAATAGAAAATTCATAGGTTGAATAAAATAGTTTGATCGTTAAAAATATAATTTTTAACGTGAATGTGAATAAATAAATATTCATTTACAAACCGGACGGTTTGTTTATGTACACCTATTTGAAGGACATTGATTGGGACGATAAATTTTACACATCGCCCAACTGCACAAATAAAAATCTGTGTTTGATTGCTTGAAACCCCACACGGGTATTGGGATGATATTTAACGTACACTAATCCCGATTGTTTAGTTGTATGTCGATCGGTTGATTGACAGGCTGTTATAAGCGTTGAATATTTATATTTGATGCTTATACAGTGTAGAATGCACTTTGGATGATGGTTGATTATTCATCGTTGTTGATATATACATGTGTTGTAGAAAATCCATATAATTAACATTATATGGTGATTGATTGGGCCTCATTCCAGTTTTAAAATAGAAATATTTGAAAAAGAAATATTTGAAATAGAATATTTGAAAATAGGAATATATGAAGCCGTATTGATTAGATTGACGCCATTTTGACGTGAACGATGTTTATATCGATTTTATTCATTTTATAATGAATATCAAAAGTGATTTCAAAATCTGATATTTTGAAAAGAATTGAATATAAATGAATTCGAATTGAAATTGAATATAAATGAATTCGAATTGAAATTGAATATAAATGAATTCGAATTGAAATGGAATAGAAATGAATTCGAATTGAAAAGGAATAGAAATGAATTCGAATTGAAATTGAATTGAATTGAAAACGAACTGAAATTGAATTAGAAGTTAATTCGAATTGAAATCAATTTGAAATGAATTTAAAATGAATTTAAATTGGAATATTCAATTTTGATTTGAAATTGAATATGAAGTTGAAACCGTTTTGAAAATGAATTTAAAACGATTTATAAAGCGTGTTTTGAATTGAAATCGACGAAGTATATATTATATATATTATATATATAATATAATGGCCTGAATAGAACGCGCCGCGCCGCGGCAGTTCGCGAATTTCGACCATTGACTTCGAACGGATATTACGGGAGATCCGACCGTCGGATTCTCCTAAAACCGGAACCGTTGAGTTCGTATCGAAAAGAGCTTTCTAACGAATATTAGAAATTAGAAATCTAACGGTTGGATTTGGAATTATGTCCAAATCAAATTTGAAAAAGGTCGCTGTAAGTGCAGTTCGATGGCCATTGATGGAAATCGACTGTACGGGCCTTGATAAAATTATTAAAAATAGTAATAATTTGTGTAAAATCATAAGAAATGATTTAGAAAGAATTGGGATGAAAAACTCCATACTTGAAAAGATAAAAATAGATTTTTATCGAAATAAACTAGTTTTGAACTAGAATTATAATTCTATTGATTTTTAAGTAAATAAATTGAATTTGAAAAGGGTTTTAAAAATAACCAGAATTTCCAATGATTGCATTGGAGTGGATTTGAATCGAAATTGTCTTCGGAATATTTCGATGTTGGAATTCGTGATATATATTTGAAAGATATATATTTATATCGTTATTTCCAATATGACATTTGTTAATCGTAGAATTTGATATTGAATATAAGCCGATATATTTTCTATTCAGAGCCTTGTATTGAATATCAAATGTGATTTGGGTTTGTCGTGAATGGTGTCTTCATTAACACTGTTCTTGAACCCAGTTGAGAAAAGATTAAATATTTTTATTTAGATTTAATGAAGTGTACCAATTAAATAATATTTAATTGAAATTGAATTGATATTGATTTTTGGGTTTATCGTGGACAGTGTTTTAAATAACACTCGTTCTTTAACCCGATAATTAATGAATGTGATTTTGGGTTTATCGTGAACTGTGTTTTAAATCACACTGATTCTTTAACCCAATTAACGATTAAAACTAAGTGGAGTTTTAATGAATCTTTAATTAGATTGAAATGATCGAGAATGGAGTATCACCAGTTTTGCTCCAGGCGATAGTTAAATCTTTAATTAGATTTGAACGTGAAATGGTAATTGAATTTACCGATAACACCGTGGTGTTAGATATGAAGTACTGCCAGTTTTACTTCATGGGATGAATAGGTTGGGATTGGGAAATTAAAACAAATGATTACTTCGGTAAGGTTCGCTAATCCCGACTAGTTTTGAATTGATATTCAAAAATAGATTAAAGAATAAATTCAAGAAATTTATCTTGGAAAAAATTAATGGGAACCTTTCCCTATGAATGTGAAATTTAGAAACTAACTGTCGGTTAGCTAAGCAGAATGGTTTTCTGGATATTGATCTGATGTTGGTTTCGACCTTCGGGGTTAATATTTGGGGAATTATTCTCTTGATTAATTTACGTTTAGTGACTGATGAATTGGAATGAGGCGTATGTTGTGTTTGTGTAACACTTATTTAAAAATATACGCGAGTTATTCGGAAAGACCGGGTTTATCCCATTCTGAATAACTGATACGACGATAAGTCGAAGATGAAGACGATGGTCGAAGACCGGAGGTCTTCACGTTGTTTGGGTGATTACTGATGATCTTGATTGGGCTGTACACCCAAGAAGATGGAAACAGTTGGTGATCGTCCAGACGTACTTGGAGATCGATGGATATGCGGGGTACTAGGTGCCTCCGGTTTCGTTCAGACCCAGAGCGAACTTGTAAATGGACTGCGTGTCTGACATTGGATTTTAGTTCGTGTGATTGATCTCTATTAAATATATATCTGTTTGGCGGCGGAGAATTTATTCTCTTGCTTAACGCCCTTCTCTGAGACGTACGAGCTCAGGGGTTATATACTGACGGATATCAAACGCATGGAGTGAATTGCCTGTGTGGCATGCCTAAGTGGCAATTGATCGAGGCTTCTGTTGAAAAGCAAAGTCTTTTGGTGTTGATCAAAGCACGGCCTTTGTGGCGTAGCTTTGTGTAACGTTTACTTCGCGAGTTTCGCACCCCGGTTGTGAACCAAAAACGGGAGACGGACCTCAGGGAGGGCATGCGTTTCTTTCTAGCTAGGGTGGTGTCAGTGACCTACCAGCCCTGACATTTATATACTTTTCACCTGTGTGGTTGTTGCTGTTGCGAGGCGCCTCGGTTTGATCGGACGATCCGGGTCCGATGGAGTCATTCGTTGGCTCATCTACGCCCCAAAGGGCGGGGAAACGCAGTGTTCAGGAATTTTAATCCACATCGGTGGACCGGCCCTGACGATCCAAAGGCTTGACTGAGTACTTGCCTGAGGGGCGGGCTAGAGCATCTCGAATCGGTTGAGGACTATCTTTTGCCTCGGTTCACAGACGGAAATCCAATTTCCAAATACGCCACCTTGCGATTTTGATTGTATAACCTATATATGTCGACATAGTGTTATGGGGCATTCATGCCGCCTATGATTGATACTTATGATTTGAAGTTGTTTTATACACTATGCACTTATAATAGTATCAAATGATTTGTTTTCAACGTATCAAGCATTCTTGGCTATTATAAGGTAAAAACCCTATCCCCCGGCTTGCGTTGCATTGTGTGATAGGACCTGGGTCTTATAATAGCTTCATTTTTCTTTATTTAGCATTGCGCTGTTGTTTTATGCACTGGTGTTCTTGGGAGGAAACCCGTTCCGTGTTATACGGCGTGGTCCCTTGATTTACCTAACTTTAAAAACAAAGATTAATAACTGTTTTAGTTCTCACACCAGTCACATGACTGACCTGGAGTTTATTGTTTTAACCTAAACTCTGGGTGCCCTTATTTTGACACGGGCAGCTAGTAGTTTTGGTTTTGCAGATTTATATTCACAGGATCCTGGTTTACAGCTGGAACGATATCCGGAAAGCTTTGTATCCGTATATCTCCTTCAGTTGTGTATTGTATTATTTTCCGCTGCTAGGTATTTAAATGTAATTTAAATCTCTGATATTTCTGTGTAATATTTATTCGTTTATACTCTGTATATTCTTGTAATCTGATGCATTGTTGTAATATACAATGAAACGTTCTTCCGTCTGCGTTCTGTTGTGGCTTGTTCTCGAACTATCCGACGCTTTCCTTTACGGGGAAGTTACGGGTTTTCACAGTTGGTATCAGAGCTTTGGTTTACCAAGCTCAGAGAATAAGACACATTAGAACCGTACGAAAGAATTCATCAGATATTGGGTTAGTAATATCCAACGGGAATGACTCGTTAGAGATGGGATCAGTAGTATCCTAGAACGAGTGTGAAGAGTATATTTTTCAAAATGAAAACAATTTTTGTTTGGAAAATCTAAATCAACTATTCGTATTTGATTATTTATTTCATATTGATTAGAACAGTCCAGTATATAAAGATTTTGCATATACGCCTTGCAAACGTGTATTTGAAGTTTTAATATACTGGATAGATATAGAATCACACTCTAGTCGCCCGAAGATGATTCTGATGATAGTTCGAACATCATCAGAATTGGTATTCGTGTTTCGAAGGTGTGATATCTATATATTTCCTATTGACTGGTGTGAGAACCAAAACTAGATAGGGCCTATTGTTGTGATTTGGCATCAAAAATTTGATTTTTGTATATGTATCAAAATTATGAATTTGAAACTCTAATTCACTAATTGATTGATGTTTGTGTTGCCTGTTTAATTGTTTGCTAATTTTTAGCCATTTAGCCTAATTGAACCAAATATTGAACTGTATTGAAAATTGGTCGCATTTGCTTGCATATACATATACTTACATTGAACAGGTCATAGCAAGGAGGCTAGAGCAGAGAATAAAATTTGTTTTCCCAACAAATAGGTACATGTTTACTACATAATTTACTGTTTTGTTTGGGTGATGATGATTTTATGAGCCTATTGGCCAGCCGCTTGGCTTTTTCTTTTTCTTTTTGAGATCTGAAGGACCGGGGAAGCTATTTGAGATTTCCCGATGCTGGGGAGGTTATGGCGAAATTTTTCGAAAATTTAGGGTGTTAGCCAAATTTTTGAAAATTTGAAAATTCTCAAAAACTGAAAAGTTAGAGAATGGAAGCCAGATCGAACGTAGAGTTGATTAATCAAACCACTTTCGACTTTGTTCCTTTTCGGGGACGAAAAGTTTTAAGTGGGGGAGATTGTAACAACCCGAAAATCTGGGCCAGTTTAAAATTTTTATTTTGGCAATTTTAGCGAATTTTGATTATTTAAAATAGATTATTTTAAATAAAATCAACGAGAAATTTATTTTGAATAGAATTCGAACGTATATATTTATATACGTCGTCGTTAGAATATAAATGATTATATATAATTATAAATAGAATTGAAAATGGCGCGGTAGTTCGATAATTCGATTTCAAACTTCAATTGAATGTACCGGGTGAAAAACAATCCGGATTTTAGTGAAACCAAAAATAATAGGATCTAATTGATGATATCTTTCCAACGAATCCGAAAAATCAAAATTTCATAGCGGGAATCAAAAGATATGTCCAGTTGAAAATTCTGAATAGTCGCTATGGAATTCAGACCCTTAAAAATGGGAATTTTGCAAACGACCTCAGATTTCTACGAAACCACTTTTGTTGGATCCGCAGTGTCAAGTTATTGCTAGATTCCAAATTTCATAATTTTTCGAATCAATATGTGAGCGTGGCAAAGGAAAACGCGTTTGACCAGTTTCGGTTGATTTTAATCGACTGGAAATTGGCCATTTTTCAAACGGTCTCAGAATTTGACGAAACTAGTTTTGTTAGGATTGTATCGTCAATACGAAGCTAGAAAATATTTTTTGAGAATTTTTAGAGTTAGTATGTGACCCCGGTAATTTGAAATGTACGTTTAAAATTCAATATAGTGATTTAAATGTAAATTCAACGGAAGCTGATTCAAACGATCAAATCAACCTACGATACATATCCCATTGTGTTCGGAATGGGGGTAAAACGCTATAGACGGCAGGCGGTGGGCCTCGTTTCGAGGTCGTATGTGAAGGTCAACTTTTTGCAAAATAATAATAATAAAAAAAAAAAAACCTCTCTCCTCCTCTCCATACTTCCTCTCTGGCCCTCCCCCCCCCCCTCATTCGTTCACACCGAATAAGAGAAAAAAAAGAAAAAAAACCCAGATCTCGAACTCGACGCGCCGCCCTATCGTCGATCGCCAACCGCCCCCCTGCGCCAGTCGCGACCACCAAAGACCCCCTCCTCCCTCTCTCTCCTCCGCAGCAGCCAAAGACCGAAACCCTCCTGCCTGAAATCGAAGACCGAACCCCCTTCAACCCTCCACGCCCCACCGTGAACCACCGTAGCCGATCACCACGACCTCCCCACCTCCGGTCAGTCCTTGCGCCGCACCCTGGGCCCTGCGCGCCCCAGCAAGCCTCAACACCCCCCTCCCTTCGCTGATATACTGTAAGTGAATTTAAATTACTTTTTATTTTCAGTATTCTTATTTATATGAAGCACAATAGAAAGAATTGATTTTTAAATTGTAAAAGAAGGGATTTTAATTTAAAAAGGAAAGTTCGAATTTTTAATAGTTCAAAGATTTGATTTTGAACACATAGAAGAGATGATTTTTATAATATGGAAAGTGAAGTAAAAATTCGATTTTTAACATAGTAAAGATTCGATTTTTAATTTAGAAAAGATATGGAATATGATTTTTATATATTGAACATCGAAGTAAAAATATGATTTTTATATATTGATTAGCGAAGTAAAAATTCGATTTTTATATATGTAGTGGCTACGGGCGACGAAGCTGACGAAGATGCGAAAACGATGAAGATTTCTATCAAAGAAAAGTCAAGATGATTGGATAGCTATCTGTGAGAATTCCTCACCTTTCAATTTCTTTTTCTAGATATACATATATACTAGGATGCAGACGGTGCTTAGTAGCACCCGACACAATCGTCCACAGACCATGGACTTGTTTGTTTGGTTGCATAAACTAGTAAGATGATTTGATTTGAATTTGGTTGTTTGGTGAATTTGATTGATGTGTGAATGGCGTGGGCCTTCACTAGACCGGGGATAAGGCTAGGCCTTGTCCCGTTTCTAGTATCGTGCCGTTATGCCGCCAAAATTTTCTAAAAATAAGTTAGAAAAATAAAGATAACATTTTATTTAATAAATGAACCGAATTGAAAATTCATAGGTTGAATAAAATAGTTTGATCGTTAAAAATATAATTTTTAACGTGAATGTGAATAAATAAATATTCATTTACAAACCGGACGGTTTGTTTATGTACACCTATTTGAAGGACATTGATTGGGACGATAAATTTTACACATCGCCCAACTGCACAAATAAAAATCTGTGTTTGATTGCTTGAAACCCCACACGGGTATTGGGATGATATTTGACGTACACTAATCCCGATTGTTTAGTTGTATGTCGATCGGTTGATTGACAGGCTGTTATAAGCGTTGAATATTTATATTTGATGCTTATACAGTGTAGAATGCACTTTGGATGATGGTTGATTATTCATCGTTGTTGATATATACACGTGTTGTAGAAAATCCATATAATTAACATTATATGGTGATTGATTGGGCCTCATTCCAGTTTTAAAATAGAAATATTTGAAAAAGAAATATTTGAAATAGAATATTTGAAAATAGGAATATATGAAGCCGTATTGATTAGATTGACGCCATTTTGACGTGAACGATGTTTATATCGATTTTATTCATTTTATAATGAATATCAAAAGTGATTTCAAAATCTGATATTTTGAAAAGAATTGAATATAAATGAATTCGAATTGAAATTGAATATAAATGAATTCGAATTGAAATTGAATATAAATGAATTCGAATTGAAATGGAATAGAAATGAATTCGAATTGAAAAGGAATAGAAATGAATTCGAATTGAAATTGAATTGAATTGAAAACGAACTGAAATTGAATTAGAAGTTAATTCGAATTGAAATGAATTTGAAATGAATTTCAATTGGAATATTCAATTTTGATTTGAAATTGAATATGAAGTTGAAACCGTTTTGAAAATGAATTTAAAACGATTTATAAAGCGTGTTTTGAATTGAAATCGACGAAGTATATATTATATATATTATATATATATAATATAATGGCCTGAATAGAACGCGCCGCGCCGCGGCAGTTCGCGAATTTCGACCATTGACTTCGAACGGATATTACGGGAGATCCGACCGTCGGATTCTCCTAAAACCGGAACCGTTGGGTTCGTATCGAAAAGAGCTTTCTAACGAATATTAGAAATTAGAAATCTAACGGTTGGATTTGGAATTATGTCCAAATCAAATTTGAAAAAGGTCGCTGTAAGTGCAGTTCGATGGCCATTGATGGAAATCGACTGTACGGGCCTTGATAAAATTATTAAAAATAGTAATAATTTGTGTAAAATCATAAGAAATGATTTAGAAAGAATTGGGATGAAAAACTCCATACTTGAAAAGATAAAAATAGATTTTTATCGAAATAAACTAGTTTTGAACTAGAATTATAATTCTATTTATTTTTAAGTAAATAAATTGAATTTGAAAAGGGTTTTAAAAATAACCAGAATTTCCAATGATTGCATTGGAGTGGATTTGAATCGAAATTATCTTCGGAATATTTCAATGTTGGAATTCGTGATTATACGGATGTTGTTATGGAAATTTGAAAGATATATATTTATATCGTTATTTCCAATATGACATTTGTTAATCGTAGAATTTAATATTGAATATAAGCCGATATATTTTCTATTCAGAGCCTTGTATTGAATATCAAATGTGATTTGGGTTTGTCGTGAATGGTGTCTTCATTAACACTGTTCTTGAACCCAGTTGAGAAAAGATTAAATCTTTTTATTTAGATTTAATGAAGTGTACCAATTAAATAATATTTAATTGAAATTGAATTGATATTGATTTTTGGGTTTATCATGGATAGTGTTTCAAATAACACTCGTTCTTTAACCCGATAATTGATGAATGTGATTTTGGGTTTATCGTGAACTGTGTTTTAAATGACACTGATTCTTTAACCCAGTTAACGATTAAAACTAAGTGGAGTTTTAATGAATCTTTAATTAGATTGAAATGATCGAGAATGGAGTATCACCAGTTTTGCTCCAGGCGATAGTTAAATCTTTAATTAGATTTGAACGTGAAATGGTAATTGAATTTACCGATAACACCGTGGTGTTAGATATGAAGTACTACCAGTTTTACTTCATGGGATGAATAGGTTGGGATTGGGAAATTAAAACAAATGATTACTTCGGTAAGGTTCGCTAATCCCGACTAGTTTTGAATTGATATTCAAAAATAGATTAAAGAATAAATTCAAGAAATTTATCTTGGAAAAAATTAATGGGAACCTTTCCCTATGAATGTGAAATTTAGAAACTAACTGTCGGTTAGCTAAGCAGAATGGTTTTCTGGATATTGATCTGATGTTGGTTTCGGCCTTCGGGGTTAATATTTGGGGAATTATTCTCTTGATTAATTTACGGTTAGTGACTGATGAATTGGAATGAGGCGTATGTTGTGTTTGTGTAACACTTATTTAAAAATATACGCGAGTTATTCGGAAAGACCGGGTTTATCCCATTCTGAATAACTGATACGACGATAAGTCGAAGATGAAGACGATGGTCGAAGACCAGAGGTCTTCACGTTGTTTGGGTGATTACTGATGATCTTGATTGGGCTGTACACCCAAGAAGATGGAAACAGTTGGTGATCGTCCAGACGTACTTGGAGATCGATGGATATGCGGGGTACTAGGTGCCTCCGGTTTCGTTCCGACCCAGAGCGAACTTGTAAATGGACTGTGTGTCTGACATTGGATTTTAGTCCGTGTGATTGATCTCTATTAAATATATATCTGTTTGGCGGCGGAGAATTTATTCTCTTGCTTAACGCCCTTCTCTGAGACGTACGAGCTCAGGGGTTATATACTGACGGATATCAAACTCATGGAGTGAATTGCCTATGTGGCATGCCTAAGTGGCAATTGATCGAGGCTTCTGTTGAAAAGCAAAGTCTTGTGGTGATGATCAAAGCACGGCCTTTGTGGCGTAGCTTTGTGTAACGTTTACTTCGCGAGTTTCGCACCCCGGTTGTGAACCAAAAACGGGAGACGGACCTCAGGGAGGGCATGCGTTTCTTTCTAGCTAGGGTGGTGTCAGTGACCTACCAGCCCTGACATTTATATACTTTTCACCTGTGTGGTTGTTGCTGTTGCGAGGCGCCTCGGTTTGATCGGACGATCCGGGTCCGATGGAGTCATTCGTTGGCTCATCTACGCCCCAAAGGGCGGGGAAACGCAGTGTTCAGGAATTTTAATCCACATCGGTGGACCGGCCCTGACGATCCAAAGGCTTGACTGAGTACTTGCCTGAGGGGCGGGCTAGAGCGTCTCGAATCGGTTGAGGACTATCTTTTGCCTCGGTTCACAGACGGAAATCCAATTTCCAAATACGCGACCTTGCGATTTTGATTGTATAACCTATATATGGCGACATAGTGTTATGGGGCATTCATGCCGCCTATGATTGATACTTATGATTTGAAGTTGTTTTATACACTATGCACTTATAATATATCAAATGATTTGTTTTCAACGTATCAAGCATTCTTGGCTATTATAAGGTAAAAACCCTATCCCCCGGCTTGCGTTGCATTGTGTGATAGGACCTGGGTCTTATAATAGCTTCATTTTTCTTTATTTAGCATTGCGCTGTTGTTTTATGGACTGGTGTTCTTGGGAGGAAACCCGTTCCGTGTTATACGGCGTGGTCCCTTGATTTACCTAACTTTAAAAACAAAGATTAATAACTGTTTTAGTTCTCACACCAGTCACATGACTGACCTGGAGTTTATTGTTTTAACCTAAACTCTGGGTGCCCTTATTTTGACACGGGCAGCTAGTAGTTTTGGTTTTGCAGATTTATATTCACAGGATCCTGGTTTACAGCTGGAACGATATCCGGAAAGCTTTGTATCCGTATATCTCCTTCAGTTGTGTAATGTATTATTTTCCGCTGCTAGGTATTTAAATGTAATTTAAATCTCTGATATTTCTGTGTAATATTTATTCGTTTATACTCTGTATATTCTTGTAATCTGATGCATTGTTGTAATATACAATGAAACGTTCTTCCGTCTGCGTTCTGTTATGGCTTGTTCTCGAACTATCCGACGCTTTCCTTTACGGGGAAGTTACGGGTTTTCACAATCATCAGCTTGCTTTTTTTGCTCAGAACGCTCTTGTGTGTGAGATTCAAGCATATCATGATAACGTTTTTGCATATCTTCAAATTGTTGTTTGAAATTAGAAGTGTCCCTTTGAGCAACAGCGAGCTGGGCTTGTGTGTCCTCTAAATCTTTTTCTAGATTCTTTAAGGCCTTTGCATCTTCTTCCGCGGTTTTTTGCATTGAATCAGCATTCGTGATTAGAGTACGGATAATTCTGGAAAGGTTGCGTGAATATTTGAACATTTCAGAATACTGTTTTTCGACCGCGTCTATCTTTGCTTTGGCCTCGTCTGCCCACCCGGAAGAAATAGGTTCGAGGGCAGGTAAAAAAGTCAAAGCCTCGAAGTAATGTTCGGGAAATTGCTCCTTCAAATACGCCCGCTTGATTGCAGCTTCCGCATCTAGTGGTGGAGGAGCGGGGATCGTCAGTTCAGTGTCCCTGTGTGTGGAGGGTTCAATAGTTTCTTTATCTGTCCTAGGCCGTTTAGTAGCAGGGACCTTGCGTTTACTTCGAGACTCAGTATCCTTTGGAGGACTTCTCTCTCTGCTGTGCTTTTCATGGGAAGAGGTGGAGTCTTTCGGTTGTGGCCTGTCCTCTTCCCTACGACTTTGATAACCTTTATATTTCTCTTGGTCCGACCGAACGGGAGAGCGAGAACATGAGGTTCGAGAGCGATAGGGTTTGTAAGGCCTTCTCTCCTCCCTACCGCGATCATCGCGGCGATCATACTCGATATCCTGAGGTGGATTAGACATGCTGCGGCGGAGCTTTCTGATATCATAGTAAGATCGGGACATCGTGCCTGCACAATAAGACAAATGAAATTCAGAATCAATAGTTTCATAGAGAAAGAGGTGCAATGAATGCTAATGCTATTGTATAAAGTGTGTCCTAAGTGGTGTGTTTCCCCCCAACCAACCCGAGTCTGTAGCTAGACTAGTACGGGCAGGCTCTTTGGCCTTAGCAGGAGTAGTCTCTTCCGAAGATGTGAAGAGTAAAGGATCCTTCCTAAAATCCTCTGAGGTGTATATAGTTTCAGGTAAAGGGAGATCCCCCAAACCCTGAAATAATGGATCATCAGTACTAGGGACGTCTCCCTCGGAAGCATCAATCGGCGACTCTTTAGAAGACGTTGACTTTTCTGGAGAAATGGTATCCTCAGGAGCGGTATACCCTTCACGATGCTTTTCGGCCAAGTTAGCCAATTCGTCGTCTTGAGTAGAAGATGGAGAAGGTGACGTTTGAAGAGGCACTGTAGGAGCTCCCGAACCTTCTCCTATTTCTGAGACTACATCCACTGGAGGAATATATACGTATGGAGCCGTCCCATGGCCGATACTACGAAAAAGGGATAGCAACCCATGAAAATGAAGATATTCGTCCTTAAGGACTTCATCAATAGTCAAGAATTTCTGGTCGCCATTGAGGAGCTGGTGCATCCGGTCAAAGAATACCTGGTCTGATATTTGTTTTGGATTGTCGACTGCAAACAAAAAGAAAAACGAGTTAAGGCGATGACTTGAATGTATAGAGCCAAGATTTAGAAAATCAATGTTTTACTTGATTTCGTCCATCTCCTGGTACACCCAGGTTGTCGCTTCACGTAAAACCACTCCAGTCTGGAATCTCCAGCTTTACTACTGAATGGCGTTGAAATTATCTTCCTCTTGGGAACAGACTCAAAATAGCAAAAAGAAGGAGTTTCTCGAGTCCGATGCTTGAAGTTGTAGAAGAAATGAACGTCATCGAAAGTGAGTTCTATGCCTAGGATCTCGCGATATGCTATATATAAAGTGTGTAAGTAGGCATAAGAATTGGGATGCAGCTGCATGGGGGCAATCCGCATTTGTCTTAGAAAATCTACGATGAAGGGAGAAAATGGAGGGATAGCACCGACCATGCACATCAGCCGAGTGATTATCATGTATCCTTCTGGAGGGTTGTGGGGACGGTCAGATCTCGAAGGCACTAGAGTGTCCCTTTTCATTATCCCGTATTTTAAACAAATTCGAATAAGCCGGTCGTTATCGATTGTTGATTCAATGGAATCTTGGGGTGATTCCAATATGACAGCCGATTCAAACTCATCAGGAGCTCGGTCATCACCAACCCCTCCTTCCTCTTCAAAACCTAGAGAAACTTCATTCTCTGAAGACACTTCGTCCCTTTCACGATTTCCAATCTCGTAGTCTGAACCCTCATTATTCCATTCTGGATCCGACGGAGAAGATATGTCCTCGAGAGTAATTTTGCTGGAGGTTTCCGGGGCTTCTTTTCTCTCAGCTAGTCTAGAAGAGCGTCTGGGTCTCATGATCAAAAAACTATTGAAGAAGCAATAGCACAAATTAGAGCAAATTAGCCCGTATCCCCCCGTGCACGTGTGCAAACTAAAGTGTAAACAATGTATGCGGAAAGTGCAAAGTAAATGTTTAAAAGTGCGACGAAAAAATTTTGCAAAATATAAAGAGTTGAAGTAGTTCTTGATGTCCAGTTACGTTTGCAAGGCACTATCCTAACTGTCCATTAGGTTGAGGATTATGCCAAAAGTTGATTGGGCCAGTTAAACAAGTTTTCATATATTGAGGTGAACTGCTCTTCGGTTCGGTTCGGGTGCATTTATGGGGATCGGATCGGAGGTGCGGCCCCGACTTGAGCTCGGATAAGATGTGGAACTCAGAAATCAAGGGTGGATCGGTTCGGAGGTAAAGTCCCCTGACGGTTCGGATCGGATCACATAGTCATACTTCTCCTCCTTTTATCTTATGGTCCGACCCGATCCGGTTAGGCAAGCTCCCTTTCCCCCTTCCTTAAATACTTGCTCCGACCCGATCCGATCTCCTGGATTTCTTTTCTTTTTTCTTTCTTTACTTGCCCCGACCCGGTCCGACCTCCTGAATTTCCTTCTTTCTTCCTTTATTTTTTCACCTTCCATATCCCTCCGAACCGAACCGATTCCCTGCTATCTTCTCCTTCATCTTATTTCTTCCCTAACCAACGCCAAGGCCAGTTTCGTGCCCATCATCCAAATCAAAGCCAAGCGACTGTGCGCTGGCGCATTCAACCACGAATTCTAACCCCCTCTGTTACTACCTCGAGGTAACGACGAGTCTACTGATGACGCTGACGAGGGGGGGGATCACGGTGGCAAGGTCATCCAATTTTCATACCCAAATCACCCTAATCGCCCACGAATCCGAATCGAAATCAATTAAAGAAGGAATTATTTAAAGTTTTATAACCTACCGATGTAATTACTTCGAGAATTAAAAGGAATTTTGATGCTTCAGGAATTAGGTTTTCTCGTTTTGCAGAGCTTGGGGAGCAGTAAAACAGTAAAAATAAAAGAAGGAAGAAGGCAGTGTTTATATAGAAGAGAAGAGTGTCTATTCGTCTCCCCATTCGGATCGGCGGCCCAGTAGAAGAACCCCCGTTCGGATCGGACAGACAGTCCAGAAGCAAAGCTTGGCCCAATAGTCCAATGAAGAATAGAATGAAGAAGGGGTCTGTTCGGATCGGGATCCGAACTGAACCGAATTCTTTAGCTCAGCAACGGATTAAATTGAAATTTGAAGAAGAAGATGAAAGCACAAGGAAAATCAAAAGAAAAATTGCCTCGAAGAACGCTGTGTAAAGATAGTCAAAGCATGCTCCGTCTCCAATAGAAGCATCCTTTGAGGGGGCAAAATGTTAGCCCACTTTGTGAACTGGGAAACACAAAGTCAAGATGTGAAACATTGAAGAAATTGGAAAGCACTGAAGCGGGTCGGATCGAAGCAATGTAGCGGTTCAGATCGGATAAATTATGCTGTTCGGATCGGCGAATTATTACTGTTGGATCCAGAGAGGCACAGCTGTTCGGATCGGAAAGCAACTTACTTCCAGTTGGATCGGAAAGCTATCTGCTACGAAGACAGATCGGATCGGAGTGAAAGAGCACGAAGACTTAGCCTTGGGACAAAACCGGATCGGATCGGATACCCCGATCCGAACCCCTCCTGTTCACTCTTCCGATCTGAACCCATTTTCCACGTCATTCTCCTGCATGATCGCCTGGTTATTCAGAGCGGCTATGACCAGTTCCTACCCACAACGTCCACTGCTCTGATGCGCTGTCAACACAGAAATCCATCCGAGCCCGAGGCTAATGGGATGGATGACACGTGGCTCCGATCCGGATCGGGTTCTGAGCGAATTTTCACCTATAAATACACCGTCTGGAGACAAAGAAAAGGATCTTTTGGCACTTTGAGAGTTCAACCACTTTCATAACTCGAATTCCAGCACTCTCGGATAATCCAAATCGTCTTTCAACATTTGTTTTTTGGACAGTTGAGTGAATGTATGTGAGTTGTGAGAGAAATTGAGTGAATATCTCATTGTAATTGCAACAATATCATTGAGAATAGTGATTGATAAGTGGACGTAGGCATTTCTTCGCCGAACCACTATAAATTCTGTGTGTTCATTTTATTTTTGATCTTATTTCATTCTGCTTTTAGTCAATTTGGGTGTTAGAACAACTTTTTGGTCTAACAGTATGAGATCAGAATTTACCTATCAATTTTTAAGTATCGGTTTTACGATATATATGGTATCAGTTTTATAATGTGTACGACCCTTATGAATGATTTTTTGATGAATTCTCCTTAGATTTGAAAATTTTATGAAGTTTCTCCTTCATAATAAAATTATCTTAATTAAACTCAATACCGGTGTTTCTTTTTGTTGGAAATGTTTTATAACATTAAGTGAATTATTAAAAATCTTGAATAAGTGTATGAATGGCTCCTATATGGGAATAGTCCCACATAATGGGATTATATGAAAGAAGCAAGTATTTATACTTGTTTCTAAGAAATCATGTTGTGGCCCTTGGGCTCCCAATACATGCATTATTGTGAGGAGGGAGACCATGCATCATGACCACCACACACGCGCGACCGACCGACTCGACCCGACCCAGTTCGGTTCGGGCTCGGGCTTGGGCTTTGTGGTGTAGACACTTATATTTTTTTTGGACCATAAAACTTAGCCTTTTTCGAACCGTTTTTTTTATGGAAAAGATTTCTGCAACGGTAAAAAACTATTATCCCTCAATTTTAGCGGCCCACTAATCAGCAACCCTAACCCTAATTCTCATTCTATATATTGTCATTACTTCAGACGAGAAATATACCGAATTGCCAATTCTCTTCTTTTCTCGGCCGCCATTAAAATTCTCCTTTCAGAAATTTTCGAGCAATATTTTTTACAGAAAGTGCAAATCTGCACTGATTTGTTGTGCAAGCAAATCAGTTATTGTTTTAGAGGCTGTTTTATCCTAGAGGCGGCGGCGAAGGAACGAACTGGTTTGCACCTCTGACCAGATCGCCGAATCGTCTTCAAGAAAGCGACCTAGTCCGCGACTCAGCCATTGTTTCCCAACAATTTGAAGACGATCTGAAACAATGGCTTCCAACTCAACCCTAGACGATTCTGCTCCACCCTCTGCTTTCCAGAACCCTCTCGTGACTGCTGCTCCATTCAGATTTGAAGGCTTGCATTTCAAACGATGGCGTCTGAAAATGGAGTTCTTCCTCACCATCAAAAAGGTTGTGGCTGCGCTGACTACTGACAAACCGCAGCTTCCAGATAAACCTGACGAGGCTGATGCAGCGAAAATGACATCATGGACTGAACAGTCAAAGCAACTGCAGACCTGGACTGAACAAGATTACTTATGCAAGAACTTTATTCTGAACGGACTGAGCGATGATCTGTATGATTACTATAGCTCAAATGAAAAAACAGCAAAGGAGATCTGGGAAGCACTGAAGAAGAAGTATGATACAGAGGAGGCAGGGGCAAAGAAATATGCTGTGAGCCGCTACCTAAAGTACCAGATGACTGATGATAGATCGGTAGAGATGCAGTCTCATGAGCTGCAGAAAATAGCTCATGAGATCATCTCCGAAGGTATGGTCTTGGACGAACAATTTCAAATTGCTGTTATCATTGACAAATTACCCCCAAGCTGGAAAGATTTTAAGAATGTCTTGCGACATAAGACTAAGGAATTTTCCTTAGAGAGCTTGATTACACGCCTCCGTATTGAGGAGGAGGCACACAAGCAGGACCAGAAAGAAGAGGTGCTGATTGTGAATAACAATAGTACTAAGAAGACCACTCCCGCTGTTCTGAAACCAAATCAGAAATCTTTTAAGAATCAGAACAGGCGCAATAAACAGAATGGGAATCCGCAAGGAAACCCAAAAGGACAGCAGAAACCAGCCCAAAAGAATGACTCTGGACAGTTGTTTCTATGTTACAACTGTGGAAAACAGGTCATATGGCACGTAAGTATCAGAACAGGCCAAGCTCTGCACCGCAGGCTAACCTGACTGAGGAGCCTCTTACGGCTATGATTACTGAGATTCACCTTGTTGGTGGATCAGAGGGTTGGTGGGTAGACACTGGTGCTTCTCGCCATGTCTTCTATGATCGCGCCATGTTCTCGACATACACGGCTGCTGAAAATCAGAAAGTGCTGTTGGGAGATTCTCACACCACTAGAGTTGCGGGGATTGGCAATGTGGAACTCAAGTTCACCTCTGGAAAAACTGTAATTCTGAAAGATGTTATGCACACTCCAGAAATAAGGAAGAATCTGGTCTCTGGCTTCCTCCTTAATAAGGCTGGTTTCACTCAAGTAATTGGGGCTGATTTGTACACCCTAACTTATAAGGGAACTTTTGTGGGAAAGGGTTATGCTTGTGAGGGTATGTTTAAACTGAATGTTGAATCTAATAAAGTGACTACTTCTGCTTACATGTTGTGTGATTTTAATATCTGGCATTCTAGATTATGTCATGTTAATAATCGAATAATCCGTCACATGAGCACCCTAGATATGATACCTAAAATGACAGAATCTGAACTTGATAAATGTGAATTTTGTACACAAGCTAAAATCACAAAGAAACCTCACAAATCGGTTGATAGAGTTTCTGAACCCTTAGACTTGATTCATTCTGACATATGTGAATTAGATGGCACTTTGACTAGAGGGACATCGTTATTTTATCACTTTTATTGATGTCTGCTCTGATTTCACATATGTATACCTTATGAAAAATAAAAGTGATGCTTTTGATATGTTTAAAACATTCAAAACTGAGATTGAGAATCAAGAAAATAGAAAAATTAAGAGACTTCGTAGTGATAGAGGAACAGAATATGAATCTAATTCAATTCTGGACTTCTATAAACAACATGGTATAGTACATGAGAGAACTGCACCCTATTCTCCTGAAATGAACGGTAAAGCAGAAAGGAAAAATAGGACCTTTACCGAACTAGTAGTTGCCATATTATTAAATTCTGGTGCAGCAAAACATTGGTGGGGGGATATTTTATTGACTGTATGCTATGTTCTGAATAGAATCCCAAAATCTAAGAATAAAATTTCTCCTTATGATATTTTAAAGAATCATAAACCCAATGTCTCATACTTTAGAACTTGGGGTTGTTTAGCTCATGTTCGCATTCCAGACCCTAAGAGAATAAAATTGGCAAGTAGAGCATATGAATGTGCATTTATAGGCTATGCTATTAATAGCAAAGCATATAGATTTTATGACCTTAATGCACACAATATAATTGAATCAAATGATGCCGATTTTTATGAAACTAAATTTCCTTTTAAATTAAGGAATAGTGGGGGCACTTCAAATATGCCAATTAGAACAGAACTTGATGAAAATTCTGAAGCTGAACCTAGAAGAAGTAAAAGAACAAGAACCATAAAAGACTTCGGTTCAGATTTTTGTGCTTTTACTATTGAGGAGGATCCCATAAACCTCCAAGAGGCCTTATCTTCTTTGGATGCCGATTTTTGGCAAGAGGCTATAAATGATGAGATGAATTCTTTAGAATCCAACAAGACTTGGCACTTGGTAGATTTACCCCCTGGTTGTAAATCTATAGGCTGTAAATGGGTACTTAAAAAGAAATTAAAACCTGATGGCACTATAGATAAATATAAAACACGACTAGTAGCTAAAGGTTTTAAACAAAAGGAAAATATAGATTTCTTTGACACTTTTTCACCTGTAACTAGAATAACATCCATTCGGGTTTTAATCTCACTTGCTTCCATTCATAATTTACTTATACACCAAATGGATGTTAAAACTGCTTTTTTGAACGGTGAATTAGACGAAGAAATTTATATGGACCAGCCTGAAGGATTTGTAGTAAATGGTCAAGAACATAAAGTATGTAAATTAGATAAATCATTATATGGTTTAAAACAAGCACCTAAACAATGTCACGAAAAATTTGATAACTTAATCATTTCAAATGGTTTTAAGGTTAATGAAAGTGACAAATGCATTTATTACAAATCTGAGAATGACATTTGCACTATTATATGCCTTTATGTAGATGACCTACTCATTTTTGGGTCAAATATTCATGCCATAAACTCAGTCAAATCCTTATTAAGTGTCAATTTTGATATGAAAGATCTAGGTGAGGCGAGTGTAATCCTTGGTATTAAGATTACTAGGTCAGAAAAGGGAATTTCTTTGGATCAATCTCATTACATTGAGAAGATACTAAAGAAATATAATTACTTTGACTGTAAACCTGCAAGTACACCATATGATCACAGTGTAAAGTTATTTAAGAACACTGGTGAAGGTGTAAGACAGTCTGACTATGCGAGCATCATTGGCAGCCTTCGGTATGCCACTGATTGTACTAGACCCGACATTGCCTATGTCGTGGGATTATTGTGCAGGTTTACCAGTAGACCTAGTATAGAGCACTGGCAAGCTATTGAAATGGTAATGAGATACCTTAAACGAGCCATGAACCTTGGATTACATTATGAAAGGTTTCCAGCTGTACTTGAAGGATATTCCGATGCAGACTGGAATACCTTATCTGATGACTCTAAAGCGACCAGTGGCTATATATTTAGCATCGCTGGAGGAGCTGTTTCTTGGAAATCCAAGAAACAGACTATTTTGGCTCAGTCTATTATGGAGTCTGAGATGATAGCACTAGCTATAGCTAGTGAAGAGGCAGAGTATTTAAGAAATCTGCTAGCTGAGATTCCCTTATGGGAAAAACCGATACCGGCTGTGTTGATACATTGCGATAGTACCGCGGCTATTGCAAAAGTTCAGAACCGTTATTATAACGGTAAGAGACGACAAATACGTCGTAAGCACAGTACGGTTAGAGAACTACTTTCCACAGGTACCGTTAGAGTGGATTACGTACGTAGTGAGGAAAATTTGGCAGATCCTTTGACGAAAGGACTGTCCAGAGAGAAAGTCCATAACTCTTCTAAAAGAATGGGACTATTGCCCTTAGATTGTTGAGTCACGCACAATGGTAACCCGACCTAAATGACTGGAGATCCCAAGAACTAGGTTCAATGGGTAATAACAAGTTGTGTAGTGATATGAGTTGAACATGCTATTTAATAAACCAAGAAGCATGTATTCCTGAAGTGATTAGAGGATGAGTTAATAGAAACTCTTAATGAGATCTATATTCTATGTGGAGTGGAGTACCTACCTTCAGGAGTGCTCTTGATAGACTCACCTTTGTGAATGTGGAAATGTGGCCGTTTCCTATGGAGTTTCGGGCAAAACTTCTAGAGCATTCACTAAACTAGGATAGACGTGCATGGCCATAAATGCACGGGCTTATTTGATTGCACTATAGAAAAGGTTGTGTGTGGTTTGATGTCAGGAATAGAGTTCAAGACTACGTGTCACTCTAGTAAAAACTAAATCTTATTCACTATGCAAAGGTTCAAGTCGAAAGACACCTTTGTTTATGCACAATCTTATGTTTTTAAGAAACTGCTCGAAAATAAGTTTAAAATTTCAAGTGGGGGATTGTTGGAAATGTTTTATAACATTAAGCGAATTATTAAAAATCTTGAATAAGTGTATGAATGACTCCTATATGGGAATAGTCCCACATCATGGGATTATATGAAAGAAGCAAGTATTTATACTTGTCTCTAAGAAATCATGTTGGGGCCTTGGGCTCCCAATACATGCATTGTTGTGAGGAGGGAGACCATGCATCATGACCACCACACACACGCGCGCGACCGACCGACTCGACCCGACCCGGCCCGGTTCGGTTAGGGCTCGGGCTTGGGCTTTGTGGTGTAGACACTTATATTTTTTTGGACCATAAAACTTAGCCTTTTTCGAACCGTTTTTTTATGGAAAAGATTTCTACAACGGTAAAAAACTATTATCCCTCAATTTTAGCGGCCCACTAATCAGCAACCCTAACCCTAATTCTCGTCCTATATATTGTAATTACTTCAGACGAGAAATATACCGAATTGCCAATTCTCTTCTTTTCTCAGCCGCCATTAAAATTCTCCTTTCAGAAATTTTCGAGCAATATTTTTTATAGAAAGTGAAAATCTGCACTGATTTGTTGTGCAAGCAAATCAGTTATTGTTTTAGAGGCTATTTTATCCTAGAGGCGGCAGCGAAGGAACGAACTGGTTTGCACCTTTGACCGGATCGTCGAATCGTCTTCAAGAAAGCGACCTAATCCGTGTCTCAGCCATTGTTTCCCAACACTTTTACATACAAATAGTTTATAAACCTAATAAGTTAAGTTCAACACAAACGTTTTTTATTTTATTCAACCGTTAAGCTTTTTGAAGGCAAGTTTATACCGGACTATATTAACTCTACCACTTTTATTACGAACAAAAACAAATATTCTACACATGCAAAGGAGCATCTAAAATAGACTTATAGTGTCCATACCATTTCAGAATACAAAACAGGAGAAAAAAGAAGCACAAGATTTTGGTTGAGGAACCAAAACTACTCATAACTTGAAACAGTCACATCCAAAAAAGGTGGAACTACGCAGGGACGTACGCAGAAATTTGATACAGTGGGGGCAGAAGATCAAATTTCAATTTTCATGTGTGTGTATACAGTATACACACACATGTGTGTACCTATGTGTATCTTATATAGCATGTTCCAACTTATTGATGATCCATTTTTTGCCCTTCACAATTATTCTGTGGGAGAAATTGTCAAGAAACCGTAAAAAGCATTCACCATTTTGTCTCTTCATCGATTATACAGTGAAGATTGAATTATGTTAAAATAAAAACATGTTTCATTTTTTTGATTCTGCAAAAAAAGTCAATCATTACCTGCTCTAGAAATCCCAATGCAAGACTTTCTTGACAAGAACAGCTGCAAGAACAAGAGAACCAGCCACTGCGCTATCACCAGCAAGAAGACAACATACCACAATAAACTCACCTCCATGATAAAACTCACCGCTTACACAACAATCTCAAGCAGAAAACAACACCCCACTCGCACAACCACTTCCGACCGAACCAAATCTTGTGGGAAGCAATCGCCTGTAACAACCCGGAAAATCAGAACCAATTTAAAATTTTTATTTTGGCAATTTTAATGAATTTCGAATATTTAAAATGAATTATTTTAAATAATAACGACGGGAAATTTATTTTGAGTAGAATTAGAACGTACATATTTATTTGAATCGACGTTAGAATATAAATATTTATTTTAATTATAAAAGGAATTGAAAATGGCGCGGTAGTTTGAAAATTCGATTTCAAATTTCAAATGAATGTATAGGATTCAAAATAAATCGGATTTTAGCGAAACCAAAAATATTAGGATCTATTTGAAAATATCTTTCCAACGAATCTGAAAAATCAAAATTTCATAGCGGGAATAAAAAGATATGTCCAATTGAAAATTCAGAATAGTCGCTATAGAAATATAGCCCTTAAAAAAGAAAATTTTGCAAATGACCTCCATTTTCGATGAAACCGATCTTGTTGGATCCACAGTGTCAAATTATTGTTAAATTCCAAAATTCATAATTTTTTGGATTAATATGTGAGCATGGCGAAGAAAAACGTGTTTTGACAGTTTCAGTCAATTTAGATCGACCAAAAAATGGCCATTTTTCAGACGGTCTCAGAATTTGAGGAAGTTAGTTTTATTAGGACCGTATCGTCAATACGAAGCTAGAAATAATTTTTCTAGAATTTTTAGAGTCAGTATGTGGCCCCGGTAAATTAAAATGTACGTTTAAAATTGAATATATAGATTTATATTTTTATTTAAACCAAAACTAATCGAAACGGTCGAATTGGCTTACTGGATATATCCCATTGTGTTCGGAATATGGGTGTTTGGCTTGGGGCGACAGCCGTTGGGTTCGATTTAGAGTTCGGGATACGAAATTTATTTGAAAACAAATAAGTGAATAAAATAATATAAAATATTATATAAATACCCCCCATAAATTCCCAAACCCTAACAGATAAGCCGCCGCCATCTATTTCTAAGGGCCCTAAACGCTCAAAATTTCTTCCTTTAAAATCTCCATCTATGATTCGAATTATGTTCCAGTTCTTAAGCGATAATTAAAGAGTTTTTTATGATCTGTATTGTGATATGAGTTTGATCAAAAATGGATGTGTGGATTTCGTGTTTCACGAGCTCGAAATGAGCACGTTTGAGAGGTTCTTCTGGGGCGATGGGGCCGCTGAAAGAGGCGCAGGCGAGGGCGGAGGTGCGGCTTGAGGCGGCGATGGACGGGGCAGGGTTGGATCTGGTGGCGGCGGCCGGTATCGATCACGATGGTGGAGTTTATTTTTCAGCGATGGGTTTAGGAATTCCTGAAGCGACGAGATGAAGAAGAAGGGTTAATCACCCTTAGCATAGTAATTAAAATTAGTTAATTATATTTGTTTAATAATTAATGTTGTCAAAGTTTAAAAGACTGTAACATGTTCATACAGCGGCGAAATCAGACGAAATCAAATGCGTTGGAATCCTCATGAAAAACTCTACGCATTGAAATCAGTTAAGACAAGAATGGAGTAAAGAAGAAAATGAAGCAAATTCAAATCTAAACCATAATAAAACAGAAAGTCGAACCAATCAACGTGAGAATTTCTCACTATTATTTTTTTACAGTTATTTAAATTATTTTGTAACTGCACGTATGAACTGCTCCCCGTCGTCTACAGACCATGGACGACTTGTTTGATTGTATTGTGTTGTGATTGTGATGAGAAATGTAAATGAAATGTTTATATGCGATGTATAAAATAATATATATATATATGTGATGTGAAATGGAGAAATATATATATATTTACGATATTGAAAATATATATGTGATGTTAAGTGGAAAATAATATATATATATACATATATATGAAATGAAAATGATATATATATATATATATGAAGTGTGTAAAATATATATATGAAATAAAAATAATATATATGCGAAATGAAAATAATATATGAGCGTTGTGAAAATAATATATATACGGTGTGAAAAGTATACATACATATGAGATGTACGAAATTGTCATGTAATGAAATAAATAATATTGGTTAAAAATATTATTTTTAACATATATATGAGATGTATGAAATTGTCATGTAATGGAATATTCACTTTTGATTAAAAATTGAATATGAAGTTGAAATCGTTTTGAAAACGGATTTAAAACGATTTATAAAATACGTTTTAAATGGAAATCGACGAAATATATATTATATATATAATATAATGGCCTGAATAGAACGCGCCGCACTGCGGTAGTTTGCGAATTTCGACCATTGACTTCGAACGGACATTACGGGAGATCCGACCGTCTGATTCTTCTAAAACTGGAACCGTTGGGTTCGTATCGAAAAGAGATTTCCAACGAATATAAGAAATTTGAAATCTAACGGTTGGATTTGGAATTATGTCCAAATCAAATTTGGAAAAGGTCGCTGTAAGTGCAGTTCGGTGGCCGTTATTGGAAACCGACTGTATGGGCCTTGATAAAATTATTAAAAATATCAATAATTTGTCTAAAATCATAACAAATGATCTGGAAAGAATTGGGATGAAAAATTCCACAATTATAAAGATAAAAGTACATTTATATCGAAATGAACTAGTTATTAAGTAGAAGGATAATCCAATATTTTTAAATAAATAAATTGGAATTGAAATGGTCAAAAAAATAACCAGAATTTCCAATATATAAATTGGAATGGATTTGAATCAAAATTATCTTCGGAATATTTCGATATTGGATTCCGTGATTATACGGATATTGTGGAGGAATTTGAAAGATATTGATATCGTTATTCCAATGCTTATCCGTGGGTTTCAGAATTTGATGTTGAATATAAATCGATACTATTTTTATTTAGAGCCTTATAATTAATATCAAATTGGAGTTTGGGTTTGCCGTGAATGGTGTCTTCAGTAACACTATTCTGGAACCCCACGTGAAGAGAATAAATCTTTTAATTAAGATTGTTAGGGTTTCCAATTATATTTAATAATTGGAATAAAATGGAATGTGAGTTGGGCTTATCGTGAACTGTGTTTTTAACGACATTCGTTCTTTAACCTGATTTACAATGAAATATGGTTTGGAATTTATAAATCTTTTGTTAAGATTTGAAGGAAATTTTCCAAGGTAAAGTTTTCCAATTTAATAAAATAAATTGGAATGGAATAGAATTTGATTTGGTAATAATCGAGGTGGACTTTTGTAGAGGAAGACTGTTAATATATATATATATGGAATTTAAAAGGCTTTGCCGTTATTCCATTTATATTATAGGTTGGATATGGAAGTTTATATCGATTATATATATTGATCTGTTTTCCGTGAAGATTCCATAACTAATGGAATGTGATTTTGGGTTTATCGTGAGATGTGTTTTAAATGACATTAATTCTTTAACCCAGCTAAAGATAAGATAAATTTCTTAACTTTGGATAATCATTAAGTAATGATTTTTGGAGATTAAAACTGAAATAGAGTTTTAATGAATCTTTAATTAGATTGGAATATGAATCTGATACCTAAAATTATCAAATTCAAGAAATGATCGAGAATGGAGTACCACCAGTTTTACACCAGGCGATAGTTAAATCTTTAAGTAGATTTGAATGTGAAATGGTAATTAATTTTACCGATAATACAGTGGTGTTAGATATGGAGTACCACCAGTTTTGCTCCATGGGATGAATAGGTTGGGAATGGGAAATAAAACAAATGATTACTTCGGTAAGGTTCGCTAATCCCGACTAGTTTGGAAAACCTTAATATGGTTTACATTATGAAAAGAATATTTGAATAAAAGAATATTCTGAATTAGAATGAGGCATATGTTGTGTTTGTGTAAGACTTGCTTATAAAATACGCAGGTTATTCGGAAAGACCGGGTTTATCCCATTTCGAATAACTGGTTCGACGATGAGTCGACGATGAAGACGGTGGTTGAAGACCGGAGGTCTTCACATCATTTGGATGATTACTGATGTCTTGATTGGACTGTACACCCAAGACGAAGTAATAAGTGGTGATCGTCCAGATGTACTTGGAGATCGACGGATATGCGAGGGCCTCTCTCCTGTATTGGACATACGCGATGAGGAATAAGGTGCCTCTAGTTTCGTTTAGACCTAGAACAGACTTGTAAATGAACTGTGTTTCTGACATTGGATTTTATACTGTGTTTATCGATCTCTATTAAATATACATATCTGTTTGGCGGGGGAGAATTTATTCTCTTGCTTAATGCCCTTCTCTGAGACGTGCGAGCTCAGAGGTTATATATCGATAGACATCAGTCGCATGGCGTGAATTGCCTGTGTGGCATGCTGAGATGCAAATGATCAAGGTTTCTGTTGAAAAGAAAAGTCTTGTGGTTAATGATCAAAGCACGATTTTAATATAGCATAGCTTTGTGTAGCGTTAATTCGCGAGCCTCACACCCCGGTATGAAGCAGAAACGGGAGAGGACAGCAGGAAGGGCATTGCGTTTCCTTCTAGATAAGAGTGGTGTCAACGTTTTACATTCCTTGACGTTTTACTCATGTGGATGTTGCATATGTTGCTTATTACTTGATGGATAGAGAGGCACCTCGAATTGATCGGCTACTGCGGGAGCCGATGGAGTCATTTGGCTCATTTACGCCTCATAGAGCGGGGAAATGCATGCTTAGGAATTATTAATTCACCGTTGCACTTAGTGTGGGCCTGCCCTGCATGTTGCCAAGGTGCAATTGCAGCTGAGTCCTGAGGCTCGGGCTAGAGAGTCTTGAAACGGTAAGATTGCGCCTTGCCTTGGTTCACAGATGGAAATCCAACTTCCAATACGTGACAATTGCGGTTTTGATTGTAGATCCTAGTATTGGTGACATAGTGGGATGGGGCACTCATGCCGTCTAGGATTGATATATTTATATTCGAAGCTGTTTTTGACACTATACACTTATAGTAATAATAAAATATGAAATTTCACGTACCAAGAATTTTTGGCTATTATAAGGTAAAACTCTATCCTCCGGCTTGCGTTGCATTGTGTTATGGGACCTGAGTCTTATAATAGCTTCATTGTTCTTTATTTAGCATTGCGCTATTTGTTTTATGCACTGATATTCTTGGGGGTAAACCCGTTCCGTGTTATACGGCGTGGTCCCTTGATTTACCTAACTTTAAAATCAAATTAATAACTGTTTTAGTTCTCACACCAGTCACATGACTGACTTGGAGTTTATTGTTTTAACCTATACTCTGGGTTCCCTATTTCTCACATGGGCAGCTAGTAGTTTTGGTTTTGCAGATTTATATTCACAGGATCCTGGTTTACAGCTGGAATGATATTCGGAAAGCTCTGTATCTGTATATTCCTTTTAGTTGTGTTTTTGTATTATTTTCCGCTGCTATGTAATGTAATTTAATCTCTGATATTTAGTAGATGTGTAATATTTATTCATACTCTGGATATTCTTGTATTCTGATGAAATTGTTGTAATAAGCAATGAAATGTTCTTTTGTTTGTGTTCTGATTTGTCGTGTTCTCAAAGCAATCCGGGCTTTCCTTCACAGGGAAGTTCGGGTCGTCACATTTGGTATCAGAGCTTTGGTTTATAGAGCTCAAGAACAAGACACATTAGAACCAAACAAAAGAATTCATCAGAGATTGAATTAGTTATATCCAATGAGAATGACTCATTAGAGATGAGATCAGTAGTATCCTAGAATGAGTCGGAAGAGAGTTGTTTTCAAATAAAGATGAAAATAATTTTTGTTTTGAAAATTTAAAACAATTATTCGTATTTGAATATTATTTTAGTATTGATTTGGACAATCAGGTATATAGAGATTTTAATATACGTCTGATCCATGTGTATTTGAAGTCTCGAATATACTGGATAGATATAGAATTACGCCCTAGTCGCCCGGAGATGGTACTGATGATTGTCATGACATCATCAGTATTTATGTTCGAGTTTCGAAAGTGGGATATCTATATATTTCCATTTGACTGGTGTGAGAAACAAAACTAGATATAGGGTTTATTGTTGTGAATTGGCAGCAAAAACATGATTTTGTGTGTGTATATATCAAAATTATGAATTTGAAACGTTAATCCACTAATTGATTGATGTTTGTGTTGTATGATTATTTATTTAAACCAACATGTGAATGAAAGGTGAATTAGGCCAAATTGAATCAAATTTTGAACTGAATTTGAATTTATTGCATTTCCATATATGTACATGTATATTCATTGAACATGTCATAGCAGGAAAGCTAAGCAGAGGAATAAAATTGTTTGCCCGACAAATAGGTACATGTTTACTAATTTCTTGGGTTTGGATGATTTTATGAATCGACTGGCTAGAGGCTTGGCTTTCTCTTTTTGAGATGAGAGGGCTTGTATGGCAGTTTGGGGATTTTCCCGGTGCTCCCGTACAAAGGCCGGTGCTCTCGTACAAAGTAGGTTATGGCGATTTTTTTTGAAAATTTAGGGTGTTAGCCAAATTTTTGAAGAATTGGAAAATTCTTAGAGACTGAAAAGTTGAAGAATGGAAGCCAAACTGAAAGTTGAGTTGATTAGTAAAACAACTTCCAGCTCTGTTCCTTTTCTAGGACGAAAAGGTTTTAAGTGGGGGAGATTGTAATAACCCGGAAAATCAGAACCAATTTAAAATTTTTATTTTGGCAATTTTGATGAATTTTGAATATTTTAAATGAATTATTTTAAATAATAATGACAAGAATTTATTTTGAATAGAATTAGAACGTATATATTTATTTGAATCGACGTTAGAATATAAATATCTATTTTAGTTATAAAAGGAATTGAAAATGGCGCAGTAGTTTGAAAATTCGATTTCAAATTTCAAATGGTACAGGATTCAAAATAAACCGGATTTTAGCGAAACCAAAAATATTAAAATATATTTGAAATTATATTTCCAATGAATCCGAAAAATCAAAATTTCATAGCAAGAATGAAAAGATATATCCAATTGAAAATTTAGAATAATCGCTATGGAAATATAGCCCTTAAAAAAGGAAATTTTGCAAATGACCTCCATTTTCGACGAAATCACTCTTGTTGGATCCATAGTGTCAAATTATTTCTAGATTCCAAAATTCATAATTTTTGGTAATAATATGTGAGCGTGGCGAAGAAAAACGTGTTTTGACATTTTTAGTCAATTTAGATCAACCAGAAAATGGCCATTTTTCAGACGGTCTCAGAATTTGACGAAATTAGTTTTGTTAGGACCGTATCGTTAATACGAAGTAGGAAATAATTTTTCTAGAATTTTTAGAGTCAGTATGTGGCCCCAGTAAATTAAAATGTACGTTTAAAATTGAATATATAGATTTATATTTTAATTTAAACGAAAACTAATTGAAACGGTCGAATTGGCTTACCGGACATATCCCATTGTGTTCGAAATATGGGTATTTGGCTAGGGGCGACAGTCATTGGGCTCGATTTGGAGTTTGAGATACGAAATTTCTTTGAAAACAAATAAGTGAATAAAATAATATAAAATATTATATAAATACCCCCCATAAATTCCCAAACCCTAACAGACAAGCCGCCGCCATCTAATTTTAAGGGCCATAAACGCTCAAAATTTCTTCCTTTAAAATCTCCATCTATGATTCGAATTACATTCCAGTTCTTAAGCATTAAAGAGATTTTTATGATCTATATTGTGATATGAGTTTGATCGATAATGGATGTGTGGATTTCGTGTTTCACAAGCTCGAAGTGAGCACATTTGAGGGGTTCTTCTGAACTACGGGGCCGCTGCAAGTAGCGCAGGCGAGGGCAGAGGTGCGGCTTGAGGCTGCGATGGACGGGGCAGGGTCGGATCTGGTAGCGGCGGCCGGTATCGATCACGGTGGTGGAGTTTATTTTTCAGCGATGAGTTTAGGAATTCCTGAAGTGAGAAGATGAAGAAGAAGGGTTAATCACCCTTAGCAAAGTAATTAAAATTAGTTAATTATATTTGTTTAATAATTAATGGTGTCAAAGTTTAAAAGACTATAACATGTTCATACAACAACGGAATCAGACGAAACCAAATGCGTTGGAATCCTCATGAAAAACTATATGCATTGAAATCAGTTCAGACAAGAATGGAGCAAAGTAGAAAATGAAGCAAATTCAAATCTGAACCGTAATAAAATAGAAAGTCGAACCAATCAATGTGAGAATTTCTCACTATTATTTTTGTACAGTTATTTAAATTATTCTGTAACTGCACATATGAACTACTCCCCGTCGTCCACAGACCATGGAAGACTTGTTTGATTGTATTGTGATGAGAAATGTAAATGAAATGTTTATATGCGATGTATAAAATAACATATATATATATATATATATATATGTGATGTGAAATGGAAAAATATAAATATATATGTGACGTGAAGTGGAAAATAGTGTATATATATACATATGAAATGAAAATGATATATATATATATATGAAGTGTGTAAAATATATATATGAAATGAAAATAAAATATATGCGAAATGAAAATAATATATGTGCGTTGTGAAAATAATATATATACGGTTTGAAAATTATATATATATATATATGTGTGTGTGTGTGTGTGTGTATGTGTATGTGCGTGTGAGATGTAAGAAATTGTCATGTAATGAAATAAATAATATTGGTTAAAAATATTATTTTTAACATATATATGAGATGTATAAAATTGTCATGTAATGGAATATTCAATTTTGATTTAAAAATTGAATTTGAAGTTGAAATCGTTTTGAAAACGGATTTAAAACGATTTATAAAATACGCTTTAAATGGAAATCGACGAAATATATGTTATATTTATTATATATATAATATAATGGCCAGAATAGAATGCGCCGCGCTGCGGCAATTCGCGAATTTCGACCATTGACTTTGAACGGACGTTATGGGATATCCGATCGTCGGATTCTCCTAAAACTAGAACCGTTGGGTTCGTATCGAAAAGAGCTTTCTAACGAATATAAGAAATTTGAAATCTAACGGTTGGATTTGGAATTATGTCCAAATCAAATTTGGAAAAGGTCGCTGTAAGTGCAGTTCAGTGGCCGTTATTGGAAACCGACTGTATGGGCCTTGATAAAATTATTAAAAATATCAATAATTTGTCTAAAATCATAACAAATAATCTGGAAAGAAGTGGGATGAAAAATTCCACATTTGTAAAGATAAAAATATATTTTTATCGAAATGAACTAGTTATTAACTAGAAGGATAATCCAATATTTTTTGAAAAATAAATTGGAATTGAAATGGTTAAAAAACCCAGAATTACCCATATGTGAACTGGAATGGATTTGAGTCGAAATTATCTTCGAAATATTTTGATATTGGATTCCATGATTATACGGATATTGTGGAGGAATTTGAAAGATATTGATATCGTTATTCCAATACGATATACGTTGGTTTCAGAATTTGATGTTGAATATAAGTCGATACTATTTTTATTAAGAGCCTTATATTTAATATCAAATTGGAGTTTAGGTTTGCCGTGAACGGTGTCTTCAGTAACACTGTTCATGAACCCCATGTGAAGAGAACAAATCTTTTAATTAAGATTGTTAGGGTTTCCAATTATATTTAATAATTGGAACAAAATGGAATGTGAATTTGGTTTATCGTGAACTGTGTTTTTAATGACATTCGTTCTTTAACTCGATTTACAGTGAAATGTGATTTGGAATTTATAAATCTTTTGTTAATATTTATAGGAAATTTTCCAAGGTGAAGTTTTCCGATTTAATAAAATAAATTGGAATGGAATGGAATTCGATTTGTTAATAATCGAGGTGGACTTCTATAGAGGAAGACTATTAGTATATATATATATATATATGGAATTTAAAAGGCTTTGCCGTTATTCCATTTATATTATCGGTTGGATATGGAAGTTCATATCGACTATATATGTTGATCTGTTGTCCGTGAGGATTCCATAATTAATGGAATGTGATTTTGGGTTTATCGTAAGCTGTGTTTCAAATGACAATAGTTCTTTAACCCAGTTAAAGATAAGATAAATTTCTTAACTTTGGATAATCATTAAGTAATGATTTTTGGAGATTAAAACTGAAATAGAGTTTTAATGAATCTTTAACTAGATTGGAATATGAATCTGATAACTAAAATTATCAAATTCAAGAAATGATTGGGAAAGGAGTACCACCGGTGTTACTCCAGGAGATAGTTAAATATTTAAGTAGATTTGAATGTGAAATGGTAATTAATTTTACCGATAACACCATGGTGTTAGATATGGAGTACCACCAGTTTTGCTCCATGGGATGAATAGGTTGGGATTGGGAAATAAAACAAATGATTACTTCGGTAAGGTTCGATAATCCCGACTAGTTTGGAAAACCTTAATATGGTTTACATTATGAAAAGAATATTTGAATAAAAGAATATTCTGAATTGGAATGAGGCGTATGTTGTGTTTGTGTAACACTTGCTTATAAAATACGCGAATTATTCGGAAAGACCGGGTTTATCCCATTCTGAATAACTGGTTCGACGATGAGTCGACGATGTAGACGGTGGTTGAAGACCGGAGGTCTTCACATCGTTTGGATAATTACTGATGTCTTGATTGGGTTGTACACCCAAGACCAGGTAATAAATGGTGATCGTCCAGATGTACTTGGAGATAGACGGATATGCGAGGGCCTTTCTCTTGTATTGGACATATGGGACGAGGAATAAGGTGCCTCCAATTTCGTTCAGACCCGGAACGGACTTGTAAATGGATTGTGTGTCTGACATTGGATTTTATTCTGTGTTGATCGATCTCTATTAAATATATATCTGTTTGGCGGCGGAGAATTTATTCTCTTGCTTAACACCCTTCTCTGGGATGTACGAGCTCAGAGGTTATATATCGATAGACATCAGTCGCATGGCGTGAATTGCCTATGTGGCATGCTGAGATGCAAATGATCAAGGCTTCTGTTGAAAAGCAAAGTCTTGTGGTTGATGATCAAAGCACGGCTTTAATATAGCATAACTTTATGTAGCGTTAATTCACGAGCCTCACACCCGGTATGAACCAGAAATGGGAGAGGACGGCAGGGAGGGCATTACGTTTCCTTCTAGATAGGAGTGGTGTCAGAATTTTACAAGCCCGGACGTTTTACTCATGTGGATGTTGCATATGTTGCTTATTACTTGATGGATAGCGAGTTGCCTCGGATTGATCGGCTACTGCCGAAGCCGATGGAGTCATTTGGCTCATTTACGCCCCATAGGGCGGGGAAACGCATGCTCAGGAATTATTAATTCACCATTGCACTTAGTGTGGACCGACCCTGCATGTTGCCTAGGTATAGTTGTGGCTGAGTCCTGAGGCTCGGGCTAGAGAGTCTCGAAACAGTAGGATTGCGCCTTGCCTTGGTTCATAGATGGAAATCCAACTTCCAATACGTGACAATTGCAGTTTTGATTATAGAGCCTAGTATTGGCGACATAGTGGGATGGGGCACTCATGCCGTCTAGAATTGATACATTTATATTCGAAGTTGTTTTTGGCACTATACACTTATAGTAATAATAAAATATGAAATTTCACGTACCAAGCATTTTTGGCTATTATAAGGTAAAACTCTATCCTCCGGCTTGCGTTGCATGGTGTGATGGGACCTGAGTCTTATAATAGTTTTATTGTTCTTTATTTAGCATTGCGCTGTTTGTTTTATGCACTGGTGTTCTTGGGGGTAAACCCATTCCGTGTTATACGGCATGGTCTCTTGATTTACCTAACTTTAAAATCAAATTAATAACTGTTTTAGTTCTCACACCAATCACATGATTGACCTGGAGTTTATTATTTTAACCTAAACTCTGGTTGCCCCTATTTTCCACATGGGCAGCTATTAGTTTTGGTTTTGCAGATTTATATTCACAGGATCCTAGTTTACAGCTTGAATGATATTCAGAAAGCTCTGTATCTGTATATTCCTTTCAGTTGTGTTTTTGTATTATTTTCCGCTGCTATGCAATGTAATTTAATCTCTAATATTTTGTAGATGTGTAATATTTATTCATACTCTGAATATTCTTGTATTATGATGAAATTGTTGTAAAAAGCAATGAAATGTTCTTCTGTTTATGTTCTGATTTGTCGTGTTCTCAAAGCAATCCGTGCTTTCCTTTACGGGGAAGTTCGGGTCGTCTCATCGCCAGGATAAGCGAAGCGTTGGAAAGGGGACAGCAACAGAGCACCCACACCATGACAAAGTCAAGAGAACAAGCTGAAATACCCAGAAACACAAAAAACAAAAACTTACTAAGCTGCAACCGGAATGCAGCAGCAAAGATGACAAGAAAGATAGACACTGATGTAAAAATAAGCAAAACCGCATCATCAAGTCAACCACCCAAGAAAGACACACCTGAAAACAATCCATAACCAAAGCAGCCAAGAGACTTTTCCCTAAAACCACGACTGACTCAAGCTATCGAGCAAAAGCTAGTACCACTATACAATCAAAATAGGTTGAGATCTCTTAAGGGCGAAAGAGTTCAGGGAAAGACGCAGAGGTTTAAGGGAAGGCAAGGGTTAAAGATGAGAAGTCAAAACGGAAGGGGAAAGAGGTCAGAAATACAAGAATCCACAACAAGGTCAAACGATCTAACAGTGACGGGCTGGGTGCCAAATTCCTAAATCAGGTCACCAAAATCAAAGGACATGAAAACCTAGATTGAATTGAAATGGTAGGCAATGGGTAGGAGAACCAACTTGGATTAGGAGAGAAGAGAGAAAATCCCGGGGAGGGAAAGAAGCAGAATAAATGGCATGAGGAGCCGAAGGCGACCAGAAAGGGAAAAAACTGAGTGGGGGCTGCCCCCCACTAGGCCTGAAGTAGGTCCGTCATTGGAACTACGACAAACAACGGTAGGTTCGATGACATGGATGTAGCACGAAAAAACCCAAGTAAGGTCATGCATGTAACATGGATTCCAATGTTTGAAAATGGAGTCACGATCTCCTTTATCATCGAAGAATAATGACTTTTTAACTTCTCCAACTTTCCCATCTCTAATCAACTCAACATTGTCACCCTCAACTCGGTAGGATAATATCCCACGGCCATCCTTCGTATCAGTGAAAGATGTTGTAGTAAATGTCATAAATAAGGGAATATCTCATACCCATCAGAACGTGAACCCAAGCCTCCTCCTCGATGGATCAACAAATATCGTCAGAACTTTCTCGGATAGTAGAGGATTCCCTAAAAAAAACCACCTCAGCAGAAGTTGGAGGGGGGAACACCATGATGGTGGAGGGAGGAAGACCATTCGGAACTGATTTCAACGAAGGAGGCCTTGAAAGAGGAATTGTAACATCCTGTATATTTTTGGAGTCAAATATTTTATTTATTTTATTATTTATATGTTGAATTAGAATTTTAAATGGATTTTTAATATAGAATTCATTTATTAAAAACGAAGTTTGAACGTTAAATTTATATTTAATAAAAAACCGAGCTCGTAATGCCACAGTAGTTTGTAATTTACGTTTTGAACTTCAACTAAAGGAAACATGAAGATTGCTTCCGTTCGAGTGCTTGTTGAAGTATCCAGTTCATTTTTCTATAATATTTATATAATATATGAAGATAATCAACTGATTATGCAAGAGGTTGAATATGAATGGTTTCCGTGTACGTGCTCAAACTGCTAGAGTTTTGCTCACATGGTAAACTAGATGTGTCAAATGAGTCATATAGGGTTGTACGAGGGTTAACCAAAATTTGACCCAACCCATTTACGACCAATTTATTTTGATTCATTTAACACAAAGATTTATCTAACCCAACCCACCTACTAAGTGAGTTACCCATTTGACCCATCTAAATGTAGTTTGCATTTTTTATATATAATTATGAGTACTAGTCTGTTATATTCTAAGTATAAACCTTAATCACCTTGGAGAGCTATACTGTTCATTCATAGGATGAAATATCTGAGAGTTTCATACTGTTCGTGATTTAGGTGGGAATCTATCGGTCGATGTCTCATCCGATTTCAAGGCAGTATGAATAAATTACTATAGTTTTTTTTACAAAAAAACAGCGACTCTTGATGTAGGCAGAGTTCAAATATGAGAATATAGTCTATTATTTTGTATGTACAACTGGCAATACCCTTAGAGAACTATAGTGCTCGATCACAGGGCAAAACGTCTGATGTTTCACACCGTCCGTAATTTAGGTGGGAATCTATCAGTCGAAGTCTCATTCGGTTCCGAGGCAGTATGAAGAAATTACTATAGTTTTCAAAAAAAATTAGCGACTCTGTATGTAGGAAGAGTTCAAATATAAGAATATAACCTGTTATTTTCTAAGTACAACTTGTAATCCTCTTGGAGAACAACAATGTTTGGTCACAGGGAAAAACGTCTGAGTGGTTCACGCTGTCCATAATTTATGTGGAAACCTACCTGTCGAAGTCTCATCGGGTTCCGGGGCTATATGAAAAAATTACTGCAGTTTTTACAAAAAAAATAACGAGTTTGTATGTAAGCAGAGTTAAATGGGTAAGTTGGATACTCATTTGTAACTCTTTTAAAAATGAGTCAATCCTTTTATGACTCATTTAATAAAAAATATATAAATGAGTTGACCCAACATGGTTGTAATTAAAGTAAAATGAGTTGTATAAATGGGTAAGGTCATATTTTGATAAGTCTACGGTGAACATGCGGCAGTTTGCAAAAGTTTGGATGCCTAATAAGACATCTTCTCATAGTTGTCTAGCTAATTCTATGGAAATTGACTCAAATTTGAAGTCTTTTGGAACCCATCCTCGTGTCATTCCTTTGTTTGAATTCCAAATTTGTTCTAGGATAATTCACTATCTTAGGCCTGTTTTCAAAAACAATAATGCATTTAGCCTTGTTTGAAACTTTATTACAGAAATATACCTGTTTTGGGTCTACTTAAGGCGAGTTTTGGGAGCTCGCACGAAGGCGGGTTCCCAAAACTCGCCTTCAGTAAACCCGAAACAAAAAACAAATATTTCATTCAAATAAAGTGTATGCAGAACAATCCTACATTGTTCACTTCTAGATAATTTCTGAATAACACAACGTTGTAGTGCTATTTCGACTATTCCTTTTACACTAAAATCGAAGTTTAATTTATATTAAAAACGGTTTATATATATTTAATAAATCGTTATGCTTTATAAACAATTCCAGAGCAATTTTCTGAAAATTTGATTTGGACACAACTCAAAATATGTAACATGAACTCTTTTTTTTCTCCTCCGTCATAAAAATATATTTTAGTAGATTCGAATGTTTCTTGTTTCAAAGAAACTTGACGTATAAAGAATCATATATATTCAATTAAAGTTTGAAGCGTAATAATACGAACTACCACGACGTTACGAGCTCGTTTTAAATTATATTATAAACTGTACATTCAAATATAACGAATTTCATAAACCAAATAACAACGAATATTAACTAAAAAAATTGTTGCAACGGATCATAACATAGAAATAAGTACTAAAACTAAGGATGCAACGGATACCAACACAGAAATAGATAATAAAACTTAGGATAGAACAGGTGCTAACACGGGATGTCTAATCTCTTATTCGAGTTCGTTCGCATAACGTTTTGGAGACGTCTAATCATTATGGTTAAACCGCAACTATTCAATAACATTTTGGATACGTCTAATCTCTTGTTCGAGTTCGTTCGCATATGTTATATCCCTTGGGCATGACGGTTCGTCTATCCATTCAGAGTAATTGCATCCGTTTGGATAGGGTGGACATTTCTGAATGCGCCGACCAATATTGTTGTTATCTGCTCGAACAACGATTTCAACCGGATAACTGCAGTAGCAACAAACTTGATAAGAATCAACTTCTTGTTCATAAGAAATTAGAACATATGGTACTTGATATGCCTCTACTTCTTGCAGTGGTTGAGTGACCGACCGTTCATACAAATGTTGAACATTGGGTACTTGAGCTTGATGTGGAGGTTGTATGTTCCGTTGTTCAGACGGTGGTTCAACCCGAGGTCTCAGTTGGTTTAGAAACTGGAATTGTCCTCAAGCTCCTGAAGTTGCATTTGTTCATACGCATGCTCATCAGAGTCTGGAGATGATGGCCAAGAAGGCATAGTTGTGGGAATGCACAGAGTAGTTGGAAACAAAGTTGTTGGAGTAAGGTAAGCTGTGAGTAATTTGACAAAGATATATAGCAGCATAGTGTGCAACAAGTGAATAAAGGGTAAAACAAAGAATGATGTGAATTGTCACTGGTACAACTTTTCTTTACGTGTTGCCCAACACTGTTTCGTCTGACGTAATACTATAGGGAATCTTCTTTATGTACTGCTTTAACCTTGCACTGCCTAGTCTTCTCAGGAGAGATTCATCACTCCTTGGTTCATCACATGTACACTGCTTTAACCCTGCACTGGCTAGTCTACTCCATTAAAATTTTGACACGTGATATCCTAATTTAAATTTTCTACGTTAGATGTAATGTTGCTTTCTACGTTAGATGTAATGTTGTTATTTCTACCTCATTGTATCCTAGTTTTAAGTTGTGAGATATTTATTTACTTAGTTTGCATTAAGGTTTACAGTTTTTATCAGCAATGTTTGTACTTCCAGTAATTTTAATATTTTGCATTACATAACTGAGAAGCTTACAACAACGATGATTACAACATTAAGAAATGCAAACTACAATCATACGAACTACAACAACTGAACACACAAACATCAAATTAAAAGTACAATAAAACATATTAAGATAGTTTCCACATACACCTATCACGAATGTCGGAAAAATCCAGCTTTAGTTGGCTCAACAACATTCTTTTTCAAGCGACTTATTTGGGCTTGCGTTTCCAGTTCATATTGAACTCCATGTTCGCACATCGAAGGGTCAATCCACTGCTTAAAGTAACAACAATCAATTTCATCAGGAAAAATCTTGTGGTCCTCGTAGGCTTCACAACCGAAAAATCGACGACCAACATTTTTTTTCGGTTTTCGAAACAACCACGACCGATACTTCTCCACAACGACAAATAGGGTTGAATCCACCCGGACCTAGTGGCTCGGCAACGCGCCCTTTAACTACCCTTTCTTTTCCAGGTCGTTGATTTGCTACCGCCTCATCATCATTTTTTCAGTTGTTCATAGCTCAAATTGTTAACATTGAGTAAACGAATTATAAGCTTAAAGAGCATAAAACTTGGGCGTATAAATTCATCTTAGATTTTAAATTTATATCAGTGCTATAGTGTTCCTAAGGGGACAATTTCTAGAGTGAGCATACTGATTAGTCCTATCACTTCAGCCCCATAACTATCATACTGAGTAGACTTATCAGTTCGGTCTCTTAGTTACCTTTAGCTTAAAGGGTCATCACATGTACACTGACTAGTCTTATCAGGAGAGATTCATCACTCCTTGATTTAAGGGGTTGTCACATGTACACTGCTTTAAACCTGCACTGACTAGTCTACTCCATGTACATTGTTTCGTTACGTGTAATGATCAATGCTTCGAACCAGCCTCTCTTTCACTCTCCCTTATTAAAGACCAACCAACCTCTCTTTCTCTCTTCATCACTCCTTGGTTTTTGTAGAGTAGTTCACCGTTAAAATGACTAGCTCCAGCATGACGGGTCGTTCAGTCCCTTGCTATTGCGGAGTCGAGTGTAATGTGCTTGTTTCTAAAAGTCAAACAAATGCAGGTCATCGCTTTTACGATTGCAAAGCGTACATTCATGCACGGAATCGCCAAGAGTTGCAGAGTTGTAATTTTTTTCATGGATCGATCCACGTTTAACGGAGAGGGGTGTCCAGTACGCACTTGAGATGCAAGCTGAGGTTAATTGCTTGGAAAGAATGAATGTGGCAATTAAGAATGAAATGCTTCATGAGTGCTATGGTTCATTTCGAAGCTATGGGTCGTAGTTATGTTGTATTGAGTTGTGTTTATGTTGTATTGTTGGCTCTAAGTGATGTTGTGTTGTTGGGTCTAAGTTATATTGGGTCTCATTTATGTTGTTTTGTAGGCTCTTGGTTATGTTGTACTGGGTCGTAGTAATATCTTTTTATCGAACAACGCAGATTGTATGTTGTATGTTGTTGTAAAATTGTTTGGCATGTTTAAAATAATTTTGAAATAGTTCAAAACCGAAGGCGAGTTTCCAAAACTCGCACAAAGGCGAGTTTTCAAAACTCGCACAAAGGCGAGTTTTCAAAACTCACCTTCGCAACTCCTCAGACATAAACAGGTCTATTTCTGTAATTATTTTAGAAACATGGTTAAATCCATTATAATTTTCAAAAACAAGCCTACACACGTAAATTTTCCTTTGTTCTATTCTTTCATTGGCTCATAATCAGGATGATCCTGTATTAGATGAATTTCCTTACGAAATTTGTAACAAAGATTCCAAATATTTCGCTACAGAGCGCGTTTGAATCATGATGTTGATAATATACCAAATGCTTGTTCTATGCCTTCTTCAACTTCTTACGAATTGTAAATCGAGGTCACAGATGATACGGTGATCCATGATGGCCGTAGTTTGGACAGTAATGTTTCCAATCAGTGTATTTTAAGATCTAAGGCATTTCGTAAAGTCAGAACTAATGAAGCTCGTTTAGAGTTCCAAGCGGTTTTGGCCTCGGGAGTAGTACATGATCTTGTTGGAATTCAATGGTCACTCTTACAAAGGAGAAAAAGAAAAAAAAAACGAAGAAATTTAAGAAAATGGCGTTTCTCTCTTTATCTAGTTTGGGCGCTTCTGCTGGCTGATTGTGTCTCACGCACATACTTTTACTAAAAATAATAAATTTAATAATAAATTTCATATTTAATTAAATAAAATAATGAATACTCTGAAGTATTCAAATAAAAAAACATATTGATTATATCAAAATTAGAAGCACCAATAATTAAAATTTGTGATGCAGATTTCATTGTGGAAATGCAGGTGTATGGCTTATTTTGGATCTTTATCAGACTTCGCTTGGCTTTAAATTACATATGTCATCGTATTTTATATCTTTAGTGCACACATTTTGTTTTAGTATAAGTGGGTTTTTAGATTGGGTGTTGAATCATTTGTTTTCAAGTTGCAAAACTAAAGATGTAAAATTATATATATTATTAATAAATTATTGATGCTTATTTTTCTACGTGAAAGCAAGCAGTGAACGACTTTCCTTAAAAACGTGTCTGCAGTCATTTTAAAAAAAACAGGAAAATAGTGTGAAGGACAAAATGAACAAAATTTTTATCCATAAGGACAACGGGCAAAAAAGTTAACCACAAGGACAAACTTTAGTATAAAGTATGAAATCATAGTGGGCCCCTGAATTCCTCCCTTTACACTGAAAATTGTTCTTGTGGTTAAAATTTTAGCCTCTTGTCCTTATGGATAAAAAATTTGTTGGGTTTGTCCTTGTGCTTAAAAACCCCTTTTAAAAACTGGTCGGTTTTTAAAAACTTTACTAATTTTTTTTTTAAATAAATTAATTGATAGTAAGGGACATAGTGGTGGGTTTGTCAACGCCTAACTAAACCCGATCAAACATGATCTATAACGATCGAATGATCAAACATGGTCGGGTTTGAGGAAAAGTATAGTTAACGCTGCACCGAAATAATTGAATAGGCACACAGTACGAGGCAGAATTTAAAAATAGAAGAATCAAAATACACACGTTGTGGAAGACCAAAAGAGAGAAGTGTCGGCAAAAAGGAACAAAGAAATACCGTGCGAACATGTTTTCACTATTGCTACATAATGACTCCATTAGCCAAACGTTAATATTAGCTGGTCGGCCCTAACATATGTCCTTTAATATTTAAAAATACGCGTGTGCTGGTCAAGCCAAAATGTTTTCTAATGTAACGTCTTTGAAAATGCTTGCGTTCTCTGATAATGATGGTCTTCCCTTGTAGATTTGATTTGCATGGTTATATTAAATGTTTTGTTATTGAGTGTTGAAAAATAAAACGACTAGAAGTTTAATTAACTGTAATTAAATAAGAAGAGTATTAATAGCCGGAAAGCAGATAGAAAATTTTGAGATTAACAAAACCATCGTTCCAACCTTTTATGACCAACTATTGGGATGACCATTTGATTTGTTTAGTTGGTCCGATAATGAATATCATTAAACCAAAAATAAAACCGGTTTTAAGTGAAAATCAAACCAAATCGATTAAATTTCGATTGGTTCACTTGTTTATCCTGCTTAACCAAAGTAAAAATGTTTACATATTTTATATTTGGAATATTCGCTATATCTTAAGTTAAAATGTGAATATATGATTAAAATATTTTTATTTAGTATTAAGTGCTTAATAATAGTAATTTGGATAGATATACGATAAGAAAAACTTGTATGAGCAACTAAACCAATCTAAAAAAATCATTAAACATTACTATTTTAACAATTAATAAAAGTTTGGTTAATTTTGCTAAATCAACATTTTTTCTTTTAATGGATCGATCGTAAACCGATATAATTTCGCAGTTAAACAGACCAAAATAAACTAGATTAGTTTTCTTATTTGGTTTCACCAAAGTTTGCTTAATCTTAACCTTCGCCATTTACTTCTTCAACCCTTCCCGATCTCTCCTTGTCGAAAGTCACCCTGTCACCCCACATCCAAACGAAGATGGTTCTACATGGGTTATATTTGGCGAAATTTAAAGAATTCACATAAACGATAATTAAAAAAAATCAACAAACGATATCCTGAAGGTCCCTTTAAGGAGAATAATACAAGTATAAAGCAATAAATCTCTATTGTTGAAGCAAAGTCAACACACATCTAATCTAGTCTCACACTAGATCTATAACAATAATAATTCTACAACGGAAGAGATTCAAGCAATAAACATATTTCGATATTACACAATAAATGTTAAAAGAATAAAACAATTAGGACACGGAAGCAGGTTATCATAAAGGGGGATATCTCGACATCTACTCTTTTAGGATTCTATAACTCGACAAATTTTAGTTAAAAATTGTGCTATAAAGACCAATTTAGCTGTATATTCAAGTAAGGATAGTGGAAAACGCTACACTATTTAAGAGGTTAGTTCTCATTTATGTTATTATTGTTTTAGATCTTATATTGAAACAGTTTGGCAACCTAAAAAATAATTTTGCATCCATACTAGAGAGAATGGATTTTATGTTATTATTAAATCTATAATAGCGAAGACTGTGAAAAAAATAATATTAGCTTAAGATCATTATTTCTACGATAAAATATTGATGATGGTATAAATATAATTATTGAATCTCAACCTTTTAAAGAAAATATTGCAATCCATTCGAGTGTGATTTCGACTTCTAAACCTAAGGTTAGATTTTAGATCAAAAGAGGAGATTAACACAATTGTTACAATCTTGGGAAATTTATTAAAAATATATCGCTCCACCAAAGATACGATCAAAATTTCATGTGTTGGGGTTTAGTTGAAATCGATATCTATTTTAAATTAAAAACAAAGTTATGACAATGATTGAGATTAATGAGGTGTTAGTTAAACGATTGAATACGAATGAAGACCTCTTATGCGTCCTAATTGTAATTATTTCAGTCATCCACTGAAACTATGTTCATTTGACAAGGTTCAGATTGAAAAAAACAATGCAAACCAAAAAAATTCAACTACCTGCAAAAATAACAGTTTAAAAGAATTCACAACTTCATGAAAAAGGGGAAGACATTACAAAAGGGGAATCCCATAAGGTCAAATAATTCGTCGTCTCAGTTTAAAGATGCATTTCAGCATGATGATCATAGCGTATATGATAATGTTTTAGTTCAAAGTGATGATTAGATTATGGACAACATTATTATATTGTTGATCGGGTTATGGAGAGCATTATTAAAACATATATAACATTATAGCTTTATTCCATAACAAATATTCATATGGATTAAATCTTTTTTTTAATTTGATACAAAAAAGTCAATATTTCATAAATAATATGTAATACGTAATACGAAAGTAAATTTCATAACTTAGTAATATCAGTAAGTGTTATTTGGCATGCTCCTACTATTTCCGCCATTACTATAATAACACACTGAATTCGGAGGCCTACCATTCATATTATATGGATTATTTAGTTCACTACTATAACTAGTCCACATAGGAGTTCTTAGATCAAATATTTTACTTAAAGAAATAAATATCGTAGAAAATAACTTTCCATATGAAAATAAAAATTTGGAATAAAAGTCATATTTCTCATTACTTTGTTAAGTGCAATTATTATTAAAATTCCTGCTTCCAATGTTTTTTTATGCAGCAGAAGTGATGATTCGTTCTCTTATCTTAATTCACATATACTCTTGTACATTCGTTTTCTTTTCTAAATGGTCAAATCATTTAAAAGAAAAATCTTAGTACAACACCATAATTAATTCTTTACGAAGGCGCATTTGAATACCCTCAACTTTTAAGAACATAAAATTCATTGCGCTTATGTAAACCGATTAGACTGACATTTCAATGATTGACTTTATATATTTATATTGTAGTTTTGATCTATCACTATATTTTAGGCAATATGATCCTTTTGTACTCAGTCAAATTAAACACTTGATCTTCCACTATGATTTATTTGGTTTTTCAAATGAACTAATTTCATTGAAATATTGTACATTACAAATTTTGGTTGTTCACATTATAACATTTATATGTAGTTGTACATGGATCAAATATCCATAGTCTTGTATTGCTTTTAGAATCCGAAACTCATAGAGTGCAAGACATGGCCTTAACTAATATATGTATAAGTGACCAAATTATGAAAGTGTCAAGTGGTTGTAATATTAGGCACTTGCGTGGGACAAATTATTTACCCTCCTGAAAGTCATCACTGTCGCCCTTGTGCACCTCCATGAGAATCCATTCAGCTTCATCCTGGATCAAACATAATGGGAGCTGTCTTAGAGATCCCCCATCTAAAGTTTTTCATCATGTATGACAATATTTACACCTTTCGAAGGAGTTTCTTCTATGCTAATGAAATTATAAGGGAGAGTTCCGTTGACAAAGTAATCATGTATTCGTGTCATACATGATTCTGGCTCCTCGAAGGTCTCTAGAATACACTTTATATCTTTGTCATCGATGCTTGGGCTATTAGAACTTCAATTGGAACCAACCCCGAGCAACTGCGGTTCTTAGAAACTAGCATGCTTAGCCAGTGATTAGGCTTTTATATTTTCTTCTATGGGGATATGCTTGATGATATCATGCTCATGATCGCTGAGTAACTCCCAATATATAGGTAAGTTGAAAGATATGCACTCTCATTTAGTAATCCCTTCTGGACTTGCAAACAACCAGCTGCGAGTCTCTAAAGATTTGCATAGCTCTGATCCACGATTTCTTCTCAATTTTAAATCATGCAATCAGTGCCTCATATACTGCTTCATTATTGGTGGAGGAGAATTCCACCCTCAAACCGTAGCAAACAAACCCTTGTCCTTTTTTTGGGGAACTTGAGAAGTAGCCATTTGTTGTTACCATCAACCAATAACTTCCACTGTGTAATTACAACCATCGTCCTTTTTTCTCGCCATCCCTAATAGTGAATTCCACAATGAAATCGACCAATGCTTGTTTTCTGATCTTCGTCCGAAGATGGTTGTCACATCATATTACTTAATTCGATATTCCATTTTAGAAACTATCTCCAGGTATCAAGGTGACATATCGTCAATTTTAAAAGTTGATTGATGGGCACTTTTGCCAGATGAGCTTGAAAGTAGTGACATAACTTTTTTAAAGCTATCAATAAACTATAAGAATGCTTCTTCAATTTCGACTAGTTCCTCTCCACACCGTTCGATCCTTTGTTGATACAATATATAGAACTTTGGATCCATGCTTCTTGGCGTACAACTGTTGCGCTCAATGCATAGGGAGATATGACCTAGTAGATGCATAGATCTTCATCTTCAATTAGCTTGAAGAGTATTAGGGGGTTTCAATATTCCGAAGCAGTTCTTTGAATGCATTTTAACATTCCGGAGTCCACTTAAAGTTTTTTTTGCCATTTATGGTGCATTGAATTTTTTTTTACAGTTATATGTAGCCTTTGAAATAAAGAAGCTAAAGACTATGAATTTCCTATTTAGACTTTTTAGTTCCCTTTTATTCTTCGAGGCTTCGACATTTCTCAATGTTATGACTTATGTCAGATTAGTTTCCATGCCCCTTTCACTTACAATAAATTCAAGGAATTTTCCATATGCAACCTTGAGTGAGTATTTTAGAGGATTTAGCTCCATTCCATAATTTTTAAAAATTCAAAATTTTCAACCAAATTATCAGTTGATCATTTACGGACATCTAAAACTTTACCAGCATGACGTTGACATAGACTATCATAGTTCTTCCGATCTAATCTTTTAACACTCGGTTTACCAATCGCTGGTAAGTAGTCATAACATTTCTAAATCCAAGTGGCATTACATGATATCATTATAATCTTAGATCATTGAATAGAATCATATTTTCCTGATCCATTTCATGTACCATAATTTGATTATGTCCTAAGTAGGCATCCATGAAATTATAGTGGGTTGTGTCTTTTCAATATTAATTGATTATAAAATATATACTAACACCTCTATCTAGAATATATATATATATATATAATTCTGTTTTCAATCTCTTTCCTCTCTATTTTATTTTCTATTTTTATTTGATTTTAAACTTAAGTCTTATAAGTTTATACTTTAAAAATTTTATATATTTATATACTTTATATAGTTTTAAACTCTATAATTTTATAAATATGTTTATATATATGTTTCTATATGATTTTCTACTTTATAATATTTATTAAAACACTATGTTTTAATACAAGAATTTCCAGAATTATATTTATATCAAAACACTTGAAAAATGTTCAAATTTCAATTTTGTACATACATATGTCGACATACATATATACATGTCGACATATAACTGTCATTTTTTCAAATTTGAAAGAAAGTGTCTTTTCACTATTTATGACGGTTCTGAAGAATTGCAACCTTTCACACACTATAAAAAGGGGTTGATTTCGAAATTTTAATCACTTCTTCTCCCTTTCCATTCCCTTTCATTACACCATTATTTTTATGATTTCTGCACCTATACTCTGCCGAATTCAATTCTGTTTTCACTAATCTTCTTCTCTCTACATTCTCTACTCATTACTCTATGAATCATGTGCTATTGAAGAGTTATAGGGCTGTTTGTAATAGCCTGGGTTATGTAAAGGAATCGGTGGTATCCCTTATAGCCATGAAATCAAGGATGAGTAATCGGTGGTATCCCTTGTAGCCGTGAAGTTGACGCCTAAAATTGTCGTCAACACTAGAGAATTCCAAAATTTTTAAACTTTTTAGTCTAGATCGAAGAATCATAAGAAATGGAGTAATAATGTGCAAGGAAGTAAAAGACATAGTTATTTATAGTGGTTCGTCCCATCGGGGCCTACGTCCACTTTGAAGGCTGTACTGACTTTATTCCATTACAACAAAGTACAACAAGACTATTGCAAAAAGCTATAATGATTAACAATATCCTCTTAGTCCTTGTTATCGATCTTCTTTGATGAGCGAGCGTAGTCGAGGAGTTGTCGATGTTGTAGCGTAGCCGAGTGAGGCGGAGTCGAGGCCGAGGCGGAGTCGAGACCGAAGGAGGCGGAGTCGAGGCCGAGGCGAAGTCGATGCCAAGGTTCGTGGGAAGCGGAGTCGAGGCCAAGGTGCACGGGAGACAGAGTCAAGGCCAAGTGAGTTGAGGCCGAGGTCCGCAGGAGGCAGAGTCGAGAATGAGGTCTGCGGGAGGCGCAGTTGAGGCCGAGTGAGTCAAGGCCGAGGTCGAGGTCCGCGGGAGGCGGAGTCGAGGCCGAGGCAAAGTCGAGGCCAAGGTCTGCGGGAAGCAGAGTCGAGGCCGAGGTCTGCGGGAGGCGCAGTCGAGGCCGAGGTCCGCGGGAGGCGGAGTCGAGGCCGAGCGAGGCGGAGTCGAGCCTCGAAATCCACGGGTGACGGGGTCGAGGCTCGTTGTCCGAAGGAGGCATAGACGAGGCGGGGTGAGGCGGAGTCGAGGCCGAGTGTCCGCGGGAGGCGGTATCGAGGCCGAAGCGGTCCGAGAGGTTACCAGAGTCGGAAGGTTCCAAGAAGTGGTCGGAGGTATACCGTAAGTACCCCGAAGGAAATAAGTATTCCGGAAGGAGTCCGGAGTCATCTTCTTCCCCAATGGCCTTGCTGCCATTAATGGAGTCCACGAAGCTCTCAAGCTCGCAATCCAAGTCCCTCATTGGAATGAATGAGGTAGGGGGTATTTATAGGAAGAGGTAAGGTGAGAGTAGGTGAAAAGTAAGAAGGGATAAAAAGGATGGGAAAAGGGATAAAAAGGAGTGGGGTTTGCACTATGGAGTGATCAACCAAACGTAGGTATCTTAAGGCGTATCCCTTCAGAAAATCTCGAACCCGGATGTGTCGAAGCCCAAAAACTTGAACCCCTCCATGGGGTACGAAATTCGAACCCCGTGGGGTTCGAGCTTCGCACCCGTGGGGTTCGATCTTCGCATGCCGTGGGGTTCGAGCTTCAAACCCCGTGGGGGTTCGAGCTTCGAACCTCGTTGGATATGAATTTCGTACCCTGAAGGGGTACGAAATTTGTACCCCTAGGTTTACTAGGAGTGAATGATAAGCGTCGAGGCTAAGGGCTTTGCCCTTCCAGGGTTCGAGGCGATGGATTGGCGATGTTTTGGAGGAGCGGTGAGGTCCTCGTTGGCGCGATCCCTTCTTGACCTCTTTCCTTTGCTTTATGACGACATTCCCATCTTTAGCCATACGCGATACGTTAAGTCGAGCGTGCCTTGCGTACTTTTGGGAACCGAACCAAAAGGCCGGTTAACATTTGCCCCCTCAAAGTATGTCTTGTGTGAATGAGGCGTGCTTAGAAGTAAGACAAGTATGACGATGGACAGAAAAATCTCAGTAGTTTGCTTAGTGACTGGTCGTGACCCTTTCCTTGAGTTGTGTGCCGGGAGTGCGCTGCTTCGGAGCATTTGAGGCACATCGTTGAAACATATCGGTATGAATTTAGAACTCCGGCGTTGTTAAGAGCTTTGACTCGCTTGAGTATTGCCGCTTAGGTGTCAACATGCCCTAGGCGCCTAATTGTTGTAGGTTAGAGAGGTTGATTGTTAGTTGCCGACTCCAGATTGCATCAAAGTGCAAACGGTTCGCTGTCGGGTCTGAATCGCGTATGTATTCACATGTTTGCACATGGTTTCACGCAATGTGATCTGAGTTGGAATGGGTAATTTGAAGGTGAATTGCATGCCATAGGCTGGTAATCGCATAATTTATCTTTTTGAAGAGTTTTTGGGTCGGGAGCCGACCGTTTAGTGTGTACACTTGAACCCTTAAGGCTTGTGAGCATGCAGTTGGTTAACGAATCAAGTCGGTATGTTCGGTTAAAACTTCGAAAGCATGTATGTGCGCTCATTGCCATGGCTCAGGCACATGCTTTTCTAATGTGGTTGTCGAAACGTTGGTGGAACGAAGCTTGATTGTTTGGAGTATCCCGCCGAGTCACTTAGAATTGTGAGCCCAAAATCGTTTAACGATCCAAGCGGGTCCCAATGATCAAAGCTTCAGTAACTCATATATATGAATGTCGTTGTTAGGATAATACTTAGCATATGTCATGGCATGTATTCGTGTAGATTTTTCCTTTGAGGCGAGGTCGAACCCAAATGCTAAGTGCGTGCACTCTAAAGATTAGGCACTTGGTGAGTACACGAGTGATCGTCGAGCCATGATTGATTTGGTAGTTGAGGCTTCAAAGATAAGTGGATGTAACCGTAGCATGGTATATGATCCCGAATTTCGATCCTGGAACGTTCGTTTGGAGCATTCCGATTCTTAATTGTAGTTACTTCCTTTTTTTTCTTCTCCGGACAGAAAATCAGCTTGAGGCGGGAGGACGCAAAATGCTGCTTCTGGACTTTGGATGTTCGAGTTGTCCTTAGGTTTCCGAAGGATGGAAGAGGTATATGGACAACCAGAGGATTCTCGAGATTGTCACTCAAGAGCATGGAGTTGTAGACTCTAGGAAGCAAAAGTTGGGATTCGAGGACAAGTATTTGCGGATATGGGATTGGGCTTTGTGTTCCAAACACTTTTTAAATCTTTCAGGATCTTAAGGAGTTCGAATCTTGTTTGAGGGGATGACCACTAAGCTGGTGCACGGGAGCACGAGACAGAACTTCGTACTCCAATGACTTTGTCGAGCCCTAACTTCGATCTTGAGTTAGTAAACTTGAACCTTTGCATGGCGTCGTATGAGCAGATAATGATTAGTGAGTTGTGGTCTTGCAATGTGGTTCTCAAGGAATGGGCTTGCCTGGACTGGCAGCTCGAATGTGTGTGTAGGATGACGACACATAGTTGAGCTGTCAGTCTCGGGATCTGATCAATAATCCAATCACGACGCAGTTGCATCGTGACTCAAGCATTGCGCTGGCAGTTGGTGATGGCCATGGCGTTAGTTGTTGAGGCTATAGGTTGCCATCATGTTCCGAAGTGTCTGCTTTTGTGGAGTCCGGGAGCTGTTGGAAAACCGAGAAACCTCCAGGGCCTGGACTTTGGCTCTGGATTGCCCTCGTTTCGAGGTGAAGGCACTCTCAAGATAGTGGCTCCAAAGGATGCCATGAGGATGACGCCAGTGCATGGACTGAAGTGGATTTGATCGGGTTCTATGATTGCCAGGCCGGTGCGATAATCCGAAGAGGGTTGCCCCCAAGCCCGAGTATCTGCTAGATTCTGCTCGACGTTAGGGACGAGCTAGCAAGTTCAGATCATTGCTTAATGTTTCACGTCTGGTTTGTAATTGAAGTTGAACGTAACACAACTGATTGGTGAATGATTCTGGAAATGGACTTATTCGGACTGACCAATCGGATACGTGCGTAGGATGTGGACATACAGTCGAGTTGTTAGTCCCTAACCCAATTACATCGTGACCATTATCCGGTCCGAAAATGGTGTTGAAGGTTACCTGTAATCGTGGTTTTAGTTATTTAAAACTAGATGTCGTCATTGCATTCCAATGCTCTTGTAAGTGGGTGGCTTTTGCATCGAGATATGAATTTTTTATTTTGCGCACTGAGAACTTGTCAGAATTCCCCTATTCCTTGGAGGACTATTGATTATGTTGCTCCCCTTGTCTTTTGGTTCGGGCTTCTATGCCTGGTCTGCCTAGTATTGGCAGGAGGTAAGAAATTTCTGAGACCCGAGCTTTTAGGTCTGGATCATCCCCATGGCGAGGTGGATGTCCCTCTTTAGAATGGTTGCTCTGAAGGTTGTGGCGATGGAAATGCCAACGCGGAAGCTAGTGGGGATCCTCCTCAGGTTCTGCTATGAGTAAGCTGGTGCAAGGATAAGTGGGGGACTGCCCCCAAGCTCGAGTACTTGCTAACTGAAGAGGATGCGAGCGATGAACCCTCAGAAATCAAATAGTTGCCTCTTTTGCTGGGCAGATCCCCTTGGAGCGGAGGTGACACCAGGCTTTGCCCCTGTGCTTCCTCAAGCGTCTGAGTCCTCATTGGAGTTACAGCGGGAATAATCTAGAGAAGTAGGAGAACCCGTGGCTTCGGAATCCCATATTTACAAGAGTCTCTTCGGAGGAGGAGAATTTGTAGTTGGCCGAAGTGCTCATGCGATGGACGTAGCCGATGTAAGCGTGCAAACAATGCAAGCTAAGATAGCAGATCAGGGATCCCGACAGGTGGCAAAGTCTGAGGAGCCGGAGGGGAGGAGGGTCAGGGTGAGGCTGTCGTACAAGATGTCTGGGCAAAGGCTAGCCATGATGCCGAGGAGAAATCTGCTGCTGTGGTGGCGAAGAAGTAGGCCGATGTTGAGGCGGGGAAAGAGAGGGCCTCTGAATTGGTTAGGAAACAGGAAAGTCGTCGATGATGCCCACCAAAAGAAGGCGAGGGGACCCTTAGCAAACTTGAAACAGATGCATTTATGTGACTCCAGGCCAGGGAGCCAGCTGATCAGAAGACGACCGAAGAAGCTGAGAAGAGAGAGGAGTTGGGCGCCAAGAAGGCTTGGGGAGAAACCTAGGCTGCATTGGCCCTCGCTTTTGGCATCGTCCCTAATTCTTTGCCATGTCTCGTCCTCGGGGAAGTTACTCTAATTACAAGTGGCGAGGATGATGGCGGGAGGTGCACATCAATGTCTCATGAATCCGTTACTCTTGTGAAGAGTAGAGGAGGTGGAAGCGGTTCTGGAAGGAAGGGACCCATCGCTGGTGGTGACCTGCCAAGTGCCGAACCTGTACAGAAAAAAGAAAAGAAAAGAGAATAATAAGTAACATCAATAATTATCAAAGGAATTATAGATACTTTGGGTTAGGTAGACCGATAGTATATGCGAGTGCGGTCCTCGCTTTTGGTCCTTAAAGACATGGTGTGGTATTCATGTACACCCTGTCATTAGAAAGAAAGATCTTAGACATGTAGCTTGTTTAATGTGTGCGTGTGTGGAAATTGAATACGAATTAGTAAAGATCGCGATTTGTGTCAAGTGTTCGGATGTTCTTTTTATGTTTTCCAGCGTCCTGTACTTGCATAAGCGTGCTTATCGTTACACTTAACAAAAAAGCGATCGGGGGGTCGCGCTCTGGGTTGATTATTCCAGAGGGGCGTGATAGAGTGCTGGTTTCAGTAAGTCTCCAGCATCTCAGGAAACCCGTAGTTTGTGAAACCGGGCTAGGTGCCTGCTGTTTTGGGTTGCCCAGGGTTGATCCCTAGTATAGCAAAGGCGTAGAGCGTCGCGATTTGCGGTCCGCCCGGTGGATGGCTCTCTCGTTGTTTATCAGGTTGTGCCGAGCCGTTGATGTCGTTGGTTCGCCTGAGAAGAGAAGCCCAGATCATCATCCCGTAGGGTCCGATCGTGGCCATGGGCTACCCCTTAGCCTTGAGAGCTTGGGGGAAGGAATGATTTAAGGTCAGTCTTGGTGCTGCGCCAAGATTCAACCGGCACCCGCAAATAGCGGAGAAAGATTTGCATCCCTCTTAGTTGGCTGCTAGGCGACGTCCCCAAGTCACTTTGGATTTGAGCGCGAAACGATTTATCCTCGGCCTCGGCACGGGGCTGAGGTTCGAGTTAGTGGTTATTTAACTCGGTCGCGCTGCAGCTCGACGACTCGAGTAGAGTTGCCAGCTCCCGTGCTCGTGGGGTCGGTCGTAGCCAGTGTTGTTTGGCCTCGATGTTGGATCGAGGTTCAGATGGTGGCACCGGCTCCTGTGCTCGGGGTGCCAATGTGACGATCGAGTGTTTGAACGCAAGCCGGTTGTCAGGACTAATCAAACACGTCATGCATGGAGTAAACATGGAAGGGAGACAGGGAACTGAACATCATTTCTAAGGAAAACTCTGGTAGTAGTAGCCGTTATAATGCCTCGAATTGCAGGAAAGCAAAATATTGTTGGAAAGCATGAATCAATTGTATACTAAGTTGTGTAAAGCAAAGGCGAAGATCTTCGTTGTTCCATGCCCTTGGGAGTTCGGCTCCGTCCATGGTTGAGAATTTGAAAGTTCCATCGCTGAGCTTCTATTGTATGAGTATGGGCCTTCCTAACGAGGAGCGAGGCCTATAGGTGGAGGAAAGACTCGTTTGAAAACGAGGTCATTGATGTGCGTTCGAGCGGACCTTCGGTTGAGCTTCCAGCCGTGCCCCCAAGTGGCCGGAGCATTAGTTGGAGGAGGATGGCTACGATACAGGGAAGATGAGGTGAGTCTTGGAGATGGGGCCTTGTTTTTTGTTTTCATATATATATATATATATATATATATTCATAGGTCTATATATATACGCCAGAATGAGGCATCAACTCGTGAATGGGTGATTCTGTTTGAATTGCAATGGTAATGACTATTGAAAAGGTTGCAACCCTTTATCAACAGACATTTCCGTCAACAATTGCGCTCAAGGTCCTATTTTTTTAACCTTTAAACATTAATGTGTATGCCTTCTTTATACTATCGAATCATCTCTCTCGCCTCCTCTCTCCCTCTTTTTTTTATGGTTGAGCTGATTATGTTAATGAGTCGATGGCCGATATCTCCAATGATAACCTCGGGGATTGCTGTATCGTAGAGGACGGTCGAGAGCTGACAGAGGACTAGAATTCTTGGGCTTGCTTCCGACATCTCTTCGGTAATGCTTCCCAGCGCGCCCCTGTTGATTGGAGGGGGGCCGAGAGCTCCATACAGAGGAAAAAAGGGCCATGGCACGACGAAAAGGAGGTGTCTTTTATAGTTGAAAGTTCGATTTTAGTTTCTGTTATGCTTCCAATGAGGGAGGCAGAGGCAGGGAGGAGTTGCAAATGAGTATCTCCGATGACAACCTAGAGTCAATTGCGCTATGGCAGCCGTAGTCCTGACAAGGTGGGGGGACGATCTTGAGGGATTAGTTGTCGGTCGAGGTCCAATTTAGTGGGAATCTTTAATGAGCGCTGAGTAACTCGAAGATCACATGCAGTGTGAATCTTTGATGGGTATCGAGTGGCTCGAAGACCCCCCGTAATGGGAATCCTCAATGAGCGTTGAGTGGCTCGGAGATTCGTGCAGTGGGGATCTTTGGTGAGCGTTGAGTAGCTCGAAGATCCCGTGTGGATGATTTCCTCGGTTGTCATGTAAGTGGCGCAGCATGCGCGTGTTGCATCCACGGATGCTGTAGAACCGACAATATGCTGTAGAGTCCCTTGGTGCGCTCGTCGGATTTTCCGGCCTTGGCCTTTTGCATGGTTGGGAATTGCAGGTCACGAGATAGATTTTCTCGGGGGTGTCACCGAGAGCAAAATAGCTGCAGAAGAACGGAAGTCGAAGATGCTTCCCTTTATTGTGCGACCACCTTTGACGTTGCTGTCATGAGCGAGATTGCGCAGAGCGATGGAGTCAAAGTTGTTGGAGCTCTGGGCATCGCTACGAGGCAGGATGTTGAGGGTGGGAGCTTGATTCCTTTACGCTAGATTTTGGCATAGGAGGTAGTCGGCATTCATGCGGAAGATCTCCTGAATCCTTGATTGCTTTTGATCGGTCCATGCTCTTAGTTCAGAATCAAGTGATATGCCCTTCGTAAGCTGGATGAGTGTGATTCGAGGAGTAGGTTCCTCGACTTCGACCAAGGCGGTGTTGGATCTTGCAAGATAGCCTTTTAGAGTCTTCACGGGTGCCTTGGTAAATGTTCGAGACTGAGGGGATGTCTCTAGGCATCGCGACGTGCATCCTGGATTGCGCGACCAATCTCCTAACGAGTTCGTAGAGAGTTGAGATAGTTCAAGGTGGAAGTCGAGAGAACCATAATAGATCCATCTTGGGTTAGGACGGAGAAACACCTGCATTTTATGGCGACAGTGACGCATAATGAACCCATGTGCCATTTGTGGTGGTTAAATGAAGATTCGAGAATCATGGATTCTTTAAGTATGGAGTGAGTGTTGGCATGTCAAAGTGCTTGCACCATTCGATATTGAGGATAACCGAAGTGAATGGGTCACGCCTCCTATTGTTTTTACAGACGTCGTGGGTGTGCCCTCGTGGTTCCCTCATGATTCCATAGATCGTGTCGGGGAGATGTGCAGGATGAGGATATTCTAGTGGAACCCATTAGTTTTGGCAGAATTCAGGAGTTCTATTCCACGGATGTCCTCTATAGTACACATCTGGCTTGCCCTTTTCCATGTTATCAACATTGATGGTCTGGTTTTGGTAAGGCTGGCAAGGTTGAGCGGGCCGGTGTGCACCCTAGTCCGGAAGTACTTGGTCATGACATTTTCCCGAAGCTGAGAGACTTCCATATATCGAATGCACCTCACGAGGTGAGCAGTTGGGTCCTTGCAACTGTCATAAGGATCCAAGACTGGTAGCTTGAAATTAGGCGGGTCACGAGAGTTCTTGTAATCTATGGAATGCAGGCGGTGAGTCACATAATATATGTGTTTAGTAGAAGCACCGCCTCAAGTGCACCAACGGATGACATCCGCGATCTCAGACCATCTTCGAAAGAGCATAGCTGATCCAGTTTTTCTGAAGCGGCACTGGTGCCTCCAGTGTTTAAGTCCAAGTTGAGAATCGGTTGACTGAGAAGGAAGTCTGGTTGGATTCCAACTTGAGGGGCCACGTTGGGCGTAACCTTGACTCCCAGAACCGTGGGAGCACTATTATATAAAGTTGCGCGCGTTGATGCTTGAGCAACATTTTCGACTGCGACGCCCGCAACCTTAACAATCAAAATGTCAAGGGTTGGAGTGACATCGGGATTAGGGGTGCCCCTGAGTGTAGCGGGATTGGCACCATTCCGAAGAGCGGCGTTGGATAGCTGGTTAGTTCGTGGGGTTGCCCCCAAGTCCTGAGTCATGGGTGAAGGGACATTGGTACTCGTCCCAATAATGTATGCCTGGCTGGTCAGACTTGAAGTTCTTCTTATCCTATCTTCAGTTCGGGCGAGGAAGGTATTGAAAGCCTTTTCCTGCCGCTCAAGTCGAGCATTCAAAGTTGTGGAAAGATTCTCACTCACTCCATCGACGCCTTCTAGAGCGACGTAGTTCGATGGAGGTCTGGTCGAGGAGAGTTCTCGACTTCCTACCCTTTTGCACCTTGAGCTTCGATTATAGCGTCAAGCTTCCCAGGCTTAAGCACCATGCTGGGAAGCGAGTAATTGAGTCGTAGTCGAGAACCGAAGACGAAAATCTGAAGACGGACTGAAAGAACTTATCTCCAACATTTTGTCGTTTGATTCTTTGTTGCTTATCCATCGTGAGCACACTCAACCGCAGGTTATAGAATGAACCTAAGGCCTGTCGAAGTCGAGATGGGAATTTGCGACAAAGAAACAAATCTGAGTTCTCTCCATGAAGAGCTTCGATTCATCGTGAAACGGGCGATGTCTTGTTGAGAGTGTCGATGGACTGACTCCCTGTTTTGCCTGACTGGGGCTTTAAGCCATCGCTCGGTTTCTTTGGATCTTTAGTTAAGCGGAGAAGCTATACTTGAGCTACCCAGGCCTCGGGGTCCGGAGGTAATGTCACATCAGCAGTGGCTAAGGTGTCGAAAAGGAATCGCCGATGGACCAGAGCGACTTGATTATCGACAGTGGAAGGTTCGACTATTGGGTTCTTTCCTTAGTTCACCGTTCCTGATGGGCTTGGTTCGTAAGTCTGAGAAAACTTAAGTTGCATCAAAAGTCTTGGTGATTGAATAGAAGGAAAGGCGAGGTTTGGATTCCTCGAAGGAAGCGACAGAAAATTGATTGTAGGTGCGCACTTTACTCCCTTACCTGGCGCGCCAAACGTTGATGCCTAAAAATTTTGTCAACACCAGAGAGTTCCAAAAATTTGAAGCTTTTTATTCCAGAGCGGAGAATTATAAGAAATGTAGTACTAATGTGCGAGGAAGTAAAGGACACAGTTATTTATAGTGGTTCGGCCCGTCGGGGCCTACATTCACTTTGAAGGCTATACCGATTTTATTCCATTACAACAAAGTACAACACGACTATTACAAAAATCTACAATGATTAACAATATCCTCTTAGTCCTTGTTATCGATCTTCTTTGCTGAGCGAGCGTAGTCGAGGAGTTGCCGATGTTGTAGCGTAGCCGAGTGAGGCGGAGTCGAGGCCGAGGCGGAGTCGAGGCCGAGTGAGTCAAGGCCAAGGGAGGCGGAGTTGAGGTCGAGGCAGAGTTGAGGCCAAGGCGAAGTTGAGGCCGAGGTCCGCGTGAGACGGAGTTAAGGCCGAGGTCCACAGGGGGCGGAGTCGAGGCCGAGTGAGTCGAGGCCGAGGTCCGTGGGAGGCAGAGTCGAGGCCGAGGTTGAGGTCCGTCCGGGTGGCTGCAGGTACTATGGATCCTCTGACTCCCGGTTGCCTTCCCGGGTCTCGCCGGTGTTGCCTGTAGGTCGTGATGTGCCTTGAGATGGTCGTCTCCAGCCCCCCTGCCAGTAGGGAATCCGCTCCCTCCCGTTGGTCGCCTCGCTCTGCTGCGTCTGGCCCATCCTCTAGACACCTTTGGAAGGCAGGGAGTGTGACAACGTACATGCTTCCCCCGTCCTTCTGATCAGTTGCAGGGAGGCGGAGTGGAGGCCGAGGTCCGCGGGGGGCGGAGTCGAGGCCGAGTGAGTCGAGGTCCGCGGGAGGCGGAGTCTATGCCGAGGCGAAGTCGAGGCCAAGGTCCGCGGGAGGTGGAGTCGAGGCAGAGGTCCGCGGGAGGTAGAGTCGAGGCCGAGGTCCACGAGATGCGGAGTTTAGGCCAAGTGAGTCGAGGCCGAGCGAGGCAGAGTCGATCCTCGAGGTCCGAAGGAGGCGGGGTCGAGGCTTGGTGTCCGACGGAGGCATAGACGAGGCCGGGCTAGGCGGATTCGTGGCTAAGGGTCCGCGGGAGGCGGAGTCGTGGCCAAGGGTCCACGGGAGTCGAAGTCGAGGCCGAAGGGGTCCGAGAGGTTGTTGGAGTCGGAAGGGTCCAAGAGGTGGTCGGAGGTATACCGTAAGTACCCCCAAGGAAGTAAGTATCCCGGAAGGAGTCTGGAGTCATCTTCTTCCCTAATGGCCTTGCTCCATTAATGGAGTCCAAGAAGCTCTCTAGCTAAGTCCCCCCTTGGAATGAATAAGGTAGGGGGTATTTATAGGAAGAGGTTATGTGAAAGTAGGTGAAAAGTAAGAAGGGATAAAAAGGGGTGGGAAAAGGGATAAAAAGGATTGGGGTTTGCACTATGGAATGATCAACCAAAATAGGTATCCAAAGGCGTATCACTTCAGAAAATCTCGAACCCGGATGTATCGAAGGCAAGAAACTTGAACCCCTCCCTGGGGTACGAAATTCGAACTCCATGAGGTTTGAGCTTCGCACCCCGTGGGGTTCGAGCTTCGAACCCCGTGGGGTTTCGAGCTTCAAACCCCATGGGCTACAAATTTTGTATCGTGAAGGGGTACTAAATTCGTACCCCTAGGGATACGAGGAGTGTAAGATGAGCGTCGAGGCTAAGGGCTTTTCCCTTCCGGGGCTCGAGGTGATGGATTTATGATATTTTGGAGGAGCGGTGAGGTCCTGTTGGCGCGATCCCTTCTTGACCTATTTCCTTTGCTTTATGGCGACATTCCCATCTTTAACCATACGCGATACGTTGAGTCGAGCGTGCCTTATGTACTTTTGGGAACCGGACCAAAAGGTCGGTTAACACGTGAAATCAAGGAAGGTATACTTGATCAAGTGTGTGGGTGGAATCGGTGGTATCCCTTGCAGCCGTGAAATCAAGGAGGGTTGTAATTGGATATTGATATAGTAATAAAACTCTGCACAATCCAGCGTTGCGTGGGACTGGACGTACGAGCAATCCGAACCAGTACCAAATCCTGTGTGTTCTTTCCTTTTCTGCACTTTATTTTTTGTTTATCTTTGTGTTGGTTTTTGATTCTGTGTCTGTGATTGTTTCTGTAGTGTTTGATTCATATAGTAGTTCACATAAGTTTTAGATTTTGTTTAAATTCTCAAAAAACACTATTCACCCCCCTCTAGTGTTTATTTTGCCTTAACGATCCATTCCGCAATCCCTAACAATTGGTATTAGAGCAAGGTCTTTCAAAAAGCTCATAATCTGATTTTGAAAATTTTTAAATGGTAAATTTTGGAATATCTGTTAACACTAGTGTCAATTCATGCATTGTATCAATGTTAAAAGAGTCTGCATATAATTATGTTGAAAAATCGTGTGATCTACTGAAATATTGTTCAATTCAAGAAAGATGTGTTTTATGACTTTTGAAAAGTCAAAATTTGAAAAGATGGGAAAAGTGGCTGCTGGCAATTCCAATTTTGAAATGGTAGCTTTTGGATGTTCAAATTCTAAAAAGTTGGCTGTTGGAAATTCAAAATCCGAACTGGTGTGTTACATGGCTGTTGATAATTAAAACTCTAGAAAGCAATTGGTGGAAATGAAAAAGGATAAATGGATACTGGATAGTGGTTGTTCGAGACATATAATGGGAAATCCTTAATTACTCAATAATCTGAAATATGAGGATGGTGGAATGGTGAACTTCGGAGATAACTCTAAAGGATACATTATTGGAACCAGTAATGTCAGTAATTTTGAAACTCCTACTATTTTTGATGTTTTACTAGTTAGGAATTTAAAACACAGTTTACTAAGTATAAGTCAACTTTGCGATAAAGGTTATAAAATAAACTTTGAAAAGGATAAGTGCTTTAAAGAAGATAGGAATTCAAAAGTAATATTTTAAGGAGATAGAAAGAAAAATATCTATATATTAAGTATGAAGATCTCCAGCAATAACTCATGTCTTATGGACAATACAAGTGACCCCTGGATCTGGCATAAGAGATTTGGTCATATAAATTTCAAACGCATTTCTAGGATTTCTAAATTAGATTCAATTAGAGGATGGCCTAAAATGAAATTTAAAGTTAATAACTTATGCAATGCTTGTCTGTTCGAAAAATTAAAGAAAAGTTCATTTAAATCAGAAGAGGAAATTACTACCTCAAAACAATTAGAATTAATTCACATGGATTTGTTTGGTCCATCTCAAGTTCAATCAATAAATCATAATAAATATGTTTACGCAATAGTCGACGATTTTTCTAGATTTACTTGGACTTTGTTTCTTAAAAATAAAAGTGATGCTTTTAATCAATTTAAAACTTTTTCTAAAAGAATTCAAAATTTATTATCACTAAAAATCAAAGTAATACGAAGTGATCGTGGCGGAGAATTTGAAAACGAAAACTTTGAAAAATATTATGACAAAAAGGGGATAACCCATAATTTTTCAATTCCGAGAACTCCTCAACAAAATGAAGTAGTTGAACGTAAAAATAGGACAATACAAGAGTGTGCGAAAACTATGTTATCTAATAGTAATTTACCAAGAAATTTTTGGGCTGAGGCAGTAGCTACAACTTGCTATATTATAAATAGACTCTCAATTAGACCTTTAACTCATAAAACCACATATGAACTTTTGTATAATAAGAAACCAAAAGTATCATATTTTAAAATATTTGGAAGTAAATGATTTATACTTAATACTAAAGACAATCTAGATAAATTTGACTCGAAATCTGATAAAGGAGTATTTATTGGGTATTCAGAAAGAAATAAAACATATAGAGTTTTAAATACTCGAACCCATACCATTAAAGTAACATTAGACGTATCTTTCGACAAATTTTTTAAAAATATAACTTAAAACAATTAAGATGGATTAGAAAATGAAATAAATGAGATAAACCATGAAGATAATCAACCAAATAAACGAATTAGATTACTTAGATATCATCTTGTTGAAAATATCTTAGGAGATATTGAATCTGTTGTTAGAACTCGTAATAAATTAAATAATATGAGTAATACTGCACTTATTTCAACTATTGAACCTAAGAATCCAAAGGAAGCATCTTCCGATGATTCATGGATATTTGCTATGCAAGAAGAGCTGAATTAGTTTTATAGGAATGATGTATAGGAACTTGTTCCTATACCAGAAAATAAGACTATAATAGGAACCAAATGGGTTTATATAAATAAAATGAATGAACACGGTGAGGTCGTAAGAAATAAAGCATGTTCAGTAGCACAAAGATATACCCAAGAAGAAGGAATAAATTATGATGAATTTTTTTCCCCCGTAGCAAGACTAGAAGCTATTAGGATTTTACTAGCCTTTGCAAACCATAATAATTTCAATTATATCAAATGGATGTCAAAAGTACTTATGTAAATGGATTTGTCAAAGAAAACGTATATGTAGAGCAACCACCTCTATTTGAAGATGAAAATTTACCAGATCACATATATAAGTTAAAGAAAGCGTTATATGGATTAAAACAGGCTTCTAGGGGTTGGTATGGTAGATTAAGAAATTATTTGTTACAATCAAATTTTGAAATAGGAAAATTACAAAATACTTTGTTCATTAAGAAAAATAAAAAGGATATTCAATTAGTACAAATACATGTTGATGATATAATTTTCGAATCAACAAACGATAAGATAAATAAAGAATTTTTAGACATTATGACCCAAGAATTTGAAATGAGTCATATGAGAGAACTATCATTCTTTTTAGGATAACAAATTCGTCAATTAAAGAATGGAAAATTTATTAATCAAGAAAAATACTCAAGAGATCTAATTAATAAATATAATTAACAACAACAAATGGGAGACCAACATCTATAGCGACTAATATAACATTAAACAAAGATGATATATCTAAAGACGTTGATCAAAAACTATATAGAGGAATGATAGTGTCGTTATTATATATAACTGCTAGTAGACCAGATATAATGCAAAGTGCTTGTCTCTGTGCAAGATATCAATCGCAACTTAAGGAAACACATTTAAAAGGCGTAAAACATATTCTAAGGTATGTGAAGCATACATCAGACTTTGGTTTATTTTACCCTAAGGATGATCTATTTGATTTAGTTTCTTACTGTGACACTGACAACGCAAGATGTAAATCCGATCGTAAAAGTACTAATGGAACATGTCACTTCTTAAGACATTCACTTGTCTTATGGTTTAGTAAAAAGCAAAATATTGTATCTCTATCAACAACTGAAGCAGAATATATCTCTACTGCTTTGGCTTGTTCACAAGTAATATATATGCAATAAACTCTAAATGATTTTGGATTAAAAATAAATAAATCACCGATATACTGCGATAATACGAGTGTTATAAATATGTCTAAAAATCCAACTCATCGTTCAAGAACTAAACATATCGATATAAGATATCATTTTCTAAAAGATAACGTAAGTAAAGAGAAAATTTCACTCGAATTTATAGATACAGATAAACAAATAGAAGATATATTAACAAAACCATTAAACGAAGCAACATTTATTAAATTTAGAAGAGAATTTGGCATATGTTCATTTAGTGAGTTAGAATAATTAAATATACTATTATATATATAAATAACATAAAAAATTAGAAAATAAAATTTAAAACACAAGTATATCAGCATACATTTATGCGTATGTCGACATATATTTTAAATTTAATTCCCACCAAAAGTTATTTATATATCTATTATTTAAACCTTCTACTTTGACTTTTCTTCTTCATTTTCATTTCTCTTCTCTGTAAAAATTCTAAACTAAAATAAACAATGGTCACTAATTTAAACATCCAAATCAATCACGATTCATCCGCTAGACCACCGGATGGTACTTTTCAACGATCTACGCTATTTAGGGTCATCAAAATCGAAGAAAAGATGGAGTATGCTTTGCAAATGATGGCTGAAATACAAGTACTACTGATTAAGATGAGCCAAGAACAAAATAGGCAAGGGAAAGTAACAAGGAGTCTTCTTAAATTCATAATGGATAATCAGGCTAATTCTATTATCATCGACGATGATAATTAAGCCATGGAAGAGGAGGAAGAACCAGAGGAAGAACCAGAAGAGGAAGAAGAGATGATGGACGAAGAAGAACCTAAAGAGATTCAACCAACGGTTAGGGAAGAAGACGATAAGGTTGTATGTGTAGGAGAGGTTTTATTCGACCAAAATGGGAATGTGATTGAATAGAATGGGGATTTTTGTCTCCATTATCCAAATTGTCCAATTCACAGATCTCCCACTGTAGAGAATAATCAGTATTTAAGGTTTTCTTCGGTTTTTCGATATATAGTGCTTGTATAAATCTGTGTACTTCCGCTTGTACTAATTTAAGTTTAATATAATAATTGTTAATGTTTATCATAAATATAAGTTAAGTAAAATAATTAGTTAGACATTTATAAATCTTAGCATAAAGTTATATGAATATAAATTTAAGGGGGAGTATAAGAATTATTAAAGGAATATTTTACTTACGGGGAGTATTTTACCTTGAATTAGAAGATACTTAGATTCTTATAGGTTTTATTTAGATAGTTATACAATTTAAGGGGAGTAGTTTTACAATTTCTTTTTGATAATGCCAAATTGGGAGAAATTATAAAATATAGACATAGTTTATATGATTCGTATAGACAGGGGGAGTATTTGAAGGATCATTATCAACATGTATATACATGTATAATATTCTATAAACTAAGGTTGTCATCATCAAAAAGGGGGAGATTGTTGGAGAATAGAGTTTTGATGACAACAACCTTATTTCAATATTAATTGGTTATAAAATATATACTAACAACTCTATATAGAATATATATATATATATATATAATATATATATACATACATGTATATATATATATATATCAAATTCTGTTTTCAAATTCTATTTTCAATCTCTTTCCTCTCTATTTTATTTTCTACTTTCATTTGATTTGAAACTTAAGTTTTATAAGTTTATACTTTATAAATTTTATATATTTATATAGTTTTAAACTCTGTAATTTATAAATATGTTTATATAGTTTATATTTATGTTTCTGTATGATTTTCTACTTTATAATATTTATTTAAACATTATATTTTAATACAAGAATTTCCAGAAATATATTTATATCAAAACAATTGAAAAATGTTCAAATTTCAATTTTGTACATACATATGTCGACATACATATATATACATGTCGACATATAACTTTCATTTTTTCAAATTTTATAGGAAGAGTCTTTTCGCTATTTGTGACGGTTCTGAAGTGTTGCACCTTTCACACACTATAAAAAGAGGTTGATTTCGAATTTTTAATCACTTCTTCTTCTCCCTTTTCACTCTCTTTCATTACACCATTATTTTTCATTATTCTTATGATTTCTAGTTTTCTACACCTATACTCTACCGAATTCAATTCTGTTTTCACTAATCTTCTTCTCTCTACACTCTCTACTCATTAATCTCTGAATCATGTCCTATTGAAGAGTTATAGGGCTGTTTGTAATAGTTTGGGTTGTGTAAAGGAATCAGTGGTATCGCTTGTAGCCGTGAAAATTAAGGACGGGTAATCGGTGGTATCCCTTGTAACCTTGAAATCAAGGAAGGTATACTTAATCAAGTGTGTAGGTGGAATTGGTGGTATCCCTTGTAGCCGTGAAATCAAGGAGGGTTGTAATTGGATATCGAAATAATAATAAAACTCTGTGCAATCCTGCGTTGCGTTGGACAGGACGTAGGAGCAATCCGAACCAGCATAAAATCTGGTGTGTTCTTTCCTTTTCCGTACTTAATTTTTTTGTTTATCTTTGTGTTTATGTTTGATTCTGTGTCTGTGATTGTTTCTGTAGTGTTTGATTCATATAGTAGTTCACATAAGTTTTAGATTTTGTTTAAATTCCAAAAAACACTATTCACCCCCCCTCTATTGTTTGTTTTGCCTTAATGATCCATTCCGCAATTCCTAACACCAACGGGGTCGCGACCCATGGTCTTCAGACCTTTTTGTGGAGCTTCATCTCAATGGTCTTCAGACCGTTTTGTAATAGGTTAGCTACCTAGAGATCGCATCTCATTTGTGATACATGTGTTGGTGAGTCTTAGTGTCCCCGTTTGTGATAGGCCTCTCCCCTTTTATATGATTTTCTAGATTTTTAATTACTAATTTCTAGAATTTGGTGTTTTGATATGTGGTATCATTTTGTGTTGAACTGATAGTGTGTTATCAATTTTGTATTGATTTGATAGGTGATATCATTTCTTGTGAGTAGTTGTATAATTTAGAGTGTGATATCCTTTGATATTTTTTTATAGCATTGAGATTTCCTTGAGATATTGTATGGACTTTTTTGGGTATTCACTTCTATATGAGAATGTTGATGTTATGCGTATATGTTATTATCTTTGTATATATCTTATTCTATATTAGTTTATTGTGATAAGTACAGCTAGACTGGTCCATTTATTGTTTCTTTTCTTATAAATAGTACTCGGGTCAAACCGAGGTGTTATAGGTTCTTCCACATGACTTCTAGCGGGGACTATATCTTGACCTTTGGCTAACTACATTAGTGTTTTAGTTTTTGGGTTTCATGTAAATGAGATAGGGACTTCTCATATGTATATATTATTTTATGTAGCCCTTGTACCTATTCTTTTGTTGTATAGTGGATCGAGTATGACCACTATCTTTTTGTACACACTTATGAGTTATATTCATATCTATTTCTGTCTTCGTGATGTGAATATATGTGTTTGACTCTGATTATGTTGTTATGTTATTTTATATTGATTCTGAACTATATATAGTCATTGTGTAATTGGTTTGAACTCGAATTAGATATATTAGATTTCTTCTAGAGAGAAAAAGTAAGATCATATTTTCCAACATGTTGAACACTGTTTAAAGCTATTATACAGATAATTGCTCTTCAACAACATTATTCTTCAGGTTTTCCAAGTTTCAATCTTGATCATCGTCGAATGTAGACATTCTATCAAGATCCGGAGCAGCATCCGCCTGAAGACTCTGATTTGTCTCGAAATTGAGATTTCTAATGAGCTGGTTCTGTTCCATCGGCTAAATTTTGTTTCTCATATGCATCATGCACTCTATGTGCTTGTGCTTGGTTCCTTCTGTGCCTATCAAAAGCAGGTGGATGTGCATGTTCTTCCAAGTTCGCATTTTCTCGAGCGGTTCTAATATTTTTTTTAAGGTGGAAGTGTAGATAGAGCGTTCATATATCCATAAGAGCTTTGTGAGTAGTTTTCCCTCTTTGATTATTATTTTCTACTGTCTTATCCAACTCCCTTCTGGCGATAGTATCTGCCTAAGAGTTTTCGGTTTGATTATTGACTTCCATACTAGCAGCAGTTGCATTTGTATCTCCTTCTGTAGTTGTAGTGAACTTTCCACCATTAGCTTTATTAGAATTCTTCTTTAAAGAAATCTTCTCTTCCAGTCAGCAAGTAAACAACAATTTTTCAAAAGTTAAACTTTAAATCCAACTTCTAGACCTTGAAGATTTATAGTAGATAACGTAGATTTGCTTTTCTTTTTCGAGTTCTCAATGAAAGCACCAAATGTTTACATAAAAAATAGCATAAACATCCAATGGGCATGAAAGCACATGCTTATAATGGCAATTCAAATATGATTACGTTGATCTAGTAAAAGATAAGAAAAATAAATGAAAAGGGAAAAAGAGAAAGACAGAAGACACTGGTTTACAGTGGTCCGGCTGTTAAAAAGCCTATGTCCACTTTATATGTTTGATTTTATTATTCTTCAGCCAATTACAAGTAATTTGTAATACATTTGATTGAATATAGATGAATCGCTAGTACAAAGGCTAATCAGAATATATCACAATAGCCTCTTTGGTGATTATTGTGTAGGAAGAGAAATTTGAAGAATTGTTTTAAAAGAACGTAGGCAGAAAGCATTTGACCCTCATTATTTTGTCTGTAGTTGGGCATATATAGTAGTTTAGAGTGGAGTTAGGCCGAGTTGCAACACTAAAGAGCTTATATTAAAGACCAAAGAGCACACCCAAAAGACGAACCCCATATGAGTTGTTAATTCGAGTTAATGCTTACCCATAACGCTATGAGTTAGAGTCGACCCGAATGTATGACTCTTATCAGATTGCGACATCTTTTGTTAATTTCTTGCTTCTTTATGATTTTTCCAATCAAGTTCCATAACTTTTGGGCTTTATTTGAAGATAATGTACACTTGGGATGGTTTGAACTGCAACACAGATGAATGATTCATCCATAACTTGAGCCAATGACATCGGACTGCAACCAAATTTGGACGGCAAGCTAATGAAAGGATATATACTGGGTCGTATTGTGTAAAGTGGGGTCGGTACCGATCAACCATTATGGCATGAATTGGTGCTGACACAAATACATAGTATATTTCTTTTACTTTTGATTTTGAGCACCTTCATATTACCTTTTGAGTATTATGGCCAAGTTTCCTGTGAATTTGGCTTAGTCTTAATGTTCTAACTCCTTTAGATCTCTGTTCGGATAAGAATAGGTTAGCTAAATGTCTGAATTCAAATGAGATTTTTCATTTATCCCTCGTGCACTCCGTTGACAATGATGTTATACAACTTATCATCAATGTAAAATGACATTGATTCTTACTGATAATGCAAAAGTAGAGATTACATCAAATAAGAAGAAAGAATTTGCAATGTTTTTTCACACATTACTATTTTTAATAAGAAGAAAACGTTTTGTAACACTTTATGATGCTACAAAATTCTATAGGAAGAAATAAATATGCAGCAACATCCAGGCGTTGTTTACAGATGTGAGGAGGGGGTGTCCATCCACAAGAGATGTGTCCTAGTGGGTAAATGGTGTTACTAAATTCGATTCAACATCCAAATGTTGCTTCCAACTGTCCTAAGTCGTTGCATATGGCCATACCTGTTCAAATTCCTAATCTTACACCAGAACCGTTTAATCATATGCATTTCCCTCTTTATTATGATTTTGAATTTCGAATTCGAGTTTTGAGCAATAAATGAATCAAAATTTGAACCATTATGTTTTAGTATGTTGTCCAAAAAGAATATTAATTGGATCCAAACCCAAAATTAATCTGTATGTTCGTCCGGGCGAGTACGGTGTGGAAATGTCCTAATGCATTCAATGCCTCTAACATCTAACGGCACCTAACAGCCTTTAGAAGCGCATATAGGGCTCTCGAACTTTCCTCGATAATAGCTTCTTGAAAGAAAACTTATACCACCTTAATTTTTTTACTTATATTTCACGCAAAAACAAAAATGGGGGCATTTATTTGCCTATCATAATGTAGTAGAAAAATACCTGAACATAATAATTAAAACCGGTAGTTTGTTTGTTGCTTTCTTAAAACATTTTAAGAACATAAATTTTCCAACTTAGTTTTTATGGCATCTTACACGTATCCTGCCATGTCTATTTTAACTTATACAACATCGTTTTCAAGAATTGCTATCTTTAAAGTACCTCTATCTTACGTGATGGCGGCAATAATGGAAGTTCTATTTGATGGATATTACGATTTAATTATAATTAAAAAAGTTAACTTCCATCGGATTTTCACTAAATCAGACAGAACATAATTTCATGCTTTTGCGTATTGAGTCACGTTCAAAATCACGTGGTTAACCGAGAAAACTATGTATATATATATATATATATATACACACACACCTAATGTTGTCTGATGGTAAGCCATAAAATTATTCCTGGCACATGCATGAACCCTACGTACGTGTATATACACGGAAGATTTGTTTTCAATTTAGGCATTTAAGTGATAGCGTGAGATTAATTAAAGTACGTACAACATAAGTCTTGTGCAGTATTATTCAAAAGATAGAATCTTCCATTGTATGATTTAAGTACCACAAATATATTCTCTGGAAACGCAGAAAGTGTTAAGCCTTGGTACACGTATAATTTTGTTTGTAGGGTTTCGCTGATTTAACTCCGTAGTTGAGAACGACAAGTTCTACCATGGAAATTAAAATTTATTTTTAAAAGGCAATTCATAAGAAAATAATACTATAATTTTTTCTATAAATTATCCTTAAAACTAATTATGCTCATGAACACTTGTCACGCTCAAACAAAAAAAAAAAACTTTAACCTAATTTTTTAGGTTTTGTATTTTATGAGGCACAAGAGAAGAATCGTATATGCGTGCGAACATTATAGCGTTTGATTTTCGAACTGTCCAGTTAATGTTCGCGTCCGCGTCAGACGCGCAGGATGCTTCGGACGCGTCAGTGTGAGGTCCACACCATTTGCCCTTTCCATCCGAACGATTCAAATTGTTGCTTTCGCGTCGGACGCAGCCGACGCGTCCGATGCAAGAATTACAACATGTATTAACTGCTCTTTCAACATGTAACTGCCTTTTCTTTTGAATATTAATTTTTCTGAAATGCTTGGGAATTACATCATGTATTAACTGCTCTTTCAACATGTAACTTGGAACGTCAACTTGGGAGTTACAGCATGTATTAACTTCTGAAATGCTTGGGAATTACAGCCGCATGCTTGGAAAGACTAAAGCATTATTTTTTCTGAAATAGCCATAGGTGTAAACCGTTCGTTGGCAGTAAATTGATACAAACCTTAGAACGTCAACTGGAGGGAGTTGTATAGTTTAAGTCAGAAACTTGTTTATTGAATAAAAAACATATTACAGTGTTCGCAATAAACACACACAAACACTAATACAAACAATACACACACAAACACAAACAATAAACAATAAAATAATAAATACAAAAACAATAAAATAATAATTTTGCCATTTCCAATTTGTCCCTTTCGTAAAAAAAACGCATTCTCCGTTCGCAACAATTCTCCTTCAAATACCCCTTCCAAATAACTCTTCCTATTCAAAATCAAACGGACCATAAGTTAAAGTCGGGTAACAATTGGTACATAATTAATAATAATAATAAAATGAACAGAGTCATGCATGGCACGCAGCTTATGACCTAGCATTTTCCTGTTCACTAAAGTAAAATAGGTGCACCGACATATAACAATCATTGCTTGTAAATGCCCTCAAACACAGTACCACGTCCCACTTCCTCCATGCTAATTAGCAACTAAGTAACTGTTTTCTAGCCATAATAATGCGTTTCGGTACTTATATTCCATTTCACCACATTAATTACTTTGTCCCATATTCAATTTTCATGTGTCCAAATCAATTTCAATCCGGCATCCCATAGCCCAAAAGTACGTTTGCGGTAAGTAGAAATGAAAGTAGAGTATTTTAGCTGAAAATTTTAACGGACTATTTAAACGGATCATGTAGCTAAGTGAGGAATGCGTTTGCGAGTTTAAGCGGATCATTTTATTTTAGTTTTTTTATTTAATAAATTTATATTTCAAACCGAAAAGTATCATTAAAGCAAAATTGAATAGTCCACTAGATACAAAAATTGATATAATGGAGAAATACAACGCAATACAAATAAATCTATAAATGCAACTATGCTAGAACAAATTCATCTCTTGTTCTATCCCGAAATATTGTCATCTCAATGTTTTGATTTTGTTGAACCGGTGCAAGGTCTAAGTTTCCTGTAATTCTCAAGTCGACACATATTCTTCAAAGAACTCCTCTGGAATAAGATCTGGATCATCATTATACGCCATAAAATATAGATCATTCATGTTATATTTGCGTATATAATTGTGTATACCAAATGTAGCAATAACAACATTTCGCTTGAGTTTCAAATATGTACGTTGGCATATATTTTTCAGTATGACAAATTTTTTCTTCTATATTCCATATGTTATGTTAATTGTCATGGGTAAACTCGAATGGTAGAAATTATAATTTTCATTATTCAACTTTGTTTGATTTGTAGTTGCATGAAACTATGAAATATAATATCTAACATTACAAAATGGTGGTAGATAGCCCATATTCCACTACTAAAGCTACAGTGTAATCCAACGTCCACCAACGGTTATCCAACGACTTTCAGCGATCCGTTGATTTCGAAACAAACTATTGGAGAATGAAGTTTTGATGACAACATCCTTTTTGAATATTAATTGATTATAAAATATATACTAACACTTTTATCTAGAATATATACATACATATGCGTGATTTATATACAGGAATTATTATTGAAGACTGTACAGTTTAAAGATGTTAGAGATTCAGAATTCAAAGATGATTTAAGACTCATGAGTAATCAAGATTTCAAGAGTTTGAGATAAATATAGTAATAGGGTCTTTATGTAAAGGCTTTGAATAGCACTTCAGGTTCAAATTCAAATTTTGTTTTTCAATTTCTGATTTCAAATTCTATTTTCAAATTCTAGCTTCAATTTATATCTTCTCTATTTTATTTTCTTACTTTACTTTTGTTTTTAAACTCAAGATTTATAAATTATAAGTTTTATATATTATGTACTTTATATTTATATAGTTTTAAACCTATAATTTTATAAATATGTTCATATGTCTTATATTTATGTTTTCATATGATTTTCTATTTTATAATACTCATTTACAACACTTTGTTTTAATTCAAGAATTTCCAGAATTATATATATATATATATATATATATATATATATATATATATATATAAACACTTGAAATATGCTTAAAAATCATTTTTGAACTAGGTTATGTCACTACAAAAAAGAGGTCAGTTTTCCAACCTGGAATTCCCTACGTCATGCCTACGCGGCGTAGGCGCGGCGTAGAGAGAACGTAAAAATATATGAATGGTGTAGGGACAACGTAGGGCTTCCATACTCATTTCATGTGACGTATAATTAATTTATTATATACGAATACGGTTCCCACTTCCCACCTGCACAAAGTAAACTCCCGTTCCTAATTTCCTATTCTCGAAATAAATAAAAAACCTAGATCGTCGCTTCTGTCAACCGCGCCGCCGCTCTCAACCGCCATCTACCCTGCCTTATCTCCGCGCCGCCGCAGCCCTTGCCTCTCTTCCGTGCCGCAGCCCTTGCCTCCCTACCGCGCCGCGGACGCTCCCGCCGTTCTTTCCTTCCCTGCCCTATCGCCGTAGTCAGGTAAGAATTATTTTTTTCCAGTGTTTATCAACTCGAAATTTGTTTATATGTTTTAATAGTTGATCAAAACCATTCCCTATATTCATTGTTTACTGATTTGAGGCTAACTGTTCATCTCAACTTTGGATTTTCCTCAATTGATTGGAGTTTCATGATTATGAACTAATTTTAAGGGAGATGATTTTTGCTTGTGGTTATATAGTATTTTTTTTTTGCTGCAAATCATATAGTAGATGGTGAGTATATTATAATAGTTAAAATATAACCGATTTGAATCTGAAAATGTCGCTTTTTCACTTCCACTCTCACTTGATGCTAATTAAAAAATTGGCAAGGGAACATGAACTTTTTATGCAGTTTTCCTATAGCCTGAATCTGAAAAATATAACTAGAACGAGAAAGCTATCAGGAAAGCCTACTGGAAAATGAGGATGATGTATTATTGACAAGTGCTTCGTAGGTTTCAGAGAAGGAACTGAAGCTGCCAGAAAGCAGGCTTATGAGCTATTTTTTCTACTTACAAACAGTTGACCGACATCCTCATTGTTGGGGAAAAATACAACCTAAAATGTTTATCTTAAGCTCTACAGAACTATGGTTGTAACAAAAAATCAATTTTATAGGTTGGGATATCATCTGGAGTAACTGCCGATGCAGCTTTTAAGGTTTCTAGGAGGCGATAAAATGATAGAAAGCTAATAGGCATAAGCTCTACTCTGTTATAATGGTAAAAATGAAAATCTATAATCAGGAATTATGCTTTCATCCTTGTTATATTTACATTTTGTAACAACATAAACTTCATATCAAGTGGAAACTTAAAGAAAAGCTTCTTGGCATATTTTGTTTGAAATTTATAACTCCATAAGAAGGGGCTAATGTTCAATAATGCATAGGGAATGGATAGGGAATGGATTATGCATATATTAGCTGGACTTAAACATAGAAGGTAAGGTTTGCTAATGTTACGCTTTTTTTATGTAAGCTTCAAATTACTTATTATAAATTTGTAGATATCATAGTTTGTGTTAGTTAAGGTGGTGTATTTTTAAAATAATTGGGTGAGATTTTGAAATGATAGAAGAGTTATTTTTTTCTCCACTGATCAGAAAATGATGATAACAAGATCCTAGTGCTCTGTGTGCTTTTGACTACGTTATGTTAGTCTTTGTTGTAGTTTAATCTTGTGTGATGTAAACACTACTAGGTGTTTGAAACTATTTTTTATTACAGGATAGTTCTTGGAATCATTCTAGCCAGTTTGCTATTACAAATTGTAAACAAGGATTAATATATAGGATTGAACTATTCTTTGTAGGATAGTTCTTGGATTCCAAGTATGTTTTCCCATTTAGCAATACTAATGACTTGAAAGTATCACTGCCTCTTTTATATGATCCATTTAAGTGTCAACATAGTGTTATAAGCCACATTGAATCCAACACTATCTATAGCTATAAACAATTTCCCTAAAGTTAATAATATTTAAATGCCTTTTCAAGTAGGTTAGACTCATGTGTAAATGAGCTTGATTCAATGCATGTATATAGTTTAACAAAATGTAATGACAATTAGATAACGAGTTAAGAGATGTCATGATCCAGAAGGGGGTGAAAAAATGCATGGTTATTCATTTTATGATAGTGCACGTTGGTAATGGTGTGGCTAAGGAGAGTAATGATTATGACCTATCAAGGGTGCGTTTGCTTGTTAACGGTGCACATGCTAAGGTATGGAAATGATGTTGGCAAGTCAATTACAGGTTTATTAAACATTACATATTTACATCTTTATGATAAGTAAGCGTATGGAATATAGTTTATGATACATCTCTATTTTGGAAATAAAAGCATACTAGTAGGAGTCTTTTCGTAGAAAAGAAACATTATACACTACAACAAAATGACTCTATTACAACGGTGGAACACCGTTGTAATATACATTTTACAACGGCGGGCAAACCGTCGTGTATTAAGAAGTTGTAATATGTATATTTTACAATTTTTTTCCCACCGTTGTAAAATAATTTATTACAACTTTTATTCCCTGTTGTTGTATATTCTGTTGTAACGTCAAAGCATATGTATGACAACTGGTGATTACAGTTGTAACTTCCAGAATATTACAACTATTTCACACCGTTGTAAAATATTTTATTACAACTTTTTTTGCTGTTGTAACTTACACCTTACTAATATAAAGAATTCAAATATATTAATAATAATATGATTCATATTTCAAAGCAACAAATACAACTATACGGAATCATTCATATATATTAATTAACATAATATTCGATCAACATACACATAGTACATCACATACTAAACCCGCCATAAAAAACATAACCGTTTCAAAATACATACATCGATCTAACACAAAAGATACATAAGAATACTCTACGTGGCCAACGACCATCCATCCATAAATGAGCGTATGGTTTTTCCTGAGTAACGAGTGAGAAAATCAGACTGGAAATATGCTGCAGCAATGAAATAGTGTAAAAAAAATAAAAAATGAGATACCTTAGATCCTTAAAATGATTGATGAGGAGAAGCCGCAGCAAGAAAAAAATATTTGGTAAGTTTATCATGTTGATTTTTTATTTTCACTAAAGAACAACTTCCAGCTATACATATTGCCTTTGCTTTCTGTTGCTTCCAATCATTTTCCACCAATCTAAATCAAAATGAAATCCTAAACAATTAATAATAATATTACACTTAATAAACACAAAATAAGAAATATAGAACTAACCATTCGTTCTATATTTGCTGTAAATACAAGATTAGGTTAAGAAGCGGTAAGGATTGCTTGAATTGAGTGAGACCATGTTTAGGTGAACACCATTCATTCTCTATAGCAGGCGGCACTAAGAGTTATGAACTACCCATTCGAGCACCATAATGAAAGAAAGCATAAGGGATTCAAACCTGGAAGAACCTAGCCAAAATCCACCAAAATCTAGAGCGAATGATCATAAGTTTGTGTGAAATTATCTTTTAAATAAACACCCCAAGATAATTCAGAGGATTGAGTAAGCACCTGGTACTGGTTAAGTTCTAAGGATGGCATATCTTGCACTGATAGCTGTGACTTTTGTTCCTCTGAGTTCATTTTTACGGTCTCCTTTTCTATTCTTTCCACTTCATCTTTATTCTCTGGAAATTTAAAATGAAAGATCAGTACCATTGCAAAGGAAATCAATATTTGCAAATGGAGCCGGATAGTTTCTTATCTTGCACTGATAGCGGTAAGTTTTGCTTATATTAGACAATCAGACAACTCAATGTTCACCAGATTTCCAAAATATTCCTATGTTACGAGCATCAATCATGAGAAAACATGGATTTCATTGCAAGTGACAAAGAATATTTGAGCATTCAAATAGCTCATGTAACTCATAAATTAATATAGCAACTGATTAGAAAAGGACTATTTTTTTAATATACTACTGCCTTCTTCAATGGAAAACATGATAGTATGTCAGCCTATGCTCATTCATGATCTAATTTTGAAGTGTCCTGCACAAAGTTGGATTTGCATGTGCCTCACGTATATATCAAATTGAAAGTTTATATATTTTTCCATCCAACCAAGTGTTATTATACAACTAAAAAAACTATTTTTTATCCCTCCATGCAGTACACAAGAAAATTACATATAGAACTTAACATAGAAAGTGAAGTCACAACCATACAGGGGCAAGACAGTATGACTAATGACACACTAATAGTTTGAAAATAAGAGACTTACATGTATACTCCTAATCCCACTAGCAAAGGAACTCGCCATTGGGAACCAAATCCATCCGAAATACGAGTGAAACAGTGCCAATGTCGACACAGTTCGCAACAGTGCCAAATGGTAAGGGCACACGCATGAGCCGTCAACACTGGGACATATAGGTTAAAGCCGGCACCAGTGTAACAGTAAAGCACTTAAGTAGGCATATGTACAGGGAAAATTTAAGAGGAATACATGCATGATATATGAACAGAGAAATATTAATTTCAGATTTTTGATGGTCACACAGTAGGGAATTTAGCTCATTAAATAGCTCCAGCTTAAAACATAGGTTTATATCTATGCGCTCATATGCCAAATAAGCCAGTAACCATTCAAGTGTGATAGCTAAACCTGGAACAACAAATCATGCTAGTGGAAAAAATATCAGGAACGAAAATGTATTAATTTTAATTGCCACCAGACATGCATAGCCAATGTTCTTCTTAGATCTTACTATTATGTACAGGTGATAGTTTTGCACTCCATGAAACCATTTCTACTACAAAATGTAGTGACTGGACAATATAAAAGCCGGAAAAAGAGAGGTGTCACACACCCAAGACACACAGATGATAAAACAGTACCAAAAAATAGTTTAACTCCTACATTTTTTCCATTAGTAGTTAATTCCTAAAATCAATGACAAACTAACCAAGATTATGATAATAACAATAGGTAGCGCAAAAAGATTTTCTTTCTGTAACAGCAATGACAACTAGATAGAAATGGTTCAATAATCCCTTAAAGTTTATTTGAAAATGCTGTCATTGTGAAACTTTTTAAGCAAGGTCATAAATGAAAGATCTAAAAAAAAGTAATCTGTCACAATTCCTAAACTCACCAAATAAATTCATAATCTCATTTCAGATTGTAGTAAATTTGTGAAGTTAATAACAAAAACTAATCAAAACTATTATACTGCAAATTGGTGGCACAACAAAAATATTCTGACTAGCAGTAACCACAACTACACGAAACAAAACGGTTCTAAATTCCATTTTCAAAAAGGTATGCTAGCAATAAGGATGCACAATTTTAAACGGTGAAAACTAGTGGTTGTGAATCAATAAAATAATGAAGCACGGGTTGACAGTTCATGTGGGTAAACCAAAAAAAAACACACAACAGAGAGACTCGAACTGAACCGAGAAGAAAGAGGGCTAAATTTACCATATCCTTGTGTATACAGTAAGCTAGCAGCAACAGTTTTCCGAACGAAATTTTGGACACAACAAGAAAGAGACCCAATATGTTATTATGGCAAAATAAATGCAGTGTCATCTTATATAAATTTCCGCAAAATAAATGCGGTATTACAAGCATGCTTAAATTCACAGTGCGAAGTCAAATGTGCAGTATCATCTTATATATGATTTAGTAAAAAAATGCAGTATTCCATGTTTGCTTAAATTCACAGTGCCAACTCAAATGTGCAGTATCATCTTATATAAGATTTAGTAAAGAACTGCAGTATTCCATGTTTTTTCCTCTAATATCATTTAACTTTAATTTGAATATAAAATAAACACTACTAATATATACTCAGCAGCACCAAAGGCCATATCATCCATAGGTTTATAAACACATTCAAATATGTCCTTAATTCATGCTACATGTCAGTACAAGAATGAATAGCTATCAAACATAAAAATGGTACATAACCCTTTGAACACAAGCCAGTATGCACTATGTATACACGTAACAATGGGTAACAATAAAGTTACAGGTCATATTAGCACAAGCAGTTATATGTGACAAGGGTTATTACGGTTTCAGCATGAAGTAAAAATTGACTCAATAAGAATTTACTATTATACTCTAGTTTATATCAAAATTAAAACACTTGAAAAGAGTAAATTATGAGTCGAAACTAACCTTAAATTGGCAAGTGGCTAGCGGATACAGTCAGAGCAAGGCATGGAGCAACAGAGCTTTAAAACTCGATTTTTGGTGCTAGGTTTGGGTGACAACGTGCCGGAGCTGACCAGAAGTGGCTCAGCTCGTTGTACGGGAACTGGGGCTTGGCTACGACGACTTCATCGAGGCCTGAAGGCGCAACGATGGTCACTAGTGGGGCGGCAAAGACCGATATCTTCGGTAGGCGGAGAGGGCTTCAGTTTTGATAGCAACGCTCGGTGGAGGCTCAGTGATTTGGGGAGGAGCAAATCTCGATTTGAAGAGGAGTGGGTGGGCTGTGATTTAGGATAAAGGAATTGATTTGGGGATGGAGGCTTCGGCCATTAAAAGAACTGAAAAAGGGGAAAAATGAATTTGGCTGAAGAAAAGTGAAACCTCGACGTGATTGATAGGAGTAAATATGAGTATAGGAACAACGTTATTTCACTAGTTTATAGGATATGTGCACGTATAACAGAGATAGGTCTACCGTCTACGCGTTATTAACTAAGGTAGGTTTTATTTATGTATAAACTAATATTTATTTCTACCACAAATACCCTGAACCGCTCCAATTACATAACGCCAACACAGTCTCTGAATGCTACAAAAATTATACGGATCTCCTCGTCTTCGCTTTCTGAGTCCAATAAAATTATCCTGGTTGTAAACCGACTCCGTCTGTATACAACATTATTTTAAAATTTAAATTATATATCGGTTCACTGATTTCATTCTGTTTGTTCATTAACAACTCCGTTCGTCTCCAAATTTTGAAATGTTAAATTAAATTTCTTTATACACACAAATATACGCATATCCACGCCAACTTATCATATGTTTGAACAAATAAAATTTATAATTTAATGTCCATAACGTTTTTTTAAATTCAATCACTTATATTTTCCAATTGATTTTCAGTTCAAATATTCAACACTAGATATTTGATTCACAACCAACCATTCTGAATTAAATATCGAATTCAATCCATACACGAAACCATATTATCGATTTTTAATTCCAAACCCAAACATCAATATAAAATTGATTATTCATCGTTAAATCTTTAATTAATCCGATATTCCAGTTGTCGAAATTTCAGGGAGGTTACATTAATCAACATTGTTTATAAAATTTTATAATTAATTATAAATTATCGCATTCAATAGTGAGTTATTTATTGTAGAATATAAATTATTAATTAGATGTTTATTATTAGTTTATTTATTATTAATAATAATTTAATACCTAATTATTAACTATTAATTAACTATATTTACTAGTACTAATTACCAAATATTAAATATTAACTACTTAATTATTAAATAATAAATTACTTATTAAATATTAATTACTAGTTATTAATTTCTCATTAAATATATTAATTACTAATACCAGTTATTAATAAGTAGTTAACATACATTAACTATTAAAAATAAATTACTACTTAATTAATAATAATTGACAAATATTATTGATTCCCAAGTTTATTATTAATTATTATTATTAAATATCAATATAATTAGTTATTAAATATAGATATTATATACATGAAGTTTGTACTAGGCATCTCTATTACAACGAATAAAATGAAAAGCCGTGATATATATGTTTATTACAATAGTGATTTTTTCACAGTTGTAAAATACATTTATTACAACAGTGCGTTTTGCACAGTTGTAAAAAAGCATTTATTACAACTGTGCTTTATGCACAGTTGTAAAATTAAAGTTGTAATATGGTGTTTTTGTTGTAGTGATAATTGAAGTTTTTTAGTTGGGGTTCTCATTTGAAGTTTTTGCCCAAATTTTCGCATTACAAAATTTATTTCTCAAACCAAAATTAGTTGAAACAATATATACATTGGTGAATAGTTTAATATTTCAAATTTCATTTGACTATTGAAGTAAAGAACATGGAGCTCATTTGATATAGCAACAGAATCAAAAAGGCATCATGTTCATCCTCAGGCTTGCAAACTGTCACCTCCTTTCAACATACCAAAACTGTAATTTTCACTCTTTTGTTTTTGAACCACATCTCTACAATATCATCTGAATGCCTTATCAACTGCATGTAACAATAAATATGAACTAACCTCATTAGCATAACTAGATTAAAGAACACTAAGCGAAGGCACAACTTTTGGGTATCGGTATGTAAAGTCATCTTTGCGCCACAACAGCTTCAAGCTGCTTGCGCAGCAGCAGAAGCTTCAAGCTGCTGCCAGCTTCAAGCTGTTGTGCAACAGCAACTTGAAATTGCTTGCACAACAGCTTGTTGCACTTGAAGTTGCACAGCAACTTCAAGTTGCTGTGCAACAACAACTTCAAGTTGCTCTCGCTGAGCCTTAAGGCTCAATCGAAGCTCAATTTCTGTTGTGCCTTAAGGCTCAGCGAAACTGGGCATTAAGATCAGTTTCGCTGAGCTTTAAGGCTCAGCGAAACTGAGCCGTTTCATTGTACTATTTGGATTATGGAACTGAGCCTTAAGGCTCCACGGAACTGACCATTTTACTTAATTGTAATATGAAATGTATACATTGTACTAATTGGATTAAAAAATTTATGTGTAGATATACAAAGACAATACGTACTCCGTTAGGTTTGGAGTTCCAGATGATACAAAGAAGCTTGTGAAGGAGTAGAAGAGCTAAGGGATAAAAATCAAGAAATGAGTGTCATTATTAACAAACTACAAGAACAAATGAGTTCTGTGCAAGATTTTATACAAGGGTTGCGGCGAGAGCAAGAACCGTAGATATGACGTACTTTATGAATTAATCTTATTTTGGTAGTGGGTTTGATGTTTTATTTGTGTAAGGTACATTACACGATGTTTGAATTAGATGAAACGATCATGTTTGAGTTATGTAGCAACTTTATTTTATTGTTTGTTGGACATGATTTGTTTTAAATATATTTGTAGCAAGTTTATGGTAATTCGACCATGATGTTCATTTTGCATCAATGTTTTTATTGATATATATTATTTTGATTTTGCATATGCTCGGTTTTATTATGATTTGTGGCAGACAGAGATAAATATAAAACAACCATGTTGATTTTTGGTGTACAGGTGCATAGGAAATGCGTAGGAAAGGGTAAGGATGCATATGAAACTTGGTTTAGGGACGACATAGGGAAACCTAGCGTAGGGATGACATAAAAAACCTGGAGTAGGGATGACGTATGGAACTTGGCATAGAGACAGTGTAGGGAATTTGGCATAGGGATGACGTAGGGAGCTTGGCGTAGATATGGCGTAGGCATGTAGGCGTAGGGATGGAGTAGTGAAATATTTGCGACGAGCTGTTTTCCGACTTCCTTTTTGGCGTAGGGATGGTGTAGGGAAATTCGATTCCCTACGCCATCCCTACGCCAAATTGGCATATGGAATTCAGATTTTTTTTGTAGTGACATACATTATGTCTATGTCGACATATAACTGTCACCTTTTTTATTTTCAAAGGAAGTGTCATTTCAATATTTGTGATGCTGTAGAAACATTGCAACCTTTCAAAACTTATAATAGAGGCTGATTTCAAATTTTTTCATCATTCTTCTTCTCCATCTTCATCTTCTTTCTTTACACCATTATATTTTCTTATTTTTATGATTTCTACAACTATGCTCTGCCGAAATCAATTTATTTACATAAAACTTATTCTCTTCTCACTCACTACTCATTACTCTCTGAATCGAAGTGTTATTGAATAGTTATAGGGCTATTGTAATCTTTTGGGAAGTGTTTGGGTAATCAGTGTTTTCCTTGTAGCCGTGAAATCAAGGAACGAGAGCGGTGTGACCCTTGTAGCCGTGAAATCAAGGAGAGAATACTTGATCAAGTGTGTGGAATTGGTGTTACCCTTGTAGCTATGAAATCAAGGAGAGAATTGTATTTGGATATTGATAAAGTAATAAAACTTTGAGTAATCCAGCGTTGCGTGGGACTGGACGTAGGAACAATTCCAAACCAGTATAAAATCCAGTGTGTTCTTTCCCTTTCTGCATTTTATTTTTGTCTATCTTTGTGTTTGTGTTTGATTCTGTGTCTATGATTATTTCCATGGTGTTTAATTCATATACTAGATCATATAGGTTTTAGATTTTGTTTAAGATATAGGTTTTAGATTTTGTTTAAGATTCTCAAAAATATGTTCACCCCCTCTAGTGTTAGTTTTGTCTTAATGATCCATTCCGCAATCTCTAACAATTAGTATCAGAGCAAGGTCTTACAAAAAGTTCATAATCTGATTTTTGAAAATAGAGATAATGGTAACCAACACTGGTAGCAATAATAGTTCTTTTGTAGAGGGTCAGTCCACTCACTACAAGAAAAACCGAGATTATCGACAGATTTTTAGCAGCGGAAAATTCCGTCGCTAATTAGCGGCGGATTTCCTTGGGCTTTGTAAGAGAAAATATTTTGGATTTTATATGTCATCTTATTATAAATTATTACCGTCGAATACTAATTCTGTCGCTAAATCAATGGAAATTGCAGCTCTTTACCGTCATATAATATTTGACGCTAAATTCCGTTGCTAATAGAGTCGGATTACCGTCGACATAATTTTGAAGCTATTTTCCTGCAATTTTCCAAGAGATTTGAAACGAACTTTTATATTTTTTATTTATTAAATGTTTTAAATTTGTGTTATTACTTAGTAAATTTAAATTTTAAATAATTAATGTTAATAATACATTAGTAATTAATAATAAATAATAACTATTAGAAGTAAATAAAATTCAGTAGTTAATGCTGATTATTATTATTATTTTTTTGAAAATTAATGCTGATTAATTATTAATTACTATATAATGTAAATAAGAGGTAATAGTAATTAATAAAATACATTGTTGTTCGATGTTTATTAAATTTGTTTTGATAATCAATGATTATTTAATAGTCTTTAATACAATTAATTAAATCAATATCAAGAAATTATTAATACGTATTTGCTTTTAAGAAATTGATTGGTACGTATTATTTGATAAATAATTCGTAATTAAGAAACACAAAATGGTCAAAGTTTAAAAATAAGAAGTTAAATAAATATTAAAGAATTTCGAAATTCAAAAAATTCAAACATTACCATACAAGTTATTATTTTCATGCATATTAATAATAAATATTTAATTAGTGATTAATTACAGCTGAGCATAAGATTTAAGTAGTGCACTTATCTCTAATATATTGTGAGACAACACATTTTCAGTTTACAAAGATCCGAATTTAAACTTTAAGATTATATATACATATATAATATCATGTTCTTTTATAATGGTGTATAATGTGATTTCAGTATACATGTTTCCTAAATTCAATAAGTATTGCAATTATCTCTAATATAATATGAGACAACACATCCTCAGTTTATACAATTCAAATATATATATATATACATATATATGTATATATGTGTTTTTTTTATGAATTTTCAGAATTCTTTACTTGGTCATATAAGTATATAATAGTAATTATAAATTAATATCTACTATTAATAATTGGTTGTTGGTAATCTATAATTAATAATAAATATTTAATTAGTGATTAATTACAGCTGAGCATAAGATTTAAGTAGTGCACTTATCTCTAATATATTGTGAGACAACACATTTTCAATTTATAAAGATCAGAATTTAAACTGTAAGATTATATATACATATATAATATCATGTTCTTTTATAATGGTGTATAATGTGATTTCAGTATATCACTACATGTCATTAACAGTTACATATCAAACGGTTAATTTGCAAAAGTTATTGGTAAGATAACGTTAATAATTTGTCTAATATCCCGCTTGCAAAATATAAGAAAAAGTTAATAGTTTGTGCTGCTTGCAAAATAATGTTGCCGACAAAATTACCCCACTTCATTTTTTATCTTTAGCCTGTTGCCGACAAAGTTATTGTATACATACTAATCACTATTTAATTTTAATGTATTTAATAAATTTTATTTATTAATTAATAATTACTATTACGTAACTTAATAAGAATAATTGATAATATTTCAACTTTATAAATATGAATTAATATTTAATAATTAGTTCAACAGAGTAATACGAAATAATAAATATAAATAATTAGTGTTTATATATTTTATTTATTTAATGAATAATATTGATTGTTCATTTAAAGAATAATAAAATAAGGTGTACAAATTTTATTGGGGATTGTTAAAGGGACTCCAAATTTGGTTAAGGGGAGAATAATTTTAAGGGAACTCCAGCTTAATATTTTTTTTGTTAAGGGGGGGTTTGATTTATTTTAAAAAAAGAAAAAAAAAGACCTAACTACCCCTGATTCATCACTTATGTTAAACACTAACTTACTAAATTCAGCGCAACTAACAAACGTGCAAATTACAAAACATCTCAATTACAAAAAGGCTAATTATATCCATACATCAATAACATCTTTACATACACCATAAAATATAATAAACTACTATACACTAAAAATTACTTTTCATACACCTTTTTTTTACAATACTAGCCTTATTTTTTTCTTCCTCTTCCCTCTCTAAAACTTTAAAGTTATTTACATAAAATAGGAAACCTATAGCACTAAATAAAGTTTAAATTTAGTAAAATGAATTTAATTTTTTTGAGTGTACGGTACACAATTTATTATAGTACAAAAAAATTCTTAATTTCAGCAAAAGAGACCCTGCTTTTAAATTAAATAACTCTAAATTATCACTTACTTATAAAAGTTATCGTAATTCAAATTTTAGGTTTCACGTTTAAAAATACATTATGTTCTTCAAATTGTTTTACATAGATTTAATCAAATATCGTTAGTTACAATGTTTTATTTTGATGGGTTATCATTAAAAAAGAAAAAAAAATGAAATAAAAAAGATGGATAATTTAGTAATATATATTTGGGATTTTTAGACACAAGGACAAAGTCAAACCAAAATTTATCCATAAGGACGGTCAACAAAAAATTTATCCTCAAGGACAATTTTACACTAGATGGTGGAATTCAGGGGCCCACTAGCATTTTATAGTTTACTCTAAACTTTGTCCTTTTGGATAATATTTTTGCCTCTTGTCCTTTTGACATAATTTTTTGTACTTTTTGTCCATCATACTATTTTCCTGTATATATTTTTAGCAAAATAGTGGTATACATAAAGTAATTTTCGGTGTATGAATATAATTTGCCTTACAAAAATTCGATATAACATATTAGAACAGAATTTTCGTTTTTGCATTTAAAATTAATCATACCAATTCCAATATGAAATTATAATTAATTACCTAATTCGATGTCTTCTGAATACCCATGAAGTTTTCTTGCGTCCCTATTACATTAATTATATCCATTGTTTACTTTTATGTGCAACATTAAATTATAACCAATAATTAAGTTTTAGGCTTTATAGTTTATATTAATGAGGATTATAGAGGGTTAATATTGTAAATTTAATTTATATGTTTAAGGGGAGGCTAATTTATTTTGTCCTCCCCATAACAATTATACAATAAATAAAAATTGATCCTCCCCTTAACCAAATGTGGAGTCCCTTTAACAATTCCCATTTTATTTGCTCCAGCACCCAAATAGCGCACACAGGAGCAAACCGAGTACAGGCAGAGACTAGGTAGTTAATCCCGAACATACTAAACCCATAGGCAACGATCCTTTTATCTCTAACCCTAAAAATCGAATAATTCCTAATTCATGGCGGCGCTAAAAAAACTTCAGATCTGAAAAACAAGACGGTATGTATCGACTTGAAATGCGCTCAAACTTGTAGATCTGAATCAAACAGTGGTATCGTTCTAAAAATCCCTTTTTTCTTCCAATGATTTTCGTAGATCGATCATAAAGAACTCGACCTGGACTTGAAAGCTCGCGGCTTTTGAGACTACGCAGCCAGAAAAACATTGTGAATCGGAAACTGCTAGATCACGAAACACAAACGAATGGACCGATTGCATCTTCTTCTAGGTCGAGTGAGCGGCATCTTCATCTCCAGACGGCGAGCTCTCGAATAATCATTTTCATCTACTGTTATCGGCATAGCAACATATAGGGCACAAGAAGAATGCTGAACTGTTGCAAGCCACAAACGCTTGATTTCAGTTTGGGTTGATTTTTTGAAGCCGAACTGCTGAAGGTACAAATTTGGGTTTTTAATGTTTAATATATGATTTTTGAACTGGCTTTCTCGATGAGTTGTTGCAGTGTAAATGTGCTACTGTATAATACTATAGTCTATAATGTCCTTATACGCTGCTTCAGGGAATTGTAAAATAAATTTATGAGCATCATTTATGTACTATGCTAAAATGCAAACACAATTTTGATCATATATTTCATGTTCAGGTTTCCTTGTATATTAATTAAAGGAATTTGTAGTTTAAACATTTCCTGATAACTGGGCTATTGTTAAAAATTAGTTCAAAATTAAATTATTCAATTGATATATGACAGAACTGATAATTGTTGTGTGTTTCCGACTACCGCTGTCGTTCGGACGTTTGTCGCCTAACGGATTTTAAAAAAATGCACTACACTATAGTCGTTAATGGCCGACGAACGTGAACGGGGGATTTAATCTCCTAATACACTATAGCCATGGATGGTTCAAATCCTATCATATGGCTGTAATTGATTCTTAATGAATTGTTATATGATGTAAAGGAAGCACACTTTATGAAGAACAGTAGTTCCAACACAAAAGGCATCAAGACAAAAGCTTCCATAATTTGAACTCTAGTGAGAAATGGTGCTACTGAATGAATTCATAAACTATAATGCATTGAACTTTGCTTCTGTCCCAGTGCTCAATGCAGCATAAAAAATAGTATGCTGATGTTACACTATATTTTTTTTATTTCATGGTGGAAGGTACATGATAACAACTACATTATTTAAGTCGTTCAATAATATATTACTGTTTATGTAGACGATATTGTTATGATAAACCTAACAAAATAATCCCAACTGCAAAAAACAGCGCAAAAGCCTAAAGATTGTAAGTTCTTTTTATGTTCAGTACTGTTTATGTTGTCGCTTCTTACATCAATAGGTTGCCCCGTTGATCCTTCCATTCATTCTGCAAAATCAAACACTTGAATTTCAGATTGTAGAAGGGCGTCGACTAAAGACGAACTAGATAGGCGGCACTTGACTGGAGAATGAGTATGATGCTAACTTCAGTGGAGGAGAACTGGAGGAGGTTGATTGCTGCAATGCTAGTCAAACCTTTTTTTTTATCAATAGAATGCAATACAAAGTCGGGACATACTCAGTTCGGCGAGGAATCGAAGCAGTCAGCCTGATCAAAATAAAGCAATACAAAGGCGGCACATAATCAATGCGGTGTATCAGGTACTTCTCTAAATCAATGTCTCCATCTTTTAATTCGCAAGCTCCAGTTAAATATTTATGATCAGTAGAAGGATGAGCCTTTTACATGCTATAACATGAGACTTAAAAAGTGACCATCATACACCATTTCATCGTGGCCTTCAAATTTTGTACACAGTGGGTACAGACTACGTTCTACTAATTTGGTAGGGGCTTAACGATGCTAATTTTTAGCAAATTCTGCTTTAAATTATTATATAGATGTCAGATTGCTAACTTTTTCTATAAAACATTTTGAAGGTTTAGATTCATTCTAAAGTTTAATGGACCTTACAGTTTAATACGAGAGTTTTGTATAAGTTGGCATTAATTGAAGCATACTCTCATTTAGTAATTTTTTTTAATTTCTTGCATGAATATATCTTCAGTTGGGAGATTTTGTCGAACTGGGATTGTATAATCAGAGGTTTCTTCGAAGTAAAATTACATAAATTGGGAATTACTGTAATGTGTATTAGACTATTAGTTGTGTTTTCCTTTCTCTGGAATTGATTAGTCAGGTGGTAGTAAGATATTTGTTGTAACTTTTGCTTTGTATGCAACATAGTATATATCAATAATTAAATTTTAAAAATATTTCTTCCCTGAAAATGCTGTCTAGAGTGCTGTCTGACATTTCGAATATTCGGATACAAAGAACTAAGTTCAGTCTTGATCCATGGAATGTCGCCAAAAACTGACAAATTATTTATTCTTATTGATGCAAATCAAAGACTGAAGCAGTTATGTCTTGAATCGGAGAAGCTTCAAGAATCAAACAAAGCACTCTATGACACCATAAAGAACATCAAGGTAAATTTTATCTCAATCTTTAGGATGATATTCCTTTAGCATATGATTTATGATTAACTTTACATGATGAACAAAGAATGCTTAATTGCTAATTACATAAAACATACCAACATAATTTAGACTTGTATCATGATAACTTCAACTGTTTTTGTATTGCAAAATGCGCTAAATAAGAAGCTTTTTTGTATATGGTACATATGGCCATGGGATTCCTTGTTTACAGGTTTGTAGATCTTACTCATGTATTTTAATTACTACATGTCATCAAAACATACTTCTGTCCTCATAGCAAATATTCTGATTACATTTATATTTATGCTCAGTAGTGCTTTGTAGGATTTTAACTGGAAATTTGATCATTCTTTCACATATTCATTGAACAGATTGACGCAAACATAGATGGAGAGGTTGACTTTTTTGGAATTTGTAGCTGCAGCGTTACTTTTTGGGATGGTTGTATTATGTATTTTTTGATGTAAGAATCTTTAGCATGTCTATTATGTAATGTTGAATGTTGATTATGAGATGAGTGATTAATATAATACATTGATTATGAGATGTGTGTGTTTATATTAATTGCGCTGTATTTAAATTAGGATTGTGTATTGAATGGAACACAAGTTATGTGTGTGATGAATATATATATATATATATATATATATATGTATATATATATATATAGTAGAAGGGGAATAGCAGCGGATTACCAACAAAAAAAGGAGGTTAAATTTACCTTAATTTAATTTTCGTCGCTAATCTCTTGGTAATTAGTAAGGGTTTACTGACAGATTTTTTAAATAATATTTTATTCTAAATTAATAATCCGTCGGTAAATCATCGGTATATAAATTAAAATTAAAATTAAAATAAATTAATAAATAATATTTATTTTTATTATAAAATTAGAAAAACGTCGGTAAAATGTCGGAAATCACTTGCGAAATTCCGTCGCTAAATCTGACACATATACCGTCATGGTTTTTACCGACCACTCACTTATATAGGAAATCCGTCGCTAATACCTGTTTAGCGACGGATTAGCAGCGTATTCGGCCGTCGCTATTTACAGCTTTTCTTGTAGTGACTGTTAAACCACCACTATTTAATGTTAGTAATTATTCATATTGGGTATGTAGAATGAAAATCTATTTACAACCACTAGGATTGGACACATGGAATAGTACACAAAATGTGTTTGTTGAACCCACAACTGCTTTTGCATAATGGACAAATGAACAAAAGGTTGTTGTATTAAAGCCATGAATATGTTATTTTGTTCATCAGATAGGAATGAGTTTAATAGAATGTGAGTATGTATAGGTCTAAAGGGGTAAACTCTAACTCTCTAAAACCAAAATGAAATGTATAGGTGGTCTTTCACCAAGAGGGTGGCTAACGTTACACTCAACCGAATATCCGAATTTATAAATTTTTGAATACCTAACAAATAAATTTACGATTACATGAAGTTATTATAAAGTATGATGATGATGATAGTTAAGTGAACAAATACTCATAAAATCACTGAGTTTTGCTTCATCAAGAAGTGTGCGAATAATGTCTCGTGTATCATAATGCTAATCGTTTCATATAAATGGATAACGTTAGGCCAAGAGCCATGTGTCCGATGTCGATGTGTCTAGTTATAAATGAGTTGATATTTATAATCTAAAAAAAGTTTATCCTGAACAAGAAACTTAGATAACTTATAGAACTTTCGATGCATGTGCTTATGTGTTGCTCACCATTGGAAATATTACAGAATTTGCTCAATATTTTTTCGGGTCCTAAATTCAGATTGATATACGGGTCTAGAGGTACTTCTTATATAGCTCTTCCTCGCCTAACCACATCTTACTAGATAGAAGGTGTGATGTTTAAATTTCCTTAAATCAAATTGCCTGTATCTTCTCCAACCAGAGCGTTTTCTTCATCTGGTCGTATGTTTCCTACACCGTGACTTCTGCTCCCTCGTAATTCCCTTCAAACTCTTCTTATATTTTTTATACAAGTGAAGCATGCTGAAATGACGGACGGAAGAAGAGAAGAATGGAAGAAAAACGAGTGGAGGGGATGTGCTATTGCTGGCTTATTTATAGCCCGCTATGGCACAATCATTTAACGAGTGAAACAACAGCAGGATAAATGATTTGTGTGGATCGGAATTCACTTCAACCATCTTAGGTAGCTATTATTGTATCGGTTAAGGTAGTAACAAGTCTTCATGTTGGAATACGACTATAAATTTTGTACGAATGTTCGACGCCCGTTCATGCCGTAACCGAAATACGTCCGTCTGAGCCCATTCGTTTCTCATTTTGGACACGAGTTGAAAAAAGCAAAATTTGTACGAGAACAAAATATGTTCGGTCCATGTTCGTTCGAATTTTTTGTAATTTGGTACATAGTTGAGAGAAAATCTAATTAAATGTATAAAATGTGATATAAATAGTCATGTTGGACCAGATCGGTTTGTGTCCGTTTTCGAAAAACATATTTCGGTGTTCGACTGATTTTATTTAGAACATGAATTAAAATAATGAAATTTGTCTGCGTGTTCCGTTTGATTTATTAGGATAGAAAGTAAACATACTTCCATTTGGTCCGGTTCGATCGATTTACGTTGAAAGTGTTGCTTTTCCTTGTGGTTTGGGGGGGGGGGATTGGGGAGGGGGGATTTGACCCACAAGGAAGCAGTTGAGAATGATCTAGTGCGTCTTCAACTAATATATTTTGATCCCAGCTTTTCCAATAAAAGATCAGGTCACTACAACAAAAACACCATATTACAACTTTAATTTTACAACTGTGCGAAAAGCACAGTTGTAATAAATGCATTTTTACAACTGTGCAAAACGCACTGTTGTAATAAATATTTTTTACAACTGTGGAAAAATCACTGTTGTAATAAACATATATATCACAACTTTTCTTTTTTGTCTGTTGTAATAACTAATATATACTAATTAATTTCTCATAATTAATAGTTAAATTAGAAAGTTGTTTAAACTTATTTTTAGGAACTATTTTTTCTATTTCTTGTATTAGAGACCTATTAAATATTAAAAACAACTTATATTTAATAATTAGTAATATTAACAATTAAGAATAATTCATATTCAATAATAAATTTACAAATTAATACCAATTAATATTAATTACTATTAAGCACTACAACATGCTAGTTGTAATAGATGCCTATTACAAACTTCATGTTTATAATATCTATTTTTAATAACTAATTATATTAATATTTAATAGTAATTAATGATTAATAAAAACTTAGGAATCGATAATAGTTATTAATTATTATTAAATAATCAATAGTTTATAAGTAGTAATTAATTTTTAATAGTTAATGTTAACTGCTTATTAATCAATATTTAGTAACATATATATTATAAGCTTTTAATAATTATTACTTAATTATAACTAAGTAGAAATAAGTAAAAGTTAAATAATAATTATTATTAATATGAAATAATCCTAATTAATAATTAATTTAAAATTTGAAATAATCCTAATTAATAATTAACAATTAATTAATAACTAGTTAATAACTAATAATTAATAATCAATAATAAATCTAGATTTAAGCGTTTATATTGGTTGTTTAGTGTAATAAATTGTTTTTTAGTTATTAGATAAGCAATTCAAAAGGGCAAAAAGTGGATGTGTCCTTCCAGTACATTGGAATTTTCGTTTCCCCCCACCACACACACGCCCGATTTTAATATGCTGTGAAAATTTCATTTCCCTCCACAAGCAGGCGCGCTTTTCACTGGGTAATCCAGCGAACCCCACTTAAACTCACGAGACCCAACTCAAAAGAGAAACCCTAACTCTGAGTCTTCAATCGCCGCCACACAAAAAGCTACCTCTCGCGATCTTGAATTGCTCTCTGTTTTGCCACCTTGCCTTCATCCTTTCACCGCCGCCTCATCTTCATCCTTTTTCCGTCTTGCTTCGCCTCCATACAGCAGCCGTCTCGCCTCCGTTCTACTTTTATGTTGTTAAAGTATTCCTTGTGAAGAAGGGGGACAGAGTCGAGCTACAGTGCTATTCAGATCGAGAGACGATCTTCGATTTATCCACTGGACAGCTGGCGTGGTGCTACCGTTTGTTGGATTCAACGTGTCAAGGGCGACTGGATGTGTTTCATCCCCTTAAGTGCTGCTGCAGTCGAACTTGTCAAGGGCGAACAATTTCAGAAAGGTGAGATGAAGTTAGTCAGTTGGTGAATTGTTTTTAATAGAGCAGGGAGTGTTTAGTTTGATTTGGGAACATGATTTACTAAATCGTAGATGGTGGTGACTGCTGGGTAGCTAGAGTTGAAGTTGATGTGTGCGCACTTGTTTGTTTTATCTTGGAGATTTTATTGTTTCTTTGCAGGTATATAGACAGTGGGGTGGTGGTTATGTAGGAGACAAGCTTAGTTGCCTTGTAGTTGAAGATGTGTTGTGCTGGAATACAGTGATAAGAAACAGATTACACACAGACTTGCAAAAATTATAAAATTCTATGTAGTTTACTACTTGGCTAATGTTTGCAGTTTTGGGTGAAGGGATTCGGCTATGTTGTGGTCACTTAAATTGTCTTTTGGCTGCAGGCAGAGGTGATTGAATGGAAGTTCCGGTGGGGGAAAGGGCATTGGTGGAGATGTAGTTCTGTAGTGAAGTGCACGCAGGTGAATGGTTCATATGTTTAGATTGTAGTTGCTTATATGAGCTTTGCAGAAGCAGTTTTTTGTTGATGGTACTTGAATTTTGCAGATGAGGCGAGGAAACAAGCCAGTTTGGGTTATTGGTGTGGTGAAATAGGCGATCAGAGGTGGATGTTTGGTCTTCGCTGTGTCGTGCCATGTTTTGGGTTTGGTTGGAGTTTTATCCTTTGATTGTATGTATATTTATACGAAAGTGTGTATGTAGCCGAGTGTATTGAGTGATCAGTTTGTAGTGAGGAATGTATGTATTGTTATGACTTATTATGTAAAAGTGAGTTGTACGATAGTGGATCAGAAAGTTGTACTAATTCAGATATTGAAATAAAATATTTAATTGATTATTTCAGTTCAGTGTAGTATCATTTTATTCAATATAAATATTTATTTTTATATGAACAAAAATCATATTGTTATAATTAATTTTAGTAGGAATAACTACAACAGTGAAAAAAAGTTGTAATATGTATTACTACAACGGTGGAAAAAAGTTGTAAAATATACATATTACAACGGTGGTGCAACAGTCGTTGTAATAGGGTCATTTTGTTGTAGTGGGTAAAAGCAGAAAGACAAATAGGAAAATCAACTTTTTCTTCGTATCTTCTGCCAACTCTCATCATTTACTGACGAGTGCTTTATTCCAGTCGTTTTTTCAGTAAATACTTATGAAGTTGTACATATAGGCAATTTGATTGCGTTTAGTCAGACACGCACACCATGATTGCATATAGTGTAAATAGGAAGCATGAAGCATGCAGTAGTTGTTGATTATTTTGTCATGAGCATGAATCATCTGGACCAAAAATACCCTGTTCCCATGAACCCAACCAATTACAAACTTCTGATTTGTCCATTTTCCCAAGAACAAGTCAAACTTAGACAACACTTGGAATATATGTAACAAATGAGATGTGATGATCTATATTTAAAAATAAGAATCAATCCAAAAATCAAAGAAAAGAAATGCAAATTACCTTCTGCATGCATTAAAAATAATCAGAAACTAAAAATGTATTTGGCGAACAAATTGAAGTATAATGCTGGATTTAGATCGTTTAATTTGTTTTATCCATGAAAAGTGCATATAAGAAACATAGCGCCCTTGGATACGTTTCAGACTAAGAAAGCTCAACCTCCCAAAATATAAATATCTCTTTTTTTTTTTTTTTTTTTTTTTTAGAGTTTGAGACGAGTCTCTATCGCACAATTTCTGTACCCTTAGCTTAGAAATGAGGTATCTGATTTTGTGCTGTATATAAAGCATCCGACAATGCGTAGGGCAAACATCTAGCTACTTCGAAAATAGGCCTCGTTTTATAATCTATATTTACGCATTTCAATAATACTCAATTACAAATATCATATTTTGAGTATATGCAACAATATTCATTTCAATAATATATAAAATGTTTTTCGAAAATTTATACCAAACAGCTGTATTGATTTCATATACACAATATTCAATTCAATACTATGTATGTCATGATTTCATATATACAATACACACACACACAGAGAATGCAGCCCGAAAATCAATTTCCATTGCCCAACCTCGGTCATTTTGCAGCCGTGAAAGGTAAGTTGTTCATTGCTTCGTTACCGAGGGTGGTTGAAGAATATCCATTACAAAAGATGCTTTTTTTGCATTTGCATGTGACCCCATCACCTTTACGTCAAAACTACGTGCATGGATCAATAATTAGTTTCATATACTATTCTGTGCTGCTCTTGAAACCTGACGTGCGTGCTTTAACAAATGAAATGCATAATTTACTGTGGAAAATGTGTGTTAATTCTCTGTTGATAGCTATGATTTCTATGTTGATGTTAAGTACATATGGCAACTGAAAATATGCACTAACTGCCATACTAATGGACTTCTGATTGAAGCTTGTATGATATCTGCAGTGGAGAGTGAGTTTGTTGACACTTTTTTAACGTGTGTCACCATGACATACTAACAGTGTTAGTGATTGTGTGGTTAGGATCAAAAAAGGTGGAATTCAGGGGGTAATCATAGCCTCACACCACTAACACCGTTAGTGGTGTCATGGTGACCCACGTTAAAAAAGTGTCAACAAACTCGTATTGATCTGCAGTGGGTCCTCCCCTAGTTCGTATCCCTCTTACGAAACCTAGTCTCCTCCTCGAATATGGGTTCGTAAGCCGAAATTGGACAATAAGATAGTTGATAAGGATCAAAGACTAGAAGAAAAATCGAGAAGTAATGAAATTCCCAATGATGAAGTACTTACAAAAAATGGAAGACGATTCTTCTGAAGTGGAATCACTACAAGAAAATGGGGTCTTTACCTACCAATTGTAAACGTAGGTAAAACTACGATAATGGTGGACAATATATTTTAGCTACTAATATTGAATTGGTAGAGCTTGGTAGGTAAAGCTTAGTAGAGAAAGGGCTTTACCTACACTTATTGATATTGGTGGGTAAAAGAATCAATGGACCCCACTACGTTATAACTCGAATGATGAGTCATCAATGGATGTGTTTGATAATGTGTCATCCTACATGGATGCTGGCATGGCTGATGATGTGTCATCCTACATGACTACTGACATGATTGTCGTAGTATACACATGACATATATTAATGCTAACACTTGGAATTTAATGGTTGGTTCATGTGTCAAACAATAATTTGTCCATGTGACATAATTTGATTAGTGCATATGACATCATTTTTTAGGCCATATGGCATTATTTGATTAATCCATGTAACATTGTATGATTTGCTACGTGGCATTATGTCATTAGTCTACACACTACAAGAGAAACCACCCACTATTACAACATTTATTTACCATTGTGGCAAACATTGTAAATGCATTTTTTTTAATATTTTCAAACTATTTTATATACAATGTTTACAATGATATGCACAACTTCCATATGTTAACTAACACTGAAATAGAAATTCCAACAACATTTGACAATTTTGTAAACATGATTTTCAAATGAAAAATATTTATCATTCATAAATCGTTACAAATATCACTAATACAACATTATTTTACTATGTCAAAATAATATTTACATCCGTTAATATTACAACATTAAGAACATATCTAACTAAAGAACCCACTGAAGAACCAAATTTGCTGGGAACATCCAATTCTTCTCCTATAGTTTCATCCCTAGTTTCATCTGAACTCTCCCTGCCTCCCAATTATATTCCTTTGTTGTCTAATAGACTATAACCCATCAAAGCAATTTTATGGCCTTTTGATTAACTTCTTTCGGTGCACATTTGGAACTTCTGCTTACTCGCTTCAAGTACACAGCCTAAATAATCATGCAAATAAGAAGCAAAATTATGGAAGAATTGCAATTTACCAAATTTTTAGCATCAAGTATCCCACAATGGTAATCATTAATTTAAACAAGAATGGTAATTATAAAGACATAATGAAAGATCAACACTTACGTTATTAATATCCCTACACAAGATGCATTGTAAATACATCATAATTGTTTTGCGACAAAAGCACGGAGAGAAAAAATTCAAGTACCTGTGTTTGTACTCTAAATTCGTCAAATTGAAATATATTTCAAAGGGATGTCTGGCCTTGCTGATGAAAGTTTCATGTAGTGCATAGAGTTGATGGAACTTACAATATGTCAATAGAAAATATGCAGCATAGCCTACAAATTGCACTGACAATAGGACAAATTTTTTTAAGTTTAGTCGCTGCATGATTATTGCCTCGAACAGTATAGCCTATTAAGTTGCACATTATTGCTTTTGCCAACTGCATTAAGGGATGAAAGAACAAAAACCCAGAAGGCATCTAAATATAGCAAAATTATTAGTTAATGTAAGTAGAATTACAAAAAAAATGAACACGAAAGACATTAAATTTACCATATGGAACATGAAAGACATTAAATTTACCATTGGTACATGGAATATGTTGGAAGGGATGGAGGAATTGAACTCATTGAAATCCAACCAGCTAGTTTTATACCAAATAAAATCAGAGATTAGTAGAAAATTATCAAATAAGATCAGCATCAAATCAAATTAAATTAGCAATGAAAATGAAACAAATATATGAGAATTAATTAACATTAAAATTTAAGAGAAAAAATAACATGAAATAAATGCAATATAGCATGAAATAAATGGAAAAGGAATAAATGCAATATAGCATGAAATAAATGGAAAAGGAATAAATTCAAGAGAAAATGGTAACATATTAACATTGATTAACACTAATTTATACAAGTGTAAACAAGGCTAATGTCAACCATGTTTTAACAAATCAAGTATGAAATAAATGGAAATGGAATTAAATTTACCATATGGACATGAAAGACATTAAATTTACCATTGGTACATGGAACATGTTGGATAAGATGGAGGAATTGAACTCATTGAAATCCAACCAGTTGGTTTTATACCAAATAAAATCAGAGATTAGTATAAAGTTATCAAATGAGATTAGCATCAAATCAAATTAAATTAGCATTGAAAATGAAACAAATATATGAGAATTAATTAGCATTAAAATTTAAAAGAAAAAATAACATGAAATAAACGCAATATAGCATGAAATAAATGGAAAAAGAATAAATGCAATATAGCATGAAATAAATGGAAAAGGAATAAATTCAAGCAAAAATGGTAACATATTAACATTGATTAACGCTAATTTATACAAGTGTAAGCAAGGCTGATGTCAACTATGTTTTAACAAAACAAGTATGATCTGAGGATTAATATATTAAAACATTCACTAATATAGATAAAGATAAAAGAGATTACTAATATTGTACATCTTTAGCATTAAAATTATCTTTGCAACTTTTCTTTTCCAAGCGGACAAAAAGATGTTACTTTCTGAAAGCTATCCAATTAACTTTGGAAAAATAAATCATTAGTAAGGTTGTTGGGCATATTTTCATATAATCTTCGTTAATCTCCTTCTTCCACTATCTTAAGACAGCTGACAAACTACATAGAACCGGATCCAGATTTCTTTTAAAACCAAGGTTAGGATACCTCCAGAAGCTTAATGGTTTCACACCGCGCGATGCATTTAGCTAAACTTAATAAAACAAATGAAGGATGATAGACGGTAGGAGTACCATTGTTATAATATGTGAAATTGGAAATAGGGAATTTATGTTTACTGTAAGAATAAAAGAAGAAAGTGGAAGGAGGGAATTTATGTTTACATTTAGATCTGAAAATAGTTCTTGTAAGAGATGAAGAAACTTTAAGGCGCTAAGAAAGTGGAATACATGAAATTTTGGTTTATTGGAGCCAAAATTTTCAAAAGTGGAGTCAAATAGAAAGTTGAATATGTAATTAATTCCCTTACTCAGATGAAAAAAGAGAGCAATCGAATTAATATATTGAACTCTTAATATATACACAAACAAAACAGAATTAAATGTATATTATATTATCCAAATATCATGTGTAAATAGCAGAGAATAAAAGAAAAGAAGAATAAGAGGATATACATGAATGTAATTAATTCCCTTATATGCATGAATCTCTTACTTATATGCATGAATGTAATTAATTTGAACAGTTATTTTGGAGTTGGAGCTAGAATGTATTCCTTATATTTCTTATATGCATGAATCTATTCCTTATATCATTGAATTTATTCCTTATATGCATATATGTATTATCTACGGCAAGTCCTATTCAAACACTGCAAATTTCTTTACTCACATCATGAGATTTCAATTGAAACCTTAGACCAAAATGTCCTTATTAAAAAAGAAAGAAAAACTAAAAAATGGAAATCTTATACAGTTATTTCTTGTTTGCATTATGTTTTAAAATTAACTACTAAATATAATGTTGTTAAGAGTACTAAATTTTTTTAGTCCTTTTTTAAAATCAAATCGTGTTTAAATCTAACATTAAAGTTTAACTAATGTAACTTTTTATTATATTAAAAAAAAATCAAATTTCTATAGATAGATAACTAAATATTTTAACTTTCCTTTGAATTTTCTGAATTTGGAATCTATAACTGTAAATTTGAGAAATTTTGAAACTATCGCTTCTTAACATGATTAATGTATGATAGAGAAAATAAAATAAGAAAAATGCATGTTTTATTCTAAATGAGGGTAGTTTTGAAAAATGCATGGTGTATACTAAGTAAAAAGTGGTGTATGTGATTTTTACTTCTTTTTTTTGGTGTATGTATAGTTATTTGTGGTGTGTAAATAGAATTTGCCATTACCTACATATATGCATGAATGTAACTAATTTGGCCTCCAACTACATAGAGAAAATTTTAAATAAAATAAATGATTTTTTATAATTATTGTGCAGATTCATGTGTGAATAAAAAGGTGAAAAAATATATTTATTGGGGTATTTCATGAAACATGATTTTAGAAAGAGATTGAAATCAATTAAGTTTTAAAATTAGAATGCCTCTCTTGTTTTAGAAAGGGATGTAAATATAGTAATTATAATAAATACTTGTCATCAAGATTATTGATATTTATTTGTAGTGGCAGTTTTTGTAGTTTATATTGTGGCCAATCAAAAGAGACTACGTGGATTGAGGCCACAAAAGAGATCACGTGGATTGAGATTTGTACCATTAGATTTGATTTAAAATAACCCATTAGATTTATAGCCAGAGAGGATGTATAGATTGTTTCTCTGCAATAAACTAGAGAAATATGTTTGTCATTTCAGATGATGACTTATTAGTGTGAAATTGTGAAACATTTTAGAAAAATGTGAAGTTAAAATTTCTGTAGTCAATTGTTTGGAAAAAAATAACAATGTATGATATGTTATTAACAAATGATTATATAATATTAATTATTTACAATTTTATTATTGTTTACTAATTCACTAATGGTTAATTATTTCATGTTTCAAAATAATTATTACTAATTAATAAAAAAATGATTTTATAAAATACATTGCTAAGATATGTAAAGGAAATCTTGAATTCAAAAAAGATGCTAGAATATAATTTTTTGCCACATCATCACACAACTCAGCATTATTTTTAACGAAAGTTTAAAATGATATGAGAAAAATGTAAGGGCTAATCGCAAAAAAAACTTCCCCTTCCGTATATGTGTAGATAATTCATTTTACCTACCTATAATTATTGGTAGATAATCATCCTTTAACAATTTAATAACATTGACAATGTTTACCTACCAATAAATTTTACCACTGAATATTGGTAGATAAAGTTTCTCTTTACCTACCCATGCTAATTGGTAGGTAAAATATTGGTAGTTAAAGGTCAAATTTGTTGTAGTGAATCAATTGATGATGACATTTATCGGTACTCGGATGATCAGGCATGGATCCATTAAAAATCTGGGATGAGATAAGATCCTCATGAAAACTCGTATTACAAATATTTCACTACAATTGAAGGGGACTTCAGGAGATTGGATTATCAGATAGTGAGAGATGATTTTGAGCTTAATTGAGAAGGGTGAGATATGACAGAGAAACAGATTACTATTACTTGACAGTAGTTGGGATCAAGAGTTGAGTTTCGTAGTCCTAACCCGTGTTTTGTACCTAACCTTTTGTTGTAGTTTTTTTCTGAGTATGTCAACGTTATAGGTACTGACGACTCTAGTAGTTCCTCCTCTGTTAGAGACTAATTGCGGGTCTTGTAATAGCAGAAACACTCAATTTCTCTCCTGTATTATATTGTATCGCTAAAATGTTCTGGTATTTCAAACCAGACGAATGTTATTGTGCCTGTGTAGTAATCATTTTTCTATTATCCCATTCTAATAAAAGTGGTACGACCAACTATAAAAGCGGCTAGATTTGCCAAAAAAAGAAACCTAACTGCCACTGGCAGGTTGGTTAGGGATCGATCCAACGGTCGAGCGCCCCAATAGACCGCCTAGGTCGACCAGGCAGTGATAGGGAACAGAGGTATTTATTACCCTTTGTATATTTCATTCTGTTTATTTTCAGTCCATTTTCGAATTTCTTCTGTAACTTTTTCATATGTATTCCGTTCGCGAAGTTACAAACACGAAAGTTGACCGAAATTCCTTCACGAATGCAATGGTCCAAGTTTCATGGTCAAATTCCATCATTTTCGAAAACTCCATTTTTAGGATCTAATTAAATAATTAATTTCTTTATTGGAAAAATTCCGGGTTGTTACAAGAGGTGAGATATTGATAGGAAAATCTTAAAATATTAGGTGAAAAATTGCCCAAAAAAAAATCATCCCCTCCCCATCCCCCTACACGACTGAATGTGGTGCCACATCACGCGTAAGGGTGTAATGTGTGTAAGTGTAATGATGACATGTAAAGGTAATGATGTTAGGGAGTGATATTATTTTAGTAAGTTAAACTTTTTTTGTCCTTATTTACTTACTTTTTCTTATCTCTTCTTAGCTTAATTAATCAGTTCATTAAAATTTTATGGTTATGTTATCATACAAAAATGTGTACGTACATATATGCTATAGTTTCGTACAACTTCCATTTGTCAAATCGTTGAAAAACCGAAACTCATTTATATGTTACATTTTCTGTTTTCTTGTAAACTATTTTTCTAGGTAAACAAAATTCACAAATGGCCTACTTAATATTTTAAAATAATCAAAACATGATTATTTAGTCACTGTAACCCTGTCAAATAACATTTATTCATCATATATGAAATTCGGGAATTCACCGATAATGCGATACCGACTTTTCTTATATTTTCAAGTCAAGTTTATTTCTTTATATAACTTGTTTCACCATCGATATGTTATTGCTATACAACATTTTTGAAATGATTGCATATCATTTTTATTCTTATCTGAATTATTACAACAATTGTCAAATTGCTAAATTCTCCATTTAAATATGTAACTCAGTTACTAAATATAAATATTTTTATTGACGATCTTATCAATTCATTAAATTTCCAAAAATTTGAAATATAAGATCGTATTTCATGTCCTCATTCAACTATGGAAATAAGTGTATGTATCCAGATCCGTTCACGACTCTTATGGATAGAAATCAGTTTTATTGAGAAAACGATTTTTGTAAATATGCGACTATTTCCTAGAGAAGTAATTTTCACACTAATTTTCCCAAAATAAGTTTATTCTCATTACTTCTTACCTTAATTCATTATTAGTTGAATTAATCCATATTTAGATATATAAAAATAATTCATATATACGTAATTAAGATCACAAAATTCCAGGTTGTTTCACAGTAGCCAAAGGGTGTTACTAATTTCTTTTTAGCACTCAAATGTTGCTTCCAACTGTTCTAAGTCGTTGCAAATGGTCATACCTATTCAAATTCCTCATCTTCCACTAGAAGCGTTTAATCATATGCATTTCCCTCTTTATTATGATTTTGAATGTTGAATTTCGAATTCGGGTTTTGAAGCATTAACGGTTCGTAATTCGAATCGTTATGACATAGTATCTTGTCCAAAAAGAATATTAGTTGAATCCAAACCCGAATTCAATCCGGCTCGCGCCCGGGCGAGGGAGGTGAGGAAATGCTCTAATGCATCATGCATCTAATGTCTAACTGTACCTAGCAACCTTTAAAAGCGCGGATAATGCTCTCGAACGTTCTTTGATAATAGCCTCTTGAAAGAAAACTTATACCACCGTATTGTTTTACTTAGATCTAATGCAAAATTCAAAATGGGGGCACTTGTTTGCCTATCATAATGCAATAGACAAATGCATGGACATAATAATTAAACCAGTAATTTGTTTGTTGCTTTTTTAAATATTTTAAGAACGTAGCTTTGCGAACTTAGTTTTTATGGCATCTTCCACGTATCCTGCCATACCTATTTTGACTTCTATAATATCGTTTTCATGCATTGCAATCATCAAATACCTTTACCTTCGCTTTTCAAGTTCGTAGTGGTGACAATAATGGAGGTTTTATTTGATGGATATTACAATTTAATTATAATTAAAAAGGTTAACTTCCATTTCATTTTCACTGAATTAGAATGATAATTTCAAACTCTTACATGATGAAGCCTTGCGTATTGAGTTACGCACAGGCGACCCTGAGCCCGTGCAAATGGTGCTCATGCACAGGGCAGCAAGCCTATGTAGGGCATAAAAATCGAACCGCTATACCGAAAAAAGAAAAAAAAAAGCAAAATTGAACGGATCTGAAGAAAAAGGGCGAAGAGCAGAAAGGGAGGAGGTGACTGAAACAGATCAACTGAAAAGGGCGAAATTTCACATATTGTTGTTACCTATTGCAATCCTCCACTTGAATGCTTTCATTCTTCATCCTTCATGCTTTCAATCTAGGGTTGCAGGGTTGTTGATATTCGTCCGTAGGAGCCCAAACTACACCAATTCTAACATTTGCGATCCCGATATGTTGAAATCAGTCCATCAGATCTGGAGTTTGAGATATATTTTGATTTCAATCCGCTGCTATAGTTTTTGAAGGAAAATAATAATTTCCAACATCTGTAACCATCACTTGTCATCTCTTCTTTAATAACGACCACCGTATCTTCAGATTTTCTGGTATTTTTATTATTTTTTTCTATATGTGAAATTGTAAATTTATTATGGATTTGATTTTTAGTTTCAAGTCCATTTCTCATTGAAGGTCGAAATTTGTTTTATGTATGATATAATTGAAAATTTCTTTATTGTGTAGATTTTTTTAATAAGAATTACAGGAGGCCCAATATTCATATTTTTAAAATTTCATTTTTTGCTAGCTCAAAAGACTCGAATTTTGACAAAAATCATATGGTGTTTTGAGTTTCTTTTTTGTTGTAAATATGAAATATACATAAATTGACCATTGGTGTTTCTTTTGGATGCAAACGCATCAAATTCAATACTAGTGCTTTCTTTTTAGTAGATTTTAGTGTCAAGAAAAGTTTGTGTCCTTACATTTGGTTGTTAATATGAGCTTGATTCCTTGAATTGATTCATGGTTGATAGATTAAGCCGTCCCAAAAAAAAAAAAAAAAAGATCAACTGAAGATATAGCTGACCAAATTCATAATTGTAATTTAGCTACCAAAAAAAAAAAAGATCAAGCGATATATAAACTAAAGTTGTTTTGTAATTTAGCTACTAAATTCATGATTATAACACCACAAAACAAAAATGAAATGAGTAAATTAAATTATGATCATAGATGACCACTTCTAATTTGTTTTCTTATTTAGAGCAAAAAAACTTTTTTTTTTGCATTCAAGAGTGTGGATAGGGCTGTTACGGTAATGGTAAATTTACCATTACCGTACCGTTACCGATAAATCGGTAACCGGTTACAAAATTAAACGGTATACCGATGCATTCGGTACGGTAACGGTAATTTTACCGTTATGAGCGGTAAAGTACCGGTAAAAAAATAAATATTCCGACGGTAACGGTAAATTACCGTTAACCCAATTTGTTTATATTCAATGTAGAAACTGGAGCTAATCTACTAAAAAGGGTATCCCACCAGTTGTTCCTGATAATCATTATTTAGTACCTTCATTTGGCTCTCTAAGGCAAGTTCATGCCTAAGCAATTTTTTTTATAATTTTATTTATGTAACCATGTATGTGTTGCTGCTGTCACTTTGCTGTCTGTTATTCTATATTGTCATTTTATGTCTTTATCAACTTATTTAGTTAATAATAACAAACTCAGACATGCATGCTGAATTGCTGATACTGCTGTCATTTTATGCACATCTCTAAACATATAACATGTTCATTTTACATAGGCAAAGTAAATATTTATACTATTTTTAGAAAACGGTAATTTACCGTTACCGACGAAACCGTTACCGTTGTAACGGTATACCGGTAGAACGGTTACCGGCGTATCGGTAACGGTAACGGTAAGCATTTTTGATTTACCGGAAAAAACGGTACGGTAACGGTATTTGCATAATGGTAACGGTAACCGTTACCGTAACAGCCCTAAATGTGGAGGAGAATTCGAATTTGGTTACATGTTGTTTACTTTTATTATTTATTATTAAAATAATATTATATTATGTCTATTACTTTATAATCATATTTTTCATAAATAACCAAGTTATCCATATCATAATTTGTAGATATACGAAGTGCTAGTTTTTGAGTGGTACAAAAGGAGCAAATGTTGCTTTTTAGTATTTGAAATAGCTCAAGTCTTGTATTTTTTTTTTTTTCATATTTATACTTATTATTGGTGATTTTTTGCATTGTGACCATGTTATTTTTATTTATAATGCATGCATTATTAACTCATAATAGCAGTATTGATTTTGCTGATATTAACGTCTTACAATATGAAAATTAGTCAGTATCGTTGTGAATTTTTTAAACCTTCGGGCATCATTTAGCATACTGCACCGGACATTATAAGCCTTAGGACCGGCTCTGGAGTTACGACGTGGTTAACAGAGAAAAATATACGAAATGCTGTCTGATGGTAAGCCATAAAATTATTCCTGGCACATGCATGATCCCTACATATATATATAAAATGGAGGTTTATTTTTAATTTAGATATTTAAATGACAGCTGAGATTAATTAAAATATGTGTAACATAAGTCTTGTGCAATATCCAAAAGAAAGCGTTAAGCTTGGGCACACGTAAAATTTTGTTTGTAGGGTTTTGCTCATTTAGCCCCTTAGTTGAGAAGGACAAGTTTTAGAACGGAAATTAAAATTTAATAATAATAATAAAATTAGCGTGCGAACAATAAGTTAAAATTGGGTAACAATTGGTTCATAATTAATAATATTAAAATGAACAGAGTCATGCATGATACGTGGCTTTTGACCAAGCATTTTCCTGTTCACTAAAGTAAATTAGGTGCACCGACAATTAACAATCATTGCTGGTAAGTGCCCTTAAACACAGAACCATCTGATGATTACGTCCCATTTCCTCCATGCTAATTAGGTACCATTCGCTATGAAATTTTGGCACATTACCGTTGCGTTAACGTCCAACATGTGCAACATCCACTAACAACAACAATCCAGGATGGTGAACGTTCGAAATTGGACCGTTTGTGTCCGGCGCATCGCGCGCCAACGGTCCAATTTCTAACGTTCACAACAAGCACCTATATCACATCTCCCTCGTTCCACTTCTCCAGATAGAACGATCCGGACATCGCACCGGTAGATGAAAGAAAAATTCGAAATAAATATGATAGTCTTCGACGAGAGTGATGCACTGATGAACAAAACTGGTACTGGTTGGGACACTTGCAAGGGAACTATTTCTGGAAACGACGAATGCTGGGAAGATTGTATAAAGGTGTGTGAACTTTAATTTTTATGGTTTATTTATAGATAGTTACTTAAAAATTATTTTTTATTTTTAGGAATTTGGGCCAATCTTTATAAAATATAGGAAACGTCTGCTTGATCATTTGGAGATGATGCAACAGTTATTTTGTGGGACGAATGTTACAGGTCAATCGTCGTATACGCCTACTGCTACCGGACAACTGTCGCAGACTGGTACGCCGCCTTCAACACAGAGCACGTTTGATAGAACATGGGCTTTTGATGGGTTTTTTAATCCATTTTATGAAACGCAAAGTGAACATATTCCAAATTTGAATTCTCCATCAAATCCTCAATTGTAACAAACTCCAATAAATCCTTCATTACACGAAACTCCAATTAATCCTCCTTTGCACCAAACTCCAATGAATCCTCCTTCGCAACCAACTTCACATCAAGTTTCAAGAGGAAGACATAATGAAAATGAATACAAGATGGCTGAGCTTATTGGAATAATACACGAGAGACAGATCAAAAATCACACACGCATTCTGATAGTCCGAATACCAGTACCAGCGTAGAATCAACAGGAAGTTCCACAAATTATACAAATATGGTTGCTCGCATTGAACGTCTTGGAGAATGATGTGAATTTAATAATGCAAAAGCAATATTATTTGTTATGAAACCATTAATGCATAGATCCGTTGGAAGCTATAAACGATATTATATTTTGTATCAGTAATTTTCTTTTGGGAGCTGTTACATTTGCATAACAGTTACATATACACACACACACATGCTCGAATAAGATTGAGCTGTTACAAAATATGAATGGCATTAACATATTACCATGAATGATAACAAATTTAGTAATTTACTATCTTTTGTTATTTTTGGAATATATACAATTTACATTGTATAAGTTATAATCTTTTGTCTATTTTCATTATTTTAATACATGGTATTAAAACATTGCAATGAATGATAATAAATTAATATGTATTAACATTTATCTCTTCTGAAACGTATGCAATTTACAAGTTAAAAATGCAAACTTTTTGAACATTTGTTTTATTTAACATGTCATCAATTGCGGTCCAATTATCCTGCCACTAACATAGATACCATTTCTTCTATATAAGAAATTGGTCGTAGACAAGGGAATACACAGAATATAGAAGAAAAACGCTCTTTCTTTTTCTTCCTCAAAAAGAAAAGAAAAACGTTTTTTTTTTTCTATCTTCTCCTCCACCGTTCTTTTACAAAAAAAATCTTGAATAGTCGTATTTTAGAGTGCAAATATAATCGGCTTCATATGTGCAAATGATCCGATATAGATAAATAAATAAGAGGCTGTTTTATCCCAAAGGCAGCGACGAACTGTACGACATACTTTGCACCTTAAATAGATCGCCAAAACGTCTTCATGAAAGTGACCTAGTCCACGACTCAATCGAATCATTGTTTCTAACATACGTGTTTGGGGTGGTGCAGATCGCCAAGGGGAAAGTTGATATGGCTATGAACGCTATCAAATTTGATATGGCATAAAGCCTTTTCAAATCTCTGCATCCTCGTATGCCAAATTTGTTGCCTCGGTGTAGTGTCTATATGCTTATTTGATTTTTGTTTTGTTTTATTTTAGTCTTAAGATTGTGTTTATCTTATTTTGGACACTTTATCTCTTAAAATATTTGTTGTATGAAATTTATATGATTCACCTCCTCGTTATTATTTTTAATTTGATGTAATCAGTTTTTTTTTAATCGTGAGTCAAATTTCCATGTGAATGATATATTTTTAAATTTTTATTGTTTTATTTTCGTATATTTTTTTTTATAGATATTTTCCAGATAACCGCATCGAATATGCATTTTTAATATTGGGATACAAATATTTTTGGATAACTGCATCGGATGTGAATTTTTAAGTTTCAGATACGGATATTTCTAAATATCTGTATTCGCTACGACAGATACGGACATTTTCGAATATCCGAAAATGTACATGGATACGAATTGAGATCTTCTTACACATGGTGTCCACGGATATCAGATACGAATACGAATTATTATTTCTGGATGTGGATACGACACTACAGGTATTCGACTGCATATGTTTATAGCCCTATCTAGTGCGTCCTCAACTACTATATTTTGGTCCTAACTTTTCCTATAAAAGATCAGGTAAAAGAAGACAGACATATTTTCACATACACATTGTAGGAAAAACAACTTTTTCTTCCTGTATTCTGCCAACTCTCATCATTTACTGACGAGTGCTTTATTCCAATTGATTTTTCAGTAATATTACGTTGTACATATTGGCAATTTGATTGCACGGAGTCAGACACGCACACCATAATTGCATATACAATATTAAAAAAGAAAGCAGGAGCTGTTAATTATTTGTCATCAGTGGATGGAGTATGTCATTCACAGTAGAGGTACTTTTTGCATGTGATTCTCATCGTTTGTACATTCAAGTAGAAGAACCAATCAAAACTTAGACAACACTTGAAATATGTAACAAATGAAATGTGATTCATATTTAAAAATAAGAATCAATCCAAAAATCAAATAAGAAAAGAAAGAAAAACAAGACCTACTACATGCATTAAAAATAATCAAAAATTAACATAGTATTTGACGAACAAATTAAAGTATAATAATGGAATTAGTTCGTTTTATTTTATATATACCCATGAAAAGGGCATATAAGAAACATAGCGCCCTAGGATACGTTTCAGACTAAGAAAGCTCAACCTCCCGAAATATAAATATCTTGTTTATTTTTTCAATTTGAGTATCTATGACCCAATTCCTGCAACCTTAGCATATAAATGAGGTATCTGATTTTGTGCAGTATAGAAGGCAATCGATAATGCGTAGGACAAACATCTACTTCGAAAATAGGCCTCCTTTTCTTCTTATTTCAGGCAAAATTCATAATATATTGGCAAAAATATTTACATTTTAAAATTTATATTTACGCATTTCAAATATACACAATTACAAATTTCATCTATGAGTATATGCAACAGGAAAATATTCACAAGGACAAAATTAAGGGCTTTTTTATTCATAAGGACAGTGTAACGACCCAGGGTTTTCCGGCCCCGAAAATCGACATAAGTACCTTTACCGTAACTCAGGTCGACCTTCCAACACCGAAAACACTGGACGTTATTAGAAAGAATTTAGAGGGTGAGATAAGAAAGAAAGAAATATTAGAATAGAAGAAGAAGAACCAACATAACACAGTCTCACATCGCAGCGGAACAAAATATAATAATGGAAATAATTTTATTGAGAGCTTGGAATAACTTACAATCATCAGAGTATATCAACATCACTGGACAGTTATAATAATCTGTCCCATACACAGCGGAAGTAGTTATATAATATCATACGTCTGGACTCTTCCAGCTTGTCTCTTCACAGCATTCGATAACCTGAACCTGTACATCCCGGGCTAACCCGAGCATTTACAAAACACCGGGTCAGTCTGGTGAACCAGAGTGAGATAAACTCGCACAGTATTAAGGTATCACACAACTTGATTTTAAAGTTAAAATCCTTTCGAAAGAAAAGGATAATCGTAAGACCAAATCCACACATAAACACGGACGGTTTTTACCTTACGATAACCCAAAACAGTTTTGAAATCAATATCTTGTCTGATATTATAATAATGTCTAAATACAAGTAATATCAAATCTAGTAGAACGCTTGCATCTCACGCTCTACATATATAGTATACAAACAAAACCGCTGGCGCTTATTGGAGATTGGATTCCAACCATGACCAGGTATGGGACCACCTGCCGCTCGTGTATCTCTAGAGGCGAATACACTGGGTTCAACAAGAACGTCTTGCAACCCGGCCCTCACATGACCGACCACTCATTTCGCTTGAGTGTATCGAATGTATATCACCAACGGTTGGGCGCTACCCACCGTCTTCCCGAAAAGGGACAACATCGATAGATTAAAGAAGCAAAAGGAATTTCTCTAGATAGGTGATTATACACCCTAATGGGAGCGACCCACATAGCCATGCTGCCTGCCCGATTTTTGTCATTTCCCGGTTGTGAGGCTTGAGGTTTTAATTTACCTTTAGAACATCTGGCCACCGTTCACTTTGAATGTCACATCGTCAGATCCGCCAGATACCACTAATTGATGTCCACAAAAATACCCTAGTTGGGAGCTACCCAACTATGACACATTTGAAGAAATCAACGTACGTGACCCCGTTGGAAATACTCCGTCAGACATTCGTCCATACAAGTCATCCAGGAACAGGATGAACCGAAGGCACCCTCCTACTGCATCTCATATAGGAATCACCCCATGGATCAGTAGCGAGCAGTCCTTGCAATCCACAGATTCCAACCACGACAGAACCCCAGTATATCTCCGGGTCGAATCAGAGATTGTAAGTGGTTCTTCCGCTTTATGAAAACTATGGTCTTCAAATGCTCCATCTCGATCGTCATCTGACGTCCTCTATATTTTCGTATTTGTTGGACGGAATGGTTTTCGAATATAACTCGATCCCGGTCTTCCCGTACCAACAAACGTATAGGCCAGATTTGATAGTTGGTGATTTAACTATCAAATAAACAACCATTCAACCATAAAATAAAAATAGAATTTTATTTACTTCACAGCTTCCAGTGTTTATTCTTATTGAATAAACACAATCTTATGTTTCCCTTTCGTGGAAATTCTCTCATATTTCCCTTTTTACTTTGGTATTCTCATCCTATAAGTATGTACCTCAATGTTTTACTAAACATTGTATTATTATTTCTAAAGGATATAATAAACTCTTACCGTCCTTTATATCATCACAACTAATATCATCTTCAGGTAATTTCGAAGTCGTTCAAGTTGGGGTATTTTGGATTACCTCTCAGACCTTGATCAACAACGTCCTTATCTTCAGATAAATATAAGTCATGATCCAAACCCCAATATCTTATTCCAATATCAAATCAAATTCTGATTAACTATTTAATCCAAACTATAGCTTTACAAATTCACTTTATCTTTTGGAAATCTCTTTTTCCTCTACAATAAAACCAATATTGCTTAACCCATTGATTATTTAATTTCTTACCAAACATCGCTCGTATTAACTTCCCATTTTGATTAAGTACTTTGTTTCCTAACTGGTTTATTATCACAGACCTTATTACTTAATCCTTTTACCAAACTTAATTATAAATCCCTTTTTCCTATTTCCTTTTTCCTTCTGGGAAATCTCAAGTTCCAATTACCGCCCTTAAGTATTTCTATTTCCAAATCAATTTCTTCACTTCTCACTCGCTTTATAAACCATGTTTTTCATCTCAGGTTAATCATAACTCCTTTATATCTTCATTTTTCTTTACTTAATCAAATCGTTAAGTAAACCCATCATTTAAGCTATACCTTTGCTTAAACCCCTTTATAACCCTATTTTAAATTCGACTCATCTGCTTATATATTCTACTAACATGAGCCTTTACTTTATCAAAACAATAACTCATAACTTTTGAATAATAGAAGTACTTGGTCCCTTTTAAAGTTGCTTTATTCAAAATAATATATTTAAAACCTAAAATAAGTTGTAACCTCATAAAGGTCGATCCTCTTGATGATAAAAATCCATGATTGTCTGACAGGTAAAGTGATACCAAATTACTCAACCAATATTGTCACTGGTTAAACAAATCAACCGTTGCATTTCAATTCAATGGTTATCGGTTAATTCATCTGTCCGATCAGAACTGTTCTATTTATCTGATAATACCTGACGACCATCAATCGACAAACATATCACGCAAACAATTCAACTAAATTCAAAACATGATTATTTTATAGACATGATAAATAAAGGGGATTTCCTTTATTGGATTTAATCGTTAAAAATAACGATTATATAACTTACTGAATTCAAACGACCGTTTAAAATTCATTGTTCAAATCAATAATACCTAACTAGCAGACGGTCAATCACTAGCAACCAGAGTGCATAAAACAAAAACCCAATTTATATAAAATATAAACGGGGAGAAACTGAGTGAGGTTAACTCACATTGACTGGTTTGGATCGTTCAGCGTTGGTTTTTAATTAAATTAAACAGCGTTTTAATTTAATTAAAAATTTTCCGTCCTTCCAGTCTTGACAGACACAGCTCCATCTCGATCTTCTCGTCTCAACGGTCCCAACGAACCTGATTTTGTCCAAATCCGTTAACGTATGCGCGATATATCGCATTAACTAATTTATAAGGTATTTAAATATTTAGACTTTAAAATAAAAATTGGGCCTTTACCTTTTCTGTTCAGCCCGCTCAACCCAAGCCCAACCCTCTTCCCTTTAAAACCCTATATCCGATCCAATCGTTTATCTTCAACCCTCAGGAGAAAAGAAATCCGCCGCCTCCACCAATTTTTTCAAAGCCGAAACCCTACCCCTTGCGCCTTCGTCTCCAGCCAAAATCGGACCCTAGTTGCCTCGCATGTCCTCTCCGCCACTGTCTTCGACCCTCAGTCCCCCTCCTCCAATCGATCCGCCACACCGTACCCAACCTCTTCAGCAACCACCCCAACACCCCACGGCACCAGATCTTCGACGATCAACCCCCACTTCAGTTCATCAACGACTCCCCTACGCCTCCGAAAGCAACTACAGTTTGGCATCAACAAATCGATGTTTCGATTCGAAGTCTTCGGCCAGACCTTATGTCAGCGGCTCCGACAAACGTCAGTGGATCCATCGCAGGCATTTCCAAGCTAAGTATTTTAACTCAATATTTTTTTTTCTTTCTGTAAGTGGTTGAACGATTTTGTGTACTGTATTTATACGAATTGCTTTGTGAAAATGGTGAAACATCACTATGTGAACGCGTCTATTTATAGTGTAAATTTTAGTTTGGATATGATCAACGTCTATCGTTGTTTACCCTAGGTAGGCTCAGCTATGTTATAGGCCATTGGGTTTTTCTTTTCTCCTTTCAGATCAGTGATGGTTTGTGTGATTTATACTGATCACTGCAAACTTGTTTTGGTCGAGATTTTGTTCAGCATGGTGTTGTATTGTCATACGGCTGTTCTATAGTGATTGAAAGGCATAGATTTGGTGGGATTTTGGTGAAGATTTTGTGTTTATATTTTCATACACGTCTATTGTCCTTGTATGTACTACTATATATATATATATAGATATTTGTTACTGTAGACTTATACATGAATATATATATCAGTTTTCAGTTGGCACCATTGATCACAGTATAGCCTCTACTCTCTGTTATTTATTTTCTTTGACAAAAATAAATAGGCTCTGTATTGTTTTGATGTACACAAATATTTGCTGCTTATTTTCCTTAGCTGTTCATTGATTGTTTGCTTTAGCTATTGATGTGTGGAAAATAATATAATATACAGTGGTCTAGCTGTGTAGCTATTTTATTTAGCTTATTCGATTCTATGTAGTTGTACATAGATGCACATACATTAGCTGTTCACTGAGCATATCTGTTCTTAGTTGTACATATCCTATTTCCTTAGCTGCTTCTACCCTAGCTCTTTAGCTGTTCCATCACTGTTTCCATGGAGAAAAATATGTGTTACTGTTTTCTTTTTAGATCATAGCTATAGACTTAGTTGTGAATTGAGTGTGAATATACATTTGTTTTGTTTCAACAGCTTTGTATTGTCTTATCTTGTTGGTTGTTTCTTCTATCTTCATATCTGTTTTCATTTGATTTCGAATATATATTTATTTGTCTATTCAGAATATTTGTCTGTTAAATATATATACCTATATATACTTTATTTTATTTCTTACTAATAGGTTCACTGTTTTCCTTGCAGCTCATGATCAAGGCAGAAGATCTCTCTTTACTGTTTTTGAAAGGAAAATGGGCATGCCGAATTGTTATGTCAAATGTACAGAAATATGTATTTTTTTCTTGTTCTTTCTTATGGATAAAAACGAGGCATACTGAATTTGATTTTTAAATGAGTTGTTATGTCCAATTGTACTGTACTGACAATATTATATATATTGTTTCATTTATTCGAAATCTGCTGTATATATATAAAATGTAATGGCGTGAAGCACCAAACAAAGACTTGCATCATGCTAGAGTTGTTAGGCCGGCTATTAAGCTTTAGGGTGTCTGTACGTTTGTTTATTTATATTTAATGTTTTAAGTATTTCCTTTCATACCTGCCCTTTCAATTTTCTAAAAGCGCAACTTTATAAGTGCATGTTCACAAGATAAAGTCTCTAAATTTGTATATTTCCTAACGAGGTATATTAAAATATCAAGTGTATATTACAGTTTTATTACCAAACAAGCAAATCTATTGTAAGTCAATATAATATAACATATGGCGTGTCCAACCATAAGAAATTTTCGATAAACCCTTTATTTAAGAAGTATTGTTACGGTTCGATTTATAAATTATACGTATATATATATTTAATAAACGAATTATATATTTTGTAAATTCATTTAGAAATTCCAAATCGATATAATATATTAAATATCTGGGTACAGGAAATGCGGGTCGTTACATTCCTTCCCCCTTAAAATAATTTCGTCCTCGAAATTGCTAAGTAAGAGGAATACTCTCATCCCAATTATTTTCAAAATAATTATGGAATTATTATAAAATCTAGGTTATAAAATTTTCGAAGGATTCGTCAGCATCCCCGTTACGTTGTTTGACCAAACCAATTGCAAACGCCACTCTGGGCCCCACTTTAATCCAAGAAACAAGAACCCAAACGAGTACCCTTTCAGGGTTATAAATTATCAATCCACCGTTCCAACAACCAATCAACAATGCACAATCCAATCAACCAGATCAAACAACTTTTTATTCCCTAATTCCAAATTTTAATTCCAATATCCAACTCATATTGGATTAACTACTTACCTTTTCCTATTTACGCTGTCATTTCAAACTCAAATTTTGATTTCTATTTCAACAGTATCCATTTTCTCTTTCTAATTCCATATATGAAAAATTGGAGTTATATTTGACCATTCCAATTCATAGCCTGATTCAACTTTGATTCAAATAAACCAAACGACTCAAAATCAAACTTATATATTTTTTTCTATACAAAATATAATATGGCCAAAATTATTTCATCTGATCCTTTTTATAAATAATACCGCGTCAATTGCTAGTTTAAAATCGAACTAGTCAAATAACACAATATATAAAACACTTTTTAATATAGAATTTACAAATACGCTCTCATATACACTCAAACTCAATCTAGGATGTTACTAACCCCATCTCTATTGAGTTACATCACAGAGCCAAGGTTATTACTAAACCATTGCTCTGATACCACTGTAACGACCCAGGGTTTTCCGGCCCCGAAAATCGACATAAGTACCTTTACCGTAACTCAGGTCGACCTTCCAACACCGAAAACACTGGACGTTATTAGAAAGAATTTAGAGGGTGAGATAAGAAAGAAAGAAATATTAGAATAGAAGAAGAAGAACCAACATAACACAGTCTCACATCGCAGCGGAACAAAATATAATAATGGAAATAATTTTATTGAGAGCTTGGAATAACTTACAATCATCAGAGTATATCAACATCACTGGACAGTTATAATAATCTGTCCCATACACAGCGGAAGTAGTTATATAATATCATACGTATGGACTCTTCCAGCTTGTCTCTTCACAGCATTCGATAACCTGAACCTGTACATCCCGGGCTAACCCGAGCATTTACAAAACACCGGGTCAGTCTGGTGAACCAGAGTGAGATAAACTCGCACAGTATTAAGGTATCACACAACTTGATTTTAAAGTTAAAATCCTTTCGAAAGAAAAGGATAATCGTAAGACCAAATCCACACATAAACACGGACGGTTTTTACCTTACGATAACCCAAAACAGTTTTGAAATCAATATCTTGTCTGATATTATAATAATGTCTAAATACAAGTAATATCAAATCTAGTAGAACGCTTGCATCTCACGCTCTACATATATAGTATACAAACAAAACCGCTGGCGCTTATTGGAGATTGGATTCCAACCATGACCAGGTATGGGACCACCTGCCGCTCGTGTATCTCTAGAGGCGAATACACTGGGTTCAACAAGAACGTCTTGCAACCCGGCCCTCACATGACCGACCACTCATTTCGCTTGAGTGTATCGAATGTATATCACCAACGGTTGGGCGCTACCCACCGTCTTCCCGAAAAGGGACAACATCGATAGATTAAAGAAGCAAAAGGAAATTCTCTAGATAGGTGATTATACACCCTAATGGGAGCGACCCACATAGCCATGCTGCCTGCCCGATTTTTGTCATTTCCCGGTTGTGAGGCTTGAGGTTTTAATTTACCTTTAGAACATCTGGCCACCGTTCACTTTGAATGTCACATCGTCAGATCCGCCAGATACCACTAATTGATGTCCACAAAAATACCCTAGTTGGGAGCTACCCAACTATGACACGTTTGAAGAAATCAACGTACGTGACCCCGTTGGAAATACTCTGTCAGACATTCGTCCATACAAGTCATCCAGGAACAGGATGAACCGAAGGCACCCTCCTACTGCATCTCATATAGGAATCACCCCATGGATCAGTAGCGAGCAGTCCTTGCAATCCACAGATTCCAACCACGACAGAACCCCAGTATATCTCCGGGTCGAATCAGAGATTGTAAGTGGTTCTTCCGCTTTATGAAAACTATGGTCTTCAAATGCTCCATCTCGATCGTCATCTGACGTCCTCTATATTTTCGTATTTGTTGGACGGAATGGTTTTCGAATATAACTCGATCCCGGTCTTCCCGTACCAACAAACGTATAGGCCAGATTTGATAGTTGGTGATTTAACTATCAAATAAACAACCATTCAACCATAAAATAAAAATAGAATTTTATTTACTTCACAGCTTCCAGTGTTTATTCTTATTGAATAAACACAATCTTATGTTTCCCTTTCGTGGAAATTCTCTCATATTTCCCTTTTTACTTTGGTATTCTCATCCTATAAGTATGTACCTCAATGTTTTACTAAACATTGTATTATTATTTCTAAAGGATATAATAAACTCTTACCGTCCTTTATATCATCACAACTAATATCATCTTCAGGTAATTTCGAAGTCGTTCAAGTTGGGGTATTTTGGATTACCTCTCAGACCTTGATCAACAACGTCCTTATCTTCAGATAAATATAAGTCATGATCCAAACCCCAATATCTTATTCCAATATCAAATCAAATTCTGATTAACTATTTAATCCAAACTATAGCTTTACAAATTCACTTTATCTTTTGGAAATCTCTTTTTCCTTTACAATAAAACCAATATTGCTTAACCCATTGATTATTTAATTTCTTACCAAACATCGCTCGTATTAACTTCCCATTTTGATTAAGTACTTTGTTTCCTAACTGGTTTATTATCACAGACCTTATTACTTAATCCTTTTACCAAACTTAATTATAAATCCCTTTTTCCTATTTCCTTTTTCCTTCTGGGAAATCTCAAGTTCCAATTACCGCCCTTAAGTATTTCTATTTCCAAATCAATTTCTTCACTTCTCACTCGCTTTATAAACCATGTTTTTCATCTCAGGTTAATCATAACTCCTTTATATCTTCATTTTTCTTTACTTAATCAAATCGTTAAGTAAACCCATCATTTAAGCTATACCTTTGCTTAAACCCCTTTATAACCCTATTTTAAATTCGACTCATCTGCTTATATATTCTACTAACATGAGCCTTTACTTTATCAAAACAATAACTCATAACTTTTGAATAATAGAAGTACTTGTTCCCTTTTAAAGTTGCTTTATTCAAAATAATATATTTAAAACCTAAAATAAGTTGTAACCTCATAAAGGTCGATCCTCTTGATGATAAAAATCCATGATTGTCTGACAGGTAAAGTGATACCAAATTACTCAACCAATATTGTCACTGGTTAAACAAATCAACCGTTGCATTTCAATTCAATGGTTATCGGTTAATTCATCTGTCCGATCAGAACTGTTCTATTTATCTGATAATACCTGACGACCATCAATCGACAAACATATCACGCAAACAATTCAACTAAATTCAAAACATGATTATTTTATAGACATGATAAATAAAGGGGATTTCCTTTATTGGATTTAATCGTTAAAAATAACGATTATATAACTCACTGAATTCAAACGACCGTTTAAAATTCATTGTTCAAATCAATAATACCTAACTAGCAGACGGTCAATCACTAGCAACCAGAGTGCATAAAACAAAAACCCAATTTATATAAAATATAAATGGGGAGAAACTGAGTGAGGTTAACTCACATTGACTGGTTTGGATCGTTCAGCGTTGGTTTTTAATTAAATTAAACAGCGTTTTAATTTAATTAAAAATTTTCCGTCCTTCCAGTCTTGACAGACACAGCTCCATCTCGATCTTCTCGTCTCAACGGTCCCAACGAACCTGATTTTGTCCAAATCCGTTAACGTATGCGCGATATATCGCATTAACTAATTTATAAGGTATTTAAATATTTAGACTTTAAAATAAAAATTGGGCCTTTACCTTTTCTGTTCAGCCCGCTCAACCCAAGCCCAACCCTCTTCCCTTTAAAACCCTATATCCGATCCAATCGTTTATCTTCAACCCTCAGGAGAAAAGAAATCCGCCGCCTCCACCAATTTTCTCAAAGCCGAAACCCTACCCCTTGCGCCTTCGTCTCCAGCCAAAATCGGACCCTAGTTGCCTCGCATGTCCTCTCCGCCACTGTCTTCGACCCTCAGTCCCCCTCCTCCAATCGATCCGCCACACCGTACCCAACCTCTTCAGCAACCACCCCAACACCCCACGGCACCAGATCTTCGACGATCAACCCCCACTTCAGTTCATCAACGACTCCCCTACGCCTCCGAAAGCAACTACAGTTTGGCATCAACAAATCGATGTTTCGATTCGAAGTCTTCGGCCAGACCTTATGTCAGCGGCTCCGACAAACGTCAGTGGATCCATCGCAGGCATCTCCAAGCTAAGTATTTTAACTCAATATTTTTTTTTCTTTCTGTAAGTGGTTGAACGATTTTGTGTACTGTATTTATACGAATTGCTTTGTGAAAATGGTGAAACATCACTATGTGAACGCGTCTATTTATAGTGTAAATTTTAGTTTGGATATGATCAACGTCTATCGTTGTTTACCCTAGGTAGGCTCAGCTATGTTATAGGCCATTGGGTTTTTCTTTTCTCCTTTCAGATCAGTGATGGTTTGTGTGATTTATACTGATCACTGCAAACTTGTTTTTGGTCGAGATTTTGTTCAGCATGGTGTTGTATTGTCATACGGCTGTTCTATAGTGATTGAAAGGCATAGATTTGGTGGGATTTTGGTGAAGATTTTGTGTTTATATTTTCATACACGTCTATTGTCCTTGTATGTACTACTATATATATATATAGATATTTGTTACTGTAGACTTATACATGAATATATATATATCAGTTTTCAGTTGGCACCATTGATCACAGTATAGCCTCTACTCTCTGTTATTTATTTTCTTTGACAAAAATAAATAGGCTCTGTATTGTTTTGATGTACACAAATATTTGCTGCTTATTTTCCTTAGCTGTTCATTGATTGTTTGCTTTAGCTATTGATGTGTGGAAAATAATATAATATACAGTGGTCTAGCTGTGTAGCTATTTTATTTAGCTTATTCGATTCTATGTAGTTGTACATAGATGCACATACATTAGCTGTTCACTGAGCATATCTGTTCTTAGTTGTACATATCCTATTTCCTTAGCTGCTTCTACCCTAGCTCTTTAGCTGTTCCATCACTGTTTCCATGGAGAAAAATATGTGTTACTGTTTTCTTTTTAGATCATAGCTATAGACTTAGTTGTGAATTGAGTGTGAATATACATTTGTTTTGTTTCAACAGCTTTGTATTGTCTTATCTTGTTGGTTGTTTCTTCTATCTTCATATCTGTTTTCATTTGATTTCGAATATATATTTATTTGTCTATTCAGAATATTTGTCTGTTAAATATATATACCTATATATACTTTATTTTATTTCTTACTAATAGGTTCACTGTTTTCCTTGCAGCTCATGATCAAGGCAGAAGATCTCTCTTTACTGTTTTTGAAAGGAAAATGGGCATGCCGAATTGTTATGTCAAATGTACAGAAATATGTATTTTTTTCTTGTTCTTTCTTATGGATAAAAACGAGGCATACTGAATTTGATTTTTAAATGAGTTGTTATGTCCAATTGTACTGTACTGACAATATTATATATATTGTTTCATTTATTCGAAATCTGCTGTATATATATAAAATGTAATGGCGTGAAGCACCAAACAAAGACTTGCATCATGCTAGAGTTGTTAGGCCGGCTATTAAGCTTTAGGGTGTATGTACGTTTGTTTTTTTATATTTAATGTCTTAAGTATTTCCTTGCATACCTGCCCTTTCAATTTTCTAAAAGCGCAACTTTATAAGTGCATGTTCACAAGATAAACTCTCTAAATTTGTATATTTCCTAACGAGGTATATTAAAATATCAAGTGTATATTACAGTTTTATTACCAAACAAGCAAATCTATTGTAAGTCAATATAATATAACATATGGCGTGTCCAACCATAAGAAATTTTCGATAAACCCTTTATTTAAGAAGTATTGTTACGGTTCGATTTATAAATTATACGTATATATATATTTAATAAACGAATTATATATTTTGTAAATTCATTTAGAAATTCCAAATCGATATAATATATTAAATATCTGGGTACAGGAAATGCGGGTCGTTACAGACAGCCCACTAAAATTTTACTCAGAAGGACAATACACTAATAATACATTTTAATTTCCTAAATCACGTGCTCCGTTTCTTCCTCGTCGCTCCTATCTCGGGTGCTTTTTTTCCTCGTTCAATTTTTCTCCAGCGCGAATTTAACTCCATGATTTGATTTTCAAACATCTCTCTTGTTCGATCATCTTCAGAATCGTTCGAGCTCCTCAGTTTATTCGATTTGCCCTAATTTTATCGTGTGAAAAGCTTCGTCGATTCATAAGGACACGCAGATTTTGATTTGATAGGCTGTAAAGATGATCTCGTGATTTTGATTTTGTGAATTCGTCGTAGAAAATCGACCGAGAGATAGGAGCGACGGAAGTTACTTTTTTGGATGGTGAATTTAGTAGCAGTTCGTAGGTATCATTTTTCTATTTTTTAAGGTATCATTTTTCTTGTAATAATAGTGTTATGCTTCTGTTTTAATTTGTTTTCTTGATATATTAGTTTTGTACTTGTACTGTTGCATTAACTTTGCAACTCATTTGAAATTATGTCATTTTAATCAATCAAAGTGGGATGTAAACATTTTTATTCATTAGTTTTAATTTAAAATATTAAAGCAGTTTTTAGGTATCATTTTTATATTTTTTAGGTATCATTTTTATTTTTTCTAGTTGAATTTACATCATACCAGTTTTTAGGTATCATTTTTATATTTTTTTAGGTATCATTTTTATTTTTTCTAGTTGAATTTACATCATAGCAGTTTTTTGGTATCATTTTTATATTTTTTTAGGTATCAGTTTTATATTTTCAACATGAATGTACATCATAGCAGTTTTTAGTTATCATTTTTATATTTTTTTAGGTATCCTTTTTATTTTTTCTAGTTGAATTTACATCATAGCAGTTTTTAGGTATCATTTTTATATTTTTTTTAGGTATCATTTTTATTTTTTCTAGTTGAATCTACATCATAGCAGTTTTTAGGTATCATTTTTATATTTTTTTATGTATCAGTTTTATATTTTCAACATGAATGTACATCATAACAGTTTTTAGGTATCATTTTTATATTTCTTTTCGGTATCAGTTTTGTATTTTCTAGTTGAATTTCCAGTATTATGTTGGTATAAGTTTTGATTATGTATGAAATACTTGCAGATACTACATGTTGCTGGAGATTACTTGGATTCAAGACTGGATTGCGTACAAGTAAAAGTAAATGCATGCTTGGAATGGGGAGTAGTGTTCTATGTACTTAGATTGTGTAGGAAAAAAATGTATTCCATTAAATCAGTTATGTATCATTGTATGTATCATATGATACAAGTGGGTATTATTGTGTATTACTGAGGATAATCTCATTTTTGTGACAATTGAATTGAATTGATTGCTATTATTTTTTTAATCAGTAGGTATTATAGCGAATAAATATTATTTTTGTGAGATTTGAATTGAGTAGGTGGGTTTTATTTTTTTTATCAGTGGTTATCAGTTAGAATTAATGTTGTGTATCAAAAAAAAGTCAATTGCCAAAGCAAACAACACAAATCTACCTAAAAGCTGCTATGATGTAAATTCAACTAGAAAATATAAAACTGATAACTAAAAAATATATAAAAATGATACTTAAAAACTGCTACAATGTAAATTCAACTAGAAAATATAAAACTGATACCTTAAAAAATATAAAAATGATAACTAAAAACTGCTTTAATATTTTAACGACAAAAGTAATACAGAAAATGTTTGAATCACAATTCGGTTGTTTAAAATGAAATAAATTCGTTTGAGTAGCAAAATTGATGCAGCAGTACAAGAACAAAATTAATACAACGACAAGAAGTAACTACAAAAAAACATAGCACAGTGAATACAGTAAAAATGATACCCAAAAAAATATAAAAATGATACTTAGAAACTGATGTATTGTTTTAAAAAAAAAAAGTAAAACAAAAATTACTTACATCACAGTTTGGTTGATTATAACGAACTAATTTCGACTGTAATATATAGATAGTGCAACAATACAACTACAAAATAAATACAACATTAAAAACATAACAAACGAATATAAAACAGTGTTAAATAAACAAAAATGATACCTAAAAAATTATAAAAATGATACCCACTTGAACATTAAAATTGCAAAACAAAAAAAATCACGAATCACCTTGCGAAATAACCCTAAAACTAATCGGCAGAAATTATCATTAAATTATAATGATTATAGCAACAAATAAAAATCAAATTGAGGTTGATTTTTGAGATCGATTTCATGCCCTAAATTTTGCTGTTTCGATTGATGATTGATGTTCGATCGACTGTAAGATATAGGCGGATTTGATTTGATTCGATTTCCGATTGAGATGATTTCGTTAATTTTGATTTGCTGATTTCGTGGAAGAAGAAATCGGAGAAGAGAAAAAGGAGTGGAAGAAGAAATCAGGGAGGAGAGAAAGGGCGACGGAGATTTTTAGGGTTTTGATCTTTTGAATAAAATTTTAAACGCGTGTCCTTATGGATAAAATATTAATACCGTTTGTCCTTCTAAATTAATTACCCTATATGCAACATGGCATTTAACATTTTTCCACTACAAGAAAAATCTGATTTTACAGCGGCAAAATTCGTTTCCAATCCATCGCTATATTGGTTTTAGCGACAGATTTTCTGCATAACACTATTATCAATAAAAACCATGACGGTAATTGTGTCAAATTTTGGCGAAGGAATTTAGCGCGAGTTTTCCGTCATTATATTATTTATATAGTAGACAGATAATTTTATTTATTAATTTAATTTTAATTTATTTACTGATTATTTACCGATGTATAATTAATTTATAATAAATTATTATTTACAAAGGACGTTGGTAAACCCTTAATAATTGTCATGGGATTAACGACAAAAGTTTTGGTAAAAAAACACTATTTCAGGTATTTTGCCGGAAAACCCTAACAATTCAGCAAAGGTTTAGCGACGGAAATTAAATTGAAGTAAAGTTAACCTCACTCTTTTGTTGGTAATCCGCCGCTATTCCCTTTCGTATCTGCTAACATATACATATATATATATATATACACACACACACACATACATATATATATATATGTGTGTGTGTGTGTGTGTGTGTGCGCGCGCGCGCTAAATTCTAACACTATTTTGGCTAATGTTTAAAAAGCGCAAACAAAAAGAAAAAAAAAATTCTAAACGTATTTTGCAAAATAAATAAGCATGAACAATGTAATAAGATTAACAATACAGTACAAATACAAAAATTATAGGGGATTGTTATTGACAATCCAAGTATTGTTAAGGGAGGATCAATTTGAAAAGAAAAAAGAATTTGTTAAAGGGAGTATCAATGCAAAAAGCACCCCTTAATAAATAAAGTTTATTTTATCAAATTAGCCTTCTTTACAATAACCCTTTTTTTAGTTGTTAATTAAAGAAAATTATACGGTATATTAGTTGAACTGCATCAGATTTTTATATCAAATTATCAATAATCTCATTTATCGATCGTTTTTTTAAATAATTTCATTTTCATTTGTCGATCGCTTTTTTTAAATAATTTCATTTTTCATGTGTTAAATTATCAATAATCTCATTTGTTTCACGTTCTTCATTTACGCCATTATTTCTCTCCAAGCAATCGCTCTTTTTCTGTTTGTAAATAATTTAGGGATTTGTTTTTTTTTTTTTTTTTGCATTTGAAATTGATTGGAATTTGGGATGGTAACTGATGTTATTAATAGCAGGGTAAAAGGGAAACATAAAATATTAAGTACGTGCAACTTCTCCTAATCTTTTTTTTTAATAATTGGAGTGTTTTTAAAATTTGACCCTCTCTTAACGATATTTAGAGTGTCAATAAGAACATCCAAATTATATCACAAATGATGGCACTATATAAATTACTTCTTTCATTTACAAAGAACATAGCATTCGCACTAATAATTTGGTAACAGAAACAAGCACGGCAAGATTTCATACTTTCTAAATCAGTTCAACAAATTCAGCCCGACTTTGGAGAGCAACCAACACATTTTAGGATCATGCCATTGCCAACTTGCCCCTACGCCAACTTCGAATTATAGGCCCATGTCAATAGCTCCTCGCCATAAAAATCAGCTGATCTAAGTATGATGGAACTACATAATCCTGATCTGCCCCGCTTGTGGTTGAACTCCCTATTGTGCCTCGGATTATAAAGAGCATGTGATCACTAACTGGATCACCTTCTCGAACTATGTATGTGCTCTAAAATTTAAGAATGTTGTGGCTGAGAATTGACCCAACAAAAGGTATTGGTTTAGCGCTCCAGAATACGGCTATGAACATCTAAAACATAAACACAATATCTATTATATTGTATGAACAATTTTCACCTATTTTAGAGATGCATTTCTTTATAACTTCAAATCAAACAACCGAATGTTACAAGAAATTAAAAAAAAAAAAAAAAAAAATCTACTTATGATGCCTATGTTTGCACCCAAAGTCTCTGAATTGTAATGATGTAAAACTAAGCAAACTACGGCATTTTAAAAAAAATTACATGTGCTTAGATTATATCAAATTTGCGATAGACAGATGTTCATCAAAGTGAAGTATTACAGTATTAAATTATTAACTCTACTCATGCATTGACTGGTTCACACCTCATATACACAAAACAAAGTTATAAATGCCAGCAAAGTGAGTATTACGCAATAAGAAGTTGTTCATGTAAATGTTATGCAGAAAGTATGTTCTAAAATTTAAGAGCATTTAAGAACTCACTTCCCCCATAAGATTCACCAAAAACAATGACAGAAGAAGCACCGAAGAACTATACTTTAAGCTCATCTTAATTAGGCACCTCATAGTCGGCTGGAGCTTGTGATGAACTCAAATACCCCAATCCCTAGGTCTTTATGCATTTTCAACCAAACAGCAATGACTTTCCATCATATCTATGCTACAAAAATCATGAATAGGAAAACAACCGGGTTGTACAAAAAGAAATTAGTTCTGAAAAAGAATGCTAAGCAGGCAGCAAAGGCGAAAAAAAATAACACAGTAATACGTAAAGAGTAGTGAACAATTTAAACACAAAGTGAAATGTAGTGGAGGATAACCGACAGAGGATCATATGTTCACAAACCAGGATAAATCAAGTTTCTTTGTCTCTTCTCTGTGTTCTGCATTCCAGTTGATGGTAAATCTTTGTGAACCTTACCACCATCCTAGTGCAAACGTACATGAATTAAAGTTAGATTGAGCTGTAGTAAATGAAATGTTAAAAAATTCAAGTGCTTGAGAGAAATGCGTAAACAAAAAATAATGCAATTCACTATTATTATTATTATTATTATTATTATTATTATTATTTTGCAAGGCTGACCGGTTTTTACAGTGATCCGTAACACTTTTTATTTATTACAAAATAAAGGTACAAATAGGAGGTTCAGGTGATATGCAGTCGACATATCAACCATAGACACTTCCACAGAAGGAAGTAATACACTACTTGCATACGCTAATAACCTGACATATAAAATTACATGGAATTACATTCACATTGCTTAAATTAAACTTTTGTAAGAAGAGGCCAGCAAGGATCTTCAGCCCTTGTCATCATCCAACCCTTTTAGAATCTTGATCTTCTTGCTTCTAGTTAACGGTGCACTACCCAGCGGTCTACCAGAAGAAGAGATATCAGGTGGCGTGTTTTTGAAGCTATCTAGTGGTGGAGGTTTGAACGCTGATGGTGGAGAGAGATGGGCATATGGGTTAGCCTTATCTTTTAATTTTTGCTTATTCTTGATCTTAGGAGCAGAGGAACTAGCATCCAGAGAAAAAGGAATTACCTCTATATTAGATCCAGAAAGACTTAGATTTTTGCCTTTGCTTGAGTTGAGGAATCCCGGTTTAAGTGCCGAAAGCAAAGATTTGGAACTTTTATCCTCATCAGTTTTGTAGACTTGCTTGTTTCTAATTGCTGCTCTCGAATTGATGTTATTGTAGTTCTTTGTCATAATCTCCAAGAGTTTCTGCTTGTTTCTACACGATATGTCGTCGAGCTTGCCACTGGAAATCTCATCACTAAGGGTTTCAATCGCTTGCTGAAAGCTCTCTTCATGATGATCTAAGTTTAGCCCAGCCACTGTTTTATTGCTCACTTCATCGGTCACTTCAACGCAATCGAAATTGCATTGTAGGAAAGAGTCTAGTTGAGCTTCATCCTGCTCTACTTCTTTTGGATCACTTGCTTGAATTTCCTTACTCACATCCTTGCTTTTATTTGGAACAAACTTCTCACTGTTTGCTAAAGAATTTACCTGCTTAGTATTCAATATGCTGTCATGTTTTCCAATCATCTGAATCATGGCGGTTCAGCAGGAGCAATAACTTTGCATGCGTTGATCAAATTAGCAGTAGCATTGACTGTGCCAACAGGAAATGCACGCGATAGCAGCTCGCTAACTTGACGTATCTCCCCTTCCTCGCTATTCTCTTCAAACTCAATTTCATTAACATCTTCCTGCAAGTCAGATAGGACAGAAAACTTGGAATTACATATGTTACTTTCAGGTCGCACTCCTTTCCCCTTGACTAAACTGGCTCCTGAACCAACAGGGTTGGACCATTTGCGTTTTGGAAACATGGCAAACAGGGTTGCACAGTTAACAAACAGCAAGGTTGCATTTGGTGGTAGAATGTCATCGTGAACTAAAATAGCACAAACAAAATGAGTGTAACATGTAGGTCCTGTGCAAGAAAAAATTTCAACGTAAATGGACGTAAAAGTGTAGAGTCGACTGCCTATGCTGACTGTTTACAAGACAGAAGTAAGTGAAGCCGACAATTAGTAAAAATTTATAAATAGAACAGATATAGCAGTTCAACAGGTAAGAACTAAATAGCAAATACTTGGTTAGCCTTAGTATGAATTTACTGAGCAACCACGGTCATTCAAATTGCAGGTGAACCAAAGTGTGTACCAATGTAAACCTTATATTAGCAGTGTTATTTACGTGCAGGAAATGGGTAAGTTTTGCACCAAAGTACCTTGATTCCAGGAAGACCAATTGAAGCCAAAGACCAAAAGCTTGGCTTGGACAATGCACATATTAAATTTCATTCAGTCTACACAAGAAATAAAGCATAATTCAAAATTTAGTGACATATCGTGGAGGGTAATAGCCATCAAACATTATAAAACCACGTTTAGGCTAACAGTTTTTACCACCAATGATGGTCCTGTGCCCTAGTTGAGTGAATTATAACCATCAGATATAATTTAGTAATGGATGTCATTACGTACATTTTAAAGCTATATACTGAAATAAAACTTCAGTCCAGTAACTGACAAAGAAGAGAGACTGTTTCTAAACGGGTACTAAAATAAATGAATGTTGAATGTATGTAAGTATTAAGTAGGCTGGATTAGCACTCACATAACTGTTGAAATGGACACAGTCAAACCAAGAACAAAAACCCATACAACATGCCTACAATTATAGTACAGACCAGAACAAAAACCCGTACCACTAAAAACATTCACTAACGATATTTTTCGTCAACACCCGGATTATGAGATATAAGACATGTGTTCACAGGATTTAACACCGTCATGACTCAGAGTTATCGAAATACGTTTTGAGACCTGTAAATCTAAGCTAGAATGTCTTCCCCTGGGTATAAGAATCTCAACTCTAATGACTAATTATCTTATTCCAAAGGGATGGGTATCGTACGTATTGTGTGAGGATATTCCAAATTGACTTTTGGGAAGGTCATCTAGCTTGATAATACTAAGATTTGTGAAACTGATAGCCCTCCAAGTCATGAAGATGCACTACTAGAATTGAACAGTATAGCATCAGACACTTCCAACAGCCTCCAACTGCCGTTGACCAACGCCTTCCAACGGAAGTCAAAATATGGAATTTTCTTACGGGTACAAAAATATGCCGTTGGAAACCGTTGGCGGCCGTTGGTTTTAAACCTGTTGGAAGCCGTTGGTAACCGTTACACGGTCGAGCAGAAAATTAACACAGTCGGCTTCCTTCTTCCTCATTCTCTTAACCTACGAATTTTTTCACCAAATCCCCAAACTTCCCCCCCCTTCAATTCTGAAATCAACCATCTAACGCCATCAACCGCCTAGGATCTCTCCAACTCATTCAAGGCACTCTCTCCTCCTCTCTAATCTCCGATTCTCTCCGATTTCAAGGTATGTATTAACCCTAATTTTATTTAATATCCTAAGTTTAGTAATTTAAGCATAATTAGAGTATGTTTCTAGTGATGTTAATTAGTTGCTAATGTAGGGTTTAATCATTTAACTTGCTAATCTAGGGTTTTATTTATAAATTACTTAGTTGTTAATCTAGGGTTTTAATTAGTTTAAGTAGTTGTTTTTAATGAGTTTGTATTTATAGATTTATTTGATTATGTTGCTAATCTAGGATTTAATTAGTTCTAGTTGAATATGTATATATGCATATATATAGTGTTGTGTGTGTGTGTGTGTATATATATATTTAGTTGGTAATTAATATATGTATTTGTTTATTTGGTTGAGCCCAAATTCATTGAAAACGATATTTAAATTGTCGAAAACGTATCGTGGAAATGGAAATATTTAAGTTTATGTTTTGGGCTAAGGCGCACAAAGGCGCACGACTTAAGCTTTGGGCTTTTTTGAGTCCTGCAATTGATCATAAACCTGCAACTTTGATTTAAAAAAAATTTGAAGTTGAAATTTCGAAATCAAAGTTGAAAAAAGAAAAAAAAACATTTTAATCACGGAAAAAAACCAAATCATAATATGTTATATTCATAAAGCCTTATAGAGTTTTTTTTGGCTCCGTCTGATAAGTATTGTATACACTGTTTCAAATCTCGCAAATATCGCCCGAGATCTCCTCCGAGATCTCATTTTGGGCTCCTTCCGAAACGAAACAGCAAATATCACTCTAAATCTCCTTTCGAATATATCGCCCGAGATATTGCAATATCGAACGATATATCGACCGAGACGAAATACTGGAATATCGTCCGAGATCTTAGTTTTTTTGGTTAAAATTTAAATTTGTGTCTGAACTAGAACTATAATTAAAAAACTCAAATCTGGCCATATCAATCTTTTGTTATTTTACATTTTGCGTGTTAAATGACTATATTCGTACATGTTTTACAATGCTTATGATTTTCATATTCGTCTTTTTATATACATGTTACTTATGAAATTATGTATTTATGGTCTATTTATGCTGAATTTTCTAATGTTTTGGATCCTTTTAATGTTTCCTGTCTAACAATATTTTTGTTTTGAGCATATTACGATTTATAATATGAATGATCTTTCTCAAAATAAAGAATAACAAAGTTATTATGTATTTTAAGTTTAAGTTACTATGTTTTTAATATCATTCATAAAAATCATTTTGTTAAAATATCATTTTTAACATATCATGTACCCCGAGATTCTTCCGATATGAACTTTCAGACCCGAGATGAAAATCCGAAACGAACTCCCGAGTTAGACTCATCTCGTCCAAGATCTCCCCTTATACGAGACCGAGTCTATAAAATCCCCGAGACGAAACACGACGGATATCCGAGATTTAAAACCTTGATTGTACATAATCGTTATGTGAATGTTTGTTTCCTTAACGAAATGAACATTTATATTCATCATATACAATATTTGTTGGATTTGTCCTTTGTATTAGACAAGTTACGAACATAATAACGAAATTAAATCTCGTAGAATATTTTATTTTAAACGGTTCTCAAAATTTTGAAAGCACTTCCTTTATATTACCTGTGTACATGCAATTGTGTACTATTCAGGGAACTAAAGGGAAGTGCTGCCGAAATTTTGTTGAATCGTTTAAATTGAAAAGATATACACGATTTAATTACGTTATTGTATTTGTAATGAGAGGTAGGATGACCCACTAGTAAATGATCAATTAACATAACATGCTTTCAACACTAAAATTGTTTTAACAAAATGTCAATGCAAAATTTATTATCATAATTAACACGTAAAAGAAATGTTTTCATTAAAAATACAATCTTAGCGTTTGAGCGATCGGACACAAAAATCGTGAATCTAATTTTATATCATACTTTCTAATTTTATATGTACTTAGGAAAAATGGACTATTATTTTAATGATCGAAGCTGGATGTACAAACGAAGAGAAACTGATGGCACAATAAACAAACAATTTATTAATAGTGTCAGCGTGTTTATTGATTTCGCTTTAAATAACAAAGGAAACGATGTTGAAATCCGTTGTCTATGTAGTAGATGCAAGTTATTGAAGCTTTTAATACCGCAAATGCTTAGAGTTCATTTGCATCAGTACGGTTTTATGCCGAACTATTTAGTTTGGGATCGTCATGGAGAATCGGTAGCATCTACTTCCATACAAGTTGATGAGGTAGTGAATAACGAAATTGCTACAACGAATCCCGTAGAACAAATGGTTGAAGACGCTGCACGTTCTGTATTCCTGGTTCAACAATTTAATGATAGCGATGGTAATCATGACAATGGTAATAATGAAGAAGAGCCAAATATTGAAGCCAAAAAATTATATGATTTATTAGATGCCGCGAAGAAACCCCTTTGGGAAGGCTGTGAAAGCGGAACTGAATTATCAGTAACCGCTGAATACATTGCGATGAAATCTAAATACAACCTCATAGAAGCTGGATTTACAGCTGTTGTACAAGCTGCGAGCGGCATATGCCTCCCAATAATTTAATGTGCGAAAACCATTATGAAGTAAAAAAAATGATGTCGGCCTTTGGTTTACCGTATCAAAAAATAGATACATGTCTAAAGGGTTGCATGCTATTTTGGAAGGAAGATATCAACCTTAAGAATTATAGAATAAGTAATCTAGAAAGATACAAACCAAGAAAGAAAAAGGGAAAGGAAGTCCCGTATAAACGTATGCATTATTTACCTATTATTCCTAGACTTCAAAGGTTATATGCATCTTCTGTATCGCGCAATATATGAGATGACACAGTGTGAGCACACAGTAAGTAGGTACGTTAACACACCCATCCGATGGAGAAGCATGGAAGCATTTTGATTAAAAGTATCCTAATTTTGCATCTGAGAGTCGCAATGTTAGACTTGGTTTATGTACGGACGGGTTTTCACCATTTTCTCAATTTGGTTCTAAATATTCATCCTGACCAGTAATTGTAACACCTTATAATTTACCTCCATGAATTTGTATGAAAACTCCTTATATGTTTCTCATAATTGTTGTCCCTAGTCCTCATGATCCGACACAAGGAATCGATGTTTATTTACAACCGTTGATTGAAGAATTAAAAAAATTGTGGTATGAAGGGGTAGAAACGTATGATATTTCCCAAAAGAAAAACTTTTGTATGCATACTTCTCTGTTGTGGACAATTAGCGATTTTCCTGCTTATGCAATGCTTTCAGGTTGGAGTACGGCTGATCGTCTAGCTTGTCCGTACTGCATGGAAGAAACAAGAGCATTTTCTTTACCTATTGGAAAGCAAATTTCATGGTTTGACTGTCATAGATGTTTTCTTCATATTAATCATCGTTTTAGAAGAGATAAGAATTTTTTTGCAACTAATAGACATGAAACTTTATGACCACCTAAAGTATGGACAAGTGAGGAAATTTATGAACTTGTACAAGATTCATGAAACCATAGTACAGATAGAAATTCAAGGTAAATCAACGAATCATAATTGGTGGAAACAAAACATATTTTGGGAGTTGCCTTGTTGGAAAGGTCTTCTGATTCGTCATAATATTGACATGATGCATAATGAGAAAAATGTGTTTGATAATGTATTCAGTACAATTTTGAATGTCAAAGGGAAGACAAAAGATGATTTGAAATCAAGACGTGATATTGAAGTAATATGTAATCGTCCGGAGCTTCATATAAAGCCAAATGACACCAGAAAACCGAAAGCATGCTATAAACTGGGCAGTAATCAAATTAAAATATTTTTAAAATGGATGGAAGGATTAAGATTCCCGGATGGTATATCTCCCAATCTTCGTAGATGTGTTGACTATAAAAACAGTAAACTTAGCGGGATGAAAAGCCACGACTGTTGTGGTATGATGGAAAATTTATTGCTTGTCGCTTTCAAAGAACTATTGCCTGTAAAAGTTTGGACTGTTGTAACAGAGCTTAGTTTGTTCTATAAAGAGCTTTGTTCATCTACATTAAAAATTGACCGTCTATGTAAACTAGAGGAAGAAATCCGCATATTACTCTGCAAATTGGAAAAAATATTTCCTCTAGAATTTTTTAATGTTATGGAGCATTTACCTATTCATCTTCCAACAGAAACACATCTTCGAGGGCCTGTGCAATACAGATGGATGTATGCATTTGAAAGATTTATTAATATTTAGTTAATTAAATTTTGGTTAATGAAGTGCATGAAAAAATAATTCTAAATAGGTATTTAAATCATCTAAAGAAAAAAGTGTGGCAGAAAGCTCGAGTTGAAGGTTCTATTTGCAAATCATATATCGAATAAGAAGATTCATTTTTTTTTTCTCTCATTATTTTAGTGATCATGTGAACATATCATTTGCAAGTATTGCGCATAATGATGAAGGCATTGATCAAGAAGACTGTCAAGCGACTTTATCTATTTTTAAAAAACATGGTCGGCCTTCTAGTAGATGTGTGAAAGAATGGTCGAATGATAAAGATTATAATGCAGCACACACATATATTCTTCTCAATTGCACCGAAGTTGCACGTTCGTTAAGTAATGAACTTATGCATCTATGTATACATGTATTGTGTCTTTAATCATATATGTAACATTTGTCCTATAATTGCAGCATTTACGAATCACAGTATCCAAATGGCGATATCAGCAATGAATTCGCTAGTTGGTTTACTAATTATGTTTTTGATCCAACAAATTGTATTGCGGATGAAGGATTGAAACATTTGGCAATGGGACCAAACAGAAATGCCAAGACATATCCAATATTCTTTGTCAATGGATACAAACTTAGCACTAAAGAATATGGTGCTGAAAAATTAACTGACAATAGCAGTGTATTTAGTAAACGACCATATACACGATTTTTATGGCGTGCTAAATTAGATTATGCAATTGACATATTTCACACGACCCATGGAAGAAGTATTTTTTTTTAAATGCAACTGGTTCAGCAACGTTCCAGGTTCTGGAATCAACGTGCACCCAAAATATAATCTTATAGAAGTAAGACATACTTCCTATTATTATAAGTACGATCCTTTTGTACTTGCCAAACAAGCTCTTTAAGTATATTATGCTCCTTATCCCTCTATGAAAAGAGACAAAATAGATTGGTGGGCTGTTTTCAAAACAAAGGCAAGGTTTACATTTGACGGACGTAATATTCCCGACGACCAAGCTTATCAAGCAGACGTCGAGGAAAATGCAGAAATAGTAATAACCGATGATTAAATAGATTTTGGACCTCTAAACGATGAATCAAATGCATTAATTGATGTATTTGAGACTACAGATGAACCATATATGGAGGAGGAAATAGAGTCTGAATCTGAAAGTGATGAGGACGACTAACTAATATTCTTCATTTTCAAAAGGTAATTTTAATAGTCAAACTCATATTTAATAGATATTTCTTATGTTAACACATTTTAATAGATATTTCTTGTGTTATCTATTAATAAGTAACATATCATAAATAAAAAATATGTTATCTATCAAACTTATATTTATTTTTATGATATTTCTATGAATCAAACTCATATGTTAACTAGACATACCTATGAATCAAACCTATATTTAACACTTCTACGAATCAAACTTGTAATGTTAACTAGACATATGTTATGACGTTTCTATTATCAAGTACTCCTGTTATCTCATACCATGTTTTTGCATAGCTCTTTCATGTTATGTTATGTTATGTTGTTGTTTGTAACATGCGTGGCGTCACAAGGGCATTTATGTGGCGATGAGTGTGGTCCGTCGGATTTATCCCATCCTGTGGTCTTGCTTAAGCCAAAAGCCTCCAAAGGGTTAGTATAAATTTAATTTAAGTACAATAAATTATTTAAATTGTTGTTCTAGTAACCATGTTTTTTTTCGTTTAAAATAGTGGTTTTGAGTTGGAGCCGTCCAATACAGTCTTCAAGATATCAAAATGCGCTTATTAGGCTCGCATGACTGCATGTTGGCCCACATGGACCTCGATACCCGACATTGTTAAGGAGACCATATAACAGGATTTTTTGGTACGTATGTATGATATAACATTTATTACATTAAGTTGTCATGCTCCTATTTGATAAGTTCATATGTATGCAATTTTTAAAAAAATGCAAGGTTCGGTGGATCTCCAGGAGACGGATTTGGATCTCGTCAAGCGCCACTGGAACAGCAAAATGGCAACAAATTGCAAACAGACATTGAACACCTTAAAATCAGGTGGGAAAAGATTGTCTTGGATGGGCGAGCGGTGTGGGATAAGCTATATACTTATTGGAATAATAATGAGGATTTTCTGGTAAATTTACTGCATTTTTAATTTAAATTATTCTATTCAATTAATATGTGATTTAGAATAATACATTTTTTTAAATTTAAATGTATAGGCCTCGTCTGAGAGAAATGCAGCTAACAGGAGCAAAAATCCGGTTATGCATCAAGGTGGGTCCAAGTCATTTCAGCATCACCGTGAGGATCTGGTATATTTTGTAATTGCACAGTTTAAAATTTTAATTTATAACTTGTTAAAATTAATAATTGATTTAAGTTTAAGTTTTAATTTACATACATACATATATATGCATGCTTATTTCAAGAGAGAGCGCGTATGGATCCTGTGTCGTACGGGGATGTTTTCGAGCATACACATGCATTGAGTCAGACTGAGGACACAGGCTCGGTTTCGTACAATTGGGACCATGATGATAAGGCATGTGAGAGATATGTAAGTATAAAATAGTTAATAAGGTAGAGTTATAATTTAATTAAAATAGGCACTTATCGATCACCCCCAGAGCCTGGAAAGCCGTCAGAATAGTACCAGGACGGGAGACTGACCTGGGAAGTCCACTCGCGCTTGAGTACGGGAGCCTTTGGCCTTGGGTATCCACCTTTTAAGTGTTATCTAAATTCATTTGTTTTTGGTTTAATAGGAGAAATTTCACAAACAAAGGGCGCAGTTACTAGAATCTAGTGGGAGGAGTGAGTTAACTAAGGACGATGGGGACATGATATTTGAAGCTGTCATGGATCCACCTACCCGAAACAGACGATATGGTTATGGAAATATAGAGGTAATACTAAAATTTATAATAAAAACATAAATGTACTCGAAATGCAATTATGAAATACTGAAAATTTGAAATTATATACAGATTAGAACATCTCAGTAGACGTATCAGAGGGCTCGGGAGAAGGAAGAAATCGCACAGCTAAAAGCATAGATTGCAGAGCTCCATGAGCATGATCGGCACCGTAAAGAGTAATTGGAGCTGTTTAACCAGCGGCTAGCAGAGTACATGCCCAGCACGATACGTTGCCTTCATCTTCTGGTGGAGATAGTTGATCAGGTTAGCTTGTTTTGAACTGTGTTTTGAGAGTTGGTGAGGCTTGCTACATGGTTGTTGTATACATTGTTATGATGGTTTGGACATGATGTTATGATGGTTTGGTGATGGTACGGTTTGGACATGGTGTTGGTTATGATGTTTGGACATGGATATGTTGTTTTGGCAACGTTTGGTTATTATGTTATGTAAATATTGGTTAATTTATGTGTTTTATGTTTGATTTTTATTCTATATTGTGTTTGGGTGTATATATGGTTGAGATTGTGAGTTATATGCTCGAAATGGAGCAGTTTCGATGACTATATATGTGGTATATGGCTTGAAGTGGCAATTTTGAAATCTGGAGAAAAAAAACACCTAGATTTCTAACGACCATCAACGGAAATCAACGGCTTATTGGTTCGTTCGTTTCAACGGCTTCCAACAGCTACAGATGGCTAATTTTCAATGATTTTCATCATTTTCCAACGACCCTTTGGCCAGAAATAAGTTACACGTGGCCATATGTATCAGTTGGAAGCCATTGGAAAATAGGCGTTGTTTGCATTGGAAGTTGTTGATCGTATACCAACGGATTGACCAACGGGGTTTCCAACGGTCGCCAACGGCCCCTGGCCATTGGAAAACCCTGTTTCTCTTGTAGTGATGGTGCGATGTAATGTAATAAGAAGAAAACAAGCTAACACTTCCCCCGACCTCGGGAAAGAAGGAAATATGATGTTTATTAACTTCAATGATCATTCCGTGTCTGACCAACACCAGAGAGCGGTCAGAATCACGACGAAGATCAAGTTATGAACCCTCAGGTGACCTCCTTTTTCAAGGATCAGGAATTGTTAGGCTCATCGTGAGAGTTTCGATCAATCATGACAAACCCTTGAGGCAAGGGGGAAGAGACTCCGTATCTTTACAAAGTTCCTTCTCCATTGCTAGGGTATCCCGATTGATCTTCTCGTTAGTAGAGTTAGTGTGAACTCCCTGTTTCATCATGATGGGACAAAAAGATTATCAAATCGCAAGATGCTTGAGAACCGAAAATTCTCCATTCATAAATTGTAGATATGTTACAAGAATTGATGACCTTCTCCTCCTTAGGAGAGAATAAATGATTTGAGAAATAAAAAGTTCATCCCCCTTTACGTGACTTCTAGGGTCCTATTTATAGAGAATTCAGGGTCCTTTCATTGTTAGACTATTAGGCCTGCACGGGCCTCTGTTGCCTGCTTTTTTCTCCTGGTCTCGGGGGTTTGGCTCTCGGTTGTCCTTGTGGTGCCAAGTACGGCCTTCGAAGTGAGAGTTCCGGACGACTTGGGCTTCCCAGAGACTAACACGGGTTTGTTGTCATGGCGATTTGCAGACGATATTTGAACCTCCGGTAGCAGCTTTCGAGCGTGGGCTCTTAGACGTAAGCTTCCGGATGTAGGCCTTCTTCTTTATCGTGAGTACTTAGAGGAGCCTGTCCTCATGATGTACGTAGATACCTGCCGAATTGAAAATGTTGCTGGTTTAGGTACTAGGTGGATTAGTACGAGTAGCTTGTATCACTGCTTGGGTCTTGGTTTAACCTTCCGGTAAAACTTTTGAGATAGTTTGGTTCTCCGGAAGGTGGCTTCTGGTGATATTCCTGTTACTTGTGAAGGTAGACCTTCATTATACATGAAGTCGATTCTATGAAGTCGGTCTTCGACAATCTTTATGTATTGATCCGATACTCTTCTTCCTCTGGTGTGCCGGTGTTAAGTGGGTTGATCCCGATAGTCCTTCGGGGTTTCGATAAGCGAAGCTTGTGCTCTCCTCTTTCCTGATCCTTGACTTAGGTTATTATTCGTCATAGAACCCTCCTTTGGGTAGTCTCCATCGGATGGACCCTGCCGGATGAACTTTGTTGTCGTTCTAAAGGTCTTGAGCTCCTTTCTTCCTGAAAGGTGCTGGACTGTGTTGCTCTTGGGTTCTTCTTTCCGTGCTTACACTTATTCAACATCCCTTCACTGCCATCTTATGCTAAGAGAATTTTGGTAGTAACAGATATAACTCACCAGACTTTCCGCAATCGACAAAATAACATCAAGGAATAACAATGAAGAATTGATTGAAGTTTCACCATGAAACATATTCAATGGATGGACCCTCATTCATCAAATTCATCCATGTATATGCAATTCATGGTGCAAAAATATATATTTTAAAAAAAGTTATGGTGAAAAAAGTACTATGACTAGTCTTACTTAAAAATTTATTTGATCAACAAACATGCCGATTGGAAAAATCTTTATGTACAGATTCTGATGAGTTGGAAGAACCCATAAATTAGATTTTATGAACCTAATTTTGGATTTGATAGGAATTGATTCTTTCGAAAATTCAGGATTGTAACAACCCGCATTCTACGCATCGGAGGATCGTAGAATATTTATTTCTTTCTTATACGAAGTCTTATGGTCTTGTAACTTTGGGAAACGACTATTGGGGTCATTTCCCATGTTCATGATTTTTGCCGATTTTTAAATGACCATTTTGCCCATAGCTGATCTTATTTCGGCCATAACTTTTGATGGGAAAGGAGTTTTGACCTGAAACCACTTCCATTGGCTTCGGATGATGGTATACCTTTCTGTAGAGTGGTCACATGTGGAAAACAGACTTACCGTTTGGGAGAAATGGCTGAAATAAGGTTTGGAAAGTGAAAAACTGCTTAACCGGGCCAAATAGGGTGATTAGTGAATGGGCCCATAGCCATTTCGGGATTAGTGTTATGAGGAGGCTGAAAAGAGTTAGGGTTTCATTCTATTTCAGTTTTCTAGCCTCCACTTACCTCTTAGAAACCCTAAAAATGGCCTCCAACCTCTAAATCACCTCCAAATCACTTTCTAATCAAAGATTATGCTTAGCAATATCAAATCAAGGGAGATCTTCACCAAATCAAGATTAGAGCTGCTGTTTAGCATTGGTATCCGCGCCATATCAGAGATTTACTTCAGATCTAAGGTTTATTTGTGGCTAAGGTGAGTGATTTGCATAGTTCCTCACTAATTATGGTTAATTAAGGGTAATTAGTGTTAATTAGCGAATTTAAACATGATAAAAATCTGGAAAAATACTTATAAATTCTTAAATGATGTTTTAGACCTCTTATATGAACTTGGGTTAATTTGGTTAAGTTTTGCTAATCCTATCGTTAATTATGCTTGAACATGTTTAAGGGAAAATATGGGGTTTTGGCTATGTTTGACCCATTTTAACCTATCATATTTATGTTTTGGTGTTTGAGGTCACTTCTACTTGTTGCTATGACTGTATGTGTAACAACCCGTATTTTCAATAACCTGTAATAATGTAAATTGAGGCAGAATTTAATTCTAAAAATTTGAATCAAGGGAAACGGGCTATGCCATTGCGTTCGTCTCGGAAAAATACGCGAAATAGAGTCCGAGTTTTCGAAAATCGGAGTCCGTATGACCCAGTTAAGGCCCATTGAAGTTTTCAGAAATTTCCATAATTAAAACAGATTTAAATTTAAATTAAAATCAAGATTTGGGCCAGCTGGGCCAAGGCGGGAAAAATCCCGCCATGGACCCCATGTCGACAGGCATGTCGACAGGGGTCTTGGCATGTCGACTGCCCTGTCGACAGCCCTGTCGACAGGGGGTGCCCGGGCTGTTTAGCCTGGTGCACCATTTCTTGTTTGGGCTGGGTCCTATGGCTTGTTTCTAGAGAGTTCCGGGATCTGATGGACCTAATTGAATCTAGGGTTAATCCTACGGTCTAAATCACTAGCCTAATCTATAAATAAGACCCTAACCTACCCTAAATCACTCATTATTCAATCTAGCAACTAAACTATGCCAAAATCTAAACTCTCATGGCCTCCACCCTCTTCATACAACTCCTAATTTAATTCCTAAGTGATTCTCCATGCATACAAGCATATTTAGGCTTGTATGATCCTCCTTAGCTTGCATTAAAGGCTTGTTTTTCTATTGGCATCATAAAGGAGGAGTCTTGATCAAGTTTGCTTGCATTTGGGGGTTTTAATTAGTTGCATAAGGGGTTTCTTGCATTTGTTATACTCGTTTGAGTCCGCATAAGCATTGTAAGCCCTCTTACCTTCATTTTAGAAACTCTAAAGTTAATTTGTGATGAAAATTGGGATTTATGCATGTTTGATAAGTGATGCATGTTTATGCGAGTTTGCTAAGCTATGATTTGCAAGTTTATTTGAGTATGCATGTTTATGCGAGTTTACTAAGCCTTGATTTGCAAGTTTAACAAGTTATGCATGTTTATGCAAGTTTACTAAGCCTTGATTTGCAAGTTTAACAAGTTATGCATGTTTATGCAAGTTTACTAAGCTTTGATTTGCAAGTTTAACAAGTTATGCATGTTTATGCATGTTTACCAAGTCATGATTTACAAGTTAATTGAGTTATGCATGTTTATGCATGTTTACCAAGTCATGATTTACAAGTTAATTGAGTTATGCATGTTTATGCATGTTTACCAAGTCATGATTTACAAGTTAATTGAGTTATGCATGTTTATGCATGTTTGCCAAGTCATGATTTACAAGTTAATTGAGTTATGCATGTTTATGCATATTTGCTAAGTCATGATTTACAAGTTAATTGAGTTATGCATGTTTATGCATGTTTGCTAAGCCATGATTTGCAAGTTAAATGGGTTATGTATGTTCATGCAAGTTCATTATGCCATGTTATGCATGTTTAATAAGTTATGCATGTTTATGCAAGTTCAAAATGACAAGTTGTGCATGTTTGACAAGTTGTGCATGCTTATGCGAGTTTAAAATGACAAGTTGTGCATGTTTGACAAGTTATGCATGTTTTATGGTAATATGCAAGTTCACTATGCTAAGTTGTACAAGTCTAACATGTTATGCATGATTGTTGTGCAAGTTTATCATGTATGTGGTGCCAAGTTCCCTCTTCCTATCCTTTATGCGTTATTACGAATATGTAAGCGATAGAATGACGTTGGGGGGGGGGGGGGGGTTTGGGTAAAAACATAAAATACATAAAAATATAAGATCGGGAATTTACCTATTAAGTTAGGTCTACCCCTTGGGAATTTACCTATTAAGTTAGGTCTACCCAAGTAATTGTTTGACTTGTGATTATGTTTTGAAATAAAGTGGACATGACACTTAGAAAACATAAGTGTGGCCAACTCGAGGTTGGGTTGAGTTTGTAGCGTAATCCTACCCGGAACCGACCGGCTTAACTAGTGGCTACAAACAATAGGACCCAATGTGAGAAGTTGGTCATATGGTGCCAAAACCCGAGGTTAGCCTGAGTTGTGGTGTAAACCTACCCGGACCCGCCCGGCCTAACTAGTAACCACAACAAGGTCTAATGTGAGAGGTTAAGGTGCATTAAATTAATTAATGCCTCGTGATTAGGGTTAAGTCAGGGTCCACTAATACTTAACCAATTTGGAAATTTGGGGGATGAAAAATGGGGTTAAGTTACACTTAACCAATTTAATCCATTTGGGGATACAAGGGATTAGATGGGGTTAAGTGGTGAACCGTTGATTACACTTAACTAATTTAATCCATGATTAGTGAGGGGTTAAACCACACTTAACCCTCTTAGAAAACCCTAGCAGCGGGTCTGTTCCGGCAGTAATCCCAGTTTGGTATCATCACAACCCTAGAGACTAGGCTAGGGAGGGGCACGATTACTGGACGGATGTAAGCGACCAAAGCGACGACTGAGTGGTACAGCGGTGCGGGTCCGGCGGGCTACGGACGTGCACGTAGTCCGATATTGGACAAACTCGAGGCACGGGTACCAGTAGGTTAGGGCTGTGCATTATTGCTTAAGTGTCCGGGGTTGACACCCGAGGGCTTGATACACCCAAAGGTGGACCCAGCACAGACTACCTACATCCATGTGGGCCGTATGGACACCAACACTTGACGTGTTAGGGTTTATAGGGAGCCGATCGACTAGACCGTTGGGCTGGACCTTTTAATAAGGTCACTTCATGTTATTGGGCCAAAGCTTGGGCCAAGGGATCAATACTTGTTATGTTGGTTTGCTAGTACACCGTGGTGCAAAACTTAACCTTGTTTTATGCGATGACACCTCTATCTATCTTGTAGTTAATTTATCATGCCAGTATGTTGTTATCTATGATCATCTCAGTTTCCATCATGCTGTTAACTTTATTAGTTTATAGACTGATCGTAGCAGGGCTTACTCAGTCTTTTTGACTGACCCGTTTTGTTTCGCCTCTTTTCTTCCGTTTCCCCCCCCCCCAGGTTCTCAGGGAGGGAATACTGGAGCCTAGCTTGGATCTCAGCCGCTTTCTTGGATAGCTCAAGTATGCTTTGGACTTGAGCCGCTATGGTTTATCACTCTTATTTGGGGATAGTACTTATGTATTTTCAGTTTATCAGATGATGTATTTATCTAGACTTGTAATTTTGGGAAATTGACATTTTGATGTACCAGACCTGTGTTTTGAAATGGTTTTTAAATCTTCCGCTGTTTTATTTACTCACTCTGTTTATTCACATATATCTATATATCATGTCCTGCCTTGCTATATCATTATGCATGTTTACCAATAATGCCCCTCCAAAGCTCGTGCATTCCTTTGCGAGTGACCCTAGTGGAGGTGGGGTGTTACATTTGGTATCAGAGCATATGGTCTACGAGAAGGGATAAAAAGGTTTTTAAAAACTTTTGAAAAACTATTTTCAAAACCAAGTATAAAGTATTTTCCAAAGAAAGTCTAGTTATTTTTAAAGGCTATTCCCCAAAAGCCATTAGCACTATCCTTTGATCCCTCGTTTGAACTCTTTTCTTTTCGTTTCCAGCATGTCTGATAATCTCATCTTACCCGAAGGGGTAACAATACCCGATTGGTTTCGTCGGTACTTGGAAGTCACGGTACCGGTCCCAGATGTCTCTAATGTTGTCTTTCCAGTCAAGGCCGCTGTTCCTCCTCTCCCTTCCGTAGCTGATGTTTCTCTTCTCCCTCAGCCTCCACAAGCGGATTTTGCGGAAACTTGTAAGAACTTTAAGATGATGGGTTGCAAGAATTTCTTTGGAACCGAGACTTTAGTAGAGGCAAGGAATTGGTTGGAAGAGACCGAAGATCTTTTAGCCACCTTTGATATAGGTGACCGCAGGAAGGTTTTATTGGCAGTATGGTTGCTAAAGGAAGAAGCTGCACGTTGGTGGGTAGTCACCACCGCTACTAGGCCAATCGAGACTTGGGATGACTTTAGAGGAAGGTTTGGACTAAGGTTCTTATCACTGAAGCAAGGGGACATGACTATTAGGGAATACATAGATAAGTTTAATCAACTGACTCGTGTCAATTTAGACTTGGTTAACACAGCTCAGAAGAAGGCCCTATACTTCGCTCTAGGACTAAACGAGCCATTACGTGATTTGGCCCTGTCTCATATACCCTTGGGGGCGACTTTCGAGAGTTTTGTGAATATGGCCCTACTTCAAGAAGAAGATAACAATGACGAGAAAGAGGCCAGGGCGAATGAGCCTCAAGGCAAGAGGGTAAATTCCAGGAAACGGGGCAAGAATATGAAATGCAACTTCTGTGGTATAGTTGGACATATAGCCAGGGAATGTAGGAAGAAGAAGAGAAAGCGGGGCGGATGCTTTCATTGTGGTGAGTCTGGACATCTGAGCAAGGATTGCCCGAGGAAACAAGGGCAAGGTCAGACTCAGAGTGCAGGACTATTTGGAGGGCGAGTTCATCCCCTCAACACCGTTCTTCCAGCTTATGATAGAGGTAGTGTTTCTGTTGAAAATCCGGTTTACATTTTCTGATTTTTCCTGTTCGAACTTTGTTCGATTCTGGCACATCGCATAGTTTTATTTCATCCGATCTAGTTGAAAGTTTTGCACCTAAGTACTAGTCTGGTTGATGATCCCGTATGTGTTTCAAATCCAATTGAGGGTTCTGCCCGTTTGTCTGTGGTCTGAGTGGATTTGAAAATTTCTATCTTGAGTATAGAATTCTCGAGGGATGTTTATATTCTCGGTTTCAGGGGATATGGGTTGGTTTTGGGCATGGAATGGTTGTCTTGTTTTGGAGCCATTCTGGGTTTTTGTATATAGGGTGTGGGGCTCATGACTCGCCTCGGTAATACCCTAGAAATTTCTAGTAACCCTATGGGTCCCGTCATGTTATGTTATCTTGAATCCCTCAACTCGTCTATTGATAGTTGCAATCTGTGAGGGTGGTCCGAGAATATCCTGATATCTTGGGTGAAGTGAAGGGGTTACCCCTAGACGTGGGATAGATTTCCGCATTATCTGGTTGGTAATACCAAGCCAGTTTCGTGGCCGGTTAGGCACATGACCTCACGAGGTGAGAGTTAAGAAAGCCAGTCAAGGAGTTGCTTGAGAAGAACTTCCTGAGACGAAGCATTTTCCGAGTAGGGTGCTCCAGTAGTATTCGTTACTGATGTGGACAGTTTATTTCGCTTATGTGTTCGTTATCATGAGAAGAATAGACAACCGTTACCAAGGATCGATGATTTGTCTGATCAGCTTGTAGGAGCATCCGTTTTCTTTTGATCTAGCTACCGGATTCCATCAGCTTAGGATGGCTGAGGATGGAATTGACAAGACTGCGTCTGGGACTCTAGATGGATTTTAGAATGGCTAGTCATGCTATTTGGTTTGACTAATGCACCCGCATATTACGTGATTTTGATAGGTAGGGTGTTTAGGGAGTCCTTGAACAAGTTTGTCGTGGTCGTCGTAGACGATATTTCGATCTCCTCAAAAGGATGAGGAAGAGTATGCTAGACATCTCAAGGAGGAAATGGATACGCTTAGAGCCACCAGTTGAAGGTCCAGTTCTCCAAATGTCACTTTGGAGGAAAGAAGTTGGGTTTCTTGGGCACATAGTTCCTAAGTAAGGCTTAGCGGTGGGTTCCGCTAAAGTGGGTACGGTTTAAAACCGGAAAACTCTGAGGAGGGCAATTGAAGTAAGAAGCCTCCTCCGTTTGGCTAGTTAGTTAGCACTCCCGGAGCTTAGACTTACTCTTCTGGATCAAGAAGGGGGTTTCACAGGAAGAAGACCCGCAGTTAGTCAAGAACATGGACCAGTCGGTTCGAGGCGAGATGTTAAGTCACCTCGCTAGATATATTATAGATGACAAGGGATGACTAAGGCACGATGAGAGATTATGTGTTCCTCGAGTGGAAGACTTGGTAAAGAAGGTTCTTACAAATGCGCATCACTCGAGGAGGTGGCCGAGTTGGTCTCGGAATGCATGTTGTGCCACCAAGTTAAGGCCAAGTCATAGAAGCCCAGTGGGCCATTACCTCTATTGGGGGTTCCGCAGGGGAAGTGTGAAAACATCTCGATAGATTATGTGGATGGACTACCTAGATCAAAGAAAGGGAATACGGGTATGAGGGTCATAATAGGTAGACTCACGAAGAGTGCTCATTTCGGTCCGGTGAAGACGAAAGGACTGCATCATGGTTAGTGACGGTTTACCCTCAAGAAGTTGGCCAGTTTTGAAATAGCCTACAGGGAGCCATGGGTAGGCAACTGAATCTAGGTATGGCCTATCACTCATAGGCGGATGGTTCATTTCGATTAAGTATGAGTTATAAGAAATCACGTTTATAAGGGCAATTGGCAACGTGGATTGGTATTTTCAAGAAAAGTTCTGCTGCGTGGAATACTTTACAGTAAGTAGACGAGATCCAGGATTCACTAGTGAATTTTGGAAAGCTTGCATGAAATCATAAGGTTACAGATATATTTAAGAAAGAAGAATAAGAGGAAAAGGGAAGACGAGAGGCCATAATGAAATAAGTTCCAACTCGAAGTTGGGAAATGGGAGTTGGGAAGCCAAGAAATCATGAGGTAAAAGACGGTCAAAGCACAGTGGAGTTAAAGCTCAAGGAAACGGGACTAAGAAGAGTGAAGACTGGATACGCGCATCATATCTCTTTTTAAGAGTGCATCCTTGATCCTTGTTTTCCTGTGGAGCTTGCTTGCAAGTTATCTTTTGTATATATCCTCTCAGTCCCATTCTCGATCTTATTTCTGTTGTAAACTCCATAAGGGGGTTAAGACTCATCGGTTAGTACTATATGTCAAAGTTTGAATGGATTTCTTGTAATCTAAAAAGGAGTTTATCTTGCTTATCTCTCTGTTTATCTAGTTTATCTAGTTTATTGTGTTTATCTTGTCATGAGAACCTTAGGTAGAAATCCTTTGGATGAAACATGTGTTTGAGACATGTTATGTTTGATGGTTGCAAGTGGTTGCAAGTGTTTGCAAGTGGTTACTCGTGGATGCATTATACACATTAGGCACTAGATCGGCTCACACACTCTTCATGTTGCATATGCATGAGTGTTTATGCTTATTCGTGATTGAAACTTGTTGTGCCACCACATGGATGTTGCATATGGATGAATGTTATGAGCACTCATATAGATGCTATGAATTTAGGAATTTGCATACATATGGATTCATTTCACTGACATACATATGCATTAAGGAGGTTTACTGTATCAGTAACCGCCTGATTTACATACATATGCATTAAGGAGGTCTACTGTATCAGTAACCGCCTGATTTTTGCATTAGGTAAGTAAATATACACACACTTTTGCATATGTTCATACCACATTTAGAATCTTGTAAGGACAATGATTGCTCGTGGATGATGCTTTGAGTAGATGGATGTTGGATGGTAGGATATGTTCTTCCTAACTTGAAGATTTCGGGGACGAAATCCTTTAAGGAGGGGAGAATGTAACAACCCGTATTTTCAATAACCTGTAATAATGTAAATTGAGGCAGAATTTAATTCTAAAAATTTGAATCAAGGGAAACGGGCTATGCCATTGCGTTCGTCTCGGAAAAATACGCGAAATAGAGTCCGAGTTTTCGAAAATCGGAGTCCGTATGACCCAGTTAAGGCCCATTGAAGTTTTCAGAAATTTCCATAATTAAAACAGATTTAAATTTAAATTAAAATCAAGATTTGGGCCAGCTGGGCCAAGGCGGGAAAAATCCCGCCATGGACCCCATGTCGACAGGCCTGTCGACAGGGGTCTTGGCATGTCGACTGCCCTGTCGACAGCCCTGTCGACAGGGGGTGCCCGGGCTGTTTAGCCTGGTGCACCATTTCTGATTTGGGCTGGGTCTTATGGCTTGTTTCTAGAGAGTTCCGGGATCTGATGGACCTAATTGAATCTAGGGTTAATCCTACGGTCTAAATCACTAGCCTAATCTATAAATAAGACCCTAACCTACCCTAAATCACTCATTATTCAATCTAGCAACTAAACTATGCCAAAATCTAAACTCTCATGGCCTCCACCCTCTTCATACAACTCCTAATTTAATTCCTAAGTGATTCTCCATGCATACAAGCATATTTAGGCTTGTATGATCCTCCTTAGCTTGCATTAAAGGCTTGTTTTTCTATTGGCATCATAAAGGAGGAGTCTTGATCAAGTTTGCTTGCATTTGGGGGTTTTAATTAGTTGCATAAGGGGTTTCTTGCATTTGTTATACTCGTTTGAGTCCGCATAAGCATTGTAAGCCCTCTTACCTTCATTTTAGAAACTCTAAAGTTAATTTGTGATGAAAATTGGGATTTATGCATGTTTGATAAGTGATGCATGTTTATGCGAGTTTGCTAAGCTATGATTTGCAAGTTTATTTGAGTATGCATGTTTATGCGAGTTTACTAAGCCTTGATTTGCAAGTTTAACAAGTTATGCATGTTTATGCAAGTTTACTAAGCCTTGATTTGCAAGTTTAACAAGTTATGCATGTTTATGCAAGTTTACTAAGCTTTGATTTGCAAGTTTAACAAGTTATGCATGTTTATGCATGTTTACCAAGTCATGATTTACAAGTTAATTGAGTTATGCATGTTTATGCATGTTTACCAAGTCATGATTTACAAGTTAATTGAGTTATGCATGTTTATGCATGTTTACCAAGTCATGATTTACAAGTTAATTGAGTTATGCATGTTTATGCATGTTTGCCAAGTCATGATTTACAAGTTAATTGAGTTATGTATGTTTATGCATGTTTGCTAAGTCATGATTTACAAGTTAATTGAGTTATGCATGTTTATGCATGTTTGCTAAGCCATGATTTGCAAGTTAAATGGGTTATGTATGTTCATGCAAGTTCATTATGCCATGTTATGCATGTTTAATAAGTTATGCATGTTTATGCAAGTTCAAAATGACAAGTTGTGCATGTTTGACAAGTTGTGCATGCTTATGCGAGTTTAAAATGACAAGTTGTGCATCTTTGACAAGTTATGCATGTTTTATGGTAATATGCAAGTTCACTATGCTAAGTTGTACAAGTCTAACATGTTATGCATGATTGTTGTGCAAGTTTATCATGTATGTGGTGCCAAGTTCCCTCTTCCTATCCTTTATGCGTTATTACGAATATGTAAGCGATAGAATGACGTTGGGGGGGGGGGGGGGGGTTTGGGTAAAAACATAAAATACATGAAAATATAAGATCGGGAATTTACCTATTAAGTTAGGTCTACCCCTTGGGAATTTACCTATTAAGTTAGGTCTACCCAAGTAATTGTTTGACTTGTGATTATGTTTTGAAATAAAGTGGACATGACACTTAGAAAACATAAGTGTGGCCAACTCGAGGTTGGGTTGAGTTTGTAGCGTAATCCTACCCGGAACCGACCGGCTTAACTAGTGGCTACAAACAATAGGACCCAATGTGAGAAGTTGGTCATATGGTGCCAAAACCCGAGGTTAGCCTGAGTTGTGGTGTAACCCTACCCGGACCCGCCCGGCCTAACTAGTAACCACAACAAGGTCTAATGTGAGAGGTTAAGGTGCATTAAATTAATTAATGCCTCGTGATTAGGGTTAAGTCAGGGTCCACTAATACTTAACCAATTTGGAAATTTGGGGGATGAAAAATGGGGTTAAGTTACACTTAACCAATTTAATCCATTTGGGGATACAAGGGATTAGATGGGGTTAAGTGGTGAACCGTTGATTACACTTAACTAATTTAATCCATGATTAGTGAGGGGTTAAACCACACTTAACCCTCTTAGAAAACCCTAGCAGCGGGTCTGTTCCGGCAGTAATCCCAGTTTGGTATCATCACAACCCTAGAGACTAGGCTAGGGAGGGGCACGATTACTGGACGGATGTAAGCGACCAAAGCGACGGCTGAGTGGTACAGCGGTGCGGGTCCGGCGGGCTACGGACGTGCACGTAGTCCGATATTGGACAAACTCGAGGCACGGGTACCAGTAGGTTAGGGCTGTGCATTATTGCTTAAGTGTCCGGGGTTGACACCCGAGGGCTTGATACACCCAAAGGTGGACCCAGCACAGACTACCTACATCCATGTGGGCCGTATGGACACCAACACTTGACGTGTTAGGTTTATAGGGAGCCGATCGACTAGACCGTTGGGCTGGACCTTTTAATAAGGTCACTTCATGTTATTGGGCCAAAGCTTGGGCCAAGGGATCAATACTTGTTATGCTGGTTTGCTAGTACACCGTGGTGCAAAACTTAACCTTGTTTTATGCGATGACACCTCTATCTATCTTGTAGTTAATTTATCCTGCCAGTATGTTGTTATCTATGATCATCTCAGTTTCCATCATGCTGTTAACTTTATTAGTTTATAGACTGATCGTAGCAGGGCTTACTCAGTCTTTTTGACTGACCCGTTTTGTTTCGCCTCTTTTCTTCCGTTTCCCCCCCAGGTTATCAGGGAGGGAATACTGGAGCCTAGCTTGGATCTCAGCCGCTTTCTTGGATAGCTCAAGTATGCTTTGGACTTGAGCCGCTATGGTTTATCACTCTTATTTGGGGATAGTACTTATGTATTTTCAGTTTATCAGATGATGTATTTATCTAGACTTGTAATTTTGGGAAATTGACATTTTGATGTACCAGACCTGTGTTTTGAAATGGTTTTTAAATCTTCCGCTGTTTTATTTACTCACTCTGTTTATTCACATATATCTATATATCATGTCCTGCCTTACTATATCATTATGCATGTTTACCAATAATGCCCCTCCAAAGCTCGTGCATTCCTTTGCGAGTGACCCTAGTGGAGGTGGGGTGTTACAGTATGGTATGCTTTGTGATTGATTAGAATGGTCGAAAACGCCGTTGAATGGCGTAAAACACTTGCTGGAAAAGTTGCAGGAAAATGGTGCAGGCTTTCGGATCGGATCGGGGGAATGGGCTCAGACCGGATAGTGGACTGGGCAAGGATTCACCGAACCGAACCGAGGCTTGGCACAAGGGAAAGTATGGCAAAAAGGAAGGCCACAACGGTTAAACTGGGATCAGATCAAGCTAAAGAAGGGGGAACCGGATCGACTGGAGGGAAGAGAAGGGGATCGGAACGGAAGAGGAAGGGGAAGTGGATCGGATCGGAGACCAGGAACCCGAACCGAACCAAGATGCATCTACCCGACCCGACCCGCCAGAGAACACCCGAACCGAACCGATGTACTACGAAGGGACTTGGAGGCCACGATCCGACCCGGAGCACTTGGAAGAGACCGATCTGAACCGACAGAGAAGAAGAGTTGAGGATCCGAACCGATCCAGTGATGACCAAAAACCCGAGATGCAAAGGTAGTCCAAATGGAAGTTAGAGCTCAAGATCCAGTTGGGAACCAATGAGTTCACTTCATGGTTGGGCTTTGCTGCAGGACGTGTGCTAAGGAGTTGTCGACGTTCATAACTTCGATTCACCACTGAAAAGGAATGATGGGCTACGTATCAGTGCAGTAGAGTCACCATGACTCGAGGGGCAAAGTGATCGTAGCGGGACTACGTATCAGTGCAGTAGAGTCACCATGACTCGAGGGGCAAAGTGATCGTAGTAAGACTATGAGCCACTGCAGTGGAGCCATTGTGACTCCATGGGGCAGAGTGGACATAGTAAAGGATTAGTAAGGCTATGAGCCAGTGCAGTGGGGTGTGTACGACTCCATGGGGAAAAGTGGACATAGCGAAGGATTAGTGGCTATGTATCAGTGCAGTGAAGCCGTTGTGACTTCATGGGGCAGAGTGATCATAGCAAAGTACTGGGTGATCGAAGTGGTGGATATCGTATACTTTACGCACTGAGTGAGAGATGTGAGGATGGTTGCTATGCTTGATTGTTTGCCATCATTATGACATGCACACCCCCACCCCCGTTTTCTTTACACCGTATGTAGTGGCACCTTGGAGTATTGTACAGTATGTAGTGCTAACTCTTTGGTTGCAGGTCCAGGTTCAGTATAGATGTTATTGTTCTGTTTAGCTGCTTATCGCTCATACCAGACTTTTTGTCTGATCCAGAGTTTTATGTCTCTTCTTATTACTCTGGGTGCTCTCACGAGCAGACTAGAGACAGGTTAGCTGGTGATGCGCGAGTAGCGGATTCGGAGGCGAGCAGGAGGCTTCCACGTATGATATATATATATATCCTCCCTGTGTCGTTGCTGGCCACTACTTTGGGCATTAGTAGTGTACCTTTCTTGTTTAGCTTTTGAGACAGTTTTTAAAAGTTGTAATAATGTTGGCTTTGGACCATAAGCTGTACTTTGGATTTTCCGTTGCTATGACAGTTTGTTTCAGCTTATACACTGTCTCACCTGTTTTATGTCAAGTATGTTGTTATTATATTTTGTTCCATGCGCTGTGAGACATTCTACAGGTTATTTGTTGATTCTTCGTCTTCTTTCTTTTCTTCTGACGACCGTTCCGTGCTAACTGGACATGTGTACAGCGCACTTTCGGAGTAAATGTCGGTTGGTGCGGGGCGGGCCGTCACATTTGGTATCAGAGCTCTAGGTTGCGTAGTTAACCTAGGGAAAGACACTAGGGAGAGATAATACGTATATGAGAGCGCGTATTTGTGATTACTTTGGTTTTCAAAAGTTATATATATGTATATACTATTAGTAGTATAAGGATGAAGTCGTACTGCACCAGCACCACTATGGAGATAGTTAATCGTTTTCTCTTTACAGATTGAACGATGAGTCGAGACACGAGGGGTGCTGGTAGAGGGACCAATAATGGGAATGCTCCTGACATGAGGACGATGTTCACTGACTTCATGAGAGATATGCTTAGGGATGTTCAGGGAGCAGTTCCCAATCCCGGTAATGGTGGTGGTCCAGTAGTGCAGGCACCTAGGGCCGATTTCGCCAAGCTGTCTAAGGATTACACTAACCTTGGTGGGAAGCCGTCCCACGGAACGGAGTCGGCCACGGATGTTCAGGATTGGTTGGATAGCTGTGATCGTATCTTCGACGACCTGGGTATCGAGGATGCGATGAAGAGAAGGCTAGCGTCTCGTCAGCTGCAAGGGCGAGCGATGAATTGGTGGAATGCTATTAGGACAGCCACTCCAGAGGATCAGGTTACTTGGGATCAGTTTAAGGCTCGCTTTAGCGACAAGTTTATCCCAGCTGCTCAGAAGTCAGAATTGTTTAGGAAGTTCTTGGAGCTTAAGCAAAATGGTAGGGCAGTCTCGGACTATATTGCTGAGTTCGACACTTTATCGAAGTATGGATTATCCCTTATCGATACTCCTGAGAAGAAGAATGAGAAGTTCATTACTGGTGTAGATGAATACTTGGGGGAAAGGCTTATTAACCACATCGATGAGACGTTTGAATCGATTGTGAGGAAAGCTTTGAGATCAGAGAGTCTTTACCCTAAGTCAAAGACTGAGGTTGCATCTGCAGAAGGGCCAAAACCGCAGGCGAGCGGTGGAGGCTAGAACAACTCTCAGAATAAGAGGAAGCAGAGCCAAGCTAAGGATGGCCAGAAGAAAAAGAATAAGCAATATGTTGAGTGCTTCAGCCGTGGTAAGAAGGGCCACTATGCCAAAGAATGTCGGGCCAAGCCAGCGGATAGGAAGTGCTACAACTGTGGCCAAGTGGGACATCATAAGGATAAATGTCCACAACCTCTTAAAGAGAAGCAGATTGTGAAAGCATATGCTATTAATGCTATTCCTTCTTCGTCGAATGCCCCAACTGCGGCGGAGAAGGGAAAGAATGTCGTATTCAAGGTATGCTTTCTGTTTATGATGTTCCTGTTAGAGTTTTGTTTGATACCGGGGCTTCCATTTCTTTCATATCTAGTGACCTGGTAGATAGGTTGGGATTGGAGCCCGAGATTGTCGATAGGCCTTTAGTAGTGACGAACCCGATTGGTGGTTCAACTAACCTTAGCATGATTTGTCGTAATGTGGTCTTATCGAGTCATGGATGCATGTTTGGTTGTGATTGCTTCGTTTTGGGCTTTACTGGGTTTGGCATTATTTTGGGAGTCGATTGGCTCCAAAGATACGGGGTGGTGGTAGACTGTGAGGGCTTTTTGGTGACAGCTAGAGCGGAAGATGGGCGGAGGGTAGTGTTTGGTGGTCTACCCAGTGATGGGGTAATGGCTAGTTTTCTAAATTCCCTCGACATCCCGCATAGTGAGTTGTCAAGGTTGCCCGTGGTTGGCCAGTATCCGGACGTCTTCGAGGAAGTGACCGGGCTTCCACCACACCAAGAGATTGAGTTCCGTGTTGATTTAGTGAAAGATGCCAGACCTATAGTGATGCCACTTCGTCGTATGGCACCAAGGGAGCAGCGAGAGCTCGGGGTGCAAGTCAGCGATCTTTTGAAGAAGGGATTTATCAGAAGGAGTGTTTCTGAATGGGGAGCACCAGTTGTGTTTGCAACCAAGGCGGATGGTTCCCTTCGTTTGTGTGTAGACTACCGCGAGTTGAATAAAGTGACGAGGAAGAATAAGTGTCCTCTACCGTGGATAGATGATTTGTTTGATCAGTTGGGTGGCGCGAGAGTATTCTCTCAGTTGGATCTCGCGACTGGTTTTCATCAGCTCCGAGTAGCAGCTGATAGTATAGCCAAAACAGCATTTCGGACGCCGTCTGGATTTTATGAGTGGTTGGTCATGCCATTAGGGTTGACCAATGCACCAGCATACTTCGTGGATCTTATGAATAGGGTATTCAGAGATCATCTGAATAAGTTTGTTCTTGTGTTTGTAGGCGACATCCTTGTTCACTCGAGGACAGAGGAGGAACACAAGGAACATTTGAGGATAGTGTTGGAGGTGTTGAGAAAACACCAATTGAAAGCGAAATTTTCTAAGTGTCACTTCTGGAGGAGAGAATTGAGATTCTTGGGCCATGTTGTTTGAGAGAATGGTATTACCGTGGACCCTGCGAAGGTGGCTACGGTACAGGATTGGTCTACGCCCAAGAATGCAACAGACGTAAGAAGCTTCTTGGGGTTAGCTGGATATTATCGTAAGTTTATCCAGGACTTCTCCAAGATGGCGGCACCGTTGACTTAGTTGACTAAGAAGAATCAAGCCTTCGTCTGGGACGGAGTGTGTGAGAATGCATTCAAGAGTCTAAAAGAAAAGTTGACGCGTGCGCCAGTGTTAGTCATTCCTAAAGGGAATGAAGAGATGACGGTATACACGGATGCTTGTGGTACCGGACTAGGTGCTGTATTGAAGCAAGGAGGTAGGGTTGTAGCTTATGCTAGTCGGCAACTAAAGCCGCATGAGAAAAGGTATCCTACCCATGATTTGGAACTGGCAGCGATCGTGTTCGCGTTGAAGATGTGGAGACATTATCTCTTGGGAGAGATTTGAGTTGTTTACCGATCATAAATCGTTAAAGTAACTCTTCTCTCAGAAGGATCTGAATCTCCGTCAGCAGAGATGGTTAGAGTTCTTAGCTTCGTATGATTTTGATATCGCATATACACCTGGGAAAGGCAATGCGGTAGCCGATGCCTTGAGTAGGAGACATGCCAGTTTAGGGGCTATGTTTCTTGAATGGAAGCACTGGAGTATATCGCAGGGTATGATTTCAGACCAAAGTGCAAATTGGATCCATAGATGTTAGCTACTTTGACGATCAGACCCACTTTGATTGAGAAGATTGGTTCCAGTCAGAAGGACGATCCTAATCTATTGGAAATCATCTCCAAGTTAGAGATGAATATCGACGGTGAGGAGATGAATTTTTATGGGCTTGATCGAGAAAGATGCCTTCGAAAGAATGGAAGACTAGTTGTACCCAACGTGAATGGTTTGAGAGATGAAGTGCTTAGGGAATGTCATCACTCAAAACTGACTATACACTGCGGTGGTGATAAGATGTATCGAGACATGAAGCAGACTTACTACTGGGAAGGGATGAAAAGAGACGTTATGATGTTTATATCCAAGTGCATGAATTGCCAGCTAGTTAAAGCCGAGCAAAAGAAGCCTAGTGGTTTGTTGCAACCATTAGAAATTCCTGAATGGAAATGGGAGCAAGTCTCGATGGATTTCATTGATGGTTTACCAAGGACTAAATTGGGACATGATAGCATTTGGGTAATTGTGGATCGATTGACCAAGAGTGCAAGATTTATACCAGTCAAATCGACCAGAACGGCAGCTAAGTTAGCAGAGCTGTATATGAAGTGGGTAGTGAGATTTCATGGAGTACCTAAAAGCATTGTGAGTGACCGAGACCCGTTGTTTACTAGTGGATTTTGGAAGAGCTTACAAGAGGCTCTAGGGTCGGAATTATATCTCAGTACCGCGTATCATGCTCAAACCGACGGTCAGACAGAGAGGGTGAATCGTATATTGGAAGATCTCTTGAGGGCTTGTATATTGTATTTTGGTGGATCATGGGATGACCATTTGCATCTAGTAGAGTTTGCATATAATAATAGCTACCAATCCAGTATCGGTATGGCTCCATATGAAGCTTTGTACGGAAGACCGTGCAACTCACCATCATGTTGGATAGAGACCGGTGAGAAGTTTGTGCTTGGACCAGATGTAGTAAGAGAAAATTCAGGTAAGATTAAGATCATTCGACAATGAATGAAGGCTGCCCAGGATAGGCAGAAGAGTTATGCTGATAAGAGGAGAAGAGACTTAAAATTCTCCGTTGATGACTTGGTGTTTGTCAAAATTTCTCCGTTGAAGAACGTTATACGATTTGGCAGGAGAGGCAAGTTGGCACCAAGATTTGTTGGCCCATTCCCAGTTCTCGAACAAGTTGGGAATTTGGCGTATAGAGTTGACTTACCAGAGTAGATGGCGGGAGTTCACATCGTATTTCATGTTTCCCAACTAAGGAAGTTCGTGCACGACCCAGATATGACTATTTCACCTGATCAGTTAGAGGACTTCGAAGTGGAACCCGAGGCGGTTGGGAACCGCAAGCCGATTCGTATTGTCGAGCACGATACGAAGCAACTTCGAAGGAAGGCGGTGAAGCTAGTCAAGGTTCAGTGGGGCGAGAACGAGAATGACTGTACTTGGGAGACATAGGAGAGCATTAGGAAGACGTATCCAGAACTTTTTGCCTGTTAAGATTTACTTTGCAATTTAGTTATTCCGCATGCTAGGATAGACTTGTTTTGCTTGTTTGATTGTTGTTTTATGGCTGATAGGCATGCGGAACCCTTTGTGTGTTTTGGTTAGGGAATTTCGGGGGCGAAATTTCTTAAGGGGGGGGGGTGGAGAATGTAACAAACCGCATTCTACGCATCGGAGGATCGTAGAATATTTATTTCTTTCTTATACGAAGTCGTATGGTCATGTAACTTTGGGAAACGACTATTGGGGTCATTACCCATGTTCATGATTTTAGCCGATTTTTAAAAGACTGTTTTACCCCTAGCTGATCTTGTTTCAGCCATAACTTTTGATGGGAAAGGAGTTTTGACCTGAAACCACTTCCATTGGCTTCGGATGATGGTTTACCTTTCCGTAGAGTGGTCACATGTGGAAAACGGACTTACCGTTTGGGAGAAATGGCTGAAATAAGGTTTGGAAGGTGAAAAACTGCTTAACCGGGCCAAATAGGGTGATTAGTGAATGGGCCCATAACCCATTTCGGGATTAGGGTTATGGGGAGGCTGAAAAGAGTTAGGGTTTCATTCTATTTCAGTTTTCTAGCCTCCACTTACCTCTTAGAAACCCTAAAAATGACCTCCAACCTCTAAATCACCTCCAAATCACTTTCTAATCAAAGATTAAGCTTAGCGACATCAAATCAAGGGAGATCTTCACCAAATCAAGATTTGAGCTGCTGTTTAGAATTGCTATCCACGCCATATCAGAGATTTACTTCAGATCTAAGGTTTATTTATGGCTAAGGTGAGTGATTTGCATAGTTCCTCACTAATTATGGTTAATTAAGGGTAATTAGTGTTAAATAGCGAATTTAAACATGATAAAAATCTGGAAAAATACTTATAAATTCTTAAATGATGTTTTAGACCTCTGATATGAACTTGGGTTAATTTGGTTAAGTTTTGCTAATCCTATCGTTAATTATGCTTGAACATGTTTAAGGGAAAATATGGGGTTTTGGCTATGTTTGACCCATTTTAACCTATCATATTTATGTTTTGGTGCTTGAGGTCACTTCTACTTGTTGCTATGACTGTATGGTATGCTTTGTGATTGATTAGAAGAGTTAGAATGGTCGAAAACGCCGTCGAATGGCGTAAAACACTCGCTGGAAAAGTTGCAGGAAAATGGTGCAGGCTTTCGGATCGGATCAGTGGAATGGGCTCGGACCGGATAGTGGACTGGGCAAGGGATCACCGAACCGAACCGAGGCTTGGCAAAAGGGAAAGTATGGCAAAAAGGAAGGCCACAATGGTTGAACTGGGATCGGATCAAGCTAAAGAAGGGGGAACCAGATCGACTGGAGGGAAGAGAAGGGGATCGGAATGGAAGAGGAAGGGGAAGTGGATCGGATCGGAGACCAGGAACCCGAACCGAACCAAGATGCATCTACCCGACCCGACCCGCCAGAGAACACCCGAACCGAACTGATGTACTACGAAGGGACTTGGAGGCCACGATCCGACCCGGAGCACTTGGAAGAGACCGATCCGAACCGACAGAGAATAAGAGTTGAGGATCCGAACCGATCTAGTGATGACCAAAAATCCGAGATGCAAAGGTAGTCCAAATGGAAGTTAGAGCTCATGATCCAGTTGGGAACCAATGAGTTCACTTCATGGTTGGGCTTTGCTGCGGGACGTGTGCTAAGGAGTTGTCGACGTTCATAACTTCGATTCACCACTGAAAAGGAATGATGGGCTACGTATCAGTGCAGTAGAGTCACCATGACTCGAGTGGCAAAGTGATCGTAGCGGGACTACGTATCAGTGCATTAGAGTCACCATGACTCGAGGGGCAAAGTGATCATAGTAAGACTATGAGCCAGTGCAGTGGAGCCATCGTGACCCCATGGGGCAGAGTGGACATAGTAAAGGATTAGTAAGGCTATGAGCCAGTGCAGTGGGGTGTGTACGACTCCATGGGGGCAAAGTGGACATAGCGAAGGATTAGTGGCTATGTATCAGTGCAGTGAAGCCGTTGTGATTTGATGGGGCAGAGTGATCATAGCAAGGTATTGGGTGATCAAAATGGTGGATATCGTATACTTTACGCACTGAGTGAGAGATGTGAGGTTGGTTGCTATGCTTGATTGTTTGCCATCATTATGACATGCACACCCCCACCCCCGTATTCTTTACACCGTATGTAGTGGCACCTTGGAGTATTGTACAGTATGTAGTGCTAACTCTTTGGTTGCAGGTCCAGGTTCAGGTATGGTTCGGTATACCTGTTATTGTTCTTTTTAGCTGCTTATCGCTCATACCAGACTTTTTGTCTGACCCAGAGTTTTATGTCTCTTCTTATTACTCTGGGTGCTCTCACGAGCAGACTAGAGACATGTTAGCTGGTGATGCACGAGTAGCGGATTCAGAGGCGAGCAGGAGGCTTCCACGTATGATATATATATATATATCCTCCCTGTGTCGTTGCTGGTCACTACTTTGGGCATTAGTAGTGTACCTTTCTTTTTTAGCTTTTTGAGACAGTTTTTAAAAGTTGTAATAATGTTGGCTTTGGACCATAAGCTGTACTTTGGATTTTCCGCTGCTATGATAGTTTGCTTCAGCTTATACACTGTCTCACATATTTTATGTCAAGTATGTTGTTATTATATTTTGTTCCATGCGCTGTGAGACATTCTACAGGTTCTTTGTTGATTCTTCTTCTTCTTTCTTTTCTTCTGACGACCGTTCCGTGCTAACTAGACATGTGTACAACGCACTTTCGGAGTAAATGTCAGTTGGTGCGGGGCGGGCCGTCACAAGGATCTTCAACCTCCAGCTCAATCCCTAAAATCCGACGTAGTTACTTGCAGCTCTTAAACCATGACGCAGATTGTAGCACCCCGTATTTTAACAACAATAAAAGAAGATAAATTGAAGAATAATTAATTTAATGTTCAGAATTAAGTGAAACGAACTGTGCTATTGCGTTTGTCTCGGAATTCTAGTCAAAATAAACACCTGGTTTGCGTAAAACAGATACCATATAAAGAAGTTATTAAGGTTTGAAGTTTGTATATACATAAGGAGAATATATATGAATAAAATATGTCCAGAAAATTCAGAACAGTTCAAAATCGCAGAATTTAGGGCGGTGGGAAAATTCCCGCCTAGGGGTGTCGACCCCTAGGTCGACCTCATAAGGGAGGTGTCGACCCATGGGTCGACCCCCCTGCGGCAGATCTGGGCAGATTAGGGTTTCATCTCAGCTATATATATGGACTCATTTCTCAAGTTTTTCTACATTGAAAATAATGGAGGACTAGATGTTGTCTCTGCCCAGATTGAATCAAACCTTTTCTTCTTCAGCCATCAACTAGAGTCTAGAGGTCTGTTATTCAATTCTTTCTTCTATTTTTTCTAGATCCAAACACTGTGATTCGATGTTAATTTTAGATCTAAATAATTAAAAAGTAAATATTAACATGACTGTAATTTGGATATATGCCTGTGACTATGTGAATCATATCATATCTGCTATAACTTGTTTATCTAAGTTATTCTGACATGGCTATGAAACTAGATCTGAACCTATACCTATTTATCATGCCAGATCTGCCATTGTTTATAGATCTGATTCACTGTTTAGATCACCTCATGCCTGTTCCTATTATGTTTGTTGCCAAATAGGATTTGTTGTTAGTTGGATATTCATTGTTTGGATCTCATCATGCCTGTTTATGATGTCCCTATTATGTTAGAACCAGTTCTATGGTCAAATGTTCATCAGATCTGTCCCTATATGCCTATATTGTCATTATGCCATTATATGTTTATGCCTATCTCTGCCATTATGTTAGTAAGCTCGTTAATACCATTAGGGGTAACTCCGATATGTAGGGCTGCTTGTTGATTGTATGGGATGAAAACCTCTTACTAGAAGTACACCTAAGTCTACCGTCTTATACTTGTTGGGGATCATCTGGTTAATAAGACATTAGTATTGGTGCAGAGAAATCATTAGAGAAGCGTAGTATACTCTATCATGTTTGTCATGTTTACCTTGTCATACCCCTTTTATGATGTTATCTCTGTTATCCACTTTATATGCCTGTCATGATACTTTTACTTATTTATATGCTAAAAGTAACCGGACTCGCCAGACTTTATGTCTGACCCATTTTGTTTCCTCTTCTTTCTCTTCCCCCCCTCCACCTACCCAAGGTTCCCAAAGTGGGAATACTCAAGCTTGACCAGGATTCTGCTTAGAGCTGCTTAGATGTATTGCTCGAGCTCTTATCCTTTCTACTATGGTTATGTTTTTGTTTGGGGAATTATGCTTCTTTTACTATTGTATCTGATGTTTTAAGTACAAGATAGAAATTTTAAGATGATTTACTGGGTTTATGTATTTTCAGACTTATGATGTTTTGAACCACGAAGTTATTAATAAGTGTTTTTAATTCTGCTGCTATTTTATATTTATCTTGTAATGTTTCTGTTTCTGTTTACCTATAATGCTTCACGAAATTTAATGCATTCTCCTAATGAGTGACATTAACGAACGTGGGTGTCACACTTGGTATCAAAGCATAAGGTTACCAGATCGGATAAAGTCTTTGGAAATTATTTTCAAAAAGGTTTTAAAAGAAAGCATTTTCCAAAAGAAAAGTATGTTTTGAAAAACATATTCCCCAAAGCCATATGTAATATCTTTCGATCCTTTGTTTGAATCCCTCTCCTTTCCTTTTCAGCATGTCTGGGGAACCTAATATTCCTAAGGGCGTTACGATACCAGGCTGATTCTGTAGGTATCTAGAGGCAACGGTGCCTACCGATGGTCAAGTAGACGTTCCTCCCCAAGCTGTACCCGTCGTTCCTCCTCCTCCTGTGCATGTAGATAATTTCTCTAAGATGTACAAAGATTTATGTGCTATGGGAGGAAAGCCATTCCGTGGAACCAAGACGTTCATAGAGGCAAGAAATTGTCTCAAAGAGATGGAGGATCAGTTTGGAATTTTCGAAGTGGACGATCATAGGAAGATTCAGTTAGCCGCCTGGCTACTGAAAGGTGTAGCTTCGTTCTAGTGAGAAGTGACGCAAGCAGGGCGTCCATTGGAGTTTTGGGATGATTTTCGGCAAAGGTTTGAAATGAATTTTATTTCTCAAGCTGAGAAAAGCATGTAAATGGATATATTTCTAACACTTAAGCAAGGCGACATGACTGTCAAAGAGTATGTTAACAAATTCAACCAACTAGCGATATTTGGGCTGGAGTAGTGGATACTCCGCATAAGAAAGCTTTGCGGTTTCCAGAGGAATGAATGAACCCCTTCATGGGTTAGCTATGTCTCATATTCCAATGAGAGAATCTTTTGAAAGGCTCGTTGATATGGCCTTGATGCATGAGGAAGATAAAGCTGACAAGAAAGAAGTTAAGGTTGAGGAAACACAAAACAAGATAGTATCGCCCAAGAAGGGACAACAACAAAAGAAAGACGGAAAGAATGACAAGGTTAAGGATAAGTGGAAGTGCCATAATTACGGACGCGAGGGTCATTTGATCAAAGATTGCAAAAGAAGGAAGAATGCTTGCTTCAGTTGTGGAGAGGTTGGACACTTTTCTATGGAGTGCCCAAAGTAGTAAGGACAAGGTCAAAGGGAAAGAGCTTTTGGAAGACAAGTGCATTCTCTCGCGATCAATGCTCCAGATCGAGGTAGGAAAATTTCCGTGGAAGGTTTGGTTTCTCTTTCCGATCATCCTATTAGAACTCTTTTTGATTTTGGCGCTTCTCATTCATTTATATCTTATTCATTGGTTGAGTCTCTGCACTTTAGTACTAGTATGGTAGTGGATCCAGTTGTTGTCTCAAACCCCATTGGTGGTATGACTCATTTGTTCATGATTTGTCGGGGTTTGAGGCTATTTGTGTTAGGCGTTGAGTTTGAATGCGATGCATATATGTTGTTTTTATGGGCTATGGGTTGATTCTAGGGATGGATTGACTAGCCAGGTATGGTGCCATTCTGGATTGTAAGAGGAGGGTCGTTGGACTTTTGACTTTCCATGGGAGGACCCTCGAGATTTCTTATAACCTTAAGGGGTCTGTCATGCTTAGTTTCCTAGAGTCTCTTGATGCATCTATCGATGATCTGCGATCTGTACTAGTAGTCCGTGAGTATTCTGATGTTTTTGAGGAGGTTCGGGGGTTACCTCCGAGGCGCTAGATCGATTTTCGTATATACTTGGTAGACAATGCAAAGTCAGTTGCATTACCTGTGCGCCATATGGCTCCAAGGGAAAGAAGGGAGCTCAACAAGCAAGTAGGGGAGCTACTTGAGAAAGGGTTTATTAGGCGAAGCATACCTGAATGGGGTGCTCCGGTGGTATTCGCAATTTAGGCGGATGGTTCGCTTCGGTTATGTGTGGATTATAGAGAGTTGAACAAACTCATAAAGAAGAATAAGCACCCACTCCCGAGGATAGACGATCTGTTTGACCAGTTGTTGGTGCATCGGTATTCTCTCAGTTAGACTTGTCCACAGGGTTTCATCAGTTGAGGGTGGCCGAGGACAGTATAAATAAGACCTCTTTTAGGACTCCAGATGGTTTCTTTGAATGGCTCGTTATGCCTTTTGGGTTGACGAATGCACCCGCCTATTTTGTTGATCTGATGAGTAGGGTGTTTCAGGAGTTTTTAAATAAGTTTGTCATGGTCTTTGTTGATGACATCCTGATCTTCTCAAAGAGCGGGGAAGAGCATGCCCAACATTTGAAAGTGGTTTTGAAAACTCTGCATGCGCATCAGCTTAAGGTGAAATTCTCCAAATGCCATTTTTGGAGAAAAAAGGTGAGATTTCTAGGGCATGTGGTCTCTAAAGATGGGACAGCAGTAGATCCCACAAAGGTAGTTGCAGTTCATGTTTGGCAAATCCCAGAGAATGCAACGAAAGTGAGAAGCTATCTTGGATTGGCAGGCTATTATCGGAAGTTTATTAAGGACTTCACAAAGATATCAGCCCCACTCACCAGGCTGATGAAGAAGAATTTGACGTTTTCATAGGATATGGATTGTGATATTGCTTTCCATTGATTGAAGAGAGCTCTGACAACAGCCCCAGTCTTGACCTTTCCCGATGAAAACAAAGTGTTTACAGTTTACACTGATGCTTGTGGTACAGGGCTTGGTGCGGTTCTGATGCAAGAGTTAGTATGTTATGGAGGTAGATAGCTAAGGGTTCATGAGAAGAACTACCCTACCCATTACTTAGAGCTAGCTGCCATAGTATTCGCGCTTAAGACGTGGCGTCATTATTTGCTTGGAGAGAAGTTCGAATTGTACACCGATCATAAGTCTCCCAAGTACTTGTTCTCGCAGAAGGGTCTTAATTTAGGGCAACAAAGGTAGATGGAGTTCCTAGCATTTTATGACTTCGAGATTTCTTATACCCCTGGCAAGGGTAATGTGGTGGCAGACGCACTGAGTAGGCAAAGGATGGCCTTAAGTCCTCTGTTTGCGGAAAGGAAAAGCTTGGAGTTTATATCGACTTTTGAGTTTAGACCCTCCACCGAGTTTTTCCCTGGCTTATTTGCATCACTGGAGGTGCGACCTACTCTTATGGATCAGATAGGTGCTTCACAGCGAGAGAATCCACAGATTTTAGACATCTTGAAAAGACTCAGTATCGGGGAGACTTCTAGTCACCTCAGTAGATATGCCATAGACGATAAAGGTTGGTTGCGACGAGATGAGAGGCTTTGTGTTCCCCAAATTGGGAATCTTTTGAAGACAGTCCTTGAGGAAGCCCATCATTCTAAGATGACTATTCATCCAAGTGGCGATAAGATGTATAGGGATATGAAGAGGGTTTTCTTTTGGGCTGGGACGAAGAAAGATGTGGTGGAGTTTGTTTCTCAATGTTTGGTTTGCCAGCAAGTCAATGCTGAGCAAAAGAAGCCCAGTGGTTTACTTCATTCTTTGGAGGTCCCGCAATGGTAGTGGGAGTGCGTCTCTATGGATTTCATAGATGGTGTGCCTAGATCAAAGAAAGGCTACACCAGTATTTGGGTTGTAGTAGACAGACTTACTAAGAGCGCTTATTTCATTCTAGTTAAGAGTAAGAGGACGACAACATGGTTGTCAGCAGTTTACGTTCGTGAGATAGTCCGTCTTCATGGAGTACCGTTTAGCATCGTAAGTAACCGTGACCCTATTTCCACCAGTAAATCTTGGAGGAGCTTGCAAGAAGCATTAGGTACACAGTTGTGTATAAGCACCGTTTATCACCCTCAGACCAATGGACAGACAGAAAGGGTGAACAGAGTTTTCGAGGATCTTTTAAGGCTGTGTATCTAGACTTCAAAGGGACTTGGAAAGAGCACCTTCCGTTAATAGAGTTCGCTTACAACAACATAGATCAAGCTAGCATTGGCATGACACCCTTCGAAGCATTTTACGGACGACCTTGTAAATCACCGATTTGTTGGTGGGAATCTACAGAAAGACTACTACTTGGACCAGATATGGTTAGAGAAACGTCCGAGAAGATTGATCTTATTAGACGGCGATTGAAGACAGCTCAGGATAGGCAGAAGTTCTACGCAGATAGGAGAAGGACCGATATTGAGTTTGAGGTGGGAGACATGGTTTTCATTAAAGTATCACCATTGAGGAATGTGGTTCGCTTTGGATCTATAGGGAAATTGGCACCAAGATTCGTAGGGCCATTTCCCATAACAGAAAGGATTGGCCAAATGACCTATAGAGTAAAGCTACCAGAAAGAGTGTCTGGTGTTCATGATGTTTTCCACGTTTCTCATTTGCGGAAGTGCTTACATGATACTGCAGAAGTCGTTGAGCCGAGTATATTGGAAGAAGTAGAGGTGGAATAGGAGGCGACAATTAGGCGAGTTCCTACCCGTATTCTTGGATCAGAAGTTAAGAAGCTACGCAACCGAGAAGTCAAGTTAATGAAGGTTCAGTGGGGAGATAACCCAGAGGATGCAACTTGGGAGTCCGAAGACAAGATTCGTGCTTCGTACCCTTTTCGTTTCGAGGGTATGTTCTTAACTTCATTTCCAAAGCTTTTATTTATGCTTGTTTCTATCATTTGAGTATATCCTATCGATCAAATCTTCGACCTTTAGGTTGGAAACCCATGGACGTAAACATGTGCTTGAGACATGTTATGTTTGATGGATACAAATGGATGCAAGTATTTGCTAGTGGTTGCTTCTGGATGCATATATACACACATTAGGCATTAGATCGACTCAATCACTCTTATACATCATATGGATGTGTGTGCATTTTTCTTTTTATGGATGGAAATGGATGTATCATCATATGGATGTTGCATTTGGATGGATGATTGTGCACACATATAGAACTTACAAGTTATAATAGGATTATTTGCATACATGTTGGATTCATGGCACTAACATACATTGCATTAAGGAGGTCGACTGAATCAGTAGACCGCCTGATCTTCACATCAGTATTGGTACATATACACACACCTTGGCATATGTTCATATAAGCATTAGAAATCTTTTAAGGATAATGGATGCCTGTGATTGGTGGATGAGTAGATGGATGTGGATATTAGGATATACATTCTTCTTAACTTGGAGATTTCGGGGAAGAAATCCTTTGAATAGGGGAGAATGTAACACCCCATATTTTAACAACACTAAAAGTTGTAAATTAAAGAATAATTAATTTGATATTCAGAACTAAGTGAAATGGACTGCGCCATTGTGTTCGTCTCGGAATTTTGGTCAAAATGGACACGTGGTTTGCGTAAAACGGACACTGTATGAAGAAGTTATTAAGGTTTGAAGTTTGTATACGCATAAGGAGAATATATATGAATAAAATATGTCCAAAAAATTCAAAACAATTCAAAATCGTAGAATTTGGGGAAGCGGGAAAATTCCTGGTTAGGGGTGTCGACCCCATTAAGAGGGTCCCAACCCTTTGGTTGACCCTTTAAAGGGGGGGGGTCGACCCCCCTGCGGCAGATATAGGAAGATTAGGGTTTCGTCTTAGCTATATATGTGGCCTTATTTCTCAAGTTTTTCTACACCAAAAATAATGGAGTACTTGATGCTGTCTCTGCCGAGATTGAATCAAACCTTTTCTTCTTCAGCAATCAACTAGAGTTTAGAGATTTGTGATTCAATTATTTTTCCTATTTTTCTAGATCCAAACACTGTGAGTCTATGTTAATTTTAGATCTAAATAATTAAAAAGTAAATATTGACATGACTATAATTTGGATCTATGCCTGTGATGTGAATCATATTAGAATTGTTATAACCTGTTTATCTAAGTTATTCTGACATGACTATGAAACTAGATCTGAACCTATACCTATTTATCATGTCAGATCTGCCATTGTTTATAGATCTAATTCACTGTTTAGATCACCTCATGCCTGTTCCTATTATGTTTGTGGCTAAATCGGATTTGTTATTAGTTGGATATTCATTGTTTAGATCTCATCATGCCTGTTTATGATGTCCCTATTATGTTAGAATCAGTTCTATTGTCACGTGTTCATCAGATCTGTCCCTATATGCCTATATTGTCATTATGCCATTATATGTTTATGCCTATCTCTGCCATTATATGTCCACCTTGTTAGTATGATTATTTCTGTCCTCTTCCCTCTATCATTTCCCTTTTTATTTTTATATAGCCAGACTACCTTCGAGCCTAGGCATGCCGCTGAAATATGTGAATGCGTTAATTTGGGAATATGGGGAAAACCATTAAAATTAGGGCATAACTTGTAATGGGAAATTTAGGCATAACGTGAATGAAATATATGAACACGAATTTGGGGACATAAATCAACTTGTGATTAAAGACCTTAATTTGAGGTATATGGTTCATTATGAACATAACTTGGGTAAGGGGCATGAAAACCTATGACGACATAGGAATAATTGGTTAATAATGGAAATGCCTAGGATTGCAGTAATTAGAAACTGTAACTGTGCTTAGACTCGAGGTTAGTTTACACTTGTGGTGGAAGTCTACCCGGAACTGACCGGCATATCCAGCGACCACAAGGGGTGAATCTAATGTGAGGGATCTAAGTGCACAAACATGAAACGTGCTAAAACACGAGGTTAAGTCCGACTTATGGAAGAAGTCTGTCTAGAACCGACCGGCATATCCAGCATCCACAAGTGGTAAGCTTAATGTGGGAGGTCTAGCACATTATAACCATAAATAATATGGTAATGAATTGGAATACTTAACCAAGTCGAATCTGAAGGGATTGTATGAACATATAACTTTAGTAGGGGTTAAGTAAAATTGTTTGAAACAGTGGGTGGATTAAGTAAATCTTGGGGGGTAATATTTAAATAAATATAGGCCCACAAACTTAACCTGTGGGGTTATGCAATATTTTACTCTGGTATGGCATAACCTGTGGAAGACCTAGTGGGAATGCAAGCGTAGGGGGAAGCTTGTATATCATGTGTGGGGGACCCACTTCAGTCAGTAACCCATATAGGTATCAAATGAGTACTCCGAACTAGGTCGGAGTCAGGGCACACTTACTTGGCTGATTGTAAGAGATTCAAATGTGGGGGACGGTGTGGGTGGCACATTCCGATGGGGTCATTGGCGTGTATGGGTCTGGCAGAGGAGGTTTAGATGTCGTGACACCGATAGATATGGTTGTGCACATCCTGAAAACGAAGGGTTGCCACTTTAGGGTGTGATACACCCTACTGTGGGGCCAGCATAGAGTATCTATGGAGTAGGGAGCCGATCGATTAGGGTAGTAATTAGGGTACATATAGACTCCGGTATGTTGGGAAGCCTGTTAATACCCTTAGGGGTAACTCCGGTATGTTGGGCTGCTTATTGATTGTATGGGGTGAAAACCTCTTACTGGAAGTACACCTAAGTCTACCATCTTATACTTGTTGGGGATCATCTGGTTAATAAGACACTAGTATTGATGTAGAGAAATCATTAGAAAAGCATAGTATACTATATCATGTTTGTCCTGCTTACCTTGTCATACCTTCCTTTTATGATGTTATCTCTCTTATCCACTTTATATGCCTGTCATGGTACTTTTACTTATTTATATGCTAAAAATAATTGGACTAGCCAGACTTTATGTCTGACCCATTTTATTTCCTCTTCTTTCTCTACCGCACCCCCCTAAGGTTCTTAGGGTGGCAATAGTCAAGCTTGACCAAGATTCTGCTTGGAGCTACTTAGATGTATTGCTCGAGCTCTTATCCTTTTTACTATGGGTATGTTTTTGTTTGGGGAATTATGCTTCTTTTACTATTTTACTCTGATGTTTTAAGTACAAGACAAAATTTTTAAGATGATGTACTGGGTTTATGTATTTTCAGACTTATGATGTTTTGAACCACAAAGTTATGATTTATGATTAATAAAAGTTTTTAATTCCACTGCTATTTTATGTCACATTAACGGACTTAATGCACTCTCTTAATGAGTGACATTAACGGACGTGGGGTGTCACACTCGGTATCAGAGCCGAAGGTTGCCAGATCGGGTAAAGTTTTTGGAAATTATTTTCAAAAAGGTTTTAAAAGAAAGCATTTTCAAAAAGAAAAGTCTGTATTGAAAAACATATTCCCCAACGCCATATGTAATATCTTTCAATCCTTTGTTTGAATCCTTCTCCTTTTCTTTTCAGCATGTTTGGGGAACCTAATATTCCAGAGGGTGTTACGATACCTGGCTGGTTCCGTAGGTATCTAGAGGCCACGGCGCCTGCCGGTGGTCAAGTAGACGTTCCTCCCCCAGCTGCACCCGTCGTTCCTCCTCCGCATGTAGATAATTTCTCTAAGATCTGCATAAATTTCTGTGCTATGGGAAGAAAGCCATTCTGTGCAACCGAGACGTTCGTAGAGGCAAGGAATTGGCTAAAAGAGACAGAGGATCTGTTTGGAATTTTCGAAGTGGACGATCGTAGGAAGATTCAGTTAGTCGCCTGGCTACTGAAAGATGAAGCTTCGTTCTGGTGGAGAGTGACGCAAGCAGGGCATCCACTGGAGACTTGGGATGATTTTCGGCAAAGGTTTGAAATGAAGTTTCTTTCTCAAGCTGAGAAAAGCATGCAAATGGAAAGATTTCTGGCACTAAAGCAAGAAGGCATGACTGTCAATGAGTATGTTAACAAATTCAACCAACTAGTGAAATTTGGGCTGAAGCTAGTGGATACTCCGCATAAGAAAACTTTGCGGTTTCAAAGGACTGAATGAACCCCTTCATGGGTTATTTATATCTCATATTCCAATAGGAGCAACTTTTGAAAGGCTCGTTGGTATGGCCTTAATGCATGAGGAAGATAAAGCAGACAAGAAAGAAGTTAAGGTTGAGGAAAAACAAAACAAGAAAGTATGGCCCAAGAAGGGACAACAATAGCAACAAAAAAAGAAAGGTGCAAAGAATGACAAGGCCAAGGATAAGAGGAAGTGCCATAATTGCGGATGCGAGGGTCATTTGATCAAGGGTTGCAAAAGAAGGAAGAATGCTTACTTCATTTGTGTAGAGTTTGGACACTTTTCTAAGGAGTGCTCGAAGAAGCGAGGACAAGGTCAAAAGGGAGGAGCTTCTGGAGGGAAAGTGCATGCTTTCTCGATCAGTGCTCCAGATCGAGGTAGGAAAATTTCCATGGAAGGTCTGATTTCTCTTTCCGATCATTCTATTAGAACTCTTTTTGATTTTGGCGATTCGCAATCATTTATATCTGATTCTTTGGTTAAGTCTCTGCAGCTTAGTACTAGTATGGTAGTGGATCCCGTTGTTGTTTCAAACCCCATTGGTATAACTTGGGCCCTGTTTATTAGGTCCAATGTATGTATTAACCTATCATGTGGCAGTACGCGTGACATCAAGAAAATAAGATATTGTTTCACCTGACGGGGAGCTGTTAGGGGCACCAAAGCCAAAACACAGGCATGAGCCACATAACTAGCAAGAATTGAAGCCTTGGACTTGCACGAGAATTTTATGGCAAAACCCATAGCTAGAGCATCCACGGAGGTCGAAACTGAGGTCGAGTAGGATCCCATAGTCGGAGCAACCACAAAGAAAACGATGTTGGATCTGATGGCAGAACCCAGTTTCTAATCTAGAACAAAAATTGAAGCCTTGGACTTGTGCGAGGCTTCTAAGTTTACAATTGGAAGAAGAATTATTTTGAGGTAAAATTTGTTTTCACGAGGACCGTTATTACCGATCTGAACAGATAACGAGAGATACGAAGGCGTAATTTGGGTTAAATTTGTTTTAATCGAGGAGCCATAATTTGTAGAAAAAGAAGGAATACTTGCTGATTTTCTTTCGTAGAAAAATATTTTGGGTAGAAAACGAAGCAGAACAATGTAGAGGGAAATTTCTCGAAGCAGCAAATTTTCCGGGAAAAAGGAAATTTTTAGAAGCGACGAAAGCTAGAACGAAGCAGCAAAAATTTTGGGTGTGGAGGGAAAATTTCAATTGGAGCCAAAATTAAAAAAAATTCAAGTTGGAGACAAAATGATAAGCTAAAGACAAAAAAAATTCTACGTAAAGCGAAAAAATACTTGTGTATACTCAGGCTGTTCCATTTTTTGGGACGTTGAAATGGAAAATTGGACTCCATTCGTTTATGAGCAACATTACGATAACATAGCTATTTCTATTGTAGTGTGTTGATGGTAGGACGAGACTTCAAATGTATATGGACTGTTTGGACGAAAAACAAACTTTAGTGGTTGAGTAATATATATCACAGTTTACATTTAGCGTAATGTTCATATCTTTCTCAACACATATGTGAAGGATCATCTAGTAGTATCCTTCACCAAAAAAATATATAATCGGGTCCTATGTAAGGATATTTAATATTGCATTTTACATTTTAAAGGTTTTGAATAGTGATCAATTTCACAAAGTAAGATCAATCTCACACCTCAACATCTAATATAAAATATAGCAGAAATGGACATACCATGGAATTCGAAAGAAAATTAGGAAATCGGGCAATGCAGTTGCACTAGGACTTTGGCAGAATTGTTAAGTATGGAGAACGTATCTTCAACGTTGAAGAATCTAAATTTGCAGGTTTTGCACAGCTTTTGTAGATCCTTTGGTGTTGTTGCTTGGAGAAATTCAGCGATGTCGAGTGCCAGGCGAAGCACCAAATCAGTGTTATTGTTGTTGGAGAAGAGGCTTACGAGCCGCTATTGAGAAGCATGAAGAAGATGGAAAAGTGACGCACTAGGATTTGAGATTTAGGGATTTAGAACCGAAGGCTGGGAAGCAAACTGCTATGAGAAAATTGGGATTTAGGGATCGACTTGGGATTTGGGTTATAAGGGAAATTAAAGGGGTATGGTGGTTAAATTAAAATTATGGCGGGATTATTTTTTTTAGAATATCGCCTTTCGTTTGAGTGGTGATAATTGTTTGCTAGCCGATTTTTTTCTATCTGAATTCAAATTCAACCATCAAATGATTTAATGGTGGCTTAGAAATATGAACTTCAATTGAGAACTAATAATTTTTAAATACATTAGTTATTATTCGTATTGATTTATTAAAAATATGTTCAAGAAAAATCAGTTTTTAAAAAATACACAATATTCAGTGTGTAATTGTTAACAATTTCAGCACAACTGAAAACATATTCAACACTTACTATGTGTGAGAGAAGACAATTACATGTGAAAGTCTATAAATGGGCATGGAAATAAAAACTTGTGTGGTAATGTTTGTATTCTTTGAATTTTGGAATTTTTTAATATTTTTTTTTTTAAATTTTGAACATTTTACAAAATTTTATATTTATTTCAAAATCATGAAAACTTCAAAAGTTTATAATTAAGCTTTATATTTACTTTAGAAAATATGAAAGTTTTAATTTTTTGAATTAATACGTATTAAACGTAATTATCAATTATAATTGTTAATTTTAGATACTGGATAATAAATTTTACTTCTTAATTATTAAAAATTACTTAATCATTGATTATTAAAGGTTACTTATTAATCTATATTATTAATTATTACCTCTTAATTATTTGGTAATTATTAATTAATCAATACTAACTATTGAATATTATTTACAATTAACAGTAATTATTTATTCTTTGTTATTAGTATAATATTATTAACATTATATATTCAAAATTATTATTTTAACTTATCAATTATTTAGTAAAAAGATAACAATAAAACATTTTATGAAGAATAAGCATACCAGTCTCTTGCAACTTCCTTGAAAATCTGCTGCAAAATAGCTTCAAAACAAAGATACGGTAACCTACCTCTATTTGCAATGGAATTTAGTAATGAAAACAAGATGATGGTGAATCGTTGCAATTTGCTATGATTTAGCAATGGAAAACAAAACACGACGGTAATAATTTAAAACAAGTTTAAATATAAAATCCTAGATAATATCCCTTACGGATTGCACAAAAATCCATCGCTAATTTGTGATGAAATTTTCCGCTGTTAAAATCTGTAGCTATTTACATCTTTTCTTATAGTGTTTGATGTAAGAAAATGCACTATTCTTTACTAAAACGATTGCTTTTCTTTGCTTATTAGCGAACCATTGCTTAACTAGGAAATTCACACGCGCATTGCTAGTGGCATAATCTTACTTATATACACTACGCTATGGATGGCCTATGGCAACCCCAGAGAAGTGACGCAGTAGGTGCCAAAAAGTGTTGTTATAGGCAAAAAATGATCTGTGGCAACACTTTTTTGGGGTTGCCTTTTGCCGCATTGCCTTAGAGTCAAAGGTAACATCTTTGTGACCCTATGGTACCATCAGTACAGGTGTTGCTACACTAGAACAAAAAATACCCTTTCACAACTGCCCAAAACAGTCGTAATATGTCTAGTACAACAAGCAATTGTAATAAAGTCAACCTTTTTTACAACTGTTTCTAGCAGTTATTAAAATTTGTTTTACAATTGCTAAAAGTAATTACACCTCAACTGCTATTAATCAAAAATTTCATAATATTATAATAAATATTGTTATAACATAATATTTTATTCAAATAAATATTTTATTTCAACATTTCAAATGGTACAAATTTTCCGAACTCCACTATTGTACATTCACTAGTATATTTCATATTTACATACAACCCTCACTACATTGTCACTCGATTCACTCATATACAGACTCATACATACAAACATAAGTAAGAAAAAACACAACTCCTCCAAAGCTAAACCATTAAATTTAATGTTCAAATGAGAATCAACTCGGTAACCAAGTGCATACACACACTTTTCCAAATTTATATTACGCATGCGATGAATTAATTAGGCTTCTGAAGAGTCACTTGTTATCTCTTGCTGATATTACATTACCTACAAGAAATTATTCGTGCATCACATATGACAAGTTAAACATGTGGACATTTAAAACACTGTTACAGTTGGTCATTTAGAAGTGAATTTGTGGTGCTATTAAATTTAAAAGATTTTACTACTAGATGTTTGACAGGCATACCTGAACTTCCTATTTGTGCGTGAATTCGTTGCTATCATGGAAAATATTTGTTAGTACATATGTAGTTAACAAGCTGCACACCCAAACTTTACCTACTAATTCATTTTACACAGTTTTATGGTTTACTTTAGGCAAAAGCTTAGCATCAATTTTCCCACTTTGATTTCCATTGTTTGCTAGAGCATCTACAATGTATGCTCTTCATTTGTTTGCTGGCACCATTACACACGCATGAAATCTAGTCCTCATACATGTTGCACCTTACTGTACTACCTTTTGCTGCCATACGAACTAGATGTTTGACAAGCATACCTGAAATTCCTATTCGTACTACCGACATTTTTCACAGTCGGCTCCAGTACTGCATATCCCTCAAAAATCCCACCAACAATAGCCATCAGACAATCTACCATATGCCATCCTAACTCTATCATCCACCCCTTCTTCTCCATAAACGTTATCGTCAACAGTTACACATGCTAAGACTGAGTTCCATGTTTACTAGTATATAATAGATTCAGGGATTGATGTGTCATAGGAATCCTGTAAAAACGCAAGAAGTTAGGGAATGGTGTCGATTAGTGGACTTATTCCTCTCATATCTGAAATCCATATGTAATGAAACTGAAACCATTTCTAACATTGAATGGTGTCGATTAGTGCATTAACATTGAAGGCCAGTTTTTTTTGCATATTGGATAGTATAACTCAGTAAACATAAATGAATCATCATCCTCTAAATATGATCTTAATCAACTAACCCACATAATTTTATCATATAACAGTAATTCATCATATTTTTCCTATAACCATAGCCTAAATCTTAATCAACTCACTTTAAAGTAAACATGGATAAATACCATGGAGTTGGCGTCGTACTTGAAGTCGGATGGAATTTTCTTCTGTTACTTTGAAATTTAGAGTATAGCAGCTAATACATTACCATATTATTTCTAGCATGCGAAATAGTAATTTACTATGTGATTCATGTACATAGACAAGCATGTCACTTTTATAGAGCTTTTCTATTGTTACTAAAGTAATTCATTATGGACATGATGCTTAAAGTAGCGCAATGGAACTGTATGACATACGCATTAACTCATATTCCCAATAATTGAAACTATATAGTAATTGAGATAGCATGTAGTAATTGAGATGCGTCAGATTGATTGAGAAATGCTAAATGAACTTCCAGTTTGTATTTGTCTGTTTAGATTTATTTTCAGCTCATCCGCTAGTAAATCAAACCTATTCCAATATAACTGGATATGTTTTGGATCTCTTCCAGCAAGATGGCCATTAGCTATGTGAGATCAAGACCACAAGTACAACTATGTGACACAATCAACTTACACTTTTCTTCTCTATAATGCCACATCGGTAAGCCCGCTATCAAAATAAGAAACTACAACACTACCACAAGAACGATGATGACAGTTTGCTAAGTCTTCTTAAAACGGCAAGAACTTCAGGTCACATTGTCTATTCGAATGTACTCGTGCAGTCTAAAAATGCGCAAATGCATCTTTTGGTCTTCCTCATTTTTGGAATGCCTAATTTGAAAAAAAAACATAGCTTGTGCATTCCACAAATGCGCAAGTTATGAATAACCAGTTTAATTTTCGCACACTACACTATATCAGCAATTTCGCAACGCCCCAATGCGGAAGCTTTGCAACGTCTTTGGGTGGTTGCTAATTTGCAACGACTTTAGGCCGTTGCAAAGCTCTCTAGAGCTAATGTTTAGCTCGTTCTATTTTCCGCAACGGCTTCAGATCGTTCTAAAGGCAGTGGACATTCCATATATCCCCATTCTCAAATAGTACGCTATCATTATTCACAAAATACGCAGCACTAAAAAAAACTTAACCCTAGTCTTCAAAATTTTCAATCCAACTTCCAAATCTGAGATCTAGTTTTCATCCAGTTTCCAGATCCAATATCGATTTAATTTGAAGACCCTAATCGCATTGTCGTTCCTGAAATAGGCTTATTGCCTAATCTCAAAATTTGCAGTCGATCGACTCAAGGTATGCAATAGGATTCTATTTAAATATGAACTCACTAGGAACCGATTTTAAAGTTTTTTCTGTGATTACGTACAAACTTGTTTTTTTTTCGTGTGTGGGAAATTTTGAAGGTTGTTCATATGTCAGTCATCTCGCAGATTTTAGCACAATTGTTAATTGGAGTGAGGGAGGATCCAGTATTGTCACACATGTTCATTTTTAACCGCTTAATGAACTTGAAGGTAAATAATTATTATGAAAATTTTCCAGTTCCCATCTATTAAAGTGAAAAAATATCTTGTTGCAGTTAGGAATGTTTTTTTGACTATATACGATAGGTATGCTTAATTTTTTATAAGCAACGTTCAGCTGTTGATATTTATTTTCACACCTCCTGTTGTTGTTTCTGATTTAGTTGATACTGTATATTTTTCAGATCCTCCATTTCACGATTTCTCATTTTCAGATATCATTCCAAACCATTGATTTCCTGTCACCTATATTAGAAATGAAAAAAGTAGTTAATCCTTTTTGTGTGTAATAAATTTTTATATAATTTTGTGTAAACTAAGTGCAAAAATTTTTCAATGCAATTAGATGCAGTTGCTCTGTTTGTTCATAATATATGATGTGGTAAAAATCATATTCTATACAAAGCTCAAATTGGTCTTAGCATGGATATGAGTCGTGATTTCATATACTGACCAAGCGCGTAAAACGATGAAATTTATTTTCTGTCTCCATTTCTACATAAGCGAACACTCTGCTACTGTAAAATTTAAGGGATTTTTTCTCTTTTTCATTTCATTAAACTGTGTTACCTTGACAACAGGTGCATAATACAATCATATATTTGCATCGTGTTCTATGTTCTAATGTACTTATTGTAATCTTGAGTAGAAAAACCGAAATGCTTTCAGCTTGTGACAACAAAAAATTCCACTTATTTTGGAGAACAAGGTCATATACGATAGACATTCATGTTATTATTTTCGAATTTATGTTTTGGGTTTTCATATTTGCTTGTTTAATATTACTGCAGGAGTGAGTATGTTGATGATTACATTTCCAATGTTGTTAATGGCCATCGTCGGATCCATGTATGTGCATATGACCAAGAAATCAGTTTATAATGTTAAACAGTAAGAACTCATTATACATGCATGATATTTATGTAATTTAATTTATGCATCTTATTTTAATTGGTATATTTCTCCTCCCTTTTGGTTCCCTCCGTGTATTTGTTTATGCAATTGTTTTAAACATCCCGACAAAAATTTGGTGTACAAAGCAGTCCTGTCCTATGTATCAACTGATTTAGTGCACATAGAGGACATAAAGAGATAAGTTGCTTCAAAGAGCAACTGTTGATGACAAACAAACCCATAGTAATAGCATCACAAGAGATCTAAAATCATTTTCAACTTTGTAATATAGATCCTCTCATTCAGCTTGCCCGTTATGACAGTAACTACTGCAGTTGCCACTATGACATTCTTCTAAGAGAAAGATGAAAAAGCACATAGCTTGAGAAGAAAAGTTGTTCTTGTTCCTTGACATTTTTTGAAATGCATCACTGGTTTTCAGTGTATTTTTATGTCGTACAAGATTCTTCTTGTGTGTTCTTAGCGCAGAATCAATATTCTTATGTGTGATTCATCTTAAGATTACTTGGCGTATTATGTTCATAATTCTTATTTCTGCTGGCTTCCATAGTTTGGTAGATCACAGCAATGTGCATTACTGGATATTTGAAGTTGTCAGGTGGCAAAAACGCACTCATTTTCCGTTTTTACAGGTTTGTCATGTGCTTTTTTTTTCTTTTTCCCTTCTGATAAAGTTTATTACTTGAGTGGTTTCAGAGTTTTGTTGTTATGTTCTTCCAGATGCCTTGGTGTGAATTAGTTTTAGAAGTTGGCTGTTTATTCAGTTCTTGGGGATGGCTTCTAAATGTCTTTCTTCTGCAGGCTTCATTCTTGGTGCTGGTTTCAAAGTATTCTGCAGGCTTCATTCCTGGCATTTACATCTTCATCATCGACCGTTGGTTGAGATTCTTGCAATCACGGCGTTGTGTTAGACTTGTTTCTAATCGCCTTACGCCTGAAGCTGTTGAGCTCAACTTCTCAAAGAATCCAGGTAGTTGCATGTTTTTCTTAGTACTCTGAACAGATCGATAATACTGATACTACCGTCATCTTAGTGCTCAAGTTACAGTTATCTCCCCACCTTTTTTGAACGACTTATTGATGCAATAGCTTTTGACTTTCAGGATTCAGCTATACACCATTGAGCAGTATATTCGTGAACATACCCAACGTGTCATCAATTCAGTTGCATCCTTTCTCCGTAAGTTCCAACTGCAATTTGGAGCCTGAAACGCTCAGTGTGATCATAAAAAGGGAAGGAAACTAGACCAGAAAATTATATGAGAAGCTGAACCAAACCTCGCTCAACCACCTTGCGGTTTCACTTGAAGGGCCATACGATCCAGCATTGATTGACTTCTTAAGGTAAGCTCGAATTATGAATTTTATTTCTCCGTGTTTGCAGTAACGTGGTGATATTTTATACTTGCACATGCTGTCCGTAGTTTCTGCATGTCCAAACTATATAACAAAACCAATGTTCCAAGCCTTTTTAAAATGATTCTGTATGTGCTCATCTTTCGATACAAGGGAAGAGTCCTATTTTATTTTATTCAGATGGACCCAACATCCTTTAACATCTTCCCCATAAAGCCAGTTAAACGTTGTATAATCATTCTGTTTACAAACAATTATTTTATTGATTGATATGGCCTATCCAGAAAACACTCTGTAATTTTCTTTTCTATCCATTGTCTCTTTTAGCGCATAATAAAATCACAACAATTCTAATAATTTGTATTTATGTTTTTTAAAAGGGTTCTCCACAAAATCATACATATAGTTCTCTTTGTAAGCATTAAGGTGTCTCTCTGTCGTTTAGACAGCTATGTCATTTGAGCTGATGCCTCAAACTTAATCATTTTTGTAGCTGTAAAAGAATGATAAAGCATTATGTGGTCTCGAGCTAATCATGCAAGCACAGCTACTTTGATATGCTTTTGTTTGAATAAATGAAATATGAATAACCTAAACTATAGAAACATAAGTTTGTTGGCCTTTTATAAAATTTTATTGAGAATCAGTGTACAACTATTGAATCAATATTGGGTTTTATTGAGAATCGGTGTACAATTATTGAATCTAGTATGTTCTAATTTCTATGTATCCTATGTACAGTCAAAATGCTTTCATTTTCTTTGGATTCGGTCTTGGTCTGATAATGTCCGGAGCCATTCGTGTGCATAACGACTGCTTCAGATCACCAGATGAATTCTACTACCTTCCTGTGGTATGTTTTTTAGATAGAATATAATATATGTGCAAGTTGGCTGTGAAGCGTTGTATGTGATTTAGGAGGAGTTTATTATTAGAACTCTAAAGTTTGTTTTATGTTGAATATATTGAAAATATTTTGCTTATTGACCTTTGTACTGAACATGAACTGTTGTGATAATTTATATCAAATATGCGATTATTTATACTGAAATTGAACTGCTGGAAAAGAACCAAAAATCAGTAAAAAAAAATTGAATTTCTTTCTCCAATTCGCAACGGACTTTGACCGTTGCGAAATTAATATTTGCAATGGCCTGTAGCCGTTGCAAAATAATATTTCGCAACGGCTAGAATCATATTTCGCAATGGCTCAAGTCTGTTGCGAAATTTTTGCTACCCACGTTTCGCAACGGCCCAAAGTCGTTGCTAATATCATTTGCAACGGTTCAAAGCCATTGCGAAATGACATTTATGGTGTAGTGGCACTAAGTTTAGCATGATGTCTAAATTTAAAATAAGGTTTTTTGGAGGCTTCATTTGAATATTTCTCCTTTATACAACCGATTGGAATATTTCATTGCTAGAAACGATTAGTGTGGCTGGCACCCTTTTGTTGCCCAAGCCAAATAATACAAAGTACATTACATAAATATCAGACTATCAATAATTACATTTGTTGTTATAATACGAACTAACTATTCCATTCATTTGTAAAAGATAAACATGTTCTAGTCTACAATTTATAAGATCAACCAAAATACTGCCTTCAATTCGGATATTAACCATAATCAATAACCTCAAATATTAAAAATACTAGAAACTTCATTATTGCTGTCCAAGTTGTGGAATATTCGGAGAAACCATACATGATAGTATAAACAACTAAATCAGACAAATAAAACCAGTTTGTAGAATTCATACCCATTGTCGATCAGCAAGAAAACTAGGCGTTGTGTAGATCTGATTATGTAAAAGGATCGGCCGAAAGATGTTTTTCAAAAATTTATACCAAACAGTTGTACTGATTTAATGATTTCATATATACAATATTCAATCCAATAGCATGTATGTAATGTTACCCTACTTTTTCACACTAGATGATCCAATGATATTAGACTTTAAAATAATGAAACAATGATTAGTACATCCCCAGTTTAACCTGCAAAGAATAAAGTAAGACAACACCATGATTCTAAATTATATTATAATACACACACATACACATATACAGAATACAGCCCTAAAATCAATTTCCATTGCCCAACCTCTGTCATTTTGCAGCCATGAGAGGTAATTTGACTTTTTACTTGTCCTCCATTTTCCTTTTATGTACATTGCTGTAAAGATAAAAGGTTGTTCATTACTTCATAACCGAGGGTGGTTGAAGAACGTCCTTTACAAATGATGCTTTTTTGCATATGACCTTCATCGCCTTTACGTCAAAAATAGGGGTGTCAAAATATGGCCCAACCCATTTACCCTATCCATAAATGGGTTGGGTTAACCCATTTATGAATTTTATTAAATGGGTAATGGGTTGGGTTGACCCATTTTTAAAAGGGTCATAAACGGGTAACCCGTTTTACCCATTAATTATAAAAACACTTAAAATTTGAAACTACAAACACATTTTAGTTTTACATGACGGCTAACATTTGTACTTAAAAATTATGGGTTGTCATATCTACATATTTGCACTCTTCTTAGTGGCAAAGCCACTATTTTCAGACTGTGATAATTTCTTCATACTAACTCGAAATCATACGAGATTTCGACCAATAAACTCCCACCTAATTTATGGACAACATGTGACATTTGGATAGTTCATCGAGCGAACAGACAATGCACTTCTCCATGGAGACTAACAATTGTATTTAGAAAATAACGCGCTGTAACATCCCATATTTGCCCTCTCCCTAGTGGCGAAGCTGCTATTTTTTTTGTTCAGACTGCGATAACTTCTTCATACTTACTCGGAATCAGACGAGACTTCGACCGATCAACTCCCACCTAAATTACAAACAATATGTGACGCTCGGATACGTCATCTAGCAAATGCAATACACAATTCCCCATGAAGACTGACAGTTGTACTTAGAAAATAACAGGCTGATATATTTTAACCTTACATAATATATACCCTATATTTCGAATTTAAATTAAAAATTCAAAAATTATGAAAATTGAAACTCTGAAATTTTGAATTTTAAAATATGGAATATTATAAATTTAAATTTTGAAATTTAAAATTTTGAAATTTTGAATTTTATGTTTTGAAAATTTGAAATTTCAAAGTCCAAAATTTTATTATTTGAAATTTTTTAATTAGAAATTCGAAATTTTGAAATACAAAATTTCAAATTTCAAATTCAGAAATTAAGTTTTAAAATTTGAAATCGAATATGGAATTCGACACTTGAATTCCAAATTTTGAAAATTCAAAATTTTATGGAATATTCTAAAAATAAAAAAAATTAGGATTTATTTTTATTAGCTAAATTAAATTTAGATACTTAAGTGGGTTAAATGGGTAATCCACTTATTAGAGGGTTGGGTTATAAAAGGGTTGTGTAATAAATGAGTCAAAAAGAATGGGTCATAAATGGGTTGGGTCAAAACTCGACCCTACCCATTTAGACCCAACACAGCCCATTTGACACCCCTAGTCAAAACTACGTGCATGAATCAATAATTAGTTTCATATAGTATTATGTAAGGGTAGGCATGAACCACACCACAATACGGAAACCGCCCAGAACGAACCACAAAAAGGGTATGGAAAACTGAACTGATTCCTCTCTCTAAAGCAAATACTCAAACCGAACAGATCCGCAATGATACGGTTCGGTTGCGGTCTGAACTGTTGACCCAACCATATAAACCGAGCCAAATACCTACATTAATAATCGTATGATAAAAATATAACTAATTCTTATATAATTTTTATTTTAATGTTGTATATTCTATTTTCAGCGTATGTTGATACATTAATCGTTATCACAAAGGAAATTTTATAATTTAGGTATAATGGTTTCCATATCATTTTTTGGATAATATTAGCTATAATCTTATTTGAGTTATTTTACCTAATGTTCGTGCATTAATCAATGCTGATGCTTGGTTAATGTACTAATACAATTTAACTTTTCATTAAACGTAAAAACGAAGTAGAACTAATCTTTCAATTCAGGATTACGTTGCTTGTTTTAACGTTTAAGTGACAACGTCACACAATTGTAAATCGATTGTTGATGGAAGTAATTCTCTTATTTGATATTTAATACGGGTTCAAACCGAACTGATCTGAGACCGGACCATATTACAATAAAACCGAACCAAAACCTAACTAATTAAACAATTAGTATAATGCACTACAAAAAAAAACAGATTTCTTACAACGAGCAATGCCAATTGTAATAGGGTTTTCGCAACAGGCATTGCGGCCATTGTATTAGCCCATGTTGCAATAGGTCCCCTTTTACAATGGTCATTGCCCATTGTAAAAAATCTTTTTACAACGAGCAATGACCGTGGTATTAGACCATATTGTAATAAATTGGTATTTTACAACGGGCAATTAATGTTGTAAAATCCCTTATTTTACAACTGACATTGCTTATTGTAATATATACCTATCACAACTATTTTTGCCCGATGTTAAAACGATGTAAAATATAAAAAATTGATGCAACATATATATATACAAATTGTACTCGCAATTGTTAATTAAATACCAATATAAATTATATATTCACAACTGTTTATGCCCGTTTGTACTTTCAATCAACCGGTTGATGCGGAACGGAAGCTGTTTGGGCTCCAAACCGCACCTGACAGCACGTGCCCGCCCCTAGTATTATATGCAGCTTTCGAAACGTGACGTGCGTGTTTGAACAAATGAAATACAATATTTACGGTGGAAAAAGTGTGTTAACTTGACGAATGGGATTAACATCCAATGGGACAAAAACATCAGTCTTGGAAGATAATATGAGTGGATTCAGGAATGGATTTAATCGAGACAGCTTATAATCGTGTGTGTGTATATATATATATAGTCCATTTAGACACCAAACTAAAGATACAAAATCTCAACTATTGGATTCACTTCTGAATTCCACCTCTCATGTATTGAAAAATTGATCCAACGGTTGAGATTTTGTATTCTCTAATTTATGTCAAATTTTTTGTTCAAGTAATCGTTTATATATATACATATATATATATATATTTGAAAATTGGAACTCTTTGTTATGAAAACTAATGTAAAACCTCTTTTATATGCCTCATCGAAACCTTATAATCTCCCTAACCTAGATGAGTGCCTTACAGGGAGAAAGAGTACATATAATTTGGTATACATCAAGTATATCTCCAAATACAATATCAAGTAACAATAAAAAGATAAAAAGGACATAAAAGAAACCAAACCACACCGACCCAACCCAAATAAGGTCCAAACAATTCAAAAACAACTACCGAATAAAACTCCTCTTCTCCATTGACTAACCAGTATCAACTAATTCCATTCCCCAATGGTCAAGAATCTGAACATTCCTCAAGTTGTGAGCTGTCGTACTTCCATTATTGCAAACTAAAAAGGTGATTTCTCATTCTATCTAAATTAATTTTGTTGTAGAATGGGTAATTTGATTTTGGAAAACCTTTAAATTTCTTTCTTTCTAGATGAAATATATAGCAGTAGTAAAAGCACCATAAGCTAAACCACGTGCCTGGTCATTTGATTTGAAAGTGGAATGTAGTAATGTCCCCTCATCTTTCAAGTCGGATTGAAGAGTAGGAGGAAGAAACATTTTCCGCCTCAATGAAAGCTTAATGAAAGCAACACAATCACATTGGAAAAGAGGATGTTGGATGGATTCTAGATGATTATCGCAGAGTGGATACATGATATTTGCAACATTACCGAAACGAATTAAGAATTCTATCTTTAGTATTCAATCTGCCCAATACTGCTAGGTAAGTGATAAAGGCCATTCTCTTGCTAGTTTTCTTATGCCAAACAACTGAAAAAATAGTGTCAGTAGATTTATTATACCTAACAGACTCCCAAGCTTTTTGAAAAGAAAATAAACCTTCTTCACACTATTCATATGCATCATGATTTCTGTGGGGAAAATTGGAATAAAGCTTATTTAATTGATTAATTCTCTAGTTGCAGGATGGAGAGATGGTTCAAGTACCTCATTTCTAAAGATAGAATTCACTTTCTGCTCGGCATTACCAACCATATAAAGCATGTTATAACCCAGTAAATCTGCCAAGCATTGGCAATTTATCCAAGGTTCGAACCAAAGATAAGTTTTTTCACCATTACAAATAATTTTATTGAACAACTGCTTTGAATTTGTACATAATCTAAGTGAACATTTCCACGTTGATGAAGCATTGTTATCAACTTCCATTAACCAAAATTGCTTATCTTTACAATATCTACTATGAACCTGTTTGCTCCATAAAGAGGATTTGGATAAAAAATTCCAAAGAAGCCTGATACAGGCAACTTTTTAAGATTAGGAATTTTTTAAGTCCAATTTCACCTTCTGCCATTGGTTTACATAATGTATTCCATGCATCTTTGTGTGACGAACCTCCTTAGAAAAAATCCGAACAAAGGGATTGTATCTTATCCAATGTATAATCCAGAATTTGATATATAAACAGCCAATACAAGATAACAGGAGTTAAAACAGTGTTTATCAATTCAGCTCTGTCTGCAAAACTAAGCAACTTAGTTTCCCAGCCTTGAATTTTACTTTGTACTCTCTGTATCAAAGAATTACATTCTGAATATTGTAGGCAGTTAGAGGAGAGAGGTACTCCTTAATATTTTATAGGTAAATCAAACCTAAAATATTCAAAATTGCCCTGAGAGTTATTTACTGAAGCACAGAAGAAGACTTTAATTCTAGAGGCATTAACTAGCAACCTGCATGGGAACTAAGTTTATGATATACAGTGAATAGAAGCATTTTGTATTGATGATTTCCCAAAAATAAGCAAATCAACTACGTATAATAGATGCGAGATGATAGGCTAAAATGAAAAACTTGGTTGAAATGCTTAAACATGAGTGGCTTCATCCATTAAATACGAAAAGTATTGCAATGCAATTGCAAATAATAGTGAGAAAGGAGATCACCCTGACGAATTCCCCTCGAAGATGTTATGAACCCCTTTAGGATGCCTTGGATTATGATTGAAAAAGTTGCCGTAGACATGCATTCCTATATTAGATTTAGGAAATGAATAGGGAATTTCATTTGAGACATAGTAAATCAAATAAATTCCCTATTTAGCCTATCATACGCTTTTTGTAAATCTACATTAACATAAAGTTTAGACATACCTTTCTTCTTGAAATCCCTTAATAATTAATGAGCCAACAGAATATTATCACCTATATATTTGTCCTTTATAAATGCACTTTGATTTTCTGATATGGGGAAAGGAAGAAAAAGCTTTAGTCTGTTTAACAGCACCTTGAATTTTTTTTATAATAGACATTACAGCATGATATTGGCCTAGAGTGCAAAATTTCTGTTGGCCTATCATTTTTCAGAATCAGGGTAATAAATATGTGATCGATAGATTATAGCAATTTACCAGAGGTAAATATATCTAAGATTGCTGGAAATAAATCAGATTTAAGCTCTTCCCAATGAATTTTCATAAATTTAGCACTTATTCCATCTGGACCAAGGCTAGAGTCACCATGAATTGAGAATAAAGCATCTCTGATTTCAAATAAAGTCACTTCTTTCATTAAAAACTGCTGACCTTGTTCATTAACAGTGGAAATAGGTTGAAAATAGAGGAATGTAAATGTTTTTGAACCATTGAACATAGTAGTGAAATAATTTATGGCCTCTACCTCTATTTCATCTGATATAAAAAGAAGATTACTACCTTGATCTATCAAAGCTTTGATACGATTAAAGTATCTACGGTTGGTCATACGAGAATAATATTTTTAATTTGTATATTCACCCTTGTGTAACCAAGATACTTTAGCTTGTTGTCTAAAATCATTGAAATAATTTTTGTGTAGATTCTGAAATTCCTTCTTGGCTTGTAGGTAATCATCATACAGGAGCATGTCCTCTGGGTTATGATCTGCAGTTTGCTCCAGATTTAAGAAATATTGTTCAACTTGTTTCAGGTTTATATTATTTTTATCTCTTATTTTGTTCCAGTTCTTCAGTTCCTTTTTACAATTTTGGAGTATTTGCAATAGTTGATAACTCTGAAAACCCCATGCATAAGACTTTAAACCTCTTTGAACTGTTTCCCAATAACCTAGAAGGCTAGACTAATCATTTTTATAACGAAAAGGATAACCTTTTGATGATTGAGTAGAAATAAGTTCTAAGAAAACTGGGTTATGATCACGGGAATGTTGAGAAAGAGATAGAGCTTTCATATTTAAAAATTGTTTTAAGAAGTTGTTATTTACTTAAATTTTATCTATATGAGTAGCTATCCCTTTTCTACGCTAAGTAAATTGAAAGCCAAGAGGTTTGATTTCATTTAGTGGTGTTTGAATTAAGAACTTCGGAAATTCTCGCAAATGCTGGTAAGGAACTGGTAATCCACCTCTTTTATCTTGTGGTGAGAGAGCATTATTGAAGTCTCCCATATGAATCCAAGTATTATCAACCGAATTTGATTATTTACTAAACTTTGCCGTAGATTCTACCTATCCACAAAGAAATTGCTAGAATAAATCAAAGATAGAATAATGCTAATGCCACCTTTATTTGGTGTTGTCATTGTAATATGCTGAAGTGATGAAGCCACAACAACCAAATCCCAAACATTAGAATCCCAAATCAATAGAATTCTCCCGTTAAAAACAGAAGAAATTATTGGTCAAAAATTTCCATGAACTAGGAAGCATAGAGTTAAACAATACTAAATTTGATTCATATAATTTTGTTTTGACTAGTCCAACAATACTTGGTTTAGCATGAGTCAGAAGTGTGAGCACATCTTTCATACGAGAAATTATGTTCATACCCCTGACATTCCACGATAAAATTGTCCTGTAATTGTATATGAGCTCCTCAAAACCCTTTTAGCTGAAGTAGAAGAAGACACATTAGCAGCCGAAGTTTTGTTACTTTGCGAATAACTTGTATTTTAATTAATAAAATTAGATGCTTCAACCTGATTACCCTTTGCAGGTTCATTCTGAATGTCACCTTCATTGATGGAATCAGCAATATGTTGTAAATCATCTGGTAACAGATCTGCGGGAAGTCTAGAATTCAGGAAAGCAAGATCATCCACACCTTCTGTTGATGACGGAACTAGTTCCTTAGCTTATAGACATTTAGAAGCTTGTATATCATAATTTGGTTGATTAGAATCATTTGGGTTTTCTGTACGAATCTAATGAGGATCATTTGTAACTTCATGTGCATTCTAATCATGTACGAAAAAACTGCATTTATTACATTTTGAAGGCACAAATTCATACTCCACTGTAATATCAATTTTCTGACCATTATATAATAAAATAGGAAATAAAGTTTCAAGTTCCGTTTGAGTATCAATAGAGATTTGTACACTCGCATATTTTGTAAACTTCTTTTCTGTTGTATTTTCATCAAGCATAAGAGGCTTTGAAATAAAACTAGCAACTATCTGAATAACTTCTTTTGTCCACAGTTTCGTGGGTAGATTATGAAATCTCACTAAGATATAAACAACATCACTATGCTTATGATTGAAATCATATCCTGGAAACCACCCTTCAACCATAAGAAGACGACCATAATAAAAGTAGGTCGAGCATTCTAGGATCCGAGAGTAATCAACCAAATTTTGAACTGAACTACAAAATTATAGCTGGGTGAAATATAAACATTAAAGTTTCCAGATGGCTTTGTAACTCTCTTGATGTATTCTTTTAGGTTAACTATAAAGAGTCTGAAATGGATCAAAATAAGTGCAATAGTATTCGACCAAGCATTCTTTGATTGATAGTATATTTTTTTCGGAATGAAGACATATTCCGAATAAGGTTTTACAAATTTCAAACTCTGATTATTTGATACAGAGAGTGCCTGTTTTCGATTTGTGTTAGTATTAGTAGTTATTGTATTTGAAGATTAGTAGATGTTGAGGAAGAAGATTGTTTGTCTATTGAAGAAGAAACATTAGAACATGGGTAAGAGAAACGAAAGTTTGTTGCAGGAGCAGATTCTTCCATTAAAGAGAGAAAACATTAGAAAAATCTACTATTATATGAGGAGTGATCATGATGATGATGATCACTCCTCATATAATCAACTACTGGATACTATGTGTTCTTGGGTAAAAGCATGTGTCATGGTGTGCAAAGAAACAAGTTATTGTGTCCATATCTAGTACCGAAGCCGAATATATATATATATATATATATGTGTGTGTGTGTGTGTGTGTGTGTGTGTGTGTGTGTGTGTTTTAAGTACAACTGTAGAAATTATGTGCATTCGGTAATTACTCAAGGAATTAAACATCAATAACAGTAAAGCAACCACAATATAGTGTGATAACATGAGTATAATAACACTTACAACCAATCTTGTTCTTCATTCAAGAATTAAACACATGGAACTCGACATTTATTTTGTCAGAGAGAAAGTTGATAAGGGAAATCTCAATGTAAATCATATACAATCAGCATATCAAGTTGCAGACATACTTACAAAACCTTTGTCAAAGCCTAGCTTCAATCGACACAAATCTAAACTCTGCACCGATGAAGGAGAGCATCATGAAGACAATCCAACAACTGAAGGCCAAGCCCAGTTCACCAGACTCCAAATCGATGTCAAATCAACTCAACATAGCCAGACTCCGTCAGATCTAAGGAAAATGACAGCATAAAGCTATGATTCATGTCAGATCGAAGTCTATTTAACCTCTTTCAACAAATCTCACACAAAGTCATGCAAAAGAAGCTCAAGTCTGCAAGGATTTATCCGTCATGGAGGCCTATGGGAAGAACTTTTTCATCGATTAGAGTTTTCTATGGTGGCGCCTTCTCTCCGGTGGATACAAACCCTAGAAGATGATTAGGGCTTGAGAAGGAGTATAATGGGATAAAGCGGCTCATATTGTTTTGTTGTATGCTATAATAGAGTATACGGGCTGAACCCTTTTATTCATAAAGCCCAAGAACATATGTGTGTGCATATATGTATGTATGCATGCATGTATGTGTGTGTGTATATATATATATATATATGTGTGTGTGTGTGTGTGTGTGTGTGTGTGTGTATGTTATATAGGCAACATCTCTCTGTGTCATTATTATTGAGAATACAAAATCAAATTCTCTCATTTACAAATTACAATCCTCTCTATATTTTTGCTTCCGCATTATTTTAGGGTGCATTTTTTACGAACAGTAACGGGGTAATTGTGCGTGATATTTAAGCATGCCACGTTAGTGAACAGGTAATGTGGTTTCTGCTATAAACGGGGTATTTAAGCGTGGTATTTGAATGAGGTATTTATATATAATGTGATTTTAACATATATTTTTTGAATTAATTAAATACTGATTGCACATAAAAAACGACTACATTTCATTAAACGAAACAGAAATACAACTAGTATACTGACAATAAAAGAGTACATAAAAACTACTAACAACGACGATGATCCAAACTCCTCAACCCCGCTAAATTAAACCCCAGTACATCACAGTCATTAAGTGGTTGGCAATCCGCAGATTCCGCGGGTCATTGCAAAAATCAACATAATCTCCCATCGCTCGATATCTGACACAGCTCGAACATTTTGTAGCAACGGGAAACGACGTCCTGAAGGTGGGGTTCATGAAAGAGCGGCTCGTGCTACAACGCTCGGACTGTATGCGCCTAGGGAGCTGAGCAGTATGTGAGTTGCTAGTAGTTATCCAATCGAAATGATAACTGATGTCGGCAGCGGTGAAAGAAACAACTGGTGTAAGTGGAGGTGCAGGTGGAGTAGGAGGGATTGGATATAGGCAAGTAGACGTACCTTAACATCCGCCAAAAAGTATGTTTTGCTCTCGAAACTTCATTGGCACATTTCCTCTGAATCGCTTATATGCTCCGATTGGGCCGCTAGCCCACCACTCGTCAGTACCATCCAGCCTATCGTTCACTGGATCCCATTCCTCACCCGGTATCCGCAGCAGTTTGTCCCATTTCCGAAACGATCGTTTCAAGTTATCTCACTTGTTTTTAATCTGGGAATGCTCTCTTCCCGCACGCCGAAATACACATGCTGCTGAGAATGCTCTTACGCACGATTGGTCTCCAGCTACAATATAAGTAAGGCAAATTATATTTGTACACTTTAAACTGCTTTAGATACAGCGATCTTTTTTTAAATCATACACACCACTTTTTGCTTAGTATACACCATACATATTACTAAACTATCCTCAAACCCGAATAGAACAAAATAAGTTTCTCATTTAGTATCTTTCTCACGTGCATTGATCAAACTAAGGAATACTGATTTCTAGAATTCACTTTTGCAACTCAAATTCAAATCCTTAATTGGATTTATATTTATTTATTTATTTATTCATATATTAGAATTTAACTTAAAATTTTGAATACTAAAATATTAATATACTTAAATTTTGATTTTAAATTAAAAACATATTTAAATATAGTAAAAAATTGAGAACTTAGTACACAATGAAACATATTAATTTTAGTACTTCATTTGTAAAAAAAATTGTGACTAATTTGGAAAGAATAATGTTAGAGCTAATTATACATTAATATAACAAGAAAGAATATGAATAAATTTTAACGCTTCAATAGAAGTAAAATTAACGTTACCTGATAACTCAAAGAAATTTCAGTTATTTTATAAAATAATTTGAACGATTGTGTATGATGTGGACATATGAAATTTTTATTATTTAATTTTATTTTGATTGTTTCTTAATAAGGGTAATTTTGTCTTTAACTTAATTAATTTTTTTAATGGTGTAAGTAAAGTAATCTACGGTGTATAAATAGAATTGCCTATAAGTAAAAGGAAAATTAATTTGGAATTCTGCTTTATTCGACTCCACCTAAAAGCAGACTTACACAAGATCCGACACAATAGTAATATGACATTGTACATGAAATCAAATCTCTTGTACCCAAATTCCTCTGTCCCTCTATACCGAACCAATCAAGACCCTCTGATTTTCAACTTTTTGCAATTAAACCCACTTTTTTTTCTTTGCTTTAATTGCAAAAAGGTGGAAATCAGTAATTCCAATTGGTTGAGTACAGGAAAACAGGGGAATTTGGGTATAGGGGATTTGCTCTCGTTGTACATGTGGGTAATTTGATTACATGTAATGTAGTCAGGCACGCACACCATAATTTTACATATAAAATAGAGCATTTTTCATTTATGGTCTTTTTTTTTCCACTTTTAGCCTTTTCTTGCAAAATATTGCAAATATAGCCCTTTTGGCCACGTAATCCTTGATCGGTCAAGGCATGAATACTAGCAATCACATTAATATTTATATCATTTCCCAAAATAATAATTTTTATGTACAACTAGTTTGATTAGTATTAACATTTATATCGTTAATGCTGTCGTTTTTTCCTTAGATCAATGACATAAGGCACGACTGCGGCTGACATACAGGCATAGCTAAATTCGGTTCATCTTACAATGACTAAAACACGGTGAAACTAAAATAACAATTCAGGAAAAAAAAGGTAATGGATATGTTTTAATACATATTGTGTGAAGTCAACTTCTTTGGTAACCAAAGGAATAAACGAACAATTGTGCGAAGTTCCTTATTAATGTTCTATTCCATTTTAGTAAACATGAAGAAAAAGAATTCAATTGTCTTGAAAAAGAATGCATCTTTCTTTCCAGGTTCAAAGATATTTATGTACAATTGGTCCCAGCTACAATATTTTGGTCTCTCTTTTTCGTACAAAAAAGAAGCAGAAAACAGTCAGACTTACATCCTCACCTCACGTGTATATTTGTATGGTGTAGAGTTTGCCAAGACAATTGAATCCTTATTAATGTTCTTTTGTAACAGGAGAAATTCAGGGGCAATCTCAGCCCACCGTTAGTGGTGGCATGGCTACACCGTTAGTGGTGGCATGACTACACACGTTAAAATTGATGTCAACAAACTTCTATTTCCATAATTGCATGTAAAATATAAAAAAAGAAGCAATCGTTGTTGATTTTTGTCATGGGTTGTTGGAGAATGTCATTCACAATAGAAGTGCTTTTTGCATGTGATTTTCATAATATGCACATCAACATCAGGTCACAACAATGTCGACGTCAATAATAAATTTCTTATAGTATTCCAACCCAATGGACAGCTATTGTGCTTGGAGATTGAGTATCCACCCACTAACATGTTAGTACTATTTTTTGGTAGTGTGAACAAAACAATTGGAGCTGATTGGTGAAAATCAGGAGGTCCGCACACATTTATTATCAGTGATTTCTCATTATGGGCTCATTTGAAAGTAGAAGAACCTATTATTCTCAAACATGACCTAAACAGGTGAAACATGATTCAGACATATATTACATATATAAACAAGGCCGGTCCTGAAACATCAAAAATTATCGGAGTCCCTGGACAAAGTAGGATATCTGAGGCGCCAAGCTATTTGAATATGTCCAAGTACGCGCCGTATAAGGTCGAGGCCCTAGACGGCCGCCTTGGTGGCTATACCCCAGGGTCGCATCTGTATATAAAGAAGAATCATTCTGAAAATCAAGCAATAAAATAATTTGTCTACGAAAGCGTACCTTGAAAAGAGAAGAAAAAATAATAATAATAACTTCACGCATTAAAAGCAATTAGCATATTATTTAACAAATAAAGTAGAATAATGGATTTAAATTGTTTTGTTTTATGCCCGGAAAAGGTATATAAGAAACATAGTGTTCTTATATGCATTTAAGTCAGTGAAAGCTGAACTTCCAAATATTGGAATATCTTATTTGATTTTTTATTCTGGGTCCTTATTGCACAATTTCTAGAACCATAGGGTGCGTTCTTAATCAACACGAGCGGGGTATTTGAGCGTGGCATTTGAGCGTGGTACTGTAGCGAACGGGTAATGTGTTTTTAGCAGCGAACGGGGTATTTGAGCGTGGTATTTTTAAAATAACATATAAATAGATATGATTTGACAATTACGAATACAAATACAAATACATATACAGTTTCTAATACAGATACAAGTACAAATACAGTTACAGATACAAAGACAAATTAGCGCAGACCGGCAGCAACCAACTCATCTCTAATGTTATCTCGAACTAATGATATTTCTCGGTATCCGCCTGGGTGTACATGTTCAGTGCCTCTATTCGTCGTATTTCTCATACTATAATATTCCGCCACGTACTGATCGGGGATTAGTTCAGGATCATCATGAAAACAAATGGAAATTGTGCTACCTGATCTTTGAAATCTTTCTTGAAGTTGTCTATTTGAAAGCCCAGTAGCCATTGTATAAATGACAATTCCAACCATTTCGACGACACAGATTTCTGGTCTGGAAGCGAGACCATGATGTTGCAGTTTTTCACATAACGCGTGAAAACATAGTCTTTTCATTCGAAAATTATTTTGACAACGGCTTTGATGACCGTTCAAAATTTCGTTGATCCAAGATAAGCCAGTGAATTCCGAAGTATTAATCCGCGTCATATGATTTTTCCTTTCATTCTGAACCAGATAAACCCCGTAGAACTCCATCAAATCGTCGTAATCGGAGAAAGAATCGGAGTTAGACATTAATTGAATAAGCAGAAAGAGTTGAAGAAATTGTTGAAGTAGTATTGTGAAAAGGTGTTAAGGATAGAGTGGGTGATTTATCGAGAGAAAGGGAAGATGGAAATCAAGCCGTTGGCGTCCGACGCGAACGAATTGATTTCCAACTTCCAACGAACGTTTTATTTGGCAGTGGTAAAGGGTGCTTGCGTCCGACGCGTCGGACGCCACAAAAATCCTAAGCGTGGCAAATAAAGGCTGCGAACGCACCCAAAGCATGTACATGACAAATTTGAGTGGTATAACTAGTATAACCGTACAACGGTGGAAAAACCGACCGTTTGATTATATATTGGAAAAAAATATTGCATTTTTAAATTAGTTGACAATAAAATAATTAATTAGAGATCGCAATTTTAATGGAAGCAATGGTTGAAGGAGATCAAAGCAAAAGATTTTGCAATAGAAATATAATATTAACTATAGATCTAAAGTACGTTTGAAGTGGAATGGATTTTAAAAAAACAGCAAAATTTGAACAGTTGAAAACACCGGAGAAAGTAATTCCCAAAAATAAAGAGCATTATTCGGACTTCAGAAAAATTGGTTTTGAACAAGACAATGAGCAAATTCCACAATGGTCGGTATAATCAATAATTTAGTCTATCTAAGCTGGTATAAATACAACAGAAATAAAACATATGTTATTAAATAAAGTTATAAAGAGCATTTCCCAGCAAATACAGTGACTAACTTTGAAAAGCCTGGCTGGCAGCTGTATCTTACCTAGGAATGAAGTGTTCTTACTTATGATTAGCTTTAAGTTTGCTCCCATGCACGTTAAATTACAAGAGAAGCTTACAAGCCCTTTTTTGTGTTTAAAAGCTATTGTGAAACAAGCTCCAAAAAAAAAGGGAAAAAAAAAATTTTTTTTTTCCTTGATTCAATTTGGAGCTGACATATATTGAAATTGTAAATGAAACTTGAAACTAGTTTTTGATAGATTTATATATGTTTGAAGGTCTTCGTCAGTGAACCACGATGATAGAAGAGCTGCCTTTGTTCAAAAATGGGGATCTCAGAGGTCGAAAATAATATGTAGTGGTTGTGCGTAAATTTCTACATCGAAGTGACCAACGTCTTCCTCTGCTCATCCAGGCTCGTACATGTTGAAGTTCATTACTAAATCAAATGTTGCGATAGGGAAGAAAAAAATAAATAAGAAAAACTGGTTGCTCACTACTTGAGCAAGCAACAGTGGGTGGTTCGACAACAGTTTATAAGTAGCAAAGTAGCTAATATGACACCTTTGTAATTTGAAATGTTTGGAACAACATAATTTTTTGATTCACAAGTTATAAGCAGGAAATATTGTTATGCTCTCTTTCAAACTGAAATTTGTGGCTGTTTCAGTTTGAAACACTTTTATTTTTCATCATTCAACCAACCAAATCCAAAGTTTATATCTGAACCTGTGAAACATTTGTCATAGCAGATTCTATGTACAAAACTGTAAGTTCAGTTAATCTTAATTGCTAATGCAGCAATCAACATAATTTTTTTATTTTTTTTTCCCGCTGAGAAGCAATGCATTAGTCATGGAATATGCTCTTGAAGATACATTAAATTTTGTCTTTGGTTACATATTAATGTTCTACAAAGGAAAATAAATTATATATCCATTTCTTTGTCCATGTATTCATTTTTACCATGCTTATATACCCCTCCGCTAGCTTGTATAAATTCATATTACATCAAAAGTTAAAGAATATTGAATAATAGACACAATCAATTCCTTATTCACAGAGTTTATCAATCATCATCCGAGCGACATTTCAACGTAATCACCTCAAACAAGCTTCTCACATTTCCTTATCATCTTCTACTTCATTAACCAGCACCAAGATACATTAACACTGTGCCAAATTCATTTTCAGCTACTCTCAATTACAATTGTCTTAGCAGTATAGCTTGCAAACCAAAGCCCAACCAAGGAAGCATCTCGCTGTCAACGTCCTGGCCACATAAGTTCCTTTTATCCATTAATCATCGCAACTAATCGACAGGGCATGATTATTTCAAGTTCATTAATTATCAGCAGAGCATCTTCATCATTACCTTCTCAAAACATAAAACACAAATGTAATATAAGTATATAACACACTCACTATTTCAGACATGGTGTTACCTTACTGGACTACAAATCACAAAATAAAAAAGGGTGTATTACTACCAGTTTATTGAGCCAATTGCAAGCTATAAAATATGCGTCTTCAATAACAATAATATTGTCAGTGCATTCTTTATTTTGATACGCTATATATATTCTGGATAACTCGAGTATATACGTACAACTGGTTAATAACTTAATATACAAGTGAATAACATTTTTTATGAAAATCAAACCGATTAAATTACCCTAATATAGGGAAATGGCTAAAATGGTTCAAACCCTATTGCTAACATAAGATATAAATAAAGTCAAAACATAATTTCCCAGAACGTCAACCTACATAATTTTGCAATTAACACGCTGGATCTTGCAGCAGAGTCTCATTTCATTGCCTGGAACACCACATAAAGTAATTCATAAAAAAAATAACAAAGCGATTAATTTTGGAGGGGATCTTAGGTTTTGATAAAAATCTGGCAAAAGAAAGAAAGCGGGATAGCTGCAGAATAGGAGAGAAAAATGGGGAGTAGAAAACAGAAAAGGGGAGAGAGCAGAAAATTAGACAATACATATTCTATGCACCGGAGATGCTCTAATACTTAATACTACATCAAAATAGTGATTAGTACTTATATATTGATTTTACTAGTGAAAATGATAAAACAATATAATTAAGATTAGAGCTTAAACTTTGAACTTCATACAAAAAATAAGGGAGCATCTAAAATAGTGTTAATTATGCTACCTAGAAATTTAAAAACACAGATTATCCTTTATCAATAAAATAAATTTTTACTATGTTCGAAGCAGTTTTTTAAAGCAGGCAATGAAAAGGTAGTAGACAATAGACATAGGAAGTATAATATGCATATACAAACATACACATTTTTTTTCAGCTTCGCACATAACTAGATAAATGCATAGAGGCTCACTGCAACTAAAGATTTGCTTGTTTAAATGTCACAGAAATTACAAGTAGCATAGTTATTTGAAAAGATTTTTTTTCTTGCAGTGTGTGTGCATGATCCCTTTAAGGTACCTATATAATCATTTGACTCTTAGTTCTCACTAAAATCCACTCTATGACAATCATTATAAATCTGATGTAGGCTAGTAGTCAAGAATATAATCAAATATTGGATCTCTATGACAATCATTAGCACTCTAAAATTGCCCTGTTTAATCAAGTATGACTCACAGGACAATAAGGGTGCATTCTTAACCAACGCAAGCGGGACATTTGAGCGTGACATTTGAGCGGGGTATTTGAGCGTGATACTATAGCGAACGAGAAATGTATTTTTAGCTGCGAACGGGGTATTTGAGCGTAGTATCTGAGCGGGGTATTTAATTGTTAATTTATGAGTTTAATTGTAATTTATGCTTAATTTAGTTGTTAATTTTAATTTTAATTTACCGTGGGTTTGTTGGGAACAGTTTCGTGTTGGTTGAAATATGTGTTGGAAACGTGAAAGCCTGGAAAAAAATGTCTATGGGTGTACTTAAATAATAATGCATGGACGTCTGGCGAAATGATAAACAGGAAAGTTGAAGGAAAATGGTCCAACGTGTTAGTAGCTGGGTGTACTAATTAATACTTATTGCAAAAGAAGCATGCGATAGGGTGCTAATTAATACTTACTTCAGTTAATTAACATGGAAAATGGGCCGGCGTCCGACGCCAACGAAAATTCCAACGTGCCAAAAAAGGACTGCGAACGCACCCTAATTTTCACCATTGGGCGAACGCTCCTTTTGGGCGGAGTAAAACTCGTTGGCGTCGGACGCGTTGGACGCCAACGAAATTTCCAACGTGCCAAAAAAGGACTGCGAACGCACCCTAACAACGTATTTACAAAATATATTACAAATACTATTTATTTTCGGAACATGTAAGCAAAGTATGCAATCACAGTCTTCTCTCCATGATTTTAGAAATTGGTCAGAAACAAATTTTATTCTTGGTGAGCAATAAGTAATACATTCAAAGTTGAAACAATTTGACAGTGTTTGTGTTTGAATAATTAAAGTTGCTATAAATTGCCAGTGAATTAAATACACTGTTTCAATGTTATAAATGCATTAAACTAGAGATAATCTTTATGGCCATCGTCCTTCTTTATTCTTTATTCGGTTACTAGCATGCAATCTAGGAAAGAGCATTCACTATAGCCTGTGAGTAAAATAAATTCTTTTCCATCTTTATTTCTTACTGTTAGTTGACACACTAACAAAAACAAAAGGACAAAAAGGTATTGATCACCTATATCTAAAAATGAGAGCAATAGGCTTGAAGATAAAAATATATGATGCTAACTAGTTTATTATTATCAAAACATATTTGATAATATCTCATTCGGTGGATGAACATATTATCAATGAGGGCGTTGCACATATTATTAGATGGGTACTTCCATACAAAACATTATCTCGTTGACACTAGCTTTTTGAATGAACAAAACATGATCATTCCACTACAAAAAAAATATTGATTTGAAGGCTGAGAAAATCAGTTTTTATTGAAGCAATTCAATCTTTAAACAATGTCTAAAGACCGATCAAAAACTAAAACCGTCAGTCTTTAAATCTCAAGTCCTAAAATTAAGTTAAGACTGACATTTCAGTTTCAAATTATAAAAACCGATATTTCGGTCTTAAGTAACTTTTAGACTGAATTTTAAAGGCCGAAATAAGGTCCATAATCAGTCTTAAATTCAAAAAAAAAAAAAAAAAAAAAAAAAAAATGCATTCAATCTCATGTCGATCTAAATATGGTAATTTTTTTGCTTATGTGCATATGTATATGTATATCCAATAGTAATGATGTAAATCATCTTGCAATGCATATGCTTACGGTTAACCCAATTCAACTCACAGTTTTCAAACGATGCATAAGGTAGCACTCAAGTAAAGTCAAATAATATATAAATTATATCCAATGCTATAGAACAAGCAACTTATAGATTCATCATTTCGTCATGGAATAGGTAAATAAATGGTACATTAAAACTTGAGATCACTTCAACATAGACCACCTAATAACACATAAACTTATACAGTTACAAGCGGAAACAATATTTATTCTCTGCAGCAGTAAACACCCATAAACTTTGAGTTCTCTTTGTCATCAAATCAATCCGCAGTAGTAAAGTTTTACTGTATCAGCAAGCATAGTACTCCCATTCTTAAAAAATTTCTACAGATGACAAATGAAGACAATAATTATTAACCCACACCAGAATAATTCTTCACAGTACCTCCGACGCTGTCCATCATCACAAACATTCCTCATTATATACATTTTAAAAGATAATTAAATAACTCAAACTTGATTCATTTACCCTTTCTGAAAAGGCACAAAAGGAAATCAACTTCAGAATTTCCAATTACATTTTTCGTAATCTGTTTGCTACGGAGAAGCTGTGCATCATTTCAAAATAAAAGAAAAAGAAAGGCAATTATTTTAATCATATTTACCTCAAAAGAAAAACGCCGGCAACATTAAGGATCGAGCTGCGAGCTTCAGAACTAGTTGTTTAAGAAGATGATTTTCAGAAGGATGCATTACAGGAATTGAACAGTATTGCAACGGACACTTCCAACGGCCTCCAACGGCTTCCAACGGAAGCCAAAATATGTATATGTATTCCGTATGTAAAATATACGCCGTTGGAAACTGTTTGCGGCCGTTGATTTGAAGCCGTTGCCCCCCTGTTACACGGACTGGAGCACAAATCACCCGACGCTGCTTCTTCTTCTACATTTCTCAAAACCCGCGGTTTTTACCCCAAAATCCCCAATATTCCCCCCTTTCATTTCTGAAATCGCCAATTTCGCTCCATCTTCCGCCTAGGGTCTCTCCTACTCTATCAAAGCACTCTCTCATCCTCTCTAATCTCCTATTCTCTCCGACTTTTAGGTATGTGTTTATCCTAATTTTTGTTTAATACCTTATGTTTAGTGTAATTGAAGCATAATTAGCGTATGTTTGTGTGTGTAGTGCTGTTAATTAGTTGTTAATGTGGGGTTTAATCATTTTAGTTGCTAATTTAGGGTTTTTAGTAATAAATTACTTAGTTGTTATTATGATCTAGGGTTTGAATTAGTTGAAGTAGTTGTTGTTATTGAGATTGTGTTTATAGATTTTATTGATTATGTTTGTAATCTAGGGTTTGATTAGTTAAAGTTGACTATGTATATATATACACGTATATATAGTTGACACTCTATGCATTTGTTTATTTGGTTAAGGCCCAATTCATCGAAAACAATATTTAATTTGTCGAAAACGTGTCGTGGAAATACAAATATTTAAGTTTGTGTTTTTTGGGCTAAGGCACACAACGGCGCTAAGGCGCACAAAGGTGTACAAAAAACACTTCAATCACAAAAAAAAGCAAATCATATAATATGTTATATTCATAAAGCCTTAGAGAGTTTTTTTGGCCCGTCTGATAAGTATTGTATATAATCGTGATACGATGTTCGTTTTATTAACGGAACAGACATTTGTATTCATTATATACAATATTTATTGGATTTGTCCTTTGTATTGGACAAGTTACGAATACAATAACGAAATTAAATCTCGTAAAATATTTCATTTTAAACGGTTCTCAAAATTTCAAAAGCACTTCCTTTATGTTCCCTGTGTACACGCAATTATGTACTATTCAGGGAACTAAAGGGAAGTGCTGCCGAAATTTTGTTGAATCGTTTAAATTGAAAAGATTTACGCGATTTAATTACGTTATTGTATTTGTAATGGGAGGTAGGATAACCCACCATTAAATGATCAATTGACATAACATGCATTAATCACTAAAATTGTTTTAACGCATTGTCAATGCAAATTTTATCATCATAATTAATATGTAAAAGAAATGTTTTCATTAAAATACAATCTTAGCGTTTGAGCGATCAGACACAAAAATTATGAATCTAATTTTATATAATTCTTTCTAATTTTATATGTACTTAGGAAAAATGGACGATTATTTTAATGATCGAAGCTGGATGTACAAACGAAGAGAAACCGATGGCACAATAAACAAACATTTTATTAATGGTGTCAGCGTGTTTATTGATTTCGCTTTAAGTAACAATGGAAACGACGTCGAAATCCGTTGTCCATGTAGTAGATGTAAGTTATTGAAGCATTTGATACCGCAAATGGTTAGAGTTCATTTGCGTCAGTACGGTTTTGTGTCGAACTATTTAGTTTGGGATCGTCATGGAGAACCGTTAACATCTACTTCTATACAAGTTGAGGAGGTAGCGAATAATGAAATTGCCACGATGAATCTCGTAGAACAAATGGTTGAAGATGTTGTACGTTCTATGTTCCCGGTTCAACAATTTAATGAAAACGTTGGTAATGATGACGATGGTAATGATGAAGAAGAACCAAATATTGAAGCCAAAAAATTATATGACTTATTAGATGCCGCAAAAAAACCCCTTTGGGAAGGCTGTGAAAGCGGAACTCAATTATCAGTAACTGCTGAATACATTGCGATGAAATCTAAATACAACCTCACAGAAGCTGGATTTACAGCTGTTATGCAAGCTGCGAAGCGGCATATGCCTCCCAATAATTTAATGTGCGAAAACCATTATGAAGTAAAAAAAAATGATGTCAGCCTTTGGTTTACCGTATCAAAAAATAGATACATGTCTAAAGGGTTGCATGCTATTTTGGAAGGAAGATATCAAGCTTAAGAATTGTAGAATATGTAATCAAGAAAGATACAAACCAAGAAAGAAAAGGGAAAGGAAGTCCCGTATAAACATATGCATTATTTACCGATTATTCCTAGACTTCAAAGGTTATATGCATCTTCTGTAACCGCGCAACATATGAGATGGCACAAGGTGAGAACACAGGAAGAAGGTACGTTAACACACCCATCTGATGGAGAAGCATGGAAGCATTTTGATCAAAAGTATCCCAATTTTGCATCTGAGAGTCGCAATGTTAGACTAGGTTTATGTACGGATGGGTTTTCACCATTTTCTCAATTTGGTTCTAAATATTCATCCTGGCCAGTAATTGTAACACCTTATAATTTACCTCCGTGGATGTGTATGAAAACTCCTTATATGTTTCTTACAATTGTCGTCCCTGATCCTGATGATTCGACACAAGGAATCGATGTTTATTTACAACCGTTGATTGAAGAATTAAAAAAATTGTGGTATGAAGGGGTAGAAACATATGATATTTCCCAAAAGAAAATTTTTCGTATGCATGCTTCTCTATTGTGGACAATTAGCGATTTTCCTGCTTATGCGATGCTTTCAGGTTGGAGTACGGCTGGTCGTCTAGCTTGTCCGTACTGTATGGAAGAAATAAGAGCATTTTCTTTACCTATTGGAAAGAAAATTTCATGGTTTGATTGTCATAGATGTTTTCTTCATATTAATCATCCTTTTAAAAGGGATAAGAAAAAATTTACAGCTAATAGACTTGAAACTTTACGACCACCTAAAGTATGGATAAGTGAGGAAATTTATGAACTTGTACAAGATTTTCCCAAGATTCATGAAATCGGAGTACAGACAGAAATTCAAGGTAAATCATCAATTCATAATTGGTGGAAATAAAGCATATTTTGGGAGTTGCCTTATTGGAAAGATCTTCTGATTCGTCGTAATATTGACGTGATGCATAATGAGAAAAACGTGTTTGATAACGTAATCAATACAATTTTGAATGTCAAAGTGAAGACGAAAGATGATTTGAAATCCAGACGTGATATTGAAGTAATATGTAATCGTCCGGAGCTTCATATAAAGCCAAATGACACCAGAAAACCGAAAGCGTGCTATGAACTGGATACTAATCAAATAAAAATATTTTTAAAATGGATGGAAGGGTTAAGATTCCCGGATGGTATATCTTCCAATCTTCGTAGATGTGTTGACTATAAAAACAGTAAACTTAGCGGGATGAAAAGTGACAACTATCATGTTATGATGGAAAATTTATTGCCCGTCGCTTTCAAAGAACTATTGCGCGTGAAAGTTTGGACTGTTGTAACAGAGCTTAGTTTGTTCTATAAAGAGCTTTGTTCATCTACATTAGAAATTGACCATCTACATAAACTAGAGGAAGAAATCCCCATATTACTCTGCAAATTGGAAAAAATATTTCCTCCAGGGTTTTTCAATGTTATGGAGCATTTACCTATTCATCTTCCATCAGAAGCACGTCTTCGAGGGCCTGTGCAATACGGATGGATGTATCCATTTGAAAGGTATATTAATATTCAGTTAATTAAATTTTGGTTAAGTGTATGAAAAAATAATTTACAATAATTCTAAACAGGTATTTAAATCATCTAAAGAAAAAAGTGAGGCAGAAAGCTAGAGTTGAAGGTTCTATTTGCAAATCATACATTGAAGAAGAAGCTTCATTTTTTCTCTCTCATTATTTTAGTGATCATGTGAACATCTCATTTGCAAGTACTGCACGTAATGATGAAGGCATTGATCAAGATGACTGCCAAACGACTTTATCTATTTTTTTAAAACATGGTCGGCCTTCTGGTAGATGTGTGGAGGAATAGTTGAACGATAAAGATTACAATGCATCACACACATATATTCTTCTCAATTTAGTACACTTGGGACCATGATGATAAGGCTCGTGAGAGATATGTAAGTATAAAATAGTTAAGTAGACTTATAATTTAATTAAAATAGTGTTATCTAAATTTATTTTATTTTTGTTTAACAGGAGAAATTTCAGGAGCAAAGGGCGCAGGTACTGGAAGCTACAGGGAGGACTGAGCTGACCAAGGAAGATGAGGACAAGATATTTGATGCTGTCATGGATCCAGCTACCCAAAACAGACGATATGGTTATGGAAATCTAGAGGTAATACTAAAATTTATAATAAAAACTCAAATGTATTCGAACTACTATTATGAAATACTGAAAATCTGAAATTATATACAGATTACAGCATCTCAGCAGATGTATCAGAAGGCTCAGGAAAAGGAAGAAATCGCACAGTTGAAAGCACAGATTGCAGAGCTTCATGAACGTGATCGTCGCCGTGAAGAGCAGATGGAGTTGCTTAACCAGCGATTGGCGGAGTACATTACCCAGCACGGTACGACACCTTCATCTTCAGGGGGAGAGAGTTGATCAGGTTAGCTTGTTTTGATATGTTTTGAGAGTTGGTGAGGCTTGCTACATGCATGGTAGTTGTATATATTTTGTTATGATGGTTTGGACATGATGTTATGATGGTTTGGTGATGGTACGGTTTGGACATGGTGTTGGTTATGTTGTTTGGAGATGGTTATGTTATTTTGGACATGGTGATGGTTTGGTGTTGTTTTGGCGAAGTTTGGTGGTAATGTTATGTAAATATTGGTTAATTTATGTGTTTTGTGTTTGTTTTTTATTTCGTATTGTGTTTGGGTGTATATATGGTTGAGATTGTGAGTTATATACTCGAAATGGAGCGGTTCAGAATGTTTTATATTTGTTGTGTGGCTTGTAGTGTTAAATCTAAAATCTGTAAAAAAAAACACCTAGTTTTCCAACGGCGACCAACGGCCTGCGACGGCTTACAGGTCATTCCATACAAACGGCTTCCAACGGCCTATTTGCTCAAAACATCATACACGTGTCCTTATTTATCAGTTGGAAGCCGTTGGAAATTAAGCGTCGTTTGCGTTGGAAGTCGTTGGTAGCCGTTGATCCGTATACCAACGGATTGACCAACGGCTTCCAATGGGGTTTCCAACGGCCCCTGGCCGTTGGAAACCCCTGTTCCTCTTGTAGTGATGGTTTTACTATGGGGGAAAAAGAAATTACTGTCATCCATTTTTTAGTGCGCTTAGTGGAGGAGATTTTTGCTCTCACATGGCACAAGATCAGGAAATTATGAAGGTGCGGACCACCAACCTACACCTTTAGATTAACTAAGAAAAGAAAATTATTAAGCTACAGATCACCACCCTAGACCGTAAGATTAACTAAGGAAAAATGCGGAGAAACCAAAGACTAAGAATCGGTCTTCAAGCTGTGCAGAATTTTACGGACAGATTTGTAACTCAATTTCAGTTTCAAATGTTTAAAAATAAATACCGAATATTTCAGTCTATTTTCAGTTTAAAATTACAAACTGATAAGCATCGGTTTCTAAGTTGCAGCCTTTAAACCGCTTTTTATTTGTAGTGTTCATAGCCAAATTTTTTAAAGACGATAACTGATAAAAGGAATAAGAGTCTGCACTTGAGTACAACTAGTATAACCGCACAACGGTGGGAAAACCGACCGTTCAACTGCATAATTTTCAAGAACAAAACTGAAAAATAACAATCTTGATAGCTTATAAAATTTGTAGGTATGTACATGATATTTGTTATTAACAGTTGAAATAAAAGCACTTTTTATTTTCAACAGCAAATTTTAAAAAAATATTTACATACAAATAAGATATTAGAATCACACAATAAACAAATATTAGCATCTATTCCCAAAAAGGAATTTTAACCTGTAACTCAAAGTTACAGGTTTGAATCTTTATACCAACAAAAAACAATTATTTATTTACTTTTATCAAAACCATGCATAAATTTTAAATTTATTAGAATTTTCACATGCATATGCACTATAGTGGCATGCAGTCTCATATCTATAAAGCATGTGATAAATTCAAATCTAATAGATGCTAAGGTATAGTTAGTTGCTCTTTTACACCGTAGCTAATATTGAAATGAATATAATCGAGGTTCAACTTTTTTATATTGCAATTGAGACTTGCAATTAACTATGTTTTTTACTTGTAGAATGGAACAAACGTAATAATAAAATCAGCAAAAGATACACGTCATTCAACTATTTATTTCTTTTCGAAAAAATCAATCAATGTGCATTTATTCTCCATCAATGTAATTGCACTCTACCTAAAAAAATAAAATCATAAGAGATCAGTATACACTATACAAACTTTAACACCAATAAATCAATACACCACAAAATAAAACATTTAATTGTCCACTACTGTACTTTAGAGTTACATAAATACAAAGCTATTGGAACAATAGGTCATTATGATTAATAATGCGATGAGAGGGAAAGGCAATAAGAAAGCACTGCAGCAAAAGAATTTGTACCATTGGAACTAGCTTATACACATATATACGAAACCAACAAAACTAGCTCTACATAAAACTGATTCACTCAAAAGCTTGTTCAATTACACCAGATGACTGTGTGTATAAAGTATTATATCCCTGAAAACTAGTATTTGTCTACTATACTTTTTATCCATGAAGAAAAATAAAATTTCATTTATTTATCCATGATCATTTACTTATGCATATAACACGAATAAATAAATAAAACAAAGAATAATTGAATAAATTAAATAAGTCATTTGCAATCCCACATAAAAGACAATGGATAAATGAACGAATGAAATATAAATGTGAAAAAAGTTATGATGTATAAACGTATGAAATGTAACTTCCATGATGACATAAATTACCAGGCATAAATGCATGAAAACAAAACTTACATGAATAAAAAAGAAGTTAAAACTATGAATCATGTAATGGCTAAAAAAATTATGGGGGATTAATTTTGGAAACATAAGTTACCAAGCACTTGTTCACCTTCAGCCCAGTTTTGAACGAATGAACACCTACTACACACAATTCAGCCCAGTTTTGCATGAATATACATACACCTGATAAGTTCAAAAATACGTATTGAATAAGTTGAAAAAAGGAAAGTTGGAAATGTTTATAATAGAGTAACAGTAGTGGATAATTCTGCTTATATCAAAATGCACTGTAAAGCCGCATGGACTTATTTACTTTTCATTTGGGCTTGTTTATTTTCTAGCCCATTGTCTATGTTACTGCTATACATATCATAGCAGACGTTATGTACTATTATCATTCAATTACATTTTCAATATAGAATAGTTTTATTACAAAACATATTAGAATTACATTCAGATTTCTTACATGGTATCAGAGCTACCATTGCCCAACGGCAGCCACTAGAGAATCTTCCGCTGATTGATAGGAGAGGGGTTTTCATTAAGTCTCCTTAGTTTGTGAGACGACCCGAACTTCCCCGTGAAGGAAAGTTCGGATTGAATTGAGGACAAGACAAATCAGAACACAGACAGAAGAACATTTCATTGCTTACTACAACAATTCCATCAGAATACAAGAATATACAGAGTATGAATAAATATTATACATCAGAAGAATATCAGAGATTTAAATACATTACTGCAACAGAAAAATAATACAAAACATAACTGAAAGAAATATACAGATACAGAGCTTTCCGAATATCACTTCAGCTATAAACCAGGATCCTGTGAATATAATATCTACAAAACCTAACTACTAGCTGCCCGTGTGGAAAATAGAGGCACCCAGAGTTTAGGTTAAAACAATAAACTCCAGGTCAGTCATGTGATTGGTGCGAGAACTAAAACAGTTATTTAAAACTTTACTTTAAAAGAGAGTAATTCAAGGGACCATGCCATATAACACGGAACGGGTTTCCTCCCGAGAATACTAGTGCATATAATAAACAACGCAATGCTTTTTGGAAAACTAAAGCTATTATAAGACCCAGGTCCCATCACACAATGAAACACAAGCCGGAGGATAGAGTTTTACCTTATAATAGCCAAACATGCTTGGTACGTTTAAAACAAATCATTTTGATACTATTATAATGTAAAGTGTATGAAAACAACTTCAAATATAAATGCATCAATCATAGACGGCATAGTGCCCCATCCCACTATGTCGCCATACTAGGCTCTACAAATAAAACCGAAATATCACGTATTGGAAATTGGATTTCCGTCATGAGTCTAGGCAAGGGATGTACTCCTAACCGCTTCGAGACACTCTAGCAAATGCCTTGGGACAACACACTCTGGATAACCCCTGGATCCTGCAGTGTCGGTCCTCCGTTACATTTGAGGATTGGCAATTCCTGAACACACGTTTCCTAGTCCTATCGGACCTTAACCGAGGCGCCTCGCAATCCAACAACACATAAGTAAAAATAATATAAATGTCAGGGCTTGTAAAACGCTGACACCACCCATAGCTAGAAAGAAACGTCATGCACTCACTACCTTCCCTTATCCCGTTTTTGACTCATACCGAGGTGTGAGGCTCGCGAATTAACGCCATAAACAAAGCTATGTTGTATTAAAGTCATGCTTTGATTATCAACCACAAGACTCTGCTTTTCAACAAAAGTCTTGATCACTGCATCTCAGCATGCCACACAGGTAATTCATGTCATGCGACTGATAACTGTCGATATATAACCTCTGAGCTCATACGTCTCAGAGAAGGGCGTTAAGTAAGAGAATAAATTGTCTGCTGCCAAACAGATATATATTTAATAGAAATCAATCAATATAGAATAAAATCCAATGTCAGACACACAATCCATTTATAAGTCCGTTCTGGGTCTAAACGAAACCGGAGGCACCTTATTCCTCCCCCACATGTCCAATACAGGGGAGAGGTCCTCGCATATCCGTCGATCTCCTAGTATGCCTGGACGATCACCACTTATTACCTCGGCTTGGGTGTACAGCCCAATCAAGACATTAGTAATCATCCAAACGATGTGAAGACCTCCGGTCTTCAACCACCATCTTCATCGTCAACATATCATCGAATCAGTTATTCAGAATGGGTACCCGGCCTTTCCAAATAACTCGCATATATATTAAACAAGTGTTATAAAAACACAACATACGCCTCATTCCAATTCTGAATATTCTTTTATTCGAATATTCACATACTTTGGGAAAGGTTCCCATTAATTTTATCAAAGATAAATTCTTTAAAATTTATTCTTTAATCTTCCTTTGGATATCATTTCAAACCGTATTCTGTCTTTAACTGGGTTAAAGAACTAATGTCACTTAAAACACGGTTCACGATAAACCCAAATCATATTCCATTCCATCAGCCTCTAACCGTAAATTAGCAAGTGAACAATCCCCTAGTATTAATCCTGAAGGCCGAAACCAACATCAGATCAATACCCAAGAAACCATTCAACTTAACTAATCTCCATTTAGTTTCTGATTCTCTTAACTCCATTGTTAATCGGGTTAAAGAACCAGTGTTATTTAAAACACCGTTCACGATAAACCCAAAGACCAATTTCAATTCAATTCCAATTAAATATATTAAATTGGAAAACTTTACTTTGGAATATTCCCATTAAATCTTAATAAGAAGATTTATAAATTCCAAATCTCATTTCACTGTAAATCGGGTTAAAGAACGAATGTCGTTGAAAACACAGTTCACAACAAACCCCAAATCCAACCAGTCTCTAACCGTAAATTAGTAAGAGAACAATTCCCTAAGTATTAACACCGAAGGTCGAAACCAACATCAGATCAATACCCAGGAAACCATTCGACCTAACAAATCTCCAGTCAGTTTTTAGTTTTCTTAACTACGGTCGGTTCAAGAACAGTATTATTAAAGATACCATTCACGACAAACCCAAAATCCAATTTGATATTAAATACAAGGCTCTGAATAAAAAATATATCGGCTTATATTCAATATCAAATTCTGAAACCAACAAATATTGTATTGGAATAACGATATACATATATTCCAAATTCCTCCACAATATCCGTATAATCACGAAATCCAATATCGAAATATTCTGAAGATAATTTCGATTCAAATCCATTCCAATTCATATATTGGAAATTCCGGTTATTTTTAAAACCATTTCATACCCAATTTATTTATTTTAAAAATATTGGATTTATTATTCTATTCCGAAACTAGTTCATTTCGATAAAAATATATTTTTATCTTTTTAAATATGGAATTTTTCTTCCCAATTCTCTCCAAATCATTTATTATGTTTTACACAAGTTATTGATATTTTTAATAATTTTATCAATGCCTGTACAGTCGATTTCCATAAACGGCCATCGAACTGCACTTACAACGACCTTTTCCAAATTTGATTTGGACATAATTCCAAATCCAACCGTTAGATTTCAAATCTCCCATATTCTTTGGAAAGCACTTTTCGATACGAACCTAACAGTTCCGGTTTTAGGAGAATCCAACGATCGGATCTCCCGTAACGTCCATTCGAAGTCAATGGTCGAAATTCGCGAAATGCTGCAGCGCGGCGCGTTCTATTCAGGTCATTATATTATATATAATATATATTTCGTCGATTTTCATTTAAAATTTATTTTATAAATCGTTTTGAATTCAATTTTTAAACACTTTCAACTTCATCTTCAATTCCAGATCAAAATTGAATTTTCCATTATAAATTCGTTTTAAATTCATTTCAAATTGATTTCATGTCGTTTAGAGTTCGTTTTGAATTCATTTCAAGTTGATTTCAATTCAATTTAATTTCAATTTCAATTCAATTTCAATTCGTTTTGAATTCATTTCAAATTGATTTCAATTTGTTTTCGGTTCGTTTTGAATTCATTTCAAATTGATTTCAATTCAAATTCAAATCAAAATTGAATATTCTATATCACTTCAATATTTTCAAAACATCAGATTTTAAAATCACTTTTCGATATTCATTATAAAATGAATAAAATCGACCAAATTCCCGTTCGTGTTAAAATGGCGTTTAACTACTTAACACGGCTTCACTTTTCAATATTCACTGAATATTATTTTAAAATGTTTGTTAATTCTAAACTGGAATTAGACTCAATCAATTACCATATAATTTCAGTTATATGGATTTCAACATCACATGTATATAACAATGACGATTAACAATCATTAAAAATTCAAACAACATCCAGAGTGCATTCTACAACCGTATAAGCATTAAAATAAATAAATAACGCTTATACAGTCTGTCAATCAATCGACCGATATACAGCTAATTATTGGGACTAGTGTATGTCGTATATCATCCCAATACCCATGTGGGGTTTCAATCAACAAATAACGAATTTTATTTGTGCAGTTAGGCAATGTGTAAAATTTATCGTCCAATCAATATCAGTCAAAGGTGTGTACATAAACAAATCGTCCGATTTGTTTATAAATATTTATTTTATTCATATACACGTTAAAAGTTATATTTTTAACTATAAAATATTTTTAACCATAAAATATTTTATTCCATTCCACATCACACAATCAATTTTTACAACACAATCAAACAAACAAACAAGTCATCCATGGTCTGTGGACGATGGGTCTCGGGTGCTGCTAAGCACCGTCTGCATCCTAGTATATAATTTGACTAGAAAATAAAATAAAAGTGAGGAGTTCTCACCTAGAAGCTAAACCAAACGCCGCGACTCTCCTTATGTAGAAAATCTTCGCCGCGTTTTATCCATCGCATATATAATCTGAAAATCATATTTTTATCGAATTAAAAGTTATTCCGTAACATGACTATTTTATTAATAGTGTACATAGGCTAAAAATCCTATTTTTACCTTTCTAAAAATATTTTCATGTCGTACTCTAGTTAAAAAACATATTTTTAGCTTACTAAAGATATTTCCTTTATACGATAAAAACCATATTTTCGTTTCAAATTTATATGTATAAAAATCATATTTCATATGATATTCATATAAATAAAGTTCATAGTTTTATATCGCTAAAAATCAAATCTTTATGTAATTAAAAATCTAACCTTTTCTAAACTAAAAACCTAATCTTTACTTTTATAAAAATCAAATCCTTTTGTTTAGAAAATTCTAATCTTTCCATTATTAAAAATATAATCTTTATCATTATAAAAATCTAAGCTTTATCATTATAAAAAGATCAAAGCTTTCTTTTGAAATAAAAATCAAACCTTTCTTCGCTAATATCATATGTAAAAATCCAACCTTTCTTCGCTAATATCACATATAAAAATCCAAAGAAAAATCAAATTTTTATACTCTAACAATTATATTTTTACTGCGATTTCATTCATATAAAACTGAAAATGAATCCTACGCTACTTAATTTTAAATCAAATCAAAAAAGAAAGGGGTAAAATGCTCACTTTAGTTCGTCAGAGGTAGAGGGGGTGTTGGGTGCATTGCCGGGGTGCTGTAGCGTCGGAGGTTGTGCTCGATTTGGGTGTGGATCCCGTCGTGGTGGTTCAGGGAGGCGGAGGGTGGCTTTGGCGCGGTTTGGGCGAGGAGAGGGAGAATAGAAGGAGGAGAAGAGGGCGCGCGGGGGGGGGGGGGGGGGGTCTCGCCTCTAAACGGCGGCGGCGGCGCGCTCCGCGCTGGCGGCGAGGTCGAGGGGCATCGGGGAAGCTTCGGGTTTTTTTTCGTGATATAAACTAAAGAGAGAGAGGGTAGAGAGGGGTGAGGATATTATTATATATATATTTTATTATTTTTAATTTCAAAAAGTAATTTTTTATTTTGACCTCCAAATGAGACCCACCGACTGTCGTCCATAACTAATTACCCCCATTTCGAACACAATGGGATATGTATCATAAGCCAGTTTGGCTGTTTCGATCAGCTTCCGCTAAAATCAAAATATAATTCTATATATTGAATTTTTTAATGCATATTTCAATGTACTGGGGCCACATACGGACTTTAAAAATTCTTGAAAAATATTTTCTAGCTTCGTATTGACGATACGGTTCTAACAAAACTAGTTTCGTCAAATTTGGAGACCGTTTGAAAAATGGTCATTTTCTGGTCGATCCAAATTGACTGAAACTGTCAAAACACGTTTTACTTCGCCACGCTCACATATTAATCCTAAAAATTATGAATTTTTGGATCTAGCAATAACTTGACATTCTGGATCCAACAAAAGTGGTTTCGTCGAATACGGAGGTCGTTTGCAAAATGGCTATTTTTAAGGCCAAAATTCCATAGTGACTATTCTGAATTTTCAACTGGGTATAACTTTTTATCCCTGCTATGAAATTTCAATTTTTCGGATTCGTTGGAAAGATATTCTCAATTAGATTCTAATGATTTTGGTTTTGCTAAAATCCGGTTTATTTTGAATCATGTACATTCATTTGAAATTTGAAATCGAAATTTCAAACTACCGCGCCATTTTCAATTCCTTTTATAATTAAAAATAAATATTTATATTCTAACGACGATCTATATAAATATATATGTTCTAATTCTATTAAAAATAAATTTCTCGTCGTTATTATATAAAATAAATCATTTTAAATTTCAAAAATTCATTAAAATTGCTAAAGTAAAAAATTTAAATTAGTTCGGATTTTCCGGGTTGTTACAGTTTGTGTTTTCATCATCGGAGAGCCACCTCTCTGATTGCACATCAGTTGTATTTATCAGAGTTGTGTGTGCCAGGCCGGAATTTACATTCGCAGCGGCTACAACAACTTTCTGGTCATCTGAGATTGATAATCTCATCATCTGAGATTGATAATCTCATCATCTGACTCGTTCTTGATGCAAGAGTGTTGTTTCTTGTATTCAAATTGAACCAAGAAACACCTCTGCGTCCTCTTTTCTTTATTCCTGCATAGGTTGCTATCTTTTTGATTAGGTAACCTCGCCATATGCATTTTTTTTCATCATTTTAACGATGGCTGGAACCAATGATGACCAGTCATCAGCCACCTCAGGGACAAGCAATGTCGAACCCACACCCACTCTTCCTTCTCCAACTCTTGTAAAGCTGAAGAGTCAAGTTATTACAATCTCTCTCGATGAAGAGAACTTTCTTTTATGGAAATTCCAGATTGAAACAGCCTTGAAGGGTTACGACCTTCAAGATTATGTCAATGGAACAAGACCCATGCCACATGCAATGATTGTCAACAAAGATGGATAGATGGTTAGCAATCCAGGTTACACTCATCACCAGAAACAAGATAATCTACTGTCATCATGGTTATTATCCTCTATTAGTGCAAATCTACTATCTCAAGTTACAGGATGCAACACTTCTCATGAGACATGGGTCAACATACAACATATTTTCAACTCTCAATCATCTACTAGGATTATGCATTATAAGAGATAATTTCAAAATGCAAGAAAAGGTGACATGACTATGAGAGAATACATTTCTAAGGTTAAAGCCCTATGTGACAAGTTAAAAGCAGTGGGACATCAGATTTCTGACAAAGAACAGATTCTTACTTTAACAAATGGGTTAGATGAGGAGTATGAATCCCTGGTTACCTTTATTGGTACCCAATCAGTACTACCAGACATCCAATCTGTTTACTCAGCCCTGTTAGCTCATGAAGGCCGAGTTGAGCAAAGGAAAGCTACCCAAAATGAATATAGTGCAAACATTGCCTCAACTTCAAGAAACCCAAATCAATCAAGAAACTTACCTGGATTTGGTAGAGGCAACAATCAGGGACAGAGAGGGAATGCAAACCAAAGAGGAAGAGGAAGAGGCAGATCCAACAATATACCCAGAATCAAATGTCAGATATGCGATAAACCTGGACATGCAGCAAACAAATGTTACTACATGTTCAACACAGATGTGAACAATGCACGGCAGAATCGATTTAATCAAAGAGGCCCAAATGTCAATTTGGCACAGGCAAATCAGGCCAGAACTAATGCAGAAACTTCTGCAGTTGTTAACGACAATGATGATTCAAGTAAAGTGGAGGACATCAACAGTGAAGATTGGTTCCCACATTCAGGTGCAACAAACCACATCACCAACAACTTGCAGAATTTAAACCTTGGAAACAAGAATTACTCAGGTAAGCAAGTTATTCACACTTGCAATGGTGAAATTATGAGTATATCTCACACTGGAACAGGTTTTGTTGAAGGAAAAAGAAAAATTTTACTCAACAATTTACTCCAAATGTTAAGAAAAACCTAATCAGTGTGTCCTAATTTACCACTGACAATAAGGTATATTTTGAATTTCACCCCGATTACTGCCTTGTTAGAGACTGTCTGAACAAAAACATATTATTATAGGGTAAACTGGACAATGGCTTATACAGATTCTGCAATGTGAAATAAAGATTGGAAAATTAAAATAATAATTGGAGTTGCAATGCTAGTATTCAATTTTCTAATGACAACTGATTCTGATGAGATTAACTGTAATATGAGTAAAAATGATCTTGATATCTGGCATTGCAAACTAGGACACCCTAGTTATGATATTGTGACAAGAATATTAAATGAAAATCAAATTTCTTACAAACATATACCTGTTTCTAGCACTTGTACACATTTCCAAATTGGCAAAAGCCATAAATTACCTTTTCAACAGATCAAGATATGTATATTCCAAACCACTAGAATTGATAATAGTAGACCAATGGGGTCCTGCACCAGTTCACTCAAGACAAGGCCACAAGTGTTATTTATCTGTTGTAGATGCTTATACTCGATATACTTGGATTTTCTTTCTAAAAGCCAAGTCTGAGACACATAACGCTATGCTACAGTTCATTAATTTCATTGAAAAACAATTGAACTGTAACATAAAAATGGTGCAAACAGATGGGGGCAGTGAGTTCTTTCCTTTAAAAGGCTATTTTAATAGTAAATGAATAATTCATAGAACCACTTGTCCTTACACATCTGAACAGAATGGCATTGTAGAAAGAAAACATAGGCATATAGTTGAAACAGGGCTAACTTTATTGTTTAAGGCATCTATGCCGATGAAATACTGGAATGAGGCATTTGACACAGCTGTCTATTTAATAAATAAAATGCCAACTAAAGTATTGCAATTCAAATGTCCTCATGAAATGCTGCATGAAACGAAACCTGATTACAATATTCTGAGGACATTTGGATGCATGTGTTTCCCATGCCTCAGACCGTATAATACTCATAAACTCTCCCTAAGATCCATCAAATGTACTTTTATATGATATAGTAACAATCAGAAAGGTTACAAATGCTTGGATAATAAGGGAAAAGTTATAATGTCTAGACATATTGTGTTTAATGAATGTGTTTTTCCTTTTGCAGAAAAGGAAAATATACATATGCAAGTTCCTGATCAATCAAAGGTGATGATAGGGTTTATACCAACATTATCTGAGTGGATTACACATACAAATGAGAGGGATACACCAGACTTAACTTTAGCTACTCCAACTATGTCCAGTACCAGATCAGAATACAACTCAAATGACAACATGACTGATGATGACCAACCACAAAGTGACAACAAAGATATGGATAATCATGAAAATCATGGGGATAATACTACAACATCAGATGATAGCAGTAGTGACAGTGAGACACAATAACCATAGGCTAGACATCATATGATCACTAGAGCTAAAAGTTGTATTTTTAAACCTAAACTATACCATACATCCATCAAAGACACCAGTCATGTTATTGAACTAGTGACTTATGATCAAGCAGTCAAGGACAAACATTGGTTTGATGCAATGAATGAGGAGTATGAAGCTTTAGTCAAAAACAATACATGGAGCCTAGTTACTGCACCCAAAGGTAAAAACATTGTGGAATGCAAATGGACATACAAATTAATGAAAGAAGCTGATGGAAAAGTTTACAAACATAAGGCCAGGCTTGTTGCTAGGGGTTTTTCTCAATAGTATGGATTTGATTTTAATGAGACATTCTCACCAGTAGTTAAACCTACAACTATTAGGATTATCCTAACCATAGCTATTTCCAATGGTTAGAATATTAGACAGCTAGATGTTTGCAATGCATTCCTAAATGGTGACCTTAATGTAGATGTGTATATGCAACAACCAATTGGCTATGTGTGCAAAGGTAAAGAAAACTATGTATGCAAGCTTCATAAAGCTATATATGGGTTGAAACAGGCTTCCAGAGCTTGGTACATCAGATTGAAAAACATACTCACAAATCTAGGTTATAAAGCCACTATGTCAGACAGCTCATTATACACCAAGATTATTAATCAAAACACTACATACATTTTGGTGTACGTAGATGACATATTAATAATAAGCAATGACAAAGCAGAAGTTGGTAAGGTTGTGACTCGATTAGAACAAGCATTTGCTATCAAAGACATGGGAGAGATGAACTACTTCCTAGGTATACTAGTTCAAAGAAAATTAGACTCGGAAATTTTTCTCTCATAAAAGAAATATGCAGCAAAAATTCTTAATAGAGCTAACATGGATAAAGCAAAACCTATCTCTACACCCATGACAAGCAATTTGCTATTATCAAAATATGATGGTGAAGCCATGGAAAATTGCAAGCAATATCATAGTATAGTGGGGGATCTATAATACTTAACCATAATTAGACCAGAGATTTGTTACAGTGTCAACAAAGTATGTCAGTTCACGGAAAACCCCTTAAGCAAACATTGGATAGCTGTAAAGCGTATTCTACGATATCTACAAGGCACCATAGAATATGAAATTTCTATAAAGGCTAGCAAAGACATTAACTTGAATGCTTATAGTGATGCTGACTGGGCCAATGACCCAGATGACGGTCGATCAACTTCGGGCTACAGCTTGTTCATGGGGCCAAACCCTATTTCCTGGTGCACGAAGAAACAACCCACTATTTCACGATCCAGTACTGAAGCCGAATACAGGGCCATAGCGTCTGCCACATAAGAGATAGTTTGGGTAGAAGACCTAATTAATGAATTAGGTTTTCGATTCACGAGGAGGCAAACACTCTGGTGTGACAACAGAAGCACAGTCTCCCTCTCTATCAACTCTATCCAGCACTCGAGAACGGAGCATATAGAAATTGATATCCATTTCGTTAGAGAGAACACCTAAGCTGGAAAATTGGTGATTAATCACATCCCCGCCTTCTATCAGAAGGCTGACATATTAAACACGGCGTTATCGCGATACAATTTCGAGAGATTGAGAAAAGAGCTCAAAGTTTCCAATGGTGATGGCGCAGAACATTTTCAGAAGAAAATCCTAGTCCATTTTGAGGGGGGGGGTAATAAAGTAACGGTAGTGGATAATTCTGCTTATATCAAAATGCACTGTAAAGTCGTATGGGCTTATTTACTTTTCGTTTGGGCCTGTTTATTTTCTAGCCCATTGTCTATGTTACTGATATATATATATATATATATATATATATATGTATATGTATGTATATATATATATATATCATAACAGACGTTATGTAAATTATCATTCAATTACATTTTCAATACAGAACAGTTTCATTACATAACATATTAGAACTACATTCAGATTTCTTACACTTTAGGATACCATAATACAGCATTACTGATAGCATACATTTGATAAACAATTTCAAAACAAATGAACAGATACATACACGATAAAAACAAGAATAATAGTGAAAGTAGTTGAATAGGGAGGCCTACCAGTATGCTAGAGAATCAAGGATAGCATAACATTGTAATTTTCAAATGGCATTATGGCATCAAGATCAATGGTTTTAGTGGATCCCAACACGATAGTACTGTAGCAATTCAGGTGTGGCTAGTACATCAGTCCTCCAGCTGGACTTAATTGCTATCCTAAGCCCTCATATTTCCCCTTCAACTCTTTCAAATCCATAATGGCCTGTTGTGGAATGTGAGATGCATCAGTCTCTTTTTCATTATTGCTTGAATGTGTAGAGTTTTTTCTCTGTTTTTTGAACTGAACCTTTATAAATGAGAGTATGTGCTCATGTCCTTCTCCTCATATTTAGGTATTGTGCAAATATTCAAGTTATCCTGAGACATTTTAAAAAAAAATCGGTATTTAAAAAAAGTTTTGAGATAGACAAATGTTCTTTTGATAAATGTATCACAGCAGAGCGGTATAGTTATTCATAGCGCATGCAACCTATTTTGTGGAGCACAATATGGATTCATGTGGAACTATCGAATTGAGAACAGTCACTTTAGTAAATTAAATTTTAAACACGTATGCGCTATATGTATAATTTCATCATTATACTTGATCAGAAAGGTTAACCAAGGAAGCTATTAATTTTGGCAAATTCCATAAAGCCTCTTCCAGAATTCTTTTGGCTCGTCATCAAATTTTTTTTATTTGTTAATAGCAAGTCTAGCTGTAACAGTTGCCATAAACACATACAGACTGACATCAATAAGATAATCAAAAAAACTTAAACATACAAAAGAAATTATTTTAAATTATTTATGAAGTGTCTCTTAAATGACCTTGTACCTTTCTTGTCACATTGAAAGTAAACTCGGCGATAGAAAAGATCTACTTTGCTCCACTGTGTAGGTCACGGTATCAATTCCTAAGTGTATCAAGCTGTTGAAATAATACATGTTGCAGATGGCCAAAAGGAACACTAGTGCAGTCTTATTCTCTATTTTCTCAACAAAATTCAGCAGTAAACAAATCAAAAAAATGAAAGAAACACAAAATCTTAGTGATCGCCGCTAGTATTAAGTTAAAACATTTGGTGTTTATGTCTACATTTAGGTGAAAATTCAATTGGGTCCAGAAATGCGATCAACGCGTATAAACTCAAATTACTACTTAGACACGTTTGTAATTTCGTGGACATAATTATATACATTTAAATTCAGTTAGTTATTGTGCAAATACAGGTGACGCGTTATTAATTGTTTATCGGTACATGAGAATCAGATTTACATTAAAACAAATTTAATGGAAATCTATAAATCTTGGGATTATTAGAAGATACGTGTTAAAATATATATTGAATATTTTAACATAGAAATATGCTGAGAAAAATCAAGTCCTTGTACAAACAAAGGAAAAGACAATTCAAATTATTGTTAATAAAGAATTTTTACACTTATGCTATTTTTAATATATTGACGTTTTGTCCCATTATCGCATATTACTTCCTCTACCACTAACTGCAGTGATATACACCACTTAAAGAATACTCGTCTAGTGATAAACGACAACATGTTAGGTTCAACAGCCTATCTTGTACTTTACCATGATAATGATCACGGCTGTTCACCGAAAGAAATAAAACTACTTTCCAAATAAGTTTTGAAAATTTGACAAAAGGTCAGTGTTTGCTCCATGTCAACGTCCCAAGCAAACACAATTTGGCCAAAAAACTTGAATTATATTAATCTTCTACAAAACTTACATACAAGAATGAAAATAAGATGAAACAATTCATATAAGAGTCGAAAACCCAAGTTTGGAAAATGTAAAAGCTTTTTTGGAGGATAAGAAATAGATAAATATTTATGCTCCGGATAAGTGACAGATTTATCGGATAAGATACGGCAAGTTGTTTACTAATACATATGCTGCTAATTTTGCTTAAATAATGGATCTATAAAATAAATAAATAAAGCAAAGCCTGGTGATACATATAGTTTTTAATACAGGAACTATCAAAATTGAAAATATGGAGTGAAATAAGTATAATAGCAAACGTATATGAGCATAAAACAAAACAATACAAAATAAATATTTTAAAAGTGTTGTACTGATATCAAGAATATTTTTGCCAGAAGAGTATTTTTAAGATATATGTATCGGTAATGAGAAAAAATATAAATATATTCCAAGAAGAAAAGAAAAGGACATACTGGCAAAAACTAAAATTCAAAGTCTGACTTTATTCCTCTACCACATTTCCCAACTAAAAAAGAATATTTTATGACTTGAAGCTATGATTAACGAACTTAACGGATAACGCCACAATTCAAATTATGACAAATGATTTAATAACAATTCGTATTAAGTTCTACATAAGACATCACATGATATATATGCCTACTTATGATTGCTTGCTCATTAGTAAAATCTGAAGCACCTTGCCCATCAGAGAAACAATCTTTTTCTATAGCTATTTTCATTGGGAAAAAACAAATTTTTTTTTTACTTAAATGATATACTAAATGTTTGGGCATCATCAATATCGCCACTGTTGTGAAATATAAAACTATGATCCAGAACATACAATGCAAAGGTTGTGATCATGTAAATGATAAACGCAACAAACACACTTAGCCCGGTAGTAAGAAATGTAAAGTAGATGAGAAATAGTTTACCATTGTCAGAAATATGCAGTAAAACTAGTGAATTTAGGAAGGCATCTAGGCAAAACATCTCCATCATATTTTCACTTTAGCCACAGCTAGTTGATCACATATTAAAACACTTACACGTATGGACTTCCATCTCTTTCGAATCGCACTAATTCTGATTTTTCTTCATCTTTTCCTCGATGGTAACATCCAGAAAAGGCAAGCATATCAGGTTCATATCAGTCACAAGCA